>OV884058.1:128576407-131114223 GCA_930367215.1 Pollenia angustigena
CGAATTGTCGATTTTGGAGTGAAGATCAGCCAGAAGCATTGCAAGAGCTATTTATGCATCGAGAAAAAGTCACAGTTTGGTGCGGTTTATGGGCTGGTGGCATCATTGGACCGTTCCAAGATGATGCGAATCGTAACGTAACTGTGAATGGTGAGCGCTACCGTGAGATGATATCCAACTTTTTTTTGCCCAAAATGCAAGAGCTTGTTGACTTGCACGACATGTGGTTTCAACAAGACGGTGCCACATGCCACACAGCACAATGGACTTATTGAGAGGCGAGTTCGGTGAACATTTTATTTCACGTTCGGGACCGGTCAATTGGCCGCCTAGATCGTGCGATTTAACGTCTTTAGACTATTTTTTGTGCGGCTACGTTAAAGCTCATGTCTATACACACATGCCCGCTTCAATTGACGCATTGGAAGAAAACATTGAAGCATTTATTCGTGAGATACCGGCCGAAATGTTGGAAACAGAATGCCAACATTGGACTAAGCGGATGGACCATTTGAGGCGCAATCACGGTCAACATTTGCATGAAATAATCTTCAAACATTTAATTATATGGACCGTACTATCGATTCAAATAAAGATTTCATGCATTTTTCTGAATTTTATGAGTTTTTTTTACAACTTTCCTATAGCTCCCCTACAAGAAATGGATGACCGAAACTAATACACACGCACTATTTTTGTTTGTTTTTATTGTTACAAGTGGCGTTGCCACTCGTGTGCGTTTGTATACCAAATTAGGAATATTTTGCAAAGCCCAAATTTTATTAATCTTTTCTTCTTATTTTTATATATACTTAATAATATGTTGAATATATCTGTTAATACGTTTCATAAATTTTAATAATTATAAGAATTTAGCTAAATTTGTATTAATTATTTAAAAAAAAAGTGGTGGAATTTTGGGAATTGCTGTTGTTAAAAACATTTTAGGAAGAAATGTTTGCTAGTGGCAACGCTAATTACTCCAGGAATGAAATGCGTATGTAAGAGTGAAACAACGAATGTATGTTAGACAGTTTCATTTTTGAATGGAATGTGTAAAATATGTAAAAAATTCAAGATTAATTTTAAAAGCGAAAGGAATTTTATGAAATTGTGACGTGCGCCCATTATATTATTTAAAATAAATATAAAAAAAGTGAAATAAAAATTGACAGTGACAATAAAGAGTGATAAAAAATAATATTTGCCTTGACAGAAAGCAAGAATTGAGTGACAATAAAAATAACACAAATACCTATTAAAATATAAAAAAGTGACAATAAGATAGAAAATACCTATTAAGAAATTAAATTAAATAATAAAAGTATACTTTTTGTGATAAAAGATAACTATGAAAAAAAGACGTTTGCAAAATTGTCTATCATTGGAAAAAAAGACATTTGAGTCCAAAATTAAAATGTATAGAAGGTTAATAGAAAACGAAGATAGTGCACGAAGTGAAAGATCTAATATACAACCTGTTCCATCAATAAGCTAAAATTCTAATGGAGTGTAAAGTAGGCATAAAAAAAGCCCAAGAGTACCTCAGCCGCATGACAGGAGAGACTTCTGATCAAGGGCTTGATGAGACCGCCAGCATGCTCCCCTTGCGGACCACAACAGCAGTGCAAGAAATAGAGGAGAAGCTAGACTCCGATTACGCTCAGGCCATGGTAACAATCACAATATTTTATATATTTTACTTGCTCAAACAGTAATTCAACTTCTTTACAGAAGTCCTATATTCATAAAATTAAAGGTGTTTCTTTAGATGTTGGCAGTGTTATTAGTGCATCGTTTGCAGATGATTTGCTATATAAATATAATTGGGATGGAAGGTGGGGAAAACTTTCGTTGTCAAATCTCACGCTGCTAAATAAAATTGTAAGAGGTATGTACAGACATTAAATAATTTTAGTCTTTGAATATTTAACATTTCTGTCTTTTTTTTTACTTCATACTTTAGATGTTTTTCAGAACCTAGGAGCCGGGGAGTATGAAAAAAGTATAAGAAAAGCGGTTGAACGTGCCCACCATAGGGTAAAGCAACAAAAATACATAAAAGAAAAAGGGGTTAATAAATAAAATGACGACAATTTTTTTAATTTAAACTAAAATAATCAATCTAAAAGAGAAAAAAAATCAAAAAATAAGCGTGACCAATAAATTGGTAAAAGTTTAGCTTTATTTTTAACACTTTTTATTGACTGAACTTTATTTGTAAGAAGGTGCTTGTTTAATGTAATTAAGAAACTGTTGAATGATGTTTGATCCAGCAAACGTTTTCGAATGCAAACAAAACATAATTAATTTAAAAAATTTAGTTAAAAAAAAAAAATATTTATTTATTTAAGTTATTTTGGAAACCAAAAAAATATTGAATTTTATTTTAAATAAAGACAAAAATTTGTATGAGAATTGAATGAGATGTTTTATTTTAATAGTGTTTTATTAAAACTAAAAAATACGTCAACAGTGACGAATATATGAATCAGTACTGACTAGTCAGCTGTGGCCGGTATATGCGTCAGTACTGACCAGTCAGTACTGACTGGTCAGCTGTGTCCGTTATATGCATCAGTACTGACTAGTCAGCTGTGGCCGGTATATGCGTCAGTACTGACCAGTCAGTACTGACTGGTCAGCTGTGTCCGTTATATGCATCAGTACTGACTAGTCAGCTGTGTCCGGTTTTTGAGCACTCAATAATCTTGAGCAACCTACATATAGTTGTCGATATGAAAAGCAATGAATGGGCGCCTAAATATATTCCAGCCAATGGACCATACGCATTCCGAAAAAGTACAAAAAGTACCAATTTGATCCATTTTTTACCCCTTAAAAAGTGCCGTATATTTTGTACTTTTTATACCAAATGCAACGAAGTACTAAAAGTACGAGCTTTGACTCATTTTATTCCCCCAGAAAGTACTCTGTACGTTAATTTAGGTTATGTTTTATATGAATACCAAATTTTTCGAAGAGATAAAAAGTAACAGTTTTATCCCAATTTTATCCATTAAAAAATACCGTATATTTTGATCTCGACCATATGCAATCTGTATACCAAATTTATCAAAAAGAGAAAAAGTATCAAAAGTAAAACATTTTTCGTTTTAACCTCTTAAAATATACCCCACTTAAATCTGGACAATATCTCTAGCCAAATTTTTTGAAAATAAGAAAGTACCAAAACTAAAAGAGAAAAAGTGTTAAAAGTTGCCAAAAAAAGAAGCAACATTTCTTAAAAATATATATACAAGGTAGATCAAAAAAGACCTACCCCCACCCATGTTTTATTTTGTAACTAGCTTTTACCCGTGACGTCGTTCACTTTAAGATTTAAAGAAATGGGGTTATCCAGTAAAATATTTACAGAAAATTTATTTTGTTTTCTACGTCATTACTTATTTTATGTTAAAATATGTCTATAAACAACATTTTAAGATTTGTTATATTCCGCTAATATAATGGGTGATTTTTTAGCTATTATCTTTTTGGCAGCACTGGTTTAAACAGCTGACGCACGTTTCGTGTTTTGTTTCACTGTCAAACATCTTCAGTTTGGTCTATAATTTAACCATGAATCGTCTTACAAACGAACAACGCTTGCAAATTATTGAATTTTATTATCAAAATGCGTGCTCTGTTAAGAAAATTCATCGCGCGCTTCTTGTGTTCAGCGACGAAGCTCATTTTTGGCTCAATAGGTAAGTTAATAAGCCGAATTGTCGATTTTGGAGTGAAGATCAGCCAGAAGCATTGCAAGAGCTATTTATGCATCGAGAAAAAGTCACAGTTTGGTGCGGTTTATGGGCTGGTGGCATCATTGGACCGTTCCAAGATGATGCGAATCGTAACGTAACTGTGAATGGTGAGCGCTACCGTGAGATGATATCCAACTTTTTTTTGCCCAAAATGCAAGAGCTTGTTGACTTGCACGACATGTGGTTTCAACAAGACGGTGCCACATGCCACACAGCACGCTTAACAATGGACTTATTGAGAGGCGAGTTCGGTGAACATTTTATTTCACGTTCGGGACCGGTCAATTGGCCGCCTAGATCGTGCGATTTAACGTCTTTAGACTATTTTTTGTGCGGCTACGTTAAAGCTCATGTCTATACACACATGCCCGCTTCAATTGACGCATTGGAAGAAAACATTGAAGCATTCTTGTGTTCAGCGACGAAGCTCATTTTTGGCTCAATGGGTAAGTTAATAAGCCGAATTGTCGATTTTGGAGTGAAGATCAGCCAGAAGCATTGCAAGAGCTATTTATGCATCGAGAAAAAGTCACAGTTTGGTGCGGTTTATGGGCTGGTGGCATCATTGGACCGTTCCAAGATGATGCGAATCGTAACGTAACTGTGAATGGTGAGCGCTACCGTGAGATGATATCCAACTTTTTTTTGCCCAAAATGCAAGAGCTTGTTGACTTGCACGACATGTGGTTTCAACAAGACGGTGCCACATGCCACACAGCACAATGGACTTATTGAGAGGCGAGTTCGGTGAACATTTTATTTCACGTTCGGGACCGGTCAATTGGCCGCCTAGATCGTGCGATTTAACGTCTTTAGACTATTTTTTGTGCGGCTACGTTTAAGCTCATGTCTATACACACATGCCCGCTTCAATTGACGCATTGGAAGAAAACATTGAAGCATTTATTCGTGAGATACCGGCCGAAATGTTGGAAACAGAATGCCAACATTGGACTAAGCGGATGGACCATTTGAGGCGCAATCACGGTCAACATTTGCATGAAATAATCTTCAAACATTTAATTATATGGACCGTACTATCGATTCAAATAAAGATTTCATGCATTTTTCTGAATTTTATGAGTTTTTTTTACAACTTTCCTATAGCTCCCCTACAAGAAATGGATGACCGAAACTAATACACACGCACTATTTTTGTTTGTTTTTATTGTTACAAGTGGCGTTGCCACTCGTGTGCGTTTGTATACCAAATTAGGAATATTTTGCAAAGCCCAAATTTTATTAATCTTTTCTTCTTATTTTTATATATACTTAATAATATGTTGAATATATCTGTTAATACGTTTCATAAATTTTAATAATTATAAGAATTTAGCTAAATTTGTATTAATTATTTAAAAAAAAAGTGGTGGAATTTTGGGAATTGCTGTTGTTAAAAACATTTTAGGAAGAAATGTTTGCTAGTGGCAACGCTAATTACTCCAGGAATGAAATGCGTATGTAAGAGTGAAACAACGAATGTATGTTAGACAGTTTCATTTTTGAATGGAATGTGTAAAATATGTAAAAAATTCAAGATTAATTTTAAAAGCGAAAGGAATTTTATGAAATTGTGACGTGCGCCCATTATATTATTTAAAATAAATATAAAAAAAGTGAAATAAAAATTGACAGTGACAATAAAGAGTGATAAAAAATAATATTTGCCTTGACAGAAAGCAAGAATTGAGTGACAATAAAAATAACACAAATACCTATTAAAATATAAAAAAGTGACAATAAGATAGAAAATACCTATTAAGAAATTAAATTAAATAATAAAAGTATACTTTTTGTGATAAAAGATAACTATGAAAAAAAGACGTTTGCAAAATTGTCTATCATTGGAAAAAAAGACATTTGAGTCCAAAATTAAAATGTATAGAAGGTTAATAGAAAACGAAGATAGTGCACGAAGTGAAAGATCTAATATACAACCTGTTCCATCAATAAGCTAAAATTCTAATGGAGTGTAAAGTAGGCATAAAAAAAGCCCAAGAGTACCTCAGCCGCATGACAGGAGAGACTTCTGATCAAGGGCTTGATGAGACCGCCAGCATGCTCCCCTTGCGGACCACAACAGCAGTGCAAGAAATAGAGGAGAAGCTAGACTCCGATTACGCTCAGGCCATGGTAACAATCACAATATTTTATATATTTTACTTGCTCAAACAGTAATTCAACTTCTTTACAGAAGTCCTATATTCATAAAATTAAAGGTGTTTCTTTAGATGTTGGCAGTGTTATTAGTGCATCGTTTGCAGATGATTTGCTATATAATATAATTGGGATGGAAGGTGGGGAAAACTTCCGTTGTCAAATCTCACGCTGCTAAATAAAATTGTAAGAGGTATGTACAGACATTAAATAATTTTAGTCTTTGAATATTTAACATTTCTGTCTTTTTTTTTACTTCATATTTTAGATGTTTTTCAGAACCTAGGAGCCGGGGAGTATGAAAAAAGTATAAGAAAAGCGGTTGAACGTGCCCACCATAGGGTAAAGCAACAAAAATACATAAAAGAAAAAGGGGTTAATAAATAAAATGACGACAATTTTTTTAATTTAAACTAAAATAATCAATCTAAAAGAGAAAAAAAATCAAAAAATAAGCGTGACCAATAAATTGGTAAAAGTTTAGCTTTATTTTTAACACTTTTTATTGACTGAACTTTATTTGTAAGAAGGTGCTTGTTTAATGTAATTAAGAAACTGTTGAATGATGTTTGATCCAGCAAACGTTTTCGAATGCAAACAAAACATAATTAATTTAAAAAATTTAGTTAAAAAAAAAAAATATTTATTTATTTAAGTTATTTTGGAAACCAAAAAAATATTGAATTTTATTTTAAATAAAGACAAAAATTTGTATGAGAATTGAATGAGATGTTTTATTTTAATAGTGTTTTATTAAAACTAAAAAATACGTCAACAGTGACGAATATATGAATCAGTACTGACTAGTCAGCTGTGGCCGGTATATGCGTCAGTACTGACCAGTCAGTACTGACTGGTCAGCTGTGTCCGTTATATGCATCAGTACTGACTAGTCAGCTGTGTCCGGTTTTTGAGCACTCAATAATCTTGAGCAACCTACATATAGTTGTCGATATGAAAAGCAATGAATGGGCGCCTAAATATATTCCAGCCAATGGACCATACGCATTCCGAAAAAGTACAAAAAGTACCAATTTGATCCATTTTTTACCCCTTAAAAAGTGCCGTATATTTTGTACTTTTTATACCAAATGCAACGAAGTACTAAAAGTACGAGCTTTGACTCATTTTATTCCCCCAGAAAGTACTCTGTACGTTAATTTAGGTTATGTTTTATATGAATACCAAATTTTTCGAAGAGATAAAAAGTAACAGTTTTATCCCAATTTTATCCATTAAAAAATACCGTATATTTTGATCTCGACCATATGCAATCTGTATACCAAATTTATCCAAAAGAGAAAAAGTATCAAAAGTAAAACATTTTTCGTTTTAACCTCTTAAAATATACCCCACTTAAATCTGGACAATATCTCTAGCCAAATTTTTTGAAAATAAGAAAGTACCAAAACTAAAAGAGAAAAAGTGTTAAAAGTTGCCAAAAAAAGAAGCAACATTTCTTAAAAATATATATACAAGGTAGATCAAAAAAGACCTACCCCCACCCATGTTTTATTTTGTAACTAGCTTTTACCCGTGACGTCGTTCACTTTAAGATTTAAAGAAATGGGGTTATCCAGTAAAATATTTACAGAAAATTTATTTTGTTTTCTACGTCATTACTTATTTTATGTTAAAATATGTCTATAAACAACATTTTAAGATTTGTTATATTCCGCTAATATAATGGGTGATTTTTTAGCTATTATCTTTTTGGCAGCACTGGTTTAAACAGCTGACGCACGTTTCGTGTTTTGTTTCACTGTCAAACATCTTCAGTTTGGTCTATAATTTAACCATGAATCGTCTTACAAACGAACAACGCTTGCAAATTATTGAATTTTATTATCAAAATGCGTGCTCTGTTAAGAAAATTCATCGCGCGCTTCTTGTGTTCAGCGACGAAGCTCATTTTTGGCTCAATAGGTAAGTTAATAAGCCGAATTGTCGATTTTGGAGTGAAGATCAGCCAGAAGCATTGCAAGAGCTATTTATGCATCGAGAAAAAGTCACAGTTTGGTGCGGTTTATGGGCTGGTGGCATCATTGGACCGTTCCAAGATGATGCGAATCGTAACGTAACTGTGAATGGTGAGCGCTACCGTGAGATGATATCCAACTTTTTTTTGCACAAAATGCAAGAGCTTGTTGACTTGCACGACATGTGGTTTCAACAAGACGGTGCCACATGCCACACAGCACGCTTAACAATGGACTTATTGAGAGGCGAGTTCGGTGAACATTTTATTTCACGTTCGGGACCGGTCAATTGGCCGCCTAGATCGTGCGATTTAACGTCTTTAGACTATTTTTTGTGCGGCTACGTTAAAGCTCATGTCTATACACACATGCCCGCTTCAATTGACGCATTGGAAGAAAACATTGAAGCATTCTTGTGTTCAGCGACGAAGCTCATTTTTGGCTCAATGGGTAAGTTAATAAGCCGAATTGTCGATTTTGGAGTGAAGATCAGCCAGAAGCATTGCAAGAGCTATTTATGCATCGAGAAAAAGTCACAGTTTGGTGCGGTTTATGGGCTGGTGGCATCATTGGACCGTTCCAAGATGATGCGAATCGTAACGTAACTGTGAATGGTGAGCGCTACCGTGAGATGATATCCAACTTTTTTTTGCCCAAAATGCAAGAGCTTGTTGACTTGCACGACATGTGGTTTCAACAAGACGGTGCCACATGCCACACAGCACAATGGACTTATTGAGAGGCGAGTTCGGTGAACATTTTATTTCACGTTCGGGACCGGTCAATTGGCCGCCTAGATCGTGCGATTTAACGTCTTTAGACTATTTTTTGTGCGGCTACGTTAAAGCTCATGTCTATACACACATGCCCGCTTCAATTGACGCATTGGAAGAAAACATTGAAGCATTTATTCGTGAGATACCGGCCGAAATGTTGGAAACAGAATGCCAACATTGGACTAAGCGGATGGACCATTTGAGGCGCAATCACGGTCAACATTTGCATGAAATAATCTTCAAACATTTAATTATATGGACCGTACTATCGATTCAAATAAAGATTTCATGCATTTTTCTGAATTTTATGAGTTTTTTTTACAACTTTCCTATAGCTCCCCTACAAGAAATGGATGACCGAAACTAATACACACGCACTATTTTTGTTTGTTTTTATTGTTACAAGTGGCGTTGCCACTCGTGTGCGTTTGTATACCAAATTAGGAATATTTTGCAAAGCCCAAATTTTATTAATCTTTTCTTCTTATTTTTATATATACTTAATAATATGTTGAATATATCTGTTAATACGTTTCATAAATTTTAATAATTATAAGAATTTAGCTAAATTTGTATTAATTATTTAAAAAAAAAGTGGTGGAATTTTGGGAATTGCTGTTGTTAAAAACATTTTAGGAAGAAATGTTTGCTAGTGGCAACGCTAATTACTCCAGGAATGAAATGCGTATGTAAGAGTGAAACAACGAATGTATGTTAGACAGTTTCATTTTTGAATGGAATGTGTAAAATATGTAAAAAATTCAAGATTAATTTTAAAAGCGAAAGGAATTTTATGAAATTGTGACGTGCGCCCATTATATTATTTAAAATAAATATAAAAAAAGTGAAATAAAAATTGACAGTGACAATAAAGAGTGATAAAAAATAATATTTGCCTTGACAGAAAGCAAGAATTGAGTGACAATAAAAATAACACAAATACCTATTAAAATATAAAAAAGTGACAATAAGATAGAAAATACCTATTAAGAAATTAAATTAAATAATAAAAGTATACTTTTTGTGATAAAAGATAACTATGAAAAAAAGACGTTTGCAAAATTGTCTATCATTGGAAAAAAAGACATTTGAGTCCAAAATTAAAATGTATAGAAGGTTATTAGAAAACGAAGATAGTGCACGAAGTGAAAGATCTAATATACAACCTGTTCCATCAATAAGCTAAAATTCTAATGGAGTGTAAAGTAGGCATAAAAAAAGCCCAAGAGTACCTCAGCCGCATGACAGGAGAGACTTCTGATCAAGGGCTTGATGAGACCGCCAGCATGCTCCCCTTGCGGACCACAACAGCAGTGCAAGAAATAGAGGAGAAGCTAGACTCCGATTACGCTCAGGCCATGGTAACAATCACAATATTTTATATATTTTACTTGCTCAAACAGTAATTCAACTTCTTTACAGAAGTCCTATATTCATAAAATTAAAGGTGTTTCTTTAGATGTTGGCAGTGTTATTAGTGCATCGTTTGCAGATGATTTGCTATATAATATAATTGGGATGGAAGGTGGGGAAAACTTCCGTTGTCAAATCTCACGCTGCTAAATAAAATTGTAAGAGGTATGTACAGACATTAAATAATTTTAGTCTTTGAATATTTAACATTTCTGTCTTTTTTTTTACTTCATATTTTAGATGTTTTTCAGAACCTAGGAGCCGGGGAGTATGAAAAAAGTATAAGAAAAGCGGTTGAACGTGCCCACCATAGGGTAAAGCAACAAAAATACATAAAAGAAAAAGGGGTTAATAAATAAAATGACGACAATTTTTTTAATTTAAACTAAAATAATCAATCTAAAAGAGAAAAAAAATCAAAAAATAAGCGTGACCAATAAATTGGTAAAAGTTTAGCTTTATTTTTAACACTTTTTATTGACTGAACTTTATTTGTAAGAAGGTGCTTGTTTAATGTAATTAAGAAACTGTTGAATGATGTTTGATCCAGCAAACGTTTTCGAATGCAAACAAAACATAATTAATTTAAAAAATTTAGTTAAAAAAAAAAAATATTTATTTATTTAAGTTATTTTGGAAACCAAAAAAATATTGAATTTTATTTTAAATAAAGACAAAAATTTGTATGAGAATTGAATGAGATGTTTTATTTTAATAGTGTTTTATTAAAACTAAAAAATACGTCAACAGTGACGAATATATGAATCAGTACTGACTAGTCAGCTGTGGCCGGTATATGCGTCAGTACTGACCAGTCAGTACTGACTGGTCAGCTGTGTCCGTTATATGCATCAGTACTGACTAGTCAGCTGTGTCCGGTTTTTGAGCACTCAATAATCTTGAGCAACCTACATATAGTTGTCGATATGAAAAGCAATGAATGGGCGCCTAAATATATTCCAGCCAATGGACCATACGCATTCCGAAAAAGTACAAAAAGTACCAATTTGATCCATTTTTTACCCCTTAAAAAGTGCCGTATATTTTGTACTTTTTATACCAAATGCAACGAAGTACTAAAAGTACGAGCTTTGACTCATTTTATTCCCCCAGAAAGTACTCTGTACGTTAATTTAGGTTATGTTTTATATGAATACTAAACTTTTCGAAGAGATAAAAAGTAACAGTTTATCCCAATTTTATCCATTAAAAAATACCGTATATTTTGATCTCGACCATATGCAATCTGTATACCAAATTTATCCAAAAGAGAAAAAGTATCAAAAGTAAAACATTTTTCGTTTTAACCTCTTAAAATATACCCCACTTAAATCTGGACAATATCTCTAGCCAAATTTTTTGAAAATAAGAAAGTACCAAAACTAAAAGAGAAAAAGTGTTAAAAGTTGCCAAAAAAAGAAGCAACATTTCTTAAAAATATATATACAAGGTAGATCAAAAAAGACCTACCCCCACCCATGTTTTATTTTGTAACTAGCTTTTACCCGTGACGTCGTTCACTTTAAGATTTAAAGAAATGGGGTTATCCAGTAAAATATTTACAGAAAATTTATTTTGTTTTCTACCTCATTACTTATTTTATGTTAAAATATGTCTATAAACAACATTTTAAGATTTGTTATATTCCGCTAATATAATGGGTGATTTTTTAGCTATTATCTTTTTGGCAGCACTGGTTTAAACAGCTGACGCACGTTTCGTGTTTTGTTTCACTGTCAAACATCTTCAGTTTGGTCTATAATTTAACCATGAATCGTCTTACAAACGAACAACGCTTGCAAATTATTGAATTTTATTATCAAAATGCGTGCTCTGTTAAGAAAATTCATCGCGCGCTTCTTGTGTTCAGCGACGAAGCTCATTTTTGGCTCAATAGGTAAGTTAATAAGCCGAATTGTCGATTTTGGAGTGAAGATCAGCCAGAAGCATTGCAAGAGCTATTTATGCATCGAGAAAAAGTCACAGTTTGGTGCGGTTTATGGGCTGGTGGCATCATTGGACCGTTCCAAGATGATGCGAATCGTAACGTAACTGTGAATGGTGAGCGCTACCGTGAGATGATATCCAACTTTTTTTTGCCCAAAATGCAAGAGCTTGTTGACTTGCACGACATGTGGTTTCAACAATACGGTGCCACATGCCACACAGCACGCTTAACAATGGACTTATTGAGAGGCGAGTTCGGTGAACATTTTATTTCACGTTCGGGACCGGTCAATTGGCCGCCTAGATCGTGCGATTTAACGTCTTTAGACTATTTTTTGTGCGGCTACGTTAAAGCTCATGTCTATACACACATGCCCGCTTCAATTGACGCATTGGAAGAAAACATTGAAGCATTCTTGTGTTCAGCGACGAAGCTCATTTTTGGCTCAATGGGTAAGTTAATAAGCCGAATTGTCGATTTTGGAGTGAAGATCAGCCAGAAGCATTGCAAGAGCTATTTATGCATCGAGAAAAAGTCACAGTTTGGTGCGGTTTATGGGCTGGTGGCATCATTGGACCGTTCCAAGATGATGCGAATCGTAACGTAACTGTGAATGGTGAGCGCTACCGTGAGATGATATCCAACTTTTTTTTGCCCAAAATGCAAGAGCTTGTTGACTTGCACGACATGTGGTTTCAACAAGACGGTGCCACATGCCACACAGCACAATGGACTTATTGAGAGGCGAGTTCGGTGAACATTTTATTTCACGTTCGGGACCGGTCAATTGGCCGCCTAGATCGTGCGATTTAACGTCTTTAGACTATTTTTTGTGCGGCTACGTTAAAGCTCATGTCTATACACACATGCCCGCTTCAATTGACGCATTGGAAGAAAACATTGAAGCATTTATTCGTGAGATACCGGCCGAAATGTTGGAAACAGAATGCCAACATTGGACTAAGCGGATGGACCATTTGAGGCGCAATCACGGTCAACATTTGCATGAAATAATCTTCAAACATTTAATTATATGGACCGTACTATCGATTCAAATAAAGATTTCATGCATTTTTCTGAATTTTATGAGTTTTTTTTACAACTTTCCTATAGCTCCCCTACAAGAAATGGATGACCGAAACTAATACACACGCACTATTTTTGTTTGTTTTTATTGTTACAAGTGGCGTTGCCACTCGTGTGCGTTTGTATACCAAATTAGGAATATTTTGCAAAGCCCAAATTTTATTAATCTTTTCTTCTTATTTTTATATATACTTAATAATATGTTGAATATATCTGTTAATACGTTTCATAAATTTTAATAATTATAAGAATTTAGCTAAATTAGTATTGTGGTTATTTTGTTGAACTATTTATGGTTTTTAATCCAAATTTTTCAATATTTTTTTAATTAGGCTTAAGTTCATCAAATTTAATTTTCATTAAATTATTTTTATGAAGAAAGGAATTTTACAACATGAAAATTAATTAAAATTGTTATTGATAATCTTTCATTCTTGACGTGACTAGGGGTTGAACCGGCAGGTTACTATGACATGTTTCGATCGGAACCACTCGATCTCCTCAGATAGTTTTGCCGTCTTACACTCGCAGCTATCGAAGGCTGCTGACGTCAGTAGTCAAATATCAATCCTTAAACCAAATTTGTATTTTTTTTTTTTTTTTTTTTTTTTAACACTTTCTTTTGGTAGATCGAAATTTGCTTTTTTTTTTTTACTGAATGATTATCCATTTTAATTGACTTTACATGTTTTTTCCTTACTTCTGTTTTTTCGTACTTTGTCAAGAATTTTTCTTGAAGTCCAAGTACATTTTTTTGTTTGTTTTATTTTTTCATTCTATCTTTCTCTTTTCTGTTGACCTTTTTCAGCACAACTTGAAGGACAAATGTAAACATAGAGCTCGTGCCTTAGCTTTTAACAATAATTAGTATTGTGGTTATTTTGTTGAACTATTTATGGTTTTTAATCCAAATTTTTCAATATTTTTTTAATTAGGCTTAAGTTCATCAAATTTAATTTTCATTAAATTATTTTTATGAAGAAAGGAATTTTACAACATGAAAATTAATTAAAATTGTTATTGATAATCTTTCATTCTTGACGTGACTAGGGGTTGAACCGGCAGGTTACTATGACATGTTTCGATCGGAACCACTCGATCTCCTCAGATAGTTTTGCCGTCTTACACTCGCAGCTATCGAAGGCTGCTGACGTCAGTAGTCAAATATCAATCCTTAAACCAAATTTGTATTTTTTTTTTAACACTTTCTTTTGGTAGATCGAAATTTGCTTTTTTTTTTACTGAATGATTATCCATTTTAATTGACTTTACATGTTTTTTCCTTACTTCTGTTTTTTCGTTAAAAAAAAAAAAGCAAATTTCGATCTACCAAAAGAAAGTGTTAAAAAAAA
Organism: Pollenia angustigena; assembly: GCA_930367215.1. Taxonomy (NCBI): domain Eukaryota; kingdom Metazoa; phylum Arthropoda; class Insecta; order Diptera; family Polleniidae; genus Pollenia; species Pollenia angustigena. Next base: position 128,590,886 of record OV884058.1, read on the forward strand.
AAAATACAAATTTGGTTTAAGGATTGATATTTGACTACTGACGTCAGCAGCCTTCGATAGCTGCGAGTGTAAGACGGCAAAACTATCTGAGGAGATCGAGTGGTTCCGATCGAAACATGTCATAGTAACCTGCCGGTTCAACCCCTAGTCACGTCAAGAATGAAAGATTATCAATAACAATTTTAATTAATTTTCATGTTGTAAAATTCCTTTCTTCATAAAAATAATTTAATGAAAATTAAATTTGATGAACTTAAGCCTAATTAAAAAAATATTGAAAAATTTGGATTAAAAACCATAAATAGTTCAACAAAATAACCACAATACTAATTATTGTTAAAAGCTAAGGCACGAGCTCTATGTTTACATTTGTCCTTCAAGTTGTGCTGAAAAAGGTCAACAGAAAAGAGAAAGATAGAATGAAAAAATAAAACAAACAAAAAAATGTACTTGGACTTCAAGAAAAATTCTTGACAAAGTACGAAAAAACAGAAGTAAGGAAAAAACATGTAAAGTCAATTAAAATGGATAATCATTCAGTAAAAAAAAAAAAAGCAAATTTCGATCTACCAAAAGAAAGTGTTAAAAAAAAAAAAAAAAAAAAAAATACAAATTTGGTTTAAGGATTGATATTTGACTACTGACGTCAGCAGCCTTCGATAGCTGCGAGTGTAAGACGGCAAAACTATCTGAGGAGATCGAGTGGTTCCGATCGAAACATGTCATAGTAACCTGCCGGTTCAACCCCTAGTCACGTCAAGAATGAAAGATTATCAATAACAATTTTAATTAATTTTCATGTTGTAAAATTCCTTTCTTCATAAAAATAATTTAATGAAAATTAAATTTGATGAACTTAAGCCTAATTAAAAAAATATTGAAAAATTTAGCTAAATTTGTATTAATTATTTAAAAAAAAAGTGGTGGAATTTTGGGAATTGCTGTTGTTAAAAACATTTTAGGAAGAAATGTTTGCTAGTGGCAACGCTAATTACTCCAGGAATGAAATGCGTATGTAAGAGTGAAACAACGAATGTATGTTAGACAGTTTCATTTTTGAATGGAATGTGTAAAATATGTAAAAAATTCAAGATTAATTTTAAAAGCGAAAGGAATTTTATGAAATTGTGACGTGCGCCCATTATATTATTTAAAATAAATATAAAAAAAGTGAAATAAAAATTGACAGTGACAATAAAGAGTGATAAAAAATAATATTTGCCTTGACAGAAAGCAAGAATTGAGTGACAATAAAAATAACACAAATACCTATTAAAATATAAAAAAGTGACAATAAGATAGAAAATACCTATTAAGAAATTAAATTAAATAATAAAAGTATACTTTTTGTGATAAAAGATAACTATGAAAAAAAGACGTTTGCAAAATTGTCTATCATTGGAAAAAAAGACATTTGAGTCCAAAATTAAAATGTATAGAAGGTTAATAGAAAACGAAGATAGTGCACGAAGTGAAAGATCTAATATACAACCTGTTCCATCAATAAGCTAAAATTCTAATGGAGTGTAAAGTAGGCATAAAAAAAGCCCAAGAGTACCTCAGCCGCATGACAGGAGAGACTTCTGATCAAGGGCTTGATGAGACCGCCAGCATGCTCCCCTTGCGGACCACAACAGCAGTGCAAGAAATAGAGGAGAAGCTAGACTCCGATTACGCTCAGGCCATGGTAACAATCACAATATTTTATATATTTTACTTGCTCAAACAGTAATTCAACTTCTTTACAGAAGTCCTATATTCATAAAATTAAAGGTGTTTCTTTAGATGTTGGCAGTGTTATTAGTGCATCGTTTGCAGATGATTTGCTATATAATATAATTGGGATGGAAGGTGGGGAAAACTTCCGTTGTCAAATCTCACGCTGCTAAATAAAATTGTAAGAGGTATGTACAGACATTAAATAATTTTAGTCTTTGAATATTTAACATTTCTGTCTTTTTTTTTACTTCATATTTTAGATGTTTTTCAGAACCTAGGAGCCGGGGAGTATGAAAAAAGTATAAGAAAAGCGGTTGAACGTGCCCACCATAGGGTAAAGCAACAAAAATACATAAAAGAAAAAGGGGTTAATAAATAAAATGACGACAATTTTTTTAATTTAAACTAAAATAATCAATCTAAAAGAGAAAAAAAATCAAAAAATAAGCGTGACCAATAAATTGGTAAAAGTTTAGCTTTATTTTTAACACTTTTTATTGACTGAACTTTATTTGTAAGAAGGTGCTTGTTTAATGTAATTAAGAAACTGTTGAATGATGTTTGATCCAGCAAACGTTTTCGAATGCAAACAAAACATAATTAATTTAAAAAATTTAGTTAAAAAAAAAAAATATTTATTTATTTAAGTTATTTTGGAAACCAAAAAAATATTGAATTTTATTTTAAATAAAGACAAAAATTTGTATGAGAATTGAATGAGATGTTTTATTTTAATAGTGTTTTATTAAAACTAAAAAATACGTCAACAGTGACGAATATATGAATCAGTACTGACTAGTCAGCTGTGGCCGGTATATGCGTCAGTACTGACCAGTCAGTACTGACTGGTCAGCTGTGTCCGTTATATGCATCAGTACTGACTAGTCAGCTGTGTCCGGTTTTTGAGCACTCAATAATCTTGAGCAACCTACATATAGTTGTCGATATGAAAAGCAATGAATGGGCGCCTAAATATATTCCAGCCAATGGACCATACGCATTCCGAAAAAGTACAAAAAGTACCAATTTGATCCATTTTTTACCCCTTAAAAAGTGCCGTATATTTTGTACTTTTTATACCAAATGCAACGAAGTACTAAAAGTACGAGCTTTGACTCATTTTATTCCCCCAGAAAGTACTCTGTACGTTAATTTAGGTTATGTTTTATATGAATACCAAATTTTTCGAAGAGATAAAAAGTAACAGTTTTATCCCAATTTTATCCATTAAAAAATACCGTATATTTTGATCTCGACCATATGCAATCTGTATACCAAATTTATCCAAAAGAGAAAAAGTATCAAAAGTAAAACATTTTTCGTTTTAACCTCTTAAAATATACCCCACTTAAATCTGGACAAAAAGAAAGTACCAAAACTAAAAGAGAAAAAGTGTTAAAAGTTGCCAAAAAAAGAAGCAACATTTCTTAAAAATATATATACAAGGTAGATCAAAAAAGACCTACCCCTACCCATGTTTTAATTTGTAACTAGCTTTTACCCGTGACGTCGTTCACTTTAAGATTTAAAGAAATGGGGTTATCCAGTAAAATATTTACAGAAAATTTATTTTGTTTTCTACGTCATTACTTATTTTATGTTAAAATATGTCTATAAACAACATTTTAAGATTTGTTATATTCCGCTAATATAATGGGTGATTTTTTAGCTATTATCTTTTTGGCAGCACTGGTTTAAACAGCTGACGCACGTTTCGTGTTTTGTTTCACTGTCAAACATCTTCAGTTTGGTCTATAATTTAACCATGAATCGTCTTACAAACGAACAACGCTTGCAAATTATTGAATTTTATTATCAAAATGCGTGCTCTGTTAAGAAAATTCATCGCGCGCTTCTTGTGTTCAGCGACGAAGCTCATTTTTGGCTCAATGGGTAAGTTAATAAGCCGAATTGTCGATTTTGGAGTGAAGATCAGCCAGAAGCATTGCAAGAGCTATTTATGCATCGAGAAAAAGTCACAGTTTGGTGCGGTTTATGGGCTGGTGGCATCATTGGACCGTTCCAAGATGATGCGAATCGTAACGTAACTGTGAATGGTGAGCGCTACCGTGAGATGATATCCAACTTTTTTTTGCCCAAAATGCAAGAGCTTGTTGACTTGCACGACATGTGGTTTCAACAAGACGGTGCCACATGCCACACAGCACGCTTAACAATGGACTTATTGAGAGGCGAGTTCGGTGAACATTTTATTTCACGTTCGGGACCGGTCAATTGGCCGCCTAGATCGTGCGATTTAACGTCTTTAGACTATTTTTTGTGCGGCTACGTTAAAGCTCATGTCTATACACACATGCCCGCTTCAATTGACGCATTGGAAGAAAACATTGAAGCATTTATTCGTGAGATACCGGCCGAAATGTTGGAAACAGAATGCCAACATTGGACTAAGCGGATGGACCATTTGAGGCGCAATCACGTTCAACATTTGCATGAAATAATCTTCAAACATTTAATTATATGGACCGTACTATCGATTCAAACAAAGATTTCATGCATTTTTCTGAATTTTATGAGTTTTTTTTACAACTTTCCTATAGCTCCCCTACAAGAAATGGATGACCGAAACTAATACACACGCACTATTTTTGTTTGTTTTTATTGTTACAAGTGGCGTTGCCACTCGTGTCCGTTTGTATACCAAATTAGGAATATTTTGCAAAGCCCAAATTTTATTAATCTTTTCTTCTTATTTTTATATATACTTAATAATATGTTGAATATATCTGTTAATACGTTTCATAAATTTTAATAATTATAAGAATTTAGCTAAATTTGTATTAATTATTTAAAAAAAAAGTGGTGGAATTTTGGGAATTGCTGTTGTTAAAAACATTTTAGGAAGAAATGTTTGCTAGTGGCAACGCTAATTACTCCAGGAATGAAATGCGTATGTAAGAGTGAAACAACGAATGTATGTTAGACAGTTTCATTTTTGAATGGAATGTGTAAAATATGTAAAAAATTCAAGATTAATTTTAAAAGCGAAAGGAATTTTATGAAATTGTGACGTGCGCCCATTATATTATTTAAAATAAATATAAAAAAAGTGAAATAAAAATTGACAGTGACAATAAAGAGTGATAAAAAATAATATTTGCCTTGACAGAAAGCAAGAATTGAGTGACAATAAAAATAACACATATACCTATTAAAATATAAAAAAGTGACAATAAGATAGAAAATACCTATTAAGAAATTAAATTAAATAATAAAAGTATACTTTTTGTGATAAAAGATAACTATGAAAAAAAGACGTTTGCAAAATTGTCTATCATTGGAAAAAAAGACATTTGAGTCCAAAATTAAAATGTATAGAAGGTTAATAGAAAACGAAGATAGTGCACGAAGTGAAAGATCTAATATACAACCTGTTCCATCAATAAGCTAAAATTCTAATGGAGTGTAAAGTAGGCATAAAACAAGCCCAAGAGTACCTCAGCCGCATGACAGGAGAGACTTCTGATCAAGGGCTTGATGAGACCGCCAGCATGCTCCCCTTGCGGACCACAACAGCAGTGCAAGAAATAGAGGAGAAGCTAGACTCCGATTACGCTCAGGCCATGGTAACAATCACAATATTTTATATATTTTACTTGCTCAAACAGTAATTCAACTTCTTTACAGAAGTCCTATATTCATAAAATTAAAGGTGTTTCTTTAGATGTTGGCAGTGTTATTAGTGCATCGTTTGCAGATGATTTGCTATATAAATATAATTGGGATGGAAGGTGGGGAAAACTTCCGTTGTCAAATCTCACGCTGCTAAATAAAATTGTAAGAGGTATGTACAGACATTAAATAATTTTAGTCTTTGAATATTTAACATTTCTGTCTTTTTTTTTTACTTCATATTTTAGATGTTTTTCAGAACCTAGGAGCCGGGGAGTATGAAAAAAGTATAAGAAAAGCGGTTGAACGTGCCCACCATAGGGTAAAGCAACAAAACTACATAAAAGAAAAAGGGGTTAATAAATAAAATGACGAAAATTTTTTTAATTTAAACTAAAATAATCAATCTAAAAGAGAAAAAAAATCAAAAAATAAGCGTGACCAATAAATTGGTAAAAGTTTAGCTTTATTTTTAACACTTTTTATTGACTGAACTTTATTTGTAAGAAGGTGCTTGTTTAATGTAATTAAGAAACTGTTGAATGATGTTTGATCCAGCAAACGTTATCGAATGCAAACAAAACATCATTAATTTAAAAAATTTAGTTAAAAAAAAAAAATATTTATTTATTTAAGTTATTTTGGAAACCAAAAAAATATTGAATTTTATTTTTAGTTAAAGACAAAAATTTGTATGAGAATTGAATGAGATGTTTTATTTTAATAGTGTTTTATTAAAACTAAAAAATACGTCAACAGTGACGAATATATGAATCAGTACTGACTAGTCAGCTGTGGCCGGTATATGCGTCAGTACTGACCAGTCAGTACTGACTGGTCAGCTGTGTCCGTTATATGCATCAGTACTGACTAGTCAGCTGTGTCCGGTTTTTGAGCACTCAATAATCTTGAGCAACCTACATATAGTTGTCGATATGAAAAGCAATGAATGGGCGCCTAAATATATTCCAGCCAATGGACCATACGCATTCCGAAAAAGTACAAAAAGTACCAATTTGATCCATTTTTTACCCCTTAAAAAGTGCCGTATATTTTGTACTTTTTATACCAAATGCAACGAAGTACTAAAAGTACGAGCTTTGACTCATTTTATTCTCCCAGAAAGTACTCTGTACGTTAATTTAGGTTATGTTTTATATGAATACCAAATTTTTCGAAGAGATAAAAAGTAACAGTTTTATCCCAATTTTATCCATTAAAAAATACCGTATATTTTGATCTCGACCATATGCAATCTGTATACCAAATTTATCCAAAAGAGAAAAAGTATCAAAAGTAAAACATTTTTCGTTTTAACCTCTTAAAATATACCCCACTTAAATCTGGACAATATCTCTAGCCAAATTTTTTGAAAATAAGAAAGTACCAAAACTAAAAGAGAAAAAGTGTTAAAAGTTGCCAAAAAAAAGAAGCAACATTTCTTAAAAATATATATACAAGGTAGATCAAAAAAGACCTACCCCCACCCATGTTTTATTTTGTAACTAGCTTTTACCCGTGACGTCGTTCACTTTAAGATTTAAAGAAATGGGGTTATCCAGTAAAATATTTACAGAAAATTTATTTTGTTTTCTACGTCATTACTTATTTTATGTTAAAATATGTCTATAAACAACATTTTAAGATTTGTTATATTCCGCTAATATAATGGGTGATTTTTTAGCTATTATCTTTTTGGCAGCACTGGTTTAAACAGCTGACGCACGTTTCGTGTTTTGTTTCACTGTCAAACATCTTCAGTTTGGTCTATAATTTAACCATGAATCGTCTTACAAACGAACAACGCTTGCAAATTATTGAATTTTATTATCAAAATGCGTGCTCTGTTAAGAAAATTCATCGCGCGCTTCTTGTGTTCAGCGACGAAGCTCATTTTTGGCTCAATGCAGTGATGTTAACCGTACGGTAATTACCCTTTTTTAGGGTAATTTTGCGCCGCAAAAGGTAGCAAGGTAATTTTTTTTTAAATACGGTAATTTAAAGAATTTGGATTTTTGGTATACTTATACTTACATAAGTAGGTTTTATAATTTTAACTTTTGCGAGGTGATTTTCATAGAAAAATTTTATAACAAAAAATTAAGAACTTTAATTATGTTTCTGCAAATTTTTTCGTAAAACCGATAAGTGCAAGTATAGAAATAGTATTTTATTTTTTGATATCAGATTTTTACCGTGCGTAGATATGACCACTGTTCATCGATTTCTTGCACAAAGTAAAAATTTAAAAATTTGAGCTGACTCTCTTTAGAGCTGCCATCGGCAACCTATACTATTACATTTTGCGATTATATGCGTTGTATGAATTTTACATATGTTGTTGTTAATGTTGTTAAATTCTCTGCAATGTGTGTGCACATGTACGTAATAAAAGAGCATACAAGAGAATAAAAGAGAAAAGAGCAAACGCGGCGCCCTGATTTTGCCGATGGCTGCTTTAGAGCAACCAGTGCGATATGTACGCTAAGCGTATTAAATAAAAATATTTTGAGTTGAATGGATATACATATGGGCATATCCGTCAAAAGGTCCACTGTGACCGAAACTGTGATATTGTTATAGAGAAATATTTAGATTTTACTAATTTTATAAATTTACTCATAAATTTGTTCACTTAGATAAGCAATCAGACTGCAAATTTGTGCAAACGTAATTTCTTATATGTGAGAATGTTTTATTGTATGTTTCCTTTAATATTTATCTTTATTAAAAGAGGTGATATTTGATAAAAATTATTCCAAAAAAATTTTCTTACATGGTCTGTAATCTAAGGAAGAGTTCAAAGAGAAATATGTTATTCGGATTAACGGTAAATTTTTATTTTATTTTAATCATTATTCAGTTAAATTAACGGAATAAATTTCACGTTCGAAATGTCACGTATCGACCCAGGTTTTGGCTTAAAAAAAAGAAACTACAGAAGATATTGGAATCAAACCAAGACATTTTAATGTTACACTGCTACGTAAAATTCTGAAAGTAGTTTGACTAAAAAATTGTGCCAGGTTTTTTTCACGTCCGAACCGCTACTTTTATTGCCATTATCTTTGACCTAAAATCGCGCCCTCCATCAACTTTAACATAGATAACAGTGCTTTCTAAGTGCTATAATTTTAGGGTTAAAAGAACGTAAAAATATTTGTTGTTTAAAATGTTATTGCATTTTTGATGCGTACGACTGTCACGTTCAACACTTTGGATTTACCCATATATGTACCTATTTTATTCAAAATTATTTTACTTCCTTATTCATAAAAAAAAATTTGTTAAAAATGTATTTTAACACAAAACTTTCTATTGAAATTTTTCTTAAAACACATTTAACAGGCGATTGACCTATTGCTTTTAATATAAATTTTACTACACAATCAATCGCCTGTCATTTGGAAACAGCATATTAATGTTTTGATAAAAAAATCTTTGCGTAAGGTAATTTCTTCTTAAAAAAGGTAATTTTAAGAGGTCCGCAAGGTAATGAAAAAATAAAAGTTAACATCACTGGCTCAATGGGTAAGTTAATAAGCCGAATTATCGATTTTGGAGTGAAGATCAGCCAGAAGCATTGCAAGAGCTATTTATGCATCGAGAAAAAGTCACAGTTTGGTGCGGTTTATGGGCTGGTGGCATCATTGGACCGTTCCAAGATGATGCGAATCGTAACGTAACTGTGAATGGTGAGCGCTACCGTGAGATGATATCCAACTTTTTTTTGCCCAAAATGCAAGAGCTTGTTGACTTGCACGACATGTGGTTTCAACAAGACGGTGCCACATGCCACACAGCACGCTTAACAATGGACTTATTGAGAGGCGAGTTCGGTGAACATTTTATTTCACGTTCGGGACCGGTCAATTGGCCGCCTAGATCGTGCGATTTAACGTCTTTAGACTATTTTTTGTGCGGCTACGTTAAAGCTCATGTCTATACACACATGCCCGCTTCAATTGACGCATTGGAAGAAAACATTGAAGCATTTATTCGTGAGATACCGGCCGAAATGTTGGAAACAGAATGCCAACATTGGACTAAGCGGATGGACCATTTGAGGCGCAATCACGGTCAACATTTGCATGAAATAATCTTCAAACATTTAATTATATGGACCGTACTATCGATTCAAATAAAGATTTCATGCATTTTTCTGAATTTTATGAGTTTTTTTTACAACTTTCCTATAGCTCCCCTACAAGAAATGGATGACCGAAACTAATACACACGCACTATTTTTGTTTGTTTTTATTGTTACAAGTGGCGTTGCCACTCGTGTGCGTTTGTATACCAAATTAGGAATATTTTGCAAAGCCCAAATTTTATTAATCTTTTCTTCTTATTTTTATATATACTTAATAATATGTTGAATATATCTGTTAATACGTTTCATAAATTTTAATAATTATAAGAATTTAGCTAAATTTGTATTAATTATTTAAAAAAAGTGGTGGAATTTTGGGAATTGCTGTTGTTAAAAACATTTTAGGAAGAAATGTTTGCTAGTGGCAACGCTAATTACTCCAGGAATGAAATGCGTATGTAAGAGTGAAACAACGAATGTATGTTAGACAGTTTCATTTTTGAATGGAATGTGTAAAATATGTAAAAAATTCAAGATTAATTTTAAAAGCGAAAGGAATTTTATGAAATTGTGACGTGCGCCCATTATATTATTTAAAATAAATATAAAAAAAGTGAAATAAAAATTGACAGTGACAATAAAGAGTGATAAAAAATAATATTTGCCTTGACAGAAAGCAAGAATTGAGTGACAATAAAAATAACACAAATACCTATTAAAATATAAAAAAGTGACAATAAGATAGAAAATACCTATTAAGAAATTAAATTAAATAATAAAAGTATACTTTTTGTGATAAAAGATAACTATGAAAAAAAGACGTTTGCAAAATTGTCTATCATTGGAAAAAAAGACATTTGAGTCCAAAATTAAAATGTATAGAAGGTTAATAGAAAACGAAGATAGTGCACGAAGTGAAAGATCTAATATACAACCTGTTCCATCAATAAGCTAAAATTCTAATGGAGTGTAAAGTAGGCATAAAAAAAGCCCAAGAGTACCTCAGCCGCATGACAGGAGAGACTTCTGATCAAGGGCTTGATGAGACCGCCAGCATGCTCGCCTTGCGGACCACAACAGCAGTGCAAGAAATAGAGGAGAAGCTAGACTCCGATTACGCTCAGGCCATGGTAACAATCACAATATTTTATATATTTTACTTGCTCAAACAGTAATTCAACTTCTTTACAGAAGTCCTATATTCATAAAATTAAAGGTGTTTCTTTAGATGTTGGCAGTGTTATTAGTGTATCGTTTGCAGATGATTTGCTATATAAATATAATTGGGATGGAAGGTGGGGAAAACTTCCGTTGTCAAATCTCACGCTGCTAAATAAAATTGTAAGAGGTATGTACAGACATTAAATAATTTTAGTCTTTGAATATTTAACATTTCTGTCTTTTTTTTTACTTCATATTTTAGATGTTTTTCAGAACCTAGGAGCCGGGGAGTATGAAAAAAGTATAAGAAAAGCGGTTGAACGTGCCCACCATAGGGTAAAGCAACAAAAATACATAAAAGAAAAAGGGGTTAATAAATAAAATGACGACAATTTTTTTAATTTAAACTAAAATAATCAATCTAAAAGAGAAAAAAAATCAAAAAATAAGCGTGACCAATAAATTGGTAAAAGTTTAGCTTTATTTTTAACACTTTTTATTGACTGAACTTTATTTGTAAGAAGGTGCTTGTTTAATGTAATTAAGAAACTGTTGAATAATGTTTGATCCAGCAAACGTTTTCGAATGCAAACAAAACATAATTAATTTAAAAAATTTAGTTAAAAAAAAAAAATATTTATTTATTTAAGTTATTTTGGAAACCAAAAAAATATTGAATTTTATTTTAAATAAAGACAAAAATTTGTATGAGAATTGAATGAGATGTTTTATTTTAATCGTGTTTTATTTAAGCTAAAAAGTACGTCAACAGTGACGAATATATGAATCAGTACTGACTAGTCAGCTGTGGCCGGTATATGCGTCAGTACTGACCAGTCAGTACTGACTGGTCAGCTGTGTCCGTTATATGCATCAGTACTGACTAGTCAGCTGTGTCCGGTTTATACATCAGTACTGATATGTAAAGAGTATAAGAGTAAACAGCTCAGATATATGTTTTATCTACCACAAAATTCATAGGTTAAAGAAGGATGCAAAATCACACGTACACAAAAGTTTAGGTCATTTTTTTCACGTTGGCCTTAAGAAAATGATAGAAACTTTGTTCTACGCGATGACCGATATCTCTATCAGCAATGTCGGTCATATGATAGGTCAAATGACCGTCACTTTTCTTGTAGGGTCTTAAAAAATCACCCGATACATACATAACTTTTGAGCACTCAATAATCTTGAGCAACCTACATATAGTTGTCGATATGAAAAGCAATGAATGGGCGCCTAAATATATTCCAGCCAATGGACCATACGCAATCCGAAAAAGTACAAAAAGTACCAATTTGATCCATTTTTTACCCCTTAAAAAGTGCCGTATATTTTGTACTTTTTATACCAAATGCAACGAAGTACTAAAAGTACGAGCTTTGACTCATTTTATTCCCCCAGAAAGTACTCTGTACGTTAATTTAGGTTATGTTTTATATGAATACCAAATTTTTCGAAGAGATAAAACGTAACAGTTTTATCCCAATTTTATCCCTTAAAAAATACCGAATATTTTGATCTCGACCATATGCAATCTGTATACCAAATTTATCCAAAAGAGAAAAAGTATCAAAAGTAAAACATTTTTCGTTTTAACCTCTTAAAATATACCCCACTTAAATCTGGACAATATCTCTAGCCAAAAAAAGAAGCAAAATTTCTTAAAAATATATATACAAGGTAGATCAAAAAAGACCTACCCCCACCCATGTTTTATTTTGTAACTAGCTTTTACCCGTGACGTCGTTCACTTTAAGATTTAAAGAAATGGGGTTATCCAGTAAAATATTTACAGAAAATTTATTTTGTTTTCTACGTCATTACTTATTTTATGTTAAAATATGTCTATAAACAACATTTTAAGATTTGTTATATTCCGCTAATATAATGGGTGATTTTTTAGGTATTATCTTTTTGGCAGCACTGGTTTAAACAGCTGACGCACGTTTCGTGTTTTGTTTCACTTCAGTTTGGTCTATAATTTAACCATGAATCGTCTTACAAACGAACAACGCTTGCAAATTATTGAATTTTATTATCAAAATGCGTGCTCTGTTAAGAAAATTCATCGCGCGCTTCTTGTGTTCAGCGACGAAGCTCATTTTTGGCTCAATGGGTAAGTTAATAAGCCGAATTGTCGATTTTGGAGTGAAGATCAGCCAGAAGCATTGCAAGAGCTATTTATGCATCGAGAAAAAGTCACAGTTTGGTGCGGTTTATGGGCTGGTGGCATCATTGGACCGTTCCAAGATGATGCGAATCGTAACGTAACTGTGAATGGTGAGCGCTACCGTGAGATGATATCCAACTTTTTTGTGCCCAAAATGCAAGAGCTTGACTTGCATGACATGTGGTTTCAACAAGACGGTGCCACATGCCACACAGCACGCTTAACAATGGACTTATTGAGAGGCGAGTTCGGTGAACATTTTATTTCACGTTCGGGACCGGTCAATTGGCCGCCTAGATCGTGCGATTTAACGTCTTTAGACTATTTTTTGTGCGGATACGTTAAAGCTCATGTCTATACACACATGCCCGCTTCAATTGACGCATTGGAAGAAAACATTGAAGCATTTATTCGTGAGATACCGGCCGAAATGTTGGAAACAGAATGCCAACATTGGACTAAGCGGATGGACCATTTGAGGCGCAATCACGGTCAACATTTGCATGAAATAATCTTCAAGCATTTAATTATATGGACCGTACTATCGATTCAAATAAAGATTTCATGAATTTTTCTGAATTTTATGAGTTTTTTTTACAACTTTCCTATAGCTCCCCTACAAGAAATGGATGACCGAAACTAATACACACGCACTATTTTTGTTTGTTTTTATTGTTACAAGTGGCGTTGCCACTCGTGTGCGTTTGTATACCAAATTAGGAATATTTTGCAAAGCCCAAATTTTATTAATCTTTTCTTCTTATTTTTATATATACTTAATAATATGTTGAATATATCTGTTAATACGTTTCATAAATTTTAATAATTATAAGAATTTAGCTAAATTTGTATTAATTATTTAAAACAAAAGTGGTGGAATTTTGGGAATTGCTGTTGTTAAAAACATTTTAGGAAGAAATGTTTGCTAGTGGCAACGCTAATTACTCCAGGAATGAAATGCGTATGTAAGAGTGAAACAACGAATGTATGTTAGACTGTTTCATTTTTGAATGGAATGTGTAAAATATGTAAAAAATTCAAGATTAATTTTAAAAGCGAAAGGAATTTTATGAAATTGTGACGTGCGCCCATTATATTATTTAAAATAAAGAGTGATAAAAAATAATATTTGCCTTGACAGAAAGCAAGAATTGAGTGACAATAAAAATAACACAAATACCTATTAAAAAATAAAAAAGTGACAATAAGATAGAAAATACCTATTAAGAAATTAAATTAAATAATAAAAGTATACTTTTTGTGATAAAAGATAACTATGAAAAAAAGACGTTTGCAAAATTGTCTATCATTGGAAAAAAAGACATTTGAGTCCAATATTAAAATGTATAGAAGGTTAATAGAAATCGAAGATAGTGCACGAAGTGAAAGATCTAATATACAACCTGTTCCATCAATAAGCTAAAATTCTAATGGAGTGTAAAGTAGGCATAAAAAAAACCCAAGAGTACCTCCGCCGCATGACAGGAGAGACTTCTGATCAAGGGCTTGATGAGACCGCCAGCATGCTCCCCTTGCGGACCACAACAGCAGTGCAAGAAATAGAGGAGAAGCTAGACTCCGATTACGCTCAGGCCATGGTAACAATCACAATATTTTATATATTTTACTTGCTCAAACAGTAATTCAACTTCTTTACAGAAGTCCTATATTCATAAAATTAAAGGTGTTTCTTTAGATGTTGGCAGTGTTATTAGTGCATCGTTTGCAGATGATTTGCTATATAAATATAATTGGGATGGAAGGTGGGGAAAACTTCCGTTGTCAAATCTCACGCTGCTAAATAAAATTGTAAGAGGTATGTACAGACATTAAATAATTTTAGTCTTTGAATATTTAACATTTCTGTCTTTTTTTTTACTTCATATTTTAGATGTTTTTCAGAACCTAGGAGCCGGGGAGTATGAAAAAAGTATAAGAAAAGCGGTTGAACGTGCCCACCATAGGGTAAAGCAACAAAAATACATAAAAGAAAAAGGGGTTAATAAATAAAATGACGACAATTTTTTTAATTTAAACTAAAATAATCAATCTAAAAGAGAAAAAAATCAAAAAATAAGCGCGACCAATAAATTGGTAAAAGTTTAGCTTTATTTTTAACACTTTTTATTCACTGAACTTTATTTGTAAGAAGGTGCTTGTTTAATGTAATTAAGAAACTGTTGAATGATGTTTGATCCAGCAAACGTTTTCGAATGCAAACAAAACATAATTAATTTAAAAAATTTAGTTAAAAAAAAAAAATATTTATTTATTTAAGTTATTTTGAAAACCAAAAAAATATTGAATTTTATTTTAAATAAAGACAAAAATTTGTATGAGAATTGAATGAGATGAATCGTGTTTTATTTAAGCTAAAAAGTACGTCAACAGTGACGTATATATGCATCAGTACTGACTAGTCAGCTGTGGCCGGTATATGCGTCAGTACTGACTGGTCAGCTGTGTCCGTTATATGCATCAGTACTGACTAGTCAGCTGTGTCCGGTTTATACATCAGTACTGATATGTAAAGAGTATAAGAGTAAACAGCTCAGATATATGTTTTATCTACCACAAAATTCATAGGTTAAAGAAGGATGCAAAATCACACGTACACAAAAGTTTAGGTCATTTTTTTCACGTTGGCCTTAAGAAAATGATAGAAACTTTGTTCTACGCGATGACCGATATCTCTATCAGCAATGTCGGTCATATTATAGGTCAAATGACCGTCACTATTCTTGTAGGGTCTTAAAAAATCACCCGATACATACATAACTTTTGAGCACTCAATAATCTTGAGCAACCTACATATAGTTGTCGATATGAAAAGTAGTGAATGGGCGCCTAAATATATTCCAGCCAATGGACCATACGCAATCCGAAAAAGTACAAAAAGTACCAATTTGATCCATTTTTTACCCCTTAAAAAGTGCCATATATTTTGTACTTTTTATACCAAACTAGCTTAACCCGGTGCGCTTCGCAACACTGCTTTAACCATTTTATCGATTGAGATATATTTAATATATGCATCCTATGGAAGGTATTTCTCCCCTGCGCCTACCCGCTTAATTTTTATTTTTAAAAGTGTAGTATACCATAAGAGTGACTTCTACAAAGTTTGAACATTCTCACTTTAACAGTTTTTCAGATATTAAGCATTGGCGTCCTATAGGGTGTAACACTTCCCCCGCTGCTATTTTATTTCAATTTTGGGGCTCAGAGGATCCTACTACCAAAAGTTCAACAAAATGCTTGCAGCGACTCTTATTAATATTTCTATCTATGAGGGGAACTGCTCCTCCTCTGTCTACCCCGCCCATTACTATATTGAAATTTAAAGTTTGCCATAATAGTAGTTTTAACTACGTTTGAAGACTCGCCCTTTAATAGTTCTTCAGTTGAGCGATATTTAATATATGCATCCTATGAGAGGTATTTCCCCCCTGCGCCTACCCGCTCTATTTTTATTTTCAATAGTGTAGTATACCATAAGAGTGACTTCTAGAAAGTTTGAACATTCTCACTATTACAGTTCTTAAGATATGCGATATTAAACATTGGCGTCCTATGGTGGGTACCACTTCCCCCGCTGCTATTTTGTTTCAATTTTGGGACTCAGAAGATCCTACTACCAAAAGTTCAACAAAATGCGTGCAGTGGCTGTTATTAATATTTCTATCTATGAGGGGTACTGCTCCTCTCCTGTCTTCCACGCCTATTTTTATATTGAAATTTATAGTTTACCCTAATAGTAGCTGTAACCACTTTTGAAGACTTTACCTTTAATAGTTTTTCAGTTGAGCGATATTTAATATATGCATCCTATGTGAGGTGTTTTCCCCATGCGCCTACCCGCTTTATTTTTATTTTCAAAATTGTAGTATACCATAAGAGTGACTTCCACAAAGTTTGAACATTTTCACTATAACAGTTTTTAAGATATCCGATATTAAACATTGGCGTCCTATGGGGGGTAACACTTCCCCCGCTGCTATTTTGCTTCAATTTTGGGGCTCAGAAGATCCTACTACCAAAAGTTCAACAAATTGCTTGCAGCGGCTCTTCATTACATTTCTATCTATAAGGGGAACTGCTCCTCCTCTGTCTACCCCGCCCATTACTATATTGAAATTTAAAGTTTGCCATAATAGTAGTTTTAACTACGTTTGAAGACCCTCCCTTTAATAGTTCTTTAGTTGAGCGATATTTAATGTATGGATCCTATGGGAGGTATTTCCCCCCCTGCGCCTATCCGCTTTATTTTTATTTTCAATAGTGTAGTATACCATATGAGTGACTTCTACAAAGTTTGAACATTCTCACTATAACAGTTCTAAAGATATGCGATGTTAAACATTGGCGTCCTATGGGAAAAACCACTTCCCAGCTGCTACTTTATTTCAATTTTGGGACTCAGAAGATCCTACTACCAAAATTTCAACAAAATGCGTGCAGTGGCTCTTATTAATATTTCTATCTATGAGGGGTACTGCTCCTCCCCTGTCTCTCCCGCCCATTTTTATATTGAAAATTTATAGTTTACTATAATAGTAGCTTAAACCACGTTTGAAGACTCTCCCTTTAATAGTTCTTCAGTTGAGCGATATTTAATGCATGCATCCTATGGGAGGTATTTCCCCCCCTGCGCCTACCCGCTTTATTTTAATTTTCAAAAGTGTAGTATACCATAAGAGTGACTTCTAGAAAGTTTGAACATTCTCACTATAACAGTTCTTAAGATATGCGATGTTAAACATTGGCGTCCTATGGGGGATTCAAATACCCCCGCTGCTATTTTATTTCAATTTCGGGGCTCAGAAGATCCTACTACAAAAAGTTTAGCAAAATGCGTCCAGCGGCTCTTAAGATATGCGATAATAAATATTGGCATCCTATGGGGGGTACCAATTCCCCTGCCCCTATCGAAAAAATAAGTAGCCTATTTTATTTTTAGGGCTCACGTGATGTTACTGTAAAAATTTCAGGAAAATCGGTTCAGTAGTTTCGGAGTCTATAAGCCAACAAACAAACAAACAAACAAACAAACACACAAACACACAAACATTTTTCATTTTTATATATATAGAAAGATGCAACGAAGTACTAAAAGTACGAGCTTTGACTCATTTTATTCCCCCAGAAAGTACTCTGTACGTTAATTTAGGTTATGTTTTATATGAATACCAAATTTTTCGAAGAGATAAAAAGTAACAGTTTTATCCCAATTTTATCCATTAAAAAATACCGTATATTTTGATCTCGACCATATGCAATCTGTATACCAAATTTATCCAAAAGAGAAAAAGTATCAAAAGTAAAACATTTTTCGTTTTAACCTCTTAAAATATACCCCACTTAAATCTGTGCCCATGTTCTGTAACTCTCGCGTCCAGAAAGTTTTCGATTGAAATGTGTGAAATGAAACAAAAATGCCATAAATTGTAACAAACAGCTGTTTTTCTCACTTAACTGTGTCTGTAACTTTTTTTGGCGAGTACAAGCTGTCACGTAAGGAAATTACTCGCCAATTTACAGAAAAAGTGTGTCTGCAACGTTTTGGTGAGAAAAGTTCCCGCTTTGAACTGTCAAATAAACTCACGATTAAAAATGGGGCGAGAAAAAATTTTAACACTAAAAACCATTAAAAATGCAAAGAATAATAATAATATTTTGTTCTTGGCACATTTTTCATTGTTTTATTATTTTGCTTTTAACATTTTAATAAAATATACGAATGTCTTCAAAGCTCGTTTGCAAACAACAAACATTAAAGTCGCTCTTTACACAATTTGGTATAGCCGACGTTTGTATTTTCGCCGCCGTCGTTGAACAATTTTCAATTTTAGTAAATTTTGGTCGCCGTCAACGATGTGTGTTACTGGCGTCCTGAACGTCTGCAATGTCACATCGGCTTCGAGTGCAATATTATGACATTTATAACGTAACGACGTAATCTCTTTTCATAGTTTTCGACTTGAGTTACAGACACACATTTTTCTCACTTTTCGAGAAACGACGGAATATTTTGTTTCACATCTTTTCGATGCAAGAAGTTCTCACTAAAGTTACAGAACATGGGTACTGGACAATATCTCTAGCCAAATTTTTTGAAAATAAAAAAGTACCAAAACTAAAAGAGAAAAAGTGTTAAAAGTTGCCAAAAAAAGAAGCAACATTTCTTAAAAATATATATACAAGGTAGATCAAAAGACCTACCCCCACCCATGTTTTATTTTGTAACTAGCTTTTACCCGTGACGTCGTTCACTTTAAGATTTAAAGAAATGGGGTTATCCAGTAAAATATTTACAGAAAATTTATTTTGTTTTCTACGCCATTACTTATTTTATGTTAAAATATGTCTATAAACAACATTTTAAGATTTGTTATATTCCGCTAATATAATGGGTGATTTTTTAGCTATTATCTTTTTGGCAGCACTGGTTTAAACAGCTGACGCACGTTTCGTGTTTTGTTTCACTTCAGTTTGGTCTATAATTTAACCATGAATCGTCTTACAAACGAACAACGCTTGCAAATTATTGAATTTTATTATCAACATGCGTGCTCTGTTAAGAAAATTCATCGCGCGCTTCTTGTGTTCAGCGACGAAGCTCATTTTTGGCTCAATGGGTAAGTTAATAAGCCGAATTGTCGATTTTGGAGTGAAGATCAGCCAGAAGCATTGCAAGAGCTATTTATGCATCGAGAAAAAGTCACAGTTTGGTGCGGTTTATGGGCTGGTGGCATCATTGGACCGTTCCAAGATGATGCGAATCGTAACGTAACTGTGAATGGTGAGCGCTACCGTGAGATGATATCCAACTTTTTTGTGCCCAAAATGCAAGAGCTTGACTTGCATGACATGTGGTTTCAACAAGACGGTGCCACATGCCACACAGCACGCTTAATAATGGACTTATTGAGAGGCGAGTTCGGTGAACATTTTATTTCACGTTCGGGACCGGTCAATTGGCCGCCTAGATCGTGCGATTTAACGTCTTTAGACTATTTTTTGTGCGGATACGTTAAAGCTCATGTCTATACACACATGCCCGCTTCAATTGACGCATTGGAAGAAAACATTGAAGCATTTATTCGTGAGATACCGGCCGAAATGTTGGAAACAGAATGCCAACATTGGACTAAGCGGATGGACCATTTGAGGCGCAATCACGGTCAACATTTGCATGAAATAATCTTCAAACATTTAATTATATGGACCGTACTATCGATTCAAATAAAGATTTCATGAATTTTTCTGAATTTTATGAGTTTTTTTTACAACTTTCCTATAGCTCCCCTACAAGAAATGGATGACCGAAACTAATACACACGCACTATTTTTGTTTGTTTTTATTGTTACAAGTGGCGTTGCCACTTGTGTGCGTTTGTATACCAAATTAGGAATATTTTGCAAAGCCCAAATTTTATTAATCTTTTCTTCTTATTTTTATATATACTTAATAAAATGTTGAATATATCTGTTAATACGTTTCATAAATTTTAATAATTATAAGAATTTAGCTAAATTTGTATTAATTATTTAAAAAAAAAGTGGTGGAATTTTTGGAATTGCTGTTGTTAAAAACATTTTAGGAAGAAATGTTTGCTAGTGGCAACGCTAATTACTCCAGGAATGAAATGCGTATGTAAGAGTGAAACAACGAATGTATGTTAGACTGTTTCATTTTTGAATAGCATGTGTAAAATATGTAAAAAATTCAAGATTAATTTTAAAAGCGAAAGGAATTTTATGAAATTGTGACGTGCGCCCATTATATTATTTAAAATAAATATAAAAAAAGTGAAATAAAAATTGACAGTGACAATAAAGAGTGATAAAAAATAATATTTGCCTTGACAGAAAGCAAGAATTGAGTGAAAATAAAAATAACACAAATACCTATTAAAAAATAAAAAAGTGACAATAAGATAGAAAATACCTATTAAGAAATTAAATTAAATAATAAAAGTATACTTTTTGTGATAAAAGATAACTATGAAAAAAAGACGTTTGCAAAATTGTCTATCATTGGAAAAAAAGACATTTGAGTCCAATATTAAAATGTATAGAAGGTTAATAGAAAACGAAGATAGTGCACGAAGTGAAAGATCTAATATACAAACTGTTCCATCAATAAGCTAAAATTCTAATGGAGTGTAAAGTAGGCATAAAAAAAGCCCAAGAGTACCTCCGCCGCATGACAGGAGAGACTTCTGATCAAGGGCTTGATGAGACCGCCAGCATGCTCCCCTTGCGGACCACAACAGCAGTGCAAGAAATAGAGGAGAAGCTAGACTCCGATTACGCTCAGGCCATGGTAACAATCACAATATTTTATATATTTTACTTGCTCAAACAGTAATTCAACTTCTTTACAGAAGTCCTATATTCATAAAATTAAAGGTGTTTCTTTAGATGTTGGCAGTGTTATTCGTGCATTGTTTGCAGATGATTTGCTATATAAATATAATTGGGATGGAAGGTGGGGAAAACTTCCGTTGTCAAATCTCACGCTGCTAAATAAAATTGTAAGAGGTATGTACAGACATTAAATAATTTTAGTCTTTGAATATTTAACATTTCTGTCTTTTTTTTTACTTCATATTTTAGATGTTTTTCAGAACCTAGGAGCCGGGGAGTATGAAAAAAGTATAAGAAAAGCGGTTGAACGTGCCCACCATAGGGTAAAGCAACAAAAATACATAAAAGAAAAAGCGGTTAATAAATAAAATGACGACAATTTTTTTAATTTAAACTAAAATAATCAATCTAAAAGAGAAAAAAATCAAAAAATAAGCGTGAACAATAAATTGGTAAAAGTTTAGCTTTATTTTTAACACTTTTTATTGACTGAACTTTATTTGTAAGAAGGTGCTTGTTTAATGTAATTAAGAAACTGTTGAATGATGTTTGATCCAGCAAACGTTTTTGAATGCAAACAAAACATAATTAATTTAAAAAATTTAGTTAAAAAAAAAAAATATTTATTTATTTAAGTTATTTTGAAAACCAAAAAAATATTGAATTTTATTTTAAATAAAGACAAAAATTTGTATGAGAATTGAATGAGATGAATCGTGTTTTATTTAAGCTAAAAAGTACGTCAACAGTGACGTATATATGCATCAGTACTGACTAGTCAGCTGTGGCCGGTATATGCGTCAGTACTGACTGGTCAGTACTGACTGGTCAGCTGTGTCCGTTATATGCATCAGTACTGACTAGTCAGCTGTGTCCGGTTATACATCAGTACTGATATGTAAAGAGTATAAGAGTAAACAGCTCAGATATATGTTTTATCTACCACAAAATTCATAGGTTAAAGAAGGATGCAAAATCACACGTACACAAAAGTTTAGGTCATTTTTTTCACGTTGGCCTTAAGAAAATGATAGAAACTTTGTTCTACGCGATGACCGATATCTCTATCAGCAATGTCGGTCATATGATAGGTCAAATGACCGTCACTATTCTTGTAGGGTCTTAAAAAATCACCCGATACATACATAACTTTTGAGCACTCAATAATCTTGAGCAACCTACATATAGTTGTCGATATGAAAAGCAATGAATGGGCGCCTAAATATATTCCAGCCAATGGACCATACGCAATCCGAAAAAGTACAAAAAGTACCAATTTGATCCATTTTCTACCCCTTAAAAAGTGCCGTATATTTTGTACTTTTTATACCAAATGCAACGAAGTACTAAAAGTACGAGCTTTGACTCCTTTTATTCCCCCAGAAAGTACTCTGTACGTTAATTTAGGTTATGTTTTATATGAATACCAAATTTTTCGAAGAGATAAAAAGTAACAGTTTTATCCCAATTTTATCCCTTAAAAAATACCGTATATTTTGATCTCGACCATATGCAATCTGTATACCAAATTTATCCAAAAGAGAAAAAGTATCAAAAGTAAAACATTTTTCGTTTTAACCTCTTAAAATATACCCCACTTAAATCTGGACAATATCTCTAGCCAAATTTTTTGAAAATAAAAAAGTACCAAAACTAAAAGAGAAAAAGTGTTAAAAGTTGCCAAAAAAAGAAGCAACATTTCTTAAAAATATATATACAAGGTAGATCAAAAAAGACCTACCCCCACCCATGTTTTATTTTGTAACTAGCTTTTACCCGTGACGTCGTTCACTTTAAGATTTAAAGAAATGGGGTTATCCAGTAAAATATTTACAGAAAATTTATTTTGTTTTCTACGTCATTACTTATTTTATGTTAAAATATGTCTATAAACAACATTTTAAGATTTGTTATATTCCGCTAATATAATGGGTGATTTTTTAGCTATTATCTTTTTGGCAACACTGGTTTAAACAGCTGACGCACGTTTCGTGTTTTGTTTCACTGTCAAACATCTTCAGTTTGGTCTATAATTTAACCATGAATCGTCTTACAAACGAACAACGCTTGCAAATTATTGAATTTTATTATCAAAATGCGTGCTCTGTTAAGAAAATTCATCGCGCGCTTCTTGTGTTCAGCGACGAAGCTCATTTGGCTCAATGGGTAAGTTAATAAGCCGAATTGTCGATTTTGGAGTGAAGATCAGCCAGAAGCATTGCAAGAGCTATTTATGCATCGAGAAAAAGTCACAGTTTGGTGCGGTTTATGGGCTGGTGGCATCAATGGACCGTACTTCTTCCAAGATGATGCGAATCGTAACGTAACTGTGAATGGTGAGCGCTACCGTGAGATGATATCCAACTTTTTTTTGCCCAAAATGCAAGAGCTTGACTTGCACGACATGTGGTTTCAACAAGACGGTGCCACATGCCACACAGCACGCTTAACAATGGACTTATTGAGAGGCGAGTTCGGTGAACATTTTATTTCACGTTCGGGACCGGTCAATTGGCCGCCTAGATCGTGCGATTTAACGTCTTTAGACTATTTTTTGTGCGGCTACGTTAAAGCTCATGTCTATACACACATGCCCGCTTCAATTGACGCATTGGAAGAAATCATTGAAGCATTTATTCGTGAGATACCGGCCGAAATGTTGGAAACAGAATGCCAACATTGGACTAAGCGGATTGACCATTTGAAGCGCAATCACGGTCAACATTTGCATGAAATAATCTTCAAACATTTAATTATATGGACCGTACTATCGATTCAAATAAAGATTTCATGCATTTTTCTGAATTTTATGAGTTTTTTTTTACAACTTTCCTATAGCTCCCCTACAAGAAATGGATGACCGAAACTAAAGCAGACCATACACGATTCAATTCAATTGTCAACTGAGTCGGTTGTTGTCCAAATCATAGCGTGTATGGCCTTGTCAGTTGATTAGTTTGACGGTTGTCGAGTTGGTTGAAGAAAAATCAAAAGATTTTGATTTTTTCAAGTTGACTACTAAGTCTTCCAATTCGATTGTACTGTGTGTGCTCAAATCTCTTGATCAGCGGTCAAAATTAATTTTTGTAGTTAAGTATTTAAAAAATTGTCTTTTATTTCATTAAATTTTAAAATAAATTAAAAATCTTTCAATTCAGTTGATGCAGTTGTCAACTGAGTCTTTCAACTCAGTTGACAACTGAATTGAACCGTGTATGGGGCGCATAATACACACGCACTATTTTTGTTTGTTTTTATTGTTACAACTGGCGTTGCCACTCGTGTGCGTTTGTATACCAAATTAGGAATATTTTGCAAAGCCCAAATGTTATTAGTCTTTTCTTCTTATTTTTATATATACTTAATAATATGTTGAATATATCTGTTAATACGTTTCATAAATTTTAATAATTATAAGAATTTAGCTAAATTTGTATTAATTATTTAAAAAAAAGTGGTATAATTTTGGGAATTGCTGTTGTTAAAAACATTTTAGGAAGAAATGTTTGCTAGTGGCAACGCTAATTACTCCAGGAATGAAATGCGTATGTAAGAGTGAAACAACGAATGTATGTTAGACAGTTTCATTTTTGAATAGAATGTGTAAAATATGTAAAAAATTCAAGATTAATTTTAAAAGCGAAAGGAATTTTATGAAATTGTGACGTGCGCCCATTATATTATTTAAAATAAATATAAAAAAAGTGAAATAAAAATTGACAGTGACAATAAAGAGTGATAAAAAATAATATTTGCCTTGACAGAAAGCAAGAATTGAGTGACAATAAAAATAACACCAATACCTATTAAAAAATAAAAAAGTGACAATAAGATAGAAAATACCTATTAAGAAATTAAATTAAATAATAACAGTCTAATTCATAAACACTTCATTGCAGCTTTATAAGTCATTAATAAGCAAAAGTCGAAAAAAGAGTATTTATAAACGTTTAATAGCCTATTAAACGTTTAATAAACGTTTCATAAATTTGAAATATTTATTGTAGCCTTTACCCTACTTTAAGCGTTTAATAAACTGATATTTCAATGTTTGTTAAAATAAAATTTTAATAATTGCATGACAAATTAAACATTTTTGTCTTCTTATTTATTTTAATAAAAAAGTTTACGCATAAAATTTTTTTTTCTAGAAAAACGATAACTAATGTTTGAATTAATTTTAAATATAAGCAG
The DNA here is from genome assembly GCA_930367215.1 of Pollenia angustigena. Taxonomy (NCBI): domain Eukaryota; kingdom Metazoa; phylum Arthropoda; class Insecta; order Diptera; family Polleniidae; genus Pollenia; species Pollenia angustigena. Next base: position 128,616,235 of record OV884058.1, read on the forward strand.
CTTGATGAATTTTTTTGTAAAAAATAACGTGTGTTGCGAGATACTTATGTATGTTCTCTGTTAAAACTTAAAGTCGTTATAAGTTTTTTTTTTTTTTTTTTTTTTTTTTTTTTAATTCCCTACTCTAATCCCGCGAAGCTCTATGCTTGTCTGCAGGAAAGAAACCAGAGTCTCTGGCGGGAATCGAACCCGCAACCCCGGCGCTGATAGACAAGCTCTCTACCAGCTAGTCTACCGGGGCACTCATATATAAAATATAAAAAGCTATTAAGATTTATTTCAAATAATGTAAACCTCTTTTTTACCATTCATTACACTTATATTTTAAAATGTCTTTCAAATAGGTATAGATAGTATTTGTTAAAGTAAACACAAAGCAGAAACCACATAGTATATCGTCTGTTGGTTACTGGTTTGCCGCACGGTACAAAAATGTTTTGTCCTACATGCTTTGAATATTTTATCTTTTGCATCGAAAATTTGATTCATAGCACAAAAAGTGACAAATGAAGCAAAACAATGAGAACTATAAAATTAAGGATATCAGGAAATGCTAGAGCTAGATATCTCTAAATATATTCGAGACATCAAAAAAGTATTTAATGTTAAAAAAGGGTGTCACTATTATTATATAGAATTGATTTAAAACTAAATTTTTGCAAAAATGTGCCTGCCAGAAAATTAAAAACTAATTTTAGCAATTACCAAAAAAGCGATAATAAAAAATTAAATTGAAGTTAAAAAAACAATTCGTAGATTTAAGATGATGCTGCCGATCTTCATGGGTTCTCTTAAGCAACAGTGTGTAGTATTTTAGCCAGAGTGGCTCGTGCTTTAGCTCGCTGGGGCAATATAAAAATTAAACTGCCTTCATCTCTTATAGAGGAAGCAATCCTAATTACAGAATTTAAGACATTTAAAAATGTCCCAAACGTTATTGGTACGCACATACATATCAAAAAAAAAAAAAACCGGCGCAAATTTTGCCCAATATTATATAAACAGAAAGGGTTACTATACCCTGAATGTTCAGGTAAGTGAAAACATTTGAACTTTAAATATTTTGGCAGTTATATGTGACTAAAAATGTTTTGTTAAAACCTAGGAGGTTTTATTTTCAAAACATCTGGTAAAAATTGCTTAAATTATTCATTAAATATAAAGCTGTATAATCTCTTTTGGAACGTACAGAGTTTAAGCAGTAAAAATTTGATATTGAAATATGATTTACATATTCCGCTTCTATTTCAATAGTATGTATTTTATTAACAAAAAAAAAACATAAAATTAATTAAAATATTACGTTTTAAAAAATATAAATTCATTTTAAATTGAAAACAAAACAGAAATTCACTTAAAATTCGTTTGTTGTATGATATTTTTATTTACTCGTATCGTTTCATCCCTAGTTGTATGCATCACTATTACAAAAATTACTATCAAAATAACATGTTGTTGCCAACATAATAATACAAAAGTAATATAAACGTTTTATTAAGCGTTTATAAATTAGATTTTTTATTAATGGTTTATAAAACAAAAAGTGTTTGATAACTATTGTATTCATTAAAGCTGAAACAAGAAATTTTTATGAATTAGACCGTAAAAGTATACTTTTTGTGATAAAAGATAACTATGAAAAAAAGACGTTTGCAAAATTGTCTATCATTGGAAAAAAAGACATTTGAGTCCAATATTAAAATGTATAGAAGGTTAATAGAAAACGAAGATAGTGCACGAAGTGAAAGATCTTATATACAACCTGTTCCATCAATAAGCTAAAATTCTAATGGAGTGTAAAGTAGGCATAAAAAAAGCCCAAGAGTACCTCCGCCGCATGACAGGAGAGACTTCTGATCAAGGGCTTGATGAGACCGCCAGCATGCTCCCCTTGCGGACCACAACAGCAGTGCAAGAAATAGAGGAGAAGCTAGACTCCGATTACGCTCAGGCCATGGTAACAATCACAATATTTTATATATTTTACTTGCTCAAACAGTAATTCAACTTCTTTACAGAAGCCCTATATTCATAAAATTAAAGGTGTTTCTTTAGATGTTGGCAGTGTTATTCGTGCATTGTTTGCAGATGATTTGCTATATAAATATAATTGGGATGGAAGGTGGGGAAAACTTCCGTTGTCAAATCTCACGCTGCTAAATAAAATTGTAAGAGGTATGTACAGACATTAAATAATTTTAGTCTTTGAATATTTAACATTTCTGTCTTTTTTTTTACTTCATATTTTAGATGTTTTTCAGAACCTAGGAGCCGGGGAGTATGAAAAAAGTATAAGAAAAGCGGTTGAACGTGCCCACCATAGGGTAAAGCAACAAAAATACATAAAAGAAAAAGGGGGTAATAAATAAAATGACGACAATTTTTTTAATTTAAACTAAAATAATCAATCTAAAAGAGAAAAAAATCAAAAAATAAGCGTGACCAATAAATTAGTAAAAGTTTAGCTTTATTTTTAACACTTTTTATTGACTGAACTTTATTTGTAAGAAGGTGCTTGTTTAATGTAATTAAGAAACTGTTGAATGATGTTTGATCCAGCAAACGTTTTCGAATGCAAACAAAACATAATTAATTTAAAAAATTTAGTTAAAAAAAAAAAAATATTTATTTATTTAAGTTATTTTGAAAACCAAAAAAATATTGAATTTTATTTTAAATAAAGACAAAAATTTGTATGAGAATTGAATGAGATGAATCGTGTTTTATTTAAGCTAAAAAGTACGTCAACAGTGACGTATATATGCATCAGTACTGACTAGTCAGCTGTGGCCGGTATATGCGTCAGTACTGACTGGTCAGCTGTGTCCGTTATATGCATCAGTACTGACTAGTCAGCTGTGTCCGGTTTATACATCAGTACTGATATGTAAAGAGTATAAGAGTAAACAGCTCAGATATATGTTTTATCTACCACAAAATTCATAGGTTAAAGAAGGATGCAAAATCACACGTACACAAAAGTTTAGGTCATTTTTTTCACGTTGGCCTTAAGAAAATGATAGAAACTTTGTTCTACGCGATGACCGATATCTCTATCAGCAATGTCGGTCATATGATAGGTCAAATGACCGTCACTATTCTTGTAGGGTCTTAAAAAATCACCCGATACATACATAACTTTTGAGCACTCAATAATCTTGAGCAACCTACATATAGTTGTCGATATGAAAAGCAATGAATGGGCGCCTAAATATATTCCAGCCAATGGACCATACGCAATCCGAAAAAGTACAAAAAGGATCAATTTGATCCATTTTTTACCCCTTAAAAAGTACCGTATATTTTGTACTTTTTATACCAAATGCAACGAAGTACTAAAAGTACGAGCTTTGACTCATTTTATTCCCCCAGAAAGTACTCTGTACGTTAATTTAGGTTATGTTTTATATGAATACCAAATTTTTCGAAGAGATAAAAAGTAACAGTTTTATCCCAATTTTATCCCTTAAAAAATACCGTATATTTTGATCTCGACCATATGCAATCTGTATACCAAATTTATCCAAAAGAGAAAAAGTAGAACATTTTTCGTTTTAACCTCTTAAAATATACCCCACTTAAATCTGGACAATATCTCTAGCCAAATTTTTTGAAAATAAAAAAGTACCAAAACTAAAAGAGAAAAAGTGTTAAAAGTTGCCAAAAAAAGAAGCAACATTTCTTAAAAATATATATACAAGGTAGATCAAAAAAGACCTACAACCACCCATGTTTTATTTTGTAACTAGCTTTTACCCGTGACGTCGTTCACTTTAAGATTTAAAGAAATGGGGTTATCCAGTAAAATATTTACAGAAAATTTATTTTGTTTTCTACGTCATTACTTATTTTATGTTAAAATATGTCTATAAACAACATTTTAAGATTTGTTGTATTCCGCTAATATAATGGGTGATTTTTTAGCTATTATCTTTTTGGCAACACTGGTTTAAACAGCTGACGCACGTTTCGTGTTTTGTTTCACTGTCAACTTGGTGTAAAGAAATAGCCAATTTGCCTAGTTTTGATGTCAAAGCACCGAAATTTGCCTATGTTTTTTCTGTCAAAACTGGCAATTTTCTTAAAAAAAATTACATAAAATTCAATATGGCTTTTTAACACGTAAAAGTGGAAGTTTTAATAAGCCAACAAGTTCCGAAGAAATTAAGGAGCCTGCCAACAAACGCTCAAAACTGACTGATGTAGCAAAAAGGTGAAATAACGATAACAGCCTCAACTGCGGATAAGTCACAACAAGATGACCTGGTAACCTCCACTGTAAGTCTAAGACGTTTCAAACGCATACCAATATTAATTGTAGACTATCACGATGATGTGTTGGAATTTATTTATCGTTGTTTGGCTAGCAGACATTTGCCTTTAGAAAGTAAAACTTTCATCCAGATATGGTAATATCACAAGAAATACCAGCCAGCGCTCTTTATGATAATGAGACTAATGCCCATAATTTCTACAAATAGATATCTAGCTGTGTATAGATATCTATGGTGTAACGAATTTTTCATAATTTTAATACGTATGTCTTATCTACTGATTAAACTGTAGTGTATTTTACACCATCCATTTTTGACAGTTAATTCAAAAAATTAATAAAAACACAAATGTTGCCATATTTTTAAAGAAAATTTAAAGGAAAAAACATGTAGGTAAATTTAACGTTGAAATTACCAAACTAGTTTTACCGCATAGGTAAAGATAACTGTTAGGTACGAACACGACCAGATATCTGTTTGTTGAAATTACAGGCATAAGTTAGCCGAGTTAAGTATTGAGAATTGGACTATGCCGGCCTGTTATGCTGAGCATTTTAATCGTATGGTATGGGAAAAAAATTCTTGGTGCAATCAAATTCCTTTTGGCAAGTATAATTTTAAAGTTGGCCACAAAGAAGATAAAATAAGTGTAGACTATTGTTTGGACTTTTTCATATCAGAAGGTTATTTTCAAATTTCAAAAGTAGGCCAAAAATTTGGAGCTACAAGTTGTAAATACCGACTCGGAGAAACCCCCCAATCCTAAAGAACTCTTAGCAGCTCAGGATGCTTACAATTATATATTGGATATAGACTTGGATTTCTTAAGCACTTCTAACCCATTTTTGGTAATTAACACAGATGCCTACTGCTACATGCAGTTAAGTGACCCATTTTTGGAAATTTACAAAATTGCCAACTGTTGTTGACATATTTCATTTTGAAAGTGCCACTGAACCCATTGTCATAGGTACTACGGAAAAAAGAAAACAACAGTTGAAAGCTTTGAAGGGAATATTCGAGTATTTAGAAGAAAAAAAAAAGCTTTTGAAGGTTAAATTCCAGGACGTCAATCGCAAATTATTTGTTAGAAAACAAATATGTATATACTCGGCTTATGAGGTCAACTTGGATCAGCTTTTTCATATTTAATTAATTTTTGTATTTTATTGAAAAAAAACTTCTTTGTATAAGAGACATAATTCATGATTGTTATCTTCAAATTTTTCTTGATAACCATCATGTTCTATTTAATATTTGAAGCATAACTGGAAATTAAAATAAAATTTACAAATTTCTCAGTTTTCGCATTTTGTTTTGGGTATTTTTACTATCTTCCGATCTAGCTGTTTGTTCAGTACAGGGTCTTTGATATAGTTACATATTTCTTTGAGTAATTTGGAAGGGATTAAAGTTTTTTTCATCACATTTGTACATGTTCTTATATTTTTTGAAAAATGAAAGTTAATTGGAATGTAGATTTTATTAAAAAATACTATTTTTCGAAAGTATAGGAGTTTGTAATTGAAAACTTGTAAATACAAAATTGAAAAGATTTTATTTCTAAATGAGATACGAAAGTACCCTCTAAAATCTGTTACACACTTCCTTCGGAATGAATTTGATTCCGCATTTATTATTCTGATCGAATTGTATTTTAATTTTCAAATTAGAACCAGATTTTAAACATAACCAAACACGGAATTGATTCCATTTTCGATTCAATACAAATTTTGTTACATTTTTTTTAATATAAACCACAACCTTTTTAAAGAAATAAAAAAGTAACTGTCAAAAGTAAAATTCATAAAAAAAAACTTCAAACAATTAAATTACCCTACAAGAAGACTACCGGTCATTTTACTAGTTATATGACCGGTAGTGTTGACCAATATAGTGTTATAGTAATAGTAATTTTTTTAGTTTTGGTTATGCATTTCTTGTAGGGTACATTTTTCTTAGCTATACGGCGAAAATTAATGTAAATAAACAAAAAATTGACATAAACCGTCACACTGCGGCAAAAAACACTGTGACCAGCTGGACTATTGAGCCCACCTCCTTATTCCATCATGTACCTATATAATTTTGTTTTTATTTGACATGAAAAACAAATTTTAAACATAAATTGATATTTAAATTAATTGGTGAAATGGGACATACATTATTTCTATTTTTTTTTAGTAAAATTAAAAAAGATTTTTTATTTTTCTCTAGTTTCTATTGCATATTTTATATTTTGTTAGTGCATATCTTGGATTTTTTAAAAAATATTGTTTGCGCATATTTTCGATTTTTTAGTGCATGTACAGTATTTCTATAGCATAAATATTTAGGACATAAATATGGAACTTCAAGGAATAAGTATGGAATAATGGATTAGTAATTCACAAATTAATTAACAATTTTTTAAATCTATATCCTGATCATAAGACCAAGCAACGCCCCATCTGGTGGTATTACCTTGATGAAACTCCGTGGTACAAATATTGTCAATATTTTTTGTTTTCAAAATATTTAAAATATTTGTTAAGCTGCTTTTAAGGCCCAACATCGATGTAAATACCCTAAACAGTTTTTATTTCAGGAAAATTATTGAAATTTGTTTAAAATCAAAAAAAAAAAAAATACCTGATTTTATCTTTAAACAATAAACTTTCCTCTATAATCTGTTCAACAAACTTAACCTCTCCTCCCTGACAACTCAATTCTTCCTTGAAGCCGGTAGGACAGTTGTGGGGTGGAGGTCTTTTGCCAGATTTTCGTGTTTTATTGTTGTCATTAGATTGGGAATCAAAAAACGGTGGATTACATAAACAGAAATCATATATAACCGTTTGGCAATTGTTATCTAGATAGTTAAAATATTCTTGGAATATTTGTGTTTTATTCTTTTGGGTGTAAAGTGTTATTAAATGTTTTAATTTATTATCTTCTATATTTTTTAAAGAATATTGCAAATTGGTTGCATTTGATTCTAAAGCCACCATTTGCCAATTATTTTTCTTAGCCGCCAGCAGGCTGTAAATGCAGGACGAGCCACAACCTATGTCAATGCCTTTTGTTTGTTCCTGCGTGGAGTTGGAGTTTAAAATGTCTTCCAGCCATAGTATATAGTTTAGGCGTAATGGCAATGTGGGTACCAAACTGCCGGGCGCGAAATTAACACTTAGTTGAAAATATTCCAAAAGCAAAGTTTGTGTTAAGGTTATCAAAGCCTTTTCGTTTTTATAATCAATACAAACTTTGCCAGTTAATTCCTTTTTGTTGTTTTTGGGTTTTAAACAAAAAGTTAACGGTTGGTTTTTCAATGAAAAAGAAAGTGTATGTTGAAAATTAGTTTGTACTTACCAATTTGCACACTCTACGAAAATCTGGATATTTGATGGCCAACTCTGTGTAGTCCGGAGGCTGCTTGAAAATATTACGGGGATGCATTTGTTTATTGACTGCTTTATTACACATTTTTTATAAAAAAAACTTTTAATTACTAAAGCTCAAACACTTTTGAAAAAACCCTCTGAAAATTTTTTGCAAACAGATGACAGACAGTGTTGTCAAAGTTGCAAAATTTGGCGCGAATTAATTATTTTTTTTTTATATTAAACTTTTTTTCACAAGGCGAATGTATTTCAATTCTTTTGCAGTTTTTCAAAAAACACATATTCTTGTAAAACCAGTTTCATCAAAATTGCCTTTTTATTTATAATTTGTTATTTACTTTTTCTTCCTATTAATAAATAATTTTGACGATAATTTTTAAAGTACTGTATAGTACTTCCAATAATGGTATGTTTAATTACCATTTTCTAATCTAATAGTAACACTTTTAAAAGACTTTTCACTTAATATTTGCACAAATGAGAGCAAGTTGTATTAATTTGAATATATAAATCACAAATAATTAATATAAATATACTAAATTTAATTTAAAGAAACCCAGGCGAATTGAATAGTATTCTATATGAATTCTTCTTGAAAGAAACTAATATCTTTTATCAGCGCTGTCAACTTGGTACCGTTTTTAGTACTTTTAAAGATTTTAGGCGCGAAAAATTGTTAAGTCTGTGCAAGGCGAATTTAAGTTAATTCGCCTTGAGTCTGTGTTCGTTTTTTTATTTTTAAGTGCTAAAACTTTTTTTGTCTCAAAATTTCGAAAGTGTTGCATTTATTGTTGAAGTTTTTTTTACTGATGAATTTATTAATGTTATTTTTGTCTACATTTTTTCAATGTAAATAAAAATTCAATTTTTTAATTAGAATATTTTGTTCCCGACGTTTCGTCGATTGTTTGTCGACTTTTTCAAGGAATTTTCTATTTAAAAATTATAAAACAATAAAACGAAACCTTGTATTCATAAAAATATTTTTATTTTAATAAAGCCGTACAAAACAAATTTTCTATGAAAATTTTACATAATAAACGTTTGTTAAATTTAATAAACGTTTATGGATACGGTGGTAATAATATAAGATTGTATACTTATTGACCTTGAACAGAAAAGTTCGTTCATTCAGTTTTAAAAATTTGACTACAGTGAAAAACGTTATCCCTACAATGCTTTCAATTAATCCAAATTTTAATGAAAATAACTAGACCTTACAATAAATTTGATTTTTAACAGGAGATATTGATAACTCATATGAATATGTTTCTTGTTTTAGTTACAGATCTGAGAGCGGTTGCGAGTTAAAGTACATTGGCCATTGAACATAGAAAATGTATCCAAAAACTGCTTTCAATCAACAAGAAAATTAGTTAAAGAAGGGAAGATTGCCAGCTACACAAGTTCAAAATCTAAATTGTATCGACGATAAAAAAAAAGATGGCAAATTATTCTATGCAATTGCGTGTTATTGAAATTAGTTGTTTAAAACATGCTGTTAATATTAATCCTTTTGAGGCATTAGCAAATATTGCGTTTAAAATGTTAGCTTTAAGCTGTTTTGCCCAATCTTATGATATTGACTTCCTAATATTGTGTCTCAGAATTATGTGATAAATCGTCAATATTACTTGTCCAGTCGAAGCAACATTGGTATCATGGAATATCTTAAGAATTTACATATCAAAGTTTCAATCCCATTCAAAAAAAACGCGCAATTTTTTAAAATAATTTTTCGCATACGGTTCATTTTTAAATGATCATTTTATTTTCAATAAAGTCTTCTCCTCTTGCCATAAAATTAAAAAAATTTGTTTAAAAAAAATCGCAATTCCTTTCGAATTAAAGATAATTTCAATTCATTATACCGTGTTTGCGTTTTTTATGTACTTATATGTTCAGTTTTTTAAATGAGTTTGAAAAACAAACCAAATTAGAACAATATAACTCTAATTGACCATTAACACTCGGCATATATGGCTTAAAAATAGATTTTTTTTTATTTACGCATTATTGTCTTTTGCAACACTTATTTTTTTAAATATATACCTATGGCAACGTAAATCTATATGAAAACTTATAATTAACAAAGTAGTTAACTTCTTTGTAGATACATATTTTGATGTCACCTTTTCAACAAGCTTTTTTGTGATACCCATATTATCCCATTAAAACATAAGTAAAATCTGATATAAACATATACATACTTTTCAAAATTTCGGCAATGACTCAAAAAATTCATTATATTTTTTTGTTCAAAATAAATAATTTTTCTCCCTTCTTTCTTTTTTAGAACGGGCTTTGGTGAACTAGATTTGTTTCAAACTTTTGTCAATTGTGAAACGATACTGAACGAATCGAAATTATTTTTTCAGTATTGTGAAACTCAAATTAATGCTTTACAACACTGACAAAATAATTCCGATTCGTTCATTATTGACTGAAATAATTAGAAATAAAATTGCTTTTGAATCGAGAAAGTACTCGATCACGACTGCCAGAATTAGGCCCCTGTTTATGGTTTGCTTTTATCAGGGACTAAAAAAAATGTAATTTTTTTTAGAAAAAAAGTTAACGAGAATATTCCGTTTGTTTGTATTTGGGAATTTTAACCGTTATTTCTATGTACATATATTTATTTGATTTTGGTTATCGTAACCAATTAAAATAAACAATATGGTAAAAAAATAGTTATTTATACCAAAAAAAATTTCTTACTTTAATTGGTTACGATAAATAAAATTAAATATATTTAATGATAATTGTTTATTAAAACTTTTGACTAAAACTCGCTAATATTAATGGTTAAATACGATTTTTTCATCGAATTTCTTGTAACTGTTACGTCTCTGATAATTAGTTTTCTTTTTTTTTAATGTTGTAATGTACCAAGGCGAATTCATTCAGGTGACCGCATCATGAGATAGAGCTATGCTAGCTATCCCTTTTCTTGAAAAATACTATGTATTTTGTTTTTGTAAAAAGTAAGAGTGAATGTCAAAACTATTTGTTTATAAAATATACACAATTGCTTTAGAAGGTAAATCTTTTTTCCGTATTGTAAAATTATTGTTGCTCCACTTTTTCCTTACGCCTTTTAAAATCCTTGTGCTTATATTATATATAAACTTTTTTGTTTTATACCATTAAAATAAGTTTTTTTTTCAAGAATTAATATTTTTTTTGAATTTTAAATTTTAACAAATTTTTTCATAAAATGTAAACAACGCTTGACATTCAGTATACACACAAGGAAATAAACATTAAACAGATGACTAGAAAATGTCACCTTTATGAATTCGCCTTGTAATGTACTTTTTATTATCTTTCTCTTATTTTTCTATTTATTGGTGTTTTCTTTTCTACAAAAAAGTTGGACATTTTATTTAAAAAAATGCAATTGGGTGTCTGTTTCTTAAAAATGTTGTCGGGATCAAATTTTTTAGAAACAGACACCAAATTGCATTTTTTTTTAAATAAAATGTCACATTTTTTTGTAGAAAAGAAAACACTATATGTGATTCTACTCCGAAAATACGCGATTTTCTTTCTCGTGATTTTGGTTCGTTTTGAAATTTAAAAGTTGACAGAGCTGATTTTATTTGCAGAAGTACTGTAAAAATAAAATTGAACATCAGAGTTGCTAAGTGCTTTTAAAAATGTCATTATTACTGATAGTTTTTACGCTTTACAGCACTGTTTTAACTCATGTGTTTAGAAATTGTCACAACAAATAGCACGTTCGCCAAGATAGCAACGAAAGTTAGCAACGACGGAAATTAAAAATCAAGGGATTTAGTGGCAACACCGGAAATGAAAATGAAGAGGTCTTTTGGATATGATTTTAGAAATATTTATATAGATACAGATTAAAAAACATCCACCGTGCAAAAAATCGTCCAAGCTATTCAAGAAAAAAGTGGGTTCATCCAAAATGGTCAGTAAAAATCGTTGCTGATTTATGCCGGCCAAACTAGGCAGTGCCAAGGCATAAGCTCAATGGAATATGGAAAAATACCACTCAAAGATTAAATAAATCAATTTTTAAAAAAGTCTCCCGAGCCGTTCCAGAGAAAAGTGGGTTCAAACAAAATGGTCAGTAAAAATCGTTGCTGATTTAGCCAGCCAAACTAGGCAGTGCCAAGGCATAAGCTCAATGGAATATGGAAAAATACCACTCAAAGATTAAATAAATCAATTTTTGAAAACATCTCCCGAGCCGTTCCAGAGAAAAGTGGGTTCATCCAAAATGGTCAGTAAAAATCGTTGCTGATTTATGCCGGCCAAACTAGGCAGTGCCAAGGAATAAGCTCAATGGAATATGGAAAAATACCACTTAATGATTAAATAAATCAATTTTTAAAAACATCTCCCGAGCCGTTCCAGAGAAAAGTGGGTTCATCCAAAATGGTCAGTAAAAATCGTTGCTGATTTATGCCAGCCAAACTAGGCAGTGCCAAGGCATAAGCTCAATGGAATATGGAAAAATACCACTCAAAGATTAAATAAATCAATTTTTAAAAACATCTCCCGAGCCGTTCCAGAGAAAAGTGGGTTCATCCAAAATGGTCAGTAAAAATCGTTGCTGATTTATGCCAGCCAAACTAGGCAGTGCCAAGGCATAAGCTCAATGGAATATGGAAAAATACCACTCAAAGATTAAATAAATCAATTTTTAAAAACATCTCCCGAGCCGTTCCAGAGAAAAGTGGGTTCATCCAAAATGGTCAGTAAAAATCGTTGCTGATTTATGCCGGCCAAACTAGGCAGTGCCAAGGAATAAGCTCAATGGAATATGGAAAAATACCACGTAATGATTAAAATAAATCAAATTTTTTAAAACATCTCCCGAGCCGTTCCAGAGAAAAGTGGGTTCATCCAAAATGGTCAGTAAAAATCGTTGCTGATTTATGCCAGCCAAACTAGGCAGTGCCAAGGCATAAGCTCAATGGAATATGGAAAAATACCACTCAAAGATTAAATAAATCAATTTTTAAAAAAGTCTCCCAAACCGTTCCAGAGAAAAGTGGGTTCATCCAAAATGGTCAGTAAAAATCGTTGCTGATTTATGCCGGCCAAACTAGGCAGTGCCAAGGAATAAGCTCAATGGAATATGGAAAAATACCACTTAATGATTAAAATAAATCAATTTTTTAAAACATCTCCCGAGCCGTTCCAGAGAAAAGTGGGTTCATCCAAAATGGTCAGTAAAAATCGTTGCTGATTTATGCCAGCCAAACTAGGCAGTGCCAAGGCATAAGCTCAATGGAATATGGAAAAATACCACTCAAAGATTAAATAAATCAATTTTTAAAAACATCTCCCGAGCCGTTCCAGAGAAAAGTGGGTTCATCCAAAATGGTCAGTAAAAATCGTTGCTGATTTATGCCGGCCAAACTAGGCAGTGCCAAGGAATAAGCTCAATGGAATATGGAAAAATACCACTTAATGATTAAAATAAATAAATTTTTAAAAACATCTCCCGAGCCGTTCCAGAGAAAAGTGGGTTCATCCAAAATGGTCAGTAAAAATCGTTGCTGATTTATGCCAGCCAAACTAGGCAGTGCCAAGGCATAAGCTCAATGGAATATGGAAAAATACCACTCAAAGATTAAATAAATCAATTTTTAAAAAAGTCTCCCGAGCCGTTCCAGAGAAAAGTGGGTTCATCCAAAATGGTCAGTAAAAATCGTTGCTGATTTATGCCGGCCAAACTAGGCAGTGCCAAGGAATAAGCTCAATGGAATATGGAAAAATACCACTTAATGATTAAAATAAATCAATTTTTAAAAACACCTCCCGAGCCGTTCCAGAGAAAAGTGGGTTCATCCAAAATGGTCAGTAAAAATCGTTGCTGATTTATGCCATCCAAACTAGGCAGTGCCAAGGCATAAGCTCAATGGAATATGGAAAAATACCACTCAAAGATTAAATAAATCAATTTTTAAAAACATCTCCCGAGCCGTTCCAGAGAAAAGTGGGTTCATCCAAAATGGTCAGTAAAAATCGTTATTTTTTAACTCTTAATTAAACGTTTTGAAATCATAAGCTTGTAAGTCTGTTTTTTAAGAAACAGCACAGCACACAGCACTTTAGTTGTTTTATCCAACCAAATTTAAACAAAATGTTAAAATTTGTTGTGGTTTAAGCTGATTTTCGATAATATACTGTGAGCGTCAAAATAAAGTGTACAGCTTGTTTTCCAATATGAAAAGAGCTATTGTAGTTATAAAAAGTTAAATTTCTACTTTACCAAATTTGATCAGACTTCAAGCTTGCTGTCATCTGTGAAAAATAAGTACATTTCTCCAAAAAGTGACAAAAGCAAGTTGGACAAAAAAAAAACGTGATAAAAGGTAGAAATAAGAAATTCAACGGACAAAATATAGTCTCTAAAGTGAAGCGTGATAGGGTTAGCTTTTGTAAAACGTCCTAAAACAGATGGATCAGCCCAATATTAACTCGACGTCAAATCAAGTAAACATCTGGAAACATTTGGACAGACAAATTAAAAAAAACCTTGGCAGCAAGCACTCTGAATAAAATTCTGCAGGAAGAGCAGCCAAAATTGTCTACTGAGCTAACTTTAAAATGGGTGGAATCGATGACAAAGAGACTAGAAGCCGTCCTAAAAGCAAAAAAAAACAAGTAAGAGTGCTGTATTCGGCTGTGCCGAATCTTATATACCCTTCACCATTGTGGGAGCAGAATACAGAGCAACTAGACAAAAACTAAATAATTTTTACATATGTATACATACATAATTATAATACTTTAAACTCCATTATAAATTAAATTTAAAAAGCGAAAACTGGTAAATATTTTTTTTAAATCGTTTTTAGAACATAAAAAAATAAAAATTAAAAAAAAAATTTTCTTTTAAAAAAACCAGATTCGAACCAGAGAACTCACAGTTTCTAACTTAACCCCCTAGACAACTAAACTATGAAGGAACGTTGTTTGAATATCATTAAAATGAAATATGGCCCGTTTTATGTTCACTGTGTAGGGTTGTAATTACTTTTGTTCACCACAATAGCAAAGTTGTAAACCATAAAACTTATTTGAGTTGAGAACTGAAATATGGAAACATATTCACCAAAATAGTTTGTGGCATGTAAGTATGCGTGTTTGTTTTCTTTTATCATTTTGGGGAGTTTTTAAGTAGCAAAAAAACAAAAAAATTCCTAGTTTCGATTTGTTAAAATAATTTGGTTAAAATAATTTGGTTTTCGCTTTTTAAATTTAATTTATAATGGAGTTTAAAGTATTATAATTATGTATGTATACATATGTAAAAATTATTTAGTTTTTGTCTAGTTGCTCTGTATTCTGCTCCCACAATGGTGAAGGGTATATAAGATTCGGCACAGCCGAATATAGCACTCTTACTTGTTTTTTTTTGCTTTTAGGACGGCTTCTAGTCTCTTTGTCATCATTCCACCCATTTTAAAGTTAGCTCAGTAGACAATTTTGGCTGCTCTTCCTGCAGAATTTTATTCAGAGTGCTTGCTGCCAAGGTTTTTTTTAATTTGTCTGTCCAAATGTTTCCAGATGTTTACTTGATTTGACGTCGAGTTAATATTGGGCTGATCCATCTGTTTTAGGACGTTTTACAAAAGCTAACCCTATCACGCTTCACTTTAGAGACTATATTTTGTCCGTTAAATTTCTTATTTCTACCTTTTATCACGTTTTTTTTTTGTCCAACTTGCTTTTGTCACTTTTTGGAGAAATGTACTTATTTTTCACAGATGACAGCAAGCTTGAAGTCTGATCAAATTTGGTAAAGTAGAAATTTAACTTTTTATAACTACAATAGCTCTTTTCATATTGGAAAACAAGATGTACACTTTATTTTGACGCTCACAGTATATTATCGAAAATCAGCTTAAACCACAACAAATTTTAACATTTTGTTTAAATTTGGTTGGATAAAACAACTAAAGTGCTGTGTGCTGTGCTGTTTCTTAAAAAACAGACTTACAAGCTTATGATTTCAAAACGTTTAATTAAGAGTTAAAAAATAACGATTTTTACTGACCATTTTGGATGAACCCACTTTTCTCTGGAACGGCTCGGGAGATGTTTTTAAAAATTGATTTATTTAATCTTTGAGTGGTATTTTTCCATATTCCATTGAGCTTATGCCTTGGCACAGCCTAGTTTGGATGGCATAAATCAGCAACGATTTTTACTGACCATTTTGGATGAACCCACTTTTCTCTGGAACGGCTCGGGAGATGTTTTTAAAAATTGATTTATTTAATCTTTGAGTGGTATTTTTCCATATTCCATTGAGCTTATGCCTTGGCACTGCCTAGTTTGGCTGGCATAAATCAGCAACGATTTTTACTGACCATTTTGGATGAACCCACTTCTCTGGAACGGCTCGGGAGATGTTTTTAAAAATTGATTTATTTTAATCATTAAGTGGTATTTTTCCATATTCCATTGAGCTTATGCCTTGGCACTGCCTAGTTTGGCTGGCATAAATCAGCAACGATTTTTACTGACCATTTTGGATGAACCCACTTTTCTCTGGAACGGCTCGGGAGACTTTTTTAAAAATTGATTTATTTAATCTTTGAGTGGTATTTTTCCATATTCCATTGAGCTTATGCCTTGGCACTGCCTAGTTTGGCTGGCATAAATCAGCAACGATTTTTACTGACCATTTTGGATGAACCCACTTTTCTCTGGAACGGCTCGGGAGATGTTTTAAAAAATTTGATTTATTTTAATCATTACGTGGTATTTTTCCATATTCCATTGAGCTTATTCCTTGGCACTGCCTAGTTTGGCCGGCATAAATCAGCAACGATTTTTACTGACCATTTTGGATGAACCCACTTTTCTCTGGAACGGCTCGGGAGATGTTTTTAAAAATTGATTTATTTAATCTTTGAGTGGTATTTTTCCATATTCCATTGAGCTTATGCCTTGGCACTGCCTAGTTTGGCTGGCATAAATCAGCAACGATTTTTACTGACCATTTTGGATGAACCCACTTTTCTCTGGAACGGCTCGGGAGATGTTTTTAAAAATTGATTTATTTAATCTTTGAGTGGTATTTTTCCATATTCCATTGAGCTTATGCCTTGGCACTGCCTAGTTTGGCTGGCATAAATCAGCAACGATTTTTACTGACCATTTTGGATGAACCCACTTTTCTCTGGAACGGCTCGGGAGATGTTTTTAAAAATTGATTTATTTAATCATTAAGTGGTATTTTTCCATATTCCATTGAGCTTATTCCTTGGTACTGCCTAGTTTGGCCGGCATAAATCAGCAACGATTTTTACTGACCATTTTGGATGAACCCACTTTTCTCTGGAACGGCTCGGGAGATGTTTTCAAAAATTGATTTATTTAATCTTTGAGTGGTATTTTTCCATATTCCATTGAGCTTATGCCTTGGCACTGCCTAGTTTGGCTGGCATAAATCAGCAACGATTTTTACTGACCATTTTGTTTGAACCCACTTTTCTCTGGAACGGCTCGGGAGACTTTTTTAAAAATTGATTTATTTAATCTTTGAGTGGTATTTTTCCATATTCCATTGAGCTTATGCCTTGGCACTGCCTAGTTTGGCCGGCATAAATCAGCAACGATTTTTACTGACCATTTTGGATGAACCCACTTTTTTCTTGAATAGCTTGGACGATTTTTTGCACGGTGGATGTTTTTTAATCTGTATCTATATAAATATTTCTAAAATCATATCCAAAAGACCTCTTCATTTTCATTTCCGGTGTTGCCACTAAATCCCTTGATTTTTAATTTCCGTCGTTGCTAACTTTCGTTGCTATCTTGGCGAACGTGCTATTTGTTGTGACAATTTCTAAACACATGAGTTAAAACAGTGCTGTAAAGCGTAAAAACTATCAGTAATAATGACATTTTTAAAAGCACTTAGCAACTCTGATGTTCAATTTTATTTTTACAGTACTTCTGCAAATAAAATCAGCTCTGTCAACTTTTAAATTTCAAAACGAGCCAAAATCACGAGAAAGAAAATCGCGTATTTTCGGAGTAGAATCACATATAGTGTTTTCTTTTCTACAAAAAAATGTGACATTTTATTTAAAAAAAAATGCAATTTGGTGTCTGTTTCTAAAAAATTTGATCCCGACAACATTTTTAAGAAACAGACACCCAATTGCATTTTTTTAAATAAAATGTCCAACTTTTTTGTAGAAAAGAAAACACCAATAAATAGAAAAATAAGAGAAAGATAATAAAAAGTACATTACAAGGCGAATTCATAAAGGTGACATTTTCTAGTCATCTGTTTAATGTTTATTTCCTTGTGTGTATACTGAATGTCAAGCGTTGTTTACATTTTATGAAAAAATTTGTTAAAATTTAAAATTCAAAAAAAATATTAATTCTTGAAAAAAAAACTTATTTTAATGGTATAAAACAAAAAAGTTTATATATAATATAAGCACAAGGATTTTAAAAGGCGTAAGGAAAAAGTGGAGCAACAATAATTTTACAATACGGAAAAAAGATTTACCTTCTAAAGCAATTGTGTATATTTTATAAACAAATAGTTTTGACATTCACTCTTACTTTTTACAAAAACAAAATACATAGTATTTTTCAAGAAAAGGGATAGCTAGCATAGCTCTATCTCATGATGCGGTCACCTGAATGAATTCGCCTTGGTACATTACAACATTTAAAAAAAAGAAAACTAATTATCAGAGACGTAACAGTTACAAGAAATTCGATGAAAAAATCGTATTTAACCATTAATATTAGCGAGTTTTAGTCAAAAGTTTTAATAAACAATTATCATTAAATATATTTAATTTTGGTTATCGTAACCAATTAAAGTAAGAAATTTTTTTTGGTATAAATAACTATTTTTTTACCATATTGTTTATTTTAATTGGTTACGATAACCAAAATCAAATAAATATATGTACGTAGAAATAACGGTTAAAATTCCCAAATACAAACAAACGGAATATTCTCGTTAACTTTTTTTCTAAAAAAAATTACATTTTTTTTAGTGCCTGATAAAAACAAACCATAAACAGGGGCCTAATTCTGGCAGTCGTGATCGAGTACTTTCTCGATTCAAAAGCAATTTTATTTCTAATTATTTCAGTCAATAATGAACGAATCGGAATTATTTTGTCAGTGTTGTAAAGCATTAATTTGAGTTTCACAATACTGAAAAAATAATTTCGATTCGTTCAGTATCGTTTCACAATTGACAAAAGTTTGAAACAAATCTAGTTCACCAAAGCCCGTTCTAAAAAAGAAAGAAGGGAGAAAAATTATTTATTTTGAACAAAAAAAATATAATGAATTTTTTGAGTCATGGCCGAAATTTTGAAAAGTATGTATATGTTTATATCAGATTTTACTTATGTTTTAATGGGATAATATGGGTATCACAAAAAAGCTTGTTGAAAAGGTGACATCAAAATATGTATCTACAAAGAAGTTAACTACTTTGTTAATTATAAGTTTTCATATAGATTTACGTTGCCATAGGTATATATTTAAAAAAATAAGTGTTGCAAAAGACAATAATGCGTAAATAAAAAAAAATCTATTTTTAAGCCATATATGCCGAGTGTTAATGGTCAATTAGAGTTATATTGTTCTAATTTGGTTTGTTTTTCAAACTCATTTAAAAAACTGAACATATAAGTACATAAAAAACGCAAACACGGTATAATGAATTGAAATTATCTTTAATTCGAAAGGAATTGCGATTTTTTTTAAACAAATTTTTTTAATTTTATGGCAAGAGGAGAAGACTTTATTGAAAATAAAATGATCATTTAAAAATGAACCGTATGCGAAAAATTATTTTAAAAAATTGCGCGTTTTTTTTGAATGGGATTGAAACTTTGATATGTAAATTCTTAAGATATTCCATGATACCAATGTTGCTTCGACTGGACAAGTAATATTGACGATTTATCACATAATTCTGAGACACAATATTAGGAAGTCAATATCATAAGATTGGGCAAAACAGCTTAAAGCTAACATTTTAAACGCAATATTTGCTAATGCCTCAAAAGGATTAATATTAACAGCATGTTTTAAACAACTAATTTCAATAACACGCAATTGCATAGAATAATTTGCCATCTTTTTTTTTATCGTCGATACAATTTAGATTTTGAACTTGTGTAGCTGGCAATCTTCCCTTCTTTAACTAATTTTCTTGTTGATTGAAAGCAGTTTTTGGATACATTTTCTATGTTCAATGGCCAATGTACTTTAACTCGCAACCGCTCTCAGATCTGTAACTAAAACAAGAAACATATTCATATGAGTTATCAATATCTCCTGTTAAAAATCAAATTCATTGTAAGGTCTAGTTATTTTCATTAAAATTTGGATTAATTGAAAGCATTGTAGGGATAACGTTTTTCACTGTAGTCAAATTTTTAAAACTGAATGAACGAACTTTTCTGTTCAAGGTCAATAAGTATACAATCTTATATTATTACCACCGTATCCATAAACGTTTATTAAATTTAACAAACGTTTATTATGTAAAATTTTCATAGAAAATTTGTTTTGTACGGCTTTATTAAAATAAAAATATTTTTATGAATACAAGGTTTCGTTTTATTGTTTTATAATTTTTAAATAGAAAATTCCTTGAAAAAGTCGACAAACAATCGACGAAACGTCGGGAACAAAATATTCTAATTAAAAAATTGAATTTTTATTTACATTGAAAAAATGTAGACAAAAATAACATTAATAAATTCATCAGTAAAAAAAACTTCAACAATAAATGCAACACTTTCGAAATTTTGAGACAAAAAAAGTTTTAGCACTTAAAAATAAAAAAACGAACACAGACTCAAGGCGAATTAACTTAAATTCGCCTTGCACAGACTTAACAATTTTTCGCGCCTAAAATCTTTAAAAGTACTAAAAACGGTACCAAGTTGACAGCGCTGATAAAAAATATTAGTTTCTTTCAAGAAGAATTCATATAGAATACTATTCAATTCGCCTGGGTTTCTTTAAATTAAATTTAGTATATTTATATTAATTATTTGTGATTTATATATTCAAATTAATACAACTTGCTCTCATTTGTGCAAATATTAAGTGAAAAGTCTTTTAAAAGTGTTACTATTAGATTAGAAAATGGTAATTAAACATACCATTATTGGAAGTACTATACAGTACTTTAAAAATGATCGTCAAAATTATTTATTAATAGGAAGAAAAAGTAAATAACAAATTATAAATAAAAAGGCAATTTTGATGAAACTGGTTTTACAAGAATATGTGTTTTTTGAAAAACTGCAAAAGAATTGAAATACATTCGCCTTGTGAAAAAAAGTTTAATATAAAAAAAAAATAATTAATTCGCGCTAAATTTTGCAACTTTGACAACACTGTCTGTCATCTGTTTGCAAAAAATTTTCAGAGGGTTTTTTCAAAAGTGTTTGAGCTTTAGTAATTAAAAGTTTTTTTTATAAAAAATGTGTAAAAAAGCAGTCAATAAACAAATGCATCCCCGTAATATTTTCAAGCAGCCTCCGGACTACACAGAGTTGGCCATCAAATATCCAGATTTTCGTAGAGTGTGCAAATTGGTAAGTACAAACTAATTTTCAACATACACTTTCTTTTTCATTGAAAAACCAACCGTTAACTTTTTGTTTAAAACCCAAAAACAACAAAAAGGAATTAACTGGCAAAGTTTGTATTGATTATAAAAACGAAAAGGCTTTGATAACCTTAACACAAACTTTGCTTTTGGAATATTTTCAACTAAGTGTTAATTTCGCGCCCGGCAGTTTGGTACCCACATTGCCATTACGCCTAAACTATATACTATGGCTGGAAGACATTTTAAACTCCAGCTCCACGCAGGAACAAACAAAAGGCATTGACATAGGTTGTGGCTCGTCCTGCATTTACAGCCTGCTGGCGGCTAAGAAAAATAATTGGCAAATGGTGGCTTTAGAATCAAATGCAACCAATTTGCAATATTCTTTAAAAAATATAGAAGATAATAAATTAAAACATTTAATAACACTTTACACCCAAAAGAATAAAACACAAATATTCCAAGAATATTTTAACTATCTAGATAACAATTGCCAAACGGTTATATATGATTTCTGTTTATGTAATCCACCGTTTTTTGATTCCCAATCTAATGACAACAATAAAACACGAAAATCTGGCAAAAGACCTCCACCCCACAACTGTCCTACCGGCTTCAAGGAAGAATTGAGTTGTCAGGGAGGAGAGGTTAAGTTTGTTGAACAGATTATAGAGGAAAGTTTATTGTTTAAAGATAAAATCAGGTATTTTTTTTTTTTTTGATTTTAAACAAATTTCAATAATTTTCCTGAAATAAAAACTGTTTAGGGTATTTACATCGATGTTGGGCCTTAAAAGCAGCTTAACAAATATTTTAAATATTTTGAAAACAAAAAATATTGACAATATTTGTACCACGGAGTTTCATCAAGGTAATACCACCAGATGGGGCGTTGCTTGGTCTTATGATCAGGATATAGATTTAAAAAATTGTTAATTAATTTGTGAATTACTAATCCATTATTCCATACTTATTCCTTGAAGTTCCATATTTATGTCCTAAATATTTATGCTATAGAAATACTGTACATGCACTAAAAAATCGAAAATATGCGCAAACAATATTTTTTAAAAAATCCAAGATATGCACTAACAAAATATAAAATATGCAATAGAAACTAGAGAAAAATAAAAAATCTTTTTTAATTTTACTAAAAAAAAATAGAAATAATGTATGTCCCATTTCACCAATTAATTTAAATATCAATTTATGTTTAAAATTTGTTTTTCATGTCAAATAAAAACAAAATTATATAGGTACATGATGGAATAAGGAGGTGGGCTCAATAGTCCAGCTGGTCACAGTGTTTTTTGCCGCAGTGTGACGGTTTATGTCAATTTTTTGTTTATTTACATTAATTTTCGCCGTATAGCTAAGAAAAATGTACCCTACAAGAAATGCATAACCAAAACTAAAAAAATTACTATTACTATAACACTATATTGGTCAACACTACCGGTCATATAACTAGTAAAATGACCGGTAGTCTTCTTGTAGGGTAATTTAATTGTTTGAAGTTTTTTTTTATGAATTTTACTTTTGACAGTTACTTTTTTATTTCTTTAAAAAGGTTGTGGTTTATATTAAAAAAAATGTAACAAAATTTGTATTGAATCGAAAATGGAATCAATTCCGTGTTTGGTTATGTTTAAAATCTGGTTCTAATTTGAAAATTAAAATACAATTCGATCAGAATAATAAATGCGGAATCAAATTCATTCCGAAGGAAGTGTGTAACAGATTTTAGAGGGTACTTTCGTATCTCATTTAGAAATAAAATCTTTTCAATTTTGTATTTACAAGTTTTCAATTACAAACTCCTATACTTTCGAAAAATAGTATTTTTTAATAAAATCTACATTCCAATTAACTTTCATTTTTCAAAAAATATAAGAACATGTACAAATGTGATGAAAAAAACTTTAATCCCTTCCAAATTACTCAAAGAAATATGTAACTATATCAAAGACCCTGTACTGAACAAACAGCTAGATCGGAAGATAGTAAAAATACCCAAAACAAAATGCGAAAACTGAGAAATTTGTAAATTTTATTTTAATTTCCAGTTATGCTTCAAATATTAAATAGAACATGATGGTTATCAAGAAAAATTTGAAGATAACAATCATGAATTATGTCTCTTATACAAAGAAGTTTTTTTTCAATAAAATACAAAAATTAA
This sequence comes from Pollenia angustigena, assembly GCA_930367215.1. Classification (NCBI taxonomy): domain Eukaryota; kingdom Metazoa; phylum Arthropoda; class Insecta; order Diptera; family Polleniidae; genus Pollenia; species Pollenia angustigena. Next base: position 128,639,692 of record OV884058.1, read on the forward strand.
TTAAATATGAAAAAGCTGATCCAAGTTGACCTCATAAGCCGAGTATATACATATTTGTTTTCTAACAAATAATTTGCGATTGACGTCCTGGAATTTAACCTTCAAAAGCTTTTTTTTTTCTTCTAAATACTCGAATATTCCCTTCAAAGCTTTCAACTGTTGTTTTCTTTTTTCCGTAGTACCTATGACAATGGGTTCAGTGGCACTTTCAAAATGAAATATGTCAACAACAGTTGGCAATTTTGTAAATTTCCAAAAATGGGTCACTTAACTGCATGTAGCAGTAGGCATCTGTGTTAATTACCAAAAATGGGTTAGAAGTGCTTAAGAAATCCAAGTCTATATCCAATATATAATTGTAAGCATCCTGAGCTGCTAAGAGTTCTTTAGGATTGGGGGGTTTCTCCGAGTCGGTATTTACAACTTGTAGCTCCAAATTTTTGGCCTACTTTTGTAATTTGAAAATAACCTTCTGATATGAAAAAGTCCAAACAATAGTCTACACTTATTTTATCTTCTTTGTGGCCAACTTTAAAATTATACTTGCCAAAAGGAATTTGATTGCACCAAGAATTTTTTTCCCATACCATACGATTAAAATGCTCAGCATAACAGGCCGGCATAGTCCAATTCTCAATACTTAACTCGGCTAACTTAGTCTCATTATCATAAAGAGCGCTGGCTGGTATTTCTTGTGATATTACCATATCTGGATGAAAGTTTTACTTTCTAAAGGCAAATGTCTGCTAGCCAAACAACGATAAATAAATTCCAACACATCATCGTGATAGTCTACAATTAATATTGGTATGCGTTTGAAACGTCTTAGACTTACAGTGGAGGTTACCAGGTCATCTTGTTGTGACTTATCCGCAGTTGAGGCTGTTATCGTTATTTCACCTTTTTGCTACATCAGTCAGTTTTGAGCGTTTGTTGGCAGGCTCCTTAATTTCTTCGGAACTTGTTGGCTTATTAAAACTTTCACTTTTACGTGTTAAAAAGCCATATTGAATTTTATGTAATTTTTTTTAAGAAAATTGCCAGTTTTGACAGAAAAAACATAGGCAAATTTCGGTGCTTTGACATCAAAACTAGGCGAATTGGCTATTTCTTTACACCAAGTTGACAGTGAAACAAAACACGAAACGTGCGTCAGCTGTTTAAACCAGTGTTGCCAAAAAGATAATAGCTAAAAAATCACCCATTATATTAGCGGAATATAACAAATCTTAAAATGTTGTTTATAGACATATTTTAACATAAAATAAGTAATGACGTAGAAAACAAAATAAATTTTCTTTAAATATTTTACTGGATAACCCCATTTCTTTAAATCTTAAAGTGAACGACGTCACGGGTAAAAGCTAGTTACAAAATAAAACATGGGTGGTTGTAGGTCTTTTTTGATCTACCTTGTATATATATTTTTAAGAAATGTTGCTTCTTTTTTTGGCAACTTTTAACACTTTTTCTCTTTTAGTTTTGGTACTTTTTTATTTTCAAAAAATTTGGCTAGAGATATTGTCCAGATTTAAGTGGGGTATATTTTAAGAGGTTAAAACGAAAAATGTTTTACTTTTTCTCTTTTGGATAAATTTGGTATACAGATTGCATATGGTCGAGATCAAAATATACGGTATTTTTTAAGGGATAAAATTGGGATAAAACTGTTACTTTTTATCTCTTCGAAAAATTTGGTATTCATATAAAACATAACCTAAATTAACGTACAGAGTACTTTCTGGGGGAATAAAATGAGTCAAAGCTCGTACTTTTAGTACTTCGTTGCATTTGGTATAAAAAGTACAAAATATACGGCACTTTTTAAGGGGTAAAAAATGGATCAAATTGATCCTTTTTGTACTTTTTCGGATTGCGTATGGTCCATTGGCTGGAATATATTTAGGCGCCCATTCATTGCTTTTCATATCGACAACTATATGTAGGTTGCTCAAGATTATTGAGTGCTCAAAAGTTATGTATGTATCGGGTGATTTTTTAAGACCCTACAAGAATAGTGACGGTCATTTGACCTATCATATGACCGACATTGCTGATAGAGATATCGGTCATCGCGTAGAACAAAGTTTCTATCATTTTCTTAAGGCCAACGTGAAAAAAATGACCTAAACTTTTGTGTACGTGTGATTTTGCATCCTTCTTTAACCTATGAATTTTGTGGTAGATAAAACATATATCTGAGCTGTTTACTCTTATACTCTTTACATATCAGTACTGATGTATAAACCGGACACAGCTGACTAGTCAGTACTGATGCATATAACGGACACAGCTGACCAGTCAGTACTGATGCATATATACGTCACTGTTGACGTACTTTTTAGCTTAAATAAAACACGATTCATCTCATTCAATTCTCATACAAATTTTTGTCTTTATTTAAAATAAAATTCAATATTTTTTTGGTTTTCAAAATAACTTAAATAAATAAATATTTTTTTTTTTTTAACTAAATTTTTTAAATTAATTATGTTTTGTTTGCATTCGAAAACGTTTGCTGGATCAAACATCATTCAACAGTTTCTTAATTACATTAAACAAGCACCTTCTTACAAATAAAGTTCAGTCAATAAAAAGTGTTAAAAATAAAGCTAAACTTTTACTAATTTATTGGTCACGCTTATTTTTTGATTTTTTTCTCTTTTAGATTGATTATTTTAGTTTAAATTAAAAACATTGTCGTCATTTTATTTATTACCCCCTTTTTCTTTTATGTATTTTTGTTGCTTTACCCTATGGTGGGCACGTTCAACCGCTTTTCTTATACTTTTTTCATACTCCCCGGCTCCTAGGTTCTGAAAAACATCTAAAATATGAAGTAAAAAAAAAGACAGAAATGTTAAATATTCAAAGACTAAAATTATTTAATGTCTGTACATACCTCTTACAATTTTATTTAGCAGCGTGAGATTTGACAACGGAAGTTTTCCCCACCTTCCATCCCAATTATATTTATATAGCAAATCATCTGCAAACAATGCACGAATAACACTGCCAACATCTAAAGAAACACCTTTAATTTTATGAATATAGGGCTTCTGTAAAGAAGTTGAATTACTGTTTGAGCAAGTAAAATATATAAAATATTGTGATTGTTACCATGGCCTGAGCGTAATCGGAGTCTAGCTTCTCCTCTATTTCTTGCACTGCTGTTGTGGTCCGCAAGGGGAGCATGCTGGCGGTCTCATCAAGCCCTTGATCAGAAGTCTCTCCTGTCATGCGGCGGAGGTACTCTTGGGCTTTTTTTATGCCTACTTTACACTCCATTAGAATTTTAGCTTATTGATGGAACAGGTTGTATATTAGATCTTTCACTTCGTGCACTATCTTCGTTTTCTATTAACCTTCTATACATTTTAATATTGGACTCAAATGTCTTTTTTTTCCAATGATAGACAATTTTGCAAACGTCTTTTTTTCATAGTTATCTTTTATCACAAAAAGTATACTTTTACGGTCTAATTCATAAAAATTTCTTGTTTCAGCTTTAATGAATACAATAGTTATCAAACACTTTTTGTTTTATAAACCATTAATAAAAAATCTAATTTATAAACGCTTAATAAAACGTTTATATTACTTTTGTATTATTATGTTGGCAACAACATGTTATTTTGATAGTAATTTTTGTAATAGTGATGCATACAACTAGGGATGAAACGATACGAGTAAATAAAAATATCATACAACAAACGAATTTTAAGTGAATTTCTGTTTTGTTTTCAATTTAAAATGAATTTCTATTTTTTAAAACGTAATATTTTAATTAATTTTATGTTTTTTTTTTGTTAATAAAATACATACTATTGAAATAGAAGCGGAATATGTAAATCATATTTCAATATCAAATTTTTACTGCTTAAACTCTGTACGTTCCAAAAGAGATTATACAGCTTTATATTTAATGAATAATTTAAGCAATTTTTACCAGATGTTTTGAAAATAAAACCTCCTAGGTTTTAACAAAACATTTTTAGTCACATATAACTGCCAAAATATTTAAAGTTCAAATGTTTTCACTTACCTGAACATTCAGGGTATAGTAACCCTTTCTGTTTATATAATATTGGGCAAAATTTGCGCCGGTTTTTTTTTTTTGATATGTATGTGCGTACCAATAACGTTTGGGACATTTTTAAATGTCTTAAATTCTGTAATTAGGATTGCTTCCTCTATAAGAGATGAAGGCAGTTTAATTTTTCTATTGCCCCAGCGAGCTAAAGCACGAGCCACTCTGGCTAAAATACTACACACTGTTGCTTAAGAGAACCCATGAAGATCGGCAGCATCATCTTAAATCTACGAATTGTTTTTTTAACTTCAATTTAATTTTTTATTATCGCTTTTTTGGTAATTGCTAAAATTAGTTTTTAATTTTCTGGCAGGCACATTTTTGCAAAAATTTAGTTTTAAATCAATTCTATATAATAATAGTGACACCCTTTTTTAACATTAAATACTTTTTTGATGTCTCGAATATATTTAGAGATATCTAGCTCTAGCATTTCCTGATATCCTTAATTTTATAGTTCTCATTGTTTTGCTTCATTTGTCACTTTTTGTGCTATGAATCAAATTTTCGATGCAAAAGATAAAATATTCAAAGCATGTAGGACAAAACATTTTTGTACCGTGCGGCAAACCAGTAACCAACAGACGATATACTATGTGGTTTCTACTTTGTGTTTACTTTAACAAATACTATCTATACCTATTTGAAAGACATTTTAAAATATAAGTGTAATGAATGGTAAAAAAGAGGTTTACATTATTTGAAATAAATCATAATAGCTTTTTATATTTTATATATGAGTGCCCCGGTAGACTAGCTGGTAGAGAGCTTGTCTATCAGCGCCGGGGTTGCGGGTTCGATTCCCGCCAGAGACTCTGGTTTCTTTCCTGCACACAAGCATAGAGCTTCGCGGGTTTAGAGTAGGGAATTAAAAAAAAAAAAAAAAAAAAAAAAAACTTATAACGACTTTAAGTTTTAACAGAGAACATACATAAGTATCTCGCAACACACGTTATTTTTTACAAAAAAATTCATCAAGCTGCTTATATTTAAAATTAATTCAAACATTAGTTATCGTTTTTCTAGAAAAAAAAATTTTATGCGTAAACTTTTTTATTAAAATAAATAAGAAGACAAAAATGTTTAATTTGTCATGCAATTATTAAAATTTTATTTTAACTAACATTGAAATATCAGTTTATTAAACGCTTAAAGTAGGGTAAAGGCTACAATAAATATTTCAAATTTATGAAACGTTTATTAAACGTTTAATAGGCTATTAAACGTTTATAAATACTCTTTTTTCGACTTTTGCTTATTAATGACTTATAAAGCTGCAATGAAGTGTTTATGAATTAGACTGTTATTATTTAATTTAATTTCTTAATAGGTATTTTCTATCTTATTGTCACTTTTTTATTTTTTAATAGGTATTTGTGTTATTTTTATTGTCACTCAATTCTTGCTTTCTGTCAAGGCAAATATTATTTTTTATCACTCTTTATTGTCACTGTCAATTTTTATTTCACTTTTTTTATATTTATTTTAAATAATATAATGGGCGCACGTCACAATTTCATAAAATTCCTTTCGCTTTTAAAATTAATCTTGAATTTTTTACATATTTTACACATTCTATTCAAAAATGAAACTGTCTAACATACATTCGTTGTTTCACTCTTACATACGCATTTCATTCCTGGAGTAATTAGCGTTGCCACTAGCAAACATTTCTTCCTAAAATGTTTTTAACAACAGCAATTCCCAAAATTATACCACTTTTTTTTAAATAATTAATACAAATTTAGCTAAATTCTTATAATTATTAAAATTTATGAAACGTATTAACAGATATATTCAACATATTATTAAGTATATATAAAAATAAGAAGAAAAGACTAATAACATTTGGGCTTTGCAAAATATTCCTAATTTGGTATACAAACGCACACGAGTGGCAACGCCAGTTGTAACAATAAAAACAAACAAAAATAGTGCGTGTGTATTATGCGCCCCATACACGGTTCAATTCAGTTGTCAACTGAGTTGAAAGACTCAGTTGACAACTGCATCAACTGAATTGAAAGATTTTTAATTTATTTTAAAATTTAATGAAATAAAAGACAATTTTTTAAATACTTAACTACAAAAATTAGTTTTGACCGCTGATCAAGAGATTTGAGCACACACAGTACAATCGAATTGGAAGACTTAGTAGTCAACTTGAAAAAATCAAAATCTTTTGATTTTTCTTCAACCAACTCGACAACCGTCAAACTAATCAACTGACAAGGCCATACACGCTATGATTTGGACAACAACCGACTCAGTTGACAATTGAATTGAATCGTGTATGGTCTGCTTTAGTTTCGGTCATCCATTTCTTGTAGGGGAGCTATAGGAAAGTTGTAAAAAAAAACTCATAAAATTCAGAAAAATGCATGAAATCTTTATTTGAATCGATAGTACGGTCCATATAATTAAATGTTTGAAGATTATTTCATGCAAATGTTGACCGTGATTGCGCTTCAAATGGTCAATCCGCTTAGTCCAATGTTGGCATTCTGTTTCCAACATTTCGGCCGGTATCTCACGAATAAATGCTTCAATGATTTCTTCCAATGCGTCAATTGAAGCGGGCATGTGTGTATAGACATGAGCTTTAACGTAGCCGCACAAAAAATAGTCTAAAGACGTTAAATCGCACGATCTAGGCGGCCAATTGACCGGTCCCGAACGTGAAATAAAATGTTCACCGAACTCGCCTCTCAATAAGTCCATTGTTAAGCGTGCTGTGTGGCATGTGGCACCGTCTTGTTGAAACCACATGTCGTGCAAGTCAAGCTCTTGCATTTTGGGCAAAAAAAAGTTGGATATCATCTCACGGTAGCGCTCACCATTCACAGTTACGTTACGATTCGCATCATCTTGGAAGAAGTACGGTCCATTGATGCCACCAGCCCATAAACCGCACCAAACTGTGACTTTTTCTCGATGCATAAATAGCTCTTGCAATGCTTCTGGCTGATCTTCACTCCAAAATCGACAATTCGGCTTATTAACTTACCCATTGAGCCAAATGAGCTTCGTCGCTGAACACAAGAAGCGCGCGATGAATTTTCTTAACAGAGCACGCATTTTGATAATAAAATTCAATAATTTGCAAGCGTTGTTCGTTTGTAAGACGATTCATGGTTAAATTATAGACCAAACTGAAGATGTTTGACAGTGAAACAAAACACGAAACGTGCGTCAGCTGTTTAAACCAGTGTTGCCAAAAAGATAATAGCTAAAAAATCACCCATTATATTAGCGGAATATAACAAATCTTAAAATGTTGTTTATAGACATATTTTAACATAAAATAAGTAATGACGTAGAAAACAAAATAAATTTTCTGTAAATATTTTACTGGATAACCCCATTTCTTTAAATCTTAAAGTGAACGACGTCACGGGTAAAAGCTAGTTACAAAATAAAACATGGGTGGTTGTAGGTCTTTTTTGATCTACCTTGTATATATATTTTTAAGAAATGTTGCTTCTTTTTTTGGCAACTTTTAACACTTTTTCTCTTTTAGTTTTGGTACTTTTTTATTTTCAAAAAATTTGGCTAGAGATATTGTCCAGATTTAAGTGGGGTATATTTTAAGAGGTTAAAACGAAAAATGTTTTACTTTTTCTCTTTTGGATAAATTTGGTATACAGATTGCATATGGTCGAGATCAAAATATACGGTATTTTTTAAGGGATAAAATTGGGATAAAACTGTTACTTTTTATCTCTTCGAAAAATTTGGTATTCATATAAAACATAACCTAAATTAACGTACAGAGTACTTTCTGGGGGAATAAAATGAGTCAAAGCTCGTACTTTTAGTACTTCGTTGCATTTGGTATAAAAAGTACAAAATATACGGCACTTTTTAAGGGGTAAAAAATGGATCAAATTGGTACTTTTTGTACTTTTTCGGATTGCGTATGGTCCATTGGCTGGAATATATTTAGGCGCCCATTCATTGCTTTTCATATCGACAACTATATGTAGGTTGCTCAAGATTATTGAGTGCTCAAAAGTTATGTATGTATCGGGTGATTTTTTAAGACCCTACAAGAATAGTGACGGTCATTTGACCTATCATATGACCGACATTGCTGATAGAGATATCGGTCATCGCGTAGAACAAAGTTTCTATCATTTTCTTAAGGCCAACGTGAAAAAAATGACCTAAACTTTTGTGTACGTGTGATTTTGCATCCTTCTTTAACCTATGAATTTTGTGGTAGATAAAACATATATCTGAGCTGTTTACTCTTATACTCTTTACATATCAGTACTGATGTATAAACCGGACACAGCTGACTAGTCAGTACTGATGCATATAACGGACACAGCTGACCAGTCAGTACTGACGCATATACCGGCCACAGCTGACTAGTCAGTACTGATGCATATATACGTCACTGTTGACGTACTTTTTAGCTTAAATAAAACACGATTCATCTCATTCAATTCTCATACAAATTTTTGTCTTTATTTAAAATAAAATTCAATATTTTTTTGGTTTTCAAAATAACTTAAATAAATAAATATTTTTTTTTTTTTAACTAAATTTTTTAAATTAATTATGTTTTGTTTGCATTCGAAAACGTTTGCTGGATCAAACATCATTCAACAGTTTCTTAATTACATTAAACAAGCACCTTCTTACAAATAAAGTTCAGTCAATAAAAAGTGTTAAAAATAAAGCTAAACTTTTACCAATTTATTGTTCACGCTTATTTTTTGATTTTTTTCTCTTTTAGATTGATTATTTTAGTTTAAATTAAAAAAATTGTCGTCATTTTATTTATTAACCCCTTTTTCTTTTATGTATTTTTGTTGCTTTACCCTATGGTGGGCACGTTCAACCGCTTTTCTTATACTTTTTTCATACTCCCCGGCTCCTAGGTTCTGAAAAACATCTAAAATATGAAGTAAAAAAAAAGACAGAAATGTTAAATATTCAAAGACTAAAATTATTTAATGTCTGTACATACCTCTTACAATTTTATTTAGCAGCGTGAGATTTGACAACGGAAGTTTTCCCCACCTTCCATCCCAATTATATTTATATAGCAAATCATCTGCAAACAATGCACGAATAACACTGCCAACATCTAAAGAAACACCTTTAATTTTATGAATATAGGACTTCTGTAAAGAAGTTGAATTACTGTTTGAGCAAGTAAAATATATAAAATATTGTGATTGTTACCATGGCCTGAGCGTAATCGGAGTCTAGCTTCTCCTCTATTTCTTGCACTGCTGTTGTGGTCCGCAAGGGGAGCATGCTGGCGGTCTCATCAAGCCCTTGATCAGAAGTCTCTCCTGTCATGCGGCGGAGGTACTCTTGGGCTTTTTTATGCCTACTTTACACTCCATTAGAATTTTAGCTTATTGATGGAACAGTTTGTATATTAGATCTTTCACTTCGTGCACTATCTTCGTTTTCTATTAACCTTCTATACATTTTAATATTGGACTCAAATGTCTTTTTTTCCAATGATAGACAATTTTGCAAACGTCTTTTTTTCATAGTTATCTTTTATCACAAAAAGTATACTTTTATTATTTAATTTAATTTCTTAATAGGTATTTTCTATCTTATTGTCACTTTTTTATTTTTTAATAGGTATTTGTGTTATTTTTATTTTCACTCAATTCTTGCTTTCTGTCAAGGCAAATATTATTTTTTATCACTCTTTATTGTCACTGTCAATTTTTATTTCACTTTTTTTATATTTATTTTAAATAATATAATGGGCGCACGTCACAATTTCATAAAATTCCTTTCGCTTTTAAAATTAATCTTGAATTTTTTACATATTTTACACATGCTATTCAAAAATGAAACAGTCTAACATACATTCGTTGTTTCACTCTTACATACGCATTTCATTCCTGGAGTAATTAGCGTTGCCACTAGCAAACATTTCTTCCTAAAATGTTTTTAACAACAGCAATTCCAAAAATTCCACCACTTTTTTTTTAAATAATTAATACAAATTTAGCTAAATTCTTATAATTATTAAAATTTATGAAACGTATTAACAGATATATTCAACATATTATTAAGTATATATAAAAATAAGAAGAAAAGATTAATAAAATTTGGGCTTTGCAAAATATTCCTAATTTGGTATACAAACGCACACAAGTGGCAACGCCACTTGTAACAATAAAAACAAACAAAAATAGTGCGTGTGTATTAGTTTCGGTCATCCATTTCTTGTAGGGGAGCTATAGGAAAGTTGTAAAAAAAACTCATAAAATTCAGAAAAATTCATGAAATCTTTATTTGAATCGATAGTACGGTCCATATAATTAAATGTTTGAAGATTATTTCATGCAAATGTTGACCGTGATTGCGCTTCAATGTATATGAATACCAAATTTTTCGAAGAGATAAAAAGTAACAGTTTTATCCCAATTTTATCCCTTAAAAAATACCGTATATTTTGATCTCGACCATATGCAATCTGTATACCAAATTTATCCAAAAGAGAAAAAGTAAAACATTTTTCGTTTTAACCTCTTAAAATATACCCCACTTAAATCTGGACAATATCTCTAGCCAAATTTTTTGAAAATAAAAAAGTACCAAAACTAAAAGAGAAAAAGTGTTAAAAGTTGCCAAAAAAAGAAGCAACATTTCTTAAAAATATATATACAAGGTAGATCAAAAAAGACCTACAACCACCCATGTTTTATTTTGTAACTAGCTTTTACCCGTGACGTCGTTCACTTTAAGATTTAAAGAAATGGGGTTATCCAGTAAAATATTTACAGAAAATTTATTTTGTTTTCTACGTCATTACTTATTTTATGTTAAAATATGTCTATAAACAACATTTTAAGATTTGTTATATTCCGCTAATATAATGGGTGATTTTTTAGCTATTATCTTTTTGGCAACACTGGTTTAAACAGCTGACGCACGTTTCGTGTTTTGTTTCACTGTCAACTTGGTGTAAAGAAATAGCCAATTCGCCTAGTTTTGATGTCAAAGCACCGAAATTTGCCTATGTTTTTTCTGTCAATGATAGACAATTTTGCAAACGTCTTTTTTTCATAGTTATCTTTTATCACAAAAAGTATACTTTTACGGTCTAATTCATAAAAATTTCTTGTTTCAGCTTTAATGAATACAATAGTTATCAAACACTTTTTGTTTTATAAACCATTAATAAAAAATCTAATTTATAAACGCTTAATAAAACGTTTATATTACTTTTGTATTATTATGTTGGCAACAACATGTTATTTTGATAGTAATTTTTGTAATAGTGATGCATACAACTAGGGATGAAACGATACGAGTAAATAAAAATATCATACAACAAACGAATTTTAAGTGAATTTCTGTTTTGTTTTCAATTTAAAATGAATTTCTATTTTTTAAAACGTAATATTTTAATTAATTTTATGTTTTTTTTTTGTTAATAAAATACATACTATTGAAATAGAAGCGGAATATGTAAATCATATTTCAATATCAAATTTTTACTGCTTTAACTCTGTACGTTCCAAAAGAGATTATACAGCTTTATATTTAATGAATAATTTAAGCAATTTTTACCAGATGTTTTGAAAATAAAACCTCCTAGGTTTTAACAAAACATTTTTAGTCACATATAACTGCCAAAATATTTAAAGTTCAAATGTTTTCACTTACCTGAACATTCAGGGTATAGTAACCCTTTCTGTTTATATAATATTGGGCAAAATTTGCGCCGGTTTTTTTTTTTTTGATATGTATGTGCGTACCAATAACGTTTGGGACATTTTTAAATGTCTTAAATTCTGTAATTAGGATTGCTTCCTCTATAAGAGATGAAGGCAGTTTAATTTTTCTATTGCCCCAGCGAGCTAAAGCACGAGCCACTCTGGCTAAAATACTACACACTGTTGCTTAAGAGAACCCATGAAGATCGGCAGCATCATCTTAAATCTACGAATTGTTTTTTTAACTTCAATTTAATTTTTTATTATCGCTTTTTTGGTAATTGCTAAAATTAGTTTTTAATTTTCTGGCAGGCACATTTTTGCAAAAATTTAGTTTTAAATCAATTCTATATAATAATAGTGACACCCTTTTTTAACATTAAATACTTTTTTGATGTCTCGAATATATTTAGAGATATCTAGCTCTAGCATTTCCTGATATCCTTAATTTTATAGTTCTCATTGTTTTGCTTCATTTGTCACTTTTTGTGCTATGAATCAAATTTTCGATGCAAAAGATAAAATATTCAAAGCATGTAGGACAAAACATTTTTGTACCGTGCGGCAAACCAGTAACCAACAGACGATATACTATGTGGTTTCTACTTTGTGTTTACTTTAACAAATACTATCTATACCTATTTGAAAGACATTTTAAAATATAAGTGTAATGAATGGTAAAAAAGAGGTTTACATTATTTGAAATAAATCATAATAGCTTTTTATATTTTATATATGAGTGCCCCGGTAGACTAGCTGGTAGAGAGCTTGTCTATCAGCGCCGGGGTTGCGGGTTCGATTCCCGCCAGAGACTCTGGTTTCTTTCCTGCAGACAAGCATAGAGCTTCGCGGGATTAGAGTAGGGAATTAAAAAAAAAAAAAAAAAAAAAAAAAAAAAAAAAACTTATAACGACTTTAAGTTTTAACAGAGAACATACATAAGTATCTCGCAACACACGTTATTTTTTACAAAAAAATTCATCAAGCTGCTTATATTTAAAATTAATTCAAACATTAGTTATCGTTTTTCTAGAAAAAAAAATTTTATGCGTAAACTTTTTTATTAAAATAAATAAGAAGACAAAAATGTTTAATTTGTCATGCAATTATTAAAATTTTATTTTAACAAACATTGAAATATCAGTTTATTAAACGCTTAAAGTAGGGTAAAGGCTACAATAAATGTTTCAAATTTATGAAACGTTTATTAAACGTTTAATAGGCTATTAAACGTTTATAAATACTCTTTTTTCGACTTTTGCTTATTAATGACTTATAAAGCTGCAATGAAGTGTTTATGAATTAGACTGTTATTATTTAATTTAATTTCTTAATAGGTATTTTCTATCTTATTGTCACTTTTTTATTTTTTAATAGGTATTTGTGTTATTTTTATTGTCACTCAATTCTTGCTTTCTGTCAAGGCAAATATTATTTTTTATCACTCTTTATTGTCACTGTCAATTTTTATTTCACTTTTTTTATATTTATTTTAAATAATATAATGGGCGCACGTCACAATTTCATAAAATTCCTTTCGCTTTTAAAATTAATCTTGAATTTTTTACATATTTTACACATTCTATTCAAAAATGAAACTGTCTAACATACATTCGTTGTTTCACTCTTACATACGCATTTCATTCCTGGAGTAATTAGCGTTGCCACTAGCAAACATTTCTTCCTAAAATGTTTTTAACAACAGCAATTCCCAAAATTATACCACTTTTTTTTAAATAATTAATACAAATTTAGCTAAATTCTTATAATTATTAAAATTTATGAAACGTATTAACAGATATATTCAACATATTATTAAGTATATATAAAAATAAGAAGAAAAGACTAATAACATTTGGGCTTTGCAAAATATTCCTAATTTGGTATACAAACGCACACGAGTGGCAACGCCAGTTGTAACAATAAAAACAAACAAAAATAGTGCGTGTGTATTATGCGCCCCATACACGGTTCAATTCAGTTGTCAACTGAGTTGAAAGACTCAGTTGACAACTGCATCAACTGAATTGAAAGATTTTTAATTTATTTTAAAATTTAATGAAATAAAAGACAATTTTTTAAATACTTAACTACAAAAATTAATTTTGACCGCTGATCAAGAGATTTGAGCACACACAGTACAATCGAATTGGAAGACTTAGTAGTCAACTTGAAAAAATCAAAATCTTTTGATTTTTCTTCAACCAACTCGACAACCGTCAAACTAATCAACTGACAAGGCCATACACGCTTTGATTTGGACAACAACCGACTCAGTTGACAATTGAATTGAATCGTGTATGGTCTGCTTTAGTTTCGGTCATCCATTTCTTGTAGGGGAGCTATAGGAAAGTTGTAAAAAAAAACTCATAAAATTCAGAAAAATGCATGAAATCTTTATTTGAATCGATAGTACGGTCCATATAATTAAATGTTTGAAGATTATTTCATGCAAATGTTGACCGTGATTGCGCTTCAAATGGTCCATCCGCTTAGTCCAATGTTGGCATTCTGTTTCCAACATTTCGGCCGGTATCTCACGAATAAATGCTTCAATGTTTTCTTCCAATGCGTCAATTGAAGCGGGCATGTGTGTATAGACATGAGCTTTAACGTAGCCGCACAAAAAATAGTCTAAAGACGTTAAATCGCACGATCTAGGCGGCCAATTGACCGGTCCCGAACGTGAAATAAAATGTTCACCGAACTCGCCTCTCAATAAGTCCATTGTTAAGCGTGCTGTGTGGCATGTGGTACCGTCTTGTTGAAACCACATGTCGTGCAAGTCAAGCTCTTGCATTTTGGGCAAAAAAAAGTTGGATATCATCTCACGGTAGCGCTCACCATTCACAGTTACGTTACGATTCGCATCATCTTGGAAGAAGTACGGTCCATTGATGCCACCAGCCCATAAACCGCACCAAACTGTGACTTTTTCTCGATGCATAAATAGCTCTTGCAATGCTTCTGGCTGATCTTCACTCCAAAATCGACAATTCGGCTTATTAACTTACCCATTGAGCCAAATGAGCTTCGTCGCTGAACACAAGAAGCGCGCGATGAATTTTCTTAACAGAGCACGCATTTTGATAATAAAATTCAATAATTTGCAAGCGTTGTTCGTTTGTAAGACGATTCATGGTTAAATTATAGACCAAACTGAAGATGTTTGACAGTGAAACAAAACACGAAACGTGCGTCAGCTGTTTAAACCAGTGTTGCCAAAAAGATAATAGCTAAAAAATCACCCATTATATTAGCGGAATATAACAAATCTTAAAATGTTGTTTATAGACATATTTTAACATAAAATAAGTAATGACGTAGAAAACAAAATAAATTTTCTGTAAATATTTTACTGGATAACCCCATTTCTTTAAATCTTAAAGTGAACGACGTCACGGGTAAAAGCTAGTTACAAAATAAAACATGGGTGGGGGTAGGTCTTTTTTGATCTACCTTGTATATATATTTTTAAGAAATGTTGCTTCTTTTTTTGGCAACTTTTAACACTTTTTCTCTTTTAGTTTTGGTACTTTTTTATTTTCAAAAAATTTGGCTAGAGATATTGTCCAGATTTAAGTGGGGTATATTTTAAGAGGTTAAAACGAAAAATGTTTTACTTTTGATACTTTTTCTCTTTTGGATAAATTTGGTATACAGATTGCATATGGTCGAGATCAAAATATACGGTATTTTTTAAGGGATAAAATTGGGATAAAACTGTTACTTTTTATCTCTTCGAAAAATTTGGTATTCATATAAAACATAACCTAAATTAACGTACAGAGTACTTTCTGGGGGAATAAAAGGAGTCAAAGCTCGTACTTTTAGTACTTCGTTGCATTTGGTATAAAAAGTACAAAATATACGCCACTTTTTAAGGGGTAGAAAATGGATCAAATTGGTACTTTTTGTACTTTTTCGGATTGCGTATGGTCCATTGGCTGGAATATATTTAGGCGCCCATTCATTGCTTTTCATATCGACAACTATATGTAGGTTGCTCAAGATTATTGAGTGCTCAAAAGTTATGTATGTATCGGGTGATTTTTTAAGACCCTACAAGAATAGTGACGGTCATTTGACCTATCATATGACCGACATTGCTGATTGAGATATCGGTCATCGCGTAGAACAAAGTTTCTATCATTTTCTTAAGGCCAACGTGAAAAAAATGACCTAAACTTTTGTGTACGTGTGATTTTGCATCCTTCTTTAACCTATGAATTTTGTGGTAGATAAAACATATATCTGAGCTGTTTACTCTTATACTCTTTACATATCAGTACTGATGTATAACCGGACACAGCTGACTAGTCAGTACTGATGCATATAACGGACACAGCTGACCAGTCAGTACTGACCAGTCAGTACTGACGCATATACCGGCCACAGCTGACTAGTCAGTACTGATGCATATATACGTCACTGTTGACGTACTTTTTAGCTTAAATAAAACACGATTCATCTCATTCAATTCTCATACAAATTTTTGTCTTTATTTAAAATAAAATTCAATATTTTTTTGGTTTTCAAAATAACTTAAATAAATAAATATTTTTTTTTTTTAACTAAATTTTTTAAATTAATTATGTTTTGTTTGCATTCGAAAACGTTTGCTGGATCAAACATCATTCAACAGTTTCTTAATTACATTAAACAAGCACCTTCTTACAAATAAAGTTCAGTCAATAAAAAGTGTTAAAAATAAAGCTAAACTTTTACCAATTTATTGTTCACGCTTATTTTTTGATTTTTTTCTCTTTTAGATTGATTATTTTAGTTTAAATTAAAAAAATTGTCGTCATTTTATTTATTAACCCCTTTTTCTTTTATGTATTTTTGTTGCTTTACCCTATGGTGGGCACGTTCAACCGCTTTTCTTATACTTTTTTCATACTCCCCGGCTCCTAGGTTCTGAAAAACATCTAAAATATGAAGTAAAAAAAAAGACAGAAATGTTAAATATTCAAAGACTAAAATTATTTAATGTCTGTACATACCTCTTACAATTTTATTTAGCAGCGTGAGATTTGACAACGGAAGTTTTCCCCACCTTCCATCCCAATTATATTTATATAGCAAATCATCTGCAAACAATGCACGAATAACACTGCCAACATCTAAAGAAACACCTTTAATTTTATGAATATAGGACTTCTGTAAAGAAGTTGAATTACTGTTTGAGCAAGTAAAATATATAAAATATTGTGATTGTTACCATGGCCTGAGCGTAATCGGAGTCTAGCTTCTCCTCTATTTCTTGCACTGCTGTTGTGGTCCGCAAGGGGAGCATGCTGGCGGTCTCATCAAGCCCTTGATCAGAAGTCTCTCCTGTCATGCGGCGGAGGTACTCTTGGGCTTTTTTATGCCTACTTTACACTCCATTAGAATTTTAGCTTATTGATGGAACAGTTTGTATATTAGATCTTTCACTTCGTGCACTATCTTCGTTTTCTATTAACCTTCTATACATTTTAATATTGGACTCAAATGTCTTTTTTTCCAATGATAGACAATTTTGCAAACGTCTTTTTTTCATAGTTATCTTTTATCACAAAAAGTATACTTTTATTATTTAATTTAATTTCTTAATAGGTATTTTCTATCTTATTGTCACTTTTTTATTTTTTAATAGGTATTTGTGTTATTTTTATTTTCACTCAATTCTTGCTTTCTGTCAAGGCAAATATTATTTTTTATCACTCTTTATTGTCACTGTCAATTTTTATTTCACTTTTTTTATATTTATTTTAAATAATATAATGGGCGCACGTCACAATTTCATAAAATTCCTTTCGCTTTTAAAATTAATCTTGAATTTTTTACATATTTTACACATGCTATTCAAAAATGAAACAGTCTAACATACATTCGTTGTTTCACTCTTACATACGCATTTCATTCCTGGAGTAATTAGCGTTGCCACTAGCAAACATTTCTTCCTAAAATGTTTTTAACAACAGCAATTCCAAAAATTCCACCACTTTTTTTTTAAATAATTAATACAAATTTAGCTAAATTCTTATAATTATTAAAATTTATGAAACGTATTAACAGATATATTCAACATATTATTAAGTATATATAAAAATAAGAAGAAAAGATTAATAAAATTTGGGCTTTGCAAAATATTCCTAATTTGGTATACAAACGCACACAAGTGGCAACGCCACTTGTAACAATAAAAACAAACAAAAATAGTGCGTGTGTATTAGTTTCGGTCATCCATTTCTTGTAGGGGAGCTATAGGAAAGTTGTAAAAAAAACTCATAAAATTCAGAAAAATTCATGAAATCTTTATTTGAATCGATAGTACGGTCCATATAATTAAATGTTTGAAGATTATTTCATGCAAATGTTGACCGTGATTGCGCCTCAAATGGTCCATCCGCTTAGTCCAATGTTGGCATTCTGTTTCCAACATTTCGGCCGGTATCTCACGAATAAATGCTTCAATGTTTTCTTCCAATGCGTCAATTGAAGCGGGCATGTGTGTATAGACATGAGCTTTAACGTATCCGCACAAAAAATAGTCTAAAGACGTTAAATCGCACGATCTAGGCGGCCAATTGACCGGTCCCGAACGTGAAATAAAATGTTCACCGAACTCGCCTCTCAATAAGTCCATTGTTAAGCGTGCTGTGTGGCATGTGGCACCGTCTTGTTGAAACCACATGTCATGCAAGTCAAGCTCTTGCATTTTGGGCACAAAAAAGTTGGGTATCATCTCACGGTAGCGCTCACCATTCACAGTTACGTTACGATTCGCATCATCTTGGAACGGTCCAATGATGCCACCAGCCCATAAACCGCACCAAACTGTGACTTTTTCTCGATGCATAAATAGCTCTTGCAATGCTTCTGGCTGATCTTCACTCCAAAATCGACAATTCGGCTTATTAACTTACCCATTGAGCCAAAAATGAGCTTCGTCGCTGAACACAAGAAGCGCGCGATGAATTTTCTTAACAGAGCACGCATTTTGATAATAAAATTCAATAATTTGCAAGCGTTGTTCGTTTGTAAGACGATTCATGGTTAAATTATAGACCAAACTGAAGTGAAACAAAACACGAAACGTGCGTCAGCTGTTTAAACCAGTGCTGCCAAAAAGATAATAGCTAAAAAATCACCCATTATATTAGCGGAATATAACAAATCTTAAAATGTTGTTTATAGACATATTTTAACATAAAATAAGTAATGGCGTAGAAAACAAAATAAATTTTCTGTAAATATTTTACTGGATAACCCCATTTCTTTAAATCTTAAAGTGAACGACGTCACGGGTAAAAGCTAGTTACAAAATAAAACATGGGTGGGGTAGGTCTTTTGATCTACCTTGTATATATATTTTTAAGAAATGTTGCTTCTTTTTTTGGCAACTTTTAACGCTTTTTCTCTTTTAGTTTTGGTACTTTTTTATTTTCAAAAAATTTGGCTAGAGATATTGTCCAGATTTAAGTGGGGTATATTTTAAGAGGTTAAAACGAAAAATGTTTTACTTTTGATACTTTTTCTCTTTTGGATAAATTTGGTATACAGATTGCATATGGTCGAGATCAAAATATACGGTATATTTTAAGGGATAAAATTGGGATAAAACTGTTACTTTTTATCTCTTCGAAAAATGTGGTATTCATATAAAACATAACCTAAATTAACGTACAGAGTACTTTCTGGGGGAATAAAATGAGTCAAAGCTCGTACTTTTAGTACTTCGTTGCATCTTTCTATATATATAAAAATGAAAAATGTTTGTATGTTTGTGTGTTTGTGTGTTTGTTTGTTTGTTTGTTTGTTTGTTTGTTTGTTGGCTTATAGACTCCGAAACTACTGAACCGATTTTCCTGAAATTTTTACAGTAACATCACGTGAGCCCTAAAAATAAAATAGGCTACTTATTTTTTCGATAGGGGCAGGGGAATTGGTACCCCCCATAGGATGCCAATATTTATTACCGCATATCTTAAGAGCCGCTGGACGCATTTTGCTAAACTTTTTGTAGTAGGATCTTCTGAGCCCCGAAATTGAAATAAAATAGCAGCGGGGGTATTTGAATCCCCCATAGGACGCCAATGTTTAACATCGCATATCTTAAGAACTGTTATAGTGAGAATGTTCAAACTTTCTAGAAGTCACTCTTATGGTATACTACACTTTTGAAAATTAAAATAAAGCGGGTAGGCGCAGGGGGGGAAATACCTCCCATAGGATGCATGCATTAAATATCGCTCAACTGAAGAACTATTAAAGGGAGAGTCTTCAAACGTGGTTTAAGCTACTATTATAGTAAACTATAAATTTTCAATATAAAAATGGGCGGGAGAGACAGGGGAGGAGCAGTACCCCTCATAGATAGAAATATTAATAAGAGCCACTGCACGCATTTTGTTGAAATTTTGGTAGTAGGATCTTCTGAGTCCCAAAATTGAAATAAAGTAGCAGCTGGGAAGTGGTTTTCCCCATAGGACGCCAATGTTTAACATCGCATATCTTTAGAACTGTTATAGTGAGAATGTTCAAACTTTGTAGAAGTCACTCATATGGTATACTACACTATTGAAAATAAAAATAAAGCGGATAGGCGCAGGGGGGGAAATACCTCCCATAGGATCCATACATTAAATATCGCTCAACTAAAGAACTATTAAAGGGAGGGTCTTCAAACGTAGTTAAAACTACTATTATGGCAAACTTTAAATTTCAATATAGTAATGGGCGGGGTAGACAGAGGAGGAGCAGTTCCCCTTATAGATAGAAATGTAATGAAGAGCCGCTGCAAGCAATTTGTTGAACTTTTGGTAGTAGGATCTTCTGAGCCCCAAAATTGAAGCAAAATAGCAGCGGGGGAAGTGTTACCCCCCATAGGACGCCAATGTTTAATATCGGATATCTTAAAAACTGTTATAGTGAAAATGTTCAAACTTTGTGGAAGTCACTCTTATGGTATACTACACTTTTGAAAATAAAAATAAAGCGGGTAGGCGCATGGGGAAAACACCTCACATAGGATGCATATATTAAATATCGCTCAACTGAAAAACTATTAAAGGTAAAGTCTTCAAAAGTGGTTACAGCTACTATTAGGGTAAACTATAAATTTCAATATAAAAATAGGCGTGGAAGACAGGAGAGGAGCAGTACCCCTCATAGATAGAAATATAAATAACAGCCACTGCACGCATTTTGTTGAACTTTTGGTAGTAGGATCTTCTGAGTCCCAAAATTGAAACAAAATAGCAGCGGGGGAAGTGGTACCCACCATAGGACGCCAATGTTTAATATCGCATATCTTAAGAACTGTAATAGTGAGAATGTTCAAACTTTCTAGAAGTCACTCTTATGGTATACTACACTATTGAAAATAAAAATAGAGCGGGTAGGCGCAGGGGGGAAATACCTCTCATAGGATGCATATATTAAATATCGCTCAACTGAAGAACTATTAAAGGGCGAGTCTTCAAACGTAGTTAAAACTACTATTATGGCAAACTTTAAATTTCAATATAGTAATGGGCGGGGTAGACAGAGGAGGAGCAGTTCCCCTCATAGATAGAAATATTAATAAGAGTCGCTGCAAGCATTTTGTTGAACTTTTGGTAGTAGGATCCTCTGAGCCCCAAAATTGAAATAAAATAGCAGCGGGGGAAGTGTTACACCCTATAGGACGCCAATGCTTAATATCTGAAAAACTGTTAAAGTGAGAATGTTCAAACTTTGTAGAAGTCACTCTTATGGTATACTACACTTTTAAAAATAAAAATTAAGCGGGTAGGCGCAGGGGAGAAATACCTTCCATAGGATGCATATATTAAATATATCTCAATCGATAAAATGGTTAAAGCAGTGTTGCGAAGCGCACCGGGTTAAGCTAGTTTGGTATAAAAAGTACAAAATATACGGCACTTTTTAAGGGGTAAAAAATGGATCAAATTGGTACTTTTTGTACCTTTTCGGATTGCGTATGGTCCATTGGCTGGAATATATTTAGGCGCCCATTCACTGCTTTTCATATCGACAACTATATGTAGGTTGCTCAAGATTATTGAGTGCTCAAAAGTTATGTATGTATCGGGTGATTTTTTAAGACCCTACAAGAATAGTGACGGTCATTTGACCTATAATATGACCGACATTGCTGATAGAGATATCGGTCATCGCGTAGAACAAAGTTTCT
The DNA here is from genome assembly GCA_930367215.1 of Pollenia angustigena. Taxonomy (NCBI): domain Eukaryota; kingdom Metazoa; phylum Arthropoda; class Insecta; order Diptera; family Polleniidae; genus Pollenia; species Pollenia angustigena. The sequence goes on from OV884058.1 coordinate 128,661,677, forward strand.
ATCATTTTCTTAAGGCCAACGTGAAAAAAATGACCTAAACTTTTGTGTACGTGTGATTTTGCATCCTTCTTTAACCTATGAATTTTGTGGTAGATAAAACATATATCTGAGCTGTTTACTCTTATACTCTTTACATATCAGTACTGATGTATAAACCGGACACAGCTGACTAGTCAGTACTGATGCATATAACGGACACAGCTGACCAGTCAGTACTGACCAGTCAGTACTGACGCATATACCGGCCACAGCTGACTAGTCAGTACTGATGCATATATACGTCACTGTTGACGTACTTTTTAGCTTAAATAAAACACGATTCATCTCATTCAATTCTCATACAAATTTTTGTCTTTATTTAAAATAAAATTCAATATTTTTTTGGTTTTCAAAATAACTTAAATAAATAAATATTTTTTTTTTTTTAACTAAATTTTTTAAATTAATTATGTTTTGTTTGCATTCGAAAACGTTTGCTGGATCAAACATCATTCAACAGTTTCTTAATTACATTAAACAAGCACCTTCTTACAAATAAAGTTCAGTGAATAAAAAGTGTTAAAAATAAAGCTAAACTTTTACCAATTTATTGGTCGCGCTTATTTTTTTATTTTTTTCTCTTTTAGATTGATTATTTAAGTTTAAATTAAAAAAATTGTCGTCATTTTATTTATTAACCCCTTTTTCTTTTATGTATTTTTGTTGCTTTACCCTATGGTGGGCACGTTCAACCGCTTTTCTTATACTTTTTTCATACTCCCCGGCTCCTAGGTTCTGAAAAACATCTAAAATATGAAGTAAAAAAAAAGACAGAAATGTTAAATATTCAAAGACTAAAATTATTTAATGTCTGTACATACCTCTTACAATTTTATTTAGCAGCGTGAGATTTGACAACGGAAGTTTTCCCCACCTTCCATCCCAATTATATTTATATAGCAAATCATCTGCAAACGATGCACTAATAACACTGCCAACATCTAAAGAAACACCTTTAATTTTATGAATATAGGACTTCTGTAAAGAAGTTGAATTACTGTTTGAGCAAGTAAAATATATAAAATATTGTGATTGTTACCATGGCCTGAGCGTAATCGGAGTCTAGCTTCTCCTCTATTTCTTGCACTGCTGTTGTGGTCCGCAAGGGGAGCATGCTGGCGGTCTCATCAAGCCCTTGATCAGAATTCTCTCCTGTCATGCGGCGGAGGTACTCTTGGGCTTTTTTATGCCTACTTTACACTCCATTAGAATTTTAGCTTATTGATGGAACAGGTTGTATATTAGATCTTTCACTTCGTGCACTATCTTCGATTTCTATTAACCTTCTATACATTTTAATATTGGACTCAAATGTCTTTTTTTCCAATGATAGACAATTTTGCAAACGTCTTTTTTCATAGTTATCTTTTATCACAAAAAGTATACTTTTATTATTTAATTTAATTTCTTAATAGGTATTTTCTATCTTATTGTCACTTTTTTATTTTTTAATAGGTATTTGTGTTATTTTTATTGTCACTCAATTCTTGCTTTCTGTCAAGGCAAATATTATTTTTTATCACTCTTTATTGTCACTTTTTTTATATTTATTTTAAATAATATAATGGGCGCACGTCACAATTTCATAAAATTCCTTTCGCTTTTAAAATTAATCTTGAATTTTTTACATATTTTACACATTCCATTCAAAAATGAAACAGTCTAACATACATTCGTTGTTTCACTCTTACATACGCATTTCATTCCTGGAGTAATTAGCGTTGCCACTAGCAAACATTTCTTCCTAAAATGTTTTTAACAACAGCAATTCCCAAAATTCCACCACTTTTGTTTTAAATAATTAATACAAATTTAGCTAAATTCTTATAATTATTAAAATTTATGAAACGTATTAACAGATATATTCAACATATTATTAAGTATATATAAAAATAAGAAGAAAAGATTAATAAAATTTGGGCTTTGCAAAATATTCCTAATTTGGTATACAAACGCACACGAGTGGCAACGCCACTTGTAACAATAAAAACAAACAAAAATAGTGCGTGTGTATTAGTTTCGGTCATCCATTTCTTGTAGGGGAGCTATAGGAAAGTTGTAAAAAAAACTCATAAAATTCAGAAAAATTCATGAAATCTTTATTTGAATCGATAGTACGGTCCATATAATTAAATGTTTGAAGATTATTTCATGCAAATGTTGACCGTGATTGCGCCTCAAATGGTCCATCCGCTTAGTCCAATGTTGGCATTCTGTTTCCAACATTTCGGCCGGTATCTCACGAATAAATGCTTCAATGTTTTCTTCCAATGCGTCAATTGAAGCGGGCATGTGTGTATAGACATGAGCTTTAACGTAGCCGCACAAAAAATAGTCTAAAGACGTTAAATCGCACGATCTAGGCGGCCAATTGACCGGTCCCGAACGTGAAATAAAATGTTCACCGAACTCGCCTCTCAATAAGTCCATTGTTAAGCGTGCTGTGTGGCATGTGGCACCGTCTTGTTGAAACCACATGTCATGCAAGTCAAGCTCTTGCATTTTGGGCACAAAAAAGTTGGATATCATCTCACGGTAGCGCTCACCATTCACAGTTACGTTACGATTCGCATCATCTTGGAACGGTCCAATGATGCCACCAGCCCATAAACCGCACCAAACTGTGACTTTTTCTCGATGCATAAATAGCTCTTGCAATGCTTCTGGCTGATCTTCACTCCAAAATCGACAATTCGGCTTATTAACTTACCCATTGAGCCAAAAATGAGCTTCGTCGCTGAACACAAGAAGCGCGCGATGAATTTTCTTAACAGAGCACGCATTTTGATAATAAAATTCAATAATTTGCAAGCGTTGTTCGTTTGTAAGACGATTCATGGTTAAATTATAGACCAAACTGAAGATGTTTGACAGTGAAACAAAACACGAAACGTGCGTCAGCTGTTTAAACCAGTGCTGCCAAAAAGATAATAGCTAAAAAATCACCCATTATATTAGCGGAATATAACAAATCTTAAAATGTTGTTTATAGACATATTTTAACATAAAATAAGTAATGACGTAGAAAACAAAATAAATTTTCTGTAAATATTTTACTGGATAACCCCATTTCTTTAAATCTTAAAGTGAACGACGTCACGGGTAAAAGCTAGTTACAAAATAAAACATGGGTGGGGGTAGGTCTTTTTTGATCTACCTTGTATATATATTTTTAAGAAATGTTGCTTCTTTTTTTGGCAACTTTTAACACTTTTTCTCTTTTAGTTTTGGTACTTTTTTATTTTCAAAAAATTTGGCTAGAGATATTGTCCAGATTTAAGTGGGGTATATTTTAAGAGGTTAAAACGAAAAATGTTTTACTTTTGATACTTTTTCTCTTTTGGATAAATTTGGTATACAGATTGCATATGGTCGAGATCAAAATATTCGGTATTTTTTAAGGGATAAAATTGGGATAAAACTGTTACGTTTTATCTCTTCGAAAAATTTGGTATTCATATAAAACATAACCTAAATTAACGTACAGAGTACTTTCTGGGGGAATAAAATGAGTCAAAGCTCGTACTTTTAGTACTTCGTTGCATTTGGTATAAAAAGTACAAAATATACGGCACTTTTTAAGGGGTAAAAAATGGATCAAATTGGTACTTTTTGTACTTTTTCGGATTGCGTATGGTCCATTGGCTGGAATATATTTAGGCGCCCATTCATTGCTTTTCATATCGACAACTATATGTAGGTTGCTCAAGATTATTGAGTGCTCAAAAACCGGACACAGCTGACTAGTCAGTACTGATGCATATAACGGACACAGCTGACCAGTCAGTACTGACTGGTCAGTACTGACGCATATACCGGCCACAGCTGACTAGTCAGTACTGATTCATATATTCGTCACTGTTGACGTACTTTTTAGCTTAAATAAAACACGATTAAAATAAAACATCTCATTCAATTCTCATACAAATTTTTGTCTTTATTTAAAATAAAATTCAATATTTTTTTGGTTTCCAAAATAACTTAAATAAATAAATATTTTTTTTTTTTAACTAAATTTTTTAAATTAATTATGTTTTGTTTGCATTCGAAAACGTTTGCTGGATCAAACATTATTGAACAGTTTCTTAATTACATTAAACAAGCACCTTCTTACAAATAAAGTTCAGTCAATAAAAAGTGTTAAAAATAAAGCTAAACTTTTACCAATTTATTGGTCACGCTTATTTTTTGATTTTTTTTCTCTTTTAGATTGATTATTTTAGTTTAAATTAAAAAAATTGTCGTCATTTTATTTATTAACCCCTTTTTCTTTTATGTATTTTTGTTGCTTTACCCTATGGTGGGCACGTTCAACCGCTTTTCTTATACTTTTTTCATACTCCCCGGCTCCTAGGTTCTGAAAAACATCTAAAATATGAAGTAAAAAAAAAGACAGAAATGTTAAATATTCAAAGACTAAAATTATTTAATGTCTGTACATACCTCTTACAATTTTATTTAGCAGCGTGAGATTTGACAACGGAAGTTTTCCCCACCTTCCATCCCAATTATATTTATATAGCAAATCATCTGCAAACGATGCACTAATAACACTGCCAACATCTAAAGAAACACCTTTAATTTTATGAATATAGGACTTCTGTAAAGAAGTTGAATTACTGTTTGAGCAAGTAAAATATATAAAATATTGTGATTGTTACCATGGCCTGAGCGTAATCGGAGTCTAGCTTCTCCTCTATTTCTTGCACTGCTGTTGTGGTCCGCAAGGCGAGCATGCTGGCGGTCTCATCAAGCCCTTGATCAGAAGTCTCTCCTGTCATGCGGCTGAGGTACTCTTGGGCTTTTTTTATGCCTACTTTACACTCCATTAGAATTTTAGCTTATTGATGGAACAGGTTGTATATTAGATCTTTCACTTCGTGCACTATCTTCGTTTTCTATTAACCTTCTATACATTTTAATTTTGGACTCAAATGTCTTTTTTTCCAATGATAGACAATTTTGCAAACGTCTTTTTTTCATAGTTATCTTTTATCACAAAAAGTATACTTTTATTATTTAATTTAATTTCTTAATAGGTATTTTCTATCTTATTGTCACTTTTTTATATTTTAATAGGTATTTGTGTTATTTTTATTGTCACTCAATTCTTGCTTTCTGTCAAGGCAAATATTATTTTTTATCACTCTTTATTGTCACTGTCAATTTTTATTTCACTTTTTTTATATTTATTTTAAATAATATAATGGGCGCACGTCACAATTTCATAAAATTCCTTTCGCTTTTAAAATTAATCTTGAATTTTTTACATATTTTACACATTCCATTCAAAAATGAAACTGTCTAACATACATTCGTTGTTTCACTCTTACATACGCATTTCATTCCTGGAGTAATTAGCGTTGCCACTAGCAAACATTTCTTCCTAAAATGTTTTTAACAACAGCAATTCCCAAAATTCCACCACTTTTTTTTTAAATAATTAATACAAATTTAGCTAAATTCTTATAATTATTAAAATTTATGAAACGTATTAACAGATATATTCAACATATTATTAAGTATATATAAAAATAAGAAGAAAAGATTAATAAAATTTGGGCTTTGCAAAATATTCCTAATTTGGTATACAAACGCACACGAGTGGCAACGCCACTTGTAACAATAAAAACAAACAAAAATAGTGCGTGTGTATTAGTTTCGGTCATCCATTTCTTGTAGGGGAGCTATAGGAAAGTTGTAAAAAAAACTCATAAAATTCAGAAAAATGCATGAAATCTTTATTTGAATCGATAGTACGGTCCATATAATTAAATGTTTGAAGATTATTTCATGCAAATGTTGACCGTGATTGCGTCTCAAATGGTCCATCCGCTTAGTCCAATGTTGGCATTCTGTTTCCAACATTTCGGCCGGTATCTCACGAATAAATGCTTCAATGTTTTCTTCCAATGCGTCAATTGAAGCGGGCATGTGTGTATAGACATGAGCTTTAACGTAGCCGCACAAAAAATAGTCTAAAGACGTTAAATCGCACGATCTAGGCGGCCAATTGACCGGTCCCGAACGTGAAATAAAATGTTCACCGAACTCGCCTCTCAATAAGTCCATTGTTAAGCGTGCTGTGTGGCATGTGGCACCGTCTTGTTGAAACCACATGTCGTGCAAGTCAACAAGCTCTTGCATTTTGGGCAAAAAAAAGTTGGATATCATCTCACGGTAGCGCTCACCATTCACAGTTACGTTACGATTCGCATCATCTTGGAACGGTCCAATGATGCCACCAGCCCATAAACCGCACCAAACTGTGACTTTTTCTCGATGCATAAATAGCTCTTGCAATGCTTCTGGCTGATCTTCACTCCAAAATCGACAATTCGGCTTATTAACTTACCCATTGAGCCAAAAATGAGCTTCGTCGCTGAACACAAGAAGCGCGCGATGAATTTTCTTAACAGAGCACGCATTTTGATAATAAAATTCAATAATTTGCAAGCGTTGTTCGTTTGTAAGACGATTCATGGTTAAATTATAGACCAAACTGAAGATGTTTGACAGTGAAACAAAACACGAAACGTGCGTCAGCTGTTTAAACCAGTGCTGCCAAAAAGATAATAGCTAAAAAATCACCCATTATATTAGCGGAATATAACAAATCTTAAAATGTTGTTTATAGACATATTTTAACATAAAATAAGTAATGACGTAGAAAACAAAATAAATTTTCTGTAAATATTTTACTGGATAACCCCATTTCTTTAAATCTTAAAGTGAACGACGTCACGGGTAAAAGCTAGTTACAAAATAAAACATGGGTGGGGGTAGGTCTTTTTTGATCTACCTTGTATATATATTTTTAAGAAATGTTGCTTCTTTTTTTGGCAACTTTTAACACTTTTTCTCTTTTAGTTTTGGTACTTTCTTATTTTCAAAAAATTTGGCTAGAGATATTGTCCAGATTTAAGTGGGGTATATTTTAAGAGGTTAAAACGAAAAATGTTTTACTTTTGATACTTTTTCTCTTTTGGATAAATTTGGTATACAGATTGCATATGGTCGAGATCAAAATATACGGTATTTTTTAATGGATAAAATTGGGATAAAACTGTTACTTTTTATCTCTTCGAAAAATTTGGTATTCATATAAAACATAACCTAAATTAACGTACAGAGTACTTTCTGGGAGAATAAAATGAGTCAAAGCTCGTACTTTTAGTACTTCGTTGCATTTGGTATAAAAAGTACAAAATATACGGCACTTTTTAAGGGGTAAAAAATGGATCAAATTGGTACTTTTTGTACTTTTTCGGAATGCGTATGGTCCATTGGCTGGAATATATTTAGGCGCCCATTCATTGCTTTTCATATCGACAACTATATGTAGGTTGCTCAAGATTATTGAGTGCTCAAAAACCGGACACAGCTGACTAGTCAGTACTGATGCATATAACGGACACAGCTGACCAGTCAGTACTGACTGGTCAGTACTGACGCATATACCGGCCACAGCTGACTAGTCAGTACTGATTCATATATTCGTCACTGTTGACGTATTTTTTAGTTTTAATAAAACACTATTAAAATAAAACATCTCATTCAATTCTCATACAAATTTTTGTCTTTATTTAAAATAAAATTCAATATTTTTTTGGTTTCCAAAATAACTTAAATAAATAAATATTTTTTTTTTTTAACTAAATTTTTTAAATTAATTATGTTTTGTTTGCATTCGAAAACGTTTGCTGGATCAAACATCATTCAACAGTTTCTTAATTACATTAAACAAGAACCTTCTTACAAATAAAGTTCAGTCAATAAAAAGTGTTAAAAATAAAGCTAAACTTTTACCAATTTATTGGTCACGCTTATTTTTTGATTTTTTTTCTCTTTTAGATTGATTATTTTAGTTTAAATTAAAAAAATTTTCGTCATTTTATTTATTAACCCCTTTTTCTTTTATGTATTTTTGTTGCTTTACCCTATGGTGGGCACGTTCAACCGCTTTTCTTATACTTTTTTCATACTCCCCGGCTCCTAGGTTCTGAAAAACATCTAAAATATGAAGTAAAAAAAAAAGACAGAAATGTTAAATATTCAAAGACTAAAATTATTTAATGTCTGTACATACCTCTTACAATTTTATTTAGCAGCGTGAGATTTGACAACGGAAGTTTTCCCCACCTTCCATCCCAATTATATTTATATAGCAAATCATCTGCAAACGATGCACTAATAACACTGCCAACATCTAAAGAAACACCTTTAATTTTATGAATATAGGACTTCTGTAAAGAAGTTGAATTACTGTTTGAGCAAGTAAAATATATAAAATATTGTGATTGTTACCATGGCCTGAGCGTAATCGGAGTCTAGCTTCTCCTCTATTTCTTGCACTGCTGTTGTGGTCCGCAAGGGGAGCATGCTGGCGGTCTCATCAAGCCCTTGATCAGAAGTCTCTCCTGTCATGCGGCTGAGGTACTCTTGGGCTTGTTTTATGCCTACTTTACACTCCATTAGAATTTTAGCTTATTGATGGAACAGGTTGTATATTAGATCTTTCACTTCGTGCACTATCTTCGTTTTCTATTAACCTTCTATACATTTTAATTTTGGACTCAAATGTCTTTTTTTCCAATGATAGACAATTTTGCAAACGTCTTTTTTTCATAGTTATCTTTTATCACAAAAAGTATACTTTTATTATTTAATTTAATTTCTTAATAGGTATTTTCTATCTTATTGTCACTTTTTTATATTTTAATAGGTATTTGTGTTATTTTTATTGTCACTCAATTCTTGCTTTCTGTCAAGGCAAATATTATTTTTTATCACTCTTTATTGTCACTGTCAATTTTTATTTCACTTTTTTTATATTTATTTTAAATAATATAATGGGCGCACGTCACAATTTCATAAAATTCCTTTCGCTTTTAAAATTAATCTTGAATTTTTTACATATTTTACACATTCCATTCAAAAATGAAACTGTCTAACATACATTCGTTGTTTCACTCTTACATACGCATTTCATTCCTGGAGTAATTAGCGTTGCCACTAGCAAACATTTCTTCCTAAAATGTTTTTAACAACAGCAATTCCCAAAATTCCACCACTTTTTTTTTAAATAATTAATACAAATTTAGCTAAATTCTTATAATTATTAAAATTTATGAAACGTATTAACAGATATATTCAACATATTATTAAGTATATATAAAAATAAGAAGAAAAGATTAATAAAATTTGGGCTTTGCAAAATATTCCTAATTTGGTATACAAACGGACACGAGTGGCAACGCCACTTGTAACAATAAAAACAAACAAAAATAGTGCATGTGTATTAGTTTCGGTCATCCATTTCTTGTAGGGGAGCTATAGGAAAGTTGTAAAAAAAACTCATAAAATTCAGAAAAATGCATGAAATCTTTATTTGAATCGATAGTACGGTCCATATAATTAAATGTTTGAAGATTATTTCATGCAAATGTTGAACGTGATTGCGCCTCAAATGGTCCATCCGCTTAGTCCAATGTTGGCATTCTGTTTCCAACATTTCGGCCGGTATCTCACGAATAAATGCTTCAATGTTTTCTTCCAATGCGTCAATTGAAGCGGGCATGTGTGTATAGACATGAGCTTTAACGTAGCCGCACAAAAAATAGTCTAAAGACGTTAAATCGCACGATCTAGGCGGCCAATTGACCGGTCCCGAACGTGAAATAAAATGTTAACCGAACTCGCCTCTCAATAAGTCCATTGTTAAGCGTGCTGTGTGGCATGTGGCACCGTCTTGTTGAAACCACATGTCGTGCAAGTCAACAAGCTCTTGCATTTTGGGCAAAAAAAAGTTGGATATCATCTCACGGTAGCGCTCACCATTCACAGTTACGTTACGATTCGCATCATCTTGGAACGGTCCAATGATGCCACCAGCCCATAAACCGCACCAAACTGTGACTTTTTCTCGATGCATAAATAGCTCTTGCAATGCTTCTGGCTGATCTTCACTCCAAAATCGACAATTCGGCTTATTAACTTACCCATTGAGCCAAAAATGAGCTTCGTCGCTGAACACAAGAAGCGCGCGATGAATTTTCTTAACAGAGCACGCATTTTGATAATAAAATTCAATAATTTGCAAGCGTTGTTCGTTTGTAAGACGATTCATGGTTAAATTATAGACCAAACTGAAGATGTTTGACAGTGAAACAAAACACGAAACGTGCGTCAGCTGTTTAAACCAGTGCTGCCAAAAAGATAATAGCTAAAAAATCACCCATTATATTAGCGGAATATAACAAATCTTAAAATGTTGTTTATAGACATATTTTAACATAAAATAAGTAATGACGTAGAAAACAAAATAAATTTTCTGTAAATATTTTACTGGATAACCCCATTTCTTTAAATCTTAAAGTGAACGACGTCACGGGTAAAAGCTAGTTACAAAATAAAACATGGGTGGGGGTAGGTCTTTTTTGATCTACCTTGTATATATATTTTTAAGAAATGTTGCTTCTTTTTTTGGCAACTTTTAACACTTTTTCTCTTTTAGTTTTGGTACTTTCTTATATTCATAAAATTTGGCTAGAGATATTGTCCAGATTTAAGTGGGGTATATTTTAAGAGGTTAAAACGAAAAATGTTTTACTTTTGATACTTTTTCTCTTTTGGATAAATTTGGTATACAGATTGCATATGGTCGAGATCAAAATATACGGTATTTTTAAATGGATAAAATTGGGATAAAACTGTTACTTTTTATCTCTTCGAAAAATTTGGTATTCATATAAAACATAACCTAAATTAACGTACAGAGTACTTTCTGGGGGAATAAAATGAGTCAAAGCTCGTACTTTTAGTACTTCGTTGCATTTGGTATAAAAAGTACAAAATATACGGCACTTTTTAAGGGGTAAAAAATGGATCAAATTGGTACTTTTTGTACTTTTTCGGAATGCGTATGGTCCATTGGCTGGAATATATTTAGGCGCCCATTCATTGCTTTTCATATCGACAACTATATGTAGGTTGCTCAAGATTATTGAGTGCTCAAAAACCGGACACAGCTGACTAGTCAGTACTGATGCATATAACGGACACAGCTGACCAGTCAGTACTGACTGGTCAGTACTGACGCATATACCGGCCACAGCTGACTAGTCAGTACTGATTCATATATTCGTCACTGTTGACGTATTTTTTAGTTTTAATAAAACACTATTAAAATAAAACATCTCATTCAATTCTCATACAAATTTTTGTCTTTATTTAAAATAAAATTCAATATTTTTTTGGTTTCCAAAATAACTTAAATAAATAAATATTTTTTTTTTTTAACTAAATTTTTTAAATTAATTATGTTTTGTTTGCATTCGAAAACGTTTGCTGGATCAAACATCATTCAACAGTTTCTTAATTACATTAAACAAGCACCTGCTTACAAATAAAGTTCAGTCAATAAAAAGTGTTAAAAATAAAGCTAAACTTTTACCAATTTATTGGTAACGCTTATTTTTTGATTTTTTTTCTCTTTTAGATTGATTATTTTAGTTTAAATTAAAAAAATTGTCGTCATTTTATTTATTAACCCCTTTTTCTTTTATGTATTTTTGTTGCTTTACCCTATGGTGGGCACGTTCAACCGCTTTTCTTATACTTTTTTCATACTCCCCGGCTCCTAGGTTCTGAAAAACATCTAAAATATGAAGTAAAAAAAAAGACAGAAATGTTAAATATTCAAAGACTAAAATTATTTAATGTCTGTACATACCTCTTACAATTTTATTTAGCAGCGTGAGATTTGACAACGGAAGTTTTCCCCACCTTCTATCCCAATTATATTTATATAGCAAATCATCTGCAAACGATGCACTAATTACACTGCCAACATCTAAAGAAACACCTTTAATTTTATGAATATAGGACTTCTGTAAAGAAGTTGAATTACTGTTTGAGCAAGTAAAATATATAAAATATTGTGATTGTTACCATGGCCTGAGCGTAATCGGAGTCTAGCTTCTCCTCTATTTCTTGCACTGCTGTTGTGGTCCGCAAGGGGAGCATGCTGGCGGTCTCATCAAGCCCTTGATCAGAAGTCTCTCCTGTCATGCGGCTGAGGTACTCTTGGGCTTTTTTTATGCCTACTTTACACTCCATTAGAATTTTAGCTTATTGATGGAACAGGTTGTATATTAGATCTTTCACTTCGTGCACTATCTTCGTTTTCTATTAACCTTCTATACATTTTAATTTTGGACTCAAATGTCTTTTTTTCCAATGATAGACAATTTTGCAAACGTCTTTTTTTCATAGTTATCTTTTATCACAAAAAGTATACTTTTATTATTTAATTTAATTTCTTAATAGGTATTTTCTATCTTATTGTCACTTTTTTATATTTTAATAGGTATTTGTGTTATTTTTATTGTCACTCAATTCTTGCTTTCTGTCAAGGCAAATATTATTTTTTATCACTCTTTATTGTCACTGTCAATTTTTATTTCACTTTTTTTATATTTATTTTAAATAATATAATGGGCGCACGTCACAATTTCATAAAATTCCTTTCGCTTTTAAAATTAATCTTGAATTTTTTACATATTTTACACATTCCATTCAAAAATGAAACTGTCTAACATACATTCGTTGTTTCACTCTTACATACGCATTTCATTCCTGGAGTAATTAGCGTTGCCACTAGCAAACATTTCTTCCTAAAATGTTTTTAACAACAGCAATTCCCAAAATTCCACCACTTTTTTTTTTAAATAATTAATACAAATTTAGCTAAATTCTTATAATTATTAAAATTTATGAAACGTATTAACAAATATATTCAACATATTATTAAGTATATATAAAAATAAGAAGAAAAGATTAATAAAATTTGGGCTTTGCAAAATATTCCTAATTTGGTATACAAACGCACACGAGTGGCAACGCCACTTGTAACAATAAAAACAAACAAAAATAGTGCGTGTGTATTAGTTTCGGTCATCCATTTCTTGTAGGGGAGCTATAGGAAAGTTGTAAAAAAAACTCATAAAATTCAGAAAAATGCATGAAATCTTTATTTGAATCGATAGTACGGTCCATATAATTAAATGTTTGAAGATTATTTCATGCAAATGTTGACCGTGATTGCGCCTCAAATGGTCCATCCGCTTAGTCCAATGTTGGCATTCTGTTTCCAACATTTCGGCCGGTATCTCACGAATAAATGCTTCAATGTTTTCTTCCAATGCGTCAATTGAAGCGGGCATGTGTGTATAGACATGAGCTTTAACGTAGCCGCACAAAAAATAGTCTAAAGACGTTAAATCGCACGATCTAGGCGGCCAATTGACCGGTCCCGAACGTGAAATAAAATGTTCACCGAACTCGCCTCTCAATAAGTCCATTGTTAAGCGTGCTGTGTGGCATGTGGCACCGTCTTGTTGAAACCACATGTCGTGCAAGTCAACAAGCTCTTGCATTTTGGGCAAAAAAAAGTTGGATATCATCTCACGGTAGCGCTCACCATTCACAGTTACGTTACGATTCGCATCATCTTGGAACGGTCCAATGATGCCACCAGCCCATAAACCGCACCAAACTGTGACTTTTTCTCGATGCATAAATAGCTCTTGCAATGCTTCTGGCTGATCTTCACTCCAAAATCGACAATTCGGCTTATTAACTTACCCATTGAGCCAAAAATGAGCTTCGTCGCTGAACACAAGAAGCGCGCGATGAATTTTCTTAACAGAGCACGCATTTTGATAATAAAATTCAATAATTTACAAGCGTTGTTCGTTTGTAAGACGATTCATGGTTAAATTATAGACCAAACTGAAGATGTTTGACAGTGAAACAAAACACGAAACGTGCGTCAGCTGTTTAAACCAGTGCTGCCAAAAAGATAATAGCTAAAAAATCACCCATTATATTAGCGGAATATAACAAATCTTAAAATGTTGTTTATAGACATATTTTAACATAAAATAAGTAATGACGTAGAAAACAAAATAAATTTTCTGTAAATATTTTACTGGATAACCCCATTTCTTTAAATCTTAAAGTGAACGACGTCACGGGTAAAAGCTAGTTACAAAATAAAACATGGGTGGGAGTAGGTCTTTTTTGATCTACCTTGTATATATTTTTAAGAAATGTTGCTTCTTTTTTTGGCAACTTTTAACACTTTTTCTCTTTTAGTTTTGGTACTTTCTTATTTTCAAAAAATTTGGCTAGAGATATTGTCCAGATTTAAGTGGGGTATATTTTAAGAGGTTAAAACGAAAAATGTTTTACTTTTGATACTTTTTCTCTTTTGGATAAATTTGGTATACAGATTGCATATGGTCGAGATCAAAATATACGGTATTTTTTAATGGATAAAATTGGGATAAAACTGTTACTTTTTATCTCTTCGAAAAATTTGGTATTCATATAAAACATAACCTAAATTAACGTACAGAGTACTTTCTGGGGGAATAAAATGAGTCAAAGCTCGTACTTTTAGTACTTCGTTGCATTTGGTACTTTTTGTACTTTTTCGGAATGCGTATGGTCCATTGGCTGGAATATATTTAGGCGCCCATTCATTGCTTTTCATATCGACAACTATATGTAGGTTGCTCAAGATTATTGAGTGCTCAAAAACCGGACACAGCTGACTAGTCAGTACTGATGCATATAACGGACACAGCTGACCAGTCAGTACTGACTGGTCAGTACTGACGCATATACCGGCCACAGCTGACTAGTCAGTACTGATTTATATATTCGTCACTGTTGACGTATTTTTTAGTTTTAATAAAACACTATTAAAATAAAACATCTCATTAAATTCTCATATAAATTTTTGTCTTTATTTAAAATAAAATTCAATATTTTTTTGGTTTCCAAAATAACTTAAATAAATAAATATTTTTTTTTTTTAACTAAATTTTTTAAATTAATTATGTTTTGTTTGCATTCGAAAACGTTTGCTGGATCAAACATCATTCAACAGTTTCTTAATTACATTAAACAAGCACCTTCTTACAAATAAAGTTCAGTCAATAAAAAGTGTTAAAAATAAAGCTAAACTTTTACCAATTTAGTGGTCACGCTTATTTTTTGATTTTTTTTCTCTTTTAGATTGATTATTTTAGTTTAAATTAAAAAAATTGTCGTCATTTTATTTATTAACCCCTTTTTCTTTTATGTATTTTTGTTGCTTTACCCTATGGTGGGCACGTTCAACCGCTTTTCTTATACTTTTTTCATACTCCCCGGCTCCTAGGTTCTGAAAAACATCTAAAATATGAAGTAAAAAAAAAGACAGAAATGTTAAATATTCAAAGACTAAAATTATTTAATGTCTGTACATACCTCTTACAATTTTATTTAGCAGCGTGAGATTTGACAACGGAAGTTTTCCCCACCTTCCATCCCAATTATATTATATAGCAAATCATCTGCAAACGATGCACTAATAACACTGCCAACATCTAAAGAAACACCTTTAATTTTATGAATATAGGACTTCTGTAAAGAAGTTGAATTACTGTTTGAGCAAGTAAAATATATAAAATATTGTGATTGTTACCATGGCCTGAGCGTAATCGGAGTCTAGCTTCTCCTCTATTTCTTGCACTGCTGTTGTGGTCCGCAAGGGGAGCATGCTGGCGGTCTCATCAAGCCCTTGATCAGAAGTCTCTCCTGTCATGCGGCTGAGGTACTCTTGGGCTTTTTTTATGCCTACTTTACACTCCATTAGAATTTTAGCTTATTGATGGAACAGGTTGTATATTAGATCTTTCACTTCGTGCACTATCTTCGTTTTCTATTAACCTTCTATACATTTTAATTTTGGACTCAAATGTCTTTTTTTCCAATGATAGACAATTTTGCAAACGTCTTTTTTTCATAGTTATCTTTTATCACAAAAAGTATACTTTTATTATTTAATTTAATTTCTTAATAGGTATTTTCTATCTTATTGTCACTTTTTTATATTTTAATAGGTATTTGTGTTATTTTTATTGTCACTCAATTCTTGCTTTCTGTCAAGGCAAATATTATTTTTTATCACTCTTTATTGTCACTGTCAATTTTTATTTCACTTTTTTTATATTTATTTTAAATAATATAATGGGCGCACGTCACAATTTCATAAAATTCCTTTCGCTTTTAAAATTAATCTTGAATTTTTTACATATTTTACACATTCCATTCAAAAATGAAACTGTCTAACATACATTCGTTGTTTCACTCTTACATACGCATTTCATTCCTGGAGTAATTAGCGTTGCCACTAGCAAACATTTCTTCCTAAAATGTTTTTAACAACAGCAATTCCCAAAATTCCACCACTTTTTTTTTAAATAATTAATACAAATTTAGCTAAATTCTTAAAATTATTAAAATTTATGAAACGTATTAACAGATATATTCAACATATTATTAAGTATATATAAAAATAAGAAGAAAAGATTAATAAAATTTGGGCTTTGCAAAATATTCCTAATTTGGTATACAAACGCACACGAGTGGCAACGCCACTTGTAACAATAAAAACAAACAAAAATAGTGCGTGTGTATTAGTTTCGGTCATCCATTTCTTGTAGGGGAGCTATAGGAAAGTTGTAAAAAAAACTCATAAAATTCAGAAAAATGCATGAAATCTTTATTTGAATCGATAGTACGGTCCATATAATTAAATGTTTGAAGATTATTTCATGCAAATGTTGACCGTGATTGCGCCTCAAATGGTCCATCCGCTTAGTCCAATGTTGGCATTCTGTTTCCAACATTTCGGCCGGTATCTCACGAATAAATGCTTCAATGTTTTCTTCCAATGCGTCAATTGAAGCGGGCATGTGTGTATAGACATGAGCTTTAACGTAGCCGCACAAAAAATAGTCTAAAGACGTTAAATCGCACGATCTAGGCGGCCAATTGACCGGTCCCGAACGTGAAATAAAATGTTCACCGAACTCGTCTCTCAATAAGTCCATTGTGCTGTGTGGCATGTGGCACCGTCTTGTTGAAACCACATGTCGTGCAAGTCAACAAGCTCTTGCATTTTGGGCAAAAAAAAGTTGGATATCATCTCACGGTAGCGCTCACCATTCACAGTTACGTTACGATTCGCATCATCTTGGAACGGTCCAATGATGCCACCAGCCCATAAACCGCACCAAACTGTGACTTTTTCTCGATGCATAAATAGCTCTTGCAATGCTTCTGGCTGATCTTCACTCCAAAATCGACAATTCGGCTTATTAACTTACCCATTGAGCCAAAAATGAGCTTCGTCGCTGAACACAAGAATGCTTCAATGTTTTCTTCCAATGCGTCAATTGAAGCGGGCATGTGTGTATAGACATGAGCTTTAACGTAGCCGCACAAAAAATAGTCTAAAGACGTTAAATCGCACGATCTAGGCGGCCAATTGACCGGTCCCGAACGTGAAATAAAATGTTCACCGAACTCGCCTCTCAATAAGTCCATTGTTAAGCGTGCTGTGTGGCATGTGGCACCGTCTTGTTGAAACCACATGTCGTGCAAGTCAACAAGCTCTTGCATTTTGGGCAAAAAAAAGTTGGATATCATCTCACGGTAGCGCTCACCATTCACAGTTACGTTACGATTCGCATCATCTTGGAACGGTCCAATGATGCCACCAGCCCATAAACCGCACCAAACTGTGACTTTTTCTCGATGCATAAATAGCTCTTGCAATGCTTCTGGCTGATCTTCACTCCAAAATCGACAATTCGGCTTATTAACTTACCTATTGAGCCAAAAATGAGCTTCGTCGCTGAACACAAGAAGCGCGCGATGAATTTTCTTAACAGAGCACGCATTTTGATAATAAAATTCAATAATTTGCAAGCGTTGTTCGTTTGTAAGACGATTCATGGTTAAATTATAGACCAAACTGAAGATGTTTGACAGTGAAACAAAACACGAAACGTGCGTCAGCTGTTTAAACCAGTGCTGCCAAAAAGATAATAGCTAAAAAATCACCCATTATATTAGCGGAATATAACAAATCTTAAAATGTTGTTTATAGACATATTTTAACATAAAATAAGTAATGACGTAGAAAACAAAATAAATTTTCTGTAAATATTTTACTGGATAACCCCATTTCTTTAAATCTTAAAGTGAACGACGTCACGGGTAAAAGCTAGTTACAAAATAAAACATGGGTGGGGGTAGGTCTTTTTTGATCTACCTTGTATATATATTTTTAAGAAATGTTGCTTCTTTTTTTGGCAACTTTTAACACTTTTTCTCTTTTAGTTTTGGTACTTTCTTATTTTCAAAAAATTTGGCTAGAGATATTGTCCAGATTTAAGTGGGGTATATTTTAAGAGGTTAAAACGAAAAATGTTTTACTTTTGATACTTTTTCTCTTTTGGATAAATTTGGTATACAGATTGCATATGGTCGAGATCAAAATATACGGTATTTTTTAATGGATAAAATTGGGATAAAACTGTTACTTTTTATCTCTTCGAAAAATTTGGTATTCATATAAAACATAACCTAAATTAACGTACAGAGCAGTGTTGCAAAATTGAAATTTTGAAATGGTACTAAACACCAACAAAAAGAGTATTTTTCCCACCAAATGGTACTTTTTGTGAAAAAAAGCAATATTATTTCTGTATTATTCAATAAGTGGCACAATGGTTTTAAAAATATTTGAAATAGTTCATATATTTATGAATAAGTAAATAAATTAAAAATTTTATTTTAGTCAACAAAAATTTATAGTGATGTCTATATTTATATTTTAACTTTTGCAAAGTTACATTATTCAGTCTTTTGCATATATTACATACTTAGAACGTATTTCTAAAAAATTTTAAAACATTAATGTTTAAAAAATAAAGCTTTTAATTTAGTGTTATAAGCAGGGCAAGGAAGTTCATGCACTTAAAATCGCAAAATATGCGCATAAAACATGCACTAAAAATCGTAAAATATGCAAAAATAAAAGTAAGAAATATACATTAAAAATAAATTTATTTAACCATATTTAACAAAAACAAAAAAAAAAAAAAAAAACATAAATACATTTCATTCAGTTTTAAAAACTTAAAACATAGTTTAAAAAGTAGTAGTAGATAAAGATATATTAACATATATAAATAAATAAGTTTTTTTTTTAAGTTATCAAATGTAAAACTCATTCTATTTGGTCTTAAAACAGTTTTAAGCATTGAAAGTGTTCGTTCGACATCAACGGATGTAAAAGGTGGATATTTAAAAGTGGTCAACTCCTTTGTAGAAAACTGTATAAATTTTGGCTTTTGTTTTTTCGCCGATTTGACCTTCTACTTTTGTTATTTTAATGACAGCGTCATCAACGATTTTAACCGAGGTGTTCAATGATTTAAACCCCTGAAGTTCGGTTATTGTCTCGACTAGAAACCCATTGTTTGAGTGTATAAATTCTAATTGAGCCTTTATATTAGGTACATTTAAAATATTGTTTACTTTTTTATCGCGACTGCATTATTTTCGTTAAAATTATTTACCACATCTTTAAATTCTTCAACATTTTTGGCATAATACTCAACTGCCTGCAACCACGTACCCCATCTTGTTATACATGGTTGAAACGCAAAGGAGACTTTAAAAACTTTCATGCATGGCATGAGCTTAGCATGTGACATGTAACATTTTTGAGTAAGATATCTTTAAAAAAAGGTCAAGTAGAGCAAAATTTTATTGTTATTAAAGGATTCTAGAAGAGAAATTGAATCTTTGAAAGTTCGAGCTATTGAAGCATGATCCACCTTTTCTAACTTTACAATATTTAACAAAACTTTGTGTTTACTCTGTTCTTCTTCTGCATTCAAGATCTTCTTCTGCATTCAAGATCCCAATTACGTAGACAACGAAACGTCCTTCCGTGTCCATTGCTTCGTCAATAGACAGCCACAAATTATGTCACTTAATTCTTTCAACAATGTCCCATAGTTGTATAGTGTACAACTTGGCGATATAAGTTTTTATAAGGGTTGTTTCCGTAGGAATGGTTTCATTGTTATATTTGTTTAAAAAAATTCTATAATTTTGGTTGATTAGGTAATATAGAGGTATATCTGCAGACACCAGAGCATTATACAATTCAAAACTAAATTTGCTAGTCTTATCCCCAAAAGTTGATTTTCTTGAAATTAAAGTTTGCGAAACGTTTTCATGAATCTTTGTGTTTCTGGCTTTGAAGGTGCTGATTTACTTGAAATTTTTAAATGAAAAACCTTTTTGTAAACTTTGCAAAAAAGTACTTTCCCTCTATTTTTAATACTCAAAAACACACTTATTTAAAAGATTATTTTTTGATATTTTTTCTTTTGGCATTTTTTTCCTTAAAAACAATTTATTTTATTAATACTTTTTGGATTTTAGGTAATACTTCTTACACCGTAAATTAAAAATATTATGTTGAGTTCTATTTTTTCTTCGCAGAACATTATTTTTATTTGTTGTTTCTCCAAGTAAAAAAAACCGCGAACAACATGAAATGTCAAAAACTGTTTTATTGTTACTTCTACAATTGTGTGCACAATTATACAAATTGTATAATTTTTGTATGTGCTACTTTTTAAAAGTAAAAGAAACAAGGTGAATTTATAATAAAATGTAGGTAATTCAGAACCAAACACCAACATGTTGTTTTTGCTCCTTGAAAATGTCGAAGTTAGCAGATTTTCCCATACTATTTTGACTGTTTGACAGCTTCAGGGCTGAAAAAACTATAACCAGCTGATTCACTGACTACACCTTATAATGAATTCGCCTTGAACAGAAAGATATTTCTAAACAAAAAACTAAGAAAAGAGCAATTTTTTTTTATAAATATTACAAAATATGACGAAAAATGTGAATTTATAACAAAATATGACGAAAAATATGCATTTATAACAAAATATGCAAAAGCATGCATTTAAAGCAAAATATGTAAAAATATGCACTAACAAATTGATGCCATTTTACTGGAAATATCGTGATTAACTTTTGGTGGGTCTCAGAGTAACGACAACAAACATGCATTTGCATGAAGTCCCTTGCCCTGGTTATAAGATAAAGCAAATTTACTTTAAAAAATCATAATAAATATTATATCTACAACAGCAACTACTAGTTGATTTAAATAGATCTTTAGTTTTTACACAGAAAGAACAACACTCGGGATAAATCAAGTCTCTTATGATTACTTTAAGTACAAGTCGTACACAAAAATTCAAGTACGAATAACACTAAATCGTACTCAAAACAATCCGTAATGTGACTACTATTGCCGAAATCAATTTCGGAATTTCTTGAAATAAGTATACAATTCATAAATCAAGTAAAAAAAGATTAAACTTTTCGTTGTGTTTAACCCTCCGGCTTACGCATATTTTGATTTTCTATACACATTGAAAAAAGGTCTGGCCAAACTCATGTGTACCACGAAGGGTTAAAAAGTAAATTTGAACTTTTGCTTCTCATTTAGTTCATAGTTTTAGTTAAATATGTACATAAGATTTTTAAAGTAAAAACCATATCGGGCATGATGATTGTGTTTTATAATTCTGTAAGATGTAAAACGGGTATGTAAATCAGTCAAAATATTTTTTTCTTCTAATTCGGGATAAAATTAACTTTATAATACTTGAATCAAGGGCATTTTGAGATTGATTCAATCTTAGTTTTTCTTAAACCAATCTCATTTTCGGATTATTTCAAGTACGAATTCGGATAAAAAAAATTTTATAATTCTTGAATCAAGAGTTACTTAAATCAATCTAATTTTCGGATTATTTCAAGTAGAAAATCAGAATTGAATATGGATTATTTAAGTATTTTGCTATTGAAAATCCGTACTTGAATCAATCTTTCTGTATTTGATTCAAGAAAATCCGTACTCACCGTACTATTAATACCGCTTCGGATTGATTTGAGTACGGATGGATTGATTTTTTTTTGAGTGTATCAAACTTGAAACAGTTTCTACGCGTAAGCGATTTCCTCCTTTGCTTTTTACATCATTTTGCGTTTAAAAATGTGCGTTCAATTGATGCTCAGGAATGTGGTATCGATAAAATACCAAAAGCAATATGTGAAATGTCAGCAAACATTAGTTTCGTTCTTAATATTGGCTATATTTTTCAAGAAATTTTAATATATTCAGGTCTGAAATGCTTTATTTCTGAAAGAACCGCTTGAACACGGAATTGAGAATTTATATTATTATAGTTTTCTTAATCGTTTGAAAATAACATTAATAACATCAGTATTATGCTCTTGGTTTGTCCCGAAACAATATTTTCTGGAGTGAAACTGATTATTACTTTTAAAGCTTTATTTTCAAAACAAAATTTAGTTCTTAATATTTTGCAAATTGTCGAATAAAATGATTTCGCAGTTTCTTTTACTTTATAAACCATTTCCTTAACGGTTTAATAAATATGGTTTTCATTTAAATTTTCCACTAACACATTATCCAATGCATCCTTTTTATGAATTTTCCTGCCACTTGTAAGAACAAAACTCCCATTCTGGAAAGCAAAACTTGAATCCTGGCGTCCACGCTTTGCATTTCAATATTAACGTCGTTAATTATTGTTAAAATACAACAACATAAATTTTGCAACAAACACATGATGACCAAAGCCTGCTATCGAAATGATTATATATATCACAGTTAAAAACTTAATAGTTAAAAAAACTCAAAGAATAAAAAAGTTCTAAAAACAACTCGGGGGTACTGCGGTATTTTTAATATGAAAAAGTACTGAAAAAAGTACCAAAGTACTGAATTTTTCAACACTGGTACAGAGTACTTTCTGGGGGAATAAAATGAGTCAAAGCTCGTACTTTTAGTACTTCGTTGCATTTGGTATAAAAAGTACAAAATATACGGCACTTTTTAAGGGGTAAAAAATGGATCAAATTGGTACTTTTTGTACTTTTTCGGAATGCGTATGGTCCATTGGCTGGAATATATTTAGGCGCCCATTCATTGCTTTTCATATCGACAACTATATGTAGGTTGCTCAAGATTATTGAGTGCTCAAAAACCGGACACAGCTGACTAGTCAGTACTGATGCATATAACGGACACAGCTGACCAGTCAGTACTGACTGGTCAGTACTGACGCATATACCGGCCACAGCTGACTAGTCAGTACTGATTCATATATTCGTCACTGTTGACGTATTTTTTAGTTTTAATAAAACACTATTAAAATAAAACATCTCATTCAATTCTCATACAAATTTTTGTCTTTATTTAAAATAAAATTCAATATTTTTTTGGTTTCCAAAATAACTTAAATAAATAAATATTTTTTTTTTTTAACTAAATTTTTTAAATTAATTATGTTTTGTTTGCATTCGAAAGCTGGATCAAACATCATTCAACAGTTTCTTAATTACATTAAACAAGCACCTTCTTACAAATAAAGTTCAGTCAATAAAAAGTGTTAAAAATAAAGCTAAACTTTTACCAATTTATTGGTCACGCTTATTTTTTGATTTTTTTTCTCTTTTAGATTGATTATTTTAGTTTAAATTAAAAAAATTGTCGTCATTTTATTTATTAACCCCTTTTTCTTTTATGTATTTTTGTTGCTTTACCCTATGGTGGGCACGTTCAACCGCTTTTCTTATACTTTTTTCATACTCCCCGGCTCCTAGGTTCTGAAAAACATCTAAAATATGAAGTAAAAAAAAAGACAGAAATGTTAAATATTCAAAGACTAAAATTATTTAATGTCTGTACATACCTCTTACAATTTTATTTAGCAGCGTGAGATTTGACAACGGAAGTTTTCCCCACCTTCCATCCCAATTATATTTATATAGCAAATCATCTGCAAACGATGCACTAATAACACTGCCAACATCTAAAGAAACACCTTTAATTTTATGAATATAGGACTTCTGTAAAGAAGTTGAATTACTGTTTGAGCAAGTAAAATATATAAAATATTGTGATTGTTACCATGGCCTGAGCGTAATCGGAGTCTAGCTTCTCCTCTATTTCTTGCACTGCTGTTGTGGTCCGCAAGGGGAGCATGCTGGCGGTCTCATCAAGCCCTTGATCAGAAGTCTCTCCTGTCATGCGGCTGAGGTACTCTTGGGCTTTTTTTATGCCTACTTTACACTCCATTAGAATTTTAGCTTATTGATGGAACAGGTTGTATATTAGATCTTTCACTTCGTGCACTATCTTCGTTTTCTATTAACCTTCTATACATTTTAATTTTGGACTCAAATGTCTTTTTTTCCAATGATAGACAATTTTGCAAACGTCTTTTTTTCATAGTTATCTTTTATCACAAAAAGTATACTTTTATTATTTAATTTAATTTCTTAATAGGTATTTTCTATCTTATTGTCACTTTTTTATATTTTAATAGGTATTTGTGTTATTTTTATTGTCACTCAATTCTTGCTTTCTGTCAAGGCAAATATTATTTTTTATCACTCTTTATTGTCACTGTCAATTTTTATTTCACTTTTTTTATATTTATTTTAAATAATATAATGGGCGCACGTCACAATTTCATAAAATTCCTTTCGCTTTTAAAATTAATCTTGAATTTTTTACATATTTTACACATTCCATTCAAAAATGAAACTGTCTAACATACATTCGTTGTTTCACTCTTACATACGCATTTCATTCCTGGAGTAATTAGCGTTGCCACTAGCAAACACTTCTTCCTAAAATGTTTTTAACAACAGCAATTCCCAAAATTCCACCACTTTTTTTTTAAATAATTAATACAAATTTAGCTAAATTCTTATAATTATTAAAATTTATGAAACGTATTAACAGATATATTCAACATATTATTAAGTATATATAAAAATAAGAAGAAAAGATTAATAAAATTTGGGCTTTGCAAAATATTCCTAATTTGGTATACAAACGCACACGAGTGGCAACGCCACTTGTAACAATAAAAACAAACAAAAATAGTGCGTGTGTATTAGTTTCGGTCATCCATTTCTTGTAGGGGAGCTATAGGAAAGTTGTAAAAAAAACTCATAAAATTCAGAAAAATGCATGAAATCTTTATTTGAATCGATAGTACGGTCCATATAATTAAATGTTTGAAGATTATTTCATGCAAATGTTGACCGTGATTGCGCCTCAAATGGTCCATCCGCTTAGTCCAATGTTGGCATTCTGTTTCCAACATTTCGGCCGGTATCTCACGAATAAATGCTTCAATGTTTTCTTCCAATGCGTCAATTGAAGCGGGCATGTGTGTATAGACATGAGCTTTAACGTAGCCGCACAAAAAATAGTCTAAAGACGTTAAATCGCACGATCTAGGCGGCCAATTGACCGGTCCCGAACGTGAAATAAAATGTTCACCGAACTCGCCTCTCAATAAGTCCATTGTTAAGCGTGCTGTGTGGCATGTGGCACCGTCTTGTTGAAACCACATGTCGTGCAAGTCAACAAGCTCTTGCATTTTGGGCAAAAAAAAGTTGGATATCATCTCACGGTAGCGCTCACCATTCACAGTTACGTTACGATTCGCATCATCTTGGAACGGTCCAATGATGCCACCAGCCCATAAACCGCACCAAACTGTGACTTTTTCTCGATGCATAAATAGCTCTTGCAATGCTTCTGGCTGATCTTCACTCCAAAATCGACAATTCGGCTTATTAACTTACCCATTGAGCCAAAAATGAGCTTCGTCGCTGAACACAAGAAGCGCGCGATGAATTTTCTTAACAGAGCACGCATTTTGATAATAAAATTCAATAATTTGCAAGCGTTGTTCGTTTGTAAGACGATTCATGGTTAAATTATAGACCAAACTGAAGATGTTTGACAGTGAAACAAAACACGAAACGTGCGTCAGCTGTTTAAACCAGTGCTGCCAAAAAGATAATACCTAAAAAATCACCCATTATATTAGCGGAATATAACAAATCTTAAAATGTTGTTTATAGACATATTTTAACATAAAATAAGTAATGACGTAGAAAACAAAATAAATTTTCTGTAAATATTTTACTGGATAACCCCATTTCTTTAAATCTTAAAGTGAACGACGTCACGGGTAAAAGCTAGTTACAAAATAAAACATGGGTGGGGGTAGGTCTTTTTTGATCTACCTTGTATATATATTTTTAAGAAATGTTGCTTCTTTTTTTGGCAACTTTTAACACTTTTTCTCTTTTAGTTTTGGTACTTTCTTATTTTCAAAAAATTTGGCTAGAGATATTGTCCAGATTTAAGTGGGGTATATTTTAAGAGGTTAAAACGAAAAATGTTTTACTTTTGATACTTTTTCTCTTTTGGATAAATTTGGTATACAGATTGCATATGGTCGAGATCAAAATATACGGTATTTTTTAATGGATAAAATTGGGATAAAACTGTTACTTTTTATCTCTTCGAAAAATTTGGTATTCATATAAAACATAACCTAAATTAACGTACAGAGTACTTTCTGGGGGAATAAAATGAGTCAAAGCTCGTACTTTTAGTACTTCGTTGCATTTGGTATAAAAAGTACAAAATATACGGCACTTTTTAAGGGGTAAAAAATGGATCAAATTGGTACTTTTTGTACTTTTTCGGAATGCGTATGGTCCATTGGCTGGAATATATTTAGGCGCCCATTCATTGCTTTTCATATCGACAACTATATGTAGGTTGCTCAAGATTATTGAGTGCTCAAAAACCGGACACAGCTGACTAGTCAGTACTGATGCATATAACGGACACAGCTGACCAGTCAGTACTGACGCATATACCGGCCACAGCTGACTAGTCAGTACTGATTCATATATTCGTCACTGTTGACGTATTTTTTAGTTTTAATAAAACACTATTAAAATAAAACATCTCATTCAATTCTCATACAAATTTTTGTCTTTATTTAAAATAAAATTCAATATTTTTTTGGTTTCCAAAATAACTTAAATAAATAAATATTTTTTTTTTTAACTAAATTTTTTAAATTAATTATGTTTTGTTTGCATTCGAAAACGTTTGCTGGATCAAACATCATTCAACAGTTTCTTAATTACATTAAACAAGCACCTTCTTACAAATAAAGTTCAGTCAATAAAAAGTGTTAAAAATAAAGCTAAACTTTTACCAATTTATTGGTCACGCTTATTTTTTGATTTTTTTTCTCTTTTAGATTGATTATTTTAGTTTAAATTAAAAAAATTGTCGTCATTTTATTTATTAACCCCTTTTTCTTTTATGTATTTTTGTTGCTTTACCCTATGGTGGGCACGTTCAACCGCTTTTCTTATACTTTTTTCATACTCCCCGGCTCCTAGGTTCTGAAAAACATCTAAAATATGAAGTAAAAAAAAAGACAGAAATGTTAAATATTCAAAGACTAAAATTATTTAATGTCTGTACATACCTCTTACAATTTTATTTAGCAGCGTGAGATTTGACAACGGAAGTTTTCCCCACCTTCCATCCCAATTATATTTATATAGCAAATCATCTGCAAACGATGCACTAATAACACTGCCAACATCTAAAGAAACACCTTTAATTTTATGAATATAGGACTTCTGTAAAGAAGTTGAATTACTGTTTGAGCAAGTAAAATATATAAAATATTGTGATTGTTACCATGGCCTGAGCGTAATCGGAGTCTAGCTTCTCCTCTATTTCTTGCACTGCTGTTGTGGTCCGCAAGGGGAGCATGCTGGCGGTCTCATCAAGCCCTTGATCAGAAGTCTCTCCTGTCATGCGGCTGAGGTACTCTTGGGCTTTTTTTATGCCTACTTTACACTCCATTAGAATTTTAGCTTATTGATGGAACAGGTTGTATATTAGATCTTTCACTTCGTGCACTATCTTCGTTTTCTATTAACCTTCTATACATTTTAATTTTGGACTCAAATGTCTTTTTTTCCAATGATAGACAATTTTGCAAACGTCTTTTTTTCATAGTTATCTTTTATCACAAAAAGTATACTTTTATTATTTAATTTAATTTCTTAATAGGTATTTTCTATCTTATTGTCACTTTTTTATATTTTAATAGGTATTTGTGTTATTTTTATTGTCACTCAATTCTTGCTTTCTGTCAAGGCAAATATTATTTTTTATCACTCTTTATTGTCACTGTCAATTTTTATTTCACTTTTTTTATATTTATTTTAAATAATATAATGGGCGCACGTCACAATTTCATAAAATTCCTTTCGCTTTTAAAATTAATCTTGAATTTTTTACATATTTTACACATTCCATTCAAAAATGAAACTGTCTAAAATACATTCGTTGTTTCACTCTTACATACGCATTTCATTCCTGGAGTAATTAGCGTTGCCACTAGCAAACATTTCTTCCTAAAATGTTTTTAACAACAGCAATTCCCAAAATTCCACCACTTTTTTTTTAAATAATTAATACAAATTTAGCTAAATTCTTATAATTATTAAAATTTATGAAACGTATTAACAGATATATTCAACATATTATTAAGTATATATAAAAATAAGAAGAAAAGATTAATAAAATTTGCGTGTGTTTAGTTTCGGTCATCCATTTCTTGTAGGGGAGCTATAGGAAAGTTGTAAAAAAAACTCATAAAATTCAGAAAAATGCATGAAATCTTTATTTGAATCGATAGTACGGTCCATATAATTAAATGTTTGAAGATTATTTCATGCAAATGTTGACCGTGATTGCGCCTCAAATGGTCCATCCGCTTAGTCCAATGTTGGCATTCTGTTTCCAACATTTCGGCCGGTATCTCACGAATAAATGCTTCAATGTTTTCTTCCAATGCGTCAATTGAAGCTTTGATGAGCTTTAACGTAGCCGCACAAAAAATAGTCTAAAGACGTTAAATCGCACGATCTAGGCGGCCAATTGACCGGTCCCGAACGTGAAATAAAATGTTCACCGAACTCGCCTCTCAATAAGTCCATTGTTAAGCGTGCTGTGTGGCATGTGGCACCGTCTTGTTGAAACCACATGTCGTGCAAGTCAACAAGCTCTTGCATTTTGGGCAAAAAAATGTTGGATATCATCTCACGGTAGCGCTCACCATTCACAGTTACGTTACGATTCGCATCATCTTGGAACGGTCCAATGATGCCACCAGCCCATAAACCGCACCAAACTGTGACTTTTTCTCGATGCATAAATAGCTCTTGCAATGCTTCTGGCTGATCTTCACTCCAAAATCGACAATTCGGCTTATTAACTTACCCATTGAGCCAAAAATGAGCTTCGTCGCTGAACACAAGAAGCGCGCGATGAATTTTCTTAACAGAGCACGCATTTTGATAATAAAATTCAATAATTTGCAAGCGTTGTTCGTTTGTAAGACGATTCATGGTTAAATTATAGACCAAACTGAAGATGTTTGACAGTGAAACAAAACACGAAACGTGCGTCAGCTGTTTAAACCAGTGCTGCCAAAAAGATAATAGCTAAAAAATCACCCATTATATTAGCGGAATATAACAAATCTTAAAATGTTGTTTATAGACATATTTTAACATAAAATAAGTAATGACGTAGAAAACAAAATAAATTTTCTGTAAATATTTTACTGGATAACCCCATTTCTTTAAATCTTAAAGTGAACGACGTCACGGGTAAAAGCTAGTTACAAAATAAAACATGGGTGGGGGTAGGTCTTTTTTGATCTACCTTGTATATATATTTTTAAGAAATGTTGCTTCTTTTTTTGGCAACTTTTAACACTTTTTCTCTTTTAGTTTTGGTACTTTCTTATTTTCAAAAAATTTGGCTAGAGATATTGTCCAGATTTAAGTGGGGTATATTTTAAGAGGTTAAAACGAAAAATGTTTTACTTTTGATACTTTTTCTCTTTTGGATAAATTTGGTATACAGATTGCATATGGTCGAGATCAAAATATACGGTATTTTTTAATGGATAAAATTGGGATAAAACTGTTACTTTTTATCTCTTCGAAAAATTTGGTATTCATATAAAACATAACCTAAATTAACGTACAGAGTACTTTCTGGGGGAATAAAATGAGTCAAAGCTCGTACTTTTAGTACTTCGTTGCATTTGGTATAAAAAGTACAAAATATACGGCACTTTTTAAGGGGTAAAAAATGGATCAAATTGGTACTTTTTGTACTTTTTCGGAATGCGTATGGTCCATTGGCTGGAATATATTTAGGCGCCCATTCATTGCTTTTCATATCGACAACTATATGTAGGTTGCTCAAGATTATTGAGTGCTCAAAAACCGGACACAGCTGACTAGTCAGTACTGATGCATATAACGGACACAGCTGACCAGTCAGTACTGACTGGTCAGTACTGACGCATATACCGGCCACAGCTGACTAGTCAGTACTGATTCATATATTCGTCACTGTTGACGTATTTTTTAGTTTTAATAAAACACTATTAAAATAAAACATCTCATTCAATTCTCATACAAAT
Organism: Pollenia angustigena; assembly: GCA_930367215.1. Taxonomy (NCBI): domain Eukaryota; kingdom Metazoa; phylum Arthropoda; class Insecta; order Diptera; family Polleniidae; genus Pollenia; species Pollenia angustigena. The sequence goes on from OV884058.1 coordinate 128,692,105, forward strand.
TTTTGTCTTTATTTAAAATAAAATTCAATATTTTTTTGGTTTCCAAAATAACTTAAATAAATAAATATTTTTTTTTTTTAACTAAATTTTTTAAATTAATTATGTTTTGTTTGCATTCGAAAACGTTTGCTGGATCAAACATCATTCAACAGTTTCTTAATTACATTAAACAAGCACCTTCTTACAAATAAAGTTCAGTCAATAAAAAGTGTTAAAAATAAAGCTAAACTTTTACCAATTTATTGGTCACGCTTATTTTTTGATTTTTTTTCTCTTTTAGATTGATTATTTTAGTTTAAATTAAAAAAATTGTCGTCATTTTATTTATTAACCCCTTTTTCTTTTATGTATTTTTGTTGCTTTACCCTATGGTGGGCACGTTCAACCGCTTTTCTTATACTTTTTTCATACTCCCCGGCTCCTAGGTTCTGAAAAACATCTAAAATATGAAGTAAAAAAAAAGACAGAAATGTTAAATATTCAAAGACTAAAATTATTTAATGTCTGTACATACCTCTTACAATTTTATTTAGCAGCGTGAGATTTGACAACGAAAGTTTTCCCCACCTTCCATCCCAATTATATTTATATAGCAAATCATCTGCAAACGATGCACTAATAACACTGCCAACATCTAAAGAAACACCTTTAATTTTATGAATATAGGACTTCTGTAAAGAAGTTGAATTACTGTTTGAGCAAGTAAAATATATAAAATATTGTGATTGTTACCATGGCCTGAGCGTTATCGGAGTCTAGCTTCTCCTCTATTTCTTGCACTGCTGTTGTGGTCCGCAAGGGGAGCATGCTGGCGGTCTCATCAAGCCCTTGATCAGAAGTCTCTCCTGTCATGCGGCTGAGGTACTCTTGGGCTTTTTTTATGCCTACTTTACACTCCATTAGAATTTTAGCTTATTGATGGAACAGGTTGTATATTAGATCTTTCACTTCGTGCACTATCTTCGTTTTCTATTAACCTTCTATACATTTTAATTTTGGACTCAAATGTCTTTTTTTCCAATGATAGACAATTTTGCAAACGTCTTTTTTTCATAGTTATCTTTTATCACAAAAAGTATACTTTTATTATTTAATTTAATTTCTTAATAGGTATTTTCTATCTTATTGTCACTTTTTTATATTTTAATAGGTATTTGTGTTATTTTTATTGTCACTCAATTCTTGCTTTCTGTCAAGGCAAATATTATTTTTTATCACTCTTTATTGTCACTGTCAATTTTTATTTCACTTTTTTTATATTTATTTTAAATAATATAATGGGCGCACGTCACAATTTCATAAAATTCCTTTCGCTTTTAAAATTAATCTTGAATTTTTTACATATTTTACACATTCCATTCAAAAATGAAACTGTCTAACATACATTCGTTGTTTCACTCTTACATACGCATTTCATTCCTGGAGTAATTAGCGTTGCCACTAGCAAACATTTCTTCCTAAAATGTTTTTAACAACAGCAATTCCCAAAATTCCACCACTTTTTTTTTAAATAATTAATACAAATTTAGCTAAATTCTTATAATTATTAAAATTTATGAAACGTATTAACAGATATATTCAACATATTATTAAGTATATATAAAAATAAGAAGAAAAGATTAATAAAATTTGGGCTTTGCAAAATATTCCTAATTTGGTATACAAACGCACACGAGTGGCAACGCCACTTGTAACAATAAAAACAAACAAAAATAGTGCGTGTGTATTAGTTTCGGTCATCCATTTCTTGTAGGGGAGCTATAGGAAAGTTGTAAAAAAAACTCATAAAATTCAGAAAAATTCATGAAATCTTTATTTGAATCGATAGTACGGTCCATATAATTAAATGTTTGAAGATTATTTCATGCAAATGTTGACCGTGATTGCGCCTCAAATGGTCCATCCGCTTAGTCCAATGTTGGCATTCTGTTTCCAACATTTCGGCCGGTATCTCACGAATAAATGCTTCAATGTTTTCTTCCAATGCGTCAATTGAAGCGGGCATGTGTGTATAGACATGAGCTTTAACGTAGCCGCACAAAAAATAGTCTAAAGACGTTAAATCGCACGATCTAGGCGGCCAATTGACCGGTCCCGAACGTGAAATAAAATGTTCACCGAACTCGCCTCTCAATAAGTCCATTGTTAAGCGTGCTGTGTGGCATGTGGCACCGTCTTGTTGAAACCACATGTCGTGCAAGTGAACAAGCTCTTGCATTTTGGGCAAAAAAAAGTTGGATATCATCTCACGGTAGCGCTCACCATTCACAGTTACGTTACGATTCGCATCATCTTGGAACGGTCCAATGATGCCACCAGCCCATAAACCGCACCAAACTGTGACTTTTTCTCGATGCATAAATAGCTCTTGCAATGCTTCTGGCTGATCTTCACTCCAAAATCGACAATTCGGCTTATTAACTTACCCATTGAGCCAAAAATGAGCTTCGTCGCTGAACACAAGAAGCGCGCGATGAATTTTCTTAACAGAGCACGCATTTTGATAATAAAATTCAATAATTTGCAAGCGTTGTTCGTTTGTAAGACGATTCATGGTTAAATTATAGACCAAACTGAAGATGTTTGACAGTGAAACAAAACACGAAACGTGCGTCAGCTGTTTAAACCAGTGCTGCCAAAAAGATAATAGCTAAAAAATCACCCATTATATTAGCGGAATATAACAAATCTTAAAATGTTGTTTATAGACATATTTTAACATAAAATAAGTAATGACGTAGAAAACAAAATAAATTTTCTGTAAATATTTTACTGGATAACCCCATTTCTTTAAATCTTAAAGTGAACGACGTCACGGGTAAAAGCTAGTTACAAAATAAAACATGGGTGGGGGTAGGTCTTTTTTGATCTACCTTGTATATATATTTTTAAGAAATGTTGCTTATTTTTTTGGCAACTTTTAACACTTTTTCTCTTTTAGTTTTGGTACTTTCTTATTTTCAAAAAATTTGGCTAGAGATATTGTCCAGATTTAAGTGGGGTATATTTTAAGAGGTTAAAACGAAAAATGTTTTACTTTTGATACTTTTTCTCTTTTGGATAAATTTGGTATACAGATTGCATATGGTCGAGATCAAAATATACGGTATTTTTTAATGGATAAAATTGGGATAAAACTGTTACTTTTTATCTCTTCGAAAAATTTGGTATTCATATAAAACATAACCTAAATTAACGTACAGAGTACTTTCTGGGGGAATAAAATGAGTCAAAGCTCGTACTTTTAGTACTTCGTTGCATTTGGTATAAAAAGTACAAAATATACGGCACTTTTTAAGGGGTAAAAAATGGATAAAATTGGTACTTTTTGTACTTTTTCGGAATGCGTATGGTCCATTGGCTGGAATATATTTAGGCGCCCATTCATTGCTTTTCATATCGACAACTATATGTAGGTTGCTCAAGATTATTGAGTGCTCAAAAACCGGACACAGCTGACTAGTCAGTACTGATGCATATAACGGACACAGCTGACCAGTCAGTACTGACTGGTCAGTACTGACGCATATACCGGCCACAGCTGACTAGTCAGTACTGATTCATATATTCGTCACTGTTGACGTATTTTTTAGTTTTAATAAAACACTATTAAAATAAAACATCTCATTCAATTCTCATACAAATTTTTGTCTTTATTTAAAATAAAATTCAATATTTTTTTGGTTTCCAAAATAACTTAAATAAATAAATATTTTTTTTTTTTAACTAAATTTTTTAAATTAATTATGTTTTGTTTGCATTCGAAAACGTTTGCTGGATCAAACATCATTCAACAGTTTCTTAATTTCATTAAACAAGCACCTTCTTACAAGTAAAGTTCGGTCAATAAAAAGTGTTAAAAATAAAGCTAAACTTTTACCAATTTATTGGTCACGCTTATTTTTTGATTTTTTTTCTCTTTTAGATTGATTATTTTAGTTTAAATTAAAAAAATTGTCGTCATTTTATTTATTAACCCCTTTTTCTTTTATGTATTTTTGTTGCTTTACCCTATGGTGGGCACGTTCAACCGCTTTTCTTATACTTTTTTCATACTCCCCGGCTCCTAGGTTCTGAAAAACATCTAAAATATGAAGTAAAAAAAAGACAGAAATGTTAAATATTCAAAGACTAAAATTATTTAATGTCTGTACATACCTCTTACAATTTTATTTAGCAGCGTGAGATTTGACAACGGAAGTTTTCCCCACCTTCCATCCCAATTATATTTATATAGCAAATCATCTGCAAACGATGCACTAATAACACTGCCAACATCTAAAGAAACACCTTTAATTTTATGAATATAGGACTTCTGTAAAGAAGTTGAATTACTGTTTGAGCAAGTAAAATATATAAAATATTGTGATTGTTACCATGTCCTGAGCGTAATCGGAGTCTAGCTTCTCCTCTATTTCTTGCACTGCTGTTGTGGTCCGCAAGGGGAGCATGCTGGCGGTCTCATCAAGCCCTTGATCAGAAGTCTCTCCTGTCATGCGGCTGAGGTACTCTTGGGCTTTTTTTATGCCTACTTTACACTCCATTAGAATTTTAGCTTATTGATGGAACAGGTTGTATATTAGATCTTTCACTTCGTGCACTATCTTCGTTTTCTATTAACCTTCTATACATTTTAATTTTGGACTCAAATGTCTTTTTTTCCAATGATAGACAATTTTGCAAACGTCTTTTTTTCATAGTTATCTTTTATCACAAAAAGTATACTTTTATTATTTAATTTAATTTCTTAATAGGTATTTTCTATCTTATTGTCACTTTTTTATATTTTAATAGGTATTTGTGTTATTTTTATTGTCACTCAATTCTTGCTTTCTGTCAAGGCAAATATTATTTTTTATCACTCTTTATTGTCACTGTCAATTTTTATTTCACTTTTTTTATATTTATTTTAAATAATATAATGGGCGCACGTCACAATTTCATAAAATTCCTTTCGCTTTTAAAATTAATTTTGAATTTTTTACATATTTTACACATTCCATTCAAAAATGAAACTGTCTAACATACATTCGTTGTTTCACTCTTACATACGCATTTCATTCCTGGAGTAATTAGCGTTGCCACTAGCAAACATTTCTTCCTAAAATGTTTTTAACAACAGCAATTCCCAAAATTCCACCACTTTTTTTTTAAATAATTAATACAAATTTAGCTAAATTCTTATAATTATTAAAATTTATGAAACGTATTAACAGATATATTCAACATATTATTAAGTATATATAAAAATAAGAAGAAAAGATTAATAAAATTTGGGCTTTGCAAAATATTCCTAATTTGGTATACAAACGCACACGAGTGGCAACGCCACTTGTAACAATAAAAACAAACAAAAATAGTGCGTGTGTATTAGTTTCGGTCATCCATTTCTTGTAGGGGAGCTATAGGAAAGTTGTAAAAAAAACTCATAAAATTCAGAAAAATGCATGAAATCTTTATTTGAATCGATAGTACGGTCCATATAATTAAATGTTTGAAGATTATTTCATGCAAATGTTGACCGTGATTGCGCCTCAAATGGTCCATCCGCTTAGTCCAATGTTGGCATTCTGTTTCCAACATTTCGGCCGGTATCTCACGAATAAATGCTTCAATGTTTTCTTCCAATGCGTCAATTGAAGCGGGCATGTGTGTATAGACATGAGCTTTAACGTAGCCGCACAAAAAATAGTCTAAAGACGTTAAATCGCACGATCTAGGCGGCCAATTGACCGGTCCCGAACGTGAAATAAAATGTTCACCGAACTCGCCTCTCAATAAGTCCATTGTTAAGCGTGCTGTGTGGCATGTGGCACCGTCTTGTTGAAACCACATGTCGTGCAAGTCAACAAGCTCTTGCATTTTGGGCAAAAAAAAGTTGGATATCATCTCACGGTAGCGCTCACCATTCACAGTTACGTTACGATTCGCATCATCTTGGAACGGTCCAATGATGCCACCAGCCCATAAACCGCACCAAATAAGTAATGACGTAGAAAACAAAATAAATTTTCTGTAAATATTTTACTGGATAACCCCATTTCTTTAAATCTTAAAGTGAACGACGTCACGGGTAAAAGCTAGTTACAAAATAAAACATGGGTGGGGGTAGGTCTTTTTTGATCTACCTTGTATATATATTTTTAAGAAATGTTGCTTCTTTTTTTGGCAACTTTTAACACTTTTTCTCTTTTAGTTTTGGTACTTTCTTATTTTCAAAAAATTTGGCTAGAGATATTGTCCAGATTTAAGTGGGGTATATTTTAAGAGGTTAAAACGAAAAATGTTTTACTTTTGATACTTTTTCTCTTTTGGATAAATTTGGTATACAGATTGCATATGGTCGAGATCAAAATATACGGTATTTTTTAATGGATAAAATTGGGATAAAACTGTTACTTTTTATCTCTTCGAAAAATTTGGTATTCATATAAAACATAACCTAAATTAACGTACAGAGTACTTTCTGGGGGAATAAAATGAGTCAAAGCTCGTACTTTTAGTACTTCGTTGCATTTGGTATAAAAAGTACAAAATATACGGCACTTTTTAAGGGGTAAAAAATGGATCAAATTGGTACTTTTTGTACTTTTTCGGAATGCGTATGGTCCATTGGCTGGAATATATTTAGGCGCCCATTCATTGCTTTTCATATCGACAACTATATGTAGGTTGCTCAAGATTATTGAGTGCTCAAAAACCGGACACAGCTGACTAGTCAGTACTGATGCATATAACGGACACAGCTGACCAGTCAGTACTGACTGGTCAGTACTGACGCATATACCGGCCACAGCTGACTAGTCAGTACTGATTCATATATTCGTCACTGTTGACGTATTTTTTAGTTTTAATAAAACACTATTAAAATAAAACATCTCATTCAATTCTCATACAAATTTTTGTCTTTATTTAAAATAAAATTCAATATTTTTTTGGTTTCCAAAATAACTTAAATAAATAAATATTTTTTTTTTTTAACTAAATTTTTTAAATTAATTATGTTTTGTTTGCATTCGAAAACGTTTGCTGGATCAAACATCATTCAACAGTTTCTTAATTACATTAAACAAGCACCTTCTTACAAATAAAGTTCAGTCAATAAAAAGTGTTAAAAATAAAGCTAAACTTTTACCAATTTATTGGTCACGCTTATTTTTTGATTTTTTTTCTCTTTTAGATTGATTATTTTAGTTTAAATTAAAAAAATTGTCGTCATTTTATTTATTAACCCCTTTTTCTTTTATGTATTTTTGTTGCTTTACCCTATGGTGGGCACGTTCAACCGCTTTTCTTATACTTTTTTCATATTCCCCGGCTCCTAGGTTCTGAAAAACATCTAAAATATGAAGTAAAAAACAGAAATGTTAAATATTCAAAGACTAAAATTATTTAATGTCTGTACATACCTCTTACAATTTTATTTAGCAGCGTGAGATTTGACAACGGAAGTTTTCCCCACCTTCCATCCCAATTATATTTATATAGCAAATCATCTGCAAACGATGCACTAATAACACTGCCAACATCTAAAGAAACACCTTTAATTTTATGAATATAGGACTTCTGTAAAGAAGTTGAATTACTGTTTGAGCAAGTAAAATATATAAAATATTGTGATTGTTACCATGGCCTGAGCGTAATCGGAGTCTAGCTTCTCCTCTATTTCTTGCACTGCTGTTGTGGTCCGCAAGGGGAGCATGCTGGCGGTCTCATCAAGCCCTTGATCAGAAGTCTCTCCTGTCATGCGGCTGAGGTACTCTTGGGCTTTTTTTTATGCCTACTTTACACTCCATTAGAATTTTAGCTTATTGATGGAACAGGTTGTATATTAGATCTTTCACTTCGTGCACTATCTTCGTTTTCTATTAACCTTCTATACATTTTAATTTTGGACTCAAATGTCTTTTTTTCCAATGATAGACAATTTTGCAAACGTCTTTTTTTCATAGTTATCTTTTATCACAAAAAGTATACTTTTATTATTTAATTTAATTTCACGGTCCCGAACGTGAAATAAAATGTTCACCGAACTCGCCTCTCAATAAGTCCATTGTTAAGCGTGCTGTGTGGCATGTGGCACCGTCTTGTTGAAACCACATGTCGTGCAAGTCAACAAGCTCTTGCATTTTGGGCAAAAAAAAGTTGGATATCATCTCACGGTAGCGCTCACCATTCACAGTTACGTTACGATTCGCATCATCTTGGAACGGTCCAATGATGCCACCAGCACATAAACCGCACCAAACTGTGACTTTTTCTCGATGCATAAATAGCTCTTGCAATGCTTCTGGCTGATCTTCACTCCAAAATCGACAATTCGGCTTATTAACTTACCCATTGAGCCAAAAATGAGCTTCGTCGCTGAACACAAGAAGCGCAAGTTTTAATAAAACACTATTAAAATAAAACATCTCATTCAATTCTCATACAAATTTTTGTCTTTATTTAAAATAAAATTCAATATTTTTTTGGTTTCCAAAATAACTTAAATAAATAAATATTTTTTTTTTTTAACTAAATTTTTTAAATTAATTATGTTTTGTTTGCATTCGAAAACGTTTGCTGGATCAAACATCATTCAACAGTTTCTTAATTACATTAAACAAGCACCTTCTTACAAATAAAGTTCAGTCAATAAAAAGTGTTAAAAATAAAGCTAAACTTTTACCAATTTATTGGTCACGCTTATTTTTTTTGGTTTTTTTTCTCTTTTAGATTGATTATTTTAGTTTAAATTAAAAAAATTGTCGTCATTTTATTTATTAACCCCTTTTTCTTTTATGTATTTTTGTTGCTTTACCCTATGGTGGGCACGTTCAACCGCTTTTCTTATACTTTTTTCATACTCCCCGGCTCCTAGGTTCTGAAAAACATCTAAAATATGAAGTAAAAAAAAGACAGAAATGTTAAATATTCAAAGACTAAAAATATTTAATGTCTGTACATACCTCTTACAATTTTATTTAGCAGCGTGAGATTTGACAACGGAAGTTTTCCCAACCTTCCATCCCAATTATATTTATATAGCAAATCATCTGCAAACGATGCACTAATAACACTGCCAACATCTAAAGAAACACCTTTAATTTTATGAATATAGGACTTCTGTAAAGAAGTTGAATAACTGTTTGAGCAAGTAAAATATATAAAATATTGTGATTCTTACCATGGCCTGAGCGTAATCGGAGTCTAGCTTCTCCTCTATTTCTTGCACTGCTGTTGTGGTCCGCAAGGGGAGCATGCTGGCGGTCTCATCAAGCCCTTGATCAGAAGTCTCTCCTGTCATGCGGCTGAGGTACTCTTGGGCTTTTTTTATGCCTACTTTACACTCCATTAGAATTTTAGCTTATTGATGGAACAGGTTGTATATTAGATCTTTCACTTCGTGCACTATCTTCGTTTTCTATTAACCTTCTATACATTTTAATTTTGGACTCAAATGTCTTTTTTTCCAATGATAGACAATTTTGCAAACGTCTTTTTTTCATAGTTATCTTTTATCACAAAAAGTATACTTTTATTATTTAATTTAATTTCTTAATAGGTATTTTCTATCTTATTGTCACTTTTTTATATTTTAATAGGTATTTGTGTTATTTTTATTGTCACTCAATTCTTGCTTTCTGTCAAGGCAAATATTATTTTTTATCACTCTTTATTGTCACTGTCAATTTTTATTTCACTTTTTTTATATTTATTTTAAATAATATAATGGGCGCACGTCACAATTTCATAAAATTCCTTTCGCTTTTAAAATTAATCTTGAATTTTTTACATATTTTACACATTCCATTCAAAAATGAAACTGTCTAACATACATTCGTTGTTTCACTCTTACATACGCATTTCATTCCTGGAGTAATTAGCGTTGCCACTAGCAAACATTTCTTCCTAAAATGTTTTTAACAACAGCGATTCCCAAAATTCCACCACTTTTTTTTTAAATAATTAATACAAATTTAGCTAAATTCTTATAATTATTAAAATTTATGAAACGTATTAACAGATATATTCAACATATTATTAAGTATATATAAAAATAAGAAGAAAAGATTAATAAAATTTGGGCTTTGCAAAATATTCCTAATTTGGTATACAAACGCACACGAGTGGCAACGCCACTTGTAACAATAAAAACAAACAAAAATAGTGCGTGTGTATTAGTTTCGGTCATCCATTTCTTGTAGGGGAGCTATAGGAAAGTTGTAAAAAAAACTCATAAAATTCAGAAAAATGCATGAAATCTTTATTTGAATCGATAGTACGGTCCATATAATTAAATGTTTGAAGATTATTTCATGCAAATGTTGACCGTGATTGCGCCTCAAATGGTCCATCCGCTTAGTCCAATGTTGGCATTCTGTTTCCAACATTTCGGCCGGTATCTCACGAATAAATGCTTCAATGTTTTCTTCCAATGCGTCAATTGAAGCGGGCATGTGTGTATAGACATGAGCTTTAACGTAGCCGCACAAAAAATAGTCTAAAGACGTTAAATCGCACGATCTAGGCGGCCAATTGACCGGTCCCGAACGTGAAATAAAATGTCCACCGAACTCGCCTCTCAATAAGTCCATTGTTAAGCGTGCTGTGTGGCATGTGGCACCGTCTTGTTGAAACCACATGTCGTGCAAGTCAACAAGCTCTTGCATTTTGGGCAAAAAAAAGTTGGATATCATCTCACGGTAGCGCTCACCATTCACAGTTACGTTACGATTCGCATCATCTTGGAACGGTCCAATGATGCCACCAGCCCATAAACCGCACCAAACTGTGACTTTTTCTCGATGCATAAATAGCTCTTGCAATGCTTCTGGCTGATCTTCACTCCAAAATCGACAATTCGGCTTATTAACTTACCCATTGAGCCAAAAATGAGCTTCGTCGCTGAACACAAGAAGCGCGCGATGAATTTTCTTAACAGAGCACGCATTTTGATAATAAAATTCAATAATTTGCAAGCGTTGTTCGTTTGTAAGACGATTCATGGTTAAATTATAGACCAAACTGAAGATGTTTGACAGTGAAACAAAACACGAAACGTGCGTCAGCTGTTTAAACCAGTGCTGCCAAAAAGATAATAGCTAAAAAATCACCCATTATATTAGCGGAATATAACAAATCTTAAAATGTTGTTTATAGACATATTTTAACATAAAATAAGTAATGACGTAGAAAAGAAAATAAATTTTCTGTAAATATTTTACTGGATAACCCCATTTCTTTAAATCTTAAAGTGAACGACGTCACGGGTAAAAGCTAGTTACAAAATAAAACATGGGTGGGGGTAGGTCTTTTTTGATCTACCTTGTATATATATTTTTAAGAAATGTTGCTTCTTTTTTTGGCAACTTTTAACACTTTTCTCTTTTAGTTTTGGTACTTTCTTATTTTCCAAAAATTTGGCTAGAGATATTGTCCAGATTTAAGTGGGGTATATTTTAAGAGGTTAAAACGAAAAATGTTTTACTTTTGATACTTTTTCTCTTTTGGATAAATTTGGTATACAGATTGCATATGGTCGAGATCAAAATATACGGTATTTTTTAATGGATAAAATTGGGATAAAACTGTTACTTTTTATCTCTTCGAAAAATTTGGTATTCATATAAAACATAACCTAAATTAACGTACAGAGTACTTTCTGGGGGAATAAAATGAGTCAAAGCTCGTACTTTTAGTAGTTCGTTGCATTTGGTATAAAAAGTACAAAATATACGACACTTTTTAAGGGGTAAAAAATGGATCAAATTGGTACTTTTTGTACTTTTTCGGAATGCGTATGGTCCATTGGCTGGAATATATTTAGGCGCCCATTCATTGCTTTTCATATCGACAACTATATGTAGGTTGCTCAAGATTATTGAGTGCTCAAAAACCGGACACAGCTGACTAGTCAGTACTGATGCATATAACGGACACAGCTGACCAGTCAGTACTGACTGGTCAGTACTGACGCATATACCGGCCACAGCTGACTAGTCAGTACTGATTCATATATTCGTCACTGTTGACGTATTTTTTAGTTTTAATAAAACACTATTAAAATAAAACATCTCATTCAATTCTCATACAAATTTTTGTCTTTATTTAAAATAAAATTCAATATTTTTTTGGTTTCCAAAATAACTTAAATAAATAAATATTTTTTTTTTTTAACTAAATTTTTTAAATTAATTATGTTTTGTTTGCATTCGAAAACGTTTGCTGGATCAAACATCATTCAACAGTTTCTTAATTACATTAAACAAGCACCTTCTTACAAATAAAGTTCAGTCAATAAAAAGTGTTAAAAATAAAGCTAAACTTTTACCAATTTATTGGTCACGCTTATTTTTTGATTTTTTTTCTCTTTTAGATTGATTATTTTAGTTTAAATTAAAAAAATTGTCGTCATTTTATTTATTAACCCCTTTTTCTTTTATGTATTTTTGCTGCTTTACCCTATGGTGGGCACGTTCAACCGCTTTTCTTATACTTTTTTCATACTCCCCGGCTCCTAGGTTCTGAAAAACATCTAAAATATGAAGTAAAAAAAAAGACAGAAATGTTAAATATTCAAAGACTAAAATTATTTAATGTCTGTACATACCTCTTACAATTTTATTTAGCAGCGTGAGATTTGACAACGGAAGTTTTCCCCACCTTCCATCCCAATTATATTTATATAGCAAATCATCTGCAAACGATGCACTAATAACACTGCCAACATCTAAAGAAACACCTTTAATTTTATGAATATAGGACTTCTGTAAAGAAGTTGAATTACTGTTTGAGCAAGTAAAATATATAAAATATTGTGATTGTTACCATGGCCTGAGCGTAATCGGAGTCTAGCTTCTCCTCTATTTCTTGCACTGCTGTTGTGGTCCGCAAGGGGAGCATGCTGGCGGTCTCATCAAGCCCTTGATCAGAAGTCTCTCCTGTCATGCGGCTGAGGTACTCTTGGGCTTTTTTTATGCCTACTTTACACTCCATTAGAATTTTAGCTTATTGATGGAACTGGTTGTATATTAGATCTTTCACTTCGTGCACTATCTTCGTTTTCTATTAACCTTCTATACATTTTAATTTTGGACTCAAATGTCTTTTTTTCCAATGATAGACAATTTTGCAAACGTCTTTTTTTCATAGTTATCTTTTATCACAAAAAGTATACTTTTATTATTTAATTTAATTTCTTAATAGGTATTTTCTATCTTATTGTCACTTTTTTATATATTAATAGGTATTTGTGTTATTTTTATTGTCACTCAATTCTTGCTTTCTGTCAAGGCAAATATTATTTTTTATCACTCTTTATTGTCACTGTCAATTTTTATTTCACTTTTTTTATATTTATTTTAAATAATATAATGGGCGCACGTCACAATTTCATAAAATTCCTTTCGCTTTTAAAATTAATCTTGAATTTTTTACATATTTTACACATTCCATTCAAAAATGAAACTGTCTAACATACATTCGTTGTTTCACTCTTACATACGCATTTCATTCCTGGAGTAATTAGCGTTGCCACTAGCAAACATTTCTTCCTAAAATGTTTTAAACAACAGCAATTCCCAAAATTCCACCACTTTTTTTTTAAATAATTAATACAAATTTAGCTAAATTCTTATAATTATTAAAATTTATGAAACGTATTAACAGATATATTCAACATATTATTAAGTATATATAAAAATAAGAAGAAAAGATTAATAAAATTTGGGCTTTGCAAAATATTCCTAATTTGGTATACAAACGCACACGAGTGGCAACGCCACTTGTAACAATAAAAACAAACAAAAATAGTGCGTGTGTATTAAGGCCATGTCAGATAAAACTTCATCGCTTTGCGTGACGTTTCTAACTTTGACTGAAAAGCGTAACGCAAAAGGTGTATGTCACAATAAACACTCACGCATTGTGTGTTAAAAAAAAATAAACAAAAAAAATTTCTACTAGTAGATTGTCAAAGCACGCAAAAAGATGAGAGTTGCCTAACTTTTCGCTTCGCTTTGCGTTAAAAGTTCTTTATGTGACATGTTTCGTATAAGTATGTATATTTCATCTTAAATGTCAAAGCGAAACTCTGACGCAAAGCGAAGCAAAAGTTTTATCTGACATGGCCTTTTGTTTCGGTCATCCATTTCTTGTAGGGGAGCTATAGGAAAGTTGTAAAAAAAACTCATAAAATTCAGAAAAATTCATGAAATCTTTATTTGAATCGATAGTACGGTCCATATAATTAAATGTTTGAAGATTATTTCATGCAAATGTTGACCGTGATTGCGCCTCAAATGGTCCATCCGCTTAGTCCAATGTTGGCATTCTGTTTCCAACATTTCGGCCGGTATCTCACGAATAAATGCTTCAATGTTTTCTTCCAATGCGTCAATTGAAGCGGGCATGTGTGTATAGACATGAGCTTTAACGTAGCCGCACAAAAAATAGTCTAAAGACGTTAAATCGCACGATCTAGGCGGCAAATTGACCGGTCCCGAACGTGAAATAAAATGTTCACCGAACTCGCCTCTCAATAAGTCCATTGTTAAGCGTGCTGTGTGGCATGTGGCACCGTCTTGTTGAAACCACATGTCGTGCAAGTCAACAAGCTCTTGCATTTTGGGCAAAAAAAAGTTGGATATCATCTCACGGTAGCGCTCACCATTCACAGTTACGTTACGATTCGCATCATCTTGGAACGGTCCAATGATGCCACCAGCCCATAAACCGCACCAAACTGTGACTTATTCTCGATGCATAAATAGCTCTTGCAATGCTTCTGGCTGATCTTCACTCCAAAATCGACAATTCGGCTTATTAACTTACCCATCGAGCCAAAAATGAGCTTCGTCGCTGAACACAAGAAGCGCGCGATGAATTTTCTTAACAGAGCACGCATTTTGATAATAAAATTCAATAATTTGCAAGCGTTGTTCGTTTGTAAGACGATTCATGGTTAAATTATAGACCAAACTGAAGATGTTTGACAGTGAAACAAAACACGAAACGTGCGTCAGCTGTTTAAACCAGTGCTGCCAAAAAGATAATAGCTAAAAAATCACCCATTATATTAGCGGAATATAACAAATCTTAAAATGTTGTTTATAGACATATTTTAACATAAAATAAGTAATGACGTAGAAAACAAAATAAATTTTCTGTAAATATTTTACTGGATAACCCCATTTCTTTAAATCTTAAAGTGAACGACGTCACGGGTAAAAGCTAGTTACAAAATAAAACATGGGTGGGAGTAGGTCTTTTTTGATCTACCTTGTATATATTTTTAAGAAATGTTGCTTCTTTTTTTGGCAACTTTTAACACTTTTTCTCTTTTAGTTTTGGTACTTTCTTATTTTCAAAAAATTTGGCTAGAGATATTGTCCAGATTTAAGTGGGGTATATTTTAAGAGGTTAAAACGAAAAATGTTTTACTTTTGATACTTTTTCTCTTTTGGATAAATTTGGTATACAGATTGCATATGGTCGAGATCAAAATATACGGTATTTTTTAATGGATAAAATTGGGATAAAACTGTTACTTTTTATCTCTTCGAAAAATTTGGTATTCATATAAAACATAACCTAAATTAACGTACAGAGTACTTTCTGGGGGAATAAAATGAGTCAAAGCTCGTACTTTTAGTACTTCGTTGCATTTGGTATAAAAAGTTCAAAATATACGGCACTTTTTAAGGGGTAAAAAATGGATCAAATTGGTACTTTTTGTACTTTTTCGGAATGCGTATGGTCCATTGGCTGGAATATATTTAGGCGCCCATTCATTGCTTTTCATATCGACAACTATATGTAGGTTGCTCAAGATTATTGAGTGCTCAAAAACCGGACACAGCTGACTAGTCAGTACTGATGCATATAACGGACACAGCTGACCAGTCAGTACTGACTGGTCAGTACTGACGCATATACCGGCCACAGCTGACTAGTCAGTACTGATTCATATATTCGTCACTGTTGACGTATTTTTTAGTTTTAATAAAACACTATTAAAATAAAACATCTCATTCAATTCTCATACAAATTTTTGTCTTTATTTAAAATAAAATTCAATATTTTTTGGTTTCCAAAATAACTTAAATAAATAAATATTTTTTTTTTTTAACTAAATTTTTTAAATTAATTATGTTTTGTTTGCATTCGAAAACGTTTGCTGGATCAAACATCATTCAACAGTTTCTTAATTACATTAAACAAGCACCTTCTTACAAATAAAGTTCAGTCAATAAAAAGTGTTAAAAATAAAGCTAAACTTTTACCAATTTATTGGTCACGCTTATTTTTTGATTTTTTTTCTCTTTTAGATTGATTATTTTAGTTTAAATTAAAAAAATTGTCGTCATTTTATTTATTAACCCCTTTTTCTTTTATGTATTTTTGTTGCTTTACCCTATGGTGGGCACGTTCAACCGCTTTTCTTATACTTTTTTCATACTCCCCGGCTCCTAGGTTCTGAAAAACATCTAAAATATGAAGTAAAAAAAAAGACAGAAATGTTAAATATTCAAAGACTAAAATTATTTAATGTCTGTACATACCTCTTACAATTTTATTTAGCAGCGTGAGATTTGACAACGGAAGTTTTCCCTACCTTCCATCCCAATTATATTTATATAGCAAATCATCTGCAAACGATGCACTAATAACACTGCCAACATCTAAAGAAACACCTTCAATTTTATGAATATAGGACTTCTGTAAAGAAGTTGAATTACTGTTTGAGCAAGTAAAATATATAAAATATTGTGATTGTTACCATGGCCTGAGCGTAATCGGAGTCTAGCTTCTCCTCTATTTCTTGCACTGCTGTTGTGGTCCGCAAGGGGAGCATGCTGGCGGTCTCATCAAGCCCTTGATCAGAAGTCTCTCCTGTCATGCGGCTGAGGTACTCTTGGGCTTTTTTTATGCCTACTTTACACTCCATTAGAATTTTAGCTTATTGATGGAACAGGTTGTATATTAGATCTTTCACTTCGTGCACTATCTTCGTTTTCTATTAACCTTCTATACATTTTAATTTTGGACTCAAATGTCTTTTTTTCCAATGATAGACAATTTTGCAAACGTCTTTTTTTCATAGTTATCTTTTATCACAAAAAGTATACTTTTATTATTTAATTTAATTTCTTAATAGGTATTTTCTATCTTATTGTCACTTTTTTATATTTTAATAGGTATTTGTGTTATTTTTATTGTCACTCAATTCTTGCTTTCTGTCAAGGCAAATATTATTTTTTATCACTCTTTATTGTCACTGTCAATATTTATTTCACTTTTTTTATATTTATTTTAAATAATATAATGGGCGCACGTCACAATTTCATAAAATTCCTTTCGCTTTTAAAATTAATCTTGAATTTTTTACATATTTTACACATTCCATTCAAAAATGAAACTGTCTAACATACATTCGTTGTTTCACTCTTACATACGCATTTCATTCCTGGAGTAATTAGCGTTGCCACTAGCAAACATTTCTTCCTAAAATGTTTTTAACAACAGCAATTCCCAAAATTCCACCACTTTTTTTTTAAATAATTAATACAAATTTAGCTAAATTCTTATAATTATTAAAATTTATGAAACGTATTAACAGATATATTCAACATATTATTAAGTATATATAAAAATAAGAAGAAAAGATTAATAAAATTTAGGCTTTGCAAAATATTCCTAATTTGGTATACAAACGCACACGAGTGGCAACGCCACTTGTAACAATAAAAACAAACAAAAATAGTGCGTGTGTATTAGTTTCGGTCATCCATTTCTTGTAGGGGAGCTATAGGAAAGTTGTAAAAAAAACTCATAAAATTCAGAAAAATGCATGAAATCTTTATTTGAATCGATAGTACGGTCCATATAATTAAATGTTTGAAGATTATTTCATGCAAATGTTGACCGTGATTGCGCCTCAAATGGTCCATCCGCTTAGTCCAATGTTGGCATTCTGTTTCCAACATTTCGGCCGGTATCTCACGAATAAATGCTTCAATGTTTTCTTCCAATGCGTCAATTGAAGCGGGCATGTGTGTATAGACATGAGCTTTAACGTAGCCGCACAAAAAATAGTCTAAAGACGTTAAATCGCACGATCTAGGCGGCCAATTGACCGGTCCCGAAATACAAAATACCTTCTTACAAATAAAGTTCAGTCAATAAAAAGTGTTAAAAATAAAGCTAAACTTTTACCAATTTATTGGTCACGCTTATTTTTTGATTTTTTTTCTCTTTTAGATTGATTATTTTAGTTTAAATTAAAAAAAATGTCGTCATTTTATTTATTAACCCCTTTTTCTTTTATGTATTTTTGTTGCTTTACCCTATGGTGGGCACGTTCAACCGCTTTTCTTATACTTTTTTCATACTCCCCGGCTCCTAGGTTCTGAAAAACATCTAAAATATGAAGTAAAAAAAAAGACAGAAATGTTAAATATTCAAAGACTAAAATTATTTAATGTCTGTACATACCTCTTACAATTTTATTTAGCAGCGTGAGATTTGACAACGGAAGTTTTCCCCACCTTCCATCCCAATTATATTTATATAGCAAATCATCTGCAAACGATGCACTAATAACACTGCCAACATCTAAAGAAACACCTTTAATTTTATGAATATAGGACTTCTGTAAAGAAGTTGAATTACTGTTTGAGCAAGTAAAATATATAAAATATTGTGATTGTTACCATGGCCTGAGCGTAATCGGAGTCTAGCTTCTCCTCTATTTCTTGCACTGCTGTTGTGGTCCGCAAGGGGAGCATGCTGGCGGTCTCATCAAGCCCTTGATCAGAAGTCTCTCCTGTCATGCGGCTGAGGTACTCTTGGGCTTTTTTTATGCCTACTTTACACTCCATTAGAATTTTAGCTTATTGATGGAACTGGTTGTATATTAGATCTTTCACTTCGTGCACTATCTTCGTTTTCTATTAACCTTCTATACATTTTAATTTTGGACTCAAATGTCTTTTTTTCCAATGATAGACAATTTTGCAAACGTCTTTTTTTCATAGTTATCTTTTATCACAAAAAGTATACTTTTATTATTTAATTTAATTTCTTAATAGGTATTTTCTATCTTATTGTCACTTTTTTATATATTAATAGGTATTTGTGTTATTTTTATTGTCACTCAATTCTTGCTTTCTGTCAAGGCAAATATTATTTTTTATCACTCTATTGTCACTGTCAATTTTTATTTCACTTTTTTTATATTTATTTTAAATAATATAATGGGCGCACGTCACAATTTCATAAAATTCCTTTCGCTTTTAAAATTAATCTTGAATTTTTTACATATTTTACACATTCCATTCAAAAATGAAACTGTCTAACATACATTCGTTGTTTCACTCTTACATACGCATTTCATTCCTGGAGTAATTAGCGTTGCCACTAGCAAACATTTCTTCCTAAAATGTTTTTAACAACAGCAATTCCCAAAATTCCACCACTTTTTTTTTAAATAATTAATACAAATTTAGCTAAATTCTTATAATTATTAAAATTTATGAAACGTATTAACAGATATATTCAACATATTATTAAGTATATATAAAAATAAGAAGAAAAGATTAATAAAATTTGGGCTTTGCAAAATATTCCTAATTTGGTATACAAACGCACACGAGTGGCAACGCCACTTGTAACAATAAAAACAAACAAAAATAGTGCGTGTGTATTAGTTTCGGTCATCCATTTCTTGTAGGGGAGCTATAGGAAAGTTGTAAAAAAAACTCATAAAATTCAGAAAAATGCATGAAATCTTTATTTGAATCGATAGTACGGTCCATATAATTAAATGTTTGAAGATTATTTCATGCAAATGTTGACCGTGATTGCGCCTCAAATGGTCCATCCGCTTAGTCCAATGTTGGCATTCTGTTTCCAACATTTTGGCCGGTATCTCACGAATAAATGCTTCAATGTTTTCTTCCAATGCGTCAATTGAAGCGGGCATGTGTGTATAGACATGAGCTTTAACGTAGCCACACAAAAAATAGTCTAAAGACGTTAAATCGCACGATCTAGGCGGCCAATTGACCGGTCCCGAACGTGAAATAAAATGTTCACCGAACTCGCCTCTCAATAAGTCCATTGTTAAGCGTGCTGTGTGGCATGTGGCACCGTCTTGTTGAAACCACATGTCGTGCAAGTCAACAAGCTCTTGCATTTTGGGCAAAAAAAAGTTGGATATCATCTCACGGTAGCGCTCACCATTCACAGTTACGTTACGATTCGCATCATCTTGGAACGGTCCAATGATGCCACCAGCCCATAAACCGCACCAAACTGTGACTTTTTCTCGATGCATAAATAGCTCTTGCAATGCTTCTGGCTGATCTTCACTCCAAAATCGACAATTCGGCTTATTAACTTACCCATTGAGCCAAAAATGAGCTTCGTCGCTGAACACAAGAAGCGCGCGATGAATTTTCTTAACAGAGCACGCATTTTGATAATAAAATTCAATAATTTGCAAGCGTTGTTCGTTTGTAAGACGATTCATGGTTAAATTATAGACCAAACTGAAGATGTTTGACAGTGAAACAAAACACGAAACATGCGTCAGCTGTTTAAACCAGTGCTGCCAAAAAGATAATAGCTAAAAAATCACCCATTATATTAGCGGAATATAACAAATCTTAAAATGTTGTTTATAGACATATTTTAACATAAAATAAGTAATGACGTAGAAAACAAAATAAATTTTCTGTAAATATTTTACTGGATAACCCCATTTCTTTAAATCTTAAAGTGAACGACGTCACGGGTAAAAGCTAGTTACAAAATAAAACATGGGTGGGGGTAGGTCTTTTTTGATCTACCTTGTATATATATTTTTAAGAAATGTTGCTTCTTTTTTTGGCAACTTTTAACACTTTTTCTCTTTTAGTTTTGGTACTTTCTTATTTTCAAAAAATTTGGCTAGAGATATTGTCCAGATTTAAGTGGGGTATATTTTAAGAGGTTAAAACGAAAAATGTTTTACTTTTGATACTTTTTCTCTTTTGGATAAATTTGGTATACAGATTGCATATGGTCGAGATCAAAATATACGGTATTTTTTAATGGATAAAATTGGGATAAAACTGTTACTTTTTATCTCTTCGAAAAATTTGGTATTCATATAAAACATAACCTAAATTAACGTACAGAGTACTTTCTGGGGGAATAAAATGAGTCAAAGCTCGTACTTTTAGTACTTCGTTGCATTTGGTATAAAAAGTTCAAAATATACGGCACTTTTTAAGGGGTAAAAAATGGATCAAATTGGTACTTTTTGTACTTTTTCGGAATGCGTATGGTCCATTGGCTGGAATATATTTAGGCGCCCATTCATTGCTTTTCATATCGACAACTATATGTAGGTTGCTCAAGATTATTGAGTGCTCAAAAACCGGACACAGCTGACTAGTCAGTACTGATGCATATAACGGACACAGCTGACCAGTCAGTACTGACTGGTCAGTACTGACGCATATACCGGCCACAGCTGACTAGTCAGTACTGATTCATATATTCGTCACTGTTGACGTATTTTTTAGTTTTAATAAAACACTATTAAAATAAAACATCTCATTCAATTCTCATACAAATTTTTGTCTTTATTTAAAATAAAATTCAATATTTTTTGGTTTCCAAAATAACTTAAATAAATAAATATTTTTTTTTTTTAACTAAATTTTTTAAATTAATTATGTTTTGTTTGCATTCGAAAACGTTTGCTGGATCAAACATCATTCAACAGTTTCTTAATTACATTAAACAAGCACCTTCTTACAAATAAAGTTCAGTCAATAAAAAGTGTTAAAAATAAAGCTAAACTTTTACCAATTTATTGGTCACGCTTATTTTTTGATTTTTTTTCTCTTTTAGATTGATTATTTTAGTTTAAATTAAAAAAATTGTCGTCATTTTATTTATTAACCCCTTTTTCTTTTATGTATTTTTGTTGCTTTACCCTATGGTGGGCACGTTCAACCGCTTTTCTTATACTTTTTTCATACTCCCCGGCTCCTAGGTTCTGAAAAACATCTAAAATATGAAGTAAAAAAAAAAGACAGAAATGTTAAATATTCAAAGACTAAAATTATTTAATGTCTGTACATACCTCTTACAATTTTATTTTGCAGCGTGAGATTTGACAACGGAAGTTTTCCCCACCTTCTATCCCAATTATATTTATATAGCAAATCATCTGCAAACGATGCACTAATTACACTGCCAACATCTAAAGAAACACCTTTAATTTTATGAATATAGGACTTCTGTAAAGAAGTTGAATTACTGTTTGAGCAAGTAAAATATATAAAATATTGTGATTGTTACCATGGCCTGAGCGTAATCGGAGTCTAGCTTCTCCTCTATTTCTTGCACTGCTGTTGTGGTCCGCAAGGGGAGCATGCTGGCGGTCTCATCAAGCCCTTGATCAGAAGTCTCTCCTGTCATGCGGCTGAGGTACTCTTGGGCTTTTTTTATGCCTACTTTACACTCCATTAGAATTTTAGCTTATTGATGGAACAGGTTGTATATTAGATCTTTCACTTCGTGCACTATCTTCGTTTTCTATTAACCTTCTATACATTTTAATTTTGGACTCAAATGTCTTTTTTTCCAATGATAGACAATTTTGCAAACGTCTTTTTTTCATAGTTATCTTTTATCACAAAAAGTATACTTTTATTATTTAATTTAATTTCTTAATAGGTATTTTCTATCTTATTGTCACTTTTTTATATTTTAATAGGTATTTGTGTTATTTTTATTGTCACTCAATTCTTGCTTTCTGTCAAGGCAAATATTATTTTTTATCACTCTTTATTGTCATTGTCAATTTTTTATTTCACTTTTTTTATATTTATTTTAAATAATATAATGGGCGCACGTCACAATTTCATAAAATTCCTTCGCTTTTAAAATTAATCTTGAATTTTTTACATATTTTACACATTCCATTCAAAAATGAAACTGTCTAACATACATTCGTTGTTTCACTCTTACATACGCATTTCATTCCTGGAGTAATTAGCGTTGCCACTAGCAAACATTTCTTCCTAAAATGTTTTAACAACAGCAATTCCCAAAATTCCACCACTTTTTTTTTAAATAATTAATACAAATTTAGCTAAATTCTTATAATTATTAAAATTTATGAAACGTATTAACAGATATATTCAACATATTATTAAGTATATATAAAAATAAGAAGAAAAGATTAATAAAATTTGGGCTTTGCAAAATATTCCTAATTTGGTATACAAACGCACACGAGTGGCAACGCCACTTGTAACAATAAAAACAAACAAAATAGTGCGTGTGTATTAGTTTCGGTCATCCATTTCTTGTAGGGGAGCTATAGGAAAGTTGTAAAAAAAACTCATAAAATTCAGAAAAATTCATGAAATCTTTATTTGAATCGATAGTACGGTCCATATAATTAAATGTTTGAAGATTATTTCATGCAAATGTTGACCGTGATTGCGCCTCAAATGGTCCATCCGCTTAGTCCAATGTTGGCATTCTGTTTCCAACATTTCGGCCGGTATCTCACGAATAAATGCTTCAATGTTTTCTTCCAATGCGTCAATTGAAGCGGGCATGTGTGTATAGACATGAGCTTTAACGTAGCCGCACAAAAAATAGTCTAAAGACGTTAAATCGCACGATCTAGGCGGCCAATTGAACCGGTCCCGAACGTGAAAATAAAATGTTCACCGAACTCGCCTCTCAATAAGTCCATTGTTAAGCGTGCTGTGTGGCATGTGGCACCGTCTTGTTGAAACCACATGTCGTGCAAGTCAACAAGCTCTTGCATTTTGGGCAAAAAAAAGTTGGATATCATCTCACGGTAGCGCTCACCATTCACAGTTACGTTTCGATTCGCATCATCTTGGAACGGTCCAATGATGCCACCAGCCCATAAACCGCACCAAACTGTGACTTTTTCTCGATGCATAAATAGCTCTTGCAATGCTTCTGGCTGATCTTCACTTCCAAAATCGACAATTCGGCTTATTAACTTACCCATTGAGCCAAAAATGAGCTTCGTCGCTGAACACAAGAAAGCGCGCGATGAATTTTCTTAACAGAGCAACGCATTTTGATAATAAAATTCAATAATTTGCAAGCGTTGTTCGTTGTAAGACGATTCATGGTTAAATTATAGACCAAACTGAAGATGTTTGACAGTGAAACAAAACACGAAACGTGCGTCAGCTGTTTAAAACCAGTGCTGCCAAAAAGATAATAGCTAAAAATCACCCATTATATTAGCGGAATATAACAAATCTTAAAATGTTGTTTATAGACATATTTTAACATAAATAAGTAATGACGTAGAAAACAAAATAAATTTTCTGTAAATATTTTACTGGATAACCCCATTTCTTTAAATCTTAAAGTGAACGACGTCACGGGTAAAAGCTAGTTACAAAATAAAACATGGGTGGGGGTAGGTCTTTTTTGATCTACCTTGTATATATATTTTTAAGAAATGTTGCTTCTTTTTTTGGCAACTTTTAACACTTTTTCTCTTTTAGTTTTGGTACTTTCTTATTTTCCAAAAATTTGGCTAGAGATATTGTCCAGATTTAAGTGGGGTATATTTTAAGAGGTTTAAAACGAAAAAATGTTTAACTTTTGATACTTTTTCTCTTTTGGATAAATTTGGTATACAGATTGCATATGGTCGAGATCAAAATATACGGTATTTTTTAATGGATAAAATTGGGATAAAACTGTTACTTTTTATCTCTTCGAAAAATTTGGTTATTCATATAAAACATAACCTAAATTAACGTACAGAGTACTTTCTGGGGGAATAAAATGAGTCAAAGCTCGTACTTTTAGTACTTCGTTGCATTTGGTATAAAAAGTTCAAAATATACGGCACTTTTAAGGGGTAGAAAAAATGGATCAAATTGGTACTTTTTGTACTTTTTCGGAATGCGTATGGTCCATTGGCTGGAATATATTTAGGCGCCCATTCATTGCTTTTCATATCGACAACTATATGTAGGCTTGCTCAAGATTATTGAGTGCTCAAAAACCGGACACAGCTGACTAGTCAGTACTGATGCATATAACGGACACAGCTGACCAGTCAGTACTGACTGGTCAGTACTGACGCATATACCGGCCACAGCTGACTAGTCAGTACTGATTCATATATTCGTCACTGTTGACGTATTTTTTAGTTTTAATAAAACACTATTAAAATAAAACATCTCATTCAATTCTCATACAAATTTTTGTCTTTATTTAAAATAAAATTCAATATTTTTTGGTTTCCAAAATAACTTAAATAAATAAATATTTTTTTTTTTTAACTAAATTTTTTAAATTAATTATGTTTTGTTTGCATTCGAAAACGTTTTGCTGGATCAAACATCATTCAACAGTTTCTTAATTACATTAAACAAGCACCTTCTTACAAATAAAGTTCAGTCAATAAAAAGTGTTAAAAATAAAGCTTAAACTTTTACCAATTTATTGGTCACGCCTTATTTTTTGATTTTTTTTCTCTTTTAGATTGATTATTTTAGTTTAAATTAAAAAAATTGTCGTCATTTTATTTATTAACCCCTTTTTCTTTTATGTATTTTTGTTGCTTTACCCTATGGTGGGCACGTTCAACCGCTTTTCTTTATACTTTTTTCATACTCCCCCGGCTCCTAGGTTCTGAAAAACATCTAAAATATGAAGTAAAAAAAAAAGACAGAAATGTTAAATATTCAAAGACCTAAAATTATTTAATGTCTGTACATACCTCTTACAATTTTATTTAGCAGCGTGAGATTTGACAACGGAAGTTTTCCCCACCTTCCATCCCAATTATATTTATATAGCAAATCATCTGCAAACGATGCACTAATTACACTGCCAACATCTAAGAAAACACCTTTAATTTTATGAATATAGGACTTCTGTAAAGAAGTTGAATTACTGTTTGAGCAAGTAAAATATATAAAATATTGTGATTGTTACCATGGCCTGAGCGTAATCGGAGTCTAGCTTCTCCTCTATTTCTTGCACTGCTGTTTGTGGTCCGCAAGGGGAGCATGCTGGCGGTCTCATCAAGCCCTTGATCAGAAGTCTCTCCTGTCATGCGGCTGAGGTACTCTTGGGCTTTTTTTATGCCTACTTTACACTCCATTAGAATTTTAGCTTATTGATGGAACAGGTTGTATATTAGATCTTTCACTTCGTGCACTATCTTCGTTTTCTATTAACCTTCTATACATTTTAATTTTGGACTCAAATGTCTTTTTTTCCAATGATAGACAATTTTGCAAACGTCTTTTTTTCATAGTTATCTTTTATCACAAAAAGTATACTTTTATTATTTAATTTAATTTCTTAATAGGGTATTTTCTATCTTATTGTCACTTTTTTATATTTTAATAGGTATTTGTGTTATTTTTATTGTCACTCAATTCTTGCTTTCTGTCAAGGCAAATATTATTTTTTATCACTCTTTATTGTCACTGTCAATTTTTATTTCACTTTTTTTATATTTATTTTAAATAATATAATGGGCGCACCGTCACAATTTCATAAAATTCCTTTCGCTTTTAAAATTAATCTTGAATTTTTTACATATTTTACACATTCCATTCAAAAATGAAACTGTCTAACATACATTCGTTGTTTCACTCTTACATACGCATTTCATTCCTGGAGTAATTAGCGTTGCCACTAGCAACATTTCTTCCTAAAATGTTTTTAACAACAGCAATTCCCAAAATCCACCACTTTTTTTTTAAATAATTAATACAAATTTAGCTAAATTCTTATAATTATTAAAATTTATGAAACGTATTAACAGATATATTCAACATATTATTAAGTATATATAAAATAAGAAGAAAAGATTAATAAAATTTGGGCTTTGCAAAATATTCCTAATTTGGTTTACAAACGCACACGAGTGGCAACGCCACTTGTAACAATAAAAACAAACAAAAATAGTGCGTGTGTATTAGTTTCGGTCATCCATTTCTTGTAGGGGAGCTATAGGAAAGTTGTAAAAAAAACTCATAAAATTCAGAAAAATGCATGAAATCTTTATTTGAATCGATAGTACGGTCCATATAATTAATGTTTGAAGATTATTTCATGCAAATGTTGACCGTGATTGCGCCTCAAATGGTCCATCCGCTTAGTCCAATGTTGGCATTCTGTTTCCAACATTTCGGCCGGTATCTCACGAATAAATGCTTCAATGTTTTCTTCCAATGCGGTCAATTGAAGCGGGCATGTGTGTATAGACATGAGCTTTAACGTAGCCGCACAAAAAATAGTCTAAAGACGTTAAATCGCACGATCCTAGGCGGCCAATTGACCGGTCCCGAACGTGAAATAAAATGTTCACCGAACTCGCCTCTCAATAAGTCCATTGTTAAGCGTGCTGTGTGGCATGTGGCACCGTCTTGTTGAAACCACATGTCGTGCAAGTCAACAAGCTCTTGCATTTTGGGCAAAAAAAAGTTGGATATCATCTCACGGTAGCGCTCACCATTCACAGTTACGTTACGATTCGCATCATCTTGGAACGGTCCAATGATGCCACCAGCCCATAAACCGCACCAAACTGTGACTTTTTCTCGATGCATAAATAGCTCTTGCAATGCTTCTGGCTGATCTTCACTCCAAAATCGACAATTCGGCTTATTAACTTAGCCCATTGAGCCAAAAATGAGCTTCGTCCGCTGAACACAGAAAGCGCGCGATGAATTTTCTTAACAGAGCACGCATTTTGATAATAAAATTCAATAATTTGCAAGCGTTGTTCGTTTGTAAGACGATTCATGGTTAAATTATAGACCAAACTGAAGATGTTTGACAGTGAAACAAAACACGAACGTGCGTCAGCTGTTAAACCAGTGCTGCCAAAAAGATAATAGCTAAAAAAATCACCCATTATATTAGCGGAATATAACAAATCTTAAAATGTTGTTTATAGACATATTTTAACATAAAATAAGTAATGACGTAGAAAACAAAATAAATTTTCTGTAAATATTTTACTGGATAACCCCATTTCTTTAAATCTTAAAGTGAACGACGTCACGGGTAAAAGCTAGTTACAAAATAAAACATGGGTGGGGTAGGTCTTTTTTGATCTACCTTGTATATATATTTTTAAGAAATGTTGCTTCTTTTTTTGGCAAACTTTTAACACTTTTCTCTTTTAGTTTTGGTACTTTCTTATTTTCAAAAATTTGGCTAGAGATATTGTCCAGATTTAAGTGGGGTTATTTTAAGAGGTTAAAACGAAAAATGTTTTACTTTTGATACTTTTTCTCTTTTAAATAAATTTGGTATACAGATTGCATATGGTCGAGATCAAAATATACGGTATTTTTTAATGGATAAAATTGGGATAAAACTGTTACTTTTATCTCTTCGAAAAATTTGGTATTCATATAAAACATAACCTAAATTAACGTACAGAGTACTTTCTGGGGGAATAAAATGAGTCAAAGCTCGTACTTTTAGTACTTCGTTGCATTTGGGTATAAAAAGTTCAAAATATACGGCACTTTTTAAGGGGTAAAAAATGGATCAAATTGGTACTTTTTGTACTTTTTCGGAATGCGTATGGTCCATTGGCTGGAATATATTTAGGCGCCCATTCATTGCTTTTCATATCGACAACTATATGTAGGTTGCTCAAGATTATTGAGTGCTCAAAAACCGGACACAGCTGACTAGTCAGTACTGATGCATATAACGGACACAGCTGACCAGTCAGTACTGACTGGTCAGTACTGACGCATATACCGGCCACAGCTGACTAGTCAGTACTGATTCATATATTCGTCACTGTTGACGTATTTTTTAGTTTTAATAAAACACTATTAAAATAAAACATCTCATTCAATTCTCATACAAATTTTTGTCTTTATTTAAAATAAAATTCAATATTTTTTGGTTTCCAAAATAACTTAAATAAATAAATATTTTTTTTTTTTAACTAAATTTTTTAAATTAATTATGTTTTGTTTGCATTCGAAAACGTTTGCTGGATCAAACATCATTCAACAGTTTCTTAATTACATTAAACAAGCACCTTCTTACAAATAAAGTTCAGTCAATAAAAAGTGTTAAAAATAAAGCTAAACTTTTACCAATTTATTGGTCACGCTTATTTTTTTGATTTTTTTTCTCTTTTAGATTGATTATTTTAGTTTAAATTAAAAAATTGTCGTCATTTTATTTATTAACCCCTTTTTCTTTTATGTATTTTTGTTGCTTTACCCTATGGTGGGCACGTTCAACCGCTTTTCTTATACTTTTTTCATACTCCCCCGGCTCCTAGGTTCTGAAAAACATCTAAAATATGAAGTAAAAAAAAAAAGACAGAAATGTTAAATATTCAAAGACTAAAATTATTTAATGTCTGTACATACCTCTTACAATTTTATTTAGCAGCGTGAGATTTGACAACGGAAGTTTTCCCCACCTTCCATCCCAATTATATTTATATAGCAAATCATCTGCAAACGATGCACTAATTACACCTGCCAACATCTAAAGAAACACCTTTAATTTTATGAATATAGGACTTCTGTAAAGAAGTTGAATTACTGTTTGAGCAAGTAAAATATATAAAATATTGTGATTGTTACCATGGCCTGAGCGTAATCGGAGTCTAGCTTCTCCTCTATTTCTTGCACTGCTGTTGTGGTCCGCAAGGGGAGCATGCTGGCGGTCTCATCAAGCCCTTGATCAGAAGTCTCTCCTGTCATGCGGCTGAGGTACTCTTGGGCTTTTTTTATGCCTACTTTACACTCCATTAGAATTTTAGCTTATTGATGGAACAGGTTGTATATTAGATCTTTCACTTCGTGCACTATCTTCGTTTTCTATTAACCTTCTATACATTTTAATTTTGGACTCAAATGTCTTTTTTTCCAATGATAGACAATTTTGCAAACGTCTTTTTTTCATAGTTATCTTTTATCACAAAAAGTATACTTTTATTATTTAATTTAATTTCTTAATAGGTATTTTCTATCTTATTGTCACTTTTTTATATTTTAATAGGTATTTGTGTTATTTTTATTGTCACTCAATTCTTGCTTTCTGTCAAGGCAAATATTATTTTTTATCACTCTTTATTGTCACTGTCAATTTTTATTTCACTTTTTTTATATTTATTTTAAATAATATAATGGGCGCACGTCACAATTTCATAAAATTCCTTTCGCTTTTAAAATTAATCTTGAATTTTTTACATATTTTACACATTCTATTCAAAAATGAAACTGTCTAACATACATTCGTTGTTTCACTCTTACATACGCATTTCATTCCTGGAGTAATTAGCGTTGCCACTAGCAAACATTTCTTCCTAAAATGTTTTTAACAACAGCAATTCCCAAAATTCCACCACTTTTTTTTTAAATAATTAATACAAATTTAGCTAAATTCTTATAATTATTAAAATTTATGAAACGTATTAACAGATATATTCAACATATTATTAAGTATATATAAAAATAAGAAGAAAAGATTAATAAAATTTAGGCTTTGCAAAATATTCCTAATTTGGTATACAAACGCACACGAGTGGCAACGCCACTTGTAACAATAAAAACAAACAAAAATAGTGCGTGTGTATTAGTTTCGGTCATCCATTTCTTGTAGGGGAGCTATAGGAAAGTTGTAAAAAAAACTCATAAAATTCAGAAAAATGCATGAAATCTTTATTTGAATCGATAGTACGGTCCATATAATTAAATGTTTGAAGATTATTTCGTGCAAATGTTGACCGTGATTGCGCCTCAAATGGTCCATCCGCTTAGTCCAATGTTGGCATTCTGTTTCCAACATTTCGGCCGGTATCTCACGAATAAATGCTTCAATGTTTTCTTCCAATGCGTCAATTGAAGCGGGCATGTGTGTATAGACATGAGCTTTAACGTAGCCGCACAAAAAATAGTCTAAAGACGTTAAATCGCACGATCTAGGCGGCCAATTGACCGGTCCCGAACGTGAAATAAAATGTTCACCGAACTCGCCTCTCAATAAGTCCATTGTTAAGCGTGCTGTGTGGCATGTGGCACCGTCTTGTTGAAACCACATGTCGTGCAAGTCAACAAGCTCTTGCATTTTGGGCAAAAAAAAGTTGGATATCATCTCACGGTAGCGCTCACCATTCACAGTTACGTTACGATTCGCATCATCTTGGAACGGTCCAATGATGCCACCAACCCATAAACCGCACCAAACTGTGACTTTTTCTCGATGCATAAATAGCTCTTGCAATGCTTCTGGCTGATCTTCACTCCAAAATCGACAATTCGGCTTATTAACTTACCCATTGAGCCAAAAATGAGCTTCGTCGCTGAACACAAGAAGCGCGCGATGAATTTTCTTAACAGAGCACGCATTTTGATAATAAAATTCAATAATTTGCAAGCGTTGTTCGTTTGTAAGACGATTCATGGTTAAATTATAGACCAAACTGAAGATGTTTGACAGTGAAACAAAACACGAAACGTGCGTCAGCTGTTTAAACCAGTGCTGCCAAAAAGATAATAGCTAAAAAATCACCCATTATATTAGCGGAATATAACAAATCTTAAAATGTTGTTTATAGACATATTTTAACATAAAATAAGTAATGACGTAGAAAACAAAATAAATTTTCTGTAAATATTTTACTGGATAACCCCATTTCTTTAAATCTTAAAGTGAACGACGTCACGGGTAAAAGCTAGTTACAAAATAAAACATGGGTGGGGGTAGGTCTTTTTTGATCTACCTTGTATATATATTTTTAAGAAATGTTGCTTCTTTTTTTGGCAACTTTTAACACTTTTTCTCTTTTAGTTTTGGTACTTTCTTATTTTCAAAAAATTTGGCTAGAGATATTGTCCAGATTTAAGTGGGGTATATTTTAAGAGGTTAAAACGAAAAATGTTTTACTTTTGATACTTTTTCTCTTTTGGATAAATTTGGTATACAGATTGCATATGGTCGAGATCAAAATATACGGTATTTTTTAATGGATAAAATTGGGATAAAACTGTTACTTTTTATCTCTTCGAAAAATTTGGTATTCATATAAAACATAACCTAAATTAACGTACAGAGTACTTTCTGGGGGAATAAAATGAGTCAAAGCTCGTACTTTTAGTACTTCGTTGCATTTGGTATAAAAAGTACAAAATATACGGCACTTTTTAAGGGGTAAAAAATGGATCAAATTGGTACTTTTTGTACTTTTTCGGAATGCGTATGGTCCATTGGCTGGAATATATTTAGGCGCCCATTCATTGCTTTTCATATCGACAACTATATGTAGGTTGCTCAAGATTATTGAGTGCTCAAAAATCGGACACAGCTGACTAGTCAGTACTGATGCATATAACGGACACAGCTGACCAGTCAGTACTGACTGGTCAGTACTGACGCATATACCGGCCACAGCTGACTAGTCAGTACTGATTCATATATTCGTCACTGTTGACGTATTTTTTAGTTTTAATAAAACACTATTAAAATAAAACATCTCATTCAATTCTCATACAAATTTTTGTCTTTATTTAAAATAAAATTCAATATTTTTTTGGTTTCCAAAATAACTTAAATAAATAAATATTTTTTTTTTTTTAACTAAATTTTTTAAATTAATTATGTTTTGTTTGCATTCGAAAACGTTTGCTGGATCAAACATCATTCAACAGTTTCTTAATTACATTAAACAAGCACCTTCTTACAAATAAAGTTCAGTCAATAAAAAGTGTTAAAAATAAAGCTAAACTTTTACCAATTTATTGGTCAAGCTTATTTTTTGATTTTTTTTCTCTTTTAGATTGATTATTTTAGTTTAAATTAAAAAAATTGTCGTCATTTTATTTATTAACCCCTTTTTCTTTTATGTATTTTTGTTGCTTTACCCTATGGTGGGCACGTTCATTCGCTTTTCTTATACTTTTTTCATACTCCCCGGCTCCTAGGTTCTGAAAAACATCTAAAATATGAAGTAAAAAAAAAGACAGAAATGTTAAATATTCAAAGACTAAAATTATTTAATGTCTGTACATACCTCTTACAATTTTATTTAGCAGCGTGAGATTTGACAACGGAAGTTTTCCCCACCTTCCATCCCAATTATATTTATATAGCAAATCATCTGCAAACGATGCACTAATAACACTGCCAACATCTAAAGAAACACCTTTAATTTTATGAATATAGGACTTCTGTAAAGAAGTTGAATTACTGTTTGAGCAAGTAAAATATATAAAATATTGTGATTGTTACCATGGCCTGAGCGTAATCGGAGTCTAGCTTCTCCTCTATTTCTTGCACTGCTGTTGTGGTCCGCAAGGGGAGCATGCTGGCGGTCTCATCAAGCCCTTGATCAGAAGTCTCTCCTGTCATGCGGCTGAGGTACTCTTGGCTTTTTTTATGCCTACTTTACACTCCATTAGAATTTTAGCTTATTGATGGAACAGGTTGTATATTAGATCTTTCACTTCGTGCACTATCTTCGTTTTCTATTAACCTTCTATACATTTTAATTTTGGACTCAAATGTCTTTTTTTCCAATGATAGACAATTTTGCAAACGTCTTTTTTTCATAGTTATCTTTTATCACAAAAAGTATACTTTTATTATTTAATTTAATTTCTTAATAGGTATTTTCTATCTTATTGTCACTTTTTTATATTTTAATAGGTATTTGTGTTATTTTTATTGTCACTCAATTCTTGCTTTCTGTCAAGGCAAATATTATTTTTTATCACTCTTTATTGTCACTGTCAATTTTTATTTCACTTTTTTTTATATTTATTTTAAATAATATAATGGGCGCACGTCACAATTTCATAAAATTCCTTTCGCTTTTAAAATTAATCTTGAATTTTTTACATATTTTACACATTCCATTCAAAAATGAAACTGTCTAACATACATTCGTTGTTTCACTCTTACATACGCATTTCATTCCTGGAGTAATTAGCGTTGCCACTAGCAAACATTTCTTCCTAAAATGTTTTTAACAACAGCAATTCCCAAAATTCCGCCACTTTTTTTTTAAATAATTAATACAAATTTAGCTAAATTCTTATAATTATTAAAATTTATGAAACGTATTAACAGATATATTCAACATATTATTAAGTATATATAAAAATAAGAAGAAAAGATTAATAAAATTTGGGCTTTGCAAAATATTCCTTATTTGGTATACAAACGCACACGAGTAGCAACGCCACTTGTAACAATAAAAACAAACAAAAATAGTGCGTGTGTATTAGTTTCGGTCATCCATTTCTTGTAGGGGAGCTATAGGAAAGTTGTAAAAAAAACTCATAAAATTCAGAAAAATGCATGAAATCTTTATTTGAATCGATAGTACGGTCCATATAATTAAATGTTTGAAGATTATTTCATGCAAATGTTGACCGTGATTGCGCCTCAAATGGTCCATCCGCTTAGTCCAATGTTGGCATTCTGTTTCCAACATTTCGGCCGGTATCTCACGAATAAATGCTTCAATGTTTTCTTCCAATGCGTCAATTGAAGCGGGCATGTGTGTATAGACATGAGCTTTAACGTAGCCGCACAAAAAATAGTCTAAAGACGTTAAATCGCACGACTAGGCGGCCAATTGACCGGTCCCGAACGTGAAATAAAATGTTCACCGAACTCGCCTCTCAATAAGTCCATTGTTAAGCGTGCTGTGTGGCATGTGGCACCGTTTTGTTGAAACCACATGTCGTGCAAGTCAACAAGCTCTTGCATTTTGGGCAAAAAAAAGTTGGATATCATCTCACGGTAGCGCTCACCATTCACAGTTACGTTACGATTCGCATCATCTTGGAACGGTCCAATGATGCCACCAGCCCATAAACCGCACCAAACTGTGACTTTTTCTCGATGCATAAATAGCTCTTGCAATGCTTCTGGCTGATCTTCACTCCAAAATCGACAATTCGGCTTATTAACTTACCCATTGAGCCAAAAATGAGCTTCGTCGCTGAACACAAGAAGCGCGCGATGAATTTTCTTAACAGAGCACGCATTTTGATAATAAAATTCAATAATTTGCAAGCGTTGTTCGTTTGTAAGACGATTCATGGTTAAATTATAGACCAAACTGATGATGTTTGACAGTGAAACAAAACACGAAACGTGCGTCAGCTGTTTAAACCAGTGCTGCCAAAAAGATAATAGCTAAAAAATCACCCATTATATTAGCGGAATATAACAAATCTTAAAATGTTGTTTATAGACATATTTTAACATAAAATAAGTAATGACGTAGAAAATAAAATAAATTTTCTGTAAATATTTTACTGGATAACCCCATTTCTTTAAATCTTAAAGTGAACGACGTCACGGGTAAAAGCTAGTTACAAAATAAAACATGGGTGGGGGTAGGTCTTTTTTGATCTACCTTGTATATATATTTTTAAGAAATGTTGCTTCTTTTTTTGGCAACTTTTAACACTTTTTCTCTTTTAGTTTTGGTACTTTCTTATTTTCAAAAAATTTGGCTAGAGATATTGTCCAGATTTAAGTGGGGTATATTTTAAGAGGTTAAAACGAAAAATGTTTTACTTTTGATACTTTTTCTCTTTTGGATAAATTTGGTATACAGATTGCATATGGTCGAGATCAAAATATACGGTATTTTTTAATGGATAAAATTGGGATAAAACTGTTATTTTTTATCTCTTCGAAAAATTTGGTATTCATATAAAACATAACCTAAATTAACGTACAGAGTACTTTCTGGGGGAATAAAATGAGTCAAAGCTCGTACTTTTAGTACTTCGTTGCATTTGGTATAAAAAGTACAAAATATACGGCACTTTTTAAGGGGTAAAAAATGGATCAAATTGGTACTTTTTGTACTTTTTCGGAATGCGTATGGTCCATTGGCTGGAATATATTTAGGCGCCCATTCATTGCTTTTCATATCGACAACTATATGTAGGTTGCTCAAGATTATTGAGTGCTCAAAAACCGGACACAGCTGACTAGTCAGTACTGATGCATATAACGGACACAGCTGACCAGTCAGTACTGACTGGTCAGTACTGACGCATATACCGGCCACAGCTGACTAGTCAGTACTGATTCATATATTCGTCACTGTTGACGTATTTTTTAGTTTTAATAAAACACTATTAAAATAAAACATCTCATTCAATTCTCATACAAATTTTTGTCTTTATTTAAAATAAAATTCAATATTTTTTTGGTTTCCAAAATAACTTAAATAAATAAATATTTTTTTTTTTTAACTAAATTTTTTAAATTAATTATGTTTTGTTTGCATTCGAAAACGTTTGCTGGATCAAACATCATTCAACAGTTTCTTAATTACATTAAACAAGCACCTTCTTACAAATAAAGTTCAGTCAATAAAAAGTGTTAAAAATAAAGCTAAACTTTTACCAATTTATTGGTCACGCTTATTTTTTGATTTTTTTTCTCTTTTAGATTGATTATTTTAGTTTAAATTAAAAAAATTGTCGTCATTTTATTTATTAACCCCTTTTTCTTTTATGTATTTTTGTTGCTTTACCCTATGGTGGGCACGTTCAACCGCTTTTCTTATACTTTTTTCATACTCCCCGGCTCCTAGGTTCTGAAAAACATCTAAAATATGAAGTAAAAAAAAAAGACAGAAATGTTTTAAATATTCAAAGACTAAAATTATTTAATGTCTGTACATACCTCTTACAATTTTATTTAGCAGCGTGAGATTTGACAACGGAAGTTTTCCCCACCTTCCATCCCAATTATATTTATATAGCAAATCATCTGCAAACGATGCACTAATTACACTGCCAACATCTAAAGAAACACCTTTAATTTTATGAATATAGGACTTCTGTAAAGAAGTTGAATTACTGTTTGAGCAAGTAAAATATATAAAATATTGTGATTGTTACCATGGCCTGAGCGTAATCGGAGTCTAGCTTCTCCTCTATTTCTTGCACTGCTGTTGTGGTCCGCAAGGGGAGCATGCTGGCGGTCCCATCAAGCCCTTGATCAGAAGTCTCTCCTGTCATGCGGCTGAGGTACTCTTGGGCTTTTTTTATGCCTACTTTACACTCCATTAGAATTTTAGCTTATTGATGGAACAGGTTGTATATTAGATCTTTCACTTCGTGCACTATCTTCGTTTTCTATTAACCTTCTATACATTTTAATTTTGGACTCAAATGTCTTTTTTTCCAATGATAGACAATTTTGCAAACGTCTTTTTTTCATAGTTATCTTTTATCACAAAAAGTATACTTTTATTATTTAATTTAATTTCTTAATAGGTATTTTCTATCTTATTGTCACTTTTTTATATTTTAATAGGTATTTGTGTTATTTTTATTGTCACTCAATTCTTGCTTTCTGTCAAGGCAAATATTATTTTTTATCACTCTTTATTGTCACTGTCAATTTTTATTTCACTTTTTTTATATTTATTTTAAATAATATAATGGGCGCACGTCACAATTTCATAAAATTCCTTTCGCTTTTAAAATTAATCTTGAATTTTTCCCGAACGTGAAATAAAATGTTCACCGAACTCGCCTCTCAATAAGTCCATTGTTAAGCGTGCTGTGTGGCATGTGGCACCGTCTTGTTGAAACCACATGTCGTGCAAGTCAACAAGCTCTTGCATTTTGGGCAAAAAAAAGTTGGATATCATCTCACGGTAGCGCTCACCATTCACAGTTACGTTACGATTCGCATCATCTTGGAACGGTCCAATGATGCCACCAGCCCATAAACCGCACCAAACTGTGACTTTTTCTCGATGCATAAATAGCTCTTGCAATGCTTCTGGCTGATCTTCACTCCAAAATCGACAATTCGGCTTATTAACTTACCCATTGAGCCAAAAATGAGCTTCGTCGCTGAACACAAGAAGCGCGCGATGAATTTTCTTAACAGAGCACGCATTTTGATAATAAAATTCAATAATTTGCAAGCGTTGTTCGTTTGTAAGACGATTCATGGTTAAATTATAGACCAAACTGAAGATGTTTGATAGTGAAACAAAACACGAAACGTGCGTCAGCTGTTTAAACCAGTGCTTCCAAAAAGATAATAGCTAAAAAATCACCCATTATATTAGCGGAATATAACAAATCTTAAAATGTTGTTTATAGACATATTTTAACATAAAATAAGTAATGACGTAGAAAACAAAATAAATTTTCTGTAAATATTTTACTGGATAACCCCATTTCTTTAAATCTTAAAGTGAACGACGTCACGGGTAAAAGCTAGTTACAAAATAAAACATGGGTGGGGGTAGGTCTTTTTTGATCTACTTTGTATATATATTTTTAAGAAATGTTGCTTCTTTTTTTGGCAACTTTTAACACTTTTTCTCTTTTAGTTTTGGTACTTTCTTATTTTCAAAAAATTTGGCTAGAGATATTGTCCAGATTTAAGTGGGGTATATTTTAAGAGGTTAAAACGAAAAATGTTTTACTTTTGATACTTTTTCTCTTTTGGATAAATTTGGTATACAGATTGCATATGGTCGAGATCAAAATATACGGTATTTTTTAATGGATAAAATTGGGATAAAACTGTTACTTTTTATCTCTTCGAAAAATTTGGTATTCATATAAAACATAACCTAAATTAACGTACAGAGTACTTTCTGGGGGAATAAAATGAGTCAAAGCTCGTACTTTTAGTACTTCGTTGCATTTGGTATAAAAAGTTCAAAATATACGGCACTTTTTAAGGGGTAAAAAATGGATCAAATTGGTACTTTTTGTACTTTTTCGGAATGCGTATGGTCCATTGGCTGGAATATATTTAGGCGCCCATTCATTGCTTTTCATATCGACAACTATATGTAGGTTGCTCAAGATTATTGAGTGCTCAAAAACCGGACACAGCTGACTAGTCAGTACTGATGCATATAACGGACACAGCTGACCAGTCAGTACTGACTGGTCAGTACTGACGCATATACCGGCCACAGCTGACTAGTCAGTACTGATTCATATATTCGTCACTGTTGACGTATTTTTTAGTTTTAATAAAACACTATTAAAATAAAACATCTCATTCAATTCTCATACAAATTTTTGTCTTTATTTAAAATAAAATTCAATATTTTTTTGGTTTCCAAAATAACTTAAATAAATAAATATTTTTTTTTTTTAACTAAATTTTTTAAATTAATTATGTTTTGTTTGCATTCGAAAACGTTTGCTGGATCAAACATCATTCAACAGTTTCTTAATTACATTAAACAAGCACCTTCTTACAAATAAAGTTCAGTCAATAAAAAGTGTTAAAAATAAAGCTAAACTTTTACCAATTTATTGGTCACGCTTATTTTTTGATTTTTTTTCTCTTTTAGATTGATTATTTTAGTTTAAATTAAAAAAATTGTCGTCATTTTATTTATTAACCCCTTTTTCTTTTATGTATTTTTGTTGCTTTACCCTATGGTGGGCACGTTCAACCGCTTTTCTTATACTTTTTTCATACTCCCCGGCTCCTAGGTTCTGAAAACATCTAAAATATGAAGTAAAAAAAAAGACAGAAATGTTAAATATTCAAAGACTAAAATTATTTAATGTCTGTACATACCTCTTACAATTTTATTTAGCAGCGTGAGATTTGACAACGGAAGTTTTCCCCACCTTCCATCCCAATTATATTTATATAGCAAATCATCTGCAAACGATGCACTAATAACACTGCCAACATCTAAAGAAACACCTTTAATTTTATGAATATAGGACTTCTGTAAAGAAGTTGAATTACTGTTTGAGCAAGTAAAATATATAAAATATTGTGATTGTTACCATGGCCTGAGCGTAATCGGAGTCTAGCTTCTCCTCTATTTCTTGCACTGCTGTTGTGGTCCGCAAGGGGAGCATGCTGGCGGTCTCATCAAGCCCTTGATCAGAAGTCTCTCCTGTCATGCGGCTGAGGTACTCTTGGGCTTTTTTTATGCCTACTTTACACTCCATTAGAATTTTAGCTTATTGATGGAACAGGTTGTATATTAGATCTTTCACTTCGTGCACTATCTTCGTTTTCTATTAACCTTCTATACATTTTAATTTTGGACTCAAATGTCTTTTTTTCCAATGATAGACAATTTTGCAAACGTCTTTTTTTCATAGTTATCTTTTATCACAAAAAGTATACTTTTATTATTTAATTTAATTTCTTAATAGGTATTTTCTATCTTATTGTCACTTTTTTATATTTTAATAGGTATTTGTGTTATTTTTATTGTCACTCAATTCTTGCTTTCTGTCAAGGCAAATATTATTTTTTATCACTCTTTATTGTCACTGTCAATTTTTATTTCACTTTTTTTATATTTATTTTAAATAATATAATGGGCGCACGTCACAATTTCATAAAATTCCTTTCGCTTTTAAAATTAATCTTGAATTTTTTACATATTTTACACATTCCATTCAAAAATGAAACTGTCTAACATACATTCGTTGTTTCACTCTTACATACGCATTTCATTCCTGGAGTAATTAGCGTTGCCACTAGCAAACATTTCTTCCTAAAATGTTTTTAACAACAGCAATTCCCAAAATTCCACCACTTTTTTTTTAAATAATTAATACAAATTTAGCTAAATTCTTATAATTATTAAAATTTATGAAACGTATTAACAGATATATTCAACATATTATTAAGTATATATAAAAATAAGAAGAAAAGATTAATAAAATTTGGGCTTTGCAAAATATTCCTAATTTGGTATACAAACGCACACGAGTGGCAACGCCACTTGTAACAATAAAAACAAACAAAAATAGTGCGTGTGTATTAGTTTCGGTCATCCATTTCTTGTAGGGGAGCTATAGGAAAGTTGTAAAAAAAACTCATAAAATTCAGAAAAATGCATGAAATCTTTATTTGAATCGATAGTACGGTCCATATAATTAAATGTTTGAAGATTATTTCATGCAAATGTTGACCGTGATTGCGCCTCAAATGGTCCATCCGCTTAGTCCAATGTTAGCATTCTGTTTCCAACATTTCGGCCGGTATCTCACGAATAAATGCTTCAATGTTTTCTTCCAATGCGTCAATTGAAGCGGGCATGTGTGTATAGACATGAGCTTTAACGTAGCCGCACAAAAAATAGTCTAAAGACGTTAAATCGCACGATCTAGGCGGCCAATTGACCGGTCCCGAACGTGAAATAAAATGTTCACCGAACTCGCCTCTCAATAAGTCCATTGTTAAGCGTGCTGTGTGGCATGTGGCACCGTCTTGTTGAAACCACATGTCGTGCAAGTCAACAAGCTCTTGCATTTTGGGCAAAAAAAAGTTGGATATCATCTCACGGTAGCGCTCACCATTCACAGTTACGTTACGATTCGCATCATCTTGGAACGGTCCAATGATGCCACCAGCCCATAAACCGCACCAAACTGTGACTTTTTCTCGATGCATAAATAGCTCTTGCAATGCTTCTGGCTGATCTTCACTCCAAAATCGACAATTCGGCTTATTAACTTACCCATTGAGCCAAAAATGAGCTTCGTCGCTGAACACAAGAAGCGCGCGATGAATTTTCTTAACAGAGCACGCATTTTGATAATAAAATTCAATAATTTGCAAGCGTTGTTCGTTTGTAAGACGATTCATGGTTAAATTATAGACCAAACTGAAGATGTTTGACAGTGAAACAAAACACGAAACGTGCGTCAGCTGTTTAAACCAGTGCTGCCAAAAAGATAATAGCTAAAAAATCACCCATTATATTAGCGGAATATAACAAATCTTAAAATGTTGTTTATAGACATATTTTAACATAAAATAAGTAATGACGTAGAAAACAAAATAAATTTTCTGTAAATATTTTACTGGATAACCCCATTTCTTTAAATCTTAAAGTGAACGACGTCACGGGTAAAAGCTAGTTACAAAATAAAACATGGGTGGGGGTAGGTCTTTTTTGATCTACCTTGTATATATATTTTTAAGAAATGTTGCTTCTTTTTTTGGCAACTTTTAACACTTTTTCTCTTTTAGTTTTGGTACTTTCTTATTTTCAAAAAATTTGGCTAGAGATATTGTCCAGATTTAAGTGGGGTATATTTTAAGAGGTTAAAACGAAAAATGTTTTACTTTTGATACTTTTTCTCTTTTGGATAAATTTGGTATACAGATTGCATATGGTCGAGATCAAAATATACGGTATTTTTTAATGGATAAAATTGGGATAAAACTGTTACTTTTTATCTCTTCGAAAAATTTGGTATTCATATAAAATTTAACCTAAATTAACGTACAGAGTACTTTCTGGGGGAATAAAATGAGTCAAAGCTCGTACTTTTAGTACTTCGTTGCATTTGGTATAAAAATTACAAAATATACGGCACTTTTTAAGGGGTAAAAAATGGATCAAATTGGTACTTTTTGTACTTTTTCGGAATGCGTATGGTCCATTGGCTGGAATATATTTAGGCGCCCATTCATTGCTTTTCATATCGACAACTATATGTAGGTTGCTCAAGATTATTGAGTGCTGAAAAACCGGACACAGCTGACTAGTCAGTACTGATGCATATAACGGACACAGCTGACCAGTCAGTACTGACTGGTCAGTACTGACGCATATACCGGCCACAGCTGACTAGTCAGTACTGATTCATATATTCGTCACTGTTGACGTATTTTTTAGTTTTAATAAAACACTATTAAAATAAAACATCTCATTCAATTCTCATACAAATTTTTGTCTTTATTTAAAATAAAATTCAATATTTTTTTGGTTTCCAAAATAACTTAAATAAATAAATATTTTTTTTTTTTAACTAAATTTTTTAAATTAATTATGTTTTGTTTGCATTCGAAAACGTTTGCTGGATCAAACATCATTCAACAGTTTCTTAATTACATTAAACAAGCACCTTCTTACAAATAAAGTTCAGTCAATAAAAAGTGTTAAAAATAAAGCTAAACTTTTACCAATTTATTGGTCACGCTTATTTTTTGATTTTTTTTCTCTTTTAGATTGATTATTTTAGTTTAAATTAAAAAAATTGTCGTCATTTTATTTATTAACCCCTTTTTCTTTTATGTATTTTTGTTGCTTTACCCTATGGTGGGCACGTTCAACCGCTTTTCTTATACTTTTTTCATACTCCCCGGCTCCTAGGTTCGAAAAACATCTAAAATATGAAGTAAAAAAAAAGACAGAAATGTTAAATATTCAAAGACTAAAATTATTTAATGTCTGTACATACCTCTTACAATTTTATTTAGCAGCGTGAGATTTGACAACGGAAGTTTTCCCCACCTTCCATCCCAATTATATTTATATAGCAAATCATCTGCAAACGATGCACTAATAACACTGCCAACATCTAAAGAAACACCTTTAATTTTATGAATATAGGACTTCTGTAAAGAAGTTGAATTACTGTTTGAGCAAGTAAAATATATAAAATATTGTGATTGTTACCATGGCCTGAGCGTAATCGGAGTCTAGCTTCTCCTCTATTTCTTGCACTGCTGTTGTGGTCCGCAAGGGGAGCATGCTGGCGGTCTCATCAAGCCCTTGATCAGAAGTCTCTCCTGTCATGCGGCTCAGGTACTCTTGGGCTTTTTTTATGCCTACTTTACACTCCATTAGAATTTTAGCTTATTGATGGAACAGGTTGTATATTAGATCTTTCACTTCGTGCA
Organism: Pollenia angustigena; assembly: GCA_930367215.1. NCBI lineage: Eukaryota > Metazoa > Arthropoda > Insecta > Diptera > Polleniidae > Pollenia > Pollenia angustigena. The sequence goes on from OV884058.1 coordinate 128,735,800, forward strand.
CTATCTTCGTTTTCTATTAACCTTCTATACATTATAATTTTGGACTCAAATGTCTTTTTTTCCAATGATAGACAATTTTGCAAACGTCTTTTTTTCATAGTTATCTTTTATCACAAAAAGTATACTTTTATTATTTAATTTAATTTCTTAATAGGTATTTTCTATCTTATTGTCACTTTTTTATATTTTAATAGGTATTTGTGTTATTTTTATTGTCACTCAATTCTTGCTTTCTGTCAAGGCAAATATTATTTTTTATCACTCTTTATTGTCACTGTCAATTATTATTTCACTTTTTTTATATTTATTTTAAATAATATAATTTGCGCACGTCACAATTTCATAAAATTCCTTTCGCTTTTAAAATTAATCTTGAATTTTTTACATATTTTACACATTCCATTCAAAAATGAAACTGTCTAACATACATTCGTTGTTTCACTCTTACATACGCATTTCATTCCTGGGTAATTAGCGTTGCCACTAGCAAACATTTCTTCCTAAAATGTTTTTAACAACAGCAATTCCCAAAATTCCACCACTTTTTTTTTAAATAATTAATACAAATTTAGCTAAATTCTTATAATTATTAAAATTTATGAAACGTATTAACAGATATATTCAACATATTATTAAGTATATATAAAAATAAGAAGAAAAGATTAATAAAATTTGGGCTTTGCAAAATATTCCTAATTTGGTATACAAACGCACACGAGTGGCAACGCCACTTGTAACAATAAAAACAAACAAAAATAGTGCGTGTGTATTAGTTTCGGTCATCCATTTCTTGTAGGGGAGCTATAGGAAAGTTGTAAAAAAAACTCAGTAAATTCAGAAAAATGCATGAAATCTTTATTTGAATCGATAGTACGGTCCATATAATTAAATGTTTGAAGATTATTTCATGCAAATGTTGACCGCGATTGCGCCTCAAATGGTCCATCCGCTTAGTCCAATGTTGGCATTCTGTTTCCAACATTTCGGCCGGTATCTCACGAATAAATGCTTCAATGTTTTATTCCAATGCGTCAATTGAAGCGGGCATGTGTGTATAGACATGAGCTTTAACGTAGCCGCACAAAAAATAGTCTAAAGACGTTAAATCGCACGATCTAGGCGGCCAATTGACCGGTCCGAACGTGAAATAAAATGTTCACCGAACTCGCCTCTCAATAAGTCCATTGTTAAGCGTGCTGTGTGGCATGTGGCACCGTCTTGTTGAAACCACATGTCGTGCAAGTCAACAAGCTCTTGCATTTTGGGCAAAAAAAAGTTGGATATCATCTCACGGTAGCGCTCACCATTCACAGTTACGTTACGATTCGCATCATCTTGGAACGGTCCAATGATGCCACCAGCCCATAAACCGCACCAAACTGTGACTTTTTCTCGATGCATAAATAGCTCTTGCAATGCTTCTGGCTGATCTTCACTCCAAAATCGACAATTCGGCTTATTAACTTACCCATTGAGCCAAAAATGAGCTTCGTCGCTGAACACAAGAAGCGCGCGATGAATTTTCTTAACAGAGCACGCATTTTGATAATAAAATTCAATAATTTGCAAGCGTTGTTCGTTTGTAAGACGATTCATGGTTAAATTATAGACCAAACTGAAGATGTTTGACAGTGAAACAAAACACGAAACGTGCGTCAGCTGTTTAAACCAGTGCTGCCAAAAAGATAATAGCTAAAAAATCACCCATTATATTAGCGGAATATAACAAATCTTAAAATGTTGTTTATAGACATATTTTAACATAAAATAAGTAATGACGTAGAAAACAAAATAAATTTTCTGTAAATATTTTACTGGATAACCCCATTTCTTTAAATCTTAAAGTGAACGACGTCACGGGTAAAAGCTAGTTACAAAATAAAACATGGGTGGGGGTAGGTCTTTTTTGATCTACCTTGTATATATATTTTTAAGAAATGTTGCTTTTTTTTTTGGCAACTTTTAACACTTTTTCTCTTTTAGTATTGGTACTTTCTTATTTTCAAAAAATTTGGCTAGAGATATTGTCCAGATTTAAGTGGGGTATATTTTAAGAGGTTAAAACGAAAAATGTTTTACTTTTGATACTTTTTCTCTTTTGGATAAATTTGGTATACAGATTGCATATGGTCGAGATCAAAATATACGGTATTTTTTAATGGATAAAATTGGGATAAAACTGTTACTTTTTATCTCTTCGAAAAATTTGGTATTCATATAAAACATAACCTAAATTAACGTACAGAGTACTTTCTGGGGGAATAAAATGAGTCAAAGCTCGTACTTTTAGTACTTCGTTGCATTTGGTATAAAAAGTACAAAATATACGGCACTTTTTAAGGGGTAAAAAATGGATCAAATTGGTACTTTTTGTACTTTTTCGGAATGCGTATGGTCCATTGGCTCGAATATATTTAGGCGCCCATTCATTGCTTTTCATATCGACAACTATATGTAGGTTGCTCAAGATTATTGAGTGCTCAAAAACCGGACACAGCTGACTAGTCAGTACTGATGCATATAACGGACACAGCTGACCAGTCAGTACTGACTGGTCAGTACTGACGCATATACCGGCCACAGCTGACTAGTCAGTACTGATTCATATATTCGTCACTGTTGACGTATTTTTTAGTTTTTATAAAACACTATTAAAATAAAACATCTCATTCAATTCTCATACAAATTTTTGTCTTTATTTAAAATAAAATTCAATATTTTTTTGGTTTCCAAAATAACTTAAATAAATAAATATTTTTTTTTTTTAACTAAATTTTTTAAATTAATTATGTTTTGTTTGCATTCGAAAACGTTTGCTGGATCAAACATCATTCAACAGTTTCTTAATTACATTAAACAAGCACCTTCTTACAAATAAAGTTCAGTCAATAAAAAGTGTTAAAAATAAAGCTAAACTTTTACCAATTTATTGGTCACGCTTATTTTTTGATTTTTTTTCTCTTTTAGATTGATTATTTTAGTTTAAATTAAAAAAATTGTCGTCATTTTATTTATTAACCCCTTTTTCTTTTATGTATTTTTGTTGCTTTACCCTATGGTGGGCACGTTCAACCGCTTTTCTTATACTTTTTTCATACTCCCCGGCTCCTAGGTTCTGAAAAACATCTAAAATATGAAGTAAAAAAAAAGACAGAAATGTTAAATATTCAAAGACTAAAATTATTTAATGTCTGTACATACCTCTTACAATTTTATTTAGCAGCGTGAGATTTGACAACGGAAGTTTTCCCCACCTTCCATCCCAATTATATTTATATAGCAAATCATCTGCAAACGATGCACTAATAACACTGCCAACATCTAAAGAAACACCTTTAATTTTATGAATATAGGACTTCTGTAAAGAAGTTGAATTACTGTTTGAGCAAGTAATATATATAAAATATTGTGATTGTTACCATGGCCTGAGCGTAATCGGAGTCTAGCTTCTCCTCTATTTCTTGCACTGCTGTTGTGGTCCGCAAGGGGAGCATGCTGGCGGTCTCATCAAGCCCTTGATCAGAAGTCTCTCCTGTCATGCGGCTGAGGTACTCTTGGGCTTTTTTTATGCCTACTTTACACTCCATTAGAATTTTAGCTTATTGATGGAACAGGTTGTATATTAGATCTTTCACTTCGTGCACTATCTTCGTTTTCTATTAACCTTCTATACATTTTAATTTTGGACTCAAATGTCTTTTTTTCCAATGATAGACAATTTTGCAAACGTCTTTTTTTCATAGTTATCTTTTATCACAAAAAGTATACTTTTATTATTTAATTTAATTTCTTAATAGGTATTTTCTATCTTATTGTCACTTTTTTATATTTTAATAGGTATTTGTGTTATTTTTATTGTCACTCAATTCTTGCTTTCTGTCAAGGCAAATATTATTTTTTATCACTCTTTATTGTCACTGTCAATTTTTATTTCACTTTTTTTATATTTATTTTAAATAATATAATGGGCGCACGTCACAATTTCATAAAATTCCTTTCGCTTTTAAAATTAATCTTGAATTTTTTACATATTTTACACATTCCATTCAAAAATGAAACTGTCTAACATACATTCGTTGTTTCACTCTTACATACGCATTTCATTCCTGGAGTAATTAGCGTTGCCACTAGCAAACATTTCTTCCTAAAATGTTTTTAACAACAGCAATTCCCAAAATTCCACCACTTTTTTTTTAAATAATTAATACAAATTTAGCTAAATTCTTATAATTATTAAAATTTATGAAACGTATTAACAGATATATTCAACATATTATTAAGTATATATAAAAATAAGAAGAAAAGATTAATAAAATTTGGGCTTTGCAAAATATTCCTAATTTGGTATACAAACGCACACGAGTGGCAACGCCACTTGTAACAATAAAAACAAACAAAAATAGTGCGTGTGTATTAGTTTCGGTCATCCATTTCTTGTAGGGGAGCTATAGGAAAGTTGTAAAAAAAACTCATAAAATTCAGAAAAATGCATGAAATCTTTATTTGAATCGATAGTACGGTCCATATAATTAAATGTTTGAAGATTATTTCATGCAAATGTTGACCGTGATTGCGCCTCAAATGGTCCATCTGCTTAGTCCAATGTTGGCATTCTGTTTCCAACATTTCGGCCGGTATCTCACGAATAAATGCTTCAATGTTTTCTTCCAATGCGTCAATTGAAGCGGGCATGTGTGTATAGACATGAGCTTTAACGTAGCCGCACAAAAAATAGTCTAAAGACGTTAAATCGCACGATCTAGGCGGCCAATTGACCGGTCCCGAACGTGAAATAAAATGTTCACCGAACTCGCCTCTCAATAAGTCCATTGTTAAGCGTGCTGTGTGGCATGTGGCACCGTCTTGTTGAAACCACATGTCGTGCAAGTCAACAAGCTCTTGCATTTTGGGCAAAAAAAAGTTGGATATCATCTCACGGTAGCGCTCACCATTCACAGTTACGTTACGATTCGCATCATCTTGGAACGGTCCAATGATGCCACCAGCCCATAAACCGCACCAAACTGTGACTTTTTCTCGATGCATAAATAGCTCTTGCAATGCTTCTGGCTGATCTTCACTCCAAAATCGACAATTCGGCTTATTAACTTACCCATTGAGCCAAAAATGAGCTTCGTCGCTGAACACAAGAAGCGCGCGATGAATTTTCTTAACAGAGCACGCATTTTGATAATAAAATTCAATAATTTGCAAGCGTTGTTCGTTTGTAAGACGATTCATGGTTAAATTATAGACCAAACTGAAGATGTTTGACAGTGAAACAAAACACGAAACGTGCGTCAGCTGTTTAAACCAGTGCTGCCAAAAAGATAATAGCTAAAAAATCACCCATTATATTAGCGGAATATAACAAATCTTAAAATGTTGTTTATAGACATATTTTAACATAAAATAAGTAATGACGTAGAAAACAAAATACATTTTCTGTAAATATTTTACTGGATAACCCCATTTCTTTAAATCTTAAAGTGAACGACGTCACGTCGTTTTAAGAAATGTTGCTTCTTTTTTTGGCAACTTTTAACACTTTTTCTCTTTTAGTTTTGGTACTTTCTTATTTTCAAAAAATTTGGCTAGAGATATTGTCCAGATTTAAGTGGGGTATATTTTAAGAGGTTAAAACGAAAAATGTTTTACTTTTGATACTTTTTCTCTTTTGGATAAATTTGGTATACAGATTGCATATGGTCGAGATCAAAATATACGGTATTTTTTAATGGATAAAATTGGGAAAAAACTGTTACTTTTTATCTCTTCGAAAAATTTGGTATTCATATAAAACATAACCTAAATTAACGTACAGAGTACTTTCTGGGGGAATAAAATGAGTCAAAGCTCGTACTTTTAGTACTTCGTTGCATTTGGTATAAAAAGTACAAAATATACGGCACTTTTTAAGGGGTAAAAAATGGATCAAATTGGTACTTTTTGTACTTTTTCGGAATGCGTATGGTCCATTGGCTGGAATATATTTAGGCGCCCATTCATTGCTTTTCATATCGACAACTATATGTAGGTTGCTCAAGATTATTGAGTGCTCAAAAACCGGACACAGCTGACTAGTCAGTACTGATGCATATAACGGACACAGCTGACCAGTCAGTACTGACTGGTCAGTACTGACGCATATACCGGCCACAGCTGACTAGTCAGTACTGATTCATATATTCGTCACTGTTGACGTATTTTTTAGTTTTAATAAAACACTATTAAAATAAAACATCTCATTCAATTCTCATACAAATTTTTGTCTTTATTTAAAATAAAATTCAATATTTTTTTGGTTTCCAAAATAACTTAAATAAATAAATATTTTTTTTTTTTAACTAAATTTTTTAAATTAATTATGTTTTGTTTGCATTCGAAAACGTTTGCTGGATCAAACATCATTCAACAGTTTCTTAATTACATTAAACAAGCACCTTCTTACAAATAAAGTTCAGTCAATAAAAAGTGTTAAAAATAAAGCTAAACTTTTACCAATTTATTGGTCACGCTTATTTTTTGATTTTTTTTCTCTTTTAGATTGATTATTTTAGTTTAAATTAAAAAAATTGTCGTCATTTTATTTATTAACCCCTTTTTCTTTTATGTATTTTTGTTGCTTTACCCTATGGTGGGCACGTTCAACCGCTTTTCTTATACTTTTTTCATACTCCCCGGCTCCTAGGTTCTGAAAAACATCTAAAATATGAATTAAAAAAAAAGACAGAAATGTTAAATATTCAAAGACTAAAATTATTTAATGTCTGTACATACCTCTTACAATTTTATTTAGCAGCGTGAGATTTGACAACGGAAGTTTTCCCCACCTTCCATCCCAATTATATTTATATAGCAAATCATCTGCAAACGATGCACTAATAACACTGCCAACATCTAAAGAAACACCTTTAATTTTATGAATATAGGACTTCTGTAAAGAAGTTGAATTACTGTTTGAGCAAGTAAAATATATAAAATATTGTGATTGTTACCATGGCCTGAGCGTAATCGGAGTCTAGCTTCTCCTCTATTTCTTGCACTGCTGTTGTGGTCCGCAAGGGGAGCATGCTGGCGGTCTCATCAAGCCCTTGATCAGAAGTCTCTCCTGTCATGCGGCTGAGGTACTCTTGGGCTTTTTTTATGCCTACTTTACACTCCATTAGAATTTTAGCTTATTGATGGAACAGGTTGTATATTAGATCTTTCACTTCGTGCACTATCTTCGTTTTCTATTAACCTTCTATACATTTTAATTTTGAACTCAAATGTCTTTTTTTCCAATGATAGACAATTTTGCAAACGTCTTTTTTTCATAGTTATCTTTTATCACAAAAAGTATACTTTTATTATTTAATTTAATTTCTTAATAGGTATTTTCTATCTTATTGTCACTTTTTTATATTTTAATAGGTATTTGTGTTATTTTTATTGTCACTCAATTCTTGCTTTCTGTCAAGGCAAATATTATTTTTTATCACTCTTTATTGTCACTGTCAATTTTTATTTCACTTTTATTATATTTATTTTAAATAATATAATGGGCGCACGTCACAATTTCATAAAATTCCTTTCGCTTTTAAAATTAATCTTGAATTTTTTACATATTTTACACATTCCATTCAAAAATGAAACTGTCTAACATACATTCGTTGTTTCACTCTTACATACGCATTTCATTCCTGGAGTAATTAGCGTTGCCACTAGCAAACATTTCTTCCTAAAATGTTTTTAACAACAGCAATTCCCAAAATTCCACCACTTTTTTTTTAAATAATTAATACAAATTTAGCTAAATTCTTATAATTATTAAAATTTATGAAACGTATTAACAGATATATTCAACATATTATTAAGTATATATAAAAATAAGAAGAAAAGTAATAAAATTTGGGCTTTGCAAAATATTCCTAATTTGGTATACAAACGCACACGAGTGGCAACGCCACTTGTAACAATAAAAACAAACAAAAATAGTGCGTGTGTATTAGTTTCGGTCATCCATTTCTTGTAGGGGAGCTATAGGAAAGTTGTAAAAAAAAACTCATAAAATTCAGAAAAATGCATGAAATCTTTATTTGAATCGATAGTACGGTCCATATAATTAAATGTTTGAAGATTATTTCATGCAAATGTTGACCGTGATTGCGCCTCAAATGGTCCATCCGCTTAGTCCAATGTTTCCAACATTTCGGCCGGTATCTCACGAATAAATGCTTCAATGTTTTCTTCCAATGCGTCAATTGAAGCGGGCATGTGTGTGACGTTAAATCGTACGATCTAGGCGGCCAATTGACCGGTCCCGAACGTGAAATAAAATGTTCACCGAACTCGCCTCTCAATAAGTCCATTGTTAAGCGTGCTGTGTGGCATGTGGCACCGTCTTGTTGAAACCACATGTCGTGCAAGTCAACAAGCTCTTGCATTTTGGGCAAAAAAAAGTTGGATATCATCTCACGGTAGCGCTCACCATTCACAGTTACGTTACGATTCGCATCATCTTGGAACGGTCCAATGATGCCACCAGCCCATAAACCGCACCAAACTGTGACTTTTTCTCGATGCATAAATAGCTCTTGCAATGCTTCTGGCTGATCTTCACTCCAAAATCGACAATTCGGCTTATTAACTTACCCATTGAGCCAAAAATGAGCTTCGTCGCTGAACACAAGAAGCGCGCGATGAATTTTCTTAACAGAGCACGCATTTTGATAATAAAATTCAATAATTTGCAAGCGTTGTTCGTTTGTAAGACGATTCATGGTTAAATTATAGACCAAACTGAAGATGTTTGACAGTGAAACAAAACACGAAACGTGCGTCAGCTGTTTAAACCAGTGCTGCCAAAAAGATAATAGCTAAAAAATCACCCATTATATGAGCGGAATATAACAAATCTTAAAATGTTGTTTATAGACATATTTTAACATAAAATAAGTAATGACGTAGAAAACAAAATAAATTTTCTGTAAATATTTTACTGGATAACCCCATTTCTTTAAATCTTAAAGTGAACGACGTCGCGGGTAAAAGCTAGTTACAAAATAAAACATGGGTGGGGGTAGGTCTTTTTTGATCTACCTTGTATATATATTTTTAAGAAATGTTGCTTCTTTTTTTGGCAACTTTTAACACTTTTTCTCTTTTAGTTTTGGTACTTTCTTATTTTCAAAAAATTTGGCTAGAGATATTGTCCAGATTTAAGTGGGGTATATTTTAAGAGGTTAAAACGAAAAATGTTTTACTTTTGATACTTTTTCTCTTTTGGATAAATTTGGTATACAGATTGCATATGGTCGAGATCAAAATATACGGTATTTTTTAATGGATAAAATTGGGATAAAACTGTTACTTTTTATCTCTTCGAAAAATTTGGTATTCATATAAAACATAACCTAAATTAACGTACAGAGTACTTTCTGGGGGAATAAAATGAGTCAAAGCTCGTACTTTTAGTACTTCGTTGCATTTGGTATAAAAAGTACAAAATATACGGCACTTTTTAAGGGGTAAAAAATGGATCAAATTGGTACTTTTTGTACTTTTTCGGAATGCGTATGGTCCATTGGCTGGAATATATTTAGGCACCCATTCATTGCTTTTCATATCGACAACTATATGTAGGTTGCTCAAGATTATTGAGTGCTCAAAAACCGGACACAGCTGACTAGTCAGTACTGATGCATATAACGGACACAGCTGACCAGTCAGTACTGACTGGTCAGTACTGACGCATATACCGGCCACAGCTGACTAGTCAGTACTGATTCATATATTCGTCACTGTTGACGTATTTTTTAGTTTTAATAAAACACTATTAAAATAAAACATCTCATTCAATTCTCATACAAATTTTTGTCTTTATTTAAAATAAAATTCAATATTTTTTTGGTTTCCAAAATAACTTAAATAAATAAATATTTTTTTTTTTTAACTAAATTTTTTAAATTAATTATGTTTTGTTTGCATTCGAAAACGTTTGCTGGATCAAACATCATTCAACAGTTTCTTAATTACATTAAACAAGCACCTTCTTACAAATAAAGTTCAGTCAATAAAAAGTGTTAAAAATAAAGCTAAACTTTTACCAATTTATTGGTCACGCTTATTTTTTGATTTTTTTTTCTCTTTTAGATTGATTATTTTAGTTTAAATTAAAAAAATTGTCGTCATTTTATTTATTAACCCCTTTTTCTTTTATGTATTTTTGTTGCTTTACCCTATGGTGGGCACGTTCAACCGCTTTTCTTATACTTTTTTCATACTCCCCGGCTCCTAGGTTCTGAAAAACATCTAAAATATGAAGTAAAAAAAAAGACAGAAATGTTAAATATTCAAAGACTAAAATTATTTAATGTCTGTACATACCTCTTACAATTTTATTTAGCAGCGTGAGATTTGACAACGGAAGTTTTCCCCACCTTCCATCCCAATTATATTTATATAGCAAATCATCTGCAAACGATGCACTAAAAACACTGCCAACATCTAAAGAAATACCTTTAATTTTATGAATATAGGACTTCTGTAAAGAAGTTGAATTACTGTTTGAGCAAGTAAAATATATAAAATATTGTGATTGTTACCATGGCCTGAGCGTAATCGGAGTCTAGCTTCTCCTCTATTTCTTGCACTGCTGTTGTGGTCCGCAAGGGGAGCATGCTGGCGGTCTCATCAAGCCCTTGATCAGAAGTCTCTCCTGTCATGCGGCTGAGGTACTCTTGGGCTTTTTTTATGCCTACTTTACACTCCATTAGAATTTTAGCTTATTGATGGAACAGGTTGTATATTAGATCTTTCACTTCGTGCACTATCTTCGTTTTCTATTAACCTTCTATACATTTTAATTTTGGACTCAAATGTCTTTTTTTCCAATGATAGACAATTTTGCAAACGTCTTTTTTTCATAGTTATCTTTTATCACAAAAAGTATACTTTTATTATTTAATTTAATTTCTTAATAGGTATTTTCTATCTTATTGTCACTTTTTTATATTTTAATAGGTATTTGTGTTATTTTTATTGTCACTCAATTCTTGCTTTCTGTCAAGGCAAATATTATTTTTTATCACTCTTTATTGTCACTGTCAATTTTTATTTCACTTTTTTTATATTTATTTTAAATAATATAATGGGCGCACGTCACAATTTCATAAAATTCCTTTCGCTTTTAAAATTAATCTTGAATTTTTTACATATTTTACACATTCCATTCAAAAATGAAACTGTCTAACATACATTCGTTGTTTCACTCTTACATACGCATTTCATTCCTGGAGTAATTAGCGTTGCCACTAGCAAACATTTCTTCCTAAAATGTTTTTAACAACAGCAATTCCCAAAATTCCACCACTTTTTTTTTAAATAATTAATACAAATTTAGCTAAATTCTTATAATTATTAAAATTTATGAAACGTATTAACAGATATATTCAACATATTATTAAGTATATATAAAAATAAGAAGAAAAGATTAATAAAAACAAAAAATAGTCTAAAGACGTTAAATCGCACGATCTAGGCGGCCAATTGACCGGTCCCGAACGTGAAATAAAATGTTCACCGAACTCGCCTCTCAATAAGTCCATTGTTAAGCGTGCTGTGTGGCATGTGGCACCGTCTTGTTGAAACCACATGTCGTGCAAGTCAACAAGCTCTTGCATTTTGAGCAAAAAAAAGTTGGATATCATCTCACGGTAGCGCTCACCATTCACAGTTACGTTACGATTCGCATCATCTTGGAACGGTCCAATGATGCCACCAGCCCATAAACCGCACCAAACTGTGACTTTTTCTCGATGCATAAATAGCTCTTGCAATGCTTCTGGCTGATCTTCACTCCAAAATCGACAATTCGGCTTATTAACTTACCCATTGAGCCAAAAATGAGCTTCGTCGCTGAACACAAGAAGCGCGCGATGAATTTTCTTAACAGAGCACGCATTTTGATAATAAAATTCAATAATTTGCAAGCGTTGTTCGTTTGTAAGACGATTCATGGTTAAATTATAGACCAAACTGAAGATGTTTGACAGTGAAACAAAACACGAAACGTGCGTCAGCTGTTTAAACCAGTGCTGCCAAAAAGATAATAGCTAAAAAATCACCCATTATATTAGCGGAATATAACAAATCTTAAAATGTTGTTTATAGACATATTTTAACATAAAATAAGTAATGACGTAGAAAACAAAATAAATTTTCTGTAAATATTTTACTGGATAACCCCATTTCTTTAAATCTTAAAGTGAACGACGTCACGGGTAAAAGCTAGTTACAAAATAAAACATGGGTGGGGGTAGGTCTTTTTTGATCTACCTTGTATATATATTTTTAAGAAATGTTGCTTCTTTTTTTGGCAACTTTTAACACTTTTTCTCTTTTAGTTTTGGTACTTTCTTATTTTCAAAAAATTTGGCTAGAGATATTGTCCAGATTTAAGTGGGGTATATTTTAAGAGGTTAAAACGAAAAATGTTTTACTTTTGATACTTTTTCTCTTTTGGATAAATTTGGTATACAGATTGCATATGGTCGAGATCAAAATATACGGTATTTTTTAATGGATAAAATTGGGATAAAACTGTTACTTTTTATCTCTTCGAAAAATTTGGTATTCATATAAAACATAACCTAAATTAACGTACAGAGTACTTTCTGGGGGAATAAAATGAGTCAAAGCTCGTACTTTTAGTACTTCGTTGCATTTGGTATAAAAGTACAAAATATACGGCACTTTTTAAGGGGTAAAAAATGGATCAAATTGGTACTTTTTGTACTTTTTCGGAATGCGTATGGTCCATTGGCTGGAATATATTTAGGCGCCCATTCATTGCTTTTCATATCGACAACTATATGTAGGTTGCTCAAGATTATTGAGTGCTCAAAAACCGGACACAGCTGACTAGTCAGTACTGATGCATATAACGGACACAGCTGACCAGTCAGTACTGACGCATATACCGGCCACAGCTGACTAGTCAGTACTGATTCATATATTCGTCACTGTTGACGTATTTTTTAGTTTTAATAAAACACTATTAAAATAAAACATCTCATTCAATTCTCATACAAATTTTTGTCTTTATTTAAAATAAAATTCAATATTTTTTTGGTTTCCAAAATAACTTAAATAAATAAATATTTTTTTTTTTTTTTAACTAAATTTTTTAAATTAATTATGTTTTGTTTGCATTCGAAAACGTTTGCTGGATCAAACATCATTCAACAGTTTCTTAATTACATTAAACAAGCACCTTCTTACAAATAAAGTTCAGTCAATAAAAAGTGTTAAAAATAAAGCTAAACTTTTACCAATTTATTGGTCACGCTTATTTTTTGATTTTTTTTCTCTTTTAGATTGATTATTTTAGTTTAAATTAAAAAAATTGTCGTCATTTTATTTATTAACCCCTTTTTCTTTTATGTATTTTTGTTGCTTTACCCTATGGTGGGCACGTTCAACCGCTTTTCTTATACTTTTTTCATATTCCCCGGCTCCTTGGTTCTGAAAAACATCTAAAATATGAAGTAAAAAAAAAGACAGAAATGTTAAATATTCAAAGACTAAAATTATTTAATGTCTGTACATACCTCTTACAATTTTATTTAGCAGCGTGAGATTTGACAACGGAAGTTTTCCCCACCTTCCATCCCAATTATATTTATATAGCAAATCATCTGCAAACGATGCACTAATAACACTGCTAACATCTAAAGAAACACCTTTAATTTTATGAATATAGGACTTCTGTAAAGAAGTTGAATTACTGTTTGAGCAAGTAAAATATATAAAATATTGTGATTGTTACCATGGCCTGAGCGTAATCGGAGTCTAGCTTCTCCTCTATTTCTTGCACTGCTGTTGTGGTCCGCAAGGGGAGCATGCTGGCGGTCTCATCAAGCCCTTGATCAGAAGTCTCTCCTGTCATGCGGCTGAGGTACTCTTGGGCTTTTTTTATGCCTACTTTACACTCCATTAGAATTTTAGCTTATTGATGGAACAGGTTGTATATTAGATCTTTCACTTCGTGCACTATCTTCGTTTTCTATTAACCTTCTATACATTTTAATTTTGGACTCAAATGTCTTTTTTTCCAATGATAGACAATTTTGCAAACGTCTTTTTTTCATAGTTATCTTTTATCACAAAAAGTATACTTTTATTATTTAATTTAATTTCTTAATAGGTATTTTCTATCTTATTGTCACTTTTTTATATTTTAATAGGTATTTGTGTTATTTTTATTGTCACTCAATTCTTGCTTTCTGTCAAGGCAAATATTATTTTTTGTCACTCTTTATTGTCACTGTCAATTTTTATTTCACTTTTTTTATATTTATTTTAAATAATATAATGGGCGCACGTCACAATTTCATAAAATTCCTTTCGCTTTTAAAATTAATCTTGAATTTTTTACATATTTTACACATTCCATTCAAAAATGAAACTGTCTAACATACATTCGTTGTTTCACTCTTACATACGCATTTCATTCCTGGAGTAATTAGCGTTGCCACTAGCAAACATTTCTTCCTAAAATGTTTTTAACAACAGCAATTCCCAAAATTCCACCACTTTTTTTTTAAATAATTAATACAAATTTAGCTAAATTCCTATAATTATTAAAATTTATGAAACGTATTAACAGATATATTCAACATATTATTAAGTATATATAAAAATAAGAAGAAAAGATTAATAAAATTTGGGCTTTGCAAAATATTCCTAATTTGGTATACAAACGCACACGAGTGGCAACGCCACTTGTAACAATAAAAACAAACAAAAATAGTGCGTGTGTATTAGTTTCGGTCATCCATTTCTTGTAGGGGAGCTATAGGAAAGTTGTAAAAAAAACTCATAAAATTCAGAAAAATGCATGAAATCTTTATTTGAATCGATAGTACGGTCCATATAATTAAATGTTTGAAGATTATTTCATGCAAATGTTGACCGTGATTGCGCCTCAAATGGTCCATCCGCTTAGTCCAATGTTGGCATTCTGTTTCCAACATTTCGGCCGGTATCTCACGAATAAATGCTTCAATGTTTTCTTCCAATGCGTCAATTGAAGCGGGCATGTGTGTATAGACATGAGCTTTAACGTAGCCGCACAAAAAATAGTCTAAAGACGTTAAATCGCACGATCTAGGCGGCCAATTGACCGGTCCCGAACGTGAAATAAAATGTTCACCGAACTCGCCTCTCAATAAGTCCATTGTTAAGCGTGCTGTGTGGCATGTGGCACCGTCTTGTTGAAACCACATGTCGTGCAAGTCAACAAGCTCTTGCATTTTGGGCAAAAAAAAGTTGGATATCATCTCACGGTAGCGCTCACCATTCACAGTTACGTTACGATTCGCATCATCTTGGAACGGTCCAATGATGCCACCAGCCCATAAACCGCACCAAACTGTGACTTTTTCTCGATGCATAAATAGCTCTTGCAATGCTTCTGGCTGATCTTCACTCCAAAATCGACAATTCGGCTTATTAACTTACCCATTGAGCCAAAAATGAGCTTCGTCGCTGAACACAAGAAGCGCGCGATGAATTTTCTTAACAGAGCACGCGTTTTGATAATAAAATTCAATAATTTGCAAGCGTTGTTCGTTTGTAAGACGATTCATGGTTAAATTATAGACCAAACTGAAGATGTTTGACAGTGAAACAAAACACGAAACGTGCGTCAGCTGTTTAAACCAGTGCTGCCAAAAAGATAATAGCTAAAAAATCACCCATTATATTAGCGGAATATAACAAATCTTAAAATGTTGTTTATAGACATATTTTAACATAAAATAAGTAATGACGTAGAAAACAAAATAAATTTTCTGTAAATATTTTACTGGATAACCCCATTTCTTTAAATCTTAAAGTGAACGACGTCACGGGTAAAAGCTAGTTACAAAATAAAACATGGGTGGGGGTAGGTCTTTTTTGATCTACCTTGTATATATATTTTTAAGAAATGTTGCTTCTTTTTTTGGCAACTTTTAACACTTTTTCTCTTTTAGTTTTGGTACTTTCTTATTTTCAAAAAATTTGGCTAGAGATATTGTCCAGATTTAAGTGGGGTATATTTTAAGAGGTTAAAACGAAAAATGTTTTACTTTTGATACTTTTTCTCTTTTGGATAAATTTGGTATACAGATTGCATATGGTCGAGATCAAAATATACGGTATTTTTTAATGGATAAAATTGGGATAAAACTGTTACTTTTTATCTCTTCGAAAAATTTGGTATTCATATAAAACATAACCTAAATTAACGTACAGAGTACTTTCTGGGGGAATAAAATGAGTCAAAGCTCGTACTTTTAGTACTTCGTTGCATTTGGTATAAAAAGTACAAAATATACGGCACTTTTTAAGGGGTAAAAAATGGATCAAATTGGTACTTTTTGTACTTTTTCGGAATGCGTATGGTCCATTGGCTGGAATATATTTAGGCGCCCATTCATTGCTTTTCATATCGACAACTATATGTAGGTTGCTCAAGATTATTGAGTGCTCAAAAACCGGACACAGCTGACTAATCAGTACTGATGCATATAACGGACACAGCTGACCAGTCAGTACTGACGCATATACCGGCCACAGCTGACTTGTTAGTACTGATTCATATATTCGTCACTGTTGACGTATTTTTTAGTTTTAATAAAACACTATTAAAATAAAACATCTCATTCAATTCTCATACAAATTTTTGTCTTTATTTAAAATAAAATTCAATATTTTTTTGGTTTCCAAAATAACTTAAATAAATAAATATTTTTTTTTTTTAACTAAATTTTTTAAATTAATTATGTTTTGTTTGCATTCGAAAACGTTTGCTGGATCAAACATCATTCAACAGTTTCTTTATTACATTAAACAAGCACCTTCTTACAAATAAAGTTCAGTCAATAAAAAGTGTTAAAAATAAAGCTAAACTTTTACCAATTTATTGGTCACGCTTATTTTTTGATTTTTTTTCTCTTTTAGATTGATTATTTTAGTTTAAATTAAAAAAATTGTCGTCATTTTATTTATTAACCCCTTTTTCTTTTATGTATTTTTGTTGCTTTACCCTTTGGTGGGCACGTTCAACCGCTTTTCTTATACTTTTTTCATACTCCCCGGCTCCTAGGTTCTGAAAAACATCTAAAATATGAAGTAAAAAAAAAGACAGAAATGTTAAATATTCAAAGACTAAAATTATTTAATGTCTGTACATACCTCTTACAATTTTATTTAGCAGCGTGAGATTTGACAACGGAAGTTTTCCCCACCTTCCATCCCAATTATATTTATATAGCAAATCATCTGCAAACGATGCACTAATAACACTGCCAACATCTAAAGAAACACCTTTAATTTTATGAATATAGGACTTCTGTAAAGAAGTTGAATTACTGTTTGAGCAAGTAAAATATATAAAATATTGTGATTGTTACCATGGCCTGAGCGTAATCGGAGTCTAGCTTCTCCTCTATTTCTTGCACTGCTGTTGTGGTCCGCAAGGGGAACATGCTGGCGGTCTCATCAAGCCCTTGATCAGAAGTCTCTCCTGTCATGCGGCTGAGGTACTCTTGGGCTTTTTTTATGCCTACTTTACACTCCATTAGAATTTTAGCTTATTGATGGAACAGGTTGTATATTAGATCTTTCACTTCGTGCACTATCTTCGTTTTCTATTAACCTTCTATACATTTTAATTTTGGACTCAAATGTCTTTTTTTCCAATGATAGACAATTTTGCAAACGTCTTTTTTTCATAGTTATCTTTTATCACAAAAAGTATACTTTTATTATTTAATTTAATTTCTTAATAGGTATTTTCTATCTTATTGTCACTTTTTTATATTTTAATAGGTATTTGTGTTATTTTTATTGTCACTCAATTCTTGCTTTCTGTCAAGGCAAATATTATTTTTTATCACTATTTATTGTCACTGTCAATTTTTATTTCACTTTTTTTATATTTATTTTAAATAATATAATGGGCGCACGTCACAATTTCATAAAATTCCTTTCGCTTTTAAAATTAATCTTGAATTTTTTACATATTTTACACATTCCATTCAAAAATGAAACTGTCTAACATACATTCGTTGTTTCACTCTTACATACGCATTTCATTCCTGGAGTAATTAGCGTTGCCACTAGCAAACATTTCTTCCCAAAATGTTTTTAACAACAGCAATTCCCAAAATTCCACCACTTTTTTTTTAAATAATTAATACAAATTTAGCTAAATTCTTATAATTATTAAAATTTATGAAACGTATTAACAGATATATTCAACATATTATTAAGTATATATAAAAATAAGAAGAAAAGATTAATAAAATTTGGGCTTTGCAAAATATTCCTAATTTGGTATACAAACGCACACGAGTGGCAACGCCACTTGTAACAATAAAAACAAACAAAAATAGTGCGTGTGTATTATGGCGATTTCTTTTCTGAGAAAAATATGTTACAGTATATACATGTTACATTTTCTAATGTTACCTATAATCACTGGAAGTGTTACATGTTGTGCAATTTCAATAGAACACATTTAGCTGCTTTTATTTACAACTATTACACTTTCATCATTAATGTACTTTATGAGCGATTTTTAAAGCTATTTGAGCGGTTTCTGCACGTTATTATTGCTTGGAAACAAATATTGACATCACTAATGCTTTAGAAAAATTAAAACGATTATAATATAAATAGACTTTTTTTTGATTTTAATGTGTAAATATTTTTATATTTTGTTTTAAATCAAATTATTTACAAAATTATGAGCGGTATGAATTATGATAAACAAAATAAAGCATTTGTTGTACAAAGAAAGTAGTAAGTACCAGAGTTGTAGAACAGGGCAGTATGAACACCTGAAGTAAAAGTAAGGGTAAAATATGCAACATGTTTTGCATGTTTTTCATCAACATATTCACAAAAGAACTTGAAAATTTTTTCCACAGTTGTATTTTTTGTACAAACGAACACAAAAATGTAGAACATGCAACATTAATGCAACATTTTTCTCAGAAAAGAAATCGCCATTAGTTTCGGTCATCCATTTCTTGTAGGGGAGCTATAGGAAAGTTGTAAAAAAAACTCATAAAATTCAGAAAAATGCATGAAATCTTTATTTGAATCGATAGTACGGTCCATATAATTAAATGTTTGAAGATTATTTCATGCAAATGTTGACCGTGATTGCGCCTCAAATGGTCCATCCGCTTAGTCCAATGTTGGCATTCTGTTTCCAACATTTCGGCCGGTATCTCACGAATAAATGCTTCAATGTTTTCTTCCAATGCGTCAATTGAAGCGGGCATGTGTGTATAGACATGAGCTTTAACGTAGCCGCACAAAAAATAGTCTAAAGACGTTAAATCGCACGATCTAGGCGGCCAATTGACCGGTCCCGAACGTGAAATAAAATGTTCACCGAACTCGCCTCTCAATAAGTCCATTGTTAAGCGTGCTGTGTGGCATGTGGCACCGTCTTGTTGAAACCACATGTCGTGCAAGTCAACAAGCTCTTGCATTTTGGGCAAAAAAAAGTTGGATATCATCTCACGGTAGCGCTCACCATTCACAGTTACGTTACGATTCGCATCATCTTGGAACGGTCCAATGATGCCACCAGCCCATAAACCGCACCAAACTGTGACTTTTTCTCGATGCATAAATAGCTCTTGCAATGCTTCTGGCTGATCTTCACTCCAAAATCGACAATTCGGCTTATTAACTTACCCATTGAGCCAAAAATGAGCTTCGTCGCTGAACACAAGAAGCGCGCGATGAATTTTCTTAACAGAGCACGCATTTTGATAATAAAATTCAATAATTTGCAAGCGTTGTTCGTTTGTAAGACGATTCATGGTTAAATTATAGACCAAACTGAAGATGTTTGACAGTGAAACAAAACACGAAACGTGCGTCAGCTGTTTAAACCAGTGCTGCCAAAAAGATAATAGCTAAAAAATCACCCATTATATTAGCGGAATATAACAAATCTTAAAATGTTGTTTATAGACATATTTTAACATAAAATAAGTAATGACGTAGAAAACAAAATAAATTTTCTGTAAATATTTTACTGGATAACCCCATTTCTTTAAATCTTAAAGTGAACGACGTCACGGGTAAAAGCTAGTTACAAAATAAAACATGGGTGGGGGTAGGTCTTTTTTGATCTACCTTGTATATATATTTTTAAGAAATGTTGCTTCTTTTTTTGGCAACTTTTAACACTTTTTCTCTTTTAGTTTTGGTACTTTCTTATTTTCAAAAAATTTGGCTAGAGATATTGTCCAGATTTAAGTGGGGTATATTTTAAGAGGTTAAAACGAAAAATGTTTTACTTTTGATACTTTTTCTCTTTTGGATAAATTTGGTATACAGATTGCATATGGTCGAGATCAAAATATACGGTATTTTTTAATGGATAAAATTGGGATAAAACTGTTACTTTTTATCTCTTCGAAAAATTTGGTATTCATATAAAACATAACCTAAATTAACGTACAGAGTACTTTCTGGGGGAATAAAATGAGTCAAAGCTCGTACTTTTAGTACTTCGTTGCATTTGGTATAAAAAGTACAAAATATACGGCACTTTTTAAGGGGTAAAAAATGGATCAAATTGGTACTTTTTGTACTTTTTCGGAATGCGTATGGTCCATTGGCTGGAATATATTTAGGCGCCCATTCATTGCTTTTCATATCGACAACTATATGTAGGTTGCTCAAGATTATTGAGTGCTCAAAAACCGGACACAGCTGACTAGTCAGTACTGATGCATATAACGGACACAGCTGACCAGTCAGTACTGACGCATATACCGGCCACAGCTGACTAGTTAGTACTGATTCATATATTCGTCACTGTTGACGTATTTTTTAGTTTTAATAAAACACTATTAAAATAAAACATCTCATTCAATTCTCATACAAATTTTTGTCTTTATTTAAAATAAAATTCAATATTTTTTTGGTTTCCAAAATAACTTAAATAAATAAATATTTTTTTTTTTTAACTAAATTTTTTAAATTAATTATGTTTTGTTTGCATTCGAAAACGTTTGCTGGATCAAACATCATTCAACAGTTTCTTAATTACATTAAACAAGCACCTTCTTACAAATAAAGTTCAGTCAATAAAAAGTGTTAAAAATAAAGCTAAACTTTTACCAATTTATTGGTCACGCTTATTTTTTGATTTTTTTTCTCTTTTAGATTGATTATTTTAGTTTAAATTAAAAAAATTGTCGTCATTTTATTTATTAACCCCTTTTTCTTTTATGTATTTTTGTTGCTTTACCCTTTGGTGGGCACGTTCAACCGCTTTTCTTATACTTTTTTCATACTCCCCGGCTCCTAGGTTCTGAAAAACATCTAAAATATGAAGTAAAAAAAAAGACAGAAATGTTAAATATTCAAAGACTAAAATTATTTAATGTCTGTACATACCTCTTACAATTTTATTTAGCAGCGTGAGATTTGACAACGGAAGTTTTCCCCACCTTCCATCCCAATTATATTTATATAGCAAATCATCTGCAAACGATGCACTAATAACACTGCCAACATCTAAAGAAACACCTTTAATTTTATGAATATAGGACTTCTGTAAAGAAGTTGAATTACTGTTTGAGCAAGTAAAATATATAAAATATTGTGATTGTTACCATGGCCTGAGCGTAATCGGAGTCTAGCTTCTCCTCTATTTCTTGCACTGCTGTTGTGGTCCGCAAGGGGAACATGCTGGCGGTCTCATCAAGCCCTTGATCAGAAGTCTCTCCTGTCATGCGGCTGAGGTACTCTTGGGCTTTTTTTATGCCTACTTTACACTCCATTAGAATTTTAGCTTATTGATGGAACAGGTTGTATATTAGATCTTTCACTTCGTGCACTATCTTCGCTTTCTATTAACCTTCTATACATTTTAATTTTGGACTCAAATGTCTTTTTTTCCAATGATAGACAATTTTGCAAACGTCTTTTTTTCATAGTTATCTTTTATCACAAAAATTATACTTTTATTATTTAATTTAATTTAATTTCTTAATAGGTATTTTCTATCTTATTGTCACTTTTTTATATTTTAATAGGTATTTGTGTTATTTTTATTGTCACTCAATTCTTGCTTTCTGTCAAGGCAAATATTATTTTTTATCACTCTTTATTGTCACTGTCAATTTTTATTTCACTTTTTTTATATTTATTTTAAATAATATAATGGGCGCACGTCACAATTTCATAAAATTCCTTTCGCTTTTAAAATTAATCTTGAATTTTTTACATATTTTACACATTCCATTCAAAAATGAAACTGTCTAACATACATTCGTTGTTTCACTCTTACATACGCATTTCATTCCTGGAGTAATTAGCGTTGCCACTAGCAAACATTTCTTCCCAAAATGTTTTTAACAACAGCAATTCCCAAAATTCCACCACTTTTTTTTTAAATAATTAATACAAATTTAGCTAAATTCTTATAATTATTAAAATTTATGAAACGTATTAACAGATATATTCAACATATTATTAAGTATATATAAAAATAAGAAGAAAAGATTAATAAAATTTGGGCTTTGCAAAATATTCCTAATTTGGTATACAAACGCACACGAGTGGCAACGCCACTTGTAACAATAAAAACAAACAAAAATAGTGCGTGTGTATTATGGCGATTTCTTTTCTGAGAAAAATATGTTACAGTATATACATGTTACATTTTCTAATGTTACCTATAATCACTGGAAGTGTTACATGTTGTGCAATTTCAATAGAACACATTTAGCTGCTTTTATTTACAACTATTACACTTTCATCATTAATGTACTTTATGAGCGATTTTTAAAGCTATTTGAGCGGTTTCTGCACGTTATTATTGCTTGGAAACAAATATTGACATCACTAATGCTTTAGAAAAATTAAAACGATTATAATATAAATAGACTTTTTTTTGATTTTAATGTGTAAATATTTTTATATTTTGTTTTAAAACAAATTATTTACAAAATTATGAGCGGTATGAATTATGATAAACAAAATAAAGCATTTGTTGTACAAAGAAAGTAGTAAGTACCAGAGTTGTAGAACAGGGCAGTATGAACACCTGAAGTAAAAGTAAGGGTAAAATATGCAACATGTTTTGCATGTTTTTCATCAACATATTCACAAAAGAACTTGAAAATTTTTTCCACAGTTGTATTTTTTGTACAAACGAACACAAAAATGTAGAACATGCAACATTAATGCAACATTTTTCTCAGAAAAGAAATCGCCATTAGTTTCGGTCATCCATTTCTTGTAGGGGAGCTATAGGAAAGTTGTAAAAAAAACTCATAAAATTCAGAAAAATGCATGAAATCTTTATTTGAATCGATAGTACGGTCCATATAATTAAATGTTTGAAGATTATTTCATGCAAATGTTGACCGTGATTGCGCCTCAAATGGTCCATCCGCTTAGTCCAATGTTGGCATTCTGTTTCCAACATTTCGGCCGGTATCTCACGAATAAATGCTTCAATGTTTTCTTCCAATGCGTCAATTGAAGCGGGCATGTGTGTATAGACATGAGCTTTAACGTAGCCGCACAAAAAATAGTCTAAAGACGTTAAATCGCACGATCTAGGCGGCCAATTGACCGGTCCCGAACGTGAAATAAAATGTTCACCGAACTCGCCTCTCAATAAGTCCATTGTTAAGCGTGCTGTGTGGCATGTGGCACCGTCTTGTTGAAACCACATGTCGTGCAAGTCAACAAGCTCTTGCATTTTGGGCAAAAAAAAGTTGGATATCATCTCACGGTAGCGCTCACCATTCACAGTTACGTTACGATTCGCATCATCTTGGAACGGTCCAATGATGCCACCAGCCCATAAACCGCACCAAACTGTGACTTTTTCTCGATGCATAAATAGCTCTTGCAATGCTTCTGGCTGATCTTCACTCCAAAATCGACAATTCGGCTTATTAACTTACCCATTGAGCCAAAAATGAGCTTCGTCGCTGAACACAAGAAGCGCGCGATGAATTTTCTTAACAGAGCACGCATTTTGATAATAAAATTCAATAATTTGCAAGCGTTGTTCGTTTGTAAGACGATTCATGGTTAAATTATAGACCAAACTGAAGATGTTTGACAGTGAAACAAAACACGAAACGTGCGTCAGCTGTTTAAACCAGTGCTGCTAAAAAGATAATAGCTAAAAAATCACCCATTATATTAGCGGAATATAACAAATCTTAAAATGTTGTTTATAGACATATTTTAACATAAAATAAGTAATGACGTAGAAAACAAAATAAATTTTCTGTAAATATTTTACTGGATAACCCCATTTCTTTAAATCTTAAAGTGAACGACGTCACGGGTAAAAGCTAGTTACAAAATAAAACATGGGTGGGGGTAGGTCTTTTTTGATCTACCTTGTATATATATTTTTAAGAAATGTTGCTTCTTTTTTTGGCAACTTTTAACACTTTTTCTCTTTTAGTTTTGGTACTTTCTTATTTTCAAAAAATTTGGCTAGAGATATTGTCCAGATTTAAGTGGGGTATATTTTAAGAGGTTAAAACGAAAAATGTTTTACTTTTGATACTTTTTCTCTTTTGGATAAATTTGGTATACAGATTGCATATGGTCGAGATCAAAATATACGGTATTTTTTAATGGATAAAATTGGGATAAAACTGTTACTTTTTATCTCTTCGAAAAATTTGGTATTCATATAAAACATAACCTAAATTAACGTACAGAGTACTTTCTGGGGGAATAAAATGAGTCAAAGCTCGTACTTTTAGTACTTCGTTGCATTTGGTATAAAAAGTACAAAATATACGGCACTTTTTAAGGGGTAAAAAATGGATCAAATTGGTACTTTTTGTACTTTTTCGGAATGCGTATGGTCCATTGGCTGGAATATATTTAGGCGCCCATTCATGGCTTTTCATATCGACAACTATATGTAGGTTGCTCAAGATTATTGAGTGCTCAAAAACCGGACACAGCTGACTAGTCAGTACTGATGCATATAACGGACACAGCTGACCAGTCAGTACTGACTGGTCAGTACTGACGCATATACCGGTCACAGCTGACTAGTCAGTACTGATTCATATATTCGTCACTGTTGACGTATTTTTTAGTTTTAATAAAACACTATTAAAATAAAACATCTCATTCAATTCTCATACAAATTTTTGTCTTTATTTAAAATAAAATTCAATATTTTTTTGGTTTCCAAAATAACTTAAATAAATAAATATTTTTTTTTTTAACTAAATTTTTTAAATTAATTATGTTTTGTTTGCATTCGAAAACGTTTGCTGGATCAAACATCATTCAACAGTTTCTTAATTACATTAAACAAGCACCTTCTTACAAATAAAGTTCAGTCAATAAAAAGTGTTAAAAATAAAGCTAAACTTTTACCAATTTATTGGTCACGCTTATTTTTTGATTTTTTTTCTCTTTTAGATTGATTATTTTAGTTTAAATTAAAAAAATTTTCGTCATTTTATTTATTAACCCCTTTTTCTTTTATGTATTTTTGTTGCTTTACCCTATGGTGGGCACGTTCAACCGCTTTTCTTATACTTTTTTCATACTCCCCGGCTCCTAGGTTCTGAAAAACATCTAAAATATGAAGTAAAAAAAAGACAGAAATGTTAAATATTCAAAGACTAAAAATTATTTAATGTCTGTACATACCTCTTACAATTTTATTTAGCAGCGTGAGATTTGACAACGGAAGTTTTCCCCACCTTCCATCCCAATTATATTTATATAGCAAATCATCTGCAAACGATGCACTAATAACACTGCCAACATCTAAAGAAACACCTTTAATTTTATGAATATAGGACTTCTGTAAAGAAGTTGAATTACTGTTTGAGCAAGTAAAATATATAAAATATTGTGATTGTTACCATGGCCTGAGCGTAATCGGAGTCTAGCTTCTCCTCTATTTCTTGCACTGCTGTTGTGGTCCGCAAGGGGAGCATGCTGGCGGTCTCATCAAGCCCTTGATCAGAAGTCTCTCCTGTCATGCGGCTGAGGTACTCTTGGGATTTTTTTATGCCTACTTTACACTCCATTAGAATTTTAGCTTATTGATGGAACAGGTTGTATATTAGATCTTTCACTTCGTGCACTATCTTCGTTTTCTATTAACCTTCTATACATTTTAATTTTGGACTCAAATGTCTTTTTTTCCAATGATAGACAATTTTGCAAACGTCTTTTTTTCATAGTTATCTTTTATCACAAAAAGTATACTTTTATTATTTAATTTAATTTCTTAATAGGTATTTTCTATCTTATTGTCACTTTTTTATATTTTAATAGGTATTTGTGTTATTTTTATTGTCACTCAATTCTTGCTTTCTGTCAAGGCAAATATTATTTTTTATCACTCTTTATTGTCACTGTAATGATAATCGATGGAAAAATGTATGGAATGTGTAGTTTGTAATAATAAAAAAAAGTTTTAAGTATTATCTTAGCACTTCTGCCGCATTTTGCCGAGCATTAATATGCACGAAATTTTTGAGAAGTAAAACAAATCAAATTAGAGTTGAATTAATTCTGATTTTATTAATACAAATTAACAACTTATATACTAATTTATTTTAGGGTCAGCATTAATGTGGCACAATAACAAATCAATAGTAGATTTGTTGTTCCCACGGGAATTAGCAATTGTGACAAATATTGTTGGCGCGTGAAAATAATTATTCCAATAATATTCAACAAAAAAACTCAATACACATTTATGCTGACTAAACACAAAAACAATTATAAATATAGTTCATTGCCTTTATAAAATTTGTAAACAAAAAAAATGAATTGAATTTCAAATTCAATGTCATGCTTAAAGTAAATTAAAATTCTTACATTGCTACAGTGCCTTAACTAATTATAGGTACACTACACCCTTACCCTTTTAGGTTTGGGTATTATTAAAAATAAAAATATAGAATTATTGCATTTATGTATTTATTATTGTAGGTATTAATATGTTTGTAATAATTTTTATGATCTAAAATTTCTTAATTTCACTTATGAAATAAACTTTTTTAAATTATTTTTATGTACACTTTTAACTTTTGATTTATCTATTTCTATAATTATGTTTAGATCGTCTATATCTAGTATTTTATATGGACCTTTGTATGGAGGCTCGAGTTTTTTCCTATTCTCGGCTTTTACTAAAACTAAGTCTCCTATTTTTAGTTCTATTTTGTTCTGTTTTCTTTCAGACTCTAGTTTTCTTTTATTTTTAACTTCTAAAATTATGTCTCTTGCTTTTTGTAGTGAGTAACGAAGTCTAATTTTAAGCTCATTCAAATAATTGTCTAAGTTGTAAATATTTTTAGGGTTGCTTAATTCGTCACTTGGTAACCTAGGAAGTTTTCCATATACCAACTCAAAGGGTGTATACTTAGTATCTATGTTTGGAGTTGTGTTAAAAGCGAAAGCAAAGTATGGTATCCATTCGTGCCAATTGTTGTCTTCTACGAAATTTAGAAAATATTCATTTAGAACACGGTGATTGCGTTCTACTGTTCCCAAAGTTTCATGATGGTAGGGCGTCGAGAAATTCTGTTTTATTTTTAATAATACACAAATCTCTCTCATTAACTCATTAGTAAATTCAGTACCTCTGTCCGTTTTGAGAATGTTAAACAAACCGTATTTTAAAATAACTTCTTCTACTAGCGTTTTTGCCACTGTTTTGGCATCTTTTGATTCTATTGGACAAGCTATAACATATTTTGTCAGTTCACACTGTATTGTGAGTATATATCTAAAGTTTACTGACGGTCTAAGTGGTCCGACTGTGTCCACTACTACAATGTCAAAACTACTTGATGGTGTATCTGTTATAGTAAAAGGTTCTTTCGTATGTTTAGTCTGTTTGTTCTTTTGGCACGATTCACATGTTCTTATATAGTTCTTAACCATTTTGTTCATATTTTTCCAAATAAATCGCTGTTTTAATTTTATTAATGTTTTTCTTATTCCGAAATGTCCACTATGGGGTGGGTTATGAAATTCTTCTATAAGTCTGTATTGTTTTATTACGTTATGTACTCTTTTTGGCATTCTGTATATAATTACATCGACGTCATTGTTTTTGAATTTATTGTATTCTTCTTTCAATTTCTCTACCGGTATATATTTAAAAATTTCATCATTATCATATAGTACGTACTTTTTATTTTTAAATTTCTTTATTTTCAATAAAAGTTTCTCCATAAATGTTTCTGAAAACATTGGATTTTCGCTTCTATTGCATATCACGCGTGTAATTTTATCATTATATTCATTCTGCAGATTATTATTATCGTTATTTTCATATATAAATTGTATTCTCTGAAGCTTCTTTATATCGTTTATTGATATACATTCCCACATATGGAGGTGATCAGTCTCCTGATGAGAATTGTAATTCTTTTTCTTATTCTTGATTTTAATTTCATCTTCTTTATCTTTAGTATTCTTATTAAGCATGCTACGTGTTATTGCCAGAGTTTTTCTTTCTTTTTCATCAATACAGAGTGGAATCATTTCTTTTAATATGTTTGAATTAATTTCAATGCGAGATAACGCGTCTGCGTTAGTGTTATTTGCTCCTTTTTTATATGTAATATCAAAGTCATAGTCTGATAGTTCAAGTCGAATTCTGGTCAGTTTTGAGGATGGATTTTTATGCGAAAATAGTGCAATGAGGGGTCTATGGTCTGTTACTACAGTGAATTTTCTACCATATAGGTATGGTCTAAAAAACTGTATGCCCCAATGAATTCCTAATAATTCTTTCTCAATAACTGACTTATTTCTTTCATGTCTATTCAAAGATTTACTTGCATATGATATAGGAAGGTCGTTACCAATTTCACCTTGTGAGAGTATTGCTCCTAAAGCTACGTTTGAGGCGTCTGTGGTTAGTACAAATGGTTTATCAAAATCAGGGTATTGTAATATAGGTGGGTTCTTAAGTCTGTTTCTTAAAGTGTCAAATGCTGTTTGGCAATCTTTTGTCCATTCGAATTTGACTTTCTTCTTCAATAAGTTGTTTAGGCAGTTTGCTGTTTTAGCAAAATCCGGAATGAATCTTCTATAGTAATTACAGAAGGCTATAAATCTTCTAACTTCGTCCGAATTTTTTGGAATAGGATATTGTTCAATAATTTCATATTTTGTTGGATCTGTTTTAATACCGTCTTTTGTAATAAGATGACCTAAATATAAGACTTCTGGCTTTAAAAAGCAACATTTTTCTGCATTTAATTTCAAGTTGTACTGTTTAAGTCTTTCAAATACTTTTATGAGATTTTCATTGTGGTGCTTAAGGCTACATCCAAAAATAATAATATCATCTACATATAGGAATGCTTCCGATTCCAGACCAGACAATGCTATCGTTAGCATCCTCTGAAAACTGTTTGATGATATTTTTAGTCCAAAAGGTAGTCTATTATATTGATAGTGACCGCTGTTAGTGGAAAATGCTGTCATTGGTCTTGATGCTGTATCTAGTTCTATCTGATGGAAAGAACTTGTCATGTCAAGAGTGGAAAAATATTTTGCTCGACCTAGTTTGTCTAAAACATCTTCTAGTCTTGTTAGGGGGAATTTGTCGTTTACTACTTTACCATTCAAACGTCTGTAATCTACAACTAGACGCCATTTCTTTATGTCATCTTGTCCTTTTTTAGGAACCAATAATAAAGGAGAGTTGTATGGACTAATTGATGGCTCTATTACATTTTCTTGTAATAATTTCTGTACTTGTCTGTCTATTTCATTCAATTGTGATTGTGGTAAACGATAATTTTTTGTATATACTGGGGTTTTATCGTTAAGTTCTATTGTTTGTTTGTAAAAATTATTAGTGGTTAATGATTCTCCCTCTAGATGAAATATTTCTTGATATTGTTTTAATATGTCGTATAAGGTTTTCTGTTTTTCGTTATCAAAATCTTCGAATTTTATTGTTTTTAGTAATTTCTGAAACCTGTTTTCTAAATAATGTTCGTCATCTAGATGAGTGGTTCTATAAATGTTATAGTATTGTAAAGGTATCGTAGCTAGTTTAAGTTGCGACAATCGTATGGGTGTTTCTAATGTGTTTAGAATTTTAATGTGGCGATTACCATTTTTTGGTATTATCGTGTTTGCAATGAAAACTCCGTTTTCTATTTCTTTATTGCATACTACACTATCTTCACCTATTTTAATGTTGATTTTTACTATTTTTTCACTTCTTGGTGGTATGATGACGCTTGTTAAATGTTTTGTATTAGTTTCTATAGGAATTGTGATACTATCTTCATTTATATAAGTACTTATAGTTTGTGTATCGTAGTTTATTATACAGTTGTATTTACGGAAGAAGTCCATTCCTAAAATTCCGTCTGTGTTTACTGGAAAGTCACTGTCTACTAAGTAAAATTTATGTTTTAAGCAATGTTCTCCAAGTACCGCTTCTAATTCAGTCGATCCAATAGTCTCTGTATAGTGTTTGGTTATGCCATTCAATCTAAGAATATCTTGTTCATTTACATTATATCCGTGTATAATATTTTCCTTGCAAAGGGATATATCAGAACCAGTATCTATTAGGAAAGTCAGTTTGTAAGTCAGGTTTTTGATAGAAAGATATATAAAGTTCGAAGTGTTGGGATTTATTGTGTAAGTCTGTAATTTTCCTTTTCTGGAGATTCGTTCTGAGTCTCCAGGGCTTCTTCGTTTCCCTGTCGATGTATTGTGCGTACGTTTGGGTTGTTATTTCTTTGATTTGTATGGTTGTTATTGTTATAGGTGTTTCTATTATTTCTGTTGTAAGCATTATTTGTGTTGTATCTACTGTTGGTGTTATTTGAATTCCTATTATAATTATTAAAATTTCTACTATTATTGTTGTTGTTATAATTATTGTTGTAGTTTCTGTCATTTCTGTTGAAGTCTTGTCTTCTTTGATTGTTGTATCTGTTATTGTTGTAGTTGTAATTACTGCGTCGATTTCTGTCATTTATATGAAAGATCTTAAATGTATTTGTTGCCTGTAATAGTCTTTCCTGTGTGCTAGCTATTTCAAATGCTTGTGTTAGCGATTTAGGTTGTGCTGCTATAACTGCTGTTCTTATGTTCTCTTGTAAACCTTCTTGGAATGTTTCGAGTGCTAATTTTTCGTTCAACATTCTAATTGTAGATCGTGCTATTTCATTTGAACTGTCTTCAAGGTCACTGAATTGTACTATGGTTAATTCTGAAATCAATGTGTTTATTTTTTCTCTAAAACTTGACACATTACCTCTCTGCTTAATATTTCTAATTTCCGAATGAAGACTACTGGCTGTCTTTGTTGACTTGAAATGATTGGAAAGTGTTGATTTTAGTTCGGTAAATGTTTTTGGTATGTCTTGTGTCATTAAAATACTTCTAACCCTATCGCTTAATTTCATGGCAATAATATATTTTATTAAATTATTTTTCCCTTGTTCGTTAAGTTCATCGTGAACCATTTCAACCATTGATAGAAATATACCGAGGTGTGTAGGTTTTCCGTCAAATATAGGAATTGTGTCCGAAGCTTTTTTGCTATCGAAGTTTGACATGTTTGAGCTGTTTGAATCGGAGTGTTCTTTCAAAAGTTCGATTGCGGTTGTCTTTAACGTTTTAAATTCTTCAATTTTTTGTTGTCTAAGTGGATTTGATAAATAGCCTATAAGTTTTCCAAATTGTCTACTATATTCATTTATTAAGTGATACTTTTCTTTTATTGTTTCTTCTGTATATTTTCTACCTTTTGATTTTTTAGCGTTTATAATTAATTTATGTAGTTCTCCAATAATTTGGTCCATAAGTATAAATATATATATATATTTTTTTTTTTTTTTATTGTTTTTATTAATTTCTTACAGCATTAATCGCTGTGTGTTTTTTTTATATAATTTTGTAAAAATTTCCATAATCCTAACAATATAATTATAATAAGTAAAATTATAACTAGTTCTAAACTAATAGTTACTTTATTATCATTTATAGCATAGGCATTAGCCTGTCCTTGGACTGTAGCATCTGCTATTCCCATTTTTATATTTTCGAGGATAATTTCTTGTCTTTCTTTTTCATTTATCTTGATTATTTCAAATGTCATTACCTTATCATTTCCAGCCGTCTTCTTTCAATTTCTTTAGTTTTTTAATTAGTTCAGTTTTTTGTGTTCCAAAGCTTATATTTATTATTCTTTGTAAGTCAGCGCATTCTTTTTGGAATTTCCTTTTTCTTCATCCTCTTTTTTTTTGCCTTGTATAATCCTTGTGGTTCCTTGGACACACACAATTTACTCTTGTATTTGGCCTGTCTTTCTCTATACTCTTCTATAGAGATAGGTTTAGGACCAGCAGATTTCGGTTGAGGGGTATACTTCGGTGGATCAGGACTGTTGCTGCTCACTGGAGTGGGTACATATTCCAGTAATTCTTCCCACTTCTTAAAAATTTTATCTATTTCTATCTGGGACATTAAAAGATTTATGCTGTGCGGGATTTAAGTTGGACCGTATCAAAAAGAATTGACAATTTATGTTGTGCAGGATCAAAAGGAGTTGATAGAAATTAATTTATGTTGGGCAGGATCAAAAAGAAATTAATTTATGTTGGGCAGGATCAAAAAGAAATTAATTTATGTTGGGCAGGATCAAAAAGAAATTAATTTATGTTGGGCAGGATCGCCATGTAATGATAATCGATGGAAAAATGTATGGAATGTGTAGTTTGTAATAATAAAAAAAAGTTTTAAGTATTATCTTAGCACTTCTGCCGCATTTTGCCGAGCATTAATATGCACGAAATTTTTGAGAAGTAAAACAAATCAAATTAGAGTTGAATTAATTCTGATTTTATTAATACAAATTAACAACTTATATACTAATTTATTTTAGGGTCAGCATTAATGTGGCACAATAACAAATCAATAGTAGATTTGTTGTTCCCACGGGAATTAGCAATTGTGACAAATATTGTTGGCGCGTGAAAATAATTATTCCAATAATATTCAACAAAAAAACTCAATACACATTTATGCTGACTAAACACAAAAACAATTATAAATATAGTTCATTGCCTTTATAAAATTTGTAAACAAAAAAAATGAATTGAATTTCAAATTCAATGTCATGCTTAAAGTAAATTAAAATTCTTACATTGCTACAGTGCCTTAACTAATTATAGGTACACTACAGTCACTGTCAATTTTTATTTCACTTTTTTTATATTTATTTTAAATAATATAATGGGCGCACGTCACAATTTCATAAAATTCCTTTCGCTTTTAAAATTAATCTTGAATTTTTTACATATTTTACACATTCCATTCAAAAATGAAACTGTCTAACATACATTCGTTGTTTCACTCTTACATACGCATTTCATTCCTGGAGTAATTAGCGTTGCCACTAGCAAACATTTCTTCCTAAAATGTTTTTAACAACAGCAATTCCCAAAATTCCACCACTTTTTTTTTAAATAATTAATACAAATTTAGCTAAATTCTTATAATTATTAAAATTTATGAAACTTATTAACAGATATATTCAACATATTATTAAGTATATATAAAAATAAGAAGAAAAGATTAATAAAATTTGGGCTTTGCAAAATATTCCTAATTTGGTATACAAACGCACACGAGTGGCAACGCCACTTGTAACAATAAAAACAAACAAAAATAGTGCGTGTGTATTAGTTTCGGTCATCCATTTCTTGTAGGGGAGCTATAGGAAAGTTGTAAAAAAAACTCATAAAATTCAGAAAAATGCATGAAATCTTTATTTGAATCGATAGTACGGTCCATATAATTAAATGTTTGAAGATTATTTCATGCAAATGTTGACCGTGATTGCGCCTCAAATGGTCCATCCGCTTAGTCCAATGTTGGCATTCTGTTTCCAACATTTCGGCCGGTATCTCACGAATAAATGCTTCAATGTTTTCTTCCAATGCGTCAATTGAAGCGGGCATGTGTGTATAGACATGAGCTTTAACGTAGCCGCACAAAAAATAGTCTATAGACGTTAAATCGCACGATCTAGGCGGCCAATTGACCGGTCCCGAACGTGAAATAAAATGTTCACCGAACTCGCCTCTCAATAAGTCCATTGTTAAGCGTTCTGTGTGGCATGTGGCACCGTCTTGTTGAAACCACATGTCGTGCAGGTCAACAAACTCTTGCATTTTGGGCAAAAAAAAGTTGGATATCATCTCACGGTAGCGCTCACCATTCACAGTTACGTTACGATTCGCATCATCTTGGAACGGTCCAATGATGCCACCAGCCCATAAACCGCACCAAACTGTGACTTTTTCTCGATGCATAAATAGCTCTTGCAATGCTTCTGGCTGATCTTCACTCCAAAATCGACAATTCGGCTTATTAACTTACCCATTGAGCCAAAAATGAGCTTCGTCGCTGAACACAAGAAGCGCGCGATGAATTTTCTTAACAGAGCACGCATTTTGATAATAAAATTCAATAATTTGCAAGCGTTGTTCGTTTGTAAGACGATTCATGGTTAAATTATAGACCAAACTGAAGATGTTTGACAGTGAAACAAAACACGAAACGTGCGTCAGCTGTTTAAACCAGTGCTGCCAAAAAGATAATAGCTAAAAAATCACCCATTATATTAGCGGAATATAACAAATCTTAAAATGTTGTTTATAGACATATTTTAACATAAAATAAGTAATGACGTAGAAAACAAAATAAATTTTCTGTAAATATTTTACTGGATAACCCCATTTCTTTAAATCTTAAAGTGAACGACGTCACGGGTAAAAGCTAGTTACAAAATAAAACATGGGTGGGGGTAGGTCTTTTTTGATCTACCTTGTATATATATTTTTAAGAAATGTTGCTTCTTTTTTTGGCAACTTTTAACACTTTTTCTCTTTTAGTTTTGGTACTTTCTTATTTTCAAAAAATTTGGCTAGAGATATTGTCCAGATTTAAGTGGGGTATATTTTAAGAGGTTAAAACGAAAAATGTTTTACTTTTGATACTATTTCTCTTTTGGATAAATTTGGTATACAGATTGCATATGGTCGAGATCAAAATATACGATATTTTTTAATGGATAAAATTGGGATAAAACTGTTACTTTTTATCTCTTCGAAAAATTTGGTATTCATATAAAACATAACCTAAATTAACGTACAGAGTACTTTCTGGGGGAATAAAATGAGTCAAAGCTCGTACTTTTAGTACTTCGTTGCATTTGGTATAAAAAGTACAAAATATACGGCACTTTTTAAGGGGTAAAAATGGATCAAATTGGTACTTTTTGTACTTTTTCAGAATGCGTATGGTCCATTGGCTGGAATATATTTAGGCGCCCATTCATTGCTTTTCATATCGACAACTATATGTAGGTTGCTCAAGATTATTGAGTGCTCAAAAACCGGACACAGCTGACTAGTCAGTACTGATGCATATAAAGGACACTTGTTTGTATTCGAAAACGTTTGCTGGATCAAACATCATTCAACAGTTTCTTAATTACATTAAACAAGCACCTTCTTACAAATAAAGTTCAGTCAATAAAAAGTGTTAAAAATAAAGCTAAACTTTTACCAATTTATTGGTCACGCTTATTTTTTGATTTTTTTTCTCTTTTAGATTGATTATTTTAGTTTAAATTAAAAAAATTGTCGTCATTTTATTTATTAACCCCTTTTTCTTTTATGTATTTTTGTTGCTTTACCCTATGGTGGGCACGTTCAACCGCTTTTCTTATACTTTTTTCATATTCCCCGGCTCCTTGGTTCTGAAAAACATCTAAAATATGAAGTAAAAAAAAAGACAGAAATGTTAAATATTCAAAGACTAAAATTATTTAATGTCTGTACATACCTCTTACAATTTTATTTAGCAGCGTGAGATTTGACAACGGAAGTTTTCCCCACCTTCCATCCCAATTATATTTATATAGCAAATCATCTGCAAACGATGCACTAATAACACTGCCAACATCTAAAGAAACACCTTTAATTTTATGAATATAGGACTTCTGTAAAGAAGTTGAATTACTGTTTGAGCAAGTAAAATATATAAAATATTGTGATTGTTACCATGGCCTGAGCGTAATCGGAGTCTAGCTTCTCCTCTATTTCTTGCACTGCTGTTGTGGTCCGCAAGGGGAGCATGCTGGCGGTCTCATCAAGCCCTTGATCAGAAGTCTCTCCTGTCATGCGGCTGAGGTACTCTTGGGCTTTTTTTATGCCTACTTTACACTCCATTAGAATTTTAGCTTATTGATGGAACAGGTTGTATATTAGATCTTTCACTTCGTGCACTATCTTCGTTTTCTATTAACCTTCTATACATTTTAGTTTTGGACTCAAATGTCTTTTTTTCCAATGATAGACAATTTTGCAAACGTCTTTTTTTCATAGTTATCTTTTATCACAAAAAGTATACTTTTATTATTTAATTTAATTTCTTAATAGGTATTTTCTATCTTATTGTCACTTATTTATATTTTAATAGGTATTTGTGTTATTTTTATTGTCACTCAATTCTTGCTTTCTGTCAAGGCAAATATTATTTTTTATCACTCTTTATTGTCACTGTCAATTTTTATTTCACTTTTTTTATATTTATTTTAAATAATATAATGGGCGCACGTCACAATTTCATAAAATTCCTTTCGCTTTTAAAATTAATCTTGAATTTTTTACATATTTTACACATTCCATTCAAAAATGAAACTGTCTAACATAAATTCGTTGTTTCACTCTTACATACGCATTTCATTCCTGGAGTAATTAGCGTTGCCACTAGCAAACATTTCTTCCTAAAATGTTTTTAACAACAGCAATTCCCAAAATTCCACCACTTTTTTTTTAAATAATTAATACAAATTTAGCTAAATTCTTATAATTATTAAAATTTATGAAACGTATTAACAGATATATTCAACATATTATTAAGTATATATAAAAATAAGAAGAAAAGATTAATAAAATTTGGGCTTTGCAAAATATTCCTAATTTGGTATACAAACGCACACGAGTGGCAACGCCACTTGTAACAATAAAAACAAACAAAAATAGTGCGTGTGTATTAGTTTCGGTCATCCATTTCTTGTAGGGGAGCTATAGGAAAGTTGTAAAAAAAACTCATAAAATTCAGAAAAATGCATGAAATCTTTATTGCATGCAAATGTTGACCGTGATTGCGCCTCAAATGGTCCATCCGCTTAGTCCAATGTTGGCATTCTGTTTACAAAATTTCGGCCGGTATCTCACGAATAAATGCTTCAATGTTTTCTTCCAATGCGTCAATTGAAGCGGGCATGTGTGTATAGACATGAGCTTTAACGTAGCCGCACAAAAAATAGTCTAAAGACGTTAAATCGCACGATCTAGGCGGCCAATTGACCGGTCCCGAACGTGAAATAAAATGTTCACCGAACTCGCCTCTCAATAAGTCCATTGTTAAGCGTGCTGTGTGGCATGTGGCACCGTCTTGTTGAAACCACATGTCGTGCAAGTCAACAAGCTCTTGCATTTTGGGCAAAAAAAAAGTTGGATATCATCTCACGGTAGCGCTCACCATTCACAGTTACGTTACGATTCGCATCATCTTGGAACGGTCCAATGATGCCACCAGCCCATAAACCGCACCAAACTGTGACTTTTTCTCGATGCATAAATAGCTCTTGCAATGCTTCTGGCTGATCTTCACTCCAAAATCGACAATTCGGCTTATTAACTTACCCATTGAGCCAAAAATGAGCTTCGTCGCTGAACACAAGAAGCGCACGATGAATTTTCTTAACCCATATTATCCCAAGCGATCTTCTAGTCATCAGATTTAAATAAAAACTTTCAGATGATATGTTAATACCCTCCTTAACAATAATATTAATTGAAAAAAAAAATTTGGTCTTCCAAAATTTAAGTTATAGAACCGTTCCAAAAATGGAACAGTAGGACAATGTGCCACTGTCCCTTCTTAACAATTTTATTAAAAAAAAAATAATAAAAACGAGTTTTATTTAGAAATGTTTATAAAAAATTATATGTAATTCCAAGTACTACACTTTTTTATAATAAAGTTAAATAAAATTAATTCAGGTAAACAAAAAATAATTTTTTACTTAGTGTGAAAGATTGCAGAGCATTTCTGGTGCAAAGCAACATTGCACTTTTCACATTTCATTGTGGTATTTTTATGACACATTCCACAGCGACTTTGGCTATTGTTTTTTATTATATGATGCATTTTACCATCTAATCTTATACTCGTAGGAACCCTTTTGATGACTGCTAAAGAAGATCTAGGAATAGCATTATTGGTAGCGGAAGCCGAGTTAGGAGTTAAAGATTTTGTCAAAAGATATGTTGTTACAATGTATCTTGTAAAAGATAAAAAATCGTAGGAATCGATTTGCGCAAGTGGGGATATTTGATATAGTTGAAAAGCGTTGTTTATAGCCACATTAATTGGAAACATTATCAGCTGCCAGTACCACCTTTTCAAACGAATTGCAATCCGATAACAACCTACATTTTGGTCCAAACGATCCACTCCACCCATAAATCTATTGTAGTTTACAATACATCTAGGTTGATCAACAAACTTGTATTGCTTATCGCAATAACGTTTTACCTTTCCTATAGGCTCCGCACCACATTGGGTTGATGCAACAGTAACAATATTATTATCATTGTATCGCACAAGAGTAATACCGGACAATATGTCTGTGCACTGATCGTATGATCCTCTCGGAGTCTTCTTCATATCTTTTGGCTCTTTCAACGGTGCTTTTTCTACCCTGTTTGCTCTTATAGTTCCTGTTGCATCATGGCCTAATTTCTTTATTTCATCTAGTAAACGTAAAGAAGTGAAATAGTTATCCATATAAATACTGTAATTTCCTTGCGGCAGTTTTGATATTAGATCTAAAACCACGGAGCCGCCAACACCTAGCTCTGGATGAGTATTTCCTGTACTTGCTCCTTGATAAAGCTCTCCATAAATCAAGTAGCCCAGGCGAGTACAAATCGACCAAGCTTTATACCCAAATCTTATGGGTTTTCCATGAATATGCTGTTTTGCTCCATGCTTTCCATAATATGGAATCATAGACTCGTCAATGCTTAGGTCTTTATCACCAGGATAGTATTTTAGCCATCTTTCATTGCATAAGTTCCACAAGGGACGCACTTTGGCAAATCTGTCATGGGGATCTAGATTATTATTGTCTGCAACGTGAAAATAGCGCAACAGTTCTTCAAACTTGTTTCTTGGCATAGCAGAAGCGACACCCTGAAAATTACAGTCGACGCTTTGCTCCCAGTTCATTCGATATCTTGCAACACTATTATATCCTGACAATAACAAAATACCAATAAAACGCTTTATTTCCTCAATAGTAACCCTGAAATTGTGATTTCCTTTTTGAATAGCATTTTTTTCAGTTTCGGAGCGAATAAGCTCAAAAACTTCTGCATCAAAGAAAAGCTCGAAAAACTTAATAGGATTGTCGATGTCCTCTAAAAAGTTAGGTGGGCCTGCAACTTTGTCGGGCTTTTCAGGTATATCTAAACGTTTCCATTTTCTTGTAATTGAGCATCTTTTCTTCTGTGGAGGCGGAAATAACACAGATGAACAAGTTGCTTCATTAGAATTATCTAAAGGCAAGTCATTTGAGTTGTATTCAACTACATTGATTCCACTCTGGGTTGATAATGTCGCCTGCACTTCTGCCTCCGACAAGAGTTGGTGTTTTGACAAATTATTTATATCATAACACTCCTCATCACCACTATCTTCATCACTTTTATCGAAATTTTCCGGAGGTGTTATATATATATCAGCAGAAAGTAAATCGTCATATTCTTCGAGTTGCGAAATAATATCATTTACAGATAATCTGTAACAAAAACGATAAAACTGTTGAGCAAAACAAGTACAAATACACAATTTTACCTAGTAAAGTTTTACTTTACTTTACATAGGTATATTGTCCTACTGTTCCAATAATGGAACGGTTAATTTATATAAAAATACGACACACAAAAAAGTTGAAATTTTGTTTTGTTTTATAATTATTTTATATATCAACTATTAATTTATGAGTTTTATGAAAAATATTTGTTAACATTGCGACCAAACACAAAATAACTTACAATTTGCGTCGAGACATTTTTTTCCAAAAAATCTCAGAAAACAACACGCAACAAAATAAAAATTTAGTACTAAAAAAAAATAACGGCACTTAAGTTTGTTAGCTGACCACCTCAGAGTTACCATATCATAAAAATAATTTAAACTGCCTTCACACACAAAAAAATATGAATTATAAAACTAACTGTTCCAAAAATGGAACACTAGGATGATATGGGTTAACAGAGCACGCATTTTGATAATAAAATTCAATAATTTGCAAGCGTTGTTCGTTTGTAAGACGATTCATGGTTAAATTATAGACCAAACTGAAGATGTTTGACAGTGAAACAAAACACGAAACGTGCGTCAGCTGTTTAAACCAGTGCTGCCAAAAAGATAATAGCTAAAAAATCACCCATTATATTAGCGGAATATAACAAATCTTAAAATGTTGTTTATAGACATATTTTAACATAAAATAAGTAATGACGTAGAAAACAAAATAAATTTTCTGTAAATATTTTACTGGATAACCCCATTTCTTTAAATCTTAAAGTGAACGACGTCACGGGTAAAAGCTAGTTACAAAATAAAACATGGGTGGGGGTAGGTCTTTTTTGATCTACCTTGTATATATATTTTTAAGAAATGTTGCTTCTTTTTTTGGCAACTTTTAACACTTTTTCTCTTTTAGTTTTGGTACTTTCTTATTTTCAAAAAATTCGGCTAGAGATATTGTCCAGATTTAAGTGGGGTATATTTTAAGAGGTTAAAACGAAAAATGTTTTACTTTTGATACTTTTTCTCTTTTGGATAAATTTGGTATACAGATTGCATATGGTCGAGATCAAAATATACGGTATTTTTTAATGGATAAAATTGGGATAAAACTGTTACTTTTTATCTCTTCGAAAAATTTGGTATTCATATAAAACATAACCTAAATTAACGTACAGAGTACTTTCTGGGGGAATAAAATGAGTCAAAGCTCGTACTTTTAGTACTTCGTTGCATTTGATATAAAAAGTACAAAATATACGGCACTTTTTAAGGGGTAAAAAATGGATCAAATTGGTACTTTTTGTACTTTTTCGGAATGCGTATGGTCCATTGGCTGGAATATATTTAGGCGCCCATTCATTGCTTTTCATATCGACAACTATATATAGGTTGCTCAAGATTATTTAGTGCTCAAAAACCGGACACAGCTGACTAGTCAGTACTGATGCATATAACGGACACAGCTGACCAGTCAGTACTGACTGGTCAGTACTGACGC
The DNA here is from genome assembly GCA_930367215.1 of Pollenia angustigena. NCBI lineage: Eukaryota > Metazoa > Arthropoda > Insecta > Diptera > Polleniidae > Pollenia > Pollenia angustigena. The sequence continues at coordinate 128,777,279 of OV884058.1, forward strand.
ATATACCGGCCACAGCTGACTAGTCAGTACTGATTCATATATTCGTCACTGTTGACGTATTTTTTAGTTTTAATAAAACACTATTAAAATAAAACATCTCATTCAATTCTCATACAAATTTTTGTCTTTATTTAAAATAAAATTCAATATTTTTTTGGTTTCCAAAATAACTTAAATAAATAAATATTTTTTTTTTTTAACTAAATTTTTTAAATTAATTATGTTTTGTTTGCATTCGAAAACGTTTGCTGGATCAAACATCATTCAACAGTTTCTTAATTACATTAAACAAGCACCTTCTTACAAATAAAGTTCAGTCAATAAAAAGTGTTAAAAATAAAGCTAAACTTTTACCAATTTATTGGTCACGCTTATTTTTTGATTTTTTTTCTCTTTTAGATTGATTATTTTAGTTTAAATTAAAAAAATTGTCGTCATTTTATTTATTAACCCCTTTTTCTTTTATGTATTTTTGTTGCTTTACCCTATGGTGGGCACGTTCAACCGCTTTTCTTATACTTTTTTCATACTCCCCGGCTCCTAGGTTCTGAAAACATCTAAAATATGAAGTAAAAAAAAAGACAGAAATGTTAAATATTCAAAGACTAAAATTATTTAATGTCTGTACATACCTCTTACAATTTTATTTAGCAGCGTGAGATTTGACAACGGAAGTTTTCCCCACCTTCCATCCCAATTATATTTATATAGCAAATCATCTGCAAACGATGCACTAATAACACTGCCAACATCTAAAGAAACACCTTTAATTTTATGAATATAGGACTTCTGTAAAGAAGTTGAATTACTGTTTGAGCAAGTAAAATATATAAAATATTGTGATTGTTACCATGGCCTGAGCGTAATCGGAGTCTAGCTTCTCCTCTATTTCTTGCACTGCTGTCTCATTGTCTCATCAAGCCCTTGATCAGAAGTCTCTCCTGTCATGCGGCTGAGGTACTCTTGGGCTTTTTTTATGCCTACTTTACACTCCATTAGAATTTTAGCTTATTGATGGAACAGGTTGTATATTAGATCTTTCACTTCGTGCACTATCTTCGTTTTCTATTAACCTTCTATACATTTTAATTTTGGACTCAAATGTCTTTTTTTCCAATGATAGACAATTTTGCAAACGTCTTTTTTTCATAGTTATCTTTTATCACAAAAAGTATACTTTTATTATTTAATTTAATTTCTTAATAGGTATTTTCTATCTTATTGTCACTTTTTTATATTTTAATAGGTATTTGTGTTATTTTTATTGTCACTCAATTCTTGCTTTCTGTCAAGGCAAATATTATTTTTTATCACTCTTTATTGTCACTGTCAATTTTTATTTCACTTTTTTTATATTTATTTTAAATAATATAATGGGCGCACGTCACAATTTCATAAAATTCCTTTCGCTTTTAAAATTAATCTTGAATTTTTTACATATTTTACACATTCCATTCAAAAATGAAACTGTCTAACATACATTCGTTGTTTCACTCTTACATACGCATTTCATTCCTGGAGTAATTAGCGTTGCCACTAGCAAACATTTCTTCCTAAAATGTTTTTAACAACAGCAATTCCCAAAATTCCACCACTTTTTTTTTAAATAATTAATACAAATTTAGCTAAATTCTTATAATTATTAAAATTTATGAAACTTATTAACAGATATATTCAACATATTATTAAGTATATATAAAAATAAGAAGAAAAGATTAATAAAATTTGGGCTTTGCAAAATATTCCTAATTTGGTATACAAACGCACACGAGTGGCAACGCCACTTGTAACAATAAAAACAAACAAAAATAGTGCGTGTGTATTAGTTTCGGTCATCCATTTCTTGTAGGGGAGCTATAGGAAAGTTGTAAAAAAAACTCATAAAATTCAGAAAAATGCATGAAATCTTTATTTGAATCGATAGTACGGTCCATATAATTAAATGTTTGAAGATTATTTCATGCAAATGTTGACCGTGATTGCGCCTCAAATGGTCCATCCGCTTAGTCCAATGTTGGCATTCTGTTTCCAACATTTCGGCCGGTATCTCACGAATAAATGCTTCAATGTTTTCTTCCAATGCGTCAATTGAAGCGGGCATGTGTGTATAGACATGAGCTTTAACGTAGCCGCACAAAAAATAGTCTATAGACGTTAAATCGCACGATCTAGGCGGCCAATTGACCGGTCCCGAACGTGAAATAAAATGTTCACCGAACTCGCCTCTCAATAAGTCCATTGTTAAGCGTTCTGTGTGGCATGTGGCACCGTCTTGTTGAAACCACATGTCGTGCAGGTCAACAAACTCTTGCATTTTGGGCAAAAAAAAGTTGGATATCATCTCACGGTAGCGCTCACCATTCACAGTTACGTTACGATTCGCATCATCTTGGAACGGTCCAATGATGCCACCAGCCCATAAACCGCACCAAACTGTGACTTTTTCTCGATGCATAAATAGCTCTTGCAATGCTTCTGGCTGATCTTCACTCCAAAATCGACAATTCGGCTTATTAACTTACCCATTGAGCCAAAAATGAGCTTCGTCGCTGAACACAAGAAGCGCGCGATGAATTTTCTTAACAGAGCACGCATTTTGATAATAAAATTCAATAATTTGCAAGCGTTGTTCGTTTGTAAGACGATTCATGGTTAAATTATAGACCCAACTGAAGATGTTTGACAGTGAAACAAAACACGAAACGTGCGTCAGCTGTTTAAACCAGTGCTGCCAAAAAGATAATAGCTAAAAAATCACCCATTATATTAGCGGAATATAACAAATCTTAAAATGTTGTTTATAGACATATTTTAACATAAAATAAGTAATGACGTAGAAAACAAATTAAATTTTCTGTAAATATTTTACTGGATAACCCCATTTCTTTAAATCTTAAAGTGAACGACGTCACGGGTAAAAGCTAGTTACAAAATAAAACATGGGTGGGGGTAGGTCTTTTTTGATCTACCTTGTATATATATTTTTAAGAAATGTTGCTTCTTTTTTTGGCAACTTTTAACACTTTTTCTCTTTTAGTTTTGGTACTTTCTTATTTTCAAAAAATTTGGCTAGAGATATTGTCCAGATTTAAGTGGGGTATATTTTAAGAGGTTAAAACGAAAAATGTTTTACTTTTGATACTTTTTCTCTTTTGGATAAATTTGGTATACAGATTGCATATGGTCGAGATCAAAATATACGGTATTTTTTAATGGATAAAATTGGGATAAAACTGTTACTTTTTATCTCTTCGAAAAATTTGGTATTCATATAAAACATAACCTAAATTAACGTACAGAGTACTTTCTGGGGGAATAAAATGAGTCAAAGCTCGTACTTTTAGTACTTCGTTGCATTTGGTATAAAAAGTACAAAATATACGGCACTTTTTAAGGGGTAAAAAATGGATCAAATTGGTACTTTTTGTACTTTTTCGGAATGCGTATGGTCCATTGGCTGGAATATATTTAGGCGCCCATTCATTGCTTTTCATATCGACAACTATATGTAGGTTGCTCAAGATTATTGAGTGCTCAAAAACCGGACACAGCTGACTAGTCAGTACTGATGCATATACCGGACACAGCTGACCAGTCAGTACTGACTGGTCAGTACTGACGCATATACCTGCCACAGCTGACTAGTCAGTACTGATTCATATATTCGTCACTGTTGACGTATTTTTTAGTTTTAATAATCTTTCTTTCGTGCACTATCTTCGCTTTCTATTAACCTTCTATACATTTTAATTTTGGACTCAAATGTCTTTTTTTCCAATGATTTTGCAATTTTGCAAACGTCTTTTTTTCATAGTTATCTTTTATCACAAAAAGTATACTTTTATTATTTAATTTAATTTCTTAATAGGTATTTTCTATCTTATTGTCACTTTTTTATATTTTAATAGGTATTTGTGTTATTTTTATTGTCACTCAATTCTTGCTTTCTGTCAAGGCAAATATTATTTTTTATCACTCTTTATTGTCACTGTCAATTTTTATTTCACTTTTTTTATATTTATTTTAAATAATATAATGGGCGCACGTCACAATTTCATAAAATTCCTTTCGCTTTTAAAATTAATCTTGAATTTTTTACATATTTTACACATTCCATTCAAAAATGAAACTGTCTAACATACATTCGTTGTTTCACTCTTACATACGCATTTCATTCCTGGAGTAATTAGCGTTGCCACTAGCAAACATTTCTTCCTAAAATGTTTTTAACAACAGCAATTCCCAAAATTCCACCACTTTTTTTTAAATAATTAATACAAATTTAGCTAAATTCTTATAATTATTAAAATTTATGAAACGTATTAACAGATATATTCAACATATTATTAAGTATATATAAAAATAAGAAGAAAAGATTAATAAAATTTGGGCTTTGCAAAATATTCCTAATTTGGTATACAAACGCACACGAGTGGCAACGCCACTTGTAACAATAAAAACAAACAAAAATAGTGCGTGTGGATTAGTTTCGGTCATCCATTTCTTGTAGGGGAGCTATAGGAAAGTTGTAAAAAAAACTCATAAAATTCAGAAAAATGCATGAAATCTTTATTTGAATCGATAGTAAGGTCCATATAATTAAATGTTTGAAGATTATTTCATGCAAATGTTGACCGTGATTGCGCCTCAAATGGTCCATCCGCTTAGTCCAATGTTGGCATTCTGTTTCCAACATTTCGGCCGGTATCTCACGAATAAATGCTTCAATGTTTTCTTCCAATGCGTCAATTGAAGCGGGCATGTGTGTATAGACATGAGCTTTAACGTAGCCGCACAAAAAATAGTCTAAAGACGTTAAATCGCACGATCTAGGCGGCCAATTGACCGGTCCCGAACGTGAAATAAAATGTTCACCGAACTCGCCTCTCAATAAGTCCATTGTTAAGCGTGCTGTGTGGCATGTGGCACCGTCTTGTTGAAACCACATGTCGTGCAAGTCAACAAGCTCTTGCATTTTGGGCAAAAAAAAGTTGGATATCATCTCACGGTAGCGCTCACCATTCACAGTTACGTTACGATTCGCATCATCTTGGAACGGTCCAATGATGCCACCAGCCCATAAACCGCACCAAACTGTGACTTTTTCTCGATGCATAAATAGCTCTTGCAATGCTTCTGGCTGATCTTCACTCCAAAATCGACAATTCGGCTTATTAACTTACCCATTGAGCCAAAAATGAGCTTCGTCGCTGAACACAAGAAGCGCGCGATGAATTTTCTTAACAGAGCACGCATTTTGATAATAAAATTCAATAATTTGCAAGCGTTGTTCGTTTGTAAGACGATTCATGGTTAAATTATAGACCAAACTGAAGATGTTTGACAGTGAAACAAAACACGAAACGTGCGTCAGCTGTTTAAACCAGTGCTGCCAAAAAGATAATAGCTAAAAAATCACCCATTATATTAGCGGAATATAACAAATCTTAAAATGTTGTTTATAGACATATTTTAACATAAAATAAGTAATGACGTAGAAAACAAAATAAATTTTCTGTAAATATTTTACTGGATAACCCCATTTCTTTAAATCTTAAAGTGAACGACGTCACGGGTAAAAGCTAGTTACAAAATAAAACATGGGTGGGGGTAGGTCTTTTTTGATCTACCTTGTATATATATTTTTAAGAAATGTTGCTTCTTTTTTTGGCAACTTTTAACACTTTTTCTCTTTTAGTTTTGGTACTTTCTTATTTTCAAAAAATTTGGCTAGAGATATTGTCCAGATTTAAGTGGGGTATATTTTAAGAGGTTAAAACGAAAAATGTTTTACTTTTGATACTTTTTCTCTTTTGGATAAATTTGGTATACAGATTGCATATGGTCGAGATCAAAATATACGGTATTTTTTAATGGATAAAATTGGGATAAAACTGTTACTTTTTATCTCTTCGAAAAATTTGGTATTCATATAAAACATAACCTAAATTAACGTACAGAGTACTTTCTGGGGGAATAAAATGAGTCAAAGCTCGTACTTTTAGTACTTCGTTGCATTTGGTATAAAAAGTACAAAATATACGGCAATTTTTAAGGGGTAAAAAATGGATCAAATTGGTACTTTTTGTACTTTTTCGGAATGCGTATGGTCCATTGGCTGGAATATATTTAGGCGCCCATTCATTGCTTTTCATATCGACAACTATATGTAGGTTGCTCAAGATTATTGAGTGCTCAAACAGCACTGGTCAGTACTGACGCATATACCGGCCACAGCTGACTAGTCAGTACTGATTCATATATTCGTCACTGTTGACGTATTTTTTAGTTTTAATAAAACACTATTAAAATAAAACATCTCATTCAATTCTCATACAAATTTTTGTCTTTATTTAAAATAAAATTCAATATTTTTTTGGTTTCCAAAATAACTTAAATAAATAAATATTTTTTTTTTTTTAACTAAATTTTTTAAATTAATTATGTTTTGTTTGCATTCGAAAACGTTTGCTGGATCAAACATCATTCAACAGTTTCTTAATTACATTAAACAAGCACCTTCTTACAAATAAAGTTCAGTCAATAAAAAGTGTTAAAAATAAAGCTAAAATTTTACCAATTTATTGGTCACGCTTATTTTTTGATTTTTTTTCTCTTTTAGATTGATTATTTTAGTTTAAATTAAAAAAATTGTCGTCATTTTATTTATTAACCCCTTTTTCTTTTATGTATTTTTGTTGCTTTACCCTATGGCAGAGACCTGCGCCTTGACGGCTTAAGCCGGCTGAGCCGCGCCGCCGATTATTTTTAACAGCCGCCGCCGCCGAAAATTTATCGACTAAAGTCGGCTTAAAATCAGCCGCCGGTCACTGTCATTTAATCGAATATTCCCTACAAGAAACGCATAACCAAAACTAGAAAAAAAAATTTTCCATTATTTTTATTTTTAATAAAAACGGTTTTTTTTAATTAATACAAATGTTAATGAGAAAGATATAGTACTTGTATATTTTCAAAGGTTTTGCGGTAAAATTTAAAATCTCATTTAGGAATAGATTATAGTCCACAAGCATTTAAATAAGTATATATGCAAATTAATTTTATTATTCAAACTAAAATATGAAAGTTGGTAAAAAAATTATTTTTAAATTGGGCCAAGGTCTATCCAATAGGTCCGCTTAAGAAGCCAGATGTTTATTTGGCTCTATCCTCAACGATATCAAAAGTTGTTTACTTTTGGGTTTTTTGCCACACACACACATGCACACAAAACACATTTTTCCTTTTGTTTTGCCTATGTGGTAGTAAGATTTAGACAACGGCGAGGAATTTTACACAAACAAAATGCCTGTTGTTTTTTGTATTGTTGTAGTAGTAAGCAGGCCTATTGGATAGGCCTTGAATTGGCCTAAGTTTAAGTCGGCTTAAGCCGGCTTTGAGCCGCCGCCGGCAATATTTTTGCAAGCCGCCGCCGCCGACAAAACTTGACGGCGCAGGTCTCTGCCCTATGGTGGGCACGTTCAACCGCTTTTCTTATACTTTTTTCATACTCCCCGGCTCCTAGGTTCTGAAAAACATCTAAAATATGAAGTAAAAAAAAAAGACAGAAATGTTAAATATTCAAAGACTAAAATTATTTAATGTCTGTACATACCTCTTACAATTTTATTTAGCAGCGTGAGATTTGACAACGGAAGTTTTCCCCACCTTCCATCCCAATTATATTTATATAGCAAATCATCTGCAAACGATGCACTAATAACACTGCCAACATCTAAAGAAACACCTTTAATTTTATGAATATAGGACTTCTGTAAAGAAGTTGAATTACTGTTTGAGCAAGTAAAATATATAAAATATTGTGATTGTTACCATGGCCTGAGCGTAATCGGAGTCTAGCTTCTCCTCTATTTCTTGCACTGCTGTTGTGGTCCGCAAGGGGAGCATGCTGGCGGTCTCATCAAGCCCTTGATCAGAAGTCTCTCCTGTCATGCGGCTGAGGTACTCTTGGGCTTTTTTTATGCCTACTTTACACTCCATTAGAATTTTAGCTTATTGATGGAAGAGGTTGTATATTAGATCTTTCACTTCGTGCACTATCTTCGTTTTCTATTAACCTTCTATACATTTTAATTTTGGACTCAAATGTCTTTTTTTCCAATGATAGACAATTTTGCAAACGTCTTTTTTTCATAGTTATCTTTTATCACAAAAAGTATACTTTTATTATTTAATTTAATTTCTTAATAGGTATTTTCTATCTTATTGTCACTTTTTTATATTTTAATAGGTATTTGTGTTATTTTTATTGTCACTCAATTCTTGCTTTCTGTCAAGGCAAATATTATTTTTTATCACTCTTTATTGTCACTGTCAATTTTTATTTCACTCTTTTTTATATTTATTTTAAATAATATAATGGGCGCACGTCACAATTTCATAAAATTCCTTTCGCTTTTAAAATTAATCTTGAATTTTTTACATATTTTACACATTCCATTCAAAAATGAAACTGTCTAACATACATTCGTTGTTTCACTCTTACATACGCATTTCATTCCTGGAGTAATTAGCGTTGCCACTAGCAAACATTTCTTCCTAAAATGTTTTTAACAACAGCAATTCCCAAAATTCCACCCCTTTTTTTTTTTAATAATTAATACAAATTTAGCTAAATTCTTATAATTATTAAAATTTATGAAACGTATTAACAGATATATTCAACATATTATTAAGTATATATAAAAATAAGAAGAAAAGATTAATAAAATTTGGGCTTTGCAAAATATTCCTAATTTGGTATACAAACGCACACGAGTGGCAACGCCACTTGTAACAATAAAAACAAACAAAAATAGTGCGTGTGTATTAGTTTCGGTCATCCATTTCTTGTAGGGGAGCTATAGGAAAGTTGTAAAAAAAACTCATAAAATTCAGAAAAATGCATGAAATCTTTATTTGAATCGATAGTACGGTCCATATAATTAAATGTTTGAAGATTATTTCATGCAAATGTTGACCGTGATTGCGCCTCAAATGGTCCATCCGCTTAGTCCAATGTTGGCATTCTGTTTCCAACATTTCGGCCGGTATCTCACGAATTAATGCTTCAATGTTTTCTTCCAATGCGTCAATTGAAGCGGGCATGTGTGTATAGACATGAGCTTTAACGTAGCCGCACAAAAAATAGTCTAAAGACGTTAAATCGCACGATCTAGGCGGCCAATTGACCGGTCCCGAACGTGAAATAAAATGTTCACCGAACTCGCCTCTCAATAAGTCCATTGTTAAGCGTGCTGTGTGGCATGTGGCACCGTCTTGTTGAAACCACATGTCGTGCAAGTCAACAAGCTCTTGCATTTTGGGCAAAAAAAAGTTGGATATCATCTCACGGTAGCGCTCACCATTCACAGTTACGTTACGATTCGCATCATCTTGGAACGGTCCAATGATGCCACCAGCCCATAAACCGCACCAAACTGTGACTTTTTCTCGATGCATAAATAGCTCTTGCAATGCTTCTGGCTGATCTTCACTCCAAAATCGACAATTCGGCTTATTAACTTACCCATTGAGCCAAAAATGAGCTTCGTCGCTGAACACAAGAAGCGCGCGATGAATTTTCTTAACAGAGCACGCATTTTGATAATAAAATTCAATAATTTGCAAGCGTTGTTCGTTTGTAAGACGATTCATGGTTAAATTATAGACCAAACTGAAGATGTTTGACAGTGAAACAAAACACGAAACGTGCGTCAGCTGTTTAAACCAGTGCTGCCAAAAAGATAATAGCTAAAAAATCACCCATTATATTAGCGGAATATAACAAATCTTAAAATGTTGTTTATAGACATATTTTAACATAAAATAAGTAATGACGTAGAAAACAAAATAAATTTTCTGTAAATATTTTACTGGATAACCCCATTTCTTTAAATCTTAAAGTGAACGACGTCACGGGTAAAAGCTAGTTACAAAATAAAACATGGGTGGGGGTAGGTCTTTTTTGATCTACCTTGTATATATATTTTTAAGAAATGTTGCTTCTTTTTTTGGCAACTTTTAACACTTTTTCTCTTTTAGTTTTGGTACTTTCTTATTTTCAAAAAATTTGGCTAGAGATATTGTCCAGATTTAAGTGGGGTATATTTTAAGAGGTTAAAACGAAAAATGTTTTACTTTTGATACTATTTCTCTTTTGGATAAATTTGGTATACAGATTGCATATGGTCGAGATCAAAATATACGATATTTTTTAATGGATAAAATTGGGATAAAACTGTTACTTTTTATCTCTTCGAAAAATTTGGTATTCATATAAAACATAACCTAAATTAACGTACAGAGTACTTTCTGGGGGAATAAAATGAGTCAAAGCTCGTACTTTTAGTACTTCGTTGCATTTGGTATAAAAAGTACAAAATATACGGCACTTTTTAAGGGGTAAAAAATGGATCAAATTGGTACTTTTTGTACTTTTTCGGAATGCGTATGGTCCATTGGCTGGAATATATTTAGGCGCCCATTCATTGCTTTTCATATCGACAACTATATGTAGGTTGCTCAAGATTATTGAGTGCTCAAACAGCACTGGTCAGTACTGACGCATATACCGGCCACAGCTGACTAGTCAGTACTGATTCATATATTCGTCACTGTTGACGTATTTTTTAGTTTTAATAAAACACTATTAAAATAAAACATCTCATTCAATTCTCATACAAATTTTTGTCTTTATTTAAAATAAAATTCAATATTTTTTTGGTTTCCAAAATAACTTAAATAAATAAATATTTTTTTTTTTTAACTAAATTTTTTAAATTAATTATGTTTTGTTTGCATTCGAAAACGTTTGCTGGATCAAACATCATTCAACAGTTTCTTAATTACATTAAACAAGCACCTTCTTACAAATAAAGTTCAGTCAATAAAAAGTGTTAAAAATAAAGCTAAACTTTTACCAATTTATTGGTCACGCTTATTTTTTGATTTTTTTTCTCTTTTAGATTGATTATTTTAGTTTAAATTAAAAAAATTGTCGTCCTTTTATTTATTAACCCCTTTTTCTTTTATGTATTTTTGTTGCTTTACCCTATGGTGGGCACGTTCAACCGCTTTTCTTATACTTTTTTCATACTCCCCAGCTCCTAGGTTCTGAAAAACATCTAAAATATGAAGTAAAAAAAAAGACAGAAATGTTAAATATTCAAAGACTAAAACTATTTAATGTCTGTACATACCTCTTACAATTTTATTTAGCAGCGTGAGATTTGACAACGGAAGTTTTCCCCACCTTCCATCCCAATTATATTTATATAGCAAATCATCTGCAAACGATGCACTAATAACACTGCCAACATCTAAAGAAACACCTTTAATTTTATGAATATAGGACTTCTGTAAAGAAGTTGAATTACTGTTTGAGCAAGTAAAATATATAAAATATTGTGATTGTTACCATGGCCTGAGCGTAATCGGAGTCTAGCTTCTCCTCTATTTCTTGCACTGCTGTTGTGGTCCGCAAGGGGAGCATGCTGGCGGTCTCATCAAGCCCTTGATCAGAAGTCTCTCCTGTCATGCGGCTGAGGTACTCTTGGGCTTTTTTTATGCCTACTTTACACTCCATTAGAATTTTAGCTTATTGATGGAACAGGTTGTATATTAGATCTTTCACTTCGTGCACTATCTTCGTTTTCTATTAACCTTCTATACATTTTAATTTTGGACTCAAATGTCTTTTTTTCCAATGATAGACAATTTTGCAAACGTCTTTTTTTCATAGTTATCTTTTATCACAAAAAGTATACTTTTATTATTTAATTTAATTTCTTAATAGGTATTTTCTATCTTATTGTCACTTTTTTATATTTTAATAGGTATTTGTGTTATTTTTATTGTCACTCAATTCTTGCTTTCTGTCAAGGCAAATATTATTTTTTATCACTCTTTATTGTCACTGTCAATTTTTATTTCACTCTTTTTTATATTTATTTTAAATAATATAATGGGCGCACGTCACAATTTCATAAAATTCCTTTCGCTTTTAAAATTAATCTTGAATTTTTTACATATTTTACACATTCCATTCAAAAATGAAACTGTCTAACATACATTCGTTGTTTCACTCTTACATACGCATTTCATTCCTGGAGTAATTAGCGTTGCCACTAGCAAACATTTCTTCCTAAAATGTTTTTAACAACAGCAATTCCCAAAATTCCACCACTTTTTTTTTAAATAATTAATACAAATTTAGCTAAATTCTTATAATTATTAAAATTTATGAAACGTATTAACAGATATATTCAACATATTATTAAGTATATATAAAAATAAGAAGAAAAGATTAATAAAATTTGGGCTTTGCAAAATATTCCTAATTTGGTATACAAACGCACACGAGTGGCAACGCCACTTGTAACAATAAAAACAAACAAAAATAGTGCGTGTGTATTAGTTTCGGTCATCCATTTCTTGTAGGGGAGCTATAGGAAAGTTGTAAAAAAAACTCATAAAATTCAGAAAAATGCATGAAATCTTTATTTGAATCGATAGTACGGTCCATATAATTAAATGTTTGAAGATTATTTCATGCAAATGTTGACCGTGATTGCGCCTCAAATGGTCCATCCGCTTAGTCCAATGTTGGCATTCTGTTTCCAACATTTCGGCCGGTATCTCACGAATAAATGCTTCAATGTTTTCTTCCAATGCGTCAATTGAAGCGGGCATGTGTGTATAGACATGAGCTTTAACGTAGCCGCACAAAAAATAGTCTAAAGACGTTAAATCGCACGATCTAGGCGGCCAATTGACCGGTCCCGAACGTGAAATAAAATGTTCACCGAACTCGCCTCTCAATAAGTCCATTGTTAAGCGTGCTGTGTGGCATGTGGCACCGTCTTGTTGAAACCACATGTCGTGCAAGTCAACAAGCTCTTGCATTTTGGGCAAAAAAAAGTTGGATATCATCTCACGGTAGCGCTCACCATTCACAGTTACGTTACGATTCGCATCATCTTGGAACGGTCCAATGATGCCACCAGCCCATAAACCGCACCAAACTGTGACTTTTTCTCGATGCATAAATAGCTCTTGCAATGCTTCTGGCTGATCTTCACTCCAAAATCGACAATTCGGCTTATTAACTTACCCATTGAGCCAAAAATGAGCTTCGTCGCTGAACACAAGAAGCGCGCGATGAATTTTCTTAACAGAGCACGCAATTTGATAATAAAATTCAATAATTTGCAAGCGTTGTTCGTTTGTAAGACGATTCATGGTTAAATTATAGACCAAACTGAAGATGTTTGACAGTGAAACAAAACACGAAACGTGCGTCAGCTGTTTAAACCAGTGCTGCCAAAAAGATAATAGCTAAAAAATCACCCATTATATTAGCGGAATATAACAAATCTTAAAATGTTGTTTATAGACATATTTTAACATAAAATAAGTAATGACGTAGAAAACAAAATAAATTTTCTGTAAATATTTTACTGGATAACCCCATTTCTTTAAATCTTAAAGTGAACGACGTCACGGGTAAAAGCTAGTTACAAAATAAAACATGGGTGGGGGTAGGTCTTTTTTGATCTACCTTGTATATATATTTTTAAGAAATGTTGCTTCTTTTTTTGGCAACTTTTAACACTTTTTCTCTTTTAGTTTTGGTACTTTCTTATTTTCAAAAAATTTGGCTAGAGATATTGTCCAGATTTAAGTGGGGTATATTTTAAGAGGTTAAAACGAAAAATGTTTTACTTTTGATACTTTTTCTCTTTTGGATAAATTTGGTATACAGATTGCATATGGTCGAGATCAAAATATACGGTATTTTTTAATGGATAAAATTGGGATAAATCTGTTACTTTTTATCTCTTCGAAAAATTTGGTATTCATATAAAACATAACCTAAATTAACGTACAGAGTACTTTCTGGGGGAATAAAATGAGTCAAAGCTCGTACTTTTAGTACTTCGTTGCATTTGGTATAAAAAGTACAAAATATACGGCACTTTTTAAGGGGTAAAAAATGGATCAAATTGGTACTTTTTGTACTTTTTCGGAATGCGTATGGTCCATTGGCTGGAATATATTTAGGCGCCCATTCATTGCTTTTCATATCGACAACTATATGTAGGTTGCTCAAGATTATTGAGTGCTCAAAAACCGGACACAGCTGACTAGTCAGTACTGATGCATATAACGGACACAGCTGACCAGTCAGTACTGACTGGTCAGTACTGACGCATATACCGGCCACAGCTGACTAGTCAGTACTGATTCATATATTCGTCACTGTTGACGTATTTTTTAGTTTTAATAAAACACTATTAAAATAAAACATCTCATTCAATTCTCATACAAATTTTTGTCTTTATTTAAAATAAAATTCAATATTTTTTTGGTTTCCAAAATAACTTAAATAAATAAATATTTTTTTTTTTTAACTAAATTTTTTAAATTAATTATGTTTTGTTTGCATTCGAAAACGTTTGCTGGATCAAACATCATTCAACAGTTTCTTAATTACATTAAACAAGCACCTTCTTACAAATAAAGTTCAGTCAATAAAAAGTGTTAAAAATAAAGCTAAACTTTTACCAATTTATTGGTCACGCTTATTTTTTGATTTTTTTTCTCTTTTAGATTGATTATTTTAGTTTAAATTAAAAAAATTGTCGTCATTTTATTTATTAACCCCTTTTTCTTTTATGTATTTTTGTTGCTTTACCCTATGGTGGGCACGTTCAACCGCTTTTCTTATACTTTTTTCATACTCCCCGGCTCCTAGGTTCTGAAAAACATCTAAAATATGAAGTAAAAAAAAGACAGAAATGTTAAATATTCAAAGACTAAAATTATTTAATGTCTGTACATACCTCTTACAATTTTATTTAGCAGCGTGAGATTTGACAACGGAAGTTTTCCCCACCTTCCATCCCAATTATATTTATATAGCAAATCATCTGCAAACGATGCACTAATAACACTGCCAACATCTAAAGAAACACCTTTAATTTTATGAATATAGGACTTCTGTAAAGAAGTTGAATTACTGTTTGAGCAAGTAAAATATATAAAATATTGTGATTGTTACCATGGCCTGAGCGTAATCGGAGTCTAGCTTCTCCTCTATTTCTTGCACTGCTGTTGTGGTCCGCAAGGGGAGCATGCTGGCGGTCTCATCAAGCCCTTGATCAGAAGTCTCTCCTGTCATGCGGCTGAGGTACTCTTGGGCTTTTTTTTATGCCTACTTTACACTCCATTAGAATTTTAGCTTATTGATGGAACAGGTTGTATATTAGATCTTTCACTTCGTGCACTATCTTCGTTTTCTATTAACCTTCTATACATTTTAATTTTGGACTCAAATGTCTTTTTTTCCAATGATAGACAATTTTGCAAACGTCTTTTTTTCATAGTTATCTTTTATCACAAAAAGTATACTTTTATTATTTAATTTAATTTCTTAATAGGTATTTTCTATCTTATTGTCACTTTTTTATATTTTAATAGGTATTTGTGTTATTTTTATTGTCACTAAATTCTTGCTTTCTGTCAAGGCAAATATTATTTTTTATCACTCTTTATTGTCACTGTCAATTTTTATTTCACTCTTTTTTATATTTATTTTAAATAATATAATGGGCGCACGTCACAATTTCATAAAATTCCTTTCGCTTTTAAAATTAATCTTGAATTTTTTACATATTTTACACATTCCATTCAAAAATGAAACTGTCTAACATACATTCGTTGTTTCACTCTTACATACGCATTTCATTCCTGGAGTAATTAGCGTTGCCACTAGCAAACATTTCTTCCTAAAATGTTTTTAACAACAGCAATTCCCAAAATTCCACCACTTTTTTTTTAAATAATTAATACAAATTTAGCTAAATTCTTATAATTATTAAAATTTATGAAACGTATTAACAGATATATTCAACATATTATTAAGTATATATAAAAATAAGAAGAAAAGATTAATAAAATTTGGGCTTTGCAAAATATTCCTAATTTGGTATACAAACGCACACGAGTGGCAACGCCACTTGTAACAATAAAAACAAACAAAAATAGTGCGTGTGTATTAGTTTCGGTCATCCATTTCTTGTAGGGGAGCTATAGGAAAGTTGTAAAAAAAACTCATAAAATTCAGAAAAATGCATGAAATCTTTATTTGAATCGATAGTACGGTCCATATAATTAAATGTTTGAAGATTATTTCATGCAAATGTTGACCGTGATTGCGCCTCAAATGGTCCATCCGCTTAGTCCAATGTTGGCATTCTGTTTCCAACATTTCGGCCGGTATCTCACGAATAAATGCTTTAATGTTTTCTTCCAATGCGTCAATTGAAGCGGGCATGTGTGTATAGACATGAGCTTTAACGTAGCCGCACAAAAAATAGTCTAAAGACGTTAAATCGCACGATCTAGGCGGCCAATTGACCGGTCCCGAACGTGAAATAAAATGTTCACCGAACTCGCCTCTCAATAAGTCCATTGTTAAGCGTGCTGTGTGGCATGTGGCACCGTCTTGTTGAAACCACATGTCGTGCAAGTCAACAAGCTCTTGCATTTTGGGCAAAAAAAAGTTGGATATCATCTCACGGTAGCGCTCACCATTCACAGTTACGTTACGATTCGCATCATCTTGGAACGGTCCAATGATGCCACCAGCCCATAAACCGCACCAAACTGTGACTTTTTCTCGATGCATAAATAGCTCTTGCAATGCTTCTGGCTGATCTTCACTCCAAAATCGACAATTCGGCTTATTAACTTACCCATTGAGCCAAAAATGAGCTTCGTCGCTGAACACAAGAAGCGCGCGATGAATTTTCTTAACAGAGCACGCAATTTGATAATAAAATTCAATAATTTGCAAGCGTTGTTCGTTTGTAAGACGATTCATGGTTAAATTATAGACCAAACTGAAGATGTTTGACAGTGAAACAAAACACGAAACGTGCGTCAGCTGTTTAAACCAGTGCTGCCAAAAAGATAATAGCTAAAAAATCACCCATTATATTAGCGGAATATAACAAATCTTAAAATGTTGTTTATAGACATATTTTAACATAAAATAAGTAATGACGTAGAAAACAAAATAAATTTTCTGTAAATATTTTACTGGATAACCCCATTTCTTTAAATCTTAAAGTGAACGACGTCACGGGTAAAAGCTAGTTACAAAATAAAACATGGGTGGGGGTAGGTCTTTTTTGATCTACCTTGTATATATATTTTTAAGAAATGTTGCTTCTTTTTTTGGCAACTTTTAACACTTTTTCTCTTTTAGTTTTGGTACTTTCTTATTTTCAAAAAATTTGGCTAGAGATATTGTCCAGATTTAAGTGGGGTATATTTTAAGAGGTTAAAACGAAAAATGTTTTACTTTTGATACTTTTTCTCTTTTGGATAAATTTGGTATACAGATTGCATATGGTCGAGATCAAAATATACGGTATTTTTTAATGGATAAAATTGGGATAAAACTGTTACTTTTTATCTCTTCGAAAAATTTGGTATTCATATAAAACATAACCTAAATTAACGTACAGAGTACTTTCTGGGGGAATAAAATGAGTCAAAGCTCGTACTTTTAGTACTTCGTTGCATTTGGTATAAAAAGTACAAAATATACGGCACTTTTTAAGGGGTAAAAAATGGATCAAATTGGTACTTTTTGTACTTTTTCGGAATGCGTATGGTCCATTGGCTGGAATATATTTAGGCGCCCATTCATTGCTTTTCATATCGACAACTATATGTAGGTTGCTCAAGATTATTGAGTGCTCAAAAACCGGACACAGCTGACTAGTCAGTACTGATGCATATAACGGACACAGCTGACCAGTCAGTACTGACTGGTCAGTACTGACGCATATACCGGCCACAGCTGACTAGTCAGTACTGATTCATATATTCGTCACTGTTGACGTATTTTTTAGTTTTAATAAAACACTATTAAAATAAAACATCTCATTCAATTCTCATACAAATTTTTGTCTTTATTTAAAATAAAATTCAATATTTTTTTGGTTTCCAAAATAACTTAAATAAATAAATATTTTTTTTTTTTAACTAAATTTTTAAATTAATTATGTTTTGTTTGCATTCGAAAACGTTTGCTGGATCAAACATCATTCAACAGTTTCTTAATTACATTAAACAAGCACCTTCTTACAAATAAAGTTCAGTCAATAAAAAGTGTTAAAAATAAAGCTAAACTTTTACCAATTTATTGGTCACGCTTATTTTTTGATTTTTTTTCTCTTTTAGATTGATTATTTTAGTTTAAATTAAAAAAATTGTCGTCATTTTATTTATTAACCCCTTTTTCTTTTATGTATTTTTGTTGCTTTACCCTATGGTGGGCACGTTCAACCGCTTTTCTTATACTTTTTTCATACTCCCCGGCTCCTAGGTTCTGAAAAACATCTAAAATATGAAGTAAAAAAAAAGACAGAAATGTTAAATATTCAAAGACTAAAATTATTTAATGTCTGTACATACCTCTTACAATTTTATTTAGCAGCGTGAGATTTGACAACGGAAGTTTTCCCCACCTTCCATCCCAATTATATTTATATAGCAAATCATCTGCAAACGATGCACTAATAACACTGCCAACATCTAAAGAAACACCTTTAATTTTATGAATATCTGTAAAGAAGTTGAATTACTGTTTGAGCAAGTAAAATATATAAAATATTGTGATTGTTACCATGGCCTGAGCGTAATCGGAGTCTAGCTTCTCCTCTATTTCTTGCACTGCTGTTGTGGTCCGCAAGGGGAGCATGCTGGCGGTCTCATCAAGCCCTTGATCAGAAGTCTCTCCTGTCATGCGGCTGAGGTACTCTTGGGCTTTTTTTATGCCTACTTTACACTCCATTAGAATTTTAGCTTATTGATGGAACAGGTTGTATATTAGATCTTTCACTTCGTGCACTATCTTCGTTTTCTATTAACCTTCTATACATTTTAATTTTGGACTCAAATGTCTTTTTTTCCAATGATAGACAATTTTGCAAACGTCTTTTTTTCATAGTTATCTTTTATCACAAAAAGTATACTTTTATTATTTAATTTAATTTCTTAATAGGTATTTTCTATCTTATTGTCACTTTTTTATATTTTAATAGGTATTTGTGTTATTTTTATTGTCACTCAATTCTTGCTTTCTGTCAAGGCAAATATTATTTTTTATCACTCTTTATTGTCACTGTCAATTTTTATTTCACTTTTTTTATATTTATTTTAAATAATATAATGGGCGCACGTCACAATTTCATAAAATTCCTTTCGCTTTTAAAATTAATCTTGAATTTTTTACATATTTTACACATTCCATTCAAAAATGAAACTGTCTAACATACATTCGTTGTTTCACTCTTACATACGCATTTCATTCCTGGAGTAATTAGCGTTGCCACTAGCAAACATTTCTTCCTAAAATGTTTTTAACAACAGCAATTCCCAAAATTCCACCACTTTTTTTTTAAATAATTAATACAAATTTAGCTAAATTCTTATAATTATTAAAATTTATGAAACGTATTAACAGATATATTCAACATATTATTAAGTATATATAAAAATAAGAAGAAAAGATTAATAAAATTTGGGCTTTGCAAAATATTCCTAATTTGGTATACAAACGCACACGAGTGGCAACGCCACTTGTAACAATAAAAACAAACAAAAATAGTGCGTGTGTATTAGTTTCGGTCATCCATTTCTTGTAGGGGAGCTATAGGAAAGTTGTAAAAAAAACTCATAAAATTCAGAAAAATGCATGAAATCTTTATTTGAATCGATAGTACGGTCCATATAATTAAATGTTTGAAGATTATTTCATGCAAATGTTGACCGTGATTGCGCCTCAAATGGTCCATCCGCTTAGTCCAATGTTGGCATTCTGTTTCCAACATTTCGGCCGGTATCTCACGAATAAATGCTTCAATGTTTTCTTCCAATGTGTCAATTGAAGCGGGCATGTGTGTATAGACATGAGCTTTAACGTAGCCGCACAAAAAATAGTCTAAAGACGTTAAATCGCACGATCTAGGCGGCCAATTGACCGGTCCCGAACGTGAAATAAAATGTTCACCGAACTCGCCTCTCAATAAGTCCATTGTTAAGCGTGCTGTGTGGCATGTGGCACCGTCTTGTTGAAACCACATGTCGTGCAAGTCAACAAGCTCTTGCATTTTGGGCAAAAAAAAGTTGGATATCATCTCACGGTAGCGCTCACCATTCACAGTTACGTTACGATTCGCATCATCTTGGAACGGTCCAATGATGCCACCAGCCCATAAACCGCACCAAACTGTGCCTTTTTCTCGATGCATAAATAGCTCTTGCAATGCTTCTGGCTGATCTTCACTCCAAAATCGACAATTCGGCTTATTAACTTACCCATTGAGCCAAAAATGAGCTTCGTCGCTGAACACAAGAAGCGCGCGATGAATTTTCTTAACAGAGCACGCATTTTGATAATAAAATTCAATAATTTGCAAGCGTTGTTCGTTTGTAAGACGATTCATGGTTAAATTATAGACCAAACTGAAGATGTTTGACAGTGAAACAAAACACGAAACGTGCGTCAGCTGTTTAAACCAGTGCTGCCAAAAAGATAATAGCTAAAAAATCACCCATTATATTAGCGGAATATAACAAATCTTAAAATGTTGTTTATAGACATATTTTAACATAAAATAAGTAATGACGTAGAAAACAAAATAAATTTTCTGTAAATATTTTACTGGATAACCCCATTTCTTTAAATCTTAAAGTGAACGACGTCACGGGTAAAAGCTAGTTACAAAATAAAACATGGGTGGGGGTAGGTCTTTTTTGATCTACCTTGTATATATATTTTTAAGAAATGTTGCTTCTTTTTTTGGCAACTTTTAACACTTTTTCTCTTTTAGTTTTGGTACTTTCTTATTTTCAAAAAATTTGGCTAGAGATATTGTCCAGATTTAAGTGGGGTATATTTTAAGAGGTTAAAACGAAAAATGTTTTACTTTTGATACTTTTTCTCTTTTGGATAAATTTGGTATACAGATTGCATATGGTCGAGATCAAAATATACGGTATTTTTTAATGGATAAAATTGGGATAAAACTGTTACTTTTTATCTCTTCGAAAAATTTGGTATTCATATAAAACATAACCTAAATTAACGTACAGAGTACTTTCTGGGGGAATAAAATGAGTCAAAGCTCGTACTTTTAGTACTTCGTTGCATTTGGTATAAAAAGTACAAAATATACGGCACTTTTTAAGGGGTAAAAAATGGATCAAATTGGTACTTTTTGTACTTTTTCGGAATGCGTATGGTCCATTGGCTGGAATATATTTAGGCGCCCATTCATTGCTTTTCATATCGACAACTATATGTAGGTTGCTCAAGATTATTGAGTGCTCAAAAACCGGACACAGCTGACTAGTCAGTACTGATGCATATAACGGACACAGCTGACCAGTCAGTACTGACTGGTCAGTACTGACGCATATACCGGCCACAGCTGACTAGTCAGTACTGATTCATATATTCGTCACTGTTGACGTATTTTTTAGTTTTAATAAAACACTATTAAAATAAAACATCTCATTCAATTCTCATACAAATTTTTGTCTTTATTTAAAATAAAATTCAATATTTTTTTGGTTTCCAAAATAACTTAAATAAATAAATATTTTTTTTTTTTAACTAAATTTTTTAAATTAATTATGTTTTGTTTGCATTCGAAAACGTTTGCTGGATCAAACATCATTCAACAGTTTCTTAATTACATTAAACAAGCACCTTCTTACAAATAAAGTTCAGTCAATAAAAAGTGTTAAAAATAAAGCTAAACTTTTACCAATTTATTGGTCACGCTTATTTTTTGATTTTTTTTCTCTTTTAGATTGATTATTTTAGTTTAAATTAAAAAAATTGTCGTCATTTTATTTATTAACCCCTTTTTCTTTTATGTATTTTTGTTGCTTTACCCTATGGTGGGCACGTTCAACCGCTTTTCTTATACTTTTTTCATACTCCCCGGCTCCTAGGTTCTGAAAAACATCTAAAATATGAAGTAAAAAAAAAGACAGAAATGTTAAATATTCAAAGACTAAAATTATTTAATGTCTGTACATACCTCTTACAATTTTATTTAGCAGCGTGAGATTTGACAACGGAAGTTTTCCCCACCTTCCATCCCAATTATATTTATATAGCAAATCATCTGCAAACGATGCACTAATAACACTGCCAACATCTAAAGAAACACCTTTAATTTTATGAATATAGGACTTCTGTAAAGAAGTTGAATTACTGTTTGAGCAAGTAAAATATATAAAATATTGTGATTGTTACCATGGCCTGAGCGTAATCGGAGTCTAGCTTCTCCTCTATTTCTTGCACTGCTGTTGTGGTCCGCAAGGGGAGCATGCTGGCGGTCTCATCAAGCCCTTGATCAGAAGTCTCTCCTGTCATGCGGCTGAGGTACTCTTGGGCTTTTTTTATGCCTACTTTACACTCCATTAGAATTTTAGCTTATTGATGGAACAGGTTGTATATTAGATCTTTCACTTCGTGCACTATCTTCGTTTTCTATTAACCTTCTATACATTTTAATTTTGGACTCAAATGTCTTTTTTTCCAATGATAGACAATTTTGCAAACGTCTTTTTTTCATAGTTATCTTTTATCACAAAAAGTATACTTTTATTATTTAATTTAATTTCTTAATAGGTATTTTCTATCTTATTGTCACTTTTTTATATTTTAATAGGTATTTGTGTTATTTTTATTGTCACTCAATTCTTGCTTTCTGTCAAGGCAAATATTATTTTTTATCACTCTTTATTGTCACTGTCAATTTTTATTTCACTCTTTTTTATATTTATTTTAAATAATATAATGGGCGCACGTCACAATTTCATAAAATTCCTTTCGCTTTTAAAATTAATCTTGAATTTTTTACATATTTTACACATTCCATTCAAAAATGAAACTGTCTAACATACATTCGTTGTTTCACTCTTACATACGCATTTCATTCCTGGAGTAATTAGCGTTGCCACTAGCAAACATTTCTTCCTAAAATGTTTTTAACAACAGCAATTCCTAAAATTCCACCACTTTTTTTTTAAATAATTAATACAAATTTAGCTAAATTCTTATAATTATTAAAATTTATGAAACGTATTAACAGATATATTCAACATATTATTAAGTATATATAAAAATAAGAAGAAAAGATTAATAAAATTTGGGCTTTGCAAAATATTCCTAATTTGGTATACAAACGCACACGAGTGGCAACGCCACTTGTAACAATAAAAACCCTGCAAATAATAGGACCAGTCCAAACACGCGTGTAAAGAGTAGTCCACAAGGGACCAGGACTAGTCCACAAGTAACCCAAACGTATGGAAAAAACCTGGTCTATTTAACATTACGATGTCCTAGGAGAGGACCATATAACCCACCTTTGGACCACTAAGGAGTAGTTTTAAAACTACTCCATGGTATATAACCCACCTTTGGACCAGTAAGGAGTAGTTTTAAAACTACTCCATGGTATACCCAAGAGGATTAGTTTTGAAGTCGTTTAAACACGAAAGCATGTCGTTAAAAAACGAAGACATGTCGTCTCACTACAAACACTTTTTAACAATGGCATGGTCCATGCTTGCATTACATCGGACTAGTCCATGGAGTAGTCCATTTTATTAAAATGGGTCAGGTGGTCCAATTTTATTTGCAGGGAACAAACAAAAATAGTGCGTGTGTATTAGTTTCGGTCATCCATTTCTTGTAGGGGAGCTATAGGAAAGTTGTAAAAAAAACTCATAAAATTCAGAAAAATGCATGAAATCTTTATTTGAATCGATAGTACGGTCCATATAATTAAATGTTTGAAGATTATTTCATGCAAATGTTGACCGTGATTGCGCCTCAAATGGTCCATCCGCTTAGTCCAATGTTGGCATTCTGTTTCCAACATTTCGGACGGTATCTCACGAATAAATGCTTCAATGTTTTCTTCCAATGCGTCAATTGAAGCGGGCATGTGTGTATAGACATGAGCTTTAACGTAGCCGCACAAAAAATAGTCTAAAGACGTTAAATCGCACGATCTAGGCGGCCAATTGACCGGACCCGAACGTGAAATAAAATGTTCACCGAACTCGCCTCTCAATAAGTCCATTGTTAAGCGTGCTGTGTGGCATGTGGCACCGTCTTGTTGAAACCACATGTCGTGCAAGTCAACAAGCTCTTGCATTTTGGGCAAAAAAAAGTTGGATATCATCTCACGGTAGCGCTCACCATTCACAGTTACGTTACGATTCGCATCATCTTGGAACGGTCCAATGATGCCACCAGCCCATAAACCGCACCAAACTGTGACTTTTTCTCGATGCATAAATAGCTCTTGCAATGCTTCTGGCTGATCTTCACTCCAAAATCGACAATTCGGCTTATTAACTTACCCATTGAGCCAAAAATGAGCTTCGTCGCTGAACACAAGAAGCGCGCGATGAATTTTCTTAACAGAGCACGCAATTTGATAATAAAATTCAATAATTTGCAAGCGTTGTTCGTTTGTAAGACGATTCATGGTTAAATTATAGACCAAACTGAAGATGTTTGACAGTGAAACAAAACACGAAACGTGCGTCAGCTGTTTAAACCAGTGCTGCCAAAAAGATAATAGCTAAAAAATCACCCATTATATTAGCGGAATATAACAAATCTTAAAATGTTGTTTATAGACATATTTTAACATAAAATAAGTAATGACGTAGAAAACAAAATAAATTTTCTGTAAATATTTTACTGGATAACCCCATTTCTTTAAATCTTAAAGTGAACGACGTCACGGGTAAAAGCTAGTTACAAAATAAAACATGGGTGGGGGTAGGTCTTTTTTGATCTACCTTGTATATATATTTTTAAGAAATGTTGCTTCTTTTTTTGGCAACTTTTAACACTTTTTCTCTTTTAGTTTTGGTACTTTCTTATTTTCAAAAAATTTGGCTAGAGATATTGTCCAGATTTAAGTGGGGTATATTTTAAGAGGTTAAAACGAAAAATGTTTTACTTTTGATACTTTTTCTCTTTTGGATAAATTTGGTATACAGATTGCATATGGTCGAGATCAAAATATACGGTATTTTTTAATGGATAAAATTGGGATAAAACTGTTACTTTTTATCTCTTCGAAAAATTTGGTATTCATATAAAACATAACCTAAATTAACGTACAGAGTACTTTCTGGGGGAATAAAATGAGTCAAAGCTCGTACTTTTAGTACTTCGTTGCATTTGGTATAAAAAGTACAAAATATACGGCACTTTTTAAGGGGTAAAAAATGGATCAAATTGGTACTTTTTGTACTTTTTCGGAATGCGTATGGTCCATTGGCTGGAATATATTTAGGCGCCCATTCATTGCTTTTCATATCGACAACTATATGTAGGTTGCTCAAGATTATTGAGTGCTCAAAAACCGGACACAGCTGACTAGTCAGTACTGATGCATATAACGGACACAGCTGACCAGTCAGTACTGACTGGTCAGTACTGACGCATATACCGGCCACAGCTGACTAGTCAGTACTGATTCATATATTCGTCACTGTTGACGTATTTTTTAGTTTTAATAAAACACTATTAAAATAAAACATCTCATTCAATTCTCATACAAATTTTTGTCTTTATTTAAAATAAAATTCAATATTTTTTTGGTTTCCAAAATAACTTAAATAAATAAATATTTTTTTTTTTTAACTAAATTTTTAAATTAATTATGTTTTGTTTGCATTCGAAAACGTTTGCTGGATCAAACATCATTCAACAGTTTCTTAATTACATTAAACAAGCACCTTCTTACAAATAAAGTTCAGTCAATAAAAAGTGTTAAAAATAAAGCTAAACTTTTACCAATTTATTGGTCACGCTTATTTTTTGATTTTTTTTCTCTTTTAGATTGATTATTTTAGTTTAAATTAAAAAAATTGTCGTCATTTTATATATTAACCCCTTTTTCTTTTATGTATTTTTGTTGCTTTACCCTATGGTGGGCACGTTCAACCGCTTTTCTTATACTTTTTTCATACTCCCCGGCTCCTAGGTTCTGAAAAACATCTAAAATATGAAGTAAAAAAAAAGACAGAAATGTTAAATATTCAAAGACTAAAATTATTTAATGTCTGTACATACCTCTTACAATTTTATTTAGCAGCGTGAGATTTGACAACGGAAGTTTTCCCCACCTTCCATCCCAATTATATTTATATAGCAAATCATCTGCAAACGATGCACTAATAACACTGCCAACATCTAAAGAAACACCTTTAATTTTATGAATATAGGACTTCTGTAAAGAAGTTGAATTACTGTTTGAGCAAGTAAAATATATAAAATATTGTGATTGTTACCATGGCCTGAGCGTAATCGGAGTCTAGCTTCTCCTCTATTTCTTGCACTGCTGTTGTGGTCCGCAAGGGGAGCATGCTGGCGGTCTCATCAAGCCCTTGATCAGAAGTCTCTCCTGTCATGCGGCTGAGGTACTCTTGGGCTTTTTTTATGCCTACTTTACACTCCATTAGAATTTTAGCTTATTGATGGAACAGGTTGTATATTAGATCTTTCACTTCGTGCACTATCTTCGTTTTCTATTAACCTTCTATACATTTTAATTTTGGACTCAAATGTCTTTTTTTCCAATGATAGACAATTTTGCAAACGTCTTTTTTTCATAGTTATCTTTTATCACAAAAAGTATACTTTTATTATTTAATTTAATTTCTTAATAGGTATTTTCTATCTTATTGTCACTTTTTTATATTTTAATAGGTATTTGTGTTATTTTTATTGTCACTCAATTCTTGCTTTCTGTCAAGGCAAATATTATTTTTTATCACTCTTTATTGTCACTGTCAATTTTTATTTCACTTTTTTTATATTTATTTTAAATAATATAATGGGCGCACGTCACAATTTCATAAAATTCCTTTCGCTTTTAAAATTAATCTTGAATTTTTTACATATTTTACACATTCCATTCAAAAATGAAACTGTCTAACATACATTCGTTGTTTCACTCTTACATACGCATTTCATTCCTGGAGTAATTAGCGTTGCCACTAGCAAACATTTCTTCCTAAAATGTTTTTAACAACAGCAATTCCCAAAATTCCACCACTTTTTTTTTAAATAATTAATACAAATTTAGCTAAATTCTTATAATTATTAAAATTTATGAAACGTATTAACAGATATATTCAACATATTATTAAGTATATATAAAAATAAGAAGAAAAGATTAATAAAATTTGGGCTTTGCAAAATATTCCTAATTTGGTATACAAACGCACACGAGTGGCAACGCCACTTGTAACAATAAAAACCCTGCAAATAAAATTGGACCACCTGACCCATTTTGATAAAATGGACTACTCCATGGACTAGTCCGATGTAATGCAAGCATGGACCATGCCATTGTTAAAAAGTGTTTGTAGTGAGACGACATGTCTTCGTTTTTTAACGACATGCTTTCGTGTTTAAACGACTTCAAAACTAATCCTCTTGAGTATACCATGGAGTAGTTTTAAAACTACTCCTTACTGGTCCAAAGGTGGGTTATATACCATGGAGTAGTTTTAAAACTACTCCTTAGTGGTCCAAAGGTGGGTTATATGGTCCTCTCCTAGGACATCGTAATGTTAAATAGACCAGGTTTTTTCCATACGTTTGGGTTACTTGTGGACTAGTCCTGGTCCCTTGTGGACTACTCTTTACACGCGTATTTGGACTGGTCCTATTATTTGCAGGGAACAAACAAAAATAGTGCGTGTGTATTAGTTTCGGTCATCCATTTCTTGTAGGGGAGCTATAGGAAAGTTGTAAAAAAAACTCATAAAATTCAGAAAAATGCATGAAATCTTTATTTGAATCGATAGTACGGTCCATATAATTAAATGTTTGAAGATTATTTCATGCAAATGTTGACCGTGATTGCGCCTCAAATGGTCCATCCGCTTAGTCCAATGTTGGCATTCTGTTTCCAACATTTCGGCCGGTATCTCACGAATAAATGCTTCAATGTTTTCTTCCAATGCGTCAATTGAAGCGGGCATGTGTGTATAGACATGAGCTTTAACGTAGCCGCACAAAAAATAGTCTAAAGACGTTAAATCGCACGATCTAGGCGGCCAATTGACCGGTCCCGAACGTGAAATAAAATGTTCACCGAACTCGCCTCTCAATAAGTCCATTGTTAAGCGTGCTGTGTGGCATGTGGCACCGTCTTGTTGAAACCACATGTCGTGCAAGTCAACAAGCTCTTGCATTTTGGGCAAAAAAAAGTTGGATATCATCTCACGGTAGCGCTCACCATTCACAGTTACGTTACGATTCGCATCATCTTGGAACGGTCCAATGATGCCACCAGCCCATAAACCGCACCAAACTGTGACTTTTTCTCGATGCATAAATAGCTCTTGCAATGCTTCTGGCTGATCTTCACTCCAAAATCGACAATTCGGCTTATTAACTTACCCATTGAGCCAAAAATGAGCTTCGTCGCTGAACACAAGAAGCGCGCGATGAATTTTCTTAACAGAGCACGCATTTTGATAATAAAATTCAATAATTTGCAAGCGTTGTTCGTTTGTAAAACGATTCATGGTTAAATTATAGACCAAACTGAAGATGTTTGACAGTGAAACAAAACACGAAACGTGCGTCAGCTGTTTAAACCAGTGCTGCCAAAAAGATAATAGCTAAAAAATCACCCATTATATTAGCGGAATATAACAAATCTTAAAATGTTGTTTATAGACATATTTTAACATAAAATAAGTAATGACGTAGAAAACAAAATAAATTTTCTGTAAATATTTTACTGGATAACCCCATTTCTTTAAATCTTAAAGTGAACGACGTCACGGGTAAAAGCTAGTTACAAAATAAAACATGGGTGGGGGTAGGTCTTTTTTGATCTACCTTGTATATATATTTTTAAGAAATGTTGCTTCTTTTTTTGGCAACTTTTAACACTTTTTCTCTTTTAGTTTTGGTACTTTCTTATTTTCAAAAAATTTGGCTAGAGATATTGTCCAGATTTAAGTGGGGTATATTTTAAGAGGTTAAAACGAAAAATGTTTTACTTTTGACACTTTTTCTCTTTTGGATAAATTTGGTATACAGATTGCATATGGTCGAGATCAAAATATACGGTATTTTTTAATGGATAAAATTGGGATAAAACTGTTACTTTTTATCTCTTCGAAAAATTTGGTATTCATATAAAACATAACCTAAATTAACGTACAGAGTACTTTCTGGGGGAATAAAATGAGTCAAAGCTCGTACTTTTAGTACTTCGTTGCATTTGGTATAAAAAGTACAAAATATACGGCACTTTTTAAGGGGTAAAAAATGGATCAAATTGGTACTTTTTGTACTTTTTCGGAATGCGTATGGTCCATTGGCTGGAATATATTTAGGCGCCCATTCATTGCTTTTCATATCGACAACTATATGTAGGTTGCTCAAGATTATTGAGTGCTCAAAAACCGGACACAGCTGACTAGTCAGTACTGATGCATATAACGGACACAGCTGACCAGTCAGTACTGACGCATATACCGGCCACAGCTGACTAGTCAGTACTGATTCATATATTCGTCACTGTTGACGTATTTTTTAGTTTTAATAAAACACTATTAAAATAAAACATCTCATTCAATTCTCATACAAATTTTTGTCTTTATTTAAAATAAAATTCAATATTTTTTTTGTTTCCAAAATAACTTAAATAAATAAATATTTTTTTTTTTTTAACTAAATTTTTTAAATTAATTATGTTTTGTTTGCATTCGAAAACGTTTGCTGGATCAAACATCATTCAACAGTTTCTTAATTACATTAAACAAGCACCTTCTTACAAATAAAGTTCAGTCAATAAAAAGTGTTAAAAATAAAGCTAAACTTTTACCAATTTATTGGTCACGCTTATTTTTTGATTTTTTTTCTCTTTTAGATTGATTATTTTAGTTTAAATTAAAAAAATTGTCGTCATTTTATTTATTAACCCCTTTTTCTTTTATGTATTTTTGTTGCTTTACCCTATGGTGGGCACGTTCAACCGCTTTTCTTATACTTTTTTCATACTCCCCGGCTCCTAGGTTCTGAAAAACATCTAAAATATGAAGTAAAAAAAAAGACAGAAATGTTAAATATTCAAAGACTAAAATTATTTAATGTCTGTACATACCTCTTACAATTTTATTTAGCAGCGTGAGATTTGACAACGGAAGTTTTCCCCACCTTCCATCCCAATTATATTTATATAGCAAATCATCTGCAAACGATGCACTAATAACACTGCCAACATCTAAAGAAACACCTTTAATTTTATGAATATAGGACTTCTGTAAAGAAGTTGAATTACTGTTTGAGCAAGTAAAATATATAAAATATTGTGATTGTTACCATGGCCTGAGCGTAATCGGAGTCTAGCTTCTCCTCTATTTCTTGCACTGCTGTTGTGGTCCGCAAGGGGAGCATGCTGGCGGTCTCATCAAGCCCTTGATCAGAAGTCTCTCCTGTCATGCGGCTGAGGTACTCTTGGGCTTTTTTTTATGCCTACTTTACACTCCATTAGAATTTTAGCTTATTGATGGAACAGGTTGTATATTAGATCTTTCACTTCGTGCACTATCTTCGTTTTCTATTAACCTTCTATACATTTTAATTTTGGACTCAAATGTCTTTTTTTCCAATGATAGACAATTTTGCAAACGTCTTTTTTTCATAGTTATCTTTTATCACAAAAAGTATACTTTTATTATTTAATTTAATTTCTTAATAGGTATTTTCTATCTTATTGTCACTTTTTTATATTTTAATAGGTATTTGTGTTATTTTTATTGTCACTCAATTCTTGCTTTCTGTCAAGGCAAATATTATTTTTTATCACTCTTTATTGTCACTGTCAATTTTTATTTCACTTTTTTTATATTTATTTTAAATAATATAATGGGCGCACGTCACAATTTCATAAAATTCCTTTCGCTTTTAAAATTAATCTTGAATTTTTTACATATTTTACACATTCCATTCAAAAATGAAACTGTCTAACATACATTCGTTGTTTCACTCTTACATACGCATTTCATTCCTGGAGTAATTAGCGTTGCCACTAGCAAACATTTCTTCCTAAAATGTTTTTAACAACAGCAATTCCCAAAATTCCACCACTTTTTTTTTAAATAATTAATACAAATTTAGCTAAATTCTTATAATTATTAAAATTGATGAAACGTATTAACAGATATATTCAACATATTATTAAGTATATATAAAAATAAGAAGAAAAGATTAATAAAATTTGGGCTTTGCAAAATATTCCTAATTTGGTATACAAAAGCACACGAGTGGCAACGCCACTTGTAACAATAAAAACAAACAAAAATAGTGCGTGTGTATTAGTTTCGGTCATCCATTTCTTGTAGGGGAGCTATAGGAAAGTTGTAAAAAAAACTCATAAAATTCAGAAAAATGCATGAAATCTTTATTTGAATCGATAGTAAGGTCCATATAATTAAATGTTTGAAGATTATTTCATGCAAATGTTGACCGTGATTGCGCCTCAAATGGTCCATCCGCTTAGTCCAATGTTGGAATTCTGTTTCCAACATTTCGGCCGGTATCTCACGAATAAATGCTTCAATGTTTTCTTCCAATGCGTCAATTGAAGCGGGCATGTGTGTATAGACATGAGCTTTAACGTAGCCGCACAAAAAATAGTCTAAAGACGTTAAATCGCACGATCTAGGCGGCCAATTGACCGGTCCCGAACGTGAAATAAAATGTTCACCGAACTCGCCTCTCAATAAGTCCATTGTTAAGCGTGCTGTGTGGCATGTGGCACCGTCTTGTTGAAACCACATGTCGTGCAAGTCAACAAGCTCTTGCATTTTGGGCAAAAAAAAGTTGGATATCATCTCACGGTAGCGCTCACCATTCACAGTTACGTTACGATTCGCATCATCTTGGAACGGTCCAATGATGCCACCAGCCCATAAACCGCACCAAACTGTGACTTTTTCTCGATGCATAAATAGCTCTTGCAATGCTTCTGGCTGATCTTCACTCCAAAATCGACAATTCGGCTTATTAACTTACCCATTGAGCCAAAAATGAGCTTCGTCGCTGAACACAAGAAGCGCGCGATGAATTTTCTTAACAGAGCACGCATTTTGATAATAAAATTCAATAATTTGCAAGCGTTGTTCGTTTGTAAGACGATTCATGGTTAAATTATAGACCAAACTGAAGATGTTTGACAGTGAAACAAAACACGAAACGTGCGTCAGCTGTTTAAACCAGTGCTGCCAAAAAGATAATAGCTAAAAAATCACTCATTATATTAGCGGAATATAACAAATCTTAAAATGTTGTTTATAGACATATTTTAACATAAAATAAGTAATGACGTAGAAAACAAAATAAATTTTCTGTAAATATTTTACTGGATAACCCCATTTCTTTAAATCTTAAAGTGAACGACGTCACGGGTAAAAGCTAGTTACAAAATAAAACATGGGTGGGGGTAGGTCTTTTTTGATCTACCTTGTATATATATTTTTAAGAAATGTTGCTTCTTTTTTTTGGCAACTTTTAACACTTTTTCTCTTTTAGTTTTGGTACTTTCTTATTTTCAAAAAATTTGGCTAGAGATATTGTCCAGATTTAAGTGGGGTATATTTTAAGAGGTTAAAACGAAAAATGTTTTACTTTTGATACTTTTTCTCTTTTGGATAAATTTGGTATACAGATTGCATATGGTCGAGATCAAAATATACGGTATTTTTTAATGGATAAAATTGGGATAAAACTGTTACTTTTTATCTCTTCGAAAAATTTGGTATTCATATAAAACATAACCTAAATTAACGTACAGAGTACTTTCTGGGGGAATAAAATGAGTCAAAGCTCGTACTTTTAGTACTTCGTTGCATTTGGTATAAAAAGTACAAAATATACGGCACTTTTTAAGGGGTAAAAAATGGATCAAATTGGTACTTTTTGTACTTTTTCGGAATGCGTATGGTCCATTGGCTGGAATATATTTAGGCGCCCATTCATTGCTTTTCATATCGACAACTATATG
The DNA here is from genome assembly GCA_930367215.1 of Pollenia angustigena. Classification (NCBI taxonomy): domain Eukaryota; kingdom Metazoa; phylum Arthropoda; class Insecta; order Diptera; family Polleniidae; genus Pollenia; species Pollenia angustigena. The sequence continues at coordinate 128,810,443 of OV884058.1, forward strand.
TAGGTTGCTCAAGATTATTGAGTGCTCAAAAACCGGACACAGCTGACTAGTCAGTACTGATGCATATAACGGACACAGCTGACCAGTCAGTACTGACTGGTCAGTACTGACGCATATACCGGCCACAGCTGAATAGTCAGTACTGATTCATATATTCGTCACTGTTGACGTATTTTTTAGTTTTAATAAAACATCTCATTCAATTCTCATACAAATTTTTGTCTTTATTTAAAATAAAATTCAATATTTTTTTGGTTTCCAAAATAACTTAAATAAATAAATATTTTTTTTTTTTTAACTAAATTTTTTAAATTAATTATGTTTTGTTTGCATTCGAAAACGTTTGCTGGATCAAACATCATTCAACAGTTTCTTAATTACATTAAACAAGCACCTTCTTACAAATAAAGTTCAGTCAATAAAAAGTGTTAAAAATAAAGCTAAACTTTTACCAATTTATTGGTCACGCTTATTTTTTGATTTTTTTTCTCTTTTAGATTGATTATTTTAGTTTAAATTAAAAAAATTGTCGTCATTTTATTTTTTAACCCCTTTTTCTTTTATGTATTTTTGTTGCTTTACCCTATGGTGGGCACGTTCAACCGCTTTTCTTATACTTTTTTCATACTCCCCGGCTCCTAGGTTCTGAAAAACATCTAAAATATGAAGTAAAAAAAAAAGACAGAAATGTTAAATATTCAAAGACTAAAATTATTTAATGTCTGTACATACCTCTTACAATTTTATTTAGCAGCGTGAGTTTTGACAACGGAAGTTTTCCCCACCTTCCATCCCAATTATATTTATATAGCAAATCATCTGCAAACGATGTCTAATAACACTGCCAACATCTAAAGAAACACCTTTAATTTTATGAATATAGGACTTCTGTAAAGAAGTTGAATTACTGTTTGAGCAAGTAAAATATATAAAATATTGTGATTGTTACCATGGCCTGAGCGTAATCGGAGTCTAGCTTCTCCTCTATTTCTTGCACTGCTGTTGTGGTCCGCAAGGGGAGCATGCTGGCGGCCTCATCAAGCCCTTGATCAGAAGTCTCTCCTGTCATGCGGCTGAGGTACTCTTGGGCTTTTTTTATGCCTACTTTACACTCCATAAGAATTTTAGCTTATTGATGGAACAGGTTGTATATTAGATCTTTCACTTCGTGCACTATCTTCGTTTTCTATTAACCTTCTATACATTTTAATTTTGGACTCAAATGTCTTTTTTTCCAATGATAGACAATTTTGCAAACGTCTTTTTTTCATAGTTATCTTTTATCACAAAAAGTATACTTTTATTATTTAATTTAATTTCTTAATAGGTATTTTCTATCTTATTGTCACTTTTTTATATTTTAATAGGTATTTGTGTTATTTTTATTGTCACTCAATTCTTGCTTTCTGTCAAGGCAACTATTATTTTTTATCACTCTTTATTGTCACTGTCAATTTTTATTTCACTTTTTTTATATTTATTTTAAATAATATAATGGGCGCACGTCACAATTTCATAAAATTCCTTTCGCTTTTAAAATGAATCTTGAATTTTTTACATATTTTACACATTCCATTCAAAAATGAAACTGTCTAACATACATTCGTTGTTTCACTCTTACATACGCATTTCATTCCTGGAGTAATTAGCGTTGCCACTAGCAAACATTTCTTCCTAAAATGTTTTTAACAACAGCAATTCCCAAAATTCCACCACTTTTTTTTTAAATAATTAATACAAATTTAGCTAAATTCTTATAATTATTAAAATTTATGAAACGTATTAACAGATATATTCAACATATTATTAAGTATATATAAAAATAAGAAGAAAAGATTAATAAAATTTGGGCTTTGCAAAATATTCCTAATTTGGTATACAAACGCACACGAGTGGCAACGCCACTTGTAACAATAAAAACAAACAAAAATAGTGCGTTTGTATTAGTTTCGGTCATCCATTTCTTGTAGGGGAGCTATAGGAAAGTTGTAAAAAAAACTCATAAAATTCAGAAAAATGCATGAAATCTTTATTTGAATCGATAGTACGGTCCATATAATTAAATGTTTGAAGATTATTTCATGCAAATGTTGACCGTGATTGCGCCTCAAATGGTCCATCCGCTTAGTCCAATGTTGGCATTCTGTTTCCAACATTTCGGCCAGTATCTCACGAATAAATGCTTCAATGTTTTCTTCCAATGCGTCAATTGAAGCGGGCATGTGTGTATAGACATGAGCTTTAACGTAGCCGCACAAAAAATAGTCTAAAGACGTTAAATCGCACGATCTAGGCGGCCAATTGACCGGTCCCGAACGTGAAATAAAATGTTCACCGAACTCGCCTCTCAATAAGTCCATTGTTAAGCGTGCTGTGTGGCATGTGGCACCGTCTTGTTGAAACCACATGTCGTGCAAGTCAACAAGCTCTTGCATTTTGGGCAAAAAAAAGTTGGATATCATCTCACGGTAGCGCTCACCATTCACAGTTACGTTACGATTCGCATCATCTTGGAACGGTCCAATGATGCCACCAGCCCATAAACCGCACCAAACTGTGACTTTTTCTCGATGCATAAATAGCTCTTGCAATGCTTCTGGCTGATCTTCACTCCAAAATCGACAATTCGGCTTATTAACTTACCCATTGAGCCAAAAATGAGCTTCGTCGCTGAACACAAGAAGCGCGCGATGAATTTTCTTAACAGAGCACGCATTTTGATAATAAAATTCAATAATTTGCAAGCGTTGTTCGTTTGTAAGACGATTCATGGTTAAATTATAGACCAAACTGAAGATGTTTGACAGTGAAACAAAACACGAAACGTGCGTCAGCTGTTTAAACCAGTGCTGCCAAAAAGATAATAGCTAAAAAATCACCCATTATATTAGCGGAATATAACAAATCTTAAAATGTTGTTTATAGACATATTTTAACATAAAATAAGTAATGACGTAGAAAACAAAATAAATTTTCTGTAAATATTTTACTGGATAACCCCATTTCTTTAAATCTTAAAGTGAACGACGTCACGGGTAAAAGCTAGTTACAAAATAAAACATGGGTGGGGGTAGGTCTTTTTTGATCTACCTTGTATATATATTTTTAAGAAATGTTGCTTCTTTTTTTGGCAACTTTAAACACTTTTTCTCTTTTAGTTTTGGTACTTTCTTATTTTCAAAAAATTTGGCTAGATATATTGTCCAGATTTAAGTGGGGTATATTTTAAGAGGTTAAAACGAAAAATGTTTTACTTTTGATACTTTTTCTCTTTTGGATAAATTTGGTATACAGATTGCATATGGTCGAGATCAAAATATACGGTATTTTTTAATGGATAAAATTGGGATAAAACTGTTACTTTTTATCTCTTCGAAAAATTTGGTATTCATATAAAACATAACCTAAATTAACGTACAGAGTACTTTCTGGGGGAATAAAATGAGTCAAAGCTCGTACTTTTAGTACTTCGTTGCATTTGGTATAAAAACTACAAAATATACGGCACTTTTTAAGGGGTAAAAAATGGATCAAATTGGTACTTTTTGTACTTTTTCGGAATGCGTATGGTCCATTGGCTGGAATATATTTAGGCGCCCATTCATTGCTTTTCATATCGACAACTATATGTAGGTTGCTCAAGATTATTGAGTGCTCAAAAACCGGACACAGCTGACTAGTCAGTACTGATGCATATAACGGACACAGCTGACCAGTCAGTACTGACTGGTCAGTACTGACGCATATACCGGCCACAGCTGACTAGTCAGTACTGATTCATATATTCGTCACTGTTGACGTATTTTTAAGTTTTAATAAAACACTATTAAAATAAAACATCTCATTCAATTCTCATACAAATTTTTGTCTTTATTTAAAATAAAATTCAATATTTTTTTGGTTTCCAAAATAACTTAAATAAATAAATATTTTTTTTTTTTAACTAAATTTTTTAAATTAATTATGTTTTGTTTGCATTCGAAAACGTTTGCTGGATCAAACATCATTCAACAGTTTCTTAATTACATTAAACAAGCACCTTCTTACAAATAAAGTTCAGTCAATAAAAAGTGTTAAAAATAAAGCTAAACTTTTACCAATTTATTGGTCACGCTTATTTTTTGATTTTTTTTCTCTTTTAGATTGATTATTTTAGTTTAAATTAAAAAAATTGTCGTCATTTTATTTATTAACCCCTTTTTCTTTTATGTATTTTTGTTGCTTTACCCTATGGTGGGCACGTTCAACCGCTTTTCTTATACTTTTTTCATACTCCCCGGCTCCTAGGTTCTGAAAAACATCTAAAATATGAAGTAAAAAAAAAGACAGAAATGTTAAATATTCAAAGACTAAAATTATTTAATGTCTGTACATACCTCTTACAATTTTATTTAGCAGCGTGAGATTTGACAACGGAAGTTTTCCCCACCTTCCATCCCAATTATATTTATATAGCAAATCATCTGCAAACGATGCACTAATAACACTGCCAACATCTAAAGAAACACCTTTAATTTTATGAATATAGGACTTCTGTAAAGAAGTTGAATTACTGTTTGAGCAAGTAAAATATATAAAATATTGTGATTGTTACCATGGCCTGAGCGTAATCGGAGTCTAGCTTCTCCTCTATTTCTTGCACTGCTGTTGTGGTCCGCAAGGGGAGCATGCTGGCGGTCTCATCAAGCCCTTGATCAGAAGTCTCTCCTGTCATGCGGCTGAGGTACTCTTGGGCTTTTTTTATGCCTACTTTACACTCCATTAGAATTTTAGCTTATTGATGGAACAGGTTGTATATTAGATCTTTCACTTCGTGCACTATCTTCGTTTTCTATTAACCTTCTATACATTTTAATTTTGGACTCAAATGTCTTTTTTTCCAATGATAGACAATTTTGCAAACGTCTTTTTTTCATAGTTATCTTTTATCACAAAAAGTATACTTTTATTATTTAATTTAATTTCTTAATAGGTATTTTCTATCTTATTGTCACTTTTTTATATTTTAATAGGTATTTGTGTTATTTTTATTGTCACTCAATTCTTGCTTTCTGTCAAGGCAAATATTATTTTTTATCACTCTTTATTGTCACTGTCAATTTTTATTTCACTTTTTTATATTTATTTTAAATAATATAATGGGCGCACGTCACAATTTCATAAAATTCCTTTCGCTTTTAAAATTAATCTTGAATTTTTTACATATTTTACACATTCCATTCAAAAAATGAAACTGTCTAACATACATTCGTTGTTTCACTCTTACATACGCATTTCATTCCTGGAGTAATTAGCGTTGCCACTAGCAAACATTTCTTCCTAAAATGTTTTTAACAACAGCAATTCCCAAAATTCCACCACTTTTTTTTTAAATAATTAATACAAATTTAGCTAAATTCTTATAATTATTAAAATTTATGAAACGTATTAACAGATATATTCAACATATTATTAAGTATATATAAAAATAAGAAGAAAAGATTAATAAAATTTGGGCTTTGCAAAATATTCCTAATTTGGTATACAAACGCACACGAGTGGCAACGCCACTTGTAACAATAAAAACAAACAAAAATAGTGCGTGTGTATTAGTTTCGGTCATCCATTTCTTGTAGGGGAGCTATAGGAAAGTTGTAAAAAAAACTCATAAAATTCAGAAAAATGCATGAAATCTTTATTTGAATCGATAGTACGGTCCATATAATTAAATGTTTGAAGATTATTTCATGCAAATGTTGACCGTGATTGCGCCTCAAATGGTCCATCCGCTTAGTCCAATGTTGGCATTCTGTTTCCAACATTTCGGCCGGTATCTCACGAATAAATGCTTCAATGTTTTCTTCCAATGCGTCAATTGAAGCGGGCATGTGTGTATAGACATGAGCTTTAACGTAGCCGCACAAAAAATGGTCTAAAGACGTTAAATCGCACGATCTAGGCGGCCAATTGACCGGTCCCGAACGTGAAATAAAATGTTCACCGAACTCGCCTCTCAATAAGTCCATTGTTAAGCGTGCTGTGTGGCATGTGGCACCGTCTTGTTGAAACCACATGTCGTGCAAGTCAACAAGCTCTTGCATTTTGGGCAAAAAAAAGTTGGATATCATCTCACGGTAGCGCTCACCATTCACAGTTACGTTACGATTCGCATCATCTTGGAACGGGCCAATGATGCCACCAGCCCATAAACCGCACCAAACTGTGACTTTTTCTCGATGCATAAATAAATAGCTCTTGCAATGCTTCTGGCTGATCTTCACTCCAAAATCGACAATTCGGCTTATTAACTTACCCATTGAGCCAAAAATGAGCTTCGTCGCTGAACACAAGAAGCGCGCGATGAATTTTCTTAACAGAGCAAGCATTTTGATAATAAAATTCAATAATTTGCAAGCGTTGTTCGTTTGTAAGACGATTCATGGTTAAATTATAGACCAAACTAAAGATGTTTGACAGTGAAACAAAACACGAAACGTGCGTCAGCTGTTTAAACCAGTGCTGCCAAAAAGATAATAGCTAAAAAATCACCCATTATATTAGCGGAATATAACAAATCTTAAAATGTTGTTTATAGACATATTTTAACATAAAATAAGTAATGACGTAGAAAACAAAATAAATTTTCTGTAAATATTTTACTGGATAACCCCATTTCTTTAAATCTTAAAGTGAACGACGTCACGGGTGAAAGCTAGTTACAAAATAAAACATGGGTGGGGGTAGGTCTTTTTTGATCTACCTTGTATATATATTTTTAAGAAATGTTGCTTCTTTTTTTGGCAACTTTTAACACTTTTTCTCTTTTAGTTTTGGTACTTTCTTATTTTCAAAAAATTTGGCTAGAGATATTGTCCAGATTTAAGTGGGGTATATTTTAAGAGGTTAAAACGAAAAATGTTTTACTTTTGATACTTTTTCTCTTTTGGATAAATTTGGTATACAGATTGCATATGGTCGAGATCAAAATATACGGTATTTTTTAATGGATAAAATTGGGATAAAACTGTTACTTTTTATCTCTTCGAAAAAGTTGGTATTCATATAAAACATAACCTAAATTAACGTACAGAGTACTTTCTGGGGGAATAAAATGAGTCAAAGCTCGTACTTTTAGTACTTCGTTGCATTTGGTATAAAAAGTACAAAATATACGGCACTTTTTAAGGGGTAAAAAATGGATCAAATTGGTACTTTTTGTACTTTTTCGGAATGCGTATGGTCCATTGGCTGGAATATATTTAGGCGCCCATTCATTGCTTTTCATATCGACAACTATATGTAGGTTGCTCAAGATTATTGAGTGCTCAAAAACCGGACACAGCTGACTAGTCAGTACTGATGCATATAACGGACACAGCTGACCAGTCAGTACTGACTGGTCAGTACTGACGCATATACCGGCCACAGCTGACTAGTCAGTACTGATTCATATATTCGTCACTGTTGACGTATTTTTTAGTTTTAATAAAACACTATTAAAATAAAACATCTCATTCAATTCTCATACAAATTTTTGTCTTTATTTAAAATAAAATTCAATATTTTTTTGGTTTCCAAAATAACTTAAATAAATAAATATTTTTTTTTTTTAACTAAATTTTTTAAATTAATTATGTTTTGTTTGCATTCGAAAACGTTTGCTGGATCAAACATCATTCAACAGTTTCTTAATTACATTAAACAAGCACCTTCTTACAAATAAAGTTCAGTCAATAAAAAGTGTTAAAAATAAAGCTAAACTTTTACCAATTTATTGGTCACGCTTATTTTTTGATTTTTTTTCTCTTTTAGATTGATTATTTTAGTTTAAATTAAAAAAATTGTCGTCATTTTATTTATTAACCCCTTTTTCTTTTATGTATTTTTGTTGCTTTACCCTATGGTGGGCACGTTCAACCGCTTTTCTTATACTTTTTTCATACTACCCGGGTCCTAGGTTCTGAAAAACATCTAAAATATGAAGTAAAAAAAAGACAGAAATGTTAAATATTCAAAGACTAAAATTATTTAATGTCTGTACATACCTCTTACAATTTTATTTAGCAGCGTGAGATTTGACAACGGAAGTTTTCCCCACCTTCCATCCCAATTATATTTATATAGCAAATCATCTGCAAACGATGCACTAATAACACTGCCAACATCTAAAGAAACACCTTTAATTTTATGAATATAGGACTTCTGTAAAGAAGTTGAATTACTGTTTGAGCAAGTAAAATATATAAAATATTGTGATTGTTACCATGGCCTGAGCGTAATCGGAGTCTAGCTTCTCCTCTATTTCTTGCACTGCTGTTGTGGTCCGCAAGGGGAGCATGCTGGCGGTCTCATCAAGCCCTTGATCAGAAGTCTCTCCTGTCATGCGGCTGAGGTACTCTTGGGCTTTTTTTATGCCTACTTTACACTCCATTAGAATTTTAGCTTATTGATGGAACAGGTTGTATATTAGATCTTTCACTTCGTGCACTATCTTCGTTTTCTATTAACCTTCTATACATTTTAATTTTGGACTCAAATGTCTTTTTTTCCAATGATAGACAATTTTGCAAACGTCTTTTTTTCATAGTTATCTTTTATCACAAAAAGTATACTTTTATTATTTAATTTAATTTCTTAATAGGTATTTTCTATCTTATTGTCACTTTTTTATATTTTAATAGGTATTTGTGTTATTTTTATTGTCACTCAATTCTTGCTTTCTGTCAAGGCAAATATTATTTTTTATCACTCTTTATTGTCACTGTCAATTTTTATTTCACTTTTTTTATATTTATTTTAAATAATATAATGGGCGCACGTCACAATTTCATAAAATTCCTTTCGCTTTTAAAATTAATTTTGAATTTTTTACATATTTTACACATTCCATTCAAAAATGAAACTGTTTAACATACATTCGTTGTTTCACTCTTACATACGCATTTCATTCCAGGAGTAATTAGCGTTGCCACTAGCAAACATTTCTTCCTAAAATGTTTTTAACAACAGCAATTCCCAAAATTCCACCACTTTTTTTTAAATAATTAATACAAATTTAGCTAAATTCTTATAATTATTAAAATTTATGAAACGTATTAACAGATATATTCAACATATTATTAAGTATATATAAAAATAAGAAGAAAAGATTAATAAAATTTGGGCTTTGCAAAATATTCCTAATTTGGTATACAAACGCACACGAGTAGCAACGCCACTTGTAACAATAAAAACAAACAAAAATAATGCGTGTGTATTAGTTTCGGTCATCCATTTCTTGTAGGGGAGCTATAGGAAAGTTGTAAAAAAACTCATAAAATTCAGAAAAATGCATGAAATCTTTATTTGAATCGATAGTACGGTCCATATAATTAAATGTTTGAAGATTATTTCATGCAAATGTTGACCGTGATTGCGCCTCAAATGGTCCATCCGCTTAGTCCAATGTTGGCATTCTGTTTCCAACATTTCGGCCGGTATCTCACGAATAAATGCTTCAATGTTTTCTTCCAATGCGTCAATTGAAGCGGGCATGTGTGTATAGACATGAGCTTTAACGTAGCCGCACAAAAAATAGTCTAAAGACGTTAAATCGCACGATCTAGGCGGCCAATTGACCGGTCCCGAACGTGAAATAAAATGTTCACCGAACTCGCCTCTCAATAAGTCCATTGTTAAGCGTGCTGTGTGGCATGTGGCACCGTCTTGTTGAAACCACATGTCGTGCAAGTCAACAAGCTCTTGCATTTTGGGCAAAAAAAAGTTGGATATCATCTCACGGTAGCGCTCACCATTCACAGTTACGTTACGATTCGCATCATCTTGGAACGGTCCAATGATGCCACCAGCCCATAAACCGCACCAAACTGTGACTTTTTCTCGATGCATAAATAGCTCTTGCAATGCTTCTGGCTGATCTTCACTCCAAAATCGACAATTCGGCTTATTAACTTACCCATTGAGCCAAAAATGAGCTTCGTCGCTGAACACAAGAAGCGCGCGATGAATTTTCTTAACAGAGCACGCATTTTGATAATAAAATTCAATAATTTGCAAGCGTTGTTCGTTTGTAAGACGATTCATGGTTAAATTATAGACCAAACTGAAGATGTTTGACAGTGAAACAAAACACGAAACGTGCGTCAGCTGTTTAAACCAGTGCTGCCAAAAAGATAATAGCTAAAAAATCACCCATTATATTAGCGGAATATAACAAATCTTAAAATGTTGTTTATAGACATATTTTAACATAAAATAAGTAATGACGTAGAAAACAAAATAAATTTTCTGTAAATATTTTACTGGATAACCCCATTTCTTTAAATCTTAAAGTGAACGACGTCACGGGTAAAAGCTAGTTACAAAATAAAACATGGGTGGGGGTAGGTCTTTTTTGATCTACCTTGTATATATATTTTTAAGAAATGTTGCTTCTTTTTTTGGCAACTTTTAACACTTTTTCTCTTTTAGTTTTGGTACTTTCTTATTTTCAAAAAATTTGGCTAGAGATATTGTCCAGATTTAAGTGGGGTATATTTTAAGAGGTTAAAACGAAAAATGTTTTACTTTTGATACTTTTTCTCTTTTGGATAAATTTGGTATACAGATTGCATATGGTCGAGATCAAAATATACGGTATTTTTTAATGGATAAAATTGGGATAAAACTGTTACTTTTTATCTCTTCGAAAAATTTGTTATTCATATAAAACATAACCTAAATTAACGTACAGAGTACTTTCTGGGGGAATAAAATGAGTCAAAGCTCGTACTTTTAGTACTTCGTTGCATTTGGTATAAAAAGTACAAAATATACGGCACTTTTTAAGGGGTAAAAATGGATCAAATTGGTACTTTTTGTACTTTTTCGGAATGCGTATGGTCCATTGGCTGGAATATATTTAGGCGCCCATTCATTGCTTTTCATATCGACAACTATATGTAGGTTGCTCAAGATTATTGAGTGCTCAAAAACCGGACACAGCTGACTAGTCAGTACTGATGCATATAACGGACACTTGTTTGTATTCGAAAACGTTTGCTGGATCAAACATCATTCAACAGTTTCTTAATTACATTAAACAAGCACCTTCTTACAAATAAAGTTCAGTCAATAAAAAGTGTTAAAAATAAAGCTAAACTTTTACCAATTTATTGGTCACGCTTATTTTTTGATTTTTTTTCTCTTTTAGATTGATTATTTTAGTTTAAATTAAAAAAATTGTCGTCATTTTATTTATTAACCCCTTTTTCTTTTATGTATTTTTGTTGCTTTACCCTATGGTGGGTACGTTCAACCGCTTTTCTTATACTTTTTTCATATTCCCCGGCTCCTTGGTTCTGAAAAACATCTAAAATATGAAGTAAAAAAAAAGACAGAAATGTTAAATATTCAAAGACTAAAATTATTTAATGTCTGTACATACCTCTTACAATTTTATTTAGCAGCGTGAGATTTGACAACGGAAGTTTTCCCCACCTTCCATCCCAATTATATTTATATAGCAAATCATCTGCAAACGATGCACTAATAACACTGCCAACATCTAAAGAAACACCTTTAATTTTATGAATATAGGACTTCTGTAAAGAAGTTGAATTACTGTTTGAGCAAGTAAAATATATAAAATATTGTGATTGTTACCATGGCCTGAGCGTAATCGGAGTCTAGCTTCTCCTCTATTTCTTGCACTGCTGTTGTGGTCCGCAAGGGGAGCATGCTGGCGGTCTCATCAAGCCCTTGATCAGAAGTCTCTCCTGTCATGCGGCTGAGGTACTCTTGGGCTTTTTTTATGCCTACTTTACACTCCATTAGAATTTTAGCTTATTGATGGAACAGGTTGTATATTAGATCTTTCACTTCGTGCACTATCTTCGTTTTCTATTAACCTTCTATACATTTTAGTTTTGGACTCAAATGTCTTTTTTTCCAATGATAGACAATTTTGCAAACGTCTTTTTTTCATAGTTATCTTTTATCACAAAAAGTATACTTTTATTATTTAATTTAATTTCTTAATAGGTATTTTCTATCTTATTGTCACTTATTTATATTTTAATAGGTATTTGTGTTATTTTTATTGTCACTCAATTCTTGCTTTCTGTCAAGGCAAATATTATTTTTTATCACTCTTTATTGTCACTGTCAATTTTTATTTCACTTTTTTTATATTTATTTTAAATAATATAATGGGCGCACGTCACAATTTCATAAAATTCCTTTCGCTTTTAAAATTAATCTTGAATTTTTTACATATTTTACACATTCCATTCAAAAATGAAACTGTCTAACATACATTCGTTGTTTCACTCTTACATACGCATTTCATTCCTGGAGTAATTAGCGTTGCCACTAGCAAACATTTCTTCCTAAAATGTTTTTAACAACAGCAATTCCCAAAATTCCACCACTTTTTTTTTAAATAATTAATACAAATTTAGCTAAATTCTTATAATTATTAAAATTTATGAAACGTATTAACAGATATATTCAACATATTATTAAGTATATATAAAAATAAGAAGAAAAGATTAATAAAATTTGGGCTTTGCAAAATATTCCTAATTTGGTATACAAACGCACACGAGTGGCAACGCCACTTGTAACAATAAAAACAAACAAAAATAGTGCGTGTGTATTAGTTTCGGTCATCCATTTCTTGTAGGGTAGCTATAGGAAAGTTGTAAAAAAAACTCATAAAATTCAGAAAAATGCATGAAATCTTTATTGCATGCAAATGTTGACCGTGATTGCGCCTCAAATGGTCCATCCGCTTAGTCCAATGTTGGCATTCTGTTTCCAAAATTTCGGCCGGTATCTCACGAATAAATGCTTCAATGTTTTCTTCCAATGCGTCAATTGAAGCGGGCATGTGTGTATAGACATGAGCTTTAACGTAGCCGCACAAAAAATAGTCTAAAGACGTTAAATCGCACGATCTAGGCGGCCAATTGACCGGTCCCGAACGTGAAATAAAATGTTCACCGAACTCGCCTCTCAATAAGTCCATTGTTAAGCGTGCTGTGTGGCATGTGGCACCGTCTTGTTGAAACCACATGTCGTGCAAGTCAACAAGCTCTTGCATTTTGGGCAAAAAAAAAGTTGGATATCATCTCACGGTAGCGCTCACCATTCACAGTTACGTTACGATTCGCATCATCTTGGAACGGTCCAATGATGCCACCAGCCCATAAACCGCACCAAACTGTGACTTTTTCTCGATGCATAAATAGCTCTTGCAATGCTTCTGGCTGATCTTCACTCCAAAATCGACAATTCGGCTTATTAACTTACCCATTGAGCCAAAAATGAGCTTCGTCGCTGAACACAAGAAGCGCACGATGAATTTTCTTAACAGAGCACGCATTTTGATAATAAAATTCAATAATTTGCAAGCGTTGTTCGTTTGTAAGACGATTCATGGTTAAATTATAGACCAAACTGAAGATGTTTGACAGTGAAACAAAACACGAAACGTGCGTCAGCTGTTTAAACCAGTGCTGCCAAAAAGATAATAGCTAAAAAATCACCCATTATATTAGCGGAATATAACAAATCTTAAAATGTTGTTTATAGACATATTTTAACATAAAATAAGTAATGACGTAGAAAACAAAATAAATTTTCTGTAAATATTTTACTGGATAACCCCATTTCTTTAAATCTTAAAGTGAACGACGTCACGGGTAAAAGCTAGTTACAAAATAAAACATGGGTGGGGGTAGGTCTTTTTTGATCTACCTTGTATATATATTTTTAAGAAATGTTGCTTCTTTTTTTGGCAACTTTTAACACTTTTTCTCTTTTAGTTTTGGTACTTTCTTATTTTCAAAAAATTCGGCTAGAGATATTGTCCAGATTTAAGTGGGGTATATTTTAAGAGGTTAAAACGAAAAATGTTTTACTTTTGATACTTTTTCTCTTTTGGATAAATTTGGTATACAGATTGCATATGGTCGAGATCAAAATATACGGTATTTTTTAATGGATAAAATTGGGATAAAACTGTTACTTTTTATCTCTTCGAAAAATTTGGTATTCATATAAAACATAACCTAAATTAACGTACAGAGTACTTTCTGGGGGAATAAAATGAGTCAAAGCTCGTACTTTTAGTACTTCGTTGCATTTGATATAAAAAGTACAAAATATACGACACTTTTTAAGGGGTAAAAAATGGATCAAATTGGTACTTTTTGTACTTTTTCGGAATGCGTATGGTCCATTGGCTGGAATATATTTAGGCGCCCATTCATTGCTTTTCATATCGACAACTATATATAGGTTGCTCAAGATTATTTAGTGCTCAAAAACCGGACACAGCTGACTAGTCAGTACTGATGCATATAACGGACACAGCTGACCAGTCAGTACTGACTGGTCAGTACTGACGCATATACCGGCCACAGCTGACTAGTCAGTACTGATTCATATATTCGTCACTGTTGACGTATTTTTTAGTTTTAATAAAACACTATTAAAATAAAACATCTCATTCAATTCTCATACAAATTTTTGTCTTTATTTAAAATAAAATTCAATATTTTTTTGGTTTCCAAAATAACTTAAATAAATAAATATTTTTTTTTTTTAACTAAATTTTTTAAATTAATTATGTTTTGTTTGCATTCGAAAACGTTTGCTGGATCAAACATCATTCAACAGTTTCTTAATTACATTAAACAAGCACCTTCTTACAAATAAAGTTCAGTCAATAAAAAGTGTTAAAAATAAAGCTAAACTTTTACCAATTTATTGGTCACGCTTATTTTTTGATTTTTTTTCTCTTTTAGATTGATTATTTTAGTTTAAATTAAAAAAATTGTCGTCATTTTATTTATTAACCCCTTTTTCTTTTATGTATTTTTGTTGCTTTACCCTATGGTGGGCACGTTCAACCGCTTTTCTTATACTTTTTTCATACTCCCCGGCTCCTAGGTTCTGAAAACATCTAAAATATGAAGTAAAAAAAAAGACAGAAATGTTAAATATTCAAAGACTAAAATTATTTAATGTCTGTACATACCTCTTACAATTTTATTTAGCAGCGTGAGATTTGACAACGGAAGTTTTCCCCACCTTCCATCCCAATTATATTTATATAGCAAATCATCTGCAAACGATGCACTAATAACACTGCCAACATCTAAAGAAACACCTTTAATTTTATGAATATAGGACTTCTGTAAAGAAGTTGAATTACTGTTTGAGCAAGTAAAATATATAAAATATTGTGATTGTTACCATGGCCTGAGCGTAATCGGAGTCTAGCTTCTCCTCTATTTCTTGCACTGCTGTCTCATTGTCTCATCAAGCCCTTGATCAGAAGTCTCTCCTGTCATGCGGCTGAGGTACTCTTGGGCTTTTTTTATGCCTTCTTTACACTCCATTAGAATTTTAGCTTATTGATGGAACAGGTTGTATATTAGATCTTTCACTTCGTGCACTATCTTCGTTTTCTATTAACCTTCTATACATTTTAATTTTGGACTCAAATGTCTTTTTTTCCAATGATAGACAATTTTGCAAACGTCTTTTTTTCATAGTTATCTTTTATCACAAAAAGTATACTTTTATTATTTAATTTAATTTCTTAATAGGTATTTTCTATCTTATTGTCACTTTTTTATATTTTAATAGGTATTTGTGTTATTTTTATTGTCACTCAATTCTTGCTTTCTGTCAAGGCAAATATTATTTTTTATCACTCTTTATTGTCACTGTCAATTTTTATTTCACTTTTTTTATATTTATTTTAAATAATATAATGGGCGCACGTCACAATTTCATAAAATTCCTTTCGCTTTTAAAATTAATCTTGAATTTTTTACATATTTTACACATTCCATTCAAAAATGAAACTGTCTAACATACATTCGTTGTTTCACTCTTACATACGCATTTCATTCCTGGAGTAATTAGCGTTGCCACTAGCAAACATTTCTTCCTAAAATGTTTTTAACAACAGCAATTCCCAAAATTCCACCACTTTTTTTTTAAATAATTAATACAAATTTAGCTAAATTCTTATAATTATTAAAATTTATGAAACGTATTAACAGATATATTCAACATATTATTAAGTATATATAAAAATAAGAAGAAAAGATTAATAAAATTTGGGCTTTGCAAAATATTCCTAATTTGGTATACAAAAGCACACGAGTGGCAACGCCACTTGTAACAATAAAAACAAACAAAAATAGTGCGTGTGTATTAGTTTCGGTCATCCATTTCTTGTAGGGGAGCTATAGGAAAGTTGTAAAAAAAACTCATAAAACTCAGAAAAATGCATGAAATCTTTATTTGAATCGATAGTACGGTCCATATAATTAAATGTTTGAAGATTATTTCATGCAAATGTTGACCGTGATTGCGCCTCAAATGGTCCATCCGCTTAGTCCAATGTTGGCATTCTGTTTCCAACATTTCGGCCGGTATCTCACGAATAAATGCTTCAATGTTTTCTTCCAATGCGTCAATTGAAGCGGGCATGTGTGTATAGACATGAGCTTTAACGTATCCGCACAAAAAATAGTCTAAAGACGTTAAATCGCACGATCTAGGCGGCCAATTGACCGGTCCCGAACGTGAAATAAAAGGTTCACCGAACTCGCCTCTCAATAAGTCCATTGTTAAGCGTGCTGTGTGGCATGTGGCACCGTCTTGTTGAAACCACATGTCGTGCAAGTCAACAAGCTCTTGCATTTTTGGCAAAAAAAAGTTGGATATCATCTCACGGTAGCGCTCACCATTCACAGTTACGTTACGATTCGCATCATCTTGGAACGGTCCAATGATGCCACCAGCCCATAAACCGCACCAAACTGTGACTTTTTCTCGATGCATAAATAGCTCTTGCAATGCTTCTGGCTGATCTTCACTCCAAAATCGACAATTCGGCTTATTAACTTACCCATTGAGCCAAAAATGAGCTTCGTCGCTGAACACAAGAAGCGCGCGATGAATTTTCTTAACAGAGCACGCATTTTGATAATAAAATTCAATAATTTGCAAGCGTTGTTCGTTTGTAAGACGATTCATGGTTAAATTATAGACCAAACTGAAGATGTTTGACAGTGAAACAAAACACGAAACGTGCGTCAGCTGTTTAAACCAGTGCTGCCAAAAAGATAATAGCTAAAAAATCACCCATTATATTAGCGGAATATAACAAATCTTAAAATGTTGTTTATAGACATATTTTAACATAAAATAAGTAACGACGTAGAAAACAAAATAAATTTTCTGTAAATATTTTACTGGATAACCCCATTTCTTTAAATCTTAAAGTGAACGACGTCACGGGTAAAAGCTAGTTACAAAATAAAACATGGGTGGGGGTAGGTCTTTTTTGATCTACCTTGTATATATATTTTTAAGAAATGTTGCTTCTTTTTTTGGCAACTTTTAACACTTTTTCTCTTTTAGTTTTGGTACTTTCTTATTTTCAAAAAATTTGGCTAGAGATATTGTCCAGATTTAAGTGGGGTATATTTTAAGAGGTTAAAACGAAAAATGTTTTACTTTTGATACTTTTTCTCTTTTGGATAAATTTGGTATACAGATTGCATATGGTCGAGATCAAAATATACGGTATTTTTTAATGGATAAAATTGGGATAAAACTGTTACTTTTTATCTCTTCGAAAAATTTGGTATTCATATAAAACATAACCTAAATTAACGTACAGAGTACTTTCTGGGGGAATAAAATGAGTCAAAGCTCGTACTTTTAGTACTTCGTTGCATTTGGTATAAAAAGTACAAAATATACGGCACTTTTTAAGGGGTAAAAAATGGATCAAATTGGTACTTTTTGTACTTTTTCGGAATGCGTATGGTCCATTGGCTGGAATATATTTAGGCGCCCATTCATTGCTTTTCATATCGACAACTATATGTAGGTTGCTCAAGATTATTGAGTGCTCAAAAACCGGACACAGCTGACTAGTCAGTACTGATGCATATAACGGACACAGCTGACCAGTCAGTACTGACTGGTCAGTACTGACGCATATACCGGCCACAGCTGACTAGTCAGTACTGATTCATATATTCGTCACTGTTGACGTATTTTTTAGTTTTAATAAAACACTATTAAAATAAAACATCTCATTCAATTCTCATACAAATTTTTGTCTTTATTTAAAATAAAATTCAATATTTTTTTGGTTTCCAAAATAACTTAAATAAATAAATATTTTTTTTTTTTAACTAAATTTTTTAAATTAATTATGTTTTGTTTGCATTCGAAAACGTTTGCTGGATCAAACATCATTCAACAGTTTCTTAATTACATTAAACAAGCACCTTCTTACAAATAAAGTTCAGTCAATAAAAAGTGTTAAAAATAAAGCTAAACTTTTACCAATTTATTGGTCACGCTTATTTTTTGATTTTTTTTCTCTTTTAGATTGATTATTTTAGTTTAAATTAAAAAAATTGTCGTCATTTTATTTATTAACCCCTTTTTCTTTTATGTATTTTTGTTGCTTTACCCTATGGTGGGCACGTTCAACCGCTTTTCTTATACTTTTTTCATACTCCCCGGCTCCTAGGTTCTGAAAAACATCTAAAATATGAAGTAAAAAAAAGACAGAAATGTTAAATATTCAAAGACTAAAATTATTTAATGTCTGTACATACCTCTTACAATTTTATTTAGCAGCGTGAGATTTGACAACGGAAGTTTTCCCCACCTTCCATCCCAATTATATTTATATAGCAAATCATCTGCAAACGATGCACTAATAACACTGCCAACATCTAAAGAAACACCTTTAATTTTATGAATATAGGACTTCTGTAAAGAAGTTGAATTACTGTTTGAGCAAGTAAAATATATAAAATATTGTGATTGTTACCATGGCCTGAGCGTAATCGGAGTCTAGCTTCTCCTCTATTTCTTGCACTGCTGTTGTGGTCCGCAAGGGGAGCATGCTGGCGGTCTCATCAAGCCCTTGATCAGAAGTCTCTCCTGTCATGCGGCTGAGGTACTCTTGTGCTTTTTTTATGCCTACTTTACACTCCATTAGAATTTTAGCTTATTGATGGAACAGGTTGTATATTAGATCTTTCACTTCGTGCACTATCTTCGTTTTCTATTAACCTTCTATACATTTTAATTTTGGACTCAAATGTCTTTTTTTCCAATGATAGACAATTTTGCAAACGTCTTTTTTTCATAGTTATCTTTTATCACAAAAAGTATACTTTTATTATTTAATTTAATTTCTTAATAGGTATTTTCTATCTTATTGTCACTTTTTTATATTTTAATAGGTATTTGTGTTATTTTTATTGTCACTCAATTCTTGCTTTCTGTCAAGGCAAATATTATTTTTTATCACTCTTTATTGTCACTGTCAATTTTTATTTCCCTTTTTTTATATTTATTTTAAATAATATAATGGGCGCACGTCACAATTTCATAAAATTCCTTTCGCTTTTAAAATTAATCTTGAATTTTTTACATATTTTACACATTCCATTCAAAAATGAAACTGTCTAACATACATTCGTTGTTTCACTCTTACATACGCATTTCATTCCTGGAGTAATTAGCGTTGCCACTAGCAAACATTTCTTCCTAAAATGTTTTTAACAACAGCAATTCCCAAAATTCCACCACTTTTTTTTTAAATAATTAATACAAATTTAGCTAAATTCTTATAATTATTAAAATTTATGAAACGTATTAACAGATATATTCAACATATTATTAAGTATATATAAAAATAAGAAGAAAAGATAAATAAAATTTGGGCTTTGCAAAATATTCCTAATTTGGTATACAAACGCACACGAGTGGCAACGCCACTTGTAACAATAAAAACAAACAAAAATAGTGCTTGTGTATTAGTTTCGGTCATCCATTTCTTGTAGGGGAGCTATAGGAAAGTTGTAAAAAAAACTCATAAAATTCAGAAAAATGCATGAAATCTTTATTTGAATCGATAGTACGGTCCATATAATTAAATGTTTGAAGATTATTTCATGCAAATGTTGACCGTGATTGCGCCTCAAATGGTCCATCCGCTTAGTCCAATGTTGGCATTCTGTTTCCAACATTTCGGCCGGTATCTCACGAATAAATGCTTCAATGTTTTCTTCCAATGCGTCAATTGAAGCGGGCATGTGTGTATAGACATGAGCTTTAACGTATCCGCACAAAAAATAGTCTAAAGACGTTAAATCGCACGATCTAGGCGGCCAATTGACCGGTCCCGAACGTGAAATAAAAGGTTCACCGAACTCGCCTCTCAATAAGTCCATTGTTAAGCGTGCTGTGTGGCATGTGGCACCGTCTTGTTGAAACCACATGTCGTGCAAGTCAACAAGCTCTTGCATTTTTGGCAAAAAAAAGTTGGATATCATCTCACGGTAGCGCTCACCATTCACAGTTACGTTACGATTCGCATCATCTTGGAACGGTCCAATGATGCCACCAGCCCATAAACCGCACCAAACTGTGACTTTTTCTCGATGCATAAATAGCTCTTGCAATGCTTCTGGCTGATCTTCACTCCAAAATCGACAATTCGGCTTATTAACTTACCCATTGAGCCAAAAATGAGCTTCGTCGCTGAACACAAGAAGCGCGCGATGAATTTTCTTAACAGAGCACGCATTTTGATAATAAAATTCAATAATTTGCAAGCGTTGTTCGTTTGTAAGACGATTCATGGTTAAATTATAGACCAAACTGAAGATGTTTGACAGTGAAACAAAACACGAAACGTGCGTCAGCTGTTTAAACCAGTGCTGCCAAAAAGATAATAGCTAAAAAATCACCCATTATATTAGCGGAATATAACAAATCTTAAAATGGTGTTTATAGACATATTTTAACATAAAATAAGTAATGACGTAGAAAACAAAATAAATTTTCTGTAAATATTTTACTGGATAACCCCATTTCTTTAAATCTTAAAGTGAACGACGTCACGGGTAAAAGCTAGTTACAAAATAAAACATGGGTGGGGGTAGGTCTTTTTTGATCTACCTTGTATATATATTTTTAAGAAATGTTGCTTCTTTTTTTGGCAACTTTTAACACTTTTTCTCTTTTAGTTTTGGTACTTTCTTATTTTCAAAAAATTTGGCTAGAGATATTGTCCAGATTTAAGTGGGGTATATTTTAAGAGGTTAAAACGAAAAATGTTTTACTTTTGATACTTTTTCTCTTTTGGATAAATTTGGTATACAGATTGCATATGGTCGAGATCAAAATATACGGTATTTTTTAATGGATAAAATTGGGATAAAACTGTTACTTTTTATCTCTTCGAAAAATTTGGTATTCATATAAAACATAACCTAAATTAACGTACAGAGTACTTTCTGGGGGAATAAAATGAGTCAAAGCTCGTACTTTTAGTACTTCGTTGCATTTGGTATAAAAAGTACAAAATATACGGCACTTTTTAAGGGGTAAAAAATGGATCAAATTGGTACTTTTTCGGAATGCGTATGGTCCATTGGCTGGAATATATTTAGGCGCCCATTCATTGCTTTTCATATCGACAACTATATGTAGGTTGCTCAAGATTATTGAGTGCTCAAAAACCGGACACAGCTGACTAGTCAGTACTGATGCATATAACGGACACAGCTGACCAGTCAGTACTGACTGGTCAGTACTGACGCATATACCGGCCACAGCTGACTAGTCAGTACTGATTCATATATTCGTCACTGTTGACGTATTTTTTAGTTTTAATAAAACACTATTAAAATAAAACATCTCATTCAATTCTCATACAAATTTTTGTCTTTATTTAAAATAAAATTCAATATTTTTTTGGTTTCCAAAATAACTTAAATAAATAAATATTTTTTTTTTTTAACTAAATTTTTTAAATTAATTATGTTTTGTTTGCATTCGAAAACGTTTGCTGGATCAAACATCATTCAACAGTTTCTTAATTACATTAAACAAGCACCTTTTTACAAATAAAGTTCAGTCAATAAAAAGTGTTAAAAATAAAGCTAAACTTTTACCAATTTATTGGTCACGCTTATTTTTTGATTTTTTTTCTCTTTTAGATTGATTATTTTAGTTTAAATTAAAAAAATTGTCGTCATTTTATTTATTAACCCCTTTTTCTTTTATGTATTTTTGTTGCTTTACCCTATGGTGGGCACGTTCAACCGCTTTTCTTATACTTTTTTCATACTCCCCGGCTCCTAGGTTCTGAAAAACATCTAAAATATGAAGTAAAAAAAAGACAGAAATGTTAAATATTCAAAGACTAAAATTATTTAATGTCTGTACATACCTCTTACAATTTTATTTAGCAGCGTGAGATTTGACAACGGAAGTTTTCCCCACCTTCCATCCCAATTATATTTATATAGCAAATCATCTGCAAACGATGCACTAATAACACTGCCAACATCTAAAGAAACACCTTTAATTTTATGAATATAGGACTTCTGTAAAGAAGTTGAATTACTGTTTGAGCAAGTAAAATATATAAAATATTGTGATTGTTACCATGGCCTGAGCGTAATCGGAGTCTAGCTTCTCCTCTATTTCTTGCACTGCTGTTGTGGTCCGCAAGGGGAGCATGCTGGCGGTCTCATCAAGCCCTTGATCAGAAGTCTCTCCTGTCATGCGGCTGAGGTACTCTTGTGCTTTTTTTATGCCTACTTTACACTCCATTAGAATTTTAGCTTATTGATGGAACAGGTTGTATATTAGATCTTTCACTTCGTGCACTATCTTCGTTTTCTATTAACCTTCTATACATTTTAATTTTGGACTCAAATGTCTTTTTTTCCAATGATAGACAATTTTGCAAACGTCTTTTTTTCATAGTTATCTTTTATCACAAAAAGTATACTTTTATTATTTAATTTAATTTCTTAATAGGTATTTTCTATCTTATTGTCACTTTTTTATATTTTAATAGGTATTTGTGTTATTTTTATTGTCACTCAATTCTTGCTTTCTGTCAAGGCAAATATTATTTTTTATCACTCTTTATTGTCACTGTCAATTTTTATTTCCCTTTTTTTATATTTATTTTAAATAATATAATGGGCGCACGTCACAATTTCATAAAATTCCTTTCGCTTTTAAAATTAATCTTGAATTTTTTACATATTTTACACATTCCATTCAAAAATGAAACTGTCTAACATACATTCGTTGTTTCACTCTTACATACGCATTTCATTCCTGGAGTAATTAGCGTTGCCACTAGCAAACATTTCTTCCTAAAATGTTTTTAACAACAGCAATTCCCAAAATTCCACCACTTTTTTTTTAAATAATTAATACAAATTTAGCTAAATTCTTATAATTATTAAAATTTATGAAACGTATTAACAGATATATTCAACATATTATTAAGTATATATAAAAATAAGAAGAAAAGATAAATAAAATTTGGGCTTTGCAAAATATTCCTAATTTGGTATACAAACGCACACGAGTGGCAACGCCACTTGTAACAATAAAAACAAACAAAAATAGTGCGTGTGTATTAGTTTCGGTCATCCATTTCTTGTAGGGGAGCTATAGGAAAGTTGTAAAAAAAACTCATAAAATTCAGAAAAATGCATGAAATCTTTATTTGAATCGATAGTACGGTCCATATAATTAAATGTTTGAAGATTATTTCATGCAAATGTTGACCGTGATTGCGCCTCAAATGGTCCATCCGCTTAGTCCAATGTTGGCATTCTGTTTCCAACATTTCGGCCGGTATCTCACGAATAAATGCTTCAATGTTTTCTTCCAATGCGTCAATTGAAGCGGGCATGTGTGTATAGACATGAGCTTTAAAGTAGCCGCACAAAAAATAGTCTAAAGACGTTAAATCGCAAGATCTAGGCGGCCAATTGACCGGTCCCGAACGTGAAATAAAATGTTCACCGAACTCGCCTCTCAATAAGTCCATTGTTAAGCGTGCTGTGTGGCATGTGGCACCGTCTTGTTGAAACCACATGTCGTGCAAGTCAACAAGCTCTTGCATTTTGGGCAAAAAAAAGTTTGATATCATCTCACGGTAGCGCTCACCATTCACAGTTACGTTACGATTCGCATCATCTTGGAACGGTCCAATGATGCCACCAGCCCATAAACCGCACCAAACTGTGACTTTTTCTCGATGCATAAATAGCTCTTGCAATGCTTCTGGCTGATCTTCACTCCAAAATCGACAATTCGGCTTATTAACTTACCCATTGAGCCAAAAATGAGCTTCGTCGCTGAACACAAGAAGCGCGCGATGAATTTTCTTAACAGAGCACGCATTTTGATAATAAAATTCAATAATTTGCAAGCGTTGTTCGTTTGTAAGACGATTCATGGTTAAATTATAGACCAAACTGAAGATGTTTGACAGTGAAACAAAACACGAAACGTGCGTCAGCTGTTTAAACCAGTGCTGCCAAAAAGATAATAGCTAAAAAATCACCCATTATATTAGCGGAATATAACAAATCTTAAAATGTTGTTTATAGACATATTTTAACATAAAATAAGTAATGACGTAGAAAACAAAATAAATTTTCTGTAAATATTTTACTGGATAACCCCATTTCTTTAAATCTTAAAGTGAACGACGTCACGGGTAAAAGCTAGTTACAAAATAAAACATGGGTGGGGGTAGGTCTTTTTTGATCTACCTTGTATATATATTTTTAAGAAATGTTGCTTCTTTTTTTGGCAACTTTTAACACTTTTTCTCTTTTAGTTTTGGTACTTTCTTATTTTCAAAAAATTTGGCTAGAGATATTGTCCAGATTTAAGTGGGGTATATTTTAAGAGGTTAAAACGAAAAATGTTTTACTTTTGATACTTTTTCTCTTTTGGATAAATTTGGTATACAGATTGCATATGGTCGAGATCAAAATATACGGTATTTTTTAATGGATAAAATTGGGATAAAACTGTTACTTTTTATCTCTTCGAAAAATTTGGTATTCATATAAAACATAACCTAAATTAACGTACAGAGTACTTTCTGGGGGAATAAAATGAGTCAAAGCTCGTACTTTTAGTACTTCGTTGCATTTGGTATAAAAAGTACAAAATATACGGCACTTTTTAAGGGGTAAAAAATGGATCAAATTGGTACTTTTTGTACTTTTTCGGAATGCGTATGGTCCATTGGCTGGAATATATTTAGGCGCCCATTCATTGCTTTTCATATCGACAACTATATGTAGGTTGCTCAAGATTATTGAGTGCTCAAAAACCGGACACAGCTGACTAGTCAGTACTGATGCATATAACGGACACAGCTGACCAGTCAGTACTGACTGGTCAGTACTGACGCATATACCGGCCACAGCTGACTAGTCAGTACTGATTCATATATTCGTCACTGTTGACGTATTTTTTAGTTTTAATAAAACACTATTAAAATAAAACATCTCATTCAATTCTCATACAAATTTTTGTCTTTATTTAAAATAAAATTCAATATTTTTTTGGTTTCCAAAATAACTTAAATAAATAAATATTTTTTTTTTTAACTAAATTTTTTAAATTAATTATGTTTTGTTTGCATTCGAAAACGTTTGCTGGATCAAACATCATTCAACAGTTTCTTAATTACATTAAACAAGCACCTTCTTACAAATAAAGTTCAGTCAATAAAAAGTGTTAAAAATAAAGCTAAACTTTTACCAATTTATTGGTCACGCTTATTTTTTGATTTTTTTTCTCTTTTAGATTGATTATTTTAGTTTAAATTAAAAAAATTGTCGTCATTTTATTTATTAAACCCTTTTTCTTTTATGTATTTTTGTTGCTTTACCCTATGGTGGGCACGTTCAACCGCTTTTCTTATACTTTTTTCATACTCCCCGGCTCCTAGGTTCTGAAAAACATCTGAAATATGAAGTAAAAAAAAAAGACAGAAATGTTAAATATTCAAAGACTAAAATTATTTAATGTCTGTACATACCTCTTACAATTTTATTTAGCAGCGTGAGATTTGACAACGGAAGTTTTCCCCACCTTCCATCCCAATTATATTTATATAGCAAATCATCTGCAAACGATGCACTAATAACACTGCCAACATCTAAAGAAACACCTTTAATTTTATGAATATAGGACTTCTGTAAAGAAGTTGAATTACTGTTTGAGCAAGTAAAATATATAAAATATTGTGATTGTTACCATGGCCTGAGCGTAATCGGAGTCTAGCTTCTCCTCTATTTCTTGCACTGCTGTTGTGGTCCGCAAGGGGAGCATGCTGGCGGTCTCATCAAGCCCTTGATCAGAAGTCTCTCCTGTCATGCGGCTGAGGTACTCTTGGGCTTTTTTTATGCCTACTTTACACTCCATTAGAATTTTAGCTTATTGATGGAACAGGTTGTATATTAGATCTTTCACTTCGTGCACTATCTTCGTTTTCTATTAACCTTCTATACATTTTAATTTTGGACTCAAATGTCTTTTTTTCCAATGATAGACAATTTTGCAAACGTCTTTTTTTCATAGTTATCTTTTATCACAAAAAGTATACTTTTATTATTTAATTTAATTTCTTAATAGGTATTTTCTATCTTATTGTCACTTTTTTATATTTTAATAGGTATTTGTGTTATTTTTATTGTCACTCAATTCTTGCTTTCTGTCAAGGCAAATATTATTTTTTATCACTCTTTATTGTCACTGTCAATTTTTATTTCACTTTTTTTATATTTATTTTAAATAATATAATGGGCGCACGTCACAATTTCATAAAATTCCTTTCGCTTTTAAAATTAATTTTGAATTTTTTACATATTTTACACATTCCATTCAAAAATGAAACTGTTTAACATACATTCGTTGTTTCACTCTTACATACGCATTTCATTCCAGGAGTAATTAGCGTTGCCACTAGCAAACATTTCTTCCTAAAATGTTTTTAACAACAGCAATTCCCAAAATTCCACCACTTTTTTTTAAATAATTAATACAAATTTAGCTAAATTCTTATAATTATTAAAATTTATGAAACGTATTAACAGATATATTCAACATATTATTAAGTATATATAAAAATAAGAAGAAAAGATTAATAAAATTTGGGCTTTGCAAAATATTCCTAATTTGGTATACAAACGCACACGAGTAGCAACGCCACTTGTAACAATAAAAACAAACAAAAATAATGCGTGTGTATTAGTTTCGGTCATCCATTTCTTGTAGGGGAGCTATAGGAAAGTTGTAAAAAAAACTCATAAAATTCAGAAAAATGCATGAAATCTTTATTTGAATCGATAGTACGGTCCATATAATTAAATGTTTGAAGATTATTTCATGCAAATGTTGACCGTGATTGCGCCTCAAATGGTCCATCCGCTTAGTCCAATGTTGGCATTCTGTTTCCAACATTTCGGCCGGTATCTCACGAATAAATGCTTCAATGTTTTCTTCCAATGCGTCAATTGAAGCGGGCATGTGTGTATAGACATGAGCTTTAACGTAGCCGCACAAAAAATAGTCTAAAGACGTTAAATCGCACGATCTAGGCGGCCAATTGACTGGTCCCGAACGTGAAATAAAATGTTCACCGAACTCGCCTCTCAATAAGTCCATTGTTAAGCGTGCTGTGTGGCATGTGGCACCGTCTTGTTGAAACCACATGTCGTGCAAGTCAACAAGCTCTTGCATTTTGGGCAAAAAAAAGTTGGATATCATCTCACGGTAGCGCTCACCATTCACAGTTACGTTACGATTCGCATCATCTTGGAACGGTCCAATGATGCCACCAGCCCATAAACCGCACCAAACTGTGACTTTTTCTCGATGCATAAATAGCTCTTGCAATGCTTCTGGCTGATCTTCACTCCAAAATCGACAATTCGGCTTATTAACTTACCCATTGAGCCAAAAATGAGCTTCGTCGCTGAACACAAGAAGCGCGCGATGAATTTTCTTAACAGAGCACGCATTTTGATAATAAAATTCAATAATTTGCAAGCGTTGTTCGTTTGTAAGACGATTCATGGTTAAATTATAGACCAAACTGAAGATGTTTGACAGTGAAACAAAACACGAAACGTGCGTCAGCTGTTTAAACCAGTGCTGCCAAAAAGATAATAGCTAAAAAATCACCCATTATATTAGCGGAATATAACAAATCTTAAAATGTTGTTTATAGACATATTTTAACATAAAATAAGTAATGACGTAGAAAACAAAATAAATTTTCTGTAAATATTTTACTGGATAACCCCATTTCTTTAAATCTTAAAGTGAACGACGTCACGGGTAAAAGCTAGTTACAAAATAAAACATGGGTGGGGGTAGGTCTTTTTTGATCTACCTTGTATATATATTTTTAAGAAATGTTGCTTCTTTTTTTGGCAACTTTTAACACTTTTTCTCTTTTAGTTTTGGTACTTTCTTATTTTCAAAAAATTTGGCTAGAGATATTGTCCAGATTTAAGTGGGGTATATTTTAAGAGGTTAAAACGAAAAATGTTTTACTTTTGATACTTTTTCTCTTTTGGATAAATTTGGTATACAGATTGCATATGGTCGAGATCAAAATATACGGTATTTTTTAATGGATAAAATTGGGATAAAACTGTTACTTTTTATCTCTTCGAAAAATTTGTTATTCATATAAAACATAACCTAAATTAACGTACAGAGTACTTTCTGGGGGAATAAAATGAGTCAAAGCTCGTACTTTTAGTACTTCGTTGCATTTGGTATAAAAAGTACAAAATATACGGCACTTTTTAAGGGGTAAAAAATGGATCAAATTGGTACTTTTTGTACTTTTTCGGAATGCGTATGGTCCATTGGCTGGAATATATTTAGGCGCCCATTCATTGCTTTTCATATCGACAACTATATGTAGGTTGCTCAAGATTATTGAGTGCTCAAAAACCGGACACAGCTGACTAGTCAGTACTGATGCATATAACGGACACAGCTGACCAGTCAGTACTGACTGGTCAGTACTGACGCATATACCGGCCACAGCTGACTAGTCAGTACTGATTCATATATTCGTCACTGTTGACGTATTTTTTAGTTTTAATAAAACACTATTAAAATAAAACATCTCATTCAATTCTCATACAAATTTTTGTCTTTATTTAAAATAAAATTCAATATTTTTTTGGTTTCCAAAATAACTTAAATAAATAAATATTTTTTTTTTTTAACTAAATTTTTTAAATTAATTATGTTTTGTTTGTATTCGAAAACGTTTGCTGGATCAAACATCATTCAACAGTTTCTTAATTACATTAAACAAGCACCTTCTTACAAATAAAGTTCAGTCAATAAAAAGTGTTAAAAATAAAGCTAAACTTTTACCAATTTATTGGTCACGCTTATTTTTTGATTTTTTTTCTCTTTTAGATTGATTATTTTAGTTTAAATTAAAAAAATTGTCGTCATTTTATTTATTAACCCCTTTTTCTTTTATGTATTTTTGTTGCTTTACCCTATGGTGGGCACGTTCAACCGCTTTTCTTATACTTTTTTCATATTCCCCGGCTCCTTGGTTCTGAAAAACATCTAAAATATGAAGTAAAAAAAAAGACAGAAATGTTAAATATTCAAAGACTAAAATTATTTAATGTCTGTACATACCTCTTACAATTTTATTTAGCAGCGTGAGATTTGACAACGGAAGTTTTCCCCACCTTCCATCCCAATTATATTTATATAGCAAATCATCTGCAAACGATGCACTAATAACACTGCCAACATCTAAAGAAACACCTTTAATTTTATGAATATAGGACTTCTGTAAAGAAGTTGAATTACTGTTTGAGCAAGTAAAATATATAAAATATTGTGATTGTTACCATGGCCTGAGCGTAATCGGAGTCTAGCTTCTCCTCTATTTCTTGCACTGCTGTTGTGGTCCGCAAGGGGAGCATGCTGGCGGTCTCATCAAGCCCTTGATCAGAAGTCTCTCCTGTCATGCGGCTGAGGTACTCTTGGGCTTTTTTTATGCCTACTTTACACTCCATTAGAATTTTAGCTTATTGATGGAACAGGTTGTATATTAGATCTTTCACTTCGTGCACTATCTTCGTTTTCTATTAACCTTCTATACATTTTAGTTTTGGACTCAAATGTCTTTTTTTCCAATGATAGACAATTTTGCAAACGTCTTTTTTTCATAGTTATCTTTTATCACAAAAAGTATACTTTTATTATTTAATTTAATTTCTTAATAGGTATTTTCTATCTTATTGTCACTTATTTATATTTTAATAGGTATTTGTGTTATTTTTATTGTCACTCAATTCTTGCTTTCTGTCAAGGCAAATATTATTTTTTATCACTCTTTATTGTCACTGTCAATTTTTATTTCACTTTTTTTATATTTATTTTAAATAATATAATGGGCGCACGTCACAATTTCATAAAATTCCTTTCGCTTTTAAAATTAATCTTGAATTTTTTACATATTTTACACATTCCATTCAAAAATGAAACTGTCTAACATACATTCGTTGTTTCACTCTTACATACGCATTTCATTCCTGGAGTAATTAGCGTTGCCACTAGCAAACATTTCTTCCTAAAATGTTTTTAACAACAGCAATTCCCAAAATTCCACCACTTTTTTTTTAAATAATTAATACAAATTTAGCTAAATTCTTATAATTATTAAAATTTATGAAACGTATTAACAGATATATTCAACATATTATTAAGTATATATAAAAATAAGAAGAAAAGATTAATAAAATTTGGGCTTTGCAAAATATTCCTAATTTGGTATACAAACGCACACGAGTGGCAACGCCACTTGTAACAATAAAAACAAACAAAAATAGTGCGTGTGTATTAGTTTCGGTCATCCATTTCTTGTAGGGGAGCTATAGGAAAGTTGTAAAAAAAACTCATAAAATTCAGAAAAATGCATGAAATCTTTATTGCATGCAAATGTTGACCGTGATTGCGCCTCAAATGGTCCATCCGCTTAGTCCAATGTTGGCATTCTGTTTCCAACATTTCGGCCGGTATCTCACGAATAAATGCTTCAATGTTTTCTTCCAATGCGTCAATTGAAGCGGGCATGTGTGTATAGACATGAGCTTTAACGTAGCCGCACAAAAAATAGTCTAAAGACGTTAAATCGCACGATCTAGGCGGCCAATTGACCGGTCCCGAACGTGAAATAAAATGTTCACCGAACTCGCCTCTCAATAAGTCCATTGTTAAGCGTGCTGTGTGGCATGTGGCACCGTCTTGTTGAAACCACATGTCGTGCAAGTCAACAAGCTCTTGCATTTTGGGCAAAAAAAAGTTGGATATCATCTCACGGTAGCGCTCACCATTCACAGTTACGTTACGATTCGCATCATCTTGGAACGGTCCAATGATGCCACCAGCCCATAAACCGCACCAAACTGTGACTTTTTCTCGATGCATAAATAGCTCTTGCAATGCTTCTGGCTGATCTTCACTCCAAAATCGACAATTCGGCTTATTAACTTACCCATTGAGCCAAAAATGAGCTTCGTCGCTGAACACAAGAAGCGCACGATGAATTTTCTTAACAGAGCACGCATTTTGATAATAAAATTCAATAATTTGCAAGCGTTGTTCGTTTGTAAGACGATTCATGGTTAAATTATAGACCAAACTGAAGATGTTTGACAGTGAAACAAAACACGAAACGTGCGTCAGCTGTTTAAACCAGTGCTGCCAAAAAGATAATAGCTAAAAAATCACCCATTATATTAGCGGAATATAACAAATCTTAAAATGTTGTTTATAGACATATTTTAACATAAAATAAGTAATGACGTAGAAAACAAAATAAATTTTCTGTAAATATTTTACTGGATAACCCCATTTCTTTAAATCTTAAAGTGAACGACGTCACGGGTAAAAGCTAGTTACAAAATAAAACATGGGTGGGGGTAGGTCTTTTTTGATCTACCTTGTATATATATTTTTAAGAAATGTTGCTTCTTTTTTTGGCAACTTTTAACACTTTTTCTCTTTTAGTTTTGGTACTTTCTTATTTTCAAAAAATTCGGCTAGAGATATTGTCCAGATTTAAGTGGGGTATATTTTAAGAGGTTAAAACGAAAAATGTTTTACTTTTGATACTTTTTCTCTTTTGGATAAATTTGGTATACAGATTGCATATGGTCGAGATCAAAATATACGGTATTTTTTAATGGATAAAATTGGGATAAAACTGTTACTTTTACTGACTGGTCAGTACTGACGCATATACCGGCCACAGCTGACTAGTCAGTACTGATTCATATATTCGTCACTGTTGACGTATTTTTTAGTTTTAATAAAACACTATTAAAATAAAACATCTCATTCAATTCTCATAC
Organism: Pollenia angustigena; assembly: GCA_930367215.1. Lineage (NCBI taxonomy): Eukaryota > Metazoa > Arthropoda > Insecta > Diptera > Polleniidae > Pollenia > Pollenia angustigena. Next base: position 128,842,719 of record OV884058.1, read on the forward strand.
AAATTTTTGTCTTTATTTAAAATAAAATTCAATATTTTTTTGGTTTCCAAAATAACTTAAATAAATAAATATTTTTTTTTTTAACTAAATTTTTTAAATTAATTATGTTTTGTTTGCATTCGAAAACGTTTGCTGGATCAAACATCATTCAACAGTTTCTTAATTACATTAAACAAGCACCTTCTTACAAATAAAGTTCAGTCAATAAAAAGTGTTAAAAATAAAGCTAAACTTTTACCAATTTATTGGTCACGCTTATTTTTTGATTTTTTTTCTCTTTTAGATTGATTATTTTAGTTTAAATTAAAAAAATTGTCGTCATTTTATTTATTAACCCCTTTTTCTTTTATGTATTTTTGTTGCTTTACCCTATGGTGGGCACGTTCAACCGCTTTTCTTATACTTTTTTCATACTCCCCGGCTCCTAGGTTCTGAAAACATCTAAAATATGAAGTAAAAAAAAAGACAGAAATGTTAAATATTCAAAGACTAAAATTATTTAATGTCTGTACATACCTCTTACAATTTTATTTAGCAGCGTGAGATTTGACAACGGAAGTTTTCCCCACCTTCCATCCCAATTATATTTATATAGCAAATCATCTGCAAACGATGCACTAATAACACTGCCAACATCTAAAGAAACACCTTTAATTTTATGAATATAGGACTTCTGTAAAGAAGTTGAATTACTGTTTGAGCAAGTAAAATATATAAGATATTGTGATTGTTACCATGGCCTGAGCGTAATCGGAGTCTAGCTTCTCCTCTATTTCTTGCACTGCTGTCTCATTGTCTCATCAAGCCCTTGATCAGAAGTCTCTCCTGTCATGCGGCTGAGGTACTCTTGGGCTTTTTTTATGCCTACTTTACACTCCATTAGAATTTTAGCTTATTGATGGAACAGGTTGTATATTAGATCTTTCACTTCGTGCACTATCTTCGTTTTCTATTAACCTTCTATACATTTTAATTTTGGACTCAAATGTCTTTTTTTCCAATGATAGACAATTTTGCAAACGTCTTTTTTTCATAGTTATCTTTTATCACAAAAAGTATACTTTTATTATTTAATTTAATTTCTTAATAGGTATTTTCTATCTTATTGTCACTTTTTTATATTTTAATAGGTATTTGTGTTATTTTTATTGTCACTCAATTCTTGCTTTCTGTCAAGGCAAATATTATTTTTTATCACTCTTTATTGTCACTGTCAATTTTTATTTCACTTTTTTTATATTTATTTTAAATAATATAATGGGCGCACGTCACAATTTCATAAAATTCCTTTCGCTTTTAAAATTAATCTTGAATTTTTTACATATTTTACACATTCCATTCAAAAATGAAACTGTCTAACATACATTCGTTGTTTCACTCTTACATACGCATTTCATTCCTGGAGTAATTAGCGTTGCCACTAGCAAACATTTCTTCCTAAAATGTTTTTAACAACAGCAATTCCCAAAATTCCACCACTTTTTTTTTAAATAATTAATACAAATTTAGCTAAATTCTTATAATTATTAAAATTTATGAAACGTATTAACAGATATATTCAACATATTATTAAGTATATATAAAAATAAGAAGAAAAGATTAATAAAATTTGGGCTTTGCAAAATATTCCTAATTTGGTATACAAAAGCACACGAGTGGCAACGCCACTTGTAACAATAAAAACAAACAAAAATAGTGCGTGTGTATTAGTTTCGGTCATCCATTTCTTGTAGGAGAGCTATAGGAAAGTTGTAAAAAAAACTCATAAAATTCAGAAAAATGCATGAAATCTTTATTTGAATCGATAGTACGGTCCATATAATTAAATGTTTGAAGATTATTTCATGCAAATGTTGACCGTGATTGCGCCTCAAATGGTCCATCCGCTTAGTCCAATGTTGGCATTCTGTTTCCAACATTTCGGCCGGTATCTCACGAATAAATGCTTCAATGTTTTCTTCCAATGCGTCAATTGAAGCGGGCATGTGTGTATAGACATGAGCTTTAACGTATCCGCACAAAAAATAGTCTAAAGACGTTAAATCGCACGATCTAGGCGGCCAATTGACCGGTCCCGAACGTGAAATAAAAGGTTCACCGAACTCGCCTCTCAATAAGTCCATTGTTAAGCGTGCTGTGTGGCATGTGGCACCGTCTTGTTGAAACCACATGTCGTGCAAGTCAACAAGCTCTTGCATTTTTGGCAAAAAAAAGTTGGATATCATCTCACGGTAGCGCTCACCATTCACAGTTACGTTACGATTCGCATCATCTTGGAACGGTCCAATGATGCCACCAGCCCATAAACCGCACCAAACTGTGACTTTTTCTCGATGCATAAATAGCTCTTGCAATGCTTCTGGCTGATCTTCACTCCAAAATCGACAATTCGGCTTATTAACTTACCCATTGAGCCAAAAATGAGCTTCGTCGCTGAACACAAGAAGCGCGCGATGAATTTTCTTAACAGAGCACGCATTTTGATAATAAAATTCAATAATTTGCAAGCGTTGTTCGTTTGTAAGACGATTCATGGTTAAATTATAGACCAAACTGAAGATGTTTGACAGTGAAACAAAACACGAAACGTGCGTCAGCTGTTTAAACCAGTGCTGCCAAAAAGATAATAGCTAAAAAATCACCCATTATATTAGCGGAATATAACAAATCTTAAAATGTTGTTTATAGACATATTTTAACATAAAATAAGTAATGACGTAGAAAACAAAATAAATTTTCTGTAAATATTTTACTGGATAACCCCATTTCTTTAAATCTTAAAGTGAACGACGTCACGGGTAAAAGCTAGTTACAAAATAAAACATGGGTGGGGGTAGGTCTTTTTTGATCTACCTTGTATATATATTTTTAAGAAATGTTGCTTCTTTTTTTGGCAACTTTTAACACTTTTTCTCTTTTAGTTTTGGTACTTTCTTATTTTCAAAAAATTTGGCTAGAGATATTGTCCAGATTTAAGTGGGGTATATTTTAAGAGGTTAAAACGAAAAATGTTTTACTTTTGATACTTTTTCTCTTTTGGATAAATTTGGTATACAGATTGCATATGGTCGAGATCAAAATATACGGTATTTTTTAATGGATAAAATTGGGATAAAACTGTTACTTTTTATCTCTTCGAAAAATTTGGTATTCATATAAAACATAACCTAAATTAACGTACAGAGTACTTTCTGGGGGAATAAAATGAGTCAAAGCTCGTACTTTTAGTACTTCGTTGCATTTGGTATAAAAAGTACAAAATATACGGCACTTTTTAAGGGGTAAAAAATGGATCAAATTGGTACTTTTTGTACTTTTTCGGAATGCGTATGGTCCATTGGCTGGAATATATTTAGGCGCCCATTCATTGCTTTTCATATCGACAACTATATGTAGGTTGCTCAAGATTATTGAGTGCTCAAAAACCGGACACAGCTGACTAGTCAGTACTGATGCATATAACGGACACAGCTGACCAGTCAGTACTGACTGGTCAGTACTGACGCATATACCGGCCACAGCTGACTAGTCAGTACTGATTCATATATTCGTCACTGTTGACGTATTTTTTAGTTTTAATAAAACACTATTAAAATAAAACATCTCATTCAATTCTCATACAAATTTTTGTCTTTATTTAAAATAAAATTCAATATTTTTTTGGTTTCCAAAATAACTTAAATAAATAAATATTTTTTTTTTTTAACTAAATTTTTTAAATTAATTATGTTTTGTTTGCATTCGAAAACGTTTGCTGGATCAAACATCATTCAACAGTTTCTTAATTACATTAAACAAGCACCTTCTTACAAATAAAGTTCAGTCAATAAAAAGTGTTAAAAATAAAGCTAAACTTTTACCAATTTATTGGTCACGCTTATTTTTTGATTTTTTTTCTCTTTTAGATTGATTATTTTAGTTTAAATTAAAAAAATTGTCGTCATTTTATTTATTAACCCCTTTTTCTTTTATGTATTTTTGTTGCTTTACCCTATGGTGGGCACGTTCAACCGCTTTTCTTATACTTTTTTCATACTCCCCGGCTCCTAGGTTCTGAAAAACATCTAAAATATGAAGTAAAAAAAAGACAGAAATGTTAAATATTCAAAGACTAAAATTATTTAATGTCTGTACATACCTCTTACAATTTTATTTAGCAGCGTGAGATTTGACAACGGAAGTTTTCCCCACCTTCCATCCCAATTATATTTATATAGCAAATCATCTGCAAACGATGCACTAATAACACTGCCAACATCTAAAGAAACACCTTTAATTTTATGAATATAGGACTTCTGTAAAGAAGTTGAATTACTGTTTGAGCAAGTAAAATATATAAAATATTGTGATTGTTACCATGGCCTGAGCGTAATCGGAGTCTAGCTTCTCCTCTATTTCTTGCACTGCTGTTGTGGTCCGCAAGGGGAGCATGCTGGCGGTCTCATCAAGCCCTTGATCAGAAGTCTCTCCTGTCATGCGGCTGAGGTACTCTTGTGCTTTTTTTATGCCTACTTTACACTCCATTAGAATTTTAGCTTATTGATGGAACAGGTTGTATATTAGATCTTTCACTTCGTGCACTATCTTCGTTTTCTATTAACCTTCTATACATTTTAATTTTGGACTCAAATGTCTTTTTTTCCAATGATAGACAATTTTGCAAACGTCTTTTTTTCATAGTTATCTTTTATCACAAAAAGTATACTTTTATTATTTAATTTAATTTCTTAATAGGTATTTTCTATCTTATTGTCACTTTTTTATATTTTAATAGGTATTTGTGTTATTTTTATTGTCACTCAATTCTTGCTTTCTGTCAAGGCAAATATTATTTTTTATCACTCTTTATTGTCACTGTCAATTTTTATTTCACTTTTTTTATATTTATTTTAAATAATATAATGGGCGCACGTCACAATTTCATAAAATTCCTTTCGCTTTTAAAATTAATCTTGAATTTTTTACATATTTTACACATTCCATTCAAAAATGAAACTGTCTAACATACATTCGTTGTTTCACTCTTACATACGCATTTCATTCCTGGAGTAATTAGCATTGCCACTAGCAAACATTTCTTCCTAAAATGTTTTTAACAACAGCAATTCCCAAAATTCCACCACTTTTTTTTTAAATAATTAATACAAATTTAGCTAAATTCTTATAATTATTAAAATTTATGAAACGTATTAACAGATATATTCAACATATTATTAAGTATATATAAAAATAAGAAGAAAAGATTAATAAAATTTGGGCTTTGCAAAATATTCCTAATTTGGTATACAAACGCACACGAGTGGCAACGCCACTTGTAACAATAAAAACAAACAAAAATAGTGCGTGTGTATTAGTTTCGGTCATCCATTTCTTGTAGGGGAGCTATAGGAAAGTTGTAAAAAAAACTCATAAAATTCAGAAAAATGCATGAAATCTTTATTTGAATCGATAGTACGGTCCATATAATTAAATGTTTGAAGATTATTTCATGCAAATGTTGACCGTGATTGCGCCTCAAATGGTCCATCCGCTTAGTCCAATGTTGGCATTCTGTTTCCAACATTTCGGCCGGTATCTCACGAATAAATGCTTCAATGTTTTCTTCCAATGCGTCAATTGAAGCGGGCATGTGTGTATAGACATGAGCTTTAACGTAGCCGCACAAAAAATAGTCTAAAGACGTTAAATCGCACGATCTAGGCGGCCAATTGACCGGTCCCGAACGTGAAATAAAATGTTCACCGAACTCGCCTCTCAATAAGTCCATTGTTAAGCGTGCTGTGTGGCATGTGGCACCGTCTTGTTGAAACCACATGTCGTGCAAGTCAACAAGCTCTTGCATTTTGGGCAAAAAAAAGTTTGATATCATCTCACGGTAGCGCTCACCATTCACAGTTACGTTACGATTCGCATCATCTTGGAACGGTCCAATGATGCCACCAGCCCATAAACCGCACCAAACTGTGACTTTTTCTCGATGCATAAATAGCTCTTGCAATGCTTCTGGCTGATCTTCACTCCAAAATCGACAATTCGGCTTATTAACTTACCCATTGAGCCAAAAATGAGCTTCGTCGCTGAACACAAGAAGCGCGCGATGAATTTTCTTAACAGAGCACGCATTTTGATAATAAAATTCAATAATTTGCAAGCGTTGTTCGTTTGTAAGACGATTCATGGTTAAATTATAGACCAAACTGAAGATGTTTGACAGTGAAACAAAACACGAAACGTGCGTCAGCTGTTTAAACCAGTGCTGCCAAAAAGATAATAGCTAAAAAATCACCCATTATATTAGCGGAATATAACAAATCTTAAAATGTTGTTTATAGACATATTTTAACATAAAATAAGTAATGACGTAGAAAACAAAATAAATTTTCTGTAAATATTTTACTGGATAACCCCATTTCTTTAAATCTTAAAGTGAACGACGTCACGGGTAAAAGCTAGTTACAAAATAAAACATGGGTGGGGGTAGGTCTTTTTTGATCTACCTTGTATATATATTTTTAAGAAATGTTGCTTCTTTTTTTGGCAACTTTTAACACTTTTTCTCTTTTAGTTTTGGTACTTTCTTATTTTCAAAAAATTTGGCTAGAGATATTGTCCAGATTTAAGTGGGGTATATTTTAAGAGGTTAAAACGAAAAATGTTTTACTTTTGATACTTTTTCTCTTTTGGATAAATTTGGTATACAGATTGCATATGGTCGAGATCAAAATATACGGTATTTTTTAATGGATAAAATTGGGATAAAACTGTTACTTTTTATCTCTTCGAAAAATTTGGTATTCATATAAAACATAACCTAAATTAACGTACAGAGTACTTTCTGGGGGAATAAAATGAGTCAAAGCTCGTACTTTTAGTACTTCGTTGCATTTGGTATAAAAAGTACAAAATATACGGCACTTTTTAAGGGGTAAAAAATGGATCAAATTGGTACTTTTTGTACTTTTTCGGAATGCGTATGGTCCATTGGCTGGAATATATTTAGGCGCCCATTCATTGCTTTTCATATCGACAACTATATGTAGGTTGCTCAAGATTATTGAGTGCTCAAAAACCGGACACAGCTGACTAGTCAGTACTGATGCATATAACGGACACAGCTGACCAGTCAGTACTGACTGGTCAGTACTGACGCATATACCGGCCACAGCTGACTAGTCAGTACTGATTCATATATTCGTCACTGTTGACGTATTTTTTAGTTTTAATAAAACACTATTAAAATAAAACATCTCATTCAATTCTCATACAAATTTTTGTCTTTATTTAAAATAAAATTCAATATTTTTTTGGTTTCCAAAATAACTTAAATAAATAAATATTTTTTTTTTTAACTAAATTTTTTAAATTAATTATGTTTTGTTTGCATTCGAAAACGTTTGCTGGATCAAACATCATTCAACAGTTTCTTAATTACATTAAACAAGCACCTTCTTACAAATAAAGTTCAGTCAATAAAAAGTGTTAAAAATAAAGCTAAACTTTTACCAATTTATTGGTCACGCTTATTTTTTGATTTTTTTTCTCTTTTAGATTGATTATTTTAGTTTAAATTAAAAAAATTGTCGTCATTTTATTTATTAACCCCTTTTTCTTTTATGTATTTTTGTTGCTTTACCCTATGGTGGGCACGTTCAACCGCTTTTCTTATACTGAAAAACATCTGAAATATGAAGTAAAAAAAAAGACAGAAATGTTAAATATTCAAAGACTAAAATTATTTAATGTCTGTACATACCTCTTACAATTTTATTTAGCAGCGTGAGATTTGACAACGGAAGTTTTCCCCACCTTCCATCCCAATTATATTTATATAGCAAATCATCTGCAAACGATGCACTAATAACACTGCCAACATCTAAAGAAACACCTTTAATTTTATGAATATAGGACTTCTGTAAAGAAGTTGAATTACTGTTTGAGCAAGTAAAATATATAAAATATTGTGATTGTTACCATGGCCTGAGCGTAATCGGAGTCTAGCTTCTCCTCTATTTCTTGCACTGCTGTTGTGGTCCGCAAGGGGAGCATGCTGGCGGTCTCATCAAGCCCTTGATCAGAAGTCTCTCCTGTCATGCGGCTGAGGTACTCTTGGGCTTTTTTTATGCCTACTTTACACTCCATTAGAATTTTAGCTTATTGATGGAACAGGTTGTATATTAGATCTTTCACTTCGTGCACTATCTTCGTTTTCTATTAACCTTCTATACATTTTAATTTTGGACTCAAATGTCTTTTTCCAATGATAGACAATTTTGCAAACGTCTTTTTTTCATAGTTATCTTTTATCACAAAAAGTATACTTTTATTATTTAATTTAATTTCTTAATAGGTATTTTCTATCTTATTGTCACTTTTTTATATTTTAATAGGTATTTGTGTTATTTTTATTGTCACTCAATTCTTGCTTTCTGTCAAGGCAAATATTATTTTTTATCACTCTTTATTGTCACTGTCAATTTTTATTTCACTTTTTTTATATTTATTTTAAATAATATAATGGGCGCACGTCACAATTTCATAAAATTCCTTTCGCTTTTAAAATTAATCTTGAATTTTTTACATATTTTACACATTCCATTCAAAAATGAAACTGTCTAACATACATTCGTTGTTTCACTCTTACATACGCATTTCATTCCTGGAGTAATTAGCGTTGCCACTAGCAAACATTTCTTCCTAAAATGTTTTTAACAACAGCAATTCCCAAAATTCCACCACTTTTTTTTTAAATAATTAATACAAATTTTGCTAAATTCTTATAATTATTAAAATTTATGAAACGTATTAACAGATATATTCAACATATTATTAAGTATATATAAAAATAAGAAGAAAAGATTAATAAAATTTGGGCTTTGCAAAATATTCCTAATTTGGTATACAAACGCACACGAGTGGCAACGCCACTTGTAACAATAAAAACAAACAAAAATAGTGCGTGTGTATTAGTTTCGGTCATCCATTTCTTGTAGGGGAGCTATAGGAAAGTTGTAAAAAAAACTCATAAAATTCAGAAAAATGCATGAAATCTTTATTTGAATCGATAGTACGGTCCATATAATTAAATGTTTGAAGATTATTTCATGCAAATGTTGACCGTGATTGCGCCTCAAATGGTCCATCCGCTTAGTCCAATGTTGGCATTCTGTTTCCAACATTTCGGCCGGTATCTCACGAATAAATGCTTCAATGTTTTCTTCCAATGCGTCAATTGAAGCGGGCATGTGTGTATAGACATGAGCTTTAACGTAGCCGCACAAAAAATAGTCTAAAGACGTTAAATCGCACGATCTAGGCGGCCAATTGACCGGTCCCGAACGTGAAATAAAATGTTCACCGAACTCGCCTCTCAATAAGTCCATTGTTAAGCGTGCTGTGTGGCATGTGGCACCGTCTTGTTGAAACCACATGTCGTGCAAGTCAACAAGCTCTTGCATTTTGGGCAAAAAAAAGTTGGATATCATCTCACGGTAGCGCTCACCATTCACAGTTACGTTACGATTCGCATCATCTTGGAACGGTCCAATGATGCCACCAGCCCATAAACCGCACCAAACTGTGACTTTTTCTCGATGCATAAATAGCTCTTGCAATGCTTCTGGCTGATCTTCACTCCAAAATCGACAATTCGGCTTATTAACTTACCCATTGAGCCAAAAATGAGCTTCGTCGCTGAACACAAGAAGCGCGCGATGAATTTTCTTAACAGAGCACGCATTTTGATAATAAAATTCAATAATTTGCAAGCGTTGTTCGTTTGTAAGACGATTCATGGTTAAATTATAGACCAAACTGAAGATGTTTGACAGTGAAACAAAACACGAAACGTGCGTCAGCTGTTTAAACCAGTGCTGCCAAAAAGATAATAGCTAAAAAATCACCCATTATATTAGCGGAATATAACAAATCTTAAAATGTTGTTTATAGACATATTTTAACATAAAATAAGTAATGACGTAGAAAACAAAATAAATTTTCTGTAAATATTTTACTGGATAACCCCATTTCTTTAAATCTTAAAGTGAACGACGTCACGGGTAAAAGCTAGTTACAAATTAAAACATGGGTAGGGGTAGGTCTTTTTTGATCTACCTTGTATATATATTTTTAAGAAATGTTGCTTCTTTTTTTGGCAACTTTTAACACTTTTTCTCTTTTAGTTTTGGTACTTTCTTTTTGTCCAGATTTAAGTGGGGTATATTTTAAGAGGTTAAAACGAAAAATGTTTTACTTTTGATACTTTTTCTCTTTTGGATAAATTTGGTATACAGATTGCATATGGTCGAGATCAAAATATACGGTATTTTTTAATGGATAAAATTGGGATAAAACTGTTACTTTTTATCTCTTCGAAAAATTTGGTATTCATATAAAACATAACCTAAATTAACGTACAGAGTACTTTCTGGGGGAATAAAATGAGTCAAAGCTCGTACTTTTAGTACTTCGTTGCATTTGGTATAAAAAGTACAAAATATACGGCACTTTTTAAGGGGTAAAAAATGGATCAAATTGGTACTTTTTGTACTTTTTCGGAATGCGTATGGTCCATTGGCTGGAATATATTTAGGCGCCCATTCATTGCTTTTCATATCGACAACTATATGTAGGTTGCTCAAGATTATTGAGTGCTCAAAAACCGGACACAGCTGACTAGTCAGTACTGATGCATATAACGGACACAGCTGACCAGTCAGTACTGACTGGTCAGTACTGACGCATATACCGGCCACAGCTGACTAGTCAGTACTGATTCATATATTCGTCACTGTTGACGTATTTTTTAGTTTTAATAAAACACTATTAAAATAAAACATCTCATTCAATTCTCATACAAATTTTTGTCTTTATTTAAAATAAAATTCAATATTTTTTTGGTTTCCAAAATAACTTAAATAAATAAATATTTTTTTTTTTTAACTAAATTTTTTAAATTAATTATGTTTTGTTTGCATTCGAAAACGTTTGCTGGATCAAACATCATTCAACAGTTTCTTAATTACATTAAACAAGCACCTTCTTACAAATAAAGTTCAGTCAATAAAAAGTGTTAAAAATAAAGCTAAACTTTTACCAATTTATTGGTCACGCTTATTTTTTGATTTTTTTTCTCTTTTAGATTGATTATTTTAGTTTAAATTAAAAAAATAGTCGTCATTTTATTTATTAACCCCTTTTTCTTTTATGTATTTTTGTTGATTTACCCTATGGTGGGCACGTTCAACCGCTTTTCTTATACTTTTTTCATACTCCCCGGCTCCTAGGTTCTGAAAAACATCTAAAATATGAAGTAAAAAAAAAGACAGAAATGTTAAATATTCAAAGACTAAAATTATTTAATGTCTGTACATACCTCTTACAATTTTATTTAGCAGCGTGAGATTTGACAACGGAAGTTTTCCCCACCTTCCATCCCAATTATATTTATATAGCAAATCATCTGCAAACGATGCACTAATAACACTGCCAACATCTAAAGAAACACCTTTAATTTTATGAATATAGGACTTCTGTAAAGAAGTTGAATTACTGTTTGAGCAAGTAAAATATATAAAATATTGTGATTGTTACCATGGCCTGAGCGTAATCGGAGTCTAGCTTCTCCTCTATTTCTTGCACTGCTGTTGTGGTCCGCAAGGGGAGCATGCTGGCGGTCTCATCAAGCCCTTGATCAGAAGTCTCTCCTGTCATGCGGCTGAGGTACTCTTGGGCTTTTTTTATGCCTACTTTACACTCCATTAGAATTTTAGCTTATTGATGGAGTAGGTTGTATATTAGATCTTTCACTTCGTGCACTATCTTCGTTTTCTATTAACCTTCTATACATTTTAATTTTGGACTCAAATGTCTTTTTTTCCAATGATAGACAATTTTGCAAACGTCTTTTTTTCATAGTTATCTTTTATCACAAAAAGTATACTTTTATTATTTAATTTAATTTCTTAATAGGTATTTTCTATCTTATTGTCACTTTTTTATATTTTAATAGGTATTTGTGTTATTTTTATTGTCACTCAATTCTTGCTTTCTGTCAAGGCAAATATTATTTTTTATCACTCTTTATTGTCACTGTCAATTTTTATTTCCCTTTTTTTATATTTATTTTAAATAATATAATGGGCGCACGTCACAATTTCATAAAATTCCTTTCGCTTTTAAAATTAATCTTGAATTTTTTACATATTTTACACATTCCATTCAAAAATGAAACTGTCTAACATACATTCGTTGTTTCACTCTTACATACGCATTTCATTCCTGGAGTAATTAGCGTTGCCACTAGCAAACATTTCTTCCTAAAATGTTTTTAACAACAGCAATTCCCAAAATTCCACCACTTTTTTTTTAAATAATTAATACAAATTTAGCTAAATTCTTATAATTATTAAAATTTATGAAACGTATTAACAGATATATTCAACATATTATTAAGTATATATAAAAATAAGAAGAAAAGATAAATAAAATTTGGGCTTTGCAAAATATTCCTAATTTGGTATACAAACGCACACGAGTGGCAACGCCACTTGTAACAATAAAAACAAACAAAAATAGTGCGTGTGTATTAGTTTCGGTCATCCATTTCTTGTAGGGGAGCTATAGGAAAGTTGTAAAAAAAACTCATAAAATTCAGAAAAATGCATGAAATCTTTATTTGAATCGATAGTACGGTCCATATAATTAAATGTTTGAAGATTATTTCATGCAAATGTTGACCGTGATTGCGCCTCAAATGGTCCATCCGCTTAGTCCAATGTTGGCATTCTGTTTCCAACATTTCGGCCGGTATCTCACGAATAAATGCTTCAATGTTTTCTTCCAATGCGTCAATTGAAGCGGGCATGTGTGTATAGACATGAGCTTTAACGTAGCCGCACAAAAAATAGTCTAAAGACGTTAAATCGCACGATCTAGGCGGCCAATTGACCGGTCCCGAACGTGAAATAAAATGTTCACCGAACTCGCCTCTCAATAAGTCCATTGTTAAGCGTGCTGTGTGGCATGTGGCACCGTCTTGTTGAAACCACATGTCGTGCAAGTCAACAAGCTCTTGCATTTTGGGCAAAAAAAAGTTGGATATCATCTCACGGTAGCGCTCACCATTCACAGTTACGTTACGATTCGCATCATCTTGGAACGGTCCAATGATGCCACCAGCCCATAAACCGCACCAAACTGTGACTTTTTCTCGATGCATAAATAGCTCTTGCAATGCTTCTGGCTGATCTTCACTCCAAAATCGACAATTCGGCTTATTAACTTACCCATTGAGCCAAAAATGAGCTTCGTCGCTGAACACAAGAAGCGCGCGATGAATTTTCTTAACAGAGCACGCATTTTGATAATAAAATTCAATAATTTGCAAGCGTTGTTCGTTTGTAAGACGATTCATGGTTAAATTATAGACCAAACTGAAGATGTTTGACAGTGAAACAAAACACGAAACGTGCGTCAGCTGTTTAAACCAGTGCTGCCAAAAAGATAATAGCTAAAAAATCACCCATTATATTAGCGGAATATAACAAATCTTAAAATGTTGTTTATAGACATATTTTAACATAAAATAAGTAATGACGTAGAAAACAAAATAAATTTTCTGTAAATATTTTACTGGATAACCCCATTTCTTTAAATCTTAAAGTGAACGACGTCACGGGTAAAAGCTAGTTACAAAATAAAACATGGGTGGGGGTAGGTCTTTTTTGATCTACCTTGTATATATATTTTTAAGAAATGTTGCTTCTTTTTTTGGCAACTTTTAACACTTTTTCTCTTTTAGTTTTGGTACTTATTTATTTTCAAAAAATTTGGCTAGAGATATTGTCCAGATTTAAGTGGGGTATATTTTAAGAGGTTAAAACGAAAAATGTTTTACTTTTGATACTTTTTCTCTTTTGGATAAATTTGGTATACAGATTGCATATGGTCGAGATCAAAATATACGGTATTTTTTAAGGGATAAAATTGGGATAAAACTGTTACTTTTTATCTCTTCGAAAAATTTGGTAGTCATATAAAACATAACCTAAATTAACGTACAGAGTACTTTCTGGGGGAATAAAATGAGTCAAAGCTCGTACTTTTAGTACTTCGTTGCATTTGGTATAAAAAGTACAAAATATACGGCACTTTTTAAGGGGTAAAAAATGGATCAAATTGGTACTTTTTGTACTTTTTCGGAATGCGTATGGCCCATTGGCTGGAATATATTTAGGCGCCCATTCATTGCTTTTCATATCGACAACTATATGTAGGTTGCTCAAGATTATTGAGTGCTCAAAAACCGGACACAGCTGACTAGTCAGTACTGATGCATATAACGGACACAGCTGACCAGTCAGTACTGACTGGTCAGTACTGACGCATATACCGGCCACAGCTGACTAGTCAGTACTGATTCATATATTCGTCACTGTTGACGTATTTTTTAGTTTTAATAAAACACTATTAAAATAAAACATCTCATTCAATTCTCATAAAAATTTTTGTCTTTATTTAAAATAAAATTCAATATTTTTTTGGTTTCCAAAATAACTTAAATAAATAAATATTTTTTTTTTTTAACTAAATTTTTTAAATTAATTATGTTTTGTTTGCATTCGAAAACGTTTGCTGGATCAAACATCATTCAACAGTTTCTTAATTACATTAAACAAGCACCTTCTTACAAATAAAGTTCAGTCAGTAAAAAGTGTTAAAAATAAAGCTAAACTTTTACCAATTTATTGGTCACGCTTATTTTTTGATTTTTTTTCTCTTTTAGATTGATTATTTTAGTTTAAATTAAAAAAATTGTCGTCATTTTATTTATTAACCCCTTTTTCTTTTATGTATTTTTGTTGCTTTACCCTATGGTGGGCACGTTCAACCGCTTTTCTTATACTTTTTTCATACTCCCCGGCTCCTAGGTTCTGAAAAACATCTAAAATATGAAGTAAAAAAAAAGACAGAAATGTTAAATATTCAAAGACTAAAATTATTTAATGTCTGTACATACCTCTTACAATTTTATTTAGCAGCGTGAGATTTGACAACGGAAGTTTTCCCCACCTTCCATCCCAATTATATTTATATAGCAAATCATCTGCAAACGATGCACTAATAACACTGCCAACATCTAAAGAAACACCTTTAATTTTATGAATATAGGACTTCTGTAAAGAAGTTGAATTACTGTTTGAGCAAGTAAAATATATAAAATATTGTGATTGTTACCATGGCCTGAGCGTAATCGGAGTCTAGCTTCTCCTCTATTTCTTGCACTGCTGTTGTGGTCCGCAAGGGGAGCATGCTGGCGGTCTCATCAAGCCCTTGATCAGAAGCCTCTCCTGTAATGCGGCTGAGGTACTCTTGGGTTTTTTTTTATGCCTACTTTACACTCCATTAGAATTTTAGCTTATTGATGGAACAGGTTGTATATTAGATCTTTCACTTCGTGCACTATCTTCGTTTTCTATTAACCTTCTATACATTTTAATTTTGGACTCAAATGTCTTTTTTTCCAATGATAGACAATTTTGCAAACGTCTTTTTTTCATAGTTATCTTTTATCACAAAAAGTATACTTTTATTATTTAATTTAATTTCTTAATAGGTATTTTCTATCTTATTGTCACTTTTTTATATTTTAATAGGTATTTGTGTTATTTTTATTGTCGCTCAATTCTTGCTTTCTGTCAAGGCAAATATTATTTTTTATCACTCTTTATTGTCACTGTCAATTTTTATTTCACTTTTTTTATATTTATTTTAAATAATATAATGGGCGCACGTCACAATTTCATAAAATTCCTTTCGCTTTTAAAATTAATCTTGAATTTTTTACATATTTTACACATTCCATTCAAAAATGAAACTGTCTAACATACATTCGTTGTTTCACTCTTACATACGCATTTCATTCCTGGAGTAATTAGCGTTGCCACTAGCAAACATTTCTTCCCAAAATGTTTTTAACAACAGCAATTCCCAAAATTCCACCACTTTTTTTTTTAATAATTAATACAAATTTAGCTAAATTCTTATAATTATTAAAATTTATGAAACGTATTAACAGATATATTCAACATATTATTAAGTATATATAAAAATAAGAAGAAAAGATTAATAAAATTTGGGCTTTGCAAAATATTCCTAATTTGGTATACAAACGCACACGAGTGGCAACGCCACTTGTAACAATAAAAACAAACAAAAATAGTGCGTGTGTATTAGTTTCGGTCATCCATTTCTTGTAGGGGAGCTATAGGAAAGTTGTAAAAAAAACTCATAAAATTCAGAAAAATGCATGAAATCTTTATTTGAATGGATAGTACGGTCCATATAATTAAATGTTTGAAGATTATTTCATGCAAATGTTGACCGTGATTGCGCCTCAAATGGTCCATCCGCTTAGTCCAATGTTGGCATTCTGTTTCCAACATTTCGGCCGGTATCTCACGAATAAA
The DNA here is from genome assembly GCA_930367215.1 of Pollenia angustigena. Classification (NCBI taxonomy): domain Eukaryota; kingdom Metazoa; phylum Arthropoda; class Insecta; order Diptera; family Polleniidae; genus Pollenia; species Pollenia angustigena. Next base: position 128,859,185 of record OV884058.1, read on the forward strand.
TGCTTCAATGTTTTCTTCCAATGCGTCAATTGAAGCGGGCATGTGTGTATAGACATGAGCTTTAACGTAGCCGCACAAAAAATAGTCTAAAGACGTTAAATCGCACGATCTAGGCGGCCAATTGACCGGTCCCGAACGTGAAATAAAATGTTCACCGAACTCGCCTCTCAATAAGTCCATTGTTAAGCGTGCTGTGTGGCATGTGGCACCGTCTTGTTGAAACCACATGTCGTGCAAGTCAACAAGCTCTTGCATTTTGGGCAAAAAAAAGTTGGATATCATCTCACGGTAGCGCTCACCATTCACAGTTACGTTACGATTCGCATCATCTTGGAACGGTCCAATGATGCCACCAGCCCATAAACCGCACCAAACTGTGACTTTTTCTCGATGCATAAATAGCTCTTGCAATGCTTCTGGCTGATCTTCACTCCAAAATCGACAATTCGGCTTATTAACTTACCCATTGAGCCAAAAATGAGCTTCGTCGCTGAACACAAGAAGCGCGCGATGAATTTTCTTAACAGAGCACGCATTTTGATAATAAAATTCAATAATTTGCAAGCGTTGTTCGTTTGTAAGACGATTCATGGTTAAATTATAGACCAAACTGAAGATGTTTGACAGTGAAACAAAACACGAAACGTGCGTCAGCTGTTTAAACCAGTGCTGCCAAAAAGATAATAGCTAAAAAATCACCCGTTATATTAGCGGAATATAACAAATCTTAAAATGTTGTTTATAGACATATTTTAACATAAAATAAGTAATGACGTAGAAAACAAAATAAATTTTCTGTAAATATTTTACTGGATAACCCCATTTCTTTAAATCTTAAAGTGAACGACGTCACGGGTAAAAGCTAGTTACAAAATAAAACATGGGTGGGGGTAGGTCTTTTTTGATCTACCTTGTATATATATTTTTAAGAAATGTTGCTTCTTTTTTTGGCAACTTTTAACACTTTTTCTCTTTTAGTTTTGGTACTTTCTTATTTTCAAAAAATTTGGCTAGAGATATTGTCCAGATTTAAGTGGGGTATATTTCAAGAGGTTAAAACGAAAAATGTTTTACTTTTGATACTTTTTCTCTTTTGGATAAATTTGGTATACAGATTGCATATGGTCGAGATCAAAATATACGGTATTTTTTAATGGATAAAATTGGGATAAAACTGTTACTTTTTATCTCTTCGAAAAATTTGGTATTCATATAAAACATAACCTAAATTAACGTACAGAGTACTTTCTGGGGGAATAAAATGAGTCAAAGCTCGTACTTTTAGTACTTCGTTGCATTTGGTATAAAAAGTACAAAATATACGGCACTTTTTAAGGGGTAAAAAATGGATCAAATTGGTACTTTTTGTACTTTTTCGGAATGCGTATGGTCCATTGGCTGGAATATATTTAGGCGCCCATTCATTGCTTTTCATATCGACAACTATATGTAGGTTGCTCAAGATTATTGAGTGCTCAAAAACCGGACACAGCTGACTAGTCAGTACTGATGCATATAACGGACACAGCTGACCAGTCAGTACTGACTGGTCAGTACTGACGCATATACCGGCCACAGCTGACTAGTCAGTACTGATTCATATATTCGTCACTGTTGACGTATTTTTTAGTTTTAATAAAACACTATTAAAATAAAACATCTCATTCAATTCTCATACAAATTTTTGTCTTTATTTAAAATAAAATTCAATATTTTTTTGGTTTCCAAAATAACTTAAATAAATAAATATTTTTTTTTTTTAACTAAATTTTTTAAATTAATTATGTTTTGTTTGCATTCGAAAACGTTTGCTGGATCAAACATCATTCAACAGTTTCTTAATTACATTAAACAAGCACCTTCTTACAAATAAAGTTCAGTCAATAAAAAGTGTTAAAAATAAAGCTAAACTTTTACCAATTTATTGGTCACGCTTATTTTTTGATTTTTTTTCTCTTTTAGATTGATTATTTTAGTTTAAATTAAAAAAATTGTCGTCATTTTATTTATTAACCCCTTTTTCTTTACTGTATTTTTGTTGCTTTACCCTATGGTGGGCACGTTCAACCGCTTTTCTTATACTTTTTTCATACTCCCCGGCTCCTAGGTTCTGAAAAACATCTAAAATATGAAGTAAAAAAAAAGACAGAAATGTTAAATATTCAAAGACTAAAATTATTTAATGTCTGTACATACCTCTTACAATTTTATTTAGCAGCGTGAGATTTGACAACGGAAGTTTTCCCCACCTTCCATCCCAATTATATTTATATAGCAAATCATCTGCAAACGATGCACTAATAACACTGCCAACATCTAAAGAAACACCTTTAATTTTATGAATATAGGACTTCTGTAAAGAAGTTGAATTACTGTTTGAGCAAGTAAAATATATAAAATATTGTGATTGTTACCATGGCCTGAGCGTAATCGGAGTCTAGCTTCTCCTCTATTTCTTGCACTGCTGTTGTGGTCCGCAAGGGGAGCATGCTGGCGGTCTCATCAAGCCCTTGATCAGAAGTCTCTCCTGTCATGCGGCTGAGGTACTCTTGGGCTTTTTTTATGCCTACTTTACACTCCATTAGAATTTTAGCTTATTGATGGAACAGGTTGTATATTAGATCTTTCACTTCGTGCACTATCTTCGTTTTCTATTAACCTTCTATACATTTTAGTTTTGGACTCAAATGTCTTTTTTTCCAATGATAGACAATTTTGCAAACGTCTTTTTTTCATAGTTATCTTTTATCACAAAAAGTATACTTTTATTATTTAGTTTAATTTCTTAATAGGTATTTTCTATCTTATTGTCACTTTTTTATATTTTAATAGGTATTTGTGTTATTTTTATTGTCACTCAATTCTTGCTTTCTGTCAAGGCAAATATTATTTTTTATCACTCTTTATTGTCACTGTCAATTTTTATTTCACTTTTTTTATATTTATTTTAAATAATATAATGGGCGCACGTCACAATTTCATAAAATTCCTTTCGCTTTTAAAATTAATCTTGAATTTTTTACATATTTTACACATTCCATTCAAAAATGAAACTGTCTAACATACATTCGTTGTTTCACTCTTACATACGCATTTCATTCCTGGAGTAATTAGCGTTGCCACTAGCAAACATTTCTTCCTAAAATGTTTTTAACAACAGCAATTCCCAAAATTCCACCACTTTTTTTTAAAATAATTAATACAAATTTAGCTAAATTCTTATAATTATTAAAATTTATGAAACGTATTAACAGATATATTCAACATATTATTAAGTATATATAAAAATAAGAAGAAAAGATTAATAAAATTTGGGCTTTGCAAAATATTCCTAATTTGGTATACAAACGCACACGAGTGGCAACGCCACTTGTAACAATAAAAACAAACAAAAATAGTGCGTGTGTATTAGTTTCGGTCATCCATTTCTTGTAGGGGAGCTATAGGAAAGTTGTAAAAAAAACTCATAAAATTCAGAAAAATGCATGAAATCTTTATTTGAATCGATAGTACGGTCCATATAATTAAATGTTTGAAGATTATTTCATGCAAATGTTGACCGTGATTGCGCCTCAAATGGTCCATCCGCTTAGTCCAATGTTGGCATTCTGTTTCCAACATTTCGGCCGGTATCTCACGAATAAATGCTTCAATGTTTTCTTCCAATGCGTCAATTGAAGCGGGCATGTGTGTATAGACATGAGCTTTAACGTAGCCGCACAAAAAATAGTCTAAAGACGTTAAATCGCACGATCTAGGCGGCCAATTGACCGGTCCCGAACGTGAAATAAAATGTTCACCGAACTCGCCTCTCAATAAGTCCATTGTTAAGCGTGATGTGTGGCATGTGGCACCGTCTTGTTGAAACCACATGTCGTGCAAGTCAACAAGCTCTTGCATTTTGGGCAAAAAAAAGTTGGATATCATCTCACGGTAGCGCTCACCATTCACAGTTACGTTACGATTCGCATCATCTTGGAACGGTCCAATGATGCCACCAGCCCATAAACCGCACCAAACTGTGACTTTTTCTCGATGCATAAATAGCTCTTGCAATGCTTCTGGCTGATCTTCACTCCAAAATCGACAATTCGGCTTATTAACTTACCCATTGAGCCAAAAATGAGCTTCGTCGCTGAACACAAGAAGCGCGCGATGAATTTTCTTAACAGAGCACGCATTTTGATAATAAAATTCAATAATTTGCAAGCGTTGTTCGTTTGTAAGACGATTCATGGTTAAATTATAGACCAAACTGAAGATGTTTGACAGTGAAACAAAACACGAAACGTGCGTCAGCTGTTTAAACCAGTGCTGCCAAAAAGATAATAGCTAAAAAATCACCCATTATATTAGCGGAATATAACAAATCTTAAAATGTTGTTTATAGACATATTTTAACATAAAATAAGTAATGACGTAGAAAACAAAATAAATTTTCTGTAAATATTTTACTGGATAACCCCATTTCTTTAAATCTTAAAGTGAACGACGTCACGGGTAAAAGCTAGTTACAAAATAAAACATGGGTGGGGGTAGGTCTTTTTTGATCTACCTTGTATATATATTTTTAAGAAATGTTGCTTCTTTTTTTGGCAACTTTTAACACTTTTTCTCTTTTAGTTTTGGTACTTTCTTATTTTCAAAAAATTTGGCTAGAGATATTGTCCAGATTTAAGTGGGGTATATTTTAAGAGGTTAAAACGAAAAATGTTTTACTTTTGATACTTTTTCTCTTTTGGATAAATTTGGTATACAGATTGCATATGGTCGAGATCAAAATATACGGTATTTTTTAATGGATAAAATTGGGATAAAACTGTTACTTTTTATCTCTTCGAAAAATTTGGTATTCATATAAAACATAACCTAAATTAACGTACAGAGTACTTTCTGGGGGAATAAAATGAGTCAAAGCTCTTACTTTTAGTACTTCGTTGCATTTGGTATAAAAAGTACAAAATATACGGCACTTTTTAAGGGGTAAAAAATGGATCAAATTGGTACTTTTTGTACTTTTTCGGAATGCGTATGGTCCATTGGCTGGAATATATTTAGGCGCCCATTCATTGCTTTTCATATCGACAACTATATGTAGGTTGCTCAAGATTATTGAGTGCTCAAAAACCGGACACAGCTGACTAGTCAGTACTGATGCATATAACGGACACAGCTGACCAGTCAGTACTGACTGGTCAGTACTGACGCATATACCGGCCACAGCTGACTAGTCAGTACTGATTCATATATTCGTCACTGTTGACGTATTTTTTAGTTTTAATAAAACACTATTAAAATAAAACATCTCATTCAATTCTCATACAAATTTTTGTCTTTATTTAAAATAAAATTCAATATTTTTTTGGTTTCCAAAATAACTTAAATAAATAAATATTTTTTTTTTTTAACTAAATTTTTTAAATTAATTATGTTTTGTTTGCATTCGAAAACGTTTGCTGGATCAAACATCATTCAACAGTTTCTTAATTACATTAAACAAGCACCTTCTTACAAATAAGTTTAGTCAATAAAAAGTGTTAAAAATAAAGCTAAACTTTTACCAATTTATTGGTCACGCTTATTTTTTGATTTTTTTTCTCTTTTAGATTGATTATTTTAGTTTAAATTAAAAAAATTGTCGTCATTTTATTTATTAACCCCTTTTTCTTTTATGTATTTTTGTTGCTTTACCCTATGGTGGGCACGTTCAACCGCTTTTCTTATACTTTTTTCATACTCCCCGGCTCCTAGGTTCTGAAAAACATCTAAAATATGAAGTAAAAAAAAAAGACAGAAATGTTAAATATTCAAAGACTAAAATTATTTAATGTCTGTACATACCTCTTACAATTTTATTTAGCAGCGTGAGATTTGACAACGGAAGTTTTCCCCACCTTCCATCCCAATTATATTTATATAGCAAATCATCTGCAAACGATGCACTAATAACACTGCCAACATCTAAAGAAACACCTTTAATTTTATGAATATAGGACTTCTGTAAAGAAGTTGAATTACTGTTTGAGCAAGTAAAATATATAAAATATTGTGATTGTTACCATGGCCTGAGCGTAATCGGAGTCTAGCTTCTCCTCTATTTCTTGCACTGCTGTTGTGGTCCGCAAGGGGAGCATGCTGGCGGTCTCATCAAGCCCTTGATCAGAAGTCTCTCCTGTCATGCGGCTGAGGTACTCTTGGGCTTTTTTTATGCCTACTTTACACTCCATTAGAATTTTAGCTTATTGATGGAACAGGTTGTATATTAGATCTTTCACTTCGTGCACTATCTTCGTTTTCTATTAACCTTCTATACATTTTAATTTTGGACTCAAATGTCTTTTTTTCCAATGATAGACAATTTTGCAAACGTCTTTTTTTCATAGTTATCTTTTATCACAAAAAGTATACTTTTATTATTTAATTTAATTTCTTAATAGGTATTTTCTATCTTATTGTCACTTTTTTATATTTTAATAGGTATTTGTGTTATTTTTATTGTCACTCAATTCTTGCTTTCTGTCAAGGCAAATATTATTTTTTATCACTCTTTATTGTCACTGTCAATTTTTATTTCACTTTTTTTATATTTATTTTAAATAATATAATGGGCGCACGTCACAATTTCATAAAATTCCTTTCGCTTTTAAAATTAATCTTGAATTTTTTACATATTTTACACATTCCATTCAAAAATGAAACTGTCTAACATACATTCGTTGTTTCACTCTTACATACGCATTTCATTCCTGGAGTAATTAGCGTTGCCACTAGCAAACATTTCTTCCTAAAATGTTTTTAACAACAGCAATTCCCAAAATTCCACCACTTTTTTTTTAAATAATTAATACAAATTTAGCTAAATTCTTATAATTATTAAAATTTATGAAACGTATTAACAGATATATTCAACATATTATTAAGTATAAATAAAAATAAGAAGAAAAGATTAATAAAATTTGGGCTTTGCAAAATATTCCTAATTTGGTATACAAACGCACACGAGTGGCAACGCCACTTGTAACAATAAAAACAAACAAAAATAGTGCGTGTGTATTAGTTTCGGTCATCCATTTCTTGTAGGGGAGCTATAGGAAAGTTGTAAAAAAAACTCATAAAATTCAGAAAAATGCATGAAATCTTTATTTGAATCGATAGTACGGTCCATATAATTAAATGTTTGAAGATTATTTCATGCAAATGTTGACCGTGATTGCGCCTCAAATGGTCCATTCGTTTAGTCCAATGTTGGCATTCTGTTTCCAACATTTCGGCCGGTATCTCACGAATAAATGCTTCAATGTTTTCTTCCAATGCGTCAATTGAAGCGGGCATGTGTGTATAGACATGAGCTTTAACGTAGCCGCACAAAAAATAGTCTAAAGACGTTAAATCGCACGATCTAGGCGGCCAATTGACCGGTCCCGAACGTGAAATAAAATGTTCACCGAACTCGCCTCTCAATAAGTCCATTGCTAAGCGTGCTGTGTGGCATGTGGCACCGTCTTGTTGAAACCACATGTCGTGCAAGTCAACAAGCTCTTGCATTTTGGGCAAAAAAAAGTTGGATATCATCTCACGGTAGCGCTCACCATTCACAGTTACGTTACGATTCGCATCATCTTGGAACGGTCCAATGATGCCACCAGCCCATAAACCGCACCAAACTGTGACTTTTTCTCGATGCATAAATAGCTCTTGCAATGCTTCTGGCTGATCTTCACTCCAAAATCGACAATTCGGCTTATTAACTTACCCATTGAGCCAAAAATGAGCTTCGTCGCTGAACACAAGAAGCGCGCGATGAATTTTCTTAACAGAGCACGCATTTTGATAATAAAATTCAATAATTTGCAAGCGTTGTTCGTTTGTAAGACGATTCATGGTTAAATTATAGACCAAACTGAAGATGTTTGACAGTGAAACAAAACACGAAACGTGCGTCAGCTGTTTAAACCAGTGCTGCCAAAAAGATAATAGCTAAAAAATCACCCATTATATTAGCGGAATATAACAAATCTTAAAATGTTGTTTATAGACATATTTTAACATAAAATAAGTAATGACGTAGAAAACAAAATAAATTTTCTGTAAATATTTTACTGGATAACCCCATTTCTTTAAATCTTAAAGTGAACGACGTCACGGGTAAAAGCTAGTTACAAAATAAAACATGGGTGGGGGTAGGTCTTTTTTGATCTACCTTGTATATATATTTTTAAGAAATGTTGCTTCTTTTTTTGGCAACTTTTAACACTTTTTCTCTTTTAGTTTTGGTACTTTCTTATTTTCAAAAAATTTGGCTAGAGATATTGTCCAGATTTAAGTGGGGTATATTTTAAGAGGTTAAAACGAAAAATGTTTTACTTTTGATACTTTTTCTCTTTTGGATAAATTTGGTATACAGATTGCATATGGTCGAGATCAAAATATACGGTATTTTTTAATGGATAAAATTGGGATAAAACTGTTACTTTTTATCTCTTCGAAAAATTTGGTATTCATATAAAACATAACCTAAATTAACGTACAGAGTACTTTCTGGGGGAATAAAATGAGTCAAAGCTCGTACTTTTAGTACTTCGTTGCATTTGGTATAAAAAGTACAAAATATACGGCACTTTTTAAGGGGTAAAAAATGGATCAAATTGGTACTTTTTGTACTTTTTCGGAATGCGTATGGTCCATTGGCTGGAATATATTTAGGCGCCCATTCATTGCTTTTCATATCGACAACTATATGTAGGTTGCTCAAGATTATTGAGTGCTCAAAAACCGGACACAGCTGACTAGTCAGTACTGATGCATATAACGGACACAGCTGACCAGTCAGTACTGACTGGTCAGTACTGACGCATATACCGGCCACAGCTGACTAGTCAGTACTGATTCATATATTCGTCACTGTTGACGTATTTTTTAGTTTTAATAAAACACTATTAAAATAAAACATCTCATTCAATTCTCATACAAATTTTTGTCTTTATTTAAAATAAAATTCAATATTTTTTTGGTTTCCAAAATAACTTAAATAAATAAATATTTTTTTTTTTTAACTTAATTTTTTAAATTAATTATGTTTTGTTTGCATTCGAAAACGTTTGCTGGATCAAACATCATTCAACAGTTTCTTAATTACATTAAACAAGCACCTTCTTACAAATAAAGTTCAGTCAATAAAAAGTGTTAAAAATAAAGCTAAACTTTTACCAATTTATTGGTCACGCTTATTTTTTGATTTTTTTTCTCTTTTAGATTGATTATTTTAGTTTAAATTAAAAAAATTGTCGTCATTTTATTTATTAACCCCTTTTTCTTTTATGTATTTTTGTTGCTTTACCCTATGGTGGGCACGTTCAACCGCTTTTCTTATACTTTTTTCATACTCCCCGGCTCCTAGGTTCTGAAAAACATCTAAAATATGAAGTAAAAAAAAAGACAGAAATGTTAAATATTCAAAGACTAAAATTATTTAATGTCTGTACATACCTCTTACAATTTTATTTAGCAGCGTGAGATTTGACAACGGAAGTTTTCCCCACCTTCCATCCCAATTATATTTATATAGCAAATCATCTGCAAACGATGCACTAATAACACTGCCAACATCTAAAGAAACACCTTTAATTTTATGAATATAGGACTTCTGTAAAGAAGTTGAATTACTGTTTGAGCAAGTAAAATATATAAAATATTGTGATTGTTACCATGGCCTGAGCGTAATCGGAGTCTAGCTTCTCCTCTATTTCTTGCACTGCTGTTGTGGTCCGCAAGGGGAGCATGCTGGCGGTCTCATCAAGCCCTTGATCAGAAGTCTCTCCTGTCATGCGGCTGAGGTACTCTTGGGCTTTTTTTATGCCTACTTTACACTCCATTAGAATTTTAGCTTATTGATGGAACAGGTTGTATATTAGATCTTTCACTTCGTGCACTATCTTCGTTTTCTATTAACCTTCTATACATTTTAATTTTGGACTCAAATGTCTTTTTTTCCAATGATAGACAATTTTGCAAACGTCTTTTTTTCATAGTTATCTTTTATCACAAAAAGTATACTTTTATTATTTAATTTAATTTCTTAATAGGTATTTTCTATCTTATTGTCACTTTTTTATATTTTAATAGGTATTTGTGTTATTTTTATTGTCACTCAATTCTTGCTTTCTGTCAAGGCAAATATTATTTTTTATCACTCTTTATTGTTACTGTCAATTTTTATTTCACTTTTTTTATATTTATTTTAAATAATATAATGGGCGCACGTCACAATTTCATAAAATTCCTTTCGCTTTTAAAATTAATCTTGAATTTTTTACATATTTTACACATTCCATTCAAAAATGAAACTGTCTAACATACATTCGTTGTTTCACTCTTACATACGCATTTCATTCCTGGAGTAATTAGCGTTGCCACTAGCCAACATTTCTTCCTAAAATGTTTTTAACAACAGCAATTCCCAAAATTCCACCACTTTTTTTTTAAATAATTAATACAAATTTAGCTAAATTCTTATAATTATTAAAATTTATGAAACGTATTAACAGATATATTCAACATATTATTAAGTATAAATAAAAATAAGAAGAAAAGATTAATAAAATTTGGGCTTTGCAAAATATTCCTAATTTGGTATACAAACGCACACGAGTGGCAACGCCACTTGTAACAATAAAAACAAACAAAAATAGTGCGTGTGTATTAGTTTCGGTCATCCATTTCTTGTAGGGGAGCTATAGGAAAGTTGTAAAAAAAACTCATAAAATTCAGAAAAATGCATGAAATCTTTATTTGAATCGATAGTACGGTCCATATAATTAAATGTTTGAAGATTATTTCATGCAAATGTTGACCGTGATTGCGCCTCAAATGGTCCATCCGTTTAGTCCAATGTTGGCATTCTGTTTCCAACATTTCGGCCGGTATCTCACGAATAAATGCTTCAATGTTTTCTTCCAATGCGTCAATTGAAGCGGGCATGTGTGTATAGACATGAGCTTTAACGTAGCCGCACAAAAAATAGTCTAAAGACGTTAAATCGCACGATCTAGGCGGCCAATTGACCGGTCCCGAACGTGAAATAAAATGTTCACCGAACTCGCCTCTCAATAAGTCCATTGCTAAGCGTGCTGTGTGGCATGTGGCACCGTCTTGTTGAAACCACATGTCGTGCAAGTCAACAAGCTCTTGCATTTTGGGCAAAAAAAAGTTGGATATCATCTCACGGTAGCGCTCACCATTCACAGTTACGTTACGATTCGCATCATCTTGGAACGGTCCAATGATGCCACCAGCCCATAAACCGCACCAAACTGTGACTTTTTCTCGATGCATAAATAGCTCTTGCAATGCTTCTGGCTGATCTTCACTCCAAAATCGACAATTCGGCTTATTAACTTACCCATTGAGCCAAAAATGAGCTTCGTCGCTGAACACAAGAAGCGCGCGATGAATTTTCTTAACAGAGCACGCATTTTGATAATAAAATTCAATAATTTGCAAGCGTTGTTCGTTTGTAAGACGATTCATGGTTAAATTATAGACCAAACTGAAGATGTTTGACAGTGAAACAAAACACGAAACGTGCGTCAGCTGTTTAAACCAGTGCTGCCAAAAAGATAATAGCTAAAAAATCACCCATTATATTAGCGGAATATAACAAATCTTAAAATGTTGTTTATAGACATATTTTAACATAAAATAAGTAATGACGTAGAAAACAAAATAAATTTTCTGTAAATATTTTACTGGATAACCCCATTTCTTTAAATCTTAAAGTGAACGACGTCACGGGTAAAAGCTAGTTACAAAATAAAACATGGGTGGGGGTAGGTCTTTTTTGATCTACCTTGTATATATATTTTTAAGAAATGTTGCTTCTTTTTTTGGCAACTTTTAACACTTTTTCTCTTTTAGTTTTGGTACTTTCTTATTTTCAAAAAATTTGGCTAGAGATATTGTCCAGATTTAAGTGGGGTATATTTTAAGAGGTTAAAACGAAAAATGTTTTACTTTTGATACTTTTTCTCTTTTGGATAAATTTGGTATACAGATTGCATATGGTCGAGATCAAAATATACGGTATTTTTTAATGGATAAAATTGGGATAAAACTGTTACTTTTTATCTCTTCGAAAAATTTGGTATTCATATAAAACATAACCTAAATTAACGTACAGAGTACTTTCTGGGGGAATAAAATGAGTCAAAGCTCGTACTTTTAGTACTTCGTTGCATTTGGTATAAAAAGTACAAAATATACGGCACTTTTTAAGGGGTAAAAAATGGATCAAATTGGTACTTTTTGTACTTTTTCGGAATGCGTATGGTCCATTGGCTGGAATATATTTAGGCGCCCATTCATTGCTTTTCATATCGACAACTATATGTAGGTTGCTCAAGATTATTGAGTGCTCAAAAACCGGACACAGCTGACTAGTCAGTACTGATGCATATAACGGACACAGCTGACCAGTCAGTACTGACGCATATACCGGCCACAGCTGACTAGTCAGTACTGATTCATATATTCGTCACTGTTGACGTATTTTTTAGTTTTAATAAAACACTATTAAAATAAAACATCTCATTCAATTCTCATACAAATTTTTGTCTTTATTTAAAATAAAATTCAATATTTTTTTGGTTTCCAAAATAACTTAAATAAATAAATATTTTTTTTTTTAACTAAATTTTTTAAATTAATTATGTTTTGTTTGCATTCGAAAACGTTTGCTGGATCAAACATCATTCAACAGTTTCTTAATTACATTAAACAAGCACCTTCTTACAAATAAAGTTCAGTCAATAAAAAGTGTTAAAAATAAAGCTAAACTTTTACCAATTTATTGGTCACGCTTATTTTTTGATTTTTTTTCTCTTTTAGATTGATTATTTTAGTTTAAATTAAAAAAATTGTCGTCATTTTATTTATTAACCCCTTTTTCTTTTATGTATTTTTGTTGCTTTACCCTATGGTGGGCACGTTCAACCGCTTTTCTTATACTTTTTTCATACTCCCCGGCTCCTAGGTTCTGAAAAACATCTAAAATATGAAGTAAAAAAAAAGACAGAAATGTTAAATATTCAAAGACTAAAATTATTTAATGTCTGTACATACCTCTTACAATTTTATTTAGCAGCGTGAGATTTGACAACGGAAGTTTTCCCCACCTTCCATCCCAATTATATTTATATAGCAAATCATCTGCAAACGATGCACTAATAACACTGCCAACATCTAAAGAAACACCTTTAATTTTATGAATATAGGACTTCTGTAAAGAAGTTGAATTACTGTTTGAGCAAGTAAAATATATAAAATATTGTGATTGTTACCATGGCCTGAGCGTAATCGGAGTCTAGCTTCTCCTCTATTTCTTGCACTGCTGTTGTGGTCCGCAAGGGGAGCATGCTGGCGGTCTCATCAAGCCCTTGATCAGAAGTCTCTCCTGTCATGCGGCTGAGGTACTCTTGGGCTTTTTTTATGCCTACTTTACACTCCATTAGAATTTTAGCTTATTGATGGAACAGGTTGTATATTAGATCTTTCACTTCGTGCACTATCTTCGTTTTCTATTAACCTTCTATACATTTTAATTTTGGACTCAAATGTCTTTTTTTCCAATGATAGACAATTTTGCAAACGTCTTTTTTTCATAGTTATCTTTTATCACAAAAAGTATACTTTTATTATTTAATTTAATTTCTTAATAGGTATTTTCTATCTTTTTGTCACTTTTTTATATTTTAATAGGTATTTGTGTTATTTTTATTGTCACTCAATTCTTGCTTTCTGTCAAGGCAAATATTATTTTTTATCACTCTTTATTGTCACTGTCAATTTTTATTTCACTTTTTTTATATTTATTTTAAATAATATAATGGGCGCACGTCACAATTTCATAAAATTCCTTTCGCTTTTAAAATTAATCTTGAATTTTTTACATATTTTACACATTCCATTCAAAAATGAAACTGTCTAACATACATTCGTTGTTTCACTCTTACATACGCATTTCATTCCTGGAGTAATTAGCGTTGCCACTAGCAAACATTTCTTCCTAAAATGTTTTTAACAACAGCAATTCCCAAAATTCCACCACTTTTTTTTAAAATAATTAATACAAATTTAGCTAAATTCTTATAATTATTAAAATTTATGAAACGTATTAACAGATATATTCAACATATTATTAAGTATATATAAAAATAAGAAGAAAAGATTAATAAAATTTGGGCTTTGCAAAATATTCCTAATTTGGTATACAAACGCACACGAGTGGCAACGCCACTTGTAACAATAAAAACCCTGCAAATAAAATTGGACCACCTGACCCATTTTGATAAAATGGACTACTCCATGGACTAGTCCGATGTAATGCAAGCATGGACCATGTCATTGTTAAAAAGTGTTTGTAGTGAGACGACATGTCTTCGTTTTTTAACGACATGCTTTCGTGTTTAAACGACTTCAAAACTAATCCTCTTGAGTATACCATGGAGTAGTTTTAAAACTACTCCTTACTGGTCCAAAGGTGGGTTATATACCATGGAGTAGTTTTAAAACTACTCCTTAGTGGTCCAAAGGTGGGTTATATGGTCCTCTCCTAGGACATCGTAATGTTAAATAGACCAGGTTTTTTCCATACGTTTGGGTTACTTGTGGACTAGTCCTGGTCCCTTGTGGACTACTCTTTACACGCGTGTTTGGACTGGTCCTATTATTTGCAGGGAACAAACAAAAATAGTGCGTGTGTATTAGTTTCGGTCATCCATTTCTTGTAGGGGAGCTATAGGAAAGTTGTAAAAAAAACTCATAAAATTCAGAAAAATGCATGAAATCTTTATTTGAATCGATAGTACGGTCCATATAATTAAATGTTTGAAGATTATTTCATGCAAATGTTGACCGTGATTGCGCCTCAAATGGTCCATCCGCTTAGTCCAATGTTGGCATTCTGTTTCCAACATTTCGGCCGGTATCTCACGAATAAATGCTTCAATGTTTTCTTCCAATGCGTCAATTGAAGCGGGCATGTGTGTATAGACATGAGCTTTAACGTAGCCGCACAAAAAATAGTCTAAAGACGTTAAATCGCACGATCTAGGCGGCCAATTGACCGGTCCCGAACGTGAAATAAAATGTTCACCGAACTCGCCTCTCAATAAGTCCATTGTTAAGCGTGCTGTGTGGCATGTGGCACCGTCTTGTTGAAACCACATGTCGTGCAAGTCAACAAGCTCTTGAATTTTGGGCAAAAAAAAGTTGGATATCATCTCACGGTAGCGCTCACCATTCACAGTTACGTTACGATTCGCATCATCTTGGAACGGTCCAATGATGCCACCAGCCCATAAACCGCACCAAACTGTGACTTTTTCTCGATGCATAAATAGCTCTTGCAATGCTTCTGGCTGATCTTCACTCCAAAATCGACAATTCGGCTTATTAACTTACCCATTGAGCCAAAAATGAGCTTCGTCGCTGAACACAAGAAGCGCGCGATGAATTTTCTTAACAGAGCACGCATTTTGATAATAAAATTCAATAATTTGCAAGCGTTGTTCGCTTGTAAGACGATTCATGGTTAAATTATAGACCAAACTGAAGATGTTTGACAGTGAAACAAAACACGAAACGTGCGTCAGCTGTTTAAACCAGTGCTGCCAAAAAGATAATAGCTAAAAAATCACCCATTATATTAGCGGAATATAACAAATCTTAAAATGTTGTTTATAGACATATTTTAACATAAAATAAGTAATGACGTAGAAAACAAAATAAATTTTCTGTAAATATTTTACTGGATAACCCCATTTCTTTAAATCTTAAAGTGAACGACGTCACGGGTAAAAGCTAGTTACAAAATAAAACATGGGTGGGGGTAGGTCTTTTTTGATCTACCTTGTATATATATTTTTAAGAAATGTTGCTTCTTTTTTTGGCAACTTTTAACACTTTTTCTCTTTTAGTTTTGGTACTTCCTTATTTTCAAAAAATTTGGCTAGAGATATTGTCCAGATTTAAGTGGGGTATATTTTAAGAGGTTAAAACGAAAAATGTTTTACTTTTGATACTTTTTCTCTTTTGGATAAATTTGGTATACAGATTGCATATGGTCGAGATCAAAATATACGGTATTTTTTAATGGATAAAATTGGGATAAAACTGTTA
This sequence comes from Pollenia angustigena, assembly GCA_930367215.1. Lineage (NCBI taxonomy): Eukaryota > Metazoa > Arthropoda > Insecta > Diptera > Polleniidae > Pollenia > Pollenia angustigena. The sequence continues at coordinate 128,875,358 of OV884058.1, forward strand.
CTTTTTATCTCTTCGAAAAATTTGGTATTCATATAAAACATAACCTAAATTAACGTACAGAGTACTTTCTGGGGGAATAAAATGAGTCAAAGCTCGTACTTTTAGTACTTCGTTGCATTTGGTATAAAAAGTACAAAATATACGGCACTTTTTAAGGGGTAAAAAATGGATCAAATTGGTACTTTTTGTACTTTTTCGGAATGCGTATGGTCCATTGGCTGGAATATATTTAGGCGCCCATTCATTGCTTTTCATATCGACAACTATATGTAGGTTGCTCAAGATTATTGAGTGCTCAAAAACCGGACACAGCTGACTAGTCAGTACTGATGCATATAACGGACACAGCTGACCAGTCAGTACTGACTGGTCAGTACTGACGCATATACCGGCCACAGCTGACTAGTCAGTACTGATTCATATATTCGTCACTGTTGACGTATTTTTTAGTTTTAATAAAACACTATTAAAATAAAACATCTCATTCAATTCTCATACAAATTTTTGTCTTTATTTAAAATAAAATTCAATATTTTTTTGGTTTCCAAAATAACTTAAATAAATAAATATTTTTTTTTTTTAACTAAATTTTTTAAATTAATTATGTTTTGTTTGCATTCGAAAACGTTTGCTGGATCAAACATCATTCAACAGTTTCTTAATTACATTAAACAAGCACCTTCTTACAAATAAAGTTCAGTCAATAAAAAGTGTTAAAAATAAAGCTAAACTTTTACCAATAAATTGGTCACGCTTATTTTTTGATTTTTTTTCTCTTTTAGATTGATTATTTTAGTTTAAATTAAAAAAATTGTCGTCATTTTATTTATTAACCCCTTTTTCTTTTATGTATTTTTGTTGCTTTACCCTATGGTGGGCACGTTCAACCGCTTTTCTTATACTTTTTTCATACTCCCCGGCTCCTAGGTTCTGAAAAACATCTAAAATATGAAGTAAAAAAAAAGACAGAAATGTTAAATATTCAAAGACTAAAATTATTTAATGTCTGTACATACCTCTTACAATTTTATTTAGCAGCGTGAGATTTGACAACGGAAGTTTTCCCCACCTTCCATCCCAATTATATTTATATAGCAAATCATCTGCAAACGATGCACTAATAACACTGCCAACATCTAAAGAAACACCTTTAATTTTATGAATATAGGACTTCTGTAAAGAAGTTGAATTACTGTTTGAGCAAGTAAAATATATAAAATATTGTGATTGTTACCATGGCCTGAGCGTAATCGGAGTCTAGCTTCTCCTCTATTTCTTGCACTGCTGTTGTGGTCCGCAAGGGGAGCATGCTGGCGGTCTCATCAAGCCCTTGATCAGAAGTCTCTCCTGTCATGCGGCTGAGGTACTCTTGGGCTTTTTTTATGCCTACTTTACACTCTCATTAGAATTTTAGCTTATTGATGGAACAGGTTGTATATTAGATCTTTCACTTCGTGCACTATCTTTGTTTTCTATTAACCTTCTATACATTTTAATTTTGGACTCAAATGTCTTTTTTTCCAATGATAGACAATTTTGCAAACGTCTTTTTTTCATAGTTATCTTTTATCACAAAAAGTATACTTTTATTATTTAATTTAATTTCTTAATAGGTATTTTCTATCTTATTGTCACTTTTTTATCTTATTGTCACTTTTTTTTTTTTTTTTTTTTTTTTTTTTTATATAGTTGCGAACTAGCTCTTGACGAGTACGGACGTGTATCAGTGAGTAACAAAAATACAAAAAAAAAAAAAAAAAAAAAAAATAATATAATAAAAAAAAAAAAAAGTGAAAAAATATTTACCGTAGGTGAAAAAAAAATATTTGTAATAGGTGAAAAAAAAAAGAACAATAACTAGTGTGCCCGAAGAGATTTGTGAATGAGCCTCACAAATACTCCCAATAAGGAGAGTAGGCCCAGCACAAATAGCAGAAATGCGTATATTGTGGTAAGCTCCCCGAGCGTGAGCAATGAAAACATTCGATACCCTGAATTAAACAAACATCTTTTAAGTGCAAAAATTGCCAGCGCAACTGGTTTTCCATACAGAAATTTAAGTTCAAGTGTGCCCAACCTGAGCAAGTGTGTTGATCCGACCGTAAATGTGGTTCAAAGTGTGAAGCCGTCTGACCAGAGGAATAATAACGAAAAACCTGGAACATCACGATTTGCATTAACAAATACAGGAGCTGTACCAAAAAGTACTAAAGTGCAAACAGGCATGGATAGATATATAACAATAACTAAGAGAAAGGCTAGCATTAGGTCCACCCAACAGGAACGCGTGGCCAAACAAAACAAAGGCTCTAACGTAGTCTCTTTGCCAACAAATGGTAACAGATTCTCTGTACTATCCATACCTGACGATGAAGAAGCAGAATTAGCTTATGGGACAGCCACTAAAGAAGTTAAACCGCCACCTATCTATCTGCGGGAGCAAACATCAAATAGCATAGTCAACATGTTGACTCAACTTGTAGGTAAGAACAATTTCTACGTCGTTTCTATACGACGCGGACAAATTCAAGAGACCAAAATTCGAGCCAGTACAGAAACGAACTTTCGTATTATATCAAGACACCTGGACGCAGAAAATAAAAGCTACTATACATACCAATTAAAAAGTGCTAAGGGATTGATTATTGTCATAAAAGGCATAGATAGTTCCGTTCCTACAGATGAAATAAAATCTGCCGTAGAGCAAGAGGGGTACGAGGTAAAATCGGTTCATAACATTTTGAACAGGAACAAAGTTCCCCAACCACTGCACCGCATTGAGATATCGTTTGATTCATCGGTTCTCAAAACCAAAAATTCAGTTCATCCCATATACAACTTGCGCTACCTACTCAACAGAAGAATAACTGTTGAGGAGCCAATAAAACGAAAGGGTCCCTCCCAATGCACAAACTGTCAGGAATATGGGCATACAAAATCATATTGTAAATTGCCTCACGTATGTGTGGTTTGTGGCGACGCTCATAAAACCGCCGAATGTAATCGTTCTAAAGTTGACCCAAATGTCAAGAAATGCAGCAACTGTGGCGAAAATCACACGGCAAACTATAGGGGTTGTAAAGTCTTCTTGCATTTAAAAAAACCAGCTTTAGTTCAAAAATATACTCACTCCCAATATGGTCCATCACATGCGCCCAGCCAAGCCGCTGGCTCTATTGCTAGTACTACACAAACAAACAAACAAAACCAATCATATGCCCAAGTCCTAAAAGGAAACCCTAATGCGAAAAATCCCCCGAGTACTTCCAACGCAAAGCAACCTCCATACGCTAATGTTCCTAGGGAAGGTCTACAAATGCCTACCTCAATTGAAAATTTAATTCAAACTATGAATAACTTCATGGCCACTATGCAGAGCATGTTTCAGGAAATGATGCGAAACCAGAACATGCTCCTGCAAGTTCTACTCAACAAAAAATGAACCAGTTAAAAATATGTTTCTGGAATGCAAACGGGTTATCCCAACATAAACACGAAGTTGCAAACTTTCTTCATAGGCATGAAATCGACGTACTTCTTGTCTCTGAAACACACTTTACTCATAAAAACTGCTTTAGGGTAAATGGTTACCTTACGTATGACACAAAACATCCCAGCGGACGAGCTTGTGGTGGCACAGCCATAATTGTGCACAAACACATCAGACACTTACCATTGCCAGAGTTCGAAGAAGATTGTATCCAGGCCACATCTATAAATCTGACTGATTTCAAACTAACGTTAACATCCGTTTATTGTCCCCCGAGTCACAAAATTCTACACGATAAATTTCTCAACTTCTTTTCCACATTGGGCCAGAAATTCATTGCTGCTGGCGACTACAACGCTAAACATACATATTGGGGCTCCAGACTTATTAGTCCTAGAGGTAATCAGCTATATAATACCGTAACTGCAAATAACTTTGATGTGGTATCGAGTGGTGAGCCTACCTATTGGCCAACCGACTTCAACAAGCTACCAGACCTTATTGACTTTGCTGTAATCAAAAACATCAAGCGCGATCAGGTACTAGTTAGTTCCTCCTATGATCTTTCGTCTGATCATTCACCTTCAATCCTCATTTTAAAATGTAACTCTGACGCCGCAGCTGCAAACTGGTTTTCCTATCCAAACAGAAACACAAATTGGTTAAAGTATAAAATGTATGTGAGCTCTCACCTATCACAGTGCATTCCCCTAAAAAATTCATCTGACATCCAAATAGCTGTCGACCGATTTACAGAAGTCTTGGATGCTGCAGCAAGAAATGCAACCCCAATCAAGCGGACAATTAAACGTGCTCCTTACAATACATCGACGGATATAGAGACCCTTATCAGAGAAAAAAGGAAGTTAAGAAGACAATGGCAAAACAGTCGTTCCCCAACCACTAAGGCCCAACTACAATTATGCCTGACAACTCTTCGCAACAAATTGAGACAGAACCACGAGTCTGCAATAGAAGGCTATCTAAACAGCCTAGATGCCACAAAAAACTCCAATTATAGCTTATGGAAGGCTGTACGGCATATGAAATGCCCTATAACCCAAGACTCTCCATTAAGACTGGAAAACCGCACTTGGGCGAAAAACACAGATGAAAAATTAAACGCTTTCGCGGGCCATCTTGAGAAAGTTTTCACGCCACATGATACACATACTTGTTCCTGTCGTCCAACCATTCCTGATAAGGTAAACCATCCATTAAAATTTAACATTACTCAAGTAAAATCTGCAATAGAAAAAGTGAATATTAGAAAATCTCCCGGACTTGACCATATCACAGGGTCAATGATAAGAAACTTACCTTCGTCTGCTTCCAGAATCTTGCTGTTCATTTTTAACGCTATATTAAGAGTCGGATACTTCCCATCCTCATGGAAGAAGTCTATAATTGTTATGATTCCCAAGCCAGGAAAAGATGCTAGCCAGGTTGCGTCGTACAGACCGATAAGCTTATTATCAATCCTATCAAAGCTTTTCGAAAAAATATTCATTTTAAGTATAACTCCTCATCTAAATGAACACGACATCATCCCGGATCACCAGTTCGGATTCAGAGCGAAACATGGTACAATAGAGCAAGTGCATAGAATTGTCACCCTTATTAGATCGGCGTTTGAGAAAAAGCAATACTGCTCAGCCCTGTTTATAGACATTTCCCAAGCATTTGACAAAGTTTGGCATGATGGGCTACTCATCAAAATAACACGAATGCTTCCTCAAAACACTCACAAGCTTCTGGAGAGCTATCTAACAGGCAGAACATTCATAGTAAGGTCGCAAGATAAATACTCCCCCCTCAAGAAAATTACTGCTGGTGTTCCCCAAGGCAGCATATTAGGACCGCTTCTATATATAATATACACAGCGGATATGCCAACAAACCTGAGCACGCATACCTCTACATTTGCAGACGACACAGCATTTATTAGCGTTAACCATGACCCAAAAGTCGCATCGCAAAATCTGCAGTCCCACATCAATGAACTAGAGGCATGGCTAGAAAAATGGAGAATAAAGGTTAACCCGGCTAAATGTGCTCACTTAACTTTCACGCTCAGAAGACAAACGTGCCCAGCAGTAAAAATAAATAACATCACTGTTCCGGTAGAAAACCATGTAAAGTACTTGGGAGTTCATATAGATAGACGTTTGACCTGGTCTCGTCATATCGAAGCGAAAATAACGGCTATGAAACTTAAAGCAGCTCAACTACATTGGCTTCTCGGTAGAAACTCAAACTTGTCTTTAGACAACAAAGTTCTTCTATACATGTCCATCATAAAACCAATATGGACATATGGCATCCAATTATGGGGTACTGCATGCGCATCTAACATCCAAAAGCTTCAAAGAAGACAGTCTAGAATATTACGACAAATTGTCTGCGCCCCATGGTATATACGTAATGATATTATCCACAGAGATCTCAACGTCCCCACTATCCAGGAGGAAATTAAAAAATATTCAATAAGCTACATCGATAAACTAATGGTTCACCCTAACTACCTCGCTCGGGGTTTGCTTCAGTTCGAAGGTCACCAGAGGCTAAAAAGAACCGATACTTTGAGCCTTACTAGAAGACAGTCTTAAAAATTTGAATTCAGCAGTTAGTGGTTACATAGGTAACAACTAATAAACAACAAGTAGAATTAAGATTTGAATACATATTGTAAATTTCGATAAGAAAGATTCAATAATAAAAATAAATTATTAAAAAAAAAAAAAAAAAAAAACTTTTTTATATTTTAATAGGTATTTGTGTTATTTTTATTGTCACTCAATTCTTGCTTTTTGTCAAGGCAAATATTATTTTTTATCACTCTTTATTGTCACTGTCAATTTTTATTTCACTTTTTTTATATTTATTTTAAATAATATAATGGGCGCACGTCACAATTTCATAAAATTTCTTTCGCTTTTAAAATTAATCTTGAATTTTTTACATATTTTACACATTCCATTCAAAAATGAAACTGTCTAACATACATTCGTTGTTTCACTCTTACATACGCATTTCATTCCTGGAGTAATTAGCGTTGCCACTAGCAAACATTTCTTCCTAAAATGTTTTTAACAACAGCAATTCCCAAAATTCCACCACTTTTTTTTTAAATAATTAATACAAATTTAGCTAAATTCTTATAATTATTAAAATTTATGAAACGTATTAACAGATATATTCAACATATTATTAAGTATATATAAAAATAAGAAGAAAAGATTAATAAAATTTGGGCTTTGCAAAATATTCCTAATTTGGTATACAAACGCACACGAGTGGCAACGCCACTTGTAACAATAAAAACAAACAAAAATAGTGCGTGTGTATTAGTTTCGGTCATCCATTTCTTGTAGGGGAGCTATAGGAAAGTTGTAAAAAAAACTCATAAAATTCAGAAAAATGCATGAAATCTTTATTTGAATCGATAGTACGGTCCATATAATTAAATGTTTGAAGATTATTTCATGCAAATGTTGACCGTGATTGCGCCTCAAATGGTCCATCCGCTTAGTCCAATGTTGGCATTCTGTTTCCAACATTTCGGCCGGTATCTCACGAATAAATGCTTCAATGTTTTCTTCCAATGCGTCAATTGAAGCGGGCATGTGTGTATAGACATGAGCTTTAACGTAGCCGCACAAAAAATAGTCTAAAGACGTTAAATCGCACGATCTAGGCGGCCAATTGACCGGTCCCGAACGTGAAATAAAATGTTCACCGAACTCGCCTCTCAATAAGTCCATTGTTAAGCGTGCTGTGTGGCATGTGGCACCGTCTTGTTGAAACCACATGTCGTGCAAGTCAACAAGCTCTTGCATTTTGGGCAAAAAAAAGTTGGATATCATCTCACGGTAGCGCTCACCATTCACAGTTACGTTACGATTCGCATCATCTTGGAACGGTCCAATGATGCCACCAGCCCATAAACCGCACCAAACTGTGACTTTTTCTCGATGCATAAATAGCTCTTGCAATGCTTATGGCTGATCTTCACTCCAAAATCGACAATTCGGCTTATTAACTTACCCATTGAGCCAAAAATGAGCTTCGTCGCTGAACACAAGAAGCGCGCGATGAATTTTCTTAACAGAGCACGCATTTTGATAATAAAATTCAATAATTTGCAAGCGTTGTTCGTTTGTAAGACGATTCATGGTTAAATTATAGACCAAACTGAAGATGTTTGACAGTGAAACAAAACACGAAACGTGCGTCAGCTGTTTAAACCAGTGCTGCCAAAAAGATAATAGCTAAAAAATCACCCATTATATTAGCGGAATATAACAAATCTTAAAATGTTGTTTATAGACATATTTTAACATAAAATAAGTAATGACGTAGAAAACAAAATAAATTTTCTGTAAATATTTTACTGGATAACCCCATTTCTTTAAATCTTAAAGTGAACGACGTCACGGGTAAAAGCTAGTTACAAAATAAAACATGGGTGGGGGTAGGTCTTTTTTGATCTACCTTGTATATATATTTTTAAGAAATGTTGCTTCTTTTTTTGGCAACTTTTAACACTTTTTCTCTTTTAGTTTTGGTACTTTCTTATTTTCAAAAAATTTGGCTAGAGATATTGTCCAGATTTAAGTGGGGTATATTTTAAGAGGTTAAAACGAAAAATGTTTTACTTTTGATACTTTTTCTCTTTTGGATAAATTTGGTATACAGATTGCATATGGTCGAGATCAAAATATACGGTATTTTTTAATAGATAAAATTGGGATAAAACTGTTACTTTTTATCTCTTCGAAAAATTTGGTATTCATATAAAACATAACCTAAATTAACGTACAGAGTACTTTCTGGGGGAATAAAATGAGTCAAAGCTCGTACTTTTAGTACTTCGTTGCATTTGGTATAAAAAGTACAAAATATACGGCACTTTTTAAGGGGTAAAAAATGGATCAAATTGGTACTTTTTGTACTTTTTCGGAATGCGTATGGTCCATTGGCTGGAATATATTTAGGCGCCCATTCATTGCTTTTCATATCGACAACTATATGTAGGTTGCTCAAGATTATTGAGTGCTCAAAAACCGGACACAGCTGACTAGTCAGTACTGATGCATATAACGGACACAGCTGACCAGTCAGTACTGACTGGTCAGTACTGACGCATATACCGGCCACAGCTGACTAGTCAGTACTGATTCATATATTCGTCACTGTTGACGTATTTTTTAGTTTTAATAAAACGCTATTAAAATAAAACATCTCATTCAATTCTCATACAAATTTTTGTCTTTATTTAAAATAAAATTCAATATTTTTTTGGTTTCCAAAATAACTTAAATAAATAAATATTTTTTTTTTTTAACTAAATTTTTTAAATTAATTATGTTTTGTTTGCATTCGAAAACGTTTGCTGGATCAAACATCATTCAACAGTTTCTTAATTACATTAAACAAGCACCTTCTTACAAATAAAGTTCAGTCAATAAAAAGTGTTAAAAATAAAGCTAAACTTTTACCAATTTATTGGTCACGCTTATTTTTTGATTTTTTTTCTCTTTTAGATTGATTATTTTAGTTTAAATTAAAAAAATTGTCGTCATTTTATTTATTAACCCCTTTTTCTTTTATGTATTTTTGTTGCTTTACCCTATGGTGGGCACGTTCAACCGCTTTTCTTATACTTTTTTCATACTCCCCGGCTCCTAGGTTCTGAAAAACATCTAAAATATGAAGTAAAAAAAAAGACAGAAATGTTAAATATTCAAAGACTAAAATTATTTAATGTCTGTACATACCTCTTACAATTTTATTTAGCAGCGTGAGATTTGACAACGGAAGTTTTCCCCACCTTCCATCCCAATTATATTTATATAGCAAATCATCTGCAAACGATGCACTAATAACACTGCCAACATCTAAAGAAACACCTTTAATTTTATGAATATAGGACTTCTGTAAAGAAGTTGAATTACTGTTTGAGCAAGTAAAATATATAAAATATTGTGATTGTTACCATGGCCTGAGCGTAATCGGAGTCTAGCTTCTCCTCTATTTCTTGCACTGCTGTTGTGGTCCGCAAGGGGAGCATGCTGGCGGTCTCATCAAGCCCTTGATCAGAAGTCTCTCCTGTCATGCGGCTGAGGTACTCTTGGGCTTTTTTTATGCCTACTTTACACTCCATTAGAATTTTAGCTTATTGATGGAACAGGTTGTATATTAGATCTTTCACTTCGTGCACTATCTTCGTTTTCTATTAACCTTCTATACATTTTAATTTTGGACTCAAATGTCTTTTTTTCCAATGATAGACAATTTTGCAAACGTCTTTTTTTCATAGTTATCTTTTATCACAAAAAGTATACTTTTATTATTTAATTTAATTTCTTAATAGGTATTTTCTATCTTATTGTCACTTTTTTATATTTTAATAGGTATTTGTGTTATTTTTATTGTCACTCAATTCTTGCTTTCTGTCAAGGCAAATATTATTTTTTATCACTCTTTATTGTCACTGTCAATTTTTATTTCACTTTTTTTATATTTATTTTAAATAATATAATGGGCGCACGTCACAATTTCATAAAATTCCTTTCGCTTTTAAAATTAATCTTGAATTTTTTACATATTTTACACATTCCATTCAAAAATGAAACTGTCTAACATACATTCGTTGTTTCACTCTTACATACGCATTTCATTCCTGGAGTAATTAGCGTTGCCACTAGCAAACATTTCTTCCTAAAATGTTTTTAACAACAGCAATTCCCAAAATTCCACCACTTTTTTTTTAAATAATTAATACAAATTTAGCTAAATTCTTATAATTATTAAAATTTATGAAACGTATTAACAGATATATTCAACATATTATTAAGTATATATAAAAATAAGAAGAAAAGATTAATAAAATTTGGGCTTTGCAAAATATTCCTAATTTGGTATACAAACGCACACGAGTGGCAACGCCACTTGTAACAATAAAAACAAACAAAAATAGTGCGTGTGTATTAGTTTCGGTCATCCATTTCTTGTAGGGGAGCTATAGGAAAGTTGTAAAAAAAACTCATAAAATTCAGAAAAATGCATGAAATCTTTATTTGAATCGATAGTACGGTCCATATAATTAAATGTTTGAAGATTATTTCATGCAAATGTTGACCGTGATTGCGCCTCAAATGGTCCATCCGCTTAGTCCAATGTTGGCATTCTGTTTCCAACATTTTGGCCGGTATCTCACGAATAAATGCTTCAATGTTTTCTTCCAATGCGTCAATTGAAGCGGGCATGTGTGTATAGACATGAGCTTTAACGTAGCCGCACAAAAAATAGTCTAAAGACGTTAAATCGCACGATCTAGGCGGCCAATTGACCGGTCCCGAACGTGAAATAAAATGTTCACCGAACTCGCCTCTCAATAAGTCCATTGTTAAGCGTGCTGTGTGGCATGTGGCACCGTCTTGTTGAAACCACATGTCGTGCAAGTCAACAAGCTCTTGCATTTTGGGCAAAAAAAAGTTGGATATCATCTCACGGTAGCGCTCACCATTCACAGTTACGTTACGATTCGCATCATCTTGGAACGGTCCAATGATGCCACCAGCCCATAAACCGCACCAAACTGTGACTTTTTCTCGATGCATAAATAGCTCTTGCAATGCTTCTGGCTGATCTTCACTCCAAAATCGACAATTCGGCTTATTAACTTACCCATTGAGCCAAAAATGAGCTTCGTCGCTGAACACAAGAAGCGCGCGATGAATTTTCTTAACAGAGCACGCATTTTGATAATAAAATTCAATAATTTGCAAGCGTTGTTCGTTTGTAAGACGATTCATGGTTAAATTATAGACCAAACTGAAGATGTTTGACAGTGAAACAAAACACGAAACGTGCGTCAGCTGTTTAAACCAGTGCTGCCAAAAAGATAATAGCTAAAAAATCACCCATTATATTAGCGGAATATAACAAATCTTAAAATGTTGTTTATAGACATATTTTAACATAAAATAAGTAATGACGTAGAAAACAAAATAAATTTTCTGTAAATATTTTACTGGATAACCCCATTTCTTTAAATCTTAAAGTGAACGACGTCACGGGTAAAAGCTAGTTACAAAATAAAACATGGGTGGGGGTAGGTCTTTTTTGATCTACCTTGTATATATATTTTTAAGAAATGTTGCTTCTTTTTTTGGCAACTTTTAACACTTTTTCTCTTTTAGTTTTGGTACTTTCTTATTTTCAAAAAATTTGGCTAGAGATATTGTCCAGATTTAAGTGGGGTATATTTTAAGAGGTTAAAACGAAAAATGTTTTACTTTTGATACTTTTTCTCTTTTGGATAAATTTGGTATACAGATTGCATATGGTCGAGATCAAAATATACGGTATTTTTTAATAGATAAAATTGGGATAAAACTGTTACTTTTTATCTCTTCGAAAAATTTGGTATTCATATAAAACATAACCTAAATTAACGTACAGAGTACTTTCTGGGGGAATAAAATGAGTCAAAGCTCGTACTTTTAGTACTTTGTTGCATTTGGTATAAAAAGTACAAAATATACGGCACTTTTTAAGGGGTAAAAAATGGATCAAATTGGTACTTTTTGTACTTTTTCGGAATGCGTATGGTCCATTGGCTGGAATATATTTAGGCGCCCATTCATTGCTTTTCATATCGACAACTATATGTAGGTTGCTCAAGATTATTGAGTGCTCAAAAACCGGACACAGCTGACTAGTCAGTACTGATGCATATAACGGACACAGCTGACCAGTCAGTACTGACTGGTCAGTACTGACGCATATACCGGCCACAGCTGACTAGTCAGTACTGATTCATATATTCGTCACTGTTGACGTATTTTTTAGTTTTAATAAAACACTATTAAAATAAAACATCTCATTCAATTCTTATACAAATTTTTGTCTTTATTTAAAATAAAATTCAATATTTTTTTGGTTTCCAAAATAACTTAAATAAATAAATATTTTTTTTTTTTAACTAAATTTTTTAAATTAATTATGTTTTGTTTGCATTCGAAAACGTTTGCTGGATCAAACATCATTCAACAGTTTCTTAATTACATTAAACAAGCACCTTCTTACAAATAAAGTTCAGTCAATAAAAAGTGTTAAAAATAAAGCTAAACTTTTACCAATTTATTGGTCACGCTTATTTTTTGATTTTTTTTCTCTTTTAGATTGATTATTTTAGTTTAAATTAAAAAAATTGTCGTCATTTTATTTATTAACCCCTTTTTCTTTTATGTATTTTTGTTGCTTTACCCTATGGTGGGCACGTTCAACCGCTTTTCTTATACTTTTTTCATACTCCCCGGCTCCTAGGTTCTGAAAAACATCTAAAATATGAAGTAAAAAAAAAGACAGAAATGTTAAATATTCAAAGACTAAAATTATTTAATGTCTGTACATACCTCTTACAATTTTATTTAGCAGCGTGAGATTTGACAACGGAAGTTTTCCCCACCTTCCATCCCAATTATATTTATATAGCAAATCATCTGCAAACGATGCACTAATAACACTGCCAACATCTAAAGAAACACCTTTAATTTTATGAATATAGGACTTCTGTAAAGAAGTTGAATTACTGTTTGAGCAAGTAAAATATATAAAATATTGTGATTGTTACCATGGCCTGAGCGTAATCGGAGTCTAGCTTCTCCTCTATTTCTTGCACTGCTGTTGTGGTCCGCAAGGGGAGCATGCTGGCGGTCTCATCAAGCCCTTGATCAGAAGTCTCTCCTGTCATGCGGCTGAGGTACTCTTGGGCTTTTTTTATGCCTACTTTACACTCCATTAGAATTTTAGCTTATTGATGGAACAGGTTGTATATTAGATCTTTCACTTCGTGCACTATCTTCGTTTTCTATTAACCTTCTATACATTTTAATTTTGGACTCAAATGTCTTTTTTTCCAATGATAGACAATTTTGCAAACGTCTTTTTTTCATAGTTATCTTTTATCACAAAAAGTATACTTTTATTATTTAATTTAATTTCTTAATAGGTATTTTCTATCTTATTGTCACTTTTTTATATTTTAATAGGTATTTGTGTTATTTTTATTGTCACTCAATTCTTGCTTTCTGTCAAGGCAAATATTATTTTTTATCACTCTTTATTGTCACTGTCAATTTTTATTTCACTTTTTTTATATTTATTTTAAATAATATAATGGGCGCACGTCACAATTTCATAAAATTCCTTTCGCTTTTAAAATTAATCTTGAATTTTTTACATATTTTACACATTCCATTCAAAAATGAAACTGTCTAACATACATTCGTTGTTTCACTCTTACATACGCATTTCATTCCTGGAGTAATTAGCGTTGCCACTAGCAAACATTTCTTCCTAAAATGTTTTTAACAACAGCAATTCCCAAAATTCCACCACTTTTTTTTTAAATAATTAATACAAATTTAGCTAAATTCTTATAATTATTAAAATTTATGAAACGTATTAACAGATATATTCAACATATTATTAAGTATATATAAAAATAAGAAGAAAAGATTAATAAAATTTGGGCTTTGCAAAATATTCCTAATTTGGTATACAAACGCACACGAGTGGCAACGCCACTTGTAACAATAAAAACAAACAAAAATAGTGCGTGTGTATTAGTTTCGGTCATCCATTTCTTGTAGGGGAGCTATAGGAAAGTTGTAAAAAAAACTCATAAAATTCAGAAAAATGCATGAAATCTTTATTTGAATCGATAGTACGGTCCATATAATTAAATGTTTGAAGATTATTTCATGCAAATGTTGACCGTGATTGCGCCTCAAATGGTCCATCCGCTTAGTCCAATGTTGGCATTCTGTTTCCAACATTTCGGCCGGTATCTCACGAATAAATGCTTCAATGTTTTCTTCCAATGCGTCAATTGAAGCGGGCATGTGTGTATAGACATGAGCTTTAACGTAGCCGCACAAAAAATAGTCTAAAGACGTTAAATCGCACGATCTAGGCGGCCAATTGACCGGTCCCGAACGTGAAATAAAATGTTCACCGAACTCGCCTCTCAATAAGTCCATTGTTAAGCGTGCTGTGTGGCATGTGGCACCGTCTTGTTGAAACCACATGTCGTGCAAGTCAACAAGCTCTTGCATTTTGGGCAAAAAAAAGTTGGATATCATCTCACGGTAGCGCTCACCATTCACAGTTACGTTACGATTCGCATCATCTTGGAACGGTCCAATGATGCCACCAGCCCATAAACCGCACCAAACTGTGACTTTTTCTCGATGCATAAATAGCTCTTGCAATGCTTCTGGCTGATCTTCACTCCAAAATCGACAATTCGGCTTATTAACTTACCCATTGAGCCAAAAATGAGCTTCGTCGCTGAACACAAGAAGCGCGCGATGAATTTTCTTAACAGAGCACGCATTTTGATAATAAAATTCAATAATTTGCAAGCGTTGTTCGTTTGTAAGACGATTCATGGTTAAATTATAGACCAAACTGAAGATGTTTGACAGTGAAACAAAACACGAAACGTGCGTCAGCTTTTTAAACCAGTGCTGCCAAAAAGATAATAGCTAAAAAATCACCCATTATATTAGCGGAATATAACAAATCTTAAAATGTTGTTTATAGACATATTTTAACATAAAATAAGTAATGACGTAGAAAACAAAATAAATTTTCTGTAAATATTTTACTGGATAACCCCATTTCTTTAAATCTTAAAGTGAACGACGTCACGGGTAAAAGCTAGTTACAAAATAAAACATGGGTGGGGGTAGGTCTTTTTTGATCTACCTTGTATATATATTTTTAAGAAATGTTGCTTCTTTTTTTGGCAACTTTTAACACTTTTTCTCTTTTAGTTTTGGTACTTTCTTATTTTCAAAAAATTTGGCTAGAGATATTGTCCAGATTTAAGTGGGGTATATTTTAAGAGGTTAAAACGAAAAATGTTTTACTTTTGATACTTTTTCTCTTTTGGATAAATTTGGTATACAGATTGCATATGGTCGAGATCAAAATATACGGTATTTTTTAATGGATAAAATTGGGATAAAACTGTTACTTTTTATCTCTTCGAAAAATTTGGTATTCATATAAAACATAACCTAAATTAACGTACAGAGTACTTTCTGGGGGAAAAAAATGAGTCAAAGCTCGTACTTTTAGTACTTCGTTGCATTTGGTATAAAAAGTACAAAATATACGGCACTTTTTAAGGGGTAAAAAATAGATCAAATTGGTACTTTTTGTACTTTTTCGGAATGCGTATGGTCCATTGGCTGGAATATATTTAGGCGCCCATTCATTGCTTTTCATATCGACAACTATATGTAGGTTGCTCAAGATTATTGAGTGCTCAAAAACCGGACACAGCTGACTAGTCAGTACTGATGCATATATTCGTCACTGTTGACGTATTTTTTAGTTTTAATAAAACACTATTAAAATAAAACATCTCATTCAATTCTCATACAAATTTTTGTCTTTATTTAAAATAAAATTCAATATTTTTTTGGTTTCCAAAATAACTTAAATAAATAAATATTTTTTTTTTTTAACTAAATTTTTTAAATTAATTATGTTTTGTTTGCATTCGAAAACGTTTGCTGGATCAAACATCATTCAACAGTTTCTTAATTACATTAAACAAGCACCTTCTTACAAATAAAGTTCAGTCAATAAAAAGTGTTAAAAATAAAGCTAAACTTTTACCAATTTATTGGTCACGCTTATTTTTTGATTTTTTTTCTCTTTTAGATTGATTATTTTAGTTTAAATTAAAAAAATTGTCGTCATTTTATTTATTAACCCCTTTTTCTTTTATGTATTTTTGTTGCTTTACCCTATGGTGGGCACGTTCAACCGCTTTTCTTATACTTTTTTCATACTCCCCGGCTCCTAGGTTCTGAAAAACATCTAAAATATGAAGTAAAAAAAAAGACAGAAATGTTAAATATTCAAAGACTAAAATTATTTAATGTCTGTACATACCTCTTACAATTTTATTTAGCAGCGTGAGATTTGACAACGGAAGTTTTCCCCACCTTCCATCCCAATTATATTTATATAGCAAATCATCTGCAAACGATGCACTAATAACACTGCCAACATCTAAAGAAACACCTTTAATTTTATGAATATAGGACTTCTGTAAAGAAGTTGAATTACTGTTTGAGCAAGTAAAATATATAAAATATTGTGATTGTTACCATGGCCTGAGCGTAATCGGAGTCTAGCTTCTCCTCTATTTCTTGCACTGCTGTTGTGGTCCGCAAGGGGAGCATGCTGGCGGTCTCATCAAGCCCTTGATCAGAAGTCTCTCCTGTCATGCGGCTGAGGTACTCTTGGGCTTTTTTTATGCCTACTTTACACTCCATTAGAATTTTAGCTTATTGATGGAACAGGTTGTATATTAGATCTTTCACTTCGTGCACTATCTTCGTTTTCTATTAACCTTCTATACATTTTAATTTTGGACTCAAATGTCTTTTTTTCCAATGATAGACAATTTTGCAAACGTCTTTTTTTCATAGTTATCTTTTATCACAAAAAGTATACTTTTATTATTTAATTTAATTTCTTAATAGGTATTTTCTATCTTATTGTCACTTTTTTATATTTTAATAGGTATTTGTGTTATTTTTATTGTCACTCAATTCTTGCTTTCTGTCAAGGCAAATATTATTTTTTATCACTCTTTATTGTCACTGTCAATTTTTATTTCACTTTTTTTATATTTATTTTAAATAATATAATGGGCGCACGTCACAATTTCATAAAATTCCTTTCGCTTTTAAAATTAATCTTGAATTTTTTACATATTTTACACATTCCATTCAAAAATGAAACTGTCTAACATACATTCGTTGTTTCACTCTTACATACGCATTTCATTCCTGGAGTAATTAGCGTTGCCACTAGCAAACATTTCTTCCTAAAATGTTTTTAACAACAGCAATTCCCAAAATTCCACCACTTTTTTTTAAAATAATTAATACAAATTTAGCTAAATTCTTATAATTATTAAAATTTATGAAACGTATTAACAGATATATTCAACATATTATTAAGTATATATAAAAATAAGAAGAAAAGATTAATAAAATTTGGGCTTTGCAAAATATTCCTAATTTGGTATACAAACGCACACGAGTGGCAACGCCACTTGTAACAATAAAAACAAACAAAAATAGTGCGTGTGTATTAGTTTCGGTCATCCCCCTGCAAATAATAGGACCAGTCCAAACACGCGTGTAAAGAGTAGTCCACAAGGGACCAGGACTAGTCCACAAGTAACCCAAACGTATGGAAAAAACCTGGTCTATTTAACATTACGATGTCCTAGGAGAGGACCATATAACCCACCTTTGGACCACTAAGGAGTAGTTTTAAAACTACTCCATGGTATATAACCCACCTTTGGACCAGTAAGGAGTAGTTTTAAAACTACTCCATGGTATACTCAAGAGGATTAGTTTTGAAGTCGTTTAAACACGAAAGCATGTCGTTAAAAAACGAAGACATGTCGTCTCACTACAAACACTTTTTAACAATGGCATGGTCCATGCTTGCATTACATCGGACTAGTCCATGGAGTAGTCCATTTTATCAAAATGGGTCAGGTGGTCCAATTTTATTTGCAGGGCCATTTCTTGTAGGGGAGCTATAGGAAAGTTGTAAAAAAAACTCATAAAATTCAGAAAAATGCATGAAATCTTTATTTGAATCGATAGTACGGTCCATATAATTAAATGTTTGAAGATTATTTCATGCAAATGTTGACCGTGATTGCGCCTCAAAAGGTCCATCCGCTTAGTCCAATGTTGGCATTCTGTTTCCAACATTTCGGCCGGTATCTCACGAATAAATGCTTCAATCTTTTCTTCCAATGCGTCAATTGAAGCGGGCATGTGTGTATAGACATGAGCTTTAACGTAGCCGCACAAAAAAATAGTCTAAAGACGTTAAATCGCACGATCTAGGCGGCCAATTGACCGGTCCCGAACGTGATATAAAATGTTCACCGAACTCGCCTCTCAATAAGTCCATTGTTAAGCGTGCTGTGTGGCATGTGGCACCGTCTTGTTGAAACCACATGTCGTGCAAGTCAACAAGCTCTTGCATTTTGGGCAAAAAAAAAGTTGGATATCATCTCACGGTAGCGCTCACCATTCACAGTTACGTTACGATTCGCATCATCTTGGAACGGTCCAATGATGCCACCAGCCCATAAACCGCACCAAACTGTGACTTTTTCTCGATGCATAAATAGCTCTTGCAATGCTTCTGGCTGATCTTCACTCCAAAATCGACAATTCGGCTTATTAACTTACCCATTGAGCCAAAAATGAGCTTCGTCGCTGAACACAAGAAGCGCGCGATGAATTTTCTTAACAGAGCACGCATTTTGATAATAAAATTCAATAATTTGCAAGCGTTGTTCGTTTGTAAGACGATTCATGGTTAAATTATAGACCAAACTGAAGATGTTTGACAGTGAAACAAAACACGAAACGTGCGTCAGCTGTTTAAACCAGTGCTGCCAAAAAGATAATAGCTAAAAAATCACCCATTATATTAGCGGAATATAACAAATCTTAAAATGTTGTTTATAGACATATTTTAACATAAAATAAGTAATGACGTAGAAAACAAAATAAATTTTCTGTAAATATTTTACTGGATAACCCCATTTCTTTAAATCTTAAAGTGAACGACGTCACGGGTAAAAGCTAGTTACAAAATAAAACATGGGTGGGGGTAGGTCTTTTTTGATCTACCTTGTATATATATTTTTAAGAAATGTTGCTTCTTTTTTTGGCAACTTTTAACACTTTTTCTCTTTTAGTTTTGGTACTTTCTTATTTTCAAAAAATTTGGCTAGAGATATTGTCCAGATTTAAGTGGGGTATATTTTAAGAGGTTAAAACGAAAAATGTTTTACTTCTGATACTTTTTCTCTTTTGGATAAATTTGGTATACAGATTGCATATGGTCGAGATCAAAATATACGGTATTTTTTAATGGATAAAATTGGGATAAAACTGTTACTTTTTATCTCTTCGAAAAATTTGGTATTCATATAAAACATAACCTAAATTAACGTACAGAGTACTTTCTGGGGGAATAAAATGAGTCAAAGCTCGTACTTTTAGTACTTCGTTGCATTTGGTATAAAAAGTACAAAATATACGGCACTTTTTAAGGGGTAAAAAATGGATCAAATTGGTACTTTTTGTACTTTTTCGGAATGCGTATGGTCCATTGGCTGGAATATATTTAGGCGCCCATTCATTGCTTTTCATATCGACAACTATATGTAGGTTGCTCAAGATTATTGAGTGCTCAAAAACCGGACACAGCTGACTAGTCAGTACTGATGCATATAACGGACACAGCTGACCAGTCAGTACTGACGCATATACCGGCCACAGCTGACTAGTCAGTACTGATTCATATATTCGTCACTGTTGACGTATTTTTTAGTTTTAATAAAACACTATTAAAATAAAACATCTCATTCAATTCTCATACAAATTTTTGTCTTTATTTAAAATAAAATTCAATATTTTTTTGGTTTCCAAAATAACTTAAATAAATAAATATTTTTTTTTTTAACTAAATTTTTTAAATTAATTATGTTTTGTTTGCATTCGAAAACGTTTGCTGGATCAAACATCATTCAACAGTTTCTTAATTACATTAAACAAGCACCTTCTTACAAATAAAGTTCAGTCAATAAAAAGTGTTAAAAATAAAGCTAAACTTTTACCAATTTATTGGTCACGCTTATTTTTTGATTTTTTTTCTCTTTTAGATTGATTATTTTAGTTTAAATTAAAAAAATTGTCGTCATTTTATTTATTAACCCCTTTTTCTTTTATGTATTTTTGTTGCTTTACCCTATGGTGGGCACGTTCAACCGCTTTTCTTATACTTTTTTCATACTCCCCGGCTCCTAGGTTCTGAAAAACATCTAAAATATGAAGTAAAAAAAAGACAGAAATGTTAAATATTCAAAGACTAAAATTATTTAATGTCTGTACATACCTCTTACAATTTTATTTAGCAGCGTGAGATTTGACAACGGAAGTTTTCCCCACCTTCCATCCCAATTATATTTATATAGCAAATCATCTGCAAACGATGCACTAATAACACTGCCAACATCTAAAGAAACACCTTTAATTTTATGAATATAGGACTTCTGTAAAGAAGTTGAATTACTGTTTGAGCAAGTAAAATATATAAAATATTGTGATTGTTACCATGGCCTGAGCGTAATCGGAGTCTAGCTTCTCCTCTATTTCTTGCACTGCTGTTGTGGTCCGCAAGGGGAGCATACTGGCGGTCTCATCAAGCCCTTGATCAGAAGTCTCTCCTGTCATGCGGCTGAGGTACTCTTGGGCTTTTTTTATGCCTACTTTACACTCCATTAGAATTTTAGCTTATTGATGGAACAGGTTGTATATTAGATCTTTCACTTCGTGCACTATCTTCGTTTTCTATTAACCTTCTATACATTTTAATTTTGGACTCAAATGTCTTTTTTTCCAATGATAGACAATTTTGCAAACGTCTTTTTTTCATAGTTATCTTTTATCACAAAAAGTATACTTTTATTATTTAATTTAATTTCTTAATAGGTATTTTCTATCTTATTGTCACTTTTTTATATTTTAATAGGTATTTGTGTTATTTTTATTGTCACTCAATTCTTGCTTTCTGTCAAGGCAAATATTATTTTTTATCACTCTTTATTGTCACTGTCAATTTTTATTTCACTTTTTTTATATTTATTTTAAATAATATAATGGGCGCACGTCACAATTTCATAAAATTCCTTTCGCTTTTAAAATTAATCTTGAATTTTTTACATATTTTACACATTCCATTCAAAAATGAAACTGTCTAACATACATTCGTTGTTTCACTCTTACATACGCATTTCATTCCTGGAGTAATTAGCGTTGCCACTAGCAAACATTTCTTCCTAAAATGTTTTTAACAACAGCAATTCCCAAAATTCCACCACTTTTTTTTTAAATAATTAATACAAATTTAGCTAAATTCTTATAATTATTAAAATTTATGAAACGTATTAACAGATATATTCAACATATTATTAAGTATATATAAAAATAAGAAGAAAAGATTAATAAAATTTGGGCTTTGCAAAATATTCCTAACTTGGTATACAAACGCACACGAGTGGCAACGCCACTTGTAACAATAAAAACAAACAAAAATAGTGCGTGTGTATTAGTTTCGGTCATCCATTTCTTGTAGGGGAGCTATAGGAAAGTTGTAAAAAAAACTCATAAAATTCAGAAAAATGCATGAAATCTTTATTTGAATCGATAGTACGGTCCATATAATTAAATGTTTGAAGATTATTTCATGCAAATGTTGACCGTGATTGCGCCTCAAATGGTCCATCCGCTTAGTCCAATGTTGGCATTCTGTTTCCAACATTTCGGCCGGTATCTCACGAATAAATGCTTCAATGTTTTCTTCCAATGCGTCAATTGAAGCGGGCATGTGTGTATAGACATGAGCTTTAACGTAGCCGCACAAAAAATAGTCTAAAGACGTTAAATCGCACGATCTAGGCGGCCAATTGACCGGTCCCGAACGTGAAATAAAATGTTCACCGAACTCGCCTCTCAATAAGTCCATTGTTAAGCGTGCTGTGTGGCATGTGGCACCGTCTTGTTGAAACCACATGTCGTGCAAGTCAACAAGCTCTTGCATTTTGGGCAAAAAAAAGTTGGATATCATCTCACGGTAGCGCTCACCATTCACAGTTACGTTACGATTCGCATCATCTTGGAACGGTCCAATGATGCCACCAGCCCATAAACCGCACCAAACTGTGACTTTTTCTCGATGCATAAATAGCTCTTGCAATGCTTCTGGCTGATCTTCACTCCAAAATCGACAATTCGGCTTATTAACTTACCCATTGAGCCAAAAATGAGCTTCGTCGCTGAACACAAGAAGCGCGCGATGAATTTTCTTAACAGAGCACGCATTTTGATAATAAAATTCAATAATTTGCAAGCGTTGTTCGTTTGTAAGACGATTCATGGTTAAATTATAGACCAAACTGAAGATGTTTGACAGTGAAACAAAACACGAAACGTGCGTCAGCTGTTTAAACCAGTGCTGCCAAAAAGATAATAGCTAAAAAATCACCCATTATATTAGCGGAATATAACAAATCTTAAAATGTTGTTTATAGACATATTTTAACATAAAATAAGTAATGACGTAGAAAACAAAATAAATTTTCTGTAAATATTTTACTGGATAACCCCATTTCTTTAAATCTTAAAGTGAACGACGTCACGGGTAAAAGCTAGTTACAAAATAAAACATGGGTGGGGGTAGGTCTTTTTTGATCTACCTTGTATATATATTTTTAAGAAATGTTGCTTCTTTTTTTGGCAACTTTTAACACTTTTTCTCTTTTAGTTTTGGTACTTTCTTATTTTCAAAAAATTTGGCTAGAGATATTGTCCAGATTTAAGTGGGGTATATTTTAAGAGGTTAAAACGAAAAATGTTTTACTTTTGATACTTTTTCTCTTTTGGATAAATTTGGTATACAGATTGCATATGGTCGAGATCAAAATATACGGTATTTTTTAATGGATAAAATTGGGATAAAACTGTTACTTTTTATCTCTTCGAAAAATTTGGTATTCATATAAAACATAACCTAAATTAACGTACAGAGTACTTTCTGGGGGAAAAAAATGAGTCAAAGCTCGTACTTTTAGTACTTCGTTGCATTTGGTATAAAAAGTACAAAATATACGGCACTTTTTAAGGGGTAAAAAATGGATCAAATTGGTACTTTTTGTACTTTTTCGGAATGCGTATGGTCCATTGGCTGGAATATATTTAGGCGCCCATTCATTGCTTTTCATATCGACAACTATATGTAGGTTGCTCAAGATTATTGAGTGCTCAAAAACCGGACACAGCTGACTAGTCAGTACTGATGCATATATTCGTCACTGTTGACGTATTTTTTAGTTTTAATAAAACACTATTAAAATAAAACATCTCATTCAATTCTCATACAAATTTTTGTCTTTATTTAAAATAAAATTCAATATTTTTTTGGTTTCCAAAATAACTTAAATAAATAAATATTTTTTTTTTTTAACTAAATTTTTTAAATTAATTATGTTTTGTTTGCATTCGAAAACGTTTGCTGGATCAAACATCATTCAACAGTTTCTTAATTACATTAAACAAGCACCTTCTTACAAATAAAGTTCAGTCAATAAAAAGTGTTAAAAATAAAGCTAAACTTTTACCAATTTATTGGTCACGCTTATTTTTTGATTTTTTTTCTCTTTTAGATTGATTATTTTAGTTTAAATTAAAAAAATTGTCGTCATTTTATTTATTAACCCCTTTTTCTTTTATGTATTTTTGTTGCTTTACCCTATGGTGGGCACGTTCAACCGCTTTTCTTATACTTTTTTCATACTCCCCGGCTCCTAGGTTCTGAAAAACATCTAAAATATGAAGTAAAAAAAAGACAGAAATGTTAAATATTCAAAGACTAAAATTATTTAATGTCTGTACATACCTCTTACAATTTTATTTAGCAGCGTGAGATTTGACAACGGAAGTTTTCCCCACCTTCCATCCCAATTATATTTATATAGCAAATCATCTGCAAACGATGCACTAATAACACTGCCAACATCTAAAGAAACACCTTTAATTTTATGAATATAGGACTTCTGTAAAGAAGTTGAATTACTGTTTGAGCAAGTAAAATATATAAAATATTGTGATTGTTACCATGGCCTGAGCGTAATCGGAGTCTAGCTTCTCCTCTATTTCTTGCACTGCTGTTGTGGTCCGCAAGGGGAGCATGCTGGCGGTCTCATCAAGCCCTTGATCAGAAGTCTCTCCTGTCATGCGGCTGAGGTACTCTTGGGCTTTTTTTATGCCTACTTTACACTCCATTAGAATTTTAGCTTATTGATGGAACAGGTTGTATATTAGATCTTTCACTTCGTGCACTATCTTCGTTTTCTATTAACCTTCTATACATTTTAATTTTGGACTCAAATGTCTTTTTTTCCAATGATAGACAATTTTGCAAACGTCTTTTTTTCATAGTTATCTTTTATCACAAAAAGTATACTTTTATTATTTAATTTAATTTCTTAATAGGTATTTTCTATCTTATTGTCACTTTTTTATATTTTAATAGGTATTTGTGTTATTTTTATTGTCACTCAATTCTTGCTTTCTGTCAAGGCAAATATTATTTTTTATCACTCTTTATTGTCACTGTCAATTTTTATTTCACTTTTTTTATATTTATTTTAAATAATATAATGGGCGCACGTCACAATTTCATAAAATTCCTTTCGCTTTTAAAATTAATCTTGAATTTTTTACATATTTTACACATTCCATTCAAAAATGAAACTGTCTAACATACATTCGTTGTTTCACTCTTACATACGCATTTCATTCCTGGAGTAATTAGCGTTGCCACTAGCAAACATTTCTTCCTAAAATGTTTTTAACAACAGCAATTCCCAAAATTCCACCACTTTTTTTTAAAATAATTAATACAAATTTAGCTAAATTCTTATAATTATTAAAATTTATGAAACGTATTAACAGATATATTCAACATATTATTAAGTATATATAAAAATAAGAAGAAAAGATTAATAAAATTTGGGCTTTGCAAAATATTCCTAATTTGGTATACAAACGCACACGAGTGGCAACGCCACTTGTAACAATAAAAACAAACAAAAATAGTGCGTGTGTATTAGTTTCGGTCATCCCCCTGCAAATAATAGGACCAGTCCAAACACGCGTGTAAAGAGTAGTCCACAAGGGACCAGGACTAGTCCACAAGTAACCCAAACGTATGGAAAAAACCTGGTCTATTTAACATTACGATGTCCTAGGAGAGGACCATATAACCCACCTTTGGACCACTAAGGAGTAGTTTTAAAACTACTCCATGGTATATAACCCACCTTTGGACCAGTAAGGAGTAGTTTTAAAACTACTCCATGGTATACTCAAGAGGATTAGTTTTGAAGTCGTTTAAACACGAAAGCATGTCGTTAAAAAACGAAGACATGTCGTCTCACTACAAACACTTTTTAACAATGGCATGGTCCATGCTTGCATTACATCGGACTAGTCCATGGAGTAGTCCATTTTATCAAAATGGGTCAGGTGGTCCAATTTTATTTGCAGGGCCATTTCTTGTAGGGGAGCTATAGGAAAGTTGTAAAAAAAACTCATAAAATTCAGAAAAATGCATGAAATCTTTATTTGAATCGATAGTACGGTCCATATAATTAAATGTTTGAAGATTATTTCATGCAAATGTTGACCGTGATTGCGCCTCAAATGGTCCATCCGCTTAGTCCAATGTTGGCATTCTGTTTCCAACATTTCGGCCGGTATCTCACGAATAAATGCTTCAATCTTTTCTTCCAATGCGTCAATTGAAGCGGGCATGTGTGTATAGACATGAGCTTTAACGTAGCCGCACAAAAAATAGTCTAAAGACGTTAAATCGCACGATCTAGGCGGCCAATTGACCGGTCCCGAACGTGAAATAAAATGTTCACCGAACTCGCCTCTCAATAAGTCCATTGTTAAGCGTGCTGTGTGGCATGTGGCACCGTCTTGTTGAAACCACATGTCGTGCAAGTCAACAAGCTCTTGCATTTTGGGCAAAAAAAAAGTTGGATATCATCTCACGGTAGCGCTCACCATTCACAGTTACGTTACGATTCGCATCATCTTGGAACGGTCCAATGATGCCACCAGCCCATAAACCGCACCAAACTGTGACTTTTTCTCGATGCATAAATAGCTCTTGCAATGCTTCTGGCTGATCTTCACTCCAAAATCGACAATTCGGCTTATTAACTTACCCATTGAGCCAAAAATGAGCTTCGTCGCTGAACACAAGAAGCGCGCGATGAATTTTCTTAACAGAGCACGCATTTTGATAATAAAATTCAATAATTTGCAAGCGTTGTTCGTTTGTAAGACGATTCATGGTTAAATTATAGACCAAACTGAAGATGTTTGACAGTGAAACAAAACACGAAACGTGCGTCAGCTGTTTAAACCAGTGCTGCCAAAAAGATAATAGCTAAAAAATCACCCATTATATTAGCGGAATATAACAAATCTTAAAATGTTGTTTATAGACATATTTTAACATAAAATAAGTAATGACGTAGAAAACAAAATAAATTTTCTGTAAATATTTTACTGGATAACCCCATTTCTTTAAATCTTAAAGTGAACGACGTCACGGGTAAAAGCTAGTTACAAAATAAAACATGGGTGGGGGTAGGTCTTTTTTGATCTACCTTGTATATATATTTTTAAGAAATGTTGCTTCTTTTTTTGGCAACTTTTAACACTTTTTCTCTTTTAGTTTTGGTACTTTCTTATTTTCAAAAAATTTGGCTAGAGATATTGTCCAGAATTAAGTGGGGTATATTTTAAGAGGTTAAAACGAAAAATGTTTTACTTTTGATACTTTTTCTCTTTTGGATAAATTTGGTATACAGATTGCATATGGTCGAGATCAAAATATACGGTATTTTTTAATGGATAAAATTGGGATAAAACTGTTACTTTTTATCTCTTCGAAAAATTTGGTATTCATATAAAACATAACCTAAATTAACGTACAGAGTACTTTCTGGGGGAATAAAATGAGTCAAAGCTCGTACTTTTAGTACTTCGTTGCATTTGGTATAAAAAGTACAAAATATACGGCACTTTTTAAGGGGTAAAAAATGGATCAAATTGGTACTTTTTGTACTTTTTCGGAATGCGTATGGTCCATTGGCTGGAATATATTTAGGCGCCCATTCATTGCTTTTCATATCGACAACTATATGTAGGTTGCTCAAGATTATTGAGTGCTCAAAAACCGGACACAGCTGACTAGTCAGTACTGATGCATATAACGAACACAGCTGACCAGTCAGTACTGACGCATATACCGGCCACAGCTGACTAGTCAGTACTGATTCATATATTCGTCACTGTTGACGTATTTTTTAGTTTTAATAAAACACTATTAAAATAAAACATCTCATTCAATTCTCATACAAATTTTTGTCTTTATTTAAAATAAAATTCAATATTTTTTTGGTTTCCAAAATAACTTAAATAAATAAATATTTTTTTTTTTAACTAAATTTTTTAAATTAATTATGTTTTGTTTGCATTCGAAAACGTTTGCTGGATCAAACATCATTCAACAGTTTCTTAATTACATTAAACAAGCACCTTCTTACAAATAAAGTTCAGTCAATAAAAAGTGTTTAAAATAAAGCTAAACTTTTACCAATTTATTGGTCACGCTTATTTTTTGATTTTTTTTCTCTTTTAGATTGATTATTTTAGTTTAAATTAAAAAAATTGTCGTCATTTTATTTATTAACCCCTTTTTCTTTTATGTATTTTTGTTGCTTTACCCTATGGTGGGCACGTTCAACCGCTTTTCTTATACTTTTTTCATACTCCCCGGCTCCTAGGTTCTGAAAAACATCTAAAATATGAAGTAAAAAAAAAGACAGAAATGTTAAATATTCAAAGACTAAAATTATTTAATGTCTGTACATACCTCTTACAATTTTATTTAGCAGCGTGAGATTTGACAACGGAAGTTTTCCCCACCTTCCATCCCAATTATATTTATATAGCAAATCATCTGCAAACGATGCACTAATAACACTGCCAACATCTAAAGAAACACCTTTAATTTTATGAATATAGGACTTCTGTAAAGAAGTTGAATTACTGTTTGAGCAAGTAAAATATATAAAATATTGTGATTGTTACCATGGCCTGAGCGTAATCGGAGTCTAGCTTCTCCTCTATTTCTTGCACTGCTGTTGTGGTCCGCAAGGGGAGCATACTGGCGGTCTCATCAAGCCCTTGATCAGAAGTCTCTCCTGTCATGCGGCTGAGGTACTCTTGGGCTTTTTTTATGCCTACTTTACACTCCATTAGAATTTTAGCTTATTGATGGAACAGGTTGTATATTAGATCTTTCACTTCGTGCACTATCTTCGTTTTCTATTAACCTTCTATACATTTTAATTTTGGACTCAAATGTCTTTTTTTCCAATGATAGACAATTTTGCAAACGTCTTTTTTTCATAGTTATCTTTTATCACAAAAAGTATACTTTTATTATTTAATTTAATTTCTTAATAGGTATTTTCTATCTTATTGTCACTTTTTTATATTTTAATAGGTATTTGTGTTATTTTTATTGTCACTCAATTCTTGCTTTCTGTCAAGGCAAATATTATTTTTTATCACTCTTTATTGTCACTGTCAATTTTTATTTCACTTTTTTTATATTTATTTTAAATAATATAATGGGCGCACGTCACAATTTCATAAAATTCCTTTCGCTTTTAAAATTAATCTTGAATTTTTTACATATTTTACACATTCCATTCAAAAATGAAACTGTCTAACATACATTCGTTGTTTCACTCTTACATACGCATTTCATTCCTGGAGTAATTAGCGTTGCCACTAGCAAACATTTCTTCCTAAAATGTTTTTAACAACAGCAATTCCCAAAATTCCACCACTTTTTTTTTAAATAATTAATACAAATTTAGCTAAATTCTTATAATTATTAAAATTTATGAAACGTATTAACAGATATATTCAACATATTATTAAGTATATATAAAAATAAGAAGAAAAGATTAATAAAATTTGGGCTTTGCAAAATATTCCTAATTTGGTATACAAACGCACACGAGTGGCAACGCCACTTGTAACAATAAAAACAACCAAAAATAGTGCGTGTGTATTAGTTTCGGTCATCCATTTCTTGTAGGGGAGCTATAGGAAAGTTGTAAAAAAAACTCATAAAATTCAGAAAAATGCATGAAATCTTTATTTGAATCGATAGTACGGTCCATATAATTAAATGTTTGAAGATTATTTCATGCAAATGTTGACCGTGATTGCGCCTCAAATGGTCCATCCGCTTAGTCCAATGTTGGCATTCTGTTTCCAACATTTCGGCCGGTATCTCACGAATAAATGCTTCAATGTTTTCTTCCAATGCGTCAATTGAAGCGGGCATGTGTGTATAGACATGAGCTTTAACGTAGCCGCACAAAAAATAGTCTAAAGACGTTAAATCGCACGATCTAGGCGGCCAATTGACCGGTCCCGAACGTGAAATAAAATGTTCACCGAACTCGCCTCTCAATAAGTCCATTGTTAAGCGTGCTGTGTGGCATGTGGCACCGTCTTGTTGAAACCACATGTCGTGCAAGTCAACAAGCTCTTGCATTTTGGGCAAAAAAAAGTTGGATATCATCTCACGGTAGCGCTCACCATTCACAGTTACGTTACGATTCGCATCATCTTGGAACGGTCCAATGATGCCACCAGCCCATAAACCGCACCAAACTGTGACTTTTTCTCGATGCATAAATAGCTCTTGCAATGCTTCTGGCTGATCTTCACTCCAAAATCGACAATTCGGCTTATTAACTTACCCATTGAGCCAAAAATGAGCTTCGTCGCTGAACACAAGAAGCGCGCGATGAATTTTCTTAATAGAGCACGCATTTTGATAATAAAATTCAATAATTTGCAAGCGTTGTTCGTTTGTAAGACGATTCATGGTTAAATTATAGACCAAACTGAAGATGTTTGACAGTGAAACAAAACACGAAACGTGCGTCAGCTGTTTAAACCAGTGCTGCCAAAAAGATAATAGCTAAAAAATCACCCATTATATTAGCGGAATATAACAAATCTTAAAATGTTGTTTATAGACATATTTTAACATAAAATAAGTAATGACGTAGAAAACAAAATAAATTTTCTGTAAATATTTTACTGGATAACCCCATTTCTTTAAATCTTAAAGTGAACGACGTCACGGGTAAAAGCTAGTTACAAAATAAAACATGGGTGGGGGTAGGTCTTTTTTGATCTACCTTGTATATATATTTTTAAGAAATGTTGCTTCTTTTTTTGGCAACTTTTAACACTTTTTCTCTTTTAGTTTTGGTACTTTCTTATTTTCAAAAAATTTGGCTAGAGATATTGTCCAGATTTAAGTGGGGTATATTTTAAGAGGTTAAAACGAAAAATGTTTTACTTTTGATACTTTTTCTCTTTTGGATAAATTTGGTATACAGATTGCATATGGTCGAGATCAAAATATACGGTATTTTTTAATGGATAAAATTGGGATAAAACTGTTACTTTTTATCTCTTCGAAAAATTTGGTATTCATATAAAACATAACCTAAATTAACGTACAGAGTACTTTCTGGGGGAATAAAATGAGTCAAAGCTCGTACTTTTAGTACTTCGTTGCATTTGGTATAAAAAGTACAAAATATACGGCACTTTTTATGGGGTAAAAAATGGATCAAATTGGTACTTTTTGTACTTTTTCGGAATGCGTATGGTCCATTGGCTGGAATATATTTAGGCGCCCATTCATTGCTTTTCATATCGACAACTATATGTAGGTTGCTCAAGATTATTGAGTGCTCAAAAACCGGACACAGCTGACTAGTCAGTACTGATGCATATAACGGACACAGCTGACCAGTCAGTACTGACTGGTCAGTACTGACGCATATACCGGCCACAGCTGACTAGTCAGTACTGATTCATATATTCGTCACTGTTGACGTATTTTTTAGTTTTAATAAAACACTATTAAAATAAAACATCTCATTCAATTCTCATACAAATTTTTGTCTTTATTTAAAATAAAATTCAATATTTTTTTGGTTTCCAAAATAACTTAAATAAATAAATTTTTTTTTTTTTTAACTAAATTTTTTAAATTAATTATGTTTTGTTTGCATTCGAAAACGTTTGCTGGATCAAACATCATTCAACAGTTTCTTAATTACATTAAACAAGCACCTTCTTACAAATAAAGTTCAGTCAATAAAAAGTGTTAAAAATAAAGCTAAACTTTTACCAATTTATTGGTCACGCTTATTTTTTGATTTTTTTTCTCTTTTAGATTGATTATTTTAGTTTAAATTAAAAAAATTGTCGTCATTTTATTTATTAACCCCTTTTTCTTTTATGTATTTTTGTTGCTTTACCCTATGGTGGGCACGTTCAACCGCTTTTCTTATACTTTTTTCATACTCCCCGGCTCCTAGGTTCTGAAAAACATCTAAAATATGAAGTAAAAAAAAAGACAGAAATGTTAAATATTCAAAGACTAAAATTATTTAATGTCTGTACATACCGCTTACAATTTTATTTAGCAGCGTGAGATTTGACAACGGAAGTTTTCCCCACCTTCCATCCCAATTATATTTATATAGCAAATCATCTGCAAACGATGCACTAATAACACTGCCAACATCTAAAGAAACACCTTTAATTTTATGAATATAGGACTTCTGTAAAGAAGTTGAATTACTGTTTGAGCAAGTAAAATATATAAAATATTGTGATTGTTACCATGGCCTGAGCGTAATCGGAGTCTAGCTTCTCCTCTATTTCTTGCACTGCTGTCGTGGTCCGCAAGGGGAGCATGCTGGCGGTCTCATCAAGCCCTTGATCAGAAGTCTCTCCTGTCATGCGGCTGAGGTACTCTTGGGCTTTTTTTATGCCTACTTTACACTCCATTAGAATTTTAGCTTATTGATGGAACAGGTTGTATATTAGATCTTTCACTTCGTGCACTATCTTCGTTTTCTATTAACCTTCTATACATTTTAATTTTGGACTCAAATGTCTTTTTTTCCAATGATAGACAATTTTGCAAACGTCTTTTTTTCATAGTTATCTTTTATCACAAAAAGTATACTTTTATTATTTAATTTAATTTCTTAATAGGTATTTTCTATCTTATTGTCACTTTTTTATATTTTAATAGGTATTTGTGTTATTTTTATTGTCACTCAATTCTTGCTTTCTGTCAAGGCAAATATTATTTTTTATCACTCTTTATTGTCACTGTCAATTTTTATTT
This sequence comes from Pollenia angustigena, assembly GCA_930367215.1. Taxonomy (NCBI): domain Eukaryota; kingdom Metazoa; phylum Arthropoda; class Insecta; order Diptera; family Polleniidae; genus Pollenia; species Pollenia angustigena. The sequence goes on from OV884058.1 coordinate 128,907,885, forward strand.
CACTTTTTTTATATTTATTTTAAATAATATAATGGGCGCACGTCACAATTTCATAAAATTCCTTTCGCTTTTAAAATTAATCTTGAATTTTTTACATATTTTACACATTCCATTCAAAAATGAAACTGTCTAACATACATTCGTTGTTTCACTCTTACATACGCATTTCATTCCTGGAGTAATTAGCGTTGCCACTAGCAAACATTTCTTCCTAAAATGTTTTTAACAACAGCAATTCCCAAAATTCCACCACTTTTTTTTTAAATAATTAATACAAATTTAGCTAAATTCTTATAATTATTAAAATTTATGAAACGTATTAACAGATATATTCAACATATTATTAAGTATATATAAAAATAAGAAGAAAAGATTAATAAAATTTGGGCTTTGCAAAATATTCCTAATTTGGTATACAAACGCACACGAGTGGCAACGCCACTTGTAACAATAAAAACAACCAAAAATAGTGCGTGTGTATTAGTTTCGGTCATCCATTTCTTGTAGGGGAGCTATAGGAAAGTTGTAAAAAAAACTCATAAAATTCAGAAAAATGCATGAAATCTTTATTTGAATCGATAGTACGGTCCATATAATTAAATGTTTGAAGATTATTTCATGCAAATGTTGACCGTGATTGCGCCTCAAATGGTCCATCCGCTTAGTCCAATGTTGGCATTCTGTTTCCAACATTTCGGCCGGTATCTCACGAATAAATGCTTCAATGTTTTCTTCCAATGCGTCAATTGAAGCGGGCATGTGTGTATAGACATGAGCTTTAACGTAGCCGCACAAAAAATAGTCTAAAGACGTTAAATCGCACGATCTAGGCGGCCAATTGACCGGTCCCGAACGTGAAATAAAATGTTCACCGAACTCGCCTCTCAATAAGTCCATTGTTAAGCGTGCTGTGTGGCATGTGGCACCGTCTTGTTGAAACCACATGTCGTGCAAGTCAACAAGCTCTTGCATTTTGGGCAAAAAAAAGTTGGATATCATCTCACGGTAGCGCTCACCATTCACAGTTACGTTACGATTCGCATCATCTTGGAACGGTCCAATGATGCCACCAGCCCATAAACCGCACCAAACTGTGACTTTTTCTCGATGCATAAATAGCTCTTGCAATGCTTCTGGCTGATCTTCACTCCAAAATCGACAATTCGGCTTATTAACTTACCCATTGAGCCAAAAATGAGCTTCGTCGCTGAACACAAGAAGCGCGCGATGAATTTTCTTAATAGAGCACGCATTTTGATAATAAAATTCAATAATTTGCAAGCGTTGTTCGTTTGTAAGACGATTCATGGTTAAATTATAGACCAAACTGAAGATGTTTGACAGTGAAACAAAACACGAAACGTGCGTCAGCTGTTTAAACCAGTGCTGCCAAAAAGATAATAGCTAAAAAATCACCCATTATATTAGCGGAATATAACAAATCTTAAAATGTTGTTTATAGACATATTTTAACATAAAATAAGTAATGACGTAGAAAACAAAATAAATTTTCTGTAAATATTTTACTGGATAACCCCATTTCTTTAAATCTTAAAGTGAACGACGTCACGGGTAAAAGCTAGTTACAAAATAAAACATGGGTGGGGGTAGGTCTTTTTTGATCTACCTTGTATATATATTTTTAAGAAATGTTGCTTCTTTTTTTGGCAACTTTTAACACTTTTTCTCTTTTAGTTTTGGTACTTTCTTATTTTCAAAAAATTTGGCTAGAGATATTGTCCAGATTTAAGTGGGGTATATTTTAAGAGGTTAAAACGAAAAATGTTTTACTTTTGATACTTTTTCTCTTTTGGATAAATTTGGTATACAGATTGCATATGGTCGAGATCAAAATATACGGTATTTTTTAATGGATAAAATTGGGATAAAACTGTTACTTTTTATCTCTTCGAAAAATTTGGTATTCATATAAAACATAACCTAAATTAACGTACAGAGTACTTTCTGGGGGAATAAAATGAGTCAAAGCTCGTACTTTTAGTACTTCGTTGCATTTGGTATAAAAAGTACAAAATATACGGCACTTTTTAAGGGGTAAAAAATGGATCAAATTGGTACTTTTTGTACTTTTTCGGAATGCGTATGGTCCATTGGCTGGAATATATTTAGGCGCCCATTCATTGCTTTTCATATCGACAACTATATGTAGGTTGCTCAAGATTATTGAGTGCTCAAAAACCGGACACAGCTGACTAGTCAGTACTGATGCATATAACGGACACAGCTGACCAGTCAGTACTGACTGGTCAGTACTGACGCATATACCGGCCACAGCTGACTAGTCAGTACTGATTCATATATTCGTCACTGTTGACGTATTTTTTAGTTTTAATAAAACACTATTAAAATAAAACATCTCATTCAATTCTCATACAAATTTTTGTCTTTATTTAAAATAAAATTCAATATTTTTTTGGTTTCCAAAATAACTTAAATAAATAAATTTTTTTTTTTTTTAACTAAATTTTTTAAATTAATTATGTTTTGTTTGCATTCGAAAACGTTTGCTGGATCAAACATCATTCAACAGTTTCTTAATTACATTAAACAAGCACCTTCTTACAAATAAAGTTCAGTCAATAAAAAGTGTTAAAAATAAAGCTAAACTTTTACCAATTTATTGGTCACGCTTATTTTTTGATTTTTTTTCTCTTTTAGATTGATTATTTTAGTTTAAATTAAAAAAATTGTCGTCATTTTATTTATTAACCCCTTTTTCTTTTATGTATTTTTGTTGCTTTACCCTATGGTGGGCACGTTCAACCGCTTTTCTTATACTTTTTTCATACTCCCCGGCTCCTAGGTTCTGAAAAACATCTAAAATATGAAGTAAAAAAAAAGACAGAAATGTTAAATATTCAAAGACTAAAATTATTTAATGTCTGTACATACCGCTTACAATTTTATTTAGCAGCGTGAGATTTGACAACGGAAGTTTTCCCCACCTTCCATCCCAATTATATTTATATAGCAAATCATCTGCAAACGATGCACTAATAACACTGCCAACATCTAAAGAAACACCTTTAATTTTATGAATATAGGACTTCTGTAAAGAAGTTGAATTACTGTTTGAGCAAGTAAAATATATAAAATATTGTGATTGTTACCATGGCCTGAGCGTAATCGGAGTCTAGCTTCTCCTCTATTTCTTGCACTGCTGTTGTGGTCCGCAAGGGGAGCATGCTGGCGGTCTCATCAAGCCCTTGATCAGAAGTCTCTCCTGTCATGCGGCTGAGGTACTCTTGGGCTTTTTTTATGCCTACTTTACACTCCATTAGAATTTTAGCTTATTGATGGAACAGGTTGTATATTAGATCTTTCACTTCGTGCACTATCTTCGTTTTCTATTAACCTTCTATACATTTTAATTTTGGACTCAAATGTCTTTTTTTCCAATGATAGACAATTTTGCAAACGTCTTTTTTTCATAGTTATCTTTTATCACAAAAAGTATACTTTTATTATTTAATTTAATTTCTTAATAGGTATTTTCTATCTTATTGTCACTTTTTTATATTTTAATAGGTATTTGTGTTATTTTTATTGTCACTCAATTCTTGCTTTCTGTCAAGGCAAATATTATTTTTTATCACTCTTTATTGTCACTGTCAATTTTTATTTCACTTTTTTTATATTTATTTTAAATAATATAATGGGCGCACGTCACAATTTCATAAAATTCCTTTCGCTTTTAAAATTAATCTTGAATTTTTTACATATTTTACACATTCCATTCAAAAATGAAACTGTCTAACATACATTCGTTGTTTCACTCTTACATACGCATTTCATTCCTGGAGTAATTAGCGTTGCCACTAGCAAACATTTCTTCCTAAAATGTTTTTAACAACAGCAATTCCCAAAATTCCACCACTTTTTTTTTAAATAATTAATACAAATTTAGCTAAATTCTTATAATTATTAAAATTTATGAAACGTATTAACAGATATATTCAACATATTATTAAGTATATATAAAAATAAGAAGAAAAGATTAATAAAATTTGGGCTTTGCAAAATATTCCTAATTTGGTATACAAACGCACACGAGTGGCAACGCCACTTGTAACAATAAAAACAAACAAAAATAGTGCGTGTGTATTAGTTTCGGTCATCCATTTCTTGTAGGGGAGCTATAGGAAAGTTGTAAAAAAAACTCATAAAATTCAGAAAAATGCATGAAATCTTTATTTGAATCGATAGTACGGTCCATATAATTAAATGTTTGAAGATTATTTCATGCAAATGTTGACCGTGATTGCGCCTCAAATGGTCCATCCGCTTAGTCCAATGTTGGCATTCTGTTTCCAACATTTCGGCCGGTATTTCACGAATAAATGCTTCAATGTTTTCTTCCAATGCGTCAATTGAAGCGGGCATGTGTGTATAGACATGAGCTTTAACGTAGCCGCACAAAAAATAGTCTAAAGACGTTAAATCGCACGATCTAGGCGGCCAATTGACCGGTCCCGAACGTGAAATAAAATGTTCACCGAACTCGCCTCTCAATAAGTCCATTGTTAAGCGTGCTGTGTGGCATGTGGCACCGTCTTGTTGAAACCACATGTCGTGCAAGTCAACAAGCTCTTGCATTTTGGGCAAAAAAAAGTTGGATATCATCTCACGGTAGCGCTCACCATTCACAGTTACGTTACGATTCGCATCATCTTGGAACGGTCCAATGATGCCACCAGCCCATAAACCGCACCAAACTGTGACTTTTTCTCGATGCATAAATAGCTTTTGCAATGCTTCTGGCTGATCTTCACTCCAAAATCGACAATTCGGCTTATTAACTTACCCATTGAGCCAAAAATGAGCTTCGTCGCTGAACACAAGAAGCGCGCGATGAATTTTCTTAACAGAGCACGCATTTTGATAATAAAATTCAATAATTTGCAAGCGTTGTTCGTTTGTAAGACGATTCATGGTTAAATTATAGACCAAACTTAAGATGTTTGACAGTGAAACAAAACACGAAACGTGCGTCAGCTGTTTAAACAAGTGCTGCCAAAAAGATAATAGCTAAAAAATCACCCATTATATTAGCGGAATATAACAAATCTTAAAATGTTGTTTATAGACATATTTTAACATAAAATAAGTAATGACGTAGAAAACAAAATAAATTTTCTGTAAATATTTTACTGGATAACCCCATTTCTTTAAATCTTAAAGTGAACGACGTCACGGGTAAAAGCTAGTTACAAAATAAAACATGGGTGGGGGTAGGTCTTTTTTGATCTACCTTGTATATATATTTTTAAGAAATGTTGCTTCTTTTTTTGGCAACTTTTAACACTTTTTCTCTTTTAGTTTTGGTACTTTCTTATTTTCAAAAAATTTGGCTAGAGATATTGTCCAGATTTAAGTGGGGTATATTTTAAGAGGTTAAAACGAAAAATGTTTTACTTTTGATACTTTTTCTCTTTTGGATAAATTTGGTATACAGATTGCATATGGTCGAGATCAAAATATACGGTATTTTTTAATGGATAAAATTGGGATAAAACTGTTACTTTTTATCTCTTCGAAAAATTTGGTATTCATATAAAACATAACCTAAATTAACGTACAGAGTACTTTCTGGGGGAATAAAATGAGTCAAAGCTCGTACTTTTAGTACTTCGTTGCATTTGGTATAAAAAGTACAAAATATACGGCACTTTTTAAGGGGTAAAAAATGGATCAAATTGGTACTTTTTGTACTTTTTCGGAATGCGTATGGTCCATTGGCTGGAATATATTTAGGCGCCCATTCATTGCTTTTCATATCGACAACTATATGTAGGTTGCTCAAGATTATTGAGTGCTCAAAAACCGGACACAGCTGACTAGTCAGTACTGATGCATATAACGGACACAGCTGACCAGTCAGTACTGACTGGTCAGTACTGACGCATATACCGGCCACAGCTGACTAGTCAGTACTGATTCATATATTCGTCACTGTTGACGTATTTTTTAGTTTTAATAAAACACTATTAAAATAAAACATCTCATTCAATTCTCATACAAATTTTTGTCTTTATTTAAAATAAAATTCAATATTTTTTTGGTTTCCAAAATAACTTAAATAAATAAATATTTTTTTTTTAACTAAATTTTTTAAATTAATTATGTTTTGTTTGCATTCGAAAACGTTTGCTGGATCAAACATCATTCAACAGTTTCTTAATTACATTAAACAAGCACCTTCTTACAAATAAAGTTCAGTCAATAAAAAGTGTTAAAAATAAAGCTAAACTTTTACCAATTTATTGGTCACGCTTATTTTTTGATTTTTTTTCTCTCTTAGATTGATTATTTTAGTTTAAATTTAAAAAATTGTCGTCATTTTATTTATTAACCCCTTTTTCTTTTATGTATTTTTGTTGCTTTACCCTATGGTGGGCACGTTCAACCGCTTTTCTTATACTTTTTTCATACTCCCCGGCTCCTAGGTTCTGAAAAACATCTAAAATATGAAGTAAAAAAAAAGACAGAAATGTTAAATATTCAAAGACTAAAATTATTTAATGTCTGTACATACCTCTTACAATTTTATTTAGCAGCGTGAGATTTGACAACGGAAGTTTTCCCCACCTTCCATCCCAATTATATTTATATAGCAAATCATCTGCAAACGATGCACTAATAACACTGCCAACATCTAAAGAAACACCTTTAATTTTATGAATATAGGACTTCTGTAAAGAAGTTGAATTACTGTTTGAGCAAGTAAAATATATAAAATATTGTGATTGTTACCATGGCCTGAGCGTAATCGGAGTCTAGCTTCTCCTCTATTTCTTGCACTGCTGTTGTGGTCCGCAAGGGGAGCATGCTGGCGGTCTCATCAAGCCCTTGATCAGAAGTCTCTCCTGTCATGCGGCTGAGGTACTCTTGGGCTTTTTTTATGCCTACTTTACACTCCATTAGAATTTTAGCTTATTGATGGAACAGGTTGTATATTAGATCTTTCACTTCGTGCACTATCTTCGTTTTCTATTAACCTTCTATACATTTTAATTTTGGACTCAAATGTCTTTTTTTTCCAATGATAGACAATTTTGCAAACGTCTTTTTTCATAGTTATCTTTTATCACAAAAAGTATACTTTTATTATTTAATTTAATTTCTTAATAGGTATTTTCTATCTTATTTTCACTTTTTTATATTTTAATAGGTATTTGTGTTATTTTTATTGTCACTCAATTCTTGCTTTCTGTCAAGGCAAATATTATTTTTTATCACTCTTTATTGTCACTGTCAATTTTTATTTCACTTTTTTTATATTTATTTTAAATAATATAATGGGCGCACGTCACGATTTCATAAAATTCCTTTCGCTTTTAAAATTAATCTTGAATTTTTTACATATTTTACACATTCCATTCAAAAATGAAACTGTCTAACATACATTCGTTGTTTCACTCTTACATACGCATTTCATTCCTGGAGTAATTAGCGTTGCCACTAGCAAACATTTCTTAACAACAGCAATTCCCAAAATTCCACCACTTTTTTTTTAAATAATTAATACAAATTTAGCTAAATTCTTATAATTATTAAAATTTATGAAACGTATTAACAGATATATTCAACATATTATTAAGTATATATAAAAATAAGAAGAAAAGATTAATAAAATTTGGGCTTTGCAAAATATTCCTAATTTGGTATACAAACGCACACGAGTGGCAACGCCACTTGTAACAATAAAAACAAACAAAAATAGTGCGTGTGTATTAGTTTCGGTCATCCATTTCTTGTAGGGGAGCTATAGGAAAGTTGTAAAAAAAACTCATAAAATTCAGAAAAATGCATGAAATCTTTATTTGAATCGATAGTACGGTCCATATAATTAAATGTTTGAAGATTATTTCATGCAAATGTTGACCGTGATTGCGCCTCAAATGGTCCATCCGCTTAGTCCAATGTTGGCATTCTGTTTCCAACATTTCGGCCGGTATCTCACGAATAAATGCTTCAATCTTTTCTTCCAATGCGTCAATTGAAGCGGGCATGTGTGTATAGACATGAGCTTTAACGTAGCCGCACAAAAAATAGTCTAAAGACGTTAAATCGCACGATCTAGGCGGCCAATTGACCGGTCCCGAACGTGAAATAAAATGTTCACCGAACTCGCCTCTCAATAAGTCCATTGTTAAGCGTGCTGTGTGGCATGTGGCACCGTCTTGTTGAAACCACATGTCGTGCAAGTCAACAAGCTCTTGCATTTTGGGCAAAAAAAAAAGTTGGATATCATCTCACGGTAGCGCTCACCATTCACAGTTACGTTACGATTCGCATCATCTTGGAACGGTCCAATGATGCCACCAGCCCATAAACCGCACCAAACTGTGACTTTTTCTCGATGCATAAATAGCTCTTGCAATGCTTCTGGCTGATCTTCACTCCAAAATCGACAATTCGGCTTATTAACTTACCCATTGAGCCAAAAATGAGATTCGTCGCTGAACACAAGAAGCGCGCGATGAATTTTCTTAACAGAGCACGCATTTTGATAATAAAATTCAATAATTTGCAAGCGTTGTTCGTTTGTAAGACGATTCATGGTTAAATTATAGACCAAACTGAAGATGTTTGACAGTGAAACAAAACACGAATCGTGCGTCAGCTGTTTAAACCAGTGCTGCAAAAAAGATAATAGCTAAAAAATCACCCATTATATTAGCGGAATATAACAAATCTTAAAATGTTGTTTATAGACATATTTTAACATAAAATAAGTAATGACGTAGAAAACAAAATAAATTTTCTGTAAATATTTTACTGGATAACCCCATTTCTTTAAATCTTAAAGTGAACGACGTCGCGGGTAAAAGCTAGTTACAAAATAAAACATGGGTGGGGGTAGGTCTTTTTTGATCTACCTTGTATATATATTTTTAAGAAATGTTGCTTCTTTTTTTGGCAACTTTTAACACTTTTTCTCTTTTAGTTTTGGTACTTTCTTATTTTCAAAAAATTTGGCTAGAGATATTGTCCAGATTTAAGTGGGGTATATTTTAAGAGGTTAAAACGAAAAATGTTTTACTTTTGATACTTTTTCTCTTTTGGATAAATTTGGTATACAGATTGCATATGGTCGAGATCAAAATATACGGTATTTTTTAATGGATAAAATTGGGATAAAACTGTTACTTTTTATCTCTTCGAAAAATTTGGTATTCATATAAAACATAACCTAAATTAACGTACAGAGTACTTTCTGGGGGAATAAAATGAGTCAAAGCTCGTACTTTTAGTACTTCGTTGCATTTGGTATAAAAAGTACAAAATATACGGCACTTTTTAAGGGGTAAAAAATGGATCAAATTGGTACTTTTTGTACTTTTTCGGAATGCGTATGGTCCATTGGCTGGAATATATTTAGGCGCCCATTCATTGCTTTTCATATCGACAACTATATGTAGGTTGCTCAAGATTATTGAGTGCTCAAAAACCGGACACAGCTGACTAGTCAGTACTGATGCATATAACGGACACAGCTGACCAGTCAGTACTGACGCATATACCGGCCACAGCTGACTAGTCAGTACTGATTCATATATTCGTCACTGTTGACGTATTTTTTAGTTTTAATAAAACACTATTAAAATAAAACATCTCATTCAATTCTCATACAAATTTTTGTCTTTATTTAAAATAAAATTCAATATTTTTTTGGTTTCCAAAATAACTTAAATAAATAAATATTTTTTTTTTTTAACTAAATTTTTTAAATTAATTATGTTTTGTTTGCATTCGAAAACGTTTGCTGGATCAAACATCATTCAACAGTTTCTTAATTACATTAAACAAGCACCTTCTTACAAATAAAGTTCAGTCAATAAAAAGTGTTAAAAATAAAGCTAAACTTTTACCAATTTATTGGTCACGCTTATTTTTTGATTTTTTTTCTCTTTTAGATTGATTATTTTAGTTTAAATTAAAAAAATTGTCGTCATTTTATTTATTAACCCCTTTTTCTTTTATGTATTTTTGTTGCTTTACCCTATGGTGGGCACGTTCAACCGCTTTTCTTATACTTTTTTCATACTCCCCGGCTCCTAGGTTCTGAAAAACATCTAAAATATGAAGTAAAAAAAAAGACAGAAATGTTAAATATTCAAAGACTAAAATTATTTAATGTCTGTACATATGTACCTCTTACAATTTTATTTAGCAGCGTGAGATTTGACAACGGAAGTTTTCCCCACCTTCCATCCCAATTATATTTATATAGCAAATCATCTGCAAACGATGCACTAATAACACTGCCAACATCTAAAGAAACACCTTTAATTTTATGAATATAGGACTTCTGTAAAGAAGTTGAATTACTGTTTGAGCAAGTAAAATATATAAAATATTGTGATTGTTACCATGGCCTGAGCGTAATCGGAGTCTAGCTTCTCCTCTATTTCTTGCACTGCTGTTGTGGTCCGCAAGGGGAGCATACTGGCGGTCTCATCAAGCCCTTGATCAGAAGTCTCTCCTGTCATGCGGCTGAGGTACTCTTGGGCTTTTTTTATGCCTACTTTACACTCCATTAGAATTTTAGCTTATTGATGGAACAGGTTGTATATTAGATCTTTCACTTCGTGCACTATCTTCGTTTTCTATTAACCTTCTATACATTTTAATTTTGGACTCAAATGTCTTTTTTTCCAATGATAGACAATTTTGCAAACGTCTTTTTTTCATAGTTATCTTTTATCACAAAAAGTATACTTTTATTATTTAATTTAATTTCTTAATAGGTATTTTCTATCTTATTGTCACTTTTTTATATTTTAATAGGTATTTGTGTTATTTTTATTGTCACTCAATTCTTGCTTTCTGTCAAGGCAAATATTATTTTTTATCACTCTTTATTGTCACTGTCAATTTTTATTTCACTTTTTTTATATTTATTTTAAATAATATAATGGGCGCACGTCACAATTTCATAAAATTCCTTTCGCTTTTAAAATTAATCTTGAATTTTTTACATATTTTACACATTCCATTCAAAAATGAAACTGTCTAACATACATTCGTTGTTTCACTCTTACATACGCATTTCATTCCTGGAGTAATTAGCGTTGCCACTAGCAAACATTTCTTCCTAAAATGTTTTTAACAACAGCAATTCCCAAAATTCCACCACTTTTTTTTTAAATAATTAATACAAATTTAGCTAAATTCTTATAATTATTAAAATTTATGAAACGTATTAACAGATATATTCAACATATTATTAAGTATATATAAAAATAAGAAGAAAAGATTAATAAAATTTGGGCTTTGCAAAATATTCCTAATTTGGTATACAAACGCACACGAGTGGCAACGCCACTTGTAACAATAAAAACAAACAAAAATAGTGCGTGTGTATTAGTTTCGGTCATCCATTTCTTGTAGGGGAGCTATAGGAAAGTTGTAAAAAAAACTCATAAAATTCAGAAAAATGCATGAAATCTTTATTTGAATCGATAGTACGGTCCATATAATTAAATGTTTGAAGATTATTTCATGCAAATGTTGACCGTGATTGCGCCTCAAATGGTCCATCCGCTTAGTCCAATGTTGGCATTCTGTTTCCAACATTTCGGCCGGTATCTCACGAATAAATGCTTCAATGTTTTCTTCCAATGCGTCAATTGAAGCGGGCATGTGTGTATAGACATGAGCTTTAACGTAGCCGCACAAAAAATAGTCTAAAGACGTTAAATCGCACGATCTAGGCGGCCAATTGACCGGTCCCGAACGTGAAATAAAATGTTCACCGAACTCGCCTCTCAATAAGTCCATTGTTAAGCGTGCTGTGTGGCATGTGGCACCGTCTTGTTGAAACCACATGTCGTGCAAGTCAACAAGCTCTTGCATTTTGGGCAAAAAAAAGTTGGATATCATCTCACGGTAGCGCTCACCATTCACAGTTACGTTACGATTCGCATCATCTTGGAACGGTCCAATGATGCCACCAGCCCATAAACCGCACCAAACTGTGACTTTTTCTCGATGCATAAATAGCTCTTGCAATGCTTCTGGCTGATCTTCACTCCAAAATCGACAATTCGGCTTATTAACTTACCCATTGAGCCAAAAATGAGCTTCGTCGCTGAACACAAGAAGCGCGCGATGAATTTTCTTAACAGAGCACGCATTTTGATAATAAAATTCAATAATTTGCAAGCGTTGTTCGTTTGTAAGACGGTTCATGGTTAAATTATAGACCAAACTGAAGATGTTTGACAGTGAAACAAAACACGAAACGTGCGTCAGCTGTTTAAACCAGTGCTGCCAAAAAAGATAATAGCTAAAAAATCACCCATTATATTAGCGGAATATAACAAATCTTAAAATGTTGTTTATAGACATATTTTAACATAAAATAAGTAATGACGTAGAAAACAAAATAAATTTTCTGTAAATATTTTACTGGATAACCCCATTTCTTTAAATCTTAAAGTGAACGACGTCACGGGTAAAAGCTAGTTACAAAATAAAACATGGGTGGGGGTAGGTCTTTTTTGATCTACCTTGTATATATATTTTTAAGAAATGTTGCTTCTTTTTTTGGCAACTTTTAACACTTTTTCTCTTTTAGTTTTGGTACTTTCTTATTTTCAAAAAATTTGGCTAGAGATATTGTCCAGATTTAAGTGGGGTATATTTTAAGAGGTTAAAACGAAAAATGTTTTACTTTTGATACTTTTTCTCTTTTGGATAAATTTGGTATACAGATTGCATATGGTCGAGATCAAAATATACGGTATTTTTTAATGGATAAAATTGGGATAAAACTGTTACTTTTTATCTCTTCGAAAAATTTGGTATTCATATAAAACATAACCTAAATTAACGTACAGAGTACTTTCTGGGGGAATAAAATGAGTCAAAGCTCGTACTTTTAGTACTTCGTTGCATTTGGTATAAAAAGTACAAAATATACGGCACTTTTTAAGGGGTAAAAAATGGATCAAATTGGTACTTTTTGTACTTTTTCGGAATGCGTATGGTCCATTGGCTGGAATATATTTAGGCGCCCATTCATTGCTTTTCATATCGACAACTATATGTAGGTTGCTCAAGATTATTGAGTGCTCAAAAACCGGACACAGCTGACTAGTCAGTACTGATGCATATAACGGACACAGCTGACCAGTCAGTACTGACTGGTCAGTACTGACGCATATACCGGCCACAGCTGACTAGTCAGTACTGATTCATATATTCGTCACTGTTGACGTATTTTTTAGTTTTAATAAAACACTATTAAAATAAAACATCTCATTCAATTCTCATACAAATTTTTGTCTTTATTTAAAATAAAATTCAATATTTTTTTGGTTTCCAAAATAACTTAAATAAATAAATTTTTTTTTTTTTTAACTAAATTTTTTAAATTAATTATGTTTTGTTTGCATTCGAAAACGTTTGCTGGATCAAACATCATTCAACAGTTTCTTAATTACATTAAACAAGCACCTTCTTACAAATAAAGTTCAGTCAATAAAAAGTGTTAAAAATAAAGCTAAACTTTTACCAATTTATTGGTCACGCTTATTTTTTGATTTTTTTTCTCTTTTAGATTGATTATTTTAGTTTAAATTTAAAAAAATTGTCGTCATTTTATTTATTAACCCCTTTTTCTTTTATGTATTTTTGTTGCTTTACCCTATGGTGGGCACGTTCAACCGCTTTTCTTATACTGTTTTCATACTCCCCGGCTCCTAGGTTCTGAAAAACATCTAAAATATGAAGTAAAAAAAAAGACAGAAATGTTAAATATTCAAAGACTAAAATTATTTAATGTCTGTACATACCTCTTACAATTTTATTTAGCAGCGTGAGATTTGACAACGGAAGTTTTCCCCACCTTCCATCCCAATTATATTTATATAGCAAATCATCTGCAAACGATGCACTAATAACACTGCCAACATCTAAAGAAACACCTTTAATTTTATGAATATAGGACTTCTGTAAAGAAGTTGAATTACTGTTTGAGCAAGTAAAATATATAAAATATTGTGATTGTTACCATGGCCTGAGCGTAATCGGAGTCTAGCTTCTCCTCTATTTCTTGCACTGCTGTTGTGGTCCACAAGGGGAGCATGCTGGCGGTCTCATCAAGCCCTTGATCAGAAGTCTCTCCTGTCATGCGGCTGAGGTACTCTTGGGCTTTTTTTATGCCTACTTTACACTCCATTAGAATTTTAGCTTATTGATGGAACAGGTTGTATATTAGATCTTTCACTTCGTGCACTATCTTCGTTTTCTATTAACCTTCTATACATTTTAATTTTGGACTCAAATGTCTTTTTTTCCAATGATAGACAATTTTGCAAACGTCTTTTTTTCATAGTTATCTTTTATCACAAAAAGTATACTTTTATTATTTAATTTAATTTCTTAATAGGTATTTTCTATCTTATTGTCACTTTTTTATATTTTAATAGGTATTTGTGTTATTTTTATTGTCACTCAATTCTTGCTTTCTGTCAAGGCAAATATTATTTTTTATCACTCTTTATTGTCACTGTCAATTTTTATTTCACTTTTTTTATATTTATTTTAAATAATATAATGGGCGCACGTCACAATTTCATAAAATTCCTTTCGCTTTTAAAATTAATCTTGAATTTTTTACATATTTTACACATTCCATTCAAAAATGAAACTGTCTAACATACACTCGTTGTTTCACTCTTACATACGCATTTCATTCCTGGAGTAATTAGCGTTGCCACTAGCAAACATTTCTCCCTAAAATGTTTTTAACAACAGCAATTCCCAAAATTCCACCACTTTTTTTTTAAATAATTAATACAAATTTAGCTAAATTCTTATAATTATTAAAATTTATGAAACGTATTAACAGATATATTCAACATATTATTAAGTATATATAAAAATAAGAAGAAAAGATTAATAAAATTTGGGCTTTGCAAAATATTCCTAATTTGGTATACAAACGCACACGAGTGGCAACGCCACTTGTAACAATAAAAACAAACAAAAATAGTGCGTGTGTATTAGTTTCGGTCATCCATTTCTTGTAGGGGAGCTATAGGAAAGTTGTAAAAAAAACTCATAAAATTCAGAAAAATGCATGAAATCTTTATTTGAATCGATAGTACGGTCCATATAATTAAATGTTTGAAGATTATTTCATGCAAATGTTGACCGTGATTGCGCCTCAAATGGTCCATCCGCTTAGTCCAATGTTGGCATTCTGTTTCCAACATTTCGGCCGGTATTTCACGAATAAATGCTTCAATGTTTTCTTCCAATGCGTCAATTGAAGCGGGCATGTGTGTATAGACATGAGCTTTAACGTAGCCGCACAAAAAATAGTCTAAAGACGTTAAATCGCACGATCTAGGCGGCCAATTGACCGGTCCCGAACGTGAAATAAAATGTTCACCGAACTCGCCTCTCAATAAGTCCATTGTTAAGCGTGCTGTGTGGCATGTGGCACCGTCTTGTTGAAACCACATGTCGTGCAAGTCAACAAGCTCTTGCATTTTGGGCAAAAAAAAGTTGGATATCATCTCACGGTAGCGCTCACCATTCACAGTTACGTTACGATTCGCATCATCTTGGAACGGTCCAATGATGCCACCAGCCCATAAACCGCACCAAACTGTGAATTTTTCTCGATGCATAAATAGCTTTTGCAATGCTTCTGGCTGATCTTCACTCCAAAATCGACAATTCGGCTTATTAACTTACCCATTGAGCCAAAAATGAGCTTCGTCGCTGAACACAAGAAGCGCGCGATGAATTTTCTTAACAGAGCACGCATTTTGATAATAAAATTCAATAATTTGTAAGCGTTGTTCGTTTGTAAGACGATTCATGGTTAAATTATAGACCAAACTTAAGATGTTTGACAGTGAAACAAAACACGAAACGTGCGTCAGCTGTTTAAACAAGTGCTGCCAAAAAGATAATAGCTAAAAAATCACCCATTATATTAGCGGAATATAACAAATCTTAAAATGTTGTTTATAGACATATTTTAACATAAAATAAGTAATGACGTAGAAAACAAAATAAATTTTCTGTAAATATTTTACTGGATAACCCCATTACTTTAAATCTTAAAGTGAACGACGTCACGGGTAAAAGCTAGTTACAAAATAAAACATGGGTGGGGGTAGGTCTTTTTTGATCTACCTTGTATATATATTTTTAAGAAATGTTGCTTCTTTTTTTGGCAACTTTTAACACTTTTTCTCTTTTAGTTTTGGTACTTTCTTATTTTCAAAAAATTTGGCTAGAGATATTGTCCAGATTTAAGTGGGGTATATTTTAAGAGGTTAAAACGAAAAATGTTTTACTTTTGATACTTTTTCTCTTTTGGATAAATTTGGTATACAGATTGCATATGGTCGAGATCAAAATATACGGTATTTTTTAATGGATAAAATTGGGATAAAACTGTTACTTTTTATCTCTTCGAAAAATTTGGTATTCATATAAAACATAACCTAAATTAACGTACAGAGTACTTTCTTGGGGAATAAAATGAGTCAAAGCTCGTACTTTTAGTACTTCGTTGCATTTGGTATAAAAAGTACAAAATATGCGGCACTTTTTAAGGGGTAAAAAATGGATCAAATTGGTACTTTTTGTACTTTTTCGGAATGCGTATGGTCCATTGGCTGGAATATATTTAGGCGCCCATTCATTGCTTTTCATATCGACAACTATATGTAGGTTGCTCAAGATTATTGAGTGCTCAAAAACCGGACACAGCTGACTAGTCAGTACTGATGCATATAACGGACACAGCTGACCAGTCAGTACTGACTGGTCAGTACTGACGCATATACCGGCCACAGCTGACTAGTCAGTACTGATTCATATATTCGTCACTGTTGACGTATTTTTTAGTTTTAATAAAACACTATTAAAATAAAACATCTCATTCAATTCTCATACAAATTTTTGTCTTTATTTAAAATAAAATTCAATATTTTTTTGGTTTCCAAAATAACTTAAATAAATAAATATTTTTTTTTTTTAACTAAATTTTTTAAATTAATTATGTTTTGTTTGCATTCGAAAACGTTTGCTGGATCAAACATCATTCAACAGTTTCTTAATTACATTAAACAAGCACCTTCTTACAAATAAAGTTCAGTCAATAAAAAGTGTTAAAAATAAAGCTAAACTTTTACCAATTTATTGGTCACGCTTATTTTTTGATTTTTTTTCTCTCTTAGATTGATTATTTTAGTTTAAATTTAAAAAATTGTCGTCATTTTATTTATTAACCCCTTTTTCTTTTATGTATTTTTGTTGCTTTACCCTATGGTGGGCACGTTCAACCGCTTTTCTTATACTTTTTTCATACTCCCCGGCTCCTAGGTTCTGAAAAACATCTAAAATATGAAGTAAAAAAAAAGACAGAAATGTTAAATATTCAAAGACTAAAATTATTTAATGTCTGTACATACCTCTTACAATTTTATTTAGCAGCGTGAGATTTGACAACGGAAGTTTTCCCCACCTTCCATCCCAATTATATTTATATAGCAAATCATCTGCAAACGATGCACTAATAACACTGCCAACATCTAAAGAAACACCTTTAATTTTATGAATATAGGACTTCTGTAAAGAAGTTGAATTACTGTTTGAGCAAGTAAAATATATAAAATATTGTGATTGTTACCATGGCCTGAGCGTAATCGGAGTCTAGCTTCTCCTCTATTTCTTGCACTGCTGTTGTGGTCCGCAAGGGGAGCATGCTGGCGGTCTCATCAAGCCCTTGATCAGAAGTCTCTCCTGTCATGCGGCTGAGGTACTCTTGGGCTTTTTTTATGCCTACTTTACACTCCATTAGAATTTTAGCTTATTGATGGAACAGGTTGTATATTAGATCTTTCACTTCGTGCACTATCTTCGTTTTCTATTAACCTTCTATACATTTTAATTTTGGACTCAAATGTCTTTTTTTCCAATGATAGACAATTTTGCAAACGTCTTTTTTCATAGTTATCTTTTATCACAAAAAGTATACTTTTATTATTTAATTTAATTTCTTAATAGGTATTTTCTATCTTATTTTCACTTTTTTATATTTTAATAGGTATTTGTGTTATTTTTATTGTCACTCAATTCTTGCTTTCTGTCAAGGCAAATATTATTTTTTATCACTCTTTATTGTCACTGTCAATTTTTATTTCACTTTTTTTATATTTATTTTAAATAATATAATGGGCGCACGTCACGATTTCATAAAATTCCTTTCGCTTTTAAAATTAATCTTGAATTTTTTACATATTTTACACATTCCATTCAAAAATGAAACTGTCTAACATACATTCGTTGTTTCACTCTTACATACGCATTTCATTCCTGGAGTAATTAGCGTTGCCACTAGCAAACATTTCTTCCTAAAATGTTTTTAACAACAGCAATTCCCAAAATTCCACCACTTTTTTTTTAAATAATTAATACAAATTTAGCTAAATTCTTATAATTATTAAAATTTATGAAACGTATTAACAGATATATTCAACATATTATTAAGTATATATAAAAATAAGAAGAAAAGATTAATAAAATTTGGGCTTTGCAAAATATTCCTAATTTGGTATACAAACGCACACGAGTGGCAACGCCACTTGTAACAATAAAAACAAACAAAAATAGTGCGTGTGTATTAGTTTCGGTCATCCATTTCTTGTAGGGGAGCTATAGGAAAGTTGTAAAAAAAACTCATAAAATTCAGAAAAATGCATGAAATCTTTATTTGAATCGATAGTACGGTCCATATAATTAAATGTTTGAAGATTATTTCATGCAAATGTTGACCGTGATTGCGCCTCAAATGGTCCATCCGCTTAGTCCAATGTTGGCATTCTGTTTCCAACATTTCGGCCGGTATCTCACGAATAAATGCTTCAATGTTTTCTTCCAATGCGTCAATTGAAGCGGGCATGTGTGTATAGACATGAGCTTTAACGTAGCCGCACAAAAAATAGTCTAAAGACGTTAAATCGCACGATCTAGGCGGCCAATTGACCGGTCCCGAACGTGAAATAAAATGTTCACCGAACTCGCCTCTCAATAAGTCCATTGTTAAGCGTGCTGTGTGGCATGTGGCACCGTCTTGTTGAAACCACATGTCGTGCAAGTCAACAAGCTCTTGCATTTTGGGCAAAAAAAAGTTGGATATCATCTCACGGTAGCGCTCACCATTCACAGTTACGTTACGATTCGCATCATCTTGGAACGGTCCAATGATGCCACCAGCCCATAAACCGCACCAAACTGTGACTTTTTCTCGATGCATAAATAGCTCTTGCAATGCTTCTGGCTGATCTTCACTCCAAAATCGACAATTCGGCTTATTAACTTACCCATTGAGCCAAAAATGAGCTTCGTCGCTGAACACAAGAAGCGCGCGATGAATTTTCTTAACAGAGCACGCATTTTGATAATAAAATTCAATAATTTGCAAGCGTTGTTCGTTTGTAAGACGATTCATGGTTAAATTATAGACCAAACTGAAGATGTTTGACAGTGAAACAAAACACGAAACGTGCGTCAGCTGTTTAAACCAGTGCTGCCAAAAAGATAATAGCTAAAAAATCACCCATTATATTAGCGGAATATAACAAATCTTAAAATGTTGTTTATAGACATATTTTAACATAAAATAAGTAATGACGTAGAAAACAAAATAAATTTTCTGTAAATATTTTACTGGATAACCCCATTTCTTTAAATCTTAAAGTGAACGACGTCACGGGTAAAAGCTAGTTACAAAATAAAACATGGGTGGGGGTAGGTCTTTTTTGATCTACCTTGTATATATATTTTTAAGAAATGTTGCTTCTTTTTTTGGCAACTTTTAACACTTTTTCTCTTTTAGTTTTGGTACTTTCGTATTTTCAAAAAATTTGGCTAGAGATATTGTCCAGATTTAAGTGGGGTATATTTTAAGAGGTTAAAACGAAAAATGTTTTACTTTTGATACTTTTTCTCTTTTGGATAAATTTGGTATACAGATTGCATATGGTCGAGATCAAAATATACGGTATTTTTTAATGGATAAAATTGGGATAAAACTGTTACTTTTTATCTCTTCGAAAAATTTGGTATTCATATAAAACATAACCTAAATTAACGTACAGAGTACTTTCTGGGGGAATAAAATGAGTCAAAGCTCGTACTTTTAGTACTTCGTTGCATTTGGTATAAAAAGTACAAAATATACGGCACTTTTTAAGGGGTAAAAAATGGATCAAATTGGTACTTTTTGTACTTTTTCGGAATGCGTATGGTCCATTGGCTGGAATATATTTAGGCGCCCATTCATTGCTTTTCATATCGACAACTATATGTAGGTTGCTCAAGATTATTGAGTGCTCAAAAACCGGACACAGCTGACTAGTCAGTACTGATGCATATAACGGACACAGCTGACCAGTCAGTACTGACTGGTCAGTACTGACGCATATACCGGCCACAGCTGACTAGTCAGTACTGATTCATATATTCGTCACTGTTGACGTATTTTTTAGTTTTAATAAAACACTATTAAAATAAAACATCTCATTCAATTCTCATACAAATTTTTGTCTTTATTTAAAATAAAATTCAATATTTTTTTGGTTTCCAAAATAACTTAAATAAATAAATATTTTTTTTTTTTAACTAAATTTTTTAAATTAATTATGTTTTGTTTGCATTCGAAAACGTTTGCTGGATCAAACATCATTCAACAGTTTCTTAATTACATTAAACAAGCACCTTCTTACAAATAAAGTTCAGTCAATAAAAAGTGTTAAAAATAAAGCTAAACTTTTACCAATTTATTGGTCACGCTTATTTTTTGATTTTTTTTTCTCTTTTAGATTGATTATTTTAGTTTAAATTAAAAAAATTGTCGTCATTTTATTTATTAACCCCTTTTTCTTTTATGTATTTTTGTTGCTTTACCCTATGGTGGGCACGTTCAACCGCTTTTCTTATACTTTTTTCATACTCCCCGGCTCCTAGGTTCTGAAAAACATCTAAAATATGAAGTAAAAAAAAAGACAGAAATGTTAAGTATTCAAAGACTAAAATTATTTAATGTCTGTACATACCTCTTACAATTTTATTTAGCAGCGTGAGATTTGACAACGGAAGTTTTCCCCACCTTCCATCCCAATTATATTTATATAGCAAATCATCTGCAAACGATGCACTAATAACACTGCCAACATCTAAAGAAACACCTTTAATTTTATGAATATAGGACTTCTGTAAAGAAGTTGAATTACTGTTTGAGCAAGTAAAATATATAAAATATTGTGATTGTTACCATGGCCTGAGCGTAATCGGAGTCTAGCTTCTCCTCTATTTCTTGCACTGCTGTTGTGGTCCGCAAGGGGAGCATGCTGGCGGTCTCATCAAGCCCTTGATCAGAAGTCTCTCCTGTCATGCGGCTGAGGTACTCTTGGGCTTTTTTTATGCCTACTTTACACTCCATTAGAATTTTAGCTTATTGATGGAACAGGTTGTATATTAGATCTTTCACTTCGTGCACTATCTTCGTTTTCTATTAACCTTCTATACATTTTAATTTTGGACTCAAATGTCTTTTTTTCCAATGATAGACAATTTTGCAAACGTCTTTTTTTCATAGTTATCTTTTATCACAAAAAGTATACTTTTATTATTTAATTTAATTTCTTAATAGGTATTTTCTATCTTATTGTCACTTTTTTATATTTTAATATGTAGGTATTTGTGTTATTTTTATTGTCACTCAATTCTTGCTTTCTGTCAAGGCAAATATTATTTTTTATCACTCTTTATTGTCACTGTCAATTTTTATTTCACTTTTTTTATATTTATTTTAAATAATATAATGGGCGCACGTCACAATTTCATAAAATTCCTTTCGCTTTTAAAATTAATCTTGAATTTTTTACATATTTTACACATTCCATTCAAAAATGAAACTGTCTAACATACATTCGTTGTTTCACTCTTACATACGCATTTCATTCCTGGAGTAATTAGCGTTGCCACTAGCAAACATTTCTTCCTAAAATGTTTTTAACAACAGCAATTCCCAAAATTCCACCACTTTTTTTTAAATAATTAATACAAATTTAGCTAAATTCTTATAATTATTAAAATTTATGAAACGTATTAACAGATATATTCAACATATTATTAAGTATATATAAAAATAAGAAGAAAAGATTAATAAAATTTGGGCTTTGCAAAATATTCCTAATTTGGTATACAAACGCACACGAGTGGCAACGCCACTTGTAACAATAAAAACAAACAAAAATAGTGCGTGTGTATTAGTTTCGGTCATCCATTTCTTGTAGGGGAGCTATAAAAAAGTTGTAAAAAAAACTCATAAAATTCAGAAAAATGCATGAAATCTTTATTTGAATCGATAGTACGGTCCATATAATTAAATGTTTGAAGATTATTTCATGCAAATGTTGACCGTGATTGCGCCTCAAATGGTCCATCCGCTTAGTCCAATGTTGGCATTCTGTTTTCAACATTTCGGCCGGTATCTCACGAATAAATGCTTCAATGTTTTCTTCCAATGCGTCAATTGAAGCGGGCATGTGTGTATAGACATGAGCTTTAACGTAGCCGCACAAAAAATAGTCTAAAGACGTTAAATCGCACGATCTAGGCGGCCAATTGACCGGTCCCGAACGTGAAATAAAATGTTCACCGAACTCGCCTCTCAATAAGTCCATTGTTAAGCGTGCTGTGTGGCATGTGGCACCGTCTTGTTGAAACCACATGTCGTGCAAGTCAACAAGCTCTTGCATTTTGGGCAAAAAAAAGTTGGATATCATCTCACGGTAGCGCTCACCATTCACAGTTACGTTACGATTCGCATCATCTTGGAACGGTCCAATGATGCCACCAGCCCATAAACCGCACCAAACTGTGACTTTTTCTCGATGCATAAATAGCTCTTGCAATGCTTCTGGCTGATCTTCACTCCAAAATCGACAATTCGGCTTATTAACTTACCCATTGAGCTAAAAATGAGCTTCGTCGCTGAACACAAGAAGCGCGCGATGAATTTTCTTAACAGAGCACGCATTTTGATAATAAAATTCAATAATTTGCAAGCGTTGTTCGTTTGTAAGACGATTCATGGTTAAATTATAGACCAAACTGAAGATGTTTGACAGTGAAACAAAACACGAAACGTGCGTCAGCTGTTTAAACCAGTGCTGCCAAAAAGATAATAGCTAAAAAATCACCCATTATATTAGCGGAATATAACAAATCTTAAAATGTTGTTTATAGACATGTTTAAACATAAAATAAGTAATGACGTAGAAAACAAAATAAATTTTCTGTAAATATTTTACTGGATAACCCCATTTCTTTAAATCTTAAAGTGAACGACGTCACGGGTAAAAGCTAGTTACAAAATAAAACATGGGTGGGGGTAGGTCTTTTTTGATCTACCTTGTATATATATTTTTAAGAAATGTTGCTTCTTTTTTTGGCAACTTTTAACACTTTTTCTCTTTTAGTTTTGGTACTTTCTTATTTTCAAAAAATTTGGCTAGAGATATTGTCCAGATTTAAGTGGGGTATATTTTAAGAGGTTAAAACGAAAAATGTTTTACTTTTGATACTTTTTCTCTTTTGGATAAATTTGGTATACAGATTGCATATGGTCGAGATCAAAATATACGGTATTTTTTAATGGATAAAATTGGGATAAAACTGTTACTGTTTATCTCTTCGAAAAATTTGGTATTCATATAAAACATAACCTAAATTAACGTACAGAGTACTTTCTGGGGGAATAAAATGAGTCAAAGCTCGTACTTTTAGTACTTCGTTGCATTTGGTATAAAAAGTACAAAATATACGGCACTTTTTAAGGGGTAAAAAATGGATCAAATTGGTACTTTTTGTACTTTTTCGGAATGCGTATGGTCCATTGCCTGGAATATATTTAGGCGCCCATTCATTGCTTTTCATATCGACAACTATATGTAGGTTGCTCAAGATTATTGAGTGCTCAAAAACCGGACACAGCTGACTAGTCAGTACTGATGCATATAACGGACACAGCTGACCAGTCAGTACTGACTGGTCAGTACTGACGCATATACCGGCCACAGCTGACTAGTCAGTACTGATTCATATATTCGTCACTGTTGACGTATTTTTTAGTTTTAATAAAACACTATTAAAATAAAACATCTCATTCAATTCTCATACAAATTTTTGTCTTTATTTAAAATAAAATTCAATATTTTTTTGGTTTCCAAAATAACTTAAATAAATAAATATTTTTTTTTTTTAACTAAATTTTTTAAATTAATTATGTTTTGTTTGCATTCGAAAACGTTTGCTGGATCAAACATTATTCAACAGTTTCTTAATTACATTAAACAAGCACCTTCTTACAAATAAAGTTCAGTCAATAAAAAGTGTTAAAAATAAAGCTAAACTTTTACCAATTTATTGGTCACGCTTATTTTTTGATTTTTTTTCTCTTTTAGATTGATTATTTTAGTTTAAATTAAAAAAATTGTCGTCATTTTATTTATTAACCCCTTTTTCTTTTATGTATTTTTGTTGCTTTACCCTATGGTGGGCACGTTCAACCGCTTTTCTTATACTTTTTTCATTCTCCCCGGCTCCTAGGTTCTGAAAAACATCTAAAATATGAAGTAAAAAAAAAGACAGAAATGTTAAATATTCAAAGACTAAAATTATTTAATGTCTGTACATACCTCTTACAATTTTATTTAGCAGCGTGAGATTTGACAACGGAAGTTTTCCCCACCTTCCATCCCAATTATATTTATATAGCAAATCATCTGCAAACGATGCACTAATAACACTGCCAACATCTAAAGAAACACCTTTAATTTTATGAATATAGGACTTCTGTAAAGAAGTTGAATTACTGTTTGAGCAAGTAAAATATATAAAATATTGTGATTGTTACCATGGCCTGAGCGTAATCGGAGTCTAGCTTCTCCTCTATTTCTTGCACTGCTGTTGTGGTCCGCAAGGGGAGCATGCTGGCGGTCTCATCAAGCCCTTGATCAGAAGTCTCTCCTGTCATGCGGCTGAGGTACTCTTGGGCTTTTTTTATGCCTACTTTACACTCCATTAGAATTTTAGCTTATTGATGGAACAGGTTGTATATTAGATCTTTCACTTCGTGCACTATCTTCGTTTTCTTTTAACCTTCTATACATTTTAATTTTGGACTCAAATGTCTTTTTTTCCAATGATAGACAATTTTGCAAACGTCTTTTTTTCATAGTTATCTTTTATCACAAAAGGTATACTTTTTTTATTTAATTTAATTTCTTAATAGGTATTTTCTATCTTATTGTCACTTTTTTATATTTTAATAGGTATTTGTGTTATTTTTATTGTCACTCAATTCTTGCTTTCTGTCAAGGCAAATATTATTTTTTATCACTCTTTATTGTCACTGTCAATTTTTATTTCACTTTTTTTATATTTATTTTAAATAATATAATGGGCGCACGTCACAATTTCATAAAATTCCTTTCGCTTTTAAAATTAATCTTGAATTTTTTACATATTTTACACATTCCATTCAAAAATGAAACTGTCTAACATACATTCGTTGTTTCACTCTTACATACGCATTTCATTCCTGGAGTAATTAGCGTTGCCACTAGCAAACATTTCTTCCTAAAATGTTTTTAACAACAGCAATTCCCAAAATTCCACCACTTTTTTTTAAAATAATTAATACAAATTTAGCTAAATTCTTATAATTATTAAAATTTATGAAACGTATTAACAGATATATTCAACATATTATTAAGTATATATAAAAATAAGAAGAAAAGATTAATAAAATTTGGGCTTTGCAAAATATTCCTAATTTGGTATACAAACGCACACGAGTGGCAACGCCACTTGTAACAATAAAAACAAACAAAAATAGTGCGTGTGTATTAGTTTCGGTCATCCATTTCTTGTAGGGGAGCTATAGGAAAGTTGTAAAAAAAACTCATAAAATTCAGAAAAATGCATGAAATCTTTATTTGAATCGATAGTACGGTCCATATAATTAAATGTTTGAAGATTATTTCATGCAAATGTTGACCGTGATTGCGCCTCAAATGGTCCATCCGCTTAGTCCAATGTTGGCATTCTGTTTCCAACATTTCGGCCGGTATCTCACGAATAAATGCTTCAATGTTTTCTTCCAATGCGTCAATTGAAGCGGGCATGTGTGTATAGACATGAGCTTTAACGTAGCCGCACAAAAAATAGTCTAAAGACGTTAAACCGCACGATCTAGGCGGCCAATTGACCGGTCCCGAACGTGAAATAAAATGTTCACCGAACTCGCCTCTCAATAAGTCCATTGTTAAGCGTGCTGTGTGGCATGTGGCACCGTCTTGTTGAAACCCCATGTCGTGCAAGTCAACAAGCTCTTGCATTTTGGGCAAAAAAAAGTTGGATATCATCTCACGGTAGCGCTCACCATTCACAGTTACGTTACGATTCGCATCATCTTGGAACGGTCCAATGATGCCACCAGCCCATAAACCGCACCAAACTGTGACTTTTTCTCGATGCATAAATAGCTCTTGCAATGCTTCTGGCTGATCTTCACTCCAAAATCGACAATTCGGCTTATTAACTTACCCATTGAGCCAAAAATGAGCTTCGTCGCTGAACACAAGAAGCGCGCGATGAATTTTCTTAACAGAGCACGCATTTTGATAATAAAATTCAATAATTTGCAAGCGTTGTTCGTTTGTAAGACGATTCATGGTTAAATTATAGACCAAACTGAAGATGTTTGACAGTGAAACAAAACACGAAACGTGCGTCAGCTGTTTAAACCAGTGCTGCCAAAAAGATAATAGCTAAAAAATCACCCATTATATTAGCGGAATATAACAAATCTTAAAATGTTGTTTATAGACATATTTTAACATAAAATAAGTAATGACGTAGAAAACAAAATAAATTTTCTGTAAATATTTTACTGGATAACCCCATTTCTTTAAATCTTAAAGTGAACGACGTCACGGGTAAAAGCTAGTTACAAAATAAAACATGGGTGGGGGTAGGTCTTTTTTGATCTACCTTGTATATATATTTTTAAGAAATGTTGCTTCTTTTTTTGGCAACTTTTAACACTTTTTCTCTTTTAGTTTTGGTACTTTCTTATTTTCAAAAAATTTGGCTAGAGATATTGTCCAGATTTAAGTGGGGTATATTTTAAGAGGTTAAAACGAAAAATGTTTTACTTTTGATACTTTTTCTCTTTTGGATAAATTTGGTATACAGATTGCATATGGTCGAGATCAAAATATACGGTATTTTTTAATGGATAAAATTGGGATAAAACTGTTACTTTTTATCTCTTCGAAAAATTTGGTATTCATATAAAACATAACCTAAATTAACGTACAGAGTACTTTCTGGGGGAATAAAATGAGTCAAAGCTCGTACTTTTAGTACTTCGTTGCATTTGGTATAAAAAGTACAAAATATACGGCACTTTTTAAGGGGTAAAAAATGGATCAAATTGGTACTTTTTGTACTTTTTCGGAATGCGTATGGTCCATTGGCTGGAATATATTTAGGCGCCCATTCATTGCTTTTCATATCGACAACTATATGTAGGTTGCTCAAGATTATTGAGTGCTCAAAAACCGGACACATCTGACTAGTCAGTACTGATGCATATAACGGACACAGCTGACCAGTCAGTACTGACTGGTCAGTACTGACGCATATACCGGCCACAGCTGACTAGTCAGTACTGATTCATATATTCGTCACTGTTGACGTACTTTTTAGTTTTAATAAAACACTATTAAAATAAAACATCTCATTCAATTCTCATACAAATTTTTGTCTTTATTTAAAATAAAATTCAATATTTTTTTGGTTTCCAAAATAACTTAAATAAATAAATATTTTTTTTTTTAACTAAATTTTTTAAATTAATTATGTTTTGTTTGCATTCGAAAACGTTTGCTGGATCCAACATCATTCAACAGTTTCTTAATTACATTAAACAAGCACCTTCTTACAAATAAAGTTCAGTCAATAAAAAGTGTTAAAAATAAAGCTAAACTTTTACCAATTTATTGGTCACGCTTATTTTTTGATTTTTTTTCTCTTTTAGATTGATTATTTTAGTTTAAATTAAAAAAATTGTCGTCATTTTATTTATTAACCCCTTTTTCTTTTATGTATTTTTGTTGCTTTACCCTATGGTGGGCACGTTCAACAGCTTTTCTTATACTTTTTTCATACTCCCCGGCTCCTAGGTTCTGAAAAACATCTAAAATATGAAGTAAAAAAAAAGACAGAAATGTTAAATATTCAAAGACTAAAATTATTTAATGTCTGTACATACCTCTTACAATTTTATTTAGCAGCGTGAGATTTGACAACGGAAGTTTTCCCCACCTTCCATCCCAATTATATTTATATAGCAAATCATCTGCAAACGATGCACTAATAACACTGCCAACATCTAAAGAAACACCTTTAATTTTATGAATATAGGACTTCTGTAAAGAAGTTGAATTACTGTTTGAGCAAGTAAAATATATAAAATATTGTGATTGTTACCATGGCCTGAGCGTAATCGGAGTCTAGCTTCTCCTCTATTTCTTGCACTGCTGTTGTGGTCCGCAAGGGGAGCATGCTGGCGGTCTCATCAAGCCCTTGATCAGAAGTCTCTCCTGTCATGCGGCTGAGGTACTCTTGGGCTTTTTTTATGCCTACTTTACACTCCATTAGAATTTTAGCTTATTGATGGAACAGGTTGTATATTAGATCTTTCACTTCGTGCACTATCTTCGTTTTCTATTAACCTTCTATACATTTTAATTTTGGACTCAAATGTCTTTTTTTCCAATGATAGACAATTTTGCAAACGTCTTTTTTTCATAGTTATCTTTTATCACAAAAAGTATACTTTTATTATTTAATTTAATTTCTTAATAGGTATTTTCTATCTTATTGTCACTTTTTATATTTTAATAGGTATTTGTGTTATTTTTATTGTCACTCAATTCTTGCTTTCTGTCAAGGCAAATATTATTTTTTATCACTCTTTATTGTCACTGTCAATTTTTATTTCACTTTTTTTATATTTATTTTAAATAATATAATGGGCGCACGTCACAATTTCATAAAATTCCTTTCGCTTTTAAAATTAATCTTGAATTTTTTACATATTTTACACATTCCATTCAAAAATGAAACTGTCTAACATACATTCGTTGTTTCACTCTTACATACGCATTTCATTCCTGGAGTAATTAGCGTTGCCACTAGCAAACATTTCTTCCTAAAATGTTTTTAACAACAGCAATTCCCAAAATTCCACCACTTTTTTTTTAAATAATTAATACAAATTTAGCTAAATTCTTATAATTATTAAAATTTATGAAACGTATTAACAAATATATTCAACATATTATTAAGTATATATAAAAATAAGAAGAAAAGATTAATAAAATTTGGGCTTTGCAAAATATTCCTAATTTGGTATACAAACGCACACGACTGGCAACGCCACTTGTAACAATAAAAACAAACAAAAATAGTGCGTGTGTATTAGTTTCGGTCATCCATTTCTTGTAGGGGAGCTATAGGAAAGTTGTAAAAAAAACTCATAAAATTCAGAAAAATGCATGAAATCTTTATTTGAATCGATAGTACGGTCCATATAATTAAATGTTTGAAGATTATTTCATGCAAATGTTGACCGTGATTGCGCCTCAAATGGTCCATCCGCTTAGTCCAATGTTGGCATTCTGTTTCCAACATTTCGGCCGGTATCTCACGAATAAATGCTTCAATGTTTTCTTCCAATGCGTCAATTGAAGCGGGCATGTGTGTATAGACATGAGCTTTAACGTAGCCGCACAAAAAATAGTCTAAAGACGTTAAATCGCACGATCTAGGCGGCCAATTGACCGGTCCCGAACGTGAAATAAAATGTTCACCGAACTCGCCTCTCAATAAGTCCATTGTTAAGCGTGCTGTGTGGCATGTGGCACCGTCTTGTTGAAACCACATGTCGTGCAAGTCAACAAGCTCTTGCATTTTGGGCAAAAAAAAGTTGGATATCATCTCACAGTAGCGCTCACCATTCACAGTTACGTTACGATTCGCATCATCTTGGAACGGTCCAATGATGCCACCAGCCCATAAACCGCACCAAACTGTGACTTTTTCTCGATGCATAAATAGCTCTTGCAATGCTTCTGGCTGATCTTCACTCCAAAATCGACAATTCGGCTTATTAACTTACCCATTGAGCCAAAAATGAGCTTCGTCGCTGAACACAAGAAGCGCACGATGAATTTTCTTAACAGAGCACGCATTTTGATAATAAAATTCAATAATTTGCAAGCGTTGTTCGTTTGTAAGACGATTCATGGTTAAATTATAGACCAAACTGAAGATGTTTGACAGTGAAACAAAACACGAAACGTGCGTCAGCTGTTTAAACCAGTGCTGCCAAAAAGATAATAGCTAAAAAATCACCCATTATATTAGCGGAATATAACAAATCTTAAAATGTTGTTTATAGACATATTTTAACATAAAATAAGTAATGACGTAGAAAACAAAATAAATTTTCTGTAAATATTTTACTGGATAACCCCATTTCTTTAAATCTTAAAGTGAACGACGTCACGGGTAAATGCTAGTTACAAAATAAAACATGGGTGGGGGTAGGTCTTTTTTGATCTACCTTGTATATATATTTTTAAGAAATGTTGCTTCTTTTTTTGGCAACTTTTAACACTTTTTCTCTTTTAGTTTTGGTACTTTCTTATTTTCAAAAAATTTGGCTAGAGATATTGTCCAGATTTAAGTGGGGTATATTTTAAGAGGTTAAAACGAAAAATGTTTTACTTTTGATACTTTTTCTCTTTTGGATAAATTTGGTATACAGATTGCATATGGTCGAGATCAAAATATACGGTATTTTTTAATGGATAAAATTGGGATAAAACTGTTACTTTTTATCTCTTCGAAAAATTTGGTATTCATATAAAACATAACCTAAATTAACGTACAGAGTACTTTCTGGGGGAATAAAATGAGTCAAAGCTCGTACTTTTAGTACTTCGTTGCATTTGGTATAAAAAGTACAAAATATACGGCACTTTTTAAGGGGTAAAAATGGATCAAATTGGTACTTTTTGTACTTTTTCGGAATGCGTATGGTCCATTGGCTGGAATATATTTAGGCGCCCATTCATTGCTTTTCATATCGACAACTATATGTAGGTTGCTCAAGATTATTGAGTGCTCAAAAACCGGACACAGCTGACTAGTCAGTACTGATGCATATAACGGACACAGCTGACCAGTCAGTACTGACTGGTCAGTACTGACGCATATACCGGCCACAGCTGACTAGTCAGTACTGATTCATATATTCGTCACTGTTGACGTATTTTTTAGTTTTAATAAAACACTATTAAAATAAAACATCTCATTCAATTCTCATACAAATTTTTGTCTTTATTTAAAATAAAATTCAATATTTTTTTGGTTTCCAAAATAACTTAAATAAATAAATATTTTTTTTTTTTAACTAAATTTTTTAAATTAATTATGTTTTGTTTGCATTCGAAAACGTTTGCTGGATCAAACATCATTCAACAGTTTCTTAATTACATTAAACAAGCACCTTCTTACAAATAAAGTTCAGTCAATAAAAAGTGTTAAAAATAAAGCTAAACTTTTACCAATTTATTGGTCACGCTTATTTTTTGATTTTTTTTCTCTTTTAGATTGATTATTTTAGTTTAAATTAAAAAAATTGTCGTCATTTTATTTATTAACCCCTTTTTCTTTTATGTATTTTTGTTGCTTTACCCTATGGTGGGCACGTTCAACCGCTTTTCTTATACTTTTTTCATACTCCCCGGCTCCTAGGTTCTGAAAAAAATCTAAAATATGAAGTAAAAAAAAAGACAGAAATGTTAAATATTCAAAGACTAAAATTATTTAATGTCTGTACATACCTCTTACAATTTTATTTAGCAGCGTGAGATTTGACAACGGAAGTTTTCCCCACCTTCCATCCCAATTATATTTATATAGCAAATCATCTGCAAACGATGCACTAATAACACTGCCAACATCTAAAGAAACACCTTTAATTTTATGAATATAGGACTTCTGTAAAGAAGTTGAATTACTGTTTGAGCAAGTAAAATATATAAAATATTGTGATTGTTACCATGGCCTGAGCGTAATCGGAGTCTAGCTTCTCCTCTATTTCTTGCACTGCTGTTGTGGTCCGCAAGGGGAGCATGCTGGCGGTCTCATCAAGCCCTTGATCAGAAGTCTCTCCTGTCATGCGGCTGAGGTACTCTTGGGCTTTTTTTATGCCTACTTTACACTCCATTAGAATTTTAGCTTATTGATGGAACAGGTTGTATATTAGATCTTTCACTTCGTGCACTATCTTCGTTTTCTATTAACCTTCTATACATTTTAATTTTGGACTCAAATGTCTTTTTTTCCAATGATAGACAATTTTGCAAACGTCTTTTTTTCATAGTTATCTTTTATCACAAAAAGTATACTTTTATTATTTAATTTAATTTCTTAATAGGTATTTTCTATCTTATTGTCACTTTTTTATATTTTAATAGGTATTTGTGTTATTTTTATTGTCACTCAATTCTTGCTTTCTGTCAAGGCAAATATTATTTTTTATCACTCTTTATTGTCACTGTCAATTTTTATTTCACTTTTTTTATATTTATTTTAAATAATATAATGGGCGCACGTCACAATTTCATAAAATTCCTTTCGCTTTTAAAATTAATCTTGAATTTTTTACATATTTTACACATTCCATTCAAAAATGAAACTGTCTAACATACATTCGTTGTTTCACTCTTACATACGCATTTCATTCCTGGAGTAATTAGCGTTGCCACTAGCAAACATTTCTTCCTAAAATGTTTTTAACAACAGCAATTCCCAAAATTCCACCACTTTTTTTTTAAATAATTAATACAAATTTAGCTAAATTCTTATAATTATTAAAATTTATGAAACGTATTAACAGATATATTCAACATATTATTAAGTATATATAAAAATAAGAAGAAAAGATTAATAAAATTTGGGCTTTGCAAAATATTCCTAATTTGGTATACAAACGCACACGAGTGGCAACGCCACTTGTAACAATAAAAACAAACAAAAATAGTGCGTGTGTATTAGTTTCGGTCATCCATTTCTTGTAGGGGAGCTATAGGAAAGTTGTAAAAAAAACTCATAAAATTCAGAAAAATGCATGAAATCTTTATTTGAATCGATAGTACGGTCCATATAATTAAATGTTTGAAGATTATTTCATGCAAATGTTGACCGTGATTGCGCCTCAAATGGTCCATCCGCTTAGTCCAATGTTGGCATTCTGTTTCCAACATTTCGGCCGGTATCTCACGAATAAATGCTTCAATGTTTTCTTCCAATGCGTCAATTGAAGCGGGCATGTGTGTATAGACATGAGCTTTAACGTAGCCGCACAAAAAATAGTCTAAAGACGTTAAATCGCACGATCTAGGCGGCCAATTGACCGGTCCCGAACGTGAAATAAAATGTTCACCGAACTCGCCTCTCAATAAGTCCATTGTTAAGCGTGCTGTGTGGCATGTGGCACCGTCTTGTTGAAACCCCATGTCGTGCAAGTCAACAAGCTCTTGCATTTTGGGCAAAAAAAAGTTGGATATCATCTCACGGTAGCGCTCACCATTCACAGTTACGTTACGATTCGCATCATCTTGGAACGGTCCAATGATGCCACCAGCCCATAAACCGCACCAAACTGTGACTTTTTCTCGATGCATAAATAGCTCTTGCAATGCTTCTGGCTGATCTTCACTCCAAAATCGACAATTCGGCTTATTAACTTACCCATTGAGCCAAAAATGAGCTTCGTCGCTGAACACAAGAAGCGCGCGATGAATTTTCTTAACAGAGCACGCATTTTGATAATAAAATTCAATAATTTGCAAGCGTTGTTCGTTTGTAAGACGATTCATGGTTAAATTATAGACCAAACTGAAGATGTTTGACAGTGAAACAAAACACGAAACGTGCGTCAGCTGTTTAAACCAGTGCTGCCAAAAAGATAATAGCTAAAAAATCACCCATTATATTAGCGGAATATAACAAATCTTAAAATGTTGTTTATAGACATATTTTAACATAAAATAAGTAATGACGTAGAAAACAAAATAAATTTTCTGTAAATATTTTACTGGATAACCCCATTTCTTTAAATCTTAAAGTGAACGACGTCACGGGTAAAAGCTAGTTACAAAATAAAACATGGGTGGGGGTAGGTCTTTTTTGATCTACCTTGTATATATATTTTTAAGAAATGTTGCTTCTTTTTTTGGCAACTTTTAACACTTTTTCTCTTTTAGTTTTGGTACTTTCTTATTTTCAAAAAATTTGGCTAGAGATATTGTCCAGATTTAAGTGGGGTATATTTTAAGAGGTTAAAACGAAAAATGTTTTACTTTTGATACTTTTTCTCTTTTGGATAAATTTGGTATACAGATTGCATATGGTCGAGATCAAAATATACGGTATTTTTTAATGGATAAAATTGGGATAAAACTGTTACTTTTTATCTCTTCGAAAAATTTGGTATTCATATAAAACATAACCTAAATTAACGTACAGAGTACTTTCTGGGAGAATAAAATGAGTCAAAGCTCGTACTTTTAGTACTTCGTTGCATTTGGTATAAAAAGTACAAAATATACGGCACTTTTTAAGGGGTAAAAAATGGATCAAATTGGTACTTTTTGTACTTTTTCGGAATGCGTATGGTCCATTGGCTGGAATATATTTAGGCGCCCATTCATTGCTTTTCATATCGACAACTATATGTAGGTTGCTCAAGATTATTGAGTGCTCAAAAACCGGACACAGCTGACTAGTCAGTACTGATGCATATAACGGACACAGCTGACCAGTCAGTACTGACTGGTCAGTACTGACGCATATACCGGCCACAGCTGACTAGTCAGTACTGATTCATATATTCGTCACTGTTGACGTATTTTTTAGTTTTAATAAAACACTATTAAAATAAAACATCTCATTCAATTCTCATACAAATTTTTGTCTTTATTTAAAATAAAATTCAATATTTTTTTGGTTTCCAAAATAACTTAAATAAATAAATATTTTTTTTTTTAACTAAATTTTTTAAATTAATTATGTTTTGTTTGCATTCGAAAACGTTTGCTGGATCAAACATCATTCAACAGTTTCTTAATTACATTAAACAAGCACCTTCTTACAAATAAAGTTCAGTCAATAAAAAGTGTTAAAAATAAAGCTAAACTTTTACCAATTTATTGGTCACGCTTATTTTTTGATTTTTTTTCTCTTTTAGATTGATTATTTTAGTTTAAATTAAAAAAATTGTCGTCATTTTATTTATTAACCCCTTTTTCTTTTATGTATTTTTGTTGCTTTACCCTATGGTGGGCACGTTCAACAGCTTTTCTTATACTTTTTTCATACTCCCCGGCTCCTAGGTTCTGAAAAACATCTAAAATATGAAGTAAAAAAAAAGACAGAAATGTTAAATATTCAAAGACTACAATTATTTAATGTCTGTACATACCTCTTACAATTTTATTTAGCAGCGTGAGATTTGACAACGGAAGTTTTCCCCACCTTCCATCCCAATTATATTTATATAGCAAATCATCTGCAAACGATGCACTAATAACACTGCCAACATCTAAAGAAACACCTTTAATTTTATGAATATAGGACTTCTGTAAAGAAGTTGAATTACTGTTTGAGCAAGTAAAATATATAAAATATTGTGATTGTTACCATGGCCTGAGCGTAATCGGAGTCTAGCTTCTCCTCTATTTCTTGCACTGCTGTTGTGGTCCGCAAGGGGAGCATGCTGGCGGTCTCATCAAGCCCTTGATCAGAAGTCTCTCCTGTCATGCGGCTGAGGTACTCTTGGGCTTTTTTTATGCCTACTTTACACTCCATTAGAATTTTAGCTTATTGATGGAACAGGTTGTATATTAGATCTTTCACTTCGTGCACTATCTTCGTTTTCTATTAACCTTCTATACATTTTAATTTTGGACTCAAATGTCTTTTTTTCCAATGATAGACAATTTTGCAAACGTCTTTTTTTCATAGTTATCTTTTATCACAAAAAGTATACTTTTATTATTTAATTTAATTTCTTAATAGGTATTTTCTATCTTATTGTCACTTTTTTATATTTTAATAGGTATTTGTGTTATTTTTATTGTAACTCAATTCTTGCTTTCTGTCAAGGCAAATATTATTTTTTATCACTCTTTATTGTCACTGTCAATTTTTATTTCACTTTTTTTATATTTATTTTAAATAATATAATGGGCGCACGTCACAATTTCATAAAATTCCTTTCGCTTTTAAAATTAATCTTGAATTTTTTACATATTTTACACATTCCATTCAAAAATGAAACTGTCTAACATACATTCGTTGTTTCACTCTTACATACGCATTTCATTCCTGGAGTAATTAGCGTTGCCACTAGCAAACATTTCTTCCTAAAATGTTTTTAACAACAGCAATTCCCAAAATTCCACCACTTTTTTTTTAAATAATTATTACAAATTTAGCTAAATTCTTATAATTATTAAAATTTATGAAACGTATTAACAAATATATTCAACATATTATTAAGTATATATAAAAATAAGAAGAAAAGATTAATAAAATTTGGGCTTTGCAAAATATTCCTAATTTGGTATACAAACGCACACGACTGGCAACGCCACTTGTAACAATAAAAACAAACAAAAATAGTGCGTGTGTATTAGTTTCGGTCATCCATTTCTTGTAGGGGAGCTATAGGAAAGTTGTAAAAAAAACTCATAAAATTCAGAAAAATGCATGAAATCTTTATTTGAATCGATAGTACGGTCCATATAATTAAATGTTTGAAGATTATTTCATGCAAATGTTGACCGTGATTGCGCCTCAAATGGTCCATCCGCTTAGTCCAATGTTGGCATTCTGTTTCCAACATTTCGGCCGGTATCTCACGAATAAATGCTTCAATGTTTTCTTCCAATGCGTCAATTGAAGCGGGCATGTGTGTATAGACATGAGCTTTAACGTAGCCGCACAAAAAATAGTCTAAAGACGTTAAATCGCACGATCTAGGCGGCCAATTGACCGGTCCCGAACGTGAAATAAAATGTTCACCGAACTCGCCTCTCAATAAGTCCATTGTTAAGCGTGCTGTGTGGCATGTGGCACCGTCTTGTTGAAACCACATGTCGTGCAAGTCAACAAGCTCTTGCATTTTGGGCAAAAAAAAGTTGGATATCATCTCACGGTAGCGCTCACCATTCACAGTTACGTTACGATTCGCATCATCTTGGAACGGTCCAATGATGCCACCAGCCCATAAACCGCACCAAACTGTGACTTTTTCTCGATGCATAAATAGCTCTTGCAATGCTTCTGGCTGATCTTCACTCCAAAATTGACAATTCGGCTTATTAACTTACCCATTGAGCCAACAATGAGCTTCGTCGCTGAACACAAGAAGCGCACGATGAATTTTCTTAACAGAGCACGCATTTTGATAATAAAATTCAATAATTTGCAAGCGTTGTTCGTTTGTAAGACGATTCATGGTTAAATTATAGACCAAACTGAAGATGTTTGACAGTGAAACAAAACACGAAACGTGCGTCAGCTGTTTAAACCAGTGCTGCCAAAAAGATAATAGCTAAAAAATCACCCATTATATTAGCGGAATATAACAAATCTTAAAATGTTGTTTATAGACATATTTTAACATAAAATAAGTAATGACGTAGAAAACAAAATAAATTTTCTGTAAATATTTTACTGGATAACCCCATTTCTTTAAATCTTAAAGTGAACGACGTCACGGGTAAATGCTAGTTACAAAATAAAACATGGGTGGGGGTAGGTCTTTTTTGATCTACCTTGTATATATATTTTTAAGAAATGTTGCTTCTTTTTTTGGCAACTTTTAACACTTTTTCTCTTTTAGTTTTGGTACTTTCTTATTTTCAAAAAATTTGGCTAGAGATATTGTCCAGATTTAAGTGGGGTATATTTTAAGAGGTTAAAACGAAAAATGTTTTACTTTTGATACTTTTTCTCTTTTGGATAAATTTGGTATACAGATTGCATATGGTCGAGATCAAAATATACGGTATTTTTTAATGGATAAAATTGGGATAAAACTGTTACTTTTTATCTCTTCGAAAAATTTGGTATTCATATAAAACATAACCTAAATTAACGTACAGAGTACTTTCTGGGGGAATAAAATGAGTCAAAGCTCGTACTTTTAGTACTTTGTTGCATTTGGTATAAAAAGTACAAAATATACGGCACTTTTTAAGGGGTAAAAAATGGATCAAATTGGTACTTTTTGTACTTTTTCGGAATGCGTATGGTCCATTGGCTGGAATATATTTAGGCGCCCATTCATTGCTTTTCATATCGACAACTATATGTAGGTTGCTCAAGATTATTGAGTGCTCAAAAACCGGACACAGCTGACTAGTCAGTACTGATGCATATAACGGACACAGCTGACCAGTCAGTACTGACTGGTCAGTACTGACGCATATACCGGCCACAGCTGACTAGTCAGTACTGATTCATATATTCGTCACTGTTGACGTATTTTTTAGTTTTAATAAAACACTATTAAAATAAAACATCTCATTCAATTCTCATACAAATTTTTGTCTTTATTTAAAATAAAATTCAATATTTTTTTGGTTTCCAAAATAACTTAAATAAATAAATATTTTTTTTTTTTAACTAAATTTTTTAAATTAATTATGTTTTGTTTGCATTCGAAAACGTTTGCTGGATCAAACATCATTCAACAGTTTCTTAATTACATTAAACAAGCACCTTCTTACAAATAAAGTTCAGTCAATAAAAAGTGTTAAAAATAAAGCTAAACTTTTACCAATTTATTGGTCACGCTTATTTTTTGATTTTTTTTCTCTTTTAGATTGATTATTTTAGTTTAAATTAAAAAAATTGTCGTCATTTTATTTATTAACCCCTTTTTCTTTTATGTATTTTTGTTGCTTTACCCTATGGTGGGCACGTTCAACCGCTTTTCTTATACTTTTTTCATACTCCCCGGCTCCTAGGTTCTGAAAAAAATCTAAAATATGAAGTAAAAAAAAAGACAGAAATGTTAAATATTCAAAGACTAAAATTATTTAATGTCTGTACATACCTCTTACAATTTTATTTAGCAGCGTGAGATTTGACAACGGAAGTTTTCCCCACCTTCCATCCCAATTATATTTATATAGCAAATCATCTGCAAACGATGCACTAATAACACTGCCAACATCTAAAGAAACACCTTTAATTTTATGAATATAGGACTTCTGTAAAGAAGTTGAATTACTGTTTGAGCAAGTAAAATATATAAAATATTGTGATTGTTACCATGGCCTGAGCGTAATCGGAGTCTAGCTTCTCCTCTATTTCTTGCACTGCTGTTGTGGTCCGCAAGGGGAGCATGCTGGCGGTCTCATCAAGCCCTTGATCAGAAGTCTCTCCTGTCATGCGGCTGAGGTACTCTTGGGCTTTTTTTATGCCTACTTTACACTCCATTAGAATTTTAGC
Source organism: Pollenia angustigena (assembly GCA_930367215.1). Taxonomy (NCBI): domain Eukaryota; kingdom Metazoa; phylum Arthropoda; class Insecta; order Diptera; family Polleniidae; genus Pollenia; species Pollenia angustigena. The sequence goes on from OV884058.1 coordinate 128,947,623, forward strand.
TTATTGATGGAACAGGTTGTATATTAGATCTTTCACTTCGTGCACTATCTTCGTTTTCTATTAACCTTCTATACATTTTAATTTTGGACTCAAATGTCTTTTTTTCCAATGATAGACAATTTTGCAAACGTCTTTTTTTCATAGTTATCTTTTATCACAAGAAGTATACTTTTATTATTTAATTTAATTTCTTAATAGGTATTTTCTATCTTATTGTCACTTTTTTATATTTTAATAGGTATTTGTGTTATTTTTATTGTCACTCAATTCTTGCTTTCTGTCAAGGCAAATATTATTTTTTATCACTCTTTATTGTCACTGTCAATTTTTATTTCACTTTTTTTATATTTATTTTAAATAATATAATGGGCGCACGTCACAATTTCATAAAATTCCTTTCGCTTTTAAAATTAATCTTGAATTTTTTACATATTTTACACATTCCATTCAAAAATGAAACTGTCTAACATACATTCGTTGTTTCACTCTTACATACGCATTTCATTCCTGGAGTAATTAGCGTTGCCACTAGCAAACATTTCTTCCTAAAATGTTTTTAACAACAGCAATTCCCAAAATTCCACCACTTTTTTTTTAAATAATTAATACAAATTTAGCTAAATTCTTATAATTATTAAAATTTATGAAACGTATTAACAGATATATTCAACATATTATTAAGTATATATAAAAATAAGAAGAAAAGATTAATAAAATTTGGGCTTTGCAAAATATTCCTAATTTGGTATACAAACGCACACGAGTGGCAACGCCACTTGTAACAATAAAAACAAACAAAAATAGTGCGTGTGTATTAGTCTCGGTCATCCATTTCTTGTAGGGGAGCTATAGGAAAGTTGTAAAAAAAACTCATAAAATTCAGAAAAATGCATGAAATCTTTATTTGAATCGATAGTACGGTCCATATAATTAAATGTTTGAAGATTATTTCATGCAAATGTTGACCGTGATTGCGCCTCAAATGGTCCATCCGCTTAGTCCAATGTTGGCATTCTGTTTCCAACATTTCGGCCGGTATCTCACGAATAAATGCTTCAATGTTTTCTTCCAATGCGTCAATTGAAGCGGGCATGTGTGTATAGACATGAGCTTTAACGTAGCCGCACAAAAAATAGTCTAAAGACGTTAAATCGCACGATCTAGGCGGCCAATTGACCGGTCCCGAACGTGAAATAAAATGTTCACCGAACTCGCCTCTCAATAAGTCCATTGTTAAGCGTGCTGTGTGGCATGTGGCACCGTCTTGTTGAAACCAAGTCAAGTCAACAAGCTCTTGCATTTTGGGCAAAAAAAAGTTGGATATCATCTCACGGTAGCGCTCACCATTCACAGTTACGTTACGATTCGCATCATCTTGGAACGGTCCAATGATGCCACCAGCCCATAAACCGCACCAAACTGTGACTTTTTCTCGATGCATAAATAGCTCTTGCAATGCTTCTGGCTGATCTTCACTCCAAAATCGACAATTCGGCTTATTAACTTACCCATTGAGCCAAAAATGAGCTTCGTCGCTGAACACAAGAAGCGCGCGATGAATTTTCTTAACAGAGCACGCATTTTGATAATAAAATTCAATAATTTGCAAGCGTTGTTCGTTTGTAAGACGATTCATGGTTAAATTATAGACCAAACTGAAGATGTTTGACAGTGAAACAAAACACGAAACGTGCGTCAGCTGTTTAAACCAGTGCTGCCAAAAAGATAATAGCTAAAAAATCACCCATTATATTAGCGGAATATAACAAATCTTAAAATGTTGTTTATAGACATATTTTAACATAAAATAAGTAATGACGTAGAAAACAAAATAAATTTTCTGTAAATATTTTACTGGATAACCCCATTTCTTTAAATCTTAAAGTGAACGACGTCACGGGTAAAAGCTAGTTACAAAATAAAACATGGGTGGGGGTAGGTCTTTTTTGATCTACCTTGTATATATATTTTTAAGAAATGTTGCTTCTTTTTTTGGCAACTTTTAACACTTTTTCTCTTTTAGTTTTGGTACTTTCTTATTTTCAAAAAATTTGGCTAGAGATATTGTCCAGATTTAAGTGGGGTATATTTTAAGAGGTTAAAACGAAAAATGTTTTACTTTTGATACTTTTTCTCTTTTGGATAAATTTGGTATACAGATTGCATATGGTCGAGATCAAAATATACGGTATTTTTTAATGGATAAAATTGGGATAAAACTGTTACTTTTTATCTCTTCGAAAAATTTGGTATTCATATAAAACATAACCTAAATTAACGTACAGAGTACTTTCTGGGGGAATAAAATGAGTCAAAGCTCGTACTTTTAGTACTTCGTTGCATTTGGTATAAAAAGTAACACAGCTGACCAGTCAGTACTGACTGGTCAGTACTGACGCATATACCGGCCACAGCAGACTAGTCAGTACTGATTCATATATTCGTCACTGTTGACGTATTTTTTAGTTTTAATAAAACACTATTAAAATAAAACATCTCATTCAATTCTCATACAAATTTTTGTCTTTATTTAAAATAAAATTCAATATTTTTTTGGTTTCCAAAATAACTTAAATAAATAAATATTTTTTTTTTTTAACTAAATTTTTTAAATTAATTATGTTTTGTTTGCATTCGAAAACGTTTGCTGGATCAAACATCATTCAACAGTTTCTTAATTACATTAAACAAGCACCTTCTTACAAATAAAGTTCAGTCAATAAAAAGTGTTAAAAATAAAGCTAAACTTTTACCAATTTATTGGTCACGCTTATTTTTTGATTTTTTTTCTCTTTTAGATTGATTATTTTAGTTTAAATTAAAAAAATTGTCGTCATTTTATTTATTAACCCCTTTTTCTTTTATGTATTTTTGTTGCTTTACCCTATGGTGGGCACGTTCAACCGCTTTTCTTATACTTTTTTCATACTCCCCGGCTCCTAGGTTCTGAAAAACATCTAAAATATGAAGTAAAAAAAAAGACAGAAATGTTAAATATTCAAAGACTAAAATTATTTAATGTCTGTACATACCTCTTACAATTTTATTTAGCAGCGTGAGATTTGACAACGGAAGTTTTCCCCACCTTCCATCCCAATTATATTTATATAGCAAATCATCTGCAAACGATGCACTAATAACACTGCCAACATCTAAAGAAACACCTTTAATTTTATGAATATAGGACTTCTGTAAAGAAGTTGAATTACTGTTTGAGCAAGTAAAATATATAAAATATTGTGATTGTTACCATGGCCTGAGCGTAATCGGAGTCTAGCTTCTCCTCTATTTCTTGCACTGCTGTTGTGGTCCGCAAGGGGAGCATGCTGGCGGTCTCATCAAGCCCTTGAACAGAAGTCTCTCCTGTCATGCGGCTGAGGTACTCTTGGGCTTTTTTTATGCCTACTTTACACTCCATTAGAATTTTAGCTTATTGATGGAACAGGTTGTATATTAGATCTTTCACTTCGTGCACTATCTTCGTTTTCTATTAACCTTCTATACATTTTAATTTTGGATTCAAATGTCTTTTTTTCCAATGATAGACAATTTTGCAAACGTCTTTTTTTCATAGTTATCTTTTATCACAAAAAGTATACTTTTATTATTTAATTTAATTTCTTAATAGGTATTTTCTATCTTATTGTCACTTTTTTATATTTTAATAGGTATTTGTGTTATTTTTATTGTCACTCAATTCTTGCTTTCTGTCAAGGCAAATATTATTTTTTATCACTCTTTATTGTCACTGTCAATTTTTATTTCACTTTTTTATATTTATTTTAAATAATATAATGGGCGCACGTCACAATTTCATAAAATTCCTTTCGCTTTTAAAATTAATCTTGAATTTTTTACATATTTTACACATTCCATTCAAAAATGAAACTGTCTAACATACATTCGTTGTTTCACTCTTACATACGCATTTCATTCCTGGAGTAATTAGCGTTGCCACTAGCAAACATTTCTTCCTAAAATGTTTTTAACAACAGCAATTCCCAAAATTCCACCACTTTTTTTTTAAATAATTAATACAAATTTAGCTAAATTCTTATAATTATTAAAATTTATGAAACGTATTAACAGATATATTCAACATATTATTAAGTATATATAAAAATAAGAAGAAAAGATTAATAAAATTTGGGCTTTGCAAAATATTCTTAATTTGGTATACAAACGCACACGAGTGGCAACGCCACTTGTAACAATAAAAACAAACAAAAATAGTGCGTGTGTATTAGTTTCGGTCATCCATTTCTTGTAGGGGAGCTATAGGAAAGTTGTAAAAAAAACTCATAAAATTCAGAAAAATGCATGAAATCTTTATTTGAATCGATAGTACGGTCCATATAATTAAATGTTTGAAGATTATTTCATGCAAATGTTGACCGTGATTGCGCCTCAAATGGTCCATCCGCTTAGTCCAATGTTGGCATTCTGTTTCCAACATTTCGGCCGGTATCTCACGAATAAATGCTTCAATGTTTTCTTCCAATGCGTCAATTGAAGCGGGCATGTGTGTATAGACATGAGCTTTAACGTAGCCGCACAAAAAATAGTCTAAAGACGTTAAATCGCACGATCTAGGCGGCCAATTGACCGGTCCCGAACGTGAAATAAAATGTTCACCGAACTCGCCTCTCAATAAGTCCATTGCTAAGCGTGCTGTGTGGCATGTGGCACCGTCTTGTTGAAACCACATGTCGTGCAAGTCAACAAGCTCTTGCATTTTGGGCAAAAAAAAGTTGGATATCATCTCACGGTAGCGCTCACCATTCACAGTTACGTTACGATTCGCATCATCTTGGAACGGTCCAATGATGCCACCAGCCCATAAGCCGCACCAAACTGTGACTTTTTCTCGATGCATAAATAGCTCTTGCAATGCTTCTGGCTGATCTTCACTCCAAAATCGACAATTCGGCTTATTAACTTACCCATTGAGCCAAAAATGAGCTTCGTCGCTGAACACAAGAAGCGCGCGATGAATTTTCTTAACAGAGCACGCATTTTGATAATAAAATTCAATAATTTGCAAGCGTTGTTCGTTTGTAAGACGATTCATGGTTAAATTATAGACCAAACTTAAGATGTTTGACAGTGAAACAAAACACGAAACGTGCGTCAGCTGTTTAAACCAGTGCTGCCAAAAAGATAATAGCTAAAAAATCACCCATTATATTAGCGGAATATAACAAATCTTAAAATGTTGTTTATAGACATATTTTAACATAAAATAAGTAATGACGTAGAAAACAAAATAAATTTTCTGTAAATATTTTACTGGATAACCCCATTTCTTTAAATCTTAAAGTGAACGACGTCACGGGTAAAAGCTAGTTACAAAATAAAACATGGGGGGGGGTAGGTCTTTTTTGATCTACCTTGTATATATATTTTTAAGAAATGTTGCTTCTTTTTTTGGCAACTTTTAACACTTTTTCTCTTTTAGTTTTGGTACTTTCTTATTTTCAAAAAATTTGGCTAGAGATATTGTCCAGATTTAAGTGGGGTATATTTTAAGAGGTTAAAACGAAAAATGTTTTACTTTTGATACTTTTTCTCTTTTGGATAAATTTGGTATACAGATTGCATATGGTCGAGATCAAAATATACGGTATTTTTTAATGATTAAATTGGGATAAAACTGTTACTTTTTATCTCTTCGAAAAATTTGGTATTCATATAAAACATAACCTAAATTAACGTACAGAGTACTTTCTGGGGGAATAAAATGAGTCAAAGCTCGTACTTTTAGTACTTCGTTGCATTTGGTATAAAAAGTACAAAATATACGGCACTTTTTAAGGGGTAAAAAATGGATCAAATTGGTACTTTTTGTACTTTTTCGGAATGCGTATGGTCCATTGGCTGGAATATATTTAGGCGCCCATTCATTGCTTTTCATATCGACAACTATATGTAGGTTGCTCAAGATTATTGAGTGCTCAAAAACCGGACACAGCTGACTGGTCAGTACTGACGCATATACCGGCCACAGCTGACTAGTCAGTACTGATTCATATATTCGTCACTGTTGACGTATTTTTTAGTTTTAATAAAACACTATTAAAATAAAACATCTCATTCAATTCTCATACAAATTTTTGTCTTTATTTAAAATAAAATTCAATATTTTTTTGGTTTCCAAAATAACTTAAATAAATAAATATTTTTTTTTTTTAACTAAATTTTTTAAATTAATTATGTTTTGTTTGCATTCGAAAACGTTTGCTGGATCAAACATCATTCAACAGTTACTTAATTACATTAAACAAGCACCTTCTTACAAATAAAGTTCAGTCAATAAAAAGTGTTAAAAATAAAGCTAAACTTTTACCAATTTATTGGTCACGCTTATTTTTTGATTTTTTTTCTCTTTTAGATTGATTATTTTAGTTTAAATTAAAAAAATTGTCGTCATTTTATTTATTAACCCCTTTTTCTTTTATGTATTTTTGTTGCTTTACCCTATGGTGGGCACGTTCAACCGCTTTTCTTATACTTTTTTCATACTCCCCGGCTCCTAGGTTCTGAAAAACATCTAAAATATGAAGTAAAAAAAAAGACAGAAATGTGAAATATTCAAAGACTAAAATTATTTAATGTCTGTACATACCTCTTACAATTTTATTTAGCAGCGTGAGATTTGACAACGGAAGTTTTCCCCACCTTCCATCCCAATTATATTTATATAGCAAATCATCTGCAAACGATGCACTAATAACACTGCCAACATCTAAAGAAACACCTTTAATTTTATGAATATAGGACTTCTGTAAAGAAGTTGAATTACTGTTTGAGCAAGTAAAATATATAAAATATTGTGATTGTTACCATGGCCTGAGCGTAATCGGAGTCTAGCTTCTCCTCTATTTCTTGCACTGCTGTTGTGGTCCGCAAGGGGAGCATGCTGGCGGTCTCATCAAGCCCTTGATCAGAAGTCTCTCCTGTCATGCGGCTGAGGTACTCTTGGGCTTTTTTTTATGCCTACTTTACACTGCATTAGAATTTTAGCTTATTGATGGAACAGGTTGTATATTAGATCTTTCACTTCGTGCACTATCTTCGTTTTCTATTAACCTTCTATACATTTTAATTTTGGACTCAAATGTCTTTTTTTCCAATGATAGACAATTTTGCAAACGTCTTTTTTTCATAGTTATCTTTTATCACAAAAAGTATACTTTTATTATTTAATTTAATTTCTTAATAGGTATTTTCTATCTTATTGTCACTTTTTTATATGTTAATAGGTATTTGTGTTATTTTTATTGTCACTCAATTCTTGCTTTCTGTCAAGGCAAATATTATTTTTTATCACTCTTTATTGTCACTGTCAATTTTTATTTCACTTTTTTTATATTTATTTTAAATAATATAATGGGCGCACGTCACAATTTCATAAAATTCCTTTCGCTTTTAAAATTAATCTTGAATTTTTTACATATTTTACACATTCCATTCAAAAATGAAACTGTCTAACATACATTCGTTGTTTCACTCTTACATACGCATTTCATTCCTGGAGTAATTAGCGTTGCCACTAGCAAACATTTCTTCCTAAAATGTTTTTAACAACAGCAATTCCCAAAATTCCACCACTTTTTTTTTAAATAATTAATACAAATTTAGCTAAATTCTTATAATTATTAAAATTTGTGAAACGTATTAACAGATATATTCAACATTTTATTAAGTATATATAAAAATAAGAAGAAAAGATTAATAAAATTTGGGCTTTGCAAAATATTCCTAATTTGGTATACAAACGCACACGAGTGGCAACGCCACTTGTAACAATAAAAACAAACAAAAATAGTGCGTGTGTTTAGTTTCGGTCATCCATTTCTTGTAGGGGAGCTATAGGAAAGTTGTAAAAAAAACTCATAAAATTCAGAAAAATGCATGAAATCTTTATTTGAATCGATAGTACGGTCCATATAATTAAATGTTTGAAGATTATTTCATGCAAATGTTGACCGTGATTGCGCCTCAAATGGTCCATCCGCTTAGTCCAATGTTGGCATTCTGTTTCCAACATTTCGGCCGGTATCTCACGAATAAATGCTTCAATGTTTTCTTCCAATGCGTCAATTGAAGCGGGCATGTGTGTATAGACATGAGCTTTAACGTAGCCGCACAAAAAATAGTCTAAAGACGTTAAATCGCACGATCTAGGCGGCCAATTGACCGGTCCCGAACGTGAAATAAAATGTTCACCGAACTCGCCTCTCAATAAGTCCATTGTTAAGCGTGCTGTGTGGCATGTGGCACCGTCTTGTTGAAACCACATGTCGTGCAAGTCAACAAGCTCTTGCATTTTGGGCAAAAAAAAGTTGGATATCATCTCACGGTAGCGCTCACCATTCACAGTTACGTTACGATTCGCATCATCTTGGAACGGTCCAATGATGCCACCAGCCCATAAACCGCACCAAACTGTGACTTTTTTTCGATGCATAAATAGCTCTTGCAATGCTTCTGGCTGATCTTCACTCCAAAATCGACAATTCGGCTTATTAACTTACCCATTGAGCCAAAAATGAGCTTCGTCGCTGAACACAAGAAGCGCGCGATGAATTTTCTTAACAGAGCACGCATTTTGAGAATAAAATTCAATAATTTGCAAGCGTTGTTCGTTTGTAAGACGATTCATGGTTAAATTATAGACCAAACTGAAGATGTTTGACAGTGAAACAAAACACGAAACGTGCGTCAGCTGTTTAAACCAGTGCTGCCAAAAAGATAATAGCTAAAAAATCACCCATTATATTAGCGGAATATAACAAATCTTAAAATGTTGTTTATAGACATATTTTAACATAAAATAAGTAATGACGTAGAAAACAAAATAAATTTTCTGTAAATATTTTACTGGATAACCCCATTTCTTTAAATCTTAAAGTGAACGACGTCACGGGTAAAAGCTAGTTACAAAATAAAACATGGGTGGGGGTAGGTCTTTTTTGATCTACCTTGTATATATATTTTTAAGAAATGTTGCTTCTTTTTTTGGCAACTTTTAACACTTTTTCTCTTTTAGTTTTGGTACTTTCTTATTTCCAAAAAATTTGGCTAGAGATATTGTCCAGATTTAAGTGGGGTATATTTTAAGAGGTTAAAACGAAAAATGTTTTACTTTTGATACTTTTTCTCTTTTGGATAAATTTGGTATACAGATTGCATATGGTCGAGATCAAAATATACGGTATTTTTTAATGGATAAAATTGGGATAAAACTGTTACTTTTTATCTCTTCGAAAAATTTGGTATTCATATAAAACATAACCTAAATTAACGTACAGAGTACTTTCTGGGGGAATAAAATGAGTCAAAGCTCGTACTTTTAGTACTTCGTTGCATTTGGTATAAAAAGTACAAAATATACGGCACTTTTTAAGGGGTAAAAAATGGATCAAATTGGTACTTTTTGTACTTTTTCGGAATGCGTATGGTCCATTGGCTGGAATATATTTAGGCGCCCATTCATTGCTTTTCATATCGACAACTATATGTAGGTTGCTCAAGATTATTGAGTGCTCAAAAACCGGACACAGCTGACTAGTCAGTACTGATGCATATAACGGACACAGCTGACCAGTCAGTACTGACTGGTCAGTACTGACGCATATACCGGCCACAGCTGACTAGTCAGTACTGATTCATATATTCGTCACTGTTGACGTATTTTTTAGTTTTAATAAAACACTATTAAAATAAAACATCTCATTCAATTCTCATCAAAATTTTTGTCTTTATTTAAAATAAAATTCAATATTTTTTTGGTTTCCAAAATAACTTAAATAAATAAATATTTTTTTTTTTTAACTAAATTTTTTAAATTAATTATGTTTTGTTTGCATTCGAAAACGTTTGCTGGATCAAACATCATTCAACAGTTTCTTAATTACATTAAACAAGCACCTTCTTACAAATAAAGTTCAGTCAATAAAAAGTGTTAAAAATAAAGCTAAACTTTTACCAATTTATTGGTCACGCTTATTTTTTGATTTTTTTTCTCTTTTAGATTGATTATTTTAGTTTAAATTAAAAAAATTGTCGTCATTTTATTTATTAACCCCTTTTTCTTTTATGTATTTTTGTTGCTTTACCCTATGGTGGGCACGTTCAACCGCTTTTCTTATACTTTTTTCATACTCCCCGGCTCCTAGGTTCTGAAAAACATCTAAAATATGAAGTAAAAAAAAAGACAGAAATGTTAAATATTCAAAGACTAAAATTATTTAATGTCTGTACATACCTCTTACAATTTTATTTAGCAGCGTGAGATTTGACAACGGAAGTTTTCCCCACCTTCCATCCCAATTATATTTATATAGCAAATCATCTGCAAACGATGCACTAATAACACTGCCAACATCTAAAGAAACACCTTTAATTTTATGAATATAGGACTTCTGTAAAGAAGTTGAATTACTGTTTGAGCAAGTAAAATATATAAAATATTGTGATTGTTACCATGGCCTGAGCGTAATCGGAGTCTAGCTTCTCCTCTATTTCTTGCACTGCTGTTGTGGTCCGCAAGGGGAGCATGCTGGCGGTCTCATCAAGCCCTTGAACAGAAGTCTCTCCTGTCATGCGGCTGAGGTACTCTTGGGCTTTTTTTATGCCTACTTTACACTCCATTAGAATTTTAGCTTATTGATGGAACAGGTTGTATATTAGATCTTTCACTTCGTGCACTATCTTCGTTTTCTATTAACCTTCTATACATTTTAATTTTGGACTCAAATGTCTTTTTTTCCAATGATAGACAATTTTGCAAACGTCTTTTTTCATAGTTATCTTTTATCACAAAAAGTATACTTTTATTATTTAATTTAATTTCTTAATAGGTATTTTCTATCTTATTGTCACTTTTTTATATTTTAATAGGTATTTGTGTTATTTTTATTGTCACTCAATTCTTGCTTTCTGTCAAGGCAAATATTATTTTTTATCACTCTTTATTGTCACTGTCAATTTTTATTTCACTTTTTTTATATTTATTTTAAACAAGTTAGAGTGCTATATTCGGCTGTGCCGAATCTTTGATACCCTCCACCGACAGTTTGAATGTTTAAGGAGTAATATCTGTATGACGTCTATTTATTATTATTATCTTAAACTGTGACGATTTGTTATTAATTATGGTTTTAGGCGACTAAACTGTTTTTCGGTAGTAGGGTTTATATGGGGCCTAGGGTAAATTATGGACCGATCATCACGAAATTTCACAGCGTCATTTCTAGTCCTAAAAAACTGTGACGTCCCAAATTTTGTTACGATTGCATTATTTTTTACGGTTTTAGGCGTACTAAACTGTTTTCCGGTAGTAGGGTTTATATGGGGCCTAAGAAAAATTATGGACCGATCCCCACGAAATTTCACAGTGTTATTTCTAGTCCCAAAAAATTGTGACGTACCAAATTTTGTTACGATAGCGTTATTTTTTACGGTTTTAGGCGTACTAAACTGTTTTCCGGGAGAAGTGTTTATATGGGGCTTAGGGTAAATTATGGACGGATCTTCACGAAATTTAACAGCGTGATTTTTAGTCGAATAACACTAATTTTTGCAAAATCTTATCTCATTACGTGCATTATTCTACCATTTATGTTAGTTTTTGTAACAAAATTATCAATTTTTTTAGGTGGTGGTTCCACATTTTGATTCATAGCTCTGGTCTTACTAAACCGATTTTGCTGAATTTCAATCCCAAACTGCTTAGGATAACTACAAGTAATTTGGCACTAAGTTTGTTCATTTCTTTTGAGTTGTTCGGAAGTGAGCGTGTTTTCAACAGACGGACAGACGGACAGACAGACGGACAGAAAGACGGACATGGCTAAATCGACTTAGAATCACTCAAGGACCCAGAATATATATACTTTATGGGGTCTGAGATGAATAGTAAAAAAGTTTCACACGGAATGACAAAATTAATATACCCTCTTCACAACTTATTGTAGTGGAGGGTATAATAATATAATGGGCGCACGTCACAATTTCATAAAATTCCTTTCGCTTTTAAAATTAATCTTGAATTTTTTACATATTTTACACATTCCATTCAAAAATGAAACTGTCTAACATACATTCGTTGTTTCACTCTTACATACGCATTTCATTCCTGGAGTAATTAGCGTTGCCACTAGCAAACATTTCTTCCTAAAATGTTTTTAACAACAGCAATTCCCAAAATTCCACCACTTTTTTTTTAAATAATTAATACAAATTTAGCTAAATTCTTATAATTATTAAAATTTATGAAACGTATTAACAGATATATTCAACATATTATTAAGTATATATAAAAATAAGAAGAAAAGATTAATAAAATTTGGGCTTTGCAAAATATTCCTAATTTGGTATACAAACGCACACGAGTGGCAACGCCACTTGTAACAATAAAAACAAACAAAAATAGTGCGTGTGTATTAGTTTCGGTCATCCATTTCTTGTAGGGGAGCTATAGGAAAGTTGTAAAAAAAACTCATAAAATTCAGAAAAATGCATGAAATCTTTATTTGAATCGATAGTACGGTCCATATAATTAAATGTTTGAAGATTATTTCATGCAAATGTTGACCGTGATTGCGCCTCAAATGGTCCATCCGCTTAGTCCAATGTTGGCATTCTGTTTCCAACATTTCGGCCGGTATCTCACGAATAAATGCTTCAATGTTTTCTTCCAATGCGTCAATTGAAGCGGGCATGTGTGTATAGACATGAGCTTTAACGTAGCCGCACAAAAAATAGTCTAAAGACGTTAAATCGCACGATCTAGGCGGCCAATTGACCGGTCCCGAACGTGAAATAAAATGTTCACCGAACTCGCCTCTCAATAAGTCCATTGTTAAGCGTGCTGTGTGGCATGTGGCACCGTCTTGTTGAAACCACATGTCGTGCAAGTCAACAAGCTCTTGCATTTTGGGCAAAAAAAAGTTGGATATCATCTCACGGTAGCGCTCACCATTCACAGTTACGTTACGATTCGCATCATCTTGGAACGGTCCAATGATGCCACCAGCCCATAAACCGCACCAAACTGTGACTTTTTCTCGATGCATAAATAGCTCTTGCAATGCTTCTGGCTGATCTTCACTCCAAAATCGACAATTCGGCTTATTAACTTACCCATTGAGCCAAAAATGAGCTTCGTCGCTGAACACAAGAAGCGCGCGATGAATTTTCTTAACAGAGCACGCATTTTGATAATAAAATTCAATAATTTGCAAGCGTTGTTCGTTTGTAAGACGATTCATGGTTAAATTATAGACCAAACTGAAGATGTTTGACAGTGAAACAAAACACGAAACGTGCGTCAGCTGTTTAAACCAGTGCTGCCAAAAAGATAATAGCTAAAAAATCACCCATAATATTAGCGGAATATAACAAATCTTAAAATGTTGTTTATAGACATATTTTAACATAAAATAAGTAATGACGTAGAAAACAAAATAAATTTTCTGTAAATATTTTACTGGATAACCCCATTTCTTTAAATCTTAAAGTGAACGACGTCACGGGTAAAAGCTAGTTACAAAATAAAACATGGGTGGGGGTAGGTCTTTTTTGATCTACCTTGTATATATATTTTTAAGAAATGTTGCTTCTTTTTTTGGCAACTTTTAACACTTTTTCTCTTTTAGTTTTGGTACTTTCTTATTTTCAAAAAATTTGGCTAGAGATATTGTCCAGATTTAAGTGGGGTATATTTTAAGAGGTTAAAACGAAAAATGTTTTACTTTTGATACTTTTTCTCTTTTGGATAAATTTGGTATACAGATTGCATATGGTCGAGATCAAAATATACGGTATTTTTTAATGGATAAAATTGGGATAAAACTGTTACTTTTTATCTCTTCGAAAAATTTGGTATTCATATAAAACATAACCTAAATTAACGTACAGAGTACTTTCTGGGGGAATAAAATGAGTCAAAGCTCGTACTTTTAGTACTTCGTTGCATTTGGTATAAAAAGTACAAAATATACGGCACTTTTTAAGGGGTAAAAAATGGATCAAATTGGTACTTTTTGTACTTTTTCGGAATGCGTATGGTCCATTGGCTGGAATATATTTAGGCGCCCATTCATTGCTTTTCATATCGACAACTATATGTAGGTTGCTCAAGATTATTGAGTGCTCAAAAACCGGACACAGCTGACTAGTCAGTACTGATGCATATAACGGACACAGCTGACCAGTCAGTACTGACTGGTCAGTACTGACGCATATACCGGCCACAGCTGACTAGTCAGTACTGATTCATATATTCGTCACTGTTGACGTATTTTTTAGTTTTAATAAAACACTATTAAAATAAAACATCTCATTCAATTCTCATACAAATTTTTGTCTTTATTTAAAATAAAATTCAATATTTTTTTGGTTTCCAAAATAACTTAAATAAATAAATATTTTTTTTTTTTTAACTAAATTTTTTAAATTAATTATGTTTTGTTTGCATTCGAAAACGTTTGCTGGATCAAACATCATTCAACAGTTTCTTAATTACATTAAACAAGCACCTTCTTACAAATAAAGTTCAGTCAATAAAAAGTGTTAAAAATAAAGCTAAACTTTTACCAATTTATTGGTCACGCTTATTTTTTGATTTTTTTTCTCTTTTAGATTGATTATTTTAGTTTAAATTAAAAAAATTGTCGTCATTTTATTTATTAACCCCTTTTTCTTTTATGTATTTTTGTTGCTTTACCCTATGGTGGGCACGTTCAACCGCTTTTCTTATACTTTTTTCATACTCCCCGGCTCCTAGGTTCTGAAAAACATCTAAAATATGAAGTAAAAAAAAAAGACAGAAATGTTAAATATTCAAAGACTAAAATTATTTAATGTCTGTACATACCTCTTACAATTTTATTTAGCAGCGTGAGATTTGACAACGGAAGTTTTCCCCACCTTCCATCCCAATTATATTTATATAGCAAATCATCTGCAAACGATGCACTAATAACACTGCCAACATCTAAAGAAACACCTTTAATTTTATGAATATAGGACTTCTGTAAAGAAGTTGAATTACTGTTTGAGCAAGTAAAATATATAAAATATTGTGATTGTTACCATGGCCTGAGCGTAATCGGAGTCTAGCTTCTCCTCTATTTCTTGCACTGCTGTTGTGGTCCGCAAGGGGAGCATGCTGGCGGTCTCATCAAGCCCTTGATCAGAAGTCTCTCCTGTCATGCGGCTGAGGTACTCTTGGGCTTTTTTTATGCCTACTTTACACTCCATTAGAATTTTAGCTTATTGATGGAACAGGTTGTATATTAGATCTTTCACTTCGTGCACTATCTTCGTTTTCTATTAACCTTCTATACATTTTAATTTTGGACTCAAATGTCTTTTTTTCCAATGATAGACAATTTTGCAAACGTCTTTTTGTCATAGTTATCTTTTATCACAAAAAGTATACTTTTATTATTTAATTTAATTTCTTAATAGGTATTTTCTATCTTATTGTCAATTTTTTATATTTTAATAGGTATTTGTGTTATTTTTATTGTCACTCAATTCTTGCTTTCTGTCAAGGCAAATATTATTTTTTATCACTCTTTATTGTCACTGTCAATTTTTATTTCACTTTTTTTATATTTATTTTAAATAATATAATGGGCGCACGTCACAATTTCATAAAATTCCTTTCGCTTTTAAAATTAATCTTGAATTTTTTACATATTTTACACATTCCATTCAAAAATGAAACTGTCTAACATACATTCGTTGTTTCACTCTTACATGCGCATTTCATTCCTGGAGTAATTAGCGTTGCCACTAGCAAACATTTCTTCCTAAAATGTTTTTAACAACAGCAATTCCCAAAATTCCACCACTTTTTTTTTAAATAATTAATACAAATTTAGCTAAATTCTTATAATTATTAAAATTTATGAAACGTATTAACAGATATATTCAACATATTATTAAGTATATATAAAAATAAGAAGAAAAGATTAATAAAATTTGGGCTTTGCAAAATATTCCTAATTTGGTATACAAACGCACACGAGTGGCAACGCCACTTGTAACAATAAAAACAAACAAAAATAGTGCGTGTGTATTAGTTTCGGTCATCCATTTCTTGTAGGGGAGCTATAGGAAAGTTGTAAAAAAAACTCATAAAATTCAGAAAAATGCATGAAATCTTTATTTGAATCGATAGTACGGTCCATATAATTAAATGTTTGAAGATTATTTCATGCAAATGTTGACCGTGATTGCGCCTCAAATGGTCCATCCGCTTAGTCCAA
The DNA here is from genome assembly GCA_930367215.1 of Pollenia angustigena. NCBI lineage: Eukaryota > Metazoa > Arthropoda > Insecta > Diptera > Polleniidae > Pollenia > Pollenia angustigena. The sequence continues at coordinate 128,963,909 of OV884058.1, forward strand.
TGTTGGCATTCTGTTTCCAACATTTCGGCCGGTATCTCACGAATAAATGCTTCAATGTTTTCTTCCAATGCGTCAATTGAAGCGGGCATGTGTGTATAGACATGAGCTTTAACGTAGCCGCACAAAAAATAGTCTAAAGACGTTAAATCGCACGATCTAGGCGGCCAATTGACCGGTCCCGAACGTGAAATAAAATGTTCACCGAACTCGCCTCTCAATAAGTCCATTGTTAAGCGTGCTGTGTGGCATGTGGCACCGTCTTGTTGAAACCACATGTCGTGCAAGTCAACAAGCTCTTGCATTTTGGGCAAAAAAAAGTTGGATATCATCTCACGGTAGCGCTCACCATTCACAGTTACGTTACGATTCGCATCATCTTGGAACGGTCCAATGATGCCACCAGCCCATAAACCGCACTAAACTGTGACTTTTTCTCGATGCATAAATAGCTCTTGCAATGCTTCTGGCTGATCTTCACTCCAAAATCGACAATTCGGCTTATTAACTTACCCATTGAGCCAAAAATGAGCTTCGTCGCTGAACACAAGAAGCGCGCGATGAATTTTCTTAACAGAGCACGCATTTTGATAATAAAATTAAATAATTTGCAAGCGTTGTTCGTTTGTAAGACGATTCATGGTTAAATTATAGACCAAACTGAAGATGTTTGACAGTGAAACAAAACACGAAACGTGCGTCAGCTGTTTAAACCAGTGCTGCCATAAAGATAATAGCTAAAAAATCACCCATTATATTAGCGGAATATAACAAATCTTAAAATGTTGTTTATAGACATATTTTAACATAAAATAAGTAATGACGTAGAAAACAAAATAAATTTTCTGTAAATATTTTACTGGATAACCCCATTTCTTTAAATCTTAAAGTGAACGACGTCACGGGTAAAAGCTAGTTACAAAATAAAACATGGGTGGGGGTAGGTCTTTTTTGATCTACCTTGTATATATATTTTTAAGAAATGTTGCTTCTTTTTTTTGGCAACTTTTAACACTTTTTCTCTTTTAGTTTTGGTACTTTCTTATTTTCAAAAAATTTGGCTAGAGATATTGTCCAGATTTAAGTGGGGTATATTTTAAGAGGTTAAAACGAAAAATGTTTTACTTTTGATACTTTTTCTCTTTTTGATAAATTTGGTATACAGATTGCATATGGTCGAGATCAAAATATACGGTATTTTTTAATGGATAAAATTGGGATAAAACTGTTACTTTTTATCTCTTCGAAAAATTTGGTATTCATATAAAACATAACCTAAATTAACGTACAGAGTACTTTCTGGGGGAATAAAATGAGTCAAAGCTCGTACTTTTAGTACTTCGTTGCATTTGGTATAAAAAGTACAAAATATACGGCACTTTTTAAGGGGTAAAAAATGGATCGAATTGGTACTTTTTGTACTTTTTCGGAATGCGTTTGGTCCATTGGCTGGAATATATTTAGGCGCCCATTCATTGCTTTTCATATCGACAACTATATGTAGGTTGCTCAAGATTATTGAGTGCTCAAAAACCGGACACAGCTGACTAGTCAGTACTGATGCATATAACGGACACAGCTGACCAGTCAGTACTGACTGGTCAGTACTGACGCATATACCGGCCACAGCTGACTAGTCAGTACTGATTCATATATTCGTCACTGTTGACGTATTTTTTAGTTTTAATAAAACACTATTAAAATAAAACATCTCATTCAATTCACATACAAATTTTTGTCTTTATTTAAAATAAAATTCAATATTTTTTTGGTTTCCAAAATAACTTAAATAAATAAATATTTTTTTTTTTAACTAAATTTTTTAAATTAATTATGTTTTGTTTGCATTCGAAAACGTTTGCTGGATCAAACATCATTCAACAGTTTCTTAATTACATTAAACAAGCACCTTCTTACAAATAAAGTTCAGTCAATAAAAAGTGTTAAAAATAAAGCTAAACTTTTACCAATTTATTGGTCACGCTTATTTTTTGATTTTTTTTCTCTTTTAGATTGATTATTTTAGTTTAAATTAAAAAAATTGTCGTCATTTTATTTATTAACCCCTTTTTCTTTTATGTATTTTTGTTGCTTTACCCTATGGTGGGCACGTTCAACCGCATTTCTTATACTTTTTTCATACTCCCCGGCTCCTAGGTTCTGAAAAACATCTAAAATATGAAGTAAAAAAAAAGACAGAAATGTTAAATATTCAAAGACTAAAATTATTTAATGTCTGTACATACCTCTTACAATTTTATTTAGCAGCGTGAGATTTGACAACGGAAGTTTTCCCCACCTTCCATCCCAATTATATTTATATAGCAAATCATCTGCAAACGATGCACGAATAACACTGCCAACATCTAAAGAAACACCTTTAATTTTATGAATATAGGACTTCTGTAAAGAAGTTGAATTACTGTTTGAGCAAGTAAAATATATAAAATATTGTGATTGTTACCATGGCCTGAGCGTAATCGGAGTCTAGCTTCTCCTCTATTTCTTGCACTGCTGTTGTGGTCCGCAAGGGGAGCATGCTGGCGGTCTCATCAAGCCCTTGATCAGAAGTCTCTCCTGTCATGCGGCTGAGGTACTCTTGGGCTTTTTTTATGCCTACTTTACACTCCATTAGAATTTTAGGTTATTGATGGAACAGGTTGTATATTAGATCTTTCACTTCGTGCACTATCTTCGTTTTCTATTAACCTTCTATACATTTTAATTTTGGACTCAAATGTCTTTTTTTCCAATGATAGACAATTTTGCAAACGTCTTTTTTTCATAGTTATCTTTTATCACAAAAAGTATACTTTTATTATTTAATTTAATTTCTTAATAGGTATTTTCTATCTTATTGTCACTTTTTTATATTTTAATAGGTATTTGTGTTATTTTTATTGTCACTCAATTCTTGCTTTCTGTCAAGGCAAATATTATTTTTTATCACTTTATTGTCACTGTCAATTTTTATTTCACTTTTTTTATATTTATTTTAAATAATATAATGGGCGCACGTCACAATTTCATAAAATTCCTTTCGCTTTTAAAATTAATCTTGAATTTTTTACATATTTTACACATTCCATTCAAAAATGAAACTGTCTAACATACATTCGTTGTTTCACTCTTACATACGCATTTCATTCCTGGAGTAATTAGCGTTGCCACTAGCAAACATTTCTTCCTAAAATGTTTTTAACAACAGCAATTCCCAAAATTCCACCACTTTTTTTTAAATAATTAATACAAATTTAGCTAAATTCTTATAATTATTAAAATTTATGAAACGTATTAACAGATATATTCAACATATTATTAAGTATATATAAAAATAAGAAGAAAAGATTAATAAAATTTGGGCTTTGCAAAATATTCCTAATTTGGTATACAAACGCACACGAGTGGCAACGCCACTTGTAGCAAACAAAAACAGTGCGTGTGTATTAGTTTCGGTCATCCATTTCTTGTAGGGGAGCTATAGGAAAGTTGTAAAAAAAACTCATAAAATTCAGAAAAATGCATGAAATCTTTATTTGAATCGATAGTACGGTCCATATAATTAAATGTTTGAAGATTATTTCATGCAAATGTTGACCGTGATTGCGCCTCAAATGGTCCATCCGCTTAGTCCAATGTTGGCATTCTGTTTCCAACATTTCGGCCGGTATCTCACGAATAAATGCTTCAATGTTTTCTTCCAATGCGTCAATTGAAGCGGGCATGTGTGTATAGACATGAGCTTTAACGTAGCCGCACAAAAAATAGTCTAAAGACGTTAAATCGCACGATCTAGGCGGCCAATTGACCGGTCCCGAACGTGAAATAAAATGTTCACCGAACTCGCCTCTCAATAAGTCCATTGTGCTGTGTGGCATGTGGCACCGTCTTGTTGAAACCACATGTCGTGCAAGTCAACAAGCTCTTGCATTTTGGGCAAAAAAAAGTTGGATATCATCTCACGGTAGCGCTCACCATTCACAGTTACGTTACGATTCGCATCATCTTGGAACGGTCCAATGATGCCACCAGCCCATAAACCGCACCAAACTGTGACTTTTTCTCGATGCATAAATAGCTCTTGCAATGCTTCTGGCTGATCTTCACTCCAAAATCGACAATTCGGCTTATTAACTTACCCATTGAGCCAAAAATGAGCTTCGTCGCTGAACACAAGAAGCGCGCGATGAATTTTCTTAACAGAGCACGCATTTTGATAATAAAATTCAATAATTTGCAAGCGTTGTTCGTTTGTAAGACGATTCATGGTTAAATTATAGACCAAACTGAAGATGTTTGACAGTGAAACAAAACACGAAACGTGCGTCAGCTGTTTAAACCAGTGCTGCCAAAAAGATAATAGCTAAAAAATCACCCATTATATTAGCGGAATATAACAAATCTTAAAATGTTGTTTATAGACATATTTTAACATAAAATAAGTAATGACGTAGAAAACAACATAAATTTTCTGTAAATATTTTACTGGATAACCCCATTTCTTTAAATCTTAAAGTGAACGACGTCACGGGTAAAAGCTAGTTACAAAATAAAACATGGGTGGGGGTAGGTCTTTTTTGATCTACCTTGTATATATATTTTTAAGAAATGTTGCTTCTTTTTTTGGCAACTTTTAACACTTTTTCTCTTTTAGTTTTGGTACTTTCTTATTTTCAAAAAATTTGGCTAGAGATATTGTCCAGATTTAAGTGGGGTATATTTTAAGAGGTTAAAACGAAAAATGTTTTACTTTTGATACTTTTTCTCTTTTGGATAAATTTGGTATACAGATTGCATATGGTCGAGATCAAAATATACGGTATTTTTTAATGGATAAAATTGGGATAAAACTGTTACTTTTTATCTCTTCGAAAAATTTGGTATTCATATAAAACATAACCTAAATTAACGTACAGAGTACTTTCTGGGGGAATAAAATGAGTCAAAGCTCGTACTTTTAGTACTTCGTTGCATTTGGTATAAAAAGTACAAAATATACGGCACTTTTTAAGGGGTAAAAAATGGATCAAATTGGTACTTTTTGTACTTTTTCGGATTGCGTATGGTCCATTGGCTGGAATATATTTAGGCGCCCATTCATTGCTTTTCATATCGACAACTATATGTAGGTTGCTCAAGATTATTGAGTGCTCAAAAACCGGACACAGCTGACTAGTCAGTACTGATGCATATAACGGACACAGCTGACCAGTCAGTACTGACTGGTCAGTACTGACGCATATACCGGCCACAGCTGACCAGTCAGTACTGACTCATATATTCGTCACTGTTGACGTATTTTTTAGTTTTAATAAAACACTATTAAAATAAAACATCTCATTCAATTCTCATACAAATTTTTGTCTTTATTTAAAATAAAATTCAATATTTTTTTGGTTTCCAAAATAACTTAAATAAATAAATATTTTTTTTTTTAACTAAATTTTTTAAATTAATTATGTTTTGTTTGCATTCGAAAACGTTTGCTGGATCAAACATCATTCAACAGTTTCTTAATTACATTAAACAAGCACCTTCTTACAAATAAAGTTCAGTCAATAAAAAGTGTTAAAAATAAAGCTAAACTTTTACCAATTTATTGGTCACGCTTATTTTTTGATTTTTTTTCTCTTTTAGATTGATTATTTTAGTTTAAATTAAAAAAATTGTCGTCATTTTATTTATTAACCCTTTTTTCTTTTATGTATTTTTGTTGCTTTACCCTATGGTGGGCACGTTCAACCGCTTTTCTTATACTTTTTTCATACTCCCCATATACACAAAAAGTATACTTTTATTATTTAATTTAATTTCTTAATAGGTATTTTCTATCTTATTGTCACTTTTTTATATTTTAATAGGTATTTGTGTTATTTTTATTGTCACTCAATTCTTGCTTTCTGTCAAGGCAAATATTATTTTTTATCACTCTTTATTGTCACTGTCAATTTTTATTTCACTTTTTTTATATTTATTTTAAATAATATAATGGGCGCACGTCACAATTTCATAAAATTCCTTTCGCTTTTAAAATTAATCTTGAATTTTTTACATATTTTACACATTCCATTCAAAAATGAAACTGTCTAACATACATTCGTTGTTTCACTCTTACATACGCATTTCATTCCTGGAGTAATTAGCGTTGCCACTAGCAAACATTTCTTCCTAAAATGTTTTTAACAACAGCAATTCCCAAAATTCCACCACTTTTTTTTTAAATAATTAATACAAATTTAGCTAAATTCTTATAATTATTAAAATTTATGAAACGTATTAACAGATATATTCAACATATTATTAAGTATATATAAAAATAAGAAGAAAAGATTAATAAAATTTGGGCTTTGCAAAATATTCCTAATTTGGTATACAAACGCACACGAGTGGCAACGCCACTTGTAACAATAAAAACAAACAAAAATAGTGCGTGTGTATTAGTTTCGGTCATCCATTTCTTGTAGGGGAGCTATAGGAAAGTTGTAAAAAAACTCATAAAATTCAGAAAAATGCATGAAATCTTTATTTGAATCGATAGTACGGTCCATATAATTAAATGTTTGAAGATTATTTCATGCAAATGTTGACCGTGATTGCGCCTCAAATGGTCCATCCGCTTAGTCCAATGTTGGCATTCTGTTTCCAACATTTCGGCCGGTATCTCACGAATAAATGCTTCAATGTTTTCTTCCAATGCGTCAATTGAAGCGGGCATGTGTGTATAGACATGAGCTTTAACGTAGCCGCACAAAAAATAGTCTAAAGACGTTAAATCGCACGATCTAGGCGGCCAATTGACCGGTCCCGAACGTGAAATAAAATGTTAACCGAACTCGCCTCTCAATAAGTCCATTGTTAAGCGTGCTGTGTGGCATGTGCCACCGTCTTGTTGAAACCACATGTCGTGCAAGTCAACAAGCTCTTGCATTTTGGGCAAAAAAAAGTTGGATATCATCTCACGGTAGCGCTCACCATTCACAGTTACGTTACGATTCGCATCATCTTGGAACGATCCAATGATGCCACCAGCCCATAAACCGCACCAAACTGTGACTTTTTCTCGATGCATAAATAGCTCTTGCAATGCTTCTGGCTGATCTTCACTCCAAAATCGACAATTCGGCTTATTAACTTACCCATTGAGCCAAAAATGAGCTTCGTCGCTGAACACAAGAAGCGCGCGATGAATTTTCTTAACAGAGCACGCATTTTGATAATAAAATTCAATAATTTGCAAGCGTTGTTCGTTTGTAAGACGATTCATGGTTAAATTATAGACCAAACTGAAGATGTTTGACAGTGAAACAAAACACGAAACGTGCGTCAGCTGTTTAAACCAGTGCTGCCAAAAAGATAATAGCTAAAAAATCACCCATTATATTAGCGGAATATAACAAATCTTAAAATGTTGTTTATAGACATATTTTAACATAAAATAAGTAATGACGTAGAAAACAAAATAAATTTTCTGTAAATATTTTACTGGATAACCCCATTTCTTTAAATCTTAAAGTGAACGACGTCACGGGTAAAAGCTAGTTACAAAATAAAACATGGGTGGGGGTAGGTATTTTTTGATCTACCTTGTATATATATTTTGAGGAAATGTTGCTTCTTTTTTTGGCAACTTTTAACACTTTTTCTCTTTTAGTTTTGGTACTTTTTATACCCTTCACCACAGGTGTAAAAAGGTATATATAAGTTTGTCATAACGTTTGTAATTTCCACAATATTGATTTTAGACCCCATAAAGTATATATATTCTGGGTCCATATGAGAAGAGAAGTTGATTTAACGATGTCCGTCTGTCCGTCTGTCCGTCTTACGTTTGATATGTGTTTTCCGGATAATCCAGACATGATAGCGGCTAGGTTGTTTTACATTTATGTCACATATAGTCCACCATTTCTTGCTATTGAAATTCAGCAAGATCGGTCCACAAATGGCTGAGATATGATCAAAAAACCACGACTGCCTCTAATTTTTTCCAAAAATCCCTTGTTGTTGTTGTATTTTTATTGCTTTTTTCTGTATATCTGGAGAACGGCAAGAGCCAAAGTTTCCAAATTAGGTACAAACATTAAGGTTGTCAATACACACCACCCTACAAAATGTGGGCGGGATTGGAGAAGTGGGCGTGGTACCTCCCGTACAAAAAAAATTAAAAATTGTATAAAAACCTAAATTTTAGGGCTGTCATATGTCCTATGGATATGACTTATATACCAAAATATCGGAAATTTTTAGTAGAACATATTTTATAAAAAACTCGGGAAAATCGGTTCAGATACGAAAAATTTATGACCAAAATATTAATTTTTTTTTGAAAAATACCCATTCTCAGGACCCATAGATCTTCCCGAGTCCAAGTTTTATAGCCAAAATAACTCATATAGTCCACCATTTCTTGCTATTGAATTTCAGCAAGATCGGTCCTCAAATGGCTGAGATATGATCAAAAAACCACGACTGCCTCTAATTTTTCCAAAAAAAACCCTTGTGGTTGTTGTTTTTTTGTTTTTTTATTTGAAACATGTACACATGCTTGTACATGATTGTTCGCTTTAATTGAAAAATACATACCTACAAATTAAACTAATAATATGACGAAGTATATTCTATTATAATGCTTTATTATTAACAAGGTTAATAGCTCAGTGGTCTGGGCGGTTGCCCAAGAAGGTTTGTTTGTTATATTGCCGGGGTTCAAATCTCGGCATCTCCACCTTTACCAAACAAAAATTTTTTAACTTTTTCCATAAATATTTCTATAAACGATTTTAAAATTATTCAGCGATTTTTGATTTTTTCATTTTATTGACAATATAAATATGCATCGTTCGCCTTACATGTGAAACAAAAAACATATTTTACAATTTGTTTTTGGCTTAAATTTAAATACCTAAGTATGTACGAATATGCAAAAGTTATTTATGTGTATTGGTAGGCATTGTTTTCATGATTGTTGCTTTTTTTTCAGTTATAGAGACGGATTGTCTCTTCTTACATTTCAATTCAAAAATCTTACACGTGTTGCCATATTATTTTTAAAAAATATTATTATTTCTAAAAAAAATCCCATTTGTTATTTGAAAACAAAACATTCAACAATAAGTATTTGCGTACGTAAATGTTTAATTTAATCAAAAAGCTAGAAACATTTAAGTTAGGATAATTTAATTGACGAACCCAATGACATAGAAACAGATCTTAAAATTTGTTCACAGCTTACTCTGACATTAGGCAAGGCAAAGAAATGCTAAAAATTATTTTGAAAACGCTACAAATAATTCTTAAAGTTGTTCATTATATTGTTTTAAATCCTTATACATTTAAGTGACTCATTTTAAACATAATTAAAATAAATGGTAATATTTAAACAAGTATTTAGGTAGATTTGATAAAGCATCAGATATAAATACCACAATTGGTTAACCTTGAAATTGGAAGGCCCTCTAATAAAAACAAAATACAAACGGTTTTATAGCTATTTTGATTTAAAAGAATTTACAGACATATTTAGACCAGATTATTTTTTTTTATATTTTAAAAAAAACAGTCATCATTAATTGCGTAAAAGTTAGTTTATAACAATTTATTTTAGTTTTAATCGCTAAAGCGGATCATACACTTGCAATAAAATTGTTCAATTTTACGTATTGTACAATTATATAGCCAATGTGTATGCGATATTTGATGGTAGCACAATATATTGGCAACAATCAAAAGACTTTTGATTTTTATTGCACAACGAAAAGAAAGTGAAATGTGTTGGCAACATTGTATAATGCTGTTTATGCTATTCCTATAGTTTATGTTCACCTTTTTATTGAATGAATGAAACCATTGTGCGACTTATTGCATAATATAGGACAAAATTTAAATAATATTGCGAATATCATATACAGTAATATTGCAAGTGTATGGGCCGCTTAAGACTATTTCATCCAACTTTAAAAATTAATCAAAAGAAGCTTAAAACATTTTTCTAAAAAGCTAATAAAATGCCAAATGGAAATTTTACAGCTAAATCTAAGTTTTTTGTGCTGAATTTACTTTCAAAAATAAAAAATTCCCACACTACTTAAAAGTCTTCATTAAAATTTAAATGTAAAAAAAAAAATTGAAATAAAATGAAAATTTTTTTACAATAAAATAAGAATTATCCATTTCCATACGAAATTTCATTTTGACTACAACTATTTTTTTTAGTCAAAATTTATTATAATTTATTATAATACATAAAAAACTTAAGTTATATCAATACCTATTCTTCAATTTTTAAAATAATTCTAAAAAAGCTAGAAACATTCAATTAAAATGCTTAAAAAAATGCGAAGCGCTTAATGAAAGTATTTTAGCTAAATTAAAATTTTTAATCTAAGTAAAGCTGCAAAATTGCCAAAATGGTCACACTGCTTAAAAACCATACAAACAAGCAGGGTTATCCACTCTAAAAAAAATTTTATTTAGGGAATATTAGAAATGCCCTCATCATATAATTTTACGACTATTTTCTATATATACTTTATTTATACTTTTATTATTTAATTTAATTTCTTAATAGGTATTTTCTATCTTATTGTCACTTTTTTATATTTTAATAGGTATTTGTGTTATTTTTATTGTCACTCAATTCTTGCTTTCTGTCAAGGCAAATATTATTTTTTATCACTCTTTATTGTCACTGTCAATTTTTATTTCACTTTTTTTATATTTATTTTAAATAATATAATGGGCGCACGTCACAATTTCATAAAATTCCTTTCGCTTTTAAAATTAATCTTGAATTTTTTACATATTTTACACATTCCATTCAAAAATGAAACTGTCTAACATACATTCGTTGTTTCACTCTTACATACGCATTTCATTCCTGGAGTAATTAGCGTTGCCACTAGCAAACATTTCTTCCTAAAATGTTTTTAACAACAGCAATTCCAAAAATTCCACCACTTTTTTTTTAAATAATTAATACAAATTTAGCTAAATTCTTATAATTATTAAAATTTATGAAACGTATTAACAGATATATTCAACATATTATTAAGTATATATAAAAATAAGAAGAAAAGATTAATAAAATTTGGGCTTTGCAAAATATTCCTAATTTGGTATACAAACGCACACGAGTGGCAACGCCACTTGTAACAATAAAAACAAACAAAAATAGTGCGTGTGTATTAGTTTCGGTCATCCATTTCTTGTAGGGGAGCTATAGGAAAGTTGTAAAAAAAACTCATAAAATTCAGAAAAATGCATGAAATCTTTATTTGAATCGATAGTACGGTCCATATAATTAAATGTTTGAAGATTATTTCATGCAAATGTTGATTGTGATTGCGCCTCAAATGGTCCATCCGCTTAGTCCAATGTTGGCATTCTGTTTCCAACATTTCGGCCGGTATCTCACGAATAAATGCTTCAATGTTTTCTTCCAATGCGTCAATTGAAGCGGGCATGTGTGTATAGACATGAGCTTTAACGTAGCCGCACAAAAAATAGTCTAAAGACGTTAAATCGCACGATCTAGGCGGCCAATTGACCGGTCCCGAACGTGAAATAAAATGTTCACCGAACTCGCCTCTCAATAAGTCCATTGTTAAGCGTGCTGTGTGGCATGTGGCACCGTCTTGTTGAAACCACATGTCGTGCAAGTCAACAAGCTCTTGCATTTTGGGCAAAAAAAAGTTGGATATCATCTCACGGTAGCGCTCACCATTCACAGTTACGTTACGATTCGCATCATCTTGGAACGGTCCAATGATGCCACCAGCCCATAAACCGCACCAAACTGTGACTTTTTCTCGATGCATAAATAGCTCTTGCAATGCTTCTGGCTGATCTTCACTCCAAAATCGACAATTCGGCTTATTAACTTACCCATTGAGCCAAAAATTTTCTGTAAATATTATACTGGATAACCCCATTTCTTTAAATCTTAAAGTGAACGACGTCACGGGTAAAAGCTAATTACAAAATAAAACATGGGTGGGGGTAGGTCTTTTTTGATCTACCTTGTATATATATTTTTAAGAAATGTTGCTTCTTTTTTTGGCAACTTTTAACACTTTTTCTCTTTTAGTTTTGGTACTTTTTTATTTTCAAAAAATTTGGCTAGAGATATTGTCCAGATTTAAGTGGGGTATATTTTAAGAGGTTAAAACGAAAAATGTTTTACTTTTGATACTTTTTCTCTTTTGGATAAATTTGGTATACAGATTGCATATGGTCGAGATCAAAATATACGGTATTTTTTAATGGATAAAATTGGGATAAAACTGTTACTTTTTATCTCTTCGAAAAATTTGGTATTCATATAAAACATAACCTAAATTAACGTACAGAGTACTTTCTGGGGGAATAAAATGAGTCAAAGCTCGTACTTTTAGTACTTCGTTGCATTTGGTATAAAAAGTACAAAATATACGGCACTTTTTAAGGGGTAAAAAATGGATCAAATTGGTACTTTTTGTACTTTTTCGGAATGCGTATGGTCCATTGGCTGGAATATATTTAGGCGCCCATTCATTGCTTTTCATATCGACAACTATATGTAGGTTGCTCAAGATTATTGAGTGCTCAAAAACCGGACACAGCTGACTAGTCAGTACTGATGCATATAACGGACACAGCTGACCAGTCAGTACTGACTGGTCAGTACTGACGCATATACCGGCCACAGCTGACTAGTCAGTACTGATTCATATATTCGTCACTGTTGACGTATTTTTTAGTTTTAATAAAACACTATTAAAATAAAACATCTCATTCAATTCTCATACAAATTTTTGTCTTTATTTAAAATAAAATTCAATATTTTTTTGGTTTCCAAAATAACTTAAATAAATAAATATTTTTTTTTTTAACTAAATTTTTTAAATTAATTATGTTTTGTTTGCATTCGAAAACGTTTGCTGGATCAAACATCATTCAACAGTTTCTTAATTACATTAAACAAGCACCTTCTTACAAATAAAGTTCAGTCAATAAAAAGTGTTAAAAATAAAGCTAAACTTTTACCAATTTATTGTTCACGCTTATTTTTTGATTTTTTTTCTCTTTTAGATTGATTATTTTAGTTTAAATTAAAAAAATTGTCGTCATTTTATTTATTAACCCCTTTTTCTTTTATGTATTTTTGTTGCTTTACCCTATGGTGGGCACGTTCAACCGCTTTTCTTATACTTTTTTCATACTCCCCGGCTCCTAGGTTCTGAAAAACATCTAAAATATGAAGTAAAAAAAAAGACAGAAATGTTAAATATTCAAAGACTAAAATTATTTAATGTCTGTACATACCTCTTACAATTTTATTTAGCAGCGTGAGATTTGACAACGGAAGTTTTCCCCACCTTCCATCCCAATTATATTTATATAGCAAATCATCTGCAAACGATGCACTAATAACACTGCCAACATCTAAAGAAACACCTTTAATTTTATGAATATAGGACTTCTGTAAAGAAGTTGAATTACTGTTTGAGCAAGTAAAATATATAAAATATTGTGATTGTTACCATGGCCTGAGCGTAATCGGAGTCTAGCTTCTCCTCTATTTCTTGCACTGCTGTTGTGGTCCGCAAGGGGAGCATGCTGGCGGTCTCATCAAGCCCTTGATCAGAAGTCTCTCCTGTCATGCGGCTGAGGTACTCTTGGGCTTTTTTTATGCCTACTTTACACTCCATTAGAATTTTAGCTTATTGATGGAACAGGTTGTATATTAGATCTTTCACTTCGTGCACTATCTTCGTTTTCTATTAACCTTCTATACATTTTAATTTTGGACTCAAATGTCTTTTTTTCCAATGATAGACAATTTTGCAAACGTCTTTTTTTCATAGTTATCTTTTATCACAAAAAGTATACTTTTATTATTTAATTTAATTTCTTAATAGGTATTTTCTATCTTATTGTCACTTTTTTATATTTTAATAGGTATTTGTGTTATTTTTATTGTCACTCAATTCTTGCTTTCTGTCAAGGCAAATATTATTTTTTATCACTCTTTATTGTCACTGTCAATTTTTATTTCACTTTTTTTATATTTATTTTAAATAATATAATGGGCGCACGTCACAATTTCATAAAATTCCTTTCGCTTTTAAAATTAATCTTGAATTTTTTACATATTTTACACATTCCATTCAAAAATGAAACTGTCTAACATACATTCGTTGTTTCACTCTTACATACGCATTTCATTCCTGGAGTAATTAGCGTTGCCACTAGCAAACATTTCTTCCTAAAATGTTTTTAACAACAGCAATTCCCAAAATTCCACCACTTTTTTTTAAATAATTAATACAAATTTAGCTAAATTCTTATAATTATTAAAAGTTATGAAACGTATTAACAGATATATTCAACATATTATTAAGTATATATAAAAATAAGAAGAAAAGATTAATAAAATTTGGGCTTTGCAAAATATTCCTAATTTGGTATACAAACGCACACGAGTGGCAACGCCACTTGTTACAATAAAAACAAACAAAAATAGTGCGTGTGTATTAGTTTCGGTCATCCATTTCTTGTAGGGGAGCTATAGGAAAGTTGTAAAAAAAACTCATAAAATTCAGAAAAATGCATGAAATCTTTATTTGAATCGATAGTACGGTCCATATAATTAAATGTTTGAAGATTATTTCATGCAAATGTTGACCGTGATTGCGCCTCAAATGGTCCATCCGCTTAGTCCAATGTTGGCATTCTGTTTCCAACATTTCGGCCGGTATCTCACGAATAAATGGTTCAATGTTTTCTTCCAATGCGTCAATTGAAGCGGGCATGTGTGTATAGACATGAGCTTTAACGTAGCCGCACAAAAAATAGTCTAAAGACGTTAAATCGCACGATCTAGGCGGCCAATTGACCGGTCCCGAACGTGAAATAAAATGTTCACCGAACTCGCCTCTCAATAAGTCCATTGTGCTGTGTGGCATGTGGCACCGTCTTGTTGAAACCACATGTCGTGCAAGTCAACAAGCTCTTGCATTTTGGGCAAAAAAAAGTTGGATATCATCTCACGGTAGCGCTCACCATTCACAGTTACGTTACGATTCGCATCATCTTGGAACGGTCCAATGATGCCACCAGCCCATAAACCGCACCAAACTGTGACTTTTTCTCGATGCATAAATAGCTCTTGCAATGCTTCTGGCTGATCTTCACTCCAAAATCGACAATTCGGCTTATTAACTTACCCATTGAGCCAAAAATGAGCTTCGTCGCTGAACACAAGAAGCGCGCGATGAATTTTCTTAACAGATCACGCATTTTGATAATAAAATTCAATAATTTGCAAGCGTTGTTCGTTTGTAAGACGATTCATGGTTAAATTATAGACCAAACTGAAGATGTTTGACAGTGAAACAAAACACGAAACGTGCGTCAGCTGTTTAAACCAGTGCTGCCAAAAAGATAATAGCTAAAAAATCACCCATTATATTAGCGGAATATAACAAATCTTAAAATGTTGTTTATAGACATATTTTAACATAAAATAAGTAATGACGTAGAAAACAAAATAAATTTTCTGTAAATATTTTACTGGATAACCCCATTTCTTTAAATCTTAAAGTGAACGACGTCACGGGTAAAAGCTAGTTACAAAATAAAACATGGGTGGGGGTAGGTCTTTTTTGATCTACCTTGTATATATATTTTTAAGAAATGTTGCTTCTTTTTTTTTGGCAACTTTTAACACTTTTTCTCTTTTAGTTTTGGTACTTTTTTATTTTCAAAAAATTTGGCTAGAGATATTGTCCAGATTTAAGTGGGGTATATTTTAAGAGGTTAAAACGAAAAATGTTTTACTTTTGATACTTTTTCTCTTTTGGATAAATTTGGTATACAGATTGCATATGGTCGAGATCAAAATATACGGTATTTTTTAAGGGATAAAATTG
Organism: Pollenia angustigena; assembly: GCA_930367215.1. Lineage (NCBI taxonomy): Eukaryota > Metazoa > Arthropoda > Insecta > Diptera > Polleniidae > Pollenia > Pollenia angustigena. The sequence continues at coordinate 128,979,817 of OV884058.1, forward strand.
GGATAAAACTGTTACTTTTTATCTCTTCGAAAAATTTGGTATTCATATAAAACATAACCTAAATTAACGTACAGAGTACTTTCTGGGGGAATAAAATGAGTCAAAGCTCGTACTTTTAGTACTTCGTTGCATTTGGTATAAAAAGTACAAAATATACGGCACTTTTTAAGGGGTAAAAAATGGATCAAATTGGTACTTTTTGTACTTTTTCGGAATGCGTATGGTCCATTGGCTGGAATGTATTTAGGCGCCCATTCATTGCTTTTCATATCGACATATATGTATGTTGCTCAAGATTATTGAGTGCTCAAAAACCGGACACAGCTGACTAGTCAGTACTGATGCATATAACGGACACAGCTGACTAGTCAGTACTGATATATATATTCGTCACTGTTGACGTACTTTTTAGCTTTAATAAAACACTATTAAAATAAAACATCTCATTCAATTCTCATACAAATTTTTGCCTTTATTTAAAATAAAATTCAATATTTTTTTGGTTTCCAAAATAACTTAAATAAATAAATATTTTTTTTTTAAACTAAATTTTTTAAATTAATTATGTTTTGTTTGCATTCGAAAACGTTTGCTGGATCAAACATCATTCAACAGTTTCTTAATTACATTAAACAAGCACCTTCTTACAAATAAAGTTCAGTCAATAAAAAGTGTTAAAAATAAAGCTAAACTTTTACCAATTTATTGGTCACGCTTATTTTTTGATTTTTTTTCTCTTTTAGATTGATTATTTTAGTTTAAATTAAAAAAATTGTCGTCATTTTATTTATTAACCCCTTTTTCTTTTATGTATTTTTGTTGCTTTACCCTATGGTGGGCACGTTCAACCGCTTTTCTTATACTTTTTTCATACTCCCCGGCTCCTAGGTTCTGAAAAACATCTAAAATATGAAGTAAAAAAAAAGACAGAAATGTTAAATATTCAAAGACTAAAATTATTTAATGTCTGTACATACCTCTTACAATTTTATTTAGCAGCGTGAGATTTGACAACGGAAGTTTTCCCCACCTTCCATCCCAATTATATTTATATAGCAAATCATCTGCAAACGATGCACTAATAACACTGCCAACATCTAAAGAAACACCTTTAATTTTATGAATATAGGACTTCTGTAAAGAAGTTGAATTACTGTTTGAGCAAGTAAAATATATAAAATATTGTGATTGTTACCATGGCCTGAGCGTAATCGGAGTCTAGCTTCTCCTCTATTTCTTGCACTGCTGTTGTGGTCCGCAAGGGGAGCATGCTGGCGGTCTCATCAAGCCCTTGATCAGAAGTCTCTCCTGTCATGCGGCTGAGGTACTCTTGGGCTTTTTTTATGCCTACTTTACACTCCATTAGAATTTTAGCTTATTGATGGAACAGGTTGTATATTAGATCTTTCACTTCGTGCACTATCTTCGTTTTCTATTAACCTTCTATACATTTTAATTTTGGACTCAAATGTCTTTTTTTCCAATGATAGACAATTTTGCAAACGTCTTTTTTTCATAGTTATCTTTTATCACAAAAAGTATACTTTTATTATTTAATTTAATTTCTTAATAGGTATTTTCTATCTTATTGTCACTTTTTTATATTTTAATAGGTATTTGTGTTATTTTTATTGTCACTCAATTCTTGCTTTCTGTCAAGGCAAATATTATTTTTTATCACTCTTTATTGTCACTGTCAATTTTTATTTCACTTTTTTTATATTTATTTTAAATAATATAATGGGCGCACGTCACAATTTCATAAAATTCCTTTCGCTTTTAAAATTAATCTTGAATTTTTTACATATTTTACACATTCCATTCAAAAATGAAACTGTCTAACATACATTCGTTGTTTCACTCTTACATACGCATTTCATTCCTGGAGTAATTAGCGTTGCCACTAGCAAACATTTCTTCCTAAAATGTTTTTAACAACAGCAATTCCCAAAATTCCACCACTTTTTTTTTAAATAATTAATACAAATTTAGCTAAATTCTTATAATTATTAAAATTTATGAAACGTATTAACAGATATATTCAACATATTATTAAGTATATATAAAAATAAGAAGAAAAGATTAATAAAATTTGGGCTTTGCAAAATATTCCTAATTTGGTATACAAACGCACACGAGTGGCAACGCCACTTGTAACAATAAAAACAAACAAAAACAGTGCGTGTGTATTAGTTTCGATCATCCATTTCTTGTAGGGGAGCTATAGGAAAGTTGTAAAAAAAACTCATAAAATTCAGAAAAATGCATGAAATCTTTATTTGAATCGATAGTACGGTCCATATAATTAAATGTTTGAAGATTATTTCATGCAAATGTTGACCGTGATTGCGCCTCAAATGGTCCATCCGCTTAGTACAATGTTGGCATTCTGTTTCCAACATTTCGGCCGGTATCTCACGAATAAATGCTTCAATGTTTTCTTCCAATGCGTCAATTGAAGCGGGCATGTGTGTATAGACATGAGCTTTAACGTAGCCGCACAAAAAATAGTCTAAAGACGTTAAATCGCACGATCTAGGCGGCCAATTGACCGGTCCCGAACGTGAAATAAAATGTTCACCGAACTCGCCTCTCAATAAGTCCATTGTTAAGCGTGCTGTGTGGCATGTGGCACCGTCTTGTTGAAACCACATGTCGTGCAAGTCAACAAGCTCTTGCATTTTGGGCAAAAAAAAGTTGGATATCATCTCACGGTAGCGCTCACCATTCACAGTTACGTTACGATTCGCATCATCTTGGAACGGTCCAATGATGCCACCAGCCCACTAACCGCACCAAACTGTGACTTTTTCTCGATGCATAAATAGCTCTTGCAATGCTTCTGGCTGATCTTCACTCCAAAATCGACAATTCGGCTTATTAACTTACCCATTGAGCCAAAAATGAGCTTCGTCGCTGAACACAAGAAGCGCGCGATGAATTTTCTTAACAGAGCACGCATTTTGATAATAAAATTCAATAATTTGCAAGCGTTGTTCGTTTGTAAGACGATTCATGGTTAAATTATAGACCAAACTGAAGATGTTTGACAGTGAAACAAAACACGAAACGTGCGTCAGCTGTTTAAACCAGTGCTGCCAAAAAGATAATAGCTAAAAAATCACCCATTATATTAGCGGAATATAACAAATCTTAAAATGTTGTTTATAGACATATTTTAACATAAAATAAGTAATGACGTAAAAAACAAAATAAATTTTCTGTAAATATTTTACTGGATAACCCCATTTCTTTAAATCTTAAAGTGAACGACGTCACGGGTAAAAGCTAGTTACAAAATAAAACATGGGTGGGGGTAGGTCTTTTTTGATCTACCTTGTATATATATTTTTAAGAAATGTTGCTTCTTTTTTTGGCAACTTTTAACACTTTTTCTCTTTTAGTTTTGGTACTTTCTTATTTTCAAAAAATTTGGCTAGAGATATTGTCCAGATTTAAGTGGGGTATATTTTAAGAGGTTAAAACGAAAAATGTTTTACTTTTGATACTTTTTCTCTTTTGGATAAATTTGGTATACAGATTGCATATGGTCGAGATCAAAATATACGGTATTTTTTAATGGATAAAATTGGGATAAAACTGTTACTTTTTATCTCTTCGAAAAATTTGGTATTCATATAAAACATAACCTAAATTAACGTACAGAGTACTTTCTGGGGGAATAAAATGAGTCAAAGCTCGTACTTTTAGTACTTCGTTGCATTTGGTATAAAAAGTACAAAATATACGGCACTTTTTAAGGGGTAAAAAATGGATCAAATTGGTACTTTTTGTACTTTTTCGGATTGCGTATGGTCCATTGGCTGGAATATATTTAGGCGCCCATTCATTGCTTTTCATATCGACAACTATATGTAGGTTGCTCAAGATTATTGAGTGCTCAAAAACCGGACACAGCTGACTAGTCAGTACTGATGCATATAACGGACACAGCTGACCAGTCAGTACTGACTGGTCAGTACTGACGCATATACCGGCCACAGCTGACCAGTCAGTACTGATTCATATATTCGTCACTGTTGACGTATTTTTTAGTTTTAATAAAACACTATTAAAATAAAACATCTCATTCAATTCTCATACAAATTTTTGTCTTTATTTAAAATAAAATTCAATATTTTTTTGGTTTCCAAAATAACTTAAATAAATAAACATTTTTTTTTTTTAACTAAATTTTTTAAATTAATTATGTTTTGTTTGCATTCGAAAACGTTTGCTGGATCAAACATCATTCAACGGTTTCTTAATTACATTAAACAAGCACCTTCTTACAAATAAAGTTCAGTCAATAAAAAGTGTTAAAAATAAAGCTAAACTTTTACCAATTTATTGGTCACGCTTATTTTTTGATTTTTTTTCTCTTTTAGATTGATTATTTTAGTTTAAATTAAAAAAATTTTTCTTTTATGTATTTTTGTTGCTTTACCCTATGGTGGGCACGTTCAACCGCTTTTCTTATACTTTTTTCATACTCCCCGGCTCCTAGGTTCTGAAAAACATCTAAAATATGAAGTAAAAAAAAAGACAGAAATGTTAAATATTCAAAGACTAAAATTATTTAATGTCTGTACATACCTCTTACAATTTTATTTAGCAGCGTGAGATTTGACAACGGAAGTTTTCCCCACCTTCCATCCCAATTATATTTATATAGCAAATCATCTGCAAACGATGCACTAATAACACTGCCAACATCTAAAGAAACACCTTTAATTTTATGAATATAGGACTTCTGTAAAGAAGTTGAATTACTGTTTGAGCAAGTAAAATATATAAAATATTGTGATTGTTACCATGGCCTGAGCGTAATCGGAGTCTAGCTTCTCCTCTATTTCTTGCACTGCTGTTGTGGTCCGCAAGGGGAGCATGCTGGCGGTCTCATCAAGCCCTTGATCAGAAGTCTCTCCTGTCATGCGGCTGAGGTACTCTTGGGCTTTTTTTATGCCTACTTTACACTCCATTAGAATTTTAGCTTATTGATGGAACAGGTTGTATATTAGATCTTTCACTTCGTGCACTATCCTCGTTTTCTATTAACCTTCTATACATTTTAATTTTGGACTCAAATGTCTTTTTTTCCAATGATAGACAATTTTGCAAACGTCTTTTTTTCATAATTATCTTTTATCACAAAAAGTATACTTTTATTATTTAATTTAATTTCTTAATAGGTATTTTCTATCTTATTGTCACTTTTTTATATTTTAATAGGTATTTGTGTTATTTTTATTGTCACTCAATTCTTGCTTTCTGTCAAGGCAAATATTATTTTTTATCACTCTTTATTGTCACTGTCAATTTTTATTTCACTTTTTTTATATTTATTTTAAATAATATAATGGGCGCACGTCACAATTTCATAAAATTCCTTTCGCTTTTAAAATTAATCTTGAATTTTTTACATATTTTACACATTCCATTCAAAAATGAAACTGTCTAACATACATTCGTTGTTTCACTCTTACATACGCATTTCATTCCTGGAGTAATTAGCGTTGCCACTAGCAAACATTTCTTCCTAAAATGTTTTTAACAACAGCAATTCCCAAAATTCCACCACTTTTTTTTTAAATAATTAATACAAATTTAGCTAAATTCTTATAATTATTAAAATTTATGAAACGTATTAACAGATATATTCAACATATTATTAAGTATATATAAAAATAAGAAGAAAAGATTAATAAAATTTGGGCTTTGCAAAATATTCCTAATTTGGTATACAAACGCACACGAGTGGCAACGCCACTTGTAACAATAAAAACAAACAAAAACAGTGCGTGTGTATTAGTTTCGGTCATCCATTTCTTGTAGGGGAGCTATAGGAAAGTTGTAAAAAAAACTCATAAAATTCAGAAAAATGCATGAAATCTTTATTTGAATCGATAATACGGTCCATATAATTAAATGTTTGAAGATTATTTCATGCAAATGTTGACCGTGATTGCGCCTCAAATGGTCCATCCGCTTAGTCCAATGTTGGCATTCTGTTTCCAACATTTCGGCCGGTATCTCACGAATAAATGCTTCAATGTTTTCTTCCAATGCGTCAATTGAAGCGGGCATGTGTGTATAGACATGAGCTTTAACGTAGCCGCACAAAAAATAGTCTAAAGACGTTAAATCGCACGATCTAGGCGGCCAATTGACCGGTCCCGAACGTGAAATAAAATGTTCACCGAACTCGCCTCTCAATAAGTCCATTGTTAAGCGTGCTGTGTGGCATGTGGCACCGTCTTGTTGAAACCACATGTCGTGCAAGTCAACAAGCTCTTGCATTTTGGGCAAAAAAAAGTTGGATATCATCTCACGGTAGCGCTCACCATTCACAGTTACGTTACGATTCGCATCATCTTGGAACGGTCCAATGATGCCACCAGCCCATAAACCGCACCAAACTGTGACTTTTTCTCGATGCATAAATAGCTCTTGCAATGCTTCTGGCTGATCTTCACTCCAAAATCGACAATTCGGCTTATTAACTTACCCATTGAGCCAAAAATGAGCTTCGTCGCTGAACACAAGAAGCGCGCGATGAATTTTCTTAACAGAGCACGCATTTTGATAATAAAATTCAATAATTTGCAAGCGTTGTTCGTTTGTAAGACGATTCATGGTTAAATTATAGACCAAACTGAAGATGTTTGACAGTGAAACAAAACACGAAACGTGCGTCAGCTGTTTAAACCAGTGCTGCCAAAAAGATAATAGCTAAAAAATCACCCATTATATTAGCGGAATATAACAAATCTTAAAATGTTGTTTATAGACATATTTTAACATAAAATAAGTAATGACGTAGAAAACAAAATAAATTTTCTGTAAATATTTTACTGGATAACCCCATTTCTTTAAATCTTAACGACGTCACGGGTAAAAGCTAGTTACAAAATAAAACATGGGTGGGGGTAGGTCTTTTTTGATCTACCTTGTATATATATTTTTAAGAAATGTTGCTTCTTTTTTGGCAACTTTTAACACTTTTTCTCTTTTAGTTTTGGTACTTTCTTATTTTCAAAAAATTTGGCTAGAGATATTGTCCAGATTTAAGTGGGGTATATTTTAAGAGGTTAAAACGAAAAATGTTTTACTTTTGATACTTTTTCTCTTTTGGATAAATTTGGTATACAGATTGCATATGGTCGAGATCAAAATATACGGTATTTTTTAATGGATAAAATTGGGATAAAACTGTTACTTTTTATCTCTTCGAAAAATTTGGTATTCATATAAAACATAACCTAAATTAACGTACAGAGTACTTTCTGGGGGAATAAAATGAGTCAAAGCTCGTACTTTTAGTACTTCGTTGCATTTGGTATAAAAAGTACAAAATATACGGCACTTTTTAAGGGGTAAAAAATGGATCAAATTGGTACTTTTTGTACTTTTTCGGATTGCGTATGGTCCATTGGCTGGAATATATTTAGGCGCCCATTCATTGCTTTTCATATCGACAACTATATGTAGGTTGCTCAAGATTATTGAGTGCTCAAAAACCGGACACAGCTGACTAGTCAGTACTGATGCATATAACGGACACAGCTGACCAGTCAGTACTGACTGGTCAGTACTGACGCATATACCGGCCACAGCTGACCAGTCAGTACTGATTCATATATTCGTCACTGTTGACGTATTTTTTAGTTTTAATAAAACACTATTAAAATAAAACATCTCATTCAATTCTCATACAAATTTTTGTCTTTATTTAAAATAAAATTCAATATTTTTTTGGTTTCCAAAATAACTTAAATAAATAAATATTTTTTTTTTTAAACTAAATTTTTTAAATTAATTATGTTTTGTTTGCATTCGAAAACGTTTGCTGGATCAAACATCATTCAACAGTTTCTTAATTACATTAAACAAGCACCTTCTTACAAATAAAGTTCAGTCAATAAAAAGTGTTAAAAATAAAGCTAAACTTTTACCAATTTATTGGTCACGCTTATTTTTTGATTTTTTTTTCTCTTTTAGATTGATTATTTTAGTTTAAATTAAAAAAATTGTCGTCATTTTATTTATTAACCCCTTTTTCTTTTATGTATTTTTGTTGCTTTACCCTATGGTGGGCACGTTCAACCGCTTTTCTTATACTTTTTTCATACTCCCCGGCTCCTAGGTTCTGAAAAACATCTAAAATATGAAGTAAAAAAAAAGACAGAAATGTTAAATATTCAAAGACTAAAATTATTTAATGTCTGTACATACCTCTTACAATTTTATTTAGCAGCGTGAGATTTGACAACGGAAGTTTTCCCCACCTTCCATCCCAATTATATTTATATAGCAAATCATCTGCAAACGATGCACTAATAACACTGCCAACATCTAAAGAAACACCTTTAATTTTATGAATATAGGACTTCTGTAAAGAAGTTGAATTACTGTTTGAGCAAGTAAAATATATAAAATATTGTGATTGTTACCATGGCCTGAGCGTAATCGGAGTCTAGCTTCTCCTCTATTTCTTGCACTGCTGTTGTGGTCCGCAAGGGGAGCATGCTGGCGGTCTCATCAAGCCCTTGATCAGAAGTCTCTCCTGTCATGCGGCTGAGGTACTCTTGGGCTTTTTTTATGCCTACTTTACACTCCATTAGAATTTTAGCTTATTGATGGAACAGGTTGTATATTAGATCTTTCACTTCGTGCACTATCTTCGTTTTCTATTAACCTTCTATACATTTTAATTTTGGACTCAAATGTCTTTTTTTCCAATGATAGACAATTTTGCAAACGTCTTTTTTCATAGTTATCTTTTATCACAAAAAGTATACTTTTATTATTTAATTTAATTTCTTAATAGGTATTTTCTATCTTATTGTCACTTTTTTATATTTTAATAGGTATTTGTGTTATTTTTATTGTCACTCAATTCTTGCTTTCTGTCAAGGCAAATATTATTTTTTATCACTCTTTATTGTCACTGTCAATTTTTATTTCACTTTTTTTATATTTATTTTAAATAATATAATGGGCGCACGTCACAATTTCATAAAATTCCTTTCGCTTTTAAAATTAATCTTGAATTTTTTACATATTTTACACATTCCATTCAAAAATGAAACTGTCTAACATACATTCGTTGTTTCACTCTTACATACGCATTTCATTCCTGGAGTAATTAGCGTTGCCACTAGCAAACATTTCTTCCTAAAATGTTTTTAACAACAGCAATTCCCAAAATTCCACCACTTTTTTTTTAAATAATTAATACAAATTTAGCTAAATTCTTATAATTATTAAAATTTATGAAACGTATTAACAGATATATTCAACATATTATTAAGTATATATAAAAATAAGAAGAAAAGATTAATAAAATTTGGGCTTTGCAAAATATTCCTAATTTGGTATACAAACGCACACGAGTGGCAACGCCACTTGTAACAATAAAAACAAACAAAAATAGTGCGTGTGTATTAGTTTCGGTCATCCATTTCTTGTAGGGGAGCTATAGGAAAGTTGTAAAAAAAACTCATAAAATTCAGAAAAATGCATGAAATCTTTATTTGAATCGATAGTACGGTCCATATAATTAAATGTTTGAAGATTATTTCATGCAAATGTTGACCGTGATTGCGCCTCAAATGGTCCATCCGCTTAGTCCAATGTTGGCATTCTGTTTCCAACATTTCGGCCGGTATCTCACGAATAAATGCTTCAATGTTTTCTTCCAATGCGTCAATTGAAGCGGGCATGTGTGTATAGACATGAGCTTTAACGTAGCCGCACAAAAAATAGTCTAAAGACGTTAAATCGCACGATCTAGGCGGCCAATTGACCGGTCCCGAACGTGAAATAAAATGTTAACCGAACTCGCCTCTCAATAAGTCCATTGTTAAGCGTGCTGTGTGGCATGTACCACCGTCTTGTTGAAACCACATTTCGTGCAAGTCAACAAGCTCTTGCATTTTGGGCAAAAAAAAGTTGGATATCATCTCACGGTAGCGCTCACCATTCACAGTTACGTTACGATTCGCATCATCTTGGAACGGTCCAATGATGCCACCAGCCCATAAACCGCACCAAACTGTGACTTTTTCTCGATGCATAAATAGCTCTTGCAATGCTTCTGGCTGATCTTCACTCCAAAATCGACAATTCGGCTTATTAACTTACCCATTGAGCCAAAAATGAGCTTCGTCGCTGAACACAAGAAGCGCGCGATAAATTTTCTTAACAGAGCACGCATTTTGATAATAAAATTCAATAATTTGCAAGCGTTGTTCGTTTGTAAGACGATTCATGGTTAAATTATAGACCAAACTGAAGATGTTTGACAGTGAAACAAAACACGAAACGTGCGTCAGCTGTTTAAACCAGTGCTGCCAAAAAGATAATAGCTAAAAAATCACCCATTATATTAGCGGAATATAACAAATCTTAAAATGTTGTTTATAGACATATTTTAACATAAAATAAGTAATGACGTAGAAAACAAAATAAATTTTCTGTAAATATTTTACTGGATAACCCCATTTCTTTAAATCTTAAAGTGAACGACGTCACGGGTAAAAGCTAGTTACAAAATAAAACATGGGTGGGGGTAGGTCTTTTTTGATCTACCTTGTATATATATTTTTAAGAAATGTTGCTTCTTTTTTTGGCAACTTTTAACACTTTTTCTCTTTTAGTTTTGGTACTTTTTTATTTTCAAAAAATTTGGCTAGAGATATTGTCCAGATTTAAGTGGGGTATATTTTAAGAGGTTAAAACGAAAAATGTTTTACTTTTGATACTTTTTCTCTTTTGGATAAATTTGGTATACAGATTGCATATGGTCGAGATCAAAATATACGGTATTTTTTAATGGATAATATTGGGATAAAACTGTTACTTTTTATCTCTTCGAAAAATTTGGTATTCATATAAAACATAACCTAAATTAACGTACAGAGTACTTTCTGGGGGAATAAAATGAGTCAAAGCTCGTACTTTTAGTACTTCGTTGCATTTGGTATAAAAAGTACAAAATATACGGCACTTTTTAAGGGGTAATAAATGGATCAAATTGGTACTTTTTGTACTTTTTCGGAATGCGTATGGTCCATTGGCTGGAATATATTTAGGCGCCCATTCATTGCTTTTCATATCGACAACTATATGTAGGTTGCTCAAGATTATTGAGTGCTCAAAAACCGGACACAGCTGACTAGTCAGTACTGATGCATATAACGGACACAGCTGACCAGTCAGTACTGACTGGTCAGTACTGACGCATATACCGGCCACAGCTGACTAGTCAGTACTGATTCATATATTCGTCACTGTTGACGTATTTTTTAGTTTTAATAAAACACTATTAAAATAAAACATCTCATTCAATTCTCATACAAATTTTTGTCTTTATTTAAAATAAAATTCAATATTTTTTTGGTTTCCAAAATAACTTAAATAAATAAATATTTTTTTTTTTAACTAAATTTTTTAAATTAATTATGTTTTGTTTGCATTCGAAAACGTTTGCTGGATCAAACATCATTCAACAGTTTCTTAATTACATTAAACAAGCACCTTCTTACAAATAAAGTTCAGTCAATAAAAAGTGTTAAAAATAAAGCTAAACTTTTACCAATTTATTGGTCACGCTTATTTTTTGATTTTTTTTCTCTTTTAGATTGATTATTTTAGTTTAAATTAAAAAAATTGTCGTCATTTTATTTATTAACCCCTTTTTATTTTATGTATTTTTGTTGCTTTACCCTATGGTGGGCACGTTCAACCGCTTTTCTTATACTTTTTTCATACTCCCCGGCTCCTAGGTTCTGAAAAACATCTAAAATATGAAGTAAAAAAAAAGACAGAAATGTTAAATATTCAAAGACTAAAATTATTTAATGTCTGTACATACCTCTTACAATTTTATTTAGCAGCGTGAGATTTGACAACGGAAGTTTTCCCCACCTTCCATCCCAATTATATTTATATAGCAAATCATCTGCAAACGATGCACTAATAACACTGCCAACATCTAAAGAAACACCTTTAATTTTATGAATATAGGACTTCTGTAAAGAAGTTGAATTACTGTTTGAGCAAGTAAAATATATAAAATATTGTGATTGTTACCATGGCCTGAGCGTAATCGGAGTCTAGCTTCTCCTCTATTTCTTGCACTGCTGTTGTGGTCCGCAAGGGGAGCATGCTGGCGGTCTCATCAAGCCCTTGATCAGAAGTCTCTCCTGTCATGCGGCTGAGGTACTCTTGGGCTTTTTTTATGCCTACTTTACACTCCATTAGAATTTTAGCTTATTGATGGAACAGGTTGTATATTAGATCTTTCACTTCGTGCACTATCTTCGTTTTCTATTAACCTTCTATACATTTTAATTTTGGACTCAAATGTCTTTTTTTCCAATGATAGACAATTTTGCAAACGTCTTTTTTTCATAGTTATCTTTTATCACAAAAAGTATACTTTTATTATTTAATTTAATTTCTTAATAGGTATTTTCTATCTTATTGTCACTTTTTTATATTTTAATAGGTATTTGTGTTATTTTTATTGTCACTCAATTCTTGCTTTCTGTCAAGGCAAATATTATTTTTTATCACTCTTTATTGTCACTGTCAATTTTTATTTCACTTTTTTTATATTTATTTTAAATAATATAATGGGCGCACGTCACAATTTCATAAAATTCCTTTCGCTTTTAAAATTAATCTTGAATTTTTTACATATTTTACACATTCCATTCAAAAATGAAACTGTCTAACATACATTCGTTGTTTCACTCTTACATACGCATTTCATTCCTGGAGTAATTAGCGTTGCCACTAGCAAACATTTCTTCCTAAAATGTTTTTAACAACAGCAATTCCCAAAATTCCACCACTTTTTTTTTAAATAATTAATACAAATTTAGCTAAATTCTTATAATTATTAAAATTTATGAAACGTATTAACAGATATATTCAACATATTATTAAGTATATATAAAAATAAGAAGAAAAGATTAATAAAATTTGGGCTTTGCAAAATATTCCTAATTTGGTATACAAACGCACACGAGTGGCAACGCCACTTGTAACAATAAAAACAAACAAAAATAGTGCGTGTGTATTAGTTTCGGTCATCCATTTCTTGTAGGGGAGCTATAGGAAAGTTGTAAAAAAAACTCATAAAATTCAGAAAAATGCATGAAATCTTTATTTGAATCGATAGTACGGTCCATATAATTAAATGTTTGAAGATTATTTCATGCAAATGTTGACCGTGATTGCGCCTCAAATGGTCCATCCGCTTAGTCCAATGTTGGCATTCTGTTTCCAACATTTCGGCCGGTATCTCACGAATAAATGCTTCAATGTTTTCTTCCAATGCGTCAATTGAAGCGGGCATGTGTGTATAGACATGAGCTTTAACGTAGCCGCACAAAAAATAGTCTAAAGACGTTAAATCGCACGATCTAGGCGGCCAATTGACCGGTCCCGAACGTGAAATAAAATGTTAACCGAACTCGCCTCTCAATAAGTCCATTGTTAAGCGTGCTGTGTGGCATGTGCCACCGTCTTGTTGAAACCACATGTCGTGCAAGTCAACAAGCTCTTGCATTTTGGGCAAAAAAAAGTTGGATATCATCTCACGGTAGCGCTCACCATTCACAGTTACGTTACGATTCGCATCATCTTGGAACGGTCCAATGATGCCACCAGCCCATAAACCGCACCAAACTGTGACTTTTTCTCGATGCATAAATAGCTCTTGCAATGCTTCTGGCTGATCTTCACTCCAAAATCGACAATTCGGCTTATTAACTTACCCATTGAGCCAAAAATGAGCTTCGTCGCTGAACACAAGAAGCGCGCGATGAATTTTCTTAACAGAGCACGCATTTTGATAATAAAATTCAATAATTTGCAAGCGTTGTTCGTTTGTAAGACGATTCATGGTTAAATTATAGACCAAACTGAAGATGTTTGACAGTGAAACAAAACACGAAACGTGCGTCAGCTGTTTAAACCAGTGCTGCCAAAAAGATAATAGCTAAAAAATCACCCATTATATTAGCGGAATATAACAAATCTTAAAATGTTGTTTATAGACATATTTTAACATAAAATAAGTAATGACGTAGAAAACAAAATAAATTTTCTGTAAATATTTTACTGGATAACCCCATTTCTTTAAATCTTAAAGTGAACGACGTCACGGGTAAAAGCTAGTTACAAAATAAAACATGGGTGGGGGTAGGTCTTTTTTGATCTACCTTGTATATATATTTTTAAGAAATGTTGCTTCTTTTTTTGGCAACTTTTAACACTTTTTCTCTTTTAGTTTTGGTACTTTTTTATTTTCAAAAAATTTGGCTAGAGATATTGTCCAGATTTAAGTGGGGTATATTTTAAGAGGTTAAAACGAAAAATGTTTTACTTTTGATACTTTTTCTCTTTTGGATAAATTTGGTATACAGATTGCATATGGTCGAGATCAAAATATACGGTATTTTTTAATGGATAATATTGGGATAAAACTGTTACTTTTTATCTCTTCGAAAAATTTGGTATTCATATAAAACATAACCTAAATTAACGTACAGAGTACTTTCTGGGGGAATAAAATGAGTCAAAGCTCGTACTTTTAGTACTTCGTTGCATTTGGTATAAAAAGTACAAAATATACGGCACTTTTTAAGGGGTAAAAAATGGATCAAATTGGTACTTTTTGTACTTTTTCGGAATGCGTATGGTCCATTGGCTGGAATATATTTAGGCGCCCATTCATTGCTTTTCATATCGACAACTATATGTAGGTTGCTCAAGATTATTGAGTGCTCAAAAACCGGACACAGCTGACTAGTCAGTACTGATGCATATAACGGACACAGCTGACCAGTCAGTACTGACTGGTCAGTACTGACGCATATACCGGCCACAGCTGACTAGTCAGTACTGATTCATATATTCGTCACTGTTGACGTATTTTTTAGTTTTAATAAAACACTATTAAAATAAAACATCTCATTCAATTCTCATACAAATTTTTGTCTTTATTTAAAATAAAATTCAATATTTTTTTGGTTTCCAAAATAACTTAAATAAATAAATATTTTTTTTTTTAAACTAAATTTTTTAAATTAATTATGTTTTGTTTGCATTCTAAAACGTTTGCTGGATCAAACATCATTCAACAGTTTCTTAATTACATTAAACAAGCACCTTCTTACAAATAAAGTTCAGTCAATAAAAAGTGTTAAAAATAAAGCTAAACTTTTACCAATTTATTGGTCACGCTTATTTTTTGATTTTTTTTCTCTTTTAGATTGATTATTTTAGTTTAAATTAAAAAAATTGTCGTCATTTTATTTATTAACCCCTTTTTCTTTTATGTATTTTTGTTGCTTTACCCTATGGTGGGCACGTTCAACCGCTTTTCTTATACTTTTTTCATACTCCCCGGCTCCTAGGTTCTGAAAAAAATCTAAAATATGAAGTAAAAAAAAAGACAGAAATGTTAAATATTCAAAGACTAAAATTATTTAATGTCTGTACATACCTCTTACAATTTTATTTAGCAGCGTGAGATTTGACAACGGAAGTTTTCCCCACCTTCCATCCCAATTATATTTATATAGCAAATCATCTGCAAACGATGCACTAATAACACTGCCAACATCTAAAGAAACACCTTTAATTTTATGAATATAGGACTTCTGTAAAGAAGTTGAATTACTGTTTGAGCAAGTAAAATATATAAAATATTGTGATTGTTACCATGGCCTGAGCGTAATCGGAGTCTAGCTTCTCCTCTATTTCTTGCACTGCTGTTGTGGTCCGCAAGGGGAGCATGCTGGCGGTCTCATCAAGCCCTTGATCAGAAGTCTCTCCTGTCATGCGGCTGAGGTACTCTTGGGCTTTTTTTATGCCTACTTTACACTCCATTAGAATTTTAGCTTATTGATGGAACAGGTTGTATATTAGATCTTTCACTTCGTGCACTATCTTCGTTTTCTATTAACCTTCTATACATTTTAATTTTGGACTCAAATGTCTTTTTTTCCAATGATAGACAATTTTGCAAACGTCTTTTTTTCATAGTTATCTTTTATCACAAAAAGTATACTTTTATTATTTAATTTAATTTCTTAATAGGTATTTTCTATCTTATTGTCACTTTTTTATATTTTAATAGGTATTTGTGTTATTTTTATTGTCACTCAATTCTTGCTTTCTGTCAAGGCAAATATTATTTTTTATCACTCTTTATTGTCACTGTCAATTTTTATTTCACTTTTTTTATATTTATTTTAAATAATATAATGGGCGCACGTCACAATTTCATAAAATTCCTTTCGCTTTTAAAATTAATCTTGAATTTTTTACATATTTTACACATTCCATTCAAAAATGAAACTGTCTAACATACATTCGTTGTTTCACTCTTACATACGCATTTCATTCCTGGAGTAATTAGCGTTGCCACTAGCAAACATTTCTTCCTAAAATGTTTTTAACAACAGCAATTCCCAAAATTCCACCACTTTTTTTTTAAATAATTAATACAAATTTAGCTAAATTCTTATAATTATTAAAATTTATGAAACGTATTAACAGATATATTCAACATATTATTAAGTATATATAAAAATAAGAAGAAAAGATTAATAAAATTTGGGCTTTGCAAAATATTCCTAATTTGGTATACAAACGCACACGAGTGGCAACGCCACTTGTAACAATAAAAACAAACAAAAATAGTGCGTGTGTATTAGTTTCGGTCATCCATTTCTTGTAGGGGAGCTATAGGAAAGTTGTAAAAAAAACTCATAAAATTCAGAAAAATGCATGAAATCTTTATTTGAATCGATAGTACGGTCCATATAATTAAATGTTTGAAGATTATTTCATGCAAATGTTGACCGTGATTGCGCCTCAAATGGTCCATCCGCTTAGTCCAATGTTGGCATTCTGTTTCCAACATTTCGGCCGGTATCTCACGAATAAATGCTTCAATGTTTTCTTCCAATGCGTCAATTGAAGCGGGCATGTGTGTATAGACATGAGCTTTAACGTAGCCGCACAAAAAATAGTCTAAAGACGTTAAATCGCACGATCTAGGCGGCCAATTGACCGGTCCCGAACGTGAAATAAAATGTTCACCGAACTCGCCTCTCAATAAGTCCATTGTTAAGCGTGCTGTGTGGCATGTGGCACCGTCTTGTTGAAACCCCATGTCGTGCAAGTCAACAAGCTCTTGCATTTTGGGCAAAAAAAAGTTGGATATCATCTCACGGTAGCGCTCACCATTCACAGTTACGTTACGATTCGCATCATCTTGGAACGGTCCAATGATGCCACCAGCCCATAAACCGCACCAAACTGTGACTTTTTCTCGATGCATAAATAGCTCTTGCAATGCTTCTGGCTGATCTTCACTCCAAAATCGACAATTCGGCTTATTAACTTACCCATTGAGCCAAAAATGAGCTTCGTCGCTGAACACAAGAAGCGCGCGATGAATTTTCTTAACAGAGCACGCATTTTGATAATAAAATTCAATAATTTGCAAGCGTTGTTCGTTTGTAAGACGATTCATGGTTAAATTATAGACCAAACTGAAGATGTTTGACAGTGAAACAAAACACGAAACGTGCGTCAGCTGTTTAAACCAGTGCTGCCAAAAAGATAATAGCTAAAAAATCACCCATTATATTAGCGGAATATAACAAATCTTAAAATGTTGTTTATAGACATATTTTAACATAAAATAAGTAATGACGTAGAAAACAAAATAAATTTTCTGTAAATATTTTACTGGATAACCCCATTTCTTTAAATCTTAAAGTGAACGACGTCACGGGTAAAAGCTAGTTACAAAATAAAACATGGGTGGGGGTAGGTCTTTTTTGATCTACCTTGTATATATATTTTTAAGAAATGTTGCTTCTTTTTTTGGCAACTTTTAACACTTTTTCTCTTTTAGTTTTGGTACTTTCTTATTTTCAAAAAATTTGGCTAGAGATATTGTCCAGATTTAAGTGGGGTATATTTTAAGAGGTTAAAACGAAAAATGTTTTACTTTTGATACTTTTTCTCTTTTGGATAAATTTGGTATACAGATTGCATATGGTCGAGATCAAAATATACGGTATTTTTTAATGGATAAAATTGGGATAAAACTGTTACTTTTTATCTCTTCGAAAAATTTGGTATTCATATAAAACATAACCTAAATTAACGTACAGAGTACTTTCTGGGAGAATAAAATGAGTCAAAGCTCGTACTTTTAGTACTTCGTTGCATTTGGTATAAAAAGTACAAAATATACGGCACTTTTTAAGGGGTAAAAAATGGATCAAATTGGTACTTTTTGTACTTTTTCGGAATGCGTATGGTCCATTGGCTGGAATATATTTAGGCGCCCATTCATTGCTTTTCATATCGACAACTATATGTAGGTTGCTCAAGATTATTGAGTGCTCAAAAACCGGACACAGCTGACTAGTCAGTACTGATGCATATAACGGACACAGCTGACCAGTCAGTACTGACTGGTCAGTACTGACGCATATACCGGCCACAGCTGACTAGTCAGTACTGATTCATATATTCGTCACTGTTGACGTATTTTTTAGTTTTAATAAAACACTATTAAAATAAAACATCTCATTCAATTCTCATACAAATTTTTGTCTTTATTTAAAATAAAATTCAATATTTTTTTGGTTTCCAAAATAACTTAAATAAATAAATATTTTTTTTTTTTAACTAAATTTTTTAAATTAATTATGTTTTGTTTGCATTCGAAAACGTTTGCTGGATCAAACATCATTCAACAGTTTCTTAATTACATTAAACAAGCACCTTCTTACAAATAAAGTTCAGTCAATAAAAAGTGTTAAAAATAAAGCTAAACTTTTACCAATTTATTGGTCACGCTTATTTTTTGATTTTTTTTCTCTTTTAGATTGATTATTTTAGTTTAAATTAAAAAAATTGTCGTCATTTTATTTATTAACCCCTTTTTCTTTTATGTATTTTTGTTGCTTTACCCTATGGTGGGCACGTTCAACAGCTTTTCTTATACTTTTTTCATACTCCCCGGCTCCTAGGTTCTGAAAAACATCTAAAATATGAAGTAAAAAAAAAGACAGAAATGTTAAATATTCAAAGACTACAATTATTTAATGTCTGTACATACCTCTTACAATTTTATTTAGCAGCGTGAGATTTGACAACGGAAGTTTTCCCCACCTTCCATCCCAATTATATTTATATAGCAAATCATCTGCAAACGATGCACTAATAACACTGCCAACATCTAAAGAAACACCTTTAATTTTATGAATATAGGACTTCTGTAAAGAAGTTGAATTACTGTTTGAGCAAGTAAAATATATAAAATATTGTGATTGTTACCATGGCCTGAGCGTAATCGGAGTCTAGCTTCTCCTCTATTTCTTGCACTGCTGTTGTGGTCCGCAAGGGGAGCATGCTGGCGGTCTCATCAAGCCCTTGATCAGAAGTCTCTCCTGTCATGCGGCTGAGGTACTCTTGGGCTTTTTTTATGCCTACTTTACACTCCATTAGAATTTTAGCTTATTGATGGAACAGGTTGTATATTAGATCTTTCACTTCGTGCACTATCTTCGTTTTCTATTAACCTTCTATACATTTTAATTTTGGACTCAAATGTCTTTTTTTCCAATGATAGACAATTTTGCAAACGTCTTTTTTTCATAGTTATCTTTTATCACAAAAAGTATACTTTTATTATTTAATTTAATTTCTTAATAGGTATTTTCTATCTTATTGTCACTTTTTTATATTTTAATAGGTATTTGTGTTATTTTTATTGTCACTCAATTCTTGCTTTCTGTCAAGGCAAATATTATTTTTTATCACTCTTTATTGTCACTGTCAATTTTTATTTCACTTTTTTTATATTTATTTTAAATAATATAATGGGCGCACGTCACAATTTCATAAAATTCCTTTCGCTTTTAAAATTAATCTTGAATTTTTTACATATTTTACACATTCCATTCAAAAATGAAACTGTCTAACATACATTCGTTGTTTCACTCTTACATACGCATTTCATTCCTGGAGTAATTAGCGTTGCCACTAGCAAACATTTCTTCCTAAAATGTTTTTAACAACAGCAATTCCCAAAATTCCACCACTTTTTTTTTAAATAATTAATACAAATTTAGCTAAATTCTTATAATTATTAAAATTTATGAAACGTATTAACAAATATATTCAACATATTATTAAGTATATATAAAAATAAGAAGAAAAGATTAATAAAATTTGGGCTTTGCAAAATATTCCTAATTTGGTATACAAACGCACACGACTGGCAACGCCACTTGTAACAATAAAAACAAACAAAAATAGTGCGTGTGTATTAGTTTCGGTCATCCATTTCTTGTAGGGGAGCTATAGGAAAGTTGTAAAAAAAACTCATAAAATTCAGAAAAATGCATGAAATCTTTATTTGAATCGATAGTACGGTCCATATAATTAAATGTTTGAAGATTATTTCATGCAAATGTTGACCGTGATTGCGCCTCAAATGGTCCATCCGCTTAGTCCAATGTTGGCATTCTGTTTCCAACATTTCGGCCGGTATCTCACGAATAAATGCTTCAATGTTTTCTTCCAATGCGTCAATTGAAGCGGGCATGTGTGTATAGACATGAGCTTTAACGTAGCCGCACAAAAAATAGTCTAAAGACGTTAAATCGCACGATCTAGGCGGCCAATTGACCGGTCCCGAACGTGAAATAAAATGTTCACCGAACTCGCCTCTCAATAAGTCCATTGTTAAGCGTGCTGTGTGGCATGTGGCACCGTCTTGTTGAAACCACATGTCGTGCAAGTCAACAAGCTCTTGCATTTTGGGCAAAAAAAAGTTGGATATCATCTCACGGTAGCGCTCACCATTCACAGTTACGTTACGATTCGCATCATCTTGGAACGGTCCAATGATGCCACCAGCCCATAAACCGCACCAAACTGTGACTTTTTCTCGATTCATAAATAGCTCTTGCAATGCTTCTGGCTGATCTTCACTCCAAAATCGACAATTCGGCTTATTAACTTACCCATTGAGCCAAAAATGAGCTTCGTCGCTGAACACAAGAAGCGCGCGATGAATTTTCTTAACAGAGCACGCATTTTGATAATAAAATTCAATAATTTGCAAGCGTTGTTCGTTTGTAAGACGATTCATGGTTAAATTATAGACCAAACTGAAGATGTTTGACAGTGAAACAAAACACGAAACGTGCGTCAGCTGTTTAAACCAGTGCTGCCAAAAAGATAATAGCTAAAAAATCACCCATTATATTAGCGGAATATAACAAATCTTAAAATGTTGTTTATAGACATATTTTAACATAAAATAAGTAATGACGTAGAAAACAAAATAAATTTTCTGTAAATATTTTACTGGATAACCCCATTTCTTTAAATCTTAAAGTGAACGACGTCACGGGTAAAAGCTAGTTACAAAATAAAACATGGGTGGGGGTAGGTCTTTTTTGATCTACCCCTTGTATATATATTTTTATGAAATGTTGCTTCTTTTTTTGGCAACTTTTAACACTTTTTCTCTTTTAGTTTTGGTACTTTTTTATTTTCAAAAAATTTGGCTAGAGATATTGTCCAGATTTAAGTGGGGTATATTTTAAGAGGTTTAAACGAAAAATGTTTTACTTTTGATACTTTTTCTCTTTTGGATAAATTTGGTATACAGATTGCATATGGTCGAGATCAAAATATACGGTATTTTTTAATGGATAAAATTGGGATAAAACTGTTACTTTTTATCTCTTCGAAAAATTTGGTATTCATATAAAACATAACCTAAATTAACGTACAGAGTACTTTCTGGGGGAATAAAATGAGTCAAAGCTCGTACTTTTAGTACTTCGTTGCATTTGGTATAAAAAGTACAAAATATACGGCACTTTTTAAGGGGTAAAAAATGTATCAAATTGGTACTTTTTGTACTTTTTCGGAATGCGTATGGTCCATTGGCTGGAATATATTTAGGCGCCCATTCATTGCTTTTCATATCGACA
This sequence comes from Pollenia angustigena, assembly GCA_930367215.1. Lineage (NCBI taxonomy): Eukaryota > Metazoa > Arthropoda > Insecta > Diptera > Polleniidae > Pollenia > Pollenia angustigena. The sequence goes on from OV884058.1 coordinate 129,001,878, forward strand.
ACTATATGTAGGTTGCTCAAGATTATTGAGTGCTCAAAAACCGGACACAGCTGACTAGTCAGTACTGATGCATATAACGGACACAGCTGACCAGTCAGTACTGACTGGTCAGTACTGACGCATATACCGGCCACAGCTGACTAGTCAGTACTGATTCATATATTCGTCACTGTTGACGTATTTTTTAGTTTTAATAAAACACTATTAAAATAAAACATCTCATTCAATTCTCATACAAATTTTTGTCTTTATTTAAAATAAAATTCAATATTTTTTTGGTTTCCAAAATAACTTAAATAAATAAATATTTTTTTTTTAACTAAATTTTTTAAATTAATTATGTTTTGTTTGCATTCGAAAACGTTTGCTGGATCAAACATCATTCAACAGTTTCTTAATTACATTAAACAAGCACCTTCTTACAAATAAAGTTCAGTCAATAAAAAGTGTTAAAAATAAAGCTAAACTTTTACCAATTTATTGGTCACGCTTATTTTTTGATTTTTTTTCTCTTTTAGATTGATTATTTTAGTTTAAATTAAAAAAATTGTCGTCATTTTATTTATTAACCCCTTTTTCTTTTATGTATTTTTGTTGCTTTACCCTATGGTGGGCACGTTCAACCGCTTTTCTTATACTTTTTTCATACTCCCCGGCTCCTAGGTTCTGAAAAACATCTAAAATATGAAGTAAAAAAAAAGACAGAAATGTTAAATATTCAAAGACTAAAATTATTTAATGTCTGTACATACCTCTTACAATTTTATTTAGCAGCGTGAGATTTGACAACGGAAGTTTTCCCCACCTTCCATCCCAATTATATTTATATAGCAAATCATCTGCAAACGATGCACTAATAACACTGCCAACATCTAAAGAAACACCTTTATTTTATTAATATAGGACTTCTGTAAAGAAGTTGAATTACTGTTTGAGCAAGTAAAATATATAAAATATTGTGATTGTTACCATGGCCTGAGCGTAATCGGAGTCTAGCTTCTCCTCTATTTCTTGCACTGCTGTTGTGGTCCGCAAGGGGAGCATGCTGGCGGTCTCATCAAGCCCTTGATCAGAAGTCTCTCCTGTCATGCGGCTGAGGTACTCTTGGGCTTTTTTTATGCCTACTTTACACTCCATTAGAATTTTAGCTTATTGATGGAACAGGTTGTATATTAGATCTTTCACTTCGTGCACTATCTTCGTTTTCTATTAACCTTCTATACATTTTAATTTTGGACTCAAATGTCTTTTTTTTCAATGATAGACAATTTTGCAAACGTCTTTTTTTCATAGTTATCTTTTATCACAAAAAGTATACTTTTATTATTTAATTTAATTTCTTAATAGGTATTTTCTATCTTATTGTCACTTTTTTATATTTTAATAGGTATTTGTGTTATTTTTATTGTCACTCAATTCTTGCTTTCTGTCAAGGCAAATATTATTTTTTATCACTCTTTATTGTCACTGTCAATTTTTATTTCACTTTTTTTATATTTATTTTAAATAATATAATGGGCGCACGTCACAATTTCATAAAATTCCTTTCGCTTTTAAAATTAATCTTGAATTTTTTACATATTTTACACATTCCATTCAAAAATGAAACTGTCTAACATACATTCGTTGTTTCACTCTTACATACGCATTTCATTCCTGGAGTAATTAGCGTTGCCACTAGCAAACATTTCTTCCTAAAATGTTTTTAACAACAGCAATTCCCAAAATTCCACCACTTTTTTTTTAAATAATTAATACAAATTTAGCTAAATTCTTATAATTATTAAAATTTATGAAACGTATTAACAGATATATTCAACATATTATTAAGTATATATAAAAATAAGAAGAAAAGATTAATAAAATTTGGGCTTTGCAAAATATTCCTAATTTGGTATACAAACGCACACGAGTGGCAACGCCACTTGTAACAATAAAAACAAACAAAAATAGTGCGTGTGTATTAGTTTCGGTCATCCATTTCTTGTAGGGGAGCTATAGGAAAGTTGTAAAAAAAACTCATAAAATTCAGAAAAATGCATGAAATCTTTATTTGAATCGATAGTACGGTCCATATAATTAAATGTTTGAAGATTATTTCATGCAAATGTTGACCGTGATTGCGCCTCAAATGGTCCATCCGCTTAGTCCAATGTTGGCATTCTGTTTCCAACATTTCGGCCGGTATCTCACGAATAAATGCTTCAATGTTTTCTTCCAATGCGTCAATTGAAGCGGGCATGTGTGTATAGACATGAGCTTTAACGTAGCCGCACAAAAAATAGTCTAAAGACGTTAAATCGCACGATCTAGGCGGCCAATTGACCGGTCCCGAACGTGAAATAAAATGTTCACCGAACTCGCCTCTCAATAAGTCCATTGTGCTGTGTGGCATGTGGCACCGTCTTGTTGAAACCACATGTCGTGCAAGTCAACAAGCTCTTGCATTTTGGGCAAAAAAAAGTTGGATATCATCTCACGGTAGCGCTCACCATTCACAGTTACGTTACGATTCGCATCATCTTGGAACGGTCCAATGATGCCACCAGCCCATAAACCGCACCAAACTGTGACTTTTTCTCGATGCATAAATAGCTCTTGCAATGCTTCTGGCTGATCTTCACTCCAAAATCGACAATTCGGCTTATTAACTTACCCATTGAGCCAAAAATGAGCTTCGTCGCTGAACACAAGAAGCGCGCGATGAATTTTCTTAACAGAGCACGCATTTTGATAATAAAATTCAATAATTTGCAAGCGTTGTTCGTTTGTAAGACGATTCATGGTTAAATTATAGACCAAACTGAAGATGTTTGACAGTGAAACAAAACACGAAACGTGCGTCAGCTGTTTAAACCAGTGCTGCCAAAAAGATAATAGCTAAAAAATCACCCATTATATTAGCGGAATATAACAAATCTTAAAATGTTGTTTATAGACATATTTTAACATAAAATAAGTAATGACGTAGAAAACAAAATAAATTTTCTGTAAATATTTTACTGGATAACCCCATTTCTTTAAATCTTAAAGTGAACGACGTCACGGGTAAAAGCTAGTTACAAAATAAAACATGGGTGGGGGTAGGTCTTTTTTGATCTACCTTGTATATATATTTTTAAGAAATGTTGCTTCTTTTTTTTTGGCAACTTTTAACACTTTTTCTCTTTTAGTTTTGGTACTTTTTTATTTTCAAAAAATTTGGCTAGAGATATTGTCCAGATTTAAGTGGGGTATATTTTAAGAGGTTAAAACGAAAAATGTTTTACTTTTGATACTTTTTCTCTTTTGGATAAATTTGGTATACAGATTGCATATGGTCGAGATCAAAATATACGGTATTTTTAAGGGATAAAATTGGGATAAAACTGTTACTTTTTATCTCTTCGAAAAATTTGGTATTCATATAAAACATAACCTAAATTAACGTACAGAGTACTTTCTGGGGGAATAAAATGAGTCAAAGCTCGTACTTTTAGTACTTCGTTGCATTTGGTATAAAAAGTACAAAATATACGGCACTTTTTAAGGGGTAAAAAATGGATCAAATTGGTACTTTTTGTACTTTTTCGGAATGCGTATGGTCCATTGGCTGGAATATATTTAGGCGCCCATTCATTGCTTTTCATATCGACAACTATATGTAGGTTGCTCAAGATTATTGAGTGCTCAAAAACCGGACACAGCTGACTAGTCAGTACTGATGCATATAACGGACACAGCTGACTAGTCAGTACTGATATATATATTCGTCACTGTTGACGTACTTTTTAGCTTTAATAAAACACTATTAAAATAAAACATCTCATTCAATTCTCATACAAATTTTTGCCTTTATTTAAAATAAAATTCAATATTTTTTTGGTTTCCAAAATAACTTAAATAAATAAATATTTTTTTTTTTAAACTAAATTTTTTAAATTAATTATGTTTTGTTTGCATTCGAAAACGTTTGCTGGATCAAACATCATTCAACAGTTTCTTAATTACATTAAACAAGCACCTTCTTACAAATAAAGTTCAGTCAATAAAAAGTGTTAAAAATAAAGCTAAACTTTTACCAATTTATTGGTCTCGCTTATTTTTTGATTTTTTTTCTCTTTTAGATTGATTATTTTAGTTTAAATTAAAAAAATTGTCGTCATTTTATTTATTAACCCCTTTTTCTTTTATGTATTTTTGTTGCTTTACCCTATGGTGGGCACGTTCAACCGCTTTTCTTATACTTTTTTCATACTCCCCGGCTCCTAGGTTCTGAAAAACATCTAAAATATGAAGTAAAAAAAAAGACAGAAATGTTAAATATTCAAAGACTAAAATTATTTAATGTCTGTACATACCTCTTACAATTTTATTTAGCAGCGTGAGATTTGACAACGGAAGTTTTCCCCACCTTCCATCCCAATTATATTTATATAGCAAATCATCTGCAAACGATGCACTAATAACACTGCCAACATCTAAAGAAACACCTTTAATTTTATGAATATAGGACTTCTGTAAAGAAGTTGAATTACTGTTTGAGCAAGTAAAATATATAAAATATTGTGATTGTTACCATGGCCTGAGCGTAATCGGAGTCTAGCTTCTCCTCTATTTCTTGCACTGCTGTTGTGGTCCGCAAGGGGAGCATGCTGGCGGTCTCATCAAGCCCTTAAACAGAAGTCTCTCCTGTCATGCGGCTGAGGTACTCTTGGGCTTTTTTTATGCCTACTTTACACTCCATTTTACATTTCTTCCTAAAATGTTTTTAACAACAGCAATTCCCAAAATTCCACCACTTTTTTTTTAAATAATTAATACAAATTTAGCTAAATTCTTATAATTATTAAAATTTATGAAACGTATTAACAGATATATTCAACATATTATTAAGTATATATAAAAATAAGAAGAAAAGATTAATAAAATTTGGGCTTTGCAAAATATTCCTAATTTGGTATACAAACGCACACGAGTGGCAACGCCACTTGTAACAATAAAAACAAACAAAAATAGTGCGTGTGTATTAGTTTCGGTCATCCATTTCTTGTAGGGGAGCTATAGGAAAGTTGTAAAAAAAACTCATAAAATTCAGAAAAATGCATGAAATCTTTATTTGAATCGATAGTACGGTCCATATAATTAAATGTTTGAAGATTATTTCATGCAAATGTTGACCGTGATTGCGCCTCAAATGGTCCATCCGCTTAGTCCAATGTTGGCATTCTGTTTCCAACATTTCGGCCGGTATCTCACGAATAAATGCTTCAATGTTTTCTTCCAATGCGTCAATTGAAGCGGGCATGTGTGTATAGACATGAGCTTTAACGTAGCCGCACAAAAAATAGTCTAAAGACGTTAAATCGCACGATCTAGGCGGCCAATTGACCGGTCCCGAACGTGAAATAAAATGTTCACCGAACTCGCCTCTCAATAAGTCCATTGTTAAGCGTGCTGTGTGGCATGTGGCACCGTCTTGTTGAAACCACATGTCGTGCAAGTCAACAAGCTCTTGCATTTTGGGCAAAAAAAAGTTGGATATCATCTCACGGTAGCGCTCACCATTCACAGTTACGTTACGATTCGCATCATCTTGGAACGGTCCAATGATGCCACCAGCCCATAAACCGCACCAAACTGTGACTTTTTCTCGATGCATAAATAGCTCTTGCAATGCTTCTGGCTGATCTTCACTCCAAAATCGACAATTCGGCTTATTAACTTACCCATTGAGCCAAAAATGAGCTTCGTCGCTGAACACAAGAAGCGCGCGATGAATTTTCTTAACAGAGCACGCATTTTGATAATAAAATTCAATAATTTGCAAGCGTTGTTCGTTTGTAAGACGATTCATGGTTAAATTATAGACCAAACTGAAGATGTTTGACAGTGAAACAAAACACGAAACGTGCGTCAGCTGTTTAAACCAGTGCTGCCAAAAAGATAATAGCTAAAAAATCACCCATTATATTAGCGGAATATAACAAATCTTAAAATGTTGTTTATAGACATATTTTAACATAAAATAAGTAATGACGTAGAAAACAAAATAAATTTTCTGTAAATATTTTACTGGATAACCCCATTTCTTTAAATCTTAAAGTGAACGACGTCACGGGTAAAAGCTAGTTACAAAATAAAACATGGGTGGGGGTAGGTCTTTTTTGATCTACCTTGTATATATATTTTTAAGAAATGTTGCTTCTTTTTTTGGCAACTTTTAACACTTTTTCTCTTTTAGTTTTGGTACTTTCTTATTTTCAAAAAATTTGGCTAGAGATATTGTCCAGATTTAAGTGGGGTATATTTTAAGAGGTTAAAACGAAAAATGTTTTACTTTTGATACTTTTTCTCTTTTGGATAAATTTGGTATACAGATTGCATATGGTCGAGATCAAAATATACGGTATTTTTTAATGGATAAAATTGGGATAAAACTGTTACTTTTTATCTCTTCGAAAAATTTGGTATTCATATAAAACATAACCTAAATTAACGTACAGAGTACTTTCTGGGGGAATAAAATGAGTCAAAGCTCGTACTTTTAGTACTTCGTTGCATTTGGTATAAAAAGTACAAAATATACGGCACTTTTTAAGGGGTAAAAAATGGATCAAATTGGTACTTTTTGTACTTTTTCGGAATGCGTATGGTCCATTGGCTGGAATATATTTAGGCGCCCATTCATTGCTTTTCATATCGACAACTATATGTAGGTTGCTCAAGATTATTGAGTGCTCAAAAACCGGACACAGCTGACTAGTCAGTACTGATGCATATAACGGACACAGCTGACTAGTCAGTACTGATTCATATATTCGTCACTGTTGACGTATTTTTTAGTTTTAATAAAACACTATTAAAATAAAACACTATTAAAATAAAACATCTCATTCAATTCTCATACAAATTTTTGTCTTTATTTAAAATAAAATTCAATATTTTTTTGGTTTCCAAAATAACTTAAATAAATAAATATTTTTTTTTTTTAACTAAATTTTTTAAATTAATTATGTTTTGTTTGCATTCGAAAACGTTTGCTGGATCAAACATCATTCAACAGTTTCTTAATTACATTAAACAAGCACCTTCTTACAAATAAAGTTCAGTCAATAAAAAGTGTTAAAAATAAAGCTAAACTTTTACCAATTTATTGGTCACGCTTATTTTTTGATTTTTTTTCTCTTTTAGATTGATTATTTTAGTTTAAATTAAAAAAATTGTCGTCATTTTATTTATTTACCCCTTTTTCTTTTATGTATTTTTGTTGCTTTACCCTATGGTGGGCACGTTCAACCGCTTTTCTTATACTTTTTTCATACTCCCCGGCTCCTAGGTTCTGAAAAACATCTAAAATATGAAGTAAAAAAAAGACAGAAATGTTAAATATTCAAAGACTAAAATTATTTAATGTCTGTACATACCTCTTACAATTTTATTTAGCAGCGTGAGATTTGACAACGGAAGTTTTCCCCACCTTCCATCCCAATTATATTTATAAAGCAAATCATCTGCAAACGATGCACTAATAACACTGCCAACATCTAAAGAAACACCTTTAATTTTATGAATATAGGACTTCTGTAAAGAAGTTGAATTACTGTTTGAGCAAGTAAAATATATAAAATATTGTGATTGTTACCATGGCCTGAGCGTAATCGGAGTCTAGCTTCTCCTCTATTTCTTGCACTGCTGTTGTGGTCCGCAAGGGGAGCATGCTGGCGGTCTCATCAAGCCCTTAAACAGAAGTCTCTCCTGTCATGCGGCTGAGGTACTCTTGGGCTTTTTTTATGCCTACTTTACACTCCATTTTACATTTCTTCCTAAAATGTTTTTAACAACAGCAATTCCCAAAATTCCACCACTTTTTTTTTAAATAATTAATACAAATTTAGCTAAATTCTTATAATTATTAAAATTTATGAAACGTATTAACAGATATATTCAACATATTATTAAGTATATATAAAAATAAGAAGAAAAGATTAATAAAATTTGGGCTTTGCAATATATTCCTAATTTGGTATACAAACGCACACGAGTGGCAACGCCACTTGTAACAATAAAAACAAACAAAAATAGTGCGTGTGTATTAGTTTCGGTCATCCATTTCTTGTAGGGGAGCTATAGGAAAGTTGTAAAAAAAACTCATAAAATTCAGAAAAATGCATGAAATCTTTATTTGAATCGATAGTACGGTCCATATAATTAAATGTTTGAAGATTATTTCATGCAAATGTTGACCGTGATTGCGCCTCAAATGGTCCATCCGCTTAGTCCAATGTTGGCATTCTGTTTCCAACATTTCGGCCGGTATCTCACGAATAAATGCTTCAATGTTTTCTTCCAATGCGTCAATTGAAGCGGGCATGTGTGTATAGACATGAGCTTTAACGTAGCCGCACAAAAAATAGTCTAAAGACGTTAAATCGCACGATCTAGGCGGCCAATTGACCGGTCCCGAACGTGAAATAAAATGTTCACCGAACTCGCCTCTCAATAAGTCCATTGTTAAGCGTGCTGTGTGGCATGTGGCACCGTCTTGTTGAAACCACATGTCGTGCAAGTCAACAAGCTCTTGCATTTTGGGCAAAAAAAAGTTGGATATCATCTCACGGTAGCGCTCACCAATCACAGTTACGTTACGATTCGCATCATCTTGGAACGGTCCAATGATGCCACCAGCCCATAAACCGCACCAAACTGTGACTTTTTCTCGATGCATAAATAGCTCTTGCAATGCTTCTGGCTGATCTTCACTCCAAAATCGACAATTCGGCTTATTAACTTACCCATTGAGCCAAAAATGAGCTTCGTCGCTGAACACAAGAAGCGCGCGATGAATTTTCTTAACAGAGCACGCATTTTGATAATAAAATTCAATAATTTGCAAGCGTTGTTCGTTTGTAAGACGATTCATGGTTAAATTATAGACCAAACTGAAGATGTTTGACAGTGAAACAAAACACGAAACGTGCGTCAGCTGTTTAAACCAGTGCTGCCAAAAAGATAATAGCTAAAAAATCACCCATTATATTAGCGGAATATAACAAATCTTAAAATGTTGTTTATAGACATATTTTAACATAAAATAAGTAATGACGTAGAAAACAAAATAAATTTTCTGTAAATATTTTACTGGATAACCCCATTTCTTTAAATCTTAAAGTGAACGACGTCACGGGTAAAAGCTAGTTACAAAATAAAACATGGGTGGGGGTAGGTCTTTTTTGATCTACCTTGTATATATATTTTTAAGAAATGTTGCTTCTTTTTTTGGCAACTTTTAACACTTTTTCTCTTTTAGTTTTGGTACTTTCTTATTTTCAAAAAATTTGGCTAGAGATATTGTCCAGATTTAAGTGGGGTATATTTTAAGAGGTTAAAACGAAAAATGTTTTACTTTTGATACTTTTTCTCTTTTGGATAAATTTGGTATACAGATTGCATATGGTCGAGATCAAAATATACGGTATTTTTTAATGGATAAAATTGGGATAAAACTGTTACTTTTTATCTCTTCGAAAAATTTGGTATTCATATAAAACATAACCTAAATTAACGTACAGAGTACTTTCTGGGGGAATAAAATGAGTCAAAGCTCGTACTTTTAGTACTTCGTTGCATTTGGTATAAAAAGTACAAAATATACGGCACTTTTTAAGGGGTAAAAAATGGATCAAATTGGTACTTTTTGTACTTTTTCGGAATGCGTATGGTCCATTGGCTGGAATATATTTAGGCGCCCATTCATTGCTTTTCATATCGACAACTATATGTAGGTTGCTCAAGATTATTGAGTGCTCAAAAACCGGACACAGCTGACTAGTCAGTACTGATGCATATAACGGACACAGCTGACTAGTCAGTACTGATTCATATATTCGTCACTGTTGACGTATTTTTTAGTTTTAATAAAACACTATTAAAATAAAACACTATTAAAATAAAACATCTCATTCAATTCTCATACAAATTTTTGTCTTTATTTAAAATAAAATTCAATATTTTTTTGGTTTCCAAAATAACTTAAATAAATAAATATTTTTTTTTTTTAACTAAATTTTTTAAATTAATTATGTTTTGTTTGCATTCGAAAACGTTTGCTGGATCAAACATCATTCAACAGTTTCCTAATTACATTAAACAAGCACCTTCTTACAAATAAAGTTCAGTCAATAAAAAGTGTTAAAAATAAAGCTAAACTTTTACCAATTTATTGGTCACGCTTATTTTTTGATTTTTTTTCTCTTTTAGATTGATTATTTTAGTTTAAATTAAAAAAATTGTCGTCATTTTATTTATTTACCCCTTTTTCTTTTATGTATTTTTGTTGCTTTACCCTATGGTGGGCACGTTCAACCGCTTTTCTTATACTTTTTTCATACTCCCCGGCTCCTAGGTTCTGAAAAACATCTAAAATATGAAGTAAAAAAAAAGACAGAAATGTTAAATATTCAAAGACTAAAATTATTTAATGTCTGTACATACCTCTTACAATTTTATTTAGCAGCGTGAGATTTGACAACGGAAGTTTTCCCCACCTTCCATCCCAATTATATTTATATAGCAAATCATCTGCAAACGATGCACTAATAACACTGCCAACATCTAAAGAAACACCTTTAATTTTATGAATATAGGACTTCTGTAAAGAAGTTGAATTACTGTTTGAGCAAGTAAAATATATAAAATATTGTGATTGTTACTGTTCAGCACTGAAAGTTGGCCACCCTGGACTTTTATTTGCTTAATCTCCTTCTCTCCTTTTGTACCAAATGTCATTTTCCTTTTTATATAAAAAAAACTCACTCTAGTTTCAACCAGTGACGAGAAAGCATAAAACAAAGAACAAAAACTAAAAACCATTGAATTGTAACCAAAAGTGAATTTAACCCAAACTAAAACGTATATAATATAATTTTGTAAAACAAAAAAAAGAAAACACAAAACTGAATTAAACTTAACTTTAAATAAATAAAATATCAAACACAAAAAAAAACCTAAAAAACTAAAGTGTTTTAATTTAAGTAAAGTGAACCGTGGTAAGTTTTGAGGCATTAACAATCAAATTTAAAGCTCAATCCTCAAACAGTTACCATGGCCTGAGCGTAATCGGAGTCTAGCTTCTCCTCTATTTCTTGCACTGCTGTTGTGGTCCGCAAGGGGAGCATGCTGGCGGTCTCATCAAGCCCTTGATCAGAAGTCTCTCCTGTCATGCGGCTGAGGTACTCTTGGGCTTTTTTTATGCCTACTTTACACTCCATTAGAATTTTAGCTTATTGATGGAACAGGTTGTATATTAGATCTTTCACTTCGTGCACTATCTTCGTTTTCTATTAACCTTCTATACATTTTAATTTTGGACTCAAATGTCTTTTTTTCCAATGATAGACAATTTTGCAAACGTCTTTTTTTCATAGTTATCTTTTATCACAAAAAGTATACTTTTATTATTTAATTTAATTTCTTAATAGGTATTTTCTATCTTATTGTCACTTTTTTATATTTTAATAGGTATTTGTGTTATTTTTATTGTCACTCAATTCTTGCTTTCTGTCAAGGCAAATATTATTTTTTATCACTCTTTATTGTCACTGTCAATTTTTATTTCACTTTTTTTATATTTATTTTAAATAATATAATGGGCGCACGTCACAATTTCATAAAATTCCTTTCGCTTTTAAAATTAATCTTGAATTTTTTACATATTTTACACATTCCATTCAAAAATGAAACTGTCTAACATACATTCGTTGTTTCACTCTTACATACGCATTTCATTCCTGGAGTAATTAGCGTTGCCACTAGCAAACATTTCTTCCTAAAATGTTTTTAACAACAGCAATTCCCAAAATTCCACCACTTTTTTTTTAAATAATTAATACAAATTTAGCTAAATTCTTATAATTATTAAAATTTATGAAACGTATTAACAGATATATTCAACATATTATTAAGTATATATAAAAATAAGAAGAAAAGATTAATAAAATTTGGGCTTTGCAAAATATTCCTAATTTGGTATACAAACGCACACGAGTGGCAACGCCACTTGTAACAATAAAAACAAACAAAAATAGTGCGTGTGTATTAGTTTCGGTCATCCATTTCTTGTAGGGGAGCTATAGGAAAGTTGTAAAAAAAACTCATAAAATTCAGAAAAATGCATGAAATCTTTATTTGAATCGATAGTACGGTCCATATAATTAAATGTTTGAAGATTATTTCATGCAAATGTTGACCGTGATTGCGCCTCAAATGGTCCATCCGCTTAGTCCAATGTTGGCATTCTGTTTCCAACATTTCGGCCGGTATCTCACGAATAAATGCTTCAATGTTTTCTTCCAATGCGTCAATTGAAGCGGGCATGTGTGTATAGACATGAGCTTTAACGTAGCCGCACAAAAAATAGTCTAAAGACGTTAAATCGCACGATCTAGGCGGCCAATTGACCGGTCCCGAACGTGAAATAAAATGTTCACCGAACTCGCCTCTCAATAAGTCCATTGTTAAGCGTGCTGTGTGGCATGTGGCACCGTCTTGTTGAAACCACATGTCGTGCAAGTCAACAAGCTCTTGCATTTTGGGCAAAAAAAAGTTGGATATCATCTCACGGTAGCGCTCACCATTCACAGTTACGTTACGATTCGCATCATCTTGGAACGGTCCAATGATGCCACCAGCCCATAAACCGCACCAAACTGTGACTTTTTCTCGATGCATAAATAGCTCTTGCAATGCTTCTGGCTGATCTTCACTCCAAAATCGACAATTCGGCTTATTAACTTACCCATTGAGCCAAAAATGAGCTTCGTCGCTGAACACAAGAAGCGCGCGATGAATTTTCTTAACAGAGCACGCATTTTGATAATAAAATTCAATAATTTGCAAGCGTTGTTCGTTTGTAAGACGATTCATGGTTAAATTATAGACCAAACTGAAGATGTTTGACAGTGAAACAAAACACGAAACGTGCGTCAGCTGTTTAAACCAGTGCTGCCAAAAAGATAATAGCTAAAAAATCACCCATTATATTAGCGGAATATAACAAATCTTAAAATGTTGTTTATAGACATATTTTAACATAAAATAAGTAATGACGTAGAAAACAAAATAAATTTTCTGTAAATATTTTACTGGATAACCCCATTTCTTTAAATCTTAAAGTGAACGACGTCACGGGTAAAAGCTAGTTACAAAATAAAACATGGGTGGGGGTAGGTCTTTTTTGATCTACCTTGTATATATATTTTTAAGAAATGTTGCTTCTTTTTTTGGCAACTTTTAACACTTTTTCTCTTTTAGTTTTGGTACTTTCTTATTTTCAAAAAATTTGGCTAGAGATATTGTCCAGATTTAAGTGGGGTATATTTTAAGAGGTTAAAACGAAAAATGTTTTACTTTTGATACTTTTTCTCTTTTGGATAAATTTGGTATACAGATTGCATATGGTCGAGATCAAAATATACGGTATTTTTTAATGGATAAAATTGGGATAAAACTGTTACTTTTTATCTCTTCGAAAAATTTGGTATTCATATAAAACATAACCTAAATTAACGTACAGAGTACTTTCTGGGAGAATAAAATGAGTCAAAGCTCGTACTTTTAGTACTTCGTTGCATTTGGTATAAAAAGTACAAAATATACGGCACTTTTTAAGGGGTAAAAAATGGATCAAATTGGTACTTTTTGTACTTTTTCGGAATGCGTATGGTCCATTGGCTGGAATATATTTAGGCGCCCATTCATTGCTTTTCATATCGACAACTATATGTAGGTTGCTCAAGATTATTGAGTGCTCAAAAACCGGACACAGCTGACTAGTCAGTACTGATGCATATAACGGACACAGCTGACCAGTCAGTACTGACTGGTCAGTACTGACGCATATACCGGCCACAGCTGACTAGTCAGTACTGATTCATATATTCGTCACTGTTGACGTATTTTTTAGTTTTAATAAAACACTATTAAAATAAAACATCTCATTCAATTCTCATACAAATTTTTGTCTTTATTTAAAATAAAATTCAATATTTTTTTGGTTTCCAAAATAACTTAAATAAATAAATATTTTTTTTTTTTAACTAAATTTTTTAAATTAATTATGTTTTGTTTGCATTCGAAAACGTTTGCTGGATCAAACATCATTAAACAGTTTCTTAATTACATTAAACAAGCACCTTCTTACAAATAAAGTTCAGTCAATAAAAAGTGTTAAAAATAAAGCTAAACTTTTACCAATTTATTGGTCACGCTTATTTTTTGATTTTTTTTCTCTTTTAGATTGATTATTTTAGTTTAAATTAAAAAAATTGTCGTCATTTTATTTATTAACCCCTTTTTCTTTTATGTATTTTTGTTGCTTTACCCTATGGTGGGCACGTTCAACAGCTTTTCTTATACTTTTTTCATACTCCCCGGCTCCTAGGTTCTGAAAAACATCTAAAATATGAAGTAAAAAAAAAGACAGAAATGTTAAATATTCAAAGACTACAATTATTTAATGTCTGTACATACCTCTTACAATTTTATTTAGCAGCGTGAGATTTGACAACGGAAGTTTTCCCCACCTTCCATCCCAATTATATTTATATAGCAAATCATCTGCAAACGATGCACTAATAACACTGCCAACATCTAAAGAAACACCTTTAATTTTATGAATATAGGACTTCTGTAAAGAAGTTGAATTACTGTTTGAGCAAGTAAAATATATAAAATATTGTGATTGTTACCATGGCCTGAGCGTAATCGGAGTCTAGCTTCTCCTCTATTTCTTGCACTGCTGTTGTGGTCCGCAAGGGGAGCATGCTGGCGGTCTCATCAAGCCCTTGATCAGAAGTCTCTCCTGTCATGCGGCTGAGGTACTCTTGGGCTTTTTTTATGCCTACTTTACACTCCATTAGAATTTTAGCTTATTGATGGAACAGGTTGTATATTAGATCTTTCACTTCGTGCACTATCTTCGTTTTCTATTAACCTTCTATACATTTTAATTTTGGACTCAAATGTCTTTTTTTCCAATGATAGACAATTTTGCAAACGTCTTTTTTTCATAGTTATCTTTTATCACAAAAAGTATACTTTTATTATTTAATTTAATTTCTTAATAGGTATTTTCTATCTTATTGTCACTTTTTTATATTTTAATAGGTATTTGTGTTATTTTTATTGTAACTCAATTCTTGCTTTCTGTCAAGGCAAATATTATTTTTTATCACTCTTTATTGTCACTGTCAATTTTTATTTCACTTTTTTTATATTTATTTTAAATAATATAATGGGCGCACGTCACAATTTCATAAAATTCCTTTCGCTTTTAAAATTAATCTTGAATTTTTTACATATTTTACACATTCCATTCAAAAATGAAACTGTCTAACATACATTCGTTGTTTCACTCTTACATACGCATTTCATTCCTGGAGTAATTAGCGTTGCCACTAGCAAACATTTCTTCCTAAAATGTTTTTAACAACAGCAATTCCCAAAATTCCACCACTTTTTTTTTAAATAATTAATACAAATTTAGCTAAATTCTTATAATTATTAAAATTTATGAAACGTATTAACAAATATATTCAACATATTATTAAGTATATATAAAAATAAGAAGAAAAGATTAATAAAATTTGGGCTTTGCAAAATATTCCTAATTTGGTATACAAACGCACACGAGTGGCAACGCCACTTGTAACAATAAAAACAAACAAAAATAGTGCGTGTGTATTAGTTTCGGTCATCCATTTCTTGTAGGGGAGCTATAGGAAAGTTGTAAAAAAAACTCATAAAATTCAGAAAAATGCATGAAATCTTTATTTGAATCGATAGTACGGTCCATATAATTAAATGTTTGAAGATTATTTCATGCAAATGTTGACCGTGATTGCGCCTCAAATGGTCCATCCGCTTAGTCCAATGTTGGCATTCTGTTTCCAACATTTCGGCCGGTATCTCACGAATAAATGCTTCAATGTTTTCTTCCAATGCGTCAATTGAAGCGGGCATGTGTGTATAGACATGAGCTTTAACGTAGCCGCACAAAAAATAGTCTAAAGACGTTAAATCGCACGATCTAGGCGGCCAATTGACCGGTCCCGAACGTGAAATAAAATGTTCACCGAACTCGCCTCTCAATAAGTCCATTGTTAAGCGTGCTGTGTGGCATGTGGCACCGTCTTGTTGAAACCACATGTCGTGCAAGTCAACAAGCTCTTGCATTTTGGGCAAAAAAAAGTTGGATATCATCTCACGGTAGCGCTCACCATTCACAGTTACGTTACGATTCGCATCATCTTGGAACGGTCCAATGATGCCACCAGCCCATAAACCGCACCAAACTGTGACTTTTTCTCGATTCATAAATAGCTCTTGCAATGCTTCTGGCTGATCTTCACTCCAAAATCGACAATTCGGCTTATTAACTTACCCATTGAGCCAAAAATGAGCTTCGTCGCTGAACACAAGAAGCGCGCGATGAATTTTCTTAACAGAGCACGCATTTTGATAATAAAATTCAATAATTTGCAAGCGTTGTTCGTTTGTAAGACGATTCATGGTTAAATTATAGACCAAACTGAAGATGTTTGACAGTGAAACAAAACACGAAACGTGCGTCAGCTGTTTAAACCAGTGCTGCCAAAAAGATAATAGCTAAAAAATCACCCATTATATTAGCGGAATATAACAAATCTTAAAATGTTGTTTATAGACATATTTTAACATAAAATAAGTAATGACGTAGAAAACAAAATAAATTTTCTGTAAATATTTTACTGGATAACCCCATTTCTTTAAATCTTAAAGTGAACGACGTCACGGGTAAAAGCTAGTTACAAAATAAAACATGGGTGGGGGTAGGTCTTTTTTGATCTACCCCTTGTATATATATTTTTAAGAAATGTTGCTTCTTTTTTTGGCAACTTTTAACACTTTTTCTCTTTTAGTTTTGGTACTTTTTTATTTTCAAAAAATTTGGCTAGAGATATTGTCCAGATTTAAGTGGGGTATATTTTAAGAGGTTTAAACGAAAAATGTTTTACTTTTGATACTTTTTCTCTTTTGGATAAATTTGGTATACAGATTGCATATGGTCGAGATCAAAATATACGGTATTTTTTAATGGATAAAATTGGGATAAAACTGTTACTTTTTATCTCTTCGAAAAATTTGGTATTCATATAAAACATAACCTAAATTAACGTACAGAGTACTTTCTGGGGGAATAAAATGAGTCAAAGCTCGTACTTTTAGTACTTCGTTGCATTTGGTATAAAAAGTACAAAATATACGGCACTTTTTAAGGGGTAAAAAATGGATCAAATTGGTACTTTTTGTACTTTTTCGGAATGCGTATGGTCCATTGGCTGGAATATATTTAGGCGCCCATTCATTGCTTTTCATATCGACAACTATATGTAGGTTGCTCAAGATTATTGAGTGCTCAAAAACCGGACACAGCTGACTAGTCAGTACTGATGCATATAACGGACACAGCTGACCAGTCAGTACTGACTGGTCAGTACTGACGCATATACCGGCCACAGCTGACTAGTCAGTACTGATTCATATATTCGTCACTGTTGACGTATTTTTTAGTTTTAATAAAACACTATTAAAATAAAACATCTCATTCAATTCTCATACAAATTTTTGTCTTTATTTAAAATAAAATTCAATATTTTTTTGGTTTCCAAAATAACTTAAATAAATAAATATTTTTTTTTTAACTAAATTTTTTAAATTAATTATGTTTTGTTTGCATTCGAAAACGTTTGCTGGATCAAACATCATTCAACAGTTTCTTAATTACATTAAACAAGCACCTTCTTACAAATAAAGTTCAGTCAATAAAAAGTGTTAAAAATAAAGCTAAACTTTTACCAATTTATTGGTCACGCTTATTTTTTGATTTTTTTTCTCTTTTAGATTGATTATTTTAGTTTAAATTAAAAAAATTGTCGTCATTTTATTTATTAACCCCTTTTTCTTTTATGTATTTTTGTTGCTTTACCCTATGGTGGGCACGTTCAACCGCTTTTCTTATACTTTTTTCATACTCCCCGGCTCCTAGGTTCTGAAAAACATCTAAAATATGAAGTAAAAAAAAGACAGAAATGTTAAATATTCAAAGACTAAAATTATTTAATGTCTGTACATACCTCTTACAATTTTATTTAGCAGCGTGAGATTTGACAACGGAAGTTTTCCCCACCTTCCATCCCAATTATATTTATATAGCAAATCATCTGCAAACGATGCACTAATAACACTGCCAACATCTAAAGAAACACCTTTATTTTATTAATATAGGACTTCTGTAAAGAAGTTGAATTACTGTTTGAGCAAGTAAAATATATAAAATATTGTGATTGTTACCATGGCCTGAGCGTAATCGGAGTCTAGCTTCTCCTCTATTTCTTGCACTGCTGTTGTGGTCCGCAAGGGGAGCATGCTGGCGGTCTCATCAAGCCCTTGATCAGAAGTCTCTCCTGTCATGCGGCTGAGGTACTCTTGGGCTTTTTTTATGCCTACTTTACACTCCATTAGAATTTTAGCTTATTGATGGAACAGGTTGTATATTAGATCTTTCACTTCGTGCACTATCTTCGTTTTCTATTAACCTTCTATACATTTTAATTTTGGACTCAAATGTCTTTTTTTTCAATGATAGACAATTTTGCAAACGTCTTTTTTTCATAGTTATCTTTTATCACAAAAAGTATACTTTTATTATTTAATTTAATTTCTTAATAGGTATTTTCTATCTTATTGTCACTTTTTTATATTTTAATAGGTATTTGTGTTATTTTTATTGTCACTCAATTCTTGCTTTCTGTCAAGGCAAATATTATTTTTTATCACTCTTTATTGTCACTGTCAATTTTTATTTCACTTTTTTTATATTTATTTTAAATAATATAATGGGCGCACGTCACAATTTCATAAAATTCCTTTCGCTTTTAAAATTAATCTTGAATTTTTTACATATTTTACACATTCCATTCAAAAATGAAACTGTCTAACATACATTCGTTGTTTCACTCTTACATACGCATTTCATTCCTGGAGTAATTAGCGTTGCCACTAGCAAACATTTCTTCCTAAAATGTTTTTAACAACAGCAATTCCCAAAATTCCACCACTTTTTTTTTAAATAATTAATACAAATTTAGCTAAATTCTTATAATTATTAAAATTTATGAAACGTATTAACAGATATATTCAACATATTATTAAGTATATATAAAAATAAGAAGAAAAGATTAATAAAATTTGGGCTTTGCAAAATATTCCTAATTTGGTATACAAACGCACACGAGTGGCAACGCCACTTGTAACAATAAAAACAAACAAAAATAGTGCGTGTGTATTAGTTTCGGTCATCCATTTCTTGTAGGGGAGCTATAGGAAAGTTGTAAAAAAAACTCATAAAATTCAGAAAAATGCATGAAATCTTTATTTGAATCGATAGTACGGTCCATATAATTAAATGTTTGAAGATTATTTCATGCAAATGTTGACCGTGATTGCGCCTCAAATGGTCCATCCGCTTAGTCCAATGTTGGCATTCTGTTTCCAACATTTCGGCCGGTATCTCACGAATAAATGCTTCAATGTTTTCTTCCAATGCGTCAATTGAAGCGGGCATGTGTGTATAGACATGAGCTTTAACGTAGCCGCACAAAAAATAGTCTAAAGACGTTAAATCGCACGATCTAGGCGGCCAATTGACCGGTCCCGAACGTGAAATAAAATGTTCACCGAACTCGCCTCTCAATAAGTCCATTGTGCTGTGTGGCATGTGGCACCGTCTTGTTGAAACCACATGTCGTGCAAGTCAACAAGCTCTTGCATTTTGGGCAAAAAAAAGTTGGATATCATCTCACGGTAGCGCTCACCATTCACAGTTACGTTACGATTCGCATCATCTTGGAACGGTCCAATGATGCCACCAGCCCATAAACCGCACCAAACTGTGACTTTTTCTCGATGCATAAATAGCTCTTGCAATGCTTCTGGCTGATCTTCACTCCAAAATCGACAATTCGGCTTATTAACTTACCCATTGAGCCAAAAATGAGCTTCGTCGCTGAACACAAGAAGCGCGCGATGAATTTTCTTAACAGAGCACGCATTTTGATAATAAAATTCAATAATTTGCAAGCGTTGTTCGTTTGTAAGACGATTCATGGTTAAATTATAGACCAAACTGAAGATGTTTGACAGTGAAACAAAACACGAAACGTGCGTCAGCTGTTTAAACCAGTGCTGCCAAAAAGATAATAGCTAAAAAATCACCCATTATATTAGCGGAATATAACAAATCTTAAAATGTTGTTTATAGACATATTTTAACATAAAATAAGTAATGACGTAGAAAACAAAATAAATTTTCTGTAAATATTTTACTGGATAACCCCATTTCTTTAAATCTTAAAGTGAACGACGTCACGGGTAAAAGCTAGTTACAAAATAAAACATGGGTGGGGGTAGGTCTTTTTTGATCTACCTTGTATATATATTTTTAAGAAATGTTGCTTCTTTTTTTTGGCAACTTTTAACACTTTTTCTCTTTTAGTTTTGGTACTTTTTTATTTTCAAAAAATTTGGCTAGAGATATTGTCCAGATTTAAGTGGGGTATATTTTAAGAGGTTAAAACGAAAAATGTTTTACTTTTGATACTTTTTCTCTTTTGGATAAATTTGGTATACAGATTGCATATGGTCGAGATCAAAATATACGGTATTTTTTAAGGGATAAAATTGGGATAAAACTGTTACTTTTTATCTCTTCGAAAAATTTGGTATTCATATAAAACATAACCTAAATTAACGTACAGAGTACTTTCTGAGGGAATAAAATGAGTCAAAGCTCGTACTTTTAGTACTTCGTTGCATTTGGTATAAAAAGTACAAAATATACGGCACTTTTTAAGGGGTAAAAAATGGATCAAATTGGTACTTTTTGTACTTTTTCGGAATGCGTATGGTCCATTGGCTGGAATATATTTAGGCGCCCATTCATTGCTTTTCATATCGACAACTATATGTAGGTTGCTCAAGATTATTGAGTGCTCAAAAACCGGACACAGCTGACTAGTCAGTACTGATGCATATAACGGACACAGCTGACTAGTCAGTACTGATATATATATTCGTCACTGTTGACGTACTTTTTAGCTTTAATAAAACACTATTAAAATAAAACATCTCATTCAATTCTCATACAAATTTTTGCCTTTATTTAAAATAAAATTCAATATTTTTTTGGTTTCCAAAATAACTTAAATAAATAAATATTTTTTTTTTTAAACTAAATTTTTTAAATTAATTATGTTTTGTTTGCATTCGAAAACGTTTGCTGGATCAAACATCATTCAACAGTTTCTTAATTACATTAAACAAGCACCTTCTTACAAATAAAGTTCAGTCAATAAAAAGTGTTAAAAATAAAGCTAAACTTTTACCAATTTATTGGTCTCGCTTATTTTTTGATTTTTTTTCTCTTTTAGATTGATTATTTTAGTTTAAATTAAAAAAATTGTCGTCATTTTATTTATTAACCCCTTTTTCTTTTATGTATTTTTGTTGCTTTACCCTATGGTGGGCACGTTCAACCGCTTTTCTTATACTTTTTTCATACTCCCCGGCTCCTAGGTTCTGAAAAACATCTAAAATATGAAGTAAAAAAAAAGACAGAAATGTTAAATATTCAAAGACTAAAATTATTTAATGTCTGTACATACCTCTTACAATTTTATTTAGCAGCGTGAGATTTGACAACGGAAGTTTTCCCCACCTTCCATCCCAATTATATTTATATAGCAAATCATCTGCAAACGATGCACTAATAACACTGCCAACATCTAAAGAAACACCTTTAATTTTATGAATATAGGACTTCTGTAAAGAAGTTGAATTACTGTTTGAGCAAGTAAAATATATAAAATATTGTGATTGTTACCATGGCCTGAGCGTAATCGGAGTCTAGCTTCTCCTCTATTTCTTGCACTGCTGTTGTGGTCCGCAAGGGGAGCATGCTGGCGGTCTCATCAAGCCCTTAAACAGAAGTCTCTCCTGTCATGCGGCTGAGGTACTCTTGGGCTTTTTTTATGCCTACTTTACACTCCATTTTACATTTCTTCCTAAGATGTTTTTAACAACAGCAATTCCCAAAATTCCACCACTTTTTTTTTAAATAATTAATACAAATTTAGCTAAATTCTTATAATTATTAAAATTTATGAAACGTATTAACAGATATATTCAACATATTATTAAGTATATATAAAAATAAGAAGAAAAGATTAATAAAATTTGGGCTTTGCAAAATATTCCTAATTTGGTATACAAACGCACACGAGTGGCAACGCCACTTGTAACAATAAAAACAAACAAAAATAGTGCGTGTGTATTAGTTTCGGTCATCCATTTCTTGTAGGGGAGCTATAGGAAAGTTGTAAAAAAAACTCATAAAATTCAGAAAAATGCATGAAATCTTTATTTGAATCGATAGTACGGTCCATATAATTAAATGTTTGAAGATTATTTCATGCAAATGTTGACCGTGATTGCGCCTCAAATGGTCCATCCGCTTAGTCCAATGTTGGCATTCTGTTTCCAACATTTCGGCCGGTATCTCACGAATAAATGCTTCAATGTTTTCTTCCAATGCGTCAATTGAAGCGGGCATGTGTGTATAGACATGAGCTTTAACGTAGCCGCACAAAAAATAGTCTAAAGACGTTAAATCGCACGATCTAGGCGGCCAATTGACCGGTCCCGAACGTGAAATAAAATGTTCACCGAACTCGCCTCTCAATAAGTCCATTGTTAAGCGTGCTGTGTGGCATGTGGCACCGTCTTGTTGAAACCACATGTCGTGCAAGTCAACAAGCTCTTGCATTTTGGGCAAAAAAAAGTTGGATATCATCTCACGGTAGCGCTCACCATTCACAGTTACGTTACGATTCGCATCATCTTGGAACGGTCCAATGATGCCACCAGCCCATAAACCGCACCAAACTGTGACTTTTTCTCGATGCATAAATAGCTCTTGCAATGCTTCTGGCTGATCTTCACTCCAAAATCGACAATTCGGCTTATTAACTTACCCATTGAGCCAAAAATGAGCTTCGTCGCTGAACACAAGAAGCGCGCGATGAATTTTCTTAACAGAGCACGCATTTTGATAATAAAATTCAATAATTTGCAAGCGTTGTTCGTTTGTAAGACGATTCATGGTTAAATTATAGACCAAACTGAAGATGTTTGACAGTGAAACAAAACACGAAACGTGCGTCAGCTGTTTAAACCAGTGCTGCCAAAAAGATAATAGCTAAAAAATCACCCATTATATTAGCGGAATATAACAAATCTTAAAATGTTGTTTATAGACATATTTTAACATAAAATAAGTAATGACGTAGAAAACAAAATAAATTTTCTGTAAATATTTTACTGGATAACCCCATTTCTTTAAATCTTAAAGTGAACGACGTCACGGGTAAAAGCTAGTTACAAAATAAAACATGGGTGGGGGTAGGTCTTTTTTGATCTACCTTGTATATATATTTTTAAGAAATGTTGCTTCTTTTTTTGGCAACTTTTAACACTTTTTCTCTTTTAGTTTTGGTACTTTCTTATTTTCAAAAAATTTGGCTAGAGATATTGTCCAGATTTAAGTGGGGTATATTTTAAGAGGTTAAAACGAAAAATGTTTTACTTTTGATACTTTTTCTCTTTTGGATAAATTTGGTATACAGATTGCATATGGTCGAGATCAAAATATACGGTATTTTTTAATGGATAAAATTGGGATAAAACTGTTACTTTTTATCTCTTCGAAAAATTTGGTATTCATATAAAACATAACCTAAATTAACGTACAGAGTACTTTCTGGGGGAATAAAATGAGTCAAAGCTCGTACTTTTAGTACTTCGTTGCATTTGGTATAAAAAGTACAAAATATACGGCACTTTTTAAGGGGTAAAAAATGGATCAAATTGGTACTTTTTGTACTTTTTCGGAATGCGTATGGTCCATTGGCTGGAATATATTTAGGCGCCCATTCATTGCTTTTCATATCGACAACTATATGTAGGTTGCTCAAGATTATTGAGTGCTCAAAAACCGGACACAGCTGACTAGTCAGTACTGATGCATATAACGGACACAGCTGACTAGTCAGTACTGATTCATATATTCGTCACTGTTGACGTATTTTTTAGTTTTAATAAAACACTATTAAAACTAAAACACTATTAAAATAAAACATCTCATTCAATTCTCATACAAATTTTTGTCTTTATTTAAAATAAAATTCAATATTTTTTTGGTTTCCAAAATAACTTAAATAAATAAATATTTTTTTTTTTTAACTAAATTTTTTAAATTAATTATGTTTTGTTTGCATTCGAAAACGTTTGCTGGATCAAACATCATTCAACAGTTTCTTAATTACATTAAACAAGCACCTTCTTACAAATAAAGTTCAGTCAATAAAAAGTGTTAAAAATAAAGCTAAACTTTTACCAATTTATTGGTCACGCTTATTTTTTGATTTTTTTTCTCTTTTAGATTGATTATTTTAGTTTAAATTAAAAAAATTGTCGTCATTTTATTTATTTACCCCTTTTTCTTTTATGTATTTTTGTTGCTTTACCCTATGGTGGGCACGTTCAACCGCTTTTCTTATACTTTTTTCATACTCCCCGGCTCCTAGGTTCTGAAAAACATCTAAAATATGAAGTAAAAAAAAGACAGAAATGTTAAATATTCAAAGACTAAAATTATTTAATGTCTGTACATACCTCTTACAATTTTATTTAGCAGCGTGAGATTTGACAACGGAAGTTTTCCCCACCTTCCATCCCAATTATATTTATAAAGCAAATCATCTGCAAACGATGCACTAATAACACTGCCAACATCTAAAGAAACACCTTTAATTTTATGAATATAGGACTTCTGTAAAGAAGTTGAATTACTGTTTGAGCAAGTAAAATATATAAAATATTGTGATTGTTACCATGGCCTGAGCGTAATCGGAGTCTAGCTTCTCCTCTATTTCTTGCACTGCTGTTGTGGTCCGCAAGGGGAGCATGCTGGCGGTCTCATCAAGCCCTTAAACAGAAGTCTCTCCTGTCATGCGGCTGAGGTACTCTTGGGCTTTTTTTATGCCTACTTTACACTCCATTTTACATTTCTTCCTAAAATGTTTTTAACAACAGCAATTCCCAAAATTCCACCACTTTTTTTTTAAATAATTAATACAAATTTAGCTAAATTCTTATAATTATTAAAATTTATGAAACGTATTAACAGATATATTCAACATATTATTAAGTATATATAAAAATAAGAAGAAAAGATTAATAAAATTTGGGCTTTGCAAAATATTCCTAATTTGGTATACAAACGCACACGAGTGGCAACGCCACTTGTAACAATAAAAACAAACAAAAATAGTGCGTGTGTATTAGTTTCGGTCATCCATTTCTTGTAGGGGAGCTATAGGAAAGTTGTAAAAAAAACTCATAAAATTCAGAAAAATGCATGAAATCTTTATTTGAATCGATAGTACGGTCCATATAATTAAATGTTTGAAGATTATTTCATGCAAATGTTGACCGTGATTGCGCCTCAAATGGTCCATCCGCTTAGTCCAATGTTGGCATTCTGTTTCCAACATTTCGGCCGGTATCTCACGAATAAATGCTTCAATGTTTTCTTCCAATGCGTCAATTGAAGCGGGCATGTGTGTATAGACATGAGCTTTAACGTAGCCGCACAAAAAATAGTCTAAAGACGTTAAATCGCACGATCTAGGCGGCCAATTGACCGGTCCCGAACGTGAAATAAAATGTTCACCGAACTCGCCTCTCAATAAGTCCATTGTTAAGCGTGCTGTGTGGCATGTGGCACCGTCTTGTTGAAACCACATGTCGTGCAAGTCAACAAGCTCTTGCATTTTGGGCAAAAAAAAGTTGGATATCATCTCACGGTAGCGCTCACCATTCACAGTTACGTTACGATTCGCATCATCTTGGAACGGTCCAATGATGCCACCAGCCCATAAACCGCACCAAACTGTGACTTTTTCTCGATGCATAAATAGCTCTTGCAATGCTTCTGGCTGATCTTCACTCCAAAATCGACAATTCGGCTTATTAACTTACCCATTGAGCCAAAAATGAGCTTCGTCGCTGAACACAAGAAGCGCGCGATGAATTTTCTTAACAGAGCACGCATTTTGATAATAAAATTCAATAATTTGCAAGCGTTGTTCGTTTGTAAGACGATTCATGGTTAAATTATAGACCAAACTGAAGATGTTTGACAGTGAAACAAAACACGAAACGTGCGTCAGCTGTTTAAACCAGTGCTGCCAAAAAGATAATAGCTAAAAAATCACCCATTATATTAGCGGAATATAACAAATCTTAAAATGTTGTTTATAGACATATTTTAACATAAAATAAGTAATGACGTAGAAAACAAAATAAATTTTCTGTAAATATTTTACTGGATAACCCCATTTCTTTAAATCTTAAAGTGAACGACGTCACGGGTAAAAGCTAGTTACAAAATAAAACATGGGTGGGGGTAGGTCTTTTTTGATCTACCTTGTATATATATTTTTAAGAAATGTTGCTTCTTTTTTTGGCAACTTTTAACACTTTTTCTCTTTTAGTTTTGGTACTTTCTTATTTTCAAAAAATTTGGCTAGAGATATTGTCCAGATTTAAGTGGGGTATATTTTAAGAGGTTAAAACGAAAAATGTTTTACTTTTGATACTTTTTCTCTTTTGGATAAATTTGGTATACAGATTGCATATGGTCGAGATCAAAATATACGGTATTTTTTAATGGATAAAATTGGGATAAAACTGTTACTTTTTATCTCTTCGAAAAATTTGGTATTCATATAAAACATAACCTAAATTAACGTACAGAGTACTTTCTGGGGGAATAAAATGAGTCAAAGCTCGTACTTTTAGTACTTCGTTGCATTTGGTATAAAAAGTACAAAATATACGGCACTTTTTAAGGGGTAAAAAATGGATCAAATTGGTACTTTTTGTACTTTTTCGAAATGCGTATGGTCCATTGGCTGGAATATATTTAGGCGCCCATTCATTGCTTTTCATATCGACAACTATATGTAGGTTGCTCAAGATTATTGAGTGCTCAAAAACCGGACACAGCTGACTAGTCAGTACTGATGCATATAACGGACACAGCTGACTAGTCAGTACTGATTCATATATTCGTCACTGTTGACGTATTTTTTAGTTTTAATAAAACACTATTAAAATAAAACACTATTAAAATAAAACATCTCATTCAATTCTCATACAAATTTTTGTCTTTATTTAAAATAAAATTCAATATTTTTTTGGTTTCCAAAATAACTTAAATAAATAAATATTTTTTTTTTTTAACTAAATTTTTTAAATTAATTATGTTTTGTTTGCATTCGAAAACGTTTGCTGGATCAAACATCATTCAACAGTTTCTTAATTACATTAAACAAGCACCTTCTTACAAATAAAGTTCAGTCAATAAAAAGTGTTAAAAATAAAGCTAAACTTTTACCAATTTATTGGTCACGCTTATTTTTTGATTTTTTTTCTCTTTTAGATTGATTATTTTAGTTTAAATTAAAAAAATTGTCGTCATTTTATTTATTTACCCCTTTTTCTTTTATGTATTTTTGTTGCTTTACCCTATGGTGGGCACGTTCAACCGCTTTTCTTATACTTTTTTCATACTCCCCGGCTCCTAGGTTCTGAAAAACATCTAAAATATGAAGTAAAAAAAAGACAGAAATGTTAAATATTCAAAGACTAAAATTATTTAATGTCTGTACATACCTCTTACAATTTTATTTAGCAGCGTGAGATTTGACAACGGAAGTTTTCCCCACCTTCCATCCCAATTATATTTATAAAGCAAATCATCTGCAAACGATGCACTAATAACACTGCCAACATCTAAAGAAACACCTTTAATTTTATGAATATAGGACTTCTGTAAAGAAGTTGAATTACTGTTTGAGCAAGTAAAATATATAAAATATTGTGATTGTTACCATGGCCTGAGCGTAATCGGAGTCTAGCTTCTCCTCTATTTCTTGCACTGCTGTTGTGGTCCGCAAGGGGAGCATGCTGGCGGTCTCATCAAGCCCTTAAACAGAAGTCTCTCCTGTCATGCGGCTGAGGTACTCTTGGGCTTTTTTTATGCCTACTTTACACTCCATTTTACATTTCTTCCTAAAATGTTTTTAACAACAGCAATTCCCAAAATTCCACCACTTTTTTTTTAAATAATTAATACAAATTTAGCTAAATTCTTATAATTATTAAAATTTATGAAACGTATTAACAGATATATTCAACATATTATTAAGTATATATAAAAATAAGAAGAAAAGATTAATAAAATTTGGGCTTTGCAAAATATTCCTAATTTGGTATACAAACGCACACGAGTGGCAACGCCACTTGTAACAATAAAAACAAACAAAAATAGTGCGTGTGTATTAGTTTCGGTCATCCATTTCTTGTAGGGGAGCTATAGGAAAGTTGTAAAAAAAACTCATAAAATTCAGAAAAATGCATGAAATCTTTATTTGAATCGATAGTACGGTCCATATAATTAAATGTTTGAAGATTATTTCATGCAAATGTTGACCGTGATTGCGCCTCAAATGGTCCATCCGCTTAGTCCAATGTTGGCATTCTGTTTCCAACATTTCGGCCGGTATCTCACGAATAAATGCTTCAATGTTTTCTTCCAATGCGTCAATTGAAGCGGGCATGTGTGTATAGACATGAGCTTTAACGTAGCCGCACAAAAAATAGTCTAAAGACGTTAAATCGCACGATCTAGGCGGCCAATTGACCGGTCCCGAACGTGAAATAAAATGTTCACCGAACTCGCCTCTCAATAAGTCCATTGTTAAGCGTGCTGTGTGGCATGTGGCACCGTCTTGTTGAAACCACATGTCGTGCAAGTCAACAAGCTCTTGCATTTTGGGCAAAAAAAAGTTGGATATCATCTCACGGTAGCGCTCACCAATCACAGTTACGTTACGATTCGCATCATCTTGGAACGGTCCAATGATGCCACCAGCCCATAAACCGCACCAAACTGTGACTTTTTCTCGATGCATAAATAGCTCTTGCAATGCTTCTGGCTGATCTTCACTCCAAAATCGACAATTCGGCTTATTAACTTACCCATTGAGCCAAAAATGAGCTTCGTCGCTGAACACAAGAAGCGCGCGATGAATTTTCTTAACAGAGCACGCATTTTGATAATAAAATTCAATAATTTGCAAGCGTTGTTCGTTTGTAAGACGATTCATGGTTAAATTATAGACCAAACTGAAGATGTTTGACAGTGAAACAAAACACGAAACGTGCGTCAGCTGTTTAAACCAGTGCTGCCAAAAAGATAATAGCTAAAAAATCACCCATTATATTAGCGGAATATAACAAATCTTAAAATGTTGTTTATAGACATATTTTAACATAAAATAAGTAATGACGTAGAAAACAAAATAAATTTTCTGTAAATATTTTACTGGATAACCCCATTTCTTTAAATCTTAAAGTGAACGACGTCACGGGTAAAAGCTAGTTACAAAATAAAACATGGGTGGGGGTAGGTCTTTTTTGATCTACCTTGTATATATATTTTTAAGAAATGTTGCTTCTTTTTTTGGCAACTTTTAACACTTTTTCTCTTTTAGTTTTGGTACTTTCTTATTTTCAAAAAATTTGGCTAGAGATATTGTCCAGATTTAAGTGGGGTATATTTTAAGAGGTTAAAACGAAAAATGTTTTACTTTTGATACTTTTTCTCTTTTGGATAAATTTGGTATACAGATTGCATATGGTCGAGATCAAAATATACGGTATTTTTTAATGGATAAAATTGGGATAAAACTGTTACTTTTTATCTCTTCGAAAAATTTGGTATTCATATAAAACATAACCTAAATTAACGTACAGAGTACTTTCTGGGGGAATAAAATGAGTCAAAGCTCGTACTTTTAGTACTTCGTTGCATTTGGTATAAAAAGTACAAAATATACGGCACTTTTTAAGGGGTAAAAAATGGATCAAATTGGTACTTTTTGTACTTTTTCGGAATGCGTATGGTCCATTGGCTGGAATATATTTAGGCGCCCATTCATTGCTTTTCATATCGACAACTATATGTAGGTTGCTCAAGATTATTGAGTGCTCAAAAACCGGACACAGCTGACTAGTCAGTACTGATGCATATAACGGACACAGCTGACTAGTCAGTACTGATTCATATATTCGTCACTGTTGACGTATTTTTTAGTTTTAATAAAACACTATTAAAATAAAACACTATTAAAATAAAACATCTCATTCAATTCTCATACAAATTTTTGTCTTTATTTAAAATAAAATTCAATATTTTTTTGGTTTCCAAAATAACTTAAATAAATAAATATTTTTTTTTTTTAACTAAATTTTTTAAATTAATTATGTTTTGTTTGCATTCGAAAACGTTTGCTGGATCAAACATCATTCAACAGTTTCTTAATTACATTAAACAAGCACCTTCTTACAAATAAAGTTCAGTCAATAAAAAGTGTTAAAAATAAAGCTAAACTTTTACCAATTTATTGGTCACGCTTATTTTTTGATTTTTTTTCTCTTTTAGATTGATTATTTTAGTTTAAATTAAAAAAATTGTCGTCATTTTATTTATTTACCCCTTTTTCTTTTATGTATTTTTGTTGCTTTACCCTATGGTGGGCACGTTCAACCGCTTTTCTTATACTTTTTTCATACTCCCCGGCTCCTAGGTTCTGAAAAACATCTAAAATATGAAGTAAAAAAAAAGACAGAAATGTTAAATATTCAAAGACTAAAATTATTTAATGTCTGTACATACCTCTTACAATTTTATTTAGCAGCGTGAGATTTGACAACGGAAGTTTTCCCCACCTTCCATCCCAATTATATTTATATAGCAAATCATCTGCAAACGATGCACTAATAACACTGCCAACATCTAAAGAAACACCTTTAATTTTATGAATATAGGACTTCTGTAAAGAAGTTGAATTACTGTTTGAGCAAGTAAAATATATAAAATATTGTGATTGTTACTGTTCAGCACTGAAAGTTGGCCACCCTGGACTTTTATTTGCTTAATCTCCTTCTCTCCTTTTGTACCAAATGTCATTTTCCTTTTTATATAAAAAAAACTCACTCTAGTTTCAACCAGTGACGAGAAAGCATAAAACAAAGAACAAAAACTAAAAACCATTGAATTGTAACCAAAAGTGAATTTAACCCAAACTAAAACGTATATAATATAATTTTGTAAAACAAAAAAAAGAAAACACAAAACTGAATTAAACTTAACTTTAAATAAATAAAATATCAAACACAAAAAAAAACCTAAAAAACTAAAGTGTTTTAATTTAAGTAAAGTGAACCGTGGTAAGTTTTGAGGCATTAACAATCAAATTTAAAGCTCAATCCTCAAACAGTTACCATGGCCTGAGCGTAATCGGAGTCTAGCTTCTCCTCTATTTCTTGCACTGCTGTTGTGGTCCGCAAGGGGAGCATGCTGGCGGTCTCATCAAGCCCTTGATCAGAAGTCTCTCCTGTCATGCGGCTGAGGTACTCTTGGGCTTTTTTTATGCCTACTTTACACTCCATTAGAATTTTAGCTTATTGATGGAACAGGTTGTATATTAGATCTTTCACTTCGTGCACTATCTTCGTTTTCTATTAACCTTCTATACATTTTAATTTTGGACTCAAATGTCTTTTTTTCCAATGATAGACAATTTTGCAAACGTCTTTTTTTCATAGTTATCTTTTATCACAAAAAGTATACTTTTATTATTTAATTTAATTTCTTAATAGGTATTTTCTATCTTATTGTCACTTTTTTATATTTTAATAGGTATTTGTGTTATTGTTATTGTCACTCAATTCTTGCTTTCTGTCAAGGCAAATATTATTTTTTATCACTCTTTATTGTCACTGTCAATTTTTATTTCACTTTTTTTATATTTATTTTAAATAATATAATGGGCGCACGTCACAATTTCATAAAATTCCTTTCGCTTTTAAAATTAATCTTGAATTTTTTACATATTTTACACATTCCATTCAAAAATGAAACTGTCTAACATACATTCGTTGTTTCACTCTTACATACGCATTTCATTCCTGGAGTAATTAGCGTTGCCACTAGCAAACATTTCTTCCTAAAATGTTTTTAACAACAGCAATTCCCAAAATTCCACCACTTTTTTAACTTTTTTTTAAATAATTAATACAAATTTAGCTAAATTCTTATAATTATTAAAATTTATGAAACGTATTAACAGATATATTCAACATATTATTAAGTATATATAAAAATAAGAAGAAAAGATTAATAAAATTTGGGCTTTGCAAAATATTCCTAATTTGGTATACAAACGCACACGAGTGGCAACGCCACTTGTAACAATAAAAACAAACAAAAATAGTGCGTGTGTATTAGTTTCGGTCATCCATTTCTTGTAGGGGAGCTATAGGAAAGTTGTAAAAAAAACTCATAAAATTCAGAAAAATGCATGAAATCTTTATTTGAATTGATATTACGGTCCATATAATTAAATGTTTGAAGATTATTTCATGCAAATGTTGACCGTGATTGCG
The DNA here is from genome assembly GCA_930367215.1 of Pollenia angustigena. Classification (NCBI taxonomy): domain Eukaryota; kingdom Metazoa; phylum Arthropoda; class Insecta; order Diptera; family Polleniidae; genus Pollenia; species Pollenia angustigena. The sequence goes on from OV884058.1 coordinate 129,034,590, forward strand.
CCTCAAATGGTCCATCCGCTTAGTCCAATGTTGGCATTCTGTTTCCAACATTTCGGCCGGTATCTCACGAATAAATGCTTCAATGTTTTCTTCCAATGGGTCAATTGAAGCGGGCATGTGTGTATAGACATGAGCTTTAACGTAGCCGCACAAAAAATAGTCTAAAGACGTTAAATCGCACGATCTAGGCGGCCAATTGACCGGTCCCGAACGTGAAATAAAATGTTCACCGAACTCGCCTCTCAATAAGTCCATTGTTAAGCGTGCTGTGTGGCATGTGGCACCGTCTTGTTGAAACCACATGTCGTGCAAGTCAAGCTCTTGCATTTTGGACAAAAAAAAGTTGGATATCATCTCACGGTAGCGCTCACCATTCACAGTTACGTTACGATTCGCATCATCTTGGAAGAAGTACGGTCCAATGATGCCACCAGCCCATAAACCGCACCAAACTGTGACTTTTTCTCGATGCATAAATAGCTCTTGCAATGCTTCTGGCTGATCTTCACTCCAAAATCGACAATTCGGCTTATTAACTTACCCATTGAGCCAAAAATGAGCTTCGTCGCTGAACACAAGAAGCGCGCGATGAATTTTCTTAACAGAGCACGCATTTTGATAATAAAATTCAATAATTTGCAAGCGTTGTTCGTTTGTAAGACGATTCATGGTTAAATTATAGACCAAACTAAAGATGTTTGACAGTGAAACAAAACACGAAACGTGCGTCAGCTGTTTAAACCAGTGCTGCCAAAAAGATAATAGCTAAAAAATCACCCATTATATTAGCGGAATATAACAAATCTTAAAATGTTGTTTATAGACATATTTTAACATAAAATAAGTAATGACGTAGAAAACCATTTCTTTAAATCTTAAAGTGAACGACGTCACGGGTAAAAGCTAGTTACAAAATAAAACATGGGTGGGGTAGGTCTTTTTTTAACTACCTTGTATATATATTTTTAAGAAATGTTGCTTCTTTTTTTGGCAACTTTTAACACTTTTTCTCTTTTAGTTTTGGTACTTTTTTATTTTCAAAAAATTTGGGTAGAGATCTTGTCCAGATTTAAGTGGGGTATATTTTAAGAGGTTAAAACGAAAAATGTTTTACTTTTGATACTTTTTCTCTTTTGGATAAATTTGGATTGCATATGGTCGAGATCAAAATATACGGTATTTTTTAAGGGATAAAATTGGGATAAAACTGTTACTTTTTATCTCTTCGAAAAATTTGGTATTCATATAAAACATAACCTAAATTAACGTACAGAGTACTTTCTGGGGGAATAAAATGAGTCAAAGCTCGTACTTTTAGTACTTCGTTGCATTTGGTATAAAAAGTACAAAATATACGGCACTTTTTAAGGGGTAAAAAATGGATCAAATTGGTACTTTTTGTACTTTTTCGGATTGCGTATGGTCCATTGGCTGGAATATATTTAGGAGCCCATTCATTGCTTTTCATATCGACCACTATATGTAGGTTGCTCAAGATTATTGAGTGCTCAAAAGTTATGTATGTATCGGGTGATTTTTTAAGACCCTACAAGAAAAGTGACGGTCATTTGACCTATCATAAGACCGACATTGCTGATAGAGATATCGGTCATCGCGTAGAACAAAGTTTCTATCATTTTCTTAAGGCCAACGTGAAAAAAATGACCTAAACTTTTGTGTACGTGTGATTTTGCATCCTTCTTTAACCTATGAATTTTGTGGTAGATAAAACATATATCTGAGCTGTTTACTCTTATACTCTTTACATATCAGTACTGATGTATAAACCGGACACAGCTGACTAGTCAGTACTGATGCATATAACGGACACAGCTGACCAGTCAGTACTGACGCATATACCGGCCACAGCTGACTAGTCAGTACTGATTCATATATTCGTCACTGTTGACGTACTTTTTAGCTTAAATAAAACACGATTAAAATAAAACATCTCATTCAATTCTCATACAAATTTTTGTCTTTATTTAAAATAAAATTCAATATTTTTTTGGTTTCCAAAATAACTTAAATAAATAAATATTTTTTTTTTTTTTAACTAAATTTTTTAAATTAATTATGTTTTGTTTGCATTCGAAAACGTTTGCTGGATCAAACATCATTCAACAGTTTCTTAATTACATTAAACAAGCACCTTCTTACAAATAAAGTTCAGTCAATAAAAAGTGTTAAAAATAAAGCTAAACTTTTACCAATTTATTGGTCACGCTTATTTTTTGATTTTTTTTCTCTTTTAGATTGATTATTTTAGTTTAAATTAAAAAAATTGTCGTCATTTTATTTATTAACCCCTTTTTCTTTTATGTATTTTTGTTGCTTTACCCTATGGTGGGCACGTTCAACCGCTTTTCCTAAACTTTTTTCATACTCCCCGGCTCCTAGGTTCTGAAAAACATCTAAAATATGAAGTAAAAAAAAAGACAGAAACGTTAAATATTCAAAGACTAAAATTATTTAATGTCTGTACATACCTCTTACAATTTTATTTAGCAGCGTGAGATTTGACAACGGAAGTTTTCCCCACCTTCCATTCCAATTATATTTATATAGCAAATCATCTGCAAACGATGCACTAATAACACTGCCAACATCTAAAGAAACACCTTTAATTTTATGAATATAGGACTTCTGTAAAGAAGTTGAATTACTGTTTGAGCAAGTAAAATATATAAAATATTGTGATTGTTACCATGGCCTGAGCGTAATCGGAGTCTAGCTTCTCCTCTATTTCTTGCACTGCTGTTGTGGTCCGCAAGGGGAGCATGCTGGCGGTCTCATCAAGCCCTTGATCAGAAGTCTCTCTTGTCATGCGGCGGAGGTACTCTTGGGCTTTTTTTATGCCTACTTTACACTCCATTAGAATTTTAGCTTATTGATGGAACAGGTTGTATATTAGATCTTTCACTTCGTGCACTATCTTCGTTTTCTATTAACCTTCTATACATTTTAATTTTGGACTCAAATGTCTTTTTTTCCAATGATAGACAATTTTGCAAACGTCTTTTTTTCATAGTTATCTTTTATCACAAAAAGTATACTTTTATTATTTTATTTAATTTCTTAATAGGTATTTTCTATCCTATTGTCACTTTTTTATTTTTTAATAGGTATTTGTGTTATTTTTATTGTCACTCAATTCTTGGTTTCTGTCAAGGCAAATATTATTTTTTATCACTCTTTATTGTCACTGTCAATTTTTATTTCACTTTTTTTATATTTTTTTTTAAATAATATAATGGGCGCACGTCACAATTTCATAAAATTCCTTTCGCTTTTAAAATTAATCTGGAATTTTTTACATATTTTACACATTCCATTCAAAAATTAAACTGTCTAACATACATTCGTTGTTTCACTCTTACATACGCATTTCATTCCTGGAGTAATTAGCGTTGCCAGTAGCAAACATTTCTTCCTAAAATGTTTTTAACAACAGCAATTCCCAAAATTCCACCACTTTTTTTTTAAATAATTAATACAAATTTAGCTAAATTCTTATAATTATTAAAATTTATGAAACGTATTAACAGATATATTCAACATATTATTAAGTATATATAAAAATAAGAAGAAAAGATTAATAAAATTTGGGCTTTGCAAAATATTCCTAATTTGGTATACAAACGCACACGAGTGGCAACGCCACTTGTAACAATAAAAACAAACAAAAATAGTGCGTGTGTATTAGTTTCGGTCATCCATTTCTTGTAGGAGAGCTATAGGAAAGTTGTAAAAAAAACTCATAAAATTCAGAAAAATGCATGAAATCTTTATTTGAATCGATAGTACGGTCCATATAATTAAATGTTTGAAGATTATTTCATGCAAATGTTGACCGTGATTGCGCCTCAAATGGTCCATCCGCTTAGTCCAATGTTGGCATTCTGTTTCCAACATTTCGGCCAGTATCTCACGAATAAATGCTTCAATGTTTTCTTCCAATGCGTCAATTGAAGCGGGCATGTGTGTATAGGCATGCGCTTTAACGTAGCCGCACAAAAAATAGTCTAAAGACGTTAAATCGCACGATCTAGGCGGCCAATTGACCGGTCCCGAACGTGAAATAAAATGTTCACCGAACTCGCCTCTCAATAAGTCCATTGTTAAGCGTGCTGTTTGGCATGTGGCACCGTCTTGTTGAAACCACATGTCGTGCAAGTCAACAAGCTCTTGCATTTTGGGCAAAAAAAAGTTGGATATCATCTCACGGTAGCGCTCACCATTCACAGTTACGTTACGATTCGCATTATCTTGGAACGGTCCAATGATGCCACCAGCCCATAAACCGCACCAAACTGTGACTTTTTCTCGATGCATAAATAGCTCTTGCAATGCTTCTGGCTGATCTTAACTCCAAAATCGACAATTCGGCTTATTAACTTACCCATTGAGCCAAAAATGAGCTTCGTCGCTGAACACAAGAAGCGCGCGATGAATTTTCTTAACAGAGCACGATTTTGATAATAAAATTCAATAATTTGCAAGCGTTGTTCGTTTGTAAGACGATTCATGGTTAAATTATAGACCAAACTGAAGATGTTTGACAGTGAAACAAAACACGAAACGTGCGTCAGCTGTTTAAACCAGTGCTGCCAAAAAGATAATAGCTAAAAAATCACCCATTATATTAGCGGAATATAACAAATCTTAAAATGTTGTTTATAGACATATTTTAACATAAAATAAGTAATGACGTAGAAAACAAAATAAATTTTCTGTAAATATTTTACTGGATAACCCCATTTCTTTAAATCTTAAAGTGAACGACGTCACGGGTAAAAGCTAGTTAAAAAATAAAACATGGGTGGGGGTAGGTCTTTTTTGATCTACCTTGTATATATATTTTTAAGAAATGTTGCTTCTTTTTTTGGCAACTTTTAACACTTTTTCTCTTTTAGTTTTGGTACTTTTTTATTTTCAAAAAATTTGGCTAGAGATATTGTCCAGATTTAAGTGGGGTATATTTTAAGAGGTTAAAACGAAAAATGTTTTACTTTTGATACTTTTTCTCTTTTGGATAAATTTGGTATACAGATTGCATATGGTCGAGATCAAAATATACGGTATTTTTTAAGGGATAAAATTGGGATAAAACTGTTACTTTTTATCTCTTCGAAAAATGTGGTATTCATATAAAACATAACCTAAATTAACGTACAGAGTACTTTCTGGGGGAATAAAATGAGTCAAAGCTCGTACTTTTAGTACTTCGTTGCATTTGGTATAAAAAGTACAAAATATACGGCACTTTTTAAGGGGTAAAAAATGGATGAAATTGGTACTTTTTGTACTTTTCCGGATTGCGTATGGTCCATTGGCTGGAATATATTTAGGCGCCCATTCATTGCTTTTCATATCGACAACTATATGTAGGTTGCTCAAGATTATTGAGTGCTCAAAAGTTTTGTATGTATCGGGTGATTTTTTAAGACCCTACAAGAATAGTGACGGTCATTTGACCTATCATATGACCGACATTGCTGATAGAGATATCGGTCATCGCGTAGAACAAAGTTTCTATCATTTTCTTAAGGCCAACGTGAAAAAAATTACCTAAACTTTTGTGTACGTGTGATTTTGCATCCTTCTTTAACCTATGAATTTTGTGGTAGATAAAACATATATCTGAGCTGTTTACTCTTATACTCTTTACATATCAGTACTGATGTATAAACCGGACACAGCTGACTAGTCAGTACTGATGCATATAACGGACACAGCTGACCAGTCAGTACTGACCAGTCAGTACTGACGCATATACCGGCCACAGCTGACTAGTCAGTACTGATTCATATATTCGTCACTGTTGACGTACTTTTTAGCTTAAATAAACAAGATTAAAATAAAACATCTCATTCAATTCTCATACAAATTTTTGTCTTTATTTAAAATAAAATTCAATATTTTTTTGGTTTTCAAAATAACTTAAATAAATAAATATTTTTTTTTTTTTAACTAAATTTTTTAAATTAATTATGTTTTGTTTGCATTCGAAAACGTTTGCTGGATCAAACATCATTCAACAGTTTCTTAATTACATTAAACAAGCACCTTCTTACAAATAAAGTTCAGTCAATAAAAAGTGTTAAAAATAAAGCTAAACTTTTACCAATTTATTGGTCACGCTTATTTTTTGATTTTTTTCTCTTTTAGATTGATTATTTTAGTTTAAATTAAAAAAAATTGTCGTCATTTTATTTATGAACCCCTTTTTCTTTTATGTATTTTTGTTGCTTTACCCTATGGTGGGCACGTTCAACCGCTTTTTTTATACTTTTTTCATACTCCCCGGCTCCTAGGTTCTGAAAAACATCTAAAATATGAAGTAAAAAAAAAGACAGAAATGTTAAATATTCAAAGACTAAAATTATTTAATGTCTGTACATACCTCTTACAATTTTATTTGGCAGCGTGAGATTTGACAACGGAAGTTTTCCCCACCTTCCATCCCAATTATATTTATATAGCAAATCATCTGCAAACGATTCACTAATAACACTGCCAACATCTAAAGAAACACCTTTAATTTTATGAATATAGGACTTCTGTAAAGAAGTTGAATTACTGTTTGAGCAAGTAAAATATATAAAATATTGTGATTGTTACGATGGCCTGAGCGTAATCGGAGTCTAGCTTCTCCTCTATTTCTTGCACTGCTGTTGTGGTCCGCAAGGGGAGCATGCTGGCGGTCTCATCAAGCCCTTGATCAGAAGTCTCTCCTGTCATGCGGCGGAGGTACTCTTGGGCTTTTTTTATGCCTACTTTACACTCCATTAGAATTTTAGCTTATTGATGGAACAGGTTGTATATTAGATCTTTCACTTCGTGCACTATCTTCGTTTTCTATTAACCTTCTATACATTTTAATTTTGGACTCAAATGTCTTTTTTTCCAATGATAGACAATTTTGCAAACGTCTTTTTTTCATAGTTATCTTTTATCACAAAAAGTAAACTTTTATTATTTAATTTAATTTCTTAATAGGTATTTTCTATCTTATTGTCACTTTTTTATTTTTTAATAGGTATTTGTGTTATTTTTATTGTCACTCAATTCTTTCTTTCTGTCAAGGCAAATATTATTTTTTATCACTCTTTATTGTCACTGTCAATTTTTATTTCACTTTTTTTATATTTATTTTAAATAATATAATGGGCGCACGTCACAATTTCATAAAATTCCTTTCGCTTTTAAAATTAATCTTGAATTTTTTACATATTTTACACATTCCATTCAAAAATGAAACTGTCTAACATACATTCGTTGTTTCACTCTTACATACGCATTTCATTCCTGGAGTAATTAGCGTTGCCACTAGCAAACATTTCTTCCTAAAATGTTTTTAACAACAGCAATTCCCAAAATTCCACCACTTTTTTTTTAAATAATTAATACAAATTTAGCTAAATTCTTATAATTATTAAAATTTATGAAACGTATTAACAGATATATTCAACATATTGTTACGAAAGTAACTTTAGTTAGTTGTAATTATTGTTTAAGAATTAGTTGTAATTATTATTTATCTTGTATTGATTAGTTATTAAGTATTTGTTAGTTATTTTATTAGTTTACATTGTTATTAAAAATTGTTATAATTTAGTACACTTCAATCCCAATGTGCAGAAAGCCCTAGATATGACCGTTAAAAAAGCTTTAGTATAAGTGGTGAAATTATGTAAACATAATTGCCGCCATAAATCATAATTGACGATAGAGTGGTGAATAAGTAAAGCCTCGAACCTTCGAGAAACATTTCGAATGTTCTAGATGGCTGAATTACAGTATAAATACTTGCGGCGGCTAGCATCAAAAAACAGTATTAGTTCAGACTTTGTCGAGTTAAGAGCGCATCACGCGGAGAAAACTATAAACGTTTGAAGTGTGTTGATTACAATAGTGAGTTGTAAATAAAAGCTATAAATTACGGTTGTTAAAGTGACTAAGTTCTTAATAAATAAGTGTTATACATTAAAGTGTTGTGTTTATTTGTTTTATTTGAATTGCAATAAAAGAACTCGAAACGGTTTATTATTAAGGAAATAAACCAAAACGTTATTGAAAGGCAGTAACGTAACAATTGGTGTCAGAAGTGAAATTGCAAAATAAAATAAATAATAGTGAAAAAAAAATAGACAAGCATGAAATTTGAAGAGCTTAAGGTAGAACAGCTCAAGAAAGAATTGGGCAAGTTAGATTTGCCAACTGCAGGTAATAAAGCAGAGCTGCAGAAGAGACTATTAGATGAATTCGAACGACGCAATATGGACATTGCGAGTTACGAATTTGAGGACAAAGAAGAAATTGAGGTATGTACTCGTGCAGTTGCTAGCAGTATGGATTTTAACACAATGTTTGCCGCTATGATGGCAAAAATGGACGATAATTCCAAAAGCATGGTACAGATGATAAAAGAAAATTCTAGTGATATTCTAGCTGAAACTTCTAGAAAAATGGACGTTAATTCCAGCGCTATAACGGAAAAAATGGAAAGATGTCAGAGGAAAATTCTAGAAAAATGAAGGAAAATTCGATCGCCATCCTGGCTGAAATTCAAGAGAATTCTAGAATAACCAACGAGAAGCTTCAGGCTACTAATGAAAAACTTGAGAAGCTTCAAGAGATTTCTACTGTCATAAATGAAAGAGTAGATGACATGGAAATAGAATTTAACCAGAAGCTGTCTGATGTAAAAACTCAAGTCACGGATGTAAAAACACAAGTTACGGTTTTTGATGAAAAACTACACCATCTGGAGGCAAAAGTTAATAACATTCAATGCCAAGAGGGACCAGTCCGAGTTATTCCAGAAGTTTCTAGTAGAATTAAGGCCCCAAGTTTTGACGGTAGTGTGCCATTAAATGTTTTTAAGTTCCAGTTCGATGCAGTTGCCAACAGAAATGCATGGAACAGTGAGGAAAAAGCTATCGAGCTCATTCTTGCTTTAAAGGGGACTGCGGCTGAAGTGCTTGAAAGTGTACCAGTAAGTAGCAGAAACAATTATGATGAAATTATGGTAGCACTGCAACGTAAGTATGGGGGTGAACACAAAAAGGAAATTTACAAAATGGAGTTGCGTGGCAGAGTGCAGAAGGCAAACGAAACCTTACAGGACTTCGCAATGGAGATTGAGCGGTTGGTACAGCTAACTTATCCTGGTGAGAATCATCCCTTTTTGGATCATTTTAAAACTGAGGCATTTGTAAACGGCATTCGTGATGCTGATGTTAAACTTGCGGTATGTGCATCACAAAAACCAACCTTTGCAGAAACTGTTTCATTTGCCCTGGCTCAGGAAACCGCAAGAATAGTTGCAAAGCAGAAGTCGTATAAGGTGCAAAGGCTCGATGTTGTTGCTGATGATGATAGAGATATCATGAAGGAATTAAAAAGCCTTAAAGAAGCAGTTTTGCGGGTGTTAAGTGAGAAGCTGGGCAAAAACAAATTGAAATGCTATAACTGCGGTAAGGTTGGGCACATACAGCGTAACTGCAAAGCACCAGAAAGAATTTCAAGATCTGCTTCGCCGCCGAGAAACAACCAACGGCCTAGTCATCAGTCATCACAGGAGGCGCCGTTAAGTATGGAGGGAGTGCTACCTTTCGCATCTGAGGACTCGGTAATAAATTTAGTAGTGCCAAAGAGATATAAAAGTATTACGACATTTGGCTACATCGATGGTAAAAAGCGAATTTTGACTATCGACACTGGTGCAGGATTTTCAATTATAAGGCCTGACTTGGTAACGGGAGCTGTCGAACCACTTAGCGGAGTGAGCTTGCGAACAGCTACAGGTGAGCCGGCTACTGTCTACGGCAAAACACGTGTGGTGTTAAGAATTGCCAATGTTGTCAATTTTCATGAGTTTATTGTGGCCGACATTGTAGACGAAGTACTGATTGGCGCAGATTTTATGATTAGTCATAACATAAGTCTGAATATGGGAAAACAAATCATGTATTTGTTTGATTATGAAATACCCCTGAATGTTGGGTATGAAAGTGAGGCTCGTGTAGGACAGCTTCTCGCTTGTATTCGTCTGGAATCGTCACCTTACAGGAATGTTGAAAAACGTGAAAAAGCGGTTGCTCATGTAAGACAGCTTAGCAGATTGGAAGCCAGGCACTGGACGGAGGCAGATAGAAGGGAATGCATCAGTGAAGGTCGCTCGTTGCAGGTAGAGCCCAGTAAAGACTGGGTAACAGCGAAAAGATTTGAACCCGTATCGGCTAAGGCTATAAGGGCCAATAGTATAGGTGGAAGGCAAAATTTTAAGGGAAACTGCCCAAAGCGTGTGGCAGTCAGGAGCACAATAAACAGAGGTTGTGCGTCAATTCCGCAGTGCCATTGTAAGGCACTACCTATACCGGAAGATAAGCAGGTAACTTCATTGGAGCGGGGAAATCCGTACGACCATAGAAAGTCCGTGCGTGGCTATAGAAGGTTGTCCAGAAATGATCGGGTGGTGTATTCTGAAGGATCTAAGAAGGGCCAGTTGATCTTGCCAATGAATCAGCAACCAAAGGAAAGATTAGTTGCCAAGCCATAACTACATTGGAATGGACCACATAAGGTGATAAAGAAATTAAGTGATGTTGTATACCGAATACAGAAATACAAAAGTCCAAGAGCTAAAATGAAAGTTGTTCATTTGGAACGATTAGCCCCTTTTGGAAGAGGTGATTTTGAGCCTATTCGGGACGAACAGGCTTAAGTGGGGGGCAGTGTTACGAAAGTAACTTTAGTTAGTTGTAATTATTGTTTAAGAATTAGTTGTAATTATTATTTATCTTGTATTGATTAGTTATTAAGTATTTGTTAGTTATTTTATTAGTTTACATTGTTATTAAAGTTTGTTATAATTTAGTACACTTCAATCCCAATGTGCAGAAAGCCCTAGATATGACCGTTAAAAAAGCTTTAGTATAAGTGGTGAAATTATGTAAACATAATTGCCGCCATAAATCATAATTGACGATAGAGTGGTGAATAAGTAAAGCCTCGAACCTTCGAGAAACATTTCGAATGTTCTAGATGGCTGAATTACAGTATAAATACTTGCGGCGGCTAGCATCAAAAAACAGTATTAGTTCAGACTTTGTCGAGTTAAGAGCGCATCACGCGGAGAAAACTATAAACGTTTGAAGTGTGTTGATTACAATAGTGAGTTGTAAATAAAAGCTATAAATTACGGTTGTTAAAGTGACTAAGTTCTTAATAAATAAGTGTTATACATTAAAGTGTTGTGTTTATTTGTTTTATTTGAATTGCAATAAAAGAACTCGAAACGGTTTATTATTAAGGAAATAAACCAAAACGTTATTGAAAGGCAGTAACGTAACAATTGGTGTCAGAAGTGAAATTGCAAAATAAAATAAATAAAAGTGAAAAAAAAAATAGACAAGCATGAAATTTGAAGAGCTTAAGGTAGAACAGCTCAAGAAAGAATTGGGCAAGTTAGATTTGCCAACTGCAGGTAATAAAGCAGAGCTGCAGAAGAGACTATTAGATGAATTCGAACGACGCAATATGGACATTGCGAGTTACGAATTTGAGGACAAAGAAGAAATTGAGGTATGTACTCGTGCAGTTGCTAGCAGTATGGATTTTAACACAATGTTTGCCGCTATGATGGCAAAAATGGACGATAATTCCAAAAGCATGGTACAGATGATAAAAGAAAATTCTAGTGATATTCTAGCTGAAACTTCTAGAAAAATGGACGTTAATTCCAGCGCTATAACGGAAAAAATGGAAAGATGTCAGAGGAAAATTCTAGAAAAATGAAGGAAAATTCGATCGCCATCCTGGCTGAAATTCAAGAGAATTCTAGAATAACCAACGAGAAGCTTCAGGCTACTAATGAAAAACTTGAGAAGCTTCAAGAGATTTCTACTGTCATAAATGAAAGAGTAGATGACATGGAAATAGAATTTAACCAGAAGCTGTCTGATGTAAAAACTCAAGTCACGGATGTAAAAACACAAGTTACGGTTTTTGATGAAAAACTACACCATCTGGAGGCAAAAGTTAATAACATTCAATGCCAAGAGGGACCAGTCCGAGTTATTCCAGAAGTTTCTAGTAGAATTAAGGCCCCAAGTTTTGACGGTAGTGTGCCATTAAATGTTTTTAAGTTCCAGTTCGATGCAGTTGCCAACAGAAATGCATGGAACAGTGAGGAAAAAGCTATCGAGCTCATTCTTGCTTTAAAGGGGACTGCGGCTGAAGTGCTTGAAAGTGTACCAGTAAGTAGCAGAAACAATTATGATGAAATTATGGTAGCACTGCAACGTAAGTATGGGGGTGAACACAAAAAGGAAATTTACAAAATGGAGTTGCGTGGCAGAGTGCAGAAGGCAAACGAAACCTTACAGGACTTCGCAATGGAGATTGAGCGGTTGGTACAGCTAACTTATCCTGGTGAGAATCATCCCTTTTTGGATCATTTTAAAACTGAGGCATTTGTAAACGGCATTCGTGATGCTGATGTTAAACTTGCGGTATGTGCATCACAAAAACCAACCTTTGCAGAAACTGTATCATTTGCCATGGCTCAGGAAACCGCAAGAATAGTTGCAAAGCAGAAGTCGTATAAGGTGCAAAGGCTCGATGCTGTTGCTGATGATGATAGAGATATCATGAAGGAATTAAAAAGCCTTAAAGAAGCAGTTTTGCGGGTGTTAAGTGAGAAGCTGGGCAAAAACAAATTGAAATGCTATAACTGCGGTAAGGTTGGGCACATACAGCGTAACTGCAAAGCACCAGAAAGAATTTCAAGATCTGCTTCGCCGCCGAGAAACAACCAACGGCCTAGTCATCAGTCATCACAGGAGGCGCCGTTAAGTATGGAGGGAGTGCTACCTTTCGCATCTGAGGACTCGGTAATAAATTTAGTAGTGCCAAAGAGATATAAAAGTATTACGACATTTGGCTACATCGATGGTAAAAAGCGAATTTTGACTATCGACACTGGTGCAGGATTTTCAATTATAAGGCCTGACTTGGTAACGGGAGCTGTCGAACCACTAAGCGGAGTGAGCTTGCGAACAGCTACAGGTGAGCCTGCTACTGTCTACGGCAAAACACGTGTGGTGTTAAGAATTGCCAATGTTGTCAATTTTCATGAGTTTATTGTGGCACATTGTAGACGAAGTACTGATTGGCGCAGATTTTATGATTAGTCATAACATAAGTCTGAATATGGGAAAACAAATCATGTATTTGTTTGATTATGAAATACCCCTGAATGTTGGGTATGAAAGTGAGGCTCGTGTAGGACAGCTTCTCGCTTGTATTCGTCTGGAATCGTCACCTTACAGGAATGTTGAAAAACGTGAAAAAGCGGTTGCTCATGTAAGACAGCTTAGCAGATTGGAAGCCAGGCACTGGACGGAGGCAGATAGAAGGGAATGCATCAGTGAAGGTCGCTCGTTGCAGGTAGAGCCCAGTAAAGACTGGGTAACAGCGAAAAGATTTGAACACGTATCGGCTAAGGCTATAAGGGCCAATAGTATAGGTGGAAGGCAAAATTTTAAGGGAAACTGCCCAAAGCGTGTGGCAGTCAGGAGCACAATAAACAGAGGTTGTGCGTCACTTCCGCAGTGCCATTGTAAGGCACTACCTATACCGGAAGATAAGCAGGTAACTTCATTGGAGCGGGGAAATCCGTACGACCATAGAAAGTCCGTGCGTGGCTATAGAAGGTTGTCCAGAAATGATCGGGTGGTGTATTCTGAAGGATCTAAGAAGGGCCAGTTGATCTTGCCAATGAATCAGCAACCAAAGGAAAGATTAGTTGCCAAGCCATAACTACATTGGAATGGACCACATAAGGTGATAAAGAAATTAAGTGATGTTGTATACCGAATACAGAAATACAAAAGTCCAAGAGCTAAAATGAAAGTTGTTCATTTGGAACGATTAGCCCCTTTTGGAAGAGGTGATTTTGAGCCTATTCGGGACGAACAGGCTTAAGTGGGGGGCAGTGTTACGAAAGTAACTTTAGTTAGTTGTAATTATTGTTTAAGAATTAGTTGTAATTATTATTTATCTTGTATTGATTAGTTATTAAGTATTTGTTAGTTATTTTATTAGTTTACATTGTTATTAAAGTTTGTTATAATTTAGTACACTTCAATCCCAATGTGCAGAAAGCCCTAGATATGACCGTTAAAAAAGCTTTAGTATAAGTGGTGAAATTATGTAAACATAATTGCCGCCATAAATCATAATTGACGATAGAGTGGTGAATAAGTAAAGCCTCGAACCTTCGAGAAACATTTCGAATGTTCTAGATGGCTGAATTACAGTATAAATACTTGCGGCGGCTAGCATCAAAAAACAGTATTAGTTCAGACTTTGTCGAGTTAAGAGCGCATCACGCGGAGAAAACTATAAACGTTTGAAGTGTGTTGATTACAATAGTGAGTTGTAAATAAAAGCTATAAATTACGGTTGTTAAAGTGACTAAGTTCTTAATAAATAAGTGTTATACATTAAAGTGTTGTGTTTATTTGTTTTATTTGAATTGCAATAAAAGAACTCGAAACGGTTTATTATTAAGGAAATAAACCAAAACGTTATTGAAAGGCAGTAACGTAACAATTGGTGTCAGAAGTGAAATTGCAAAATAAAATAAATAAAAGTGAAAAAAAAATAGACAAGCATGAAATTTGAAGAGCTTAAGGTAGAACAGCTCAAGAAAGAATTGGGCAAGTTAGATTTGCCAACTGCAGGTAATAAAGCAGAGCTGCAGAAGAGACTATTAGATGAATTCGAACGACGCAATATGGACATTGCGAGTCACGAATTTGAGGACAAAGAAGAAATTGAGGTATGTACTCGTGCAGTTGCTAGCAGTATGGATTTTAACACAATGTTTGCCGCTATGATGGCAAAAATGGACGATAATTCCAAAAGCATGGTACAGATGATAAAAGAAAATTCTAGTGATATTCTAGCTGAAACTTCTAGAAAAATGGACGTTAATTCCAGCGCTATAACGGAAAAAATGGAAAGAATGTCAGAGGAAAATTCTAGAAAAATGAAGGAAAATTCGATCGCCATCCTGGCTGAAATTCAAGAGAATTCTAGAATAACCAACGAGAAGCTTCAGGCTACTAATGAAAAACTTGAGAAGCTTCAAGAGATTTCTACTGTCATAAATGAAAGAGTAGATGACATGGAAATAGAATTTAACCAGAAGCTGTCTGATGTAAAAACTCAAGTCACGGATGTAAAAACACAAGTTACGGTTTTTGATGAAAAACTACACCATCTGGAGGCAAAAGTTAATAACATTCAATGCCAAGAGGGACCAGTCCGAGTTATTCCAGAAGTTTCTAGTAGAATTAAGGCCCCAAGTTTTGACGGTAGTGTGCCATTAAATGTTTTTAAGTTCCAGTTCGATGCAGTTGCCAACAGAAATACATGGAACAGTGAGGAAAAAGCTATCGAGCTCATTCTTGCTTTAAAGGGGACTGCGGCTGAAGTGCTTGAAAGTGTACCAGTAAGTAGCAGAAACAATTATGATGAAATTATGGTAGCACTGCAACGTAAGTATGGGGGTGAACACAAAAAGGAAATTTACAAAATGGAGTTGCGTGGCAGAGTGCAGAAGGCAAACGAAACCTTACAGGACTTCGCAATGGAGATTGAGCGGTTGGTACAGCTAACTTATCCTGGTGAGAATCATCCCTTTTTGGATCATTTTAAAACTGAGGCATTTGTAAACGGCATTCTTGATGCTGATGTTAAACTTGCGGTATGTGCATCACACAAACCAACCTTTGCAGAAACTGTTTCATTTGCCCTGGCTCAGGAAACCGCAAGAATAGTTGCAAAGCAGAAGTCGTATAAGGTGCAAAGGCTCGATGTTGTTGCTGATGATGATAGAGATATCATGAAGGAATTAAAAAGCCTTAAAGAAGCAGTTTTGCGGGTGTTAAGTGAGAAGCTGGGCAAAAACAAATTGAAATGCTATAACTGCGGTAAGGTTGGGCACATACAGCGTAACTGCAAAGCACCAGAAAGAATTTCAAGATCTGCTTCGCCGCCGAGAAACAACCAACGGCCTAGTCATCAGTCATCACAGGAGGCGCCGTTAAGTATGGAGGGAGTGCTACCTTTCGCATCTGAGGACTCGGTAATAAATTTAGTAGTGCCAAAGAGATATAAAAGTATTACGACATTTGGCTACATCGATGGTAAAAAGCGAATTTTGACTATCGACACTGGTGCAGGATTTTCAATTATAAGGCCTGACTTGGTAACGGGAGCTGTCGAACCACTAAGCGGAGTGAGCTTGCGAACAGCTACAGGTGAGCCTGCTACTGTCTACGGCAAAACACGTGTGGTGTTAAGAATTGCCAATGTTGTCAATTTTCATGAGTTTATTGTGGCACATTGTAGACGAAGTACTGATTGGCGCAGATTTTATGATTAGTCATAACATAAGTCTGAATATGGGAAAACAAATCATGTATTTGTTTGATTATGAAATACCCCTGAATGTTGGGTATGAAAGTGAGGCTCGTGTAGGACAGCTTCTCGCTTGTATTCGTCTGGAATCGTCACCTTACAGGAATGTTGAAAAACGTGAAAAAGCGGTTGCTCATGTAAGACAGCTTAGCAGATTGGAAGCCAGGCACTGGACGGAGGCAGATAGAAGGGAATGCATCAGTGAAGGTCGCTCGTTGCAGGTAGAGCCCAGTAAAGACTGGGTAACAGCGAAAAGATTTGAACCCGTATCGGCTAAGGCTATAAGGGCCAATAGTATAGGTGGAAGGCAAAATTTTAAGGGAAACTGCCCAAAGCGTGTGGCAGTCAGGAGCACAATAAACAGAGGTTGTGCGTCACTTCCGCAGTGCCATTGTAAGGCACTACCTATACCGGAAGATAAGCAGGTAACTTCTTTGGAGCGGGGAAATCCGTACGACCATAGAAAGTCCGTGCGTGGCTATAGAAGGTTGTCCAGAAATGATCGGGTGGTGTATTCTGAAGGATCTAAGAAGGGCCAGTTGATCTTGCCAATGAATCAGCAACCAAAGGAAAGATTAGTTGCCAAGCCATAACTACATTGGAATGGACCACATAAGGTGATAAAGAAATTAAGTGATGTTGTATACCGAATACAGAAATACAAAAGTCCAAGAGCTAAAATGAAAGTTGTTCATTTGGAACGATTAGCCCCTTTTGGAAGAGGTGATTTTGAGCCTATTCGGGACGAACAGGCTTAAGTGGGGGGCAGTGTTACGAAAGTAACTTTAGTTAGTTGTAATTATTGTTTAAGAATTAGTTGTAATTATTATTTATCTTGTATTGATTAGTTATTAAGTATTTGTTAGTTATTTTATTAGTTTACATTGTTATTAAAGTTTGTTATAATTTAGTACACTTCAATCCCAATGTGCAGAAAGCCCTAGATATGACCGTTAAAAAAGCTTTAGTATAAGTGGTGAAATTATGTAAACATAATTGCCGCCATAAATCATAATTGACGATAGAGTGGTGAATAAGTAAAGCCTCGAACCTTCGAGAAACATTTCGAATGTTCTAGATGGCTGAATTACAGTATAAATACTTGCGGCGGCTAGCATCAAAAAACAGTATTAGTTCAGACTTTGTCGAGTTAAGAGCGCATCACGCGGAGAAAACTATAAACGTTTGAAGTGTGTTGATTACAATAGTGAGTTGTAAATAAAAGCTATAAATTACGGTTGTTAAAGTGACTAAGTTCTTAATAAATAAGTGTTATACATTAAAGTGTTGTGTTTATTTGTTTTATTTGAATTGCAATAAAAGAACTCGAAACGGTTTATTATTAAGGAAATAAACCAAAACGTTATTGAAAGGCAGTAACGTAACAATTGGTGTCAGAAGTGAAATTGCAAAATAAAATAAATAAAAGTGAAAAAAAAATAGACAAGCATGAAATTTGAAGAGCTTAAGGTAGAACAGCTCAAGAAAGAATTGGGCAAGTTAGATTTGCCAACTGCAGGTAATAAAGCAGAGCTGCAGAAGAGACTATTAGATGAATTCGAACGACGCAATATGGACATTGCGAGTCACGAATTTGAGGACAAAGAAGAAATTGAGGTATGTACTCGTGCAGTTGCTAGCAGTATGGATTTTAACACAATGTTTGCCGCTATGATGGCAAAAATGGACGATAATTCCAAAAGCATGGTACAGATGATAAAAGAAAATTCTAGTGATATTCTAGCTGAAACTTCTAGAAAAATGGACGTTAATTCCAGCGCTATAACGGAAAAAATGGAAAGAATGTCAGAGGAAAATTCTAGAAAAATGAAGGAAAATTCGATCGCCATCCTGGCTGAAATTCAAGAGAATTCTAGAATAACCAACGAGAAGCTTCAGGCTACTAATGAAAAACTTGAGAAGCTTCAAGAGATTTCTACTGTCATAAATGAAAGAGTAGATGACATGGAAATAGAATTTAACCAGAAGCTGTCTGATGTAAAAACTCAAGTCACGGATGTAAAAACACAAGTTACGGTTTTTGATGAAAAACTACACCATCTGGAGGCAAAAGTTAATAACATTCAATGCCAAGAGGGACCAGTCCGAGTTATTCCAGAAGTTTCTAGTAGAATTAAGGCCCCAAGTTTTGACGGTAGTGTGCCATTAAATGTTTTTAAGTTCCAGTTCGATGCAGTTGCCAACAGAAATGCATGGAACAGTGAGGAAAAAGCTATCGAGCTCATTCTTGCTTTAAAGGGGACTGCGGCTGAAGTGCTTGAAAGTGTACCAGTAAGTAGCAGAAACAATTATGATGAAATTATGGTAGCACTGCAACGTAAGTATGGGGGTGAACACAAAAAGGAAATTTACAAAATGGAGTTGCGTGGCAGAGTGCAGAAGGCAAACGAAACCTTACAGGACTTCGCAATGGAGATTGAGCGGTTGGTACAGCTAACTTATCCTGGTGAGAATCATCCCTTTTTGGATCATTTTAAAACTGAGGCATTTGTAAACGGCATTCTTGATGCTGATGTTAAACTTGCGGTATGTGCATCACAAAAACCAACCTTTGCAGAAACTGTTTCATTTGCCCTGGCTCAGGAAACCGCAAGAATAGTTGCAAAGCAGAAGTCGTATAAGGTGCAAAGGCTCGATGTTGTTGCTGATGATGATAGAGATATCATGAAGGAATTAAAAAGCCTTAAAGAAGCAGTTTTGCGGGTGTTAAGTGAGAAGCTGGGCAAAAACAAATTGAAATGCTATAACTGCGGTAAGGTTGGGCACATACAGCGTAACTGCAAAGCACCAGAAAGAATTTCAAGATCTGCTTCGCCGCCGAGAAACAACCAACGGCCTAGTCATCAGTCATCACAGGAGGCGCCGTTAAGTATGGAGGGAGTGCTACCTTTCGCATCTGAGGACTCGGTAATAAATTTAGTAGTGCCAAAGAGATATAAAAGTATTACGACATTTGGCTACATCGATGGTAAAAAGCGAATTTTGACTATCGACACTGGTGCAGGATTTTCAATTATAAGGCCTGACTTGGTAACGGGAGCTGTCGAACCACTAAGCGGAGTGAGCTTGCGAACAGCTACAGGTGAGCCTGCTACTGTCTACGGCAAAACACGTGTGGTGTTAAGAATTGCCAATGTTGTCAATTTTCATGAGTTTATTGTGGCACATTGTAGACGAAGTACTGATTGGCGCAGATTTTATGATTAGTCATAACATAAGTCTGAATATGGGAAAACAAATCATGTATTTCTTTGATTATGAAATACCCCTGAATGTTGGGTATGAAAGTGAGGCTCGTGTAGGACAGCTTCTCGCTTGTATTCGTCTGGAATCGTCACCTTACAGGAATGTTGAAAAACGTGAAAAAGCGGTTGCTCATGTAAGACAGCTTAGCAGATTGGAAGCCAGGCACTGGACGGAGGCAGATAGAAGGGAATGCATCAGTGAAGGTCGCTCGTTGCAGGTAGAGCCCAGTAAAGACTGGGTAACAGCGAAAAGATTTGAACCCGTATCGGCTAAGGCTATAAGGGCCAATAGTATAGGTGGAAGGCAAAATTTTAAGGGAAACTGCCCAAAGCGTGTGGCAGTCAGGAGCACAATAAACAGAGGTTGTGCGTCACTTCCGCAGTGCCATTGTAAGGCACTACCTATACCGGAAGATAAGCAGGTAACTTCTTTGGAGCGGGGAAATCCGTACGACCATAGAAAGTCCGTGCGTGGCTATAGAAGGTTGTCCAGAAATGATCGGGTGGTGTATTCTGAAGGATCTAAGAAGGGCCAGTTGATCTTGCCAATGAATCAGCAACCAAAGGAAAGATTAGTTGCCAAGCCATAACTACATTGGAATGGACCACATAAGGTGATAAAGAAATTAAGTGATGTTGTATACCGAATACAGAAATACAAAAGTCCAAGAGCTAAAATGAAAGTTGTTCATTTGGAACGATTAGCCCCTTTTGGAAGAGGTGATTTTGAGCCTATTCGGGACGAACAGGCTTAAGTGGGGGGCAGTGTTACGAAAGTAACTTTAGTTAGTTGTAATTATTGTTTAAGAATTAGTTGTAATTATTATTTATCTTGTATTGATTAGTTATTAAGTATTTGTTAGTTATTTTATTAGTTTACATTGTTATTAAAGTTTGTTATAATTTAGTACACTTCAATCCCAATGTGCAGAAAGCCCTAGATATGACCGTTAAAAAAGCTTTAGTATAAGTGGTGAAATTATGTAAACATAATTGCCGCCATAAATCATAATTGACGATAGAGTGGTGAATAAGTAAAGCCTCGAACCTTCGAGAAACATTTCGAATGTTCTAGATGGCTGAATTACAGTATAAATACTTGCGGCGGCTAGCATCAAAAAACAGTATTACTTCAGACTTTGTCGAGTTAAGAGCGCATCACGCGGAGAAAACTATAAACGTTTGAAGTGTGTTGATTACAATAGTGAGTTGTAAATAAAAGCTATAAATTACGGTTGTTAAAGTGACTAAGTTCTTAATAAATAAGTGTTATACATTAAAGTGTTGTGTTTATTTGTTTTATTTGAATTGCAATAAAAGAACTCAAAACGGTTTATTATTAAGGAAATAAACCAAAACGTTATTGAAAGGCAGTAACGTAACAATATTATTAAGTATATATAAAAATAAGAAGAAAAGATTAATAAAATTTGGGCTTTGCAAAATATTCCTAATTTGGTATACAAACGCACACGAGTGGCAACGCCACTTGTAACAATAAAAACAAATAAAAATAGTGCGTGTGTATTAGTTTCGGTCATCCATTTCTTGTAGAGGAGCTATAGGAAAGTTGTAAAAAAAACCCATAAAATTCAGAAAAATGCATGAAATCTTTATTTGAATCGATAGTACGGTCCATATAATTAAATGTATGAAGATTATTTCATGCAAATGTTGACCGTGATTGCGCCTCAAATGGTCCATCCGCTTAGTCCAATGTTGGCATTCTGTTTCCAACATTTCGGCCGGTATCTCACGAATAAATGCTTCAATGTTGTCTTCCAATGCGTCAATTGAAGCGGGCATGTTTGTATAGACATGAGCTTTAACGTAGCCCCACAAAAAATAGTCTAAAGACGTTAAATCGCACGATCTAGGCGGCCAATTGACCGGTCCCGAACGTGAAATAAAATGTTCACCGAACTCGCCTCTCAATAAGTCCATTGTTAAGCGTGCTGTGTGGCATGTGGCACCGTCTTGTTGAAACCACATGTCGTGCAAGTCAAGCTCTTGCATTTTGGACAAAAAAAAGTTGGATATCATCTCACGGTAGCGCTCACCGTTCACAGTTACGTTACGATTCGCATCATCTTGGAAGAAGTACGGTCCAATGATGCCACCAGCCCATAAACCGCACCAAACTGTGACTTTTTCTCGATGCATAAATAGCTCTTGCAATGCTTCTGGCTGATCTTCACTCCAAAATCGACAATTCGGCTTATTAACTTACCCATTGAGCCAAAAATGAGCTTCGTCGCTGAACACAAGAAGCGCGCGATGAATTTTCTTAACAGAGCACGCATTTTGATAATAAAATTCAATAACTTGCAAGCGTTGTTCGTTTGTAAGACGATTCATGGTTAAATTATAGACCAAACTGAAGATGTTTGACAGTGAAACAAAACACGAAACGTGCGTCAGCTGTTTAAACCAGTGTTGCCAAAAAGATAATAGCTAAAAAATCACCCATTATATTAGCGGAATATAACAAATCTTAAAATGTTGTTTATAGACATATTTTAACATAAAATAAGTATAGACGTAGAAAACAAAATAAATTTTCTATAAATATTATACTGGATAACCCCATTTCTTTAAATCTTAAAGTAAACGACGTCACGGGTAAAAGCTAGTTCCAAAATAAAACATGGGTGGGGGTAGGTCTTTTTTGATCTACCTTGTATATATTTTTAAGAAATGTTGCTTCTTTTTTTGGCAACTTTTAACAGTTTTTCTCTTTTAGTTTTGGTAGTTTTTTATTTTCAAAAAATTTGGCTAGAGATATTGTCCAGATTTAAGTGGGGTATATTTTAAGAGGTTAAAACGAAAAATGTTTTACTTTTGATACTTTTTCTCTTTTGGATAAATTTGGTATACAGATTGCATTTGGTCGAGATCAAAATATACGGTATTTTTTAAGGGATAAAATTGGGATAAAACTGTTACTTTTTATCTCTTCGAAAAATTTAGTATTCATATAAAATATAACCTAAATTAACGTACAGAGTACTTTCTGGGGGAATAAAATGAGCCAAAGCTCGTACTTTTAGTACTTCGTTGCATTTGGTATAAAAAGTACAAAATATACGGCACTTTTTAAGGGGTAAAAAATGGATCAAATTGGTACTTTTTGTACTTTTTCGGATTGCGTATGGTCCATTGGCTGGAATATATTTAGGCGCCCATTCATTGCTTTTCATATCGACAACTATATGTAGGTTGCTCAAGATTATTGAGTGCTCAAAAGTTATGTATGTATCGGGTGATTTTTTAAGACCCTACAAGAATAGTGACGGTCATTTGACCGACATTTCTGATAGAGATATCGGTCATCGCGTAGAACAAAGTTTCTATCATTGTCTTAAGGCCAACGTGAAAATAATGACCTAAACTTTTGTGTACGTGTGATTTTGCATCCTTCTTTAACCTATGAATTTTGTGGTAGATAAAACATATATCTGAGCTGTTTACTCTTATACTCTTTACATATCAGTACTGATGTATAAATCGGACACAGCTGCTTTATTTAAAATAAAATTCAATATTTTTTTGGTTTTCAAAATTACTTAAATAAATAAATATTTTTTTTTTTTAACTAAATTTTTTAAATGAATTATGTTTTGTTTGCATTCGAAAACGTTTGCTGGATCAAACATCATTCAACAGTTTCTTAATTACATTAAACAAGCACCTTCTTACAAATAAAGTTCAGTCAATAAAAAGTGTTAAAAATAAAGCTAAACTTTTACCAATTTATTGGTCACGCTTATTTTTTGATTTTTTTCTCTTTTAGATTGATTATTTTAGTTTAAATTAAAAAAATTGTCGTCATTTTATTTATTAACCCCTTTTTCTTTTATGTATTTTTGTTGCTTTACCCTATGGTGGGCACGTTCAATCGCTTTTCTTATACTTTTTTCATACTCCCCGGCTCCTAGGTTCTGAAAAACATCTAAAATATGAAGTAAAAAAAAGACAGAAATGTTAAATATTCAAAGACTAAAATTATTTAATGTCTGTACATACCTCTTACAATTTTATTTAGCAGCGTGAGATTTGACAACGGAAGTTTTCCCCACCTTCCATCCCAATTATATTTATATAGCAAATCATCTGCAAACAATGCACGAATAACACTGCCAACATCTAAAGAAACACTTTTAATTTTATGAATATAGTACTTCTGTAAAGAAGTTGAATTACTGTTTGAGCAAGTAAAATATATAAAA
Organism: Pollenia angustigena; assembly: GCA_930367215.1. Lineage (NCBI taxonomy): Eukaryota > Metazoa > Arthropoda > Insecta > Diptera > Polleniidae > Pollenia > Pollenia angustigena. The sequence goes on from OV884058.1 coordinate 129,058,585, forward strand.
TATTGTGATTGTTACCATGGCCTGAGCGTAATCGGAGTCTAGCTTCTCCTCTATTTCTTGCACTGCTGTTGTGGTCCGCAAGGGGAGCATGCTGGCGGTCTCATCAAGCCCTTGATCAGAAGTCTCTCCTGTCATGCGGCGGAGGTACTCTTGGGCTTTTTGTATGCCTACTTTACACTCCATTATAATTTTAGCTTATTGATGGAACAGTTTGTATATTAGATCTTTCACTTCGTGCACTATCTTCGTTTTCTATTAACCTTCTATACATTTTAATTTTGGACTCAAATGTCTTTTTTTCCAATGATAGACAATTTTGCAAACGTCTTTTTTTTATAGTTATCTTTTATCACAAAAAGTATACTTTTATTATTTAATTTAATTTCTTAATAGGTATTTTCTATCTTATTGTCACTTTTTTATTTTTTAATAGGTATTTGTGTTATTTTTATTGTCACTCAATTCTTGCTTTCTGTCAAGGCAAATATTATTTTTTATCACTCTTTATTGTCACTGTCAATTTTTATTTCACTTTTTTTATATTTATTTTAAATAATATAATGGGCGCACGTCACAATTTCATAAAATTCCTTTCGCTTTTAAAATTAATCTTGAATTTTTTACATATTTTACACATTCCATTCAAAAATGAAACTGTCTAACATACATTCGTTGTTTCACTCTTACATACGCATTTCATTCCTGGAGTAATTAGCGTTGCCACTAGCAAACATTTCTTCCTAAAATGTTTTTAACAACAGCAATTCCCAAAATTCCACCACTTTTTTTTTAAATAATTAATACAAATTTAGCTAAATTCTTATAATTATTAAAATTTATGAAACGTATTAACAGATATATTCAACATAAAATTGGGCTTTGCAAAATATTCCTAATTTGGTATACAAACGCACACGAGTGGCAACGCCAGTTGTAACAATAAAAACAAACAAAAATAGTGCGTGTGTATTAGTTTCGGTCATCCATTTCTTGTAGGGGAGCTATAAAAAATTGTAAAAAAAACTCATAAAATTCAGAAAAATGCATGAAATCTTTATTTGAATCCATAGTAGTACGGTCCATATAATTAAATGTTTGAAGATTATTTCATGCAAATGTTGACCGTGATTGCGCCTCAAATGGTCCATCCGCTTAGTCCAATGTTGGCATTCTGTTTCCAACATTTCGGCCGGTATCTCACGAATAAATGCTTCAATGTTTTCTTCCAATGGGTCAATTGAAGCGGGCATGTGTGTATAGACATGAGCTTTAACGTAGCCGCACAAAAAATAGTCTAAAGACGTTAAATCGCACGATCTAGGCGGCCAATTGACCGGTCCCGAACGTGAAATAAAATGTTCACCGAACTCGCCTCTCAATAAGTCCATTGTTAAGCGTGCTGTGTGGCATGTGGCACCGTCTTGTTGAAACCACATGTCGTGCAAGTCAAGCTCTTGCATTTTGGGCAAAAAAAAGTTGGATATCATCTCACGGTAGCGCTCACCATTCACAGTTACGTTACGATTCGCATCATCTTGGAACGGTCCAATGATGCCACCAGCCCATAAACCGCACCAAACTGTGACTTTTTCTCGATGCATAAATAGCTCTTGCAATGCTTCTGGCTGATCTTCACTCCAAAATCGACAATTCGGCTTATTAACTTACCCATTGAGCCAAAAATGAGCTTCGTCGCTGAACACAAGAAGCGCGCGATGAATTTTCTTAACAGAGCACGCATTTTGATAATAAAATTCAATAATTTGCAAGCGTTGTTCGTTTGTAAGACGATTCATGGTTAAATTATAGACCAAACTGAAGATGTTTGACAGTGAAACAAAACACGAAACGTGCGTCAGCTGTTTAAACCAGTGCTGCCAAAAAGATAATAGCTAAAAAATCACCCATTATATTAGCGGAATATAACAAATCTTAAAATGTTGTTTATAGACATATTTTAACATAAAATAAGTAATGACGTAGAAAACAAAATAAATTTTCTGTAAATATTTTACTGGATAACCCCATTTCTTTAAATCTTAAAGTGAACGACGTCACGGGTAAAAGCTAGTTACAAAATAAAACATGGGTGGGGGTAGGTCTTTTTTGATCTACCTTGTATATATATTTTTAAGAAATGTTGCTTCTTTTTTTGGCAACTTTTAACACTTTTTCTCTTTTAGTTTTGGTACTTTTTTATTTTCAAAAAATTTGGCTAGAGATATTGTCCAGATTTAAGTGGGGTATATTTTAAGAGGTTAAAACGAAAAATGTTTTACTTTTGATACTTTTTCTCTTTTGGATAAATTTGGTATACAGATTGCATATGGTCGAGATCAAAATATACGGTATTTTTTAAGGGATAAAATTGGGATAAAACTGTTACTTTTTATCTCTTCGAAAAATTTGGTATTCATATAAAACATAACCTAAATTAACGTACAGAGTACTTTCTGGGGGAATAAAATGAGTCAAAGCTCGTACTTTTAGTACTTCGTTGCATTTGGTATAAAAAGTACAAAATATACGGCACTTTTTAAGGGGTAAAAAATGGATCAAATTGGTACTTTTTATACTTTTTCGGATTGCGTATGGTCCATTGGCTGGAATATATTTAGGCGCCCATTCATTGCTTTTCATATCGACAACTATATGTAGGTTGCTCAAGATTATTGAGTGCTCAAAAGTTATGTATGTATCGGGTGATTTTTTAAGACCCTACAAGAATAGTGACGGTCATTTGACCTATCATATGACCGACATTTCTGATAGAGATATCGGTCATGGCGTAGAACAAAGTTTCTATCATTTTCTTAAGGCCAACGTGAAAAAAATGACCTAAACTTTTGTGTACGTGTGATTTTGCATCCTTCTTTAACCTATGAATTTTGTGGTAGATAAAACATATATCTGAGCTGTTTACTCTTATACTCTTTACATATCAGTACTGATGTATAAATCGGACACAGCTGACTAGTCAGTACTGATGCATATAACGGACACAGCTGACCAGTCAGTACTGACCAGTCGGTACTGACGCATATACCGGCCACCGCTGACTAGTCAGTACTGATGCATATATTCGTCACTGTTGACGTACTTTTTAGCTTAAATAAAACACGATTCATCTCATTCAATACTCATACAAATTTTTGTCTTTATTTAAAATAAAATTCAATATTTTTTTGGTTTTCAAAATAACTTAAATAAATAAATATTTTTTTTTTTTAACTAAATTTTTTAAATTAATTATGTTTTGTTTGCATTCGAAAACGTTTGCTGGATCAAACATCATTCAACAGTTTCTTAATTACATTAAACAAGCACCTTCTTACAAATAAAGTTCAGTCAATAAAAAGTGTTAAAAATAAAGCTAAACTTTTACCAATTTATTGGTCACGCTTATTTTTTGATTTTTTTCTCTTTTAGATTGATTATTTTAGTTTAAATTAAAAAAATTGTCGTCATTTTATTTATTAACCCCTTTTTCTTTTATGTATTTTTGTTGCTTTACCCTATGGTGGGCACGTTCAACCGCTTTTCTTATACTTTTTTCATACTCCCCGGCTCCTAGGTTCTGAAAAACATCTAAAATATGAAGTAAAAAAAAAGACAGAAATGTTAAATATTCAAAGACTAAAATTATTTAATGTCTGTACATACCTCTTACAATTTTATTTAGCAGCGTGAGATTTGACAACGGAAGTTTTCCCCACCTTTCATCCCAATTATATTTATATAGCAAATCATCTGCAAACAATGCACGAATAACACTGCCAACATCTAAAGAAACACCTTTAATTTTATGAATATAGGACTTCTGTAAAGAAGTTGAATTACTGTTTGAGCAAGTAAAATATATAAAATATTGTGATTGTTACCATGGCCTGAGCGTAATCGGAGTCTAGCTTCTCCTCTATTTCTTGCACTGCTGTTGTGGTCCGCAAGGGGAGCATGCTGGCGGTCTCATCAAGCCCTTGATCAGAAGTCTCTCCTGTCATGCGGCAGAGGTACTCTTGGGCTTTTTGTATGCCTACTTTACACTCCATTAGAATTTTAGCTTATTGATGGAACAGTTTGTATATTAGATCTTTCACTTCGTGCACTATCTTCGTTTTCTATTAACCTTCTATACATTTTAATTTTGGACTCAAATGTCTTTTTTTCCAATGATAGACAATTTTGCAAACGTCTTTTTTTCATAGTTATCTTTTATCACAAAAAGTATACTTTTATTATTTAATTTAATTTCTTAATAGGTATTTTCTATCTTATTGTCACTTTTTTATTTTTTAATAGGTATTTGTGTTATTTTTATTGTCACTCAATTCTTGCTTTCTGTCAAGGCAAATATTATTTTTTATCACTCTTTATTGTCACTGTCAATTTTTATTTCACTTTTTTTATATTTATTTTAAATAATATAATGGGCGCACGTCACAATTTCATAAAATTCCTTTCGCTTTTAAAATTAATCTTGAATTTTTTACATATTTTACACATTCCATTCAAAAATGAAACTGTCTAACATACATTCGTTGTTTCACTCTTACATACGCATTTCATTCCTAATTTGGTATACAAACGCACACGAGTGGCAACGCCAGTTGTAACAATAAAAACAAACAAAAATAGTGCGTGTGTATTAGTTTCGGTCATCCATTTCTTGTAGGGGAGCTATAGGAAAGTTGTAAAAAAAAACTCATAAAATTCAGAAAAATGCATGAAATCTTTATTTGAATCCATAGTAGTACGGTCCATATAATTAAATGTTTGAAGATTATTTCATGCAAATGTTGACCGTGATTGCGCCTCAAATGGTCCATCCGCTTAGTCCAATGTTGGCATTCTGTTTCCAACATTTCGGCCGGTATCTCACGAATAAATGCTTCAATGTTTTCTTCCAATGGGTCAATTGAAGCGGGCATGTGTGTATAGACATGAGCTTTAACGTAGCCGCACAAAAAATAGTCTAAAGACGTTAAATCGCACGATCTAGGCGGCCAATTGACCGGTCCCGAACGTGAAATAAAATGTTCACCGAACTCGCCTCTCAATAAGTCCATTGTTAAGCGTGCTGTGTGGCATGTGGCACCGTCTTGTTGAAACCACATGTCGTGCAAGTCAACAAGCTCTTGCATTTTGGGCAAAAAAAAGTTGGATATCATCTCACGGTAGCGCTCACCATTCACAGTTACGTTACGATTCGCATCATCTTGGAACGGTCCAATGATGCCACCAGCCCATAAACCGCACCAAACTGTGACTTTTTCTCGATGCATAAATAGCTCTTGCAATGCTTCTGGCTGATCTTCACTCCAAAATCGACAATTCGGCTTATTAACTTACCCATTGAGCCAAAAATGAGCTTCGTCGCTGAACACAAGAAGCGCGCGATGAATTTTCTTAACAGAGCACGCATTTTGATAATAAAATTCAATAATTTGCAAGCGTTGTTCGTTTGTAAGACGATTCATGGTTAAATTATAGACCAAACTGAAGATGTTTGACAGTGAAACAAAACACGAAACGTGCGTCAGCTGTTTAAACCAGTGCTGCCAAAAAGATAATAGCTAAAAAATCACCCATTATATTAGCGGAATATAACAAATCTTAAAATGTTGTTTATAGACATATTTTAACATAAAATAAGTAATGACGTAGAAAACAAAATAAATTTTCTGTAAATATTTTACTGGATAACCCCATTTCTTTAAATCTTAAAGTGAACGACGTCACGGGTAAAAGCTAGTTACAAAATAAAACATGGGTGGGGGTAGGTCTTTTTTGATCTACCTTGTATATATATTTTTAAGAAATGTTGCTTCTTTTTTTGGCAACTTTTAACACTTTTTCTCTTTTAGTTTTGGTACTTTTTTATTTTCAAAAAATTTGGCTAGAGATATTGTCCAGATTTAAGTGGGGTATATTTTAAGAGGTTAAAACGAAAAATGTTTTACTTTTGATACTTTTTCTCTTTTGGATAAATTTGGTATACAGATTGCATATGGTCGAGATCAAAATATACGGTATTTTTTAAGGGATAAAATTGGGATAAAACTGTTACTTTTTATCTCTTCGAAAAATTTGGTATTCATATAAAACATAACCTAAATTAACGTACAGAGTACTTTCTGGGGGAATAAAATGAGTCAAAGCTCGTACTTTTAGTACTTCGTTGCATTTGGTATAAAAAGTACAAAATATACGGCACTTTTTAAGGGGTAAAAAATGGATCAAATTGGTACTTTTTTATACTTTTTCGGATTGCGTATGGTCCATTGGCTGGAATATATTTAGGCGCCCATTCATTGCTTTTCATATCGACAACTATATGTAGGTTGCTCAAGATTATTGAGTGCTCAAAAGTTATGTATGTATCGGGTGATTTTTTAAGACCCTACAAGAATAGTGACGGTCATTTGACCTATCATATGACCGACATTTCTGATAGAGATATCGGTCATGGCGTAGAACAAAGTGTCTATCATTTTCTTAAGGCCAACGTGAAAAAAATGACCTAAACTTTTGTGTACGTGTGATTTTGCATCCTTCTTTAACCTATGAATTTTGTGGTAGATAAAACATATATCTGAGCTGTTTACTCTTATACTCTTTACATATCAGTACTGATGTATAAATCGGACACAGCTGACTAGTCAGTACTGATGCATATAACGGACACAGCTGACCAGTCAGTACTGACCAGTCGGTACTGACGCATATACCGGCCACCGCTGACTAGTCAGTACTGATGCATATATTCGTCACTGTTGACGTACTTTTTAGCTTAAATAAAACACGATTCATCTCATTCAATACTCATATAAATTTTTGTCTTTATTTAAAATAAAATTCAATATTTTTTTGGTTTTCAAAATAACTTAAATAAATAAATATTTTTTTTTTTTAACTAAATTTTTTAAATTAATTATGTTTTGTTTGCATTCGAAAACGTTTGCTGGATCAAACATCATTCAACAGTTTCTTAATTACATTAAACAAGCACCTTCTTACAAATAAAGTTCAGTCAATAAAAAGTGTTAAAAATAAAGCTAAACTTTTACCAATTTATTGGTCACGCTTATTTTTTGATTTTTTTCTCTTTTAGATTGATTATTTTAGTTTAAATTAAAAAAATTGTCGTCATTTTATTTATTAACCCCTTTTTCTTTTATGTATTTTTGTTGCTTTACCCTATGGTGGGCACGTTCAACCGCTTTTCTTATACTTTTTTCATACTCCCCGGCTCCTAGGTTCTGAAAAACATCTAAAATATGAAGTAAAAAAAAAGACAGAAATGTTAAATATTCAAAGATTAAAATATTTAATGTCTGTACATACCTCTTACAATTTTATTTAGCAGCGTGAGATTTGACAACGGAAGTTTTCCCCACCTTCCATCCCAATTATATTTATATAGCAAATCATCTGCAAACAATGCACGAATAACACTGCCACCATCTAAAGAAACACCTTTAATTTTATGAATATAGGACTTCTGTAAAGAAGTTGAATTACTGTTTGAGCAAGTAAAATATATAAAATATTGTGATTGTTACCATGGCCTGAGCGTAATCGGAGTCTAGCTTCTCCTCTATTTCTTGCACTGCTGTTGTGGTCCGCAAGGGGAGCATGCTGGCGGTCTCATCAAGCCCTTGATCAGAAGTCTCTCCTGTCATGCGGCAGAGGTACTCTTGGGCTTTTTGTATGCCTACTTTACACTCCATTAGAATTTTAGCTTATTGATGGAACAGTTTGTATATTAGATCTTTCACTTCGTGCACTATCTTCGTTTTCTATTAACCTTCTATACATTTTAATTTTGGACTCAAATGTCTTTTTTTCCAATGATAGACAATTTTGCAAACGTCTTTTTTTCATAGTTATCTTTTATCACAAAAAGTATACTTTTATTATTTAATTTAATTTCTTAATAGGTATTTTCTATCTTATTGTCACTTTTTTATTTTTTAATAGGTATTTGTGTTATTTTTATTGTCACTCAATTCTTGCTTTCTGTCAAGGCAAATATTATTTTTTATCACTCTTTATTGTCACTGTCAATTTTTATTTCACTTTTTTTATATTTATTTTAAATAATATAATGGGCGCACGTCACAATTTCATAAAATTCCTTTCGCTTTTAAAATTAATCTTGAATTTTTTACATATTTTACACATTCCATTCAAAAATGAAACTGTCTAACATACATTCGTTGTTTCACTCTTACATACGCATTTCATTCCTGGAGTAATTAGCGTTGCCAGTAGCAAACATTTCTTCCTAAAATGTTTTTAACAACAGCAATTCCCAAAATTCCACCACTTTTTTTTAAAATAATTATAAGAATTTAGCTAAATTTGTATTAAAATTTATGAAACGTATTAACAGATATATTCAACATATTATTAAGTATATATAAAAATAAGAAGAAAAGATTAATAACATTTGGGCTTTGCAAAATATTCCTAATTTGGTATACAAACGCACACGAGTGGCAACGCCAGTTGTAACAATAAAAACAAACAAAAATAGTGCGTGTGTATTAGTTTCGGTCATCCATTTCTTGTAGGGGAGCTATAGGAAAGTTGTAAAAAAAACTCATAAAATTCAGAAAAATGCCATGAAATCTTTATTTGAATCGATAGTACGGTCCATATAATTAAATGTTTGAAGATTATTTCATGCAAATGTTGACCGTGATTGCTCCTCAAATGGTCCATCCGCTTAGTCCAATGTTGGCATTCTGTTTCCAACATTTCGGCCGGTATCTCACGAATAAATGCTTCAATGTTTTCTTCCAATGCGTCAATTGAAGCGGGGCATGTGTGTATAGACATGAGCTTAACGTAGCCCACCACAAAAAATAGTCTAAAGACGTTAAATCGCACGATCTAGGCGGCCAATTGACCGGTCCCGAACGTGAAATAAAATGTTCACCGAACTCGCCTCTCAATAAGTCCATTGTTAAGCGTGCTGTGTGGCATGTGGCACCGTCTTGTTGAAACCACATGTCGTGCAAGTCAAGCTCTTGCATTTTGGACAAAAAAAAGTTGGATATCATCTCACGGTAGCGCTCACCATTCACAGTTACGTTACGATTCGCATCATCTTGGAAGAAGTACGGTCCAATGATGCCACCAGCCCATAAACCGCACCAAACTGTGACTTTTTCTCGATGCATAAATAGCTCTTGCAATGCTTCTGGCTGATCTTCACTCCAAAATCGACAATTCGGCTTATTAACTTACCCATTGAGCCAAAAATGAGCTTCGTCGCTGAACACAAGAAGCGCGCGATGAATTTTCTTAACAGAGCACGCATTTTGATAATAAAATTCAATAATTTGCAAGCGTTGTTCGTTTGTAAGACGATTCATGGTTAAATTATAGACCAAACTGAAGATGTTTGACAGTGAAACAAAACACGAAACGTGCGTCAGCTGTTTAAACCAGTGCTGCCAAAAAGATAATAGCTAAAAAATCACCCATTATATTAGCGGAATATAACAAATCTTAAAATGTTGCTTATAGACATATTTTAACATAAAATAAGTATAGACGTAGAAAACAAAATAAATTTTCTGTAAATATTTTACTGGATAACCCCATTTCTTTAAATCTTAAAGTAAACGACGTCACGGGTAAAAGCTAGTTACAAAATAAAACATGGGAGGGGGTAGGTCTTTTTTGATCTACCTTGTATATACATTTTTAAGAAATGTTGCTTCTTTTTTTGGCAACTTTTAACACTTTTTCTATTTTAGTTTTGGTACTTTTTTATTTTCAAAAAATTTGGCTAGAGATATTGTCCAGATTTAAGTGGGGTATATTTTAAGAGGTTAAAACGAAAACTGTTTTACTTTTGATACTTTTTCTCTTTTGGATAAATTTGGTATACAGATTGCATATGGTCGAGATCAAAATATACGGTATTTTTTAAGGGATAAAATTGGGATAAAACTGTTACTTTTTATCTCTTCGAAAAATTTGGTATTCATGTAAAACATAACCTAAATTAACGTACAGAGTACTTTCTGGGGGAATAAAATGAGTCAAAGCTCGTACTTTTAGTACTTCGTTGCATTTGGTATAAAAAGTACAAAATATACGGCACTTTTTAAGGGGTAAAAAATGGATCAAATTGGTACTTTTTGTACTTTTTCGGATTGCGTATGGTCCATTGGCTGGAATATATTTAGGCGCCCATTCATTGCTTTTCATATCGACAACTATATGTAGGTTGCTCAAGATTATTGAGTGCTCAAAAGTTATGTATGTATCGGGTGATTTTTTAAGACCCTACAAGAATAGTGACGGTCATTTGACCTATCATATGACCGACATTGCTGATAGAGATATCGGTCATCGCGTAGAACAAAGTTTCTATCATTTTCTTAAGGCCAACGTGAAAAAAATGACCTAAACTTTTGTGTACGTGTGATTTTGCATCCTTCTTTAACCTATGAATTTTGTGGTAGATAAAACATATATCTGAGCTGTTTACTCTTATACTCTTTACATATCAGTACTGATGTATAAACCGGACACAGCTGACTAGTCAGTACTGATGCATATAACGGACACAGCTGACCAGTCAGTATTGACTGGTCAGTACTGACGCATATACCGGCCACAGCTGACTAGTCAGTACTGATTCATATATTCGTCACTGTTGACGTACTTTTTAGCTTAAATAAAACACGATTAAAATAAAACATCTCATACAAATTTTTGTCTTTATTTAAAATAAAATTCAATATTTTTTTGGTTTCCAAAATAACTTAAATAAATAAATATTTTTTTTTTTTTTAACTAAATTTTTTAAATTAATTATGTTTTGTTTGCATTCGAAAACGTTTGCTGGATCAAACATCATTCAACAGTTTCTTAATTACATTAAACAAGCACCTTCTTACAAATAAAGTTCAGTCAATAAAAAGTGTTAAAAATAAAGCTAAACTTTTACCAATTTATTGGTCACGCTTATTTTTTGATTTTTTTTCTCTTTTAGATTGATTATTTTAGTTTAAATTAAAAAAATTGTCGTCATTTTATTTATTAACCCTTTTTTCTTTTATGTATTTTTGTTTCTTTACCCTATGGTGGGCACGTTCAACCGCTTTTCTTATACTTTTTTCATACTCCCCGGCTCCTAGGTTCTGAAAAACATCTAAAATATGAAGTAAAAAAAAAGACAGAAATGTTAAATATTCAAAGACTAAAATTATTTAATGTCTGTACATACCTCTTACAATTTTATTTAGCAGCGTGAGATTTGACAACGGAAGTTTTCCCCACCTTCCATCCCAATTATATTTATATAGCAAATCATCTGCAAACAATGCACGAATAACACTGCCAACATCTAAAGAAACACCTTTAATTTTATGAATATAGGACTTCTGTAAAGAAGTTGAATTACTGTTTGAGCAAGTAAAATATATAAAATATTGTGATTGTTACCATGGCCTGAGCGTAATCGGAGTCTAGCTTCTCCTCTATTTCTTGCACTGCTGTTGTGGTCCGCAAGGGGAGCATGCTGGCGGTCTCATCAAGCCCTTGATCAGAAGTCTCTCCTGTCATGCGGCGGAGGTACTCTTGGGCTTTTTTTATGCCTACTTTACACTCCATTAGAATTTTAGCTTATTGATGGAACAGGTTGTATATTAGATCTTTCACTTCGTGCACTATCTTCGTTTTCTATTAACCTTCTATACATTTTAATATTGGACTCAAATGTCTTTTTTTCCAATGATAGACAATTTTGCAAACGTCTTTTTTTCATAGTTATCTTTTATCACAAAAAGTATACTTTTATTATTTAATTTAATTTCTTAATAGGTATTTTCTATCTTATTGTCACTTTTTTATTTTTTAATAGGTATTTGTGTTATTTTTATTGTCACTCAATTCTTGCTTTCAGTCAAGGCAAATATTATTTTTTATCACTCTTTATTGTCACTGTCAATTTTTATTTCACTTTTTTTATATTTATTTTAAATAATATAATGGGCGCACGTCACAATTTCATAAAATTCCTTTCACTTTTAAAATTAATCTTGAATTTTTTACATATTTTACACATTCCATTCAAAAATGAAACTGTCTAACATACATTCGTTGTTTCACTCTTACATACGCATTTCATTCCTGGAGTAATTAGCGTTGCCACTAGCAAACATTTCTTCCTAAAATGTTTTTAACAACAGCAATTCCCAAAATTTCACCACTTTTTTTTTTAAATAATTAATACAAATTTAGCTAAATTCTTATAATTATTAAAATTTATGAAACGTATTAACAGATATATTCAACATATTATTAAGTATATATAAAAATAAGAAGAAAAGATTAATAAAATTTGGGCTTTGCAAAATATTCCTAATTTGGTATACAAACGCACACGAGTGGCAACGCCAGTTGTAACAATAAAAACAAACAAAAATAGTGCGTGTGTATTAGTTTCGGTCATCCATTTCTTGTAGGGGAGCTATAGGAAAGTTGTAAAAAAAAACTCATAAAATTCAGAAAAATGCATGAAATCTTTATTTGAATCGATAGTACGGTCCATATAATTAAATGTTTGAAGATTATTTCATGCAAATGTTGACCGTGATTGCGCCTCAAATGGTCCATCCGCTTAGTCCAATGTTGGCATTCTGTTTCCAACATTTCGGCCGGTATCTCACGAATAAATGCTTCAATGTTTTCTTCCAATGCGTCAATTGAAGCGGGCATGTGTGTATAAACATGAGCTTTAACGTAGCCGCACAAAAAATAGTCTAAAGACGTTAAATCGCACGATCTAGGCGGCCAATTGACCGGTCCCGAACGTGAAATAAAATGTTCACCGAACTCGCCTCTCAATAAGTCCATTGTTAAGCGTGCTGTGTGGCATGTGGCACCGTCTTGTTGAAACCACATGTCGTGCGAGTCAAGCTCTTGCATTTTGGGCAAAAAAAAGTTGGATATCATCTCACGGTAGCGCTCACCATTCACAGTTACGTTACGATTCGCATCATCTTGGAAGAAGTACGGTCCAATGATGCCACCAGCCCATAAACCGCACCAAACTGTGACTTTTTCTCGATGCATAAATAGCTCTTGCAATGCTTCTGGCTGATCTTCACTCCAAAATCGACAATTCGGCTTATTAACTTACCCATTGAGCCAAAAATGAGTTTCGTCGCTGAACACAAGAAGCGCGCGATGAATTTTCTTAACAGAGCACGCATTTTGATAATAAAATTCAATAATTTGCAAGCGTTGTTCGTTTGTAAGACGATTCATGGTTAAATTATAGACCAAACTGAAGATGTTTGACAGTGAAACAAAACACGAAACGTGCGTCAGCTGTTTAAACCAGTGCTGCCAAAAAGATAATAGCTAAAAAATCACCCATTATATTAGCGGAATATAACAAATCTTAAAATGTTGTTTATAGACATATTTTAACATAAAATAAGTAATGACGTAGAAAACAAAATAAATTTTCTGTAAATATTTTACTGGATAACCCCATTTCTTTAAATCTTAAAGTGAACGACGTCACGGGTAAAAGCTAGTTACAAAATAAAACATGGGTGGGGGTAGGTCTTTTTTGATCTACCTTGTATATATATTTTTAAGAAATGTTGCTTCTTTTTTTGGCAACTTTTAACACTTTTTCTCTTTTAGTTTTGGTACTTTTTTATTTTCAAAAAATTTGGCTAGAGATATTGTCCAGATTTAAGTGGGGTATATTTTAAGAGGTTAAAACGAAAAATGTTTTACTTTTGATACTTTTTCTCTTTTGGATAAATTTGGTATACAGATTGCATATGGTCGAGATCAAAATATACGGTATTTTTTAAGGGATAAAATTGGGATAAAACTGTTACTTTTTATCTCTTCGAAAAATTTGGTATTCATATAAAACATAACCTTAATTAACGTACAGAGTACTTTCTGGGGGAATAAAATGAGTCAAAGCTCGTACTTTTAGTACTTCGTTGCATTTGGTATAAAAAGTACAAAATATACGGCACTTTTTAAGGGGTAAAAAATGGATCAAATTGGTACTTTTTCGGATTGCGTATGGTCCATTGGCTGGAATATATTTAGGCGCCCATTCATTGCTTTTCATATCGACAACTATATGTAGGTTGCTCAAAATTATTGAGTGCTCAAAAGTTATGTATGTATCGGGTGATTTTTTAAGACCCTACAAGAATAGTGACGGTCATTTGACCTATCATATGACCGACATTTCTGATAGAGATATCGGTCATCGCGTAGAACAAAGTTTCTATCATTTTCTTAAGGCCAACGTGAAAAACATGACCTAAACTTTTGAGTACGTGTGATTTTGCATCCTTCTTTAACCTATGAATTTTGTGGTAGATAAAACATATATCTGAGCTGTTTACTCTTATACTCTTTACATATCAGTACTGATGTATAAACCGGACACAGCTGACTAGTCAGTACTGATGCATATAACGGACACAGCTGACCAGTCAGTACTGACGCATATACCGGCCACAGCTGACTAGTCAGTACTGATTCATATATTCGTCACTGTTGACGTACGTTTTAGCTTAAATAAAACACGATTCATCTCATTAAATTCTCATACAAATTTTTGTCTTTATTTAAAATAAAATTCAATATTTTTTTGGTTTTCACAATAACTTAAATAAATAAATATTTATTTTTTTTTAAAATAAATTTTTTAAATTAATTATGTTTTGTTTGCATTCGAAAACGTTTGCTGGATCAAACATCATTCAACAGTTTCTTAATTACATTAAACAAGCACCTTCTTACAAATAAAGTTCAGTCAATAAAAAGTGCTAAAAATAAAGCTAAACTTTTACCAATTTATTGGTCACGCTTATTTTTTGATTTTTTTTTTCTCTTTTAGATTGATTATTTTAGTTTAAATTAAAAAAATTGTCGTCATTTTATTTATTAACCCCTTTTTCTTTTATGTATTTTTGTTGCTTTACCCTATGGTGGGCACGTTCAACCGCTTTTCTTATACTTTTTTCATACTCCCCGGCTCCTAGGTTCTGAAAAACATCTAAAATATGAAGTAAAAAGAAAGACAGAAATGTTAAATATTCAAAGACTAAAATTATTTAATGTCTGTACATACCTCTTACAATTTTATTTAGCAGCGTGAGATTTGACAACGGAAGTTTTCCCCACCTTCCATCCCAATTATATTTATATAGCAAATCATCAGCAAACGATGCACTTATAACACTGCCAACATCTAAAGAAACACCTTTAATTTTATGAATATAGGACTTCTGTAAAGAAGTTTAATTACTGTTTGAGCAAGTAAAATATATAAAATATTGTGATTGTTACCATGGCCTGAGCGTAATCGGAGTCTAGCTTCTCCTCTATTTCTTGCACTGCTGTTGTGGTCCGCAAGGGGAGCATGCTGGCGGTCTCATCAAGCCCTTGATCAGAAGTCTCTCCTGTCATGCGGCGTAGGTACTCTTGGGCTTTTTTTATGCCTACTTTACACTCCATTAGAATTTTAGCTTATTGATGGAACAGGTTGTATATTAGATCTTTCACTTCGTGCACTATCTTCGTTTTCTATTAACCTTCTATACATTTTAATATTGGACTCAAATGTCTTTTTTTCCAATGATAGACAATTTTGCAAACGTCTTTTTTTCATAGTTATCTTTTATCACAAAAAGTATACTTTTATTATTTAATTTAATTTCTTAATAGGTATTTTCTATCTTATTGTCACTTTTTTATTTTTTAATAGGTATTTGTGCTATTTTTATTGTCACTCAATTCTTGCTTTCTGTCAAGGCAAATATTATTTTTTATCACTCTTTATTGTCACTGTCAATTTTTATTTCACTTTTTTTATATTTATTTTAAATAATATAATGGGCGCACGTCACAATTTCATAAAATTCCTTTCGCTTTTAAAATTAATCTTGAATTTTTTACATATTTTACACATTCCATTCAAAAATGAAACTGTCTAACATACATTCGTTGTTTCACTCTTACATACGCATTTCATTCCTGGAGTAATTAGCGTTGCCACTAGCAAACATTTCTTCCTAAAATGTTTTTAACAACAGCAATTCCCAAAATTCCACCACTTTTTTTTTAAATAATTAATACAAATTTAGCTAAATTCTTATAATTATTAAAATTTATGAAACGTATTAACAGATATATTCAACATATTATTAAGTATATATAAAAATAAGAAGAAAAGATTAATAAAATTTGGGGTTTGCAAAATATTCCTAATTTGGTATACAAACGCACACGAGTGGCAACGCCACTTGTTACAATAAAAACAAACAAAAATAGTGCGTGTATAAGTTTCGGTCATCCATTTCTTGTAGGGGAGCTATAGGAAAGTTGTAAAAAAAACTCATAAAATTCAGAAAAATGCATGAAATCTTTATTTGAATCGATAGTACGGTCCATATAATTAAATGTTTGAAGATTATTTCATGCAAATGTTGACCGTGATTGCGCCTCAAATGGTCCATCCGCTTAGTCCAATGTTGGCATTCTGTTTCCAACATTTCGGCCGGTATCTCACGAATAAATGCTTCAATGTTTTCTTCCAATGCGTCAATTGAAGCGGGCATGTGTGTATAGACATGAGCTTTAACGTAGCCGCACAAAAAATAGTCTAAAGACGTTAAATCGCACGATCTAGGCGGCCAATTGACCGGTCCCGAACGTGAAATAAAATGTTCACCGAACTCGCCTCTCAATAAGTCCATTGTTAAGCGTGCTGTGTGGCATGTGGCACCGTCTTGTTGAAACCACATGTCGTGCAAGTCAAGCTCTTGCATTTTGGGCAAAAAAAAGTTGGATATCATCTCACGGTAGCGCTCACCATTCACAGTTACGTTACGATTCGCATCATCTTGGAAGAAGTACGGTCCAATGATGCCACCAGCCCATAAACCGCACCAAACTGTGATTTTTTCTCGATGCATAAATAGCTCTTGCAATGCTTCTGGCTGATCTTCACTCCAAAATCGACAATTCGGCTTATTAACTTACCCATTGAACCAAAAATGAGCTTCGTCGCTGAACACAAGAAGCTCGCGATGAATTTTCTTAACAGAGCACGCATTTTGATAATAAAATTCAATAATTTGCAAGCGTTGTTCGTTTGTAAGACGATTCATGGTTAAATTATAGACCAAACTGAAGATGTTTGACAGTGAAACAAAACACGAAACGTGCGTCAGCTGTTTAAACCAGTGCTGCCAAAAAGATAATAGCTAAAAAATCACCCATTATATTAGCGGAATATAACAAATCTTAAAATGTTGTTTATAGACATATTTTAACATAAAATAAGTAATGACGTAGAAAACAAAATAAATTTTCTGTAAATATTTTACTGGATAACCCCATTTCTTTAAATCTTAAAGTGAACGACGTCACGGGTAAAAGCTAGTTACAAAATAAAACATGGGTGGGGGTAGGTCTTTTTTGATCTACCTTGTATATATATTTTTAAGAAATGTTGCTTCTTTTTTTGGCAACTTTTAACACTTTTTCTCTTTTAGTTTTGGTACTTTTTTATTTTCAAAAAATTTGGCTAGAGATATTGTCCAGATTTAAGTGGGGTATATTTTAAGAGGTTAAAACGAAAAATGTTTTACTTTTGATACTTTTTCTCTTTTGGATAAATTTGGTATACAGATTGCATATGGTCGAGATCAAAATATACGGTATTTTTTAAGGGATAAAATTGGGATAAAACTGTTACTTTTTATCTCTTCGAAAAATTTGGTATTCATATAAAACATAACCTAAATTAACGTACAGAGTACTTTCTGGGGGAATAAAATGAGTCAAAGCTCGTACTTTTAGTACTTCGTTGCATTTGGTATAAAAAGTACAAAATATACGGCACTTTTTAAGGGGTAAAAAATGGATCAAATTGGTACTTTTTCGGATTGCGTATGGTCCATTGGCTGGAATATATTTAGGCGCCCATTCATTGCTTTTCATATCGACAACTATATGTAGGTTGCTCAAATTTATTGAGTGCTCAAAAGTTATGTATGTATCGGGTGATTTTTTAAGACCCTACAAGAATAGTGACGGTCATTTGACCTATCATATGACCGACATTTCTGATAGAGATATCGGTCATCGCGTAGAACAAAGTTTCTATCATTTTCTTAAGGCCAACGTGAAAAACATGACCTAAACTTTTGAGTACGTGTGATTTTGCATCCTTCTTTAACCTATGAATTTTGTGGTAGATAAAACATATATCTGAGCTGTTTACTCTTATACTCTTTACATATCAGTACTGATGTATAAACCGGACACAGCTGACTAGTCAGTACTGATGCATATAACGGACACAGCTGACCAGTCAGTACTGACTGGTCAGTACTGACGCATATACCGGCCACAGCTGACTAGTCAGTACTGATTCATATATTCGTCACTGTTGACGTACTTTTTAGCTTAAATAAAACACGATTCATCTCATTAAATTCTCATACAAATTTTTGTCTTTATTTAAAATAAAATTCAATATTTTTTTGGTTTTCACAATAACTTAAATAAATAAATATTTATTTTTTTTTTAAATAAATTTTTTAAATTAATTATGTTTTGTTTGCATTCAAAAACGTTTGCTGGATCAAACATTCAACAGTTTCTTAATTACATTAAACAAGCACCTTCTTACAAATAAAGTTCAGTCAATAAAAAGTGTTAAAAATAAAGCTAAACTTTTACCAATTTATTGGTCACGCTTATTTTTTGATTTTTTTTCTCTTTTAGATTGATTATTTTAGTTTAAATTAAAAAAATTGTCGTCATTTTATTTATTAACCCCTTTTTCTTTTATGTATTTTTGTTGCTTTACCCTATGGTGGGCACGTTCAACCGCTTTTCTTATACTTTTTTCATACTCCCCGGCTCCAAGGTTCTGAAAAACATCTAAAATATGAAGTAAAAAAAAAGACAGAAATGTTAAATATTCAAAGTCTAAAATTATTTAATGTCTGTACATACCTCTTACAATTTTATTTAGCAGCGTGAGATTTGACAACGGAAGTTTTCCCCACCTTCCATCCCAATTATATTTATATAGCAAATCATCTGCAAACAATGCACGAATAACACTGCCAACATCTAAAGAAACACCTTTAATTTTATGAATATAGGACTTCTGTAAAGAAGTTGAATTACTGTTTGAGCAAGTAAAATATATAAAATATTGTGATTGTTACCATGGCCTGAGCGTAATCGGAGTCTAGCTTCTCCTCTATTTCTTGCACTGCTGTTGTGGTCCGCAAGGGGAGCATGCTGGCGGTCTCATCAAGCCCTTGATCAGAAGTCTCTCCTGTCATGCGGCGGAGGTACTCTTGGGCTTTTTTTATGCCTATTTTACACTCCATTAGAATTTTAGCTTATTGATGGAACAGGTTGTATATTAGATCTTTCACTTCGTGCACTATCTTCGTTTTCTATTAACCTTCTATACATTTTAATATTGGACTCAAATGTCTTTTTTTCCAATGATAGACAATTTTGCAAACGTCTTTTTTTCATAGTTATCTTTTATCACAAAAAGTATACTTTTATTATTTAATTTAATTTCTTAATAGGTATTTTCTATCTTATTGTCACTTTTTTATTTTTTAATAGGTATTTGTGTTATTTTTATTGTCACTCAATTCTTGCTTTCTGTCAAGGCAAATATTATCTTTTATCACTCTTTATTGTCACTGTCAATTTTTATTTAAATTTTTTATATTTATTTTAAATAATATAATGGGCGCACGTCACAATTTCATAAAATTCCTTTCGCTTTTAAAATTAATCTTGAATTTTTTACATAT
Organism: Pollenia angustigena; assembly: GCA_930367215.1. Classification (NCBI taxonomy): domain Eukaryota; kingdom Metazoa; phylum Arthropoda; class Insecta; order Diptera; family Polleniidae; genus Pollenia; species Pollenia angustigena. The sequence goes on from OV884058.1 coordinate 129,078,459, forward strand.
TTTACACATTCCATTCAAAAATTAAACTGTCTAACATACATTCGTTGTTTCACTCTTACATACGCATTTCATTCCTGGAGTAATTAGCGTTGCCACTAGCAAACATTTTTCCTAAAATGTTTTTAACAACAGCAATTCCCAAAATTCCACCACTTTTTTTTTAAATAATTAATACAAATTTAGCTAAATTCTTATAATTATTAAAATTTATGAAACGTATTAACAGATATATTCAACATATTATTAAGTATATATAAAAATAAGAAGAAAAGATTAATAAAATTTGGGCTTTGCAAAATATTCCTAATTTGGTATACAAACGCACACGAGTGGCAACGCCACTTGTAACAATAAAAACAAACAAAAATAGTGCGTGTGTATTAGAGGGAGTTTACACGGTGTCTATTCAGACATGTCTGTTTTTGACATTCTCTTTTGAACATGCTTCCAAAAACCTATTGTCTTTTCACGATGTCTTTTCAAACATGTCTGTTTTTATACATGATGTAATATACATAAACATACAAATTAAAAACATGGAAATTCATATAAACAAACATGAAAACTCATTTCGTGGTTGTTTGTCAACCCCTCTTTCTTCTCTACCCCGATCGCCTACAAACAAAACAGACGTGTTTGTCAGACATGTCTGAATAGACACCGTGTAAACTCCCTCTTAGAAAAACTGTTATTTTCTTAATTCCAAAAATAATTTGATTTTTTTTTATTTTTTTACTCAAATATTTTTGTTAATTTTAGTTTAGGGGTGCCAGATAAAGTTTTTCTTCATCCCAAATTTAAATTTTTATTCAATTACAATGCTTGTTTACATTTCTACAAAAACCGTTAAATTATTTTAACTTTTCCTCTCCCTATCTCCTGCATCTTTTGTTTTTGCTGCCATTACTACTGTTTAGATTTTAACAAAACTGTTACCTTTTCCAATTTCTTATTCTTTTTTAGTACCTATTAACAACAAAATCTACTACAATTGATATTTGAGAGCGAAATAAATTTAATTCAGTAAATTTAAACTTAAAAAAACAATTTGCAAGAAAATTAATTAGAGAAGAAGGAAAACATTTAAATAAAACCAAAAATAATATTGTCAATCTTAAATATTAATAAAAAAAAAAAATGAACAAAAAGAAAACAAAACCAAACTACACTTTTTGAGTAAATAAAAATGAATGAATAAAGAAAAACTTTTCCCAAAAACAAAAAAATTATTTGCGTTTGATTCCCTGCTGGAAAATAAAAAATTCACTTCTATTATGAAAGTCAAAATAAAAATTTGGAGTTAATACAGTATTGTTGAACGAGTGCGATATATTTTATTGCTGGCTGGTTAAAAATATTTTTTAAAAATCCCAAGAAATAAAATTGTTCCATAATCTGTTTAATTTTATTTAGAACGAAGTAAAACATAATTAGGAAACACAAAAGAGTTACAATGTATAATATCAAATAGTTTATAGTAGTGCACCTAAAGCAACAAAAAAAACAAGTAAGAAAGTATAGTCGGTCAAGCCCGACCATATGATACCCTACACCACAGTATTAAAAACACATCATGCTTATATGTCCATATAAATATGGATTTACCTATGTTTATAAACTTCATTATTTTAATGGGTTTGAAAGTTTGTGAGAGGCAGAAATTGCCCCCTACCTCCCCTTGTGGTCCTATTTTTTAAAAACTGTATAGCTTGTCCATATAGATATGGATCTATCTATGTTTTGAATTTCATTAAAATCGGTTTGAGAGGCAGAAATTGGCCCTATCTCCCCTCGTGGTCCTATTTTTTAAAAAATGCATCCCTTTTGTGTCCATAAAGATATGGTTCTATGTATGTTTTAAATTTCATTAAAATCGGTTTGATAGTTTCTGAGACGAAGAAATGTCCCCCTATCTACCCTCGTGGTCCTACGATTGCCCATTTTCAATAGGCTTGGTCCTTGTGCCAATAAGAACCTATGTCCCAAATTTTATCAAATTATCTCCAAAATTGCGACCTGTACTTTGCGCACAAGGTTACATGGACAGCCAGCCGGACGGACATCGTTAGTTCGACTCAGAAAGTGATTCTGAGTCGATCGGTATACTTTAATATTTTAAGGCGTTACACGCATGAGCACAAATGCATAATACCCTCTCCACTATTGTGGTGTGGTATAATAATTTGTGCGGGTTGTATTAAACAAATTTGGAATATACATATTGCACTGGTTCTTTTAAATAGTCAACTCAAAATTTAAAATTTTTCTCTAGATGCAAATAACAGTTTTTTTAAATATTTACAATTGTAAGTTCCAAGTTGAACACAATAATGGTATTGTAAAGAAATACGAGTAAAAAGTATACAACGGTAGTCGTTTTTGAATTTTTTTTAGGGATTATGGAAAAATAAAAAGTTTTTTGAGTTGTTCCCCTTTATGTGAAATTTGTTCATTACGAATATTAAAACCAATTCATTGCTTATCTAAAATATTATTAGTTAACAAAATCGCCAACTATTTCATAAATCGGCAAAAAGTCGCCATTTCGCCAAATCGATAATTTGGTTGCAACTTGCAATTTTGAAAATCGCCACACCTGACAACCCTGGCAACAAACACAGTTTTTTAATGGTGATTTCTTTTCTGAGAAAAATATGTTACAGTATATACATGTTACATTTTCTAATGTTACCTATAATCACTGGAAGTGTTACATGTTGTGCAATTTCAATAGAACACAATTAGCTGCTTTTATTTACAACTATTACACTTTCATCATTAATGTACTTTATGAGCGATTTTTAAAGCTATTTGAGCGGTTTCTGCACGCTATTATGGCTTGGAACCAAATATTGACATCACTAATGCTTTAGAAAAATTTAAACGATTATAATATAAATAGACTTTTTTTGATTTTAATGTGAAAATATTTTTATATTTTGTTTTAAAACAATTTTTTTACAAAATTATGAGCGGTATGAATTATGACAAACAAAATAAAACATTTGTTGTACAAACAAAGTAGTAAGTACCAAAGTTGTAGAACAGGGCAGTATGAACACCTTAAGTAAAAGTACGGGTAAGATATGCAACATGTTTTGCACGTTTTTCATCAACATATTCACAAAAGAACTTGAAAATTTTTCCCACAGTTGTATTTTTTGTACAAACGAACACAAAAATGTAGAACATGTAACATTAATGCAACATTTTTCTCAGAAAAGAAATCGCCATAAGTTTTCTTTTCTTTTTACATCTCTTCTAATTTTATTATACAAAAACAACAAACAACGAAGAACTGAGTACCGGCAATAACAACACAAAATTTGATTTATTAAATGATAATGTTGTTCCGGCAAAATCACTTGAATTAATAATTATTTTTAAATAAAATTAAAGATGACACTTACTTTACATTTCTACGATTCACATTTTATTAATTTTTTTCTGTTTACCACATTTTAACTTTAACTTATTTGTGTTTAAATACAGACGTCTATTAAAAAAAAGACCGTTTTTAGTAACCGCAGCAAAAAAACTAAATAGTTAATCAAACTAGAGTTACCAGATGGTAAAACTGAAAGAATTGTAACGGAAAAAAACTGAAAGTGCTCGAAAAGAGTAAAAAGTACTAAGGGCTTTAAGTTTAAATATTTCGTAAGTTTAAGCAGCATTCCTAATTTCATTCCCACATTTTTCAACGCGTTTTAAAGTATCTGAAAGTTTTGGATTTAAAATCAATAAAATCTTGAGGACTTTTTTATAAATAAATATTTGCAAGAACAAATTCATGTTTTGTTACTATATCATTTTTTTTTTATAATTTTTACTGTTTTTTTTTTTGAAAAGGAGCTGGCAGGATCAGCTGAATTTTTTTTTTAACGTTTAGCTGAGACTTCAACGTTCGCCAAGATAGCAACGATTAATAGCAACGCCGGAAATAAAACCAAGGGGAATTTAAGGGCATAAAAGTAAACAATTTTGGGAATCTAGTGGCAATAAAAAGAAAATTTATCATCGATTTCCAGAGAAAAGTGGGTTCATCCAAAAGGGTCAGTAAAAATCGTTGCTGATTTATGCCGGCCAAACTAGGCAGTGCCAAGGCATAAGCTCAATGGAATATGGAAAAATACCACTCAAAGATTAAATAAATCATTTTTTAAAAACATCTCCCGAGCCGTTCCAGAGAAAAGTGGGTTCATCCAAAATGGTCAGTAAAAATCGTTGCTGATTTATGCCAGCCAAACTAGGCAGTGCCAAGGCATAAGCTCAATGGAATATGGAAAAATACCACTCAAAGATTAAATAAATCAATTTTTAAAAACATCTCCCGAGCCGTTCCAGAGAAAAGTGGGTTCATCCAAAATGGTCAGTAAAAATCGTTGCTGATTTATGCCAGCCAAACTAGGCAGTGCCAAGGCATAAGCTCAATGGAATATGGAAAAATACCACTCAAAGATTAAATAAGTCAATTTTTAAAAAAGTCTCCCGAGCCGTTCCAGAGAAAAGTGGGTTCATCCAAAATGGTCAGTAAAAATCGTTGCTGATTTATGCCGGCCAAACTAGGCAGTGCCAAGGAATAAGCTCAATGGAATATGGAAAAATACCACTTAATGATTAAAATAAATAAATTTTTAAAAACATCTCCCGAGCCGTTCCAGAGAAAAGTGGGTTCATCCAAAATGGTCAGTAAAAATCGTTGCTGATTTATGCCAGCCAAACTAGGCAGTGCCAAGGCATAAGCTCAATGGAATATGGAAAAATACCACTCAAAGATTAAATAAATCAATTTTTAAAAACATCTCCCGAGCCGTTCCAGAGAAAAGTGGGTTCATCCAAAATGGTCAGTAAAAATCGTTGCTGATTTATGCCAGCCAAACTAGGCAGTGCCAAGGCATAAGCTCAATGGAATATGGAAAAATACCACTCAAAGATTAAATAAATCAATTTTTAAAAACATCTCCCGAGCCGTTCCAGAGAAAAGTGGGTTCATCCAAAATGGTCAGTAAAAATCGTTGCTGATTTATGCCAGCCAAACTAGGCAGTGCCAAGGCATAAGCTCAATGGAATATGGAAAAATACCACTCAAAGATTAAATAAGTCAATTTTTAAAAAAGTCTCCCGAGCCGTTCCAGAGAAAAGTGGGTTCATCCAAAATGGTCAGTAAAAATCGTTGCTGATTTATGCCGGCCAAACTAGGCAGTGCCAAGGAATAAGCTCAATGGAATATGGAAAAATACCACTTAATGATTAAAATAAATAAATTTTTAAAAACATCTCCCGAGCCGTTCCAGAGAAAAGTGGGTTCATCCAAAATGGTCAGTAAAAATCGTTGCTGATTTATGCCAGCCAAACTAGGCAGTGCCAAGGCATAAGCTCAATGGAATATGGAAAAATACCACTCAAAGATTAAATAAATCAATTTTTAAAAAAGTCTCCCGAGCCGTTCCAGAGAAGTGGGTTCATCCAAAATGGTCAGTAAAAACCGTTGCTGATTTATGCCGGCCAAACTAGGCAGTGCCAAGGAATAAGCTCAATGGAATATGGAAAAATACCACTTAATGATTAAAATAAATCAATTTTTAAAAACATCTCCCGAGCCGTTCCAGAGAAAAGTGGGTTCATCCAAAATGGTCAGTAAAAATCGTTGCTGATTTATGCCAGCCAAACTAGGCAGTGCCAAGGCATAAGCTCAATGGAATATGGAAAAATACCACTCAAAGATTAAATAAATCAATTTTTAAAAACATCTCCCGAGCCGTTCCAGAGAAAAGTGGGTTCATCCAAAATGGTCAGTAAAAATCGTTGCTGATTTATGCCAGCCAAACTAGGCAGTGCCAAGGCATAAGCTCAATGGAATATGGAAAAATACCACTCAAAGATTAAATAAATCAATTTTTAAAAACATCTCCCGAGCCGTTCCAGAGAAAAGTGGGTTCATCCAAAATGGTCAGTAAAAATCGTTGCTGATTTATGCCAGCCAAACTAGGCAGTGCCAAGGCATAAGCCCAATGGAATATGGAAAAATACCACTCAAAGATTAAATAAATCAATTTTTAAAAACATCTCCCGAGCCGTTCCAGAGAAAAGTGGGTTCATCCAAAATGGTCAGTAAAAATCGTTGCTGATTTATGCCAGCCAAACTAGGCAGTGCCAAGGCATAAGCTCAATGGAATATGGAAAAATACCACTCAAAGATTAAATAAATCAATTTTTAAAAACATCTCCCGAGCCGTTCCAGAGAAAAGTGGGTTCATCCAAAATGGTCAGTAAAAATCGTTGCTGATTTATGCCAGCCAAACTAGGCAGTGCCAAGGCATAAGCCCAATGGAATATGGAAAAATACCACTCAAAGATTAAATAAATCAATTTTTAAAAAAGTCTCCCGAGCCGTTCCAGAGAAAAGTGGGTTCATCCAAAATGGTCAGTAAAAATCGTTGCTGATTTATGCCAGCCAAACTAGGCAGTGCCAAGGAATAAGCTCAATGGAATATGGAAAAATACCACTTAATGATTAAAATAAATAAATTTTTAAAAACATCTCCCGAGCCGTTCCAGAGAAAAGTGGGTTCATCCAAAATGGTCAGTAAAAATCGTTGCTGATTTATGCCAGCCAAACTAGGCAGTGCCAAGGCATAAGCTCAATGGAATATGGAAAAATACCACTTAATGATTAAAATAAATCAATTTTTAAAAACATCTCCCGAGCCGTTCCAGAGAAGTGGGTTCATCCAAAATGGTCAGTAAAAATCGTTGCTGATTTATGCCAGCCAAACTAGGCAGTGCCAAGGCATAAGCTCAATGGAATATGGAAAAATACCACTCAAAGATTAAATAAATCAATTTTTAAAAACATCTCCCGAGCCGTTCCAGAGAAAAGTGGGTTCATCCAAAATGGTCAGTAAAAATCGTTGCTGATTTATGCCATCCAAACTAGGCAGTGCCAAGGCATAAGCTCAATGGAATATGGAAAAATACCACTCAAAGATTAAATAAATCAATTTTTAAAAACATCTCCCGAGCCGTTCCAGAGAAAAGTGGGTTCATCCAAAATGGTCAGTAAAAATCGTTATTTTTTAACTCTTAATTAAACGTTTTGAAATCATAAGCTTGTAAGTCTGTTTTTTAAGAAACAGCACAGCACACAGCACTTTAGTTGTTTTATCCAACCAAATTTAAACAAAATGTTAAAATTTGTTGTGGTTTAAGCTGATTTTCGATAATATACTGTGAGCGTCAAAATAAAGTGTACAGCTTGTTTTCCAATATGAAAAGAGCTATTGTAGTTATAAAAAGTTAAATTTCTACTTTACCAAATTTGATCAGACTTCAAGCTTGCTGTCATCTGTGAAAAATAAGTACATTTCTCCAAAAAGTGACAAAAGCAAGTTGGACAAAAAAAAAACGTGATAAAAGGTAGAAATAAGAAATTCAACGGACAAAATATAGTCTCTAAAGTGAAGCGTGATAGGGTTAGCTTTTGTAAAACGTCCTAAAACAGATGGATCAGCCCAATATTAACTCGACGTCAAATCAAGTAAACATCTGGAAACATTTGGACAGACAAATTAAAAAAAACCTTGGCAGCAAGCAATCTGAATAAAATTCTGCAGGAAGAGCAGCCAAAATTGTCTACTCAGCTAACTTTAAAATGGGTGGAATCGATGACAAAGAGACTAGAAGCCGTCCTAAAAGCAAAAAAAAAACAAGTAAGAGTGCTATATTCGGCTGTGCCGAATCTTATATACCCTTCACCATTGTGGGAGCAGAATACAGAGCAACTAGACAAAAAACTAAATAATTTTTACATATGTATACATACATAATTATAATACTTTAAACTCCATTATAAATTAAACTTAAAAAGCGAAAACTGGTAAATATTTTTTTTAAATCGTTTTTAGAACATAAAAAAATAAAAATTAAAAAAAAAATTTTCTTTTAAAAAAACCAGATTCGAACCAGAGAACTCACAGTTTCTAACTTAACCCCCTAGACAACTAAACTATGAAGGAACGTTGTTTGAATATCATTAAAATGAAATATGGCCCGTTTTATGTTCACTGTGTAGGGTTGTAATTACTTTTGTTCACCACAATAGCAAAGTTGTAAACCATAAAACTTATTTGAGTTGAGAACTGAAATATGGAAACATATTCACCAAAATAGTTTGTGGCATGTAAGTATGCGTGTTTGTTTTCTTTTATCATTTTGGGGAGTTTTTAAGTAGCAAAAAAACACAAAAATTCCTAGTTTCGATTTGTTAAAATAATTTGGTTAAAATAATTTGGTTTTCGCTTTTTAAATTTAATTTATAATGGAGTTTAAAGTATTATAATTATGTATGTATACATATGTAAAAATTATTTAGTTTTTGTCTAGTTGCTCTGTATTCTGCTCCCACAATGGTGAAGGGTATATAAGATTCGGCACAGCCGAATATAGCACTCTTACTTGTTTTTTTTGCTTTTAGGACGGCTTCTAGTCTCTTTGTCATCGATTCCACCCATTTTAAAGTTAGCTCAGTAGACAATTTTGGCTGCTCTTCCTGCAGAATTTTATTCAGAGTGCTTGCTGCCAAGGTTTTTTTTAATTTGTCTGTCCAAATGTTTCCAGATGTTTACTTGATTTGACGTCGAGTTAATATTGGGCTGATCCATCTGTTTTAGGACGTTTTACAAAAGCTAACCCTATCACGCTTCACTTTAGAGACTATATTTTGTCCGTTGAATTTCTTATTTCTACCTTTTATCACGTTTTTTTTTTTGTCCAACTTGCTTTTGTCACTTTTTGGAGAAATGTACTTATTTTTCACAGATGACAGCAAGCTTGAAGTCTGATCAAATATGGTAAAGTAGAAATTTAACTTTTTATAACTACAATAGCTCTTTTCATATTGGAAAACAAGCTGTACACTTTATTTTGACGCTCACAGTATATTATCGAAAATCAGCTTAAACCACAACAAATTTTAACATTTTGTCTAAATTTGGTTGGATAAAACAACTAAAGTGCTGTGTGCTGTGCTGTTTCTTAAAAAACAGACTTACAAGCTTATGATTTCAAAACGTTTAATTAAGAGTTAAAAAATAACGATTTTTACTGACCATTTTGGATGAACCCACTTTTCTCTGGAACGGCTCGGGAGACTTTTTTAAAAATTGATTTATTTAATCTTTGAGTGGTATTTTTCCATATTCCATTGAGCTTATGCCTTGGCACTGCCTAGTTTGGCTGGCATAAATCAGCAACGATTTTTACTGACCATTTTGGATGAACCCACTTTTCTCTGGAACGGCTCGGGAGATGTTTTTAAAAATTGATTTATTTAATCTTTGAGTGGTATTTTTCCATATTCCATTGAGCTTATGCCTTGGCACTGCCTAGTTTGGATGGCATAAATCAGCAACGATTTTTACTGACCATTTTGGATGAACCCACTTTTCTCTGGAACGGCTCGGGAGATGTTTTTAAAAATTGATTTATTTAATCTTTGAGTGGTATTTTTCCATATTCCATTGAGCTTATGCCTTGGCACTGCCTAGTTTGGCTGGCATAAATCAGCAACGATTTTTACTGACCATTTTGGATGAACCCACTTTTCTCTGGAACGGCTCGGGAGATGTTTTAAAAAATTTGATTTATTTTAATCATTACGTGGTATTTTTCCATATTCCATTGAGCTTATTCCTTGGCACTGCCTAGTTTGGCCGGCATAAATCAGCAACGATTTTTACTGACCATTTTGGATGAACCCACTTTTCTCTGGAACGGCTCGGGAGATGTTTTTAAAAATTGATTTATTTAATCTTTGAGTGGTATTTTTCCATATTCCATTGAGCTTATGCCTTGGCACTGCCTAGTTTGGCTGGCATAAATCAGCAACGATTTTTACTGACCATTTTGGATGAACCCACTTTTCTCTGGAACGGCTCGGGAGATGTTTTTAAAAATTGATTTATTTAATCTTTGAGTGGTATTTTTCCATATTCCATTGAGCTTATGCCTTGGCACTGCCTAGTTTGGCTGGCATAAATCAGCAACGATTTTTACTGACCATTTTGGATGAACCCACTTTTCTCTGGAACGGCTCGGGAGATGTTTTTAAAAATTGATTTATTTAATCATTAAGTGGTATTTTTCCATATTCCATTGAGCTTATTCCTTGGCACTGCCTAGTTTGGCCGGCATAAATCAGCAACGATTTTTACTGACCATTTTGGATGAACCCACTTTTCTCTGGAACGGCTCGGGAGATGTTTTCAAAAATTGATTTATTTAATCTTTGAGTGGTATTTTTCCATATTCCATTGAGCTTATGCCTTGGCACTGCCTAGTTTGGCTGGCATAAATCAGCAACGATTTTTACTGACCATTTTGTTTGAACCCACTTTTCTCTGGAACGGCTCGGGAGACTTTTTTAAAAATTGATTTATTTAATCTTTGAGTGGTATTTTTCCATATTCCATTGAGCTTATGCCTTGGCACTGCCTAGTTTGGCCGGCATAAATCAGCAACGATTTTTACTGACCATTTTGGATGAACCCACTTTTTTCTTGAATAGCTTGGACGATTTTTTGCACGGTGGATGTTTTTTAATCTGTATCTATATAAATATTTCTAAAATCATATCCAAAAGACCTCTTCATTTTCATTTCCGGTGTTGCCACTAAATCCCTTGATTTTTAATTTCCGTCGTTGCTAACTTTCGTTGCTATCTTGGCGAACGTTCAAAATTTCAATGTTCATCAACTTCAGCTGTTTAACAAAAGATGTCAAATTACAGCTTGAAGTCTCAGCTAAACGTTAAAAAAAAAATTCAGCTGATTCTGCCAGCTCCTTTTCAAAAAAAAAACAGTAAAAATTATAAAAAAAAAATGATAAAGTAACAAAACATGAATTTGTTCTTGCAAATATTTATTTATAAAAAAGTCCTCAAGATTTTATTGATTTTAAATCCAAAACTTTCAGATACTTTAAAACGCGTTGAAAAATGTGGGAATGAAATTAGGAATGCTGCTTAAACTTACGAAATATTTAAACTTAAAGCCCTTAGTACTTTTTACTCTTTTCGAGCACTTTCAGTTTTTTTCCGTTACAATTCTTTCAGTTTTACCATCTGGTAACTCTAGTTTGATTAACTATTTAGTTTTTTTGCTGCGGTTACTAAAAACGGTCTTTTTTTTAATAGACGTCTGTATTTAAACACAAATAAGTTAAAGTTAAAATGTGGTAAACAGAAAAAAATTAATAAAATGTGAATCGTAGAAATGTAAAGTAAGTGTCATCTTTAATTTTATTTAAAAATAATTATTAATTCAAGTGATTTTGCCGGAACAACATTATCATTTAATAAATCAAATTTTGTGTTGTTATTGCCGGTACTCAGTTCTTCGTTGTTTGTTGTTTTTGTATAATAAAATTAGAAGAGATGTAAAAAGAAAAGAAAACTTATGGCGATTTCTTTTCTGAGAAAAATGTTGCATTAATGTTACATGTTCTACATTTTTGTGTTCGTTTGTACAAAAAATACAACTGTGGGAAAAATTTTCAAGTTCTTTTGTGAATATGTTGATGAAAAACGTGCAAAACATGTTGCATATCTTACCCGTACTTTTACTTAAGGTGTTCATACTGCCCTGTTCTACAACTTTGGTACTTACTACTTTGTTTGTACAACAAATGTTTTATTTTGTTTGTCATAATTCATACCGCTCATAATTTTGTAAAAAAATTGTTTTAAAACAAAATATAAAAATATTTTCACATTAAAATCAAAAAAAGTCTATTTATATTATAATCGTTTAAATTTTTCTAAAGCATTAGTGATGTCAATATTTGGTTCCAAGCCATAATAGCGTGCAGAAACCGCTCAAATAGCTTTAAAAATCGCTCATAAAGTACATTAATGATGAAAGTGTAATAGTTGTAAATAAAAGCAGCTAATTGTGTTCTATTGAAATTGCACAACATGTAACACTTCCAGTGATTATAGGTAACATTAGAAAATGTAACATGTATATACTGTAACATATTTTTCTCAGAAAAGAAATCACCATTAAAAAACTGTGTTTGTTGCCAGGGTTGTCAGGTGTGGCGATTTTCAAAATTGCAAGTTGCAACCAAATTATCGATTTGGCGAAATGGCGACTTTTTGCCGATTTATGAAATAGTTGGCGATTTTGTTAACTAATAATATTTTAGATAAGCAATGAATTGGTTTTAATATTCGTAATGAACAAATTTCACATAAAGGGGAACAACTCAAAAAACTTTTTATTTTTCCATAATCCCTAAAAAAAATTCAAAAACGACTACCGTTGTATACTTTTTACTCGTATTTCTTTACAATACCATTATTGTGTTCAACTTGGAACTTACAATTGTAAATATTTAAAAAAACTGTTATTTGCATCTAGAGAAAAATTTTAAATTTTGAGTTGACTATTTAAAAGAACCAGTGCAATATGTATATTCCAAATTTGTTTAATACAACCCGCACAAATTATTATACCACACCACAATAGTGGAGAGGGTATTATGCATTTGTGCTCATGCGTGTAACGCCTTAAAATATTAAAGTATACCGATCGACTCAGAATCACTTTCTGAGTCGAACTAACGATGTCCGTCCGGCTGGCTGTCCATGTAACCTTGTGCGCAAAGTACAGGTCGCAATTTTGGAGATAATTTGATAAAATTTGGGACATAGGTTCTTATTGGCACAAGGACCAAGCCTATTGAAAATGGGCAATCGTAGGACCACGAGGGTAGATAGGGGGACATTTCTTCGTCTCAGAAACTATCAAACCGATTTTAATGAAATTTAAAACATACATAGAACCATATCTTTATGGACACAAAAGGGATGCATTTTTTAAAAAATAGGACCACGAGGGGAGATAGGGCCAATTTCTGCCTCTCAAGCCGATTTTAATGAAATTCAAAACATAGATAGATCCATATCTATATGGACAAGCTATACAGTTTTTAAAAAATAGGACCACAAGGGGAGGTAGGGGGCAATTTCTGCCTCTCACAAACTTTCAAACCCATTAAAATAATGAAGTTTATAAACATAGGTAAATCCATATTTATATGGACATATAAGCATGATGTGTTTTTAATACTGTGGTGTAGGGTATCATATGGTCGGGCTTGACCGACTATACTTTCTTACTTGTTTTTTTTGTTGCTTTAGGTGCACTACTATAAACTATTTGATATTATACATTGTAACTCTTTTGTGTTTCCTAATTATGTTTTACTTCGTTCTAAATAAAATTAAACAGATTATGGAACAATTTTATTTCTTGGGATTTTTAAAAAATATTTTTAACCAGCCAGCAATAAAATATATCGCACTCGTTCAACAATACTGTATTAACTCCAAATTTTTATTTTGACTTTCATAATAGAAGTGAATTTTTTATTTTCCAGCAGGGAATCAAACGCAAATAATTTTTTTGTTTTTGGGAAAAGTTTTTCTTTATTCATTCATTTTTATTTACTCAAAAAGTGTAGTTTGGTTTTGTTTTCTTTTTGTTCATTTTTTTTTTTTATTAATATTTAAGATTGACAATATTATTTTTGGTTTTATTTAAATGTTTTCCTTCTTCTCTAATTAATTTTCTTGCAAATTGTTTTTTTAAGTTTAAATTTACTGAATTAAATTTATTTCGCTCTCAAATATCAATTGTAGTAGATTTTGTTGTTAATAGGTACTAAAAAAGAATAAGAAATTGGAAAAGGTAACAGTTTTGTTAAAATCTAAACAGTAGTAATGGCAGCAAAAACAAAAGATGCAGGAGATAGGGAGAGGAAAAGTTAAAATAATTTAACGGTTTTTGTAGAAATGTAAACAAGCATTGTAATTGAATAAAAATTTAAATTTGGGATGAAGAAAAACTTTATCTGGCACCCCTAAACTAAAATTAACAAAAATATTTGAGTAAAAAAATAAAAAAAATCAAATTATTTTTGGAATTAAGAAAATAACAGTTTTTCTAAGAGGGAGTTTACACGGTGTCTATTCAGACATTTCTGACAAACACGTCTGTTTTGTTTGTAGGCGATCGGGGTAGAGAAGAAAGAGGGGTTGACAAACAAACACGAAATGAGTTTTCATGTTTGTTTATATGAATTTCCATGTTTTTAATTTGTATGTATATGTATATTATATCATGTATAAAAACAGACATGTTTGAAATGACATCGTGAAAAGACAATAGGTTTTTGGAAGCATGTTCAAAAGAGAATGTCAAAAACAGACATGTCTGAATAGACACCGTGTAAACTCCCTCTAATACACACGCACTATTTTTGTTTGTTTTTATTGTTACAAGTGGCGTTGCCACTCGTGTGCGTTTGTATACCAAATTAGGAATATTTTGCAAAGCCCAAATTTTATTAATCTTTTCTTCTTATTTTTATATATACTTAATAATATGTTGAATATATATGTTAATACGTTTCATAAATTTTAATAATTATAAGAATTTAGCTAAATTTGTATTAATTATTTAAAAAAAAAGTGGTGGAATTTTGGGAATTGCTGTTGTTAAAAACATTTTAGGAAAAATGTTTGCTAGTGGCAACGCTAATTACTCCAGGAATGAAATGCGTATGTAAGAGTGAAACAACGAATGTATGTTAGACAGTTTAATTTTTGAATGGAATGTGTAAAATATGTAAAAAATTCAAGATTAATTTTAAAAGCGAAAGGAATTTTATGAAATTGTGACGTGCGCCCATTATATTATTTAAAATAAATATAAAAAATTGAAATAAAAATTGACAGTGACAATAAAGAGTGATAAAAGATAATATTTGCCTTGACAGAAAGCAAGAATTGAGTGACAATAAAAATAACACAAATACCTATTAAAAAATAAAAAAGTGACAATAAGATAGAAAATACCTATTAAGAAATTAAATTAAATAATAAAAGTATACTTTTTGTGATAAAAGATAACTATGAAAAAAAGACGTTTGCAAAATTGTCTATCATTGGAAAAAAAGACATTTGAGTCCAATATTAAAATGTATAGAAGGTTAATAGAAAACGAAGATAGTGCACGAAGTGAAAGATCTAATATACAACCTGTTCCATCAATAAGCTAAAATTCTAATGGAGTGTAAAATAGGCATAAAAAAAGCCCAAGAGTACCTCCGCCGCATGACAGGAGAGACTTCTGATCAAGGGCTTGATGAGACCGCCAGCATGCTCCCCTTGCGGACCACAACAGCAGTGCAAGAAATAGAGGAGAAGCTAGACTCCGATTACGCTCAGGCCATGGTAACAATCACAATATTTTATATATTTTACTTGCTCAAACAGTAATTCAACTTCTTTACAGAAGTCCTATATTCATAAAATTAAAGGTGTTTCTTTAGATGTTGGCAGTGTTATTCGTGCATTGTTTGCAGATGATTTGCTATATAAATATAATTGGGATGGAAGGTGGGGAAAACTCCGTTGTCAAATCTCACGCTGCTAAATAAAATTGTAAGAGGTATGTACAGACATTAAATAATTTTAGTCTTTGAATATTTAACATTTCTGTCTTTTTTTTTACTTCATATTTTAGATGTTTTTCAGAACCTAGGAGCCGGGGAGTATGAAAAAAGTATAAGAAAAGCGGTTGAACGTGCCCACCATAGGGTAAAGCAACAAAAATACATAAAAGAAAAAGGGGTTAATAAATAAAATGACGACAATTTTTTTAATTTAAACTAAAATAATCAATCTAAAAGAGAAAAAAATCAAAAAATAAGCGTGACCAATAAATTGGTAAAAGTTTAGCTTTATTTTTAACACTTTTTATTGACTGAACTTTATTTGTAAGAAGGTGCTTGTTTAATGTAATTAAGAAACTGTTGAATGTTTGATCCAGCAAACGTTTTCGAATGCAAACAAAACATAATTAATTTAAAAAATTTATTTTAAAAAAAAATAAATATTTATTTATTTAAGTTATTGTGAAAACCAAAAAAATATTGAATTTTATTTTAAATAAAGACAAAAATTTGTATGAGAATTTAATGAGATGAATCGTGTTTTATTTAAGCTAAAAAGTACGTCAACAGTGACGAATATATGAATCAGTACTGACTAGTCAGCTGTGGCCGGTATATGCGTCAGTACTGACTGGTCAGCTGTGTCCGTTATATGCATCAGTACTGACTAGTCAGCTGTGTCCGGTTTAGACATCAGTACTGATATGTAAAGAGTATAAGAGTAAACAGCTCAGATATATGTTTTATCTACCACAAAATTCATAGGTTAAAGAAGGATGCAAAATCACACGTACTCAAAAGTTTAGGTCATGTTTTTCACGTTGGCCTTAAGAAAATGATAGAAACTTTGTTCTACGCGATGACCGATATCTCTATCAGAAATGTCGGTCATATGATAGGTCAAATGACCGTCACTATTCTTGTAGGGTCTTAAAAAATCACCCGATACATACATAACTTTTGAGCACTCAATAATTTTGAGCAACCTACATATAGTTGTCGATATGAAAAGCAATGAATGGGCGCCTAAATATATTCCAGCCAATGGAGCATACGCAATCCGAAAAAGTACCAATTTGATCCATTTTTTACCCCTTAAAAAGTGCCGTATATTTTGTACTTTTTATACCAAATGCAACGAAGTACTAAAAGTACGAGCTTTGACTCATTTTATTCCCCCAGAAAGTACTCTGTACGTTAATTTAGGTTATGTTTTATATGAATACCAAATTTTTCGAAGAGATAAAAAGTAACAGTTTTATCCCAATTTTATCCCTTAAAAAATACCGTATATTTTGATCTCGACCATATGCAATCTGTATACCAAATTTATCCAAAAGAGAAAAAGTATCAAAAGTAAAACATTTTTCGTTTTAACCTCTTAAAATATACCCCACTTAAATCTGGACAATATCTCTAGCCAAATTTTTTGAAAATAAAAAAGTTCCAAAACTAAAAGAGAAAAAGTGTTAAAAGTTGCCAAAAAAAGAAGCAACATTTCTTAAAAATATATATACAAGGTAGATCAAAAAAGACCTACCCCCACCCATGTTTTATTTTGTAACTAGCTTTTACCCGTGACGTCGTTCACTTTAAGATTTAAAGAAATGGGGTTATCCAGTAAAATATTTACAGAAAATTTATTTTGTTTTCTACGTCATTACTTATTTTATGTTAAAATATGTCTATAAACAACATTTTAAGATTTTTTATATTCCGCTAATATAATGGGTGATTTTTTAGCTATTATCTTTTTGGCAGCACTGGTTTAAACAGCTGACGCACGTTTCGTGTTTTGTTTCACTGTCAAACATCTTCAGTTTGGTCTATAATTTAACCATGAATCGTCTTACAAACGAACAACGCTTGCAAATTATTGAATTTTATTATCAAAATGCGTGCTCTGTTAAGAAAATTCATCGCGAGCTTCTTGTGTTCAGCGACGAAGCTCATTTTTGGTTCAATGGGTAAGTTAATAAGCCGAATTGTCGATTTTGGAGTGAAGATCAGCCAGAAGCATTGCAAGAGCTATTTATGCATCGAGAAAAAATCACAGTTTGGTGCGGTTTATGGGCTGGTGGCATCATTGGACCGTACTTCTTCCAAGATGATGCGAATCGTAACGTAACTGTGAATGGTGAGCGCTACCGTGAGATGATATCCAACTTTTTTTTGCCCAAAATGCAAGAGCTTGACTTGCACGACATGTGGTTTCAACAAGACGGTGCCACATGCCACACAGCACGCTTAACAATGGACTTATTGAGAGGCGAGTTCGGTGAACATTTTATTTCACGTTCGGGACCGGTCAATTGGCCGCCTAGATCGTGCGATTTAACGTCTTTAGACTATTTTTTGTGCGGCTACGTTAAAGCTCATGTCTATACACACATGCCCGCTTCAATTGACGCATTGGAAGAAAACATTGAAGCATTTATTCGTGAGATACCGGCCGAAATGTTGGAAACAGAATGCCAACATTGGACTAAGCGGATGGACCATTTGAGGCGCAATCACGGTCAACATTTGCATGAAATAATCTTCAAACATTTAATTATATGGACCGTACTATCGATTCAAATAAAGATTTCATGCATTTTTCTGAATTTTATGAGTTTTTTTTACAACTTTCCTATAGCTCCCCTACAAGAAATGGATGACCGAAACTAATACACACGCACTATTTTTGTTTGTTTTTATTGTAACAAGTGGCGTTGCCACTCGTGTGCGTTTGTATACCAAATTAGGAATATTTTGCAAACCCCAAATTTTATTAATCTTTTCTTCTTATTTTTATATATACTTAATAATATGTTGAATATATCTGTTAATACGTTTCATAAATTTTAATAATTATAAGAATTTAGCTAAATTTGTATTAATTATTTAAAAAAAAAGTGGTGGAATTTTGGGAATTGCTGTTGTTAAAAACATTTTAGGAAGAAATGTTTGCTAGTGGCAACGCTAATTACTCCAGGAATGAAATGCGTATGTAAGAGTGAAACAACGAATGTATGTTAGACAGTTTCATTTTTGAATGGAATGTGTAAAATATGTAAAAAATTCAAGATTAATTTTAAAAGCGAAAGGAATTTTATGAAATTGTGACGTGCGCCCATTATATTATTTAAAATAAATATAAAAAAAGTGAAATAAAAATTGACAGTGACAATAAAGAGTGATAAAAAATAATATTTGCCTTGACAGAAAGCAAGAATTGAGTGACAATAAAAATAGCACAAATACCTATTAAAAAATAAAAAAGTGACAATAAGATAGAAAATACCTATTAAGAAATTAAATTAAATAATAAAAGTATACTTTTTGTGATAAAAGATAACTATGAAAAAAAGACGTTTGCAAAATTGTCTATCATTGGAAAAAAAGACATATGAGTCCAATATTAAAATGTATAGAAGGTTAATAGAAAACGAAGATAGTGCACGAAGTGAAAGATCTAATATACAACCTGTTCTATCAATAAGCTAAAATTCTAATGGAGTGTAAAGTAGGCATAAAAAAAGCCCAAGAGTACCTACGCCGCATGACAGGAGAGACTTCTGATCAAGGGCTTGATGAGACCGCCAGCATGCTCCCCTTGCGGACCACAACAGCAGTGCAAGAAATAGAGGAGAAGCTAGACTCCGATTACGCTCAGGCCATGGTAACAATCACAATATTTTATATATTTTACTTGCTCAAACAGTAATTAAACTTCTTTACAGAAGTCCTATATTCATAAAATTAAAGGTGTTTCTTTAGATGTTGGCAGTGTTATTAGTGCATCGTTTGCAGATGATTTGCTATATAAATATAATTGGGATGGAAGGTGGGGAAAACTTCCGTTGTCAAATCTCACGCTGCTAAATGAAATTGTAAGAGGTATGTACAGACATTAAATAATTTTAGTCTTTGAATATTTAACATTTCTGTCTTTCTTTTTACTTCATATTTTAGATGTTTTTCAGAACCTAGGAGCCGGGGAGTATGAAAAAAGTATAAGAAAAGCGGTTGAACGTGCCCACCATAGGGTAAAGCAACAAAAATACATAAAAGAAAAAGGGGTTAATAAATAAAATGACGACAATTTTTTTAATTTAAACTAAAATAATCAATCTAAAAGAGAAAAAAAAATCAAAAAATAAGCGTGACCAATAAATTGGTAAAAGTTTAGCTTTATTTTTAACACTTTTTATTGACTGAACTTTATTTGTAAGAAGGTGCTTGTTTAATGTAATTAAGAAACTGTTGAATGATGTTTGATCCAGCAAACGTTTTCGAATGCAAACAAAACATAATTAATTTAAAAAATTTAGTTAAAAAAAAAAATATTTATTTATTTAAGTTATTTTGGAAACCAAAAAAAGATTGAATTTTATTTTAAATAAAGACAAAAATTTGTATGAGAATTGAATGAGATGAATCGTGTTTTATTTAAGCTAAAAAGTACGTCAACAGTGACGAATATATGCATCAGTACTGACTAGTCAGCTGTGGCCGGTATATGCGTCAGTACTGACTGGTCAGTACTGACTGGTCAGCTGTGTCCGTTATATGCATCAGTACTGACTAGTCAACTGTGTCCGGTTTATACATCAGTACTGATATGTAAAGAGTATAAGAGTAAACAGCTCAGATATATGTTTTATCTACCACAAAATTCATAGGTTAAAGAAGGATGCAAAATCACACGTACACAAAAGTTTAGGTCATTTTTTTCACGTTGGCCTTAAGAAAATGATAGAAACTTTGTTCTACGCGATGACCGATATCTCTATCAGCAATGTGGGTCATATGATAGGTCAAATGACCGTCACTATTCTTGTAGGGTCTTAAAAAATCACCCGATACATACATAACTTTTGAGCACTCAATAATCTTGAGCAACCTACATATAGTTGTCGATATGAAAAGCAATGAATGGGCGCCTAAATATATTCCAGCCAATGGACCATACGCAATACGAAAAAGTACAAAAAGTACCAATTTGATCCATTTTTTACCCCTTAAAAAGTGCCGTATAGTTTGTACTTTTTATACCAAATGCAACGAAGTACTAAAAGTACGAGCTTTGACTCATTTTATTCCCCCAGAAAGTACTCTGTACGTTAATTTAGGTTATGTTTTATATGAATACCAAATTTTTCGAAGAGATAAAAAGTAACAGTTTTATCCCAATTTTATCCCTTAAAAAATACCGTATATTTTGATCTCGACCATATGCAATCTGTATACCAAATTTATCCAAAAGAGAAAAAGTAAAACATTTTTCGTTTTAACCTCTTAAAATATACCCCACTTAAATCTGGACAATATCTCTAGCCAAATTTTTTGAAAATAAAAAAGTACCAAAACTAAAAGAGAAAAAGTGTTAAAAGTTGCCAAAAAAAGAAGCAACATTTCTTAAAAATATATATACAAGGTAGATCAAAAAAGACCTACCCCCACCCATGTTTTATTTTGTAACTAGCTTTTACCCGTGACGTCGTTCACTTTAAGATTTAAAGAAATGGGGTTATCCAGTAAAATATTTACAGAAAATTTATTTTGTTTTCTACGTCATTACTTATTTTATGTTAAAATATGTCTATAAACAACATTTTAAGATTTGTTATATTCCGCTAATATAATGGGTGATTTTTTAGCTATTATCTTTTTGGCAGCACTGGTTTAAACAGCTGACGCACGTTTCGTGTTTTGTTTCACTGTCAAACATCTTCAGTTTGGTCTATAATTTAACCATGAATCGTCTTACGAACAACGCTTGCAAATTATTGAATTTTATTATCAAAATGCGTGCTCTGTTAAGAAAATTCATCGCGCGCATCTTGTGTTCAGCGACGAAACTCATTTTTGGCTCAATGGGTAAGTTAATAAGCCGAATTGTCGATTTTGGAGTGAAGATCAGCCAGAAGCATTGCAAGAGCTATTTATGCATCGAGAAAAAGTCACAGTTTGGTGCGGTTTATGGGCTGGTGGCATCATTGGACCGTACTTCTTCCAAGATGATGCGAATCGTAACGTAACTGTGAATGGTGAGCGCTACCGTGAGATGATGTCCAACTTTTTTTTGCCCAAAATGCAAGAGATTGACTCGCACGACATGTGGTTTCAACAAGACGGTGCCACATGCCACACAGCACGCTTAACAATGGACTTATTGAGAGGCGAGTTCGGTGAACATTTTATTTCACGTTCGGGACCGGTCAATTGGCCGCCTAGATCGTGCGATTTAACGTCTTTAGACTATTTTTTGTGCGGCTACGTTAAAGCTCATGTCTATACACACATGCCCGCTTCAATTGACGCATTGGAAGAAAACATTGAAGCATTTATTCGTGAGATACCGGCCGAAATGTTGGAAACAGAATGCCAACATTGGACTAAGCGGATGGACCATTTGAGGCGCAATCACGGTCAACATTTGCATGAAATAATCTTCAAACATTTAATTATATGGACCGTACTATCGATTCAAATAAAGATTTCATGCATTTTTCTGAATTTTATGAGTTTTTTTTACAACTTTCCTATAGCTCCCCTACAAGAAATGGATGACCGAAACTAATACACACGCACTATTTTTGTTTGTTTTTATTGTAACAAGTGGCGTTGCCACTCGTGTGCGTTTGTATACCAAATTAGGAATATTTTGCAAACCCCAAATTTTATTAATCTTTTCTTCTTATTTTTATATATACTTAATAATATGTTGAATATATCTGTTAATACGTTTCATAAATTTTAATAATTATAAGAATTTAGCTAAATTTGTATTAATTATTTAAAAAAAAAGTGGTGGAATTTTGGGAATTGCTGTTGTTAAAAACATTTTAGGAAGAAATGTTTGCTAGTGGCAACGCTAATTACTCCAGGAATGAAATGCGTATGTAAGAGTGAAACAACGAATGTATGTTAGACAGTTTCATTTTTGAATGGAATGTGTAAAATATGTAAAAAATTCAAGATTAATTTTAAAAGCGAAAGGAATTTTATGAAATTGTGACGTGCGCCCATTATATTATTTAAAATAAATATAAAAAAAGTGAAATAAAAATTGACAGTGACAATAAAGAGTGATAAAAAATAATATTTGCCTTGACAGAAAGCAAGAATTGAGTGACAATAAAAATAGCACAAATACCTATTAAAAAATAAAAAAAAGTGACAATAAGATAGAAAATACCTATTAAGAAATTAAATTAAATAATAAAAGTATACTTTTTGTGATAAAAGATAACTATGAAAAAAAGACGTTTGCAAAATTGTCTATCATTGGAAAAAAAGACATTTGAGTCCAATATTAAAATGTATAGAAGGTTAATAGAAAACGAAGATAGTGCACGAAGTGAAAGATCTAATATACAACCTGTTCTATCAATAAGCTAAAATTCTAATGGAGTGTAAAGTAGGCATAAAAAAAGCCCAAGAGTACCTACGCCGCATGACAGGAGAGACTTCTGATCAAGGGCTTGATGAGACCGCCAGCATGCTCCCCTTGCGGACCACAACAGCAGTGCAAGAAATAGAGGAGAAGCTAGACTCCGATTACGCTCAGGCCATGGTAACAATCACATCTATATATATAAAAAGAAGTGTACATTTTGATTGTCACTCCATAACTCGAGAACGGCTCGACCGATTGCCATAAAATTTTTAGGGAAGGTACAGGGAGGAGTGATGATGGTTAGTTGATTTTGAAATCCAAAATCGGGGCAGGGGAATTGGTACCCCCCATAGGATGCCAATATTTAATATCGCATATCTTAAGACCCGCTGCACGCATTTTGTTGAACTTTTGGTAGTAGGATCTTCTAAGCCCCAAAATTTAAATAAAACAGTAGCGGGGGAAGTGGTTCCCCCCATAGGACGCCAATGTTTAATATAGCATATCTTAAGAACTGTTACAGTGAGAATGTTCAAACTTTGTAGAAGTCACTCTTATGGTATACTACTCTATTGAGAATAAAAATAAAGCGGTAGGCGCAGGGGGGAAATACCTCCCATAGGATGCATATATTAAATATAGCTCAACTGAAGAACTATTTAAGGGACAGCCTTCAAACGTGGTTAAAGCTACTATTATGGTAAAATGAAAATTTCAATATAAAAATGGGCGGGGTTGACAGGGGAGGAGCAGTACCCCTCATAGATAGAAATATAATTAAGAGCCGCTGCATGCATTTTGTTGAACTTTTGATAGTAGGATCTTCAGAGCCCCAAAACTGAAATAAAATAGTAGCGGGGGAAGTGTTACCCCCAAAAGGACACCAATGTTTAATATCGCATATCTTAAGAACTGTTATAGTGAGAATGTTCAAACTTTGTAGAAGTCACTCTTATGGTATACTACACTATTGAAAATAAAAATAAAGCGGGTAGGCGCAGGGGGGAAATACCTCCCATAGGATGCATATATTAAATATCACTCAACTGAAGAACTATTAAAGGGAGAGTCTTCAAACGTGGTTAAAGCTACTGTTATGGTTAACTTTAAATTTCAATATAAAAATGGGCGGGGTTGACAGAGAAGGAGCAGTACCCCTCATAGATAGAAATATAATTAAGAGCCACTGCACGGATTTTGTTGAACTTTTGATAGTAGGATCTTCAGAGCCCCAAAACTGAAATAAAATAGCAGCGGGGGAAGTGTTACCCCCCATGGGACACCAATGTTTAATATCGCATATCTTAAGAACTGTTAAGTGAGAATGTTCAAACTTTGTAAAAGTCACTCTTATGGTATGCTACACTTTTGAAAATAAAAATAAAGCCGGTAGGCACAGGGGGAAATACCTCCCATAGGATGCATATATTAAGTATCTCTCAACTGAAGAAGTGGTTAAAGCAGTGTAGCGAAGCGCACGGGTTAAGCTAGTATTTTATATATTTTACTTGCTCAAACAGTAATTAAACTTCTTTACAGAAGTCCTATATTCATAAAATTAAAGGTGTTTCTTTAGATGTTGGCAGTGTTATTAGTGCATCGTTTGCAGATGATTTGCTATATAAATATAATTGGGATGGAAGGTGGGGAAAACTTCCGTTGTCAAATCTCACGCTGCTAAATGAAATTGTAAGAGGTATGTACAGACATTAAATAATTTTAGTCTTTGAATATTTAACATTTCTGTCTTTCTTTTTACTTCATATTTTAGATGTTTTTCAGAACCTAGGAGCCGGGGAGTATGAAAAAAGTATAAGAAAAGCGGTTGAACGTGCCCACCATAGGGTAAAGCAACAAAAATACATAAAAGAAAAAGGGGTTAATAAATAAAATGACGACAATTTTTTTAATTTAAACTAAAATAATCAATCTAAAAGAGAAAAAAAAATCAAAAAATAAGCGTGACCAATAAATTGGTAAAAGTTTAGCTTTATTTTTAACACTTTTTATTGACTGAACTTTATTTGTAAGAAGGTGCTTGTTTAATGTAATTAAGAAACTGTTGAATGATGTTTGATCCAGCAAACGTTTTCGAATGCAAACAAAACATAATTAATTTAAAAAATTTAGTTAAAAAAAAAAATATTTATTTATTTAAGTTATTTTGGAAACCAAAAAAAGATTGAATTTTATTTTAAATAAAGACAAAAATTTGTATGAGAATTGAATGAGATGAATCGTGTTTTATTTAAGCTAAAAAGTACGTCAACAGTGACGAATATATGCATCAGTACTGACTAGTCAGCTGTGGCCGGTATATGCGTCAGTACTGACTGGTCAGTACTGACTGGTCAGCTGTGTCCGTTATATGCATCAGTACTGACTAGTCAGCTGTGTCCGGTTTATACATCAGTACTGATATGTAAAGAGTATAAGAGTAAACAGCTCAGATATATGTTTTATCTACCACAAAATTCATAGGTTAAAGAAGGATGCAAAATCACACGTACACAAAAGTTTAGGTCATTTTTTTCACGTTGGCCTTAAGAAAATGATAGAAACTTTGTTCTACGCGATGACCGATATCTCTATCAGCAATGTGGGTCATATGATAGGTCAAATGACCGTCACTATTCTTGTAGGGTCTTAAAAAATCACCCGATACATACATAACTTTTGAGCACTCAATAATCTTGAGCAACCTACATATAGTTGTCGATATGAAAAGCAATGAATGGGCGCCTAAATATATTCCAGCCAATGGACCATACGCAATACGAAAAAGTACAAAAAGTACCAATTTGATCCATTTTTTACCCCTTAAAAAGTGCCGTATAGTTTGTACTTTTTATACCAAATGCAACGAAGTACTAAAAGTACGAGCTTTGACTCATTTTATTCCCCCAGAAAGTACTCTGTACGTTAATTTAGGTTATGTTTTATATGAATACCAAATTTTTCGAAGAGATAAAAAGTAACAGTTTTATCCCAATTTTATCCCTTAAAAAATACCGTATATTTTGATCTCGACCATATGCAATCTGTATACCAAATTTATCCAAAAGAGAAAAAGTAAAACATTTTTCGTTTTAACCTCTTAAAATATACCCCACTTAAATCTGGACAATATCTCTAGCCAAATTTTTTGAAAATAAAAAAGTACCAAAACTAAAAGAGAAAAAGTGTTAAAAGTTGCCAAAAAAAGAAGCAACATTTCTTAAAAATATATATACAAGGTAGATCAAAAAAGACCTACCCCCACCCATGTTTTATTTTGTAACTAGCTTTTACCCGTGACGTCGTTCACTTTAAGATTTAAAGAAATGGGGTTATCCAGTAAAATATTTACAGAAAATTTATTTTGTTTTCTACGTCATTACTTATTTTATGTTAAAATATGTCTATAAACAACATTTTAAGATTTGTTATATTCCGCTAATATAATGGGTGATTTTTTAGCTATTATCTTTTTGGCAGCACTGGTTTAAACAGCTGACGCACGTTTCGTGTTTTGTTTCACTGTCAAACATCTTCAGTTTGGTCTATAATTTAACCATGAATCGTCTTACGAACAACGCTTGCAAATTATTGAATTTTATTATCAAAATGCGTGCTCTGTTAAGAAAATTCATCGCGCGCATCTTGTGTTCAGCGACGAAACTCATTTTTGGCTCAATGGGTAAGTTAATAAGCCGAATTGTCGATTTTGGAGTGAAGATCAGCCAGAAGCATTGCAAGAGCTATTTATGCATCGAGAAAAAGTCACAGTTTGGTGCGGTTTATGGGCTGGTGGCATCATTGGACCGTACTTCTTCCAAGATGATGCGAATCGTAACGTAACTGTGAATGGTGAGCGCTACCGTGAGATGATGTCAAACTTTTTTTTGCCCAAAATGCAAGAGATTGACTCGCACGACATGTGGTTTCAACAAGACGGTGCCACATGCCACACAGCACGCTTAACAATGGACTTATTGAGAGGCGAGTTCGGTGAACATTTTATTTCACGTTCGGGACCGGTCAATTGGCCGCCTAGATCGTGCGATTTAACGTCTTTAGACTATTTTTTGTGCGGCTACGTTAAAGCTCATGTCTATACACACATGCCCGCTTCAATTGACGCATTGGAAGAAAACATTGAAGCATTTATTCGTGAGATACCGGCCGAAATGTTGGAAACAGAATGCCAACATTGGACTAAGCGGATGGACCATTTGAGGCGCAATCACGGTCAACATTTGCATGAAATAATCTTCAAACATTTAATTATATGGACCGTACTATCGATTCAAATAAAGATTTCATGCATTTTTCTGAATTTTATGAGTTTTTTTTTACAACTTTCCTATAGCTCCCCTACAAGAAATGGATGACCGAAACTAATACACACGCACTATTTTTGTTTGTTTTTATTGTTACAACTGGCGTTGCCACTCGTGTGCGTTTGTATACCAAATTAGGAATATTTTGCAAAGCCCAAATTTTATTAATCTTTTCTTCTTATTTTTATATATACTTAATAATATGTTGAATATATCTGTTAATACGTTTCATAAATTTTAATAATTATAAGAATTTAGCTAAATTTGTATTAATTATTTAAAAAAAAAAGTGGTGGAATTTTGGGAATTGCTGTTGTTAAAAACATTTTAGGAAGAAATGTTTGCTAGTGGCAACGCTAATTACTCCAGGAATGACATGCGTATGTAAGAGTGAAACAACGAATGTATGTTAGACAGTTTCATTTTTGAATGGAATGTGTAAAATATGTAAAAAATTCAAGATTAATTTTAAAAGTGAAAGGAATTTTATGAAATTGTGACGTGCGCCCATTATATTATTTAAAATAAATATAAAAAAAGTGAAATAAAAATTGACAGTGACAATAAAGAGTGATAAAAAATAATATTTGCCTTGACAGAAAGCAAGAATTGAGTGACAATAAAAATAACACAAATACCTATTAAAAAATAAAAAAGTGACAATAAGATAGAAAATACCTATTAAGAAATTAAATTAAATAATAAAAGTATACTTTTTGTGATAAGATAACTATGAAAAAAAGACGTTTGCAAAATTGTCTATCATTGGAAAAAAAGACATTTGAGTCCAATATTAAAATGTATAGAAGGTTAATAGAAAACGAAGATAGTGCACGAAGTGAAAGATCTAATATACAACCTGTTCCATCAATAAGCTAAAATTCTAATGGAGTGTAAAGTAGGCATAAAAAAAGCCCAAGAGTACCTCTGCCGCATGACAGGAGAGACTTCTGATCAAGGGCTTGATGAGACCGCCAGCATGCTCCCCTTGCGGACCACAACAGCAGTGCAAGAAATAGAGGAGAAGCTAGACTCCGATTACGCTCAGGCCATGGTAACAAACAGTAATTCAACTTCTTTACAGAAGTCCTATATTCATAAAATTAAAGGTGTTTCTTTAGATGTTGGCAGTGTTATTCGTGCATTGTTTGCAGATGATTTGCTATATAAATATAATTGGGATGGAAGGTGGGGAAAACCTCCGTTGTCAAATCTCACGCTGCTAAATAAAATTGTAAGAGGTATGTACAGACATTAAATAATTTTGGTCTTTGAATATTTAACATTTCTGTCTTTTTTTTTACTTCATATTTTAGATGTTTTTCAGAACCTAGGAGCCGGGGAGTATGAAAAAAGTATAAGAAAAGCGGTTGAACGTGCCCACCATAGGGTAAAGCAACAAAAATACATAAAAGAAAAAGGGGTTAATAAATAAAATGACGACAATTTTTTTAATTTAAACTAAAATAATCAATCTAAAAGAGAAAAAAAATCAAAAAATAAGCGTGACCAATAAATTGGTAAAAGTTTAGCTTTATTTTTAACACTTTTTATTGACTGAACTTTATTTGTAAGAAGGTGCTTGTTTAATGTAATTAAGAAACTGTTGAATGATGTTTGATCCAGCAAACGTTTTCGAATGCAAACAAAACATAATTAATTTAAAAAATTTAGTTAAAAAAAAAAAAATATTTATTTATTTAAGTTATTTTGGAAACCAAAAAAATATTGAATTTTATTTTAAATAAAGACAAAAATTTGTATGAGAATTGAATGAGATGTTTTATTTTAATCGTGTTTTATTTAAGCTAAAAAGTACGTCAACAGTGACGAATATATGAATCAGTACTGACTAGTCAGCTGTGGCCGGTATATGCGTCAGTACTGACCAGTCAATACTGACTGGTCAGCTGTGTCCGTTATATGCATCAGTACTGACTAGTCAGCTGTGTCCGGTTTATACATCAGTACTGATATGTAAAGAGTATAAGAGTAAACAGCTCAGATATATGTTTTATCTACCACAAAATTCATAGGTTAAAGAAGGATGCAAAATCACACGTACACAAAAGTTTAGGTCATTTTTTTCACGTTGGCCTTAAGAAAATGATAGAAACTTTGTTCTACGCGATGACCGATATCTCTATCAGCAATGTGGGTCATATGATAGGTCAAATGACCGTCACTATTCTTGTAGGGTCTTAAAAAATCACCCGATACATACATAACTTTTGAGCACTCAATAATCTTGAGCAACCTACATATAGTTGTCGATATGAAAAGCAATGAATGGGCGCCTAAATATATTCCAGCCAATGGACCATACGCATTCCGAAAAAGTACAAAAAGTACCAATTTGATCCATTTTTTACCCCTTAAAAAGTGCCGTATATTTTGTACTTTTTATACCAAATGCAACGAAGTACTAAAAGTACGAGCTTTGACTCATTTTATTCCCCCAGAAAGTACTCTGTACGTTAATTTAGGTTATGTTTTATATGAATACCAAATTTTTCGAAGAGATAAAAAGTAACAGTTTTATCCCAATTTTATCCCTTAAAAAATACCGTATATTTTGATCTCGACCATATGCAATCTGTATACCAAATTTATCCAAAAGAGAAAAAGTAAAACATTTTTCGTTTTAACCTCTTAAAATATACCCCACTTAAATCTGGACAATATCTCTAGCCAAATTTTTTGAAAATAAAAAAGTACCAAAACTAAAAGAGAAAAAGTGTTAAAAGTTGCCAAAAAAAGAAGCAACATTTCTTAAAAATATATATACAAGGTAGATCAAAAAAGACCTACCCCCACCCATGTTTTATTTTGTAACTAGCTTTTACCCGTGACGTCGTTCACTTTAAGATTTAAAGAAATGGGGTTATCCAGTAAAATATTTACAGAAAATTTATTTTGTTTTCTACGTCATTACTTATTTTATGTTAAAATATGTCTATAAACAACATTTTAAGATTTGTTATATTCCGCTAATATAATGGGTGATTTTTTAGCTATTATCTTTTTGGCAGCACTGGTTTAAACAGCTGACGCACGTTTCGTGTTTTGTTTCACTGTCAAACATCTTCAGTTTGGTCTATAATTTAACCATGAATCGTCTTACAAACGAACAACGCTTGCAAATTATTGAATTTTATTATCAAAATGCGTGCTCTGTTAAGAAAATTCATCGCGCGCTTCTTGTGTTCAGCGACGAAACTCATTTTTGGCTCAATGGGTAAGTTAATAAGCCGAATTGTCGATTTTGGAGTGAAGATCAGCCAGAAGCATTGCAAGAGCTATTTATGCATCGAGAAAAAGTCACAGTTTGGTGCGGTTTATGGGCTGGTGGCATCATTGGACCGTACTTCTTCCAAGATGATGCGAATCGTAACGTAACTGTGAATGGTGAGCGCTACCGTGAGATGATATCCAACTTTTTTTTGCCCAAAATGCAAGAGCTTGACTCGCACGACATGTGGTTTCAACAAGACGGTGCCACATGCCACACAGCACGCTTAACAATGGACTTATTGAGAGGCGAGTTCGGTGAACATTTTATTTCACGTTCGGGACCGGTCAATTGGCCGCCTAGATCGTGCGATTTAACGTCTTTAGACTATTTTTTGTGCGGCTACGTTAAAGCTCATGTTTATACACACATGCCCGCTTCAATTGACGCATTGGAAGAAAACATTGAAGCATTTATTCGTGAGATACCGGCCGAAATGTTGGAAACAGAATGCCAACATTGGACTAAGCGGATGGACCATTTGAGGCGCAATCACGGTCAACATTTGCATGAAATAATCTTCAAACATTTAATTATATGGACCGTACTATCGATTCAAATAAAGATTTCATGCATTTTTCTGAATTTTATGAGTTTTTTTTTACAACTTTCCTATAGCTCCCCTACAAGAAATGGATGACCGAAACTAATACACACGCACTATTTTTGTTTGTTTTTATTGTTACAACTGGCGTTGCCACTCGTGTGCGTTTGTATACCAAATTAGGAATATTTTGCAAAGCCCAAATTTTATTAATCTTTTCTTCTTATTTTTATATATACTTAATAATATGTTGAATATATCTGTTAATACGTTTCATAAATTTTAATAATTATAAGAATTTAGCTAAATTTGTATTAATTATTTAAAAAAAAAAGTGGTGCAATTTTGGGAATTGCTGTTGTTAAAAATATTTTAGGAAGAAATGTTTGCTAGCGGCAACGCTAATTACTCCAGGAATGAAATGCGTATGTAAGAGTGAAACAACGAATGTATGTTAGACAGTTTCATTTTTGAATGGAATGTGTAAAATATGTAAAAAATTCAAGATTAATTTTAAAAGTGAAAGGAATTTTATGAAATTGTGACGTGCGCCCATTATATTATTTAAAATAAATATAAAAAAAGTGAAATAAAAATTGACAGTGACAATAAAGAGTGATAAAAAATAATATTTGCCTTGACTGAAAGCAAGAATTGAGTGACAATAAAAATAACACAAATACCTATTAAAAAATAAAAAAGTGACAATAAGATAGAAAATACCTATTAAGAAATTAAATTAAATAATAAAAGTATACTTTTTGTGATAAAAGATAACTATGAAAAAAAGACGTTTGCAAAATTGTCTATCATTGGAAAAAAAGACATTTGAGTCCAATATTAAAATGTATAGAAGGTTAATAGAAAACGAAGATAGTGCACGAAGTGAAAGATCTAATATACAACCTGTTCCATCAATAAGCTAAAATTCTAATGGAGTGTAAAGTAGGCATAAAAAAAGCCCAAGAGTACCTCCGCCGCATGACAGGAGAGACTTCTGATCAAGGGCTTGATGAGACCGCCAGCATGCTCCCCTTGCGGACCACAACAGCAGTGCAAGAAATAGAGGAGAAGCTAGACTCCGATTACGCTCTGGCCATGGTAACAATCACAATATTTTATATATTTTACTTGCTCAAACAGTAATTCAACTTCTTTACAGAAGTCCTATATTCATAAAATTAAAGGTGTTTCTTTAGATGTTGGCAGTGTTATTCGTGCATTGTTTGCAGATGATTTGCTATATAAATATAATTGGGATGGAAGGTGGGGAAAACTTCCGTTGTCAAATCTCACGCTGCTAAATAAAATTGTAAGAGGTATGTACAGACATTAAATAATTTTAGTCTTTGAATATTTAACATTTCTGTCTTTTTTTTTACTTCATATTTTAGATGTTTTTCAGAACCTAGGAGCCGGGGAGTATGAAAAAAGTATAAGAAAAGCGGTTGAACGTGCCCACCATAGGGTAAAGCAACAAAAATACATAAAAGAAAAAGGGGTTAATAAATAAAATGACGACAATTTTTTTAATTTAAACTAAAATAATCAATCTAAAAGAGAAAAAAAATCAAAAAATAAGCGTGACCAATAAATTGGTAAAAGTTTAGCTTTATTTTTAACACTTTTTATTGACTGAACTTTATTTGTAAGAAGGTGCTTGTTTAATGTAATTAAGAAACTGTTGAATGATGTTTGATCCAGCAAACGTTTTCGAATGCAAACAAAACATAATTAATTTAAAAAATTTAGTTAAAAAAAAAAAAATATTTATTTATTTAAGTTATTTTGGAAACCAAAAAAATATTGAATTTTATTTTAAATAAAGACAAAAATTTGTATGAGATGTTTTATTTTAATCGTGTTTTATTTAAGCTAAAAAGTACGTCAACAGTGACGAATATATGAATCAGTACTGACTAGTCAGCTGTGGCCGGTATATGCGTCAGTACTGACCAGTCAATACTGACTGGTCAGCTGTGTCCGTTATATGCATCAGTACTGACTAGTCAGCTGTGTCCGGTTTATACATCAGTACTGATATGTAAAGAGTATAAGAGTAAACAGCTCAGATATATGTTTTATCTACCACAAAATTCATAGGTTAAAGAAGGATGCAAAATCACACGTACACAAAAGTTTAGGTCATTTTTTTCACGTTGGCCTTAAGAAAATGATAGAAACTTTGTTCTACGCGATGACCGATATCTCTATCAGCAATGTCGGTCATATGATAGGTCAAATGACCGTCACTATTCTTGTAGGGTCTTAAAAAATCACCCGATACATACATAACTTTTGAGCACTCAATAATCTTGAGCAACCTACATATAGTTGTCGATATGAAAAGCAATGAATGGGCGCCTAAATATATTCCAGCCAATGGACCATACGCAATCCGAAAAAGTACAAAAAGTACCAATTTGATCCATTTTTTACCCCTTAAAAAGTGCCGTATATTTTGTACTTTTTATACCAAATGCAACGAAGTACTAAAAGTACGAGCTTTGACTCATTTTATTCCCCCAGAAAGTACTCTGTACGTTAATTTAGGTTATGTTTTACATGAATACCAAATTTTTCGAAGAGATAAAAAGTAACAGTTTTATCCCAATTTTATCCCTTAAAAAATACCGTATATTTTGATCTCGACCATATGCAATCTGTATACCAAATTTATCCAAAAGAGAAAAAGTATCAAAAGTAAAACATTTTTCGTTTTAACCTCTTAAAATATACCCCACTTAAATCTGGACAATATCTCTAGCCAAATTTTTTGAAAATAAAAAAGTACCAAAACTAAAATAGAAAAAGTGTTAAAAGTTGCCAAAAAAAGAAGCAACATTTCTTAAAAATGTATATACAAGGTAGATCAAAAAAGACCTACCCCCTCCCATGTTTTATTTTGTAACTAGCTTTTACCCGTGACGTCGTTTACTTTAAGATTTAAAGAAATGGGGTTATCCAGTAAAATATTTACAGAAAATTTATTTTGTTTTCTACGTCTATACTTATTTTATGTTAAAATATGTCTATAAGCAACATTTTAAGATTTGTTATATTCCGCTAATATAATGATTTTTTAGCTATTATCTTTTTGGCAGCACTGGTTTAAACAGCTGACGCACGTTTCGTGTTTTGTTTCACTGTCAAACATCTTCAGTTTGGTCTATAATTTAACCATGAATCGTCTTACAAACGAACAACGCTTGCAAATTATTGAATTTTATTATCAAAATGCGTGCTCTGTTAAGAAAATTCATCGCGCGCTTCTTGTGTTCAGCGACGAAGCTAATTTTTGGCTCAATGGGTAAGTTAATAAGCCGAATTGTCGATTTTGGAGTGAAGATCAGCCAGAAGCATTGCAAGAGCTATTTATGCATCGAGAAAAAGTCACAGTTTGGTGCGGTTTATGGGCTGGTGGCATCATTGGACCGTACTTCTTCCAAGATGATGCGAATCGTAACGTAACTGTGAATGGTGAGCGCTACCGTGAGATGATATCCAACTTTTTTTTGTCCAAAATGCAAGAGCTTGACTTGCACGACATGTGGTTTCAACAAGACGGTGCCACATGCCACACAGCACGCTTAACAATGGACTTATTGAGAGGCGAGTTCGGTGAACATTTTATTTCACGTTCGGGACCGGTCAATTGGCCGCCTAGATCGTGCGATTTAACGTCTTTAGACTATTTTTTGTGGGGCTACGTTAAAGCTCATGTCTATACACACATGCCCGCTTCAATTGACGCATTGGAAGACAACATTGAAGCATTTATTCGTGAGATACCGGCCGAAATGTTGGAAACAGAATGCCAACATTGGACTAAGCGGATGGACCATTTGAGGAGCAATCACGGTCAACATTTGCATGAAATAATCTTCAAACATTTAATTATATGGACCGTACTATCGATTCAAATAAAGATTTCATGCATTTTTCTGAATTTTATGAGTTTTTTTTACAACTTTCCTATAGCTCCCCTACAAGAAATGGATGACCGAAACTAATACACACGCACTATTTTTGTTTGTTTTTATTGTTACAACTGGCGTTGCCACTCGTGTGCGTTAATACGTTTCATAAATTTTAATAATTATAAGAATTTAGCTAAATTTGTATTAATTATTTTAAAAAAAAGTGGTGGAATTTTGGGAATTGCTGTTGTTAAAAACATTTTAGGAAGAAATGTTTGCTACTGGCAACGCTAATTACTCCAGGAATGAAATGCGTATGTAAGAGTGAAACAACGAATGTACGTTAGACAGTTTCATTTTTGAATGGAATGTGTAAAATATGTAAAAAATTCAAGATTAATTTTAAAAGCGAAAGGAATTTTATGAAATTGTGACGTGCGCCCATTATATTATTTAAAATAAATATAAAAAAAGTGAAATAAAAATTGACAGTGACAATAAAGAGTGATAAAAAATAATATTTGCCTTGACAGAAAGCAAGAATTGAGTGACAATAAAAATAACACAAATACCTATTAAAAAATAAAAAAGTGACAATAAGATAGAAAATACCTATTAAGAAATTAAATTAAATAATAAAAGTATACTTTTTGTGATAAAAGATTACTATGAAAAAAAGACGTTTGCAAAATTGTCTATCATTGGAAAAAAGACATTTGAGTCCAAAATTAAAATGTATAGAAGGTTAATAGAAAACGAAGATAGTGCACGAAGTGAAAGATCTAATATACAACCTGTTCCATCAATAAGCTAAAATTCTAATGGAGTGTAAAGTAGGCATAAAAAAAAGCCCAAGAGTACCTCCGCCGCATGACAGGAGAGACTTCTGATCAAGGGCTTGATGAGAACGCCAGCATGCTCCCCTTGCGGACCACAACAGCAGTGCAAGAAATAGAGGAGAAGCTAGACTCCGATTACGCTCAGGCCATGGTAACAATCACAATATTTTATATATTTTACTTGCTCAAACAGTAATTCAACTTCTTTACAGAAGTCCTATATTCATAAAATTAAAGGTGTTTCTTTAGATGTTGGCAGTGTTATTCGTGCATTGTTTGCAAATGATTTGCTATATAAATATAATTGGGATGGAAGGTGGGGGAAACTTCCGTTGTCAAATCTCACGATGCTAAATAAAATTGTAAGAGGTATGTACAGACATTAAATAATTTTAGTCTTTGAATATTTAACATTTCTGTCTTTTTTTTACTTCATATTTTAGATGTTTTTCAGAACCTAGGAGCCGGGGAGTATGAAAAAAGTATAAGAAAAGCGGTTGAACGTGCCCACCATAGGGTAAAGCAACAAAAATACATAAAAGAAAAAGGGGTTAATAAATAAAATGACGACAATGTTTTTAATTTAAACTAAAATAATCAATCTACCAATAAATTGGTAAAAGTTTAGCTTTATTTTTAACACTTTTTATTGACTGAACTTTATTTGAAAGAAGGTGCTTGTTTAATGTAATTAAGAAACTGTTGAATGATGTTTGATCCAGCAAACGTTTTCGAATGCAAACAAAACATAATTAATTTAAAAAATTTAGTTAAAAAAAAAAATATTTATTTATTTAAGTTATTTTGAAAACCAAAAAAATATTGAATTTTATTTTAAATAAAGACAAAAATTTGTATGAGAATTGAATGAGATGAATCGTGTTTTATTTAAGCTAAAAAGTACGTCAACAGTGACGAATATATGCATCAGTACTGACTAGTCAGCTGTGGCCGGTATATGCGTCAGTACTGATTGGTCAGCTGTGTCCGTTATATGCATCAGTACTGACTAGTCAGCTGTGTCCGGTTTATACATCAGTACTGATATGTAAAGAGTATAAGAGTAAACAGCTCAGATATATGTTTTATATACCACAAAATTCATAGGTTAAAGAAGGATGCAAAATCACACGTACACAAAAGTTTAGGTCATTTTGTTCACGTTGGCCTTAAGAAAATGATAGAAACTTTGTTCTACGCGATGACCGATATCTCTATCAGCAATGTCGGTCATATGATAGGTCAAATGACCGTCACTATTCTTGTAGGGTCTTAAAAAATCACCCGATACATACATAACTTTTGAGCACTCAATAATCTTGAGCAACCTACATATAGTTGTCGATATGAAAAGCAATGAATGGGCGCCTAAATATATTCCAGCCAATGGACCATACGCAATCCGAAAAAGTACAAAAAGTACCAATTTGATCCATTTTTTACCCCTTAAAAAGTGCCGTATATTTTGTACTTTTTATACCAAATGCAACGAAGTACTAAAAGTACGAGCTTTGACTCATTTTATTCCCCCAGAAAGTACTCTGTACGTTAATTTAGGTTATGTTTTATATGAATACCAAATTTTTCGAAGAGATAAAAAGTAACAGTTCTATCCCTTAAAAAATACCGTATATTTTGATCTCGACCATATGCAATCTGTATACCAAATTTATCCAAAAGAGAAAAAGTATCAAAAGTAAAACATTTTTCGTTTTAACCTCTTAAAATATACCCCACTTAAATCTGGACAATATCTCTAGCCAAATTTTTTGAAAATAAAAAAGTACCAAAACTAAAAGAGAAAAAGTGTTAAAAGTTGCCAAAAAAAGAAGCAACATTTCTTAAAAATATATATACAAGGTAGATGAAAAAAGACCTACCCCCACCCATGTTTTATTTTGTAACTAGCTTTTACCCGTGACGTCGTTCACTTTAAGATTTAAAGAAATGGGGTTATCCAGTAAAATATTTACAGAAAATTTATTTTGTTTTCTACGTCATTACTTATTTTATGTTAAAATATGTCTATAAACAACATTTTAAGATTTGTTATATTCCGCTAATATAATGGGTGATTTTTTAGCTATTATCTTTTTGGCAGCACTGGTTTAAACAGCTGACGCACGTTTCGTGTTTTGTTTCACTGTCAAACATCTTCAGTTTGGTCTATAATTTAACCATGAATCGTCTTACAAACGAACAACGCTTGCAAATTATTGAATTTTATTATCAAAATGCGTGCTCTGTTAAGAAAATTCATCGCGCGCTTCTTGTGTTCAGCGACGAAGCTCATTTTTGGCTCAATGGGTAAGTTAATAAGCCGAATTGTCGATTTTGGAGTGAAGATCAGCCAGAAGCATTGCAAGAGCTATTTATGCATCGAGAAAAAGTCACAGTTTGGTGCGGTTTATGGGCTGGTGGCATCATTGGACCGTTCCAAGATGATGCGAATCGTAACGTAACTGTGAATGGTGAGCGCTACCGTGAGATGATATCCAACTTTTTTTTGCCCAAAATGCAAGAGCTTGACTTGCACGACATGTGGTTTCAACAAGACGGTGCCACATGCCACACAGCACGCTTAACAATGGACTTATTGAGAGGCGAGTTCGGTGAACATTTTATTTCACGTTCGGGACCGGTCAATTGGCCGCCTAGATCGTGCGATTTAACGTCTTTAGACTATTTTTTGTGGGGCTACGTTAAAGCTCATGTCTATACAAACATGCCCGCTTCAATTGACGCATTGGAAGACAACATTGAAGCATTTATTCGTGAGATACCGGCCGAAATGTTGGAAACAGAATGCCAACATTGGACTAAGCGGATGGACCATTTGAGGCGCAATCACGGTCAACATTTGCATGAAATAATCTTCATACATTTAATTATATGGACCGTACTATCGATTCAAATAAAGATTTCATGCATTTTTCTGAATTTTATGAGTTTTTTTTACAACTTTCCTATAGCTCCCCTACAAGAAATGGATGACCGAAACTAATACACACGCACTATTTTTATTTGTTTTTATTGTTACAAGTGGCGTTGCCACTCGTGTGCGTTTGTATACCAAATTAGGAATATTTTGCAAAGCCCAAATTTTATTAATCTTTTCTTCTTATTTTTATATATACTTAATAATATTGTTACGTTACTGCCTTTCAATAACGTTTTGGTTTATTTCCTTAATAATAAACCGTTTTGAGTTCTTTTATTGCAATTCAAATAAACCAAATAAACACAACACTTTAATGTATAACACTTATTTATTAAGAACTTAGTCACTTTAACAACCGTAATTTATAGCTTTTATTTACAACTCACTATTGTAATCAACACACTTCAAACGTTTATAGTTTTCTCCGCGTGATGCGCTCTTAACTCGACAAAGTCTGAACTAATACTGTTTTTTGATGCTAGCCGCCGCAAGTATTTATACTGTAATTCAGCCATCTAGAACATTCGAAATGTTTCTCGAAGGTTCGAGGCTTTACTTATTCACCACTCTATCGTCAATTATGATTTATGGCGGCAATTATGTTTACATAATTTCACCACTTATACTAAAGCTTTTTTAACGGTCATATCTAGGGCTTTCTGCACATTGGGATTGAAGTGTACTAAATTATAACAAACTTTAATAACAATGTAAACTAATAAAATAACTAACAAATACTTAATAACTAATCAATACAAGATAAATAATAATTACAACTAATTCTTAAACAATAATTACAACTAACTAAAGTTACTTTCGTAACACTGCCCCCCACTTAAGCCTGTTCGTCCCGAATAGGCTCAAAATCACCTCTTCCAAAAGGGGTTAATCGTTCCAAATGAACAACTTTCATTTTAGCTCTTGGACTTTTGTATTTCTGTATTCGGTATACAACATCACTTAATTTCTTTATCACCTTATGTGGTCCATTCCAATGTAGTTATGGCTTGGCAACTAATCTTTCCTTTGGTTGCTGATTCATTGGCAAGATCAACTGGCCCTTCTTAGATCCTTCAGAATACACCACCCGATCATTTCTGGACAACCTTCTATAGCCACGCACGGACTTTC
Source organism: Pollenia angustigena (assembly GCA_930367215.1). Taxonomy (NCBI): domain Eukaryota; kingdom Metazoa; phylum Arthropoda; class Insecta; order Diptera; family Polleniidae; genus Pollenia; species Pollenia angustigena. The sequence continues at coordinate 129,118,354 of OV884058.1, forward strand.
TATGCTTATCTTCCGGTATAGGTAGTGCCTTACAATGGCACTGCGGAAGTGACGCACAACCTCTGTTTATTGTGCTCCTGACTGCCACACGCTTTGGGCAGTTTCCCTTAAAATTTTGCCTTCCACCTATACTATTGGCCCTTATAGCCTTAGCCGATACGGGTTCAAATCTTTTCGCTGTTACCCAGTCTTTACTGGGCTCTACCTGCAACGAGCGACCTTCACTGATGCATTCCCTTCTATCTGCCTCCGTCCAGTGCCTGGCTTCCAATCTGCTAAGCTGTCTTACATGAGCAACCGCTTTTTCACGTTTTTCAACATTCCTGTAAGGTGACGATTCCAGACGAATACAAGCGAGAAGCTGTCCTACACGAGCCTCACTTTCATACCCAACATTCAGGGGTATTTCATAATCAAACAAATACATGATTTGTTTTCCCATATTCAGACTTATGTTATGACTAATCATAAAATCTGCGCCAATCAGTACTTCGTCTACAATGTCGGCCACAATAAACTCATGAAAATTGACAACATTGGCAATTCTTAACACCACACGTGTTTTGCCGTAGACAGTAGCAGGCTCACCTGTAGCTGTTCGCAAGCTCACTCCGCTTAGTGGTTCGACAGCTCCCGTTACCAAGTCAGGCCTTATAATTGAAAATCCTGCACCAGTGTCGATAGTCAAAATTCGCTTTTTACCATCGATGTAGCCAAATGTCGTAATACTTTTATATCTCTTTGGCACTACTAAATTTATTACCGAGTCCTCAGATGCGAAAGGTAGCACTCCCTCCATACTTAACGGCGCCTCCTGTGATGACTGATGACTAGGCCGTTGGTTGTTTCTCGGCGGCGAAGCAGATCTTGAAATTCTTTCTGGTGCTTTGCAGTTACGCTGTATGTGCCCAACCTTACCGCAGTTATAGCATTTCAATTTGTTTTTGCCCAGCTTCTCACTTAACACCCGCAAAACTGGAGGCTTATTCTGAATTGCGATGCGAAAATCAATGCGATGCGAAAATGCATAAATGCGAACAATTGCTATTCTGTATTGCGATATTCGCAAAGTTTTTTTTTAATCGCATTTCAAATGCGAAAAGGTGACAAGTCGGTATTCTACATTGCGAAAACAAATGTCAAATTCGCAAAATTTATTCGACAACAAAATAGCATTCGCAAAGTACAAACATGTTATGAAAGATAATATTTTATTTATTTATTTATCATATATTTAATTCAGGGAAGCAAGCAATAAGACCACCAAACCGCGTCAATTTGAAATAATGATAGAATTTATGAATAAGCACCAAATGCACGTCAGTTGGCAAATACTTTGTGGCAAACGTTAACTGAAGAACTAAATATCAATGGACCATCTATTATAGAAGCTGCAGGATGGAAAAAGTATGAAATATATAAACCAGTTAAAAAATATTTGACTTCAACCTTAATTTTAATAGGTTTAAGCCGATTTTAAAGTACACACAAAACATTTTCATTTTATTCGTCGTCGAACCACAGTGCCACAAAATCCATTTTTATTATTTTTTTTTTTTTTACAGAATGTCCTAAATAAATTATTTAAACAATTTTCACAGCGAAGCACAAACAATTAATTTATTTTTTTTTTTTGATGTTTATTGACACTGACGTATATTTGAGCAGCGTTGCCACAATTTGAAATAAATTGCGAATGCGATTGCGAAAGTCTAACATAATACCAATTTTCTTTCGCATCGCATTTCATTTTCGCATCGCATTGATTTTCGCATCGCAATTCAGAATAAGCCTCCTGCTTCTTTAAGGCTTTTTAATTCCTTCATGATATCTCTATCATCATCAGCAACAACATCGAGCCTTTGCACCTTATACGACTTCTGCTTTGCAACTATTCTTGCGGTTTCCTGAGCCAGGGCAAATGAAACAGTTTCTGCAAAGGTTGGTTTTTGTGATGCACATACCGCAAGTTTAACATCAGCATCACGAATGCCGTTTACAAATGCCTCAGTTTTAAAATGATCCAAAAAGGGATGATTCTCACCAGGATAAGTTAGCTGTACCAACCGCTCAATCTCCATTGCGAAGTCCTGTAAGGTTTCGTTTGCCTTCTGCACTCTGCCACGCAACTCCATTTTGTAAATTTCCTTTTTGTGTTCACCCCCATACTTACGTTGCAGTGCTACCATAATTTCATCATAATTGTTTCTGCTACTTACTGGTACACTTTCAAGCACTTCAGCCGCAGTCCCCTTTAAAGCAAGAATGAGCTCGATAGCTTTTTCCTCACTGTTCCATGCATTTCTGTTGGCAACTGCATCGAACTGGAACTTAAAAACATTTAATGGCACACTACCGTCAAAACTTGGGGCCTTAATTCTACTAGAAACTTCTGGAATAACTCGGACTGGTCCCTCTTGGCATTGAATGTTATTAACTTTTGCCTCCAGATGGTGTAGTTTTTCATCAAAAACCGTAACTTGTGTTTTTACATCCGTGACTTGAGTTTTTACATCAGACAGCTTCTGGTTAAATTATATTTCCATGTCATCTACTCTTTCATTTATGACAGTAGAAATCTCTTGAAGCTTCTCAAGTTTTTCATTAGTAGCCTGAAGCTTCTCGTTGGTTATTCTAGAATTCTCTTGAATTTCAGCCAGGATGGCGATCGAATTTTCCTTCATTTTTCTAGAATTTTCCTCTGACATCTTTCCATTTTTTCCGTTATAGCGCTGGAATTAACGTCCATTTTTCTAGAAGTTTCAGCTAGAATATCACTAGAATTTTCTTTTATCATCTGTACCATGCTTTTGGAATTATCGTCCATTTTTGCCATCATAGCGGCAAACATTGTGTTAAAATCCATACTGCTAGCAACTGCACGAGTACATACCTCAATTTCTTCTTCGTCCTCAAATTCGTAACTCGCAATGTCCATATTGCGTCGTTCGAATTCATCTAATAGTCTCTTCTGCAGCTCTGCTTTATTACCTGCAGTTGGCAAATCTAACTTGCCCAATTCTTTCTTGAGCTGTTCTACCTTAAGCTCTTCAAATTTCATGCTTGTCTATTTTTTTTTCACTTTTATTTATTTTATTTTGCAATTTCACTTCTGACACCAATTGTTACGTTACTGCCTTTCAATAACGTTTTGGTTTATTTCCTTAATAATAAACCGTTTCGAGTTCTTTTATTGCAATTCAAATAAAACAAATAAACACAACACTTTAATGTATAACACTTATTTATTAAGAACTTAGTCACTTTAACAACCGTAATTTATAGCTTTTATTTACAACTCACTATTGTAATCAACACACTTCAAACGTTTATAGTTTTCTCCGCGTGATGCGCTCTTAACTCGACAAAGTCTGAACTAATACTGTTTTTTGATGCTAGCCGCCGCAAGTATTTATACTGTAATTCAGCCATCTAGAACATTCGAAATGTTTCTCGAAGGTTCGAGGCTTTACTTATTCACCACTATATCGTCAATTATGATTTATGGCGGCAATTATGTTTACATAATTTCACCACTTATACTAAAGCTTTTTTAACGGTCATATCTAGGGCTTTCTGCACATTGGGATTGAAGTGTACTAAATTATAACAATTTTTAATAACAATGTAAACTAATAAAATAACTAACAAATACTTAATAACTAATCAATACAAGATAAATAATAATTACAACTAATTCTTAAACAATAATTACAACTAACTAAAGTTACTTTCGTAACAATATGTTGAATATATCTGTTAATACGTTTCATAAATTTTAATAATTATAAGAATTTAGCTAAATTTGTATTAATTATTTAAAAAAAAAGTGGTGGAATTTTGGGAATTGCTGTTGTTAAAAACATTTTAGGAAGAAATGTTTGCTAGTGGCAACGCTAATTACTCCAGGAATGAAATGCGTATGTAAGAGTGAAACAACGAATGTATGTTAGACAGTTTCATTTTTGAATGGAATGTGTAAAATATGTAAAAAATTCAAGATTAATTTTAAAAGCGAAAGGAATTTTATGAAATTGTGACGTGCGCCCATTATATTATTTAAAATAAATATAAAAAAAGTGAAATAAAAATTGACAGTGACAATAAAGAGTGATAAAAAATAATATTTGCCCTGACAGAAAGAAAGAATTGAGTGACAATAAAAATAACACAAATACCTATTAAAAAATAAAAAAGTGACAATAAGATAGAAAATACCTATTAAGAAATTAAATTAAATAATAAAAGTTTACTTTTTGTGATAAAAGATAACTATGAAAAAAAGACGTTTGCAAAATTGTCTATCATTGGAAAAAAAGACATTTGAGTCCAAAATTAAAATGTATAGAAGGTTAATAGAAAACGAAGATAGTGCACGAAGTGAAAGATCTAATATACAAACTGTTCCATCAATAAGCTAAAATTCTAATGGAGTGTAAAGTAGGCATACAAAAAGCCCAAGAGTACCTCTGCCGCATGACAGGAGAGACTTCTGATCAAGGGCTTGATGAGACCGCCAGCATGCTCCCCTTGCGGACCACAACAGCAGTGCAAGAAATAGAGGAGAAGCTAGACTCCGATTACGCTCAGGCCATGGTAACAATCACAATATTTTATATATTTTACTTGCTCAAACAGTAATTCAACTTCTTTACAGAAGTCCTATATTCATAAAATTAAAGGTGTTTCTTTAAATGGTGGCAGTGTTATTAGTGCATCGTTTGCAGATGATTTGCTATATAAATATAATTGGGATGGAAGGTGGGGAAAACTTCCGTTGTCAAATCTCACGCTGCTAAATAAAATTGTAAGAGGTATGTACAGACATTAAATAATTTTAGTCTTTGAATATTTAACATTTCTGTCTTTTTTTTTACTTCATATTTTAGATGTTTTTCAGAACCTAGGAGCCGGGGAGTATGAAAAAAGTATAAAAAAGCGGTTGAACGTGCCCACCATAGGGTAAAGCAACAAAAATACATAAAAGAAAAAGGGGTTCATAAATAAAATGACGACAATTTTTTTAATTTAAACTAAAATAATCAATCTAAAAGAGAAAAAAATCAAAAAATAAGCGTGACCAATAAATTGGTAAAAGTTTAGCTTTATTTTTAACACTTTTTATTGACTGAACTTTATTTGTAAGAAGGTGCTTGTTTAATGTAATTAAGAAACTGTTGAATGATGTTTGATCCAGCAAACGTTTTCGAATGCAAACAAAACATAATTAATTTAAAAAATTTAGTTAAAAAAAAAAAAATATTTATTTATTTAAGTTATTTTGAAAACCAAAAAAATATTGAATTTTATTTTAAATAAAGACAAAAATTTGTATGAGTATTGAATGAGATGAATCGTGTTTTATTTAAGCTAAAAAGTACGTCAACAGTGACGAATATATGCATCAGTACTGACTAGTCAGCGGTGGCCGGTATATGCGTCAGTACCGACTGGTCAGTACTGACTGGTCAGCTGTGTCCGTTATATGCATCAGTACTGACTAGTCAGCTGTGTCCGATTTATACATCAGTACTGATATGTAAAGAGTATAAGAGTAAACAGCTCAGATATATGTTTTATCTACCACAAAATTCATAGGTTAAAGAAGGATGCAAAATCACACGTACACAAAAGTTTAGGTCATTTTTTTCACGTTGGCCTTAAGAAAATGATAGAAACTTTGTTCTACGCCATGACCGATATCTCTATCAGAAATGTCGGTCATATGATAGGTCAAATGACCGTCACTATTCTTGTAGGGTCTTAAAAAATCACCCGATACATACATAACTTTTGAGCACTCAATAATCTTGAGCAACCTACATATAGTTGTCGATATGAAAAGCAATGAATGGGCGCCTAAATATATTCCAGCCAATGGACCAAACGCAATCCGAAAAAGTATAAAAAGTACCAATTTGATCCATTTTTTACCCCTTAAAAAGTGCCGTATATTTTGTACTTTTTATACCAAATGCAACGAAGTACTAAAAGTACGAGCTTTGACTCATTTTATTCCCCCAGAAAGTACTCTGTACGTTAATTTAGGTTATGTTTTATATGAATACCAAATTTTTCGAAGAGATAAAAAGTAACAGTTTTATCCCAATTTTATCCCTTAAAAAATACCGTATATTTTGATCTCGACCATATGCAATCTGTATACCAAATTTATCCAAAAGAGAAAAAGTATCAAAAGTAAAACATTTTTCGTTTTAACCTCTTAAAATATACCCCACTTAAATCTGGACAATATCTCTAGCCAAATTTTTTGAAAATAAAAAAGTACCAAAACTAAAAGAGAAAAAGTGTTAAAAGTTGCCAAAAAAAGAAGCAACATTTCTTAAAAATATATATACAAGGTAGATGAAAAAAGACCTACCCCCACCCATGTTTTATTTTGTAACTAGCTTTTACCCGTGACGTCGTTCACTTTAAGATTTAAAGAAATGGGGTTATCCAGTAAAATATTTACAGAAAATTTATTTTGTTTTCTACGTCATTACTTATTTTATGTTAAAATATGTCTATAAACAACATTTTAAGATTTGTTATATTCCGCTAATATAATGGGTGATTTTTTAGCTATTATCTTTTTGGCAGCACTGGTTTAAACAGCTGACGCACGTTTCGTGTTTTGTTTCACTGTCAAACATCTTCAGTTTGGTCTATAATTTAACCATGAATCGTCTTACAAACGAACAACGCTTGCAAATTATTGAATTTTATTATCAAAATGCGTGCTCTGTTAAGAAAATTCATCGCGCGCTTCTTGTGTTCAGCGACGAAGCTCATTTTTGGCTCAATGGGTAAGTTAATAAGCCGAATTGTCGATTTTGGAGTGAAGATCAGCCAGAAGCATTGCAAGAGCTATTTATGCATCGAGAAAAAGTCACAGTTTGGTGCGGTTTATGGGCTGGTGGCATCATTGGACCGTTCCAAGATGATGCGAATCGTAACGTAACTGTGAATGGTGAGCGCTACCGTGAGATGATATCCAACTTTTTTTTGCCCAAAATGCAAGAGCTTGACTTGCACGACATGTGGTTTCAACAAGACGGTGCCACATGCCACACAGCACGCTTAACAATGGACTTATTGAGAGGCGAGTTCGGTGAACATTTTATTTCACGTTCGGGACCGGTCAATTGGCCGCCTAGATCGTGCGATTTAACGTCTTTAGACTATTTTTTGTGGGGCTACGTTAAAGCTCATGTCTATACAAACATGCCCGCTTCAATTGACGCATTGGAAGACAACATTGAAGCATTTATTCGTGAGATACCGGCCGAAATGTTGGAAACAGAATGCCAACATTGGACTAAGCGGATGGACCATTTGAGGCGCAATCACGGTCAACATTTGCATGAAATAATCTTCATACATTTAATTATATGGACCGTACTATCGATTCAAATAAAGATTTCATGCATTTTTCTGAATTTTATGAGTTTTTTTTACAACTTTCCTATAGCTCCCCTACAAGAAATGGATGACCGAAACTAATACACACGCACTATTTTTATTTGTTTTTATTGTTACAAGTGGCGTTGCCACTCGTGTGCGTTTGTATACCAAATTAGGAATATTTTGCAAAGCCCAAATTTTATTAATCTTTTCTTCTTATTTTTATATACACTTAATAATATTGTTACGTTACTGCCTTTCAATAACGTTTTGGTTTATTTCCTTAATAATAAACCGTTTTGAGTTCTTTTATTGCAATTCAAATAAAACAAATAAACACAACACTTTAATGTATAACACTTATTTATTAAGAACTTAGTCACTTTAACAACCGTAATTTATAGCTTTTATTTACAACTCACTATTGTAATCAACACACTTCAAACGTTTATAGTTTTCTCCGCGTGATGCGCTCTTAACTCGACAAAGTCTGAACTAATACTGTTTTTTGATGCTAGCCGCCGCAAGTATTTATACTGTAATTCAGCCATCTAGAACATTCGAAATGTTTCTCGAAGGTTCGAGGCTTTACTTATTCACCACTCTATCGTCAATTATGATTTATGGCGGCAATTATGTTTACATAATTTCACCACTTATACTAAAGCTTTTTTAACGGTCATATCTAGGGCTTTCTGCACATTGGGATTGAAGTGTACTAAATTATAACAAACTTTAATAACAATGTAAACTAATAAAATAACTAACAAATACTTAATAACTAATCAATACAAGATAAATAATAATTACAACTAATTCTTAAACAATAATTACAACTAACTAAAGTTACTTTCGTAACACTGCCCCCCACTTAAGCCTGTTCGTCCCGAATAGGCTCAAAATCACCTCTTCCAAAAGGGGTTAATCGTTCCAAATGAACAACTTTCATTTTAGCTCTTGGACTTTTGTATTTCTGTATTCGGTATACAACATCACTTAATTTCTTTATCACCTTATGTGGTCCATTCCAATGTAGTTATGGCTTGGCAACTAATCTTTCCTTTGGTTGCTGATTCATTGGCAAGATCAACTGGCCCTTCTTAGATCCTTCAGAATACACCACCCGATCATTTCTGGACAACCTTCTATAGCCACGCACGGACTTTCTATGCTTATCTTCCGGTATAGGTAGTGCCTTACAATGGCACTGCGGAAGTGACGCACAACCTCTGTTTATTGTGCTCCTGACTGCCACACGCTTTGGGCAGTTTCCCTTAAAATTTTGCCTTCCACCTATACTATTGGCCCTTATAGCCTTAGCCGATACGGGTTCAAATCTTTTCGCTGTTACCCAGTCTTTACTGGGCTCTACCTGCAACGAGCGACCTTCACTGATGCATTCCCTTCTATCTGCCTCCGTCCAGTGCCTGGCTTCCAATCTGCTAAGCTGTCTTACATGAGCAACCGCTTTTTCACGTTTTTCAACATTCCTGTAAGGTGACGATTCCAGACGAATACAAGCGAGAAGCTGTCCTACACGAGCCTCACTTTCATACCCAACATTCAGGGGTATTTCATAATCAAACAAATACATGATTTGTTTTCCCATATTCAGACTTATGTTATGACTAATCATAAAATCTGCGCCAATCAGTACTTCGTCTACAATGTCGGCCACAATAAACTCATGAAAATTGACAACATTGGCAATTCTTAACACCACACTTGTTTTGCCGTAGACAGTAGCAGGCTCACCTGTAGCTGTTCGCAAGCTCACTCCGCTTAGTGGTTCGACAGCTCCCGTTACCAAGTCAGGCCTTATAATTGAAAATCCTGCACCAGTGTCGATAGTCAAAATTCGCTTTTTACCATCGATGTAGCCAAATGTCGTAATACTTTTATATCTCTTTGGCACTACTAAATTTATTACCGAGTCCTCAGATGCGAAAGGTAGCACTCCCTCCATACTTAACGGCGCCTCCTGTGATGACTGATGACTAGGCCGTTGGTTGTTTCTCGGCGGCGAAGCAGATCTTGAAATTCTTTCTGGTGCTTTGCAGTTACGCTGTATGTGCCCAACCTTACCGCAGTTATAGCATTTCAATTTGTTTTTGCCCAGCTTCTCACTTAACACCCGCAAAACTGGAGGCTTATTCTGAATTGCGATGCGAAAATCAATGCGATGCGAAAATGCATAAATGCGAACAATTGCTATTCTGTATTGCGATATTCGCAAAGTTTTTTTTTAATCGCATTTCAAATGCGAAAAGGTGACAAGTCGGTATTCTACATTGCGAAAACAAATGTCAAATTCGCAAAATTTATTCGACAACAAAATAGCATTCGCAAAGTACAAACATGTTATGAAAGATAATATTTTATTTATTTATTTATCATATATTTAATTCAGGGAAGCAAGCAATAAGACCACCAAACCGCGTCAATTTGAAATAATGATAGAATTTATGAATAAGCACCAAATGCACGTCAGTTGGCAAATACTTTGTGGCAAACGTTAACTGAAGAACTAAATATCAATGGACCATCTATTATAGAAGCTGCAGGATGGAAAAAGTATGAAATATATAAACCAGTTAAAAAATATTTGACTTCAACCTTAATTTTAATAGGTTTAAGCCGATTTTAAAGTACACACAAAACATTTTCATTTTATTCGTCGTCGAACCACAGTGCCACAAAATCCATTTTTATTATTTTTTTTTTTTTTTACAGAATGTCCTAAATAAATTATTTAAACAATTTTCACAGCGAAGCACAAACAATTAATTTATTTTTTTTTTTTGATGTTTATTGACACTGACGTATATTTGAGCAGCGTTGCCACAATTTGAAATAAATTGCGAATGCGATTGCGAAAGTCTAACATAATACCAATTTTCTTTCGCATCGCATTTCATTTTCGCATCGCATTGATTTTCGCATCGCAATTCAGAATAAGCCTCCTGCTTCTTTAAGGCTTTTTAATTCCTTCATGATATCTCTATCATCATCAGCAACAACATCGAGCCTTTGCACCTTATACGACTTCTGCTTTGCAACTATTCTTGCGGTTTCCTGAGCCAGGGCAAATGAAACAGTTTCTGCAAAGGTTGGTTTTTGTGATGCACATACCGCAAGTTTAACATCAGCATCACGAATGCCGTTTACAAATGCCTCAGTTTTAAAATGATCCAAAAAGGGATGATTCTCACCAGGATAAGTTAGCTGTACCAACCGCTCAATCTCCATTGCGAAGTCCTGTAAGGTTTCGTTTGCCTTCTGCACTCTGCCACGCAACTCCATTTTGTAAATTTCCTTTTTGTGTTCACCCCCATACTTACGTTGCAGTGCTACCATAATTTCATCATAATTGTTTCTGCTACTTACTGGTACACTTTCAAGCACTTCAGCCGCAGTCCCCTTTAAAGCAAGAATGAGCTCGATAGGTTTTTCCTCACTGTTCCATGCATTTCTGTTGGCAACTGCATCGAACTGGAACTTAAAAACATTTAATGGCACACTACCGTCAAAACTTGGGGCCTTAATTCTACTAGAAACTTCTGGAATAACTCGGACTGGTCCCTCTTGGCATTGAATGTTATTAACTTTTGCCTCCAGATGGTGTAGTTTTTCATCAAAAACCGTAACTTGTGTTTTTACATCCGTGACTTGAGTTTTTACATCAGACAGCTTCTGGTTAAATTATATTTCCATGTCATCTACTCTTTCATTTATGACAGTAGAAATCTCTTGAAGCTTCTCAAGTTTTTCATTAGTAGCCTGAAGCTTCTCGTTGGTTATTCTAGAATTCTCTTGAATTTCAGCCAGGATGGCGATCGAATTTTCCTTCATTTTTCTAGAATTTTCCTCTGACATCTTTCCATTTTTTCCGTTATAGCGCTGGAATTAACGTCCATTTTTCTAGAAGTTTCAGCTAGAATATCACTAGAATTTTCTTTTATCATCTGTACCATGCTTTTGGAATTATCGTCCATTTTTGCCATCATAGCGGCAAACATTGTGTTAAAATCCATACTGCTAGCAACTGCACGAGTACATACCTCAATTTCTTCTTCGTCCTCAAATTCGTAACTCGCAATGTCCATATTGCGTCGTTCGAATTCATCTAATAGTCTCTTCTGCAGCTCTGCTTTATTACCTGCAGTTGGCAAATCTAACTTGCCCAATTCTTTCTTGAGCTGTTCTACCTTAAGCTCTTCAAATTTCATGCTTGTCTATTTTTTTTTCACTTTTATTTATTTTATTTTGCAATTTCACTTCTGACACCAATTGTTACGTTACTGCCTTTCAATAACGTTTTGGTTTATTTCCTTAATAATAAACCGTTTCGAGTTCGTTTATTGCAATTCAAATAAAACAAATAAACACAACACTTTAATGTATAACACTTATTTATTAAGAACTTAGTCACTTTAACAACCGTAATTTATAGCTTTTATTTACAACTCACTATTGTAATCAACACACTTCAAACGTTTATAGTTTTCTCCGCGTGATGCGCTCTTAACTCGACAAAGTCTGAACTAATACTGTTTTTTGATGCTAGCCGCCGCAAGTATTTATACTGTAATTCAGCCATCTAGAACATTCGAAATGTTTCTCGAAGGTTCGAGGCTTTACTTATTCACCACTATATCGTCAATTATGATTTATGGCGGCAATTATGTTTACATAATTTCACCACTTATACTAAAGCTTTTTTAACGGTCATATCTAGGGCTTTCTGCACATTGGGATTGAAGTGTACTAAATTATAACAATTTTTAATAACAATGTAAACTAATAAAATAACTAACAAATACTTAATAACTAATCAATACAAGATAAATAATAATTACAACTAATTCTTAAACAATAATTACAACTAACTAAAGTTACTTTCGTAACAATATGTTGAATATATCTGTTAATACGTTTCATAAATTTTAATAATTATAAGAATTTAGCTAAATTTGTATTAATTATTTAAAAAAAAAGTGGTGGAATTTTGGGAATTGCTGTTGTTAAAAACATTTTAGGAAGAAATGTTTGCTAGTGGCAACGCTAATTACTCCAGGAATGAAATGCGTATGTAAGAGTGAAACAACGAATGTATGTTAGACAGTTTCATTTTTGAATGGAATGTGTAAAATATGTAAAAAATTCAAGATTAATTTTAAAAGCGAAAGGAATTTTATGAAATTGTGACGTGCGCCCATTATATTATTTAAAATAAATATAAAAAAAGTGAAATAAAAATTGACAGTGACAATAAAGAGTGATAAAAAATAATATTTGCCCTGACAGAAAGAAAGAATTGAGTGACAATAAAAATAACACAAATACCTATTAAAAAATAAAAAAGTGACAATATGATAGAAAATACCTATTAAGAAATTAAATTAAATAATAAAAGTTTACTTTTTGTGATAAAAGATAACTATGAAAAAAAGACGTTTGCAAAATTGTCTATCATTGGAAAAAAAGACATTTGAGTCCAAAATTAAAATGTATAGAAGGTTAATAGAAAACGAAGATAGTGCACGAAGTGAAAGATCTAATATACAACCTGTTCCATCAATAAGCTAAAATTCTAATGGAGTGTAAAGTAGGCATAAAAAAAGCCCAAGAGTACCTCCGCCGCATGACAGGAGAGACTTCTGATCAAGGGCTTGATGAGACCGCCAGCATGCTCCCCTTGCGGACCACAACAGCAGTGCAAGAAATAGAGGAGAAGCTAGACTCCGATTACGCTCAGGCCATCGTAACAATCAGAATATTTTATATATTTTACTTGCTCAAACAGTAATTCAACTTCTTTACAGAAGTCCTATATTCATAAAATTAAAGGTGTTTCTTTAGATGTTGGCAGTGTTATTAGTGAATCGTTTGCAGATGATTTGCTATATAAATATAATTGGGATGGAAGGTGGGGAAAACTTCCGTTGTCAAATCTCACGCTGCCAAATAAAATTGTAAGAGGTATGTACAGACATTAAATAATTTTAGTCTTTGAATATTTAACATTTCTGTCTTTTTTTTTACTTCATATTTTAGATGTTTTTCAGAACCTAGGAGCCGGGGAGTATGAAAAAAGTATAAAAAAGCGGTTGAACGTGCCCACCATAGGGTAAAGCAACAAAAATACATAAAAGAAAAAGGGGTTCATAAATAAAATGACGACAATTTTTTTAATTTAAACTAAAATAATCAATCTAAAAGAGAAAAAAATCAAAAAATAAGCGTGACCAATAAATTGGTAAAAGTTTAGCTTTATTTTTAACACTTTTTATTGACTGAACTTTATTTGTAAGAAGGTGCTTGTTTAATGTAATTAAGAAACTGTTGAATGATGTTTGATCCAGCAAACGTTTTCGAATGCAAACAAAACATAATTAATTTAAAAAATTTAGTTAAAAAAAAAAAAATATTTATTTATTTAAGTTATTTTGAAAACCAAAAAAATATTGAATTTTATTTTAAATAAAGACAAAAATTTGTATGAGAATTGAATGAGATGTTTTATTTTAATCGTGTTTATTTAAGCTAAAAAGTACGTCAACAGTGACGAATATATGAATCAGTACTGACTAGTCAGCTGTGGCCGGTATATGCGTCAGTACTGACTGGTCAGTACTGACTGGTCAGCTGTGTCCGTTATATGCATCAGTACTGACTAGTCAGCTGTGTTCGGTTTATACATCAGTACTGATATGTAAAGAGTATAAGAGTAAACAGCTCAGATATATGTTTTATCTACCACAAAATTCATAGGTTAAAGAAGGATGCAAAATCACACGTACACAAAAGTTTAGGTCATTTTTTTCACGTTGGCCTTAAGAAAATGATAGAAACTTTGTTCTACGCGATGACCGATATCTCTATCAGCAATGTCGGTCATATGATAGGTCAAATGACCGTCACTATTCTTGTAGGGTCTTAAAAAATCACCCGATACATACAAAACTTTTGAGCACTCAATAATCTTGAGCAACCTACATATAGTTGTCGATATGAAAAGCAATGAATGGGCGCCTAAATATATTCCAGCCAATGGACCATACGCAATCCGGAAAAGTACAAAAAGTACCAATTTGATCCATTTTTTACCCCTTAAAAAGTGCCGTATATTTTGTACTTTTTATACCAAATGCAACGAAGTACTAAAAGTACGAGCTTTGACTCATTTTATTCCCCCAGAAAGTACTCTGTACGTTAATTTAGGTTATGTTTTATATGAATACCACATTTTTCGAAGAGATAAAAAGTAACAGTTTTATCCCAATTTTATCCCTTAAAAAATACCGTATATTTTGATCTCGACCATATGCAATCTGTATACCAAATTTATCCAAAAGAGAAAAAGTATCAAAAGTAAAACATTTTTCGTTTTAACCTCTTAAAATATACCCCACTTAAATCTGGACAATATCTCTAGCCAAATTTTTTGAAAATAAAAAAGTACCAAAACTAAAAGAGAAAAAGTGTTAAAAGTTGCCAAAAAAAGAAGCAACATTTCTTAAAAATATATATACAAGGTAGATCAAAAAAGACCTACCCCCACCCATGTTTTATTTTTTAACTAGCTTTTACCCGTGACGTCGTTCACTTTAAGATTTAAAGAAATGGGGTTATCCAGTAAAATATTTACAGAAAATTTATTTTGTTTTCTACGTCATTACTTATTTTATGTTAAAATATGTCTATAAACAACATTTTAAGATTTGTTATATTCCGCTAATATAATGGGTGATTTTTTAGCTATTATCTTTTTGGCAGCACTGGTTTAAACAGCTGACGCACGTTTCGTGTTTTGTTTCACTGTCAAACATCTTCAGTTTGGTCTATAATTTAACCATGAATCGTCTTACAAACGAACAACGCTTGCAAATTATTGAATTTTATTATCAAAATGCGTGCTCTGTTAAGAAAATTCATCGCGCGCTTCTTGTGTTCAGCGACGAAGCTCATTTTTGGCTCAATGGGTAAGTTAATAAGCCGAATTGTCGATTTTGGAGTTAAGATCAGCCAGAAGCATTGCAAGAGCTATTTATGCATCGAGAAAAAGTCGATGCTGGTGGCATCATTGGACCGTTCCAAGATAATGCGAATCGTAACGTAACTGTGAATGGTGAGCGCTACCGTGAGATGATATCCAACTTTTTTTTGCCCAAAATGCAAGAGCTTGTTGACTTGCACGACATGTGGTTTCAACAAGACGGTGCCACATGCCAAACAGCACGCTTAACAATGGACTTATTGAGAGGCGAGTTCGGTGAACATTTTATTTCACGTTCGGGACCGGTCAATTGGCCGCCTAGATCGTGCGATTTAACGTCTTTAGACTATTTTTTGTGCGGCTACGTTAAAGCTCATGCCTATACACACATGCCCGCTTCAATTGACGCATTGGAAGAAAACATTGAAGCATTTATTCGTGAGATACCGGCCGAAATGTTGGAAACAGAATGCCAACATTGGACTAAGCGGATGGACCATTTGAGGCGCAATCACGGTCAACATTTGCATGAAATAATCTTCAAACATTTAATTATATGGACCGTACTATCGATTCAAATAAAGATTTCATGCATTTTTCTGAATTTTATGAGTTTTTTTTACAACTTTCCTATAGCTCCCCTACAAGAAATGGATGACCGAAACTAATACACACGCACTATTTTTGTTTGTTTTTATTGTTACAAGTGGCGTTGCCACTCGTGTGCGTTTGTATACCAAATTAGGAATATTTTGCAAAGCCCAAATTTTATTAATCTTTTCTTCTTATTTTTATATATACTTAATAATGTTGAATATATCTGTTAATACGTTTCATAAATTTTAATAATTATAAGAATTTAGCTAAATTTGTATTAATTATTTAAAAAAAAAGTGGTGGAATTTTGGGAATTGCTGTTGTTAAAAACATTTTAGGAAGAAATGTTTGCTACTGGCAACGCTAATTACTCCAGGAATGAAATGCGTATGTAAGAGTGAAACAACGAATGTATGTTAGACAGTTTAATTTTTGAATGGAATGTGTAAAATATGTAAAAAATTCAAGATTAATTTTAAAAGCGAAAGGAATTTTATGAAATTGTGACGTGCGCCCATTATATTATTTAAAATAAATATAAAAAAAGTGAAATAAAAATTGACAGTGACAATAAAGAGTGATAAAAAATAATATTTGCCTTGACAGAAACCAAGAATTGAGTGACAATAAAAATAACACAAATACCTATTAAAAAATAAAAAAGTGACAATAGGATAGAAAATACCTATTAAGAAATTAAATTAAATAATAAAAGTATACTTTTTGTGATAAAAGATAACTATGAAAAAAAGACGTTTGCAAAATTGTCTATCATTGGAAAAAAAGACATTTGAGTCCAAAATTAAAATGTATAGAAGGTTAATAGAAAACGAAGATAGTGCACGAAGTGAAAGATCTAATATACAACCTGTTCCATCAATAAGCTAAAATTCTAATGGAGTGTAAAGTAGGCATAAAAAAAGCCCAAGAGTACCTCCGCCGCATGACAAGAGAGACTTCTGATCAAGGGCTTGATGAGACCGCCAGCATGCTCCCCTTGCGGACCACAACAGCAGTGCAAGAAATAGAGGAGAAGCTAGACTCCGATTACGCTCAGGCCATGGTAACAATCACAATATTTTATATATTTTACTTGCTCAAACAGTAATTCAACTTCTTTACAGAAGTCCTATATTCATAAAATTAAAGGTGTTTCTTTAGATGTTGGCAGTGTTATTAGTGCATCGTTTGCAGATGATTTGCTATATAAATATAATTGGAATGGAAGGTGGGGAAAACTTCCGTTGTCAAATCTCACGCTGCTAAATAAAATTGTAAGAGGTATGTACAGACATTAAATAATTTTAGTCTTTGAATATTTAACGTTTCTGTCTTTTTTTTTACTTCATATTTTAGATGTTTTTCAGAACCTAGGAGCCGGGGAGTATGAAAAAAGTATAGGAAAAGCGGTTGAACGTGCCCACCATAGGGTAAAGCAACAAAAATACATAAAAGAAAAAGGGGTTAATAAATAAAATGACGACAATTTTTTTAATTTAAACTAAAATAATCAATCTAAAAGAGAAAAAAAATCAAAAAATAAGCGTGACCAATAAATTGGTAAAAGTTTAGCTTTATTTTTAACACTTTTTATTGACTGAACTTTATTTGTAAGAAGGTGCTTGTTTAATGTAATTAAGAAACTGTTGAATGATGTTTGATCCAGCAAACGTTTTCGAATGCAAACAAAACATAATTAATTTAAAAAATTTAGTTAAAAAAAAAAAATATTTATTTATTTAAGTTATTTTGGAAACCAAAAAAATATTGAATTTTATTTTAAATAAAGACAAAAATTTGTATGAGAATTGAATGAGATGTTTTATTTTAATAGTGTTTTATTAAAACTAAAAAATACGTCAACAGTGACGAATATATGAATCAGTACTGACTAGTCAGCTGTGGCCGGTATATGCGTCAGTACTGACCAGTCAGTACTGACTGGTCAGCTGTGTCCGTTATATGCATCAGTACTGACTAGTCAGCTGTGTCCGGTTTATACATCAGTACTGATATGTAAAGAGTATAAGAGTAAACAGCTCAGATATATGTTTTATCTACCACAAAATTCATAGGTTAAAGAAGGATGCAAAATCACACGTACACAAAAGTTTAGGTCATTTTTTTCACGTTGGCCTTAAGAAAATGATAGAAACTTTGTTCTACGCGATGACCGATATCTCTATCAGCAATGTCGGTCTTATGATAGGTCAAATGACCGTCACTTTTCTTGTAGGGTCTTAAAAAATCACCCGATACATACATAACTTTTGAGCACTCAATAATCTTGAGCAACCTACATATAGTTGTCGATATGAAAAGCAATGAATGGGCGCCTAAATATATTCCAGCCAATGGACCATACGCAATCCGAAAAAGTACAAAAAGTACCAATTTGATCCATTTTTTACCCCTTAAAAAGTGCCGTATATTTTGTACTTTTTATACCAAATGCAACGAAGTACTAAAAGTACGAGCTTTGACTCATTTTATTCCCCCAGAAAGTACTCTGTACGTTAATTTAGGTTATGTTTTATATGAATACCAAATTTTTCGAAGAGATAAAAAGTAACAGTTTTATCCCAATTTTATCCCTTAAAAAATACCGTATATTTTGATCTCGACCATATGCAATCCAAATTTATCCAAAAGAGAAAAAGTATCAAAAGTAAAACATTTTTCGTTTTAACCTCTTAAAATATACCCCACTTAAATCTGGACAATATCTCTACCCAAATTTTTTGAAAATAAAAAAGTACCAAAACTAAAAGAGAAAAAGTGTTAAAAGTTGCCAAAAAAAGAAGCAACATTTCTTAAAAATATATATACAAGGTAGATCAAAAAAGACCTACCCCCACCCATGTTTTATTTTGTAACTAGCTTTTACCCGTGACGTCGTTCACTTTAAGATTTAAAGAAATGGGGTTATCCAGTAAAATATTTACAGAAAATTTATTTTGTTTTCTACGTCATTACTTATTTTATGTTAAAATATGTCTATAAACAACATTTTAAGATTTGTTATATTCCGCTAATATAATGGGTGATTTTTTAGCTATTATCTTTTTGGCAGCACTGGTTTAAACAGCTGACGCACGTTTCGTGTTTTGTTTCACTGTCAAACATCTTCAGTTTGGTCTATAATTTAACCATGAATCGTCTTACAAACGAACAACGCTTGCAAATTATTGAATTTTATTATCAAAATGCGTGCTCTGTTAAGAAAATTCATCGCGCGCTTCTTGTGTTCAGCGACGAAGCTCATTTTTGGCTCAATGGGTAAGTTAATAAGCCGAATTGTCGATTTTGGAGTGAAGATCAGCCAGAAGCATTGCAAGAGCTATTTATGCATCGAGAAAAAGTCACAGTTTGGTGCGGTTTATGGGCTGGTGGCATCATTGGACCGTTCCAAGATGATGCGAATCGTAACGTAACTGTGAATGGTGAGCGCTACCGTGAGATGATGTCCAACTTTTTTTTGCCCAAAATGCAAGAGCTTGTTGACTTGCACGACATGTGGTTTCAACAAGACGGTGCCACATGCCACACAGCACGCTTAACAATAGACTTATTGAGAGGCGAGTTCGGTGAACATTTTATTTCACGTTCGGGACCGGTCAATTGGCCGCCTAGATCGTGCGATTTAACGTCTTTAGACTATTTTTTGTGCGGCTACGTTAAAGCTCATGTCTATACACACATGCCCGCTTCAATTGACGCATTGGAAGAAAACATTGAAGCATTTATTCGTGAGATACCGGCCGAAATGTTGGAAACAGAATGCCAACATTGGACTAAGCGGATGGACCATTTGAGGCGCAATCACGGTCAACATTTGCATGAAATAATCTTCAAACATTTAATTATATGGACCGTACTATCGATTCAAATAAAGATTTCATGCATTTTTCTGAATTTTATGAGTTTTTTTTACAACTTTCCTATAGCTCCCCTACAAGAAATGGATGACCGAAACTAATACACACGCACTATTTTTGTTTGTTTTTATTGTTACAAGTGGCGTTGCCACTCGTGTGCGTTTGTATACCAAATTAAGAATATTTTGCAAAGCCCAAATTTTATTAATCTTTTCTTCTTATTTTTATATATACTTAATAATATGTTGAATATATCTGTTAATACGTTTCATAAATTTTAATAATTATAAGAATTTAGCTAAATTTGTATTAATTATTTTAAAAAAAAGTGGTGGAATTTTGGGAATTGCTGTTGTTAAAAACATTTTAGGAAGAAATGTTTGCTAGTGGCAACGCTAATTACTCCAGGAATGAAATGCGTATGTAAGAGTGAAACAACGAATGTATGTTAGACAGTTTCATTTTTGAATGGAATGTGTAAAATATGTAAAAAATTCAAGATTAATTTTAAAAGCGAAAGGAATTTTATGAAATTGTGACGTGCGCCCATTATATTATTTAAAATAAATATAAAAAAAGTGAAATAAAAATTGACAGTGACAATAAAGAGTGATAAAAAATAATATTTGCCTTGACAGAAAGCAAGAATTGAGTGACAATAAAAATAACACAAATACCTATTAAAATATAAAAAAGTGACAATAAGATAGAAAATACCTATTAAGAAATTAAATTAAATAATAAAAGTATACTTTTTGTGATAAAAGATAACTATGAAAAAAAGACGTTTGCAAAATTGTCTATCATTGGAAAAAAAGACATTTGAGTCCAAAATTAAAATGTATAGAAGGTTAATAGAAAACGAAGATAGTGCACGAAGTGAAAGATCTAATATACAACCTGTTCCATCAATAAGCTAAAATTCTAATGGAGTGTAAAGTAGGCATAAAAAAAGCCCAAGAGTACCTCAGCCGCATGACAGGAGAGACTTCTGTTCAAGGGCTTGATGAGACCGCCAGCATGCTCCCCTTGCGGACCACAACAGCAGTGCAAGAAATAGAGGAGAAGCTAGACTCCGATTACGCTCAGGCCATGGTAACAATCACAATATTTTATATATTTTACTTGCTCAAACAGTAATTCAACTTCTTTACAGAAGTCCTATATTCATAAAATTAAAGGTGTTTCTTTAGATGTTGGCAGTGTTATTAGTGCATCGTTTGCAGATGATTTGCTATATAAATATAATTGGGATGGAAGGTGGGGAAAACTTCCGTTGTCAAATCTCACGCTGCTAAATAAAATTGTAAGAGGTATGTACAGACATTAAATAATTTTAGTCTTTGAATATTTAACATTTCTGTCTTTTTTTTTACTTCATATTTTAGATGTTTTTCAGAACCTAGGAGCCGGGGAGTATGAAAAAAGTATAAGAAAAGCGGTTGAACGTGCCCACCATAGGGTAAAGCAACAAAAATACATAAAAGAAAAAGGGGTTAATAAATAAAATGACGACAATTTTTTTAATTTAAACTAAAATAATCAATCTAAAAGAGAAAAAAAATCAAAAAATAAGCGTGACCAATAAATTGGTAAAAGTTTAGCTTTATTTTTAACACTTTTTATTGACTGAACTTTATTTGTAAGAAGGTGCTTGTTTAATGTAATTAAGAAACTGTTGAATGATGTTTGATCCAGCAAACGTTTTCGAATGCAAACAAAACATAATTAATTTAAAAAATTTAGTTAAAAAAAAAAAATATTTATTTATTTAAGTTATTCTGGAAACCAAAAAAATATTGAATTTTATTTTAAATAAAGACAAAAATTTGTATGAGAATTGAATGAGATGTTTTATTTTAATAGTGTTTTATTAAAACTAAAAAATACGTCAACAGTGACGAATATATGAATCAGTACTGACTAGTCTGCTGTGGCCGGTATATGCGTCAGTACTGACCAGTCAGTACTGACTGGTCAGCTGTGTTACTTTTTATACCAAATGCAACGAAGTACTAAAAGTACGAGCTTTGACTCATTTTATTCCCCCAGAAAGTACTCTGTACGTTAATTTAGGTTATGTTTTATATGAATACCAAATTTTTCGAAGAGATAAAAAGTAACAGTTTTATCCCAATTTTATCCATTAAAAAATACCGTATATTTTGATCTCGACCATATGCAATCTGTATACCAAATTTATCCAAAAGAGAAAAAGTATCAAAAGTAAAACATTTTTCGTTTTAACCTCTTAAAATATACCCCACTTAAATCTGGACAATATCTCTAGCCAAATTTTTTGAAAATAAGAAAGTACCAAAACTAAAAGAGAAAAAGTGTTAAAAGTTGCCAAAAAAAGAAGCAACATTTCTTAAAAATATATATACAAGGTAGATCAAAAAAGACCTACCCCCACCCATGTTTTATTTTGTAACTAGCATTTACCCGTGACGTCGTTCACTTTAAGATTTAAAGAAATGGGGTTATCCAGTAAAATATTTACAGAAAATTTATTTTGTTTTCTACGTCATTACTTATTTTATGTTAAAATATGTCTATAAACAACATTTTAAGATTTGTTATATTCCGCTAATATAATGGGTGATTTTTTAGCTATTATCTTTTTGGCAGCACTGGTTTAAACAGCTGACGCACGTTTCGTGTTTTGTTTCACTGTCAAACATCTTCAGTTTGGTCTATAATTTAACCATGAATCGTCTTACAAACGAACAACGCTTGCAAATTATTGAATTTTATTATCAAAATGCGTGCTCTGTTAAGAAAATTCATCGTGCGCTTCTTGTGTTCAGCGACGAAGCTCATTGTTGGCTCAATGGGTAAGTTAATAAGCCGAATTGTCGATTTTGGAGTGAAGATCAGCCAGAAGCATTGCAAGAGCTATTTATGCATCGAGAAAAAGTCACAGTTTGGTGCGGTTTATGGGCTGGTGGCATCATTGGACCGTTCCAAGATGATGCGAATCGTAACGTAACTGTGAATGGTGAGCGCTACCGTGAGATGATATCCAACTTTTTTTTGCCCAAAATGCAAGAGCTTGTTGACTTGCACGACATGTGGTTTCAACAAGACGGTGCCACATGCCACACAGCACGCTTAACAATGGACTTATTGAGAGGCGAGTTCGGTGAACATTTTATTTCACGTTCGGGACCGGTCAATTGGCCGCCTAGATCGTGCGATTTAACGTCTTTAGACTATTTTTTGTGCGGCTACGTTAAAGCTCATGTCTATACACACATGCCCGCTTCAATTGACGCATTGGAAGAAAACATTGAAGCATTTATTCGTGAGATACCGGCCGAAATGTTGGAAACAGAATGCCAACATTGGACTAAGCGGATGGACCATTTGAGGCGCAATCACGGTCAACATTTGCATGAAATAATCTTCAAACATTTAATTATATGGACCGTACTATCGATTCAAATAAAGATTTCATGCATTTTTCTGAATTTTATGAGTTTTTTTTACAACTTTCCTATAGCTCCCCTACAAGAAATGGATGACCGAAACTAATACACACGCACTATTTTTGTTTGTTTTTATTGTTACAAGTGGCGTTGCCAGTCGTGTGCGTTTGTATACCAAATTAGGAATATTTTGCAAAGCCCAAATTTTATTAATCTTTTCTTCTTATTTTTATATATACTTAATAATATGTTGAATATATTTGTTAATACGTTTCATAAATTTTAATAATTATAAGAATTTAGCTAAATTTGTATTAATTATTTAAAAAAAAAGTGGTGGAATTTTGGGAATTGCTGTTGTTAAAAACATTTTAGGAAGAAATGTTTGCTAGTGGCAACGCTAATTACTCCAGGAATGAAATGCGTATGTAAGAGTGAAACAACGAATGTATGTTAGACAGTTTCATTTTTGAATGGAATGTGTAAAATATGTAAAAAATTCAAGATTAATTTTAAAAGCGAAAGGAATTTTATGAAATTGTGACGTGCGCCCATTATATTATTTAAAATAAATATAAAAAAAGTGAAATAAAAATTGACAGTGACAATAAAGAGTGATAAAAAATAATATTTGCCTTGACAGAAAGCAAGAATTGAGTGACAATAAAAATAACACAAATACCTATTAAAATATAAAAAAGTGACAATAAGATAGAAAATACCTATTAAGAAATTAAATTAAATAATAAAAGTATACTTTTTGTGATAAAAGATAACTATGAAAAAAAGACGTTTGCAAAATTGTCTATCATTGGAAAAAAAGACATTTGAGTCCAAAATTAAAATGTATAGAAGGTTAATAGAAAACGAAGATAGTGCACGAAGTGAAAGATCTAATATACAACCTGTTCCATCAATAAGCTAAAATTCTAATGGAGTGTAAAGTAGGCATAAAAAAAGCCCAAGAGTACCTCAGCCGCATGACAGGAGAGACTTCTGATCAAGGGCTTGATGAGACCGCCAGCATGCTCCCCTTGCGGACCACAACAGCAGTGCAAGAAATAGAGGAGAAGCTAGACTCCGATTACGCTCAGGCCATGGTAACAATCACAATATTTTATATATTTTACTTGCTCAAACAGTAATTCAACTTCTTTACAGAAGTCCTATATTCATAAAATTAAAGGTGTTTCTTTAGATGTTGGCAGTGTTATTAGTGCATCGTTTGCAGATGATTTGCTATATAAATATAATTGGGATGGAAGGTGGGGAAAACTTCCGTTGTCAAATCTCACGCTGCTAAATAAAATTGTAAGAGGTATGTACAGACATTAAATAATTTTAGTCTTTGAATATTTAACATTTCTGTCTTTTTTTTACTTCATATTTTAGATGTTTTTCAGAACCTAGGAGCCGGGGAGTATGAAAAAAGTATAAGAAAAGCGGTTGAACGTGCCCACCATAGGGTAAAGCAACAAAAATACATAAAAGAAAAAGGGGTTAATAAATAAAATGACGACAATTTTTTTAATTTAAACTAAAATAATCAATCTAAAAGAGAAAAAAAATCAAAAAATAAGCGTGACCAATAAATTGGTAAAAGTTTAGCTTTATTTTTAACACTTTTTATTGACTGAACTTTATTTGTAAGAAGGTGCTTGTTTAATGTAATTAAGAAACTGTTGAATGATGTTTGATCCAGCAAACGTTTTCGAATGCAAACAAAACATAATTAATTTAAAAAATTTAGTTAAAAAAAAAAATATTTATTTATTTAAGTTATTTTGGAAACCAAAAAAATATTGAATTTTATTTTAAATAAAGACAAAAATTTGTATGAGAATTGAATGAGATGTTTTATTTTAATAGTGTTTTATTAAAACTAAAAAATACGTCAACAGTGACGAATATATGAATCAGTACTGACTAGTCAGCTGTGGCCGGTATATGCGTCAGTACTGACCAGTCAGTACTGACTGGTCAGCTGTGTTACTTTTTATACCAAATGCAACGAAGTACTAAAAGTACGAGCTTTGACTCATTTTATTCCCCCAGAAAGTACTCTGTACGTTAATTTAGGTTATGTTTTATATGAATACCAAATTTTTCGAAGAGATAAAAAGTAACAGTTTTATCCCAATTTTATCCATTAAAAAATACCGTATATTTTGATCTCGACCATATGCAATCTGTATACCAAATTTATCCAAAAGAGAAAAAGTATCAAAAGTAAAACATTTTTCGTTTTAACCTCTTAAAATATACCCCACTTAAATCTGGACAATATCTCTAGCCAAATTTTTTGAAAATAAGAAAGTACCAAAACTAAAAGAGAAAAAGTGTTAAAAGTTGCCAAAAAAAGAAGCAACATTTCTTAAAAATATATATACAAGGTAGATCAAAAAAGACCTACCCCCACCCATGTTTTATTTTGTAACTAGCATTTACCCGTGACGTCGTTCACTTTAAGATTTAAAGAAATGGGGTTATCCAGTAAAATATTTACAGAAAATTTATTTTGTTTTCTACGTCATTACTTATTTTATGTTAAAATATGTCTATAAACAACATTTTAAGATTTGTTATATTCCGCTAATATAATGGGTGATTTTTTAGCTATTATCTTTTTGGCAGCACTGGTTTAAACAGCTGACGCACGTTTCGTGTTTTGTTTCACTGTCAAACATCTTCAGTTTGGTCTATAATTTAACCATGAATCGTCTTACAAACGAACAACGCTTGCAAATTATTGAATTTTATTATCAAAATGCGTGCTCTGTTAAGAAAATTCATCGTGCGCTTCTTGTGTTCAGCGACGAAGCTCATTGTTGGCTCAATGGGTAAGTTAATAAGCCGAATTGTCGATTTTGGAGTGAAGATCAGCCAGAAGCATTGCAAGAGCTATTTATGCATCGAGAAAAATCACAGTTTGGTGCGGTTTATGGGCTGGTGGCATCATTGGACCGTTCCAAGATGATGCGAATCGTAACGTAACTGTGAATGGTGAGCGCTACCGTGAGATGATATCCAACTTTTTTTTGCCCAAAATGCAAGAGCTTGTTGACTTGCACGACATGTGGTTTCAACAAGACGGTGCCACATGCCACACAGCACGCTTAACAATGGACTTATTGAGAGGCGAGTTCGGTGAACATTTTATTTCACGTTCGGGACCGGTCAATTGGCCGCCTAGATCGTGCGATTTAACGTCTTTAGACTATTTTTTGTGCGGCTACGTTAAAGCTCATGTCTATACACACATGCCCGCTTCAATTGACGCATTGGAAGAAAACATTGAAGCATTTATTCGTGAGATACCGGCCGAAATGTTGGAAACAGAATGCCAACATTGGACTAAGCGGATGGACCATTTGAGGCGCAATCACGGTCAACATTTGCATGAAATAATCTTCAAACATTTAATTATATGGACCGTACTATCGATTCAAATAAAGATTTCATGCATTTTTCTGAATTTTATGAGTTTTTTTTACAACTTTCCTATAGCTCCCCTACAAGAAATGGATGACCGAAACTAATACACACGCACTATTTTTGTTTGTTTTTATTGTTACAAGTGGCGTTGCCAGTCGTGTGCGTTTGTATACCAAATTAGGAATATTTTGCAAAGCCCAAATTTTATTAATCTTTTCTTCTTATTTTTATATATACTTAATAATATGTTGAATATATTTGTTAATACGTTTCATAAATTTTAATAATTATAAGAATTTAGCTAAATTTGTATTAATTATTTAAAAAAAAAGTGGTGGAATTTTGGGAATTGCTGTTGTTAAAAACATTTTAGGAAGAAATGTTTGCTAGTGGCAACGCTAATTACTCCAGGAATGAAATGCGTATGTAAGAGTGAAACAACGAATGTATGTTAGACAGTTTCATTTTTGAATGGAATGTGTAAAATATGTAAAAAATTCAAGATTAATTTTAAAAGCGAAAGGAATTTTATGAAATTGTGACGTGCGCCCATTATATTATTTAAAATAAATATAAAAAAAGTGAAATAAAAATTGACAGTGACAATAAAGAGTGATAAAAAATAATATTTGCCTTGACAGAAAGCAAGAATTGAGTGACAATAAAAATAACACAAATACCTATTAAAATATAAAAAAGTGACAATAAGATAGAAAATACCTATTAAGAAATTAAATTAAATAATAAAAGTATACTTTTTGTGATAAAAGATAACTATGAAAAAAAGACGTTTGCAAAATTGTCTATCATTGGAAAAAAAGACATTTGAGTCCAAAATTAAAATGTATAGAAGGTTAATAGAAAACGAAGATAGTGCACGAAGTGAAAGATCTAATATACAACCTGTTCCATCAATAAGCTAAAATTCTAATGGAGTGTAAAGTAGGCATAAAAAAAGCCCAAGAGTACCTCAGCCGCATGACAGGAGAGACTTCTGATCAAGGGCTTGATGAGACCGCCAGCATGCTCCCCTTGCGGACCACAACAGCAGTGCAAGAAATAGAGGAGAAGCTAGACTCCGATTACGCTCAGGCCATGGTAACAATCACAATATTTTATATATTTTACTTGCTCAAACAGTAATTCAACTTCTTTACAGAAGTCCTATATTCATAAAATTAAAGGTGTTTCTTTAGATGTTGGCAGTGTTATTAGTGCATCGTTTGCAGATGATTTGCTATATAAATATAATTGGGATGGAAGGTGGGGAAAACTTCCGTTGTCAAATCTCACGCTGCTAAATAAAATTGTAAGAGGTATGTACAGACATTAAATAATTTTAGTCTTTGAATATTTAACATTTCTGTCTTTTTTTTACTTCATATTTTAGATGTTTTTCAGAACCTAGGAGCCGGGGAGTATGAAAAAAGTATAAGAAAAGCGGTTGAACGTGCCCACCATAGGGTAAAGCAACAAAAATACATAAAAGAAAAAGGGGTTAATAAATAAAATGACGACAATTTTTTTAATTTAAACTAAAATAATCAATCTAAAAGAGAAAAAAAATCAAAAAATAAGCGTGACCAATAAATTGGTAAAAGTTTAGCTTTATTTTTAACACTTTTTATTGACTGAACTTTATTTGTAAGAAGGTGCTTGTTTAATGTAATTAAGAAACTGTTGAATGATGTTTGATCCAGCAAACGTTTTCGAATGCAAACAAAACATAATTAATTTAAAAAATTTAGTTAAAAAAAAAAATATTTATTTATTTAAGTTATTTTGGAAACCAAAAAAATATTGAATTTTATTTTAAATAAAGACAAAAATTTGTATGAGAATTGAATGAGATGTTTTATTTTAATAGTGTTTTATTAAAACTAAAAAATACGTCAACAGTGACGAATATATGAATCAGTACTGACTAGTCAGCTGTGGCCGGTATATGCGTCAGTACTGACCAGTCAGTACTGACTGGTCAGCTGTGTCCGTTATATGCATCAGTACTGACTAGTCAGCTGTGTCCGGTTTTTGAGCACTCAATAATCTTGAGCAACCTACATATAGTTGTCGATATGAAAAGCAATGAATGGGCGCCTAAATATATTCCAGCCAATGGACCATACGCATTCCGAAAAAGTACCAATTTGATCCATTTTTTACCCCTTAAAAAGTGCCGTATATTTTGTACTTTTTATACCAAATGCAACGAAGTACTAAAAGTACGAGCTTTGACTCATTTTATTCCCCCAGAAAGTACTCTGTACGTTAATTTAGGTTATGTTTTATATGAATACCAAATTTTTCGAAGAGATAAAAAGTAACAGTTTTATCCCAATTTTATCCATTAAAAAATACCGTATATTTTGATCTCGACCATATGCAATCTGTATACCAAATTTATCCAAAAGAGAAAAAGTATCAAAAGTAAAACATTTTTCGTTTTAACCTCTTAAAATATACCCCACTTAAATCTGGACAATATCTCTAGCCAAATTTTTTGAAAATAAGAAAGTACCAAAACTAAAAGAGAAAAAGTGTTAAAAGTTGCCAAAAAAAGAAGCAACATTTCTTAAAAATATATATACAAGGTAGATCAAAAAAGACCTACCCCCACCCATGTTTTATTTTGTAACTAGCTTTTACCCGTGACGTCGTTCACTTTAAGATTTAAAGAAATGGGGTTATCCAGTAAAATATTTACAGAAAATTTATTTTGTTTTCTACGTCATTACTTATTTTATGTTAAAATATGTCTATAAACAACATTTTAAGATTTGTTATATTCCGCTAATATAATGGGTGATTTTTTAGCTATTATCTTTTTGGCAGCACTGGTTTAAACAGCTGACGCACGTTTCGTGTTTTGTTTCACTGTCAAACATCTTCAGTTTGGTCTATAATTTAACCATGAATCGTCTTACAAACGAACAACGCTTGCAAATTATTGAATTTTATTATCAAAATGCGTGCTCTGTTAAGAAAATTCATCGCGCGCTTCTTGTGTTCAGCGACGAAGCTCATTTTTGGCTCAATGGGTAAGTTAATAAGCCGAATTGTCGATTTTGGAGTGAAGATCAGCCAGAAGCATTGCAAGAGCTATTTATGCATCGAGAAAAAGTCACAGTTTGGTGCGGTTTATGGGCTGGTGGCATCATTGGACCGTTCCAAGATGATGCGAATCGTAACGTAACTGTGAATGGTGAGCGCTACCGTGAGATGATATCCAACTTTTTTTTGCCCAAAATGCAAGAGCTTGTTGACTTGCACGACATGGGGTTTCAACAAGACGGTGCCACATGCCACACAGCACGCTTAACAATGGACTTATTGAGAGGCGAGTTCGGTGAACATTTTATTTCACGTTCGGGACCGGTCAATTGGCCGCCTAGATCGTGCGATTTAACGTCTTTAGACTATTTTTTGTGCGGCTACGTTAAAGCTCATGTCTATACACACATGCCCGCTTCAATTGACGCATTGGAAGAAAACATTGAAGCATTTATTCGTGAGATACCGGCCGAAATGTTGGAAACAGAATGCCAACATTGGACTAAGCGGATGGACCATTTGAGGCGCAATCACGGTCAACATTTGCATGAAATAATCTTCAAACATTTAATTATATGGACCGTACTATCGATTCAAATAAAGATTTCATGCATTTTTCTGAATTTTATGAGTTTTTTTTACAACTTTCCTATAGCTCCCCTACAAGAAATGGATGACCGAAACTAATATACACGCACTATTTTTGTTTGTTTTTATTGTTACAAGTGGCGTTGCCACTCGTGTGCGTTTGTATACCAAATTAGGAATATTTTGCAAAGCCCAAATTTTATTAATCTTTTCTTCTTATTTTTATATATACTTAATAATATGTTGAATATATCTGTTAATACGTTTCATATATTTTAATAATTATAAGAATTTAGCTAAATTTGTATTAATTATTTAAAAAAAAAGTGGTGGAATTTTGGGAATTGCTGTTGTTAAAAACATTTTAGGAAGAAATGTTTGCTAGTGGCAACGCTAATTACTCCAGGAATGAAATGCGTATGTAAGAGTGAAACAACGAATGTATGTTAGACAGTTTCATTTTTGAATGGAATGTGTAAAATATGTAAAAAATTCAAGATTAATTTTAAAAGCGAAAGGAATTTTATGAAATTGTGACGTGCGCCCATTATATTATTTAAAATAAATATAAAAAAAGTGAAATAAAAATTGACAGTGACAATAAAGAGTGATAAAAAATAATATTTGCCTTGACAGAAAGCAAGAATTGAGTGACAATAAAAATAACACAAATACCTATTAAAATATAAAAAAGTGACAATACCTATTAAGAAATTAAATTAAATAATAAAAGTATACTTTTTGTGATAAAAGATAACTATGAAAAAAAGACGTTTGCAAAATTGTCTATCATTGGAAAAAAAGACATTTGAGTCCAAAATTAAAATGTATAGAAGGTTAATAGAAAACGAAGATAGTGCACGAAGTGAAAGATCTAATATACAACCTGTTCCATCAATAAGCTAAAATTCTAATGGAGTGTAAAGTAGGCATAAAAAAAGCCCAAGAGTACCTCAGCCGCATGACAGGAGAGACTTCTGATCAAGGGCTTGATGAGACCGCCAGCATGCTCCCCTTGCGGACCACAACAGCAGTGCAAGAAATAGAGGAGAAGCTAGACTCCGATTACGCTCAGGCCATGGTAACAATCACAATATTTTATATATTTTACTTGCTCAAACAGTAATTCAACTTCTTTACAGAAGTCCTATATTCATAAAATTAAAGGTGTTTCTTTAGATGTTGGCAGTGTTATTAGTGCATCGTTTGCAGATGATTTGCTATATAAATATAATTGGGATGGAAGGTGGGGAAAACTTCCGTTGTCAAATCTCACGCTGCTAAATAAAATTGTAAGAGGTATGTACAGACATTAAATAATTTTAGTCTTTGAATATTTAACATTTCTGTCTTTTTTTTTACTTCATATTTTAGATTTTTTTCAGAACCTAGGAGCCGGGGAGTATGAAAAAAGTATAAGAAAAGCGGTTGAACGTGCCCACCATAGGGTAAAGCAACAAAAATACATAAAAGAAAAAGGGGTTAATAAATAAAATGACGACAATTTTTTTAATTTAAACTAAAATAATCAATCTAAAAGAGAAAAAAAATCAAAAAATAAGCGTGACCAATAAATTGGTAAAAGTTTAGCTTTATTTTTAACACTTTTTATTGACTGAACTTTATTTGTAAGAAGGTGCTTGTTTAATGTAATTAAGAAACTGTTGAATGATGTTTGATCCAGCAAACGTTTTCGAATGCAAACAAAACATAATTAATTTAAAAAATTTAGTTAAAAAAAAAAAATATTTATTTATTTAAGTTATTTTGGAAACCAAAAAAATATTGAATTTTATTTTAAATAAAGACAAAAATTTGTATGAGAATTGAATGAGATGTTTTATTTTAATAGTGTTTTATTAAAACTAAAAAATACGTCAACAGTGACGAATATATGAATCAGTACTGACTAGTCAGCTGTGGCCGGTATATGCGTCAGTACTGACCAGTCAGTACTGACTGGTCAGCTGTGTCCGTTATATGCATCAGTACTGACTAGTCAGCTGTGTCCGGTTTTTGAGCACTCAATAATCTTGAGCAACCTACATATAGTTGTCGATATGAAAAGCAATGAATGGGCGCCTAAATATATTCCAGCCAATGGACCATACGCATTCCGAAAAAGTACAAAAAGTACCAATTTGATCCATTTTTTACCCCTTAAAAAGTGCCGTATATTTTGTACTTTTTATACCAAATGCAACGAAGTACTAAAAGTACGAGCTTTGACTCTTTTTATTCCCCCAGAAAGTACTCTGTACGTTAATTTAGGTTATGTTTTATATGAATACCAAATTTTTCGAAGAGATAAAAAGTAACAGTTTTATCCCAATTTTATCCATTAAAAAATACCGTATATTTTGATCTCGACCATATGCAATCTGTATACCAAATTTATCCAAAAGAGAAAAAGTATCAAAAGTAAAACATTTTTCGTTTTAACCTCTTAAAATATACCCCACTTAAATCTGGACAATATCTCTAGCCAAATTTTTTGAAAATAAGAAAGTACCAAAACTAAAAGAGAAAAAGTGTTAAAAGTTGCCAAAAAAAGAAGCAACATTTCTTAAAAATATATATACAAGGTAGATCAAAAAAGACCTACCCCCACGCATGTTTTATTTTGTAACTAGCATTTACCCGTGACGTCGTTCACTTTAAGATTTAAAGAAATGGGGTTATCCAGTAAAATATTTACAGAAAATTTATTTTGTTTTCTACGTCATTACTTATTTTATGTTAAAATATGTCTATAAACAACATTTTAAGATTTGTTATATTCCGCTAATATAATGGGTGATTTTTTAGCTATTATCTTTTTGGCAGCACTGGTTTAAACAGCTGACGCACGTTTCGTGTTTTGTTTCACTGTCAAACATCTTCAGTTTGGTCTATAATTTAACCATGAATCGTCTTACAAACGAACAACGCTTGCAAATTATTGAATTTTATTATCAAAATGCGTGCTCTGTTAAGAAAATTCATCGTGCGCTTCTTGTGTTCAGCGACGAAGCTCATTTTTGGCTCAATGGGTAAGTTAATAAGCCGAATTGTCGATTTTGGAGTGAAGATCAGCCAGAAGCATTGCAAGAGCTATTTATGCATCGAGAAAAAGTCACAGTTTGGTGCGGTTTATGGGCTGGTGGCATCATTGGACCGTTCCAAGATGATGCGAATCGTAACGTAACTGTGAATGGTGAGCGCTACTGTGAGATGATATCCAACTTTTTTTTGCCCAAAATGCAAGAGCTTGTTGACTTGCACGACATGTGGTTTCAACAAGACGGTGCCACATGCCACACAGCACGCTTAACAATGGACTTATTGAGAGGCGAGTTCGGTGAACATTTTATTTCACGTTCGGGACCGGTCAATTGGCCGCCTAGATCGTGCGATTTAACGTCTTTAGACTATTTTTTGTGCGGCTACGTTAAAGCTCATGTCTATACACACATGCCCGCTTCAATTGACGCATTGGAAGAAAACATTGAAGCATTTATTCGTGAGATACCGGCCAAAATGTTGGAAACAGAATGCCAACATTGGACTAAGCGGATGGACCATTTGAGGCGCAATCACGGTCAACATATGCATGAAATAATCTTCAAACATTTAATTATATGGACCGTACTATCGATTCAAATAAAGATTTCATGCATTTTTCTGAATTTTATGAGTTTTTTTTACAACTTTCCTATAGCTCCCCTACAAGAAATGGATGACCGAAACTAATACACACGCACTATTTTTGTTTGTTTTTATTGTTACAAGTGGCGTTGCCAGTCGTGTGCGTTTGTATACCAAATTAGGAATATTTTGCAAAGCCCAAATTTTATTAATCTTTTCTTCTTATTTTTATATATACTTAATAATATGTTGAATATATTTGTTAATACGTTTCATAAATTTTAATAATTATAAGAATTTAGCTAAATTTGTATTAATTATTTAAAAAAAAAATGGTGGAATTTTGGGAATTGCTGTTGTTAAAAACATTTTAGGAAGAAATGTTTGCTAGTGGCAACGCTAATTACTCCAGGAATGAAATGCGTATGTAAGAGTGAAACAACGAATGTATGTTAGACAGTTTCATTTTTGAATGGAATGTGTAAAATATGTAAAAAATTCAAGATTAATTTTAAAAGCGAAAGGAATTTTATGAAATTGTGACGTGCGCCTATTATATTATTTAAAATAAATATAAAAAAAGTGAAATAAAAATTGACAGTGACAATAAAGAGTGATAAAAAATAATATTTGCCTTGACAGAAAGCAAGAATTGAGTGACAATAAAAATAACACAAATACCTATTAAAATATAAAAAGTGACAATAAGATAGAAAATACCTATTAAGAAATTAAATTAAATAATAAAAGTATACTTTTTGTGATAAAAGGTAACTATGAAAAAAAGACGTTTGCAAAATTGTCTATCATTGGAAAAAAGACATTTGAGTCCAAAATTAAAATGTATAGAAGGTTAATAGAAAACGAAGATAGTGCACGAAGTGAAAGATCTAATATACAACCTGTTCCATCAATAAGCTAAAATTCTAATGGAGTGTAAAGTAGGCATAAAAAAAGCCCAAGAGTACCTCAGCCGCATGACAGGAGAGACTTCTGATCAAGGGCTTGATGAGACCGCCAGCATGCTCCCCTTGCGGACCACAACAGCAGTGCAAGAAATAGAGGAGAAGCTAGACTCCGATTACGCTCAGGCCATGGTAACAATCACAATATTTTATATATTTTACTTGCTCAAACAGTAATTCAACTTCTTTACAGAAGTCCTATATTCATAAAATTAAAGGTGTTTCTTTAGATGTTGGCAGTGTTATTAGTGCATCGTTTGCAGATGATTTGCTATATAAATATAATTGGGATGGAAGGTGGGGAAAACTTCCGTTGTCAAATCTCACGCTGCTAAATAAAATTGTAAGAGGTATGTACAGACATTAAATAATTTTAGTCTTTGAATATTTAACATTTCTGTCTTTTTTTTTACTTCATATTTTAGATGTTTTTCAGAACCTAGGAGCCGGGGAGTATGAAAAAAGTATAAGAAAAGCTGTTGAACGTGCCCACCATAGGGTAAAGCAACAAAAATACATAAAAGAAAAAGGGGTTAATAAATAAAATGACGACAATTTTTTTAATTTAAACTAAAATAATCAATCTAAAAGAGAAAAAAATCAAAAAATAAGCGTGACCAATAAATTGGTAAAAGTTTAGCTTTATTTTTAACACTTTTTATTGACTGAACTTTATTTGTAAGAAGGTGCTTGTTTAATGTAATTAAGAAACTGTTGAATGATGTTGGATCCAGCAAACGTTTTCGAATGCAAACAAAACATAATTAATTTAAAAAATTTAGTTAAAAAAAAAATATTTATTTATTTAAGTTATTTTGGAAACCAAAAAAATATTGAATTTTATTTTAAATAAAGACAAAAATTTGTATGAGAATTGAATGAGATGTTTTATTTTAATAGTGTTTTATTAAAACTAAAAAATACGTCAACAGTGACGAATATATGAATCAGTACTGACTAGTCAGCTGTGGCCGGTATATGCGTCAGTACTGACCAGTCAGTACTGACTGGTCAGCTGTGTCCGTTATATGCATCAGTACTGACTAGTCAGCTGTGTCCGGTTTTTGAGCACTCAATAATCTTGAGCAACCTACATATAGTTGTCGATATGAAAAGCAATGAATGGGCGCCTAAATATATTCCAGCCAATGGACCATACGCATTCCGAAAAAGTACAAAAAGTACCAATTTGATCCATTTTTTACCCCTTAAAAAGTGCCGTATATTTTGTACTTTTTATACCAAATGCAACGAAGTACTAAAAGTACGAGCTTTGACTCATTTTATTCCCCCAGAAAGTACTCTGTACGTTAATTTAGGTTATGTTTTATATGAATACCAAATTTTTCGAAGAGATAAAAAGTAACAGTTTTATCCCAATTTTATCCATTAAAAAATACCGTATATTTTGATCTCGACCATATGCAATCTGTATACCAAATTTATCCAAAAGAGAAAAAGTATCAAAAGTAAAACATTTTTCGTTTTAACCTCTTAAAATATACCCCACTTAAATCTGGACAATATCTCTAGCCAAATTTTTTGAAAATAAGAAAGTACCAAAACTAAAAGAGAAAAAGTGTTAAAAGTTGCCAAAAAAAGAAGCAACATTTCTTAAAAATATATATACAAGGTAGATCAAAAAAGACCTACCCCCACCCATGTTTTATTTTGTAACTAGCTTTTACCCGTGACGTCGTTCACTTTAAGATTTAAAGAAATGGGGTTATCCAGTAAAATATTTACAGACAATTTATTTTGTTTTCTACGTCATTACTTATTTTATGTTAAAATATGTCTATAAACAACATTTTAAGATTTGTTATATTCCGCTAATATAATGGGTGATTTTTTAGCTATTATCTTTTTGGCAGCACTGGTTTAAACAGCTGACGCACGTTTCGTGTTTTGTTTCACTGTCAAACATCTTCAGTTTGGTCTATAATTTAACCATGAATCGTCTTACAAACGAACAACGCTTGCAAATTATTGAATTTTATTATCAAAATGCGTGCTCTGTTAAGAAAATTCATCGTGCGCTTCTTGTGTTCAGCGACGAAGCTCATTTTTGGCTCAATGGGTAAGTTAATAAGCCGAATTGTCGATTTTGGAGTGAAGATCAGCCAGAAGCATTGCAAGAGCTATTTATGCATCGAGAAAAAGTCACAGTTTGGTGCGGTTTATGGGCTGGTGGCATCATTGGACCGTTCCAAGATGATGCGAATCGTAACGTAACTGTGAATGGTGAGCGCTACTGTGAGATGATATCCAACTTTTTTTTGCCCAAAATGCAAGAGCTTGTTGACTTGCACGACATGTGGTTTCAACAAGACGGTGCCACATGCCACACAGCACGCTTAACAATGGACTTATTGAGAGGCGAGTTCGGTGAACATTTTATTTCACGTTCGGGACCGGTCAATTGGCCGCCTAGATCGTGCGATTTAACGTCTTTAGACTATTTTTTGTGCGGCTACGTTAAAGCTCATGTCTATACACACATGCCCGCTTCAATTGACGCATTGGAAGAAAACATTGAAGCATTTATTCGTGAGATACCGGCCGAAATGTTGGAAACAGAATGCCAACATTGGACTAAGCGGATGGACCATTTGAGGCGCAATCACGGTCAACATTTGCATGAAATAATCTTCAAACATT
The DNA here is from genome assembly GCA_930367215.1 of Pollenia angustigena. Classification (NCBI taxonomy): domain Eukaryota; kingdom Metazoa; phylum Arthropoda; class Insecta; order Diptera; family Polleniidae; genus Pollenia; species Pollenia angustigena. The sequence goes on from OV884058.1 coordinate 129,155,993, forward strand.
TAATTATATGGACCGTACTATCGATTCAAATAAAGATTTCATGCATTTTTCTGAATTTTATGAGTTTTTTTTACAACTTTCCTATAGCTCCCCTACAAGAAATGGATGACCGAAACTAATACACACGCACTATTTTTGTTTGTTTTTATTGTTACAAGTGGCGTTGCCAGTCGTGTGCGTTTGTATACCAAATTAGGAATATTTTGCAAAGCCCAAATTTTATTAATCTTTTCTTCTTATTTTTATATATACTTAATAATATGTTGAATATATTTGTTAATACGTTTCATAAATTTTAATAATTATAAGAATTTAGCTAAATTTGTATTAATTATTTAAAAAAAAAGTGGTGGAATTTTGGGAATTGCTGTTGTTAAAAACATTTTAGGAAGAAATGTTTGCTAGTGGCAACGCTAATTACTCCAGGAATGAAATGCGTATGTAAGAGTGAAACAACGAATGTATGTTAGACAGTTTCATTTTTGAATGGAATGTGTAAAATATGTAAAAAATTCAAGATTAATTTTAAAAGCGAAAGGAATTTTATGAAATTGTGACGTGCGCCTATTATATTATTTAAAATAAATATAAAAAAAGTGAAATAAAAATTGACAGTGACAATAAAGAGTGATAAAAAATAATATTTGCCTTGACAGAAAGCAAGAATTGAGTGACAATAAAAATAACACAAATACCTATTAAAATATAAAAAGTGACAATAAGATAGAAAATACCTATTAAGAAATTAAATTAAATAATAAAAGTATACTTTTTGTGATAAAAGGTAACTATGAAAAAAAGACGTTTGCAAAATTGTCTATCATTGGAAAAAAGACATTTGAGTCCAAAATTAAAATGTATAGAAGGTTAATAGAAAACGAAGATAGTGCACGAAGTGAAAGATCTAATATACAACCTGTTCCATCAATAAGCTAAAATTCTAATGGAGTGTAAAGTAGGCATAAAAAAAGCCCAAGAGTACCTCAGCCTGATCAAGGGCTTGATGAGACCGCCAGCATGCTCCCCTTGCGGACCACAACAGCAGTGCAAGAAATAGAGGAGAAGCTAGACTCCGATTACGCTCAGGCCATGGTAACAATCACAATATTTTATATATTTTACTTGCTCAAACAGTAATTCAACTTCTTTACAGAAGTCCTATATTCATAAAATTAAAGGTGTTTCTTTAGATGTTGGCAGTGTTATTAGTGCATCGTTTGCAGATGATTTGCTATATAAATATAATTGGGATGGAAGGTGGGGAAAACTTCCGTTGTCAAATCTCACGCTGCTAAATAAAATTGTAAGAGGTATGTACAGACATTAAATAATTTTAGTCTTTGAATATTTAACATTTCTGTCTTTTTTTTTACTTCATATTTTAGATGTTTTTCAGAACCTAGGAGCCGGGGAGTATGAAAAAAAGTATAAGAAAAGCTGTTGAACGTGCCCACCATAGGGTAAAGCAACAAAAATACATAAAAGAAAAAGGGGTTAATAAATAAAATGACGACAATTTTTTTAATTTAAACTAAAATAATCAATCTAAAAGAGAAAAAAATCAAAAAATAAGCGTGACCAATAAATTGGTAAAAGTTTAGCTTTATTTTTAACACTTTTTATTGACTGAACTTTATTTGTAAGAAGGTGCTTGTTTAATGTAATTAAGAAACTGTTGAATGATGTTGGATCCAGCAAACGTTTTCGAATGCAAACAAAACATAATTAATTTAAAAAATTTAGTTAAAAAAAAAATATTTATTTATTTAAGTTATTTTGGAAACCAAAAAAATATTGAATTTTATTTTAAATAAAGACAAAAATTTGTATGAGAATTGAATGAGATGTTTTATTTTAATAGTGTTTTATTAAAACTAAAAAATACGTCAACAGTGACGAATATATGAATCAGTACTGACTAGTCAGCTGTGGCCGGTATATGCGTCAGTACTGACCAGTCAGTACTGACTGGTCAGCTGTGTCCGTTATATGCATCAGTACTGACTAGTCAGCTGTGTCCGGTTTTTGAGCACTCAATAATCTTGAGCAACCTACATATAGTTGTCGATATGAAAAGCAATGAATGGGCGCCTAAATATATTCCAGCCAATGGACCATACGCATTCCGAAAAAGTACAAAAAGTACCAATTTGATCCATTTTTTACCCCTTAAAAAGTGCCGTATATTTTGTACTTTTTATACCAAATGCAACGAAGTACTAAAAGTACGAGCTTTGACTCATTTTATTCCCCCAGAAAGTACTCTGTACGTTAATTTAGGTTATGTTTTATATGAATACCAAATTTTTCGAAGAGATAAAAAGTAACAGTTTTATCCCAATTTTATCCATTAAAAAATACCGTATATTTTGATCTCGACCATATGCAATCTGTATACCAAATTTATCCAAAAGAGAAAAAGTATCAAAAGTAAAACATTTTTCGTTTTAACCTCTTAAAATATACCCCACTTAAATCTGGACAATATCTCTAGCCAAATTTTTTGAAAATAAGAAAGTACCAAAACTAAAAGAGAAAAAGTGTTAAAAGTTGCCAAAAAAAGAAGCAACATTTCTTAAAAATATATATACAAGGTAGATCAAAAAAGACCTACCCCCACCCATGTTTTATTTTGTAACTAGCTTTTACCCGTGACGTCGTTCACTTTAAGATTTAAAGAAATGGGGTTATCCAGTAAAATATTTACAGACAATTTATTTTGTTTTCTACGTCATTACTTATTTTATGTTAAAATATGTCTATAAACAACATTTTAAGATTTGTTATATTCCGCTAATATAATGGGTGATTTTTTAGCTATTATCTTTTTGGCAGCACTGGTTTAAACAGCTGACGCACGTTTCGTGTTTTGTTTCACTGTCAAACATCTTCAGTTTGGTCTATAATTTAACCATGAATCGTCTTACAAACGAACAACGCTTGCAAATTATTGAATTTTATTATCAAAATGCGTGCTCTGCGACGAAGCTCATTTTTGGCTCAATGGGTAAGTTAATAAGCCGAATTGTCGATTTTGGAGTGAAGATCAGCCAGAAGCATTGCAAGAGCTATTTATGCATCGAGAAAAAGTCACAGTTTGGTGCGGTTTATGGGCTGGTGGCATCATTGGACCGTTCCAAGATGATGCGAATCGTAACGTAACTGTGAATGGTGAGCGCTACCGTGAGATGATATCCAACTTTTTTTTGCCCAAAATGCAAGAGCTTGTTGACTTGCACAACATGGGGTTTCAACAAGACGGTGCCACATGCCACACAGCACGCTTAACAATGGACTTATTGAGAGGCGAGTTCGGTGAACATTTTATTTCACGTTCGGGACCGGTCAATTGGCCGCCTAGATCGTGCGATTTAACGTCTTTAGACTATTTTTTGTGCGGCTACGTTAAAGCTCATGTCTATACACACATGCCCGCTTCAATTGACGCATTGGAAGAAAACATTGAAGCATTTATTCGTGAGATACCGGCCGAAATGTTGGAAACAGAATGCCAACATTGGACTAAGCGGATGGACCATTTGAGGCGCAATCACGGTCAACATTTGCATGAAATAATCTTCAAACATTTAATTATATGGACCGTACTATCGATTCAAATAAAGATTTCATGCATTTTTCTGAATTTTATGAGTTTTTTTTACAACTTTCCTATAGCTCCCCTACAAGAAATGGATGACCGAAACTAATACACACGCACTATTTTTGTTTGTTTTTATTGTTACAAGTGGCGTTGCCACTCGTGTGCGTTTGTATACCAAATTAGGAATATATTGCAAAGCCCAAATTTTATTAATCTTTTCTTCTTATTTTTATATATACTTAATAATATGTTGAATATATCTGTTAATACGTTTCATAAATTTTAATAATTATAAGAATTTAGCTAAATTTGTATTAATTATTTAAAAAAAAAGTGGTGGAATTTTGGGAATTGCTGTTGTTAAAAACATTTTAGGAAGAAATGTTTGCTAGTGGCAACGCTAATTACTCCAGGAATGAAATGCGTATGTAAGAGTGAAACAACGAATGTATGTTAGACAGTTTCATTTTTGAATGGAATGTGTAAAATATGTAAAAAATTCAAGATTAATTTTAAAAGCGAAAGGAATTTTATGAAATTGTGACGTGCGCCCATTATATTATTTAAAATAAATATAAAAAAAGTGAAATAAAAATTGACAGTGACAATAAAGAGTGATAAAAAATAATATTTGCCTTGACAGAAAGCAAGAATTGAGTGACAATAAAAATAACACAAATACCTATTAAAATATAAAAAAGTGACAATAAGATAGAAAATACCTATTAAGAAATTAAATTAAATAATAAAAGTATACCTTTTGTGATAAAAGATAACTATGAAAAAAAGACGTTTGCAAAATTGTCTATCATTGGAAAAAAAGACATTTGAGTCCAAAATTAAAATGTATAGAAGGTTAATAGAAAACGAAGATAGTGCACGAAGTGAAAGATCTAATATACAACCTGTTCCATCAATAAGCTAAAATTCTAATGGAGTGTAAAGTAGGCATAAAAAAAGCCCAAGAGTACCTCAGCCGCATGACAGGAGAGACTTCTGATCAAGGGCTTGATGAGACCGCCAGCATGCTCCCCTTGCGGACCACAACAGCAGTGCAAGAAATAGAGGAGAAGCTAGACTCCGATTACGCTCAGGCCATGGTAACAATCACAATATTTTATATATTTTACTTGCTCAAACAGTAATTCAACTTCTTTACAGAAGTCCTATATTCATAAAATTAAAGGTGTTTCTTTAGATGTTGGCAGTGTTATTAGTGCATCGTTTGCAGATGATTTGCTATATAAATATAATTGGGATGGAAGGTGGGGAAAACTTCCGTTGTCAAATCTCACGCTGCTAAATAAAATTGTAAGAGGTATGTACAGACATTAAATAATTTTAGTCTTTGAATATTTAACATTTCTGTCTTTTTTTTTACTTCATATTTTAGATGTTTTTCAGAACCTAGGAGCCGGGGAGAATGAAAAAAGTATAAGAAAAGCGGTTGAACGTGCCCACCATAGGGTAAAACAACAAAAATACATAAAAGAAAAAGGGGTTAATAAATAAAATGACGACAATTTTTTTAATTTAAACTAAAATAATCAATCTAAAAGAGAAAAAAAATCAAAAAATAAGCGTGACCAATAAATTGGTAAAAGTTTAGCTTTATTTTTAACACTTTTTATTGACTGAACTTTATTTGTAAGAAGGTGCTTGTTTAATGTAATTAAGAAACTGTTGAATAATGTTTGATCCAGCAAACGTTTTCGAATGCAAACAAAACATAATTAATTTAAAAAATTTAGTTAAAAAAAAAAAATATTTATTTATTTAAGTTATTTTGGAAACCAAAAAAATATTGAATTTTATTTTAAATAAAGACAAAAATTTGTATGAGAATTGAATGAGATGTTTTATTTTAATAGTGTTTTATTAAAACTAAAAAATACGTCAACAGTGACGAATATATGAATCAGTACTGACTAGTCAGCTGTGGCCGGTATATGCGTCAGTACTGACCAGTCAGTACTGACTGGTCAGCTGTGTCCGTTATATGCATCAGTACTGACTAGTCAGCTGTGTCCGGTTTTTGAGCACTCAATAATCTTGAGCAACCTACATATAGTTGTCGATATGAAAAGCAATGAATGGGCGCCTAAATATATTCCAGCCAATGGACCATACGCATTCCGAAAAAGTACAAAAAGTACCAATTTGATCCATTTTTTACCCCTTAAAAAGTGCCGTATATTTTGTACTTTTTATACCAAATGCAACGAAGTACTAAAAGTACGAGCTTTGACTCATTTTATTCCCCCAGAAAGTACTCTGTACGTTAATTTAGGTTATGTTTTATATGAATACCAAATTTTTCGAAGAGATAAACAGTAACAGTTTTATCCCAATTTTATCCATTAAAAAATACCGTATATTTTGATCTCGACCATATGCAATCTGTATACCAAATTTATCCAAAAGAGAAAAAGTATCAAAAGTAAAACATTTTTCGTTTTAACCTCTTAAAATATACCCCACTTAAATCTGGACAATATCTCTAGCCAAATTTTTTGAAAATAAGAAAGTACCAAAACTAAAAGAGAAAAAGTGTTAAAAGTTGCCAAAAAAAGAAGCAACATTTCTTAAAAATATATATACAAGGTAGATCAAAAAAGACCTACCCCCACCCATGTTTTATTTTGTAACTAGCTTTTACCCGTGACGTCGTTCACTTTAAGATTTAAAGAAATGGGGTTATCCAGTAAAATATTTACAGAAAATTTATTTTGTTTTCTACGTCATTACTTATTTTATGTTTAAACATGTCTATAAACAACATTTTAAGATTTGTTATATTCCGCTAATATAATGGGTGATTTTTTAGCTATTATCTTTTTGGCAGCACTGGTTTAAACAGCTGACGGACGTTTCGTGTTTTGTTTCACTGTCAAACATCTTCAGTTTGGTCTATAATTTAACCATGAATCGTCTTACAAACGAACAACGCTTGCAAATTATTGAATTTTATTATCAAAATGCGTGCTCTGTTAAGAAAATTCATCGCGCGCTTCTTGTGTTCAGCGACGGAGCTCATTTTTGGCTCAATGGGTAAGTTAATAAGCCGAATTGTCGATTTTGGAGTGAAGATCAGCCAGAAGCATTGCAAGAGCTATTTATGCATCGAGAAAAAGTCACAGTTTGGTGCGGTTTATGGGCTGGTGGCATCATTGGACCGTTCCAAGATGATGCGAATCGTAACGTAACTGTGAATGGTGAGCGCTACCGTGAGATGATATCCAACTTTTTTTTGCCCAAAATGCAAGAGCTTGTTGACTTGCACGACATGGGGTTTCAACAAGACGGTGCCACATGCCACACAGCACGCTTAACAATGGACTTATTGAGAGGCGAGTTCGGTGAACATTTTATTTCACGTTCGGGACCGGTCAATTGGCCGCCTAGATCGTGCGATTTAACGTCTTTAGACTATTTTTTGTGCGGCTACGTTAAAGCTCATGTCTATACACACATGCCCGCTTCAATTGACGCATTGGAAGAAAACATTGAAGCATTTATTCGTGAGATACCGGCCGAAATGTTGGAAACAGAATGCCAACATTGGACTAAGCGGATGGACCATTTGAGGCGCAATCACGGTCAACATTTGCATGAAATAATCTTCAAACATTTAATTATATGGACCGTACTATCGATTCAAATAAAGATTTCATGCATTTTTCTGAATTTTATGAGTTTTTTTTACAACTTTCCTATAGCTCCCCTACAAGAAATGGATGACCGAAACTAATACACACGCACTATTTTTGTTTGTTTTTATTGTTACAAGTGGCGTTGCCACTCGTGTGCGTTTGTATACCAAATTAGGAATATTTTGCAAAGCCCAAATTTTATTAATCTTTTCTTCTTATTTTTATATATACTTAATAATATGTTGAATATATCTGTTAATACGTTTCATAAATTTTAATAATTATAAGAATTTAGCTAAATTTGTATTAATTATTTAAAAAAAAAGTGGTGGAATTTTGGGAATTGCTGTTGTTAAAAACATTTTAGGAAGAAATGTTTGCTAGTGGCAACGCTAATTACTCCAGGAATGAAATGCGTATGTAAGAGTGAAACAACGAATGTATGTTAGACAGTTTCATTTTTGAATGGAATGTGTAAAATATGTAAAAAATTCAAGATTAATTTTAAAAGCGAAAGGAATTTTATGAAATTGTGACGTGCGCCCATTATATTATTTAAAATAAATATAAAAAAAGTGAAATAAAAATTGACAGTGACAATAAAGAGTGATAAAAAATAATATTTGCCTTGACAGAAAGCAAGAATTGAGTGACAATAAAAATAACACAAATACCTATTAAAATATAAAAAAGTGACAATAAGATAGAAAATACCTATTAAGAAATTAAATTAAATAATAAAAGTATACCTTTTGTGATTAAAGATAACTATGAAAAAAAGACGTTTGCAAAATTGTCTATCATTGGAAAAAAAGACATTTGAGTCCAAAATTAAAATGTATAGAAGGTTAATAGAAAACGAAGATAGTGCACGAAGTGAAAGATCTAATATACAACCTGTTCCATCAATAAGCTAAAATTCTAATGGAGTGTAAAGTAGGCATAAAAAAAGCCCAAGAGTACCTCAGCCGCATGACAGGAGAGACTTCTGATCAAGGGCTTGATGAGACCGCCAGCATGCTCCCCTTGCGGACCACAACAGCAGTGCAAGAAATAGAGGAGAAGCTAGACTCCGATTACGCTCAGGCCATGGTAACAATCACAATATTTTATATATTTTACTTGCTCAAACAGTAATTCAACTTCTTTACAGAAGTCCTATATTCATAAAATTAAAGGTGTTTCTTTAGATGTTGGCAGTGTTATTAGTGCATCGTTTGCAGATGATTTGCTATATAAATATAATTGGGATGGAAGGTGGGGAAAACTTCCGTTGTCAAATCTCACGCTGCTAAATAAAATTGTAAGAGGTATGTACAGACATTAAATAATTTTAGTCTTTGAATATTTAACATTTCTGTCTTTTTTTTTACTTCATATTTTAGATGTTTTTCAGAACCTAGGAGCCGGGGAGAATGAAAAAAGTATAAGAAAAGCGGTTGAACGTGCCCACCATAGGGTAAAGCAACAAAAATACATAAAAGAAAAAGGGGTTAATAAATAAAATGACGACAATTTTTTTAATTTAAACTAAAATAATCAATCTAAAAGAGAAAAAAAATCAAAAAATAAGCGTGACCAATAAATTGGTAAAAGTTTAGCTTTATTTTTAACACTTTTTATTGACTGAACTTTATTTGTAAGAAGGTGCTTGTTTAATGTAATTAAGAAACTGTTGAATAATGTTTGATCCAGCAAACGTTTTCGAATGCAAACAAAACATAATTAATTTAAAAAATTTAGTTAAAAAAAAAAAATATTTATTTATTTAAGTTATTTTGGAAACCAAAAAAATATTGAATTTTATTTTAAATAAAGACAAAAATTTGTATGAGAATTGAATGAGATGTTTTATTTTAATAGTGTTTTATTAAAACTAAAAAATACGTCAACAGTGACGAATATATGAATCAGTACTGACTAGTCAGCTGTGGCCGGTATATGCGTCAGTACTGACCAGTCAGTACTGACTGGTCAGCTGTGTCCGTTATATGCATCAGTACTGACTAGTCAGCTGTGTCCGGTTTTTGAGCACTCAATAATCTTGAGCAACCTACATATAGTTGTCGATATGAAAAGCAATGAATGGGCGCCTAAATATATTCCAGCCAATGGACCATACGCATTCCGAAAAAGTACAAAAAGTACCAATTTGATCCATTTTTTACCCCTTAAAAAGTGCCGTATATTTTGTACTTTTTATACCAAATGCAACGAAGTACTAAAAGTACGAGCTTTGACTCATTTTATTCCCCCAGAAAGTACTCTGTACGTTAATTTAGGTTATGTTTTATATGAATACCAAATTTTTCGAAGAGATAAACAGTAACAGTTTTATCCCAATTTTATCCATTAAAAAATACCGTATATTTTGATCTCGACCATATGCAATCTGTATACCAAATTTATCCAAAAGAGAAAAAGTATCAAAAGTAAAACATTTTTCGTTTTAACCTCTTAAAATATACCCCACTTAAATCTGGACAATATCTCTAGCCAAATTTTTTGAAAATAAGAAAGTACCAAAACTAAAAGAGAAAAAGTGTTAAAAGTTGCCAAAAAAAGAAGCAACATTTCTTAAAAATATATATACAAGGTAGATCAAAAAAGACCTACCCCCACCCATGTTTTATTTTGTAACTAGCTTTTACCCGTGACGTCGTTCACTTTAAGATTTAAAGAAATGGGGTTATCCAGTAAAATATTTACAGAAAATTTATTTTGTTTTCTACGTCATTACTTATTTTATGTTTAAACATGTCTATAAACAACATTTTAAGATTTGTTATATTCCGCTAATATAATGGGTGATTTTTTAGCTATTATCTTTTTGGCAGCACTGGTTTAAACAGCTGACGGACGTTTCGTGTTTTGTTTCACTGTCAAACATCTTCAGTTTGGTCTATAATTTAACCATGAATCGTCTTACAAACGAACAACGCTTGCAAATTATTGAATTTTATTATCAAAATGCGTGCTCTGTTAAGAAAATTCATCGCGCGCTTCTTGTGTTCAGCGACGGAGCTCATTTTTGGCTCAATGGGTAAGTTAATAAGCCGAATTGTCGATTTTGGAGTGAAGATCAGCCAGAAGCATTGCAAGAGCTATTTATGCATCGAGAAAAAGTCACAGTTTGGTGCGGTTTATGGGCTGGTGGCATCATTGGACCGTTCCAAGATGATGCGAATCGTAACGTAACTGTGAATGGTGAGCGCTACCGTGAGATGATATCCAACTTTTTTTTGCCCAAAATGCAAGAGCTTGTTGACTTGCACGACATGTGGTTTCAACAAGATGGTGCCACATGCCACACAGCACGCTTAACAATGGACTTATTGAGAGGCGAGTTCGGTGAACATTTTATTTCACGTTCGGGACCGGTCAATTGGCCGCCTAGATCGTGCGATTTAACGTCTTTAGACTATTTTTTGTGCGGCTACGTTAAAGCTCATGTCTATACACACATGCCCGCTTCAATTGACGCATTGGAAGAAAACATTGAAGCATTTATTCGTGAGATACCGGCCGAAATGTTGGAAACAGAATGCCAACATTGGACTAAGCGGATGGACCATTTGAGGCGCAATCACGGTCAACATTTGCATGAAATAATCTTCAAACATTTAATTATATGGACCGTACTATCGATTCAAATAAAGATTTCATGCATTTTTCTGAATTTTATGAGTTTTTTTTACAACTTTCCTATAGCTCCCCTACAAGAAATGGATGACCGAAACTAATCCACACGCACTATTTTTGTTTGTTTTTATTGTTACAAGTGGCGTTGCCACTCGTGTGCGTTTGTATACCAAATTAGGAATATTTTGCAAAGCCCAAATTTTATTAATCTTTTCTTCTTATTTTTATATATACTTAATAATATGTTGAATATATCTGTTAATACGTTTCATAAATTTTAATAATTATAAGAATTTAGCTAAATTTGTATTAATTATTTAAAAAAAAAGTGGTGGAATTTTGGGAATTGCTGTTGTTAAAAACATTTTAGGAAGAAATGTTTGCTAGTGGCAACGCTAATTACTCCAGGAATGAAATGCGTATGTAAGAGTGAAACAACGAATGTATGTTAGACAGTTTCATTTTTGAATGGAATGTGTAAAATATGTAAAAAATTCAAGATTAATTTTAAAAGCGAAAGGAATTTTATGAAATTGTGACGTGCGCCCATTATATTATTTAAAATAAATATAAAAAAAGTGAAATAAAAATTGACAGTGACAATAAAGAGTGATAAAAAATAATATTTGCCTTGACAGAAAGCAAGAATTGAGTGACAATAAAAATAACACAAATACCTATTAAAATATAAAAAAGTGACAATAAGATAGAAAATACCTATTAAGAAATTAAATTAAATAATAAAAGTATACTTTTTGTGATAAAAGATAACTATGAAAAAAAGACGTTTGCAAAATTGTCTATCATTGGAAAAAAAGACATTTGAGTCCAAAATTAAAATGTATAGAAGGTTAATAGAAAACGAAGATAGTGCACGAAGTGAAAGATCTAATATACAACCTGTTCCATCAATAAGCTAAAATTCTAATGGAGTGTAAAGTAGGCATAAAAAAAGCCCAAGAGTACCTCAGCCGCATGACAGGAGAGACTTCTGATCAAGGGCTTGATGAGACCGCCAGCATGCTCCCCTTGCGGACCACAACAGCAGTGCAAGAAATAGAGGAGAAGCTAGACTCCGATTACGCTCAGGCCATGGTAACAATCACAATATTTTATATATTTTACTTGCTCAAACAGTAATTCAACTTCTTTACAGAAGTCCTATATTCATAAAATTAAAGGTGTTTCTTTAGATGTTGGCAGTGTTATTAGTGCATCGTTTGCAGATGATTTGCTATATAAATATAATTGGGATGGAAGGTGGGGAAAACTTCCGTTGTCAAATCTCACGCTGCTAAATAAAATTGTAAGAGGTATGTACAGACATTAAATAATTTTAGTCTTTGAATATTTAACATTTCTGTCTTTTTTTTTACTTCATATTTTAGATGTTTTTCAGAACCTAGGAGCCGGGGAGTATGAAAAAAGTATAAGAAAAGCGGTTGAACGTGCCCACCATAGGGTAAAGCAACAAAAATACATAAAAGAAAAAGGGGTTAATAAATAAAATGACGACAATTTTTTTAATTTAAACTAAAATAATCAATCTAAAAGAGAAAAAAAAATCAAAAAATAAGCGTGACCAATAAATTGGTAAAAGTTTAGCTTTATTTTTAACACTTTTTATTGACTGAACTTTATTTGTAAGAAGGTGCTTGTTTAATGTAATTAAGAAACTGTTGAATGATGTTTGATCCAGCAAACGTTTTCGAATGCAAACAAAACATAATTAATTTAAAAAATTTAGTTAAAAAAAAAAAATATTTATTTATTTAAGTTATTTTGGAAACCAAAAAAATATTGAATTTTATTTTAAATAAAGACAAAAATTTGTATGAGAATTGAATGAGATGTTTTATTTTAATAGTGTTTTATTAAAACTAAAAAATACGTCAACAGTGACGAATATATGAATCAGTACTGACTAGTCAGCTGTGGCCGGTATATGCGTCAGTACTGACCAGTCAGTACTGACTGGTCAGCTGTGTCCGTTATATGCATCAGTACTGACTAGTCAGCTGTGTCCGGTTTTTGAGCACTCAATAATCTTGAGCAACCTACATATAGTTGTCGATATGAAAAGCAATGAATGGGCGCCTAAATATATTCCAGCCAATGGACCATACGCATTCCGAAAAAGTACAAAAAGTACCAATTTGATCCATTTTTTACCCCTTAAAAAGTGCCGTATATTTTGTACTTTTTATACCAAATGCAACGAAGTACTAAAAGTACGAGCTTTGACTCATTTTATTCCCCGAGAAAGTACTCTGTACGTTAATTTAGGTTATGTTTTATATGAATACCAAATTTTTCGAAGAGATAAAAAGTAACAGTTTTATCCCAATTTTATCCATTAAAAAATACCGTATATTTTGATCTCGACCATATGCAATCTGTATACCAAATTTATCCAAAAGAGAAAAAGTATCAAAAGTAAAACATTTTTCGTTTTAACCTCTTAAAATATACCCCACTTAAATCTGGACAATATCTCTAGCCAAATTTTTTGAAAATACGAAAGTACCAAAACTAAAAGAGAAAAAGTGTTAAAAGTTGCCAAAAAAAGAAGCAACATTTCTTAAAAATATATATACAAGGTAGATCAAAAAAGACCTACCCCCACCCATGTTTTATTTTGTAACTAGCTTTTACCCGTGACGTCGTTCACTTTAAGATTTAAAGAAATGGGGTTATCCAGTAAAATATTTACAGAAAATTTATTTTGTTTTCTACGTCATTACTTATTTTATGTTAAAATATGTCTATTATCTTTTTGGCAGCACTGGTTTAAACAGCTGACGCACGTTTCGTGTTTTGTTTCACTGTCAAACATCTTCAGTTTGGTCTATAATTTAACCATGAATCGTCTTACAAACGAACAACGCTTGCAAATTATTGAATTTTATTATCAAAATGCGTGCTCTGTTAAGAAAATTCATCGCGCGCTTCTTGTGTTCAGCGACGAAGCTCATTTTTGGCTCAATGGGTAAGTTAATAAGCCGAATTGTCGATTTTGGAGTGAAGATCAGCCAGAAGCATTGCAAGAGCTATTTATGCATCGAGAAAAAGTCACAGTTTGGTGCGGTTTATGGGCTGGTGGCATCATTGGACCGTTCCAAGATGATGCGAATCGTAACGTAACTGTGAATGGTGAGCGCTACCGTGAGATGATATCCAACTTTTTTTTGCCCAAAATGCAAGAGCTTGTTGACTTGCACGACATGTGGTTTCAACAAGACGGTGCCACATGCCACACAGCACGCTTAACAATGGACTTATTGAGAGGCGAGTTCGGTGAACATTTTATTTCACGTTCGGGACCGGTCAATTGGCCGCCTAGATCGTGCGATTTAACGTCTTTAGACTATTTTTTGTGCGGCTACGTTAAAGCTCATGTCTATACACACATGCCCGCTTCAATTGACGCATTGGAAGAAAACATTGAAGCATTTATTCGTGAGATACCGGCCGAAATGTTGGAAACATAATGCCAACATTGGACTAAGCGGATGGACCATTTGAGGCGCAATCACGGTCAACATTTGCATGAAATAATCTTCAAACATTTAATTATATGGACCGTACTATCGATTCAAATAAAGATTTCATGCATTTTTCTGAATTTTATGAGTTTTTTTTACAACTTTCCTATAGCTCCCCTACAAGAAATGGATGACCGAAACTAATACACACGCACTATTTTTGTTTGTTTTTATTGTTACAAGTGGCGTTGCCACTCGTGTGCGTTTGTATACCAAATTAGGAATATTTTGCAAAGCCCAAATTTTATTAATCTTTTCTTCTTATTTTTATATATACTTAATAATATGTTGAATATATCTGTTAATACGTTTCATAAATTTTAATAATTATAAGAATTTAGCTAAATTTGTATTAATTATTTAAAAAAAAAGTGGTGGAATTTTGGGAATTGCTGTTGTTAAAAACATTTTAGGAAGAAATGTTTGCTAGTGGCAACGCTAATTACTCCAGGAATGAAATGCGTATGTAAGAGTGAAACAACGAATGTATGTTAGACAGTTTCATTTTTGAATGGAATGTGTAAAATATGTAAAAAATTCAAGATTAATTTTAAAAGCGAAAGGAATTTTATGAAATCGTGACGTGCGCCCATTATATTATTTAAAATAAATATAAAAAAAGTGAAATAAAAATTGACAGTGACAATAAAGAGTGATAAAAAATAATATTTGCCTTGACAGAAAGCAAGAATTGAGTGACAATAAAAATAACACAAATACCTATTAAAATATAAAAAAGTGAAAATAAGATAGAAAATACCTATTAAGAAATTAAATTAAATAATAAAAGTATACTTTTTGTGATAAAAGATAACTATGAAAAAAGACGTTTGCAAAATTGTCTATCATTGGAAAAAAAGACATTTGAGTCCAAAATTAAAATGTATAGAAGGTTAATAGAAAACGAAGATAGTGCACGAAGTGAAAGATCTAATATACAACCTGTTCCATCAATAAGCTAAAATTCTAATGGAGTGTAAAGTAGGCATAAAAAAAGCCCAAGAGTACCTCAGCCGCATGACAGGAGAGACTTCTGATCAAGGGCTTGATGAGACCGCCAGCATGCTCCCCTTGCGGACCACAACAGCAGTGCAAGAAATAGAGGAGAAGCTAGACTCCGATTACGCTCAGGCCATGGTAACAATCACAATATTTTATATATTTTACTTGCTCAAACAGTAATTCAACTTCTTTACAGAAGTCCTATATTCATAAAATTAAAGGTGTTTCTTTAGATGTTGGCAGTGTTATTAGTGCATCGTTTGCAGATGATTTGCTATATAAATATAATTGGGATGGAAGGTGGGGAAAACTTCCGTTGTCAAATCTCACGCTGCTAAATAAAATTGTAAGAGGTATGTACAGACATTAAATAATTTTAGTCTTTGAATATTTAACATTTCTGTCTTTTTTTTTACTTCATATTTTAGATGTTTTTCAGAACCTAGGAGCCGGGGAGTATGAAAAAAGTATAAGAAAAGCGGTTGAACGTGCCCACCATAGGGTAAAGCAACAAAAATACATAAAAGAAAAAGGGGTTAATAAATAAAATGACGACAATTTTTTAAATTTAAACTAAAATAATCAATCTAAGAGAGAAAAAAAATCAAAAAATAAGCGTGACCAATAAATTGGTAAAAGTTTAGCTTTATTTTTAACACTTTTTATTGACTGAACTTTATTTGTAAGAAGGTGCTTGTTTAATGTAATTAAGAAACTGTTGAATGATGTTTGATCCAGCAAACGTTTTCGAATGCAAACAAAACATAATTAATTTAAAAAATTTAGTTAAAAAAAAAAAATATTTATTTATTTAAGTTATTTTGGAAACCAAAAAAATATTGAATTTTATTTTAAATAAAGACAAAAATTTGTATGAGAATTGAATGAGATGTTTTATTTTAATAGTGTTTTATTAAAACTAAAAAATACGTCAACAGTGACGAATATATGAATCAGTACTGACTAGTCAGCTGTGGCCGGTATATGCGTCAGTACTGACTGGTCAGTACTGACTGGTCAGCTGTGTCCGTTATATGCATCAGTACTGACTAGTCAGCTGTGTCCGGTTTTTGAGCACTCAATAATCTTGAGCAACCTACATATAGTTGTCGATATGAAAAGCAATGAATGGGCGCCTAAATATATTCCAGCCAATGGACCATACGCATTCCGAAAAAGTACAAAAAGTACCAATTTGATCCATTTTTTACCCCTTAAAAAGTGCCGTATATTTTGTACTTTTTATACCAAATGCAACGAAGTACTAAAAGTACGAGCTTTGACTCATTTTATTCCCCCAGAAAGTACTCTGTACGTTAATTTAGGTTATGTTTTATATGAATACCAAATTTTTCGAAGAGATAAAAAGTAACAGTTTTATCCCAATTTTATCCATTAAAAAATACCGTATATTTTGATCTCGACCATATGCAATCTGTATACCAAATTTATCCAAAAGAGAAAAAGTATCAAAAGTAAAACATTTTTCGTTTTAACCTCTTAAAATATACCCCACTTAAATCTGGACAATATCTCTAGCCAAATTTTTTGAAAATAAGAAAGTACCAAAACTAAAAGAGAAAAAGTGTTAAAAGTTGCCAAAAAAAGAAGCAACATTTCTTAAAAATATACAGTACTTTTCGTCTATAGTCACTACGCTTATAGTCACATTAGGGATATAGTCCATTTTATCTGTTTATTTTGCCGCTATAAGTTAATTAATATAAAGAATTAACGATATAGTCCATTTAGCGATATAAGCACATTTGCCATATATGCCATTTATCAACAGTAGTCAAAGGAAAAAGTAAAGCAAATTAATGGCGTTATAGTCACATTAGCAAAATTTACTAAGTTCTTTTAAGTTTTCGAATCAAAAATCCATCCAAAGAAAGAATGAATTAAATCATTAAATTTTTGTCATCAACCCTCTACTCGTAAAAAATTAGTTTTTGCCGTTGGTATCAGTTATGAAATATCTTGTTCTTATTTTAACTATTTTTTTATACAGTATGAAACTCTGTTGTAAAACCATAAGCCTGATGTCGGTGTAATTTATATGAATTTTTAATTTTCTTTATTCACACAACTTGATTATATTCGATTTCGGTTATATGTGTCATAGTGACATGTATGTGAATTAGCCTTATAGTCACATTAGCGATATAGTCCACGTTATGGTTGCAACTAAAGGATGTGACTATAAGCGAAAAGTACTGTATATACAAGGTAGATCAAAAAAGACCTACCCCCACCGATGTTTTATTTTGTAACTAGCTTTTACCCGTGACGTCGTTCACTTTAAGATTTAAAGAAATGGGGTTATCCAGTAAAATATTTACAGAAAATTTATTTTGTTTTCTACGTCATTACTTATTTTATGTTAAAATATGTCTATAAACAACATTTTAAGATTTGTTATATTCCGCTAATATAATGGGTGATTTTTTAGCTATTATCTTTTTGGCAGCACTTGTTTAAACAGCTGACGCACGTTTCGTGTTTTGTTTCACTGTCAAACATCTTCAGTTTGGTCTATAATTTAACCATGAATCGTCTTACAAACGAACAACGCTTGCAAATTATTGAATTTTAATATCAAAATGCGTGCTCTGTTAAGAAAATTCATCGCGCGCTTCTTGTGTTCAGCGACGAAGCTCATTTTTGGCTCAATGGGTAAGTTAATAAGCCGAATTGTCGATTTTGGAGTGAAGATCAGCCAGAAGCATTGCAAAAGCTATTTATGCATCGAGAAAAAGTCACAGTTTGGTGCGGTTTATGGGCTGGTGGCATCATTGGACCGTTCCAAGATGATGCGAATCGTAACGTAACTGTGAATGGTGAGCGCTACCGTGAGATGATATCCAACTTTTTTTTGCCCAAAATGCAAGAGCTTGTTGACTTGCACGACATGTGGTTTCAACAAGACGGTGCCACATGCCACACAGCACGCTTAACAATGGACTTATTGAGAGGCGAGTTCGGTGAACATTTTATTTCACGTTCGGGACCGGTCAATTGGCCGCCTAGATCGTGCGATTTAACGTCTTTAGACTATTTTTTGTGCGGCTACGTTAAAGCTCATGTCTATACACACATGCCCGCTTCAATTGACGCATTGGAAGAAAACATTGAAGCATTTATTCGTGAAATACCGGCCGAAATGTTGGAAACAGAATGCCAACATTGGACTAAGCGGATGGACCTTTTGAGGCGCAATCACGGTCAACATTTGCATGAAATAATCTTCAAACATTTAATTATATGGACCGTACTATCGATTCAAATAAAGATTTCATGCATTTTTCTGAATTTTATGAGTTTTTTTTACAACTTTCCTATAGCTCCCCTACAAGAAATGGATGACCGAAACTAATACACACGCACTATTTTTGTTTGTTTTTATTGTTACAAGTGGCGTTGCCACTCGTGTGCGTTTGTATACCAAATTAGGAATATTTTGCAAAGCCCAAATTTTATGAATCTTTTCTTCTTATTTTTATATATACTTAATAATATGTTGAATATATCTGTTAATACGTTTCATAAATTTTAATAATTATAAGAATTTAGCTAAATTTGTATTAATTATTTAAAAAAAAAGTGGTGGAATTTTGGGAATTGCTGTTGTTAAAAACATTTTAGGAAGAAATGTTTGCTAGTGGCAACGCTAATTACTCCAGGAATGAAATGCGTATGTAAGAGTGAAACAACGAATGTATGTTAGACAGTTTCATTTTTGAATGGAATGTGTAAAATATGTAAAAAATTCAAGATTAATTTTAAAAGCGAAAGGAATTTTATGAAATTGTGACGTGCGCCCATTATATTATTTAAAATAAATATAAAAAAAGTGAAATAAAAATTGACAGTGACAATAAAGAGTGATAAAAAATAATATTTGCCTTGACAGAAAGCAAGAATTGAGTGACAATAAAAATAACACAAATACCTATTAAAATATAAAAAAGTGACAATAAGATAGAAAATACCTATTAAGAAATTAAATTAAATAATAAAAGTATACTTTTTGTGATAAAAGATAACTATGAAAAAAAGACGTTTGCAAAATTGTCTATCATTGGAAAAAAAGACATTTGAGTCCAAAATTAAAATGTATAGAAGGTTAATAGAAAACGAAGATAGTGCACGAAGTGAAAGATCTAATATACAACCTGTTCCATCAATAAGCTAAAATTCTAATGGAGTGTAAAGTAGGCATAAAAAAAGCCCAAGAGTACCTCAGCCGCATGACAGGAGAGACTTCTGATCAAGGGCTTGATGAGACCGCCAGCATGCTCCCCTTGCGGACCACAACAGCAGTGCAAGAAATAGAGGAGAAGCTAGACTCCGATTACGCTCAGGCCATGGTAACAATCACAATATTTTATATATTTTACTTGCTCAAACAGTAATTCAACTTCTTTACAGAAGTCCTATATTCATAAAATTAAAGGTGTTTCTTTAGATGTTGGCAGTGTTATTAGTGCATCGTTTGCAGATGATTTGCTATATAAATATAATTGGGATGGAAGGTGGGGAAAACTTCCGTTGTCAAATCTCACGCTGCTAAATAAAATTGTAAGAGGTATGTACAGACATTAAATAATTTTAGTCTTTGAATATTTAACATTTCTGTCTTTTTTTTTACTTCATATTTTAGATGTTTTTCAGAACCTAGGAGCCGGGGAGTATGAAAACAGTATAAGAAAAGCGGTTGAACGTGCCCACCATAGGGTAAAGCAACAAAAATACATAAAAGAAAAAGGGGTTAATAAATAAAATGACGACAATTTTTTTAATTTAAACTAAAATAATCAATCTAAAAGAGAAAAAAAATCAAAAAATAAGCGTGACCAATAAATTGGTAAAAGTTTAGCTTTATTTTTAACACTTTTTATTGACTGAACTTTATTTGTAAGAAGGTGCTTGTTTAATGTAATTAAGAAACTGTTGAATGATGTTTGATCCAGCAAACGTTTTCGAATGCAAACAAAACATAATTAATTTAAAAAATTTAATTAAAAAAAAAAATATTTATTTATTTAAGTTATTTTGGAAACCAAAAAAATATTGAATTTTATTTTAAATAAAGACAAAAATTTGTATGAGAATTGAATGAGATGTTTTATTTTAATAGTGTTTTATTAAAACTAAAAAATACGTCAACAGTGACGAATATATGAATCAGTACTGACTAGTCAGCTGTGGCCGGTATATGCGTCAGTACTGACCAGTCAGTACTGACTGGTCAGCTGTGTCCGTTATATGCATCAGTACTGACTAGTCAGCTGTGTCCGGTTTTTGAGCACTCAATAATCTTGAGCAACCTACATATAGTTGTCGATATGAAAAGCAATGAATGGGCGCCTAAATATATTCCAGCCAATGGACCATACGCATTCCGAAAAAGTACAAAAAGTACCAATTTGATCCATTTTTTACCCCTTAAAAAGTGCCGTATATTTTGTACTTTTTATACCAAATGCAACGAAGTACTAAAAGTACGAGCTTTGACTCATTTTATTCCCCCAGAAAGTACTCTGTACGTTAATTTAGGTTATGTTTTATATGAATACCAAATTTTTCGAAGAGATAAAAAGTAACAGTTTTATCCCAATTTTATCCATTAAAAAATACCGTATATTTTGATCTCGACCATATGCAATCTGTATACCAAATTTATCCAAAAGAGAAAAAGTATCAAAAGTAAAACATTTTTCGTTTTAACCTCTTAAAATATACCCCACTTAAATCTGGACAATATCTCTAGCCAAATTTTTTGAAAATAAGAAAGTACCAAAACTAAAAGAGAAAAAGTGTTAAAAGTTGCCAAAAAAAAGAAGCAACATTTCTTAAAAATATATATACAAGGTAGATCAAAAAAGACCTACCCCCACCCATGTTTTATTTTGTAACTAGCTTTTACCCGTGACGTCGTTCACTTTAAGATTTACATCCAGTTCATCGATATCGAACGTTAACGTTCGCATAGAAAATTATATGTAAAACAAAAACAATATTCGAAAATTTGTTTTTGTTTCAAATGTAGTTTTCTATGCGAACGTTGACGTTCGACATCGTTAAACAGGCAGTTAAAGAAATGGGGTTATCCAGTAAAATATTTACAGAAAATTTATTTTGTTTTCTACGTCATTACTTATTTTATGTTAAAATATGTCTATAAACAACATTTTAAGATTTGTTATATTCCGCTAATATAATGGGTGATTTTTTAGCTATTATCTTTTTGGCAGCACTGGTTTAAACAGCTGACGCACGTTTCGTGTTTTGTTTCACTGTCAAACATCTTCAGTTTGGTCTATAATTTAACCATGAATCGTCTTACAAACGAACAACGCTTGCAAATTATTGAATTTTATTATCAAAATGCGTGCTCTGTTAAGAAAATTCATCGCGCGCTTCTTGTGTTCAGCGACGAAGCTCATTTTTGGCTCAATGGGTAAGTTAATAAGCCGAATTGTCGATTTTGGAGTGAAGATCAGCCAGAAGCATTGCAAGAGCTATTTATGCATCGAGAAAAAGTTACAGTTTGGTGCGGTTTATGGGCTGGTGGCATCATTGGACCGTTCCAAGATGATGCGAATCGTAACGTAACTGTGAATGGTGAGCGCTACCGTGAGATGATATCCAACTTTTTTTTGCCCAAAATGCAAGAGCTTGTTGACTTCCACGACATGTGGTTTCAACAAGACGGTGCCACATGCCACACAGCACGCTTTACAATGGACTTATTGAGAGGCGAGTTCGGTGAACATTTTATTTCACGTTCGGGACCGGTCAATTGGCCGCCTAGATCGTGCGATTTAACGTCTTTAGACTATTTTTTGTGCGGCTACGTTAAAGCTCATGTCTATACACACATGCCCGCTTCAATTGACGCATTGGAAGAAAACATTGAAGCATTTATTCCTGAGATACTGGCCGAAATGTTGGAAACAGAATGCCAACATTGGACTAAGCGGATGGACCATTTGAGGCGCAATCACGGTCAACATTTGCATGAAATAATCTTCAAACATTTAATTATATGGACCGTACTATCGATTCAAATAAAGATTTCATGCATTTTTCTGAATTTTATGAGTTTTTTTTACAACTTTCCTATAGCTCCCCTACAAGAAATGGATGACCGAAACTAATACACACGCACTATTTTTGTTTGTTTTTATTGTTACAAGTGGCGTTGCCACTCGTGTGCGTTTGTATACCAAATTAGGAATATTTTGCAAAGCCCAAATTTTATTAATCTTTTCTTCTTATTTTTATATATACTTAATAATATGTTGAATATATCTGTTAATACGTTTCATAAATTTTAATAATTATAAGAATTTAGCTAAATTTGTATTAATTATTTAAAAAAAAAGTGGTGGAATTTTGGGAATTGCTGTTGTTAAAAACATTTTAGGAAGAAATGTTTGCTAGTGGCAACGCTAATTACTCCAGGAATGAAATGCGTATGTAAGAGTGAAACAACGAATGTATGTTAGACAGTTTCATTTTTGAATGGAATGTGTAAAATATGTAAAAAATTCAAGATTAATTTTAAAAGCGAAAGGAATTTTATGAAATTGTGACGTGCGCCCATTATATTATTTAAAATAAATATAAAAAAAGTGAAATAAAAATTGACAGTGACAATAAAGAGTGATAAAAAATAATATTTGCCTTGACAGAAAGCAAGAATTGAGTGACAATAAAAATAACACAAATACCTATTAAAATATAAAAAAGTGACAATAAGATAGAAAATACCTATTAAGAAATTAAATTAAATAATAAAAGTATACTTTTTGTGATAAAAGATAACTATGAAAAAAAGACGTTTGCAAAATTGTCTATCATTGGAAAAAAAAGACATTTGAGTCCAAAATTAAAATGTATAGAAGGTTAATAGAAAACGAAGATAGTGCACGAAGTGAAAGATCTAATATACAACCTGTTCCATCAATAAGCTAAAATTCTAATGGAGTGTAAAGTAGGCATAAAAAAAGCCCAAGAGTACCTCAGTCGCATGACAGGAGAGTCTTCTGATCAAGGGCTTGATGAGACCGCCAGCATGCTCCCCTTGCAGACCACAACAGCAGTGCAAGAAATAGAGGAGAAGCTAGACTCCGATTACGCTCAGGCCATGGTAACAATCACAATATTTTATATATTTTACTTGCTCAAACAGTAATTCAACTTCTTTACAGAAGTCCTATATTCATAAAATTAAAGGTGTTTCTTTAGATGTTGGCAGTGTTATTAGTGCATCGTTTGCAGATGATTTGCTATATAAATATAATTGGGATGGAAGGTGGGGAAAACTTCCGTTGTCAAATCTCACGCTGCTAAATAAAATTGTAAGAGGTATGTACAGACATTAAATAATTTTAGTCTTTGAATATTTAACATTTCTGTCTTTTTTTTTACTTCATATTTTAGATGTTTTTCAGAACCTAGGAGCCGGGGAGTATGAAAACAGTATAAGAAAAGCGGTTGAACGTGCCCACCATAGGGTAAAGCAACAAAAATACATAAAAGAAAAAGGGGTTAATAAATAAAATGACGACAATTTTTTTAATTTAAACTAAAATAATCAATCTAAAAGAGAAAAAAAATCAAAAAATAAGCGTGACCAATAAATTGGTAAAAGTTTAGCTTTATTTTTAACACTTTTTATTGACTGAACTTTATTTGTAAGAAGGTGCTTGTTTAATGTAGTTAAGAAACTGTTGAATGATGTTTGATCCAGCAAACGTTTTCGAATGCAAACAAAACATAATTAATTTAAAAAATTTAGTTAAAAAAAAAAAATATTTATTTATTTAAGTTATTTTGGAAACCAAAAAAATATTGAATTTTATTTTAAATAAAGACAAAAATTTGTATGAGAATTGAATGAGATGTTTTATTTTAATAGTGTTTTATTAAAATTAAAAAATACGTCAACAGTGACGAATATATGAATCAGTACTGACTAGTCAGCTGTGGCCGGTATATGCGTCAGTACTGACTGGTCAGCTGTGTCCGTTATATGCATCAGTACTGACTAGTCAGCTGTGTCCGGTTTTTGAGCACTCAATAATCTTGAGCAACCTACATATAGTTGTCGATATGAAAAGCAATGAATGGGCGCCTAAATATATTCCAGCCAATGGACCATACGCATTCCGAAAAAGTACAAAAAGTACCAATTTGATCCATTTTTTACCCCTTAAAAAGTGCCGTATATTTTGTACTTTTTATACCAAATGCAACGAAGTACTAAAAGTACGAGCTTTGACTCATTTTATTCCCCCAGAAAGTACTCTGTACGTTAATTTAGGTTATGTTTTATATGAATACGAAATTTTTCGAAGAGATAAAAAGTAACAGTTTTATCCCAATTTTATCCATTAAAAAATACCGTATATTTTGATCTCGACCATATGCAATCTGTATACCAAATTTATCCAAAAGAGAAAAAGTATCAAAAGTAAAACATTTTTCGTTTTAACCTCTTAAAATATACCCCACTTAAATCTGGACAATATCTCTAGCCAAATTTTTTGAAAATAAGAAAGTACCAAAACTAAAAGAGAAAAAGTGTTAAAAGTTGCCAAAAAAAGAAGCAACATTTCTTAAAAATATATATACAAGGTAGATCAAAAAAGACCTACCCCCACCCATGTTTTATTTTGTAACTAGCTTTTACCCGTGACGTCGTTCACTTTAAGATTTAAAGAAATGGGGTTATCCAGTAAAATATTTACAGAAAATTGATTTTGTTTTCTACGTCATTACTTATTTTATGTTAAAATATGTCTATAAACAACATTTTAAGATTTGTTATATTCCGCTAATATAATGGGTGATTTTTTAGCTATTATCTTTTTGGCAGCACTGGTTTAAACAGCTGACGCACGTTTCGTGTTTTGTTTCACTGTCAAACATCTTTAGTTTGGTCTCTAATTTAACCATGAATCGTCTTACAAGCGAACAACGCTTGCAAATTATTGAATTTTATTATCAAAATGCGTGCTCTGTTAAGAAAATTCATCGCGCGCTTCTTGTGTTCAGCGACGAAGCTCATTTTTGGCTCAATGGGTAAGTTAATAAGCCGAATTGTCGATTTTGGAGTGAAGATCAGCCAGAAGCATTGCAAGAGCTATTTATGCATCGAGAAAAAGTCACAGTTTGGTGCGGTTTATGGGCTGGTGGCATCATTGGACCGTTCCAAGATGATGCGAATCGTAACGTAACTGTGAATGGTGAGCGCTACCGTGAGATGATATCCAACTTTTTTTTGCCCAAAATTCAAGAGCTTGTTGACTTGCACGACATGTGGTTTCAACAAGACGGTGCCACATGCCACACAGCACGCTTAACAATGGACTTATTGAGAGGCGAGTTCGGTGAACATTTTATTTCACGTTCGGGACCGGTCAATTGGCCGCCTAGATCGTGCGATTTAACGTCTTTAGACTATTTTTTGTGCGGCTACGTTAAAGCTCATGTCTATACACACATGCCCGCTTCAATTGACGCATTGGAAGAAAACATTGAAGCATTTATTCGTGAGATACCGGCCGAAATGTTGGAAACAGAATGCCAACATTGGACTAAGCGGATGGACCATTTGAGGCGCAATCACGGTCAACATTTGCATGAAATAATCTTCAAACATTTAATTATATGGACCGTACTATCGATTCAAATAAAGATTTCATGCATTTTTCTGAATTTTATGAGTTTTTTTTACAACTTTCCTATAGCTCCCCTACAAGAAATGGATGACCGAAACTAATACACACGCACTATTTTTGTTTGTTTTTATTGTTACAAGTGGCGTTGCCACTCGTGTGCGTTTGTATACCAAATTAGGAATATTTTGCAAAGCCCAAATTTTATTAATCTTTTCTTCTTATTTTTATATATACTTAATAATATGTTGAATATATCTGTTAATACGTTTCATAAATTTTAATAATTATAAGAATTTAGCTAAATTTGTATTAATTATTTAAAAAAAAAGTGGTGGAATTTTGGGAATTGCTGTTGTTAAAAACATTTTAGGAAGAAATGTTTGCTAGTGGCAACGCTAATTACTCCAGGAATGAAATGCGTATGTAAGAGTGAAACAACGAATGTATGTTAGACAGTTTCATTTTTGAATGGAATGTGTAAAATATGTAAAAAATTCAAGATTAATTTTAAAAGCGAAAGGAATTTTATGAAATTGTGACGTGCGCCCATTATATTATTTAAAATAAATATAAAAAAAGTGAAATAAAAATTGACAGTGACAATAAAGAGTGATAAAAAATAATATTTGCCTTGACAGAAAGCAAGAATTGAGTGACAATAAAAATAACACAAATACCTATTAAAATATAAAAAAGTGACAATAAGATAGAAAATACCTATTAAGAAATTAAATTAAATAATAAAAGTATACTTTTTGTGATAAAAGATAACTATGAAAAAAAGACGTTTGCAAAATTGTCTATCATTGGAAAAAAAGACATTTGAGTCCAAAATTAAAATGTATAGAAGGTTAATAGAAAACGAAGATAGTGCACGAAGTGAAAGATCTAATATACAACCTGTTCCATCAATAAGCTAAAATTCTAATGGAGTGTAAAGTAGGCATAAAAAAAGCCCAAGAGTACCTCAGCCGCATGACAGGAGAGACTTCTGATCAAGGGCTTGATGAGACCGCCAGCATGCTCCCCTTGCGGACCACAACAGCAGTGCAAGAAATAGAGGAGAAGCTAGACTCCGATTACGCTCAGGCCATGGTAACAATCACAATATTTTATATATTTTACTTGCTCAAACAGTAATTCAACTTCTTTACAGAAGTCCTATATTCATAAAATTAAAGGTGTTTCTTTAGATGTTGGCAGTGTTATTAGTGCATCGTTTGCAGATGATTTGCTATATAAATATAATTGGGATGGAAGGTGGGGAAAACTTCCGTTGTCAAATCTCACGCTGCTAAATAAAATTGTAAGAGGTATGTACAGACATTAAATAATTTTAGTCTTTGAATATTTAACATTTCTGTCTTTTTTTTTACTTCATATTTTAGATGTTTTTCAGAACCTAGGAGCCGGGGAGTATGAAAACAGTATAAGAAAAGCGGTTGAACGTGCCCACCATAGGGTAAAGCAACAAAAATACATAAAAGAAAAAGGGGTTAATAAATAAAATGACGACAATTTTTTTAATTTAAACTAAAATAATCAATCTAAAAGAGAAAAAAAATCAAAAAATAAGCGTGACCAATAAATTGGTAAAAGCTTAGCTTTATTTTTAACACTTTTTATTGACTGAACTTTATTTGTAAGAAGGTGCTTGTTTAATGTAATTAAGAAACTGTTGAATGATGTTTGATCCAGCAAACGTTTTCGAATGCAAACAAAACATAATTAATTTAAAAAATTTAATTAAAAAAAAAAATATTTATTTATTTAAGTTATTTTGGAAACCAAAAAAATATTGAATTTTATTTTAAATAAAGACAAAAATTTGTATGAGAATTGAATGAGATGTTTTATTTTAATAGTGTTTTATTAAAACTAAAAAATACGTCAACAGTGACGAATATATGAATCAGTACTGACTAGTCAGCTGTGGCCGGTATATGCGTCAGTACTGACCAGTCAGTACTGACTGGTCAGCTGTGTCCGTTATATGCATCAGTACTGACTAGTCAGCTGTGTCCGGTTTTTGAGCACTCAATAATCTTGAGCAACCTACATATAGTTGTCGATATGAAAAGCAATGAATGGGCGCCTAAATATATTCCAGCCAATGGACCATACGCATTCCGAAAAAGTACAAAAAGTACCAATTTGATCCATTTTTTACCCCTTAAAAAGTGCCGTATATTTTGTACTTTTTATACCAAATGCAACGAAGTACTAAAAGTACGAGCTTTGACTCATTTTATTCCCCCAGAAAGTACTCTGTACGTTAATTTAGGTTATGTTTTATATGAATACCAAATTTTTCGAAGAGATAAAAAGTAACAGTTTTATCCCAATTTTATCCATTAAAAAATACCGTATATTTTGATCTCGACCATATGCAATCTGTATACCAAATTTATCCAAAAGAGAAAAAGTATCAAAAGTAAAACATTTTTCGTTTTAACCTCTTAAAATATACCCCACTTAAATCTGGACAATATCTCTAGCCAAATTTTTTGAAAATAAGAAAGTACCAAAACTAAAAGAGAAAAAGTGTTAAAAGTTGCCAAAAAAAGAAGCAACATTTCTTAAAAATATATATACAAGGTAGATCAAAAAAGACCTACCCCCACCCATGTTTTATTTTGTAACTAGCTTTTACCCGTGACGTCGTTCACTTTAAGATTTACATCCAGTTCATCGATATCGAACGTTAACGTTCGCATAGAAAATTATATGTAAAACAAAAACAATATTCGAAAATTTGTTTTTGTTTCAAATGTAGTTTTCTATGCGAACGTTGACGTTCGACATCGTTAAACAGGCAGTTAAAGAAATGGGGTTATCCAGTAAAATATTTACAGAAAATTTATTTTGTTTTCTACGTCATTACTTATTTTATGTTAAAATATGTCTATAAACAACATTTTAAGATTTGTTATATTCCGCTAATATAATGGGTGATTTTTTAGCTATTATCTTTTTGGCAGCACTGGTTTAAACAGCTGACGCACGTTTCGTGTTTTGTTTCACTGTCAAACATCTTCAGTTTGGTCTATAATTTAACCATGAATCGTCTTACAAACGAACAACGCTTGCAAATTATTGAATTTTATTATCAAAATGCGTGCTCTGTTAAGAAAATTCATCGCGCGCTTCTTGTGTTCAGCGACGAAGCTCATTTTTGGCTCAATGGGTAAGTTAATAAGCCGAATTGTCGATTTTGGAGTGAAGATCAGCCAGAAGCATTGCAAGAGCTATTTATGCATCGAGAAAAAGTTACAGTTTGGTGCGGTTTATGGGCTGGTGGCATCATTGGACCGTTCCAAGATGATGCGAATCGTAACGTAACTGTGAATGGTGAGCGCTACCGTGAGATGATATCCAACTTTTTTTTGCCCAAAATGCAAGAGCTTGTTGACTTCCACGACATGTGGTTTCAACAAGACGGTGCCACATGCCACACAGCACGCTTTACAATGGACTTATTGAGAGGCGAGTTCGGTGAACATTTTATTTCACGTTCGGGACCGGTCAATTGGCCGCCTAGATCGTGCGATTTAACGTCTTTAGACTATTTTTTGTGCGGCTACGTTAAAGCTCATGTCTATACACACATGCCCGCTTCAATTGACGCATTGGAAGAAAACATTGAAGCATTTATTCCTGAGATACTGGCCGAAATGTTGGAAACAGAATGCCAACATTGGACTAAGCGGATGGACCATTTGAGGCGCAATCACGGTCAACATTTGCATGAAATAATCTTCAAACATTTAATTATATGGACCGTACTATCGATTCAAATAAAGATTTCATGCATTTTTCTGAATTTTATGAGTTTTTTTTACAACTTTCCTATAGCTCCCCTACAAGAAATGGATGACCGAAACTAATACACACGCACTATTTTTGTTTGTTTTTATTGTTACAAGTGGCGTTGCCACTCGTGTGCGTTTGTATACCAAATTAGGAATATTTTGCAAAGCCCAAATTTTATTAATCTTTTCTTCTTATTTTTATATATACTTAATAATATGTTGAATATATCTGTTAATACGTTTCATAAATTTTAATAATTATAAGAATTTAGCTAAATTTGTATTAATTATTTAAAAAAAAAGTGGTGGAATTTTGGGAATTGCTGTTGTTAAAAACATTTTAGGAAGAAATGTTTGCTAGTGGCAACGCTAATTACTCCAGGAATGAAATGCGTATGTAAGAGTGAAACAACGAATGTATGTTAGACAGTTTCATTTTTGAATGGAATGTGTAAAATATGTAAAAAATTCAAGATTAATTTTAAAAGCGAAAGGAATTTTATGAAATTGTGACGTGCGCCCATTATATTATTTAAAATAAATATAAAAAAAGTGAAATAAAAATTGACAGTGACAATAAAGAGTGATAAAAAATAATATTTGCCTTGACAGAAAGCAAGAATTGAGTGACAATAAAAATAACACAAATACCTATTAAAATATAAAAAAGTGACAATAAGATAGAAAATACCTATTAAGAAATTAAATTAAATAATAAAAGTATACTTTTTGTGATAAAAGATAACTATGAAAAAAAGACGTTTGCAAAATTGTCTATCATTGGAAAAAAAAGACATTTGAGTCCAAAATTAAAATGTATAGAAGGTTAATAGAAAACGAAGATAGTGCACGAAGTGAAAGATCTAATATACAACCTGTTCCATCAATAAGCTAAAATTCTAATGGAGTGTAAAGTAGGCATAAAAAAGCCCAAGAGTACCTCAGTCGCATGACAGGAGAGTCTTCTGATCAAGGGCTTGATGAGACCGCCAGCATGCTCCCCTTGCGGACCACAACAGCAGTGCAAGAAATAGAGGAGAAGCTAGACTCCGATTACGCTCAGGCCATGGTAACAATCACAATATTTTATATATTTTACTTGCTCAAACAGTAATTCAACTTCTTTACAGAAGTCCTATATTCATAAAATTAAAGGTGTTTCTTTAGATGTTGGCAGTGTTATTAGTGCATCGTTTGCAGATGATTTGCTATATAAATATAATTGGGATGGAAGGTGGGGAAAACTTCCGTTGTCAAATCTCACGCTGCTAAATAAAATTGTAAGAGGTATGTACAGACATTAAATAATTTTAGTCTTTGAATATTTAACATTTCTGTCTTTTTTTTTACTTCATATTTTAGATGTTTTTCAGAACCTAGGAGCCGGGGAGTATGAAAACAGTATAAGAAAAGCGGTTGAACGTGCCCACCATAGGGTAAAGCAACAAAAATACATAAAAGAAAAAGGGGTTAATAAATAAAATGACGACAATTTTTTTAATTTAAACTAAAATAATCAATCTAAAAGAGAAAAAAAATCAAAAAATAAGCGTGACCAATAAATTGGTAAAAGTTTAGCTTTATTTTTAACACTTTTTATTGACTGAACTTTATTTGTAAGAAGGTGCTTGTTTAATGTAGTTAAGAAACTGTTGAATGATGTTTGATCCAGCAAACGTTTTCGAATGCAAACAAAACATAATTAATTTAAAAAATTTAGTTAAAAAAAAAAAATATTTATTTATTTAAGTTATTTTGGAAACCAAAAAAATATTGAATTTTATTTTAAATAAAGACAAAAATTTGTATGAGAATTGAATGAGATGTTTTATTTTAATAGTGTTTTATTAAAATTAAAAAATACGTCAACAGTGACGAATATATGAATCAGTACTGACTAGTCAGCTGTGGCCGGTATATGCGTCAGTACTGACTGGTCAGCTGTGTCCGTTATATGCATCAGTACTGACTAGTCAGCTGTGTCCGGTTTTTGAGCACTCAATAATCTTGAGCAACCTACATATAGTTGTCGATATGAAAAGCAATGAATGGGCGCCTAAATATATTCCAGCCAATGGACCATACGCATTCCGAAAAAGTACAAAAAGTACCAATTTGATCCATTTTTTACCCCTTAAAAAGTGCCGTATATTTTGTACTTTTTATACCAAATGCAACGAAGTACTAAAAGTACGAGCTTTGACTCATTTTATTCCCCCAGAAAGTACTCTGTACGTTAATTTAGGTTATGTTTTATATGAATACGAAATTTTTCGAAGAGATAAAAAGTAACAGTTTTATCCCAATTTTATCCATTAAAAAATACCGTATATTTTGATCTCGACCATATGCAATCTGTATACCAAATTTATCCAAAAGAGAAAAAGTATCAAAAGTAAAACATTTTTCGTTTTAACCTCTTAAAATATACCCCACTTAAATCTGGACAATATCTCTAGCCAAATTTTTTGAAAATAAGAAAGTACCAAAACTAAAAGAGAAAAAGTGTTAAAAGTTGCCAAAAAAAGAAGCAACATTTCTTAAAAATATATATACAAGGTAGATCAAAAAAGACCTACCCCCACCCATGTTTTATTTTGTAACTAGCTTTTACCCGTGACGTCGTTCACTTTAAGATTTAAAGAAATGGGGTTATCCAGTAAAATATTTACAGAAAATTGATTTTGTTTTCTACGTCATTACTTATTTTATGTTAAAATATGTCTATAAACAACATTTTAAGATTTGTTATATTCCGCTAATATAATGGGTGATTTTTTAGCTATTATCTTTTTGGCAGCACTGGTTTAAACAGCTGACGCACGTTTCGTGTTTTGTTTCACTGTCAAACATCTTTAGTTTGGTCTATAATTTAACCATGAATCGTCTTACAAGCGAACAACGCTTGCAAATTATTGAATTTTATTATCAAAATGCGTGCTCTGTTAAGAAAATTCATCGCGCGCTTCTTGTGTTCAGCGACGAAGCTCATTTTTGGCTCAATGGGTAAGTTAATAAGCCGAATTGTCGATTTTGGAGTGAAGATCAGCCAGAAGCATTGCAAGAGCTATTTATGCATCGAGAAAAAGTCACAGTTTGGTGCGGTTTATGGGCTGGTGGCATCATTGGACCGTTCCAAGATGATGCGAATCGTAACGTAACTGTGAATGGTGAGCGCTACCGTGAGATGATATCCAACTTTTTTTTGCCCAAAATTCAAGAGCTTGTTGACTTGCACGACATGTGGTTTCAACAAGACGGTGCCACATGCCACACAGCACGCTTAACAATGGACTTATTGAGAGGCGAGTTCGGTGAACATTTTATTTCACGTTCGGGACCGGTCAATTGGCCGCCTAGATCGTGCGATTTAACGTCTTTAGACTATTTTTTGTGCGGCTACGTTAAAGCTCATGTCTATACACACATGCCCGCTTCAATTGACGCATTGGAAGAAAACATTGAAGCATTTATTCGTGAGATACCGGCCGAAATGTTGGAAACAGAATGCCAACATTGGACTAAGCGGATGGACCATTTGAGGCGCAATCACGGTCAACATTTGCATGAAATAATCTTCAAACATTTAATTATATGGACCGTACTATCGATTCAAATAAAGATTTCATGCATTTTTCTGAATTTTATGAGTTTTTTTTACAACTTTCCTATAGCTCCCCTACAAGAAATGGATGACCGAAACTAATACACACGCACTATTTTTGTTTGTTTTTATTGTTACAAGTGGCGTTGCCACTCGTGTGCGTTTGTATACCAAATTAGGAATATTTTGCAAAGCCCAAATTTTATTAATCTTTTCTTCTTATTTTTATATATACTTAATAATATGTTGAATATATCTGTTAATACGTTTCATAAATTTTAATAATTATAAGAATTTAGCTAAATTTGTATTAATTATTTAAAAAAAAAGTGGTGGAATTTTGGGAATTGCTGTTGTTAAAAACATTTTAGGAAGAAATGTTTGCTAGTGGCAACGCTAATTACTCCAGGAATGAAATGCGTATGTAAGAGTGAAACAACGAATGTATGTTAGACAGTTTCATTTTTGAATGGAATGTGTAAAATATGTAAAAAATTCAAGATTAATTTTAAAAGCGAAAGGAATTTTATGAAATTGTGACGTGCGCCCATTATATTATTTAAAATAAATATAAAAAAAGTGAAATAAAAATTGACAGTGACAATAAAGAGTGATAAAAAATAATATTTGCCTTGACAGAAAGCAAGAATTGAGTGACAATAAAAATAACACAAATACCTATTAAAATATAAAAAAGTGACAATAAGATAGAAAATACCTATTAAGAAATTAAATTAAATAATAAAAGTATACTTTTTGTGATAAAAGATAACTATGAAAAAAAGACGTTTGCAAAATTGTCTATCATTGGAAAAAAAGACATTTGAGTCCAAAATTAAAATGTATAGAAGGTTAATAGAAAACGAAGATAGTGCACGAAGTGAAAGATCTAATATACAACCTGTTCCATCAATAAGCTAAAATTCTAATGGAGTGTAAAGTAGGCATAAAAAAAGCCCAAGAGTACCTCAGCCGCATGACAGGAGAGACTTCTGATCAAGGGCTTGATGAGACCGCCAGCATGCTCCCCTTGCGGACCACAACAGCAGTGCAAGAAATAGAGGAGAAGCTAGACTCCGATTACGCTCAGGCCATGGTAACAATCACAATATTTTATATATTTTACTTGCTCAAACAGTAATTCAACTTCTTTACAGAAGTCCTATATTCATAAAATTAAAGGTGTTTCTTTAGATGTTGGCAGTGTTATTAGTGCATCGTTTGCAGATGATTTGCTATATAAATATAATTGGGATGGAAGGTGGGGAAAACTTCCGTTGTCAAATCTCACGCTGCTAAATAAAATTGTAAGAGGTATGTACAGACATTAAATAATTTTAGTCTTTGAATATTTAACATTTCTGTCTTTTTTTTTACTTCATATTTTAGATGTTTTTCAGAACCTAGGAGCCGGGGAGTATGAAAAAAGTATAAGAAAAGCGGTTGAACGTGCCCACCATAGGGTAAAGCAACAAAAATACATAAAAGAAAAAGGGGTTAATAAATAAAATGACGACAATTTTTTTAATTTAAACTAAAATAATCAATCTAAAAGAGAAAAAAAATCAAAAAATAAGCGTGACCAATAAATTGGTAAAAGTTTAGCTTTATTTTTAACACTTTTTATTGACTGAACTTTATTTGTAAGAAGGTGCTTGTTTAATGTAATTAAGAAACTGTTGAATGATGTTTGATCCAGCAAACGTTTTCGAATGCAAACAAAACATAATTAATTTAAAAAATTTAGTTAAAAAAAAAAATATTTATTTATTTAAGTTATTTTGGAAACCAAAAAAATATTGAATTTTATTTTAAATAAAGACAAAAATTTGTATGAGAATTGAATGAGATGTTTTATTTTAATAGTGTTTTATTAAAACTAAAAAATACGTCAACAGTGACGAATATATGAATCAGTACTGACTAGTCAGCTGTGGCCGGTATATGCGTCAGTACTGACTGGTCAGCTGTGTCCGTTATATGCATCAGTACTGACTAGTCAGCTGTGTCCGGTTTTTGAGCACTCAATAATCTTGAGCAACCTACATATAGTTGTCGATATGAAAAGCAATGAATGGGCGCCTAAATATATTCCAGCCAATGGACCATACGCATTCCGAAAAAGTACAAAAAGTACCAATTTGATCCATTTTTTACCCCTTAAAAAGTGCCGTATATTTTGTACTTTTTATACCAAATGCAACGAAGTACTAAAAGTACGAGCTTTGACTCATTTTATTCCCCCAGAAAGTACTCTGTACGTTAATTTAGGTTATGTTTTATATGAATACCAAATTTTTCGAAGAGATAAAAAGTAACAGTTTTATCCCAATTTTATCCATTAAAAAATGCCGTATATTTTGATCTCGACCATATGCAATCTGTATACCAAATTTATCCAAAAGAGAAAAAGTATCAAAAGTAAAACATTTTTCGTTTTAACCTCTTAAAATATACCCCACTTAAATCTGGACAATATCTCTAGCCAAATTTTTTGAAAATAAGAAAGTACCAAAACTAAAAGAGAAAAAGTGTTAAAAGTTGTCAAAAAAAGAAGCAACATTTCTTAAAAATATATATACAAGGTAGATCAAAAAAGACCTACCCCCACCCATGTTTTATTTTGTAACTAGCTTTTACCCGTGACGTCGTTCACTTTAAGATTTAAAGAAATGGGGTTATCCAGTAAAATATTTACAGAAAATTTATTTTGTTTTCTACGTCATTACTTATTTTATGTTATATTCCGCTAATATAATGGGTGATTTTTTAGCTATTATCTTTTTGGCAGCACTGGTTTAAACAGCTGACGCACGTTTCGTGTTTTGTTTCACTGTCAAACATCTTCAGTTTGGTCTATAATTTAACCATGAATCGTCTTACAAACGAACAACGCTTGCAAATTATTGAATTTTATTATCAAAATGCGTGCTCTGCGACGAAGCTCATTTTTGGCTCAATGGGTAAGTTAATAAGCCGAATTGTCGATTTTGGAGTGAAGATCAGCCAGAAGCATTGCAAGAGCTATTTATGCATCGAGAAAAAGTCACAGTTTGGTGCGGTTTATGGGCTGGTGGCATCATTGGACCGTTCCAAGATGATGCGAATCGTAACGTAACTGTGAATGGTGAGCGCTACCGTGAGATGATATCCAACTTTTTTTTGCCCAAAATGCAAGAGCTTGTTGACTTGCACAACATGGGGTTTCAACAAGACGGTGCCACATGCCACACAGCACGCTTAACAATGGACTTATTGAGAGGCGAGTTCGGTGAACATTTTATTTCACGTTCGGGACCGGTCAATTGGCCGCCTAGATCGTGCGATTTAACGTCTTTAGACTATTTTTTGTGCGGCTACGTTAAAGCTCATGTCTATACACACATGCCCGCTTCAATTGACGCATTGGAAGAAAACATTGAAGCATTTATTCGTGAGATACCGGCCGAAATGTTGGAAACAGAATGCCAACATTGGACTAAGCGGATGGACCATTTGAGGCGCAATCACGGTCAACATTTGCATGAAATAATCTTCAAACATTTAATTATATGGACCGTACTATCGATTCAAATAAAGATTTCATGCATTTTTCTGAATTTTATGAGTTTTTTTTACAACTTTCCTATAGCTCCCCTACAAGAAATGGATGACCGAAACTAATACACACGCACTATTTTTGTTTGTTTTTATTGTTACAAGTGGCGTTGCCACTCGTGTGCGTTTGTATACCAAATTAGGAATATTTTGCAAAGCCCAAATTTTATTAATCTTTTCTTCTTATTTTTATATATACTTAATAATATGTTGAATATATCTGTTAATACGTTTCATAAATTTTAATAATTATAAGAATTTAGCTAAATTTGTATTAATTATTTAAAAAAAAAGTGGTGGAATTTTGGGAATTGCTGTTGTTAAAAACATTTTAGGAAGAAATGTTTGCTAGTGGCAACGCTAATTACTCCAGGAATGAAATGCGTATGTAAGAGTGAAACAACGAATGTATGTTAGACAGTTTCATTTTTGAATGGAATGTGTAAAATATGTAAAAAATTCAAGATTAATTTTAAAAGCGAAAGGAATTTTATGAAATTGTGACGTGCGCCCATTATATTATTTAAAATAAATATAAAAAAAGTGAAATAAAAATTGACAGTGACAATAAAGAGTGATAAAAAATAATATTTGCCTTGACAGAAAGCAAGAATTGAGTGACAATAAAAATAACACAAATACCTATTAAAATATAAAAAAGTGACAATAAGATAGAAAATACCTATTAAGAAATTAAATTAAATAATAAAAGTATACCTTTTGTGATAAAAGATAACTATGAAAAAAAGACGTTTGCAAAATTGTCTATCATTGGAAAAAAAGACATTTGAGTCCAAAATTAAAATGTATAGAAGGTTAATAGAAAACGAAGATAGTGCACGAAGTGAAAGATCTAATATACAACCTGTTCCATCAATAAGCTAAAATTCTAATGGAGTGTAAAGTAGGCATAAAAAAAGCCCAAGAGTACCTCAGCCGCATGACAGGAGAGACTTCTGATCAAGGGCTTGATGAGACCGCCAGCATGCTCCCCTTGCGGACCACAACAGCAGTGCAAGAAATAGAGGAGAAGCTAGACTCCGATTACGCTCAGGCCATGGTAACAATCACAATATTTTATATATTTTACTTGCTCAAACAGTAATTCAACTTCTTTACAGAAGTCCTATATTCATAAAATTAAAGGTGTTTCTTTAGATGTTGGCAGTGTTATTAGTGCATCGTTTGCAGATGATTTGCTATATAAATATAATTGGGATGGAAGGTGGGGAAAACTTCCGTTGTCAAATCTCACGCTGCTAAATAAAATTGTAAGAGGTATGTACAGACATTAAATAATTTTAGTCTTTGAATATTTAACATTTCTGTCTTTTTTTTTACTTCATATTTTAGATGTTTTTCAGAACCTAGGAGCCGGGGAGTATGAAAAAAGTATAAGAAAAGCGGTTGAACGTGCCCACCATAGGGTAAAGCAACAAAAATATATAAAAGAAAAAGGGGTTAATAAATAAAATGACGACAATTTTTTTAATTTAAACTAAAATAATCAATCTAAAAGAGAAAAAAAATCAAAAAATAAGCGTGACCAATAAATTGGTAAAAGTTTAGCTTTATTTTTAACACTTTTTATTGACTGAACTTTATTTGTAAGAAGGTGCTTGTTTAATGTAATTAAGAAACTGTTGAATGATGTTTGATCCAGCAAACGTTTTCGAATGCAAACAAAACATAATTAAATTAAAAAATTTAGTTAAAAAAAAAATATTTATTTATTTAAGTTATTTTGGAAACCAAAAAAATATTGAATTTTATTTTAAATAAAGACAAAAATTTGTATGAGAATTGAATGAGATGTTTTATTTTACTAGTGTTTTATTAAAACTAAAAAATACGTCAACAGTGACGAATATATGAATCAGTACTGACTAGTCAGCTGTGGCCGGTATATGCGTCAGTACTGACCAGTCAGTACTGACTGGTCAGCTGTGTCCGTTATATGCATCAGTACTGACTAGTCAGCTGTGTCCGGTTTTTGAGCACTCAATAATCTTGAGCAACCTACATATAGTTGTCGATATGAAAAGCAATGAATGGGCGCCTAAATATATTCCAGCCAATGGACCATACGCATTCCGAAAAAGTACAAAAAGTACCAATTTGATCCATTTTTTACCCCTTAAAAAGTGCCGTATATTTTGTACTTTTTATACCAAATGCAACGAAGTACTAAAAGTACGAGCTTTGACTCATTTTATTCCCCCAGAAAGTACTCTGTACGTTAATTTAGGTTATGTTTTATATGAATACCAAATTTTTCGAAGAGATAAAAAGTAACAGTTGTATCCCAATTTTATCCATTAAAAAATACCGTATATTTTGATCTCGACCATATGCAATCTGTATACCAAATTTATCCAAAAGAGAAAAAGTATCAAAAGTAAAACATTTTTCGTTTTAACCTCTTAAAATATACCCCACTTAAATCTGGACAATATCTCTAGCCAAATTTTTTGAAAATAAGAAAGTACCAAAACTAAAAGAGAAAAAGTGTTAAAAGTTGCCAAAAAAAGAAGCAACATTTCTTAAAAATATATATACAAGGTAGATCAAAAAAGACCTACCCCCACCCATGTTTTATTTTGTAACTAGCTTTCACCCGTGACGTCGTTCACTTTAAGATTTAAAGAAATGGGGTTATCCAGTAAAATATTTACAGAAAATTTATTTTGTTTTCTACGTCATTACTTATTTTATGTTAAAATATGTCTATAAACAACATTTTAAGATTTGTTATATTCCGCTAATATAATGGGTGATTTTTTAGCTATTATCTTTTTGGCAGCACTGGTTTAAACAGCTGACGCACGTTTCGTGTTTTGTTTCACTGTCAAACATCTTTAGTTTGGTCTATAATTTAACCATGAATCGTCTTACAAACGAACAACGCTTGCGAATTATTGAATTTTATTATCAAAATGCGTGCTCTGTTAAGAAAATTCATCGCGCGCTTCTTGTGTTCAGCGACGAAGCTCATTTTTGGCTCAATGGGTAAGTTAATAAGCCGAATTGTCGATTTTGGAGTGAAGATCAGCCAGAAGCATTGCAAGAGCTATTTATGCATCGAGAAAAAGTCACAGTTTGGTGCGGTTTATGGGCTGGTGGCATCATTGGACCGTTCCAAGATGATGCGAATCGTAACGTAACTGTGAATGGTGAGCGCTACCGTGAGATGATATCCAACTTTTTTTTGCCCAAAATGCAAGAGCTTGTTGACTTGCACGACATGTGGTTTCAACAAGACGGTGCCACATGCCACACAGCACGCTTAACAATGGACTTATTGAGAGGCGAGTTCGGTGAGCATTTTATTTCACGTTCGGGACCGGTCAATTGGCCGCCTAGATCGTGCGATTTAACGTCTTTAGACTATTTTTTGTGCGGCTACGTTAAAGCTCATGTCTATACACACATGCCCGCTTCAATTGACGCATTGGAAGAAAACATTGAAGCATTTATTCGTAAGATACCGGCCGAAATGTTGGAAACAGAATGCCAACATTGGACTAAACGGATGGACCATTTGAGGCGCAATCACGGTCAACATTTGCATGAAATAATCTTCAAACATTTAATTATATGGACCGTACTATCGATTCAAATAAAGATTTCATGCATTTTTCTGAATTTTATGAGTTTTTTTTACAACTTTGCTATAGCTCCCCTACAAGAAATGGATGACCGAAACTAATACACACGCACTATTTTTGTTTGTTTTTATTGTTACAAGTGGCGTTGCCACTCGTGTGCGTTTGTATACCAAATTAGGAATATTTTGCAAAGCCCAAATTTTATTAATCTTTTCTTCTTATTTTTATTTATACTTAATAATATGTTGAATATATCTGTTAATACGTTTCATAAATTTTAATAATTATAAGAATTTAGCTAAATTTGTATTAATTATTTAAAAAAAAAGTGGTGGAATTTTGGGAATTGCTGTTGTTAAAAACATTTTAGGAAGAAATGTTTGCTAGTGGCAACGCTAATTACTCCAGGAATGAAATGCGTATGTAAGAGTGAAACAACGAATGTATGTTAGACAGTTTCATTTTTGAATGGAATGTGTAAAATATGTAAAAAATTCAAGATTAATTTTAAAAGCGAAAGGAATTTTATGAAATTGTGACGTGCGCCCATTATATTATTTAAAATAAATATAAAAAAAGTGAAATAAAAATTGACAGTGACAATAAAGAGTGATAAAAAATAATATTTGCCTTGACAGAAAGCAAGAATTGAGTGACAATAAAAATAACACAAATACCTATTAAAATATAAAAAAGTGACAATAAGATAGAAAATACCTATTAAGAAATTAAATTAAATAATAAAAGTATACTTTTTGTGATAAAAGATAACTATGAAAAAAAAGACGTTTGCAAAATTGTCTATCATTGGAAAAAAAGACATTTGAGTCCAAAATTAAAATGTATAGAAGGTTAATAGAAAACGAAGATAGTGCACGAAGTGAAAGATCTAATATACAACCTGTTCCATCAATAAGCTAAAATTCTAATGGAGTGTAAAGTAGGCATAAAAAAAGCCCAAGAGTACCTCAGCCGCATGACAGGAGAGACTTCTGATCAAGGGCTTGATGAGACCGCCAGCATGCTCCCCTTGCGGACCACAACAGCAGTGCAAGAAATAGAGGAGAAGCTAGACTCCGATTACGCTCAGGCCATGGTAACAATCACAATATTTTATATATTTTACTTGCTCAAACAGTAATTCAACTTCTTTACAGAAGTCCTATATTCATAAAATTAAAGGTGTTTCTTTAGATGTTGGCAGTGTTATTAGTGCATCGTTTGCAGATGATTTGCTATATAAATATAATTGGGATGGAAGGTGGGGAAAACTTCCGTTGTCAAATCTCACGCTGCTAAATAAAATTGTAAGAGGTATGTGCAGACATTAAATAATTTTAGTCTTTGAATATTTAACATTTCTGTCTTTTTTTTTACTTCATATTTTAGATGTTTTTCAGAACCTAGGAGCCGGGGAGTATGAAAAAAGTATAAGAAAAGCGGTTGAACGTGCCCACCATAGGGTAAAGCAACAAAAATACATAAAAGAAAAAGGGGTTAATAAATAAAATGACGACAATTTTTTTAATTTAAACTAAAATAATCAATCTAAAAGAGAAAAAAAATCAAAAAATAAGCGTGACCAATAAATTGGTAAAAGTTTAGCTTTATTTTTAACACTTTTTATTGACTGAACTTTATTTGTAAGAAGGTGCTTGTTTAATGTAATTAAGAAACTGTTGAATGATGTTTGATCCAGCAAACGTTTTCGAATGCAAACAAAACATAATTAAATTAAAAAATTTAGTTAAAAAAAAAATATTTATTTATTTAAGTTATTTTGGAAACCAAAAAAATATTGAATTTTATTTTAAATAAAGACAAAAATTTGTATGAGAATTGAATGAGATGTTTTATTTTACTAGTGTTTTATTAAAACTAAAAAATACGTCAACAGTGACGAATATATGAATCAGTACTGACTAGTCAGCTGTGGCCGGTATATGCGTCAGTACTGACCAGTCAGTACTGACTGGTCAGCTGTGTCCGTTATATGCATCAGTACTGACTAGTCAGCTGTGTCCGGTTTTTGAGCACTCAATAATCTTGAGCAACCTACATATAGTTGTCGATATGAAAAGCAATGAATGGGCGCCTAAATATATTCCAGCCAATGGACCATACGCATTCCGAAAAAGTACAAAAAGTACCAATTTGATCCATTTTTTACCCCTTAAA
The DNA here is from genome assembly GCA_930367215.1 of Pollenia angustigena. Classification (NCBI taxonomy): domain Eukaryota; kingdom Metazoa; phylum Arthropoda; class Insecta; order Diptera; family Polleniidae; genus Pollenia; species Pollenia angustigena. The sequence goes on from OV884058.1 coordinate 129,198,929, forward strand.
AAGTGCCGTATATTTTGTACTTTTTATACCAAATGCAACGAAGTACTAAAAGTACGAGCTTTGACTCATTTTATTCCCCCAGAAAGTACTCTGTACGTTAATTTAGGTTATGTTTTATATGAATACCAAATTTTTCGAAGAGATAAAAAGTAACAGTTTTATCCCAATATTATCCATTAAAAAATACCGTATATTTTGATCTCGACCATATGCAATCTGTATACCAAATTTATCCAAAAGAGAAAAAAGTATCAAAAGTAAAACATTTTTCGTTTTAACCTCTTAAAATATACCCCACTTAAATCTGGACAATATCTCTAGCCAAATTTTTTGAAAATAAGAAAGTACCAAAACTAAAAGAGAAAAAGTGTTAAAAGTTGCCAAAAAAAGAAGCAACATTTCTTAAAAATATATATACAAGGTAGATCAAAAAAGACCTACCCCCACCCATGTTTTATTTTGTAACTAGCTTTTACCCGTGACGTCGTTCACTTTAAGATTTAAAGAAATGGGGTTATCCAGTAAAATATTTACAGAAAATTTATTTTGTTTTCTACGTCATTACTTATTTTATGTTAAAATATGTCTATAAACAACATTTTAAGATTTGTTATATTCCGCTAATATAACGGGTGATTTTTTAGCTATTATCTTTTTGGCAGCACTGGTTTAAACAGCTGACGCACGTTTCGTGTTTTGTTTCACTGTCAAACATCTTCAGTTTGGTCTATAATTTAACCATGAATCGTCTTACAAACGAACAACGCTTGCAAATTATTGAATTTTATTATCAAAATGCGTGCTCTGTTAAGAAAATTCATCGCGCGCTTCTTGTGTTCAGCGACGAAGCTCATTTTTGGCTCAATGGGTAAGTTAATAAGCCGAATTGTCGATTTTGGAGTGAAGATCAGCCAGAAGCATTGCAAGAGCTATTTATGCATCGAGAAAAAGTCACAGTTTGGTGCGGTTTATGGGCTGGTGGCATCATTGGACCGTTCCAAGATGATGCGAATCGTAACGTAACTGTGAATGGTGAGCGCTACCGTGAGATGATATCCAACTTTTTTTTGCCCAAAATGCAAGAGCTTGTTGACTTGCACGACATGTGGTTTCAACAAGACGGTGCCACATGCCACACAGCACGCTTAACAATGGACTTATTGAGAGGCGAGTTCGGTGAACATTTTATTTCACGTTCGGGACCGGTCAATTGGCCGCCTAGATCGTGCGATTTAACGTCTTTAGACTATTTTTTGTGCGGCTACGTTAAAGCTCATGTCTATACACACATGCCCGCTTCAATTGACGCATTGGAAGAAAACATTGAAGCATTTATTCGTGAGATACCGGCCGAAATGTTGGAAACAGAATGCCAACATTGGACTAAGCGGATGGACCATTTGAGGCGCAATCACGGTCAACATTTGCATGAAATAATCTTCAAACATTTAATTATATGGACCGTACTATCGATTCAAATAAAGATTTCATGCATTTTTCTGAATTTTATGAGTTTTTTTTACAACTTTCCTATAGCTCCCCTACAAGAAATGGATGACCGAAACTAATACACACGCACTATTTTTGTTTGTTTTTATTGTTACAAGTGGCGTTGCCACTCGTGTGCGTTTGTATACCAAATTAGGAATATTTTGCAAAGCCCAAATTTTATTAATCTTTTCTTCTTATTTTTATATATACTTAATAATATGTTGAATATATCTGTTAATACGTTTCATAAATTTTAATAATTATAAGAATTTAGCTAAATTTGTATTAATTATTTAAAAAAAAAGTGGTGGAATTTTGGGAATTGCTGTTGTTAAAAACATTTTAGGAAGAAATGTTTGCTAGTGGCAACGCTAATTACTCCAGGAATGAAATGCGTATGTAAGAGTGAAACAACGAATGTATGTTAGACAGTTTCATTTTTGAATGGAATGTGTAAAATATGTAAAAAATTCAAGATTAATTTTAAAAGCGAAAGGAATTTTATGAAATTGTGACGTGCGCCCATTATATTATTTAAAATAAATATAAAAAAAGTGAAATAAAAATTGACAGTGACAATAAAGAGTGATAAAAAATAATATTTGCCTTGACAGAAAGCAAGAATTGAGTGACAATAAAAATAACACAAATACCTATTAAAATATAAAAAAGTGACAATAAGATAGAAAATACCTATTAAGAAATTAAATTAAATAATAAAAGTATACTTTTTGTGATAAAAGATAACTATGAAAAAAAGACGTTTGCAAAATTGTCTATCATTGGAAAAAAAGACATTTGAGTCCAAAATTAAAATGTATAGAAGGTTAATAGAAAACGAAGATAGTGCACGAAGTGAAAGATCTAATATACAACCTGTTCCATCAATAAGCTAAAATTCTAATGGAGTGTAAAGTAGGCATAAAAAAAGCCCAAGAGTACCTCAGCCGCATGACAGGAGAGACTTCTGATCAAGGGCTTGATGAGACCGCCAGCATGCTCCCCTTGCGGACCACAACAGCAGTGCAAGAAATAGAGGAGAAGCTAGACTCCGATTACGCTCAGGCCATGGTAACAATCACAATATTTTATATATTTTACTTGCTCAAACAGTAATTCAACTTCTTTACAGAAGTCCTATATTCATAAAATTAAAGGTGTTTCTTTAGATGTTGGCAGTGTTATTAGTGCATCGTTTGCAGATGATTTGCTATATAAATATAATTGGGATGGAAGGTGGGGAAAACTTCCGTTGTCAAATCTCACGCTGCTAAATAAAATTGTAAGAGGTATGTACAGACATTAAATAATTTTAGTCTTTGAATATTTAACATTTCTGTCTTTTTTTTTACTTCATATTTTAGATGTTTTTTAGAACCTAGGAGCCGGGGAGTATGAAAAAAGTATAAGAAAAGCGGTTGAACGTGCCCACCATAGGGTAAAGCAACAAAAATACATAAAAGAAAAAGGGGTTAATAAATAAAATGACGACAATTTTTTTAATTTAAACTAAAATAATCAATCTAAAAGAGAAAAAAAATCAAAAAATAAGCGTGACCAATAAATTGGTAAAAGTTTAGCTTTATTTTTAACACTTTTTATTGACTGAACTTTATTTGTAAGAAGGTGCTTGTTTAATGTAATTAAGAAACTGTTGAATGATGTTTGATCCAGCAAACGTTTTCGAATGCAAACAAAACATAATTAATTTAAAAAATTTAGTTAAAAAAAAAAAATATTTATTTATTTAAGTTATTTTGGAAACCAAAAAAATATTGAATTTTATTTTAAATAAAGACAAAAATTTGTATGAGAATTGAATGAGATGTTTTATTTTAATAGTGTTTTATTAAAACTAAAAAATACGTAAACAGTGACGAATATATGAATCAGTACTGACTAGTCAGCTGTGGCCGGTATATGCGTCAGTACTGACTGGTCAGCTGTGTCCGTTATATGCATCAGTACTGACTAGTCAGCTGTGTCCGGTTTTTGAGCACTCAATAATCTTGAGCAACCTACATATAGTTGTCGATATGAAAAGCAATGAATGGGCGCCTAAATATATTCCAGCCAATGGACCATACGCATTCCGAAAAAGTACAAAAAGTACCAATTTGATCCATTTTTTACCCCTTAAAAAGTGCCGTTTATTTTGTACTTTTTATACCAAATGCAACGAAGTACTAAAAGTACGAGCTTTGACTCATTTTATTCAACCAGAAAGTACTCTGTACGTTAATTTAGGTTATGTTTTATATGAATACCAAATTTTTCGAAGAGATAAAAAGTAACAGTTTTATCCCAATTTTATCCATTAAAAAATACCGTATATTTTGATCTCGACCATATGCAATCTGTATACCAAATTTATCCAAAAGAGAAAAAGTATCAAAAGTAAAACATTTTTCGTTTTAACCTCTTAAAATATACCCCACTTAAATCTGGACAATATCTCTAGCCAAATTTTTTGAAAATAAGAAAGTACCAAAACTAAAAGAGAAAAAGTGTTAAAAGTTGCCAAAAAAAGAAGCAACATTTCTTAAAAATATATATACAAGGTAGATCAAAAAAGACCTACCCCCACCCATGTTTTATTTTGTAACTAGCTTTTACCCGTGACGTCGTTCACTTTAAGATTTAAAGAAATGGGGTTATCCAGTAAAATATTTACAGAAAATTTATTTTGTTTTCTACGTCATTACTTATTTTATGTTAAAATATGTCTATAAACAACATTTTAAGATTTGTTATATTCCGCTAATATAATGGGTGATTTTTTAGCTATTATCTTTTTGGCAGCACTGGTTTAAACAGCTGACGCACGTTTCGTGTTTTGTTTCACTGTCAAACATCTTCAGTTTGGTCTATAATTTAACCATGAATCGTCTTACAAACGAACAACGCTTGCAAATTATTGAATTTTATTATCAAAATGCGTGCTCTGTTAAGAAAATTCATCGCGCGCTTCTTGTGTTCAGCGACGAAGCTCATTTTTGGCTCAATGGGTAAGTTAATAAGCCGAATTGTCGATTTTGGAGTGAAGATCAGCCAGAAGCATTGCAAGAGCTATTTATGCATCGAGAAAAAGTCACAGTTTGGTGCGGTTTATGGGCTGGTGGCATCATTGGACCGTTCCAAGATGATGCGAATCGTAACGTAACTGTGAATGGTGAGCGCTACCGTGAGATGATATCCAACTTTTTTTTGCCCAAAATGCAAGAGCTTGTTGACTTGCACGACATGTGGTTTCAACAAGACGGTGCCACATGCCACACAGCACGCTTAACAATGGACTTATTGAGAGGCGAGTTCGGTGAACATTTTATTTCACGTTCGGGACCGGTCAATTGGCCGCCTAGATCGTGCGATTTAACGTCTTTAGACTATTTTTTGTGCGGCTACGTTAAAGCTCATGTCTATACACACATGCCCGCTTCAATTGACGCATTGGAAGAAAACATTGAAGCATTTATTCGTGAGATACCGGCCGAAATGTTGGAAACAGAATGCCAACATTGGACTAAGCGGATGGACCATTTGAGGCGCAATCACGGTCAACATTTGCATGCAATAAAGATTTCATGCATTTTTCTGAATTTTATGAGTTTTTTTTACAACTTTCCTATAGCTCCCCTACAAGAAATGGATGACCGAAACTAATACACACGCACTATTTTTGTTTGTTTTTATTGTTACAAGTGGCGTTGCCACTCGTGTGCGTTTGTATACCAAATTAGGAATATTTTGCAAAGCCCAAATTTTATTAATCTTTTCTTCTTATTTTTATATATACTTAATAATATGTTGAATATATCTGTTAATACGTTTCATAAATTTTAATAATTATAAGAATTTAGCTAAATTTGTATTAATTATTTAAAAAAAAAGTGGTGGAATTTTGGGAATTGCTGTTGTTAAAAACATTTTAGGAAGAAATGTTTGCTAGTGGCAACGCTAATTACTCCAGGAATGAAATGCGTATGTAAGAGTGAAACAACGAATGTATGTTAGACAGTTTCATTTTTGAATGGAATGTGTAAAATATGTAAAAAATTCAAGATTAATTTTAAAAGCGAAAGGAATTTTATGAAATTGTGACGTGCGCCCATTATATTATTTAAAATAAATATAAAAAAAGTGAAATAAAAATTGACAGTGACAATAAAGAGTGATAAAAAATAATATTTGCCTTGACAGAAAGCAAGAATTGAGTGACAATAAAAATAACACAAATACCTATTAAAATATAAAAAAGTGACAATAAGATAGAAAATACCTATTAAGAAATTAAATTAAATAATAAAAGTATACTTTTTGTGATAAAAGATAACTATGAAAAAAAGACGTTTGCAAAATTGTCTATCATTGGAAAAAAAGACATTTGAGTCCAAAATTAAAATGTATAGAAGGTTAATAGAAAACGAAGATAGTGCACGAAGTGAAAGATCTAATATACAACCTGTTCCATCAATAAGCTAAAATTCTAATGGAGTGTAAAGTAGGCATAAAAAAAGCCCAAGAGTACCTCAGCCGCATGACAGGAGAGACTTCTGATCAAGGGCTTGATGAGACCGCCAGCATGCTCCCCTTGCGGACCACAACAGCAGTGCAAGAAATAGAGGAGAAGCTAGACTCCGATTACGCTTAGGCCATGGTAACAATCACAATATTTTATATATTTTACTTGCTCAAACAGTAATTCAACTTCTTTACAGAAGTCCTATATTCATAAAATTAAAGGTGTTTCTTTAGATGTTGGCAGTGTTATTAGTGCATCGTTTGCAGATGATTTGCTATATAAATATAATTGGGATGGAAGGTGGGGAAAACTTCCGTTGTCAAATCTCACGCTGCTAAATAAAATTGTAAGAGGTATGTACAGACATTAAATAATTTTAGTCTTTGAATATTTAACATTTCTGTCTTTTTTTTTACTTCATATTTTAGATGTTTTTCAGAACCTAGGAGCCGGAGAGTATGAAAAAAGTATAAGAAAAGCGGTTGAACGTGCCCACCATAGGGTAAAGCAACAAAAATACATAAAAGAAAAAGGGGTTAATAAATAAAATGACGACAATTTTTTTAATTTAAACTAAAATAATCAATCTAAAAGAGAAAAAAAATCAAAAAATAAGCGTGACCAATAAATTGGTAAAAGTTTAGCTTTATTTTTAACACTTTTTATTGACTGAACTTTATTTGTAAGAAGGTGCTTGTTTAATGTAATTAAGAAACTGTTGAATGATGTTTGATCCAGCAAACGTTTTCGAATGCAAACAAAACATAATTAATTTAAAAAATTTAGTTAAAAAAAAAAAAATATTTATTTATTTAAGTTATTTTGGAAACCAAAAAAATATTGAATTTTATTTTAAATAAAGACAAAAATTTGTATGAGAATTGAATGAGATGTTTTATTTTAATAGTGTTTTATTAAAACTAAAAAATACGTCAACAGTGACGAATATATGAATCAGTACTGACTAGTCAGCTGTGGGCGGTATATGCGTCAGTACTGACCAGTCAGTACTGACTGGTCAGCTGTGTCCGTTATATGCATCAGTACTGACTAGTCAGCTGTGTCCGGTTTTTGAGCACTCAATAATCTTGAGCAACCTACATATAGTTGTCGATATGAAAAGCAATGAATGGGCGCCTAAATATATTCCAGCCAATGGACCATACGCATTCCGAAAAAGTACAAAAAGTACCAATTTGATCCATTTTTACCCCTTAAAAAGTGCCGTATATTTTGTACTTTTTATACCAAATGCAACGAAGTACTAAAAGTACGAGCTTTGACTCATTTTATTCCCCCAGAAAGTACTCTGTACGTTAATTTAGGTTATGTTTTATATGAATACCAAATTTTTCGAAGAGATAAAAAGTAACAGTTTTATCCCAATTTTATCCATTAAAAAATACCGTATATTTTGATCTCGACCATATGCAATCTGTATACCAAATTTATCCAAAAGAGAAAAAGTATCAAAAGTAAAACATTTTTCGTTTTAACCTCTTAAAATATACCCCACTTAAATCTGGACAATATCTCTAGCCAAATTTTTTGAAAATAAGAAAGTACCAAAACTAAAAGAGAAAAAGTGTTAAAAGTTGCCAAAAAAAGAAGCAACATTTCTTAAAAATATATATACAAGGTAGATCAAAAAAGACCTACCCCCACCTATGTTTTATTTTGTAACTAGCTTTTACCCGTGACGTCGTTCACTTTAAGATTTAAAGAAATGGGGTTATCCAGTAAAATATTTACAGAAAATTTATTTTGTTTTCTACGTCATTACTTATTTTATGTTAAAATATGTCTATAAACAACATTTTAAGATTTGTTATATTCCGCTAATATAATGGGTGATTTTTTAGCTATTATCTTTTTGGCAGCACTGGTTTAAACAGCTGACGCACGTTTCGTGTTTTGTTTCACTGTCAAACATCTTCAGTTTGGTCTATAATTTAACCATGAATCGTCTTACAAACGAACAACGCTTGCAAATTATTGAATTTTATTATCAAAATGCGTGCTCTGTTAAGAAAATTCATCGCGCGCTTCTTGTGTTCAGCGACGAAGCTCATTTTTGGCTCAATGGGTAAGTTAATAAGCCGAATTGTCGATTTTGGAGTGAAGATCAGCCAGAAGCATTGCAAGAGCTATTTATGCATCGAGAAAAAGTCACAGTTTGGTGCGGTTTATGGGCTGGTGGCATCATTGGACCGTTCCAAGATGATGCGAATCGTAACGTAACTGTGAATGGTGAGCGCTACCGTGAGATGATATCCAACTTTTTTTTGCCCAAAATGCAAGAGCTTGTTGACTTGCACGACATGTGGTTTCAACAAGACGGTGCCACATGCCACACAGCACGCTTAACAATGGACTTATTGAGAGGCGAGTTCGGTGAACATTTTATTTCACGTTCGGGACCGGTCAATTGGCCGCCTAGATCGTGCGATTTAACGTCTTTAGACTATTTTTTGTGCGGCTACGTTAAAGCTCATGTCTATACACACATGCCCGCTTCAATTGACGCATTGGAAGAAAACATTGAAGCATTTATTCGTGAGATACCGGCCGAAATGTTGGAAACAGAATGCCAACATTGGACTAAGCGGATGGACCATTTGAGGCGCAATCACGGTCAACATTTGCATGAAATAATCTTCAAACATTTAATTATATGGACCGTACTATCGATTCAAATAAAGATTTCATGCATTTTTCTGAATTTTATGAGTTTTTTTTACAACTTTCCTATAGCTCCCCTACAAGAAATGGATGACCGAAACTAATACACACGCACTATTTTTGTTTGTTTTTATTGTTACAAGTGGCGTTGCCACTCGTGTGCGTTTGTATACCAAATTAGGAATATTTTGCAAAGCCCAAATTTTATTAATCTTTTCTTCTTATTTTTATATATACTTAATAATATGTTGAATATATCTGTTAATACGTTTCATAAATTTTAATAATTATAAGAATTTAGCTAAATTTGTATTAATTATTTAAAAAAAAAGTGGTGGAATTTTGGGAATTGCTGTTGTTAAAAACATTTTAGGAAGAAATGTTTGCTAGTGGCAACGCTAATTACTCCAGGAATGAAATGCGTATGTAAGAGTGAAACAACGAATGTATGTTAGACAGTTTCATTTTTGAATGGAATGTGTAAAATATGTAAAAAATTCAAGATTAATTTTAAAAGCGAAAGGAATTTTATGAAATTGTGACGTGCGCCCATTATATTATTTAAAATAAATATAAAAAAAGTGAAATAAAAATTGACAGTGACAATAAAGAGTGATAAAAAATAATATTTGCCTTGACAGAAAGCAAGAATTGAGTGACAATAAAAATAACACAAATACCTATTAAAATATAAAAAAGTGACAATAAGATAGAAAATACCTATTAAGAAATTAAACTAAATAATAAAAGTATACTTTTTGTGATAAAAGATAACTATGAAAAAAAGACGTTTGCAAAATTGTCTATCATTGGAAAAAAAGACATTTGAGTCCAAAACTAAAATGTATAGAAGGTTAATAGAAAACGAAGATAGTGCACGAAGTGAAAGATCTAATATACAACCTGTTCCATCAATAAGCTAAAATTCTAATGGAGTGTAAAGTAGGCATAAAAAAAGCCCAAGAGTACCTCAGCCGCATGACAGGAGAGACTTCTGATCAAGGGCTTGATGAGACCGCCAGCATGCTCGCCTTGCGGACCACAACAGCAGTGCAAGAAATAGAGGAGAAGCTAGACTCCGATTACGCTCAGGCCATGGTAACAATCACAATATTTTATATATTTTACTTGCTCAAACAGTAATTCAACTTCTTTACAGAAGTCCCATATTCATAAAATTAAAGGTGTTTCTTTAGATGTTGGCAGTGTTATTAGTGCATCGTTTGCAGATGATTTGCTATATAAATATAATTGGGATGGAAGGTGGGGAAAACTTCCGTTGTCAAATCTCACGCTGCTAAATAAAATTGTAAGAGGTATGTACAGACATTAAATAATTTTAGTCTTTGAATATTTAACATTTCTGTCTTTTTTTTTACTTCATATTTTAGATGTTTTTCAGAACCTAGGAGCCGGGGAGTATGAAAAAAGTATAAGAAAAGCGGTTGAACGTGCCCACCATAGGGTAAAGCAACAAAAATACATAAAAGAAAAAGGGGTTAATAAATAAAATGACGACAATTTTTTTAATTTAAACTAAAATAATCAATCTAAAAGAGAAAAAAAATCAAAAAATAAGCGTGACCAATAAATTGGTAAAAGTTTAGCTTTATTTTTAACACTTTTTATTGACTGAACTTTATTTGTAAGAAGGTGCTTGTTTAATGTAATTAAGAAACTGTTGAATGATGTTTGATCCAGCAAACGTTTTCGAATGCAAACAAAACATAATTAATTTAAAAAATTTAGTTAAAAAAAAAAATATTTATTTATTTAAGTTATTTTGGAAACCAAAAAAATATTGAATTTTATTTTAAATAAAGACAAAAATTTGTATGAGAATTGAATGAGATGTTTTATTTTAATAGTGTTTTATTAAAACTAAAAAATACGTCAACAGTGACGAATATATGAATCAGTACTGATTAGTCAGCTGTGGCCGGTATATGCGTCAGTACTGACCAGTCAGTACTGACTGGTCAGCTGTGTCCGTTATATGCATCAGTACTGACTAGTCAGCTGTGTCCGGTTTTTGAGCACTCAATAATCTTGAGCAACCTACATATAGTTGTCGATATGAAAAGCAATGAATGGGCGCCTAAATATATTCCAGCCAATGGACCATACGCATTCCGAAAAAGTACAAAAAGTACCAATTTGATCCATTTTTTACCCCTTAAAAAGTGCCGTATATTTTGTACTTTTTATACCAAATGCAACGAAGTACTAAAAGTACGAGCTTTGACTCATTTTATTCCCCCAGAAAGTACTCTGTACGTTAATTTAGGTTATGTTTTATATGAATACCAAATTTTTCGAAGAGATAAAAAGTAACAGTTTTATCCCAATTTTATCCATTAAAAAATACCGTATATTTTGATCTCGACCATATGCAATCTGTATACCAAATTTATCCAAAAGAGAAAAAGTATCAAAAGTAAAACATTTTTCGTTTTAACCTCTTAAAATATACCCCACTTAAATCTGGACAATATCTCTAGCCAAATTTTTTGAAAATAAGAAAGTACCAAAACTAAAAGAGAAAAAGTGTTAAAAGTTGCCAAAAAAAGAAGCAACATTTCTTAAAAATATATATACAAGGTAGATCAAAAAAGACCTACCCCCACCCATGTTTTATTTTGTAACTAGCTTTTACCCGTGACGTCGTTCACTTTAAGATTTAAAGAAATGGGGTTATCCAGTAAAATATTTACAGAAAATTTATTTTGTTTTCTACGTCATTACTTATTTTATGTTAAAATATGTCTATAAACAACATTTTAAGATTTGTTATATTCCGCTAATATAACGGGTGATTTTTTAGCTATTATCTTTTTGGCAGCACTGGTTTAAACAGCTGACGCACGTTTCGTGTTTTGTTTCACTGTCAAACATCTTCAGTTTGGTCTATAATTTAACCATGAATCGTCTTACAAACGAACAACGCTTGCAAATTATTGAATTTTATTATCAAAATGCGTGCTCTGTTAAGAAAATTCATCGCGCGCTTCTTGTGTTCAGCGACGAAGCTCATTTTTGGCTCAATGGGTAAGTTAATAAGCCGAATTGTCGATTTTGGAGTGAAGATCAGCCAGAAGCATTGCAAGAGCTATTTATGCATCGAGAAAAAGTCACAGTTTGGTGCGGTTTATGGGCTGGTGGCATCATTGGACCGTTCCAAGATGATGCGAATCGTAACGTAACTGTGAATGGTGAGCGCTACCGTGAGATGATATCCAGCTTTTTTTTGCCCAAAATGCAAGAGCTTGTTGACTTGCACGACATGTGGTTTCAACAAGACGGTGCCACATGCCACACAGCACGCTTAACAATGGACTTATTGAGAGGCGAGTTCGGTGAACATTTTTTTTCACGTTCGGGACCGGTCAATTGGCCGCCTAGATCGTGCGATTTAACGTCTTTAGACTATTTTTTGTGCGGCTACGTTAAAGCTCATGTCTATACACACATGCCCGCTTCAATTGACGCATTGGAAGAAAACATTGAAGCATTTATTCGTGAGATACCGGCCGAAATGTTGGAAACAGAATGCCAACATTGGACTAAGCGGATGGACCATTTGAGGCGCAATCACGGTCAACATTTGCATGAAATAATCTTCAAACATTTAATTATATGGACCGTACTATCGATTCAAATAAAGATTTCATGCATTTTTCTGAATTTTATGAGTTTTTTTTACAACTTTCCTATAGCTCCCCTACAAGAAATGGATGACCGAAACTAATACACACGCACTATTTTTGTTTGTTTTTATTGTTACAAGTGGCGTTGCCACTCGTGTGCGTTTGTATACCAAATTAGGAATATTTTGCAAAGCCCAAATTTTATTAATCTTTTCTTCTTATTTTTATATATACTTAATAATATGTTGAATATATCTGTTAATACGTTTCATAAATTTTAATAATTATAAGAATTTAGCTAAATTTGTATTAATTATTTTAAAAAAAAGTGGTGGAATTTTGGGAATTGCTGTTGTTAAAAACATTTTAGGAAGAAATGTTTGCTAGTGGCAACGCTAATTACTCCAGGAATGAAATGCGTATGTAAGAGTGAAACAACGAATGTATGTTAGACAGTTTCATTTTTGAATGGAATGTGTAAAATATGTAAAAAATTCAAGATTAATTTTAAAAGCGAAAGGAATTTTATGAAATTGTGACGTGCGCCCATTATATTATTTAAAATAAATATAAAAAAAGTGAAATAAAAATTGACAGTGACAATAAAGAGTGATAAAAAATAATATTTGCCTTGACAGAAAGCAAGAATTGAGCGACAATAAAAATAACACAAATACCTATTAAAATATAAAAAAGTGACAATAAGATAGAAAATACCTATTAAGAAATTAAATTAAATAATAAAAGTATACTTTTTGTGATAAAAGATAACTATGAAAAAAAGACGTTTGCAAAATTGTCTATCATTGGAAAAAAAGACATTTGAGTCCAAAATTAAAATGTATAGAAGGTTAATAGAAAACGAAGATAGTGCACGAAGTGAAAGATCTAATATACAACCTGTTCCATCAATAAGCTAAAATTCTAATGGAGTGTAAAGTAGGCATAAAAAAAGCCCAAGAGTACCTCAGCCGCATGACAGGAGAGGCTTCTGATCAAGGGCTTGATGAGACCGCCAGCATGCTCCCCTTGCGGACCACAACAGCAGTGCAAGAAATAGAGGAGAAGCTAGACTCCGATTACGCTCAGGCCATGGTAACAATCACAATATTTTATATATTTTACTTGCTCAAACAGTAATTCAACTTCTTTACAGAAGTCCTATATTCATAAAATTAAAGGTGTTTCTTTAGATGTTGGCAGTGTTATTAGTGCATCGTTTGCAGATGATTTGCTATATAAATATAATTGGGATGGAAGGTGGGGAAAACTTCCGTTGTCAAATCTCACGCTGCTAAATAAAATTGTAAGAGGTATGTACAGACATTAAATAATTTTAGTCTTTGAATATTTAACATTTCTGTCTTTTTTTTTACTTCATATTTTAGATGTTTTTCAGAACCTAGGAGCCGGGGAGTATGAAAAAAGTATAAGAAAAGCGGTTGAACGTGCCCACCATAGGGTAAAGCAACAAAAATACATAAAAGAAAAAGGGGTTAATAAATAAAATGACGACAATTTTTTTAATTTAAACTAAAATAATCAATCTAAAAGAGAAAAAAAATCAAAAAATAAGCGTGACCAATAAATTGGTAAAAGTTTAGCTTTATTTTTAACACTTTTTACTGACTGAACTTTATTTGTAAGAAGGTGCTTGTTTAATGTAATTAAGAAACTGTTGAATGATGTTTGATTCAGCAAACGTTTTCGAATGCAAACAAAACATAATTAATTTAAAAAATTTAGTTAAAAAAAAAAAATATTTATTTATTTAAGTTATTTTGGAAACCAAAAAAATATTGAATTTTATTTTAAATAAAGACAAAAATTTGTATGAGAATTGAATGAGATGTTTTATTTTAATAGTGTTTTATTAAAACTAAAAAATACGTCAACAGTGACGAATATATGAATCAGTACTGACTAGTCAGCTGTGGCCGGTATATGCGTCAGTACTGACCAGTCAGTACTGACTGGTCAGCTGTGTCCGTTATATGCATCAGTACTGACTAGTCAGCTGTGTCCGGTTTTTGAGCACTCAATAATCTTGAGCAACCTACATATAGTTGTCGATATGAAAAGCAATGAATGGGCGCCTAAATATATTCCAGCCAATGGGCCATACGCATTCCGAAAAAGTACAAAAAGTACCAATTTGATCCATTTTTTACCCCTTAAAAAGTGCCGTATATTTTGTACTTTTTATACCAAATGCAACGAAGTACTAAAAGTACGAGCTTTGACTCATTTTATTCCCCCAGAAAGTACTCTGTACGTTAATTTAGGTTATGTTTTATATGACTACCAAATTTTTCGAAGAGATAAAAAGTAACAGTTTTATCCCAATTTTATCACTTAAAAAATACCGTATATTTTGATCTCGACCATATGCAATCTGTATACCAAATTTATCCAAAAGAGAAAAAGTATCAAAAGTAAAACATTTTTCGTTTTAACCTCTTAAAATATACCCCACTTAAATCTGGACAATATCTCTAGCCAAATTTTTTGAAAATAAATAAGTACCAAAACTAAAAGAGAAAAAGTGTTAAAAGTTGCCAAAAAAAAAGCAACATTTCTTAAAAATATATATACAAGGTAGATCAAAAAAGACCTACCCCCACCCATGTTTTATTTTGTAACTAGCTTTTACCCGTGACGTCGTTCACTTTAAGATTTAAAGAAATGGGGTTATCCAGTAAAATATTTACAGAAAATTTATTTTGTTTTCTACGTCATTACTTATTTTATGTTAAAATATGTCTATAAACAACATTTTAAGATTTGTTATATTCCGCTAATATAATGGGTGATTTTTTAGCTATTATCTTTTTGGCAGCACTGGTTTAAACAGGTGACGCACGTTTCGTGTTTTGTTTCACTGTCAAACATCTTCAGTTTGGTCTATAATTTAACCATGAATCGTCTTACAAACGAACAACGCTTGCAAATAATTGAATTTTATTATCAAAATGCGTGCTCTGTTAAGAAAATTCATCGCGCGCTTCTTGTGTTCAGCGACGAAGCTCATTTTTGGCTCAATGGGTAAGTTAATAAGCCGAATTGTCGATTTTGGAGTGAAGATCAGCCAGAAGCATTGCAAGAGCTATTTATGCATCGAGAAAAAGTCACAGTTTGGTGCGGTTTATGGGCTGGTGGCATCATTGGACCGTTCCAAGATGATGCGAATCGTAACGTAACTGTGAATGGTGAGCGCTACCGTGAGATGATATCCAACTTTTTTTTGCCCAAAATGCAAGAGCTTGTTGACTTGCACGACATGTGGTTTCAACAAGACGTTGCCACATGCCACACAGCACGCTTAACAATGGACTTATTGAGAGGCGAGTTCGGTGAACATTTTATTTCACGTTCGGGACCGGTCAATTGGCCGCCTAGATCGTGCGATTTAACGTCTTTAGACTATTTTTTGTGCGGCTACGTTAAAGCTCATGTCTATACACACATGCCCGCTTCAATTGACGCATTGGAAGAAAACATTGAAGCATTTATTCGTGAGATACCGGCCGAAATGTTGGAAACAGAATGCCAACATTGGACTAAGCGGATGGACCATTTGAGGCGCAATCACGGTCAACATTTGCATGAAATAATCTTCAAACATTTAATTATATGGACCGTACTATCGATTCAAATAAAGATTTCATGAATTTTTCTGAATTTTATGAGTTTTTTTTACAACTTTCCTATAGCTCCCCTACAAGAAATGGATGACCGAAACTAATACACACGCACTATTTTTGTTTGTTTTTATTGTTACAAGTGGCGTTGCCACTCGTGTGCGTTTGTATACCAAATTAGGAATATTTTGCAAAGCCCAAATTTTATTAATCTTTTCTTCTTATTTTTATATATACTTAATAATATGTTGAATATATCTGTTAATACGTTTCATAAATTTTAATAATTATAAGAATTTAGCTAAATTTGTATTAATTATTTAAAAAAAAAGTGGTGGAATTTTGGGAATTGCTGTTGTTAAAAACATTTTAGGAAGAAATGTTTGCTAGTGGCAACGCTAATTACTCCAGGAATGAAATGCGTATGTAAGAGTGAAACAACGAATGTATGTTAGACAGTTTCATTTTTGAATGGAATGTGTAAAATATGTAAAAAATTCAAGATTAATTTTAAAAGCGAAAGGAATTTTATGAAATTGTGACGTGCGCCCATTATATTATTTAAAATAAATATAAAAAAAGTGAAATAAAAATTGACAGTGACAATAAAGAGTGATAAAAAATAATATTTGCCTTGACAGAAAGCAAGAATTGAGTGACAATAAAAATAACACAAATACCTATTAAAATATAAAAAAGTGACAATAAGATAGAAAATACCTATTAAGAAATTAAATTAAATAATAAAAGTATACTTTTTGTGATAAAAGATAACTATGAAAAAAAGACGTTTGCAAAATTGTCTATCATTGGAAAAAAAGACATTTGAGTCCAAAATTAAAATGTATAGAAGGTTAATAGAAAACGAAGATAGTGCACGAAGTGAAAGATCTAATATACAACCTACTCCATCAATAAGCTAAAATTCTAATGGAGTGTAAAGTAGGCATAAAAAAAGCCCAAGAGTACCTCAGCCGCATGACAGGAGAGACTTCTGATCAAGGGCTTGATGAGACCGCCAGCATGCTCCCCTTGCGGACCACAACAGCAGTGCAAGAAATAGAGGAGAAGCTAGACTCCGATTACGCTCAGGCCATGGTAACAATCACAATATTTTATATATTTTACTTGCTCAAACAGTAATTCAACTTCTTTACAGAAGTCCTATATTCATAAAATTAAAGGTGTTTCTTTAGATGTTGGCAGTGTTATTAGTGCATCGTTTGCAGATGATTTGCTATATAAATATAATTGGGATGGAAGGTGGGGAAAACTTCCGTTGTCAAATCTCACGCTGCTAAATAAAATTGTAAGAGGTATGTACAGACATTAAATAATTTTAGTCTTTGAATATTTAACATTTCTGTCTTTTTTTTTACTTCATATTTTAGATGTTTTTCAGAACCTAGGAGCCGGGGAGTATGAAAAAAGTATAAGAAAAGCGGTTGAACGTGCCCACCATAGGGTAAATCAACAAAAATACATAAAAGAAAAAGGGGTTAATAAATAAAATGACGACTATTTTTTTAATTTAAACTAAAATAATCAATCTAAAAGAGAAAAAAAATCAAAAAATAAGCGTGACCAATAAATTGGTAAAAGTTTAGCTTTATTTTTAACACTTTTTATTGACTGAACTTTATTTGTAAGAAGGTGCTTGTTTAATGTAATTAAGAAACTGTTGAATGATGTTTGATCCAGCAAACGTTTTCGAATGCAAACAAAACATAATTAATTTAAAAAATTTAGTTAAAAAAAAAAATATTTATTTATTTAAGTTATTTTGGAAACCAAAAAAATATTGAATTTTATTTTAAATAAAGACAAAAATTTGTATGAGAATTGAATGAGATGTTTTATTTTAATAGTGTTTTATTAAAACTAAAAAATACGTCAACAGTGACGAATATATGAATCAGTACTGACTAGTCAGCTGTGGCCGGTATATGCGTCAGTACTGACTGGTCAGCTGTGTCCGTTATATGCATCAGTACTGACTAGTCAGCTGTGTCCGGTTTTTGAGCACTCAATAATCTTGAGCAACCTACATATAGTTGTCGATATGAAAAGCAATGAATGGGCGCCTAAATATATTCCAGCCAATGGACCATACGCATTCCGAAAAAGTACAAAAAGTACCAATTTGATCCATTTTTTACCCCTTAAAAAGTGCCGTATATTTTGTACTTTTTATACCAAATGCAACGAAGTACTAAAAGTACGAGCTTTGACTCATTTTATTCCCCCAGAAAGTACTCTGTACGTTAATTTAGGTTATGTTTTATATGAATACCAAATTTTTCGAAGAGATAAAAAATAACAGTTTTATCCCAATTTTATCCATTAAAAAATACCGTATATTTTGATCTCGACCATATGCAATCTGTATACCAAATTTATCCAAAAGAGAAAAAGTATCAAAAGTAAAACATTTTTCGTTTTAACCTCTTAAAATATACCCCACTTAAATCTGGACAATATCTCTAGCCAAATTTTTTGAAAATAAGAAAGTACCAAAACTAAAAGAGAAAAAGTGTTAAAAGTTGCCAAAAAAAGAAGCAACATTTCTTAAAAATATATATACAAGGTAGATCAAAAAAGACCTACCCCTACCCATGTTTTAATTTGTAACTAGCTTTTACCCGTGACGTCGTTCACTTTAAGATTTAAAGAAATGGGGTTATCCAGTAAAATATTTACAGAAAATTTATTTTGTTTTCTACGTCATTACTTATTTTATGTTAAAATATGTCTATAAACAACATTTTAAGATTTGTTATATTCCGCTAATATAATGGGTGATTTTTTAGCTATTATCTTTTTGGCAGCACTGGTTTAAACAGCTGACGCACGTTTCGTGTTTTGTTTCACTGTCAAACATCTTCAGTTTGGTCTATAATTTAACCATGAATCGTCTTACAAACGAACAACGCTTGCAAATTATTGAATTTTATTATCAAAATGCGTGCTCTGTTAAGAAAATTCATCGCGCGCTTCTTGTGTTCAGCGACGAAGCTCATTTTTGGCTCAATGGGTAAGTTAATAAGCCGAATTGTCGATTTTGGAGTGAAGATCAGCCAGAAGCATTGCAAGAGCTATTTATGCATCGAGAAAAAGTCACAGTTTGGTGCGGTTTATGGGCTGGTGGCATCATTGGACCGTTCCAAGATGATGCGAATCGTAACGTAACTGTGAATGGTGAGCGCTACCGTGAGATGATATCCAACTTTTTTTTGCCCAAAATGCAAGAGCTTGTTGACTTGCACGACATGTGGTTTCAACAAGACGGTGCCACATGCCACACAGCACGCTTAACAATGGACTTATTGAGAGGCGAGTTCGGTGAACATTTTATTTCACGTTCGGGACCGGTCAATTGGCCGCCTAGATCGTGCGATTTAACGTCTTTAGACTATTTTTTGTGCGGCTACGTTAAAGCTCATGTCTATACACACATGCCCGCTTCAATTGACGCATTGGAAGAAAACATTGAAGCATTTATTCGTGAGATACCGGCCGAAATGTTGGAAACAGAATGCCAACATTGGACTAAGCGGATGGACCATTTGAGGCGCAATCACGGTCAACATTTGCATGAAATAATCTTCAAACATTTAATTATATGGACCGTACTATCGATTCAAATAAAGATTTCATGCATTTTTCTGAATTTTATGAGTTTTTTTTACAACTTTCCTATAGCTCCCCTACAAGAAATGGATGACCGAAACTAATACACACGCACTATTTTTGTTTGTTTTTATTGTTACAAGTGGCGTTGCCACTCGTGTGCGTTTGTATACCAAATTAGGAATATTTTGCAAAGCCCAAATTTTATTAATCTTTTCTTCTTATTTTTATATATACTTAATAATATGTTGAATATATCTGTTAATACGTTTCATAAATTTTAATAATTATAAGAATTTAGCAAAATTTGTATTAATTATTTAAAAAAAAAGTGGTGGAATTTTGGGAATTGCTGTTGTTAAAAACATTTTAGGAAGAAATGTTTGCTAGTGGCAACGCTAATTACTCCAGGAATGAAATGCGTATGTAAGAGTGAAACAACGAATGTATGTTAGACAGTTTCATTTTTGAATGGAATGTGTAAAATATGTAAAAAATTCAAGATTAATTTTAAAAGCGAAAGGAATTTTATGAAATTGTGACGTGCGCCCATTATATTATTTAAAATAAATCAAAAAGTAATTTCAATTTTTGGGAATAAAAAATTTTAATTTAAAAAGATTTTGTTATTCGTGCTTAATTCCCAGTTTTTATTCTTGATAAAAACACTTGAAATTTATTGTTGATGGGATAAGCTATTCCTATGCATTTCACTGGTTGCTTAGGCCAGATCATCAGGAAACTTCATCCATAAAGATTTTAGACAAACTAAAGATATTAAACCAAATAAAACTGTTAAACGTATAAGACTTATAGCAACAGTTTTACTTGTAACAATATCAAAGCTTGAACAAAATACATCAACAATAAAAAAGTGGGTTTATCTCGTCTTACTCTCCCCACCACAATTAGTTGAAATTCTCTCAACATTAATTGTAGTTGTAAGTAGGTTAAGAAAAACAAAATAAAAAACAAACAACAACTTACAAAAGATGTTGTCAATTAAGTGTTTTTTTAGGCCGTGCACTTGCCTGTTTATTATCAAAAAGTAATTTCAATTTTTGGGAATAAAAAATTTTAATTTAAAAAGATTTTGTTATTCGTGCTTAATTCCCAGTTTTTATTCTTGATAAAAACACTTGAAATTTATTGTTGATGGGATAAGCTATTTCAAGTGTTTTTATCAAGAATAAAAACTGGGAATTAAGCACGAATAACAAAATCTTTTTAAATTTAAAATAAATATAAAAAAAGTGAAATAAAAATTGACAGTGACAATAAAGAGTGATAAAAAATAATATTTGCCTTGACAGAAAGCAAGAATTGAGTGACAATAAAAATAACACAAATACCTATTAAAATATAAAAAAGTGACAATAAGATAGAAAATACCTATTAAGAAATTAAATTAAATAATAAAAGTATACTTTTTGTGATAAAAGATAACTATGAAAAAAAGACGTTTGCAAAATTGTCTATCATTGGAAAAAAAGACATTTGAGTCCAAAATTAAAATGTATAGAAGGTTAATAGAAAACGAAGATAGTGCACGAAGTGAAAGATCTAATATACAACCTGTTCCATCAATAAGCTAAAATTCTAATGGAGTGTAAAGTAGGCATAAAAAAAGCCCAAGAGTACCTCAGCCGCATGACAGGAGAGACTTCTGATCAAGGGCTTGATGAGACCGCCAGCATGCTCCCCTTGCGGACCACAACAGCAGTGCAAGAAATAGAGGAGAAGCTAGACTCCGATTACGCTCAGGCCATGGTAACAATCACAATATTTTATATATTTTACTTGCTCAAACAGTAATTCAACTTCTTTACAGAAGTCCTATATTCATAAAATTAAAGGTGTTTCTTTAGATGTTGGCAGTGTTATTAGTGCATCGTTTGCAGATGATTTGCTATATAAATATAATTGGGATGGAAGGTGGGGAAAACTTCCGTTGTCAAATCTCACGCTGCTAAATAAAATTGTAAGAGGTATGTACAGACATTAAATAATTTTAGTCTTTGAATATTTAACATTTCTGTCTTTTTTTTTACTTCATATTTCAGATGTTTTTCAGAACCTAGGAGCCGGGGAGTATGAAAAAAGTATAAGAAAAGCGGTTGAACGTGCCCACCATAGGGTAAAGCAACAAAAATACATAAAAGAAAAAGGGGTTAATAAATAAAATGACGACAATTTTTTGAATTTAAACTAAAATAATCAATCTAAAAGAGAAAAAAAATCAAAAAATAAGCGTGACCAATAAATTGGTAAAAGTTTAGCTTTATTTTTAACACTTTTTATTGACTGAACTTTATTTGTAAGAAGGTGCTTGTTTAATGTAATTAAGAAACTGTTGAATGATGTTTGATCCAGCAAACGTTTTCGAATGCAAACAAAACATAATTAATTTAAAAAATTTAGTTAAAAAAAAAAAATATTTATTTGTTTAAGTTATTTTGGAAACCAAAAAAATATTGAATTTTATTTTAAATAAAGACAAAAATTTGTATGAGAATTGAATGAGATGTTTTATTTTAATAGTGTTTTATTAAAACTAAAAAATACGTCAACAGTGACGAATATATGAATCAGTACTGACTAGTCAGCTGTGACCGGTATATGCGTCAGTACTGACCAGTCAGTACTGACTGGTCAGCTGTGTCCGTTATATGCATCAGTACTGACTAGTCAGCTGTGTCCGGTTTTTGAGCACTCAATAATCTTGAGCAACCTACATATAGTTGTCGATATGAAAAGCAATGAATGGGCGCCTAAATATATTCCAGCCAATGGACCATACGCATTCCGAAAAAGTACAAAAAGTACCAATTTGATCCATTTTTTACCCCTTAAAAAGTGCCGTATATTTTGTACTTTTTATACCAAATGCAACGAAGTACTAAAAGTACGAGCTTTGACTCATTTTATTCCCCCAGAAAGTACTCTGTACGTTAATTTAGGTTATGTTTTATATGAATACCAAATTTTTCGAAGAGATAAAAAGTAACAGTTTTATCCCAATTTTATCCATTAAAAAATACCGTATATTTTGATCTCGACCATATGCAATCTGTATACCAAATTTATCCAAAAGAGAAAAAGTATCAAAAGTAAAACATTTTTCGTTTTAACCTCTTAAAATATACCCCACTTAAATCTGGACAATATCTCTAGCCAAATTTTTTGAAAATAGAAAGTACCAAAACTAAAAGAGAAAAAGTGTTAAAAGTTGCCAAAAAAAGAAGCAACATTTCTTAAAAATATATATACAAGGTAGATCAAAAAAGACCTACCCCCACCCATGTTTTATTTTGTAACTAGCTTTTACCCGTGACGTCGTTCACTTTAAGATTTAAAGAAATGGGGTTATCCAGTAAAATATTTACAGAAAATTTATTTTGTTTTCTACGTCATTACTTATTTTATGTTAAAATATGTCTATAAACAACATTTTAAGATTTGTTATATTCCGCTAATATAATGGGTGATTTTTTAGCTATTATCTTTTTGGCAGCACTGGTTTAAACAGCTGACGCACGTTTCGTGTTTTGTTTCACTGTCAAACATCTTCAGTTTGGTCTATAATTTAACCATGAATCGACTTACAAACGAACAACGCTTGCAAATTATTGAATTTTATTATCAAAATGCGTGCTCTGTTAAGAAAATTCATCGCGCGCTTCTTGTGTTCAGCGACGAAGCTCATTTTTGGCTCAATGGGTAAGTTAATAAGCCGAATTGTCGATTTTGGAGTGAAGATCAGCCAGAAGCATTGCAAGAGCTATTTATGCATCAAGAAAAAGTCACAGTTTGGTGCGGTTTATGGGCTGGTGGCATCATTGGACCGTTCCAAGATGATGCGAATCGTAACGTAACTGTGAATGGTGAGCGCTACCGTGAGATGATATCCAACTTTTTTTTTCCCAAAATGCAAGAGCTTGTTGACTTGCACGACATGTGGTTTCAACAAGACGGTGCCACATGCCACACAGCACGCTTAACAATGGACTTATTGAGAGGCGAGTTCCGTGAACATTTTATTTCACGTTCGGGACCGGTCAATTGGCCGCCTAGATTGTGCGATTTAACGTCTTTAGACTATTTTTTGTGCGGCTACGTTAAAGCTCATGTCTATACACACATGCCCGCTTCAATTGACGCATTGGAAGAAAACATTGAAGCATTTATTCGTGAGATACCGGCCGAAATGTTGGAAACAGAATGCCAACATTGGACTAAGCGGATGGACCATTTGAGGCGCAATCACGGTCAACATTTGCATGAAATAATCTTCAAACATTTAATTATATGGACCGTACTATCGATTCAAATAAAGATTTCATGCATTTTTCTGAATTTTATGAGTTTTTTTTACAACTTTCCTATAGCTCCCCTACAAGAAATGGATGACCGAAACTAATACACACGCACTATTTTTGTTTTTTTTTATTGTTACAAGTGGCGTTGCCACTCGTGTGCGTTTGTATACCAAATTAGGAATATTTTGCAAAGCCCAAATTTTATTAATCTTTTCTTCTTATTTTTATATATACTTAATAATATGTTGAATATATCTGTTAATACGTTTCATAAATTTTAATAATTATAAGAATTTAGCTAAATTTGTATTAATTATTTAAAAAAAAAGTGGTGGAATTTTGGGAATTGCTGTTGTTAAAAACATTTTAGGAAGAAATGTTTGCTAGTGGCAACGCTAATTACTCCAGGAATGAAATGCGTATGTAAGAGTGAAACAACGAATGTATGTTAGACAGTTTCATTTTTGAATGGAATGTGTAAAATATGTAAAAAATTCAAGATTAATTTTAAAAGCGAAAGGAATTTTATGAAATTGTGACGTGCGCCCATTACATTATTTAAAATAAATATAAAAAAAGTGAAATAAAAATTGACAGTGACAATAAAGAGTGATAAAAAATAATATTTGCCTTGACAGAAAGCAAGAATTGAGTGACAATAAAAATAACACAAATACCTATTAAAATATAAAAAAGTGACAATAAGATAGAAAATACCTATTAAGAAATTAAATTAAATAATAAAAGTATACTTTTTGTGATAAAAGATAACTATGAAAAAAAGACGTTTGCAAAATTGTCTATCATTGGAAAAAAAGACATTTGAGTCCAAAATTAAAATGTATAGAAGGTTAATAGAAAACGAAGATAGTGCACGAAGTGAAAGATCTAATATACAACCTGTTCCATCAATAAGCTAAAATTCTAATGGAGTGTAAAGTAGGCATAAAAAAAGCACAAGAGTACCTCAGCCGCATGACAGGAGAGACTTCTGATCAAGGGCTTGATGAGACCGCCAGCATGCTCCCCTTGCGGACCACAACAGCAGTGCAAGAAATAGAGGAGAAGCTAGACTCCGATTACGCTCAGGCCATGGTAACAATCACAATATTTTATATATTTTACTTGCTCAAACAGTAATTCAACTTCTTTACAGAAGTCCTATATTCATAAAATTAAAGGTGTTTCTTTAGATGTTGGCAGTGTTATTAGTGCATCGTTTGCAGATGATTTGCTATATAAATATAATTGGGATGGAAGGTGGGGAAAACTTCCGTTGTCAAATCTCACGCTGCTAAATAAAATTGTAAGAGGTATGTACAGACATTAAATAATTTTAGTCTTTGAATATTTAACATTTCTGTCTTTTTTTTACTTCATATTTTAGATGTTTTTCAGAACCTAGGAGCCGGGGAGTATGAAAAAAGTATAAGAAAAGCGGTTGAACGTGCCCACCATAGGGTAAAGCAACAAAAATACATAAAAGAAAAAGGGGTTAATAAATAAAATGACGACAATTTTTTTAATTTAAACTAAAATAATCAATCTAAAAGAGAAAAAAAATCAAAAAATAAGCGTGACCAATAAATTGGTAAAAGTTTAGCTTTATTTTTAACACTTTTTATTGACTGAACTTTATTTGTAAGAAGGTGCTTGTTTAATGTAATTAAGAAACTGTTGAATGATGTTTGATCCAGCAAACGTTTTCGAATGCAAACAAAACATAATTAACTTAAAAAATTTAGTTAAAAAAAAAAAATATTTATTTATTTAAGTTATTTTGGAAACCAAAAAAATATTGAATTTTATTTTAAATAAAGACAAAAATTTGTATGAGAATTGAATGAGATGTTTTATTTTAATAGTGTTTTATTAAAACTAAAAAATACGTCAACAGTGACGAATATATGAATCAGTACTGACTAGTCAGCTGTGGCCGGTATATGCGTCAGTACTGACCAGTCAGTACTGACTGGTCAGCTGTGTCCGTTATATGCATCAGTACTGACTAGTCAGCTGTGTCCGGTTTTTGAGCACTCAATAATCTTGAGCAACCTACATATAGTTGTCGATATGAAAAGCAATGAATGGGCGCCTAAATATATTCCAGCCAATGGACCATACGCATTCCGAAAAAGTACAAAAAGTACCAATTTGATCCATTTTTTACCCCTTAAAAAGTGCCGTATATTTTGTACTTTTTATACCAAATGCAACGAAGTACTAAAAGTACGAGCTTTGACTCATTTTATTCCCCCAGAAAGTACTCTGTACGTTAATTTAGGTTATGTTTTATATGAATACCAAATTTTTCGAAGAGATAAAAAGTAACAGTTTTATCCCAATTTTATCCATTAAAAAATACCGTATATTTTGATCTCGACCATATGCAATCTGTATACCAAATTTATCCAAAAGAGAAAAAGTATCAAAAGTAAAACATTTTTCGTTTTAACCTCTTAAAATATACCCCACTTAAATCTGGACAATATCTCTAGCCAAATTTTTTGAAAATAAGAAAGTACCAAAACTAAAAGAGAAAAAGTGTTAAAAGTTGCCAAAAAAAGAAGCAACATTTCTTAAAAATATATATACAAGGTAGATCAAAAAAGACCTACCCCCACCCATGTTTTATTTTGTAACTAGCTTTTACCCGTGACGTCGTTCACTTTAAGATTTAAAGAAATGGGGTTATCCAGTAAAATATTTACAGAAAATTTATTTTGTTTTCTACGTCATTACTTATTTTATGTTAAAATATGTCTATAAACAACATTTTAAGATTTGTTATATTCCGCTAATATAATGGGTGATTTTTTAGCTATTATCTTTTTGGCAGCACTGGTTTAAACAGCTGACGCACGTTTCGTGTTTTGTTTCACTGTCAAACATCTTCAGTTTGGTCTATAATTTAACCATGAATCGTCTTACAAACGAACAACGCTTGCAAATTATTGAATTTTATTATCAAAATGCGTGCTCTGTTAAGAAAATTCATCGCGCGCTTCTTGTGTTCAGCGACGAAGCTCATTTTTGGCTCAATGGGTAAGTTAATAAGCCGAATTGTCGATTTTGGAGTGAAGATCAGCCAGAAGCATTGCAAGAGCTATTTATGCATCGAGAAAAAGTCACAGTTTGGTGCGGTTTATGGGCTGGTGGCATCATTGGACCGTTCCAAGATGATGCGAATCGTAACGTAACTGTGAATGGTGAGCGCTACCGTGAGATGATATCCAACTTTTTTTTGCCAAAAATGCAAGAGCTTGTTGACTTGCACGACATGTGGTTTCAACAAGACGGTGCCACATGCCACACAGCACGCTTAACAATGGACTTATTGAGAGGCGAGTTCGGTGAACATTTTATTTCACGTTCGGGACCGGTCAATTGGCCGCCTAGATCGTGCGATTTAACGTCTTTAGACTATTTTTTGTGCGGCTACGTTAAAGCTCATGTCTATACACACATGCCCGCTTCAATTGACGCATTGGAAGAAAACATTGAAGCATTTATTCGTGAGATACCGGCCGAAATGTTGGAAACAGAATGCCAACATTGGACTAAGCGGATGGACCATTTGAGGCGCAATCACGGTCAACATTTGCATGAAATAATCTTCAAACATTTAATTATATGGACCGTACTATCGATTCAAATAAAGATTTCATGCATTTTTCTGAATTTTATGAGTTTTTTTTACAACTTTCCTATAGCTCCCCTACAAGAAATGGATGACCGAAACTAATACACACGCACTATTTTTGTTTGTTTTTATTGTTACAAGTGGCGTTGCCACTCGTGTGCTTTTGTATACCAAATTAGGAATATTTTGCAAAGCCCAAATTTTATTAATCTTTTCTTCTTATTTTTATATATACTTAATAATATGTTGAATATATCTGTTAATACGTTTCATAAATTTTAATAATTATAAGAATTTAGCTAAATTTGTATTAATTATTAAAAAAAAAAGTGGTGGAATTTTGGGAATTGCTGTTGTTAAAAACATTTTAGGAAGAAATGTTTGCTAGTGGCAACGCTAATTACTCCAGGAATGAAATGCGTATGTAAGAGTGAAACAACGAATGTATGTTAGACAGTTTCATTTTTGAATGGAATGTGTAAAATATGTAAAAAATTCAAGATTAATTTTAAAAGCGAAAGGAATTTTATGAAATTGTGACGTGCGCCCATTATATTATCTATATATATAAAAAGAAGTGTACATTTTGATTGTCACTCCATAACTCGAGAACGGCTCGACCGATTGCCATAAAATTTTTAGGGAAGGTACAGGGAGGAGTGATGATGGTTAGTTGATTTTGAAATCCAAAATCGGTCTATCTGGGGGAGGAGGGGCGTGGCAAAATCCATAACTTGAGAACGGCTTGACCGATTTGAACGATTTTTTCTTTAAAATGATCGCCATGGTCCAACTTAGGTTTTTGCGGAAAGAAAATTTTGCCCCGCCTACTTTTACGCCCACTTTTTTCAATTTACCTAAAATCAGAAAACGGCTCCATCGAGTTGACTAATTTTTCTTTCAAATGTTCGTAGTAATCAACTTTAACTTTTCATCGAAAGAAAAATTTACCACGCCTACTTTTACGCCCACTTTTTCTATTAAGCGCATTACTGGCGAACGGCTTGACCGATTTGAACGATTTTTTCTTTAAAACTATCGCTATGGTCTAACTAAGGTTTTGCGGAAAGAAAATGTTGCCCCGCCCACTTTTACGCCCACTTTTTTCGAATTACCTTAAATCAGAAAACGGCTCCATCGATTTGACAAATTTTTCTTTCAAATGTTCGCATTAATCCATTTTAAGTTTTAATCGAAAGAAAAATTTATCACGCCTTCTTTTACGCCCACTTTTTCTATTAGGCGCATAAGTTGAGAACGGCTTGACCGATTTAAACGATTTTTTCTTTAAAATGATTACCATGGTTCAACTTAGGTTTTTACGGAAAGAAAAGTTTGCCCCGCACACTTTTTTCGATTTACCTGAAATCAAAAACCGGCTCCATCGATTTGACAAATTTTTCTTTTAAATGTTCGTATTACTCCATTTTACGTTTTCATCGAAAGAAAAATGTATCACGCCTATTTTTACGCCCACTTTTTCTATTAAGCGCATAACTTGAGAACGGCTTGACCGATTTGGATGATTTTTTCTTTAAAATCGTCTCTTAGGTTTTTACGGAAGGAAAATTTTAAAGGCCGTAAATTTCGTTTAAAGCTAAAATTAAATCGTCTGGTAATAATGTTTGCTTAGGGCCAGCAACGCGGACCGGCTCAGCTAGTTTAAAATAAATATAAAAAAAGTGAAATAAAAATTGACAGTGACAATAAAGAGTGATAAAAAATAATATTTGCCTTGACAGAAAGCAAGAATTGAGTGACAATAAAAATAACACAAATACCTATTAAAATATAAAAAAGTGACAATAAGATAGAAAATACCTATTAAGAAATTAAATTAAATAATAAAAGTATACTTTTTGTGATAAAAGATAACTATGAAAAAAAGACGTTTGCAAAATTGTCTATCATTGGAAAAAAAGACATTTGAGTCCAAAATTAAAATGTATAGAAGGTTAATAGAAAACGAAGATAGTGCACGAAGTGAAAGATCTAATATACAACCTGTTCCATCAATAAGCTAAAATTCTAATGGAGTGTAAAGTAGGCATAAAAAAAGCCCAAGAGTACCTCAGCCGCATGACAGGAGAGACTTCTGATCAAGGGCTTGATGAGACCGCCAGCATGCTCCCCTTGCGGACCACAACAGCAGTGCAAGAAATAGAGGAGAAGCTAGACTCCGATTACGCTCAGGCCATGGTAACAATCACAATATTTTATATATTTTACTTGCTCAAACAGTAATTCAACTTCTTTACAGAAGTCCTATATTCATAAAATTAAAGGTGTTTCTTTAGATGTTGGCAGTGTTATTAGTGCATCGTTTGCAGATGATTTGCTATATAAATATAATTGGGATGGAAGGTGGGGAAAACTTCCGTTGTCAAATCTCACGCTGCTAAATAAAATTGTAAGAGGTATGTACAGACATTAAATAATTTTAGTCTTTGAATATTTAACATTTCTGTCTTTTTTTTTACTTCATATTTTAGATGTTTTCAGAACCTAGGAGCCGGGGAGTATGAAAAAAGTATAAGAAAAGCGGTTGAACGTGCCCACCATAGGGTAAAGCAACAAAAATACATAAAAGAAAAAGGGGTTAATAAATAAAATGACGACAATTTTTTTAATTTAAATTAAAATAATCAATCTAAAAGAGAAAAAAAATCAAAAAATAAGCGTGACCAATAAATTGGTAAAAGTTTAGCTTTATTTTTAACACTTTTTATTGACTGAACTTTATTTGTAAGAAGGTGCTTGTTTAATGTAATTAAGAAACTGTTGAATGATGTTTGATCCAGCAAACGTTTTCGAATGCAAACAAAACATAATTAATTTAAAAAATTTAGTTAAAAAAAAAAAATATTTATTTATTTAAGTTATTTTGGAAACCAAAAAAATATTGAATTTTATTTTAAATAAAGACAAAAATTTGTATGAGAATTGAATGAGATGTTTTATTTTAATAGTGTTTTATTAAAACTAAAAAATACGTCAACAGTGACGAATATATGAATCAGTACTGACTAGTCAGCTGTGGCCGGTATATGCGTCAGTACTGACCAGTCAGTACTGACTGGTCAGCTGTGTCCGTTATATGCATCAGTACTGACTAGTCAGCTGTGTCCGGTTTTTGAGCACTAAATAATCTTGAGCAACCTACATATAGTTGTCGATATGAAAAGCAATGAATGGGCGCCTAAATATATTCCAGCCAATGGACCATACGCATTCCGAAAAAGTACAAAAAGTACCAATTTGATCCATTTTTTACCCCTTAAAAAGTGCCGTATATTTTGTACTTTTTATATCAAATGCAACGAAGTACTAAAAGTACGAGCTTTGACTCATTTTATTCCCCCAGAAAGTACTCTGTACGTTAATTTAGGTTATGTTTTATATGAATACCAAATTTTTCGAAGAGATAAAAAGTAACAGTTTTTTCCCAATTTTATCCATTAAAAAATACCGTATATTTTGATCTCGACCATATGCAATCTGTATACCAAATTTATCCAAAAGAGAAAAAGTATCAAAAGTAAAACATTTTTCGTTTTAACCTCTTAAAATATACCCCACTTAAATCTGTACAATATCTTTAGCCGAATTTTTTGAAAATAAGAAAGTACCAAAACTAAAAGAGAAAAAGTGTTAAAAGTTGCCAAAAAAAGAAGCAACATTTCTTAAAAATATATATACAAGGTAGATCAAAAAAGACCTACCCCCACCCATGTTTTATTTTGTAACTAGCTTTTACCCGTGACGTCGTTCACTTTAAGATTTAAAGAAATGGGGTTATCCAGTAAAATATTTACAGAAAATTTATTTTGTTTTCTTCGTCATTACTTATTTTATGTTAAAATATGTCTATAAACAACATTTTAAGATTTGTTATATTCCGCTAATATAATGGGTGATTTTTTAGCTATTATCTTTTTGGCAGCACTGGTTTAAACAGCTGACGCACGTTTCGTGTTTTGTTTCACTGTCAAACATCTTCAGTTTGGTCTATAATTTAACCATGAATCGTCTTACAAACGAACAACGCTTGCAAATTATTGAATTTTATTATCAAAATGCGTGCTCTGTTAAGAAAATTCATCGCGCGCTTCTTGTGTTCAGCGACGAAGCTCATTTTTGGCTCAATGGGTAAGTTAATAAGCCGAATTGTCGATTTTGGAGTGAAGATCAGCCAGAAGCATTGCAAGAGCTATTTATGCATCGAGAAAAAGTCACAGTTTGGTGCGGTTTATGGGCTGGTGGCATCATTGGACCGTTCCAAGATGATGCGAATCGTAACGTAACTGTGAATGGTGAGCGCTACCGTGAGATGATATCCAACTTTTTTTTGCCCAAAATGCAAGAGCTTGTTGACTTGCACGACATGTGGTTTCAACAAGACGGTGCCACATGCCACACAGCACGCTTAACAATGGACTTATTGAGAGGCGAGTTCGGTGAACATTTTATTTCACGTTCGGGACCGGTCAATTGGCCGCCTAGATCGTGCGATTTAACGTCTTTAGACTATTTTTTGTGCGGCTACGTTAAAGCTCATGTCTATACACACATGCCCGCTTCAATTGACGCATTGGAAGAAAACATTGAAGCATTTATTCGTGAGATACCGGCCGAAATGTTGGAAACAGAATGCCAACATTGGACTAAGCGGATGGACCATTTGAGGCGCAATCACGGTCAACATTTGCATGCAATAAAGATTTCATGCATTTTTCTGAATTTTATGAGTTTTTTTTACAACTTTCCTATAGCTCCCCTACAAGAAATGGATGACCGAAACTAATACACACGCACTATTTTTGTTTGTTTTTATTGTTACAAGTGGCGTTGCCACTCGTGTGCGTTTGTATACCAAATTAGGAATATTTTGCAAAGCCCAAATTTTATTAATCTTTTCTTCTTATTTTTATATATACTTAATAATATGTTGAATATATCTGTTAATACGTTTCATAAATTTTAATAATTATAAGAATTTAGCTAAATTTGTATTAATTATTTAAAAAAAAAGTGGTGGAATTTTGGGAATTGCTGTTGTTAAAAACATTTTAGGAAGAAATGTTTGCTAGTGGCAACGCTAATTACTCCAGGAATGAAATGCGTATGTAAGAGTGAAACAACGAATGTATGTTAGACAGATTCATTTTTGAATGGAATGTGTCAAATATGTAAAAAATTCAAGATTAATTTTAAAAGCGAAAGGAATTTTATGAAATTGTGACGTGCGCCCATTATATTATTTAAAATAAATATAAAAAAAGTGAAATAAAAATTGACAGTGACAATAAAGAGTGATAAAAAATAATATTTGCCTTGACAGAAAGCAAGAATTGAGTGACAATAAAAATAACACAAATACCTATTAAAATATAAAAAAGTGACAATAAGATAGAAAATACCTATTAAGAAATTAAATTAAATAATAAAAGTATACTTTTTGTGATAAAAGATAACTATGAAAAAAAGACGTTTGCAAAATTGTCTATCATTGGAAAAAAAGACATTTGAGTCCAAAATTAAAATGTATAGAAGGTTAATAGAAAACGAAGATAGTGCACGAAGTGAAAGATCTAATATACAACCTGTTCCATCAATAAGCTAAAATTCTAATGGAGTGTAAAGTAGGCATAAAAAAAGCCCAAGAGTACCTCAGCCGCATGACAGGAGAGACTTCTGATCAAGGGCTTGATGAGACCGCCAGCATGCTCCCCTTGCGGACCACAACAGCAGTGCAAGAAATAGAGGAGAAGCTAGACTCCGATTACGCTCAGGCCATGGTAACAATCACAATATTTTATATATTTTACTTGCTCAAACAGTAATTCAACTTCTTTACAGAAGTCCTATATTCATAAAATTAAAGGTGTTTCTTTAGATGTTGGCAGTGTTATTAGTGCATCGTTTGCAGATGATTTGCTATATAAATATAATTGGGATGGAAGGTGGGGAAAACTTCCGTTGTCAAATCTCACGCTGCTAAATAAAATTGTAAGAGGTATGTACAGACATTAAATAATTTTAGTCTTTGAATATTTAACATTTCTGTCTTTTTTTTACTTCATATTTTAGATGTTTTTCAGAACCAAGGAGCCGGGGAATATGAAAAAAGTATAAGAAAAGCGGTTGAACGTGCCCACCATAGGGTAAAGCAACAAAAATACATAAAAGAAAAAGGGGTTAATAAATAAAATGACGACAATTTTTTTAATTTAAACTAAAATAATCAATCTAAAAGAGAAAAAAAATCAAAAAATAAGCGTGACCAATAAATTGGTAAAAGTTTAGCTTTATTTTTAACACTTTTTATTGACTGAACTTTATTTGTAAGAAGGTGCTTGTTTAATGTAATTAAGAAACTGTTGAATGATGTTTGATCCAGCAAACGTTTTCGAATGCAAACAAAACATAATTAATTTAAAAAATTTAGTTAAAAAAAAAAAAATATTTATTTATTTAAGTTATTTTGGAAACCAAAAAAATATTGAATTTTATTTTAAATAAAGACAAAAATTTGTATGAGAATTGAATGAGATGTTTTATTTTAATAGTGTTTTATTAAAACTAAAAAATACGTCAACAGTGACGAATATATGAATCAGTACTGACTAGTCAGCTGTGGCCGGTATATGCGTCAGTACTGACCAGTCAGTACTGACTGGTCAGCTGTGTCCGTTATATGCATCAGTACTGACTAGTCAGCTGTGTCCGGTTTTTGAGCACTCAATAATCTTGAGCAACCTACATATAGTTGTCGATATGAAAAGCAATGAATGGGCGCCTAAATATATTCCAGCCAATGGACCATACGCATTCCGAAAAAGTACAAAAAGTACCAATTTGATCCATTTTTTACCCCTTAAAAAGTGCCGTATATTTTGTACTTTTTATACCAAATGCAACGAAGTACTAAAAGTACGAGCTTTGACTCATTTTATTCCCCCAGAAAGTACTCTGTACGTTAATTTAGGTTATGTTTTATATGAATACCAAATTTTTCGAAGAGATAAAAAGTAACAGTTTTATCCCAATTTTATCCATTAAAAAATACCGTATATTTTGATCTCGACCATATGCAATCTGTATACCAAATTTATCCAAAAGAGAAAAAGTATCAAAAGTAAAACATTTTTCGTTTTAACCTCTTAAAATATACCCCACTTAAATCTGGACAATATCTCTAGCCAAATTTTTTGAAAATAAGAAAGTACCAAAAATAAAAGAGAAAAAGTGTTAAAAGTTGCCAAAAAAAGAAGCAACATTTCTTAAAAATATATATACAAGGTAGATCAAAAAAGACCTACCCCCACCCATGTTTTATTTTGTAACTAGCTTTTACCCGTGACGTCGTTCACTTTAAGATTTAAAGAAATGGGGTTATCCAGTAAAATATTTACAGAAAATTTATTTTGTTTTCTACGTCATTACTTATTTTATGTTAAAATATGTCTATAAACAACATTTTAAGATTTGTTATATTCCGCTAATATAATGGGTGATTTTTTAGCTATTATCTTTTTGGCAGCACTGGTTTAAACAGCTGACGCACGTTTCGTGTTTTGTTTCACTGTCAAACATCTTCAGTTTGGTCTATAATTTAACCATGAATCGTCTTACAAACGAACAACGCTTGCAAATTATTGAATTTTATTATCAAAATGCGTGCTCTGTTAAGAAAATTCATCGCGCGCTTCTTGTGTTCAGCGACGAAGCTCATTTTTGGCTCAATGGGTAAGTTAATAAGCCGAATTGTCGATTTTGGAGTGAAGATCAGCCAGAAGCATTGCAAGAGCTATTTATGCATCGAGAAAAAGTCACAGTTTGGTGCGGTTTATGGGCTGGTGGCATCATTGGACCGTTCCAAGATGATGCGAATCGTAACGTAACTGTGAATGGTGAGCGCTACCGTGAGATGATATCCAACTTTTTTTTGCCCAAAATGCAAGAGCTTGTTGACTTGCACGACATGTGGTTTCAACAAGACGGTGCCACATGCCACACAGCACGCTTAACAATGGACTTATTGAGAGGCGAGTTCGGTGAACATTTTATTTCACGTTCGGGACCGGTCAATTGGCCGCCTAGATCGTGCGATTTAACGTCTTTAGACTATTTTTTGTGCGGCTACGTTAAAGCTCATGTCTATACACACATGCCCGCTTCAATTGACGCATTGGAAGAAAACATTGAAGCATTTATTCGTGAGATACCGGCCGAAATGTTGGAAACAGAATGCCAACATTGGACTAAGCGGATGGACCATTTGAGGCGCAATCACGGTCAACATTTGCATGAAATAATCTTCAAACATTTAATTATATGGACCGTACTATCGATTCAAATAAAGATTTCATGCATTTTTCTGAATTTTATGAGTTTTTTTTACAACTTTCCTATAGCTCCCCTACAAGAAATGGATGACCGAAACTAATACACACGCACTATTTTTGTTTGTTTTTATTGTTACAAGTGGCGTTGCCACTTTGGTAACGTGTGCGTTTGTATACCAAATTAGGAATATTTTGCAAAGCCCAAATTTTATTAATCTTTTCTTCTTATTTTTATATATACTTAATAATATGTTGAATATATCTGTTAATACGTTTCATAAATTTTAATAATTATAAGAATTTAGCTAAATTTGTATTAATTATTTAAAAAAAAGTGGTGGAATTTTGGGAATTGCTGTTGTTAAAAACATTTTAGGAAGAAATGTTTGCTAGTGGCAACGCTAATTACTCCTGGAATGAAATGCGTATGTAAGAGTGAAACAACGAATGTATGTTAAACAGTTTCATTTTTGAATGGAATGTGTAAAATATGTAAAAAATTCAAAATTAGTTTTAAAAGCGAAAGGAATTTTATGAAATTGTGACGTGCGCCCATTATATTATTTAAAATAAATATAAAAAAAGTGAAATAAAAATTGACAGTGACAATAAAGAGTGATAAAAAATAATATTTGCCTTGACAGAAAGCAAGAATTGAGTGACAATAAAAATAACACAAATACCTATTAAAATATAAAAAAGTGACAATAAGATAGAAAATACCTATTAAGAAATTAAATTAAATAATAAAAGTATACTTTTTGTGATAAAAGATAACTATGAAAAAAAGACGTTTGCAAAATTGTCTATCATTGGAAAAAAAGACATTTGAGTCCAAAATTAAAATGTATAGAAGGTTAATAGAAAACGAAGATAGTGCACGAAGTGAAAGATCTAATATACAACCTGTTCCATCAATAAGCTAAAATTCTAATGGAGTGTAAAGTAGGCATAAAAAAAGCCCAAGAGTACCTCAGCCGCATGACAGGAGAGACTTCTGATCAAGGGCTTGATGAGACCGCCAGCATGCTCCCCTTGCGGACCACAACAGCAGTGCAAGAAATAGAGGAGAAGCTAGACTCCGATTACGCTCAGGCCATGGTAACAATCACAATATTTTATATATTTTACTTGCTCAAACAGTAATTCAACTTCTTTACAGAAGTCCTATATTCATAAAATTAAAGGTGTTTCTTTAGATGTTGGCAGTGTTATTAGTGCATCGTTTGCAGATGATTTGCTATATAAATATAATTGGGATGGAAGGTGGGGAAAACTTCCGTTGTCAAATCTCACGCTGCTAAATAAAATTGTAAGAGGTATGTACAGACATTAAATAATTTTAGTCTTTGAATATTTAACATTTCTGTCTTTTTTTTACTTCATATTTTAGATGTTTTTCAGAACCTAGAAGCCGGGGAGTATGAAAAAAGTATAAGAAAAGCGGTTGAACGTGCCCACCATAGGGTAAAGCAACAAAAATACATAAAAGAAAAAGGGGTTAATAAATAAAATGACGACAATTTTTTTAATTTAAACTAAAATAATCAATCTAAAAGAGAAAAAAAATCAAAAAATAAGCGTGACCAATAAATTGGTAAAAGTTTAGCTTTATTTTTAACACTTTTTATTGACTGAACTTTATTTGTAAGAAGGTGCTTGTTTAATGTAATTAAGAAACTGTTGAATGATGTTTGATCCAGCAAACGTTTTCGAATGCAAACAAAACATAATTAATTTAAAAAATTTAGTTAAAAAAAAAAAATATTTATTTATTTAAGTTATTTTGGAAACCAAAAAAATATTGAATTTTATTTTAAATAAAGACAAAAATTTGTATGAGAATTGAATGAGATGTTTTATTTTAATAGTGTTTTATTAAAACTAAAAAATACGTCAACAGTGACGAATATATGAATCAGTACTGACTAGTCAGCTGTGGCCGGTATATGCGTCAGTACTGACCAGTCAGTACTGACTGGTCAGCTGTGTCCGTTATATGCATCAGTACTGACTAGTCAGCTGTGTCCGGTTTTTGAGCACTCAATAATCTTGAGCAACCTACATATAGTTGTCGATATGAAAAGCAATGAATGGGCGCCTAAATATATTCCAGCCAATGGACCATACGCATTCCGAAAAAGTACAAAAAGTACCAATTTGATCCATTTTTTACCCCTTAAAAAGTGCCGTATATTTTGTACTTTTTATACCAAATGCAACGAAGTACTAAAAGTACGAGCTTTGACTCATTTTATTCCCCCAGAAAGTACTCTGTACGTTAATTTAGGTTATGTTTTATATGAATACCAAATTTTTCGAAGAGATAAAAAGTAACAGTTTTATCCCAATTTTATCCATTAAAAAATACCGTATATTTTGATCTCGACCATATGCAATCTGTATACCAAATTTATCCAAAAGAGAAAAAGTATCAAAAGTAAAACATTTTTCGTTTTAACCTCTTAAAATATACCCCACTTAAATCTGGACAATATCTCTAGCCAAATTTTTTGAAAATAAGAAAGTACCAAAACTAAAAGAGAAAAAGTGTTAAAAGTTGCCAAAAAAAGAAGCAACATTTCTTAAAAATATATATACAAGGTAGATCAAAAAAGACCTACCCCCACCCATGTTTTATTTTGTAACTAGCTTTCACCCGTGACGTCGTTCACTTTAAGATTTAAAGAAATGGGGTTATCCAGTAAAATATTTACAGAAAATTTATTTTGTTTTCTACGTCATTACTTATTTTATGTTAAAATATGTCTATAAACAACATTTTAAGATTTGTTATATTCCGCTAATATAATGGGTGATTTTTTAGCTATTATCTTTTTGGCAGCACTGGTTTAAACAGCTGACGCACGTTTCGTGTTTTGTTTCACTGTCAAACATCTTCAGTTTGGTCTATAATTTAACCATGAATCGTCTTACAAACGAACAACGCTTGCAAATTATTGAATTTTATTATCAAAATGCCTGCTCTGTTAAGAAAATTCATCGCGCGCTTCTTGTGTTCAGCGACGAAGCTCATTTTTGGCTCAATGGGTAAGTTAATAAGCCGAATTGTCGATTTTGGAGTGAAGATCAGCCAGAAGCATTGCAAGAGCTATTTATTTATGCATCGAGAAAAAGTCACAGTTTGGTGCGGTTTATGGGCTGGTGGCATCATTGGACCGTTCCAAGATGATGCGAATCGTAACGTAACTGTGAATGGTGAGCGCTACCGTGAGATGATATCCAACTTTTTTTTGCCCAAAATGCAAGAGCTTGTTGACTTGCACGACATGTGGTTTCAACAAGACGGTGCCACATGCCACACAGCACGCTTAACAATGGACTTATTGAGAGGCGAGTTCGGTGAACATTTTATTTCACGTTCGGGACCGGTCAATTGGCCGCCTAGATCGTGCGATTTAACGTCTTTAGACTATTTTTTGTGCGGCTACGTTAAAGCTCATGCCTATACACACATGCCCGCTTCAATTGACGCATTGGAAGAAAACATTGAAGCATTTATTCGTGAGATACCGGCCGAAATGTTGGAAACAGAATGCCAACATTGGACTAAGCGGATGGACCATTTGAGGCGCAATCACGGTCAACATTTGCATGAAATAATCTTCAAACATTTAATTATATGGACCGTACTATCGATTCAAATAAAGATTTCATGCATTTTTCTGAATTTTATGAGTTTTTTTTACAACTTTCCTATAGCTCCCCTACAAGAAATGGATGACCGAAACTAATACACACGCACTATTTTTGTTTGTTTTTATTGTTACAAGTGGCGTTGCCACTCGTGTGCGTTTGTATACCAAATTAGGAATATTTTGCAAAGCCCAAATTTTATTAATCTTTTCTTCTTATTTTTATATATACTTAATAATATGTTGAATATATCTGTTAATACGTTTCATAAATTTTAATAATTATAAGAATTTAGCTAAATTTGTATTAATTATTTAAAAAAAAAAGTGGTGGAATTTTGGGAATTGCTGTTGTTAAAAACATTTTAGGAAGAAATGTTTGCTAGTGGCAACGCTAATTACTCCAGGAATGAAATGCGTATGTAAGAGTGAAACAACGAATGTATGTTAGACAGTTTCATTTTTGAATGGAATGTGTAAAATATGTAAAAAATTCAAGATTAATTTTAAAAGCGAAAGGAATTTTATGAAATTGTGACGTGCGCCCATTATATTATTTAAAATAAA
Source organism: Pollenia angustigena (assembly GCA_930367215.1). Taxonomy (NCBI): domain Eukaryota; kingdom Metazoa; phylum Arthropoda; class Insecta; order Diptera; family Polleniidae; genus Pollenia; species Pollenia angustigena. The sequence continues at coordinate 129,239,075 of OV884058.1, forward strand.
TATAAAAAAAGTGAAATAAAAATTGACAGTGACAATAAAGAGTGATAAAAAATAATATTTGCCTTGACAGAAAGCAAGAATTGAGTGACAATAAAAATAACACAAATACCTATTAAAATATAAAAAAGTGACAATAAGATAGAAAATACCTATTAAGAAATTAAATTAAATAATAAAAGTATACTTTTTGTGATAAAAGATAACTATGAAAAAAAGACGTTTGCAAAATTGTCTATCATTGGAAAAAAAGACATTTGAGTCCAAAATTAAAATGTATAGAAGGTTAATAGAAAACGAAGATAGTGCACGAAGTGAAAGATCTAATATACAACCTGTTCCATCAATAAGCTAAAATTCTAATGGAGTGTAAAGTAGGCATAAAAAAAGCCCAAGAGTACCTCAGCCGCATGACAGGAGAGACTTCTGATCAAGGGCTTGATGAGACCGCCAGCATGCTCCCCTTGCGGACCACAACAGCAGTGCAAGAAATAGAGGAGAAGCTAGACTCCGATTACGCTCAGGCCATGGTAACAATCACAATATTTTATATATTTTACTTGCTCAAACAGTAATTCAACTTCTTTACAGAAGTCCTATATTCATAAAATTAAAGGTGTTTCTTTAGATGTTGGCAGTGTTATTAGTGCATCGTTTGCAGATGATTTGCTATATAAATATAATTGGGATGGAAGGTGGGGAAAACTTCCGTTGTCAAATCTCACGCTGCTAAATAAAATTGTAAGAGGTATGTACAGACATTAAATAATTTTAGTCTTTGAATATTTAACATTTCTGTCTTTTTTTTACTTCATATTTTAGATGTTTTTCAGAACCTAGAAGCCGGGGAGTATGAAAAAAGTATAAGAAAAGCGGTTGAACGTGCCCACCATAGGGTAAAGCAACAAAAATACATAAAAGAAAAAGGGGTTAATAAATAAAATGACGACAATTTTTTTAATTTAAACTAAAATAATCAATCTAAAAGAGAAAAAAAATCAAAAAATAAGCGTGACCAATAAATTGGTAAAAGTTTAGCTTTATTTTTAACACTTTTTATTGACTGAACTTTATTTGTAAGAAGGTGCTTGTTTAATGTAATTAAGAAACTGTTGAATGATGTTTGATCCAGCAAACGTTTTCGAATGCAAACAAAACATAATTAATTTAAAAAATTTAGTTAAAAAAAAAAAATATTTATTTATTTAAGTTATTTTGGAAACCAAAAAAATATTGAATTTTATTTTAAATAAAGACAAAAATTTGTATGAGAATTGAATGAGATGTTTTATTTTAATAGTGTTTTATTAAAACTAAAAAATACGTCAACAGTGACGAATATATGAATCAGTACTGACTAGTCAGCTGTGGCCGGTATATGCGTCAGTACTGACCAGTCAGTACTGACTGGTCAGCTGTGTCCGTTATATGCATCAGTACTGACTAGTCAGCTGTGTCCGGTTTTTGAGCACTCAATAATCTTGAGCAACCTACATATAGTTGTCGATATGAAAAGCAATGAATGGGCGCCTAAATATATTCCAGCCAATGGACCATACGCATTCCGAAAAAGTACAAAAAGTACCAATTTGATCCATTTTTTACCCCTTAAAAAGTGCCGTATATTTTGTACTTTTTATACCAAATGCAACGAAGTACTAAAAGTACGAGCTTTGACTCATTTTATTCCCCCAGAAAGTACTCTGTACGTTAATTTAGGTTATGTTTTATATGAATACCAAATTTTTCGAAGAGATAAAAAGTAACAGTTTTATCCCAATTTTATCCATTAAAAAATACCGTATATTTTGATCTCGACCATATGCAATCTGTATACCAAATTTATCCAAAAGAGAAAAAGTATCAAAAGTAAAACATTTTTCGTTTTAACCTCTTAAAATATACCCCACTTAAATCTGGACAATATCTCTAGCCAAATTTTTTGAAAATAAGAAAGTACCAAAACTAAAAGAGAAAAAGTGTTAAAAGTTGCCAAAAAAAGAAGCAACATTTCTTAAAAATATATATACAAGGTAGATCAAAAAAGACCTACCCCCACCCATGTTTTATTTTGTAACTAGCTTTCACCCGTGACGTCGTTCACTTTAAGATTTAAAGAAATGGGGTTATCCAGTAAAATATTTACAGAAAATTTATTTTGTTTTCTACGTCATTACTTATTTTATGTTAAAATATGTCTATAAACAACATTTTAAGATTTGTTATATTCCGCTAATATAATGGGTGATTTTTTAGCTATTATCTTTTTGGCAGCACTGGTTTAAACAGCTGACGCACGTTTCGTGTTTTGTTTCACTGTCAAACATCTTCAGTTTGGTCTATAATTTAACCATGAATCGTCTTACAAACGAACAACGCTTGCAAATTATTGAATTTTATTATCAAAATGCCTGCTCTGTTAAGAAAATTCATCGCGCGCTTCTTGTGTTCAGCGACGAAGCTCATTTTTGGCTCAATGGGTAAGTTAATAAGCCGAATTGTCGATTTTGGAGTGAAGATCAGCCAGAAGCATTGCAAGAGCTATTTATGCATCGAGAAAAAGTCACAGTTTGGTGCGGTTTATGGGCTGGTGGCATCATTGGACCGTTCCAAGATGATGCGAATCGTAACGTAACTGTGAATGGTGAGCGCTACCGTGAGATGATATCCAACTTTTTTTTGCCCAAAATGCAAGAGCTTGTTGACTTGCACGACATGTGGTTTCAACAAGACGGTGCCACATGCCACACAGCACGCTTAACAATGGACTTATTGAGAGGCGAGTTCGGTAAACATTTTATTTCACGTTCGGGACCGGTCAATTGGCCGCCTAGATCGTGCGATTTAACGTCTTTAGACTATTTTTTGTGCGGCTACGTTAAAGCTCATGTCTATACACACATGCCCGCTTCAATTGACGCATTGGAAGAAAACATTGAAGCATTTATTCGTGAGATACCGGCCGAAATGTTGGAAACAGAACGCCAACATTGGACTAAGCGGATGGACCATTTGAGGCGCAATCACGGTCAACATTTGCATGAAATAATCTTCAAACATTTAATTATATGGACCGTACTATCGATTCAAATAAAGATTTCATGCATTTTTCTGAATTTTATGAGTTTTTTTTACAACTTTCCTATAGCTCCCCTACAAGAAATGGATGACCGAAACTAATACAAACGCACTATTTTTGTTTGTTTTTATTGTTACAAGTGGCGTTGCCACTCGTGTGCGTTTGTATACCAAATTAGGAATATTTTGCAAAGCCCAAATTTTATTAATCTTTTCTTCTTATTTTTATATATACTTAATAATATGTTGAATATATCTGTTAATACGTTTCATAAATTTTAATAATTATAAGAATTTAGCTAAATTTGTATTAATTATTTAAAAAAAAAGTGGTGGAATTTTGGGAATTGCTGTTGTTAAAAACATTTTAGGAAGAAATGTTTGCTAGTGGCAACGCTAATTACTCCAGGAATGAAATGCGTATGTAAGAGTGAAACAACGAATGTATGTTAGACAGTTTCATTTTTGAATGGAATGTGTAAAATATGTAAAAAATTCAAGATTAATTTTAAAAGCGAAAGGAATTTTATGAAATTGTGACGTGCGCCCATTATATTATTTAAAATAAATATAAAAAAAGTGAAATAAAAATTGACAGTGACAATAAAGAGTGATAAAAAATAATATTTGCCTTGACAGAAAGCAAGAATTGAGTGACAATAAAAATAACACAAATACCTATTAAAATATAAAAAAGTGACAATAAGATAGAAAATACCTATTAAGAAATTAAATTAAATAATAAAAGTATACTTTTTGTGATAAAAGATAACTATGAAAAAAAGACGTTTGCAAAATTGTCTATCATTAGAAAAAAAGACATTTGAGTCCAAAATTAAAATGTATAGAAGGTTAATAGAAAACGAAGATAGTGCACGAAGTGAAAGATCTAATATACAACCTGTTCCATCAATAAGCTAAAATTCTAATGGAGTGTAAAGTAGGCATAAAAAAAGCCCAAGAGTACCTCAGCCGCATGACAGGAGAGACTTCTGATCAAGGGCTTGATGAGACCGCCAGCATGCTCCCCTTGCGGACCACAACAGCAGTGCAAGAAATAGAGGAGAAGCTAGACTCCGATTACGCTCAGGCCATGGTAACAATCACAATATTTTATATATTTTACTTGCTCAAACAGTAATTCAACTTCTTTACAGAAGTCCTATATTCATAAAATTAAAGGTGTTTCTTTAGATGTTGGCAGTGTTATTAGTGCATCGTTTGTAGATGATTTGCTATATAAATATAATTGGGATGGAAGGTGGGGAAAACTTCCGTTGTCAAATCTCACGCTGCTAAATAAAATTGTAAGAGGTATGTACAGACATTAAATAATTTTAGTCTTTGAATATTTAACATTTCTGTCTTTTTTTTTACTTCATATTTTAGATGTTTTTCAGAACCTAGGAGCCGGGGAGTATGAAAAAAGTATAAGAAAAGCGGTTGAACGTGCCCACCATAGGGTAAAGCAACAAAAATACATAAAAGAAAAAGGGGTTAATAAATAAAATGACGACAATTTTTTTAATTTAAACTAAAATAATCAATCTAAAAGAGAAAAAAAATCAAAAAATAAGCGTGACCAATAAATTGGTAAAAGTTTAGCTTTATTTTTAACACTTTTTATTGACTGAACTTTATTTGTAAGAAGGTGCTTGTTTAATGTAATTAAGAAACTGTTGAATGATGTTTGATCCAGCAAACGTTTTCGAATGCAAACAAAACATAATTAATTTAAAAAATTTAGTTAAAAAAAAAAAATATTTATTTATTTAAGTTATTTTGGAAACCAAAAAAATATTGAATTTTATTTTAAATAAAGACAAAAATTTGTATGAGAATTGAATGAGATGTTTTATTTTAATAGTGTTTTATTAAAACTAAAAAATACGTCAACAGTGACGAATATATGAATCAGTACTGACTAGTCAGCTGTGGCCGGTATATGCGTCAGTACTGACCAGTCAGTACTGACTGGTTAGCTGTGTCCGTTATATGCATCAGTACTGACTAGTCAGCTGTGTCCGGTTTTTGAGCACTCAATAATCTTGAGCAACCTACATATAGTTGTCGATATGAAAAGCAATGAATGGGCGCCTAAATATATTCCAGCCAATGGACCATACGCATTCCGAAAAAGTACAAAAAGTACCAATTTGATCCATTTTTTACCCCTTAAAAAGTGCCGTATATTTTGTACTTTTTATACCAAATGCAACGAAGTACTAAAAGTACGAGCTTTGACTCATTTTATTCCCCCAGAAAGTACTCTGTACGTTAATTTAGGTTATGTTTTATATGAATACCAAATTTTTCGAAGAGATAAAAAGTAACAGTTTTATCCCAATTTTATCCATTAAAAAATACCGTATATTTTGATCTCGACCATATGCAATCTGTATACCAAATTTATCCAAAAGAGAAAAAGTATCAAAAGTAAAACATTTTTCGTTTTAACCTCTTAAAATATACCCCACTTAAATCTGGACAATATCTCTAGCCAAATTTTTTGAAAATAAGAAAGTACCAAAACTAAAAGAGAAAAAGTGTTAAAAGTTGCCAAAAAAAGAAGCAACATTTCTTAAAAATATATATACAAGGTAGATCAAAAAAGACCTACCCCCACCCATGTTTTATTTTGTAACTAGCTTTTACCCGTGACGTCGTTCACTTTAAGATTTAAAGAAATGGGGTTATCCAGTAAAATATTTACAGAAAATTTATTTTGTTTTCTACGTCATTACTTATTTTATGTTAAAATATGTCTATAAACAACATTTTAAGATTTGTTATATTCCGCTAATATAATGGGTGATTTTTTAGCTATTATCTTTTTGGCAGCACTGGTTTAAACAGCTGACGCACGTTTCGTGTTTTGTTTCACTGTCAAACATCTTCAGTTTGGTCTATAATTTAACCATGAATCGTCTTACAAACGAACAACGCTTGCAAATTATTGAATTTTATTATCAAAATGCGTGCTCTGTTAAGAAAATTCATCGCGCGCTTCTTGTGTTCAGCGACGAAGCTCACTTTTGGCTCAATGGGTAAGTTAATAAGCCGAATTGTCGATTTTGGAGTGAAGATCAGCCAGAAGCATTGCAAGAGCTATTTATGCATCGAGAAAAAGTCACAGTTTGGTGCGGTTTATGGGCTGGTGGCATCATTGGACCGTTCCAAGATGATGCGAATCGTAACGTAACTGTGAATGGTGAGCGCTACCGTGAGATGATATCCAACTTTTTTTTGCCCAAAATGCAAGAGCTTGTTGACTTGCACGACATGTGGTTTCAACAAGACGGTGCCACATGCCACACAGCACGCTTAACAATGGACTTATTGAGAGGCGAGTTCGGTGAACATTTTATTTCACGTTCGGGACCGGTCAATTGGCCGCCTAGATCGTGCGATTTAACGTCTTTAGACTATTTTTTGTGCGGCTACGTTAAAGCTCATGTCTATACACACATGCCCGCTTCAATTGACGCATTGGAAGAAAACATTGAAGCATTTATTCGTGAGATACCGGCCGAAATGTTGGAAACAGAATGCCAACATTGGACTAAGCGGATGGACCATTTGAGGCGCAATCACGGTCAACATTTGCATGAAATAATCTTCAAACATTTAATTATATGGACCGTACTATCGATTCAAATAAAGATTTCATGCATTTTTCTGAATTTTATGAGTTTTTTTTACAACTTTCCTATAGCTCCCCTACAAGAAATGGATGACCGAAACTAATACAAACGCACTATTTTTGTTTGTTTTTATTGTTACAAGTGGCGTTGCCACTCGTGTGCGTTTGTATACCAAATTAGGAATATTTTGCAAAGCCCAAATTTTATTAATCTTTTCTTCTTATTTTTATATATACTTAATAATATGTTGAATATATCTGTTAATACGTTTCATAAATTTTAATAATTATAAGAATTTAGCTAAATTTGTATTAATTATTTAAAAAAAAAGTGGTGGAATTTTGGGAATTGCTGTTGTTAAAAACATTTTAGGAAGAAATGTTTGCTAGTGGCAACGCTAATTACTCCAGGAATGAAATGCGTATGTAAGAGTGAAACAACGAATGTATGTTAGACAGTTTCATTTTTGAATGGAATGTGTAAAATATGTAAAAAATTCAAGATTAATTTTAAAAGCGAAAGGAATTTTATGAAATTGTGACGTGCGCCCATTATATTATTTAAAATAAATATAAAAAAAGTGAAATAAAAATTGACAGTGACAATAAAGAGTGATAAAAAATAATAGTTGCCTTGACAGAAAGCAAGAATTGAGTGACAATAAAAATAACACAAATACCTATTAAAATATAAAAAAGTGACAATAAGATAGAAAATACCTATTAAGAAATTAAATTAAATAATAAAAGTATACTTTTTGTGATAAAAGATAACTATGAAAAAAAGACGTTTGCAAAATTGTCTATCATTGGAAAAAAAGACATTTGAGTCCAAAATTAAAATGTATAGAAGGTTAATAGAAAACGAAGATAGTGCACGAAGTGAAAGATCTAATATACAACCTGTTCCATCAATAAGCTAAAATTCTAATGGAGTGTAAAGTAGGCATAAAAAAAGCCCAAGAGTACCTCAGCCGCATGACAGGAGAGACTTCTGATCAAGGGCTTGATGAGACCGCCAGCATGCTCCCCTTGCGGACCACAACAGCAGTGCAAGAAATAGAGGAGAAGCTAGACTCCGATTACGCTCAGGCCATGGTAACAATCACAATATTTTATATATTTTACTTGCTCAAACAGTAATTCAACTTCTTTACAGAAGTCCTATATTCATAAAATTAAAGGTGTTTCTTTAGATGTTGGCAGTGTTATTAGACATCGTTTGCAGATGATTTGCTATATAAATATAATTGGGATGGAAGGTGGGGAAAACTTCCGTTGTCAAAACTCACGCTGCTAAATAAAATTGTAAGAGGTATGTACAGACATTAAATAATTTTAGTCTTTGAATATTTAACATTTCTGTCTTTTTTTTTACTTCATATTTTAGATGTTTTTCAGAACCTAGGAGCCGGGGAGTATGAAAAAAGTATAAGAAAAGCGGTTGAACGTGCCCACCATAGGGTAAAGCAACAAAAATACATAAAAGAAAAAGGGGTTAATAAATAAAATGACGACAATTTTTTTAATTTAAACTAAAATAATCAATCTAAAAGAGAAAAAAAATCAAAAAATAAGCGTGACCAATAAATTGGTAAAAGTTTAGCTTTATTTTTAACACTTTTTATTGACTGAACTTTATTTGTAAGAAGGTGCTTGTTTAATGTAATTAAGAAACTGTTGAATGATGTTTGATCCAGCAAACGTTTTCGAATGCAAACAAAACATAATTAATTTAAAAAATTTAGTTAAAAAAAAAAAAATATTTATTTATTTAAGTTATTTTGGAAACCAAAAAAATATTGAATTTTATTTTAAATAAAGACAAAAATTTGTATGAGAATTGAATGAGATGTTTTATTTTAATAGTGTTTTATTAAAACTAAAAAATACGTCAACAGTGACGAATATATGAATCAGTACTGACTAGTCAGCTGTGGCCGATATATGCGTCAGTACTGACCAGTCAGTACCCTGCCGGCAAATGAGTAGCTAACTACAAAAAAAGCCAACTTTAAGTTAGCTTAGACTAACTTAAAGCCAACAACTAAGCAATGGAAAATTTACATTAACCAAAGTGTATACAAATACTGTATATTTTAAGTAGAGAGAGCCATGTCGATTGGCAAACAAAATGTCATTATAGTCAAAAAACATAGTTTTTTAATACAAAAACTACACTGCCCCGGTAGACTAGCTGGTAGCGAGCTAGTCTATCAGCACCGAGGTTGCGGGATCGAATCCCACCAGAGACAGAAAAAAAAATAAAATAAAGTAAAATAAAATAAGAAAAAATAAAAAAAAATAATTAAAAAATTAAATTAAATTAAAAAAAATAAAAAAAAAAATTAAAAAAAATAAAAAAAAATTTACTTTATTGACTTTGTGTAACTATATATTTTTATAAAGTTTTTGCTGGGTAGCTACAAAAAGTTAACTTTTAAGTTAACTGAAAGTAATGCAGAGTCGGACAATTGACTACTTCCTAGGACATCGCAATGTTAAAAAAGTTAGTTAATTACATATAAAAGTAATCCAATTGTCAACCACCACTACTTGGGAAATAGTTAGCTTTAAATTAATTGAAAGTTAACTGAATTGCCTGCAGGGTACTGACTGGTCAGCTGTGTCCGTTATATGCATCAGTACTGACTAGTCAGCTGTGTCCGGTTTTTGAGCACTCAATAATCTTGAGCAACCTACATATAGTTGTCGATATGAAAAGCAATGAATGGGCGCCTAAATATATTCCAGCCAATGGACCATACGCATTCCGAAAAAGTACAAAAAGTACCAATTTGATCCATTTTTTACCCCTTAAAAAGTGCCGTATATTTTGTACTTTTTATACCAAATGCAACGAAGTACTAAAAGTAAGAGCTTTGACTCATTTTATTCCCCCAGAAAGTACTCTGTACGTTAATTTAGGTTATGTTTTATATGAATACCAAATTTTTCGAAGAGATAAAAAGTAACAGTTTTATCCCAATTTTATCCATTAAAAAATACCGTATATTTTGATCTCGACCATATGCAATCTGTATACCAAATTTATCCAAAAGAGAAAAAGTATCAAAAGTAAAACATTTTTCGTTTTAACCTCTTAAAATATACCCCACTTAAATCTGGACAATATCTCTAGCCAAATTTTTTGAAAATAAGAAAGTACCAAAACTAAAAGAGAAAAAGTGTTAAAAGTTGCCAAAAAAAGAAGCAACATTTCTTAAAAATATATATACAAGGTAGATCAAAAAAGACCTACCCCCACCCATGTTTTATTTTGTAACTAGCTTTTACCCGTGACGTCGTTCACTTTAAGATTTAAAGAAATGGGGTTATCCAGTAAAATATTTACAGAAAATTTATTTTGTTTTCTACGTCATTACTTATTTTATGTTAAAATATGTCTATAAACAACATTTTAAGATTTGTTATATTCCGCTAATATAATGGGTGATTTTTTAGCTATTATCTTTTTGGCAGCACTGGTTTAAACAGCTGACGCACGTTTCGTGTTTTGTTTCACTGTCAAACATCTTCAGTTTGGTCTATAATTTAACCATGAATCGTCTTACAAACGAACAACGCTTGCAAATTATTGAATTTTATTATCAAAATGCCTGCTCTGTTAAGAAAATTCATCGCGCGCTTCTTGTGTTCAGCGACGAAGCTCATTTTTGGCTCAATGGGTAAGTTAATAAGCCGAATTGTCGATTTTGGAGTGAAGATCAGCCAGAAGCATTGCAAGAGCTATTTATGCATCGAGAAAAAGTCACAGTTTGGTGCGGTTTATGGGCTGGTGGCATCATTGGACCGTTCCAAGATGATGCGAATCGTAACGTAACTGTGAATGGTGAGCGCTACCGTGAGATGATATCCAACTTTTTTTTGCCCAAAATGCAAGAGCTTGTTGACTTGCACGACATGTGGTTTCAACAAGACGGTGCCACATGCCACACAGCACGCTTAACAATGGACTTATTGAGAGGCGAGTTCGGTGAACATTTTATTTCACGTTCGGGACCGGTCAATTGGCCGCCTAGATCGTGCGATTTAACGTCTTTAGACTATTTTTTGTGCGGCTACGTTAAAGCTCATGTCTATACACACATGCCCGCTTCAATTGACGCATTGGAAGAAAACATTGAAGCATTTATTCGTGAGATACCGGCCGAAATGTTGGAAACAGAACGCCAACATTGGACTAAGCGGATGGACCATTTGAGGCGCAATCACGGTCAACATTTGCATGAAATAATCTTCAAACATTTAATTATATGGACCGTACTATCGATTCAAATAAAGATTTCATGCATTTTTCTGAATTTTATGAGTTTTTTTTACAACTTTCCTATAGCTCCCCTACAAGAAATGGATGACCGAAACTAATACAAACGCACTATTTTTGTTTGTTTTTATTGTTACAAGTGGCGTTGCCACTCGTGTGCGTTTGTATACCAAATTAGGAATATTTTGCAAAGCCCAAATTTTATTAATCTTTTCTTCTTATTTTTATATATACTTAATAATATGTTGAATATATCTGTTAATACGTTTCATAAATTTTAATAATTATAAGAATTTAGCTAAATTTGTATTAATTATTTAAAAAAAAAGTGGTGGAATTTTGGGAATTGCTGTTGTTAAAAACATTTTAGGAAGAAATGTTTGCTAGTGGCAACGCTAATTACTCCAGGAATGAAATGCGTATGTAAGAGTGAAACAACGAATGTATGTTAGACAGTTTCATTTTTGAATGGAATGTGTAAAATATGTAAAAAATTCAAGATTAATTTTAAAAGCGAAAGGAATTTTATGAAATTGTGACGTGCGCCCATTATATTATTTAAAATAAATATAAAAAAAGTGAAATAAAAATTGACAGTGACAATAAAGAGTGATAAAAAATAATATTTGCCTTGACAGAAAGCAAGAATTGAGTGACAATAAAAATAACACAAATACCTATTAAAATATAAAAAAGTGACAATAAGATAGAAAATACCTATTAAGAAATTAAATTAAATAATAAAAGTATACTTTTTGTGATAAAAGATAACTATGAAAAAAAGACGTTTGCAAAATTGTCTATCATTGGAAAAAAAGACATTTGAGTCCAAAATTAAAATGTATAGAAGGTTAATAGAAAACGAAGATAGTGCACGAAGTGAAAGATCTAATATACAACCTGTTCCATCAATAAGCTAAAATTCTAATGGAGTGTAAAGTAGGCATAAAAAAAGCCCAAGAGTACCTCAGCCGCATGACAGGAGAGACTTCTGATCAAGGGCTTGATGAGACCGCCAGCATGCTCCCCTTGCGGACCACAACAGCAGTGCAAGAAATAGAGGAGAAGCTAGACTCCGATTACGCTCAGGCCATGGTAACAATCACAATATTTTATATATTTTACTTGCTCAAACAGTAATTCAACTTCTTTACAGAAGTCCTATATTCATAAAATTAAAGGTGTTTCTTTAGATGTTGGCAGTGTTATTAGTGCATCGTTTGCAGATGATTTGCTATATAAATATAATTGGGATGGAAGGTGGGGAAAACTTCCGTTGTCAAATCTCACGCTGCTAAATAAAATTGTAAGAGGTATGTACAGACATTAAATAATTTTAGTCTTTGAATATTTAACATTTCTGTCTTTTTTTTTACTTCATATTTTAGATGTTTTTCAGAACCTAGGAGCCGGGGAGTATGAAAAAAGTATAAGAAAAGCGGTTGAACGTGCCCACCATAGGGTAAAGCAACAAAAATACATAAAAGAAAAAGGGGTTAATAAATAAAATGACGACAATTTTTTTAATTTAAACTAAAATAATCAATCTAAAAGAGAAAAAAAATCAAAAAATAAGCGTGACCAATAAATTGGTAAAAGTTTAGCTTTATTTTTAACACTTTTTATTGACTGAACTTTATTTGTAAGAAGGTGCTTGTTTAATGTAACTAAGAAACTGTTGAATGATGTTTGATCCAGCAAACGTTTTCGAATGCAAACAAAACATAATTAATTTAAAAAATTTAGTTAAAAAAAAAAAATATTTATTTATTTAAGTTATTTTGGAAACCAAAAAAATATTGAATTTTATTTTAAATAAAGACAAAAATTTGTATGAGAATTGAATGAGATGTTTTATTTTAATAGTGTTTTATTAAAACTAAAAAATACGTCAACAGTGACGAATATATGAATCAGTACTGACTAGTCAGCTGTGGCCGGTATATGCGTCAGTACTGACCAGTCAGTACTGACTGGTCAGCTGTGTCCGTTATATGCATCAGTACTGACTAGTCAGCTGTGTCCGGTTTTTGAGCACTCAATAATCTTGAGCAACCTACATATAGTTGTCGATATGAAAAGCAATGAATGGGCGCCTAAATATATTCCAGCCAATGGACCATACGCATTCCGAAAAAGTACAAAAAGTACCAATTTGAGCCATTTTTTACCCCTTAAAAAGTGCCGTATATTTTGTACTTTTTATACCAAATGCAACGAAGTACTAAAAGTACGAGCTTTGACTCATTTTATTCCCCCAGAAAGTACTCTGTACGTTAATTTAGGTTATGTTTTATATGAATACCAAATTTTTCGAAGAGATAAAAAGTAACAGTTTTATCCCAATTTTATCCATTAAAAAATACCGTATATTTTGATCTCGACCATATGCAATCTGTATACCAAATTTATCCAAAAGAGAAAAAGTATCAAAAGTAAAACATTTTTCGTTTTAACCTCTTAAAATATACCCCACTTAAATCTGGACAATATCTCTAGCCAAATTTTTTGAAAATAAGAAAGTACCAAAACTAAAAGAGAAAAAGTGTTAAAAGTTGCCAAAAAAAGAAGCAACATTTCTTAAAAATATATATACAAGGTAGATCAAAAAAGACCTACCCCCACCCATGTTTTATTTTGTAACTAGCTTTTACCCGTGACGTCGTTCACTTTAAGATTTAAAGAAATGGGGTTATCCAGTAAAATATTTACAGAAAATTTATTTTGTTTTCTACGTCATTACTTATTTTATGTTAAAATATGTCTATAAACAACATTTTAAGATTTGTTATATTCCGCTAATATAATGAGTGATTTTTTAGCTATTATCTTTTTGGCAGCACTGGTTTAAACAGCTGACGCACGTTTCGTGTTTTGTTTCACTGTCAAACATCTTCAGTTTGGTCTATAATTTAACCATGAATCGTCTTACAAACGAACAACGCTTGCAAATTATTGAATTTTATTATCAAAATGCGTGCTCTGTTAAGAAAATTCATCGCGCGCTTCTTGTGTTCAGCGACGAAGCTCACTTTTGGCTCAATGGGTAAGTTAATAAGCCGAATTGTCGATTTTGGAGTGAAGATCAGCCAGAAGCATTGCAAGAGCTATTTATGCATCGAGAAAAAGTCACAGTTTGGTGCGGTTTATGGGCTGGTGGCATCATTGGACCGTTCCAAGATGATGCGAATCGTAACGTAACTGTGAATGGTGAGCGCTACCGTGAGATGATATCCAACTTTTTTTTGCCCAAAATGCAAGAGCTTGTTGACTTGCACGACATGTGGTTTCAACAAGACGGTGCCACATGCCACACAGAACGCTTAACAATGGACTTATTGAGAGGCGAGTTCGGTGAACATTTTATTTCACGTTCGGGACCGGTCAATTGGCCGCCTAGATCGTGCGATTTAACGTCTTTAGACTATTTTTTGTGCGGCTACGTTAAAGCTCATGTCTATACACACATGCCCGCTTCAATTGACGCATTGGAAGAAAACATTGCAGCATTTATTCGTGAGATACCGGCCGAAATGTTGGAAACAGAATGCCAACATTGGACTAAGCGGATGGACCATTTGAGGCGCAATCACGGTCAACATTTGCATGAAATAATCTTCAAACATTTAATTATATGGACCGTACTATCGATTCAAATAAAGATTTCATGCATTTTTCTGAATTTTATGAGTTTTTTTTACAACTTTCCTATAGCTCCCCTACAAGAAATGGATGACCGAAACTAATACAAACGCACTATTTTTGTTTGTTTTTATTGTTACAAGTGGCGTTGCCACTCGTGTGCGTTTGTATACCAAATTAGGAATATTTTGCAAAGTCCAAATTTTATTAATCTTTTCTTCTTATTTTTATATATACTTAATAATATGTTGAATATATCTGTTAATACGTTTCATAAATTTTAATAATTATAAGAATTTAGCTAAATTTGTATTAATTATTTAAAAAAAAAGTGGTGGAATTTTGGGAATTGCTGTTGTTAAAAACATTTTAGGAAGAAATGTTTGCTAGTGGCAACGCTAATTACTCCAGGAATGAAATGCGTATGTAAGAGTGAAACAACGAATGTATGTTAGACAGTTTCATTTTTGAATGGAATGTGTAAAATATGTAAAAAATTCAAGATTAATTTTAAAAGCGAAAGGAATTTTATGAAATTGTGACGTGCGCCCATTATATTATTTAAAATAAATATAAAAAAAGTGAAATAAAAATTGACAGTGACAATAAAGAGTGATAAAAAATAATATTTGCCTTGACAGAAAGCAAGAATTGAGTGACAATAAAAATAACACAAATACCTATTAATATATAAAAAAGTGACAATAAGATAGAAAATACCTATTAAGAAATTAAATTAAATAATAAAAGTATACTTTTTGTGATAAAAGATAACTATGAAAAAAAGACGTTTGCAAAATTGTCTATCATTGGAAAAAAAGACATTTGAGTCCAAAATTAAAATGTATAGAAGGTTAATAGAAAACGACGATAGTGCACGAAGTGAAAGATCTAATATACAACCTGTTCCATCAATAAGCTAAAATTCTAATGGAGTGTAAAGTAGGCATAAAAAAAGCCCAAGAGTACCTCAGCCGCATGACAGGAGAGACTTCTGATCAAGGGCTTGATGAGACCGCCAGCATGCTCCCCTTGCGGACCACAACAGCAGTGCAAGAAATAGAGGAGAAGCTAGACTCCGATTACGCTCAGGCCATGGTAACAATCACAATATTTTATATATTTTACTTGCTCAAACAGTAATTCAACTTCTTTACAGAAGTCCTATATTCATAAAATTAAAGGTGTTTCTTTAGATGTTGGCAGTGTTATTAGACATCGTTTGCAGATGATTTGCTATATAAATATAATTGGGATGGAAGGTGGGGAAAACTTCCGTTGTCAAAACTCACGCTGCTAAATAAAATTGTAAGAGGTATGTACAGACATTAAATAATTTTAGTCTTTGAATATTTAACATTTCTGTCTTTTTTTTTTACTTCATATTTTAGATGTTTTTCAGAACCTAGGAGCCGGGGAGTATGAAAAAAGTATAAGAAAAGCGGTTGGACGTGCCCACCATAGGGTAAAGCAACAAAAATACATAAAAGAAAAAGGGGTTAATAAATAAAATGACGACAATTTTTTTAATTTAAACTAAAATAATCAATCTAAAAGAGAAAAAAAATCAAAAAATAAGCGTGACCAATAAATTGGTAAAAGTTTAGCTTTATTTTTAACACTTTTTATTGACTGAACTTTATTTGTAAGAAGGTGCTTGTTTAATGTTATTAAGAAACTGTTGAATGATGTTTGATCCAGCAAACGTTTTCGAATGCAAACAAAACATAATTAATTTAAAAAATTTAGTTAAAAAAAAAAAATATTTATTTATTTAAGTTATTTTGGAAACCAAAAAAATATTGAATTTTATTTTAAATAAAGACAAAAATTTGTATGAGAATTGAATGAGATGTTTTATTTTAATAGTGTTTTATTAAAACTAAAAAATACGTCAACAGTGACGAATATATGAATCAGTACTGACTAGTCAGCTGTGGCCGGTATATGCGTCAGTACTGACTAGTCAGCTGTGTCCGGTTTTTGAGCACTCAATAATCTTGAGCAACCTACATATAGTTGTCGATATGAAAAGCAATGAATGGGCGCCTAAATATATTCCAGCCAATGGACCATACGCATTCCGAAAAAGTACAAAAAGTACCAATTTTATCCATTTTTTACCCCTTAAAAAGTGCCGTATATTTTGTACTTTTTATACCAAATGCAACGAAGTACTAAAAGTACGAGCTTTGACTCATTTTATTCCCCCAGAAAGTACTCTGTACGTTAATTTAGGTTATGTTTTATATGAATACCAAATTTTTCGAAGAGATAAAAAGTAACAGTTTTATCCCAATTTTATCCATTAAAAAATACTGTATATTTTGATCTCGACCATATGCAATCTGTATACCAAATTTATCCAAAAGAGAAAAAGTATCAAAAGTAAAACATTTTTCGTTTTAACCTCTTAAAATATACCCCACTTAAATCTGGACAATATCTCTAGCCAAATTTTTTGAAAATAAGAAAGTACCAAAACTAAAAGAGAAAAAGTGTTAAAAGTTGCCAAAAAAAGAAGCAACATTTCTTAAAAATATATATACAAGGTAGATCAAAAAAGACCTACCCCCACCCATGTTTTATTTTGTAACTAGCTTTTACCCGTGACGTCGTTCACTTTAAGATTTAAAGAAATGGGGTTATCCAGTAAAATATTTACAGAAAATTTATTTTGTTTTCTACGTCATTACTTATTTTATGTTAAAATATGTCTATAAACAACATTTTAAGATTTGTTATATTCCGCTAATATAATGGGTGATTTTTTAGCTATTATCTTTTTGGCAGCACTGG
Organism: Pollenia angustigena; assembly: GCA_930367215.1. Taxonomy (NCBI): domain Eukaryota; kingdom Metazoa; phylum Arthropoda; class Insecta; order Diptera; family Polleniidae; genus Pollenia; species Pollenia angustigena. The sequence continues at coordinate 129,256,522 of OV884058.1, forward strand.
TTTAAACAGCTGACGCACGTTTCGTGTTTTGTTTCACTGTCAAACATCTTCAGTTTGGTCTATAATTTAACCATGAATCGTCTTACAAACGAACAACGCTTGCAAATTATTGAATTTTATTATCAAAATGCGTGCTCTGTTAAGAAAATTCATCGCGCGCTTCTTGTGTTCAGCGACGAAGCTCATTTTTGGCTCAATGGGTAAGTTAATAAGCCGAATTGTCGATTTTGGAGTGAAGATCAGCCAGAAGCATTGCAAGAGCTATTTATGCATCGAGAAAAAGTCACAGTTTGGTGCGGTTTATGGGCTGGTGGCATCATTGGACCGTTCCAAGATGATGCGAATCGTAACGTAACTGTGAATGGTGAGCGCTACCGTGAGATGATATCCAACTTTTTTTTGCCCAAAATGCAAGAGCTTGTTGACTTGCACGACATGTGGTTTCAACAAGACGGTGCCACATGCCACACAGCACGCTTAACAATGGACTTATTGAGAGGCGAGTTCGGTGAACATTTTATTTCACGTTCGGGACCGGTCAATTGGCCGCCTAGATCGTGCGATTTAACGTCTTTAGACTATTTTTTGTGCGGCTACGTTAAAGCTCATGTCTATACACACATGCCCGCTTCAATTGACGCATTGGAAGAAAACATTGCAGCATTTATTCGTGAGATACCGGCCGAAATGTTGGAAACAGAATGCCAACATTGGACTAAGCGGATGGACCATTTGAGGCGCAATCACGGTCAACATTTGCATGAAATAATCTTCAAACATTTAATTATATGGACCGTACTATCGATTCAAATAAAGATTTCATGCATTTTTCTGAATTTTATGAGTTTTTTTTACAACTTTCCTATAGCTCCCCCTACAAGAAATGGATGACCGAAACTTATACAAACGCACTATTTTTGTTTGTTTTTATTGTTACAAGTGGCGTTGCCACTCGTGTGCGTTTGTATACCAAATTAGGAATATTTTGCAAAGCCCAAATTTTATTAATCTTTTCTTCTTATTTTTATATATACTTAATAATATGTTGAATATATCTGTTAATACGTTTCATAAATTTTAATAATTATAAGAATTTAGCTAAATTTGTATTAATTATTTAAAAAAAAAGTGGTGGAATTTTGGGAATTGCTGTTGTTAAAAACATTTTAGGAAGAAATGTTTGCTAGTGGCAACGCTAATTACTCCAGGAATGAAATGCGTATGTAAGAGTGAAACAACGAATGTATGTTAGACAGTTTCATTTTTGAATGGAATGTGTAAAATATGTAAAAAATTCAAGATTAATTTTAAAAGCGAAAGGAATTTTATGAAATTGTGACGTGCGCCCATTATATTATTTAAAATAAATATAAAAAAAGTGAAATAAAAATTGACAGTGACAATAAAGAGTGATAAAAAATAATATTTGCCTTGACAGAAAGCAAGAATTGAGTGACAATAAAAATAACACAAATACCTATTAATATATAAAAAAGTGACAATAAGATAGAAAATACCTATTAAGAAATTAAATTAAATAATAAAAGTATACTTTTTGTGATAAAAGATAACTATGAAAAAAAGACGTTTGCAAAATTGTCTATCATTGGAAAAAAAGACATTTGAGTCCAAAATTAAAATGTATAGAAGGTTAATAGAAAACGACGATAGTGCACGAAGTGAAAGATCTAATATACAACCTGTTCCATCAATAAGCTAAAATTCTAATGGAGTGTAAAGTAGGCATAAAAAAAGCCCAAGAGTACCTCAGCCGCATGACAGGAGAGACTTCTGATCAAGGGCTTGATGAGACCGCCAGCATGCTCCCCTTGCGGACCACAACAGCAGTGCAAGAAATAGAGGAGAAGCTAGACTCCGATTACGCTCAGGCCATGGTAACAATCACAATATTTTATATATTTTACTTGCTCAAACAGTAATTCAACTTCTTTACAGAAGTCCTATATTCATAAAATTAAAGGTGTTTCTTTAGATGTTGGCAGTGTTATTAGACATCGTTTGCAGATGATTTGCTATATAAATATAATTGGGATGGAAGGTGGGGAAAACTTCCGTTGTCAAAACTCACGCTGCTAAATAAAATTGTAAGAGGTATGTACAGACATTAAATAATTTTAGTCTTTGAATATTTAACATTTCTGTCTTTTTTTTTTACTTCATATTTTAGATGTTTTTCAGAACCTAGGAGCCGGGGAGTATGAAAAAAGTATAAGAAAAGCGGTTGAACGTGCCCACCATAGGGTAAAGCAACAAAAATACATAAAAGAAAAAGGGGTTAATAAATAAAATGACGACAATTTTTTTAATTTAAACTAAAATAATCAATCTAACAGAGAAAAAAAATCAAAAAATAAGCGTGACCAATAAATTGGTAAAAGTTTAGCTTTATTTTTAACACTTTTTATTGACTGAACTTTATTTGTAAGAAGGTGCTTGTTTAATGTTATTAAGAAACTGTTGAATGATGTTTGATCCAGCAAACGTTTTCGAATGCAAACAAAACATAATTAATTTAAAAAATTTAGTTAAAAAAAAAAAATATTTATTTATTTAAGTTATTTTGGAAACCAAAAAAATATTGAATTTTATTTTAAATAAAGACAAAAATTTGTATGAGAATTGAATGAGATGTTTTATTTTAATAGTGTTTTATTAAAACTAAAAAATACGTCAACAGTGACGAATATATGAATCAGTACTGACTAGTCAGCTGTGGCCGGTATATGCGTCAGTACTGACTAGTCAGCTGTGTCCGGTTTTTGAGCACTCAATAATCTTGAGCAACCTACATATAGTTGTCGATATGAAAAGCAATGAATGGGCGCCTAAATATATTCCAGCCAATGGACCATACGCATTCCGAAAAAGTACAAAAAGTACCAATTTTATCCATTTTTTACCCCTTAAAAAGTGCCGTATATTTTGTACTTTTTATACCAAATGCAACGAAGTACTAAAAGTACGAGCTTTGACTCATTTTATTACCCCAGAAAGTACTCTGTACGTTAATTTAGGTTATGTTTTATATGAATACCAAATTTTTCGAAGAGATAAAAAGTAACAGTTTTATCCCAATTTTATCCATTAAAAAATACTGTATATTTTGATCTCGACCATATGCAATCTGTATACCAAATTTATCCAAAAGAGAAAAAGTATCAAAAGTAAAACATTTTTCGTTTTAACCTCTTAAAATATACCCCACTTAAATCTGGACAATATCTCTAGCCAAATTTTTTGAAAATAAGAAAGTACCAAAACTAAAAGAGAAAAAGTGTTAAAAGTTGCCAAAAAAAGAAGCAACATTTCTTAAAAATATATATACAAGGTAGATCAAAAAAGACCTACCCCCACCCATGTTTTATTTTGTAACTAGCTTTTACCCGTGACGTCGTTCACTTTAAGATTTAAAGAAATGGGGTTATCCAGTAAAATATTTACAGAAAATTTATTTTGTTTTCTACGTCATTACTTATTTTATGTTAAAATATGTCTATAAACAACATTTTAAGATTTGTTATATTCCGCTAATATAATGGGTGATTTTTTAGCTATTATCTTTTTGGCAGCACTGGTTTAAACAGCTGACGCACGTTTCGTGTTTTGTTTCACTGTCAAACATCTTCAGTTTGGTCTATAATTTAACCATGAATCGTCTTACAAACGAACAACGCTTGCAAATTATTGAATTTTATTATCAAAATGCGTGCTCTGTTAAGAAAATTCATCGCGCGCTTCTTGTGTTCAGCGACGAAGCTCATTTTTGGCTCAATGGGTAAGTTAATAAGCCGAATTGTCGATTTTGGAGTGAAGATCAGCCAGAAGCATTGCAAGAGCTATTTATGCATCGAGAAAAAGTCACAGTTTGGTGCGGTTTATGGGCTGGTGGCATCATTGGACCGTTCCAAGATGATGCGAATCGTAACGTAACTGTGAATGGTGAGCGCTACCGTGAGATGATATCCAACTTTTTTTTGCCCAAAATGCAAGAGCTTGTTGACTTGCACGACATGTGGTTTCAACAAGACGGTGCCACATGCCACACAGCACGCTTAACAATGGACTTATTGAGAGGCGAGTTCGGTGAACATTTTATTTCACGTTCGGGACCAGTCAATTGGCCGCCTAGATCGTGCGATTTAACGTCTTTAGACTATTTTTTGTGCGGCTACGTTAAAGCTCATGTCTATACACACATGCCCGCTTCAATTGACGCATTGGAAGAAAACATTGAAGCATTTATTCGTGAGATACCGGCCGAAATGTTGGAAACAGAATGCCAACATTGGACTAAGCGGATGGACCATTTGAGGCGCAATCACGGTCAACATTTGCATGAAATAATCTTCAAACATTTAATTATATGGACCTTACTATCGATTCAAATAAAGATTTCATGCATTTTTCTGAATTTTATGAGTTTTTTTTACAACTTTCCTATAGCTCCCCTACAAGAAATGGATGACCGAAACTAATACACACGCACTATTTTTGTTTGTTTTTATTGTTACAAGTGGCGTTGCCACTCGTGTGCGTTTGTATACCAAATTAGGAATATTTTGCAAAGCCCAAATTTTATTAATCTTTTCTTCTTATTTTTATATATACTTAATAATATGTTGAATATATCTGTTAATACGTTTCATAAATTTTAATAATTATAAGAATTTAGCTAAATTTGTATTAATTATTTAAAAAAAAAGTGGTGGAATTTTGGGAATTGCTGTTGTTAAAAACATTTTAGGAAGAAATGTTTGCTAGTGGCAACGCTAATTACTCCAGGAATGAAATGCGTATGTAAGAGTGAAACAACGAATGTATGTTAGACAGTTTCATTTTTGAATGGAATGTGTAAAATATGTAAAAAATTCAAGATTAATTTTAAAAGCGAAAGGAATTTTATGAAATTGTGACGTGCGCCCATTATATTATTTAAAATAAATATAAAAAAAGTGAAATAAAAATTGACAGTGACAATAAAGAGTGATAAAAAATAATATTTGCCTTGTGTTAATACATATTTTATTTTGTTCTTGCCTAATTATTTCCGTAATACATGGATTATTTTGTTATTGTTTAATTGTTGTCGTTTAAGTTTGTTGAACCATTCTCTGCTTAATTTAAGTTCATTGAAGTTACACACTTTTTTTTGTTTTGACATTGAAATTGAAATTTAATACTTAATAATTTTGTTTATCTAAATTTGCAACTTCAAACATATTTTTTGTTTTGTCTTTTGCTTACTTAGTAGTACATAAGTTTCATTGACTTTAATAATGTTTATTTGTTCATACGATTATTTTCTTGTTTATTTAAATTTGCAACTTCATACATATTTTTTGTTTTGGCTATAAGTTTCATTGACTTTAATTTAATGTTTATTTGTTCATATGATAATTGTAAATTCGGCAGAAATATGGGTCAATGTATTATTAATCAATTTATAACAAATAGGCCGTCAGCATATTTTTCATAAGCAATTATTCATATGTTTTTAGTGTAAAAAATTAGTATTTAAGTTGGAAATTATGAATAATAAAAACACTCTTATTCTAAAGGTAAATCAAGACTTTTAATTAAGAGAAAGCAACACGGTTCAAGTGCTGTTGTTGCCCATCCAAAACCAAATTGCAACATAGTTAAAGTGCTACTGTTGTACCAATCTACTTTAGTTTCAATATAGTTTAAGTGCTATTATTGAACATTTTTTATCCTGTATCCAATCTACTTTAGTTTCAATATAGTTTAAGTGCTATTATTGAACATTTTTTGGTGACCCCGACGTGATCCTGTATCAGGCACAGGATTTTCATTTAATTTGAACAAGCAAGGAGAAAGGATACACCATGACCTCGTTCGAAGAGCTTGTCATCAGCCAGCAACAGACTGGACAGCGGATTGAAGCCATCATCCGAAATTACAAAAAGGACCCAGCTTCAAGGAAAACATCAATTAGCTACTTCCAGGAACGATTGAGACGGCTTGACGAGGAGTGGGCAAGTTTTGAAGGTACCGATAATCAGATTCGGTTACTGGAAAAGATCCCGTTGGATCATGATTACTTTGTAAAGGATTACTACAGCTCAATCATGGGCATCGTGCAGCAATATAAGGAAGAATTCGAATCTTCAATGCTAAAGGTCGGTCCTCCTGAAGCCACGAAGCGGCTAATGAACAACAGCCCAGACGATAAATGTCAGGCCACTGCTGCTGAGGAAGCCACGGCACCAAATGGTGAGCTGGTGAGACTCATGCGCAGGCAAGCAGCCATGATGTCCTCCATAGACCGACTATTGGAAGACAATTTCACATCTGAAGATGCCGTAGCTGCCACAAGGCTATGGCAAGACATCGAAGGCTTGCACTACCAAATAGCGGAGCTATGCAGTGAAGCCGTTCAACACGGGTACAATATGGGGAGGTTTATCCAGCTCGAAAAACAGGTCAGGGCAGCCTCCAGAAACAACACAACAATTCAGGGTCATTATGAGTGCAACAATGGGCGTTCCGAATCATCCACCGTGCCAATTCCAAAGATAACAATCCCCAAATTTGAAGGAGACTACATGAAGTGGAAGGAATTTCATGATCTGTTCTCGTCCCTAATCATTCATCAACCAACACCAAACGTGCAAAAAATGTGGTATCTAAAAACCCATTTAGGGGGAGAAGCAGCAAATTTAATCAAACATTTCTCCACCACAGGAGAAAACTTTGAAGCTGCATGGTCCCTCGTTGTAGAGCGCTACAACAACAGAAGATTATTGGTGAGCAAACTAATCCAGGAGCTAGTCAGTGCTCCAACCAAGACGTCAAGCGACAACTACAAGTCGCTACATGATAAAACTCAAGAGTGTCTTTTATCACTTCGAAACCTTGATATTGACACCTCATCATGGGACCCATTGCTGATCCATTTGCTGCTTAAAGGGCTGGATCAGGCCACACGACTCCGATACGAACAGTCTCTTCTACAGCCACGAGAAGTGCCAACCATCAAAGATTTTCTGAACTTCTTGGAAAGGAATTTTCAGTCGGTAGAAGCAATGTCAGAAAAAGAAAAATCGCCACACTCCAAATCCCGAGTGTGTACCTCGATTACATCCGAGTGCCAAGGCAACCCATGCTGCATTCTGTGCAAAAAGGGAAATCACCCATTATTTGCATGCAACACTTTTCTTCAGCAGTCACCGGTATCAAGGCTTCAATTTGTTCAAAAGCAAAAGCGCTGTGTGAACTGCTTAAAACCTGGTCATAACGCTAAAAACTGCCTTAGCAAAAATTGCATGAAGTGCAACAAAAAACACAATACTCTGTTGCATCTAGAAGGCACAAACCAGAACCAAGTCGCACCAGCAGCAAATAACCTGGTTTCTAACGAACGCACAACACCCGTCGCCAGAACACCGCAAATTCAGCAAAACGCAACTTCACTCGCTGCTTCAAACCACGCTCAAACAATTAACTACGTCCTTCTGGGCACAGCAATGATCAAGGTTCAATCAAACAACAAGGAGATACAATGTAGGGCAATCCTTGATTCCGGATCACAGTTAAACCTTGTCAGCGAAAGGTTAGTTAAACGCCTTGGAATCTCACTAAAACCAACCTCAATATGCATCAGCGGTATAGGCTCACGCAACACTAGAGTGCAGCATCGCGTAAACATAGCCTTACACTCACGCATAAACAACTTTAATACAAGACTTGAGGCTGCAGTTCTTCCACAAATAATTCCGCCTCAACCATCGCAAACGATCACAATTGACCACTGGCAAATTCCTAAAGACCTAGTGCTAGCCGATCCAAAATTCAACCGCCCTGATAGAATAGACGTTTTACTAGGGGCAGAATTTTACCATCAACTAATGGCAATGGGTCAGGTTAAACTTGGTAACGATTTACCGATTTTACAAAATACATTATTGGGTTGGGTCGTTGCTGGTAAGATAGGAGGACACGAAGCAAGAGGTGCAGTATGTGGAATGTGCACTGAAGACGATACAAATTTAGAAAATGCCATTGCTCAACTTTGGGAGCTCGAAACTCTAAATCAAGTCGACACAAGACTATCAACTTCAGACAAACAGTGCGAAGATCATTTTGCACAAACTCACACAATCGATAGGAATGGAAGATTTACGGTAAAAATTCCATTCTGCAACAACCCTGATACATTGGGAGAATCACATAATACAGCATTCAACCGATTTATGTCACTGGAAAGAAGGTTAGCGAAGTCCCCCGAAATAAAGGCACAATATGTCAAGTTCATGAAAGAGTACGAAGCATTAGGCCACATGTCACAAATTGACCTAAATTCCACGCCAAGACCAATGTATATCATTCCTCATCACTGCATACTTCGCCCTGAAAGCAGCACAACTAAGCTACGAGTAGTCTTTGATGCCTCTACTAAGACTTCAGACGGTGTATCATTGAATGATATAATGCACACAGGACCCACGGTGCAAAGCGATCTATTCTCAATTCTTCTTCGCTTCCGCTTACCACGGTTCGTATTCACAACTGACATCGAAAAGATGTATCGGCAATTCCTCATGCAGCCAGAAGACAGAAAATTTCAAATAATTATCTGGAGGGAAGAACCGACGATGCCAATAAAGTACTACCAGCTGAACACAATCACCTACGGAACCCGATCCGCACCATACTTAGCAACAAAATGTCTACAAAAAATTGGTGAATCAAATAAAACAAAGTATCCGCATGGAGCCCAATTCCTGCTAAACAACTTTTACGTGGATGATGGAATCGGGGGAGATGATAGCTTGCATACAGCTTTAATGATTCAGACAGAATTAAAACACATCCTAAGCAAACATGGTCTGAAATTACAAAAATGGACCGCCAATCACCAGAAGTTGCTACAAAACACCACAGAAGAACAAAAAGAAGTAAATTTCGACTTTACTAATGATAATAACCAAACGGTCAAAACCCTAGGATTAACATGGATGCCAACCTCTGACCAGTTCTGTGTTAAAGTATGCTTAAGGGAAATCCATCAGATTACTAAACGAACAGTCTGCTCAGATCTAGCTAGACTATTTGATCCCTTGGGGCTATTATCACCAATTGTAGTCACGGCAAAAATCTTTATTCAACATTTGTGGCAACTAAAACTAGGATGGGACGATGAGCTACCCGAAGACCTTTGCTCAAAATGGATGACCTTCCGCAATGATTTAAAACATATCAACAATCTAAAGATGTCTCGACATATGTTCGCAGGACAAATAGCATCGAATATACAACTTCATGCATTTGCCGACGCATCAGAAAAGGCGTATGCTGCAGCAATCTATATAAGATCAGTCATCACGAACAATCAAGTGATAGTACGACTACTATGTGCAAAATCTCGGGTAGCACCTTTGAAGAACCAAACTCTTCCCCGCCTCGAACTCTGCGCAGCACTGCTAGCAGCTCAGTTAACATCAAGGGTTAAACGGGACTTAAAACTTGAAAGTAGCCCTACATATCTATGGACAGATTCTGAAATCGTGTTGGCCTGGATCCATTCACCATCGTCATCATACCAAACGTTCGTGGCTAACCGAATAGCTGCAATACAAGAAATATCTATTGTCGAACAATGGCGACATGTAAGATCAAAGGATAATCCCGCAGATGTTCTGTCACGTGGTCTTTCGCCAAGAAAATTATCCGAACACCCCTTATGGTTCTACGGACCCATGTTTCTTTGTAAACCTGATGGAATTTGGCCACAAAACTTCTCAAAACATAAGGCCATCAGTGACGACAGTAACATGGAACTAAAGAAAGTCACTGCCATCACAACCACAGGTGAAAATTCAACAAGTCTAATCTACCAGATAAATCATAAAGGGTCTTTCAGAACACTGCAAAGAGTGACAGGATATATCCTCAGATTCATCAATAATAGCAGAAAACAGAAGCAGCAGCGCGAACTAGAGTTATCAACCCACGAGTTGGAGCAAGCTCTCATAGTCATCGTTAGGGCAATGCAGCAGGCAGACTTTAGTGACGAGTTAAAACATTTGCTGAAACATAAGGAAGTGACCAAAGGCAGCCCATACAACAATCTTACACCATTTTTAGACTCTAATGGTCTTATCAGAGTGGGAGGACGCTTAGAATCATCAACGTTACCTTACGACGCAAGGCACCCAATGTTAATCCCATACAATGACCCAATAACAAAGTTAATAATGCAAATGACACATGAGAAGAATCGCCACTGTGGCCCCCAAGCACTATTGTCACACGTAAGACAAAGGTATTGGCCAGTAAAAGGTAAAACAGCAGCACGATCAACTGTTCAACACTGCATAAAATGCACTAGAGCAAAGCCAAAATTGCTTAACCAAATTATGGGAAACTTGCCACCAGCACGAATAACACCAGCACGACCATTTATCAACTCTGGCGTTGACTTCTGTGGACCATTTTGGATTCACTATAAAGTAAGAGGAAAAAGGCCTCACAAGGCCTACATCGCTGTATTTTGCTGTTTCGCTACTAAAGCTGTGCACTTAGAATTAGTAAGTGAGCTAACCACTGAAGCCTTCATAGGCGCATTAAAGCGATTTACAAGCCGCAGAGGACACTGCAAAAACCTATACTGTGACAACGCAACAAATTTCGTTGGTACAAAAAATAAACTTGAGGAGCTGTCGGACTCACTGTATGAAAGTTCCGCTCATGCAAAAATCCATAACGAATGTACGTCCAGAGGGATTGCATTTCACTTCATCCCACCAAGGGCGCCCCACTTTGGAGGCTTATGGGAAGCGGCGGTTAAGTCCGCAAAACATCTGCTAGTAAGGAGTGTATCAACAGCAACATTGACGTACGAAGAACTTGATACTGTGGTAATAGAGATAGAAGGTATTCTCAACTCTCGCCCAATAAGTCCCATGTCAGACAATCCAAATGATTTGGCGGCACTCACTCCCGGTCATTTTCTCATCGGGGAACCTATAAATGCACAAGCCAACATTGGAGACACACAGCCAAACACCAACCTGTTGACTAGATGGAAGTTGGTCACTCATGTCAAAGAGGAATTCTGGAGAAGATGGTCACGCGAGTATCTTTGTGAACTGCAGTATCGCCATAAGTGGCAAACACAAAAAAATAACATAAGACCTGGTGATATGGTCATCATAAAAGAAGATAACACAACACCTTTGCAATGGCCTTTAGGAAGGATTGTAAAGGTACACTATGGAGATGATGGCTTTGCACGGGTAGCGGACGTCAAAACAGCAAAGGGCATTTCCAGAAGGCCAATTGCTCGACTAGCACCACTACCAATTAACACTACAGACTCAAGTGGAACCAACAACCAAGATGATTCAGAAGAACCAACCACGTCACAAACCAATGACAATGAAATTCCTAAAAAGAGAAGACGTGCCTCTCTTAATCACACTTTAGTCACCGTGATTATAGCAATTATGCTACTTCCATTGATAGTAGGTGCACAAGTACACAATAAAAAATTCGGAAGAAAATTAGGCATACATTTCGAAGGAATCGGATCAGCAGTAATATCACCGACAGAATGGCAACTATTGATATACTATGACTTAAAGGAATTTTGGTCTGAGTTAACCATTTTCTCGGAAGGGACAAAAACACTTAACCATGTATGTAAGGAAATACAAGAAAAGACAACATGTACTAACCTGGTAAAATATTTTGAACATACTGAAGATGAACTCACCATGGACAGTATGTTACTTTCCGGAAAAAGAAAAAAAAGAGCAGCAATAGATTTAGTTGGGAACATCGCCCATTCTCTATTTGGTGTACTGGATTCCGAATATGCGACGAACATGGCACAAACAATTTCAAAGGTCAAGGAAAACGAAGCACATCTACTTAATCTCCTAAAGAATCAGACTTCAATTATTGACTCAACCATAAACATCATGAAGGCAGACCAAGGAGCTGTAAAGAAAAAATTTGATCAAATTGACTTCCAAATCGCCGAAATACATAACATGATACTCGCTGGCAAAGACGAACACCATCAGGACAGGCTCTACCGGTTGTTTTCATCACTTTGCATTCAGTTAACAATTACAGCAGCTAATCTACAGCGCACTCAATTATCAATTCTTAATGTGCTCACCAATACTCACCATGGCATCATCAGTCCATTACTCCTGACTCCACGCCAATTGCAAAAAGAAGTGGAAAAAATAAGATTCCATCTCCCTGAAGCACTAGACCTACCTGTTAACCAAGAAGACACGCTACAGTTGTACAAGCTAATGAAGGTTAAGGGAGGCCTCACTGAAAACACAGTAATATTTAGCATTACGTTACCATTAATTGAACGTGATAGTTTTGATGTCTTCAGCATAGTCCCAATACCAAATTGGGTTAATAACACGTTAATCTCAATTCAGCCATGCTCCACGTTTCTGGTCATCAACACTGATCGCAACCAGTATTACGCTCTCAGTAATCTCGAATTCAACTCATGTTTACTTCTCACAAAAGAGCGATATCTCTGTTCGAAGATTCAACTAAAGTATGACCATGGTTCATCAGCATGTAGTTGTGAAATAAATTTGTTTCACAACAGAACTCAGCTAGATTGCCCAGTGCAGCATGTCAAAAAACCCGCATCATGGGTACCGCTACGACATCCAAACAAATGGATATATTCCCTTCCATCTCAATCCCAAGCAACAGTGGTATGCAACCAACAGATCACCCAATTAACCCTCGAAGGATCAGGTTTGCTTGAACTGGAACCAATATGCACCCTGAAACATAAATTCATGACACTAAAGGGGCAGCAAGTAATATCCAGCTCCAGTAAAACATCATACACTAATCTTTGGGAAACCACCAAACAAAGCCATGAAGAACGTATAAACCCATTGCTAAATGAAATCCATACGAACGAATATATATCACAAGTTAAAAATCTAACAAAACTACAAACCTCTTTGAACACACAAAAAATTCTTCAGCTTCCGAACAAAATTGACACCAACAATTACCATCACATCACCATCGGCTACTCATCTCTAATAATCACGCTTGGCATCTTAGTTTACCTCACAAGAAGACAAAATTCTAAAAAGGCTGCTACTCCAGTTCCCACACCCCGTCAACAACAAGCCTCGTCAGAATTCACCGTCCACATTTAACAAACATCAACAACTAACTAACAAAAGGCAAAAGATCTATCTACACAGCTTCAATAAGACGAGAAGGAATGCCAGCTCAGCACAACGCGGACACATAATCTTCAAAGTTTAGTAGTAATTTTTCCATTTGTTTGCTTATTTAATTTTTTATTTTGAGCTACACTCAACGGGGGGAGCAATGTTAATACATATTTTATTTTGTTCTTGCCTAATTATTTCCGTAATACATGGATTATTTTGTTATTGTTTAATTGTTGTCGTTTAAGTTTGTTGAACCATTCTCTGCTTAATTTAAGTTCATTGAAGTTACACACTTTTTTTTGTTTTGACATTGAAATTGAAATTTAATACTTAATAATTTTGTTTATCTAAATTTGCAACTTCAAACATATTTTTTGTTTTGTCTTTTGCTTACTTAGTAGTACATAAGTTTCATTGACTTTAATAATGTTTATTTGTTCATACGATTATTTTCTTGTTTATTTAAATTTGCAACTTCATACATATTTTTTGTTTTGGCTATAAGTTTCATTGACTTTAATTTAATGTTTATTTGTTCATATGATAATTGTAAATTCGGCAGAAATATGGGTCAATGTATTATTAATCAATTTATAACAAATAGGCCGTCAGCATATTTTTCATAAGCAATTATTCATATGTTTTTAGTGTAAAAAATTAGTATTTAAGTTGGAAATTATGAATAATAAAAACACTCTTATTCTAAAGGTAAATCAAGACTTTTAATTAAGAGAAAGCAACACGGTTCAAGTGCTGTTGTTGCCCATCCAAAACCAAATTGCAACATAGTTAAAGTGCTACTGTTGTACCAATCTACTTTAGTTTCAATATAGTTTAAGTGCTATTATTGAACATTTTTTATCCTGTATCCAATCTACTTTAGTTTCAATATAGTTTAAGTGCTATTATTGAACACCTTGACAGAAAGCAAGAATTGAGTGACAATAAAAATAACACAAATACCTATTAAAATATAAAAAAGTGACAATAAGATAGAAAATACCTATTAAGAAATTAAATTAAATAATAAAAGTATACTTTTTGTGATAAAAGATAACTATGAAAAAAAGACGTTTGCAAAATTGTCTATCATTGGAAAAAAAGACATTTGAGTCCAAAATTAAAATGTATAGAAGGTTAATAGAAAACGAAGATAGTGCACGAAGTGAAAGATCTAATATACAACCTGTTCCATCAATAAGCTAAAATTCTAATGGAGTGTAAAGTAGGCATAAAAAAAAGCCCAAGAGTACCTCAGCCGCATGACAGGAGAGACTTCTGATCAAGGGCTTGATGAGACCGCCAGCATGCTCCCCTTGCGGACCACAACAGCAGTGCAAGAAATAGAGGAGAAGCTAGACTCCGATTACGCTCAGGCCATGGTAACAATCACAATATTTTATATATTTTACTTGCTCAAACAGTAATTCAACTTCTTTACAGAAGTCCTATATTCATAAAATTAAAGGTGTTTCTTTAGATGTTGGCAGTGTTATTAGTGCATCGTTTGCAGATGATTTGCTATATAAATATAATTGGGATGGAAGGTGGGGAAAACTTCCGTTGTCAAATCTCACGCTGCTAAATAAAATTGTAAGAGGTATGTACAGACATTAAATAATTTTAGTCTTTGAATATTTAACATTTCTGTCTTTTTTTTACTTCATATTTTAGATGTTTTTCAGAACCTAGGAGCCGGGGAGTATGAAAAAAGTATAAGAAAAGCGGTTGAACGTGCCCACCATAGGGTAAAGCAACAAAAATACATAAAAGAAAAAGGGGTTAATAAATAAAATGACGACAATTTTTTTAATTTAAACTAAAATAATCAATCTAAAAGAGAAAAAAAATCAAAAAATAAGCGTGACCAATAAATTGGTAAAAGTTTAGCTTTATTTTTAACACTTTTTATTGACTGAACTTTATTTGTAAGAAGGTGCTTGTTTAATGTAATTAAGAAACTGTTGAATGATGTTTGATCCAGCAAACGTTTTCGAATGCAAACAAAACATAATTAATTTAAAAAATTTAGTTAAAAAAAAAAAAATATTTATTTATTTAAGTTATTTTGGAAACCAAAAAAATATTGAATTTTATTTTAAATAAAGACAAAAATTTGTATGAGAATTGAATGAGATGTTTTATTTTAATAGTGTTTTATTAAAACTAAAAAATACGTCAACAGTGACGAATATATGAATCAGTACTGACTAGTCAGCTGTGGCCGGTATATGCGTCAGTACTGACCAGTCAGTACTGACTGGTCAGCTGTGTCCGTTATATGCATCAGTACTGACTAGTCAGCTGTGTCCGGTTTTTGAGCACTCAATAATCTTGAGCAACCTACATATAGTTGTCGATATGAAAAGCAATGAATGGGCGCCTAAATATATTCCAGCCAATGGACCATACGCATTCCGAAAAAGTACAAAAAGTACCAATTTGATCCATTTTTTACCCCTTAAAAAGTGCCGTATATTTTGTACTTTTTATACCAAATGCAACGAAGTACTAAAAGTACGAGCTTTGACTCATTTTATTCCCCCAGAAAGTACTCTGTACGTTAATTTAGGTTATGTTTTATATGAATACCAAATTTTTCGAAGAGATAAAAAGTAACAGTTTTATCCCAATTTTATCCATTAAAAAATACCGTATATTTTGATCTCGACCATATGCAATCTGTATACCAAATTTATCCAAAAGAGAAAAAGTATCAAAAGTAAAACATTTTTCGTTTTAACCTCTTAAAATATACCCCACTTAAATCTGGACAATATCTCTAGCCAAATTTTTTGAAAATAAGAAAGTACCAAAACTAAAAGAGAAAAAGTGTTAAAAGTTGCCAAAAAAAGAAGCAACATTTCTTAAAAATATATATACAAGGTAGATCAAAAAAGACCTACCCCCACCCATGTTTTATTTTGTAACTAGCTTTTGCCCGTGACGTCGTTCACTTTAAGATTTAAAGAAATGGGGTTATCCAGTAAAATATTTACAGAAAATTTATTTTGTTTTCTACGTCATTACTTATTTTATGTTAAAATATGTCTATAAACAACATTTTAAGATTTGTTATATTCCGCTAATATAATGGGTGATTTTTTAGCTATTATCTTTTTGGCAGCACTGGTTTAAACAGCTGACGCACGTTTCGTGTTTTGTTTCACTGTCAAACATCTTCAGTTTGGTCTATAATTTAACCATGAATCGTCTTACAAACGAACAACGCTTGCAAATTATTGAATTTTATTATCAAAATGCGTGCTCTGTTAAGAAAATTCATCGCGCGCTTCTTGTGTTCAGCGACGAAGCTCATTTTTGGCTCAATGGGTAAGTTAATAAGCCGAATTGTCGATTTTGGAGTGAAGATCAGCCAGAAGCATTGCAAGAGCTATTTATGCATCGAGAAAAAGTCACAGTTTGGTGCGGTTTATGGGCTGGTGGCATCATTGGACCGTTCCAAGATGATGCGAATCGTAACGTAACTGTGAATGGTGAGCGCTACCGTGAGATGATATCCAACTTTTTTTTGCCCAAAATGCAAGAGCTTGTTGACTTGCACGACATGTGGTTTCAACAAGACGGTGCCACATGCCACACAGCACGCTTAACAATGGACTTATTGAGAGGCGAGTTCGGTGAACATTTTATTTCACGTTCGGGACCGGTCAATTGGCCGCCTAGATCGTGCGATTTAACGTCTTTAGACTATTTTTTGTGCGGCTACGTTAAAGCTCATGTCTATACACACATGCCCGCTTCAATTGACGCATTGGAAGAAAACATTGAAGCATTTATTCGTGAGATACCGGCCGAAATGTTGGAAACAGAATGCCAACATTGGACTAAGCGGATGGACCATTTGAGGCGCAATCACGGTCAACATTTGCATGAAATAATCTTCAAACATTTAATTATATGGACCGTACTATCGATTCAAATAAAGATTTCATGCATTTTTCTGAATTTTATGAGTTTTTTTTACAACTTTCCTATAGCTCCCCTACAAGAAATGGATGACCGAAACTAATACACACGCACTATTTTTGTTTGTTTTTATTGTTACAAGTGGCGTTGCCACTCTTGTGCGTTTGTATACCAAATTAGGAATATTTTGCAAAGCCCAAATTTTATTAATCTTTTCTTCTTATTTTTATATATACTTAATAATATGTTGAATATATCTGTTAATACGTTTCATAAATTTTAATAATTATAAGAATTTTGCTAAATTTGTATTAATTATTTAAAAAAAAAGTGGTGGAATTTTGGGAATTGCTGTTGTTAAAAACATTTTAGGAAGAAATGTTTGCTAGTGGCAACGCTAATTACTCCAGGAATGAAATGCGTATGTAAGAGTGAAACAACGAATGTATGTTAGACAGTTTCATTTTTGAATGGAATGTGTAAAATATGTAAAAAATTAAGATTAATTTTAAAAGCGAAAGGAATTTTATGAAATTGTGACGTGCGCCCATTATATTATTTAAAATAAATATAAAAAAAGTGAAATAAAAATTGACAGTGACAATAAAGAGTGATAAAAAATAATATTTGCCTTGACAGAAAGCAAGAATTGAGTGACAATAAAAATAACACAAATACCTATTAAAATATAAAAAAGTGACAATAAGATAGAAAATACCTATTAAGAAATTAAATTAAATAATAAAAGTATACTTTTTGTGATAAAAGATAACTATGAAAAAAAGACGTTTGCAAAATTGTCTATCATTGGAAAAAAAGACATTTGAGTCCAAAATTAAAATGTATAGAAGGTTAATAGAAAACGAAGATAGTGCACGAAGTGAAAGATCTAATATACAACCTGTTCCATCAATAAGCTAAAATTCTAATGGAGTGTAAAGTAGGCATAAAAAAAGCCCAAGAGTACCTCAGCCGCATGACAGGAGAGACTTCTGATCAAGGGCTTGATGAGACCGCCAGCATGCTCCCCTTGCGGACCACAACAGCAGTGCAAGAAATAGAGGAGAAGCTAGACTCCGATTACGCTCAGGCCATGGTAACAATCACAATATTTTATATATTTTACTTGCTCAAACAGTAATTCAACTTCTTTACAGAAGTCCTATATTCATAAAATTAAAGGTGTTTCTTTAGATGTTGGCAGTGTTATTAGTGCATCGTTTGCAGATGATTTGCTATATAAATATAATTGGGATGGAAGGTGGGGAAAACTTCCGTTGTCAAATCTCACGCTGCTAAATAAAATTGTAAGAGGTATGTACAGACATTAAATAATTTTAGTCTTTGAATATTTAACATTTCTGTCTTTTTTTTTACTTCATATTTTAGATGTTTTTCAGAACCTAGGAGCCGGGGAGTATGAAAAAAGTATAAGAAAAGAGGTTGAACGTGCCCACCATAGGGTAAAGCAACAAAAATACATAAAAGAAAAAGGGGTTAATAAATAAAATGACGACAATTTTTTTAATTTAAACTAAAATAATCAATCTAAAAGAGAAAAAAAATCAAAAAATAAGCGTGACCAATAAATTGGTAAAAGTTTAGCTTTATTTTTAACACTTTTTATTGACTGAACTTTATTTGTAAGAAGGTGCTTGTTTAATGTAATTAAGAAACTGTTGAATGATGTTTGATCCAGCAAACGTTTTCGAATGCAAACAAAACATAATTAATTTAAAAAATTTAGTTAAAAAAAAAATATTTATTTATTTAAGTTATTTTGGAAACCAAAAAAATATTGAATTTTATTTTAAATAAAGACAAAAATTTGTATGAGAATTGAATGAGATGTTTTATTTTAATAGTGTTTTATTAAAACTAAAAAATACGTCAACAGTGACGAATATATGAATCAGTACTGACTAGTCAGCTGTGGCCGGTATATGCGTCAGTACTGACCAGTCAGCTGTGTCCGGTTTTTGAGCACTCAATAATCTTGAGCAACCTACATATAGTTGTCGATATGAAAAGCAATGAATGGGCGCCTAAATATATTCCAGCCAATGCACCATACGCATTCCGAAAAAGTACAAAAAGTACCAATTTGATCCATTTTTTACCCCTTAAAAAGTGCCGTATATTTTGTACTTTTTATACCAAATGCAACGAAGTACTAAAAGTACGAGCTTTGACTCATTTTATTCCCCCAGAAAGTACTCTGTACGTTAATTTAGGTTATGTTTTATATGAATACCAAATTTTTCGAAGAGATAAAAAGTAACAGTTTTATCCCAATTTTATCCATTAAAAAATACCGTATATTTTGATCTCGACCATATGCAATCTGTATACCAAATTTATCCAAAAGAGAAAAAGTAAAACATTTTTCGTTTTAACCTCTTAAAATATACCCCACTTAAATCTGGACAATATCTCTAGCCAAATTTTTTGAAAATAAGAAAGTACCAAAACTAAAAGAGAAAAAGTGTTAAAAGTTGCCA
The DNA here is from genome assembly GCA_930367215.1 of Pollenia angustigena. Classification (NCBI taxonomy): domain Eukaryota; kingdom Metazoa; phylum Arthropoda; class Insecta; order Diptera; family Polleniidae; genus Pollenia; species Pollenia angustigena. The sequence continues at coordinate 129,276,176 of OV884058.1, forward strand.
AAAAAAGAAGCAACATTTCTTAAAAATATATATACAAGGTAGATCAAAAAAGACCTACCCCCACCCATGTTTTATTTTGTAACTAGCTTTTACCCGTGACGTCGTTCACTTTAAGATTTAAAGAAATGGGGTTATCCAGTAAAATATTTACAGAAAATTTATTTTGTTTTCTACGTCATTACTTATTTTATGTTAAAATATGTCTATAAACAACATTTTAAGATTTGTTATATTCCGCTAATATAATGGGTGATTTTTTAGCTATTATCTTTTTGGCAGCACTGGTTTAAACAGCTGACGCACGTTTCGTGTTTTGTTTCACTGTCAAACATCTTCAGTTTGGTCTATAATTTAACCATGAATCGTCTTACAAACGAACAACGCTTGCAAATTATTGAATTTTATTATCAAAATGCGTGCTCTGTTAAGAAAATTCATCGCGCGCTTCTTGTGTTCAGCGACGAAGCTCATTTTTGGCTCAATGGGTAAGTTAATAAGCCGAATTGTCGATTTTGGAGTGAAGATCAGCCAGAAGCATTGCAAGAGCTATTTATGCATCGAGAAAAAGTCACAGTTTGGTGCGATTTATGGGCTGGTGGCATCATTGGACCGTTCCAAGATGATGCGAATCGTAACGTAACTGTGAATGGTGAGCGCTACCGTGAGATGATATCCAACTTTTTTTTGCCCAAAATGCAAGAGCTTGTTGACTTGCACGACATGTGGTTTCAACAAGACGGTGCCACATGCCACACAGCACGCTTAACAATGGACTTATTGAGAGGCGAGTTCGGTGAACATTTTATTTCACGTTCGGGACCGGTCAATTGGCCGCCTAGATCGTGCGATTTAACGTCTTTAGACTATTTTTTGTGCGGCTACGTTAAAGCTCATGTCTATACACACATGCCCGCTTCAATTGACGCATTGGAAGAAAACATTGAAGCATTTATTCGTGAGATACCGGCCGAAATGTTGGAAACAGAATGCCAACATTGGACTAAGCGGATGGACCATTTGAGGCGCAATCACGGTCAACATTTGCATGAAATAATCTTCAAACATTTAATTATATGGACCGTACTATCGATTCAAATAAAGATTTCATGCATTTTTCTGAATTTTATGAGTTTTTTTTACAACTTTCCTATAGCTCCCCTACAAGAAATGGATGACCGAAACTAATACACACGCACTTTTTTTGTTTGTTTTTATTGTTACAAGTGGCGTTGCCACTCGTGTGCGTTTGTATACCAAATTAGGAATATTTTGCAAAGCCCAAATTTTATTAATCTTTTCTTCTTATTTTTATATATACTTAATAATATGTTGAATATATCTGTTAATACGTTTCATAAATTTTAATAATTATAAGAATTTAGCTAAATTTGTATTAATTATTTAAAAAAAAAGTGGTGGAATTTTGGGAATTGCTGTTGTTAAAAACATTTTAGGAAGAAATGTTTGCTAGTGGCAACGCTAATTACTCCAGGAATGAAATGCGTATGTAAGAGTGAAACAACGAATGTATGTTAGACAGTTTCATTTTTGAATGGAATGTGTAAAATATGTAAAAAATTCAAGATTAATTTTAAAAGCGAAAGGAATTTTATGAAATTGTGACGTGCGCCCATTATATTATTTAAAATAAATATAAAAAAAGTGAAATAAAAATTGACAGTGACAATAAAGAGTGATAAAAAATAATATTTGCCTTGACAGAAAGCAAGAATTGAGTGACAATAAAAATAACACAAATACCTATTAAAATATAAAAAAGTGACAATAAGATAGAAAATACCTATTTTGAAATTAAATTAAATAATAAAAGTATACTTTTTGTGATAAAAGATAACTATGAAAAAAAGACGTTTGCAAAATTGTCTATCATTGGAAAAAAAGACATTTGAGTCCAAAATTAAAATGTATAGAAGGTTAATAGAAAACGAAGATAGTGCACGAAGTGAAAGATCTAATATACAACCTGTTCCATCAATAAGCTAAAATTCTAATGGAGTGTAAAGTAGGCATAAAAAAAGCCCAAGAGTACCTCAGCCGCATGACAGGAGAGACTTCTGATCAAGGGCTTGATGAGACCGCCAGCATGCTCCCCTTGCGGACCACAACAGCAGTGCAAGAAATAGAGGAGAAGCTAGACTCCGATTACGCTCAGGCCATGGTAACAATCACAATATTTTATATATTTTACTTGCTCAAACAGTAATTCAACTTCTTTACAGAAGTCCTATATTCATAAAATTAAAGGTGTTTCTTTAGATGTTGGCAGTGTTATTAGTGCATCGTTTGCAGATGATTTGCTATATAAATATAATTGGGATGGAAGGTGGGGAAAACTTCCGTTGTCAAATCTCACGCTGCTAAATAAATTATATTAAATTAATTAAGAAACTGTTGAATAATGTTTGATCCAGCAAACGTTTTCGAATGCAAACAAAACATAATTAATTTAAAAATTTAGTTAAAAAAAAAAAATATTTATTTATTTAAGTTATTTTGGAAACCAAAAAAATATTGAATTTTATTTTAAATAAAGACAAAAATTTGTATGAGAATTGAATGAGATGTTTTATTTTAATAGTGTTTTATTAAAACTAAAAAATACGTCAACAGTGACGAATATATGAATCAGTACTGACTAGTCAGCTGTGGCCGGTATATGCGTCAGTACTGACCAGTCAGTACTGACTGGTCAGCTGTGTCCGTTATATGCATCAGTACTGACTAGTCAGCTGTGTCCGGTTTTTGAGCACTCAATAATCTTGAGCAACCTACATATAGTTGTCGATATGAAAAGCAATGAATGGGCGCCTAAATATATTCCAGCCAATGGACCATACGCATTCCGAAAAAGTACAAAAAGTACCAATTTGATCCATTTTTTACCCCTTAAAAAGTGCCGTATATTTTGTACTTTTTATACCAAATGCAACGAAGTACTAAAAGTACGAGCTTTGACTCATTTTATTCCCCCAGAAAGTACTCTGTACGTTAATTTAGGTTATGTTTTATATGAATACCAAATTTTTCTAAGAGATAAAAAGTAACAGTTTTATCCCAATTTTATCCATTAAAAAATACCGTATATTTTGATCTCGACCATATGCAATCTGTATACCAAATTTATCCAAAAGAGAAAAAGTATCAAAAGTAAAACATTTTTCGTTTTAACCTCTTAAAATATACCCCACTTAAATCTGGACAATATCTCTAGCCAAATTTTTTGAAAATAAGAAAGTACCAAAACTAAAAGAGAAAAAGTGTTAAAAGTTGCCAAAAAAAGAAGCAACATTTCTTAAAAATATATATACAAGGTAGATCAAAAAAGACCTACCCACACCCATGTTTTATTTTGTAACTAGCTTTTACCCGTGACGTCGTTCACTTTAAGATTTAAAGAAATGGGGTTATCCAGTAAAATATTTACAGAAAATTTATTTTGTTTTCTACGTCATTACTTATTTTATGTTAAAATATGTCTATAAACAACATTTTAAGATTTGTTATATTCCGCTAATATAATGGGTGATTTTTTAGCTATTATCTTTTTGGCAGCACTGGTTTAAACAGCTGACGCACGTTTCGTGTTTTGTTTCACTGTCAAACATCTTCAGTTTGGTCTATAATTTAACCATGAATCGTCTTACAAACGAACAACGCTTGCAAATTATTGAATTTTATTATCAAATTGCGTGCTCTGTTAAGAAAATTCATCGCGCGCTTCTTGTGTTCAGCGACGAAGCTCATTTTTGGCTCAATGGGTAAGTTAATAAGCCGAATTGTCGATTTTGGAGTGAAGATCAGCCAGAAGCATTGCAAGAGCTATTTATGCATCGAGAAAAAGTCACAGTTTGGTGCGGTTTATGGGCTGGTGGCATCATTGGACCGTTCCAAGATGATGCGAATCGTAACGTAACTGTGAATGGTGAGCGCGAGATGATATCCAACTTTTTTTTGCCCAAAATGCAAGAGCTTGTTGACTTGCACGACATGTGGTTTCAACAAGACGGTGCCACATGCCACACAGCACGCTTAACAATGGACTTATTGAGAGGCGAGTTCGATGAACATTTTATTTCACGTTCGGGACCGGTCAATTGGCCGCCTAGATCGTGCGATTTAACGTCTTTAGACTATTTTTTGTGCGGCTACGTTAAAGCTCATGTCTATACACACATGCCCGCTTCAATTGACGCATTGGAAGAAAACATTGAAGCATTTATTCGTGAGATACCGGCCGAAATGTTGGAAACAGAATGCCAACATTGGACTAAGCGGATGGACCATTTGAGGCGCAATCACGGTCAACATTTGCATGAAATAATCTTCAAACATTTAATTATATGGACCGTACTATCGATTCAAATAAAGATTTCATGCATTTTTCTGAATTTTATGAGTTTTTTTTACAACTTTCCTATAGCTCCCCTACAAGAAATGGATGACCGAAACTAATACACACGCACTATTTTTGTTTGTTTTTATTGTTACAAGTGGCGTTGCCACTCGTGTGCGTTTGTATACCAAATTAGGAATATTTTGCAAAGCCCAAATTTTATTAATCTTTTCTTCTTATTTTTATATATACTTAATAATATGTTGAATATATCTGTTAATACGTTTCATAAATTTTAATAATTATAAGAATTTAGCTAAATTTGTATTAATTATTTAAAAAAAAAGTGGTGGAATTTTGGGAATTGCTGTTGTTAAAAACATTTTAGGAAGAAATGTTTGCTAGTGTAACGCAGTTTACTTTCCCAGCTGAGGTATGACTCAGTCTGTCCAGGGTCAATTCGAAGGTCTGCTTCCTTTGAAATGAAACACGGGATGTTTTCGTGTATGTTCGCTTACAAAAATTTCAACAAAGCTTTATTTACGAAATCTTAATCTACTCTAAATACTTAGAACTACGACGGCCTTCGACTGATTCGGCGTGGCTGTAGACGGGAACGGGTGCTGAGGCAGCGTGATTCCGTGCACGTACGGCTGATGACGTTAGGAAACGGCTAGATGTTGCTGCCGGTAGGCACGTACGGTGGCGTTCCGTGGGGCATCGTTTAGTTACTGAGTATTCGATCTGGCAGAGAAGATAATAAACGGGTTCCGGTTATATGTTGTTAGTATCTACATCTACGATCGAAACTATGCTGAGTACGGAGCATTCGGTGCGCCCCGTAGTTGGCTGTACACACGACTAACTACGGTCTTAAATACTAGAAATTACTTAGAAATACTTCGGACACCAAGAGATTTCGGAGGCCTTGGCGTTCGGCTAACTACGGTCTTAAATACTGGAAACTACTTAAAAATACTTCGGACACCAAGAGATTTCGGAGGCCTTGGCGTTCGGCTAACTACGGTCTTAAATACTAGAAACTACTTAAAAATACTTCGGACACCAAGAGATTAAGGAGGTCTTGGCGTTCGGCTAAATACGGTTCTGGTTAATCAGGTTCGGTTAAATACGGTTCGGTTAAATACAAGTTACTTAACCAGGTTCGGTTAAATACGGGTTATTTAATCAGGTTCGGTTAAATACGGGTTACTAAATCAGGTCCGGTTAAATACGATTTGTATTCAGTCGGCTACCGAATGAAATTCGGAGGCTCCGGCAGTCGGCTGAACACGACTAATAACGGGTTGAGTGCTGGTTCGTATTCACTACTGGTAAGAATACGTGGACTACTGGTTTGTATTCAGTCGGCTACCGAATGAAATTCGGAGGCACCGGCAGACGGCTGAATACGTTAAATACGGGTTTGTATTTAGTCGGCTAAATACGGTTTGGGTTAATCAGGTTCGGTTAAGTACGGTTCGGTTAAATACTGGTAGAATACTGCGGGTACCATGCTAAATACGGTTCTGGTTTATCAGGTTCGGTTAAATACTGGTAGAATACTTCGGGTACCATACTAAATACGGCTCTGGTTTATCAGGTTCGGTTAAATACGGTTGGTATTAAGTCGGCTACCGAATGGAATTCGGCGGTACCGGCGGTCGGCTTAATACGACTAACTACGGGTTGAGTGCTGGCTCGTATTCACTACTGGTAAGAATACGTGGACTACTGGTTTAACTACTCGGGCACCAACGGAATGCGAGAGCGTGGTGTACGACTAAATACTGGTTCGGTTTTACTCGGGCACCAACGGAATTCGAGAGCGAGGTGTTCGGGTAAAACGACTAACTACGGGTTAAACTACTCGGACACCAACGGAATTCGAGAGCGAGGTGTTCGGCTAATATACGATTAAATACTGGTTCGGTTTACTCGGGCACCAACGGAATTCGAGAGCGAGGTGTTCGGGTAAAACGACTAACTACGGTTACTACCAGGGTTGCCGAACATGGTCTTTTCCGACCAAATTTGGTCGGATATTTTTGGTTTAGTCGGATGGTAGGCCAAACCTAATTTTGGTCGGTTTTAGAAAATTGGACGGATAGCAGACAATAACAAATCTCATAGCTTTTTAACCAAACACAAACATTTTTTTTTTTTTTTATTGTTGATGAAACTATGGATATTGCATTGATATTACGTTAGGAGCAAGTTACTTTGACGGTGTTAGTTTTATAAAGGATAGCTTTGTCATCATATTCGAGCTTACAAAGTCAGATGCCGTCTAAATTTTTCTTTTATAAAAAACTTTTTATCAACAAACAATATTCCTATACAAAATTTGATCGGATTGGCAACAAACGGCGCTCACGCCATGACTGGAACTGTTGGTAAGGCTATAGCCTATTCATCGATGTCAAACGTAGACTTCGTTCGCTTAAATTACTTGTAAAACAAAGACAATATTGTAAAATTTGTTTTCGTTTTAAATGTAAGTTAATCGAACGAAAACTTCGTTCAGAAATAGATGAACAGGCAGTTAATCTTACTTAGTAATGCAAAAAATATTAAGGTTCTTTGTGGTAATATTTAAAGTTTTTTCACATAGTCCTAAAAGAATAACAAAAATAAAAGAATTTCAGGAATTCTGTTCTGTATTAGGTGTTTCTTATACAAAATGGACTTCTTAAAGGAAGATGTAAGAATCGTAGAACAGCGGGATGCTTTGATACTGTATTTTGAAACACAGTTTTATAAAGGCAATGGTATAAGAACTGCAGAAAGTATGGATGAGTTCCAAAACAGAGCAAGTTATCAACACGTATACAATAAGAAAACTATGCATTGTTAAACTCTTTGATACATTTTTTAAGTTCTCTGCAAGGTATTAGGATGTATTGGAGCTCAGCCAATATGTATTGGAGTTTAATACTTTTTTTTTTAATTGTACAAACTTAAGTTAATAAATTTTGATTCATATTTTATTAGTGGTCTATATGTGTTATTGCATACGATCAATGAATTATTCCAGTTTATAAGCGTTATTAAATGAATTTGTATATATACTTATATACATTTTGTTTAAGTTAGACGTTACCAGCAAATAAACTTTTAATAAAACTAGGGGTTACGTGTAGGCTTACTTTTTGTTTTTACTATAATTGCATATTACAAAAAAAAAAAAAAAAATAATATGTAGATTTATGGCTTTCTCCAATAAAAATTATACTTCTTATCAAAAATACATATACATACATATCGTCACATAAAATGCAAAAGGGCCTATGTTCATTTTAAGAAAAAGAGAGATAACTTAATAAAAAGGCAGCTATTGTGATTATAACAACGGGGTTTTCTGGTTAAAATCGTTAACACATTACGTATGATTGACACTATCCTGAAAAACTGTTTTTGTAATCTCAGTCGTATGGCTACTGAAAACTTTTTAAAAATTATGATAGGCCCTTTTGCATTTTTATGACGATATAATTGTTTTTAAATATTTCAAAAATTTGGTCGGTTTCAAAGGATTTTGGTAGGTTTTGCAGACAATTTTGGTCGGGTAAATATTTTTCAAACGGCAACCCTGGTTACTACTAACTACCGAGAGTAAATACTGGGGTTAAGGACAGTATCTACTCTGTTTGTTCTGAGGCAAACCTTGTCTATTTATTCAAAAATAAAATGAACTAAATGAGAATTATACGGTAAAAAGGCTATGTAGGTAAATGGTAAGGGTATTCATAGTAGTAAGTAAAATAATAAGGGTATTCAAGGTGTTTGGTTATTTATACTTTGTGATGTTAGGATTAAATGTAAATGTAGGGTAGGTTTGTAACGTCACGGCAACGCTAATTACTCCAGGAATGAAATGCGTATGTAAGAGTGAAACAACGAATGTATGTTAGACAGTTTCATTTTTGAATGGAATGTGTAAAATATGTAAAAAATTCAAGATTAATTTTAAAAGCGAAAGGAATTTTATGAAATTGTGACGTGCGCCCATTATATTATTTAAAATAAATATAAAAAAGAGTGAAATAAAAATTGACAGTGACAATAAAGAGTGATAAAAAATAATATTTGCCTTGACAGAAAGCAAGAATTGAGTGACAGTAAAAATAACACAAATACCTATTAAAATATAAAAAAGTGACAATAAGATAGAAAATACCTATTAAGAAATTAAATTAAATAATAAAAGTATACTTTTTGTGATAAAAGATAACTATGAAAAAAAGACGTTTGCAAAATTGTCTATCATTGGAAAAAAAGACATTTGAGTCCAAAATTAAAATGTATAGAAGGTTAATAGAAAACGAAGATAGTGCACGAAGTGAAAGATCTAATATACAACCTGTTCCATCAATAAGCTAAAATTCTAATGGAGTGTAAAGTAGGCATAAAAAAAGCCCAAGAGTACCTCAGCCGCATGACAGGAGAGACTTCTGATCAAGGGCTTGATGAGACCGCCAGCATGCTCCCCTTGCGGACCACAACAGCAGTGCAAGAAATAGAGGAGAAGCTAGACTCCGATTACGCTCAGGCCATGGTAACAATCACAATATTTTATATATTTTACTTGCTCAAACAGTAATTCAACTTCTTTACAGAAGTCCTATATTCATAAAATTAAAGGTGTTTCTTTAGATGTTGGCAGTGTTATAAGTGCATCGTTTGCAGATGATTTGCTATATAAATATAATTGGGATGGAAGGTGGGGAAAACTTCCGTTGTCAAATCTCACGCTGCTAAATAAAATTGTAAGAGGTATTTACAGACATTAAATAATTTTAGTCTTTGAATATTTAACATTTCTGTCTTTTTTTTTACTTCATATTTTAGATGTTTTTCAGAACCTAGGAGCCGGGGAGTATGAAAAAAGTATAAGAAAAGCGGTTGAACGTGCCCACCATAGGGTAAAGCAACAAAAATACATAAAAGAAAAAGGGGTTAATAAATAAAATGACGACAATTTTTTTAATTTAAACTAAAATAATCAATCTAAAAGAGAAAAAAAATCAAAAAATAAGCGTGACCAATAAATTGGTAAAAGTTTAGCTTTATTTTTAACACTTTTTATTGACTGAACTTTATTTGTAAGAAGGTGCTTGTTTAATGTAATTAAGAAACTGTTGAATGATGTTTGATCCAGCAAACGTTTTCGAATGCAAACAAAACATAATTAATTTAAAAAATTTAGTTAAAAAAAAAAATATTTATTTATTTAAGTTATTTTGGAAACCAAAAAAATATTGAATTTTATTTTAAATAAAGACAAAAATTTGTATGAGAATTGAATAAGATGTTTTATTTTAATAGTGTTTTATTAAAACTAAAAAATACGTCAACAGTGACGAATATATGAATCAGTACTGACTAGTCAGCTGTGGCCGGTATATGCGTCAGTACTGACCAGTCAGTACTGACTGGTCAGCTGTGTCCGTTATATGCATCAGTACTGACTAGTCAGCTGTGTCCGGTTTTTGAGCACTCAATAATCTTGAGCAACCTACATATAGTTGTCGATATGAAAAGCAATGAATGGGCGCCTAAATATATTCCAGCCAATGGACCATACGCATTCCGAAAAAGTACAAAAAGTACCAATTTGATCCATTTTTTACCCCTTAAAAAGTGCCGTATATTTTGTACTTTTTATACCAAATGCAACGAAGTACTAAAAGTACGAGCTTTGACTCATTTTATTCCCCCAGAAAGTACTCTGTACGTTAATTTAGGTTATGTTTTATATGAATACCAAATTTTTCGAAGAGATAAAAAGTAACAGTTTTATCCCAATTTTATCCATTAAAAAATACCGTATATTTTGATCTCGACCATATGCAATCTGTATACCAAATTTATCCAAAAGAGAAAAAGTATCAAAAGTAAAACATTTTTCGTTTTAACCTCTTAAAATATACCCCACTTAAATCTGGACAATATCTCTAGCCAAATTTTTTGAAAATAAGAAAGTACCAAAACTAAAAGAGAAAAAGTGTTAAAAGTTGCCAAAAAAAGAAGCAACATTTCTTAAAAATATATATACAAGGTAGATCAAAAAAGACCTACCCCCACCCATGTTTTATTTTGTAACTAGCTTTTACCCGTGACGTCGTTCACTTAAAGATTTAAAGAAATGGGGTTATCCAGTAAAATATTTACAGAAAATTTATTTTGTTTTCTACGTCATTACTTATTTTATGTTAAAATATGTCTATAAACAACATTTTAAGATTTGTTATATTCCGCTAATATAATGGGTGATTTTTTAGCTATTATCTTTTTGGCAGCACTGGTTTAAACAGCTGACGCACGTTTCGTGTTTTGTTTCACTGTCAAACATCTTCAGTTTGGTCTATAATTTAACCATGAATCGTCTTACAAACGAACAACGCTTGCAAATTATTGAATTTTATTATCAAAATGCGTGCTCTGTTAAGAAAATTCATCGCGCGCTTCTTGTGTTCAGCGACGAAGCTCATTTTTGGCTCAATGGGTAAGTTAATAAGCCGAATTGTCGATTTTGGAGTGAAGATCAGCCAGAAGCATTGCAAGAGCTATTTATGCATCGAGAAAAAGTCACAGTTTGGTGCGGTTTATGGGCTGGTGGCATCATTGGACCGTTCCAAGATGATGCGAATCGTAACGTAACTGTGAATGGTGAGCGCTACCGTGAGATGATATCCAACTTTTTTTTGCCCAAAATGCAAGAGCTTGTTGACTTGCACGACATGTGGTTTCAACAAGACGGTGCCACATGCCACACAGCACGCTTAACAATGGACTTATTGAGAGGCGAGTTCGGTGAACATTTTATTTCACGTTCGGGACCGGTCAATTGGCCGCCTAGATCGTGCGATTTAACGTCTTTAGACTATTTTTTGTGCGGCTACGTTAAAGCTCATGTCTATACACACATGCCCGCTTCAATTGACACATTGGAAGAAAACATTGAAGCATTTATTCGTGAGATACCGGCCGAAATGTTGGAAACAGAATGCCAACATTGGACTAAGCGGATGGACCATTTGAGGCGCAATCACGGTCAACATTTGCATGAAATAATCTTCAAACATTTAATTATATGGACCGTACTATCGATTCAAATAAAGATTTCATGCATTTTTCTGAATTTTATGAGTTTTTTTTACAACTTTCCTATAGCTCCCCTACAAGAAATGGATGACCGAAACTAATACACACGCACTATTTTTGTTTGTTTTTATTGTTACAAGTGGCGTTGCCACTCGTGTGCGTTTGTATACCAAATTAGGAATATTTTGCAAAGCCCAAATTTTATTAATCTTTTCTTCTTATTTTTATATATACTTAATAATATGTTGAATATATCTGTTAATACGTTTCATAAATTTTAATAATTATAAGAATTTAGCTAAATTTGTATTAATTATTTAAAAAAAAAGTGGTGGAATTTTGGGAATTGCTGTTGTTAAAAACATTTTAGGAAGAAATGTTTGCTAGTGGCAACGCTAATTACTCCAGGAATGAAATGCGTATGTAAGAGTGAAACAACGAATGTATGTTAGACAGTTTCATTTTTGAATGGAATGTGTAAAATATGTAAAAAATTCAAGATTAATTTTAAAAGCGAAAGGAATTTTATGAAATTGTGACGTGCGCCCATTATATTATTTAAAATAAATATAAAAAAAGTGAAATAAAAATTGACAGTGACAATAAAGAGTGATAAAAAATAATATTTGCCTTGACAGAAAGCAAGAATTGAGTGACAATAAAAATAACACAAATACCTATTAAAATATAAAAAAGTGACAATAAGATAGAAAATACCTATTAAGAAATTAAATTAAATAATAAAAGTATACTTTTTGTGATAAAAGATAACTATGAAAAAAAGACGTTTGCAAAATTGTCTATCATTGGAAAAAAAGACATTTGAGTCCAAAATTAAAATGTATAGAAGGTTAATAGAAAACGAAGATAGTGCACGAAGTGAAAGATCTAATATACAACCTGTTCCATCAATAAGCTAAAATTCTAATGGAGTGTAAAGTAGGCATACAAAAAGCCCAAGAGTACCTCAGCCGCATGACAGGAGAGACTTCTGATCAAGGGCTTGATGAGACCGCCAGCATGCTCCCCTTGCGGACCACAACAGCAGTGCAAGAAATAGAGGAGAAGCTAGACTCCGATTACGCTCAGGCCATGGTAACAATCACAATATTTTATATATTTTACTTGCTCAAACAGTAATTCAACTTCTTTACAGAAGTCCTATATTCATAAAATTAAAGGTGTTTCTTTAGATGTTGGCAGTGTTATTAGTGCATCGTTTGCAGATGATTTGCTATATAAATATAATTGGGATGGAAGGTGGGGAAAACTTCCGTTGTCAAATCTCACGCTGCTAAATAAAATTGTAAGAGGTATGTACAGACATTAAATAATTTTAGTCTTTGAATATTTAACATTTCTGTCTTTTTTTTTACTTCATATTTTAGATGTTTTTCAGAACCTAGGAGCCGGGGAGTATGAAAAAAGTATAAGAAAAGCGGTTGAACGTGCCCACCATAGGGTAAAGCAACAAAAATACATAAAAGAAAAAGGGGTTAATAAATAAAATGACGACAATTTTTTTAATTTAAACTAAAATAATCAATCTAAAAGAGAAAAAAAATCAAAAAATAAGCGTGACCAATAAATTGGTAAAAGTTTAGCTTTATTTTTAACACTTTTTATTGACTGAACTTTATTTGTAAGAAGGTGCTTGTTTAATTAAGAAACTGTTGAATGATGTTTGATCCAGCAAACGTTTTCGAATGCAAACAAAACATAATTAATTTGAAAATTTAGTTAAAAAAAAAAAATATTTATTTATTTAAGTTATTTTGGAAACCAAAAAAATATTGAATTTTATTTTAAATAAAGACAAAAATTTGTATGAGAATTGAATGAGATGTTTTATTTTAATAGTGTTTTATTAAAACTAAAAAATACGTCAACAGTGACGAATATATGAATCAGTACTGACTAGTCAGCTGTGGCCGGTATATGCGTCAGTACTGACCAGTCAGTACTGACTGGTCAGCTGTGTCCGTTATATGCATCAGTACTGACTAGTCAGCTGTGTCCGGTTTTTGAGCACTCAATAATCTTGAGCAACCTACATATAGTTGTCGATATGAAAAGCAATGAATGGGCGCCTAAATATATTCCAGCCAATGGACCATACGCATTCCGAAAAAGTACAAAAAGTACCAATTTGATCCATTTTTTACCCCTTAAAAAGTGCCGTATATTTTGTACTTTTTATACCAAATGCAACGAAGTACTAAAAGTACGAGCTTTGACTCATTTTATTCCCCCAGAAAGTACTCTGTACGTTAATTTAGGTTATGTTTTATATGAATACCAAATTTTTCGAAGAGATAAAAAGTAACAGTTTTATCCCAATTTTATCCATTAAAAAATACCGTATATTTTGATCTCGACCATATGCAATCTGTATACCAAATTTATCCAAAAGAGAAAAAGTATCAAAAGTAAAACATTTTTCGTTTTAACCTCTTAAAATATACCCCACTTAAATCTGGACAATATCTCTAGCCAAATTTTTTGAAAATAAGAAAGTACCAAAACTAAAAGAGAAAAAGTGTTAAAAGTTGCCAAAAAAAGAAGCAACATTTCTTAAAAATATATATACAAGGTAGATCAAAAAAGACCTACCCCCACCCATGTTTTATTTTGTAACTAGCTTTTACCCGTGACGTCGTTCACTTTAAGATTTAAAGAAATGGGGTTATCCAGTAAAATATTTACAGAAAATTTATTTTGTTTTCTACGTCATTACTTATTTTATGTTAAAATATGTCTATAAACAACATTTTAAGATTTGTTATATTCCGCTAATATAATGGGTGATTTTTTAGCTATTATCTTTTTGGCAGCACTGGTTTAAACAGCTGACGCACGTTTCGTGTTTTGTTTCACTGTCAAACATCTTCAGTTTGGTCTATAATTTAACCATGAATCGTCTTACAAACGAACAACGCTTGCAAATTATTGAATTTTATTATCAAATTGCGTGCTCTGTTAAGAAAATTCATCGCGCGCTTCTTGTGTTCAGCGACGAAGCTCATTTTTGGCTCAATGGGTAAGTTAATAAGCCGAATTGTCGATTTTGGAGTGAAGATCAGCCAGAAGCATTGCAAGAGCTATTTATGCATCGAGAAAAAGTCACAGTTTGGTGCGGTTTATGGGCTGGTGGCATCATTGGACCGTTTCAAGATGATGCGAATCGTAACGTAACTGTGAATGGTGAGCGCTACCGTGAGATGATATCCAACTTTTTTTTGCCCAAAATGCAAGAGCTTGTTGACTTGCACGACATGTGGTTTCAACAAGACGGTGCCACATGCCACACAGCACGCTTAACAATGGACTTATTGAGAGGCGAGTTCGGTGAACATTTTATTTCACGTTCGGGACCGGTCAATTGGCCGCCTAGATCGTGCGATTTAACGTCTTTAGACTATTTTTTGTGCGGCTACGTTAAAGCTCATGTCTATACACACATGCCCGCTTCAATTGACGCATTGGAAGAAAACATTGAAGCATTTATTCGTGAGATACCGGCCGAAATGTTGGAAACAGAATGCCAACATTGGACTAAGCGGATGGACCATTTGAGGCGCAATCACGGTCAACATTTGCATGAAATAATCTTCAAACATTTAATTATATGGACCGTACTATCGATTCAAATAAAGATTTCATGCATTTTTCTGAATTTTATGAGTTTTTTTTACAACTTTCCTATAGCTCCCCTACAAGAAATGGATGACCGAAACTAATACACACGCACTATTTTTGTTTGTTTTTATTGTTACAAGTGGCGTTGCCACTCGTGTGCGTTTGTATACCAAATTAGGAATATTTTGCAAAGCCCAAATTTTATTAATCTTTTCTTCTTATTTTTATATATACTTAATAATATGTTGAATATATCTGTTAATACGTTTCATAAATTTTAATAATTATAAGAATTTTGCTAAATTTGTATTAATTATTTAAAAAAAAAGTGGTGGAATTTTGGGAATTGCTGTTGTTAAAAACATTTTAGGAAGAAATGTTTGCTAGTGGCAACGCTAATTACTCCAGGAATGAAATGCGTATGTAAGAGTGAAACAACGAATGTATGTTAGACAGTTTCATTTTTGAATGGAATGTGTAAAATATGTAAAAAATTCAAGATTAATTTTAAAAGCGAAAGGAATTTTATGAAATTGTGACGTGCGCCCATTATATTATTTAAAATAAATATAAAAAAGAGTGAAATAAAAATTGACAGTGACAATAAAGAGTGATAAAAAATAATATTTGCCTTGACAGAAAGCAAGAATTTAGTGACAATAAAAATAACACAAATACCTATTAAAATATAAAAAAGTGACAATAAGATAGAAAATACCTATTAAGAAATTAAATTAAATAATAAAAGTATACTTTTTGTGATAAAAGATAACTATGAAAAAAAGACGTTTGCAAAATTGTCTATCATTGGAAAAAAAGACATTTGAGTCCAAAATTAAAATGTATAGAAGGTTAATAGAAAACGAAGATAGTGCACGAAGTGAAAGATCTAATATACAACCTGTTCCATCAATAAGCTAAAATTCTAATGGAGTGTAAAGTAGGCATAAAAAAAGCCCAAGAGTACCTCAGCCGCATGACAGGAGAGACTTCTGATCAAGGGCTTGATGAGACCGCCAGCATGCTCCCCTTGCGGACCACAACAGCAGTGCAAGAAATAGAGGAGAAGCTAGACTCCGATTACGCTCAGGCCATGGTAACAATCACAATATTTTATATATTTTACTTGCTCAAACAGTAATTCAACTTCTTTACAGAAGTCCTATATTCATAAAATTAAAGGTGTTTCTTTAGATGTTGGCAGTGTTATTAGTGCATCGTTTGCAGATGATTTGCTATATAAATATAATTGGGATGGAAGGTGGGGAAAACTTCCGTTGTCAAATCTCACGCTGCTAAATAAAATTGTAAGAGGTATGTACAGACATTAAATAATTTTAGTCTTTGAATATTTAACATTTCTGTCTTTTTTTTTACTTCATATTTTAGATGTTTTTCAGAACCTAGGAGCCGGGGAGTATGAAAAAAGTATAAGAAAAGCGGTTGAACGTGCCCACCATAGGGTAAAGCAACAAAAATACATAAAAGAAAAAGGGGTTAATAAATAAAATGACGACAATTTTTTTAATTTAAACTAAAATAATCAATCTAAAAGAGAAAAAAAATCAAAAAATAAGCGTGACCAATAAATTGGTAAAAGTTTAGCTTTATTTTTAACACTTTTTATTGACTGAACTTTATTTGTAAGAAGGTGCTTGTTTAATGTAATTAAGAAACTGTTGAATGATGTTTGATCCAGCAAACGTTTTCGAATGCAAACAAAACATAATTAATTTAAAAAATTTAGTTAAAAAAAAAAAATATTTATTTATTTAAGTTATTTTGGAAACCAAAAAAATATTGAATTTTATTTTAAATAAAGACAAAAATTTGTATGAGAATTGAATGAGATGTTTTATTTTAATAGTGTTTTATTAAAACTAAAAAATACGTCAACAGTGACGAATATATGAATCAGTACTGACTAGTCAGCTGTGGCCGGTATATGCGTCAGTACTGACCAGTCAGTACTGACCAGTCAGTACTGACTGGTCAGCTGTGTCCGTTATATGCATCAGTACTGACTAGTCAGCTGTGTCCGGTTTTTGAGCACTCAATAATCTTGAGCAACCTACATATAGTTGTCGATATGAAAAGCAATGAATGGGCGCCTAAATATATTCCAGCCAATGGACCATACGCATTCCGAAAAAGTACAAAAAGTACCAATTTTATCCATTTTTTACCCCTTAAAAAGTGCCGTATATTTTGTACTTTTTATACCAAATGCAACGAAGTACTAAAAGTACGAGCTTTGACTCATTTTATTCCCCCAGAAAGTACTCTGTACGTTAATTTAGGTTATGTTTTATATGAATACCAAATTTTTCGAAGAGATAAAAAGTAACAGTTTTATCCCAATTTTATCCATTAAAAAATACCGTATATTTTGATATCGACCATATGCAATCTGTATACCAAATTTATCCAAAAGAGAAAAAGTATCAAAAGTAAAACATTTTTCGTTTTAACCTCTTAAAATATACCCCACTTAAATCTGGACAATATCTCTAGCCAAATTTTTTGAAAATAAGAAAGTACCAAAACTAAAAGAGAAAAAGTGTTAAAAGTTGCCAAAAAAAGAAGCAACATTTCTTAAAAATATATATACAAGGTAGATCAAAAAAGACCTACCCCCACCCATGTTTTATTTTGTAACTAGCTTTTACCCGTGACGTCGTTCACTTTAAGATTTAAAGAAATGGGGTTATCCAGTAAAATATTTACAGAAAATTTATTTTGTTTTCTACGTCATTACTTATTTTATGTTAAAATATGTCTATAAACAACATTTTAAGATTTGTTATATTCCGCTAATATAATGGGTGATTTTTTAGCTATTATCTTTTTGGCAGCACTGGTTTAAACAGCTGACGCACGTTTCGTGTTTTGTTTCACTGTCAAACATCTTCAGTTTGTTCTATAATTTAACCATGAATCGTCTTACAAACGAACAACGCTTGCAAATTATTGAATTTTATTATCAAAATGCGTGCTCTGTTAAGAAAATTCATCGCGCGCTTCTTGTGTTCAGCGACGAAGCTCATTTTTGGCTCAATGGGTAAGTTAATAAGCCGAATTGTCGATTTTGGAGTGAAGATCAGCCAGAAGCATTGCAAGAGCTATTTATGCATCGAGAAAAAGTCACAGTTTGGTGCGGTTTATGGGCTGGTGGCATCATTGGACCGTTCCAAGATGATGCGAATCGTAACGTAACTGTGAATGGTGAGCGCTACCGTGAGATGATATCCAACTTTTTTTTGCCCAAAATGCAAGAGCTTGTTGACTTGCACGACATGTGGTTTCAACAAGACGGTGCCACATGCCACACAGCACGCTTAACAATGGACTTATTGAGAGGCGAGTTCGGTGAACATTTTATTTCACGTTCGGGACCGGTCAATTGGCCGCCTAGATCGTGCGATTTAACGTCTTTAGACTATTTTTTGTGCGGCTACGTTAAAGCTCATGTCTATACACACATGCCCGCTTCAATTGACGCATTGGAAGAAAACATTGAAGCATTTATTCGTGAGATACCGGCCGAAATGTTGGAAACAGAATGCCAACATTGGACTAAGCGGATGGACCATTTGAGGCGCAATCACGGTCAACATTTGCATGAAATAATCTTCAAACATTTAATTATATGGACCGTACTATCGATTCAAATAAAGATTTCATGCATTTTTCTGAATTTTATGAGTTTTTTTTACAACTTTCCTATAGCTCCCCTACAAGAAATGGATGACCGAAACTAATACACACGCACTATTTTTGTTTGTTTTTATTGTTACAAGTGGCGTTGCCACTCGTGTGTGTTTGTATACCAAATTAGGAATATTTTGCAAAGCCCAAATTTTATTAATCTTTTCTTCTTATTTTTATATATACTTAATAATATGTTGAATATATCTGTTAATACGTTTCATAAATTTTAATAATTATAAGAATTTAGCTAAATTTGTATTAATTATTTAAAAAAAAAGTGGTGGAATTTTGGGAATTGCTGTTGTTAAAAACATTTTAGGAAGAAATGTTTGCTAGTGGCAACGCTAATTACTCCAGGAATGAAATGCGTATGTAAGAGTGAAACAACGAATGTATGTTAGACAGTTTCATTTTTGAATGGAATGTGTAAAATATGTAAAAAATTCAAGATTAATTTTAAAAGCGAAAGGAATTTTATGAAATTGTGACGTGCGCCCATTATATTATTTAAAATAAATATAAAAAAGAGTGAAATAAAAATTGACAGTGACAATAAAGAGTGATAAAAAATAATATTTGCCTTGACAGAAAGCAAGAATTGAGTGACAATAAAAATAACACAAATACCTATTAAAATATAAAAAAGTGACAATAAGATAGAAAATACCTATTAAGAAATTAAATTAAATAATAAAAGTATACTTTTTGTGATAAAAGATAACTATGAAAAAAAGACGTTTGCAAAATTGTCTATCATTGGAAAAAAGACATTTGAGTCCAAAATTAAAATGTATAGAAGGTTAATAGAAAACGAAGATAGTGCACGAAGTGAAAGATCTAATATACAACCTGTTCCATCAATAAGCTAAAATTCTAATGGAGTGTAAAGTAGGCATAAAAAAAGCCCAAGAGTACCTCAGCCGCATGACAGGAGAGACTTCTGATCAAGGGCTTGATGAGACCGCCAGCATGCTCCCCTTGCGGACCACAACAGCAGTGCAAGAAATAGAGGAGAAGCTAGACTCCGATTACGCTCAGGCCATGGTAACAATCACAATATTTTATATATTTTACTTGCTCAAACAGTAATTCAACTTCTTTACAGAAGTCCTATATTCATAAAATTAAAGGTGTTTCTTTAGATGTTGGCAGTGTTATTAGTGCATCGTTTGCAGATGATTTGCTATATAAATATAATTGGGATGGAAGGTGGGGAAAACTTCCGTTGTCAAATCTCACGCTGCTAAATAAAATTGTAAGAGGCATGTACAGACATTAAATAATTTTAGTCTTTGAATATTTAACATTTCTGTCTTTTTTTTTACTTCATATTTTAGATGTTTTTCAGAACCTAGGAGCCGGGGAGTATGAAAAAAGTATAAGAAAAGCGGTTGAACATGCCCACCATAGGGTAAAGCAACAAAAATACATAAAAGAAAAAGGGGTTAATAAATAAAATGACGACAATTTTTTTAATTTAAACTAAAATAATCAATCTAAAAGAGAAAAAAAATCAAAAAATAAGCGTGACCAATAAATTGGTAAAAGTTTAGCTTTATTTTTAACACTTTTTATTGACTGAACTTTATTTGTAAGAAGGTGCTTGTTTAATGTAATTAAGAAACTGTTGAATGATGTTTGATCCAGCAAACGTTTTCGAATGCAAACAAAACATAATTAATTTAAAAAATTTAGTTAAAAAAAAAAAAATATTTATTTATTTAAGTTATTTTGGAAACCAAAAAAATATTGAATTTTATTTTAAATAAAGACAAAAATTTGTATGAGAATTGAATGAGATGTTTTATTTTAATAGTGTTTTATTAAAACTAAAAAATACGTCAACAGTGACGAATATATGAATCAGTACTGACTAGTCAGCTGTGGCAGGTATATGCGTCAGTACTGACCAGTCAGTACTGACTGGTCAGCTGTGTCCGGTATATGCATCAGTACTGACTAGTCAGCTGTGTCCGGTTTTTGAGCACTCAATAATCTTGAGCAACCTACATATAGTTGTCGATATGAAAAGCAATGAATGGGCGCCTAAATATATTCCAGCCAATGGACCATACGCATTCCGAAAAAGTACAAAAAGTACCAATTTGATCCATTTTTTACCCCTTAAAAAGTGCCGTATATTTTGTACTTTTTATACCAAATGCAACGAAGTACTAAAAGTACGAGCTTTGACTCATTTTATTCCCCCAGAAAGTACTCTGTACGTTAATTTAGGTTATGTTTTATATGAATACCAAATTTTTCGAAGAGATAAAAAGTAACAGTTTTATCCCAATTTTATCCATTAAAAAATACCGTATATTTTGATCTCGACCATATGCAATCTGTATACCAAATTTATCCAAAAGAGAAAAAGTATCAAAAGTAAAACATTTTTCGTTTTAACCTCTTAAAATATACCCCACTTAAATCTGGACAATATCTCTAGCCAAATTTTTTGAAAATAAGAAAGTACCAAAACTAAAAGAGAAAAAGTGTTAAAAGTTGCCAAAAAAAGAAGCAACATTTCTTAAAAATATATATACAAGGTAGATCAAAAAAGACCTACCCCCACCCATGTTTTATTTTGTAACTAGCTTTTATCCGTGACGTCGTTCACTTTAAGATTTAAAGAAATGGGGTTATCCAGTAAAATATTTACAGAAAATTTTATTTGTTTTCTACGTCATTACTTATTTTATGTTAAAATATGTCTATAAACAACATTTTAAGATTTGTTATATTCCGCTAATATAATGGGTGATTTTTTAGCTATTATCTTTTTGGCAGCACTGGTTTAAACAGCTGACGCACGTTTCGTGTTTTGTTTCACTGTCAAACATCTTCAGTTGGGTCTATAATTTAACCATGAATCGTCTTACAAACGAACAACGCTTGCAAATTATTGAATTTTATTATCAAAATGCGTGCTCTGTTAAGAAAATTCATCGCGCGCTTCTTGTGTTCAGCGACGAAGCTCATTTTTGGCTCAATGGGTAAGTTAATAAGCCGAATTGTCGATTTTGGAGTGAAGATCAGCCAGAAGCATTGCAAGAGCTATTTATGCATCGAGAAAAAGTCACAGTTTGGTGCGGTTTATGGGCTGGTGGCATCATTGGACCGTTCCAAGATGATGCGAATCGTAACGTAACTGTGAATGGTGAGCGCTACCGTGAGATGATATCCAACTTTTTTTTGCCCAAAATGCAAGAGTTTGTTGACCTGCACGACATGTGGTTTCAACAAGACGGTGCCACATGCCACACAGAACGCTTAACAATGGACTTATTGAGAGGCGAGTTCGGTGAACATTTTATTTCACGTTCGGGACCGGTCAATTGGCCGCCTAGATCGTGCGATTTAACGTCTTTAGACTATTTTTTGTGCGGCTACGTTAAAGCTCATGTCTATACACACATGCCCGCTTCAATTGACGCATTGGAAGAAAACATTGAAGCATTTATTCGTGAGATACCGGCCGAAATGTTGGAAACAGAATGCCAACATTGGACTAAGCGGATGGACCATTTGAGGCGCAATCACGGTCAACATTTGCATGAAATAATCTTCAAACATTTAATTATATGGACCGTACTATCGATTCAAATAAAGATTTCATGCATTTTTCTGAATTTTATGAGTTTTTTTTACATCTTTCCTATAGCTCCCCTACAAGAAATGGATGACCGAAACTAATACACACGCACTATTTTTGTTTGTTTTTATTGTTACAAGTGGCGTTGCCACTCGTGTGCGTTTGTATACCAAATTAGGAATATTTTGCAAAGCCCAAATTTTATTAATCTTTTCTTCTTATTTTTATATATACTTAATAATATGTTGAATATATCTGTTAATAAGTTTCATAAATTTTAATAATTATAAGAATTTAGCTAAATTTGTATTAATTATTTAAAAAAAAAGTGGTGGAATTTTGGGAATTGCTGTTGTTAAAAACATTTTAGGAAGAAATGTTTGCTAGTGGCAACGCTAATTACTCCAGGAATGAAATGCGTATGTAAGAGTGAAACAACGAATGTATGTTAGACAGTTTCATTTTTGAATGGAATGTGTAAAATATGTAAAAAATTCAAGATTAATTTTAAAAGCGAAAGGAATTTTATGAAATTGTGACGTGCGCCCATTATATTATTTAAAATAAATATAAAAAAGAGTGAAATAAAAATTGACAGTGACAATAAAGAGTGATAAAAAATAATATTTGCCTTGACAGAAAGCAAGAATTGAGTGACAATAAAAATAACACAAATACCTATTAAAATATAAAAAAGTGACAATAAGATAGAAAATACCTATTAAGAAATTAAATTAAATAATAAAAGTATACTTTTTGTGATAAAAGATAACTATGAAAAAAAGACGTTTGCAAAATTGTCTATCATTGGAAAAAAAGACATTTGAGTCCAAAATTAAAATGTATAGAAGGTTAATAGAAAACGAAGATAGTGCACGAAGTGAAAGATCTAATATACAACCTGTTCCATCAATAAGCTAAAATTCTAATGGAGTGTAAAGTAGGCATAAAAAAAGCCCAAGAGTACCTCAGCCGCATGACAGGAGAGACTTCTGATCAAGGGCTTGATGAGACCGCCAGCATGCTCCCCTTGCGGACCACAACAGCAGTGCAAGAAATAGAGGAGAAGCTAGACTCCGATTACGCTCAGGCCATGGTAACAATCACAATATTTTATATATTTTACTTGCTCAAACAGTAATTCAACTTCTTTACAGAAGTCCTATATTCATAAAATTAAAGGTGTTTCTTTAGATGTTGGCAGTGTTATTAGTGCATCGTTTGCAGATGATTTGCTATATAAATATAATTGGGATGGAAGGTGGGGAAAACTTCCGTTGTCAAATCTCACGCTGCTAAATAAAATTGTAAGAGGTATGTACAGACATTAAATAATTTTAGTCTTTGAATATTTAACATTTCTGTCTTTTTTTTTACTTCATATTTTAGATGTTTTTCAGAACCTAGGAGCCGGGGAGTATGAAAAAAGTATAAGAAAAGCGGTTGAACGTGCCCACCATAGGGTAAAGCAACAAAAATACATAAAAGAAAAAGGGGTTAATAAATAAAATGACGACAATTTTTTTAATTTAAACTAAAATAATCAATCTAAAAGAGAAAAAAAATCAAAAAATAAGCGTGACCAATAAATTGGTAAAAGTTTAGCTTTATTTTTAACACTTTTTATTGACTGAACTTTATTTGTAAGAAGGTGCTTGTTTAATGTAATTAAGAAACTGTTGAATGATGTTTGATCCAGCAAACGTTTTCGAATGCAAACAAAACATAATTAATTTAAAAAATTTAGTTAAAAAAAAAAAATATTTATTTATTTAAGTTATTTTGGAAACCAAAAAAATATTGAATTTTATTTTAAATAAAGACAAAAATTTGTATGAGAATTGAATGAGATGTTTTATTTTAATAGTGTTTTATTAAAACTAAAAAATACGTCAACAGTGACGAATATATGAATCAGTACTGACTAGTCAGCTGTGGCCGGTATATGCGTCAGTACTGACCAGTGCTGTTTGAGCACTCAATAATCTTGAGCAACCTACATATAGTTGTCGTATGAAAAGCAATGAATGGGCGCCTAAATATATTCCAGCCAATGGACCATACGCATTCCGAAAAAGTACAAAAAGTACCAATTTGATCCATTTTTTACCCCTTAAAAAGTGCCGTATATTTTGTACTTTTTATACCAAATGCAACGAAGTACTAAAAGTACGAGCTTTGACTCATTTTATTCCCCCAGAAAGTACTCTGTACGTTAATTTAGGTTATGTTTTATATGAATACCAAATTTTTCGAAGAGATAAAAAGTAACAGTTTTATCCCAATTTTATCCATTAAAAAATACCGTATATTTTGATCTCGACCATATGCAATCTGTATACCAAATTTATCCAAAAGAGAAAAAGTATCAAAAGTAAAACATTTTTCGTTTTAACCTCTTAAAATATACCCCACTTTAATCTGGACAATATCTCTAGCCAAATTTTTTGAAAATAAGAAAGTACCAAAACTAAAAGAGAAAAAGTGTTAAAAGTTGCCAAAAAAAGAAGCAACATTTCTTAAAAATATATATACAAGGTAGATCAAAAAAGACCTACCCCCACCCATGTTTTATTTTGTAACTAGCTTTTACCCGTGACGTCGTTCACTTTAAGATTTAAAGAAATGGGGTTATCCAGTAAAATATTTACAGAAAATTTATTTTGTTTTCTACGTCATTACTTATTTTATGTTAAAATATGTCTATAAACAACATTTTAAGATTTGTTATATTCCGCTAATATAATGGGTGATTTTTTAGCTATTATCTTTTTGGCAGCACTGGTTTAAACAGCTGACGCACGTTTCGTGTTTTGTTTCACTGTCAAACATCTTCAGTTTGGTCTATAATTTAACCATGAATCGTCTTACAAACGAACAACGCTTGCAAATTATTGAATTTTATTATCAAAATGCGTGCTCTGTTAAGAAAATTCATCGCGCGCTTCTTGTGTTCAGCGACGAAGCTCATTTTTGGCTCAATGGGTAAGTTAATAAGCCGAATTGTCGATTTTGGAGTGAAGATCAGCCAGAAGCATTGCAAGAGCTATTTATGCATCGAGAAAAAGTCACAGTTTGGTGCGGTTTATGGGCTGGTGGCATCATTGGACCGTTCCAAGATGATGCGAATCGTAACGTAACTGTGAATGGTGAGCGCTACCGTGAGATGATATCCAACTTTTTTTTGCCCAAAATGCAAGAGCTTGTTGACTTGCACGACATGTGGTTTCAACAAGACGGTGCCACATGCCACACAGCACGCTTAACAATGGACTTATTGAGAGGCGAGTTCGGTGAACATTTTATTTCACGTTCGGGACCGGTCAATTGGCCGCCTAGATCGTGCGATTTAACGTCTTTAGACTATTTTTTGTGCGGCTACGTTAAAGCTCATGTCTATACACACATGCCCGCTTCAATTGACGCATTGGAAGAAAACATTGAAGCATTTATTCGTGAGATACCGGCCGAAATGTTGGAAACAGAATGCCAACATTGGACTAAGCGGATGGACCATTTGAGGCGCAATCACGGTCAACATTTGCATGAAATAATCTTCAAACATTTAATTATATGGACCGTACTATCGATTCAAATAAAGATTTCATGCATTTTTCTGAATTTTATGAGTTTTTTTTACAACTTTCCTATAGCTCCCCTACAAGAAATGGATGACCGAAACTAATACACACGCACTATTTTTGTTTGTTTTTATTGTTACAAGTGGCGTTGCCACTCGTGTGCGTTTGTATACCAAATAAGGAATATTTTGCAAAGCCCAAATTTTATTAATCTTTTCTTCTTATTTTTATATATACTTAATAATATGTTGAATATATCTGTTAATACGTTTCATAAATTTTAATAATTATAAGAATTTAGCTAAATTTGTATTAATTATTAAAAAAAAAAGGGGTGGAATTTTGGGAATTGCTGTTGTTAAAAACATTTTAGGAAGAAATGTTTGCTAGTGGCAACGCTAATTACTCCAGGAATGAAATGCGTATGTAAGAGTGAAACAACGAATGTATGTTAGACAGTTTCATTTTTGAATGGAATGTGTAAAATATGTAAAAAATTCAAGATTAATTTAAAAAGCGAAAGGAATTTTATGAAATTGTGACGTGCGCCCATTATATTATTTAAAATAAATATAAAAAAGAGTGAAATAAAAATTGACAGTGACAATAAAGAGTGATAAAAAATAATATTTGCCTTGACAGAAAGCAAGAATTGAGTGACAATAAAAATAACACAAATACCTATTAAAATATAAAAAAGTGACAATAAGATAGAAAATACCTATTAAGAAATTAAATTAAATAATAAAAGTATACTTTTTGTGATAAAAGATAACTATGAAAAAAAGACGTTTGCAAAATTGTCTATCATTGGAAAAAAAGACATTTGAGTCCAAAATTAAAATGTATAGAAGGTTAATAGAAAACGAAGATAGTGCACGAAGTGAAAGATCTAATATACAACCTGTTCCATCAATAAGCTAAAATTCTAATGGAGTGTAAAGTAGGCATAAAAAAGCCCAAGAGTACCTCAGCCGCATGACAGGAGAGACTTCTGATCAAGGGCTTGATGAGACCGCCAGCATGCTCCCCTTGCGGACCACAACAGCAGTGCAAGAAATAGAGGAGAAGCTAGACTCCGATTACGCTCAGGCCATGGTAACCATCACAATATTTTATATATTTTACTTGCTCAAACAGTAATTCAACTTCTTTACAGAAGTCCTATATTCATAAAATTAAAGGTGTTTCTTTAGATGTTGGCAGTGTTATTAGTGCATCGTTTGCAGATGATTTGCTATATAAATATAATTGGGATGGAAGGTG
The DNA here is from genome assembly GCA_930367215.1 of Pollenia angustigena. Lineage (NCBI taxonomy): Eukaryota > Metazoa > Arthropoda > Insecta > Diptera > Polleniidae > Pollenia > Pollenia angustigena. The sequence goes on from OV884058.1 coordinate 129,303,429, forward strand.
GGGAAAACTTCCGTTGTCAAATCTCACGCTGCTAAATAAAATTGTAAGAGGTATGTACAGACATTAAATAATTTTAGTCTTTGAATATTTAACATTTCTGTCTTTTTTTTTACTTCATATTTTAGATGTTTTTCAGAACCTAGGAGCCGGGGAGTATGAAAAAAGTATAAGAAAAGCGGTTGAACATGCCCACCATAGGGTAAAGCAACAAAAAGGGTTAATAAATAAAATGACGACAATTTTTTTAATTTAAACTAAAATAATCAATCTAAAAGAGAAAAAAAATCAAAAAATAAGCGTGACCAATAAATTGGTAAAAGTTTAGCTTTATTTTTAACACTTTTTATTGACTGAACTTTATTTGTAAGAAGGTGCTTGTTTAATGTAATTAAGAAACTGTTGAATGATGTTTGATCCAGCAAACGTTTTCGAATGCAAACAAAACATAATTAATTTAAAAAATTTAGTTAAAAAAAAAAAAATATTTATTTATTTAAGTTATTTTGGAAACCAAAAAAATATTGAATTTTATTTTAAATAAAGACAAAAATTTGTATGAGAATTGAATGAGATGTTTTATTTTAATAGTGTTTTATTAAAACTAAAAAATACGTCAACAGTGACGAATATATGAATCAGTACTGACTAGTCAGCTGTGACAGGTATATGCGTCAGTACTGACCAGTCAGTACTGACTGGTCAGCTGTGTCCGGTATATGCATCAGTACTGACTAGTCAGCTGTGTCCGGTTTTTGAGCACTCAATAATCTTGAGCAACCTACATATAGTTGTCGATATGAAAAGCAATGAATGGGCGCCTAAATATATTCCAGCCAATGGACCATACGCATTCCGAAAAAGTACAAAAAGTACCAATTTGATCCATTTTTTACCCCTTAAAAAGTGCCGTATATTTTGTACTTTTTATACCAAATGCAACGAAGTACTAAAAGTACGAGCTTTGACTCATTTTATTCCCCCAGAAAGTACTCTGTACGTTAATTTAGGTTATGTTTTATATGAATACCAAATTTTTCGAAGAGATAAAAAGTAACAGTTTTATCCCAATTTTATCCATTAAAAAATATTTTGATCTCGACCATATGCAATCTGTATACCAAATTTATCCAAAAGAGAAAAAGTATCAAAAGTAAAACATTTTTCGTTTTAACCTCTTAAAATATACCCCACTTAAATCTGGACAATATCTCTAGCCAAATTTTTTGAAAATAAGAAAGTACCAAAACTAAAAGAGAAAAAGTGTTAAAAGTTGCCAAAAAAAGAAGCAACATTTCTTAAAAATATATATACAAGGTAGATCAAAAAAGACCTACCCCCACCCATGTTTTATTTTGTAACTAGCTTTTACCCGTGACGTCGTTCACTTTAAGATTTAAAGAAATGGGGTTATCCAGTAAAATATTTACAGAAAATTTAATTTGTTTTCTACGTCATTACTTATTTTATGTTAAAATATGTCTATAAACAACATTTTAAGATTTGTTATATTCCGCTAATATAATGGGTGATTTTTTAGCTATTATCTTTTTGGCAGCACTGGTTTAAACAGCTGACGCACGTTTCGTGTTTTGTTTCACTGTCAAACATCTTCAGTTGGGTCTATAATTTAACCATGAATCGTCTTACAAACGAACAACGCTTGCAAATTATTGAATTTTATTATCAAAATGCGTGCTCTGTTAAGAAAATTCATCGCGCGCTTCTTGTGTTCAGCGACGAAGCTCATTTTTGGCTCAATGGGTAAGTTAATAAGCCGAATTGTCGATTTTGGAGTGAAGATCAGCCAGAAGCATTGCAAGAGCTATTTATGCATCGAGAAAAAGTCACAGTTTGGTGCGGTTTATGGGCTGGTGGCATCATTGGACCGTTCCAAGATGATGCGAATCGTAACGTAACTGTGAATGGTGAGCGCTACCGTGAGATGATATCCAACTTTTTTTTGCCCAAAATGCAAGTGTTTGTTGACCTGCACGACATGTGGTTTCAACAAGACGGTGCCACATGCCACACAGAACGCTTAACAATGGACTTATTGAGAGGCGAGTTCGGTGAACATTTTATTTCACGTTCGGGACCGGTCAATTGGCCGCCTAGATCGTGCGATTTAACGTCTTTAGACTATTTTTTGTGCGGCTACGTTAAAGCTCATGTCTATACACACATGCCCGCTTCAATTGACGCATTGAAAGAAAACATTGAAGCATTTATTCGTGAGATACCGGCCGAAATGTTGGAAACAGAATGCCAACATTGGACTAAGCGGATGGACCATTTGAGGCGCAATCACGGTCAACATTTGCATGAAATAATCTTCAAACATTTAATTATATGGACCGTACTATCGATTCAAATAAAGATTTCATGCATTTTTCTGAATTTTATGAGTTTTTTTTACAACTTTCCTATAGCTCCCCTACAAGAAATGGATGACCGAAACTAATACACACGCACTATTTTTGTTTGTTTTTATTGTTACAAGTGGCGTTGCCACTCGTGTGCGTTTGTATACCAAATTAGGAATATTTTGCAAAGCCCAAATTTTATTAATCTTTTCTTCTTATTTTTATATATACTTAATAATATGTTGAATATATCTGTTAATAAGTTTCATAAATTTTAATAATTATAAGAATTTAGCTAAATTTGTATTAATTATTTAAAAAAAAAGTGGTGGAATTTTGGGAATTGCTGTTGTTAAAAACATTTTTGGAAGAAATGTTTGCTAGTGGCAACGCTAATTACTCCAGGAATGAAATGCGTATGTAAGAGTGAAACAACGAATGTATGTTAGACAGTTTCATTTTTGAATGGAATGTGTAAAATATGTAAAAAATTCAAGATTAATTTTAAAAGCGAAAGGAATTTTATGAAATTGTGACGTGCGCCCATTATATTATTTAAAATAAATATAAAAAAAGTGAAATAAAAATTGACAGTGACAATAAAGAGTGATAAAAAATAATATTTGCCTTGACAGAAAGCAAGAATTGAGTGACAATAAAAATAACACAAATACCTATTAAAATATAAAAAAGTGACAATAAGATAGAAAATACCTATTAAGAAATTAAATTAAATAATAAAAGTATACTTTTTGTGATAAAAGATAACTATGAAAAAAAGACGTTTGCAAAATTGTCTATCATTGGAAAAAAAGACATTTGAGTCCAAAATTAAAATGTATAGAAGGTTAATAGAAAACGAAGATAGTGCACGAAGTGAAAGATCTAATATACAACCTGTTCCATCAATAAGCTAAAATTCTAATGGAGTGTAAAGTAGGCATAAAAAAATCCCAAGAGTACCTCAGCCGCATGACAGGAGAGACTTCTGATCAAGGGCTTGATGAGACCGCCAGCATGCTCCCCTTGCGGACCACAACAGCAGTGCAAGAAATAGAGGAGAAGCTAGACTCCGATTACGCTCAGGCCATGGTAACAATCACAATATTTTATATATTTTACTTGCTCAAACAGTAATTCAACTTCTTTACAGAAGTCCTATATTCATAAAATTAAAGGTGTTTCTTTAGATGTTGGCAGTGTTATTAGTGCATCGTTTGCAGATGATTTGCTATATAAATATAATTGGGATGGAAGGTGGGGAAAACTTCCGTTGTCAAATCTCACGCTGCTAAATAAAATTGTAAGAGGTATGTACAGACATTAAATAATTTTAGTCTTTGAATATTTAACATTTCTGTCTTTTTTTTACTTCATATTTTAGATGTTTTTCAGAACCTAGGAGCCGGGGAGTATGAAAAAAGTATAAGAAAAGCGGTTGAACGTGCCCACCATAGGGTAAAGCAACAAAAATAAACTAAAATAATCAATCTAAAAGAGAAAAAAAATCAAAAAATAAGCGTGACCAATAAATTGGTAAAAGTTTAGCTTTATTTTTAACACTTTTTATTGACTGAACTTTATTTGTAAGAAGGTGCTTGTTTAATGTAATTAAGAAACTGTTGAATGATGTTTGATCCAGCAAACGTTTTCGAATGCAAACAAAACATAATTAATTTAAAAAATTTAGTTAAAAAAAAAAAATATTTATTTATTTAAGTTATTTTGGAAACCAAAAAAATATTGAATTTTATTTTAAATAAAGACAAAAATTTGTATGAGAATTGAATGAGATGTTTTATTAAAACTAAAAAATACGTCAACAGTGACGAATATATGAATCAGTACTGACTAGTCAGCTGTGGCCGGTATATGCGTCAGTACTGACCAGTCAGTACTGACTGGTCAGCTGTGTCCGTTATATGCATCAGTACTGACTAGTCAGCTGTGTCCGGTTTTTGAGCATTCAATAATCTTGAGCAACCTACATATAGTTGTCGATATGAAAAGCAATGAATGGGCGCCTAAATATATTCCAGCCAATGGACCATACGCATTCCGAAAAAGTACAAAAAGTACCAATTTGATCCATTTTTTACCCCTTAAAAAGTGCCGTATATTTTGTACTTTTTATACCAAATGCAACGAAGTACTAAAAGTACGAGCTTTGACTCATTTTATTCCCCCAGAAAGTACTCTGTACGTTAATTTAGGTTATGTTTTATATGAATACCAAATTTTTCGAAGAGATAAAAAGTAACAGTTTTATCCCAATTTTATCCATTAAAAAATACCGTATATTTTGATCTCGACCATATGCAATCTGTATACCAAATTTATCCAAAAGAGAAAAAGTATCAAAAGTAAAACATTTTTCGTTTTAACCTCTTAAAATATACCCCACTTAAATCTGGACAATATCTCTAGCCAAATTTTTTGAAAATAAGAAAGTACCAAAACTAAAAGAGAAAAAGTGTTAAAAGTTGCCAAAAAAAGAAGCAACATTTCTTAAAAATATATATACAAGGTAGATCAAAAAAGACCTACCCCCACCCATGTTTTATTTTGTAACTAGCTTTTACCCGTGACGTCGTTCACTTTAAGATTTAAAGAAATGGGGTTATCCAGTAAAATATTTACAGAAAATTTATTTTGTTTTCTACGTCATTACTTATTTTATGTTAAAATATGTCTATAAACAACATTTTAAGATTTGTTATATTCCGCTAATATAATGGGTGATTTTTTAGCTATTATCTTTTTGGCAGCACTGGTTTAAACAGCTGACGCACGTTTCGTGTTTTGTTTCACTGTCAAACATCTTCAGTTTGGTCTATAATTTAACCATGAATCGTCTTACAAACGAACAACGCTTGCAAATTATTGAATTTTATTATCAAAATGCGTGCTCTGTTAAGAAAATTCATCGCGCGCTTCTTGTGTTCAGCGACGAAGCTCATTTTTGGCTCAATGGGTAAGTTAATAAGCCGAATTGTCGATTTTGGAGTGAAGATCAGCCAGAAGCATTGCAAGAGCTATTTATGCATCGAGAAAAAGTCACAGTTTGGTGCGGTTTATGGGCTGGTGGCATCATTGGACCGTTCCAAGATGATGCGAATCGTAACGTAACTGTGAATGGTGAGTGCTACCGTGAGATGATATCCAACTTTTTTTTGCCCAAAATGCAAGAGCTTGTTGACTTGCACGACATGTGGTTTCAACAAGACGGTGCCACATGCCACACAGCACGCTTAACAATGGACTTATTGAGAGGCGAGTTCGGTGAACATTTTATTTCACGTTCGGGACCGGTCAATTGGCCGCCTAGATCGTGCGATTTAACGTCTTTAGACTATTTTTTGTGCGGCTACGTTAAAGCTCATGTCTATACACACATGCCCGCTTCAATTGACGCATTGGAAGAAAACATTGAAGCATTTATTCGTGAGATACCGGCCGAAATGTTGGAAACAGAATGCCAACATTGGACTAAGCGGATGGACCATTTGAGGCGCAATCACGGTCAACATTTGCATGAAATAATCTTCAAACATTTAATTATATGGACCGTACTATCGATTCAAATAAAGATTTCATGCATTTTTCTGAATTTTATGAGTTTTTTTTACAACTTTCCTATAGCTCCCCTACAAGAAATGGATGACCGAAACTAATACACACGCACTATTTTTGTTTGTTTTTATTGTTACAAGTGGCGTTGCCACTCGTGTGCGTTTGTATACCAAATTAGGAATATTTTGCAAAGCCCAAATTTTATTAATCTTTTCTTCTTATTTTTATATATACTTAATAATATGTTGAATATATCTGTTAATACGTTTCATAAATTTTAATAATTATAAGAATTTAGCTAAATTTGTATTAATTATTTAAAAAAAAGTGGTGGAATTTTGGGAATTGCTGTTGTTAAAAACATTTTAGGAAGAAATGTTTGCTAGTGGCAACGCTAATTACTCCAGGAATGAAATGCGTATGTAAGAGTGAAACAACGAATGTATGTTAGACAGTTTCATTTTTGAATGGAATGTGTAAAATATGTAAAAAATTCAAGATTAATTTTAAAAGCGAAAGGAATTTTATGAAATTGTGACGTGCGCCCATTATATTATTTAAAATAAATATAATAAAAGTGAAATAAAAATTGACAGTGACAATAAAGAGTGATAAAAAATAATATTTGCCTTGACAGAAAGCAAGAATTGAGTGACGATAAAAATAACACAAATACCTATTAAAATATAAAAAAGTGACAATAAGATAGAAAATACCTATTAAGAAATTAAATTAAATAATAAAAGTATACTTTTTGTGATAAAAGATAACTATGAAAAAAAGACGTTTGCAAAATTGTCTATCATTGGAAAAAAAGACATTTGAGTCCAAAATTAAAATGTATAGAAGGTTAATAGAAAACGAAGATAGTGCACGAAGTGAAAGATCTAATATACAACCTGTTCCATCAATAAGCTAAAATTCTAATGGAGTGTAAAGTAGGCATAAAAAAAGCCCAAGAGTACCTCAGCCGCATGACAGGAGAGACTTCTGATCAAGGGCTTGATGAGACCGCCAGCATGCTCCCCTTGCGGACCACAACAGCAGTGCAAGAAATAGTGGAGAAGCTAGACTCCGATTACGCTCAGGCCATGGTAACAATCACAATATTTTATATATTTTACTTGCTCAAACAGTAATTCAACTTCTTTACAGAAGTCCTATATTCATAAAATTAAAGGTGTTTCTTTAGATGTTGGCAGTGTTATTAGTGCATCGTTTGCAGATGATTTGCTATATAAATATAATTGGGATGGAAGGTGGGGAAAACTTCCGTTGTCAAATCTCACGCTGCTAAATAAAATTGTAAGAGGTATGTACAGACATTAAATAATTTTAGTCTTTGAATATTTAACATTTCTGTCTTTTTTTTTACTTCATATTTTAGATGTTTTTCAGAACCTAGGAGCCGGGGAGTATGAAAAAAGTATAAGAAAAGCGGTTGAACGTGCCCACCATAGGGTAAAGCAACAAAAATACATAAAAGAAAAAGGGGTTAATAAATAAAATGACGACAATTTTTTTAATTTAAACTAAAATAATCAATCTAAAAGAGAAAAAAAATCAAAAAATAAGCGTGACCAATAAATTGGTAAAAGTTTAGCTTTATTTTTAACACTTTTTATTGACTGAACTTTATTTGTAAGAAGGTGCTTGTTTAATGTAATTAAGAAACTGTTGAATGATGTTTGATCCAGCAAACGTTTTCGAATGCAAACAAAACATAATTAATTTAAAAAATTTAGTTAAAAAAAAAAAATATTTATTTATTTAAGTTATTTTGGAAACCAAAAAAATATTGAATTTTATTTTAAATAAAGACAAAAATTTGTATGAGAATTGAATGAGATGTTTTATTTTAATAGTGTTTTATTAAAACTAAAAAATACGTCAACAGTGACGAATATATGAATCAGTACTGACTAGTCAGCTGTGGCCGGTATATGCGTCAGTACTGACCAGTCAGTACTGACTGGTCAGCTGTGTCCGTTATATGCATCAGTACTGACTAGTCAGCTGTGTCCGGTTTTTCAGCACTCAATAATCTTGAGCAACCTACATATAGTTGTCGATATGAAAAGCAATGAATGGGCGCCTAAATATATTCCAGCCAATGGACCATACGCATTCCGAAAAAGTACAAAAAGTACCAATTTGATCCATTTTTTACCCCTTAAAAAGTGCCGTATATTTTGTACTTTTTATACCAAATGCAACGAAGTACTAAAAGTACGAGCTTTGACTCATTTTATTCCCCCAGAAAGTACTCTGTACGTTAATTTAGGTTATGTTTTATATGAATACCAAATTTTTCGAAGAGATAAAAAGTAACAGTTTTATCCCAATTTTATCCATTAAAAAATACCGTATATTTTGATCTCGACCATATGCAATCTGTATACCAAATTTATCCAAAAGAGAAAAAGTATCAAAAGTAAAACATTTTTCGTTTTAACCTCTTAAAATATACCCCACTTAAATCTGGACAATATCTCTAGCCAAATTTTTTGAAAATAAGAAAGTACCAAAACTAAAAGAGAAAAAGTGTTAAAAGTTGCCAAAAAAAGAAGCAACATTTCTTAAAAATATATATACAAGGTAGATCAAAAAAGACCTACCCCCACCCATGTTTTATTTTGTAACTAGCTTTTACCCGTGACGTCGTTCACTTTAAGATTTAAAGAAATGGGGTTATCCAGTAAAATATTTACAGAAAATTTATTTTGTTTTCTACGTCATTACTTATTTTATGTTAAAATATGTCTATAAACAACATTTTAAGATTTGTTATATTCCGCTAATATAATGGGTGATTTTTTAGCTATTATCTTTTTGGCAGCACTGGTTTAAACAGCTGACGCACGTTTCGTGTTTTGTTTCACTGTGAAACATCTTCAGTTTGGTCTATAATTTAACCATGAATCGTCTTACAAACGAACAACGCTTGCAAATTATTGAATTTTATTATCAAAATGCGTGCTCTGTTAAGAAAATTCATCGCGCGCTTCTTGTGTTCAGCGACGAAGCTCATTTTTGGCTCAATGGGTAAGTTAATAAGCCGAATTGTCGATTTTGGAGTGAAGATCAGCCAGAAGCATTGCAAGAGCTATTTATGCATCGAGAAAAAGTCACAGTTTGGTGCGGTTTATGGGCTGGTGGCATCATTGGACCGTTCCAAGATGATGCGAATCGTAACGTAACTGTGAATGGTGAGCGCTACCGTGAGATGATATCCAACTTTTTTTTGCCCAAAATGCAAGAGCTTGTTGACTTGCACGACATGTGGTTTCAACAAGACGGTGCCACATGCCACACAGCACGCTTAACAATGGACTTATTGAGAGGCGAGTTCGGTGAACATTTTATTTCACGTTCGGGACCGGTCAATTGGCCGCCTAGATCGTGCGATTTAACGTCTTTAGACTATTTTTTGTGCGGCTACGTTAAAGCTCATGTCTATACACACATGCCCGCTTCAATTGACGCATTGGAAGAAAACATTGAAGCATTTATTCGTGAGATACCGGCCGAAATGTTGGAAACAGAATGCCAACATTGGACTAAGCGGATGGACCATTTGAGGCGCAATCACGGTCAACATTTGCATGAAATAATCTTCAAACATTTAATTATATGGACCGTACTATCGATTCAAATAAAGATTTCATGCATTTTTCTGAATTTTATGAGTTTTTTTTACAACTTTCCTATAGCTCCCCTACAAGAAATGGATGACCGAAACTAATGGCGATTTCTTTTCTGAGAAAAATGTTGCATTAATGTTGCATGTTCTACATTTTTGTGTTCGTTTGTACAAAAAATACAACTGTGGAAAAAATTTTCAAGTTCTTTTGTGAATATGTTGATGAAAAACATGCAAAACATGTTGCATATTTTACCCTTACTTTTACTTCAGGTGTTCATACTGCCCTGTTCTACAACTCTGGTACTTACTACTTTCTTTGTACAACAAATGCTTTATTTTGTTTATCATAATTCATACCGCTCATAATTTTGTAAATAATTTGTTTTAAAACAAAATATAAAAATATTTACACATTAAAATCAAAAAAAAGTCTATTTATATTATAATCGTTTTAATTTTTCTAAAGCATTAGTGATGTCAATATTTGTTTCCAAGCAATAATAACGTGCAGAAACCGCTCAAATAGCTTTAAAAATCGCTCATAAAGTACATTAATGATGAAAGTGTAATAGTTGTAAATAAAAGCAGCTAAATGTGTTCTATTGAAATTGCACAACATGTAACACTTCCAGTGATTATAGGTAACATTAGAAAATGTAACATGTATATACTGTAACATATTTTTCTCAGAAAAGAAATCGCCATAATACACACGCACTATTTTTCTTTGTTTTTATTGTTACAAGTGGCGTTGCCACTCGTGTGCGTTTGTATACCAAATTAGGAATATTTTGCAAAGCCCAAATTTTATTAATCTTTTCTTCTTATTTTTATATATACTTAATAATATGTTGAATATATCTGTTAATACGTTTCATAAATTTTAATAATTATAAGAATTTAGCTAAATTTGTATTAATTATTTAAAAAAAAAGTGGTGGAATTTTGGGAATTGCTGTTGTTAAAAACATTTTGGGAAGAAATGTTTGCTAGTGGCAACGCTAATTACTCCAGGAATGAAATGCGTATGTAAGAGTGAAACAACGAATGTATGTTAGACAGTTTCATTTTTGAATGGAATGTGTAAAATATGTAAAAAATTCAAGATTAATTTTAAAAGCGAAAGGAATTTTATGAAATTGTGACGTGCGCCCATTATATTATTTAAAATAAATATAAAAAAAGTGAAATAAAAATTGACAGTGACAATAAATAGTGATAAAAAATAATATTTGCCTTGACAGAAAGCAAGAATTGAGTGACAATAAAAATAACACAAATACCTATTAAAATATAAAAAAGTGACAATAAGATAGAAAATACCTATTAAGAAATTAAATTAAATAATAAAAGTATACTTTTTGTGATAAAAGATAACTATGAAAAAAAGACGTTTGCAAAATTGTCTATCATTGGAAAAAAAGACATTTGAGTCCAAAATTAAAATGTATAGAAGGTTAATAGAAAACGAAGATAGTGCACGAAGTGAAAGATCTAATATACAACCTGTTCCATCAATAAGCTAAAATTCTAATGGAGTGTAAAGTAGGCATAAAAAAAGCCCAAGAGTACCTCAGCCGCATGACAGGAGAGACTTCTGATCAAGGGCTTGATGAGACCGCCAGCATGTTCCCCTTGCGGACCACAACAGCAGTGCAAGAAATAGAGGAGAAGCTAGACTCCGATTACGCTCAGGCCATGGTAACAATCACAATATTTTATATATTTTACTTGCTCAAACAGTAATTCAACTTCTTTACAGAAGTCCTATATTCATAAAATTAAAGGTGTTTCTTTAGATGTTGGCAGTGTTATTAGTGCATCGTTTGCAGATGATTTGCTATATAAATATAATTGGGATGGAAGGTGGGGAAAACTTCCGTTGTCAAATCTCACGCTGCTAAATAAAATTGTAAGAGGTATGTACAGACATTAAATAATTTTAGTCTTTGAATATTTAACATTTCTGTCTTTTTTTTTACTTCATATTTTAGATGTTTTTCAGAACTTAGGAGCCGGGGAGTATGAAAAAAGTATAAGAAAATCGGTTGAACGTGCCCACCAAAGGGTAAAGCAACAAAAATACATAAAAGAAAAAGGGGTTAATATATAAAATGACGACAATTTTTTTAATTTAAACTAAAATAATCAATCTAAAAGAGAAAAAAAATCAAAAAATAAGCGTGACCAATAAATTGGTAAAAGTTTAGCTTTATTTTTAACACTTTTTATTGACTGAACTTTATTTGTAAGAAGGTGCTTGTTTAATGTAATTAAGAAACTGTTGAATGATGTTTGATCCAGCAAACGTTTTCGAATGCAAACAAAACATAATTAATTTAAAAAATTTAGTTAAAAAAAAAAAAATATTTATTTATTTAAGTTATTTTGGAAACCAAAAAAATATTGAATTTTATTTTAAATAAAGACAAAAATTTGTATGAGAATTGAATGAGATGTTTTATTTTAATAGTGTTTTATTAAAACTAAAAAATACGTCAACAGTGACGAATATATGAATCAGTACTAACTAGTCAGCTGTGGCCGGTATATGCGTCAGTACTGACCAGTCAGTACTGACTGGTCAGCTGTGTCCGTTATATGCATCAGTACTGACTAGTCAGCTGTGTCCGGTTTTTGAGCACTCAATAATCTTAAGCAACCTACATATAGTTGTCGATATGAAAAGCAATGAATGGGCGCCTAAATATATTCCAGCCAATGGACCATACGCATTCCGAAAAAGTACAAAAAGTACCAATTTGATCCATTTTTTACCCCTTAAAAAGTGCCGTATATTTTGTACTTTTTATACCAAATGCAACGAAGTACTAAAAGTACGAGCTTTGACTCATTTTATTCCCCCAGAAAGTACTCTGTACGTTAATTTAGGTTATGTTTTATATGAATACCAAATTTTTCGAAGAGATAAAAAGTAACAGTTTTATCCCAATTTTATCCATTAAAAAATACCGTATATTTTGATCTCGACCATATGCAATCTGTATACCAAATTTATCCAAAAGAGAAAAAGTATCAAAAGTAAAACATTTTTCGTTTTAACCTCTTAAAATATACCCCACTTAAATCTGGACAATATCTCTAGCCAAATTTTTTGAAAATAAGAAAGTACCAACTAAAAGAGAAAAAGTGTTAAAAGTTGCCAAAAAAAGAAGCAACATTTCTTAAAAATATATATACAAGGTAGATCAAAAAAGACCTACCCCCACCCATGTTTTATTTTGTAACTAGCTTTTACCCGTGACGTCGTTCACTTTAAGATTTAAAGAAATGGGGTTATCCAGTAAAATATTTACAGAAAATTTATTTTGTTTTCTACATCATTACTTATTTTATGTTAAAATATGTCTATAAACAACATTTTAAGATTTGTTATATTCCGCTAATATAATGGGTGATTTTTTAGCTATTATCTTTTTGGCAGCACTGGTTTAAACAGCTGACGCACGTTTCGTGTTTTGTTTCACTGTCAAACATCTTCAGTTTGGTCTATAATTTAACCATGAATCGTCTTACAAACGAGCAACGCTTGCAAATTATTGAATTTTATTATCAAAATGCGTGCTCTGTTAAGAAAATTCATCGCGCGCTTCTTGTGTTCAGCGACGAAGCTCATTTTTGGCTCAATGGGTAAGTTAATAAGCCGAATTGTCGATTTTGGAGTGAAGATCAGCCAGAAGCATTGCAAGAGCTATTTATGCATCGAGAAAAAGTCACAGTTTGGTGCGGTTTATGGGCTGGTGGCATCATTGGACCGTTCCAAGATGATGCGAATCGTAACGTAACTGTGAATGGTGAGCGCTACCGTGAGATGATATCCAACTTTTTTTTGCCCAAAATGCAAGAGCTTGTTGACTTGCACGACATGTGGTTTCAACAAGACGGTGCCACATGCCACACAGCACGCTTAACAATGGACTTATTGAGAGGCGAGTTCGGTGAACATTTTATTTCACGTTCGGGACCGGTCAATTGGCCGCCTAGATCGTGCGATTTAACGTCTTTAGACTATTTTTTGTGCGGCTACGTTAAAGCTCATGTCTATACACACATGCCCGCTTCAATTGACGCATTGGAAGAAAACATTGAAGCATTTATTCGTGAGATACCGGCCGAAATGTTGGAAACAGAATGCCAACATTGGACTAAGCGGATGGACCATTTGAGGCGCAATCACGGTCAACATTTGCATGAAATAATCTTCAAACATTTAATTATATGGACCGTACTATCGATTCAAATAAAGATTTCATGCATTTTTCAGAATTTTATGAGTTTTTTTTACAACTTTCCTATAGCTCCCCTACAAGAAATGGATGACCGAAACTAATGGCGATTTCTTTTCTGAGAAAAATGTTGCATTAATGTTGCATGTTCTACATTTTTGTGTTCGTTTGTACAACAAATACAACTGTGGAAAAAATTTTCAAGTTCTTTTGTGAATATGTTGATGAAAAACATGCAAAACATGTTGCATATTTTACCCTTACTTTTACTTCAGGTGTTCATACTGCCCTGTTCTACAACTCTGGTACTTACTACTTTCTTTGTACAACAAATGCTTTATTTTGTTTATCATAATTCATACCGCTCATAATTTTGTAAATAATTTGTTTTAAAACAAAATATAAAAATATTTACACATTAAAATCAAAAAAAAGTCTATTTATATTATAATCGTTTTAATTTTTCTAAAGCATTAGTGATGTCAATATTTGTTTCCAAGCAATAATAACGTGCAGAAACCGCTCAAATAGCTTTAAAAATCGCTCATAAAGTACATTAATGATGAAAGTGTAATAGTTGTAAATAAAAGCAGCTAAATGTGTTCTATTGAAATTGCACAACATGTAACACTTCCAGTGATTATAGGTAACATTAGAAAATGTAACATGTATATACTGTAACACATTTTTCTCAGAAAAGAAATCGCCATAATACACACGCACTATTTTTCTTTGTTTTTATTGTTACAAGTGGCGTTGCCACTCGTGTGCGTTTGTATACCAAATTAGGAATATTTTGCAAAGCCCAAATTTTATTAATCTTTTCTTCTTATTTTTATATATACTTAATAATATGTTGAATATATCTGTTAATACGTTTCATAAATTTTAATAATTATAAGAATTTAGCTAAATTTGTATTAATTATTTAAAAAAAAAGTGGTGGAATTTTGGGAATTGCTGTTGTTAAAAACATTTTGGGAAGAAATGTTTGCTAGTGGCAACGCTAATTACTCCAGGAATGAAATGCGTATGTAAGAGTGAAACAACGAATGTATGTTAGACAGTTTCATTTTTGAATGGAATGTGTAAAATATGTAAAAAATTCAAGATTAATTTTAAAAGCGAAAGGAATTTTATGAAATTGTGACGTGCGCCCATTATATTATTTAAAATAAATATAAAAAAAGTGAAATAAAAATTGACAGTGACAATAAATAGTGATAAAAAATAATATTTGCCTTGACAGAAAGCAAGAATTGAGTGACAATAAAAATAACACAAATACCTATTAAAATATAAAAAAGTGACAATAAGATAGAAAATACCTATTAAGAAATTAAATTAAATAATAAAAGTATACTTTTTGTGATAAAAGATAACTATGAAAAAAAGACGTTTGCAAAATTGTCTATCATTGGAAAAAAAGACATTTGAGTCCAAAATTAAAATGTATAGAAGGTTAATAGAAAACGAAGATAGTGCACGAAGTGAAAGATCTAATATACAACCTGTTCCATCAATAAGCTAAAATTCTAATGGAGTGTAAAGTAGGCATAAAAAAAGCCCAAGAGTACCTCAGCCGCATGACAGGAGAGACTTCTGATCAAGGGCTTGATGAGACCGCCAGCATGTTCCCCTTGCGGACCACAACAGCAGTGCAAGAAATAGAGGAGAAGCTAGACTCCGATTACGCTCAGGCCATGGTAACAATCACAATATTTTATATATTTTACTTGCTCAAACAGTAATTCAACTTCTTTACAGAAGTCCTATATTCATAAAATTAAAGGTGTTTCTTTAGATGTTGGCAGTGTTATTAGTGCATCGTTTGCAGATGATTTGCTATATAAATATAATTGGGATGGAAGGTGGGGAAAACTTCCGTTGTCAAATCTCACGCTGCTAAATAAAATTGTAAGAGGTATGTACAGACATTAAATAATTTTAGTCTTTGAATATTTAACATTTCTGTCTTTTTTTTTACTTCATATTTTAGATGTTTTTCAGAACCTAGGAGCCGGGGAGTATGAAAAAAGTATAAGAAAATCGGTTGAACGTGCCCACCAAAGGGTAAAGCAACAAAAATACATAAAAGAAAAAGGGGTTAATATATAAAATGACGACAATTTTTTTAATTTAAACTAAAATAATCAATCTAAAAGAGAAAAAAAATCAAAAAATAAGCGTGACCAATAAATTGGTAAAAGTTTAGCTTTATTTTTAACACTTTTTATTGACTGAACTTTATTTGTAAGAAGGTGCTTGTTTAATGTAATTAAGAAACTGTTGAATGATGTTTGATCCAGCAAACGTTTTCGAATGCAAACAAAACATAATTAATTTAAAAAATTTAGTTAAAAAAAAAAAATATTTATTTATTTAAGTTATTTTGGAAACCAAAAAAATATTGAATTTTATTTTAAATAAAGACAAAAATTTGTATGAGAATTGAATGAGATGTTTTATTTTAATAGTGTTTTATTAAAACTAAAAAATACGTCAACAGTGACGAATATATGAATCAGTACTAACTAGTCAGCTGTGGCCGGTATATGCGTCAGTACTGACCAGTCAGTACTGACTGGTCAGCTGTGTCCGTTATATGCATCAGTACTGACTAGTCAGCTGTGTCCGGTTTTTGAGCACTCAATAATCTTGAGCAACCTACATATAGTTGTCGATATGAAAAGCAATGAATGGGCGCCTAAATATATTCCAGCCAATGGACCATACGCATTCCGAAAAAGTACAAAAAGTACCAATTTGATCCATTTTTTACCCCTTAAAAAGTGCCGTATATTTTGTACTTTTTATACCAAATGCAACGAAGTACTAAAAGTACGAGCTTTGACTCATTTTATTCCCCCAGAAAGTACTCTGTACGTTAATTTAGGTTATGTTTTATATGAATACCAAATTTTTCGAAGAGATAAAAAGTAACAGTTTTATCCCAATTTTATCCATTAAAAAATACCGTATATTTTGATCTCGACCATATGCAATCTGTATACCAAATTTATCCAAAAGAGAAAAAGTATCAAAAGTAAAACATTTTTCGTTTTAACCTCTTAAAATATACCCCACTTAAATCTGGACAATATCTCTAGCCAAATTTTTTGAAAATAAGAAAGTACCAAAACTAAAAGAGAAAAAGTGTTAAAAGTTGCCAAAAAAAGAAGCAACATTTCTTAAAAATATATATACAAGGTAGATCAAAAAAGACCTACCCACACCCATGTTTTATTTTGTAACTAGCTTTTACCCGTGACGTCGTTCACTTTAAGATTTAAAGAAATGGGGTTATCCAGTAAAATATTTACAGAAAATTTATTTTGTTTTCTACATCATTACTTATTTTATATTAAAATATGTCTATAAACAACATTTTAAGATTTGTTATATTCCGCTAATATAATGGGTGATTTTTTAGCTATTATCTTTTTGGCAGCACTGGTTTAAACAGCTGACGCACGTTTCGTGTTTTGTTTCACTGTCAAACATCTTCAGTTTGGTCTATAATTTAACCATGAATCGTCTTACAAACGAGCAACGCTTGCAAATTATTGAATTTTATTATCAAAATGCGTGCTCTGTTAAGAAAATTCATCGCGCGCTTCTTGTGTTCAGCGACGAAGCTCATTTTTGGCTCAATGGGTAAGTTAATAAGCCGAATTGTCGATTTTGGAGTGAAGATCAGCCAGAAGCATTGCAAGAGCTATTTATGCATCGAGAAAAAGTCACAGTTTGGTGCGGTTTATGGGCTGGTGGCATCATTGGACCGTTCCAAGATGATGCGAATCGTAACGTAACTGTGAATGGTGAGCGCTACCGTGAGATGATATCCAACTTTTTTTTGCCCAAAATGCAAGAGCTTGTTGACTTGCACGACATGTGGTTTCAACAAGACGGTGCCACATGCCACACAGCACGCTTAACAATGGACTTATTGAGAGGCGAGTTCGGTGAACATTTTATTTCACGTTCGGGACCGGTCAATTGGCCGCCTAGATCGTGCGATTTAACGTCTTTAGACTATTTTTTGTGCGGCTACGTTAAAGCTCATGTCTATACACACATGCCCGCTTCAATTGACGCATTGGAAGAAAACATTGAAGCATTTATTCGTGAGATACCGGCCGAAATGTTGGAAACAGAATGCCAACATTGGACTAAGCGGATGGACCATTTGAGGCGCAATCACGGTCAACATTTGCATGAAATAATCTTCAAACATTTAATTATATGGACCGTACTATCGATTCAAATAAAGATTTCATGCATTTTTCAGAATTTTATGAGTTTTTTTTACAACTTTCCTATAGCTCCCCTACAAGAAATGGATGACCGAAACTAATGGCGATTTCTTTTCTGAGAAAAATGTTGCATTAATGTTGCATGTTCTACATTTTTGTGTTCGTTTGTACAAAAAATACAACTGTGGAAAAAATTTTCAAGTTCTTTTGTGAATATGTTGATGAAAAACATGCAAAACATGTTGCATATTTTACCCTTACTTTTACTTCAGGTGTTCATACTGCCCTGTTCTACAACTCTGGTACTTACTACTTTCTTTGTACAACAAATGCTTTATTTTGTTTATCATAATTCATACCGCTCATAATTTTGTAAATAATTTGTTTTAAAACAAAATATAAAAATATTTACACATTAAAATCAAAAAAAAGTCTATTTATATTATAATCGTTTTAATTTTTCTAAAGCATTAGTGATGTCAATATTTGTTTCCAAGCAATAATAACGTGCAGAAACCGCTCAAATAGCTTTAAAAATCGCTCATAAAGTACATTAATGATGAAAGTGTAATAGTTGTAAATAAAAGCAGCTAAATGTGTTCTATTGAAATTGCACAACATGTAACACTTCCAGTGATTATAGGTAACATTAGAAAATGTAACATGTATATACTGTAACATATTTTTCTCAGAAAAGAAATCGCCATAATACACACGCACTATTTTTGTTTGTTTTTATTGTTAGAAGTGGCGTTGCCACTCGTGTGCGTTTGTATACCAAATTAGGAATATTTTGCAAAGCCCAAATTTTATTAATCTTTTCTTCTTATTTTTATATATACTTAATAATATGTTGAATATATCTGTTAATACGTTTCATAAATTTTAATAATTATAAGAATTTAGCTAAATTTGTATTAATTATTTAAAAAAAAAGTGGTGGAATTTTGGGAATTGCTGTTGTTAAAAACATTTTGGGAAGAAATGTTTGCTAGTGGCAACGCTAATTACTCCAGGAATGAAATGCGTATGTAAGAGTGAAACAACGAATGTATGTTAGACAGTTTCATTTTTGAATGGAATGTGTAAAATATGTAAAAAATTCAAGATTAATTTTAAAAGCGAAAGGAATTTTATGAAATTGTGACGTGCGCCCATTATATTATTTAAAATAAATATAAAAAAAGTGAAATAAAAATTGACAGTGACAATAAATAGTGATAAAAAATAATATTTGCCTTGACAGAAAGCAAGAATTGAGTGACAATAAAAATAACACAAATACCTATTAAAATATAAAAAAGTGACAATAAGATAGAAAATACCTATTAAGAAATTAAATTAAATAATAAAAGTATACTTTTTGTGATAAAAGATAACTATGAAAAAAAGACGTTTGCAAAATTGTCTATCATTGGAAAAAAAGACATTTGAGTCCAAAATTAAAATGTATAGAAGGTTAATAGAAAACGAAGATAGTGCACGAAGTGAAAGATCTAATATACAACCTGTTCCATCAATAAGCTAAAATTCTAATGGAGTGTAAAGTAGGCATAAAAAAAGCCCAAGAGTACCTCAGCCGCATGACAGGAGAGACTTCTGATCAAGGGCTTGATGAGACCGCCAGCATGTTCCCCTTGCGGACCACAACAGCAGTGCAAGAAATAGAGGAGAAGCTAGACTCCGATTACGCTCAGGCCATGGTAACAATCACAATATTTTATATATTTTACTTGCTCAAACAGTAATTCAACTTCTTTACAGAAGTCCTATATTCATAAAATTAAAGGTGTTTCTTTAGATGTTGGCAGTGTTATTAGTGCATCGTTTGCAGATGATTTGCTATATAAATATAATTGGGATGGAAGGTGGGGAAAACTTCCGTTGTCAAATCTCACGCTGCTAAATAAAATTGTAAGAGGTATGTACAGACATTAAATAATTTTAGTCTTTGAATATTTAACATTTCTGTCTTTTTTTTTACTTCATATTTTAGATGTTTTTCAGAACCTAGGAGCCGGGGAGTATGAAAAAAGTATAAGAAAAGCGGTTGAACGTGCCCACCAAAGGGTAAAGCAACAAAAATACATAAAAGAAAAAGGGGTTAATAAATAAAATGACGACAATTTTTTTAATTTAAACTAAAATAATCAATCTAAAAGAGAAAAAAAATCAAAAAATAAGCGTGACCAATAAATTGGTAAAAGTTTAGCTTTATTTTTAACACTTTTTATTGACTGAACTTTATTTGTAAGAAGGTGCTTGTTTAATGTAATTAAGAAACTGTTGAATGATGTTTGATCCAGCAAACGTTTTCGAATGCAAACAAAACATAATTAATTTAAAAAATTTAGTTAAAAAAAAAAAATATTTATTTATTTAAGTTATTTTGGAAACCAAAAAAATATTGAATTTTATTTTAAATAAAGACAAAAATTTGTATGAGAATTGAATGAGATGTTTTATTTTAATAGTGTTTTATTAAAACTAAAAAATACGTCAACAGTGACGAATATATGAATCAGTACTAACTAGTCAGCTGTGGCCGGTATATGCGTCAGTACTGACCAGTCAGTACTGACTGGTCAGCTGTGTCCGTTATATGCATCAGTACTGACTAGTCAGCTGTGTCCGGTTTTTGAGCACTCAATAATCTTGAGCAACCTACATATAGTTGTCGATATGAAAAGCAATGAATGGGCGCCTAAATATATTCCAGCCAATGGACCATACGCATTCCGAAAAAGTACCAATTTGATCCATTTTTTACCCCTTAAAAAGTGCCGTATATTTTGTACTTTTTATACCAAATGCAACGAAGTACTAAAAGTACGAGCTTTGACTCATTTTATTCCCCCAGAAAGTACTCTGTACGTTAATTTAGGTTATGTTTTATATGAATACCAAATTTTTCGAAGATATAAAAAGTAACAGTTTTATCCCAATTTTATCCATTAAAAAATACCGTATATTTTGATCTCGACCATATGCAATCTGTATACCAAATTTATCCAAAAGAGAAAAAGTATCAAAAGTAAAACATTTTTCGTTTTAACCTCTTAAAATATACCCCACTTAAATCTGGACAATATCTCTAGCCAAATTTTTTGAAAATAAGAAAGTACCAAAACTAAAAGAGAAAAAGTGTTAAAAGTTGCCAAAAAAAAGAAGCAACATTTATTAAAAATATATATACAAGGTAGATCAAAAAAGACCTACCCCCACCCATGTTTTATTTTGTAACTAGCTTTTACCCGTGACGTCGTTCACTTTAAGATTTAAAGAAATGGGGTTATCCAGTAAAATATTTACAGAAAATTTATTTTGTTTTCTACGTCATTACTTATTTTATGTTAAAATATGTCTATAAACAACATTTTAAGATTTGTTATATTCCGCTAATATAATGGGTGATTTTTTAGCTATTATCTTTTTGGCAGCACTGGTTTAAACAGCTGACGCACGTTTCGTGTTTTGTTTCACTGTCAAACATCTTCAGTTTGGTCTATAATTTAACCATGAATCGTCTTACAAACGAACAACGCTTGCAAATTATTGAATTTTATTATCAAAATGCGTGCTCTGTTAAGAAAATTCATCGCGCGCTTCTTGTGTTCAGCGACGAAGCTCATTTTTGGCTCAATGGGTAAGTTAATAAGCCGAATTGTCGATTTTGGAGTGAAGATCAGCCAGAAGCATTGCAAGAGCTATTTATGCATCGAGAAAAAGTCACAGTTTGGTGCGGTTTATGGGCTGGTGGCATCATTGGACCGTTCCAAGATGATGCGAATTGTAACGTAACTGTGAATGGTGAGCGCTACCGTGAGATGATATCCAACTTTTTTTTGCCCAAAATGCAAGAGCTTGTTGACTTGCACGACATGTGGTTTCAACAAGACGGTGCCACATGCCACACAGCACGCTTAACAATGGACTTATTGAGAGGCGAGTTCGGTGAACATTTTATTTCACGTTCGGGACCGGTCAATTGGCCGCCTAGATCGTGCGATTTAACGTCTTTAGACTATTTTTTGTGCGGCTACGTTAAAGCTCATGTCTATACACACATGCCCGCTTCAATTGACGCATTGGAAGAAAACATTGAAGCATTTATTCGTGAGATACCGGCCGAAATGTTGGAAACAGAATGCCAACATTGGACTAAGCGGATGGACCATTTGAGGCGCAATCACGGTCAACATTTGCATGAAATAATCTTCAAACATTTAATTATATGGACCGTACTATCGATTCAAATAAAGATTTCATGCATTTTTCTGAATTTTATGAGTTTTTTTTACAACTTTCCTATAGCTCCCCTACAAGAAATGGATGACCGAAACTAATACACACGCACTATTTTTGTTTGTTTTTATTGTTACAAGTGGCGTTGCCACTCGTGTGCGTTTGTATACCAAATTAGGAATATTTTGCAAAGCCCAAATTTTATTAATCTTTTCTTCTTATTTTTATATATACTTAATAATATGTTGAATATATCTGTTAATACGTTTCATAAATTTTAATAATTATAAGAATTTAGCTAAATTTGTATTAATTATTTAAAAAAAAAGTGGTGGAATTTTGGGAATTGCTGTTGTTAAAAACATTTTAGGAAGAAATGTTTGCTAGTGGCAACGCTAATTACTCCAGGAATGAAATGCGTATGTAAGAGTGAAACAACGAATGTATGTTAGACAGTTTCATTTTTGAATGGAATGTGTAAAATATGTAAAAAATTCAAGATTAATTTTAAAAGCGAAAGGAATTTTATGAAATTGTGACGTGCGCCCATTATATTATTTAAAATAAATTTAAAAAAAGTGAAATAAAAATTGACAGTGACAATAAAGAGTGATAAAAAATAATATTTGCCTTGACAGAAAGCAAGAATTGAGTGACAATAAAAATAACACAAATACCTATTAAAATATAAAAAAGTGACAATAAGATAGAAAATACCTATTAAGAAATTAAATTAAATAATAAAAGTATACTTTTTGTGATAAAAGATAACTATGAAAAAAAGACGTTTGCAAAATTGTCTATCATTGGAAAAAAAGACATTTGAGTCCAAAATTAAAATGTATAGAAGGTTAATAGAAAACGAAGATAGTGCACGAAGTGAAAGATCTAATATACAACCTGTTCCATCAATAAGCTAAAATTCTAATGGAGTGTAAAGTAGGCATAAAAAAAGCCCAAGAGTACCTCAGCCGCATGACAGGAGAGACTTCTGATCAAGGGCTTGATGAGACCGCCAGCATGCTCCCCTTGCGGACCACAACAGCAGTGCAAGAAATAGAGGAGAAGCTAGACTCCGATTACGCTCAGGCCATGGTAACAATCACAATATTTTATATATTTTACTTGCTCAAACAGTAATTCAACTTCTTTACAGAAGTCCTATATTCATAAAATTAAAGGTGTTTCTTTAGATGTTGGCAGTGTTATTAGTGCATCGTTTGCAGATGATTTGCTATATAAATATAATTGGGATGGAAGGTGGGGAAAACTTCCGTTGTCAAATCGCACGCTGCTAAATAAAATTGTAAGAGGTATGTACAGACATTAAATAATTTTAGTCTTTGAATATTTAACATTTCTGTCTTTTTTTTTTACTTCATATTTTAGATGTTTTTCAGAACCTAGGAGCCGGGGAGTATGAAAAAAGTATAAGAAAAGCGGTTGAACGTGCCCACCATAGGGTAAAGCAACAAAAATACATAAAAGAAAAAGGGGTTAATAAATAAAATGACGACAATTTTTTTAATTTAAACTAAAATAATCAATCTAAAAGAGAAAAAAAATCAAAAAATAAGCGTGACCAATAAATTGGTAAAAGTTTAGCTTTATTTTTAACACTTTTTATTGACTGAACTTTATTTGTAAGAAGGTGCTTGTTTAATGTAATTAAGAAACTGTTGAATGATGTTTGATCCAGCAAACGTTTTCGAATGCAAACAAAACATAATTAATTTAAAAAATTTAGTTAAAAAAAAAAAATATTTATTTATTTAAGTTATTTTGGAAACCAAAAAAATATTGAATTTTATTTTAAATAAAGACAAAAATTTGTATGAGAATTGAATGAGATGTTTTATTTTAATAGTGTTTTATTAAAACTAAAAAATACGTCAACAGTGACGAATATATGAATCAGTACTGACTAGTCAGCTGTGGCCGGTATATGCGTCAGTACTGACCAGTCAGTACTGACTGGTCAGCTGTGTCCGTTATATGCATCAGTACTGACTAGTCAGCTGTGTCCGGTTTTTGAGCACTCAATAATCTTGAGCAACCTACATATAGTTGTCGATATGAAAAGCAATGAATGGGCGCCTAAATATATTCCAGCCAATGGACCATACGCATTCCGAAAAAGTACAAAAAGTACCAATTTGATCCATTTTTTACCCCTTAAAAAGTGCCGTATATTTTGTACTTTTTATACCAAATGCAACGAAGTACTAAAAGTACGAGCTTTGACTCATTTTATTCCCCCAGAAAGTACTCTGTACGTTAATTTAGGTTATGTTTTATATGAATACCAAATATTTCGAAGAGATAAAAAGTAACAGTTTTATCCCAATTTTATCCATTAAAAAATACCGTATATTTTGATCTCGACCATATGCAATCTGTATACCAAATTTATCCAAAAGAGAAAAAGTATCAAAAGTAAAACATTTTTCGTTTTAACCTCTTAAAATATACCCCACTTAAATCTGGACAATATCTCTAGCCAAATTTTTTGAAAATAAGAAAGTACCAAAACTAAAAGAGAAAAAGTGTTAAAAGTTGCCAAAAAAAGAAGCAACATTTCTTAAAAATATATATACAAGGTAGATCAAAAAAGACCTACCCCCACCAATGTTTTATTTTGTAACTAGCTTTTACCCGTGACGTCGTTCACTTTAAGATTTAAAGAAATGGGGTTATCCAGTAAAATATTTACAGAAAATTTATTTTGTTTTCTACGTCATTACTTATTTTATGTAAAAATATGTCTATAAACAACATTTTAAGATTTGTTATATTCCGCTAATATAATGGGTGATTTTTTAGCTATTATCTTTTTGGCAGCACTGGTTTAAACAGCTGACGCACGTTTCGTGTTTTGTTTCACTGTCAAACATCTTCAGTTTGGTCTATAATTTAACCATGAATCGTCTTACAAACGAACAACGCTTGCAAATTATTGAATTTTATTATCAAAATGCGTGCTCTGTTAAGAAAATTCATCGCGCGCTTCTTGTGTTCAGCGACGAAGCTCATTTTTGGCTCAATGGGTAAGTTAATAAGCCGAATTGTCGATTTTGGAGTGAAGATCAGCCAGAAGCATTGCAAGAGCTATTTATGCATCGAGAAAAAGTCACAGTTTGGTGCGGTTTATGGGCTGGTGGCATCATTGGACCGTTCCAAGATGATGCGAATCGTAACGTAACTGTGAATGGTGAGCGCTACCGTGAGATGATATCCAACTTTTTTTTGCCCAAAATGCAAGAGCTTGTTGACTTGCACGACATGTGGTTTCAACAAGACGGTGCCACATGCCACACAGCACGCTTAACAATGGACTTATTGAGAGGCGAGTTCGGTGAACATTTTATTTCACGTTCGGGACCGGTCAATTGGCCGCCTAGATCGTGCGATTTAACGTCACACACATGCCCGCTTCAATTGACGCATTGGAAGAAAACATTGAAGCATTTATTCGTGAGATACCGGCCGAAATGTTGGAAACAGAATGCCAACATTGGACTAAGCGGATGGACCATTTGAGGCGCAATCACGGTCAACATTTGCATGAAATAATCTTCAAACATTTAATTATATGGACCGTACTATCGATTCAAATAAAGATTTCATGCATTTTTCTGAATTTTATGAGTTTTTTTTTACAACTTTCCTATAGCTCCCCTACAAGAAATGGATGACCGAAACTAATACACACGCACTATTTTTGTTTGTTTTTATTGTTACAAGTGGCGTTGCCACTCGTGTGCGTTTGTATACCAAATTAGGAATATTTTGCAAAGCCCAAATTTTATTACTTTTCTTCTTATTTTTATATATACTTAATAATATGTTGAATATATCTGTTAATACGTTTCATAAATTTTAATAATTAGTATTGTGGTTATTTTTGTTGAACTATTTATGGTTTTTAATCCAAATTTTTCAATACTAATTATTGTTAAAGCTAAGGCACGAGCTCTATGTTTACATTTGTCCTTCAAGTTGTGCTGAAAAAGGTCAACAGAAAAGAGAAAGATAGAATGAAAAAAAACAAACAAAAAATGTACTTGGACTTCAAGAAAAATTCTTGACAAAGTACGAAAAAACAGAAGTAAGGAAAAAACATGTAAAGTCAATTAAAATGGATAATCATTCAGTAAAAAAAAGCAAATTTCGATCTACCAAAAGAAAGTGTTAAAAATACAAATTTGGTTTAAGGATTGATATTTGACTACTGACGTCAGCAGCCTTCGATAGCTGCGAGTGTAAGACGGCAAAACTATCTGAGGAGATCGAGTGGTTCCGATCGAAACATGTCATAGTAACCTGCCGGTTCAACCCCTAGTCACGTCAAGAATGAAAGATTATCAATAACAATTTTAATTAATTTTCATGTTGTAAAATTCCTTTCTTCATAAAAATAATTTAATGAAAATTAAATTTGATGAACTTAAGCCTAATTAAAAAAAAAATATTGAAAAATTTGGATTAAAAACCATAAATAGTTCAACAAAAATAACCACAATACTAATTATTGTTAAAGCTAAGGCACGAGCTCTATGTTTACATTTGTCCTTCAAGTTGTGCTGAAAAAGGTCAACAGAAAAGAGAAAGATAGAATGAGAAAAAAAACAAACAAAAAATGTACTTGGACTTCAAGAAAAATTCTTGACAAAGTACGAAAAAACAGAAGTAAGGAAAAAACATGTAAAGTCAATTAAAATGGATAATCATTCAGTAAAAAAAGCAAATTTCGATCTACCAAAAGAAAGTGTTAAAAATACAAATTTGGTTTAAGGATTGATATTTGACTACTGACGTCAGCAGCCTTCGATAGCTGCGAGTGTAAGACGGCAAAACTATCTGAGGAGATCGAGTGGTTCCGATCGAAACATGTCATAGTAACCTGCCGGTTCAACCCCTAGTCACGTCAAGAATGAAAGATTATCAATAACAATTTTAATTAATTTTCATGTTGTAAAATTCCTTTCTTCATAAAAATAATTTAATGAAAATTAAATTTGATGAACTTAAGCCTAATTAAAAAATATTGAAAAATTTGGATTAAAAACCATAAATAGTTCAACAAAAATAACCACAATACTAATTATTGTTAAAGCTAAGGCACGAGCTCTATGTTTACATTTGTCCTTCAAGTTGTGCTGAAAAAGGTCAACAGAAAAGAGAAAGATAGAATGAAAAAAAACAAACAAAAAATGTACTTGGACTTCAAGAAAAATTCTTGACAAAGTACGAAAAAACAGAAGTAAGGAAAAAACATGTAAAGTCAATTAAAATGGATAATCATTCAGTAAAAAAAGCAAATTTCGATCTACCAAAAGAAAGTGTTAAAAATACAAATTTGGTTTAAGGATTGATATTTGACTACTGACGTCAGCAGCCTTCGATAGCTGCGAGTGTAAGACGGCAAAACTATCTGAGGAGATCGAGTGGTTCCGATCGAAACATGTCATAGTAACCTGCCGGTTCAACCCCTAGTCACGTCAAGAATGAAAGATTATCAATAACAATTTTAATTAATTTTCATGTTGTAAAATTCCTTTCTTCATAAAAATTATTTAATGAAAATTAAATTTGATGAACTTAAGCCTAATTAAAAAATATTGAAAAATTTGGATTAAAAACCATAAATAGTTCAACAAAAATAACCACAATACTAATTATTGTTAAAGCTAAGGCACGAGCTCTATGTTTACATTTGTCCTTCAAGTTGTGCTGAAAAAGGTCAACAGAAAAGAGAAAGATAGAATGAAAAAAAACAAACAAAAAATGTACTTGGACTTCAAGAAAAATTCTTGACAAAGTACGAAAAAACAGAAGTAAGGAAAAAACATGTAAAGTCAATTAAAATGGATAATCATTCAGTAAAAAAAGCAAATTTCGATCTACCAAAAGAAAGTGTTAAAAATACAAATTTGGTTTAAGGATTGATATTTGACTACTGACGTCAGCAGCCTTCGATAGCTGCGAGTGTAAGACGGCAAAACTATCTGAGGAGATCGAGTGGTTCCGATCGAAACATGTCATAGTAACCTGCCGGTTCAACCCCTAGTCACGTCAAGAATGAAAGATTATCAATAACAATTTTAATTAATTTTCATGTTGTAAAATTCCTTTCTTCATAAAAATAATTTAATGAAAATTAAATTTGATGAACTTAAGCCTAATTAAAAAATATTGAAAAATTTGGATTAAAAACCATAAATAGTTCAACAAAAATAACCACAATACTAATTATTGTTAAAGCTAAGGCACGAGCTCTATGTTTACATTTGTCCTTCAAGTTGTGCTGAAAAAGGTCAACAGAAAAGAGAAAGATAGAATGAAAAAAAACAAACAAAAAATGTACTTGGACTTCAAGAAAAATTCTTGACAAAGTACGAAAAAACAGAAGTAAGGAAAAAACATGTAAAGTCAATTAAAATGGATAATCATTCAGTAAAAAAAGCAAATTTCGATCTACCAAAAGAAAGTGTTAAAAATACAAATTTGGTTTAAGGATTGATATTTGACTACTGACGTCAGCAGCCTTCGATAGCTGCGAGTGTAAGACGGCAAAACTATCTGAGGAGATCGAGTGGTTCCGATCGAAACATGTCATAGTAACCTGCCGGTTCAACCCCTAGTCACGTCAAGAATGAAAGATTATCAATAACAATTTTAATTAATTTTCATGTTGTAAAATTCCTTTCTTCATAAAAATAATTTAATGAAAATTAAATTTGATGAACTTAAGCCTAATTAAAAAATATTGAAAAATTTGGATTAAAAACCATAAATAGTTCAACAAAAATAACCACAATACTAATTATTGTTAAAGCTAAGGCACGAGCTCTATGTTTACATTTGTCCTTCAAGTTGTGCTGAAAAAGGTCAACAGAAATAGAAAGATAGAATGAAAAAAAAACAAACAAAAAATGTACTTGGACTTCAAGAAAAATTCTTGACAAAGTACGAAAAAACAGAAGTAAGGAAAAAACATGTAAAGTCAATTAAAATGGATAATCATTCAGTAAAAAAAGCAAATTTCGATCTACCAAAAGAAAGTGTTAAAAATACAAATTTGGTTTAAGGATTGATATTTGACTACTGACGTCAGCAGCCTTCGATAGCTGCGAGTGTAAGACGGCAAAACTATCTGAGGAGATCGAGTGGTTCCGATCGAAACATGTCATAGTAACCTGCCGGTTCAACCCCTAGTCACGTCAAGAATGAAAGATTATCAATAACAATTTTAATTAATTTTCATGTTGTAAAATTCCTTTCTTCATAAAAATAATTTAATGAAAATTAAATTTGATGAACTTAAGCCTAATTAAAAAATATTGAAAAATTTGGATTAAAAACCATAAATAGTTCAACAAAAATAACCACAATACTAATTATTGTTAAAGCTAAGGCACGAGCTCTATGTTTACATTTGTCCTTCAAGTTGTGCTGAAAAAGGTCAACAGAAAAGAGAAAGATAGAATGAAAAAAAACAAACAAAAAATGTACTTGGACTTCAAGAAAAATTCTTGACAAAGTACGAAAAAACAGAAGTAAGGAAAAAACATGTAAAGTCAATTAAAATGGATAATCATTCAGTAAAAAAAGCAAATTTCGATCTACCAAAAGAAAGTGTTAAAAATACAAATTTGGTTTAAGGATTGATATTTGACTACTGACGTCAGCAGCCTTCGATAGCTGCGAGTGTAAGACGGCAAAACTATCTGAGGAGATCGAGTGGTTCCGATCGAAACATGTCATAGTAACCTGCCGGTTCAACCCCTAGTCACGTCAAGAATGAAAGATTATCAATAACAATTTTAATTAATTTTCATGTTGTAAAATTCCTTTCTTCATAAAAATAATTTAATGAAAATTAAATTTGATGAACTTAAGCCTAATTAAAAAATATTGAAAAATTTGGATTAAAAACCATAAATAGTTCAACAAAAATAACC
The DNA here is from genome assembly GCA_930367215.1 of Pollenia angustigena. Taxonomy (NCBI): domain Eukaryota; kingdom Metazoa; phylum Arthropoda; class Insecta; order Diptera; family Polleniidae; genus Pollenia; species Pollenia angustigena. Next base: position 129,333,723 of record OV884058.1, read on the forward strand.
ACAATACTAATTATTGTTAAAGCTAAGGCACGAGCTCTATGTTTACATTTGTCCTTCAAGTTGTGCTGAAAAAGGTCAACAGAAAAGAGAAAGATAGAATGAAAAAAAACAAACAAAAAATGTACTTGGACTTCAAGAAAAATTCTTGACAAAGTAGGAAAAAACAGAAGTAAGGAAAAAACATGTAAAGTCAATTAAAATGGATAATCATTCAGTAAAAAAAGCAAATTTCGATCTACCAAAAGAAAGTGTTAAAAATACAAATTTGGTTTAAGGATTGATATTTGACTACTGACGTCAGCAGCCTTCGATAGCTGCGAGTGTAAGACGGCAAAACTATCTGAGGAGATCGAGTGGTTCCGATCGAAACATGTCATAGTAACCTGCCGGTTCAACCCCTAGTCACGTCAAGAATGAAAGATTATCAATAACAATTTTAATTAATTTTCATGTTGTAAAATTCCTTTCTTCATAAAAATAATTTAATGAAAATTAAATTTGATGAACTTAAGCCTAATTAAAAAATATTGAAAAATTTGGATTAAAAATTTTAATAATTATAAGAATTTAGCTAAATTTGTATTAATTATTTAAAAAAAAAGTGGTGGAATTTTGGGAATTGCTGTTGTTAAAAACATTTTAGGAAGAAATGTTTGCTAGTGGCAACGCTAATTACTCCAGGAATGAAATGCGTATGTAAGAGTGAAACAACGAATGTGTGTTAGACAGTTTCATTTTTGAATGGAATGTGTAAAATATGTAAAAAATTCAAGATTAATTTTAAAAGCGAAAGGAATTTTATGAAATTGTGACGTGCGCCCATTATATTATTTAAAATAAATATAATAAAAGTGAAATAAAAATTGACAGTGACAATAAAGAGTGATAAAAAATAATATTTGCCTTGACAGAAAGCAAGAATTGAGTGACAATAAAAATAACACAAATACCTATTAAAATATAAAAAAGTGACAATAAGATAGAAAATACCTATTAAGAAATTAAATTAAATAATAAAAGTATACTTTTTGTGATAAAAGATAACTATGAAAAAAAGACGTTTGCAAAATTGTCTATCATTGGAAAAAAAGACATTTGAGTCCAAAATTAAAATGTATAGAAGGTTAATAGAAAACGAAGATAGTGCACGAAGTGAAAGATCTAATATACAACCTGTTCCATCAATAAGCTAAAATTCTAATGGAGTGTAAAGTAGGCATAAAAAAAGCCCAAGAGTACCTCAGCCGCATGACAGGAGAGACTTCCGATCAAGGGCTTGATGAGACCGCCAGCATGCTCCCCTTGCGGACCACAACAGCAGTGCAAGAAATAGAGGAGAAGCTAGACTCCGATTACGCTCAGGCCATGGTAACAATCACAATATTTTATATATTTTACTTGCTCAAACAGTAATTCAACTTCTTTACAGAAGTCCTATATTCATAAAATTAAAGGTGTTTCTTTAGATGTTGGCAGTGTTATTAGTGCATCGTTTGCAGATGATTTGCTATATAAATATAATTGGGATGGAAGGTGGGGAAAACTTCCGTTGTCAAATCTCACGCTGCTAAATAAAATTGTAAGAGGTATGTACAGACATTAAATAATTTTAGTCTTTGAATATTTAACATTTCTGTCTTTTTTTTTAATTCATATTTTAGATGTTTTTCAGAACCTAGGAGCCGGGGAGTATGAAAAAAGTATAAGAAAAGCGGTTGAACGTGCCCACCATAGGGTAAAGCAACAAAAATACATAAAAGAAAAAGGGGTTAATAAATAAAATGACGACAATTTTTTTAATTTAAACTAAAATAATCAATCTAAAAGAGAAAAAAAATCAAAAAATAAGCGTGACCAATAAATTGGTAAAAGTTTAGCTTTATTTTTAACACTTTTTATTGACTGAACTTTATTTGTAAGAAGGTGCTTGTTTAATGTAATTAAGAAACTGTTGAATGATGTTTGATCCAGCAAACGTTTTCGAATGCAAACAAAACATAATTAATTTAAAAAATTTAGTTAAAAAAAAAAAATATTTATTTATTTAAGTTATTTTGGAAACCAAAAAAATATTGAATTTTATTTTAAATAAAGACAAAAATTTGTATGAGAATTGAATGAGATGTTTTATTTTAATAGTGTTTTATTAAAACTAAAAAATACGTCAACAGTGACGAATATATGAATCAGTACTGACTAGTCAGCTGTGGCCGGTATATGCGTCAGTACTGACCAGTCAGTACTGACTGGTCAGCTGTGTCCGTTATATGCATCAGTACTGACTAGTCAGCTGTGTCCGGTTTTTGAGCACTCAATAATCTTGAGCAACCTACATATAGTTGTCGATATGAAAAGCAATGAATGGGCGCCTAAATATATTCCAGCCAATGGACCATACGCATTCCGAAAAAGTACAAAAAGTACCAATTTGATCCATTTTTTACCCCTTAAAAAGTGCCGTATATTTTGTACTTTTTATACCAAATGCAACGAAGTACTAAAAGTACGAGCTTTGACTCATTTTATTCCCCCAGAAAGTACTCTGTACGTTAATTTAGGTTATGTTTTATATGAATACCAAATTTTTCGAAGAGATAAAAAGTAACAGTTTTATCCCAATTTTATCCATTAAAAAATACCGTATATTTTGATCTCGACCATATGCAATCTGTATACCAAATTTATCCAAAAGAGAAAAAGTATCAAAAGTAAAACATTTTTCGTTTTAACCTCTTAAAATATACCCCACTTAAATCTGGACAATATCTCTAGCCAAATTTTTTGAAAATAAGAAAGTACCAAAACTAAAAGAGAAAAAGTGTTAAAAGTTGCCAAAAAAAGAAGCAACATTTCTTAAAAATATATATACAAGGTAGATCAAAAAAGACCTACCCCCACCAATGTTTTATTTTGTAACTAGCTTTTACCCGTGACGTCGTTCACTTTAAGATTTAAAGAAATGTGGTTATCCAGTAAAATATTTACAGAAAATTTATTTTGTTTTCTACGTCATTACTTATTTTATGTTAAAATATGTCTATAAACAACATTTTAAGATTTGTTATATTCCGCTAATATAATGGGTGATTTTTTAGCTATTATCTTTTTGGCAGCACTGGTTTAAACAGCTGACGCACGTTTCGTGTTTTGTTTCACTGTCAAACATCTTCAGTTTGGTCTATAATTTAACCATGAATCGTCTTACAAACGAACAACGCTTGCAAATTATTGAATTTTATTATCAAAATGCGTGCTCTGTTAAGAAAATTCATCGCGCGCTTCTTGTGTTCAGCGACGAAGCTCATTTTTGGCTCAATGGGTAAGTTAATAAGCCGAATTGTCGATTTTGGAGTGAAGATCAGCCAGAAGCATTGCAAGAGCTATTTATGCATCGAGAAAAAGTCACAGTTTGGTGCGGTTTATGGGCTGGTGGCATCATTGGACCGTTCCAAGATGATGCGAATCGTAACGTAACTGTGAATGGTGAGCGCTACCGTGAGATGATATCCAACTTTTTTTTGCCCAAAATGCAAGAGCTTGTTGACTTGCACGACATGTGGTTTCAACAAGACGGTGCCACATGCCACACAGCACGCTTAACAATGGACTTATTGAGAGGCGAGTTCGGTGAACATTTTATTTCACGTTCGGGACCGGTCAATTGGCCGCCTAGATCGTGCGATTTAACGTCACACACATGCCCGCTTCAATTGACGCATTGGAAGAAAACATTGAAGCATTTATTCGTGAGATACCGGCCGAAATGTTGGAAACAGAATGCCAACATTGGACTAAGCGGATGGACCATTTGAGGCGCAATCACGGTCAACATTTGCATGAAATAATCTTCAAACATTTAATTATATGGACCGTACTATCGATTCAAATAAAGATTTCATGCATTTTTCTGAATTTTATGAGTTTTTTTTTACAACTTTCCTATAGCTCCCCTACAAGAAATGGATGACCGAAACTAATACACACGCACTATTTTTGTTTGTTTTTATTGTTACAAGTGGCGTTGCCACTCGTGTGCGTTTGTATACCAAATTAGGAATATTTTGCAAAGCCCAAATTTTATTACTTTTCTTCTTATTTTTATATATACTTAATAATATGTTGAATATATCTATTAATACGTTTCATAAATTTTAATAATTATAAGAATTTAGCTAAATTTGTATTAATTATTTAAAAAAAAAGTGGTGGAATTTTGGGAATTGCTGTTGTTAAAAACATTTTAGGAAGAAATGTTTGCTAGTGGCAACGCTAATTACTCCAGGAATGAAATGCGTATGTAAGAGTGAAACAACGAATGTGTGTTAGACAGTTTCATTTTTGAATGGAATGTGTAAAATATGTAAAAAATTCAAGATTAATTTTAAAAGCGAAAGGAATTTTATGAAATTGTGACGTGCGCCCATTATATTATTTAAAATAAATATAATAAAAGTGAAATAAAAATTGACAGTGACAATAAAGAGTGATAAAAAATAATATTTGCCTTGACAGAAAGCAAGAATTGAGTGACAATAAAAATAACACAAATACCTATTAAAATATAAAAAAGTGACAATAAGATAGAAAATACCTATTAAGAAATTAAATTAAATAATAAAAGTATACTTTTTGTGATAAAAGATAACTATGAAAAAAAGACGTTTGCAAAATTGTCTATCATTGGAAAAAAAGACATTTGAGTCCAAAATTAAAATGTATAGAAGGTTAATAGAAAACGAAGATAGTGCACGAAGTGAAAGATCTAATATACAACCTGTTCCATCAATAAGCTAAAATTCTAATGGAGTGTAAAGTAGGCATAAAAAAAGCCCAAGAGTACCTCAGCCGCATGACAGGAGAGACTTCTGATCAAGGGCTTGATGAGACCGCCAGCATGCTCCCCTTGCGGACCACAACAGCAGTGCAAGAAATAGAGGAGAAGCTAGACTCCGATTACGCTCAGGCCATGGTAACAATCACAATATTTTATATATTTTACTTGCTCAAACAGTAATTCAACTTCTTTACAGAAGTCCTATATTCATAAAATTAAAGGTGTTTCTTTAGATGTTGGCAGTGTTATTAGTGCATCGTTTGCAGATGATTTGCTATATAAATATAATTGGGATGGAAGGTGGGGAAAACTTCCGTTGTCAAATCTCACGCTGCTAAATAAAATTGTAAGAGGTATGTACAGACATTAAATAATTTTAGTCTTTGAATATTTAACATTTCTGTCTTTTTTTTTAATTCATATTTTAGATGTTTTTCAGAACCTAGGAGCCGGGGAGTATGAAAAAAGTATAAGAAAAGCGGTTGAACGTGCCCACCATAGGGTAAAGCAACAAAAATACATAAAAGAAAAAGGGGTTAATAAATAAAATGACGACAATTTTTTTAATTTAAACTAAAATAATCAATCTAAAAGAGAAAAAAAATCAAAAAATAAGCGTGACCAATAAATTGGTATAAGTTTAGCTTTATTTTTAACACTTTTTATTGACTGAACTTTATTTGTAAGAAGGTGCTTGTTTAATGTAATTAAGAAACTGTTGAATGATGTTTGATCCAGCAAACGTTTTCGAATGCAAACAAAACATAATTAATTTAAAAAATTTAGTTAAAAAAAAAAATATTTATTTATTTAAGTTATTTTGGAAACCAAAAAAATATTGAATTTTATTTTAAATAAAGACAAAAATTTGTATGAGAATTGAATGAGATGTTTTATTTTAATAGTGTTTTATTAAAACTAAAAAATACGTCAACAGTGACGAATATATGAATCAGTACTGACTAGTCAGCTGTGGCCGGTATATGCGTCAGTACTGGCCAGTCAGTACTGACTGGTCAGCTGTGTCCGTTATATGCATCAGTACTGACTAGTCAGCTGTGTCCGGTTTTTGAGCACTCAATAATCTTGAGCAACCTACATATAGTTGTCGATATGAAAAGCAATGAATGGGCGCCTAAATATATTCCAGCCAATGGACCATACGCATTCCGAAAAAGTACAAAAAGTACCAATTTGATCCATTTTTTACCCCTTAAAAAGTGCCGTATATTTTGTACTTTTTATACCAAATGCAACGAAGTACTAAAAGTACGAGCTTTGACTCATTTTATTCCCCCAGAAAGTACTCTGTACGTTAATTTAGGTTATGTTTTATATGAATACCAAATTTTTCGAAGAATATACCCCACTTAAATCTGGACAATATCTCTAGCCAAATTTTTTGAAAATAAGAAAGTACCAAAACTAAAAGAGAAAAAGTGTTAAAAGTTGCCAAAAAAAGAAGCAACATTTCTTAAAAATATATATACAAGGTAGATCAAAAAAGACCTACCCCCACCAATGTTTTATTTTGTAACTAGCTTTTACCCGTGACGTCGTTCACTTTAAGATTTAAAGACATGGGGTTATCCAGTAAAATATTTACAGAAAATTTATTTTGTTTTCTACGTCATTACTTATTTTATGTTAAAATATGTCTATAAACAACATTTTAAGATTTGTTATATTCCGCTAATATAATGGGTGATTTTTTAGCTATTATCTTTTTGGCAGCACTGGTTTAAACAGCTGACGCACGTTTCGTGTTTTGTTTCACTGTCAAACATCTTCAGTTTGGTCTATAATTTAACCATGAATCGTCTTACAAACGAACAACGCTTGCAAATTATTGAATTTTATTATCAAAATGCGTGCTCTGTTAAGAAAATTCATCGCGCGCTTCTTGTGTTCAGCGACGAAGCTCATTTTTGGCTCAATGGGTAAGTTAATAAGCCGAATTGTCGATTTTGGAGTGAAGATCAGCCAGAAGCATTGCAAGAGCTATTTATGCATCGAGAAAAAGTCACAGTTTGGTGCGGTTTATGGGCTGGTGGCATCATTGGACCGTTCCAAGATGATGCGAATCGTAACGTAACTGTGAATGGTGAGCGCTACCGTGAGATGATATCCAACTTTTTTTTGCCCAAAATGCAAGAGCTTGTTGACTTGCACGACATGTGGTTTCAACAAGACGGTGCCACATGCCACACAGCACGCTTAACAATGGACTTATTGAGAGGCGAGTTCGGTGAACATTTTATTTCACGTTCGGGACCGGTCAATTGGCCGCCTAGATCGTGCGATTTAACGTCACACACATGCCCGCTTCAATTGACGCATTGGAAGAAAACATTGAAGCATTTATTCGTGAGATACCGGCCGAAATGTTGGAAACAGAATGCCAACATTGGACTAAGCGGATGGACCATTTGAGGCGCAATCACGGTCAACATTTGCATGAAATAATCTTCAAACATTTAATTATATGGACCGTACTATCGATTCAAATAAAGATTTCATGCATTTTTCTGAATTTTATGAGTTTTTTTTTACAACTTTCCTATAGCTCCCCTACAAGAAATGGATGACCGAAACTAATACACACGCACTATTTTTGTTTGTTTTTATTGTTACAAGTGGCGTTGCCACTCGTGTGCGTTTGTATACCAAATTAGGAATATTTTGCAAAGCCCAAATTTTATTACTTTTCTTCTTATTTTTATATATACTTAATAATATGTTGAATATATCTGTTAATACGTTTCATAAATTTTAATAATTATAAGAATTTAGCTAAATTTGTATTAATTATTTAAAAAAAAGTTAAAAAAGTGGTGGAATTTTGGGAATTGCTGTTGTTAAAAACATTTTAGGAAGAAATGTTTGATAGTGGCAACGCTAATTACTCCAGGAATGAAATGCGTATGTAAGAGTGAAACAACGAATGTATGTTAGACAGTTTCATTTTTGAATGGAATGTGTAAAATATGTAAAAAATTCAAGATTAATTTTAAAAGCGAAAGGAATTTTATGAAATTGTGACGTGCGCCCATTATATTATTTAAAATAAATATAAAAAAAGTGAAATAAAAATTGACAGTGACAATAAAGAGTGATAAAAAATAATATTTGCCTTGACAGAAAGCAAGAATTGAGTGACAATAAAAATAACACAAATACCTATTAAAATATAAAAAAGTGACAATAAGATAGAAAATACCTATTAAGAAATTAAATTAAATAATAAAAGTATACTTTTTGTGATAAAAGATAACTATGAAAAAAAGACGTTTGCAAAATTGTCTATCATTGGAAAAAAAGACATTTGAGTCCAAAATTAAAATGTATAGAAGGTTAATAGAAAACGAAGATAGTGCACGAAGTGAAAGATCTAATATACAACCTGTTCCATCAATAAGCTAAAATTCTAATGGAGTGTAAAGTAGGCATAAAAAAAGCCCAAGAGTACCTCAGCCGCATGACAGGAGAGACTTCTGATCAAGGGCTTGATGAGACCGCCAGCATGCTCCCCTTGCGGACCACAACAGCAGTGCAAGAAATAGAGGAGAAGCTAGACTCCGATTACGCTCAGGCCATGGTAACAATCACAATATTTTATATATTTTACTTGCTCAAACAGTAATTCAACTTCTTTACAGAAGTCCTATATTCATAAAATTAAAGGTGTTTCTTTAGATGTTGGCAGTGTTATTAGTGCATCGTTTGCAGATGATTTGCTATATAAATATAATTGGGATGGAAGGTGGGGAAAACTTCCGTTGTCAAATCTCACGCTGCTAAATAAAATTGTAAGAGGTATGTACAGACATTAAATAATTTTAGTCTTTGAATATTTAACATTTCTGTCTTTTTTTTTAATTCATATTTTAGATGTTTTTCAGAACCTAGGAGCCGGGGAGTATGAAAAAAGTATAAGAAAAGCGGTTGAACGTGCCCACCATAGGGAAAAGCAACAAAAATACATAAAAGAAAAAGGGGTTAATAAATAAAATGACGACAATTTTTTTAATTTAAACTAAAATAATCAATCTAAAAGAGAAAAAAAATCAAAAAATAAGCGTGACCAATAAATTGGTATAAGTTTAGCTTTATTTTTAACACTTTTTATTGACTGAACTTTATTTGTAAGAAGGTGCTTGTTTAATGTAATTAAGAAACTGTTGAATGATGTTTGATCCAGCAAACGTTTTCGAATGCAAACAAAACATAATTAATTTAAAAAATTTAGTTAAAAAAAAAAAATATTTATTTATTTAAGTTATTTTGGAAACCAAAAAAATATTGAATTTTATTTTAAATAAAGACAAAAATTTGTATGAGAATTGAATGAGATGTTTTATTTTAATAGTGTTTTATTAAAACTAAAAAATACGTCAACAGTGACGAATATATGAATCAGTACTGACTAGTCAGCTGTGGCCGGTATATGCGTCAGTACTGGCCAGTCAGTACTGACTGGTCAGCTGTGTCCGTTATATGCATCAGTACTGACTAGTCAGCTGTGTCCGGTTTTTGAGCACTCAATAATCTTGAGCAACCTACATATAGTTGTCGATATGAAAAGCAATGAATGGGCGCCTAAATATATTCCAGCCAATGGACCATACGCATTCCGAAAAAGTACAAAAAGTACCAATTTGATCCATTTTTTACCCCTTAAAAAGTGCCGTATATTTTGTACTTTTTATACCAAATGCAACGAAGTACTAAAAGTACGAGCTTTGACTCATTTTATTCCCCCAGAAAGTACTCTGTACGTTAATTTAGGTTATGTTTTATATGAATACCAAATTTTTCGAAGAGATAAAAAGTAACAGTTTTATCCCAATTTTATCCATTAAAAAATACCGTATATTTTGATCTCGACCATATGCAATCTGTATACCAAATTTATCCAAAAGAGAAAAAGTATCAAAAGTAAAACATTTTTCGTTTTAACCTCTTAAAATATACCCCACTTAAATCTGGACAATATCTCTAGCCAAATTTTTTTGAAACTAAGAAAGTACCAAAACTAAAAGAGAAAAAGTGTTAAAAGTTGCCAAAAAAAGAAGCAACATTTCTTAAAAATATATATACAAGGTAGATCAAAAAAGACCTACCCCCACCAATGTTTTATTTTGTAACTAGCTTTTACCCGTGACGTCGTTCACTTTAAGATTTAAAGAAATGGGGTTATCCAGTAAAATATTTACAGAAAATTTATTTTGTTTTCTACGTCATTACTTATTTTATGTTAAAATATGTCTATAAACAACATTTTAAGATTTGTTATATTCCGCTAATATAATGGGTGATTTTTTAGCTATTATCTTTTTGGCAGCACTGGTTTAAACAGCTGACGCACGTTTCGTGTTTTGTTTCACTGTCAAACATCTTCAGTTTGGTCTATAATTTAACCATGAATCGTCTTACAAACGAACAACGCTTGCAAATTATTGAATTTTATTATCAAAATGCGTGCTCTGTTAAGAAAATTCATCGCGCGCTTCTTGTGTTCAGCGACGAAGCTCATTTTTGGCTCAATGGGTAAGTTAATAAGCCGAATTGTCGATTTTGGAGTGAAGATCAGCCAGAAGCATTGCAAGAGCTATTTATGCATCGAGAAAAAGTCACAGTTTGGTGCGGTTTATGGGCTGGTGGCATCATTGGACCGTTCCAAGATGATGCGAATCGTAACGTAACTGTGAATGGTGAGCGCTACCGTGAGATGATATCCAACTTTTTTTTGCCCAAAATGCAAGAGCTTGTTGACTTGCACGACATGTGGTTTCAACAAGACGGTGCCACATGCCACACAGCACGCTTAACAATGGACTTATTGAGAGGCGAGTTCGGTGAACATTTTATTTCACGTTCGGGACCGGTCAATTGGCCGCCTAGATCGTGCGATTTAACGTCACACACATGCCCGCTTCAATTGACGCATTGGAAGAAAACATTGAAGCATTTATTCGTGAGATACCGGCCGAAATGTTGGAAACAGAATGCCAACATTGGACTAAGCGGATGGACCATTTGAGGCGCAATCACGGTCAACATTTGCATGAAATAATCTTCAAACATTTAATTATATGGACCGTACTATCGATTCAAATAAAGATTTCATGCATTTTTCTGAATTTTATGAGTTTTTTTTTACAACTTTCCTATAGCTCCCCTACAAGAAATGGATGACCGAAACTAATACACACGCACTATTTTTGTTTGTTTTTATTGTTACAAGTGGCGTTGCCACTCGTGTGCGTTTGTATACCAAATTAGGAATATTTTGCAAAGCCCAAATTTTATTACTTTTCTTCTTATTTTTATATATACTTAATAATATGTTGAATATATCTGTTAATACGTTTCATAAATTTTAATAATTATAAGAATTTAGCTAAATTTGTATTAATTATTTAAAAAAAAGTTAAAAAAGTGGTGGAATTTTGGGAATTGCTGTTGTTAAAAACATTTTAGGAAGAAATGTTTGCTAGTGGCAACGCTAATTACTCCAGGAATGAAATGCGTATGTAAGAGTGAAACAACGAATGTATGTTAGACAGTTTCATTTTTGAATGGAATGTGTAAAATATGTAAAAAATTCAAGATTAATTTTAAAAGCGAAAGGAATTTTATGAAATTGTGACGTGCGCCCATTATATTATTTAAAATAAATATAAAAAAAGTGAAATAAAAATTGACAGTGACAATAAAGAGTGATAAAAAATAATATTTGCCTTGACAGAAAGCAAGAATTGAGTGACAATAAAAATAACACAAATACCTATTAAAATATAAAAAAGTGACAATAAGATAGAAAATACCTATTAAGAAATTAAATTAAATAATAAAAGTATACTTTTTGTGATAAAAGATAACTATGAAAAAAAGACGTTTGCAAAATTGTCTATCATTGGAAAAAAAGACATTTGAGTCCAAAATTAAAATGTATAGAAGGTTAATAGAAAACGAAGATAGTGCACGAAGTGAAAGATCTAATATACAACCTGTTCCATCAATAAGCTAAAATTCTAATGGAGTGTAAAGTAGGCATAAAAAAAGCCCAAGAGTACCTCAGCCGCATGACAGGAGAGACTTCTGATCAAGGGCTTGATGAGACCGCCAGCATGCTCCCCTTGCGGACCACAACAGCAGTGCAAGAAATAGAGGAGAAGCTAGACTCCGATTACGCTCAGGCCATGGTAACAATCACAATATTTTATATATTTTACTTGCTCAAACAGTAATTCAACTTCTTTACAGAAGTCCTATATTCATAAAATTAAAGGTGTTTCTTTAGATGTTGGCAGTGTTATTAGTGCATCGTTTGCAGATGATTTGCTATATAAATATAATTGGGATGGAAGGTGGGGAAAACTTCCGTTGTCAAATCTCACGCTGCTAAATAAAATTGTAAGAGGTATGTACAGACATTAAATAATTTTAGTCTTTGAATATTTAACATTTCTGTCTTTTTTTTTTAATTCATATTTTAGATGTTTTTCAGAACCTAGGAGCCGGGGAGTATGAAAAAAGTATAAGAAAAGCGGTTGAACGTGCCCACCATAGGGTAAAGCAACAAAAATACATAAAAGAAAAAGGGGTTAATAAATAAAATGACGACAATTTTTTTAATTTAAACTAAAATAATCAATCTAAAAGAGAAAAAAATCAAAAAATAAGCGTGACCAATAAATTGGTAAAAGTTTAGCTTTATTTTTAACACTTTTTATTGACTGAACTTTATTTGTAAGAAGGTGCTTGTTTAATGTAATTAAGAAACTGTTGAATGATGTTTGATCCAGCAAACGTTTTCGAATGCAAACAAAACATAATTAATTTAAAAAATTTAGTTAAAAAAAAAAAATATTTATTTATTTAAGTTATTTTGGAAACCAAAAAAATATTGAATTTTATTTTAAATAAAGACAAAAATTTGTATGAGAATTGAATGAGATGTTTTATTTTAATAGTGTTTTATTAAAACTAAAAAATACGTCAACAGTGACGAATATATGAATCAGTACTGACTAGTCAGCTGTGGCCGGTATATGCGTCAGTACTGACCAGTCAGTACTGACTGGTCAGCTGTGTCCGTTATATGCATCAGTACTGACTAGTCAGCTGTGTCCGGTTTTTGAGCACTCAATAATCTTGAGCAACCTACATATAGTTGTCGATATGAAAAGCAATGAATGGGCGCCTAAATATATTCCAGCCAATGGACCATACGCATTCCGAAAAAGTACAAAAAGTACCAATTTGATCCATTTTTTACCCCTTAAAAAGTGCTGTATATTTTGTACTTTTTATACCAAATGCAACGAAGTACTAAAAGTACGAGCTTTGACTCATTTTATTCCCCCAGAAAGTACTCTGTACGTTAATTTAGGTTATGTTTTATATGAATACCAAATTTTTCGAAGAGATAAAAAGTAACAGTTTTATCCCAATTTTATCCATTAAAAAATACCGTATATTTTGATCTCGACCATATGCAATCTGTATACCAAATTTATCCAAAAGAGAAAAAGTATCAAAAGTAAAACATTTTTCGTTTTAACCTCTTAAAATATACCCCACTTAAATCTGGACAATATCTCTAGCCAAATTTTTTGAAAATAAGAAAGTACCAAAACTAAAAGAGAAAAAGTGTTAAAAGTTGCCAAAAAAAGAAGCAACATTTCTTAAAAATATATATACAAGGTAGATCAAAAAAGACCTACCCCCACCAATGTTTTATTTTGTAACTAGCTTTTACCCGTGACGTCGTTCACTTTAAGATTTAAAGAAATGGGGTTATCCAGTAAAATATTTACAGAAAATTTATTTTGTTTTCTACGTCATTACTTATTTTATGTTAAAATATGTCTATAAACAACATTTTAAGATTTGTTATATTCCGCTAATATAATGGGTGATTTTTTAGCTATTATCTTTTTGGCAGCACTGGTTTAAACAGCTGACACACGTTTCGTGTTTTGTTTCACTGTCAAACATCTTCAGTTTGGTCTATAATTTAACCATGAATCGTCTTACAAACGAACAACGCTTGCAAATTATTGAATTTTATTATCAAAATGCGTGCTCTGTTAAGAAAATTCATCGCGCGCTTCTTGTGTTCAGCGACGAAGCTCATTTTTGGCTCAATGGGTAAGTTAATAAGCCGAATTGTCGATTTTGGAGTGAAGATCAGCCAGAAGCATTGCAAGAGCTATTTATGCATCGAGAAAAAGTCACAGTTTGGTGCGGTTTATGGGCTGGTGGCATCATTGGACCGTTCCAAGATGATGCGAATCGTAACGTAACTGTGAATGGTGAGCGCTACCGTGAGATGATATCCAACTTTTTTTTGCCCAAAATGCAAGAGCTTGTTGACTTGCACGACATGTGGTTTCAACAAGACGGTGCCACATGCCACACAGCACGCTTAACAATGGACTTATTGAGAGGCGAGTTCGGTGAACATTTTATTTCACGTTCGGGACCGGTCAATTGGCCGCCTAGATCGTGCGATTTAACGTCTTTAGACTATTTTTTGTGCGGCTACGTTAAAGCTCATGTCTATACACACATGCCCGCTTCAATTGACGCATTGGAAGAAAACATTGAAGCATTTATTCGTGAGATACCGGCCGAAATGTTGGAAACAGAATGCCAACATTGGACTAAGCGGATGGACCATTTGAGGCGCAATCACGGTCAACATTTGCATGAAATAATCTTCAAACATTTAATTATATGGACCGTACTATCGATTCAAATAAAGATTTCATGCATTTTTCTGAATTTTATGAGTTTTTTTACAACTTTCCTATAGCTCCCCTACAAGAAATGGATGACCGAAACTAATACACACGCACTATTTTTGTTTGTTTTTATTGTTACAAGTGGCGTTGCCACTCGTGTGCGTTTGTATACCAAATTAGGAATATTTTGCAAAGCCCAAATTTTATTAATCTTTTCTTCTTATTTTTATATATACTTAATAATATGTTGAATATATCTGTTAATACGTTTCATAAATTTTAATAATTATAAGAATTTAGCTAAATTTGTATTAATTATTTTAAAAAAAAGTGGTGGAATTTTGGGAATTGCTGTTGTTAAAAACATTTTAGGAAGAAATGTTTGCTAGTGGCAACGCTAATTACTCCAGGAATGAAATGCGTATGTAAGAGTGAAACAACGAATGTATGTTAGACAGTTTCATTTTTGAATGGAATGTGTAAAATATGTAAAAAATTCAAGATTAATTTTAAAAGCGAAAGGAATTTTATGAAATTGTGACGTGCGCCCATTATATTATTTAAAATAAATATAAAAAAAGTGAAATAAAAATTGACAGTGACAATAAAGAGTGATAAAAAATAATATTTGCCTTGACAGAAAGCAAGAATTGAGTGACAATAAAAATAACACAAATACCTATTAAAATATAAAAAAGTGACAATAAGATAGAAAATACCTATTAAGAAATTAAATTAAATAATAAAAGTATACTTTTTGTGATAAAAGATAACTATGAAAAAAAGACGTTTGCAAAATTGTCTATCATTGGAAAAAAAGACATTTGAGTCCAAAATTAAAATGTATAGAAGGTTAATAGAAAACGAAGATAGTGCACGAAGTGAAAGATCTAATATACAACCTGTTCCATCAATAAGCTAAAATTCTAATGGAGTGTAAAGTAGGCATAAAAAAAGCCCAAGAGTACCTCAGCCGCATGACAGGAGAGACTTCTGATCAAGGGCTTGATGAGACCGCCAGCATGCTCCCCTTGCGGACCACAACAGCAGTGCAAGAAATAGAGGAGAAGCTAGACTCCGATTACGCTCAGGCCATGGTAACAATCACAATATTTTATATATTTTACTTGCTCAAACAGTAATTCAACTTCTTTACAGAAGTCCTATATTCATAAAATTAAAGGTGTTTCTTTAGATGTTGGCAGTGTTATTAGTGCATCGTTTGCAGATGATTTGCTATATAAATATAATTGGGATGGAAGGTGGGGAAAACTTCCGTTGTCAAATCTCACGCTGCTAAATAAAATTGTAAGAGGTATGTACAGACATTAAATAATTTTAGTCTTTGAATATTTAACATTTCTGTCTTTTTTTTTACTTCATATTTTAGATGTTTTTCAGAACCTAGGAGCCGGGGAGTATGAAAAAAGTATAAGAAAAGCGGTTGAACGTGCCCACCATAGGGTAAAGCAACAAAAATACATAAAAGAAAAAGGGGTTAATAAATAAAATGACGACAATTTTTTTAATTTAAACTAAAATAATCAATCTAAAAGAGAAAAAAAACCAAAAAATAAGCGTGACCAATAAATTGGTAAAAGTTTAGCTTTATTTTTAACACTTTTTATTGACTGAACTTTATTTGTAAGAAGGTGCTTGTTTAATGTAATTAAGAAACTGTTGAATGATGTTTGATCCAGCAAACGTTTTCGAATGCAAACAAAACATAATTAATTTAAAAAATTTAGTTAAAAAAAAAAAATATTTATTTATTTAAGTTATTTTGGAAACCAAAAAAATATTGAATTTTATTTTAAATAAAGACAAAAATTTGTATGAGAATTGAATGAGATGTTTTATTTTAATAGTGTTTTATTAAAACTAAAAAATACGTCAACAGTGACGAATATATGAATCAGTACTGACTAGTCAGCTGTGGCCGGTATATGCGTCAGTACTGACTGGTCAGCTGTGTCCGTTATATGCATCAGTACTGACTAGTCAGCTGTGTCCGGTTTTTCAGCACTCAATAATCTTGAGCAACCTACATATAGTTGTCGATATGAAAAGCAATGAATGGGCGCCTAAATATATTCCAGCCAATGGACCATACGCATTCCGAAAAAGTACAAAAAGTACCAATTTGATCCATTTTTTACCCCTTAAAAAGTGCCGTATATTTTGTAATTTTTATACCAAATGCAACGAAGTACTAAAAGTACGAGCTTTGACTCATTTTATTCCCCCAGAAAGTACTCTGTACGTTAATTTAGGTTATATTTTATATGAATACCAAATTTTTCGAAGAGATAAAAAGTAACAGTTTTATCCCAATTTTATCCATTAAAAAATACCGTATATTTTGATCTCGACCATATGCAATCTGTATACCAAATTTATCCAAAAGAGAAAAAGTATCAAAAGTAAAACATTTTTCGTTTTAACCTCTTAAAATATACCCCACTTAAATCTGGACAATATCTCTAGCCAAATTTTTTGAAAATAAGAAAGTACCAAAACTAAAAGAGAAAAAGTGTTAAAAGTTGCCAAAAAAAGAAGCAACATTTCTTAAAAATATATATACAAGGTAGATCAAAAAAGACCTACCCCCACCCATGTTTTATTTTGTAACTAGCTTTTACCCGTGACGTCGTTCACTTTAAGATTTAAAGAAATGGGGTTATCCAGTAAAATATTTACAGAAAATTTATTTTGTTTTCTACGTCATTACTTATTTTATGTTAAAATATGTCTATAAACAACATTTTAAGATTTGTTATGTTCCGCTAATATAATGGGTGATTTTTTAGCTATTATCTTTTTGGCAGCACTGGTTTAAACAGCTGACGCACGTTTCGTGTTTTGTTTCACTGTCAAACATCTTCAGTTTGGTCTATAATTTAACCATGAATCGTCTTACAAACGAACAACGCTTGCAAATTATTGAATTTTATTATCAAAATGCGTGCTCTGTTAAGAAAATTCATCGCGCGCTTCTTGTGTTCAGCGACGAAGCTCATTTTTGGCTCAATGGGTAAGTTAATAAGCCGAATTGTCGATTTTGGAGTGAAGATCAGCCAGAAGCATTGCAAGAGCTATTTATGCATCGAGAAAAAGTCACAGTTTGGTGCGGTTTATGGGCTGGTGGCATCATTGGACCGTTCCAAGATGATGCGAATCGTAACGTAACTGTGAATGGTGAGCGCTACCGTGAGATGATATCCAACTTTTTTTTGCCCAAAATGCAAGAGCTTGTTGACTTGCACGACATGTGGTTTCAACAAGACGGTGCCACATGCCACACAGCACGCTTAGCAATGGACTTATTGAGAGGCGAGTTCGGTGAACATTTTATTTCACGTTCGGGACCGGTCAATTGGCCGCCTAGATCGTGCGATTTAACGTCTTTAGACTATTTTTTGTGCGGCTACGTTAAAGCTCATGTCTATACACACATGCCCGCTTCAATTGACGCATTGGAAGAAAACATTGAAGCATTTATTCGTGAGATACCGGCCGAAATGTTGGAAACAGAATGCCAACATTGGACTAAGCGGATGGACCATTTGAGGCGCAATCACGGTCAACATTTGCATGAAATAATCTTCAAACATTTAATTATATGGACCGTACTATCGATTCAAATAAAGATTTCATGCATTTTTCTGAATTTTATGAGTTTTTTTTACAACTTTCCTATAGCTCCCCTACAAGAAATGGATGACCGAAACTAATACACACGCACTATTTTTGTTTGTTTTTATTGTTACAAGTGGCGTTGCCACTCGTGTGCGTTTGTATACCAAATTAGGAATATTTTGCAAAGCCCAAATTTTATTAATCTTTTCTTCTTATTTTTATATATACTTAATAATATGTTGAATATATCTGTTAATACGTTTCATAAATTTTAATAATTATAAGAATTTAGCTAAATTTGTATTAATTATTTAAAAAAAAGTTAAAAAAGTGGTGGAATTTTGGGAATTGCTGTTGTTAAAAACATTTTAGGAAGAAATGTTTGCTAGTGGCAACGCTAATTACTCCAGGAATGAAATGCGTATGTAAGAGTGAAACAACGAATGTATGTTAGACAGTTTCATTTTTGAATGGAATGTGTAAAATATGTAAAAAATTCAAGATTAATTTTAAAAGCGAAAGGAATTTTATGAAATTGTGACGTGCGCCCATTATATTATTTAAAATAAATATAAAAAAAGTGAAATAAAAATTGACAGTGACAATAAAGAGTGATAAAAAATAATATTTGCCTTGACAGAAAGCAAGAATTGAGTGACAATAAAAATAACACAAATACCTATTAAAATATAAAAAAGTGACAATAAGATAGAAAATACCTATTAAGAAATTAAATTAAATAATAAAAGTATACTTTTTGTGATAAAAGATAACTATGAAAAAAAGACGTTTGCAAAATTGTCTATCATTGGAAAAAAAGACATTTGAGTCCAAAATTAAAATGTATAGAAGGTTAATAGAAAACGAAGATAGTGCACGAAGTGAAAGATCTAATATACAACCTGTTCCATCAATAAGCTAAAATTCTAATGGAGTGTAAAGTAGGCATAAAAAAAGCCCAAGAGTACCTCAGCCGCATGACAGGAGAGACTTCTGATCAAGGGCTTGATGAGACCGCCAGCATGCTCCCCTTGCGGACCACAACAGCAGTGCAAGAAATAGAGGAGAAGCTAGACTCCGATTACGCTCAGGCCATGGTAACAATCACAATATTTTATATATTTTACTTGCTCAAACAGTAATTCAACTTCTTTACAGAAGTCCTATATTCATAAAATTAAAGGTGTTTCTTTAGATGTTGGCAGTGTTATTAGTGCATCGTTTGCAGATGATTTGCTATATAAATATAATTGGGATGGAAGGTGGGGAAAACTTCCGTTGTCAAATCTCACGCTGCTAAATAAAATTGTAAGAGGTATGTACAGACATTAAATAATTTTAGTCTTTGAATATTTAACATTTCTGTCTTTTTTTTTTACTTCATATTTTAGATGTTTTTCAGAACCTAGGAGCCGGGGAGTATGAAAAAAGTATAAGAAAAGCGGTTGAACGTGCCCACCATAGGGTAAAGCAACAAAAATACATAAAAGAAAAAGGGGTTAATAAATAAAATGACGACAATTTTTTTAATTTAAACTAAAATAATCAATCTAAAAGAGAAAAAAAACCAAAAAATAAGCGTGACCAATAAATTGGTAAAAGTTTAGCTTTATTTTTAACACTTTTTATTGACTGAACTTTATTTGTAAGAAGGTGCTTGTTTAATGTAATTAAGAAACTGTTGAATGATGTTTGATCCAGCAAACGTTTTCGAATGCAAACAAAACATAATTAATTTAAAAAATTTAGTTAAAAAAAAAAAATATTTATTTATTTAAGTTATTTTGGAAACCAAAAAAATATTGAATTTTATTTTAAATAAAGACAAAAATTTGTATGAGAATTGAATGAGATGTTTTATTTTAATAGTGTTTTATTAAAACTAAAAAATACGTCAACAGTGACGAATATATGAATCAGTACTGACTAGTCAGCTGTGGCCGGTATATGCGTCAGTACTGACCAGTCAGTACTGACTGGTCAGCTGTGTCCGTTATATGCATCAGTACTGACTAGTCAGCTGTGTCCGGTTTTTCAGCACTCAATAATCTTGAGCAACCTACATATAGTTGTCGATATGAAAAGCAATGAATGGGCGCCTAAATATATTCCAGCCAATGGACCATACGCATTCCGAAAAAGTACAAAAAGTACCAATTTGATCCATTTTTTACCCCTTAAAAAGTGCCGTATATTTTGTAATTTTTATACCAAATGCAACGAAGTACTAAAAGTACGAGCTTTGACTCATTTTATTCCCCCAGAAAGTACTCTGTACGTTAATTTAGGTTATATTTTATATGAATACCAAATTTTTCGAAGAGATAAAAAGTAACAGTTTTATCCCAATTTTATCCATTAAAAAATACCGTATATTTTGATCTCGACCATATGCAATCTGTATACCAAATTTATCCAAAAGAGAAAAAGTATCAAAAGTAAAACATTTTTCGTTTTAACCTCTTAAAATATACCCCACTTAAATCTGGACAATATCTCTAGCCAAATTTTTTGAAAATAAGAAAGTACCAAAACTAAAAGAGAAAAAGTGTTAAAAGTTGCCAAAAAAAGAAGCAACATTTCTTAAAAATATATATACAAGGTAGATCAAAAAAGACCTACCCCCACCCATGTTTTATTTTGTAACTAGCTTTTACCCGTGACGTCGTTCACTTTAAGATTTAAAGAAATGGGGTTATCCAGTAAAATATTTACAGAAAATTTATTTTGTTTTCTACGTCATTACTTATTTTATGTTAAAATATGTCTATAAACAACATTTTAAGATTTGTTATATTCCGCTTATATAATGGGTGATTTTTTAGCTATTATCTTTTTGGCAGCACTGGTTTAAACAGCTGACGCACGTTTCGTGTTTTGTTTCACTGTCAAACATCTTCAGTTTGGTCTATAATTTAACCATGAATCGTCTTACAAACGAACAACGCTTGCAAATTATTGAATTTTATTATCAAAATGCGTGCTCTGTTAAGAAAATTCATCGCGCGCTTCTTGTGTTCAGCGACGAAGCTCATTTTTGGCTCAATGGGTAAGTTAATAAGCCGAATTGTCGATTTTGGAGTGAAGATCAGCCAGAAGCATTGCAAGAGCTATTTATGCATCGAGAAAAAGTCACAGTTTGGTGCGGTTTATGGGCTGGTGGCATCATTGGACCGTTCCAAGATGATGCGAATCGTAACGTAACTGTGAATGGTGAGCGCTACCGTGAGATGATATCCAACTTTTTTTTGCCCAAAATGCAAGAGCTTGTTGACTTGCACGACATGTGGTTTCAACAAGACGGTGCCACATGCCACACAGCACGCTTAACAATGGACTTATTGAGAGGCGAGTTCGGTGAACATTTTATTTCACGTTCGGGACCGGTCAATTGGCCGCCTAGATCGTGCGATTTAACGTCTTTAGACTATTTTTTGTGCGGCTACGTTAAAGTGTCGTGACCATTTCAAATAAAAAAAAGAACTCTCTCGGTTGACTTCTAATTCATTAATAATTCTTTATTTTCAGTTTTATTATTATTAACATAAACTTAATTATTAACATTAACTTAATTATAATTATCATTACCTATGGCCTGTGCATATAGGTGGGAATTTGTTGCAATTCCCACTACTCAGCATATTATTACTTTATACTACTATTACATTTCAATGTAATAGTATATTAATGGGAACATAGTTAATTCATTAAAAAGCTGCATATATGAAATGTAATAGTATATTAATGGGAACATAGTTAATTCATTAAAAAGCTGCATATATGAAATGTAATAGTATATTAATGGGAACATAGTTAATTCATTAAAAAGCTGAGTAGTGTCACACACATATATGCACTACACCTCCCCTTTTGGCAGAATAATGTAATATTGGAAGAATATGAAATTATTCTTGCTTTAGGGCATGTTCTTAATATTAATTGTAATTTTATTCTAAGCCTTAATAGTATTTTTTTTTTTTTTATTAATGGTATTTTCTTTTTAAGTATTAACTGTCATTTATTTTTTTTGTATTAATAGTATTTTTAATTTTAAATATTTTTTTTTAATACTACTTTTAATCTATCTTTATGCACAATTTGTGCATTTTTCTTATCGCTCCCTATTTCAACATTATTGTTATCTAATAAATTTATAACCTTAAAAGGACCTAGGTACCTTTCTTCTAGCTTATGGCCTGTTTCATTTTTAAGGAAAACAGCGTCTCCTATTTTAATATCTAATTCTCTTTTGTTTTTATCATAATATTCTTTTCTTTCTAATTTATATTTATTTAAAAAAAATCTAGCTCTAGCATAAGCAATTTCCAATCTATATTTAACTTCCTTGCTGTAGCTATCTATATTATAA
Source organism: Pollenia angustigena (assembly GCA_930367215.1). NCBI lineage: Eukaryota > Metazoa > Arthropoda > Insecta > Diptera > Polleniidae > Pollenia > Pollenia angustigena. Next base: position 129,356,320 of record OV884058.1, read on the forward strand.
AGAGGATTTACCCTCTCTATTGAGGTAAATTCATGAAATCCGTTTGGAATTCTTCCGAACACAAGCTCATATGGACAATATCCATGTGTCACTGATGGGGTGGTGTTGAAACAGTACGTGAAGTACTTCATCCACTCATCCCAATCATCTCTTTCAACGGATATGTACGATCGCATGTACTCATTAAAAGTTCGGTGACTACGTTCCACCGTTCCCAGAGTTTGGTGGTGGTGAGCTGTAGACGTTATATTGTTAATTTTTAAATATTCGGATAGTTCATTCATTATCGAATTTCTATACTCCGTTCCCATGTCCGTAATGAACGTCTTCATTGGACCGTACTTGAGTATAAAAGATTCGAATATAGCCTTCGCAACTGTTTTCGCACTTTTATCAGGTATTGGTACAGTAACCAAATACTTTGTTAGGTCACATATAAGTGTGACTGCATACACATTGCCATTTTCCGTACGTGGCAATGGTCCAATAGTATCCACTAATACAGTGTCGAAAGCTTTGGTTGGGGTCTCTGTTATTACCATAGGGGTTTTTGTATGCCGTATAATCTTGGCTTGTTGACACTTCTGACATGACTTGACGTATTTCGATATGTCACGAATCATGTTTGGCCAATAGAAGTATCTTTTTATTTTATTTACTGTTCTTGTTATCCCAGTATGTCCCCCTTGAACTGGGTCATCATGATATCTTTTGATTGTTTCAATTATTTCATCCTCTTCTTTCAGCTTGGTCACCCTTGGAAGTAGCGCTACTTGTAAGTTTTTCAATTTTTCATTGCCCACGGCCTTAAATTTACTTACTGTGACAAATTCGAAAATTTGTTCACTGGGTGCCATTTTTACATTAATAATGCCATGTTTGCCGGCTGATGATTCCAGCCTTGGAAAGAATTGTTCTAGATCAATTTTCCCATTAACAAACAGATCATATATTATTATCTCTTGGATAATTTTCCTGCCACGCTTCAAGGAGCAACGGTCAGAAGTCATCTTTAGTTTTGGATATTTTCTGACGTCAGTATAATTAATGACTTCACATATATTGGGCTTTTTGTACATTTCATGCTGGTTGAGGTTATTTTCGCCGGGGTTTTCCCGTCTCTTAGATGATCTAGTCGTTACCCTCAGTATATTTGAGATGTTTTTACTTATTTCCTTTAGGTCACCTATCGTTATTCTCGATAGTGCATCTGCGGCAAAGTTTTCTTTGCCTCTGAGATATTCCACCGTGAAATCATACTCTTCAAGCTCTAATCTCATGCGAGTCAATTTCGAACTTGGGTTTCTCATAGAGAACAGGTAGGTTAGTGGGCGATGGTCAGTTTTAACCAAAAAATGTGTACCATAAACGTATGGTCTAAAATGAGTAATTGCCCAATGGATTGCAGTGAGTTCTTGCTCAACTGTTGACTTGTTGCTTTCACCCTTAGTAAAAGCTTTTGAGGCGTAGGCGACTGGAAGCTGTCTACCTTCGTACTCCTGACTAAGTACCGCCCCGCATGCGTGCTTGCTTGCGTCTGTAGTGATACAGAATGGTTTCTTAAAATCCGGATACTGTAATATCCCCGGATTCATTAAAGCTTTCTTAAGATAATCGAATGCCCTTTGGCATTCTGGTGACCATTGAAATGTCACATTTTTTCTCGTCAATTTTGATATGTGACGGGAATAATCAGAGAAATTTTTAATGAATCTTCTGTAGTAGTTACAGAAAGCGATAAACCTTCTTGCACCGTCGGCGTCAGTGGGGACTGGGTAGTCCCTGATCACTGCGTACTTACTATCATCCGTAAGGATGCCTTTGTCAGTACATTTATGCCCAAGGTAAGTTACCTCGTGCATAAAAAATGTGCATTTGTCAGGATGTAACTTTAGATTGTACTTTCGGCATAGTTCGAAAACATCTGTTAAATTTTTAAACATGTGTCTTTCCGAACACCCTAGTACTACCAAATCATCCATATACAAAAATGCTTGTGACGCCGTTAAGCCAGAAAACGCAAGGGTCATCATGCGTTGAAATGAATTGGGTGCAATTTTGAGTCCATATGGCAATCGCGTGAAACGATAAGAGCCATTTCCCGTAGAAAAGGAAGTAATGTCTCTTGAAGACTCGTGTAACTCTATCTGATGGAAACCTGACATGAGGTCCAGACATGAAAAATATTTAGCACGTCCCAATTGATCCAGAATATCGTCTATTCTTGGAAGTGGGAATTTGTCTGCAATCAATTTCCTGTTCACCTGGCGATAATCGATTACCAATCGCCATCTTATCTTCTCGGAGTTCGGTAATGATTTCTTGGGTACTAGTAATAAGGGACTGTTATAATCTGATGTAGATGGTTCTGCTATCCCATCGTCTACTAGTTTTTTGACTTGCCTATCAACCTCCGCCTTATGGGCGTGTGGAATTCTATAGTTTTTTATATAGCTCGGTGTCTTGTCACTTAGTCTGAGTTTTTGCTTATAAAAGTTATTCGTCGAAACCACTTCGGTTTCTAGGGCGAATATATCACCATATTCCGTACAGAGTTTCGTAAGATCGTCTTTAAATCGATCAGGAAAGTTTTTACTGAGTTTATCCAGGACTTCTTGAGTTCTTCTCTCAGATGCTCCTGATGTTCTCAATACGTCATAGTTTGACAGATCCTCCGTAATTATGCCCCTAGCACGAAGTGCCGTATCACTATTATTTGTGTTAAGTAATCTTACGTATGCATTATCACCGTTAACTATAGTGTTCGCAATATATACACCAGGTTGTAATTCCTGGTTGGGTACTAATACTTCTCCTTGACCTGATTCAAGTACTACTCTTCTTATAACTTGTGATCTCGCAGGTAGCATGATCGAATCATTAACACATGTGTTGGACATTGGAATCTTGAATTGATAGAAATTTTGCGGTCGTAAAACAAGAAAATCTTCATTTTCATTAAAGTCCAGTTTACAATTAAACTTTTTTAGAAAATCAAGACCTATGATTCCGTCGCATGGTATAGGGAAATCATTCAAAACCGTATGAAATTTATGCGTAATTAAAATATTTTCAAATTTAAGATCAACTCTCTTGAAACCAACGGATTTGGTAGAACCCTGACCTATACCACTAAGAGTCACTAACTCATTAGTGTTCAATTGTTTAGTTTGAACTATATTTGAAATTTTTAGAAGAGATATGTCCGCTCCTGTATCAACAAGTAATGTTAATAATCTGCCATTTGTACCGTATAACTGTACGAACACTCCTAGACTAAGGTTGAGCTTATATATATTATTTCTTAGTTTCTCAGAGGCTGGTCTTGGTTTTCCGAACCAATATCTTGGTCGGTGACTAATCTAACGTTTCTGTTATTGTGTTGGGATCCACGGTTATTGCCGCGGCCCCTATAGAAACGGTTATTGTTATTGTTATTGTAACGTCTGTTATCGTTACCCCGGTATGCATTCCTACCCTGGTTATTTGAATTGTTTGTGTTATTACCGCGGTTACCTCGACGGTTTCTTCTATGGTAGTTAGTCTGACTACACTCACTGTTTAGGTATAACACCGCATTCTGTTGTCCGTATACTTCGGTACAACTCTCTACAAACTTTGCAACCGCCTCATTGAGATTGTCGAATCTACCCGACTGCATTACCAACTTAACTCTTTCGTTGGTTGCATTTTTGACTATCGCCTTAACGGCGGCCTTTGTCGCGTAATTGTCGGCTAATTGTGGCGTTAAACCATCTGATATGTAAGCCGATTGGAGCGATTTTGTTAAATCCTCCACTTCTTTAATATAGGCACCAGCATTTTTACTCGCCTGTCTTATGTTCATCAGCTTGGCTGAAATAACATCCACTGATTCGCCTTTTACATTTGTTCTTAAGGAGTCGATTATCTGAGTTAAGTTCGCTTCAGTTCCCTTTAGTAAATTAATGGCAGTGCCCCTTAATTTGGTTTTAACCAAATTTATAGCTATGGCACCGTTGCCATCGCAAACGCTGTCCACCAGTTCCAGGGCCGATATGAAACCCTGTAAGTTCTCTGGTCGACCATCAAACTCAGGAAGGAGTCTTGAGGCGATTGTAAGAAACTCAATTGGCGTTTGCGGCATATTGTTCAAATTTGGCTTACTCAGATTATCTTTGGTGTTTTCAATTTTTGGATAAGTTTCCCGAGCGACACTGATCTTAACGTTTTGTAATATAGGTTCAACTATAGAATCTGTGTCCCCCTGGAGTGAGACAGATTTTTTTAGTTCCACTCCTTTTTTCAGAGCAACAGAGATTAATTTTTCTCTGACGTCTGCATAGAAGGCGTCAGCAGCTACTTTATGTGCAGCTGTTAAGCGAGAGTAATGAACATTAAACAATACCCTCAAACGTTCGAGATGGCCTTCGAGAACCTTTATATGTTTATCAATGGTTTCTCTCTTGGTATCTCTATCAACGTTTAGACACTTATATGATTTATTAAAATCTTCCTTAATTTGCCTTGCCTTTGCGACAATTGAGTCCCATTCCATTTGGCGGATAATCAATTAATAACCGCCATTATTTTCGATAAATAGGAAAAATAAACTCGCATTTACGAATACAAAAAGAAATAAATTTCAGGTCAGAATAAAAATAATTACGCTAAATGTCGCGCAGAAATAATTGTTTGGTTTAACGACCTATTGTTAAGGAAAGATTATTCACTTTCACTTTTCCTTCTCCTTTTTTTTTTTTGCTAAATTTTTTCTATTTCATTTGCCATGGAAGCAGCGCGGACGTAACTTTTTCTTAACGACCTTTTATGTAACTGATACAAGGTGGTCAGCAATTGCACTGCAAGGATTACAATAATTATAATAAAGTAAATTACAGGGAACTCTACTTCCACCCTAATCTCGTTTATGACATTTGCATTGGGGTTTTCAACCTTAGATTCTTGGCCACCCATTTTAAAATTTAATCTATTAAATTGCAAAGGAATTCGAAAAAGAAAAAATGTTGTTCCCCTTTTTTGTTTTTTAAAATTTATATTGCATTTTTATTTTATTTTATTAATTATACCACTGGAGGGACGCTTGCGTTTCGCAGTGATTATTTATTTGTTAGTACGCGTGTTAGGGAGACTTTGGGTGTCCCAATCACACAAAATATTAGTTAATTCGTTAAAAACTAAAAAAAATTTTCTACTATAATATTATTACATACTATCCTGTGGTAAAGATGATCCATCTGGATGATTATTATGTTTTTGGGTTTTGTGGTGACCGGTACTTTGGCCGCACCAGCATCTTCCTTCGGGCAACTCGGAATGTTACCCTTTTTTAATTTAATTTCTCTCTTTTTTTTCACGTTTTATGTCTTGTTATGTTTCATTTAGTTTTGTTTTCTTTCCAACGTGTTGTTTTATCTATAACTGCTTTGGCTATTTTAAAGTTTATTTTGTTTTCATTGTAATGATATTTTTTTTTTGTATTCACTTTAAATGTTTAAGCACTTTTGTTTTTGTGGTAGCTCTTATTTCTTTGTGGTCTGTTTTCCCTTTTATATTGTAAGTTTGTAACTATCGCCACTTTATGTTAAAATTGTTCCCTTTTTTTTATTCTGTTTCGATTTTCTCCCTTAGGTTTAGTTTTGTTAATTTTTTAAATTTTTTCCAAATTTTTAATTAAATTTTTTTTTTCAATTTTTCTATTTGTTTTACTTTTCCAATTATCTGTTTTGGAGATAGAAAAAATTTCGTTCTGTCAGCATTGTGTTTGATTTTTTTTTTCGGATTTTCACAAAGGTTTGTTTTTCTATTTTTCCACTATAATTTAGGAAACCACTTTTCTTAACTTTTATATTTTTAATAATTTTTAAAACACGAAATAACCACTTATTAAGAAATTACAATAAACAATATTTGAAAATAAGTCCTGTAAATTTATTTTAAGTTTTTTTTTTTTTAAACCGGTCCTGTCACGGTCGCCATGTCGTGACCATTTCAAATAAAAAAAAGAACTCTCTCGGTTGACTTCTAATTCATTAATAATTCTTTATTTTCAGTTTTATTATTATTAACATAAACTTAATTATTAACATTAACTTAATTATAATTATCATTACCTATGGCCTGTGCATATAGGTGGGAATTTGTTGCAATTCCCACTACTCAGCATATTATTACTTTATACTACTATTACATTTCAATGTAATAGTATATTAATGGGAACATAGTTAATTCATTAAAAAGCTGCATATATGAAATGTAATAGTATATTAATGGGAACATAGTTAATTCATTAAAAAGCTGCATATATGAAATGTAATAGTATATTAATGGGAACATAGTTAATTCATTAAAAAGCTGAGTAGTGTCACACACATATATGCACTACAAAAGCTCATGTCTATACACACATGCCCGCTTCAATTGACGCATTGGAAGAAAACATTGAAGCATTTATTCGTGAGATACCGGCCGAAATGTTGGAAACAGAATGCCAACATTGGACTAAGCGGATGGACCATTTGAGGCGCAATCACGGTCAACATTTGCATGAAATAATCTTCAAACATTTAATTATATGGACCGTACTATCGATTCAAATAAAGATTTCATGCATTTTTCTGAATTTTATGAGTTTTTTTTACAACTTTCCTATAGCTCCCCTACAAGAAATGGATGACCGAAACTAATACAAACGCACTATTTTTGTTTGTTTTTATTGTTACAAGTGGCGTTGCCACTCGTGTGCGTTTGTATACCAAATTAGGAATATTTTGCAAAGCCCAAATTTTATTAATCTTTTCTTCTTATTTTTATATATACTTAATAATATGTTGAATATATCTGTTAATACGTTTCATAAATTTTAATAATTATAAGAATTTAGCTAAATTTGTATTAATTATTTAAAAAAAAAAGTGGTGGAATTTTGGGAATTGCTGTTGTTAAAAACATTTTAGGAAGAAATGTTTGCTAGTGGCAACGCTAATTACTCCAGGAATGAAATGCGTATGTAAGAGTGAAACAACGAATGTATGTTAGACAGTTTCATTTTTGAATGGAATGTGTAAAATATGTAAAAAATTCAAGATTAATTTTAAAAGCGAAAGGAATTTTATGAAATTGTGACGTGCGCCCATTATATTATTTAAAATAAATATAAAAAAAGTGAAATAAAAATTGACAGTGACAATAAAGAGTGATAAAAAATAATATTTGCCTTGACAGAAAGCAAGAATTGAGTGACAATAAAAATAACACAAATACCTATTAAAATATAAAAAAGTGACAATAAGATAGAAAATACCTATTAAGAAATTAAATTAAATAATAAAAGTATACTTTTTGTGATAAAAGATAACTATGAAAAAAAGACGTTTGCAAAATTGTCTATCATTGGAAAAAAAGACATTTGAGTCCAAAATTAAAATGTATAGAAGGTTAATAGAAAACGAAGATAGTGCACGAAGTGAAAGATCTAATATACAACCTGTTCCATCAATAAGCTAAAATTCTAATGGAGTGTAAAGTAGGCATAAAAAAAGCCCAAGAGTACCTCAGCCGCATGACAGGAGAGACTTCTGATCAAGGGCTTGATGAGACCGCCAGCATGCTCCCCTTGCGGACCACAACAGCAGTGCAAGAAATAGAGGAGAAGCTAGACTCCGATTACGCTCAGGCCATGGTAACAATCACAATATTTTATATATTTTACTTGCTCAAACAGTAATTCAACTTCTTTACAGAAGTCCTATATTCATAAAATTAAAGGTGTTTCTTTAGATGTTGGCAGTGTTATTAGTGCATCGTTTGCAGATGATTTGCTATATAAATATAATTGGGATGGAAGGTGGGGAAAACTTCCGTTGTCAAATCTCACGCTGCTAAATAAAATTGTAAGAGGTATGTACAGACATTAAATAATTTTAGTCTTTGAATATTTAACATTTCTGTCTTTTTTTTTACTTCATATTTTAGATGTTTTTCAGAACCTAGGAGCCGGGGAGTATGAAAAAAGTATAAGAAAAGCGGTTGAACGTGCCCACCATAGGGTAAAGCAACAAAAATACATAAAAGAAAAAGGGGTTAATAAATAAAATGACGACAATTTTTTTAATTTAAACTAGAATAATCAATCTAAAAGAGAAAAAAAATCAAAAAATAAGCTTGACCAATAAATTGGTAAAAGTTTAGCTTTATTTTTAACACTTTTTATTGACTGAACTTTATTTGTAAGAAGGTGCTTGTTTAATGTAATTAAGAAACTGTTGAATGATGTTTGATCCAGCAAACGTTTTCGAATGCAAACAAAACATAATTAATTTAAAAAATTTAGTTAAAAAAAAAAAATATTTATTTATTTAAGTTATTTTGGAAACCAAAAAAATATTGAATTTTATTTTAAATAAAGACAAAAATTTGTATGAGAATTGAATGAGATGTTTTATTTTAATAGTGTTTTATTAAAACTAAAAAATACGTCAACAGTGACGAATATATGAATCAGTACTGACTAGTCAGCTGTGGCCGGTATATGCGTCAGTACTGACCAGTCAGTACTGACTGGTCAGCTGTGTCCGTTATATGCATCAGTACTGACTAGTCAGCTGTGTCCGGTTTTTGAGCACTCAATAATCTTGAGCAACCTACATATAGTTGTCGATATGAAAAGCAATGAATGGGCGCCTAAATATATTCCAGCCAATGGACCATACTCATTCCGAAAAAGTACAAAAAGTACCAATTTGATCCATTTTTTACCCCTTAAAAAGTGCCGTATATTTTGTACTTTTTATACCAAATGCAACGAAGTACTAAAAGTACGAGCTTTGACTCATTTTATTCCCCCAGAAAGTACTCTGTACGTTAATTTAGGTTATGTTTTATATGAATACCAAATTTTTCGAAGAGATAAAAAGTAACAGTTTTATCCCAATTTTATCCATTAAAAAATACCGTATATTTTGATCTCGACCATATGCAATCTGTATACCAAATTTATCCAAAAGAGAAAAAGTATCAAAAGTAAAACATTTTTCGTTTTAACCTCTTAAAATATACCCCACTTAAATCTGGACAATATCTCTAGCCAAATTTTTTGAAAATAAGAAAGTACCAAAACTAAAAGAGAAAAAGTGTTAAAAGTTGCCAAAAAAAGAAGCAACATTTCTTAAAAATATATATACAAGGTAGATCAAAAAAGACCTACCCCCACCCATGTTTTATTTTGTAACTAGCTTTTACCCGTGACGTCGTTCACTTTAAGATTTAAAGAAATGGGGTTATCCAGTAAAATATTTACAGAAAATTTATTTTGTTTTCTACGTCATTACTTATTTTATGTTAAAATATGTCTATAAACAACATTTTAAGATTTGTTATATTCCGCTAATATAATGGGTGATTTTTTAGCTATTATCTTTTTGGCAGCACTGGTTTAAACAGCTGACGCCCGTTTCGTGTTTTGTTTCACTGTCAAACATCTTCAGTTTGGTCTATAATTTAACCATGAATCGTCTTACAAACGAACAACGCTTGCAAATTATTGAATTTTATTATCAAAATGCGTGCTCTGTTAAGAAAATTCATCGCGCGCTTCTTGTGTTCAGCGACGAAGCTCATTTTTGGCTCAATGGGTAAGTTAATAAGCCGAATTGTCGATTTTGGAGTGAAGATCAGCCAGAAGCATTGCAAGAGCTATTTATGCATCGAGAAAAAGTCACAGTTTGGTGCGGTTTATGGGTTGGTGGCATCATTGGACCGTTCCAAGATGATGCGAATCGTAACGTAACTGTGAATGGTGAGCGCTACCGTGAGATGATATCCAACTTTTTTTTGCCCAAAATGCAAGAGCTTGTTGACTTGCACGACATGTGGTTTCAACAAGACGGTGCCACATGCCACACAGCACGCTTAACAATGGACTTATTGAGAGGCGAGTTCGGTGAACATTTTATTTCACGTTCGGGACCGGTCAATTTGCCGCCTAGATCGTGCGATTTAACGTCTTTAGACTATTTTTTGTGCGGCTACGTTAAAGCTCATGTCTATACACACATGCCCGCTTCAATTGACGCATTGGAAGAAAACATTGAAGCATTTATTCGTGAGATACCGGCCGAAATGTTGGAAACAGAATGCCAACATTGGACTAAGCGGATGGACCATTTGAGGCGCAATCACGGTCAACATTTGCATGAAATAATCTTCAAACATTTAATTATATGGACCGTACTATCGATTCAAATAAAGATTTCATGCATTTTTCTGAATTTTATGAGTTTTTTTTTACAACTTTCCTATAGCTCCCCTACAAGAAATGGATGACCGAAACTAATACACACGCACTATTTTTGTTTGTTTTTATTGTTACAAGTGGCGTTGCCACTCGTGTGCGTTTGTATACCAAATTAGGAATATTTTGCAAAGCCTAAATTTTATTAATCTTTTCTTCTTATTTTTATATATACTTAATAATATGTTGAATATATCTGTTAATACGTTTCATAAATTTTAATAATTATAAGAATTTAGCTAAATTTGTATTAATTATTTAAAAAAAAAGTGGTGGAATTTTGGGAATTGCTGTTGTTAAAAACATTTTAGGAAGAAATGTTTGCTAGTGGCAACGCTAATTACTCCAGGAATGAAATGCGTATGTAAGAGTGAAACAACGAATGTATGTTAGACAGTTTCATTTTTGAATGGAATGTGTAAAATATGTAAAAAATTCAAGATTAATTTTAAAAGCGAAAGGAATTTTATGAAATTGTGACGTGCGCCCATTATATTATTTAAAATAAATATAAAAAAAGTGAAATAAAAATTGACAGTGACAATAAAGAGTGATAAAAAATAATATTTGCCTTGACAGAAAGCAAGAATTGAGTGACAATAAAAATAACACAAATACCTATTAAAATATAAAAAAGTGACAATAAGATAGAAAATACCTATTAAGAAATTAAATTAAATAATAAAAGTATACTTTTTGTGATAAAAGATAACTATGAAAAAAAGTCGTTTGCAAAATTGTCTATCATTGGAAAAAAAGACATTTGAGTCCAAAATTAAAATGTATAGAAGGTTAATAGAAAACGAAGATAGTGCACGAAGTGAAAGATCTAATATACAACCTGTTCCATCAATAAGCTAAAATTCTAATGGAGTGTAAAGTAGGCATAAAAAAAGCCCAAGAGTACCTCAGCCGCATGACAGGGGAGACTTCTGATCAAGGGCTTGATGAGACCGCCAGCATGCTCCCCTTGCGGACCACAACAGCAGTGCAAGAAATAGAGGAGAAGCTAGACTCCGATTACGCTCAGGCCATGGTAACAATCACAATATTTTATATATTTTACTTGCTCAAACAGTAATTCAACTTCTTTACAGAAGTCCTATATTCATAAAATTAAAGGTGTTTCTTTAGATGTTGGCAGTGTTATTAGTGCATCGTTTGCAGATGATTTGCTATATAAATATAATTGGGATGGAAGGTGGGGAAAACTTCCGTTGTCAAATCTCACGCTGCTAAATAAAATTGTAAGAGGTATGTACAGACATTAAATAATTTTAGTCTTTGAATATTTAACATTTCTGTCTTTTTTTTTACTTCATATTTTAGATGTTTTTCAGAACCTAGGAGCCGGGGAGTATGAAAAAAGTATAAGAAAAGCGGTTGAACGTGCCCACCATAGGGTAAAGCAACAAAAATACATAAAAGAAAAAGGGGTTAATAAATAAAATGACGACAATTTTTTTAATTTAAACTAAAATAATCAATCTAAAAGAGAAAAAAAATCAAAAAATAAGCGTGACCAATAAATTGGTAAAAGTTTAGCTTTATTTTTAACACTTTTTATTGACTGAACTTTATTTGTAAGAAGGTGCTTGTTTAATGTAATTAAGAAACTGTTGAATGATGTTTGATCCAGCAAACGTTTTCGAATGCAAACAAAACATAATTAATTTAAAAAATTTAGTTAAAAAAAAAAAATATTTATTTATTTAAGTTATTTTGGAAACCAAAAAATATTGAATTTTATTTTAAATAAAGACAAAAATTTGTATGAGAATTGAATGAGATGTTTTATTTTAATAGTGTTTTATTAAAACTAAAAAATACGTCAACAGTGACGAATATATGAATCAGTACTGACTAGTCAGCTGTGGCCGGTATATGCGTCAGTACTGACCAGTCAGTACTGACTGGTCAGCTGTGTCCGTTATATGCATCAGTACTGACTAGTCAGCTGTGTCCGGTTTTTGAGCACTCAATAATCTTGAGCAACCTACATATAGTTGTCGATATGAAAAGCAATGAATGGGCGCCTAAATATATTCCAGCCAATGGACCATACGCATTCCGAAAAAGTACAAAAAGTACCAATTTGATCCATTTTTTACCCCTTAAAAAGTGCCGTATATTTTGAACTTTTTATACCAAATGCAACGAAGTACTAAAAGTACGAGCTTTGACTCATTTTATTCCCCCAGAAAGTACTCTGTACGTTAATTTAGGTTATGTTTTATATGAATACCAAATTTTTCGAAGAGATAAAAAGTAACAGTTTTATCCCAATTTTATCCATTAAAAAATACCGTATATTTTGATCTCGACCATATGCAATCTGTATACCAAATTTATCCAAAAGAGAAAAAGTATCAAAAGTAAAACATTTTTCGTTTTAACCTCTTAAAATATACCCCACTTAAATCTGGACAATATCTCTAGCCAAATTTTTTGAAAATAAGAAAGTACCAAAACTAAAAGAGAAAAAGTGTTAAAAGTTGCCAAAAAAAGAAGCAACATTTCTTAAAAATATATATACAAGGTAGATCAAAAAAGACCTACCCCCACCCATGTTTTATTTTGTAACTAGCTTTTACCCGTGACGTCGTTCACTTTAAGATTTAAAGAAATGGGGTTATCCAGTAAAATATTTACAGAAAATTTATTTTGTTTTCTACGTCATTACTTATTTTATGTTAAAATATGTCTATAAACAACATTTTAAGATTTGTTATATTCCGCTAATATAATGGGTGATTTTTTAGCTATTATCTTTTTGGAAGCACTGGTTTAAACAGCTGACGCACGTTTCGTGTTTTGTTTCACTGTCAAACATCTTCAGTTTGGTCTATAATTTAACCATGAATCGTCTTACAAACGAACAACGCTTGCAAATTATTGAATTTTATTATCAAAATGCGTGCTCTGTTAAGAAAATTCATCGCGCGCTTCTTGTGTTCAGCGACGAAGCTCATTTTTGGCTCAATGGGTAAGTTAATAAGCCGAATTGTCGATTTTGGAGTGAAGATCAGCCAGAAGCATTGCAAGAGCTATTTATGCATCGAGAAAAAGTCACAGTTTGGTGCGGTTTATGGGCTGGTGGCATCATTGGACCGTTCCAAGATGATGCGAATCGTAACGTAACTGTGAATGGTGAGCGCTACCGTGAGATGATATCCAACTTTTTTTTGCCCAAAATGCAAGAGCTTGTTGACTTGCACGACATGTGGTTTCAACAAGACGGTGCCACATGCCACACAGCACGCTTAACAATGGACTTATTGAGAGGCGAGTTCGGTGAACATTTTATTTCACGTTCGGGACCGGTCAATTGGCCGCCTAGATCGTGCGATTTAACGTCTTTAGACTATTTTTTGTGCGGCTACGTTAAAGCTCATGTCTATACACACATGCCCGCTTCAATTGAAGCATTGGAAGAAAACATTGAAGCATTTATTCGTGAGATACCGGCCGAAATGTTGGAAACAGAATGCCAACATTGGACTAAGCGGATGGACCATTTGAGGCGCAATCACGGTCAACATTTGCATGAAATAATCTTCAAACATTTAATTATATGGACCGTACTATCGATTCAAATAAAGATTTCATGCATTTTTCTGAATTTTATGAGTTTTTTTTACAACTTTCCTATAGCTCCCCTACAAGAAATGGATGACCGAAACTAATACACACGCACTATTTTTGTTTGTTTTTATTGTTACAAGTGGCGTTGCCACTCGTGTGCGTTTGTATACCAAATAAGGAATATTTTGCAAAGCCCAAATTTTATTAATCTTTTCTTCTTATTTTTATATATACTTAATAATATGTTGAATATATCTGTTAATACGTTTCATAAATTTTAATAATTATAAGAATTTAGCTAAATTTGTATTAATTATTTAAAAAAAAAGTGGCGGAATTTTGGGAATTGCTGTTGTTAAAACATTTTAGGAAGAAATGTTTGCTAGTGGCAACGCTAATTACTCCAGGAATGAAATGCGTATGTAAGAGTGAAACAACGAATGTATGTTAGACAGTTTCATTTTTGAATGGAATGTGTAAAATATGTAAAAAATTCAAGATTAATTTTAAAAGCGAAAGGAATTTTATGAAATTGTGACGTGCGCCCATTATATTATTTAAAATAAATATAAAAAAAGTGAAATAAAAATTGACAGTGACAATAAAGAGTGATAAAAAATAATATTTGCCTTGACAGAAAGCAAGAATTGAGTGACAATAAAAATAACACAAATACCTATTAAAATATAAAAAAGTGACAATAAGATAGAAAATACCTACATATTAAGAAATTAAATTAAATAATAAAAGTATACTTTTTGTGATAAAAGATAACTATGAAAAAAAGACGTTTGCAAAATTGTCTATCATTGGAAAAAAAGACATTTGAGTCCAAAATTAAAATGTATAGAAGGTTAATAGAAAACGAAGATAGTGCACGAAGTGAAAGATCTAATATACAACCTGTTCCATCAATAAGCTAAAATTCTAATGGAGTGTAAAGTAGGCATAAAAAAAGCCCAAGAGTACCTCAGCCGCATGACAGGAGAGACTTCTGATCAAGGGCTTGATGAGACCGCCAGCATGCTCCCCTTGCGGACCACAACAGCAGTGCAAGAAATAGAGGAGAAGCTAGACTCCGATTACGCTCAGGCCATGGTAACAATCACAATATTTTATATATTTTACTTGCTCAAACAGTAATTCAACTTCTTTACAGAAGTCCTATATTCATAAAATTAAAGGTGTTTCTTTAGATGTTGGCAGTGTTATTAGTGCATCGTTTGCAGATGATTTGCTATATAAATATAATTGGGATGGAAGGTGGGGAAAACTTCCGTTGTCAAATCTCACGCTGCTAAATAAAATTGTAAGAGGTATGTACAGACATTAAATAATTTTAGTCTTTGAATATTTAACATTTCTGTCTTTTTTTTTACTTCATATTTTAGATGTTTTTCAGAACCTAGGAGCCGGTGAGTATGAAAAAAGTATAAGAAAAGCGGTTGAACGTGCCCACCATAGGGTAAAGCAACAAAAATACATAAAAGAAAAAGGGGTTAATAAATAAAATGACGACAATTTTTTTAATTTAAACTAAAATAATCAATCTAAAAGAGAAAAAAAATCAAAAAATAAGCTTGACCAATAAATTGGTAAAAGTTTAGCTTTATTTTTAACACTTTTTATTGACTGAACTTTATTTGTAAGAAGGTGCTTGTTTAATGTAATTAAGAAACTGTTGAATGATGTTTGATCCAGCAAACGTTTTCGAATGCAAACAAAACATAATTAATTTAAAAAATTTAGTTAAAAAAAAAAAATATTTATTTATTTAAGTTATTTTGGAAACCAAAAAAATATTGAATTTTATTTTAAATAAAGACAAAAATTTGTATGAGAATTGAATGAGATGTTTTATTTTAATAGTGTTTTATTAAAACTAAAAAATACGTCAACAGTGACGAATATATGAATCAGTACTGACTAGTCAGCTGTGGCCGGTATATGCGTCAGTACTGACCAGTCAGTACTGACTGGTCAGCTGTGTCCGTTATATGCATCAGTACTGACTAGTCAGCTGTGTCCGGTTTTTGAGCACTCAATAATCTTGAGCAACCTACATATAGTTGTCGATATGAAAAGCAATGAATGGGCGCCTAAATATATTCCAGCCAATGGACCATACGCATTCCGAAAAAGTACAAAAAGTACCAATTTGATCCATTTTTTACCCCTTAAAAAGTGCCGTATATTTTGTACTTTTTATACCAAATGCAACGAAGTACTAAAAGTACGAGCTTTGACTCATTTTATTCCCCCAGAAAGTACTCTGTACGTTAATTTAGGTTATGTTTTATATGAATACCAAATTTTTCGAAGAGATAAAAAGTAACAGTTTTATCCCAATTTTATCCATTAAGAAATACCGTATATTTTGATCTCGACCATATGCAATCTGTATACCAAATTTATCCAAAAGAGAAAAAGTATCAAAAGTAAAACATTTTTCGTTTTAACCTCTTAAAATATACCCCACTTAAATCTGGACAATATCTCTAGCCAAATTTTTTGAAAATAAGAAAGTACCAAAACTAAAAGAGAAAAAGTGTTAAAAGTTGCCAAAAAAAGAAGCAACATTTCTTAAAAATATATATACAAGGTAGATCAAAAAAGACCTACCCCCACCCATGTTTTATTTTGTAACTAGCTTTTACCCGTGACGTCGTTCACTTTAAGATTTAAAGAAATGGGGTTATCCAGTAAAATATTTACAGAAAATTTATTTTGTTTTCTACGTCATTACTTATTTTATGTTAAAATATGTCTATAAACAACATTTTAAGATTTGTTATATTCCGCTAATATAATGGGTGATTTTTTAGCTATTATCTTTTTGGAAGCACTGGTTTAAACAGCTGACGCACGTTTCGTGTTTTGTTTCACTGTCAAACATCTTCAGTTTGGTCTATAATTTAACCATGAATCGTCTTACAAACGAACAACGCTTGCAAATTATTGAATTTTATTATCAAAATGCGTGCTCTGTTAAGAAAATTCATCGCGCGCTTCTTGTGTTCAGCGACGAAGCTCATTTTTGGCTCAATGGGTAAGTTAATAAGCCGAATTGTCGATTTTGGAGTGAAGATCAGCCAGAAGCATTGCAAGAGCTATTTATGCATCGAGAAAAAGTCACAGTTTGGTGCGGTTTATGGGCTGGTGGCATCATTGGACCGTTCCAAGATGATGCGAATCGTAACGTAACTGTGAATGGTGAGCGCTACTGTGAGATGATATCCAACTTTTTTTTGCCCAAAATGCAAGAGCTTGTTGACTTGCACGACATGTGGTTTCAACAAGACGGTGCCACATGCCACACAGCACGCTTAACAATGGACTTATTGAGAGGCGAGTTCGGTGAACATTTTATTTCACGTTCGGGACCGGTCAATTGGCCGCCTAGATCGTGCGATTTAACGTCTTTAGACTATTTTTTGTGCGGCTACGTTAAAGCTCATGTCTATACACACATGCCCGCTTCAATTGACGCATTGGAAGAAAACATTGAAGCATTTATTCGTGAGATACCGGCCGAAATGTTGGAAACAGAATGCCAACAATGGACTAAGCGGATGGACCATTTGAGGCGCAATCACGGTCAACATTTGCATGAAATAATCTTCAAACATTTAATTATATGGACCGTACTATCGATTCAAATAAAGATTTCATGCATTTTTCTGAATTTTATGAGTTTTTTTTACAACTTTCCTATAGCTCCCCTACAAGAAATGGATGACCGAAACTAATACACACGCACTATTTTTGTTTGTTTTTATTGTTACAAGTGGCGTTGCCACTCGTGTGCGTTTGTATACCAAATAAGGAATATTTTGCAAAGCCCAAATTTTATTAATCTTTTCTTCTTATTTTTATATATACTTAATAATATGTTGAATATATCTGTTAATACGTTTCATAAATTTTAATAATTATAAGAATTTAGCTAAATTTGTATTAATTATTTAAAAAAAAAGTGGCGGAATTTTGGGAATTGCTGTTGCTAAAAACATTTTAGGAAGAAATGTTTGCTAGTGGCAACGTTAATTACTCCAGGAATGAAATGCGTATGTAAGAGTGAAACAACGAATGTATGTTAGACAGTTTCATTTTTGAATGGAATGTGTAAAATATGTAAAAAATTCAAGATTAATTTTAAAAGCGAAAGGAATTTTATGAAATTGTGACGTGCGCCCATTATATTATTTAAAATAAATATAAAAAAAGTGAAATAAAAATTGACAGTGACAATAAAGAGTGATAAAAAATAATATTTGCCTTGACAGAAAGCAAGAATTGAGTGACAATAAAAATAACACAAATACCTATTAAAATATAAAAAAGTGACAATAAGATAGAAAATACCTATTAAGAAATTAAATTAAATAATAAAAGTATACTTTTTGTGATAAAAGATAACTATGAAAAAAAGACGTTTGCAAAATTGTCTATCATTGGAAAAAAAGACATTTGAGTCCAAAATTAAAATGTATAGAAGGTTAATAGAAAACGAAGATAGTGCACGAAGTGAAAGATCTAATATACAACCTGTTCCATCAATAAGCTAAAATTCTAATGGAGTGTAAAGTAGGCATAAAAAAAGCCCAAGAGTACCTCAGCCGCATGACAGGAGAGACTTCTGATCAAGGGCTTGATGAGACCGCCAGCATGCTCCCCTTGCGGACCACAACAGCAGTGCAAGAAATAGAGGAGAAGCTGACTCCGATTACGCTCAGGCCATGGTAACAATCACAATATTTTATATATTTTACTTGCTCAAACAGTAATTCGACTTCTTTACAGAAGTCCTATATTCATAAAATTAAAGGTGTTTCTTTAGATGTTGGCAGTGTTATTAGTGCATCGTTTGCAGATGATTTGCTATATAAATATAATTGGGATGGAAGGTGGGGAAAACTTCCGTTGTCAAATCTCACGCTGCTAAATAAAATTGTAAGAGGTATGTACAGACATTAAATAATTTTAGTCTTTGAATATTTAACATTTCTGTCTTTTTTTTTACTTCATATTTTAGATGTTTTTCAGAACCTAGGAGCCGGGGAGTATGAAAAAAGTATAAGAAAAGCGGTTGAACGTGCCCACCATAGGGTAAAGCAACAAAAATACATAAAAGAAAAAGGGGTTAATAAATAAAATGACGACAATTTTTTTAATTTAAACTAAAATAATCAATCTAAAAGAGAAAAAAAATCAAAAAATAAGCGTGACCAATAAATTGGTAAAAGTTTAGCTTTATTTTTAACACTTTTTATTGACTGAACTTTATTTGTAAGAAGGTGCTTGTTTAATGTAATTAAGAAACTGTTGAATGATGTTTGATCCAGCAAACGTTTTCGAATGCAAACAAAACATAATTAATTTAAAAAATTTAGTTAAAAAAAAAAATATTTATTTATTTAAGTTATTTTGGAAACCAAAAAATATTGAATTTTATTTTAAATAAAGACAAAAATTTGTATGAGAATTGAATGAGATGTTTTATTTTAATAGTGTTTTATTAAAACTAAAAAATACGTCAACAGTGACGAATATATGAATCAGTACTGACTAGTCAGCTGTGGCCGGTATATGCGTCAGTACTGACTAGTCAGCTGTGTCCGGTTTTTGAGCACTCAATAATCTTGAGCAACCTACATATAGTTGTCGATATGAAAAGCAATGAATGGGCGCCTAAATATATTCCAGCCAATGGACCATACGCATTCCGAAAAAGTACAAAAAGTACCAATTTGATCCATTTTTTACCCCTTAAAAAGTGCCGTATATTTTGAACTTTTTATACCAAATGCAACGAAGTACTAAAAGTACGAGCTTTGACTCATTTTATTCCCCCAGAAAGTACTCTGTACGTTAATTTAGGTTATGTTTTATATGAATACCAAATTTTTCGAAGAGATAAAAAGTAACAGTTTTATCCCAATTTTATCCATTAAAAAATACCGTATATTTTGATCTCGACCATATGCAATCTGTATACCAAATTTATCCAAAAGAGAAAAAGTATCAAAAGTAAAACATTTTTCGTTTTAACCTCTTAAAATATACCCCACTTAAATCTGGACAATATCTCTAGCCAAATTTTTTGAAAATAAGAAAGTACCAAAACTAAAAGAGAAAAAGTGTTAAAAGTTGCCAAAAAAAGAAGCAACATTTCTTAAAAATATATATACAAGGTAGATCAAAAAAGACCTACCCCCACCCATGTTTTATTTTGTAACTAGCTTTTACCCGTGACGTCGTTCACTTTAAGATTTAAAGAAATGGGGTTATCCAGTAAAATATTTACAGAAAATTTATTTTGTTTTCTACGTCATTACTTATTTTATGTTAAAATATGTCTATAAACAACATTTTAAGATTTGTTATATTCCGCTAATATAATGGGTGATTTTTTAGCTATTATCTTTTTGGAAGCACTGGTTTAAACAGCTGACGCACGTTTCGTGTTTTGTTTCACTGTCAAACATCTTCAGTTTGGTCTATAATTTAACCATGAATCGTCTTACAAACGAACAACGCTTGCAAATTATTGAATTTTATTATCAAAATGCGTGCTCTGTTAAGAAAATTCATCGCGCGCTTCTTGTGTTCAGCGACGAAGCTCATTTTTGGCTCAATGGGTAAGTTAATAAGCCGAATTGTCGATTTTGGAGTGAAGATCAGCCAGAAGCATTGCAAGAGCTATTTATGCATCGAGAAAAAGTCACAGTTTGGTGCGGTTTATGGGCTGGTGGCATCATTGGACCGTTCCAAGATGATGCGAATCGTAACGTAACTGTGAATGGTGAGCGCTACCGTGAGATGATATCCAACTTTTTTTTGCCCAAAATGCAAGAGCTTGTTGACTTGCACGACATGTGGTTTCAACAAGACGGTGCCACATGCCACACAGCACGCTTAACAATGGACTTATTGAGAGGCGAGTTCGGTGAACATTTTATTTCACGTTCGGGACCGGTCAATTGGCCGCCTAGATCGTGCGATTTAACGTCTTTAGACTATTTTTTGTGCGGCTACGTTAAAGCTCATGTCTATACACACATGCCCGCTTCAATTGACGCATTGGAAGAAAACATTGAAGCATTTATTCGTGAGATACCGGCCGAAATGTTGGAAACAGAATGCCAACATTGGACTAAGCGGATGGACCATTTGAGGCGCAATCACGGTCAACATTTGCATGAAATAATCTTCAAACATTTAATTATATGGACCGTACTATCGATTCAAATAAAGATTTCATGCATTTTTCTGAATTTTATGAGTTTTTTTTACAACTTTCCTATAGCTCCCCTACAAGAAATGGATGACCGAAACTAAAGCACACGCACTATTTTTGTTTGTTTTTATTGTTACAAGTGGCGTTGCCACTCGTGTGCGTTTGTATACCAAATAAGGAATATTTTGCAAAGCCCAAATTTTATTAATCTTTTCTTCTTATTTTTATATATACTTAATAATATGTTGAATATATCTGTTAATACGTTTCATAAATTTTAATAATTATAAGAATTTAGCTAAATTTGTATTAATTATTTAAAAAAAAAGTGGCGGAATTTTGGGAATTGCTGTTGTTAAAAACATTTTAGGAAGAAATGTTTGCTAGTGGCAACGCTAATTACTCCAGGAATGAAATGCGTATGTAAGAGTGAAACAACGAATGTATGTTAGACAGTTTCATTTTTGAATGGAATGTGTAAAATATGTAAAAAATTCAAGATTAATTTTAAAAGCGAAAGGAATTTTATGAAATTGTGACGTGCGCCCATTATATTATTTAAAATAAATATAAAAAAAGTGAAATAAAAATTGACAGTGACAATAAAGAGTGATAAAAAATAATATTTGCCTTGACAGAAAGCAAGAATTGAGTGACAATAAAAATAACACAAATACCTATTAAAATATAAAAAAGTGACAATAAGATAGAAAATACCTATTAAGAAATTAAATTAAATAATAAAAGTATACTTTTTGTGATAAAAGATAACTATGAAAAAAAGACGTTTGCAAAATTGTCTATCATTGGAAAAAAAGACATTTGAGTCCAAAATTAAAATGTATAGAAGGTTAATAGAAAACGAAGATAGTGCACGAAGTGAAAGATCTAATATACAACCTGTTCCATCAATAAGCTAAAATTCTAATGGAGTGTAAAGTAGGCATAAAAAAAGCCCAAGAGTACCTCAGCCGCATGACAGGAGAGACTTCTGATCAAGGGCTTGATGAGACCGCCAGCATGCTCCCCTTGCGGACCACAACAGCAGTGCAAGAAATAGAGGAGAAGCTAGACTCCGATTACGCTCAGGCCATGGTAACAATCACAATATTTTATATATTTTACTTGCTCAAACAGTAATTCAACTTCTTTACAGAAGTCCTATATTCATAAAATTAAAGGTGTTTCTTTAGATGTTGGCAGTGTTATTAGTGCATCGTTTGCAGATGATTTGCTATATAAATATAATTGGGATGGAAGGTGGGGAAAACTTCCGTTGTCAAATCTCACGCTGCTAAATAAAATTGTAAGAGGTATGTACAGACATTAAATAATTTTAGTCTTTGAATATTTAACATTTCTGTCTTTTTTTTTACTTCATATTTTAGATGTTTTTCAGAACCTAGGAGCCGGGGAGTATGAAAAAAGTATAAGAAAAGCGGTTGAACGTGCCCACCATAGGGTAAAGCAACAAAAATACATAAAAGAAAAAGGGGTTAATAAATAAAATGACGACAATTTTTTTAATTTAAACTAAAATAATCAATCTAAAAGAGAAAAAAAATCAAAAAATAAGCTTGACCAATAAATTGGTAAAAGTTTAGCTTTATTTTTAACACTTTTTATTGACTGAACTTTATTTGTAAGAAGGTGCTTGTTTAATGTAATTAAGAAACTGTTGAATGATATTTGATCCAGCAAACGTTTTCGAATGCAAACAAAACATAATTAATTTAAAAAATTTAGTTAAAAAAAAAAAATATTTAAGTTATTTTGGAAACCAAAAAAATATTGAATTTTATTTTAAATAAAGACAAAAATTTGTATGAGAATTGAATGAGATGTTTTATTTTAATAGTGTTTTATTAAAACTAAAAAATACGTTCAACATTTTTAATTTTTCGAATTTATTCTATGAGCTAAATTTCAGTTATGTATTTTATAAAGCTTTTTTGTAATAGTTCTATTCCTACAATTTTTCAGAAATGACTTTATACACTACCAGACTATTATATTGTATTTTCTTTTTACATTTTACCTTAGCCTTCCGTTGGAAAGCAATGAGGTATATTGAATGTACAGAAAAATTTACAATTTTTAGACACCAGCAGAATGTAATGCATTTTCTGGCCCGCTACGGCCGTCGTCAGCATTCTTTGTGTCTCACTGGATAGTGTTACTTTATAAATTGAATGTATTTAACTCAACTATTTTAACAAATAGAAACTGGGAATTATTTCCTTCCGAAGGTAACTTTATATTATATTCAACATTTTTAATTTTTCGAATTTATTCTATGAGCTAAATTTCAGTTATGTATTTTATAAAGCTTTTTTGTAATAGTTCTATTCCTACAATTTTTCAGAAATGACTTTATACACTACCAGACTATTATATTGTATTTTCTTTTTACATTTTACCTTAGCCTTCCGTTGGAAAGCAATGAGGTATATTGAATGTACAGAAAAATTTACAATTTTTAGACACCTGCAGAATGTAATGCATTTTCTGGCCCGCTACGGCCGTCGTCAGCATTCTTTCTGTCTCACTGGATAGTGTTACTTTATAAATTGAATGTATTTAACTCAACTATTTTAACAAATAGAAACTGGGAATTATTTCCTTCCGAAGGTAACTTTATATTATATTCAACATTTTTAATTTTTCGAATTTATTCTATGAGCTAAATTTCAGTTATGTATTTTATAAAGCTTTTTTGTAATAGTTCTATTCCTACAATTTTTCAGAAATGACTTTATACACTACCAGACTATTATATTGTATTTTCTTTTTACATTTTACCTTAGCCTTCCGTTGGAAAGCAATGAGGTATATTGAATGTACAGAAAAATTTACAATTTTTAGACACCAGCAGAATGTAATGCATTTTCTGGCCCGCTACGGCCGTCGTCAGCATTCTTTGTGTCTCACTGGATAGTGTTACTTTATAAATTGAATGTATTTAACTCAACTATTTTAACAAATAGAAACTGGGAATTATTTCCTTCCGAAGGTAACTTTATATTATATTCAACATTTTTAATTTTTCGAATTTATTCTATGAGCTAAATTTCAGTTATGTATTTTATAAAGCTTTTTTGTAATAGTTCTATTCCTACAATTTTTCAGAAATGACTTTATACACTACCAGACTATTATATTGTATTTTCTTTTTACATTTTACCTTAGCCTTCCGTTGGAAAGCAATGAGGTATATTGAATGTACAGAAAAATTTACAATTTTTAGACACCAGCAGAATGTAATGCATTTTCTGGCCCGCTACGGCCGTCGTCAGCATTCTTTGTGTCTCACTGGATAGTGTTACTTTATAAATTGAATGTATTTAACTCAACTATTTTAACAAATAGAAACTGGGAATTATTTCCTTCCGAAGGTAACTTTATATTATATTCAACATTTTTAATTTTTCGAATTTATTCTATGAGCTAAATTTCAGTTATGTATTTTATAAAGCTTTTTTGTAATAGTTCTATTCCTACAATTTTTCAGAAATGACTTTATACACTACCAGACTATTATATTGTATTTTCTTTTTACATTTTACCTTAGCCTTCCGTTGGAAAGCAATGAGGTATATTGAATGTACAGAAAAATTTACAATTTTTAGACACCAGCAGAATGTAATGCATTTTCTGGCCCGCTACGGCCGTCGTCAGCATTCTTTGTGTCTCACTGGATAGTGTTACTTTATAAATTGAATGTATTTAACTCAACTATTTTAACAAATAGAAACTGGGAATTATTTCCTTCCGAAGGTAACTTTATATTATATTCAACATTTTTAATTTTTCGAATTTATTCTATGAGCTAAATTTCAGTTATGTATTTTATAAAGCTTTTTTGTAATAGTTCTATTCCTACAATTTTTCAGAAATGACTTTATACACTACCAGTGGGGTAATTCTGTAACTTTTTAACGACAACAATTTGTCGTTAAGTAGAAAGTTTTTACTTAAAAATACTTAAAATTTACTACTAAACGACAAATTTTTGTCGTTAAAAAGTTACAGAATTGCCCCACAGACTATTATATTGTATTTTCTTTTTACATTTTACCTTAGCCTTCCGTTGGAAAGCAATGAGGTATATTGAATGTACAGAAAAATTTACAATTTTTAGACACCAGCAGAATGTAATGCATTTTCTGGCCCGCTACGGCCGTCGTCAGCATTCTTTGTGTCTCACTGGATAGTGTTACTTTATAAATTGAATGTATTTAACTCAACTATTTTAACAAATAGAAACTGGGAATTATTTCCTTCCGAAGGTAACTTTATATTATATTCAACATTTTTAATTTTTCGAATTTATTCTATGAGCTAAATTTCAGTTATGTATTTTATAAAGCTTTTTTGTAATAGTTCTATTCCTACAATTTTTCAGAAATGACTTTATACACTACCAGACTATTATATTGTATTTTCTTTTTACATTTTACCTTAGCCTTCCGTTGGAAAGCAATGAGGTATATTGAATGTACAGAAAAATTTACAATTATTAGACACCAGCAGAATGTAATGCATTTTCTGGCCCGCTACGGCCGTCGTCAGCATTCTTTGTGTCTCACTGGATAGTGTTACTTTATAAATTGAATGTATTTAACTCAACTATTTTAACAAATAGAAACTGGGAATTATTTCCTTCCGAAGGTAACTTTATATTATATTCAACATTTTTAATTTTTCGAATTTATTCTATGAGCTAAATTTCAGTTATGTATTTTATAAAGCTTTTTTGTAATAGTTCTATTCCTACAATTTTTCAGAAATGACTTTATACACTACCAGACTATTATATTGTATTTTCTTTTTACATTTTACCTTAGCCTGGTCAGCTGTGTCCGTTATATGCATCAGTACTGACTAGTCAGCTGTGTCCGGTTTTTGAGCACTCAATAATCTTGAGCAACCTACATATAGTTGTCGATATGAAAAGCAATGAATGGGCGCCTAAATATATTCCAGCCAATGGACCATACGCATTCCGAAAAAGTACAAAAAGTACCAATTTGATCCATTTTTTACCCCTTAAAAAGTGCCGTATATTTTGTACTTTTTATACCAAATGCAACGAAGTACTAAAAGTACGAGCTTTGACTCATTTTATTCCCCCAGAAAGTACTCTGTACGTTAATTTAGGTTATGTTTTATATGAATACCAAATTTTTCGAAGAGATAAAAAGTAACAGTTTTATCCCAATTTTATCCATTAAAAAATACCGTATATTTTGATCTCGACCATATGCAATCTGTATACCAAATTTATCCAAAAGAGAAAAAGTATCAAAAGTAAAACATTTTTCGTTTTAACCTCTTAAAATATACCCCACTTATATCTGGACAATATCTCTAGCCAAATTTTTTGAAAATAAGAAAGTACCAAAACTAAAAGAGAAAAAGTGTTAAAAGTTGCCAAAAAAAGAAGCAACATTTCTTAAAAATATATATACAAGGTAGATCAAAAAAGACCTACCCCCACCCATGTTTTATTTTGTAACTAGCTTTTACCCGTGACGTCGTTCACTTTAAGATTTAAAGAAATGGGGTTATCCAGTAAAATATTTACAGAAAATTTATTTTGTTTTCTACGTCATTACTTATTTTATGTTAAAATATGTCTATAAACAACATTTTAAGATTTGTTATATTCCGCTAATATAATGGGTGATTTTTTAGCTATTATCTTTTTGGCAGCACTGGTTTAAACAGCTGACGCACGTTTCGTGTTTTGTTTCACTGTCAAACATCTTCAGTTTGGTCTATAATTTAACCATGAATCGTCTTACAAACGAACAACGCTTGCAAATTATTGAATTTTATTATCAAAATGCGTGCTCTGTTAAGAAAATTCATCGCGCGCTTCTTGTGTTCAGCGACGAAGCTCATTTTTGGCTCAATGGGTAAGTTAATAAGCCGAATTGTCGATTTTGGAGTGAAGATCAGCCAGAAGCATTGCAAGAGCTATTTATGCATCGAGAAAAAGTCACAGTTTGGTGCGGTTTATGGGTTGGTGGCATCATTGGACCGTTCCAAGATGATGCGAATCGTAACGTAACTGTGAATGGTGAGCGCTACCGTGAGATGATATCCAACTTTTTTTTGCCCAAAATGCAAGAGCTTGTTGACTTGCACGACATGTGGTTTCAACAAGACGGTGCCACATGCCACACAGCACGCTTAACAATGGACTTATTGAGAGGCGAGTTCGGTGAACATTTTATTTCACGTTCGGGACCGGTCAATTGGCCGCCTAGATCGTGCGATTTAACGTCTTTAGACTATTTTTTGTGCGGCTACGTTAAAGCTCATGTCTATACACACATGCCCGCTTCAATTGACG
The DNA here is from genome assembly GCA_930367215.1 of Pollenia angustigena. NCBI lineage: Eukaryota > Metazoa > Arthropoda > Insecta > Diptera > Polleniidae > Pollenia > Pollenia angustigena. The sequence continues at coordinate 129,383,797 of OV884058.1, forward strand.
CATTGGAAGAAAACATTGAAGCATTTATTCGTGAGATACCGGCCGAAATGTTGGAAACAGAATGCCAACATTGGACTAAGCGGATGGACCATTTGAGGCGCAATCACGGTCAACATTTGCATGAAATAATCTTCAAACATTTAATTATATGGACCGTACTATCGATTCAAATAAAGATTTCATGCATTTTTCTGAATTTTATGAGTTTTTTTTACAACTTTCCTATAGCTCCCCTACAAGAAATGGATGACCGAAACTAATACACACGCACTATTTTTGTTTGTTTTTATTGTTACAAGTGGCGTTGCCACTCGTGTGCGTTTGTATACCAAATTAGGAATATTTTGCAAAGCCTAAATTTTATTAATCTTTTCTTCTTATTTTTATATATACTTAATAATATGTTGAATATATCTGTTAATACGTTTCATAAATTTTAATAATTATAAGAATTTAGCTAAATTTGTATTAATTATTTAAAAAAAAAGTGGTGGAATTTTGGGAATTGCTGTTGTTAAAAACATTTTAGGAAGAAATGTTTGCTAGTGGCAACGCTAATTACTCCAGGAATGAAATGCGTATGTAAGAGTGAAACAACGAATGTATGTTAGACAGTTTCATTTTTGAATGGAATGTGTAAAATATGTAAAAAATTCAAGATTAATTTTAAAAGCGAAAGGAATTTTATGAAATTGTGACGTGCGCCCATTATATTATTTAAAATAAATATAAAAAAAGTGAAATAAAAATTGACAGTGACAATAAAGAGTGATAAAAAATAATATTTGCCTTGACAGAAAGCAAGAATTGAGTGACTATAAAAATAACACAAATACCTATTAAAATATAAAAAAGTGACAATAAGATAGAAAATACCTATTAAGAAATTAAATTAAATAATAAAAGTATACTTTTTGTGATAAAAGATAACTATGAAAAAAAGACGTTTGCAAAATTGTCTATCATTGGAAAAAAAGACATTTGAGTCCAAAATTAAAATGTATAGAAGGTTAATAGAAAACGAAGATAGTGCACGAAGTGAAAGATCTAATATACAACCTGTTCCATCAATAAGCTAAAATTCTAATGGAGTGTAAAGTAGGCATAAAAAAAGCCCAAGAGTACCTCAGCCGCATGACAGGAGAGACTTCTGATCAAGGGCTTGATGAGACCGCCAGCATGCTCCCCTTGCGGACCACAACAGCAGTGCAAGAAATAGAGGAGAAGCTAGACTCCGATTACGCTCAGGCCATGGTAACAATCACAATATTTTATATATTTTACTTGCTCAAACAGTAATTCAACTTCTTTACAGAAGTCCTATATTCATAAAATTAAAGGTGTTTCTTTAGATGTTGGCAGTGTTATTAGTGCATCGTTTGCAGATGATTTGCTATATAAATATAATTGGGATGGAAGGTGGGGAAAACTTCCGTTGTCAAATCTCACGCTGCTAAATAAAATTGTAAGAGGTATGTACAGACATTAAATAATTTTAGTCTTTGAATATTTAACATTTCTGTCTTTTTTTTTACTTCATATTTTAGATGTTTTTCAGAACCTAGGAGCCGGGGAGTATGAAAAAAGTATAAGAAAAGCGGTTGAACGTGCCCACCATAGGGTAAAGCAACAAAAATACATAAAAGAAAAAGGGGTTAATAAATAAAATGACGACAATTTTTTTAATTTAAACTAAAATAATCAATCTAAAAGAGAAAAAAAATCAAAAAATAAGCGTGACCAATAAATTGGTAAAAGTTTAGCTTTATTTTTAACACTTTTTATTGACTGAACTTTATTTGTAAGAAGGTGCTTGTTTAATGTAATTAAGAAACTGTTGAATGATGTTTGATCCAGCAAACGTTTTCGAATGCAAACAAAACATAATTAATTTAAAAAATTTAGTTAAAAAAAAAAAATATTTATTTATTTAAGTTATTTTGGAAACCAAAAAATATTGAATTTTATATAAAGACAAAAATTTGTATGAGAATTGAATGAGATGTTTTATTTTAATAGTGTTTTATTAAAACTAAAAAATACGTCAACAGTGACGAATATATGAATCAGTACTGACTAGTCAGCTGTGGCCGGTATATGCGTCAGTACTGACCAGTCAGTACTGACTGGTCAGCTGTGTCCGTTATATGCATCAGTACTGACTAGTCAGCTGTGTCCGGTTTTTGAGCACTCAATAATCTTGAGCAACCTACATATAGTTGTCGATATGAAAAGCAATGAATGGGCGCCTAAATATATTCCAGCCAATGGACCATACGCATTCCGAAAAAGTACAAAAAGTACCAATTTGATCCATTTTTTACCCCTTAAAAAGTGCCGTATATTTTGAACTTTTTATACCAAATGCAACGAAGTACTAAAAGTACGAGCTTTGACTCATTTTATTCCCCCAGAAAGTACTCTGTACGTTAATTTAGGTTATGTTTTATATGAATACCAAATTTTTCGAAGAGATAAAAAGTAACAGTTTTATCCCAATTTTATCCATTAAAAAATACCGTATATTTTGATCTCGACCATATGCAATCTGTATACCAAATTTATCCAAAAGAGAAAAAGTATCAAAAGTAAAACATTTTTCGTTTTAACCTCTTAAAATATACCCCACTTAAATCTGGACAATATCTCTAGCCAAATTTTTTGAAAATAAGAAAGTACCAAAACTAAAAGAGAAAAAGTGTTAAAAGTTGCCAAAAAAAGAAGCAACATTTCTTAAAAATATATATACAAGGTAGATCAAAAAAGACCTACCCCCACCCATGTTTTATTTTGTAACTAGCTTTTACCCGTGACGTCGTTCACTTTAAGATTTAAAGAAATGGGGTTATCCAGTAAAATATTTACAGAAAATTTATTTTGTTTTCTACGTCATTACTTATTTTATGTTAAAATATGTCTATAAACAACATTTTAAGATTTGTTATATTCCGCTAATATAATGGGTGATTTTTTAGCTATTATCTTTTTGGAAGCACTGGTTTAAACAGCTGACGCACGTTTCGTGTTTTGTTTCACTGTCAAACATCTTCAGTTTGGTCTATAATTTAACCATGAATCGTCTTACAAACGAACAACGCTTGCAAATTATTGAATTTTATTATCAAAATGCGTGCTCTGTTAAGAAAATTCATCGCGCGCTTCTTGTGTTCAGCGACGAAGCTCATTTTTGGCTCAATGGGTAAGTTAATAAGCCGAATTGTCGATTTTGGAGTGAAGATCAGCCAGAAGCATTGCAAGAGCTATTTATGCATCGAGAAAAAGTCACAGTTTGGTGCGGTTTATGGGCTGGTGGCATCATTGGACCGTTCCAAGATGATGCGAATCGTAACGTAACTGTGAATGGTGAGCGCTACCGTGAGATGATATCCAACTTTTTTTTGCCCAAAATGCAAGAGCTTGTTGACTTGCACGACATGTGGTTTCAACAAGACGGTGCCACATGCCACACAGCACGCTTAACAATGGACTTATTGAGAGGCGAGTTCGGTGAACATTTTATTTCACGTTCGGGACCGGTCAATTGGCCGCCTAGATCGTGCGATTTAACGTCTTTAGACTATTTTTTGTGCGGCTACGTTAAAGCTCATGTCTATACACACATGCCCGCTTCAATTGACGCATTGGAAGAAAACATTGAAGCATTTATTCGTGAGATACCGGCCGAAATGTTGGAAACAGAATGCCAACATTGGACTAAGCGGATGGACCATTTGAGGCGCAATCACGGTCAACATTTGCATGAAATAATCTTCAAACATTTAATTATATGGACCGTACTATCGATTCAAATAAAGATTTCATGCATTTTTCTGAATTTTATGAGTTTTTTTTACAACTTTCCTATAGCTCCCCTACAAGAAATGGATGACCGAAACTAATACACACGCACTATTTTTGTTTGTTTTTATTGTTACAAGTGGCGTTGCCACTCGTGTGCGTTTGTATACCAAATAAGGAATATTTTGCAAAGCCCAAATTTTATTAATCTTTTCTTCTTATTTTTATATATACTTAATAATATGTTGAATATATCTGTTAATACGTTTCATAAATTTTAATAATTATAAGAATTTAGCTAAATTTGTATTAATTATTTAAAAAAAAAGTGGCGGAATTTTGGGAATTGCTGTTGTTAAAAACATTTTAGGAAGAAATGTTTGCTAGTGGCAACGCTAATTACTCCAGGAATGAAATGCGTATGTAAGAGTGAAACAACGAATGTATGTTAGACAGTTTCATTTTTGAATGGAATGTGTAAAATATGTAAAAAATTCAAGATTAATTTTAAAAGCGAAAGGAATTTTATGAAATTGTGACGTGCGCCCATTATATTATTTAAAATAAATATAAAAAAAGTGAAATAAAAATTGACAGTGACAATAAAGAGTGATAAAAAATAATATTTGCCTTGACAGAAAGCAAGAATTGAGTGACAATAAAAATAACACAAATACCTATTAAAATATAAAAAGTGACAATAAGATAGAAAATACCTATTAAGAAATTAAATTAAATAATAAAAGTATACTTTTTGTGATAAAAGATAACTATGAAAAAAAGACGTTTGCAAAATTGTCTATCATTGGAAAAAAAGACATTTGAGTCCAAAATTAAAATGTATAGAAGGTTAATAGAAAACGAAGATAGTGCACGAAGTGAAAGATCTAATATACAACCTGTTCCATCAATAAGCTAAAATTCTAATGGAGTGTAAAGTAGGCATAAAAAAAGCCCAAGAGTACCTCAGCCGCATGACAGGAGAGACTTCTGATCAAGGGCTTGATGAGACCGCCAGCATGCTCCCCTTGCGGACCACAACAGCAGTGCAAGAAATAGAGGAGAAGCTAGACTCCGATTACGCTCAGGCCATGGTAACAATCACAATATTTTATATATTTTACTTGCTCAAACAGTAATTCAACTTCTTTACAGAAGTCCTATATTCATAAAATTAAAGGTGTTTCTTTAGATGTTGGCAGTGTTATTAGTGCATCGTTTGCAGATGATTTGCTATATAAATATAATTGGGATGGAAGGTGGGGAAAACTTCCGTTGTCAAATCTCACGCTGCTAAATAAAATTGTAAGAGGTATGTACAGACATTAAATAATTTTAGTCTTTGAATATTTAACATTTCTGTCTTTTTTTTTACTTCATATTTTAGATGTTTTCAGAACCTAGGAGCCGGGGAGTATGAAAAAAGTATAAGAAAAGCGGTTGAACGTGCCCACCATAGGGTAAAGCAACAAAAATACATAAAAGAAAAAGGGGTTAATAAATAAAATGACGACAATTTTTTTAATTTAAACTAAAATAATCAATCTAAAAGAGAAAAAAAATCAAAAAATAAGCGTGACCAATAAATTGGTAAAAGTTTAGCTTTATTTTTAACACTTTTTATTGACTGAACTTTATTTGTAAGAAGGTGCTTGTTTAATGTAATTAAGAAACTGTTGAATGATGTTTGATCCAGCAAACGTTTTCGAATGCAAACAAAACATAATTAATTTAAAAAATTTAGTTAAAAAAAAAAAATATTTATTTATTTAAGTTATTTTGGAAACCAAAAAAATATTGAATTTTATTTTAAATAAAGACAAAAATTTGTATGAGAATTGAATGAGATGTTTTATTTTAATAGTGTTTTATTAAAACTAAAAAATACGTCAACAGTGACGAATATATGAATCAGTACTGACTAGTCAGCTGTGGCCGGTATATGCGTCAGTACTGACCAGTCAGTACTGACTGGTCAGCTGTGTCCGTTATATGCATCAGTACTGACTAGTCAGCTGTGTCCGGTTTTTGAGCACTCAATAATCTTGAGCAACCTACATATAGTTGTCGATATGAAAAGCAATGAATGGGCGCCTAAATATATTCCAGCCAATGGACCATACGCATTCCGAAAAAGTACAAAAAGTACCAATTTGATCCATTTTTTACCCCTTAAAAAGTGCCGTATATTTTGAACTTTTTATACCAAATGCAACGAAGTACTAAAAGTACGAGCTTTGACTCATTTTATTCCCCCAGAAAGTACTCTGTACGTTAATTTAGGTTATGTTTTATATGAATACCAAATTTTTCGAAGAGATAAAAAGTAACAGTTTTATCCCAATTTTATCCATTAAAAAATACCGTATATTTTGATCTCGACCATATGCAATCTGTATACCAAATTTATCCAAAAGAGAAAAAGTATCAAAAGTAAAACATTTTTCGTTTTAACCTCTTAAAATATACCCCACTTAAATCTGGACAATATCTCTAGCCAAATTTTTTGAAAATAAGAAAGTACCAAAACTAAAAGAGAAAAAGTGTTAAAAGTTGCCAAAAAAAGAAGCAACATTTCTTAAAAATATATATACAAGGTAGATCAAAAAAGACCTACCCCCACCCATGTTTTATTTTGTAACTAGCTTTTACCCGTGACGTCGTTCACTTTAAGATTTAAAGAAATGGGGTTATCCAGTAAAATATTTACAGAAAATTTATTTTGTTTTCTACGTCATTACTTATTTGATGTTAAAATATGTCTATAAACAACATTTTAAGATTTGTTATATTCCGCTAATATAATGGGTGATTTTTTAGCTATTATCTTTTTGGAAGCACTGGTTTAAACAGCTGACGCACGTTTCGTGTTTTGTTTCACTGTCAAACATCTTCAGTTTGGTCTATAATTTAACCATGAATCGTCTTACAAACGAACAACGCTTGCAAATTATTGAATTTTATTATCAAAATGCGTGCTCTGTTAAGAAAATACATCGCGCGCTTCTTGTGTTCAGCGACGAAGCTCATTTTTGGCTCAATGGGTAAGTTAATAAGCCGAATTGTCGATTTTGGAGTGAAGATCAGCCAGAAGCATTGCAAGAGCTATTTATGCATCGAGAAAAAGTCACAGTTTGGTGCGGTTTATGGGCTGGTGGCATCATTGGACCGTTCCAAGATGATGCGAATCGTAACGTAACTGTGAATGGTGAGCGCTACCGTGAGATGATATCCAACTTTTTTTTGCCCAAAATGCAAGAGCTTGTTGACTTGCACGACATGTGGTTTCAACAAGACGGTGCCACATGCCACACAGCACGCTTAACAATGGACTTATTGAGAGGCGAGTTCGGTGAACATTTTATTTCACGTTCGGGACCGGTCAATTGGCCGCCTAGATCGTGCGATTTAACGTCTTTAGACTATTTTTTGTGCGGCTACGTTAAAGCTCATGTCTATACACACATGCCCGCTTCAATTGACGCATTGGAAGAAAACATTGAAGCATTTATTCGTGAGATACCGGCCGAAATGTTGGAAACAGAATGCCAACATTGGACTAAGCGGATGGACCATTTGAGGCGCAATCACGGTCAACATTTGCATGAAATAATCTTCAAACATTTAATTATATGGACCGTACTATCGATTCAAATAAAGATTTCATGCATTTTTCTGAATTTTATGAGTTTTTTTTACAACTTTCCTATAGCTCCCCTACAAGAAATGGATGACCAAAACTAATACACACGCACTATTTTTGTTTGTTTTTATTGTTACAAGTGGCGTTGCCACTCGTGTGCGTTTGTATACCAAATAAGGAATATTTTGCAAAGCCCAAATTTTATTAATCTTTTCTTCTTATTTTTATATATACTTAATAATATGTTGAATATATCTGTTAATACGTTTCATAAATTTTAATAATTATAAGAATTTAGCTAAATTTGTATTAATTATTTAAAAAAAAAGTGGCGGAATTTTGGGAATTGCTGTTGTTAAAAACATTTTAGGAAGAAATGTTTGCTAGTGGCAACGCTAATTACTCCAGGAATGAAATGCGTATGTAAGAGTGAAACAACGAATGTATGTTAGACAGTTTCATTTTTGAATGGAATGTGTAAAATATGTAAAAAATTCAAGATTAATTTTAAAAGCGAAAGGAATTTTATGAAATTGTGACGTGCGCCCATTATATTATTTAAAATAAATATAAAAAAAGTGAAATAAAAATTGACAGTGACAATAAAGAGTGATAAAAAATAATATTTGCCTTGACAGAAAGCAAGAATTGAGTGACAATAAAAATAACACAAATACCTATTAATATATAAAAAAGTGACAATAAGATAGAAAATACCTATTAAGAAATTAAATTAAATAATAAAAGTATACTTTTTGTGATAAAAGATAACTATGAAAAAAAGACGTTTGCAAAATTGTCTATCATTGGAAAAAAAGACATTTGAGTCCAAAATTAAAATGTATAGAAGGTTAATAGAAAACGAAGATAGTGCACGAAGTGAAAGATCTAATATACAACCAGTTCCATCAATAAGCTAAAATTCTAATGGAGTGTAAAGTAGGCATAAAAAAAGCCCAAGAGTACCTCAGCCGCATGACAGGAGAGACTTCTGATCAAGGGCTTGATGAGACCGCCAGCATGCTCCCCTTGCGGACCACAACAGCAGTGCAAGAAATAGAGGAGAAGCTAGACTCCGATTACGCTCAGGCCATGGTAACAATCACAATATTTTATATATTTTACTTGCTCAAACAGTAATTCAACTTCTTTACAGAAGTCCTATATTCATAAAATTAAAGGTGTTTCTTTAGATGTTGGCAGTGTTATTAGTGCATCGTTTGCAGATGATTTGCTATATAAATATAATTGGGATGGAAGGTGGGGAAAACTTCCGTTGTCAAATCTCACGCTGCTAAATAAAATTGTAAGAGGTATGTACAGACATTAAATAATTTTAGTCTTTGAATATTTAACATTTCTGTCTTTTTTTTTACTTCATATTTTAGATGTTTTTCAGAACCTAGGAGCCGGGGAGTATGAAAAAAGTATAAGAAAAGCGGTTGAACGTGCCCACCATAGGGTAAAGCAACAAAAATACATAAAAGAAAAAGGGGTTAATAAATAAAATGACGACAATTTTTTTAATTTAAACTAAAATAATCAATCTAAAAGAGAAAAAAAATCAAAAAATAAGCTTGACCAATAAATTGGTAAAAGTTTAGCTTTATTTTTAACACTTTTTATTGACTGAACTTTATTTGTAAGAAGGTGCTTGTTTAATGTAATTAAGAAACTGTTGAATGATGTTTGATCCAGCAAACGTTTTCGAATGCAAACAAAACATAATTAATTTTAAAAATTTAGTTAAAAAAAAAAATATTTATTTATTTAAGTTATTTTGGAAACCAAAAAAATATTGAATTTTATTTTAAATAAAGACAAAAATTTGTATGAGAATTGAATGAGATGTTTTATTTTAATAGTGTTTTATTAAAACTAAAAAATACGTCAACAGTGACGAATATATGAATCAGTACTGACTAGTCAGCTGTGGCCGGTATATGCGTCAGTACTGACCAGTCAGTACTGACTGGTCAGCTGTGTCCGTTATATGCATCAGTACTGACTAGTCAGCTGTGTCCGGTTTTTGAGCACTCAATAATCTTGAGCAACCTACATATAGTTGTCGATATGAAAAGCAATGAATGGGCGCCTAAATATATTCCAGCCAATGGACCATACGCATTCCGAAAAAGTACAAAAAGTACCAATTTGATCCATTTTTTACCCCTTAAAAAGTGCCGTATATTTTGTACTTTTTATACCAAATGCAACGAAGTACTAAAAGTACGAGCTTTGACTCATTTTATTCCCCCAGAAAGTACTCTGTACGTTAATTTAGGTTATGTTTTATATGAATACCAAATTTTTCGAAGAGATAAAAAGTAACAGTTTTATCCCAATTTTATCCATTAAAAAATACCGTATATTTTGATCTCGACCATATGCAATCTGTATACCAAATTTATCCAAAAGAGAAAAAGTATCAAAAGTAAAACATTTTTCGTTTTAACCTCTTAAAATATACCCCACTTAAATCTGGACAATATCTCTAGCCAAATTTTTTGAAAATAAGAAAGTACCAAAACTAAAAGAGAAAAAGTGTTAAAAGTTGCCAAAAAAAGAAGCAACATTTCTTAAAAATATATATACAAGGTAGATCAAAAAAGACCTACCCCCACCCATGTTTTATTTTGTAACTAGCTTTTACCCGTGACGTCGTTCACTTTAAGATTTAAAGAAATGGGGTTATCCAGTAAAATATTTACAGAAAATTTATTTTGTTTTCTACGTCATTACTTATTTTATGTTAAAATATGTCTATAAACAACATTTTAAGATTTGTTATATTCCGCTAATATAATGGGTGATTTTTTAGCTATTATCTTTTTGGCAGCACTGGTTTAAACAGCTGACGCACATCTTTTTAAATCTTACTTTAACAATTACTCTCTACATTGGATAGAAGCAACGAAAATACATACAGCAGGTCGTGCAAGTGGTGGCTGTCTGTTTGGTTATAAAACTGAACTTCAAAAAATATATACTTTTAAATTTTTAAATATACACAACAACGCAGTATTAACAGTTAAACTAGAAGGAAGCATTTTTTATTTAATCCCAAGGTATTTAAACTGTACAAATTGGTATTCCGACTTAGCAAAGTTTGAAGAATTTTTGCAAGAGCTCAAACCTACAAATTTTTGCATTGTTGGTGATTTAAATGCCAGAATTTCTGATTTACAAATTTTGGACTCACATTTTTTGCAAGACTTACCACATATCCGTGATTATAGATGTTCGAAAGATAAAACTTTAAATACTCAAGGTAAAAAACTCATGGAATTGATTGAAGATATTGGCGGTATTGTGCTTAACGGAAGGACGGGTAACGATGCTCAAGGGGAATACAGCTTTTGCGGTGTTATGGGTAGTTCTGTCATTGATTATTGTGTTTGTTCTCACAGCTTTCTGCAATATGTTGATGATTTCTCGATTGCATCAAAACCTTACTCTGACCACATGCCGTTATGTTTAAAAATAAAATGTTTAAACCCAAATGTTGAAAGAATAGAAAATGTTTCACTTCACAGATTGCGCTGGAAAGACAAGCATTCACCTAAATATGTGGAAAAACTTTGCGCCCTTACGACTAACGTTGATCTACAAACAAATGTTCCCATAGATGATCTGGTTTCTTCAGTGGCATCTAAAATAAAACAAGCAGCAATAGGAAATGTTAATAAACAGTATTTTGAACCCAAGCAAAAATGGTTTGACTGGAAGTGTGAACGTTCTCGAAAATTTATGTTAAAAAAGCTTAGACTATACCGAAAAAACCACACAACCATAAACAAATCTCGTTATTTCTTATCTCGAGCTAAATATGTAAAATTATGCAACGACAAAAAACTAGATATGTACAATAAAAATCTAAACAAATTAAACACGGTCAAATGCAGTAGTGATTGGTGGAAGCTAGCAAAATCAATGAAATCATATAAGCAGGTGAACAAGGGTAACTTAAAAGCAGATGATTTTCAAACCCATTTTAGTACTTTGTTACAAAATACAGAAAATAATTACACAATAAGCTGGTGCTTGGCATACTTTACGGATCCTGTTCTAGATTCTCCCATAGAATTTTGTGAAATTTCATACGTTGTTAAAAATTTAAAGCGTAATAAAGCTCCTGGTCAAGACGGCATTAGCTATGAATTTTATCAACACGCTCCTGCTTGCTTTATTAATGAAATACTATCGATTTTTAACATAATATTTTTACACGAAAAGATACCATCAAGCTTTCGCAGTTCCATCATGATCCCTCTTTTTAAAAAAGGTGATTCATCTTTACCAGAAAACTACCGAGGGTTGTCTCTTATTGATGCTGCATGCAAAATTTTCAACACGATCTTATTAAACAGAATAACAGAATGGTTAGAAAACAACAAAATACTAAACGAGTATCAAGCGGGTTTTAGAAAGAATTACTCAACCGTAGATAATATTTTCAACTTGGTAAACATTGTAAAACTAAATAAACTAAATGGAAAAAATACTTATGCCTTTTTTGTAGACTTCTCCTGTGCATTTGACACTATTCCTAGAAATAGTTTATTTTATAAGCTCTCCTGTATTGGACTGTCTTCCAAAATAATTCGTATTTTGCAGAATGCATATGATGAAACCGAAAGCCGTATTTGGGATGGCAGCACTTTTTCTGAGCCGTTCTCTGTTGATGTAGGTGTTAAACAAGGATGTATATTAAGTCCGATATTATTTTCACTATATCTTAATGATCTTGTTGATGTACTCCCTGGAGGGGTAAATGTTGCTGGTACAACTGTGAAAATCCTTCTTTACGCCGACGATATTGTTATTTTGTCTGAGTCACCAACTGAGCTACAAACCATGATCGATGCACTATACCAGTACTGTTTAAGGTGGAGCTTAACAGTTAACTTAAACAAATCAAAAGTTATGGTGTTTCGTTCGGGAACAAGAATTTCAAGTCTTTTAAATTGGAATTTTGGTGATGATAATATTGAAATCGTTAACAATTATAAATATCTTGGTGTAGATATTACATATAATTTGTCTTTTAAGAAATATTTAATAAATAAATTGGCTGCATCCAAATTGGCAATCAACACAACCTGGTCAAAATATATTAATCACCCACAAATTTCAAAAACTAATAAACTGAAAATATTTCATGCTGCTTCTCGTTCAATTATGTTTTATGCTGCACAAGTTTGGGGCTACGAAAAATTTGATGAAGTAGAAAAGCTGTTTCGTTTTTTTATTAAAAAAATGTTATATTTACCAACTACAACGCCTAATTATATGTTATATTTAGAAACTGGTCTAAATTCGTTATTTCTTTCAACTTTAAAACTGCACTTCTCCTACGTAAATAAAGTTCTAAAAATGGATCAACATAGATTACCACGCATTTTAGCAGAGGCAATTATAGCACAAAACGTTTACTGGGCAAATGAGTGGTCCAGTCTTTGCCAACGTCTTCAATATACACCTGATAATACTAATTCACCACTTTGCAACCATTCGGAAACGATACTAAAATTATTAGAAATAAAAGAACGTGAAGAAAATGTATTAAACGCAACAAATTCCCAACACCATGATCTTTATTGCCAACTGAACCACAATGTTACACCTCTGCTTGCTGAACATTTTTCATCCCGCATTACTTGTCTGTTAATTAAAGCCAGAGGAGGATTACTTCAATTAAATGCCAGATCCTATAGTAACAACCCAATAGACACGTGCACTATCTGCAATTTAGATGAATCTGAGAATACCTACCACTTTATTGGTGTTTGTCCAATTTATAAAGAATTAAGGCTAAAATTATTTGGAAAATATCAACTTAGTATGATTGAGGTGCTAAACCTTCTAAATGGATCTAATTTTTGTTCCTTGTACAAATACATAGAATCAGCTTCAAAATATCGTAAACAAATAATAAATGAATTTGAAATTTAGTCTTCCTTTTACAAGAATAATTTTGTTTTAAATTTAAAAAAAAAAAAAAAAAAAAAAAATGTTTTAAACTTTTTATATTAAATGAATTAAAAAATATAAAAATTAAAATACCCAGTATTGTGCCAATCTGGCTCACAACATTCATGTTATGCCAAATATAGATAACAAATATTGTAAATTAATGAATATGTACATATATACAATTTAAATATCTATTAATAAATAAATAATAAATAAATAATAATAAATAATAACAGCTGACGCACGTTTCGTGTTTTGTTTCACTGTCAAACATCTTCAGTTTGGTCTATAATTTAACCATGAATCGTCTTACAAACGAACAACGCTTGCAAATTATTGAATTTTATTAACAAAATGCGTGCTCTGTTAAGAAAATTCATCGCGCGCTTCTTGTGTTCAGCGACGAAGCTCATTTTTGGCTCAATGGGTAAGTTAATAAGCCGAATTGTCGATTTTGGAGTGAAGATCAGCCAGAAGCATTGCAAGAGCTATTTATGCATCGAGAAAAAGTCACAGTTTGGTGCGGTTTATGGGTTGGTGGCATCATTGGACCGTTCCAAGATGATGCGAATCGTAACGTAACTGTGAATGGTGAGCGCTACCGTGAGATGATATCCAACTTTTTTTTGCCCAAAATGCAAGAGCTTGTTGACTTGCACGACATGTGGTTTCAACAAGACGGTGCCACATGCCACACAGCACGCTTAACAATGGACTTATTGAGAGGCGAGTTCGGTGAACATTTTATTTCACGTTCGGGACCGGTCAATTGGCCGCCTAGATCGTGCGATTTAACGTCTTTAGACTATTTTTTGTGCGGCTACGTTAAAGCTCATGTCTATACACACATGCCCGCTTCAATTGACGCATTGGAAGAAAACATTGAAGCATTTATTCGTGAGATACCGGCCGAAATGTTGGAAACAGAATGCCAACATTGGACTAAGCGGATGGACCATTTGAGGCGCAATCACGGTCAACATTTGCATGAAATAATCTTCAAACATTTAATTATATGGACCGTACTATCGATTCAAATAAAGATTTCATGCATTTTTCTGAATTTTATGAGTTTTTTTTACAACTTTCCTATAGCTCCCCTACAAGAAATGGATGACCGAAACTAATACACACGCACTATTTTTGTTTGTTTTTATTGTTACAAGTGGCGTTGCCACTCGTGTGCGTTTGTATACCAAATTAGGAATATTTTGCAAAGCCTAAATTTTATTAATCTTTTCTTCTTATTTTTATATATACTTAATAATATGTTGAATATATCTGTTAATACGTTTCATAAATTTTAATAATTATAAGAATTTAGCTAAATTTGTATTAATTATTTAAAAAAAAAGTGGTAGAATTTTGGGAATTGCTGTTGTTAAAAACATTTTAGGAAGAAATGTTTGCTAGTGGCAACGCTAATTACTCCAGGAATGAAATGCGTATGTAAGAGTGAAACAACGAATGTATGTTATAGTATGTTCACATTTGGGGTTTTAAACGCGTTTAAGCAAAATGTTGATTTAGCTAATCAAAGCCGTTCACATTACATTTGAGATGATTAAGATGACAGATGATTAAGAAAAAACACACACACAAGCACACAAAAAAACAACAAACAAATTTAAATTTCTTTAAAGTATTAAAATTGGATAAAAACACTTTTATAAAGTTATCAGAAGATTATTTTAATCAATTTAATGATGAAATTGTGAAAATTAATGAATTATTTAAGGAAAAAAAATAAAAACATTAAGCAGACATCTTGGCCGGTTGTACACAATCTAGCGATTGTACATTATTAGGGTATGTTCAGTGGATTCTATGTGGTTTATGAAGTGATTTAGTTGTAATCATGTCGATTTGAAGTGATTAACAAATCACTTCAATGTATGGGTAATCATCTCGATTTTGAAGTGATTAGAGCTTAATCACGTTCGAACTGCTTAAACGCGTTTAAGAAAATATGTAAAATATGTAAAAAATTCAAGATTAATTTTAAAAGCGAAAGGAATTTCATGAAATTGTGACGTGCGCCCATTATATTATTTAAAATAAATATAAAAAAAGTGAAATAAAAATTGACAGTGACAATAAAGAGTGATAAAAAATAATATTTGCCTTGACAGAAAGCAAGAATTGAGTGACAATAAAAATAACACAAATACCTATTAAAATATAAAAAAGTGACAATAAGATAGAAAATACCTATTAAGAAATTAAATTAAATAATAAAAGTATACTTTTTGTGATAAAAGATAACTATGAAAAAAAGACGTTTGCAAAATTGTCTATCATTGGAAAAAAAGACATTTGAGTCCAAAATTAAAATGTATAGAAGGTTAATAGAAAACGAAGATAGTGCACGAAGTGAAAGATCTAATATATACAACCTGTTCCATCAATAAGCTAAAATTCTAATGGAGTGTAAAGTAGGCATAAAAAAAGCCCAAGAGTACCTCAGCCGCATGACAGGAGAGACTTCTGATCAAGGGCTTGATGAGACCGCCAGCATGCTCCCCTTGCGGACCACAACAGCAGTGCAAGAAATAGAGGAGAAGCTAGACTCCGATTACGCTCAGGCCATGGTAACAATCACAATATTTTATATATTTTACTTGCTCAAACAGTAATTCAACTTCTTTACAGAAGTCCTATATTCATAAAATTAAAGGTGTTTCTTTAGATGTTGGCAGTGTTATTAGTGCATCGTTTGCAGATGATTTGCTATATAAATATAATTGGGATGGAAGGTGGGGAAAACTTCCGTTGTCAAATCTCACGCTGCTAAATAAAATTGTAAGAGGTATGTACAGACATTAAATAATTTTAGTCTTTGAATATTTAACATTTCTGTCTTTTTTCTTACTTCATATTTTAGATGTTTTTCAGAACCTAGGAGCCGGGGAGTATGAAAAAAGTATAAGAAAAGCGGTTGAACGTGCCCACCATAGGGTAAAGCAACAAAAATACATAAAAGAAAAAGGGGTTAATAAATAAAATGACGACAATTTTTTTAATTTAAACTAAAATAATCAATCTAAAAGAGAAAAAAAATCAAAAAATAAGCGTGACCAATAAATTGGTAAAAGTTTAGCTTTATTTTTAACACTTTTTATTGACTGAACTTTATTTGTAAGAAGGTGCTTGTTTAATGTAATTAAGAAACTGTTGAATGATGTTTGATCCAGCAAACGTTTTCGAATGCAAACAAAACATTATTAATTTAAAAAATTTAGTTAAAAAAAAAAAATATTTATTTATTTAAGTTATTTTGGAAACCAAAAAATATTGAATTTTATTTTAAATAAAGACAAAAATTTGTATGAGAATTGAATGAGATGTTTTATTTTAATAGTGTTTTATTAAAACTAAAAAATACGTCAACAGTGACGAATATATGAATCAGTACTGACTAGTCAGCTGTGGCCGGTATATTCGTCAGTACTGACCAGTCAGTACTGACTGGTCAGCTGTGTCCGTTATATGCATCAGTACTGACTAGTCAGCTGTGTCCGGTTTTTGAGCACTCAATAATCTTGAGCAACCTACATATAGTTGTCGATATGAAAAGCAATGAATGGGCGCCTAAATATATTCCAGCCAATGGACCATACGCATTCCGAAAAAGTACAAAAAGTACGAATTTGATCCATTTTTTACCCCTTAAAAAGTGCCGTATATTTTGAACTTTTTATACCAAATGCAACGAAGTACTAAAAGTACGAGCTTTGACTCATTTTATTCCCCCAGAAAGTACTCTGTACGTTAATTTAGGTTATGTTTTATATGAATACCAAATTTTTCGAAGAGATAAAAAGTAACAGTTTTATCCCAATTTTATCCATTAAAAAATACCGTATATTTTGATCTCGACCATATGCAATCTGTATACCAAATTTATCCAAAAGAGAAAAAGTATCAAAAGTAAAACATTTTTCGTTTTAACCTCTTAAAATATACCCCACTTAAATCTGGACAATATCTCTAGCCAAATTTTTTGAAAATAAGAAAGTACCAAAACTAAAAGAGAAAAAGTGTTAAAAGTTGCCAAAAAAAGAAGCAACATTTCTTAAAAATATATATACAAGGTAGATCAAAAAAGACCTACCCCCACCCATGTTTTATTTTGTAACTAGCTTTTACCCGTGACGTCGTTCACTTTAAGATTTAAAGAAATGGGGTTATCCAGTAAAATATTTACAGAAAATTTATTTTGTTTTCTACGTCATTACTTATTTTATGTTAAAATATGTCTATAAACAACATTTTAAGATTTGTTATATTCCGCTAATATAATGGGTGATTTTTTAGCTATTATCTTTTTGGCAGCACTGGTTTAAACAGCTGACGCACGTTTCGTGTTTTGTTTCACTGTCAAACATCTTCAGTTTGGTCTATAATTTAACCATGAATCGTCTTACAAACGAACAACGCTTGCAAATTATTGAATTTTATTATCAAAATGCGTGCTCTGTTAAGAAAATTCATCGCGCGCTTCTTGTGTTCAGCGACGAAGCTCATTTTTGGCTCAATGGGTAAGTTAATAAGCCGAATTGTCGATTTTGGAGTGAAGATCAGCCAGAAGCATTGCAAGAGCTATTTATGCATCGAGAAAAAGTCGCAGTTTGGTGCGGTTTATGGGCTGGTGGCATCATTGGACCGTTCCAAGATGATGCGAATCGTAACGTAACTGTGAATGGTGAGCGCTACCGTGAGATGATATCCAACTTTTTTTTGCCCAAAATGCAAGAGCTTGTTGACTTGCACGACATGTGGTTTCAACAAGACGGTGCCACATGCCACACAGCACGCTTAACAATGGACTTATTGAGAGGCGAGTTCGGTGAACATTTTATTTCACGTTCGGGACCGGTCAATTGGCCGCCTAGATCGTGCGATTTAACGTCTTTAGACTATTTTTTGTGCGGCTACGTTAAAGCTCATGTCTATACACACATGCCCGCTTCAATTGACGCATTGGAAGAAAACATTGAAGCATTTATTCGTGAGATACCGGCCGAAATGTTGGAAACAGAATGCCAACATTGGACTAAGCGGATGGAACATTTGAGGCGCAATCACGGTCAACATTTGCATGAAATAATCTTCAAACATTTAATTATATGGACCGTACTATCGATTCAAATAAAGATTTCATGAATTTTTCTGAATTTTATGAGTTTTTTTTACAACTTTCCTATAGCTCCCCTACAAGAAATGGATGACCGAAACTAATACACACGCACTATTTTTGTTTGTTTTTATTGTTACAAGTGGCGTTGCCACTCGTGTGCGTTTGTATACCAAATTAGGAATATTTTGCAAAGCCCAAATTTTATTAATCTTTTCTTCTTATTTTTATATATACTTAATAATATGTTGAATATATCTGTTAATACGTTTCATAAATTTTAATAATTATAAGAATTTAGCTAAATTTGTATTAATTATTTAAAAAAAAAGTGGTGGAATTTTGGGAATTGCTGTTGTTAAAAACATTTTAGGAAGAAATGTTTGCTAGTGGCAACGCTAATTACTCCAGGAATGAAATGCGTATGTAAGAGTGAAACAACGAATGTATGTTAGACAGTTTCATTTTTGAATGGAATGTGTAAAATATGTAAAAAATTCAAGATTAATTTTAAAAGCGAAAGGAATTTTATGAAATTGTGACGTGCGCCCATTATATTATTTAAAATAAATATAAAAAAGAGTGAAATAAAAATTGACAGTGACAATAAAGAGTGATAAAAAATAATATTTGCCTTGACAGAAAGCAAGAATTGAGTGACAATAAAAATAACACAAATACCTATTAAAATATAAAAAAGTGACAATAAGATAGAAAATACCTATTAAGAAATTAAATTAAATAATAAAAGTATACTTTTTGTGATAAAAGATAACTATGAAAAAAAGACGTTTGCAAAATTGTCTATCATTGGAAAAAAAGACATTTGAGTCCAAAATTAAAATGTATAGAAGGTTAATAGAAAACGAAGATAGTGCACGAAGTGAAAGATCTAATATACAACCAGTTCCATCAATAAGCTAAAATTCTAATGGAGTGTAAAGTAGGCATAAAAAAAGCCCAAGAGTACCTCAGCCGCATGACAGGAGAGACTTCTGATCAAGGGCTTGATGAGACCGCCAGCATGCTCCCCTTGCGGACCACAACAGCAGTGCAAGAAATAGAGGAGAAGCTAGACTCCGATTACGCTCAGGCCATGGTAACAATCACAATATTTTATATATTTTACTTGCTCAAACAGTAATTCAACTTCTTTACAGAAGTCCTATATTCATAAAATTAAAGGTGTTTCTTTAGATGTTGGCAGTGTTATTAGTGCATCGTTTGCAGATGATTTGCTATATAAATATAATTGGGATGGAAGGTGGGGAAAACTTCCGTTGTCAAATCTCACGCTGCTAAATAAAATTGTAAGAGGTATGTACAGACATTAAATAATTTTAGTCTTTGAATATTTAACATTTCTGTCTTTTTTTTTACTTCATATTTTAGATGTTTTTCAGAACCTAGGAGCCGGGGAGTATGAAAAAAGTATAAGAAAAGCGGTTGAACGTGCCCACCATAGGGTAAAGCAACAAAAATACATAAAAGAAAAAGGGGTTAATAAATAAAATGACGACATTTTTTTTAATTTAAACTAAAATAATCAATCTAAAAGAGAAAAAAAATCAAAAAATAAGCGTGACCAATAAATTGGTAAAAGTTTAGCTTTATTTTTAACACTTTTTATTGACTGAACTTTATTTGTAAGAAGGTATTTTGTATTTCGGGACCGGTCAATTGGCCGCCTAGATCGTGCGAATTAACGTCTTTAGACTATTTTTTGTGCGGCTACGTTAAAGCTCATGTCTATACACACATGCCCGCTTCAATTGACGCATTGGAAGAAAACATTGAAGCATTTATTCGTGAGATACCGGCCGAAATGTTGGAAACAGAATGCCAACATTGGACTAAGCGGATGGACCATTTGAGGCGCAATCACGGTCAACATTTGCATGAAATAATCTTCAAACATTTAATTATATGGACCGTACTATCGATTCAAATAAAGATTTCATGCATTTTTCTGAATTTTATGAGTTTTTTTTACAACTTTCCTATAGCTCCCCTACAAGAAATGGATGACCGAAACTAATACACACGCACTATTTTTGTTTGTTTTTATTGTTACAAGTGGCGTTGCCACTCGTGTGCGTTTGTATACCAAATTAGGAATATTTTGCAAAGCCTAAATTTTATTAATCTTTTCTTCTTATTTTTATATATACTTAATAATATGTTGAATATATCTGTTAATACGTTTCATAAATTTTAATAATTATAAGAATTTAGCTAAATTTGTATTAATTATTTAAAAAAAAAGTGGTGGAATTTTGGGAATTGCTGTTGTTAAAAACATTTTAGGAAGAAATGTTTGCTAGTGGCAACGCTAATTACTCCAGGAATGAAATGCGTATGTAAGAGTGAAACAACGAATGTATGTTAGACAGTTTCATTTTTGAATGGAATGTGTAAAATATGTAAAAAATTCAAGATTTATTTTAAAAGCGAAAGGAATTTTATGAAATTGTGACGTGCGCCCATTATATTATTTAAAATAAATATAAAAAAAGTGAAATAAAAATTGACAGTGACAATAAAGAGTGATAAAAAATAATATTTGCCTTGACAGAAAGCAAGAATTGAGTGACAATAAAAATAACACAAATACCTATTAAAATATAAAAAAGTGACAATAAGATAGAAAATACCTATTAAGAAATTAAATTAAATAATAAAAGTATACTTTTTGTGATAAAAGATAACTATGAAAAAAAGACGTTTGCAAAATTGTCTATCATTGGAAAAAAAGACATTTGAGTCCAAAATTAAAATGTATAGAAGGTTAATAGAAAACGAAGATAGTGCACGAAGTGAAAGATCTAATATACAACCTGTTCCATCAATAAGCTTAAATTCTAATGGAGTGTAAAGTAGGCATAAAAAAAGCCCAAGAGTACCTCAGCCGCATGACAGGAGAGACTTCTGATCAAGGGCTTGATGAGACCGCCAGCATGCTCCCCTTGCGGACCACAACAGCAGTGCAAGAAATAGAGGAGAAGCTAGACTCCGATTACGCTCAGGCCATGGTAACAATCACAATATTTTATATATTTTACTTGCTCAAACAGTAATTCAACTTCTTTACAGAAGTCCTATATTCATAAAATTAAAGGTGTTTCTTTAGATGTTGGCAGTGTTATTAGTGCATCGTTTGCAGATGATTTGCTATATAAATATAATTGGGATGGAAGGTGGGGAAAACTTCCGTTGTCAAATCTCACGCTGCTAAATAAAATTGTAAGAGGTATGTACAGACATTAAATAATTTTAGTCTTTGAATATTTAACATTTCTGTCTTTTTTTTTACTTCATATTTTAGATGTTTTTCAGAACCTAGGAGCCGGGGAGTATGAAAAAAGTATAAGAAAAGCGGTTGAACGTGCCCACCATAGGGTAAAGCAACAAAAATACATAAAAGAAAAAGGGGTTAATAAATAAAATGACGACAATTTTTTTAATTTAAACTAAAATAATCAATCTAAAAGAGAAAAAAAATCAAAAAATAAGCGTGACCAATAAATTGGTAAAAGTTTAGCTTTATTTTTAACACTTTTTATTGACTGAACTTTATTTGTAAGAAGGTGCTTGTTTAATGTAATTAAGAAACTGTTGAATGATGTTTGATCCAGCAAACGTTTTCGAATGCAAACAAAACATAATTAATTTAAAAAATTTAGTTAAAAAAAAAAATATTTATTTATTTAAGTTATTTTGGAAACCAAAAAATATTGAATTTTATTTTAAATAAAGACAAAAATTTGTATGAGAATTGAATGAGATGTTTTATTTTAATAGTGTTTTATTAAAACTAAAAAATACGTCAACAGTGACGAATATATGAATCAGTACTGACTAGTCAGCTGTGGCCGGTATATGCGTCAGTACTGACCAGTCAGTACTGACTGGTCAGCTGTGTCCGTTATATGCATCAGTACTGACTAGTCAGCTGTGTCCGGTTTTTGAGCACTCAATAATCTTGAGCAACCTACATATAGTTGTCGATATGAAAAGCAATGAATGGGCGCCTAAATATATTCCAGCCAATGGACCATACGCATTCCGAAAAAGTACCAATTTGATCCATTTTTTACCCCTTAAAAAGTGCCGTATATTTTGAACTTTTTATACCAAATGCAACGAAGTACTAAAAGTACGAGCTTTGACTCATTTTATTCCCCCAGAAAGTACTCTGTACGTTAATTTAGGTTATGTTTTATATGAATACCAAATTTTTCGAAGAGATAAAAAGTAACAGTTTTATCCCAATTTTATCCATTAAAAAATACCGTATATTTTGATCTCAACATATGCAATCTGTATACCAAATTTATCCAAAAGAGAAAAAGTATCAAAAGTAAAACATTTTTCGTTTTAACCTCTTAAAATATACCCCACTTAAATCTGGACAATATCTCTAGCCAAATTTTTTGAAAATAAGAAAGTACCAAAACTAAAAGAGAAAAAGTGTTAAAAGTTGCCAAAAAAAGAAGCAACATTTCTTAAAAATATATATACAAGGTAGATCAAAAAAGACCTACCCCCACCCATGTTTTATTTTGTAACTAGCTTTTACCCGTGACGTCGTTCACTTTAAGATTTAAAGAAATGGGGTTATCCAGTAAAATATTTACAGAAAATTTATTTTGTTTTCTACGTCATTACTTATTTTATGTTAAAATATGTCTATAAACAACATTTTAAGATTTGTTATATTCCGCTAATATAATGGGTGATTTTTTAGCTATTATCTTTTTGGCAGCACTGGTTTAAACAGCTGACGCACGTTTTGTGTTTTGTTTCACTGTCAAACATCTTCAGTTTGGTCTATAATTTAACCATGAATCGTCTTACAAACGAACAACGCTTGCAAATTATTGAATTTTATTATCAAAATGCGTGCTCTGTTAAGAAAATTCATCGCGCGCTTCTTGTGTTCAGCGACGAAGCTCATTTTTGGCTCAATGGGTAAGTTAATAAGCCGAATTGTCGATTTTGGAGTGAAGATCAGCCAGAAGCATTGCAAGAGCTATTTATGCATCGAGAAAAAGTCACAGTTTGGTGCGGTTTATGGGCTGGTGGCATCATTGGACCGTTCCAAGATGATGCGAATCGTAACGTAACTGTGAATGGTGAGCGCTACCGTGAGATGATATCCAACTTTTTTTTGCCCAAAATGCAAGAGCTTGTTGACTTGCACGACATGTGGTTTCAACAAGACGGTGCCACATGCCACACAGCACGCTTAACAATGGACTTATTGAGAGGCGAATTCGGTGAACATTTTATTTCACGTTCGGGACCGGTCAATTGGCCGCCTAGATCGTGCGATTTAACGTCTTTAGACTATTTTTTGTGCGGCTACGTTAAAGCTCATGTCTATACACACATGCCCGCTTCAATTGACGCATTGGAAGAAAACATTGAAGCATTTATTCGTGAGATACCGGCCGAAATGTTGGAAACAGAATGCCAACATTGGACTAAGCGGATGGACCATTTGAGGCGCAATCACGGTCAACATTTGCATGAAATAATCTTCAAACATTTAATTATATGGACCGTACTATCGATTCAAATAAAGATTTCATGAATTTTTCTGAATTTTATGAGTTTTTTTTACAACTTTCCTATAGCTCCCCTACAAGAAATGGATGACCGAAACTAATACACACGCACTATTTTTGTTTGTTTTTATTGTTACAAGTGGCGTTGCCACTCGTGTGCGTTTGTATACCAAATTAGGAATATTTTGCAAAGCCCAAATTTTATTAATCTTTTCTTCTTATTTTTATATATACTTAATAATATGTTGAATATATCTGTTAATACGTTTCATAAATTTTAATAATTATAAGAATTTAGCTAAATTTGTATTAATTATTTAAAAAAAAAGTGGTGGAATTTTGGGAATTGCTGTTGTTAAAAACATTTTAGGAAGAAATGTTTGCTAGTGGCAACGCTAATTACTCCAGGAATGAAATGCGTATGTAAGAGTGAAACAACGAATGTATGTTAGACAGTTTCATTTTTGAATGGAATGTGTAAAATATGTAAAAAATTCAAGATTAATTTTAAAAGCGAAAGGAATTTTATGAAATTGTGACGTGCGCCCATTATATTATTTAAAATAAATATAAAAAAAGTGAAATAAAAATTGACAGTGACAATAAAGAGTGATAAAAAATAATATTTGCCTTGACAGAAAGCAAGAATTGAGTGACAATAAAAATAACACAAATACCTATTAATATATAAAAAAGTGACAATAAGATAGAAAATACCTATTAAGAAATTAAATTAAATAATAAAAGTATACTTTTTGTGATAAAAGATAACTATGAAAAAAAGACGTTTGCAAAATTGTCTATCATTGGAAAAAAAGACATTTGAGTCCAAAATTAAAATGTATAGAAGGTTAATAGAAAACGAAGATAGTGCACGAAGTGAAAGATCTAATATACAACCAGTTCCATCAATAAGCTAAAATTCTAATGGAGTGTAAAGTAGGCATAAAAAAAGCCCAAGAGTACCT
Source organism: Pollenia angustigena (assembly GCA_930367215.1). NCBI lineage: Eukaryota > Metazoa > Arthropoda > Insecta > Diptera > Polleniidae > Pollenia > Pollenia angustigena. Next base: position 129,408,889 of record OV884058.1, read on the forward strand.
CAGCCGCATGACAGGAGAGACTTCTGATCAAGGGCTTGATGAGACCGCCAGCATGCTCCCCTTGCGGACCACAACAGCAGTGCAAGAAATAGAGGAGAAGCTAGACTCCGATTTCGCTCAGGCCATGGTAACAATCACAATATTTTATATATTTTACTTGCTCAAACAGTAATTCAACTTCTTTACAGAAGTCCTATATTCATAAAATTAAAGGTGTTTCTTTAGATGTTGGCAGTGTTATTAGTGCATCGTTTGCAGATGATTTGCTATATAAATATAATTGGGATGGAAGGTGGGGAAAACTTCCGTTGTCAAATCTCACGTTGCTAAATAAAATTGTAAGAGGTATGTACAGACATTAAATAATTTTAGTCTTTGAATATTTAACATTTCTGTCTTTTTTTTTACTTCATATTTTAGATGTTTTTCAGAACCTAGGAGCCGGGGAGTATGAAAAAAGTATAAGAAAAGCGGTTGAACGTGCCCACCATAGGGTAAAGCAACAAAAATACATAAAAGAAAAAGGGGTTAATAAATAAAATGACGACATTTTTTTTAATTTAAACTAAAATAATCAATCTAAAAGAGAAAAAAAATCAAAAAATAAGCGTGACCAATAAATTGGTAAAAGTTTAGCTTTATTTTTAACACTTTTTATAGACTGAACTTTATTTGTAAGAAGGTGCTTGTTTAATGTAATTAAGAAACTGTTGAATGATGTTTGATCCAGCAAACGTTTTCGAATGCAAACAAAACATAATTAATTTAAAAAATTTAGTTAAAAAAAAAAATATTTATTTATTTAAGTTATTTTGGAAACCAAAAAAATATTGAATTTTATTTTAAATAAAGACAAAAATTTGTATGAGAATTGAATGAGATGTTTTATTTTAATAGTGTTTTATTAAAACTAAAAAATACGTCAACAGTGACGAATATATGAATCAGTACTGACTAGTCAGCTGTGGCCGGTATATGCGTCAGTACTGACCAGTCAGTACTGACTGGTCAGCTGTGTCCGTTATATGCATCAGTACTGACTAGTCAGCTGTGTCCGGTTTTTGAGCACTCAATAATCTTGAGCAACCTACATATAGTTGTCGATATGAAAAGCAATGAATGGGCGCCTAAATATATTCCAGCCAATGGACCATACGCATTCCGAAAAAGTACAAAAAGTACCAATTTGATCCATTTTTTACCCCTTAAAAAGTGTCGTATATTTTGTACTTTTTATACCAAATGCAACGAACTACTAAAAGTACGAGCTTTGACTCATTTTATTCCCCCAGAAAGTACTCTGTACGTTAATTTAGGTTATGTTTTATATGAATACCAAATTTTTCGAAGAGATAAAAAGTAACAGTTTTATCCCAATTTTATCCATTAAAAAATACCGTATATTTTGATCTCGACCATATGCAATCTGTATACCAAATTTATCCAAAAGAGAAAAAGTATCAAAAGTAAAACATTTTTCGTTTTAACCTCTTAAAATATACCCCACTTAAATCTGGGCAATATCTCTAGCCAAATTTTTGGAAAATAAGAAATTACCAAAACTAAAAGAGAAAAGTGTTAAAAGTTGCCAAAAAAAGAAGCAACATTTCTTAAAAATATATATACAAGGTAGATCAAAAAAGACCTACCCCCACCCATGTTTTGTAACTAGCTTTTACCCGTGACGTCGTTCACTTTAAGATTTAAAGAAATGGGGTTATCCAGTAAAATATTTACAGAAAATTTATTTTGTTTTCTACGTCATTACTTATTTTATGTTAAAATATGTCTATAAACAACATTTTAAGATTTGTTATATTCCGCTAATATAATGGGTGATTTTTTAGCTATTATCTTTTTGGCAGCACTGGTTTAAACAGCTGACGCACGTTTCGTGTTTTGTTTCACTGTCAAACATCTTCAGTTTGGTCTATAATTTAACCATGAATCGTCTTACAAACGAACAACGCTTGCAAATTATTGAATTTTATTATCAAAATGCGTGCTCTGTTAAGAAAATTCATCGCGCGCTTCTTGTGTTCAGCGACGAAGCTCATTTTTGGCTCAATGGGTAAGTTAATAAGCCGAATTGTCGATTTTGGAGTGAAGATCAGCCAGAAGCATTGCAAGAGCTATTTATGCATCGAGAAAAAGTCACAGTTTGGTGCGGTTTATGGGCTGGTGGCATCATTGGACCGTTCCAAGATGATGCGAATCGTAACGTAACTGTGAATGGTGAGCGCTACCGTGAGATGATATCCAACTTTTTTTTGCCCAAAATGCAAGAGCTTGTTGACTTGCACGACATGTGGTTTCAACAATACGGTGCCACATGCCACACAGCACGCTTAACAATGGACTTATTGAGAGGCGAGTTCGGTGAACATTTTATTTCACGTTCGGGACCGGTCAATTGGCCGCCTAGATCGTGCGATTTAACGTCTTTAGACTATTTTTTGTGCGGCTACGTTAAAGCTCATGTCTATACACACATGCCCGCTTCAATTGACGCATTGGAAGAAAACATTGAAGCATTTATTCGTGAGATACCGGCCGAAATGTTGGAAACAGAATGCCAACATTGGACTAAGCGGATGGACCATTTGAGGCGCAATCACGGTCAACATTTGCATGAAATAATCTTCAAACATTTAATTATATGGACCGTACTATCGATTCAAATAAAGATTTCATGCATTTTTCTGAATTTTATGAGTTTTTTTTACAACTTTCCTATAGCTCCCCTACAAGAAATGGATGACCGAAACTAATACACACGCACTATTTTTGTTTGTTTTTATTGTTACAAGTGGCGTTGCCACTCGTGTGCGTTTGTATACCAAATTAGGAATATTTTGCAAAGCCCAAATTTTATTAATCTTTTCTTCTTATTTTTATATATACTTAATAATATGTTGAATATATCTGTTAATACGTTTCATAAATTTTAATAATTATAAGAATTTAGCTAAATTTGTATTAATTATTTAAAAAAAAAGTGGTGGAATTTTGGGAATTGCTGTTGTTAAAAACATTTTAGGAAGAAATGTTTGCTAGTGGCAACGCTAATTACTCCAGGAATGAAATGCGTATGTAAGAGTGAAACAACGAATGTATGTTAGACAGTTTCATTTTTGAATGGAATGTGTAAAATATGTAAAAAATTCAAGATTAATTTTAAAAGCGAAAGGAATTTTATGAAATTGTGACGTGCGCCCATTATATTATTTAAAATAAATATAAAAAAAGTGAAATAAAAATTGACAGTGACAATAAAGAGTGATAAAAAATAATATTTGCCTTGACAGAAAGCAAGAATTGAGTGACAATAAAAATAACACAAATACCTATTAAAATATAAAAAAGTGACAATAAGATAGAAAATACCTATTAAGAAATTAAATTAAATAATAAAAGTATACTTTTTGTGATAAAAGATAACTATGAAAAAAAGACGTTTGCAAAATTGTCTATCATTGGAAAAAAAGACATTTGAGTCCAAAATTAAAATGTATAGAAGGTTAATAGAAAACGAAGATAGTGCACGAAGTGAAAGATCTAATATACAACCTGTTCCATCAATAAGCTAAAATTCTAATGGAGTGTAAAGTAGGCATAAAAAAAGCCCAAGAGTACCTCAGCCGCATGACAGGAGAGACTTCTGATCAAGGGCTTGATGAGACCGCCAGCATGCTCCCCTTGCGGACCACAACAGCAGTGCAAGAAATAGAGGAGAAGCTAGACTCCGATTACGCTCAGGCCATGGTAACAATCACAATATTTTATATATTTTACTTGCTCAAACAGTAATTCAACTTCTTTACAGAAGTCCTATATTCATAAAATTAAAGGTGTTTCTTTAGATGTTGGCAGTGTTATTAGTGCATCGTTTGCAGATGATTTGCTATATAAATATAATTGGGATGGAAGGTTGGGAAAACTTCCGTTGTCAAATCTCACGCTGCTAAATAAAATTGTAAGAGGTATGTACAGACATTAAATATTTTTAGTCTTTGAATATTTAACATTTCTGTCTTTTTTTTACTTCATATTTTAGATGTTTTTCAGAACCTAGGAGCCGGGGAGTATGAAAAAGTATAAGAAAAGCGGTTGAACGTGCCCACCATAGGGTAAAGCAACAAAAATACATAAAAGAAAAAGGGGTTAATAAATAAAATGACGACAATTTTTTTAATTTAAACTAAAATAATCAATCTAAAAGAGAAAAAAAATCAAAAAATAAGCGTGACCAATAAATTGGTAAAAGTTTAGCTTTATTTTTAACACTTTTTATTGACTGAACTTTATTTGTAAGAAGGTGCTTGTTTAATGTAATTAAGAAACTGTTGAATGATGTTTGATCCAGCAAACGTTTTCGAATGCAAACAAAACATAATTAATTTAAAAAATTTAGTTAAAAAAAAAAAATATTTATTTATTTAAGTTATTTTGGAAACCAAAAAAATATTGAATTTTATTTTAAATAAAGACAAAAATTTGTATGAGAATTGAATGAGATGTTTTATTTTAATAGTGTTTTATTAAAACTAAAAAATACGTCAACAGTGACGAATATATGAATCAGTACTGACTAGTCAGCTGTGGCCGGTATATATGTCAGTACTGACCAGTCAGTACTGACTGGTCAGCTGTGTCCGTTATATGCATCAGTACTGACTAGTCAGCTGTGTCCGGTTTTTGAGCACTCAATAATCTTGAGCAACCTACATATAGTTGTCGATATGAAAAGCAATGAATGGGCGCCTAAATATATTCCAGCCAATGGACCATACGCTTTCCGAAAAAGTACAAAAAGTACCAATTTGATCCATTTTTTACCCCTTAAAAAGTGCCGTATATTTTGTACTTTTTATACCAAATGCAACGAAGTACTAAAAGTACGAGCTTTGACTCATTTTATTCCCCCAGAAAGTACTCTGTACGTTAATTTAGGTTATGTTTTATATGAATACCAAATTTTTCGAAGAGATAAAAAGTAACAGTTTTATCCCAATTTTATCCATTAAAAAATACCGTATATTTTGATCTCGACCATATGCAATCTGTATACCAAATTTATCCAAAAGAGAAAAAGTATCAAAAGTAAAACATTTTTCGTTTTAACCTCTTAAAATATACCCCACTTAAATCTGGACAATATCTCTAGCCAAATTTTTTGAAAATAAGAAAGTACCAAAACTAAAAGAGAAAAAGTGTTAAAAGTTGCCAAAAAAAGAAGCAACATTTCTTAAAAATATATATACAAGGTAGATCAAAAAAGACCTACCCCCACCCATGTTTTATTTTGTAACTAGCTTTTACCCGTGACGTCGTTCACTTTAAGATTTAAAGAAATGGGGTTATCCAGTAAAATATTTACAGAAAATTTATTTTGTTTTCTACGTCATTACTTATTTTATGTTAAAATATGTCTATAAACAACATTTTAAGATTTGTTATATTCCGCTAGTATAATGGGTGATTTTTTAGCTATTATCTTTTTGGCAGCACTGGTTTAAACAGCTGACGCACGTTTCGTGTTTTGTTTCACTGTCAAACATCTTCAGTTTGGTCTATAATTTAACCATGAATCGTCTTACAAACGAACAACGCTTGCAAATTATTGAATTTTATTATCAAAATGCGTGCTCTGTTAAGAAAATTCATCGCGCGCTTCTTGTGTTCAGCGACGAAGCTCATTTTTGGCTCAATGGGTAAGTTAATAAGCCGAATTGTCGATTTTGGAGTGAAGATCAGCCAGAAGCATTGCAAGAGCTATTTATGCATCGAGAAAAAGTCACAGTTTGGTGCGGTTTATGGGCTGGTGGCATCATTGGACCGTTCCAAGATGATGCGAATCGTAACGTAACTGTGAATGGTGAGCGCTACCGTGAGATGATATCCAACTTTTTTTTGCCCAAAATGCAAGAGCTTGTTGACTTGCACGACATGTGGTTTCAACAAGACGGTGCCACATGCCACACAGCACGCTTAACAATGGACTTATTGAGAGGCGAGTTCGGTGAACATTTTATTTCACGTTCGGGACCGGTCAATTGGCCGCCTAGATCGTGCGATTTAACGTCTTTAGACTATTTTTTGTGCGGCTACGTTAAAGCTCATGTCTATACACACATGCCCGCTTCAATTGACGCATTGGAAGAAAACATTGAAGCATTTATTCGTGAGATACCGGCCGAAATGTTGGAAACAGAATGCCAACATTGGACTAAGCGGATGGACCATTTGAGGCGCAATCACGGTCAACATTTGCATGAAATAATCTTCAAACATTTAATTATATGGACCGTACTATCGATTCAAATAAAGATTTCATGCATTTTTCTGAATTTTATGAGTTTTTTTTACAACTTTCCTATAGCTCCCCTACAAGAAATGGATGACCGAAACTAATACACACGCACTATTTTTGTTTGTTTTTATTGTTACAAGTGGCGTTGCCACTCGTGTGCGTTTGTATACCAAATTAGGAATATTTTGCAAAGCCCAAATTTTATTAATCTTTTCTTCTTATTTTTATATATACTTAATAATATGTTGAATATATCTGTTAATACGTTTCATAAATTTTAATAATTATAAGAATTTAGCTAAATTTGTATTAATTATTTAAAAAAAAAGTGGTGGAATTTTGGGAATTGCTGTTGTTAAAAACATTTTAGGAAGAAATGTTTGCTAGTGGCAACGCTAATTACTCCAGGAATGAAATGCGTATGTAAGAGTGAAACAACGAATGTATGTTAGACAGTTTCATTTTTGAATGGAATGTGTAAAATATGTAAAAAATTCAAGATTAATTTTAAAAGCGAAAGGAATTTTATGAAATTGTGACGTGCGCCCATTATATTATTTAAAATAAATATAAAAAAAGTGAAATAAAAATTGACAGTGACAATAAAGAGTGATAAAAAATAATATTTGCCTTGACAGAAAGCAAGAATTGAGTGACAATAAAAATAACACAAATACCTATTAAAATATAAAAAAAGTGACAATAAGATAGAAAATACCTATTAAGAAATTAAATTAAATAATAAAAGTATACTTTTTGTGATAAAAGATAACTATGAAAAAAAGACGTTTGCAAAATTGTCTATCATTGGAAAAAAAGACATTTGAGTCCAAAATTAAAATGTATAGAAGGTTAATAGAAAACGAAGATAGTGCACGAAGTGAAAGATCTAATATACAACCTGTTCCATCAATAAGCTAAAATTCTAATGGAGTGTAAAGTAGGCATAAAAAAAGCCCAAGAGTACCTCAGCCGCATGACAGGAGAGACTTCTGATCAAGGGCTTGATGAGACCGCCAGCATGCTCCCCTTGCGGACCACAACAGCAGTGCAAGAAATAGAGGAGAAGCTAGACTCCGATTACGCTCAGGCCATGGTAACAATCACAATATTTTATATATTTTACTTGCTCAAACAGTAATTCAACTTCTTTACAGAAGTCCTATATTCATAAAATTAAAGGTGTTTCTTTAGATGTTGGCAGTGTTATTAGTGCATCGTTTGCAGATGATTTGCTATATAAATATAATTGGGATGGAAGGTGGGGAAAACTTCCGTTGTCAAATCTCACGCTGCTAAATAAAATTGTAAGAGGTATGTACAGACATTAAATAATTTTAGTCTTTGAATATTTAACATTTCTGTCTTTTTTTTTACTTCATATTTTAGATGTTTTTCAGAACCTAGGAGCCGGGGAATATGAAAAAAGTATAAGAAAAGCGGTTGAACGTGCCCACCATAGGGTAAAGCAACAAAAATACATAAAAGAAAAAGGGGTTAATAAATAAAATGACGACAATTTTTTTAATTTAAACTAAAATAATCAATCTAAAAGAGAAAAAAAATCAAAAAATAAGCGTGACCAATAAATTGGTAAAAGTTTAGCTTTATTTTTAACACTTTTTATTGACTGAACTTTATTTGTAAGAAGGTGCTTGTTTAATGTAATTAAGAAACTGTTTAATGATGTTTGATCCAGCAAACGTTTTCGAATGCAAACAAAACATAATTAATTTAAAAAATTTAGTTAAAAAAAAAAAATATTTATTTATTTAAGTTATTTTGGAAACCAAAAAAATATTGAATTTTATTTTAAATAAAGACAAAAATTTGTATGAGAATTGAATGAGATGTTTTATTTTAATAGTGTTTTATTAAAACTAAAAAATACGTCAACAGTGACGAATATATGAATCAGTACTGACTAGTCAGCTGTGGCCGGTATATGCGTCAGTACTGACCAGTCAGTACTGACTGGTCAGCTGTGTCCGTTATATGCATCAGTACTGACTAGTCAGCTGTGTCCGGTTTTTGAGCACTCAATAATCTTGAGCAACCTACATATAGTTGTCGATATGAAAAGCAATGAATGGGCGCCTAAATATATTCCAGCCAATGGACCATACGCATTCCGAAAAAGTACAAAAAGTACCAATTTGATCCATTTTTTACCCCTTAAAAAGTGCCGTATATTTTGTACTTTTTATACCAAATGCAACGAAGTACTAAAAGTACGAGCTTTGACTCATTTTATTCCCCCAGAAAGTACTCTGTACGTTAATTTAGGTTATGTTTTATATGAATACCAAATTTTTCGAAGAGATAAAAAGTAACAGTTTTATCCCAATTTTATCCATTAAAAAATACCGTATATTTTGATCTCGACCATATGCAATCTGTATACCAAATTTATCCAAAAGAGAAAAAGTATCAAAAGTAAAACATTTTTCGTTTTAACCTCTTAAAATATACCCCACTTAAATCTGGACAATATCTCTAGCCAAATTTTTTGAAAATAAGAAAGTACCAAAACTAAAAGAGAAAAAGTGTTAAAAGTTGCCAAAAAAAGAAGCAACATTTCTTAAAAATATATATACAAGGTAGATCAAAAAAGACCTACCCCCACCCATGTTTTATTTTGTAACTAGCTTTTACCCGTGACGTCGTTCACTTTAAGATTTAAAGAAATGGGGTTATCCAGTAAAATATTTACAGAAAATTTATTTTGTTTTCTACGTCATTACTTATTTGGTGCGGTTTATGGGCTGGTGGCATCATTGGACCGTTCCAAGATGATGCGAATCGTAACGTAACTGTGAATGGTGAGCGCTACCGTGAGATGATATCCAACTTTTTTTTGCCCAAAATGCAAGAGCTTGTTGACTTGCACGACATGTGGTTTCAACAAGACGGTGCCACATGCCACACAGCACGCTTAACAATGGACTTATTGAGAGGCGAGTTCGGTGAACATTTTATTTCACGTTCGGGACCGGTCAATTGGCCGCCTAGATCGTGCGATTTAACGTCTTTAGACTATTTTATGTGCGGCTACGTTAAAGCTCATGTCTATACACACATGCCCGCTTCAATTGACGCATTGGAAGAAAACATTGAAGCATTTATTCGTGAGATACCGGCCGAAATGTTGGAAACAGAATGCCAACATTGGACTAAGCGGATGGACCATTTGAGGCGCAATCACGGTCAACATTTGCATGAAATAATCTTCAAACATTTAATTATATGGACCGTACTATCGATTCAAATAAAGATTTCATGCATTTTTCTGAATTTTATGAGTTTTTTTTACAACTTTCCTATAGCTCCCCTACAAGAAATGGATGACCGAAACTAATACACACGCACTATTTTTGTTTGTTTTTATTGTTACAAGTGGCGTTGCCACTCGTGTGCGTTTGTATACCAAATTAGGAATATTTTGCAAAGCCCAAATTTTATTAATCTTTTCTTCTTATTTTTATATATACTTAATAATATGTTGAATATATCTGTTAATACGTTTCATAAATTTTAATAATTATAAGAATTTAGCTAAATTTTTATTAATTATTTAAAAAAAAAGTGGTGGAATTTTGGGAATTGCTGTTGTTAAAAACATTTTAGGAAGAAATGTTTGCTAGTGGCAACGCTAATTACTCCAGGAATGAAATGCGTATGTAAGAGTGAAACAACGAATGTATGTTAGACAGTTTCATTTTTGAATGGAATGTGTAAAATATGTAAAAAATTCAAGATTAATTTTAAAAGCGAAAGGAATTTTATGAAATTGTGACGTGCGCCCATTATATTATTTAAAATAAATATAAAAAAAGTGAAATAAAAATTGACAGTGACAATAAAGAGTGATAAAAAATAATATTTGCCTTGACAGAAAGCAAGAATTGAGTGACAATAAAAATAACACAAATACCTATTAAAATATAAAAAAGTGACAATAAGATAGAAAATACCTATTAAGAAATTAAATTAAATAATAAAAGTATACTTTTTGTGATAAAAGATAACTATGAAAAAAAGACGTTTGCAAAATTGTCTATCATTGGAAAAAAAGACATTTGAGTCCAAAATTAAAATGTATAGAAGGTTAATAGAAAACGAAGATAGTGCACGAAGTGAAAGATCTAATATACAACCTGTTCCATCAATAAGCTAAAATTCTAATGGAGTGTAAAGTAGGCATAAAAAAAGCCCAAGAGTACCTCAGCCGCATGACAGGAGAGACTTCTGATCAAGGGCTTGATGAGACCGCCAGCATGCTCCCCTTGCGGACCACAACAGCAGTGCAAGAAATAGAGGAGAAGCTAGACTCCGATTACGCTCAGGCCATGGTAACAATCACAATATTTTATATATTTTACTTGCTCAAACAGTAATTCAACTTCTTTACAGAAGTCCTATATTCATAAAATTAAAGGTGTTTCTTTAGATGTTGGCAGTGTTATTAGTGCATCGTTTGCAGATGATTTGCTATATAAATATAATTGGGATGGAAGGTGGGGAAAACTTCCGTTGTCAAATCTCACGCTGCTAAATAAAATTGTAAGAGGTATGTACAGACATTAAATAATTTTAGTCTTTGAATATTTAACATTTCTGTCTTTTTTTTTACTTCATATTTTAGATGTTTTTCAGAACCTAGGAGCCGGGGAGTATGAAAAAAGTATAAGAAAAGCGGTTGAACGTGCCCACCATAGGGTAAAGCAACAAAAATACATAAAAGAAAAAGGGGTTAGTAAATAAAATGACGACAATTTTTTTAATTTAAACTAAAATAATCAATCTAAAAGAGAAAAAAAATCAAAAAATAAGCGTGACCAATAAATTGGTAAAAGTTTAGCTTTATTTTTAACACTTTTTATTGACTGAACTTTATTTGTAAGAAGGTGCTTGTTTAATGTAATTAAGAAACTGTTGAATGATGTTTGATCCAGCAAACGTTTTCGAATGCAAACAAAACATAATTAATTTAAAAAATTTAGTTAAAAAAAAAAAATATTTATTTATTTAAGTTATTTTGGAAACCAAAAAAATATTGAATTTTATTTTAAATAAAGACAAAAATTTTTATGAGAATTGAATGAGATGTTTTATTTTAATAGTGTTTTATTAAAACTAAAAAATACGTCAACAGTGACGAATATATGAATCAGTACTGACAAGTCAGCTGTGGCCGGTATATGCGTCAGTACTGACCAGTCAGTACTGACTGGTCAGCTGTGTCCGTTATATGCATCAGTACTGACTAGTCAGCTGTGTCCGGTTTTTGAGCACTCAATAATCTTGAGCAACCTACATATAGTTGTCGATATGAAAAGCAATGAATGGGCGCCTAAATATATTCCAGCCAATGGACCATACGCATTCCGAAAAAGTACAAAAAGTACCAATTTGATCCATTTTTTACCCCTTAAAAAGTGCCGTATATTTTGTACTTTTTATACCAAATGCAACGAAGTACTAAAAGTACGAGCTTTGACTCATTTTATTCCCCCAGAAAGTACTCTGTACGTTAATTTAGGTTATGTTTTATATGAATACCAAATTTTTCGAAGAGATAAAAAGTAACAGTTTTATCCCAATTTTATCCATTAAAAAATACCGTATATTTTGATCTCGACCATATGCAATCTGTATACCAAATTTATCCAAAAGAGAAAAAGTATCAAAAGTAAAACATTTTTCGTTTTAACCTCTTAAAATATACCCCACTTAAATCTGGACAATATCTCTAGCCAAATTTTTTGAAAATAAGAAAGTACCAAAACTAAAAGAGAAAAAGTGTTAAAAGTTGCCAAAAAAAGAAGCAACATTTCTTAAAAATATATATACAAGGTAGATCAAAAAAGACCTACCCCCACCCATGTTTTATTTTGTAACTAGCTTTTACCCGTGACGTCGTTCACTTTAAGATTTAAAGAAAGTGGGTTATCCAGGAAAATATTTACAGAAAATTTATTTTGTTTTCTACGTCATTACTTATTTTATGTTAAAATATGTCTATAAACAACATTTTAAGATTTGTTATATTCCGCTAATATAATGGGTGATTTTTTAGCTATTATCTTTTTGGCAGCACTGGTTTAAACAGCTGACGCACGTTTCGTGTTTTGTTTCACTGTCAAACATCTTCAGTTTGGTCTATAATTTAACCATGAATCGTCTTACAAACGAACAACGCTTGCAAATTATTGAATTTTATTATCAAAATGCGTGCTCTGTTAAGAAAATTCATCGCGCGCTTCTTGTGTTCAGCGACGAAGCTCATTTTTGGCTCAATGGGTAAGTTAATAAGCCGAATTGTCGATTTTGGAGTGAAGATCAGCCAGAAGCATTGCAAGAGCTATTTATGCATCGAGAAAAAGTCACAGTTTGGTGCGGTTTATGGGCTGGTGGCATCATTGGACCGTTCCAAGATGATGCGAATCGTAACGTAACTGTGAATGGTGAGCGCTACCGTGAGATGATATCCAACTTTTTTTTGCCCAAAATGCAAGAGCTTGTTGACTTGCACGACATGTGGTTTCAACAAGACGGTGCCACATGCCACACAGCACGCTTAACAATGGACTTATTGAGAGGCGAGTTCGGTGAACATTTTATTTCACGTTCGGGACCGGTCAATTGGCCGCCTAGATCGTGCGATTTAACGTCTTTAGACTATTTTTTGTGCGGCTACGTTAAAGCTCATGTCTATACACACATGCCCGCTTCAATTGACGCATTGGAAGAAAACATTGAAGCATTTATTCGTGAGATACCGGCCGAAATGTTGGAAACAGAATGCCAACATTGGACTAAGCGGATGGACCATTTGAGGCGCAATCACGGTCAACATTTGCATGAAATAATCTTCAAACATTTAATTATATGGACCGTACTATCGATTCAAATAAAGATTTCATGCATTTTTCTGAATTTTATGAGTTTTTTTTACAACTTTCCTATAGCTCCCCTACAAGAAATGGATGACCGAAACTAATACACACGCACTATTTTTGTTTGTTTTTATTGTTACAAGTGGCGTTGCCACTCGTGTGCGTTTGTATACCAAATTAGGAATATTTTGCAAAGCCCAAATTTTATTAATCTTTTCTTCTTATTTTTATATATACTTAATAATATGTTGAATATATCTGTTAATACGTTTCATAAATTTTAATAATTATAAGAATTTAGCTAAATTTGTATTAATTATTTAAAAAAAAAGTGGTGGAATTTTGGGAATTGCTGTTGTTAAAAACATTTTAGGAAGAAATGTTTGCTAGTGGCAACGCTAATTACTCCAGGAATGAAATGCGTATGTAAGAGTGAAACAACGAATGTATGTTAGACAGTTTCATTTTTGAATGGAATGTGTAAAATATGTAAAAAATTCAAGATTAATTTTAAAAGCGAAAGGAATTTTATGAAATTGTGACGTGCGCCCATTATATTATTTAAAATAAATATAAAAAAAGTGAAATAAAAATTGACAGTGACAATAAAGAGTGATAAAAAATAATATATGCCTTGACAGAAAGCATGAATTGAGTGACAATAAAAATAACACAAATACCTATTAAAATATAAAAAAGTGACAATAAGATAGAAAATACCTATTAAGAAATTAAATTAAATAATAAAAGTATACTTTTTGTGATAAAAGATAACTATGAAAAAAAGACGTTTGCAAAATTGTCTATCATTGGAAAAAAAGACATTTGAGTCCAAAATTAAAATGTATAGAAGGTTAATAGAAAACGAAGATAGTGCACGAAGTGAAAGATCTAATATACAACCTGTTCCATCAATAAGCTAAAATTCTAATGGAGTGTAAAGTAGGCATAAAAAAAGCCCAAGAGTACCTCAGCCACATGACAGGAGAGACTTCTGATCAAGGGCTTGATGAGACCGCCAGCATGCTCCCCTTGCGGACCACAACAGCAGTGCAAGAAATAAAGAAGCTAGACTCCGATTACGCTCAGGCCATGGTAACAATCACAATATTTTATATATTTTACTTGCTCAAACAGTAATTCAACTTCTTTACAGAAGTCCTATATTCATAAAATTAAAGGTGTTTCTTTAGATGTTGGCAGTGTTATTAGTGCATCGTTTGCAGATGATTTGCTATATAAATATAATTGGGATGGAAGGTGGGGAAAACTTCCGTTGTCAAATCTCACGCTGCTAAATAAAATTGTAAGAGGTATGTACAGACATTAAATAATTTTAGTCTTTGAATATTTAACATTTCTGTCTTTTTTTTTACTTCATATTTTAGATGTTTTTCAGAACCTAGGAGCCGGGGAGTATGAAAAAAGTATAAGAAAAGCGGTTGAACGTGCCCACCATAGGGTAAAGCAACAAAAATACATAAAAGAAAAAGGGGTTAATAAATAAAATGACGACAATTTTTTTAATTTAAACTAAAATAATCAATCTAAAAGAGAAAAAAAATCAAAAAATAAGCGTGACCAATAAATTGGTAAAAGTTTAGCTTTATTTTTAACACTTTTTATTGACTGAACTTTATTTGTAAGAAGGTGCTTGTTTAATGTAATTAAGAAACTGTTGAATGATGTTTGATCCAGCAAACGTTTTCGAATGCAAACAAAACATAATTAATTTAAAAAATTTAGTTAAAAAAAAAAAATATTTATTTATTTAAGTTATTTTGGAAACCAAAAAAATATTGAATTTTATTTTAAATAAAGACAAAAATTTGTATGAGAATTGAATGAGATGTTTTATTTTAATAGTGTTTTATTAAAACTAAAAAATACGTCAACAGTGACGAATATATGAATCAGTACTGACTAGTCAGCTGTGGCCGGTATATGCGTCAGTACTGACTAGTCAGTACTGACTGGTCAGCTGTGTCCGTTATATGCATCAGTACTGACTAGTCAGCTGTGTCCGGTTTTTGAGCACTCAATAATCTTGAGCAACCTACATATAGTTGTCGATATGAAAAGCAATGAATGGGCGCCTAAATATATTCCAGCCAATGGACCATACGCATTCCGAAAAAGTACAAAAAGTACCAATTTGATCCATTTTTTACCCCTTAAAAAGTGCCGTATATTTTGTACTTTTTATACCAAATGCAACGAAGTACTAAAAGTACGAGCTTTGACTCATTTTATTCCCCCAGAAAGTACTCTGTACGTTAATTTAGGTTATGTTTTATATGAATACCAAATTTTTCGAAGAGATAAAAAGTAACAGTTTTATCCCAATTTTATCCATTAAAAAATACCGTATATTTTGATCTCGACCATATGCAATCTGTATACCAAATTTATCCAAAAGAGAAAAAGTATCAAAAGTAAAACATTTTTCGTTTTAACCTCTTAAAATATACCCCACTTAAATCTGGACAATATCTCTAGCCAAATTTTTTGAAAATAAGAAAGTACCAAAACTAAAAGAGAAAAAGTGTTAAAAGTTGCCAAAAAAAGAAGCAACATTTCTTAAAAATATATATACAAGGTAGATCAAAAAAGACCTACCCCCACCCATGTTTTATTTTGTAACTAGCTTTTACCCGTGACGTCGTTCACTTTAAGATTTAAAGAAATGGGGTTATCCAGTAAAATATTTACAGAAAATTTATTTTGTTTTCTACGTCATTACTTATTTTATGTTAAAATATGTCTATAAACAACATTTTAAGATTTGTTATATTCCGCTAATATAATGGGTGATTTTTTAGCTATTATCTTTTTGGCAGCACTGGTTTAAACAGCTGACGCACGTTTCGTGTTTTGTTTCACTGTCAAACATCTTCAGTTTGGTCTATAATTTAACCATGAATCGTCTTACAAACGAACAACGCTTGCAAATTATTGAATTTTATTATCAAAATGCGTGCTCTGTTAAGAAAATTCATCGCGCGCTTCTTGTGTTCAGCGACGAAGCTCATTTTTGGCTCAATGGGTAAGTTAATAAGCCGAATTGTCGATTTTGGAGTGAAGATCAGCCAGAAGCATTGCAAGAGCTATTTATGCATCGAGAAAAAGTCACAGTTTGGTGCGGTTTATGGGCTGGTGGCATCATTGGACCGTTCCAAGATGATGCGAATCGTAACGTAACTGTGAATGGTGAGCGCTACCGTGAGATGATATCCAACTTTTTTTTGCCCAAAATGCAAGAGCTTGTTGACTTGCACGACATGTGGTTTCAACAAGACGGTGCCACATGCCACACAGCACGCTTAACAATGGACTTATTGAGAGGCGAGTTCGGTGAACATTTTATTTCACGTTCGGGACCGGTCAATTGGCCGCCTAGATCGTGCGATTTAACGTCTTTAGACTATTTTTTGTGCGGCTACGTTAAAGCTCATGTCTATACACACATGCCCGCTTCAATTGACGCATTGGAAGAAAACATTGAAGCATTTATTCGTGAGATACCGGCCGAAATGTTGGAAACAGAATGCCAACATTGGACTAAGCGGATGGACCATTTGAGGCGCAATCACGGTCAACATTTGCATGAAATAATATTCAAACATTTAATTATATGGACCGTACTATCGATTCAAATAAAGATTTCATGCATTTTTCTGAATTTTATGAGTTTTTTTTACAACTTTCCTATAGCTCCCCTACAAGAAATGGATGACCGAAACTAATACACACGCACTATTTTTGTTTGTTTTTATTGTTACAAGTGGCGTTGCCACTCGTGTGCGTTTGTATACCAAATTAGGAATATTTTGCAAAGCCCAAATTTTATTAATCTTTTCTTCTTATTTTTATATATACTTAATAATATGTTGAATATATCTGTTAATACGTTTCATAAATTTTAATAATTATAAGAATTTAGCTAAATTTGTATTAATTATTTAAAAAAAAAGTGGTGGAATTTTGGGAATTGCTGTTGTTAAAAACATTTTAGGAAGAAATGTTTGCTAGTGGCAACGCTAATTACTCCAGGAATGAAATGCGTATGTAAGAGTGAAACAACGAATGTATGTTAGACAGTTTCATTTTTGAATAAAATGTGTAAAATATGTAAAAAATTCAAGATTAATTTTAAAAGCGAAAGGAATTTTATGAAATTGTGACGTGCGCCCATTATATTATTTAAAATAAATATAAAAAAAGTGAAATAAAAATTGACAGTGACAATAAAGAGTGATAAAAAATAATATTTGCCTTGACAGAAAGCAAGAATTGAGTGACAATAAAAATAACACAAATACCTATTAAAATATAAAAAAGTGACAATAAGATAGAAAATACCTATTAAGAAATTAAATTAAATAATAAAAGTATACTTTTTGTGATAAAAGATAACTATGAAAAAAAGACGTTTGCAAAATTGTCTATCATTGGAAAAAAAGACATTTGAGTCCAAAATTAAAATGTATAGAAGGTTAATAGAAAACGAAGATAGTGCACGAAGTGAAAGATCTAATATACAACCTGTTCCATCAATAAGCTAAAATTCTAATGGAGTGTAAAGTAGGCATAAAAAAAGCCCAAGAGTACCTCAGCCGCATGACAGGAGAGACTTCTGATCAAGGGCTTGATGAGACCGCCAGCATGCTCCCCTTGCGGACCACAACAGCAGTGCAAGAAATAGAGGAGAAGCTAGACTCCGATTACGCTCAGGCCATGGTAACAATCACAATATTTTATATATTTTACTTGCTCAAACAGTAATTCAACTTCTTTACAGAAGTCCTATATTCATAAAATTAAAGGTGTTTCTTTAGATGTTGGCAGTGTTATTAGTGCATCGTTTGCAGATGATTTGCTATATAAATATAATTGGGATGGAAGGTGGGGAAAACTTCCGTTGTCAAATCTCACGCTGCTAAATAAAATTGTAAGAGGTATGTACAGACATTAAATAATTTTAGTCTTTGAATATTTAACATTTCTGTCTTTTTTTTTACTTCATATTTTAGATGTTTTTCAGAACCTAGGAGCCGGGGAGTATGAAAAAAGTATAAGAAAAGCGGTTGAACGTGCCCACCATAGGGTAAAGCAACAAAAATACATAAAAGAAAAAGGGGTTAATAAATAAAATGACGACAATTTTTTTAATTTAAACTAAAATAATCAATCTAAAAGAGAAAAAAAATCAAAAAATAAGCGTGACCAATAAATTGGTAAAAGTTTAGCTTTATTTTTAACACTTTTTATTGACCGAACTTTATTTGTAAGAAGGTGCTTGTTTAATGAAATTAAGAAACTGTTGAATGATGTTTGATCCAGAAAACGTTTTCGAATGCAAACAAAACATAATTAATTTAAAAAATTTAGTTAAAAAAAAAAAATATTTATTTATTTAAGTTATTTTGGAAGCCAAAAAAATATTGAATTTTATTTTAAATAAAGACAAAAATTTTTATGAGAATTGAATGAGATGTTTTATTTTAATAGTGTTTTATTAAAACTAAAAAATACGTCAACAGTGACGAATATATGAATCAGTACTGACTAGTCAGCTGTGGCCGGTATATGCGTCAGTACTGACCAGTCAGTACTGACTGGTCAGCTGTGTCCGTTATATGCATCAGTACTGACTAGTCAGCTGTGTCCGGTTTTTGAGCACTCAATAATCTTGAGCAACCTACATATAGTTGTCGATATGAAAAGCAATGAATGGGCGCCTAAATATATTCCAGCCAATGGACCATACGCATTCCGAAAAAGTACAAAAAGTACCAATTTGATCCATTTTTTACCCCTTAAAAAGTGTCGTATATTTTGTACTTTTTATACCAAATGCAACGAAGTACTAAAAGTACGAGCTTTGACTCATTTTATTCCCCCAGAAAGTACTCTGTACGTTAATTTAGGTTATGTTTTATATGAATACCAAATTTTTCGAAGAGATAAAAAGTAACAGTTTTATCCCAATTTTATCCATTAAAAAATACCGTATATTTTGATCTCGACCATATGCAATCTGTATACCAAATTTATCCAAAAGAGAAAAAGTATCAAAAGTAAAACATTTTTCGTTTTAACCTCTTAAAATATACCCCACTTAAATCTGGACAATATCTCTAGCCAAATTTTTTGAAAATAAGAAAGTACCAAAACTAAAAGAGAAAAAGTGTTAAAAGTTGCCAAAAAAAGAAGCAACATTTCTTAAAAATATATATACAAGGTAGATCAAAAAAGACCTACCCCCACCCATGTTTTATTTTGTAACTAGCTTTTACCCGTGACGTCGTTCACTTTAAGATTTAAAGAAATGGGGTTATCCAGTAAAATATTTACAGAAAATTTATTTTGTTTTCTACGTCATTACTTATTTTATGTTAAAATATGTCTATAAACAACATTTTAAGATTTGTTATATTCCGCTAATATAATGGGTGATTTTTTAGCTATTATCTTTTTGGCAGCACTGGTTTAAACAGCTGACGCACGTTTCGTGTTTTGTTTCACTGTCAAACATCTTCAGTTTGGTCTATAATTTAACCATGAATCGTCTTACAAACGAACAACGCTTGCAAATTATTGAATTTTATTATCAAAATGCGTGCTCTGTTAAGAAAATCATCGCGCGCTTCTTGTGTTCAGCGACGAAGCTCATTTTTGGCTCAATGGGTAAGTTAATAAGCCGAATTGTCGATTTTGGAGTGAAGATCAGCCAGAAGCATTGCAAGAGCTATTTATGCATCGAGAAAAAGTCACAGTTTGGTGCGGTTTATGGGCTGGTGGCATCATTGGACCGTTCCAAGATGATGCGAATCGTAACGTAACTGTGAATGGTGAGCGCTACCGTGAGATGATATCCAACTTTTTTTTGCCCAAAATGCAAGAGCTTGTTCACTTGCACGACATGTGGTTTCAACAAGACGGTGCCACATGCCACACAGCACGCTTAACAATGGACTTATTGAGAGGCGAGTTCGGTGAACATTTTATTTCACGTTCGGGACCGGTCAATTGGCCGCCTAGATCGTGCGATTTAACGTCTTTAGACTATTTTTTGTGCGGCTACGTTAAAGCTCATGTCTATACACACATGCCCGCTTCAATTGACGCATTGGAAGAAAACATTGAAGCATTTATTCGTGAGATACCGGCCGAAATGTTGGAAACAGAATGCCAACATTGGACTAAGCGGATGGACCATTTGAGGCGCAATCACGGTCAACATTTGCATGAAATAATCTTCAAACATTTAATTATATGGACCGTACTATCGATTCAAATAAAGATTTCATGCATTTTTCTGAATTTTATGAGTTTTTTTTACAACTTTCCTATAGCTCCCCTACAAGAAATGGATGACCGAAACTAATACACACGCACTATTTTTGTTTGTTTTTATTGTTACAAGTGGCGTTGCCACTCGTGTGCGTTTGTATACCAAATTAGGAATATTTTGCAAAGCCCAAATTTTATTAATCTTTTCTTCTTATTTTTATATATACTTAATAATATGTTGAATATATCTGTTAATACGTTTCATAAATTTTAATAATTATAAGAATTTAGCTAAATTTGTATTAATTATTTAAAAAAAAAGTGGTGGAATTTTGGGAATTGCTGTTGTTAAAAACATTTTAGGAAGAAATGTTTGCTAGTGGCAACGCTAATTACTCCAGGAATGAAATGCGTATGTAAGAGTGAAACAACGAATGTATGTTAGACAGTTTCATTTTTGAATGGAATGTGTAAAATATGTAAAAAATTCAAGATTAATTTTAAAAGCGAAAGGAATTTTATGAAATTGTGACGTGCGCCCATTATATTATTTAAAATAAATATAAAAAAAGTGAAATAAAAATTGACAGTGACAATAAAGAGTGATAAAAAATAATATTTGCCTTGACAGAAAGCAAGAATTGAGTGACAATAAAAATAACACAAATACCTATTAAAATATAAAAAAGTGACAATAAGATAGAAAATACCTATTAAGAAATTAAATTAAATAATAAAAGTATACTTTTTGTGATAAAAGATAACTATGAAAAAAAGACGTTTGCAAAATTGTCTATCATTGGAAAAAAAGACATTTGAGTCCAAAATTAAAATGTATAGAAGGTTAATAGAAAACGAAGATAGTGCACGAAGTGAAAGATCTAATATACAACCTGTTCCATCAATAAGCTAAAATTCTAATGGAGTGTAAAGTAGGCATAAAAAAAGCCCAAGAGTACCTCAGCCGCATGACAGGAGAGACTTCTGATCAAGGGCTTGATGAGACCGCCAGCATGCTCCCCTTGCGGACCACAACAGCAGTGCAAGAAATAGAGGAGAAGCTAGACTCCGATTACGCTCAGGCCATGGTAACAATCACAATATTTTATATATTTTACTTGCTCAAACAGTAATTCAACTTCTTTACAGAAGTCCTATATTCATAAAATTAAAGGTGTTTCTTTAGATGTTGGCAGTGTTATTAGTGCATCGTTTGCAGATGATTTGCTATATAAATATAATTGGGATGGAAGGTGGGGAAAACTTCCGTTGTCAAATCTCACGCTGCTAAATAAAATTGTAAGAGGTATGTACAGACATTAAATAATTTTAGTCTTTGAATATTTAACATTTCTGTCTTTTTTTTTACTTCATATTTTAGATGTTTTTCAGAACCTAGGAGCCGGGGAGTATGAAAAAAGTATAAGAAAAGCGGTTGAACGTGCCCACCATAGGGTAAAGCAACAAAAATACATAAAAGAAAAAGGGGTTAATAAATAAAATGACGACAATTTTTTTAATTTAAACTAAAATAATCAATCTAAAAGAGAAAAAAAATCAAAAAATAAGCGTGACCAATAAATTGGTAAAAGTTTAGCTTTATTTTTAACACTTTTTATTGACTGAACTTTATTTGTAAGAAGGTGCTTGTTTAATGTAATTAAGAAACTGTTGAATGATGTTTGATCCAGCAAACGTTTTCGAATGCAAACAAAACATAATTAATTTAAAAAATTTAGTTAAAAAAAAAAAATATTTATTTATTTAAGTTATTTTGGAAACCAAAAAAATATTGAATTTTATTTTAAATAAAGACAAAAATTTGTATGAGAATTGAATGAGATGTTTTATTTTAATAGTGTTTTATTAAAACTAAAAAATACGTCAACAGTGACGAATATATGAATCAGTACTGACTAGTCAGCTGTGGCCGGTATATGCGTCAGTACTGACTGGTCAGCTGTGTCTGTTATATGCATCAGTACTGACTAGTCAGCTGTGTCCGGTTTTTGAGCACTCAATAATCTTGAGCAACCTACATATAGTTGTCGATATGAAAAGCAATGAATGGGCGCCTAAATATATTCCAGCCAATGGACCATACGCATTCCGAAAAAGTACAAAAAGTACCAATTTGATCCATTTTTTACCCCTTAAAAAGTGCCGTATATTTTGTACTTTTTATACCAAATGCAACGAAGTACTAAAAGTACGAGCTTTGACTCATTTTATTCCCCCAGAAAGTACTCTGTACGTTAATTTAGGTTATGTTTTATATGAATACCAAATTTTTCGAAGAGATAAAAAGTAACAGTTTTATCCCAATTTTATCCATTAAAAAATACCGTATATTTTGATCTCGACCATATGCAATCTGTATACCAAATTTATCCAAAAGAGAAAAAGTATCAAAAGTAAAACATTTTTCGTTTTAACCTCTTAAAATATACCCCACTTAAATCTGGACAATATCTCTAGCCAAATTTTTTGAAAATAAGAAAGTACCAAAACTAAAAGAGAAAAAGTGTTAAAAGTTGCCAAAAAAAGAAGCAACATTTCTTAAAAATATATATACAAGGTAGATCAAAAAAGACCTACCCCCACCCATGTTTTATTTTGTAACTAGCTTTTACCCGTGACGTCGTTCACTTTAAGATTTAAAGAAATTGGGTTATCCAGTAAAATATTTACAGAAAATTTATTTTGTTTTCTACGTCATTACTTATTTTATGTTAAAATATGTCTATACACAACATTTTAAGATTTGTTATATTCCGCTAATATAATGGGTGATTTTTTAGCTATTATCTTTTTGGCAGCACTGGTTTAAACAGCTGACGCACGTTTCGTGTTTTGTTTCACTGTCAAACATCTTCAGTTTGGTCTATAATTTAACCATGAATCGTCTTACAAACGAACAACGCTTGCAAATTATTGAATTTTATTATCAAAATGCGTGCTCTGTTAAGAAAATTCATCGCGCGCTTCTTGTGTTCAGCGACGAAGCTCATTTTTGGCTCAATGGGTAAGTTAATAAGCCGAATTGTCGATTTTGGAGTGAAGATCAGCCAGAAGCATTGCAAGAGCTATTTATGCATCGAGAAAAAGTCACAGTTTGGTGCGGTTTATGGGCTGGTGGCATCATTGGACCGTTCCAAGATGATGCGAATCGTAACGTAACTGTGAATGGTGAGCGCTACCGTGAGATGATATCCAACTTTTTTTTGCCCAAAATGCAAGAGCTTGTTGACTTGCACGACATGTGGTTTCAACAAGACGGTGCCACATGCCACACAGCACGCTTAACAATGGACTTATTGAGAGGCGAGTTCGGTGAACATTTTATTTCACGTTCGGGACCGGTCAATTGGCCGCCTAGATCGTGCGATTTAACGTCTTTAGACTATTTTTTGTGCGGCTACGTTAAAGCTCATGTCTATACACACATGCCCGCTTCAATTGACGCATTGGAAGAAAACATTGAAGCATTTATTCGTGAGATACCGGCCGAAATGTTGGAAACAGAATGCCAACATTGGACTAAGCGGATGGACCATTTGAGGCGCAATCACGGTCAACATTTGCATGAAATAATCTTCAAACATTTAATTATATGGACCGTACTATCGATTCAAATAAAGATTTCATGCATTTTTCTGAATTTTATGAGTTTTTTTTACAACTTTCCTATAGCTCCCCTACAAGAAATGGATGACCGAAACTAAACACACGCACTATTTTTGTTTGTTTTTATTGTTACAAGTGGCGTTGCCACTCGTGTGCGTTTGTATACCAAATTAGGAATATTTTGCAAAGCCCAAATTTTATTAATCTTTTCTTCTTATTTTTATATATACTTAATAATATGTTGAATATATCTGTTAATACGTTTCATAAATTTTAATAATTATAAGAATTTAGCTAAATTTGTATTAATTATTTAAAAAAAAAGTGGTGGAATTTTGGGAATTGCTGTTGTTAAAAACATTTTAGGAAGAAATGTTTGCTAGTGGCAACGCTAATTACTCCAGGAATGAAATGCGTATGTAAGAGTGAAACAACGAATGTATGTTAGACAGTTTCATTTTTGAATGGAATGTGTAAAATATGTAAAAAATTCAAGATTAATTTTAAAAGCGAAAGGAATTTTATGAAATTGTGACGTGCGCCCATTATATTATTTAAAATAAATATAAAAAAAGTGAAATAAAAATTGACAGTGACAATAAAGAGTGATAAAAAATAATATTTGCCTTGACAGAAAGCAAGAATTGAGTGACAATAAAAATAACACAAATACCTATTAAAATATAAAAAAGTGACAATAAGATAGAAAATACCTATTAAGAAATTAAATTAAATAATAAAAGTATACTTTTTGTGATAAAAGATAACTATGAAAAAAAGACGTTTGCAAAATTGTCTATCATTGGAAAAAAAGACATTTGAGTCCAAAATTAAAATGTATAGAAGGTTAATAGAAAACGAAGATAGTGCACGAAGTGAAAGATCTAATATACAACCTGTTCCATCAATAAGCTAAAATTCTAATGGAGTGTAAAGTAGGCATAAAAAAAGCCCAAGAGTACCTCAGCCGCATGACAGGAGAGACTTCTGATCAAGGGCTTGATGAGACCGCCAGCATGCTCCCCTTGCGGACCACAACAGCAGTGCAAGAAATAGAGGAGAAGCTAGACTCCGATTACGCTCAGGCCATGGTAACAATCACAATATTTTATATATTTTACTTGCTCAAACAGTAATTCAACTTCTTTACAGAAGTCCTATATTCATAAAATTAAAGGTGTTTCTTTAGATGTTGGCAGTGTTATTAGTGCATCGTTTGCAGATGATTTGCTATATAAATATAATTGGGATGGAAGGTGGGGAAAACTTCCGTTGTCAAATCTCACGCTGCTAAATAAAATTGTAAGAGGTATGTACAGACATTAAATAATTTTAGTCTTTGAATATTTAACATTTCTGTCTTTTTTTTTACTTCATATTTTAGATGTTTTTCAGAACCTAGGAGCCGGGGAGTATGAAAAAAGTAAAGGAAAGCGGTTGAACGTGCCCACCATAGGGTAAAGCAACAAAAATACATAAAAGAAAAAGGGGTTAATAAATAAAATGACGACAATTTTTTTAATTTAAACTAAAATAATCAATCTAAAAGAGAAAAAAAATCAAAAAATAAGCGTGACCAATAAATTGGTAAAAGTTTAGCTTTATTTTTAACACTTTTTATTGACTGAACTTTATTTGTAAGAAGGTGCTTGTTTAATGTAATTAAGAAACTGTTGAATGATGTTTGATCCAGCAAACGTTTTCGAATGCAAACAAAACATAATTAATTTAAAAAATTTAGTTAAAAAAAAAAATATTTATTTATTTAAGTTATTTTGGAAACCAAAAAAATATTGAATTTTATTTTAAATAAAGACAAAAATTTGTATGAGAATTGAATGAGATGTTTTATTTTAATAGTGTTTTATTAAAACTAAAAAATACGTCAACAGTGACGAATATATGAATCAGTACTGACTAGTCAGCTGTGGCCGGTATATGCGTCAGTACTGACTGGTCAGCTGTGTCCGTTATATGCATCAGTACTGACTAGTCAGCTGTGTCCGGTTTTTGAGCACTCAATAATCTTGAGCAACCTACATATAGTTGTCGATATGAAAAGCAATGAATGGGCGCCTAAATATATTCCAGCCAATGGACCATACGCATTCCGAAAAAGTACAAAAAGTACCAATTTGATCCATTTTTACCCCTTAAAAAGTGCCGTATATTTTGTACTTTTTATACCAAATGCAACGAAGTACTAAAAGTACGAGCTTTGACTCATTTTATTCCCCCAGAAAGTACTCTGTACGTTAATTTAGGTTATGTTTTATATGAATACCAAATTTTTCGAAGAGATAAAAAGTAACAGTTTTATCCCACTTTTATCCATTAAAAAATACCGTATATTTTGATCTCGACCATATGCAATCTGTATACCAAATTTATCCAAAAGAGAAAAAGTATCAAAAGTAAAACATTTTTCGTTTTAACCTCTTAAAATATACCCCACTTAAATCTGGACAATATCTCTAGCCAAATTTTTTGAAAATAAGAAAGTACCAAAACTAAAAGAGAAAAAGTGTTAAAAGTTGCCAAAAAAAGAAGCAACATTTCTTAAAAATATATATACAAGGTAGATCAAAAAAGACCTACCCCCACCCATGTTTTATTTTGTAACTAGCTTTTACCCGTGACGTCGTTCACTTTAAGATTTAAAGAAATGGGGTTATCCAGTAAAATATTTACAGAAAATTTATTTTGTTTTCTACGTCATTACTTATTTTATGTTAAAATATGTCTATAAACAACATTTTAAGATTTGTTATATTCCGCTAATATAATGGGTGATTTTTTAGGTATTATCTTTTTGGCAGCACTGGTTTAAACAGCTGACGCACGTTTCGTGTTTTGTTTCACTGTCAAACATCTTCAGTTTGGTCTATAATTTAACCATGAATCGTCTTACAAACGAACAACGCTTGCAAATTATTGAATTTTATTATCAAAATGCGTGCTCTGTTAAGAAAATTCATCGCGCGCTTCTTGTGTTCAGCGACGAAGCTCATTTTTGGCTCAATGGGTAAGTTAATAAGCCGAATTGTCGATTTTGGAGTGAAGATCAGCCAGAAGCATTGCAAGAGCTATTTATGCATCGAGAAAAAGTCACAGTTTGGTGCGGTTTATGGGCTGGTGGCATCATTGGACCGTTCCAAGATGATGCGAATCGTAACGTAACTGTGAATGGTGAGCGCTACCGTGAGATGATATCCAACTTTTTTTTGCCCAAAATGCAAGAGCTTGTTGACTTGCACGACATGTGGTTTCAACAAGACGGTGCCACATGCCACACAGCACGCTTAACAATGGACTTATTGAGAGGCGAGTTCGGTGAACATTTTATTTCACGTTCGGGACCGGTCAATTGGCCGCCTAGATCGTGCGATTTAACGTCTTTAGACTATTTTTTGTGCGGCTACGTTAAAGCTCATGTCTATACACACATGCCCGCTTCAATTGACGCATTGGAAGAAAACATTGAAGCATTTATTCGTGAGATACCGGCCGAAATGTTGGAAACAGAATGCCAACATTGGACTAAGCGGATGGACCATTTGAGGCGCAATCACGGTCAACAATTGCATGAAATAATCTTCAAACATTTAATTATATGGACCGTACTATCGATTCAAATAAAGATTTCATGAATTTTTCTGAATTTTATGAGTTTTTTTTACAACTTTCCTATAGCTCCCCTACAAGAAATGGATGACCGAAACTAATACACACGCACTATTTTTGTTTGTTTTTATTGTTACAAGTGGCGTTGCCACTCGTGTGCGTTTGTATACCAAATTAGGAATATTTTGCAAAGCCCAAATTTTATTAATCTTTTCTTCTTATTTTTATATATACTTAATAATATGTTGAATATATCTGTTAATACGTTTCATAAATTTTAATAATTATAAGAATTTAGCTAAATTTGTATTAATTATTTAAAAAAAAAGTGGTGGAATTTTGGGAATTGCTGTTGTTAAAAACATTTTAGGAAGAAGTGTTTGCTAGTGGCAACGCTAATTACTCCAGGAATGAAATGCGTATGTAAGAGTGAAACAACGAATGTATGTTAGACAGTTTCATTTTTGAATGGAATGTGTAAAATATGTAAAAAATTCAAGATTAATTTTAAAAGCGAAAGGAATTTTATGAAATTGTGACGTGCGCCCATTATATTATTTAAAATAAATATAAAAAAAGTGAAATAAAAATTGACAGTGACAATAAAGAGTGATAAAAAATAATATTTGCCTTGACAGAAAGCAAGAATTGAGTGACAATAAAAATAACACAAATACCTATTAAAATATAAAAAAGTGACAATAAGATAGAAAATACCTATTAAGAAATTAAATTAAATAATAAAAGTATACTTTTTGTGATAAAAGATAACTATGAAAAAAAGACGTTTGCAAAATTGTCTATCATTGGAAAAAAAGACATTTGAGTCCAAAATTAAAATGTATAGAAGGTTAATAGAAAACGAAGATAGTGCACGAAGTGAAAGATCTAATATACAACCTGTTCCATCAATAAGCTAAAATTCTAATGGAGTGTAAAGTAGGCATAAAAAAAGCCCAAGAGTACCTCAGCCGCATGACAGGAGAGACTTCTGATCAAGGGCTTGATGAGACCGCCAGCATGCTCCCCTTGCGGACCACAACAGCAGTGCAAGAAATAGAGGAGAAGCTAGACTCCGATTACGCTCAGGCCATGGTAACAATCACAATATTTTATATATTTTACTTGCTCAAACAGTAATTCAACTTCTTTACAGAAGTCCTATATTCATAAAATTAAAGGTGTTTCTTTAGATGTTGGCAGTGTTATTAGTGCATCGTTTGCAGATGATTTGCTATATAAATATAATTGGGATGGAAGGTGGGGAAAACTTCCGTTGTCAAATCTCACGCTGCTAAATAAAATTGTAAGAGGTATGTACAGACATTAAATAATTTTAGTCTTTGAATATTTAACATTTCTGTCTTTTTTTTTACTTCATATTTTAGATGTTTTTCAGAACCTAGGAGCCGGGGAGTATGAAAAAAGTATAAGAAAAGCGGTTGAACGTGCCCACCATAGGGTAAAGCAACAAAAATACATAAAAGAAAAAGGGGTTAATAAATAAAATGACGACAATTTTTTTAATTTAAACTAAAATAATCAATCTAAAAGAGAAAAAAAATCAAAAAATAGGCGTGACCAATAAATTGGTAAAAGTTTAGCTTTATTTTTAACACTTTTTATTGACTGAACTTTATTTGTAAGAAGGTGCTTGTTTAATGTAATTAAGAAACTGTTGAATGATGTTTGATCCAGCAAACGTTTTCGAATGCAAACAAAACATAATTAATTTAAAAAATTTAGTATAAAAAAAATATATTTATTTATTTAAGTTATTTTGGAAACCAAAAAAATATTGAATTTTATTTTAAATAAAGACAAAAATTTGTATGAGAATTGAATGAGATGTTTTATTTTAATAGTGTTTTATTAAAACTAAAAAATACGTCAACAGTGACGAATATATGAATCAGTACTGACTAGTCAGCTGTGGCCGGTATATGCGTCAGTACTGACCAGTCAGTACTGACTGGTCAGCTGTGTCCGTTATATGCATCAGTACTGACTAGTCAGCTGTGTCCGGTTTTTGAGCACTCAATAATCTTGAGCAACCTACATATAATTGTCGATATGAAAAGCAATGAATGGGCGCCTAAATATATTCCAGCCAATGGACCATACGCATTCCGAAAAAGTACAAAAAGTACCAATTTGATCCATTTTTTACCCCTTAAAAAGTGCCGTATATTTTGTACTTTTTATACCAAATGCAACGAAGTACTAAAAGTACGAGCTTTGACTCATTTTATTCCCCCAGAAAGTACTCTGTACGTTAATTTAGGTTATGTTTTATATGAATACCAAATTTTTCGAAGAGATAAAAAGTAACAGTTTTATCCCAATTTTATCCATTAAAAAATACCGTATATTTTGATCTCGACCATATGCAATCTGTATACCAAATTTATCCAAAAGAGAAAAAGTATCAAAAGTAAAACATTTTTCGTTTTAACCTCTTAAAATATACCCCACTTAAATCTGGACAATATCTCTAGCCAAATTTTTTGAAAATAAGAAAGTACCAAAACTAAAAGAGAAAAAGTGTTAAAAGTTGCCAAAAAAAGAAGCAACATTTCTTAAAAATATATATACAAGGTAGATCAAAAAAGACCTACCCCCACCCATGTTTTATTTTGTAACTAGCTTTTACCCGTGACGTCGTTCACTTTAAGATTTAAAGAAATGGGGTTATCCAGTAAAATATTTACAGAAAATTTATTTTGTTTTCTACGTCATTACTTATTTTATGTTAAAATATGTCTATAAACAACATTTTAAGATTTGTTATATTCCGCTAATATAATGGGTGATTTTTTAGCTATTATCTTTTTGGCAGCACTGGTTTAAACAGCTGACGCACGTTTCGTGTTTTGTTTCACTGTCAAACATCTTCAGTTTGGTCTATAATTTAACCATGAATCGTCTTACAAACGAACAACGCTTGCAAATTATTGAATTTTATTATCAAAATGCGTGCTCTGTTAAGAAAATTCATCGCGCGCTTCTTGTGTTCAGCGACGAAGCTCATTTTTGGCTCAATAGGTAAGTTAATAAGCCGAATGGTCGATTTTGGAGTGAAGATCAGCCAGAAGCATTGCAAGAGCTATTTATGCATCGAGAAAAAGTCACAGTTTGGTGCGGTTTATGGGCTGGTGGCATCATTGGACCGTTCCAAGATGATGCGAATCGTAACGTAACTGTGAATGGTGAGCGCTACCGTGAGATGATATCCAACTTTTTTTTGCCCAAAATGCAAGAGCTTGTTGACTTGCACGACATGTGGTTTCAACAAGACGGTGCCACATGCCACACAGCACGCTTAACAATGGACTTATTGAGAGGCGAGTTCGGTGAACATTTTATTTCACGTTCGGGACCGGTCAATTGGCCGCCTAGATCGTGCGATTTAACGTCTTTAGACTATTTTTTGTGCGGCTACGTTAAAGCTCATGTCTATACACACATGCCCGCTTCAATTGACGCATTGGAAGAAAACATTGAAGCATTCTTGTGTTCAGCGACGAAGCTCATTTTTGGCTCAATGGGTAAGTTAATAAGCCGAATTGTCGATTTTGGAGTGAAGATCAGCCAGAAGCATTGCAAGAGCTATTTATGCATCGAGAAAAAGTCACAGTTTGGTGCGGTTTATGGGCTGGTGGCATCATTGGACCGTTCCAAGATGATGCGAATCGTAACGTAACTGTGAATGGTGAGCGCTACCGTGAGATGATATCCAACTTTTTTTTGCCCAAAATGCAAGAGCTTGTTGACTTGCACGACATGTGGTTTCAACAAGACGGTGCCACATGCCACACAGCACGCTTAACAATGGACTTATTGAGAGGCGAGTTCGGTGAACATTTTATTTCACGTTCGGGACCGGTCAATTGGCCGCCTAGATCGTGCGATTTAACGTCTTTAGACTATTTTTTGTGCGGCTACGTTAAAGCTCATGCCTATACACACATGCCCGCTTCAATTGACGCATTGGAAGAAAACATTGAAGCATTTATTCGTGAGATACCGGCCGAAATGTTGGAAACAGAATGCCAACATTGGACTAAGCGGATGGACCATTTGAGGCGCAATCACGGTCAACATTTGCATGAAATAATCTTCAAACATTTAATTATATGGACCGTACTATCGATTCAAATAAAGATTTCATGCATTTTTCTGAATTTTATGAGTTTTTTTTACAACTTTCCTATAGCTCCCCTACAAGAAATGGATGACCGAAACTAATACACACGCACTATTTTTGTTTGTTTTTATTGTTACAAGTGGCGTTGCCACTCGTGTGCGTTTGTATACCAAATTAGGAATATTTTGCAAAGCCCAAATTTTATTAATCTTTTCTTCTTATTTTTATATATACTTAATAATATGTTGAATATATTTGTTAATACGTTTCATAAATTTTAATAATTATAAGAATTTAGCTAAATTTGTATTAATTATTTAAAAAAAAAAGTGGTGGAATTTTGGGAATTGCTGTTGTTAAAAACATTTTAGGAAGAAATGTTTGCTAGTGGCAACGCTAATTACTCCAGGAATGAAATGCGTATGTAAGAGTGAAACAACGAATGTATGTTAGACAGTTTCATTTTTGAATGGAATGTGTAAAATATGTAAAAAATTCAAGATTAATTTTAAAAGCGAAAGGAATTTTATGAAATTGTGACGTGCGCCCATTATATTATTTAAAATAAATATAAAAAAAGTGAAATAAAAATTGACAGTGACAATAAAGAGTGATAAAAAATAATATTTGCCTTGACAGAAAGCAAGAATTGAGTGACAATAAAAATAACACAAATACCTATTAAAATATAAAAAAGTGACAATAAGATAGAAAATACCTATTAAGAAATTAAATTAAATAATAAAAGTATACTTTTTGTGATAAAAGATAACTATGAAAAAAAGACGTTTGCAAAATTGTCTATCATTGGAAAAAAAGACATTTGAGTCCAAAATTAAAATGTATAGAAGGTTAATAGAAAACGAAGATAGTGCACGAAGTGAAAGATCTAATATACAACCTGTTCCATCAATAAGCTAAAATTCTAATGGAGTGTAAAGTAGGCATAAAAAAAGCCCAAGAGTACCTCAGCCGCATGACAGGAGAGACTTCTGATCAAGGGCTTGATGAGACCGCCAGCATGCTCCCCTTGCCGACCACAACAGCAGTGCAAGAAATAGAGGAGAAGCTAGACTCCGATTACGCTCAGGCCATGGTAACAATCACAATATTTTATATATTTTACTTGCTCAAACAGTAATTCAACTTCTTTACAGAAGTCCTATATTCATAAAATTAAAGGTGTTTCTTTAGATGTTGGCAGTGTTATTAGTGCATCGTTTGCAGATGATTTGCTATATAAATATAATTGGGATGGAAGGTGGGGAAAACTTCCGTTGTCAAATCTCACGCTGCTAAATAAAATTGTAAGAGGTATGTACAGACATTAAATAATTTTAGTCTTTGAATATTTAACATTTCTGTCTTTTTTTTTACTTCATATTTTAGATGTTTTTCAGAACCTAGGAGCCGGGGAGTATGAAAAAAGTATAAGAAAAGCGGTTGAACGTGCCCACCATAGGGTAAAGCAACAAAAATACATAAAAGAAAAAGGGGTTAATAAATAAAATGACGACAATTTTTTTAATTTAAACTAAAATAATCAATCTAAAAGAGAAAAAAAATCAAAAAATAAGCGTGACCAATAAATTGGTAAAAGTTTAGCTTTATTTTTAACACTTTTTATTGACTGAACTTTATTTGTAAGCAGGTGCTTGTTTAATGTAATTAAGAAACTGTTGAATGATGTTTGATCCAGCAAACGTTTTCGAATGCAAACAAAACATAATTAATTTAAAAAATTTAGTTAAAAAAAAAAAATATTTATTTATTTAAGTTATTTTGGAAACCAAAAAAATATTGAATTTTATTTTAAATAAAGACAAAAATTTGTATGAGAATTGAATGAGATGTTTTATTTTAATAGTGTTTTATTAAAACTAAAAAATACGTCAACAGTGACGAATATATGAATCAGTACTGACTAGTCAGCTGTGGCCGGTATATGCGTCAGTACTGACCAGTCAGTACTGACTGGTCAGCTGTGTCCGTTATATGCATCAGTACTGACTAGTCAGCTGTGTCCGGTTTTTGAGCACTCAATAATCTTGAGCAACCTACATATAGTTGTCGATATGAAAAGCAATGAATGGGCGCCTAAATATATTCCAGCCAATGGACCATACGCATTCCGAAAAAGTACAAAAAGTACCAATTTGATCCATTTTTTACCCCTTAAAAAGTGCCGTATATTTTGTACTTTTTATACCAAATGCAACGAAGTACTAAAAGTACGAGCTTTGACTCATTTTATTCCCCCAGAAAGAACTCTGTACGTTAATTTAGGTTATGTTTTATATGAATACCAAATTTTTCGAAGAGATAAAAAGTAACAGTTTTATCCCAATTTTATCCATTAAAAAATACCGTATATTTTGATCTCGACCATATGCAATCTGTATACCAAATTTATCCAAAAGAGAAAAAGTATCAAAAGTAAAACATTTTTCGTTTTAACCTCTTAAAATATACCCCACTTAAATCTGGACAATATCTCTAGCCAAATTTTTTGAAAATAAGAAAGTACCAAAACTAAAAGAGAAAAAGTGTTAAAAGTTGCCAAAAAAAGAAGCAACATTTCTTAAAAATATATATACAAGGTAGATCAAAAAAGACCTACCCCCACCCATGTTTTATTTTGTAACTAGCTTTTACCCGTGACGTCGTTCACTTTAAGATTTAAAGAAATGGGGTTATCCAGTAAAATATTTACAGAAAATTTATTTTGTTTTCTACGTCATTACTTATTTTATGTTAAAATATGTCTATAAACAACATTTTAAGATTTGTTATATTCCGCTAATATAATGGGTGATTTTTTAGCTATTATCTTTTTGGCAGCACTGGTTTAAACAGCTGACGCACGTTTCGTGTTTTGTTTCACTGTCAAACATCTTCAGTTTGGTCTATAATTTAACCATGAATCGTCTTACAAACGAACAACGCTTGCAAATTATTGAATTTTATTATCAAAATGCGTGCTCTGTTAAGAAAATTCATCGCGCGCTTCTTGTGTTCAGCGACGAAGCTCATTTTTGGCTCAATAGGTAAGTTAATAAGCCGAATGGTCGATTTTGGAGTGAAGATCAGCCAGAAGCATTGCAAGAGCTATTTATGCATCGAGAAAAAGTCACAGTTTGGTGCGGTTTATGGGCTGGTGGCATCATTGGACCGTTCCAAGATGATGCGAATCGTAACGTAACTGTGAATGGTGAGCGCTACCGTGAGATGATATCCAACTTTTTTTTGCCCAAAATGCAAGAGCTTGTTGACTTGCACGACATGTGGTTTCAACAAGACGGTGCCACATGCCACACAGCACGCTTAACAATGGACTTATTGAGAGGCGAGTTCGGTGAACATTTTATTTCACGTTCGGGACCGGTCAATTGGCCGCCTAGATCGTGCGATTTAACGTCTTTAGACTATTTTTTGTGCGGCTACGTTAAAGCTCATGTCTATACACACATGCCCGCTTCAATTGACGCATTGGAAGAAAACATTGAAGCATTCTTGTGTTCAGCGACGAAGCTCATTTTTGGCTCAATGGGTAAGTTAATAAGCCGAATTGTCGATTTTGGAGTGAAGATCAGCCAGAAGCATTGCAAGAGCTATTTATGCATCGAGAAAAAGTCACAGTTTGGTGCGGTTTATGGGCTGGTGGCATCATTGGACCGTTCCAAGATGATGCGAATCGTAACGTAACTGTGAATGGTGAGCGCTACCGTGAGATGATATCCAACTTTTTTTTGCCCAAAATGCAAGAGCTTGTTGACTTGCACGACATGTGGTTTCAACAAGACGGTGCCACATGCCACACAGCACAATGGACTTATTGAGAGGCGAGTTCGGTGAACATTTTATTTCACGTTCGGGACCGGTCAATTGGCCGCCTAGATCGTGCGATTTAACGTCTTTAGACTATTTTTTGTGCGGCTACGTTAAAGCTCATGTCTATACACACATGCCCGCTTCAATTGACGCATTGGAAGAAAACATTGAAGCATTTATTCGTGAGATACCGGCCGAAATGTTGGAAACAGAATGCCAACATTGGACTAAGCGGATGGACCATTTGAGGCGCAATCACGGTCAACATTTGCATGAAATAATCTTCAAACATTTAATTATATGGACCGTACTATCGATTCAAATAAAGATTTCATGCATTTTTCTGAATTTTATGAGTTTTTTTTACAACTTTCCTATAGCTCCCCTACAAGAAATGGATGACCGAAACTAATACACACGCACTATTTTTGTTTGGTTTTATTGTTACAAGTGGCGTTGCCACTCGTGTGCGTTTGTATACCAAATTAGGAATATTTTGCAAAGCCCAAATTTTATTAATCTTTTCTTCTTATTTTTATATATACTTAATAATATGTTGAATATATCTGTTAATACGTTTCATAAATTTTAATAATTATAAGAATTTAGCTAAATTTGTATTAATTATTTAAAAAAAAAGTGGTGGAATTTTGGGAATTGCTGTTGTTAAAAACATTTTAGGAAGAAATGTTTGCTAGTGGCAACGCTAATTACTCCAGGAATGAAATGCGTATGTAAGAGTGAAACAACGAATGTATATTAGACAGTTTCATTTTTGAATGGAATGTGTAAAATATGTAAAAAATTCAAGATTAATTTTAAAAGCGAAAGGAATTTTATGAAATTGTGACGTGCGCCCATTATATTATTTAAAATAAATATAAAAAAAGTGAAATAAAAATTGACAGTGACAATAAAGAGTGATAAAAAATAATATTTGCCTTGACAGAAAGCAAGAATTGAGTGACAATAAAAATAACACAAATACCTATTAAAATATAAAAAAGTGACAATAAGATAGAAAATACCTATTAAGAAATTAAATTAAATAATAAAAGTATACTTTTTGTGATAAAAGATAACTATGAAAAAAAGACGTTTGCAAAATTGTCTATCATTGGAAAAAAAGACATTTGAGTCCAAAATTAAAATGTATAGAAGGTTAATAGAAAACGAAGATAGTGCACGAAGTGAAAGATCTAATATACAACCTGTTCCATCAATAAGCTAAAATTCTAATGGAGTGTAAAGTAGGCATAAAAAAAGCCCAAGAGTACCTCAGCCGCATGACAGGAGAGACTTCTGATCAAGGGCTTGATGAGACCGCCAGCATGCTCCCCTTGCGGACCACAACAGCAGTGCAAGAAATAGAGGAGAAGCTAGACTCCGATTACGCTCAGGCCATGGTAACAATCACAATATTTTATATATTTTACTTGCTCAAACAGTAATTCAACTTCTTTACAGAAGTCCTATATTCATAAAATTAAAGGTGTTTCTTTAGATGTTGGCAGTGTTATTAGTGCATCGTTTGCAGATGATTTGCTATATAATATAATTGGGATGGAAGGTGGGGAAAACTTCCGTTGTCAAATCTCACGCTGCTAAATAAAATTGTAAGAGGTATGTACAGACATTAAATAATTTTAGTCTTTGAATATTTAACATTTCTGTCTTTTTTTTTACTTCATATTTTAGATGTTTTTCAGAACCTAGGAGCCGGGGAGTATGAAAAAAGTATAAGAAAAGCGGTTGAACGTGCCCACCATAGGGTAAAGCAACAAAAATACATAAAAGAAAAAGGGGTTAATAAATAAAATGACGACAATTTTTTTAATTTAAACTAAAATAATCAATCTAAAAGAGAAAAAAAATCAAAAAATAAGCGTGACCAATAAATTGGTAAAAGTTTAGCTTTATTTTTAACACTTTTTATTGACTGAACTTTATTTGTAAGAAGGTGCTTGTTTAATGTAATTAAGAAACTGTTGAATGATGTTTGATCCAGCAAACGTTTTCGAATGCAAACAAAACATAATTAATTTAAAAAATTTAGTTAAAAAAAAAAAATATTTATTTATTTAAGTTATTTTGGAAACCAAAAAAATATTGAATTTTATTTTAAATAAAGACAAAAATTTGTATGAGAATTGAATGAGATGTTTTATTTTAATAGTGTTTTATTAAAACTAAAAAATACGTCAACAGTGACGAATATATGAATCAGTATTGACTGGTCAGCTGTGTCCGTTATATGCATCAGTACTGACTAGTCAGCTGTGTCCGGTTTTTGAGCACTCAATAATCTTGAGCAACCTACATATAGTTGTCGATATGAAAAGCAATGAATGGGCGCCTAAATATATTCCAGCCAATGGACCATACGCATTCCGAAAAAGTACAAAAAGTACCAATTTGATACCAAATGCAACGAAGTACTAAAAGTACGAGCTTTGACTCATTTTATTCCCCCAGAAAGTACTCTGTACGTTAATTTAGGTTATGTTTTATATGAATACCAAATTTTTCGAAGAGATAAAAAGTAACAGTTTTATCCCAATTTTATCCATTAAAAAATACCGTATATTTTGATCTCGACCATATGCAATCTGTATACCAAATTTATCCAAAAGAGAAAAAGTATCAAAAGTAAAACATTTTTCGTTTTAACCTCTTAAAATATACCCCACTTAAATCTGGACAATATCTCTAGCCAAATTTTTTGAAAATAAGAAAGTACCAAAACTAAAAGAGAAAAAGTGTTAAAAGTTGCCAAAAAAAGAAGCAACATTTCTTAAAAATATATATACAAGGTAGATCAAAAAAGACCTACCCCCACCCATGTTTTATTTTGTAACTAGCTTTTACCCGTGACGTCGTTCACTTTAAGATTTAAAGAAATGGGGTTATCCAGTAAAATATTTACAGAAAATTTATTTTGTTTTCTACGTCATTACTTATTTTATGTTAAAATATGTCTATAAACAACATTTTAAGATTTGTTATATTCCGCTAATATAATGGGTGATTTTTTAGCTATTATCTTTTTGGCAGCACTGGTTTAAAAATCTGACGCACGTTTCGTGTTTTGTTTCACTGTCAAACATCTTCAGTTTGGTCTATAATTTAACCATGAATCGTCTTACAAACGAACAACGCTTGCAAATTATTGAATTTTATTATCAAAATGCGTGCTCTGTTAAGAAAATTCATCGCGCGCTTCTTGTGTTCAGCGACGAAGCTCATTTTTGGCTCAATGGGTAAGTTAATAAGCCGAATTGTCGATTTTGGAGTGAAGATCAGCCAGAAGCATTGCAAGAGCTATTTATGCATCGAGAAAAAGTCACAGTTTGGTGCGGTTTATGGGCTGGTGGCATCATTG
Source organism: Pollenia angustigena (assembly GCA_930367215.1). NCBI lineage: Eukaryota > Metazoa > Arthropoda > Insecta > Diptera > Polleniidae > Pollenia > Pollenia angustigena. Next base: position 129,448,008 of record OV884058.1, read on the forward strand.
GACCGTTCCAAGATGATGCGAATCGTAACGTAACTGTGAATGGTGAGCGCTACCGTGAGATGATATCCAACTTTTTTTTGCCCAAAATGCAAGAGCTTGTTGACTTGCACGACATGTGGTTTCAACAAGACGGTGCCACATGCCACACAGCACGCTTAACAATGGACTTATTGAGAGGCGAGTTCGGTGAACATTTTATTTCACGTTCGGGACCGGTCAATTGGCCGCCTAGATCGTGCGATTTAACGTCTTTAGACTATTTTTTGTGCGGCTACGTTAAAGCTCATGTCTATACACACATGCCCGCTTCAATTGACGCATTGGAAGAAAACATTGAAGCATTTATTCGTGAGATACCGGCCGAAATGTTGGAAACAGAATGCCAACATTGGACTAAGCGGATGGACCATTTGAGGCGCAATCACGGTCAACATTTGCATGAAATAATCTTCAAACATTTAATTATATGGACCGTACTATCGATTCAAATAAAGATTTCATGAATTTTTCTGAATTTTATGAGTTTTTTTTACAACTTTCCTATAGCTCCCCTACAAGAAATGGATGACCGAAACTAATACACACGCACTATTTTTGTTTGTTTTTATTGTTACAAGTGGCGTTGCCACTCGTGTGCGTTTGTATACCAAATTAGGAATATTTTGCAAAGCCCAAATTTTATTAATCTTTTCTTCTTATTTTTATATATACTTAATAATATATTCAACATATTTGTTAATACGTTTCATAAATTTTAATAATTATAAGAATTTAGCTAAATTTGTATTAATTATTTAAAAAAAAAAGTGGTGGAATTTTGGGAATTGCTGTTGTTAAAAACATTTTAGGAAGAAATGTTTGCTAGTGGCAACGCTAATTACTCCAGGAATGAAATGCGTATGTAAGAGTGAAACAACGAATGTATGTTAGACAGTTTCATTTTTGAATGGAATGTGTAAAATATGTAAAAAATTCAAGATTAATTTTAAAAGCGAAAGGAATTTTATGAAATTGTGACGTGCGCCCATTATATTATTTAAAATAAATATAAAAAAAGTGAAATAAAAATTGACAGTGACAATAAAGAGTGATAAAAAATAATATTTGCCTTGACAGAAAGCAAGAATTGAGTGACAATAAAAATAACACAAATACCTATTAAAATATAAAAAAGTGACAATAAGATAGAAAATACCTATTAAGAAATTAAATTAAATAATAAAAGTATACTTTTTGTGATAAAAGATAACTATGAAAAAAAGACGTTTGCAAAATTGTCTATCATTGGAAAAAAAGACATTTGAGTCCAAAATTAAAATGTATAGAAGGTTAATAGAAAACGAAGATAGTGCACGAAGTGAAAGATCTAATATACAACCTGTTCCATCAATAAGCTAAAATTCTAATGGAGTGTAAAGTAGGCATAAAAAAAGCCCAAGAGTACCTCAGCCGCATGACAGGAGAGACTTCTGATCAAGGGCTTGATGAGACCGCCAGCATGCTCCCCTTGCCGACCACAACAGCAGTGCAAGAAATAGAGGAGAAGCTAGACTCCGATTACGCTCAGGCCATGGTAACAATCACAATATTTTATATATTTTACTTGCTCAAACAGTAATTCAACTTCTTTACAGAAGTCCTATATTCATAAAATTAAAGGTGTTTCTTTAGATGTTGGCAGTGTTATTAGTGCATCGTTTGCAGATGATTTGCTATATAAATATAATTGGGATGGAAGGTGGGGAAAACTTCCGTTGTCAAATCTCACGCTGCTAAATAAAATTGTAAGAGGTATGTACAGACATTAAATAATTTTAGTCTTTGAATATTTAACATTTCTGTCTTTTTTTTTACTTCATATTTTAGATGTTTTTCAGAACCTAGGAGCCGGGGAGTATGAAAAAAGTATAAGAAAAGCGGTTGAACGTGCCCACCATAGGGTAAAGCAACAAAAATACATAAAAGAAAAAGGGGTTAATAAATAAAATGACGACAATTTTTTTAATTTAAACTAAAATAATCAATCTAAAAGAGAAAAAAAATCAAAAAATAAGCGTGACCAATAAATTGGTAAAAGTTTAGCTTTATTTTTAACACTTTTTATTGACTGAACTTTATTTGTAAGCAGGTGCTTGTTTAATGTAATTAAGAAACTGTTGAATGATGTTTGATCCAGCAAACGTTTTCGAATGCAAACAAAACATAATTAATTTAAAAAATTTAGTTAAAAAAAAAAAATATTTATTTATTTAAGTTATTTTGGAAACCAAAAAAATATTGAATTTTATTTTAAATAAAGACAAAAATTTGTATGAGAATTGAATGAGATGTTTTATTTTAATAGTGTTTTATTAAAACTAAAAAATACGTCAACAGTGACGAATATATGAATCAGTACTGACTAGTCAGCTGTGGCCGGTATATGCGTCAGTACTGACCAGTCAGTACTGACTGGTCAGCTGTGTCCGTTATATGCATCAGTACTGACTAGTCAGCTGTGTCCGGTTTTTGAGCACTCAATAATCTTGAGCAACCTACATATAGTTGTCGATATGAAAAGCAATGAATGGGCGCCTAAATATATTCCAGCCAATGGACCATACGCATTCCGAAAAAGTACAAAAAGTACCAATTTGATCCATTTTTTACCCCTTAAAAAGTGCCGTATATTTTGTACTTTTTATACCAAATGCAACGAAGTACTAAAAGTACGAGCTTTGACTCATTTTATTCCCCCAGAAAGAACTCTGTACGTTAATTTAGGTTATGTTTTATATGAATACCAAATTTTTCGAAGAGATAAAAAGTAACAGTTTTATCCCAATTTTATCCATTAAAAAATACCGTATATTTTGATCTCGACCATATGCAATCTGTATACCAAATTTATCCAAAAGAGAAAAAGTATCAAAAGTAAAACATTTTTCGTTTTAACCTCTTAAAATATACCCCACTTAAATCTGGACAATATCTCTAGCCAAATTTTTTGAAAATAAGAAAGTACCAAAACTAAAAGAGAAAAAGTGTTAAAAGTTGCCAAAAAAAGAAGCAACATTTCTTAAAAATATATATACAAGGTAGATCAAAAAAGACCTACCCCCACCCATGTTTTATTTTGTAACTAGCTTTTACCCGTGACGTCGTTCACTTTAAGATTTAAAGAAATGGGGTTATCCAGTAAAATATTTACAGAAAATTTATTTTGTTTTCTACGTCATTACTTTTTTATGTTAAAATATGTCTATAAACAACATTTTAAGATTTGTTATATTCCGCTAATATAATGGGTGATTTTTTAGCTATTATCTTTTTGGCAGCACTGGTTTAAACAGCTGACGCACGTTTCGTGTTTTGTTTCACTGTCAAACATCTTCAGTTTGGTCTATAATTTAACCATGAATCGTCTTACAAACGAACAACGCTTGCAAATTATTGAATTTTATTATCAAAATGCGTGCTCTGTTAAGAAAATTCATCGCGCGCTTCTTGTGTTCAGCGACGAAGCTCATTTTTGGCTCAATGGGTAAGTTAATAAGCCGAATTGTCGATTTTGGAGTGAAGATCAGCCAGAAGCATTGCAAGAGCTATTTATGCATCGAGAAAAAGTCACAGTTTGGTGCGGTTTATGGGCTGGTGGCATCATTGGACCGTTCCAAGATGATGCGAATCGTAACGTAACTGTGAATGGTGAGCGCTACCGTGAGATGATATCCAACTTTTTTTTGCCCAAAATGCAAGAGCTTGTTGACTTGCACGACATGTGGTTTCAACAAGACGGTGCCACATGCCACACAGCACGCTTAACAATGGACTTATTGAGAGGCGAGTTCGGTGAACATTTTATTTCACGTTCGGGACCGGTCAATTGGCCGCCTAGATCGTGCGATTTAACGTCTTTAGACTATTTTTTGTGCGGCTACGTTAAAGCTCATGTCTATACACACATGCCCGCTTCAATTGACGCATTGGAAGAAAACATTGAAGCATTTATTCGTGAGATACCGGCCGAAATGTTGGAAACAGAATGCCAACATTGGACTAAGCGGATGGACCATTTGAGGCGCAATCACGTTCAACATTTGCATGAAATAATCTTCAAACATTTAATTATATGGACCGTACTATCGATTCAAATAAAGATTTCATGCATTTTTCTGAATTTTATGAGTTTTTTTTACAACTTTCCTATAGCTCCCCTACAAGAAATGGATGACCGAAACTAATACACACGCACTATTTTTGTTTGTTTTTATTGTTACAAGTGGCGTTGCCACTCGTGTCCGTTTGTATACCAAATTAGGAATATTTTGCAAAGCCCAAATTTTATTAATCTTTTCTTCTTATTTTTATATATACTTAATAATATGTTGAATATATCTGTTAATACGTTTCATAAATTTTAATAATTATAAGAATTTAGCTAAATTTGTATTAATTATTTAAAAAAAAAGTGGTGGAATTTTGGGAATTGCTGTTGTTAAAAACATTTTAGGAAGAAATGTTTGCTAGTGGCAACGCTAATTACTCCAGGAATGAAATGCGTATGTAAGAGTGAAACAACGAATGTATGTTAGACAGTTTCATTTTTAAATGGAATGTGTAAAATATGTAAAAAATTCAAGATTAATTTTAAAAGCGAAAGGAATTTTATGAAATTGTGACGTGCGCCCATTATATTATTTAAAATAAATATAAAAAAAGTGAAATAAAAATTGACAGTGACAATAAAGAGTGATAAAAAATAATATTTGCCTTGACAGAAAGCAAGAATTGAGTGACAATAAAAATAACACAAATACCTATTAAAATATAAAAAAGTGACAATAAGATAGAAAATACCTATTAAGAAATTAAATTAAATAATAAAAGTATACTTTTTGTGATAAAAGATAACTATGAAAAAAAGACGTTTGCAAAATTGTCTATCATTGGAAAAAAAGACATTTGAGTCCAAAATTAAAATGTATAGAAGGTTAATAGAAAACGAAGATAGTGCACGAAGTGAAAGATCTAATATACAACCTGTTCCATCAATAAGCTAAAATTCTAATGGAGTGTAAAGTAGGCATAAAAAAAGCCCAAGAGTACCTCAGCCGCATGACAGGAGAGACTTCTGATCAAGGGCTTGATGAGACCGCCAGCATGCTCGCCTTGCGGACCACAACAGCAGTGCAAGAAATAGAGGAGAAGCTAGACTCCGATTACGCTCAGGCCATGGTAACAATCACAATATTTTATATATTTTACTTGCTCAAACAGTAATTCAACTTCTTTACAGAAGTCCTATATTCATAAAATTAAAGGTGTTTCTTTAGATGTTGGCAGTGTTATTAGTGCATCGTTTGCAGATGATTTGCTATATAAATATAATTGGGATGGAAGGTGGGGAAAACTTCCGTTGTCAAATCTCACGCTGCTAAATAAAATTGTAAGAGGTATGTACAGACATTAAATAATTTTAGTCTTTGAATATTTAACATTTCTGTCTTTTTTTTTACTTCATATTTTAGATGTTTTTCAGAACCTAGGAGCCGGGGAGTATGAAAAAAGTATAAGAAAAGCGGTTGAACGTGCCCACCATAGGGTAAAACAACAAAAATACATAAAAGAAAAAGGGGTTAATAAATAAAATGACGACAATTTTTTTAATTTAAACTAAAATAATCAATCTAAAAGAGAAAAAAAATCAAAAAATAAGCGTGACCAATAAATTGGTAAAAGTTTAGCTTTATTTTTAACACTTTTTATTGACTGAACTTTATTTGTAAGAAGGTGCTTGTTTAATGTAATTAAGAAACTGTTGAATAATGTTTGATCCAGCAAACGTTTTCGAATGCAAACAAAACATAATTAATTTAAAAAATTTAGTTAAAAAAAAAAATATTTATTTATTTAAGTTATTTTGGAAACCAAAAAAATATTGAATTTTATTTTAAATAAAGACAAAAATTTGTATGAGAATTGAATGAGATGTTTTATTTTAATCGTGTTTTATTTAAACTAAAAAGTACGTCAACAGTGACGAATATATGAATCAGTACTGACTAGTCAGCTGTGGCCGGTATATGCGTCAGTACTGACCAGTCAGTACTGACTGGTCAGCTGTGTCCGTTATATGCATCAGTACTGACTAGTCAGCTGTGTCCGGTTTATACATCAGTACTGATATGTAAAGAGTATAAGAGTAAACAGCTCAGATATATGTTTTATCTACCACAAAATTCATAGGTTAAAGAAGGATGCAAAATCACACGTACACAAAAGTTTAGGTCATTTTTTTCACGTTGGCCTTAAGAAAATGATAGAAACTTTGTTCTACGCGATGACCGATATCTCTATCAGCAATGTCGGTCATATGATAGGTCAAATGACCGTCACTTTTCTTGTAGGGTCTTAAAAAATCACCCGATACATACATAACTTTTGAGCACTCAATAATCTTGAGCAACCTACATATAGTTGTCGATATGAAAAGCAATGAATGGGCGCCTAAATATATTCCAGCCAATGGACCATACGCAATCCGAAAAAGTACCAATTTGATCCATTTTTTACCCCTTAAAAAGTGCCGTATATTTTGTACTTTTTATACCAAATGCAACGAAGTACTAAAAGTACGAGCTTTGACTCATTTTATTCCCCCAGAAAGTACTCTGTACGTTAATTTAGGTTATGTTTTATATGAATACCAAATTTTTCGAAGAGATAAAACGTAACAGTTTTATCCCAATTTTATCCCTTAAAAAATACCGAATATTTTGATCTCGACCATATGCAATCTGTATACCAAATTTATCCAAAAGAGAAAAAGTATCAAAAGTAAAACATTTTTCGTTTTAACCTCTTAAAATATACCCCACTTAAATCTGGACAATATCTCTAGCCAAATTTTTTGAAAATAAAAAAGTACCAAAACTAAAAGAGAAAAAGTGTTAAAAGTTGCCAAAAAAAGAAGCAACATTTCTTAAAAATATATATACAAGGTAGATCAAAAAAGACCTACCCCCACCCATGTTTTATTTTGTAACTAGCTTTTACCCGTGACGTCGTTCACTTTAAGATTTAAAGAAATGGGGTTATCCAGTAAAATATTTACAGAAAATTTATTTTGTTTTCTACGTCATTACTTATTTTATGTTAAAATATGTCTATAAACAACATTTTAAGATTTGTTATATTCCGCTAATATAATGGGTGATTTTTTAGCTATTATCTTTTTGGCAGCACTGGTTTAAACAGCTGACGCACGTTTCGTGTTTTGTTTCACTTCAGTTTGGTCTATAATTTAACCATGAATCGTCTTACAAACGAACAACGCTTGCAAATTATTGAATTTTATTATCAAAATGCGTGCTCTGTTAAGAAAATTCATCGCGCGCTTCTTGTGTTCAGCGACGAAGCTCATTTTTGGCTCAATGGGTAAGTTAATAAGCCGAATTGTCGATTTTGGAGTGAAGATCAGCCAGAAGCATTGCAAGAGCTATTTATGCATCGAGAAAAAGTCACAGTTTGGTGCGGTTTATGGGCTGGTGGCATCATTGGACCGTTCCAAGATGATGCGAATCGTAACGTAACTGTGAATGGTGAGCGCTACCGTGAGATGATATCCAACTTTTTTGTGCCCAAAATGCAAGAGCTTGACTTGCATGACATGTGGTTTCAACAAGACGGTGCCACATGCCACACAGCACGCTTAACAATGGACTTATTGAGAGGCGAGTTCGGTGAACATTTTATTTCACGTTCGGGACCGGTCAATTGGCCGCCTAGATCGTGCGATTTAACGTCTTTAGACTATTTTTTGTGCGGATACGTTAAAGCTCATGTCTATACACACATGCCCGCTTCAATTGACGCATTGGAAGAAAACATTGAAGCATTTATTCGTGAGATACCGGCCGAAATGTTGGAAACAGAATGCCAACATTGGACTAAGCGGATGGACCATTTGAGGCGCAATCACGGTCAACATTTGCATGAAATAATCTTCAAACATTTAATTATATGGACCGTACTTTCGATTCAAATAAAGATTTCATGAATTTTTCTGAATTTTATGAGTTTTTTTTACAACTTTCCTATAGCTCCCCTACAAGAAATGGATGACCGAAACTAATACACACGCACTATTTTTGTTTGTTTTTATTGTTACAAGTGGCGTTGCCACTCGTGTGCGTTTGTATACCAAATTAGGAATATTTTTCTTCTTATTTTTATATATACTTAATAATATGTTGAATATATCTGTTAATACGTTTCATAAATTTTAATAATTATAAGAATTTAGCTAAATTTGTATTAATTATTTAAAACAAAAGTGGTGGAATTTTGGGAATTGCTGTTGTTAAAAACATTTTAGGAAGAAATGTTTGCTAGTGGCAACGCTAATTACTCCAGGAATGAAATGCGTATGTAAGAGTGAAACAACGAATGTATGTTAGACTGTTTCATTTTTGAATGGAATGTGTAAAATATGTAAAAAATTCAAGATTAATTTTAAAAGCGAAAGGAATTTTATGAAATTGTGACGTGCGCCCATTATATTATTTAAAATAAATATAAAAAAAGTGACAATAAAGAGTGATAAAAAATAATATTTGCCTTGACAGAAAGCAAGAATTGAGTGACAATAAAAATAACACAAATACCTATTAAAAAATAAAAAAGTGACAATAAGATAGAAAATACCTATTAAGAAATTAAATTAAATAATAAAAGTATACTTTTTGTGATAAAAGATAACTATGAAAAAAAGACGTTTGCAAAATTGTCTATCATTGGAAAAAAAGACATTTGAGTCCAATATTAAAATGTATAGAAGGTTAATAGAAATCGAAGATAGTGCACGAAGTGAAAGATCTAATATACAACCTGTTCCATCAATAAGCTAAAATTCTAATGGAGTGTAAAGTAGGCATAAAAAAAGCCCAAGAGTACCTCCGCCGCATGACAGGAGAGACTTCTGATCAAGGGCTTGATGAGACCGCCAGCATGCTCCCCTTGCGGACCACAACAGCAGTGCAAGAAATAGAGGAGAAGCTAGACTCCGATTACGCTCAGGCCATGGTAACAATCACAATATTTTATATATTTTACTTGCTCAAACAGTAATTCAACTTCTTTACAGAAGTCCTATATTCATAAAATTAAAGGTGTTTCTTTAGATGTTGGCAGTGTTATTAGTGCATCGTTTGCAGATGATTTGCTATATAAATATAATTGGGATGGAAGGTGGGGAAAACTTCCGTTGTCAAATCTCACGCTGCTAAATAAAATTGTAAGAGGTATGTACAGACATTAAATAATTTTAGTCTTTGAATATTTAACATTTCTGTCTTTTTTTTTACTTCATATTTTAGATGTTTTTCAGAACCTAGGAGCCGGGGAGTATGAAAAAAGTATAAGAAAAGCGGTTGAACGTGCCCACCATAGGGTAAAGCAACAAAAATACATAAAAGAAAAAGGGGGTAATAAATAAAATGACGACAATTTTTTTTAATTAAAACTAAAATAATCAATCTAAAAGAGAAAAAAATCAAAAAATAAGCGTGACCAATAAATTAGTAAAAGTTTAGCTTTATTTTTAACACTTTTTATTGACTGAACTTTATTTGTAAGAAGGTGCTTGTTTAATGTAATTAAGAAACTGTTGAATGATGTTTGATCCAGCAAACGTTTTCGAATGCAAACAAAACATAATTAATTTAAAAAATTTAGTTAAAAAAAAAAAAATATTTATTTATTTAAGTTATTTTGAAAACCAAAAAAATATTGAATTTTATTTTAAATAAAGACAAAAATTTGTATGAGAATTGAATGAGATGAATCGTGTTTTATTTAAGCTAAAAAGTACGTCAACAGTGACGTATATATGCATCAGTACTGACTAGTCAGCTGTGGCCGGTATATGCGTCAGTACTGACTGGTCAGTACTGACTGGTCAGCTGTGTCCGTTATATGCATCAGTACTGACTAGTCAGCTGTGTCCGGTTTATACATCAGTACTGATATGTAAAGAGTATAAGAGTAAACAGCTCAGATATATGTTTTATCTACCACAAAATTCATAGGTTAAAGAAGGATGCAAAATCACACGTACACAAAAGTTTAGGTCATTTTTTTCACGTTGGCCTTAAGAAAATGATAGAAACTTTGTTCTACGCGATGACCGATATCTCTATCAGCAATGTCGGTCATATTATAGGTCAAATGACCGTCACTATTCTTGTAGGGTCTTAAAAAATCACCCGATACATACATAACTTTTGAGCACTCAATAATCTTGAGCAACCTACATATAGTTGTCGATATGAAAAGCAGTGAATGGGCGCCTAAATATATTCCAGCCAATGGACCATACGCAATCCGAAAAAGTACAAAAAGTACCAATTTGATCCATTTTTTACCCCTTAAAAAGTGCCGTATATTTTGTACTTTTTATACCAAACTAGCTTAACCCGGTGCGCTTCGCAACACTGCTTTAACCATTTTATCGATTGAGATATATTTAATATATGCATCCTATGGAAGGTATTTCTCCCCTGCGCCTACCCGCTTAATTTTTATTTTTAAAAGTGTAGTATACCATAAGAGTGACTTCTACAAAGTTTGAACATTCTCACTTTAACAGTTTTTCAGATATTAAGCATTGGCGTCCTATAGGGTGTAACACTTCCCCCGCTGCTATTTTATTTCAATTTTGGGGCTCAGAGGATCCTACTACCAAAAGTTCAACAAAATGCTTGCAGCGACTCTTATTAATATTTCTATCTATGAGGGGAACTGCTCCTCCTCTGTCTACCCCGCCCATTACTATATTGAAATTTAAAGTTTGCCATAATAGTAGTTTTAACTACGTTTGAAGACTCGCCCTTTAATAGTTCTTCAGTTGAGCGATATTTAATATATGCATCCTATGAGAGGTATTTCCCCCCTGCGCCTACCCGCTCTATTTTTATTTTCAATAGTGTAGTATACCATAAGAGTGACTTCTAGAAAGTTTGAACATTCTCACTATTACAGTTCTTAAGATATGCGATATTAAACATTGGCGTCCTATGGTGGGTACCACTTCCCCCGCTGCTATTTTGTTTCAATTTTGGGACTCAGAAGATCCTACTACCAAAAGTTCAACAAAATGCGTGCAGTGGCTGTTATTAATATTTCTATCTATGAGGGGTACTGCTCCTCTCCTGTCTTCCACGCCTATTTTTATATTGAAATTTATAGTTTACCCTAATAGTAGCTGTAACCACTTTTGAAGACTTTACCTTTAATAGTTTTTCAGTTGAGCGATATTTAATATATGCATCCTATGTGAGGTGTTTTCCCCATGCGCCTACCCGCTTTATTTTTATTTTCAAAAGTGTAGTATACCATAAGAGTGACTTCCACAAAGTTTGAACATTTTCACTATAACAGTTTTTAAGATATCCGATATTAAACATTGGCGTCCTATGGGGGGTAACACTTCCCCCGCTGCTATTTTGCTTCAATTTTGGGGCTCAGAAGATCCTACTACCAAAAGTTCAACAAATTGCTTGCAGCGGCTCTTCATTACATTTCTATCTATAAGGGGAACTGCTCCTCCTCTGTCTACCCCGCCCATTACTATATTGAAATTTAAAGTTTGCCATAATAGTAGTTTTAACTACGTTTGAAGACCCTCCCTTTAATAGTTCTTTAGTTGAGCGATATTTAATGTATGGATCCTATGGGAGGTATTTCCCCCCCTGCGCCTATCCGCTTTATTTTTATTTTCAATAGTGTAGTATACCATATGAGTGACTTCTACAAAGTTTGAACATTCTCACTATAACAGTTCTAAAGATATGCTATGTTAAACATTGGCGTCCTATGGGGAAAACCACTTCCCAGCTGCTACTTTATTTCAATTTTGGGACTCAGAAGATCCTACTACCAAAATTTCAACAAAATGCGTGCAGTGGCTCTTATTAATATTTCTATCTATGAGGGGTACTGCTCCTCCCCTGTCTCTCCCGCCCATTTTTATATTGAAAATTTATAGTTTACTATAATAGTAGCTTAAACCACGTTTGAAGACTCTCCCTTTAATAGTTCTTCAGTTGAGCGATATTTAATGCATGCATCCTATGGGAGGTATTTCCCCCCCTGCGCCTACCCGCTTTATTTTAATTTTCAAAAGTGTAGTATACCATAAGAGTGACTTCTAGAAAGTTTGAACATTCTCACTATAACAGTTCTTAAGATATGCGATGTTAAACATTGGCGTCCTATGGGGGATTCAAATACCCCCGCTGCTATTTTATTTCAATTTCGGGGCTCAGAAGATCCTACTACAAAAAGTTTAGCAAAATGCGTCCAGCGGCTCTTAAGATATGCGATAATAAATATTGGCATCCTATGGGGGGTACCAATTCCCCTGCCCCTATCGAAAAAATAAGTAGCCTATTTTATTTTTAGGGCTCACGTGATGTTACTGTAAAAATTTCAGGAAAACCGGTTCAGTAGTTTCGGAGTCTATAAGCCAACAAACAAACAAACAAACAAACACACAAACACACAAACATACAAACATTTTTCATTTTTATATATATAGAAAGATGCAACGAAGTACTAAAAGTACGAGCTTTGACTCATTTTATTCCCCCAGAAAGTACTCTGTACGTTAATTTAGGTTATGTTTTATATGAATACCACATTTTTCGAAGAGATAAAAAGTAACAGTTTTATCCCAATTTTATCCCTTAAAATATACCGTATATTTTGATCTCGACCATATGCAATCTGTATACCAAATTTATCCAAAAGAGAAAAAGTATCAAAAGTAAAACATTTTTCGTTTTAACCTCTTAAAATATACCCCACTTAAATCTGGACAATATCTCTAGCCAAATTTTTTGAAAATAAAAAAGTACCAAAACTAAAAGAGAAAAAGTGTTAAAAGTTGCCAAAAAAAAGAAGCAACATTTCTTAAAAATATATATACAAGGTAGATCAAAAGACCTACCCCCACCCATGTTTTATTTTGTAACTAGCTTTTACCCGTGACGTCGTTCACTTTAAGATTTAAAGAAATGGGGTTATCCAGTAAAATATTTACAGAAAATTTATTTTGTTTTCTACGCCATTACTTATTTTATGTTAAAATATGTCTATAAACAACATTTTAAGATTTGTTATATTCCGCTAATATAATGGGTGATTTTTTAGCTATTATCTTTTTGGCAGCACTGGTTTAAACAGCTGACGCACGTTTCGTGTTTTGTTTCACTTCAGTTTGGTCTATAATTTAACCATGAATCGTCTTACAAACGAACAACGCTTGCAAATTATTGAATTTTATTATCAAAATGCGTGCTCTGTTAAGAAAATTCATCGCGCGCTTCTTGTGTTCAGCGACGAAGCTCATTTTTGGCTCAATGGGTAAGTTAATAAGCCGAATTGTCGATTTTGGAGTGAAGATCAGCCAGAAGCATTGCAAGAGCTATTTATGCATCGAGAAAAAGTCACAGTTTGGTGCGGTTTATGGGCTGGTGGCATCATTGGACCGTTCCAAGATGATGCGAATCGTAACGTAACTGTGAATGGTGAGCGCTACCGTGAGATGATATCCAACTTTTTTGTGCCCAAAATGCAAGAGCTTGACTTGCATGACATGTGGTTTCAACAAGACGGTGCCACATGCCACACAGCACGCTTAACAATGGACTTATTGAGAGGCGAGTTCGGTGAACATTTTATTTCACGTTCGGGACCGGTCAATTGGCCGCCTAGATCGTGCGATTTAACGTCTTTAGACTATTTTTTGTGCGGATACGTTAAAGCTCATGTCTATACACACATGCCCGCTTCAATTGACACATTGGAAGAAAACATTGAAGCATTTATTCGTGAGATACCGGCCGAAATGTTGGAAACAGAATGCCAACATTGGACTAAGCGGATGGACCATTTGAGGCGCAATCACGGTCAACATTTGCATGAAATAATCTTCAAACATTTAATTATATGGACCGTACTATCGATTCAAATAAAGATTTCATGAATTTTTCTGAATTTTATGAGTTTTTTTTACAACTTTCCTATAGCTCCCCTACAAGAAATGGATGACCGAAACTAATACACACGCACTATTTTTGTTTGTTTTTATTGTTACAAGTGGCGTTGCCACTTGTGTGCGTTTGTATACCAAATTAGGAATATTTTGCAAAGCCCAAATTTTATTAATCTTTTCTTCTTATTTTTATATATACTTAATAATATGTTGAATATATCTGTTAATACGTTTCATAAATTTTAATAATTATAAGAATTTAGCTAAATTTGTATTAATTATTTAAAAAAAAAGTGGTGGAATTTTGGGAATTGCTGTTGTTAAAAACATTTTAGGAAGAAATGTTTGCTAGTGGCAACGCTAATTACTCCAGGAATGAAATGCGTATGTAAGAGTGAAACAACGAATGTATGTTAGACTGTTTCATTTTTGAATAGCATGTGTAAAATATGTAAAAAATTCAAGATTAATTTTAAAAGCGAAAGGAATTTTATGAAATTGTGACGTGCGCCCATTATATTATTTAAAATAAATATAAAAAAAGTGAAATAAAAATTGACAGTGACAATAAAGAGTGATAAAAAATAATATTTGCCTTGACAGAAAGCAAGAATTGAGTGAAAATAAAAATAACACAAATACCTATTAAAAAATAAAAAAGTGACAATAAGATAGAAAATACCTATTAAGAAATTAAATTAAATAATAAAAGTATACATTTTGTGATAAAAGATAACTATGAAAAAAAGACGTTTGCAAAATTGTCTATCATTGGAAAAAAAGACATTTGAGTCCAAAATTAAAATGTATAGAAGGTTAATAGAAAACGAAGATAGTGCACGAAGTGAAAGATCTAATATACAACCTGTTCCATCAATAAGCTAAAATTCTAATGGAGTGTAAAGTAGGCATAAAAAAAGCCCAAGGGTACCTCCGCCGCATGACAGGAGAGACTTCTGATCAAGGGCTTGATGAGACCGCCAGCATGCTCCCCTTGCGGACCACAACAGCAGTGCAAGAAATAGAGGAGAAGCTAGACTCCGATTACGCTCAGGCCATGGTAACAATCACAATATTTTATATATTTTACTTGCTCAAACAGTAATTCAACTTCTTTACAGAAGTCCTATATTCATAAAATTAAAGGTGTTTCTTTAGATGTTGGCAGTGTTATTCGTGCATTGTTTGCAGATGATTTGCTATATAAATATAATTGGGATGGAAGGTGGGGAAAACTTCCGTTGTCAAATCTCACGCTGCTAAATAAAATTGTAAGAGGTATGTACAGACATTAAATAATTTTAGTCTTTGAATATTTAACATTTCTGTCTTTTTTTTTACTTCATATTTTAGATGTTTTTCAGAACCTAGGAGCCGGGGAGTATGAAAAAAGTATAAGAAAAGCGGTTGAACGTGCCCACCATAGGGTAAAGCAACAAAAATACATAAAAGAAAAAGGGGTTAATAAATAAAATGACGACAATTTTTTTAATTTAAACTAAAATAATCAATCTAAAAGAGAAAAAAATCAAAAAATAAGCGTGAACAATAAATTGGTAAAAGTTTAGCTTTATTTTTAACACTTTTTATTGACTGAACTTTATTTGTAAGAAGGTGCTTGTTTAATGTAATTAAGAAACTGTTGAATGATGTTTGATCCAGCAAACGTTTTCGAATGCAAACAAAACATAATTAATTTAAAAAATTTAGTTAAAAAAAAAAAATATTTATTTATTTAAGTTATTTTGAAAACCAAAAAAATATTGAATTTTATTTTAAATAAAGACAAAAATTTGTATGAGAATTGAATGAGATGAATCGTGTTTTATTTAAGCTAAAAAGTACGTCAACAGTGACGTATATATGCATCAGTACTGACTAGTCAGCTGTGGCCGGTATATGCGTCAGTACTGACTGGTCAGTACTGACTGGTCAGCTGTGTCCGTTATATGCATCAGTACTGACTAGTCAGCTGTGTCCGGTTATACATCAGTACTGATATGTAAAGAGTATAAGAGTAAACAGCTCAGATATATGTTTTATCTACCACAAAATTCATAGGTTAAAGAAGGATGCAAAATCACACGTACACAAAAGTTTAGGTCATTTTTTTCACGTTGGCCTTAAGAAAATGATAGAAACTTTGTTCTACGCGATGACCGATATCTCTATCAGCAATGTCGGTCATATGATAGGTCAAATGACCGTCACTATTCTTGTAGGGTCTTAAAAAATCACCCGATACATACATAACTTTTGAGCACTCAATAATCTTGAGCAACCTACATATAGTTGTCGATATGAAAAGCAATGAATGGGCGCCTAAATATATTCCAGCCAATGGACCATACGCAATCCGAAAAAGTACAAAAAGTACCAATTTGATCCATTTTCTACCCCTTAAAAAGTGCCGTATATTTTGTACTTTTTATACCAAATGCAACGAAGTACTAAAAGTACGAGCTTTGACTCCTTTTATTCCCCCAGAATAGTACTCTGTACGTTAATTTAGGTTATGTTTTATATGAATACCAAATTTTTCGAAGAGATAAAAAGTAACAGTTTTATCCCAATTTTATCCCTTAAAAATACCGTATATTTTGATCTCGACCATATGCAATCTGTATACCAAATTTATCCAAAAGAGAAAAAGTATCAAAAGTAAAACATTTTTCGTTTTAACCTCTTAAAATATACCCCACTTAAATCTGGACAATATCTCTAGCCAAATTTTTTGAAAATAAAAAAGTACCAAAACTAAAAGAGAAAAAGTGTTAAATGTTGCCAAAAAAAGAAGCAACATTTCTTAAAAAAATATATACAAGGTAGATCAAAAAAGACCTACCCCCACCCATGTTTTATTTTGTAACTAGCTTTTACCCGTGACGTCGTTCACTTTAAGATTTAAAGAAATGGGGTTATCCAGTAAAATATTTACAGAAAATTTATTTTGTTTTCTACGTCATTACTTATTTTATGTTAAAATATGTCTATAAACAACATTTTAAGATTTGTTATATTCCGCTAATATAATGGGTGATTTTTTAGCTATTATCTTTTTGGCAACACTGGTTTAAACAGCTGACGCACGTTTCTTGTTTTGTTTCACTGTCAAACATCTTCAGTTTGGTCTATAATTTAACCATGAATCGTCTTACAAACGAACAACGCTTGCAAATTATTGAATTTTATTATCAAAATGCGTGCTCTGTTAAGAAAATTCATCGCGCGCTTCTTGTGTTCAGCGACGAAGCTCATTTGGCTCAATGGGTAAGTTAATAAGCCGAATTGTCGATTTTGGAGTGAAGATCAGCCAGAAGCATTGCAAGAGCTATTTATGCATCGAGAAAAAGTCACAGTTTGGTGCGGTTTATGGGCTGGTGGCATCAATGGACCGTACTTCTTCCAAGATGATGCGAATCGTAACGTAACTGTGAATGGTGAGCGCTACCGTGAGATGATATCCAACTTTTTTTTGCCCAAAATGCAAGAGCTTGACTTGCACGACATGTGGTTTCAACAAGACGGTGCCACATGCCACACAGCACGCTTAACAATGGACTTATTGAGAGGCGAGTTCGGTGAACATTTTATTTCACGTTCGGGACCGGTCAATTGGCCGCCTAGATCGTGCGATTTAACGTCTTTAGACTATTTTTTGTGCGGCTACGTTAAAGCTCATGTCTATACACACATGCCCGCTTCAATTGACGCATTGGAAGAAAACATTGAAGCATTTATTCGTGAGATACCGGCCGAAATGTTGGAAACAGAATGCCAACATTGGACTAAGCGGATGGACCATTTGAAGCGCAATCACGGTCAACATTTGCATGAAATAATCTTCAAACATTTAATTATATGGACCGTACTATCGATTCAAATAAAGATTTCATGCATTTTTCTGAATTTTATGAGTTTTTTTTTACAACTTTCCTATAGCTCCCCTACAAGAAATGGATGACCGAAACTAAAGCAGACCATACACGATTCAATTCAATTGTCAACTGAGTCGGTTGTTGTCCAAATCATAGCGTGTATGGCCTTGTCAGTTGATTAGTTTGACGGTTGTCGAGTTGGTTGAAGAAAAATCAAAAGATTTTGATTTTTTCAAGTTGACTACTAAGTCTTCCAATTCGATTGTACTGTGTGTGCTCAAATCTCTTGATCAGCGGTCAAAATTAATTTTTGTAGTTAAGTATTTAAAAAATTGTCTTTTATTTCATTAAATTTTAAAATAAATTAAAAATCTTTCAATTCAGTTGATGCAGTTGTCAACTGAGTCTTTCAACTCAGTTGACAACTGAATTGAACCGTGTATGGGGCGCATAATACACACGCACTATTTTTGTTTGTTTTTATTGTTACAACTGGCGTTGCCACTCGTGTGCGTTTGTATACCAAATTAGGAATATTTTGCAAAGCCCAAATGTTATTAGTCTTTTCTTCTTATTTTTATATATACTTAATAATATGTTGAATATATCTGTTAATACGTTTCATAAATTTTAATAATTATAAGAATTTAGCTAAATTTGTATTAATTATTTAAAAAAAAGTGGTATAATTTTGGGAATTGCTGTTGTTAAAAACATTTTAGGAAGAAATGTTTGCTAGTGGCAACGCTAATTACTCCAGGAATGAAATGCGTATGTAAGAGTGAAACAACGAATGTATGTTAGACAGTTTCATTTTTGAATAGAATGTGTAAAATATGTAAAAAATTCGAGATTAATTTTAAAAGCGAAAGGAATTTTATGAAATTGTGACGTGCGCCCATTATATTATTTAAAATAAATATAAAAAAAGTGAAATAAAAATTGACAGTGACAATAAAGAGTGATAAAAAATAATATTTGCCTTGACAGAAAGCAAGAATTGAGTGACAATAAAAATAACACAAATACCTATTAAAAAATAAAAAAGTGACAATAAGATAGAAAATACCTATTAAGAAATTAAATTAAATAATAACAGTCTAATTCATAAACACTTCATTGCAGCTTTATAAGTCATTAATAAGCAAAAGTCGAAAAAAGAGTATTTATAAACGTTTAATAGCATATTAAACGTTTAATAAACGTTTCATAAATTTGAAATATTTATTGTAGCCTTTACCCTACTTTAAGCGTTTAATAAACTGATATTTCAATGTTTGTTAAAATAAAATTTTAATAATTGCATGACAAATTAAACATTTTTGTCTTCTTATTTATTTTAATAAAAAAGTTTACGCATAAAATTTTTTTTTCTAGAAAAACGATAACTAATGTTTGAATTAATTTTAAATATAAGCAGCTTGATGAATTTTTTTGTAAAAAATAACGTGTGTTGCGAGATACTTATGTATGTTTTCTGTTAAAACTTAAAGTCGTTATAAGTTTTTTTTTTTTTTTTTTTTTTTTTTTTTAATTCCCTACTCTAATCCCGCGAAGCTCTATGCTTGTCTGCAGGAAAGAAACCAAAGTCTCTGGCGGGAATCGAACCCGCAACCCCGGCGCTGATAGACAAGCTCTCTACCAGCTAGTCTACCGGGGCACTCATATATAAAATATAAAAAGCTATTAAGATTTATTTCAAATAATGTAAACCTCTTTTTTACCATTCATTACACTTATATTTTAAAATGTCTTTCAAATAGGTATAGATAGTATTTGTTAAAGTAAACACAAAGTAGAAACCACATAGTATATCGTCTGTTGGTTACTGGTTTGCCGCACGGTACAAAAATGTTTTGTCCTACATGCTTTGAATATTTTATCTTTTGCATCGAAAATTTGATTCATAGCACAAAAAGTGACAAATGAAGCAAAACAATGAGAACTATAAAATTAAGGATATCAGGAAATGCTAGAGCTAGATATCTCTAAATATATTCGAGACATCAAAAAAGTATTTAATGTTAAAAAAAGGGTGTCACTATTATTATATAGAATTGATTTAAAACTAAATTTTTGCAAAAATGTGCCTGCCAGAAAATTAAAAACTAATTTTAGCAATTACCAAAAAAGCGATAATAAAAAATTAAATTGAAGTTAAAAAAACAATTCGTAGATTTAAGATGATGCTGCCGATCTTCATGGGTTCTCTTAAGCAACAGTGTGTAGTATTTTAGCCAGAGTGGCTCGTGCTTTAGCTCGCTGGGGCAATAGAAAAATTAAACTGCCTTCATCTCTTATAGAGGAAGCAATCCTAATTACAGAATTTAAGACATTTAAAAATGTCCCAAACGTTATTGGTACGCACATACATATCAAAAAAAAAAAAACCGGCGCAAATTTTGCCCAATATTATATAAACAGAAAGGGTTACTATACCCTGAATGTTCAGGTAAGTGAAAACATTTGAACTTTAAATATTTTGGCAGTTATATGTGACTAAAAATGTTTTGTTAAAACCTAGGAGGTTTTATTTTCAAAACATCTGGTAAAAATTGCTTAAATTATTCATTAAATATAAAGCTGTATAATCTCTTTTGGAACGTACAGAGTTTAAGCAGTAAAAATTTGATATTGAAATATGATTTACATATTCCGCTTCTATTTCAATAGTATGTATTTTATTAACAAAAAAAAACATAAAATTAATTAAAATATTACGTTTTAAAAAATAGAAATTCATTTTAAATTGAAAACAAAACAGAAATTCACTTAAAATTCGTTTGTTGTATGATATTTTTATTTACTCGTATCGTTTCATCCCTAGTTGTATGCATCACTATTTCAAAAATTACTATCAAAATAACATGTTGTTGCCAACATAATAATACAAAAGTAATATAAACGTTTTATTAAGCGTTTATAAATTAGATTTTTTATTAATGGTTTATAAAACAAAAAGTGTTTGATAACTATTGTATTCATTAAAGCTGAAACAAGAAATTTTTATGAATTAGACCGTAAAAGTATACTTTTTGTGATAAAAGATAACTATGAAAAAAAGACGTTTGCAAAATTGTCTATCATTGGAAAAAAAGACATTTGAGTCCAATATTAAAATGTATAGAAGGTTAATAGAAAACGAAGATAGTGCACGAAGTGAAAGATCTAATATACAACCTGTTCCATCAATAAGCTAAAATTCTAATGGAGTGTAAAGTAGGCATAAAAAAAGCCCAAGAGTACCTCCGCCGCATGACAGGAGAGACTTCTGATCAAGGGCTTGATGAGACCGCCAGCATGCTCCCCTTGCGGACCACAACAGCAGTGCAAGAAATAGAGGAGAAGCTAGACTCCGATTACGCTCAGGCCATGGTAACAATCACAATATTTTATATATTTTACTTGCTCAAACAGTAATTCAACTTCTTTACAGAAGCCCTATATTCATAAAATTAAAGGTGTTTCTTTAGATGTTGGCAGTGTTATTCGTGCATTGTTTGCAGATGATTTGCTATATAAATATAATTGGGATGGAAGGTGGGGAAAACTTCCGTTGTCAAATCTCACGCTGCTAAATAAAATTGTAAGAGGTATGTACAGACATTAAATAATTTTAGTCTTTGAATATTTAACATTTCTGTCTTTTTTTTTACTTCATATTTTAGATGTTTTTCAGAACCTAGGAGCCGGGGAGTATGAAAAAAGTATAAGAAAAGCGGTTGAACGTGCCCACCATAGGGTAAAGCAACAAAAATACATAAAAGAAAAAGGGGGTAATAAATAAAATGACGACAATTTTTTTTAATTAAAACTAAAATAATCAATCTAAAAGAGAAAAAAATCAAAAAATAAGCGTGACCAATAAATTAGTAAAAGTTTAGCTTTATTTTTAACACTTTTTATTGACTGAACTTTATTTGTAAGAAGGTGCTTGTTTAATGTAATTAAGAAACTGTTGAATGATGTTTGATCCAGCAAACGTTTTCGAATGCAAACAAAACATAATTAATTTAAAAAATTTAGTTAAAAAAAAAAAAAATATTTATTTATTTAAGTTATTTTGAAAACCAAAAAAATATTGAATTTTATTTTAAATAAAGACAAAAATTTGTATGAGAATTGAATGAGATGAATCGTGTTTTATTTAAGCTAAAAAGTACGTCAACAGTGACGTATATATGCATCAGTACTGACTAGTCAGCTGTGGCCGGTATATAGTACTGACTGGTCAGCTGTGTCCGTTATATGCATCAGTACTCCTAGTCAGCTGTGTCCGGTTTATACATCAGTACTGATATGTAAAGAGTATAAGAGTAAACAGCTCAGATATATGTTTTATCTACCACAAAATTCATAGGTTAAAGAAGGATGCAAAATCACACGTACACAAAAGTTTAGGTCATTTTTTTCACGTTGGCCTTAAGAAAATGATAGAAACTTTGTTCTACGCGATGACCGATATCTCTATCAGCAATGTCGGTCATATGATAGGTCAAATGACCGTCACTATTCTTGTAGGGTCTTAAAAAATCACCCGATACATACATAACTTTTGAGCACTCAATAATCTTGAGCAACCTACATATAGTTGTCGATATGAAAAGCAATGAATGGGCGCCTAAATATATTCCAGCCAATGGACCATACGCAATCCGAAAAAGTACAAAAAGGATCAATTTGATCCATTTTTTACCCCTTAAAAAGTGCCGTATATTTTGTACTTTTTATACCAAATGCAACGAAGTACTAAAAGTACGAGCTTTGACTCATTTTATTCCCCCAGAAAGTACTCTGTACGTTAATTTAGGTTATGTTTTATATGAATACCAAATTTTTCGAAGAGATAAAAAGTAACAGTTTTATCCCAATTTTATCCCTTAAAAAATACCGTATATTTTGATCTCGACCATATGCAATCTGTATACCAAATTTATCCAAAAGAGAAAAAGTAAAACATTTTTCGTTTTATAGTATGTTCACATTTGGGGTTTTAAACGCGTTTAAGCAAAATGTTGATTTAGCTAATCAAAGCCGTTCACATTACATTTGAGATGATTAAGATGACAGATGATTAAGAAAAAACACACACACAAGCACACAAAAAAACAACAAACAAATTTAAATTTCTTTAAAGTATTAAAATTGGATAAAAACACTTTTATAAAGTTATCAGAAGATTATTTTAATCAATTTAATGATGAAATTGTGAAAATTAATGAATTATTTAAGGAAAAAAAATAAAAACATTAAGCAGACATCTTGGCCGGTTGTACACAATCTAGCGATTGTACATTATTAGGGTATGTTCAGTGGATTCTATGTGGTTTATGAAGTGATTTAGTTATAATCATGTCGATTTGAAGTGATTAACAAATCACTTCAATGTATGGGTAATCATCTCGATTTTGAAGTGATTAGAGCTTAATCACGTTCGAACTGCTTAAACGCGTTTAAGAAGCCAAATGTGAACATACTATTAACCTCTTAAAATATACCCCACTTAAATCTGGACAATATCTCTAGCCAAATTTTTTGAAAATAAAAAAGTACCAAAACTAAAAGAGAAAAAGTGTTAAAAGTTGCCAAAAAAAGAAGCAACATTTCTTAAAAATATATATACAAGGTAGATCAAAAAAGACCTACAACCACCCATGTTTTATTTTGTAACTAGCTTTTACCCGTGACGTCGTTCACTTTAAGATTTAAAGAAATGGGGTTATCCAGTAAAATATTTACAGAAAATTTATTTTGTTTTCTACGTCATTACTTATTTTATGTTAAAATATGTCTATAAACAACATTTTAAGATTTGTTATATTCCGCTAATATAATGGGTGATTTTTTAGCTATTATCTTTTTGGCAACACTGGTTTAAACAGCTGACGCACGTTTCGTGTTTTGTTTCACTGTCAACTTGGTGTAAAGAAATAGCCAATTCGCCTAGTTTTGATGTCAAAGCACCGAAATTTGCCTATGTTTTTTCTGTCAAAACTGGCAATTTTCTTAAAAAAAATTACATAAAATTCAATATGGCTTTTTAACACGTAAAAGTGAAAGTTTTAATAAGCCAACAAGTTCCGAAGAAATTAAGGAGCCTGCCAACAAACGCTCAAAACTGACTGATGTAGCAAAAAGGTGAAATAACGATAACAGCCTCAACTGCGGATAAGTCACAACAAGATGACCTGGTAACCTCCACTGTAAGTCTAAGACGTTTCAAACGCATACCAATATTAATTGTAGACTATCACGATGATGTGTTGGAATTTATTTATCGTTGTTTGGCTAGCAGACATTTGCCTTTAGAAAGTAAAACTTTCATCCAGATATGGTAATATCACAAGAAATACCAGCCAGCGCTCTTTATGATAATGAGACTAAGTTGGCCGAGTTAAGTATTGAGAATTGGACTATGCCGGCCTGTTATGCTGAGCATTTTAATCGTATGGTATGGGAAAAAAATTCTTGGTGCAATCAAATTCCTTTTGGCAAGTATAATTTTAAAGTTGGCCACAAAGAAGATAAAATAAGTGTAGACTATTGTTTGGACTTTTTCATATCAGAAGGTTATTTTCAAATTACAAAAGTAGGCCAAAAATTTGGAGCTACAAGTTGTAAATACCGACTCGGAGAAACCCCCCAATCCTAAAGAACTCTTAGCAGCTCAGGATGCTTACAATTATATATTGGATATAGACTTGGATTTCTTAAGCACTTCTAACCCATTTTTGGTAATTAACACAGATGCCTACTGCTACATGCAGTTAAGTGACCCATTTTTGGAAATTTACAAAATTGCCAACTGTTGTTGACATATTTCATTTTGAAAGTGCCACTGAACCCATTGTCATAGGTACTACGGAAAAAAGAAAACAACAGTTGAAAGCTTTGAAGGGAATATTCGAGTATTTAGAAGAAAAAAAAAAGCTTTTGAAGGTTAAATTCCAGGACGTCAATCGCAAATTATTTGTTAGAAAACAAATATGTATATACTCGGCTTATGAGCTCAACTTGGATCAGCTTTTTCATATTTAATTAATTTTTGTATTTTATTGAAAAAAAACTTCTTTGTATAAGAGACATAATTCATGATTGTTATCTTCAAATTTTTCTTGATAACCATCATGTTCTATTTAATATTTGAAGCATAACTGGAAATTAAAATAAAATTTACAAATTTCTCAGTTTTCGCATTTTGTTTTGGGTATTTTTACTATCTTCCGATCTAGCTGTTTGTTCAGTACAGGGTCTTTGATATAGTTACATATTTCTTTGAGTAATTTGGAAGGGATTAAAGTTTTTTTCATCACATTTGTACATGTTCTTATATTTTTTGAAAAATGAAAGTTAATTGGAATGTAGATTTTATTAAAAAATACTATTTTTCGAAAGTATAGGAGTTTGTAATCGAAAACTTGTAAATACAAAATTGAAAAGATTTTATTTCTAAATGAGATACGAAAGTACCCTCTAAAATCTGTTACACACTTCCTTCGGAATGAATTTGATTCCGCATTTATTATTCTGATCGAATTGTATTTTAATTTTCAAATTAGAACCAGATTTTAAACATAACCAAACACGGAATTGATTCCATTTTCGATTCAATACAAATTTTGTTACATTTTTTTTAATATAAACCACAACCTTTTTAAAGAAATAAAAAAGTAACTGTCAAAAGTAAAATTCATAAAAAAAAACTTCAAACAATTAAATTACCCTACAAGAAGACTACCGGTCATTTTACTAGTTATATGACCGGTAGTGTTGACCAATATAGTGTTATAGTAATAGTAATTTTTTTAGTTTTGGTTATGCATTTCTTGTAGGGTACATTTTTCTTAGCTATACGGCGAAAATTAATGTAAATAAACAAAAAATTGACATAAACCGTCACACTGCGGCAAAAAACAATGTGACCAGCTGGACTATTGAGCCCACCTCCTTATTCCATCATGTACCTATATAATTTTGTTTTTATTTGACATGAAAAACAAATTTTAAACATAAATTGATATTTAAATTAATTGGTGAAATGGGACATACATTATTTCTATTTTTTTTTAGTAAAATTAAAAAAGATTTTTTATTTTTCTCTAGTTTCTATTGCATATTTTATATTTTGTTAGTGCATATCTTGGATTTTTTAAAAAATATTGTTTGCGCATATTTTCGATTTTTTAGTGCATGTACAGTATTTCTATAGCATAAATATTTAGGACATAAATATGGAACTTCAAGGAATTAGTATGGAATAATGGATTAGTAATTCACAAATTAATTAACAATTTTTTAAATCTATATCCTGATCATAAGACCAAGCAACGCCCCATCTGGTGGTATTACCTTGATGAAACTCCGTGGTACAAATATTGTCAATATTTTTTGTTTTCAAAATATTTAAAATATTTGTTAAGCTGATTTTAAGGCCCAACATCGATGTAAATACCCTAAACAGTTTTTATTTCAGGAAAATTATTGAAATTTGTTTAAAATCAAAAAAAAAAAAAAAATACCTGATTTTATCTTTAAACAATAAACTTTCCTCTATAATCTGTTCAACAAACTTAACCTCTCCTCCCTGACAACTCAATTCTTCCTTGAAGCCGGTAGGACAGTTGTGGGGTGGAGGTCTTTTGCCAGATTTTCGTGTTTTATTGTTGTCATTAGATTGGGAATCAAAAAACGGTGGATTACATAAACAGAAATCATATATAACCGTTTGGCAATTGTTATCTAGATAGTTAAAATATTCTTGGAATATTTGTGTTTTATTCTTTTGGGTGTAAAGTGTTATTAAATGTTTTAATTTATTATCTTCTATATTTTTTAAAGAATATTGCAAATTGGTTGCATTTGATTCTAAAGCCACCATTTGCCAATTATTTTTCTTAGCCGCCAGCAGGCTGTAAATGCAGGACGAGCCACAACCTATGTCAATGCCTTTTGTTTGTTCCTGCGTGGAGCTGGAGTTTAAAATGTCTTCCAGCCATAGTATATAGTTTAGGCGTAATGGCAATGTGGGTACCAAACTGCCGGGCGCGAAATTAACACTTAGTTGAAAATATTCCAAAAGCAAAGTTTGTGTTAAGGTTATCAAAGCCTTTTCGTTTTTATAATCAATACAAACTTTGCCAGTTAATTCCTTTTTGTTGTTTTTGGGTTTTAAACAAAAAGTTAACGGTTGGTTTTTCAATGAAAAAGAAAGTGTATGTTGAAAATTAGTTTGTACTTACCAATTTGCACACTCTACGAAAATCTGGATATTTGATGGCCAACTCTGTGTAGTCCGGAGGCTGCTTGAAAATATTACGGGGATGCATTTGTTTATTGACTGCTTTATTACACATTTTTTATAAAAAAAACTTTTAATTACTAAAGCTCAAACACTTTTGAAAAAACCCTCTGAAAATTTTTTGCAAACAGATGACAGACAGTGTTGTCAAAGTTGCAAAATTTGGCGCGAATTAATTATTTTTTTTTTATATTAAACTTTTTTTCACAAGGCGAATGTATTTCAATTCTTTTGCAGTTTTTCAAAAAACACATATTCTTGTAAAACCAGTTTCATCAAAATTGCCTTTTTATTTATAATTTGTTATTTACTTTTTCTTCCTATTAATAAATAATTTTGACGATCATTTTTAAAGTACTGTATAGTACTTCCAATAATGGTATGTTTAATTACCATTTTCTAATCTAATAGTAACACTTTTAAAAGACTTTTCACTTAATATTTGCACAAATGAGAGCAAGTTGTATTAATTTGAATATATAAATCACAAATAATTAATATAAATATACTAAATTTAATTTAAAGAAACCCAGGCGAATTGAATAGTATTCTATATGAATTCTTCTTGAAAGAAACTAATATTTTTTATCAGCGCTGTCAACTTGGTACCGTTTTTAGTACTTTTAAAGATTTTAGGCGCGAAAAATTGTTAAGTCTGTGCAAGGCGAATTTAAGTTAATTCGCCTTGAGTCTGTGTTCGTTTTTTTATTTTTAAGTGCTAAAACTTTTTTTGTCTCAAAATTTCGAAAGTGTTGCATTTATTGTTGAAGTTTTTTTTACTGATGAATTTATTAATGTTATTTTTGTCTACATTTTTTCAATGTAAATAAAAATTCAATTTTTTAATTAGAATATTTTGTTCCCGACGTTTCGTCGATTGTTTGTCGACTTTTTCAAGGAATTTTCTATTTAAAAATTATAAAACAATAAAACGAAACCTTGTATTCATAAAAATATTTTTATTTTAATAAAGCCGTACAAAACAAATTTTCTATGAAAATTTTACATAATAAACGTTTGTTAAATTTAATAAACGTTTATGGATACGGTGGTAATAATATAAGATTGTATACTTATTGACCTTGAACAGAAAAGTTCGTTCATTCAGTTTTAAAAATTTGACTACAGTGAAAAACGTTATCCCTACAATGCTTTCAATTAATCCAAATTTTAATGAAAATAACTAGACCTTACAATGAATTTGATTTTTAACAGGAGATATTGATAACTCATATGAATATGTTTCTTGTTTTAGTTACAGATCTGAGAGCGGTTGCGAGTTAAAGTACATTGGCCATTGAACATAGAAAATGTATCCAAAAACTGCTTTCAATCAACAAGAAAATTAGTTAAAGAAGGGAAGATTGCCAGCTACACAAGTTCAAAATCTAAATTGTATCGACGATAAAAAAAAAGATGGCAAATTATTCTATGCAATTGCGTGTTATTGAAATTAGTTGTTTAAAACATGCTGTTAATATTAATCCTTTTGAGGCATTAGCAAATATTGCGTTTAAAATGTTAGCTTTAAGCTGTTTTGCCCAATCTTATGATATTGACTTCCTAATATTGTGTCTCAGAATTATGTGATAAATCGTCAATATTACTTGTCCAGTCGAAGCAACATTGGTATCATGGAATATCTTAAGAATTTACATATCAAAGTTTCAATCCCATTCAAAAAAAACGCGCAATTTTTTAAAATAATTTTTCGCATACGGTTCATTTTTAAATGATCATTTTATTTTCAATAAAGTCTTCTCCTCTTGCCATAAAATTAAAAAAATTTGTTTAAAAAAAATCGCAATTCCTTTCGAATTAAAGATAATTTCAATTCATTATACCGTGTTTGCGTTTTTTATGTACTTATATGTTCAGTTTTTTAAATGAGTTTGAAAAACAAACCAAATTATTTTAAATATATACCTATGGCAACGTAAATCTATATGAAAACTTATAATTAACAAAGTAGTTAACTTCTTTGTAGATACATATTTTGATGTCACCTTTTCAACAAGCTTTTTTGTGATACCCATATTATCCCATTAAAACATAAGTAAAATCTGATATAAACATATACATACTTTTCAAAATTTCGGCCATGACTCAAAAAATTCATTATATTTTTTTGTTCAAAATAAATAATTTTTCTCCCTTCTTTCTTTTTTAGAACGGGCTTTGGTGAACTAGATTTGTTTCAAACTTTTGTCAATTGTGAAACGATACTGAACGAATCGAAATTATTTTTTCAGTATTGTGAAACTCAAATTAATGCTTTACAACACTGACAAAATAATTCCGATTCGTTCATTATTGACTGAAATAATTAGAAATAAAATTGCTTTTGAATCGAGAAAGTACTCGATCACGACTGCCAGAATTAGGCCCCTGTTTATGGTTTGCTTTTATCAGGGACTAAAAAAAATGTAATTTTTTTTAGAAAAAAAGTTAACGAGAATATTCCGTTTGTTTGTATTTGGGAATTTTAACCGTTATTTCTATGTACATATATTTATTTGATTTTGGTTATCGTAACCAATTAAAATAAACAATATGGTAAAAAAATAGTTATTTATACCAAAAAAAATTTCTTACTTTAATTGGTTACGATAACTAAAATTAAATATATTTAATGATAATTGTTTATTAAAACTTTTGACTAAAACTCGCTAATATTAATGGTTAAATACGATTTTTTCATCGAATTTCTTGTAACTGTTACGTCTCTGATAATTAGTTTTCTTTTTTTTAAATGTTGTAATGTACCAAGGCGAATTCATTCAGGTGACCGCATCATGAGATAGAGCTATGCTAGCTATCCCTTTTCTTGAAAAATACTATGTATTTTGTTTTTGTAAAAAGTAAGAGTGAATGTCAAAACTATTTGTTTATAAAATATACACAATTGCTTTAGAAGGTAAATCTTTTTTCCGTATTGTAAAATTATTGTTGCTCCACTTTTTCCTTACGCCTTTTAAAATCCTTGTGCTTATATTATATATAAACTTTTTTGTTTTATACCATTAAAATAAGTTTTTTTTTCAAGAATTAATATTTTTTTTGAATTTTAAATTTTAACAAATTTTTTCATAAAATGTAAACAACGCTTGACATTCAGTATACACACAAGGAAATAAACATTAAACAGATGACTAGAAAATGTCACCTTTATGAATTCGCCTTGTAATGTACTTTTTATTATCTTTCTCTTATTTTTCTATTTATTGGTGTTTTCTTTTCTACAAAAAAGTTGGACATTTTATTTAAAAAAATGCAATTGGGTGTCTGTTTCTTAAAAATGTTGTCGGGATCAAATTTTTTAGAAACAGACACCAAATTGCATTTTTTTTTAAATAAAATGTCACATTTTTTTGTAGAAAAGAAAACACTATATGTGATTCTACTCCGAAAATACGCGATTTTCTTTCTCGTGATTTTGGTTCGTTTTGAAATTTAAAAGTTGACAGAGCTGATTTTAATTGCAGAAGTACTGTAAAAATAAAATTGAACATCAGAGTTGCTAAGTGCTTTTAAAAATGTCATTATTACTGATAGTTTTTACGCTTTACAGCACTGTTTTAACTCATGTGTTTAGAAATTGTCACAACAAATAGCAGCATTGTTTTGTGAAATTAAGTGTGAGAATTTCCTAAATAAAATAAATTTATTTGTGTTTGGTGAATAAAATAATAAAAAATGTCGGGGCTTAAATCTAGTTTACCGACGCAGCTCCAAATAAAAAAAAAAGTACCTAGGTAGATAGAAAATTAAAAAATAAGAAGAAAAAATAAAATAAAAAAGTTGGCGGAAACGCTTAGTTTTCGAGTTATGGACGTTTTAAGTTTTTATATAAAAGTGTGATTTTCCACTACATTTTTATCTTTATATGGTCAATATTGGTTTCATTTTAAAGCTTTTGACCTAGCGAAGCCGGTACGTACTATCCCAAAGAGGAGCAAATCCTTGCGCTCCGCCGAAGGCCGGCTATGCAGAGAAGCTTTAGTTAGCGAAGCCGGTATTTGTCATACCAAAAAGGAGCAAATTTTTGCGCCCGGCCGAAGGCCGGCTATGCAGAGAAGCTTTACTTAGCGAAGCCGGTTTTTGCTATATAATAGAGGAGAAAATCCTTGCGCCCGGCCAAAGGCCGGCTATGCAGAGTAGTTTTACTTAGCGAAGCGGGTTCTTGCTATACCATAGATTAGAAAATCCTTACGCCCGGCCGAAGGCCGGCTATGCCGAGAAGCTTTAGTTAGCGGAGCCGGTATTTGTCATACCAAAGAGGAGCAAATCTTTGCGCCCGGCCGAAGGCCGGCTATGCAGAGAAGCTTTACTTAGCGAAGCCGGTTTTTGCTATACCATAGAGGAGAAAATACTTGCGCCCGGCCAAAGGCCGGCTATGCATAGTAGTTTTACTTAGCGAAGCGGGTTATTGCTATACCATAGATTAGAAAATCCTTACGCCCGGCCGAAGGCCGGCTATGCAGAGAAGCTTTATTTAGCGAAGCCGGTATTTGTCATACCAAAGAGGAGCAAATCTTTGTGCCCGGCCAAAGGCCGGCTATGCAGAGAAGGTTTACTTAGCGAAGCCGGTTTTTGCTATACCATAGAGGAGAAAGTCCTTGCGCCCGGCCGAAAGTCGGCTATGCAGGAGTGTTTTCGTTTGCGACGCCCATGTTTATAATTTGATTACGTTTGTATTACACTTTTATCTAAATAAACTACATACTAACCTGGTGCACTTCTGTAATATTTTGATGTAAAATGCAAAAAGAATGTAATGTGATGGTAATTTTCAAATAAATTTTGTATGTCTAAAAAGATATGGTCAAAAGCTTTGAAATGATACCAATATTCGCCATATAACGATAAAAATGTAGTGGAAAATCGGACCTTTATATAAAAACTTAAAACGTCCATAACTTGAAAACTAAGCGTTTCCGCCAACTTTTTTATTTTATTTTTTCTTCTTATTTTTTAATTTTCTATCACCCTGGGTACTTTTTTTTTTATTTGGAGCTGCGTCGGTAAACAAGATTTGTTCCAATGTCGGAAACTAGCTCCAAGGATAGTGTATTAAAAACAGCCATGACTTATATATGTGGAGGTAAATGAACTAGAGAAACTTGAATGTGTGAAAGTGTTTAATGGCTTAAAATTTTTTATGGAAAAGTGTTTTAACAGTGCAGCCACACGATCAAGATTTTCTTGATAGTCTTTTACATATACTGATTGTCAAAGTATGCAAAAGTTGACAGCTGTGACGTAGGCTGCACGCAAGTTGAAAGCAATTTACTTTTTCAAGATGTCGTCTCCGAGAAAACAACTCAAAATGTTTTGCTATTTTCCACTTTTGATTTTTCTGCACTGTAGGCTGTTCGAAGGGACTTTATCATTTTGCTTATTAATTTTATTAATAAACATATTTCACTATTTTTTTAGGTTTTTAGTTAAAATTTTAAAATTCCCGCAACAATTTGTAAAAAAAAAGAACTTCAGCTTTTGCCGGCAAATTATTTGAGAAAAAAAAACAAAAACAACTTCAAAAGATTTGTAAGAAGCTGTTTTCTTGAACGAAAATTGATACACTCACTGGCAAGAGAATTTTAGAGGCAAGTTCGTATCAATTTTTAAAAGTATGAGTGTATTGGTAAAAAAGTGTGAGTGTATTAAAACTTGATAGCCAAAACTTGATCGTGTAACCCTCAAGTAAAGAAAAATTAGATAGTAACTATTTGCTTAAAAATATATACAAAAAGTTGTTAAAAAGGATGTAAATTTGAAGCACTTTTTTAACTAAGAGTTTGGTTTAAGTTAACTCCTACAAAGGAGTACTATGCATGCTATTTTATAAAGTATACTAAAAAATCATTGGTCACAATAGGTAATTCGTTATCTGATAAGATTCAGAGTAAGGCCGGTCTTCGGACGGAGGCAAGGATTTTCTCCTCTATTTTATAATAAATACCGGCTTCGCTACCTAAAGCTTTTTGGTCCATGGTATAATTCGGTATATTCGGACGGCCGCAAGGATTTTCTCCTCTATGGCTCTTCCGGCTATGCTAACTAAAACATCTGCATAACATTTAATATGCTTACTAAAAACTCTAGTGTTTTCAATAAACTCATCCCATCTTCTTAATGGGTTAAGCATTTTTGATTATATTTTGTATATCCAGAAAGATATACCTATGTATTTCAAGGCTTTCAAATGATATTGATATTTGCCATATACATTCAGAAATGTAGTGGAAAATCGCATATGCATGTACATATATAAAAACATTAGAGGTCCATAGCTCGAAAACTGCATTTCCGAGACTTTTTCCATGTAATAATTTCTTATATTTAAATTTAATATCACGCTATGTATTTTTGTTATTTCGAGCTGCGTTGGTACACGAGATTTAAGCCGTATTTTTAACTGCCTATCCCACGATTTCAAACCAAAACTTCGTTCGCCTAACGTACATTAAAAAACAAACACAAATTTTAAAACATGGTTTTTGTTTTAAATGAAGTTAAGCAAATAAATTTTCTCTTGAAATCGTTGGACTGGCAGTTTGTGTTATAGGTCTATCAGGGAATAACATTTGTATAAAGACTCGACAAAGTCATATTTAAAGGAAATATGTTGTCTTACAATTTGCAGATCCTAAGCAATTGTCAAAGAGAAAATTCAGAATGTCTATGCAAATAAAAATCGTTTGGAACAGCGTTGGAATGTCATAAATTTAATTAAACATTTCTTATAGGTTTCATGTATAAGTTCACTACTCATAGATTGGACAATATGACAATAAAGACATATTTTAACTTTCATTGCAGAATGCCATCATGAAAATGAAATGCGTCCACGAGATCCCATACGTTGTCGTGAATGTGGCTATCGTATTATGTACAAAAAGCGTACCAAAAGATGTAAGTACTAAATTATCAAAACTAAATTCCCGAATCAATGAAACTCAATAACTATTAAAATTACATTTTTCTATATTTTTATCTTGTAGTGGTCGTTTTTGACGCTCGCTAGTTTTATCACCATATGACAACGGGTTTTCAAACTTAAGATTTATATAGTTAAGAAATTTATTAAAAATAAAAAACACGTATTGATTAAATTGATTTTTTTTTTTCATATATTTTTTTAATCACATGTACACACATAGATAAACGGCCATGTTCTGCCATAGTTTCTTAAAAATACACTAGTTCCCTTTTCGCGATATGAAGCCGCCAAGCTTCTTGCGATTTACAGAACAACTATTACACGATTTCAAGTCAAAATCGCTTATGTTAAGCGTTTTGCGATTGTCAGAACATGCCCAATAATCAGGTATGTTACAGAATTTGTACGATAGGTTCTTGGTGTGGGTTCGGCAATTTAAGATCGCACCAAAACACACAAAAAAGGGACACTAAAATATCACACGTGTGATTTTAGTAGGCACATGTGATTTGAGTTTAAGTGATTTTCGGAACAGGGGGCAAATTATGGCAGTCGTGATCGAAAACTTTTTCGATTCGAAAAGCAATTCAATTTCTAATTTTCTGTCCATACTGAACGGATCGAGATTATTTTTTTGGTGTTGTTAAGCAGTTATTCGAGTTTTCAAACACTGAAAAAATAATACCGATTCGTTCAGTATTGACTAAAATAAAATCGCTTTCTAATCGAAAAAGTATTCGATCACGACTGTCATGATTTGCCCCCTGGCCTGGGGGCTACTCTCTATTGCGATGCGAAAGAAAATTGTATACGTTTGCGCATGCATCTTTCGCATCTTTTAATTTTTTTCTTTTCGTAAATCTTCACTTCACTTTATTTTATTTAAATTTTCCAATTTCCATATTTTTACACACTTTGACATTTCATTACAGTAAATCCGCGCCATCTTTTACCACTATCGCTTCATTTTCAAAAAATTTTGCGGAAGTGATAGAGAGTACCAAATTGGCATTTAGCTTTCGCATCGAAATTGTTTTCGCATCGCAATAGAGAGTAGACCCCCCTGTATGTTTTAACATTCAGGTATGTGATTAAAATCTGTTGATTTCAAAACGATTGTTTTTAAAGGTGTGCCGATTTTCGAAAAAGTTTAAAATCCATTTCTGAATTAAAGTCTTAACTATTGTTCTGTAAAATAGCTCAATTAAGATATATATATGTATTATTAATTCTCGTTTTCAGATGCAATTTTCATCATGCATCTGATTATTTCAATTCTACCAAATTAAAAACACTACTTTAGCGAAGT
Source organism: Pollenia angustigena (assembly GCA_930367215.1). Lineage (NCBI taxonomy): Eukaryota > Metazoa > Arthropoda > Insecta > Diptera > Polleniidae > Pollenia > Pollenia angustigena. The sequence continues at coordinate 129,483,477 of OV884058.1, forward strand.
TATTATTTAAATCATCAGCGTCTGTCTTTCATCTTTAGCACATATGGCTCCTAATTTTCTGAATTGTATCAAACAAATTTTTCTTTTGTCTCAATGTTTGATGCCAATCTTTAATTTGAGTAGTGCATCTTATTTTTTTCTCCTTTTTGAAATTTTACTTTCTATAGCATCAAAATCACCATCTTTATAAGATAAAACCGATTTCTACTAAAGTTTTAAGAAGGGAATTTTTCATCATCAAATTAGGCATATCGCAATATTTCTTTAGAACTATTTGTGCTTAAAAAAAAATTTAATTTTGGTTCAAGTTTTCAGACTTATAAGTCCATATAATTACACTGTGCTAGTTAAAAATTAGACAAGCCGGGCACATGGCGTTTTAGCATAATTCGGGTACGCTGAATCCAATGGTGCCCACCGTTTTTTAGGTTAGCTCTTGTTTTCGAGATATACCATTATTTCGAAAGTGGAGGAAGTTGCACAACATGTATTCGCGTAACTCAAAAACGGTTTAGTTTATTGAAATTACTAAAAAAACCGAAATTCCGCAAAAAAATTTCCTTTAATATGAGCAGTCGTTTTTGAAACATATTTTTTTTTTTTTTTTTTTTTTTGAAGAAAAAAAATTTAATTTTTTGCCGCAATTTCGAAATTTTTCTTTTTTAAAAATGCATAAAAAATTAAAAAATGCAGCAGCCATATAAAGAATAAAATCTGTTACCAACTTTTGATTTTATTCACAAAAGTCGAAAATTTTTAATTAATTTAAGAATTTCATAAAACGCAATATTTGTATGGGAGCCCCCCAAAGAAGTGGAGATAAGTGGAAAGTATGTCTCGAGAAAATGTTAAAGACAAAAAACTAAATGAGGTCGGTCATACATTTTATCCCACTAGGGGCAACTCCTGGGCATTTATGAGACTTTCTTCATCATATCTCTAGTCTGCATTAAACATTTTGTATGGGAGCCCCCTTAAGGAATAGAGATAGCGCGCAAGTATGTTAGAAATAAATGAATGAGATGAAAAATAAAGTGGGGTTGGTCATACATTTGACACATCTAGGGGCATCCTAAGCGCTGCAGGGGCCAAATTTAAGAATTTTATAAAACCGCCATATGTGTATGGTTGAAATTCTTAAATTTAGCCGGTAGGATGCCCCTATTGAGATAAATACTTTAACTTCTGAAATGATAAACTTGTACATATTCAGAAAGGACTAAGCAAAGAGAATAAAAATCTGTGATTATTTCTTCCTGTTTTTTGTAAAAATATATGTATACGATTGCATTTCTTTAGAAACCTTGAAGTAAAAACTAAACGCGAAAAACGAAAAATTCTTTTTTGTTGTAAACTTAATAGAAGTCATTCGAATGGATTATTCACGCCTATTATGTAGGTCGATGTCGACGTAAATTTTAAGTTGTCACATAAAGTCGACGACTACAGCACTTCCACGTTACTTGATATTTTATAAGCATATTGTGTCGACGTTGACTGGTAGACGTAAAGTGAAATAAATAAACTATAAGAAAATTATCATGTGACGGCTTTAATTATTCATGTGATACTCCATAGTGGGCTTTTAGCCGAAGTCTTAATTTTATGTATACAGGTGTTTAGCAGTGATGCCAACTTTTTGAGAGCAAAAAGCACTTTAAATTTCAAAAAAAGCACTAAAAAGCACTATTTCGAGCAAAAAAAAGCGTAAAAAAGCACTAAGCCATTTTTACAATTTAATTAAACACAAAACAAGTTGTATTCGGCTGTGCCGAATATTATATACCTCCAAAATTTAAAAAAAGGCGACGGCGTTGATGGGGACCATTTTCATTAAAGATAAAATAATAAATATGGGCATTTCCCCAGGATGAAAAAATAAAATGTTGATTATTATCGTCTTTTATTGTTTATTATCAAAAAAAAATGTCTATGTTCTTATAAAAGAATGGTTTCCTAGCATATCTGAGCTGTTTTACTTGAGGAAATTGGGCTTGAAACTGGAAAATTTTATAATTTCCTGTATTTTCTACTTCTAAAGACATTTTTATATACTTATTTTACATGCAGGAAATATGTTATGTTCACACTCTTTCTTCATAATCTCTGCATTAAAATCAATTGTAAAAGGAGTATAAAGTTTTTTTGTAAAGAAAATTTGAAGACATTTATGGTAAAATGCATGGTGATAATAATAAAAAAAACATATGGAAAAATCGTACGTTCGCGATCCGTAAGTTCGCGACCTGTACATAAGCCAATTAAATAAAAACCAAGAGAGATATTTTATTTTGTAAATACTGGAAGGAGACCTACATTAATACACTTTTAAAATAAATTAATCACTTTTGAAAATTCCGTTTCGTTACGCAGATTTTTACATTTCACAACTGTCAGCCGAAGTTGACTTCTATTTTGCGTACGTTCGTGACCACACGCTTATAACTCTTATTATGAAAACTTAAACTCGATGAAATCCATCTTTTGTACTAAACATAGAGCTACCCAAATGCTATCGAATTGCAAAAAAATGCTAGGAAAAGTTTTGTTTTCTATATTATTTGTACATCAAAAGCGTACGAACGTACGTTCGTGACCCCAGGAAATGCCCATATATTTACATTTGTATATAAAAATTTTTAAATGTATTATTATTATCTTTAATAAAAATAATATCATCCATATCATTTGGAGTATAAATTGGCCATAAAACTGGTAATTGCCAAAAATTTGCAATGACCTACTATTGTTTATAAAACTTAATAACAGCATATAATTTAATAAACATCCTTATATTTTATCGTTTAAATAAATCTAAATTAAAAGCGTGCAAAGTTTAACAAAACAATTGGCTTATGATATTATCCAATTATTTTAACATATGTACGCTTCTGAGTTTAGAACACACATAAGGTGTAAAATAGAAAAAACTTGTATGTTTTGATTTTGATACTTATATCGATTTCTTTTCTGAGAAAAATATGTTACAGTATATACATGTAACATTTTCTAATGTTAGCTATAATCGCTCGAAGTGTTACATATTGTGCAATTTCAATAGAACACAATTACTGCTTTTATTTACAACTATTACACTTTCATCATTAATGTACTTAATAAGTGATTTTTAAAGCTATTTAAGCGGTTTCTGCACGTTATTACGGGTTGTAAACAAATATTAACATCACTAATGGCTTATAAAAATAAAAACGATTATAATATAAATAGACTTTTTATTTTTTAAATATTTTTATATTTTGTTTTAAAACAAATTTTTTACAAAATTAAGAGCGGTATGAATTATGACAAACAACGTAAAACATTTGTTGTACAAACAAAGTAAAACATTTACATGTTCTAAATTTTTGTGTTCGTTTGTACAAAAAATACAACTGTGGGAAAAATTTTCAAGTTCTTTTGTGAATATGTTGATGAAAAACATGCAAAACATGTTGCATATTTTACCCTTACTTTAACTTAAGGTGTTCATACTGCCCTGTTCTACAACTTTGGTACTTTCTACTTTGTTTGTATTTCCAAACAGTTGTATTTTTTGTACAAACGAACACAAAAATGTAGAACATGTAACATTAATGCAACATTTTTCTCAGAAAAGAAATCGCCATTAGTCAAACCTTTTTTCAATAGCACTAGAGAAGTGCACAATACGTGGAAAACTTAAGCGCATGTAAAATGGCAGGTTACACAACGCTCGTTATAAAAGTATTTTCTGTCAGCTGTTTTTAATTTATTTAACACTTTGCACGTTCCAAGCTACGTCTCTTTTTTTGTTGCGTTTTTTGACGGTTTCCGACTGCATGTTTTTTAACAATTCCTAATATTTTCCAATCCATGTTCTATTTTTGAAACAGTGTCTACATCTTTAAAATAATGTTTACCGAAATACATCGTTTTTATTACGATTACTAAAAATGTTGTCAACGCTAAAAAGTGCAACGTTTCGTAAAATTTCCAAATTGCTAGGAAGCCTAGCTCTAACCTCGTAAGTTTTTGGTAAAACGAATGTAACTTTCTTTTATCCCTTTTTTATCATTTGAAATCTTAAAATCTTTACAAGTTTTCTCAAAATTGTACACCAAATAGCTAAGTCAAATAAATCATCCTCTATTTGATCGTAGTTTTAAAATATGGTAGAAAAAAGATACAAATTGTAAAAAGCACTAAAGGCACTAACGAAAAATTGAAAAAGCACCAAGTTAGTGCTTTTTTTTAGTTTGGCACTATGGATAAAATTTTGGCGTTTTGAGGCATCAAAAAGCACCATAAATAGTGCCAAAAGCACTAAGTTGGCATCGCTGGTGTTTAGTAAACTCTTGGTGGACTTATTTAAACACTTAATTTTAACAATCTAATATTTGTCCATAACTTCTTAACTTAAGTCGACGCAAAACCGAGTAGACTCAACGTCTACTTTTGTCACTTTTTGGAGAAATGTACTTATTTTTCACAGATGACAGCAAGCTTGAAGTCTGATCAAATTTGGTAAAGTAGAAATTTAACTTTTTATAACTACAATAGCTCTTTTCATATTGGAAAACAAGCTGTACACTTTATTTTGACGCTCACAGTATATTATCGAAAATCAGCTTAAACCACAACAAATTTTAACATTTTGTTTAAATTTGGTTGGATAAAACAACTAAAGTGCTGTGTGCTGTGCTGTTTCTTAAAAAACAGACTTACAAGCTTATGATTTCAAAACGTTTAATTAAGAGTTAAAAAATAACGATTTTTACTGACCATTTTGGATGAACCCACTTTTCTCTGGAACGGCTCGGGAGATGTTTTTAAAAATTGATTTATTTAATCTTTGAGTGGTATTTTTCCATATTCCATTGAGCTTATGCCTTGGCACTGCCTAGTTTGGATGGCATAAATCAGCAACGATTTTTACTGACCATTTTGGATGAACCCACTTTTCTCTGGAACGGCTCGGGAGATGTTTTTAAAAATTGATTTATTTAATCTTTGAGTGGTATTTTTCCATATTCCATTGAGCTTATGCCTTGGCACTGCCTAGTTTGGCTGGCATAAATCAGCAACGATTTTTACTGACCATTTTGGATGAACCCACTTCTCTGGAACGGCTCGGGAGATGTTTTTAAAAATTGATTTATTTTAATCATTAAGTGGTATTTTTCCATATTCCATTGAGCTTATGCCTTGGCACTGCCTAGTTTGGCTGGCATAAATCAGCAACGATTTTTACTGACCATTTTGGATGAACCCACTTTTCTCTGGAACGGCTCGGGAGATGTTTTTAAAAATTTATTTATTTTAATCATTAAGTGGTATTTTTCCATATTCCATTGAGCTTATTCCTTGGCACTGCCTAGTTTGGCCGGCATAAATCAGCAACGATTTTTACTGACCATTTTGGATGAACCCACTTTTCTCTGGAACGGTTCGGGAGATGTTTTTAAAAATTGATTTATTTAATCTTTGAGTTGTATTTTTCCATATTCCATTGAGCTTATGCCTTGGCACTGCCTAGTTTGGCTGGCATAAATCAGCAACGATTTTTACTGACCATTTTGGATGAACCCACTTTTCTCTGGAACGGCTCGGGAGATGTTTTTAAAAATTGATTTATTTTAATCATTAAGTGGTATTTTTCCATATTCCATTGAGCTTATTCCTTGGCACTGCCTAGTTTGGCCGGCATAAATCAGCAACGATTTTTACTGACCATTTTGGATGAACCCACTTTTCTCTGGAACGGCTCGGGAGACTTTTTTAAAAATTGATTTATTTAATCTTTGAGTGGTATTTTTCCATATTCCATTGAGCTTATGCCTTGGCACTGCCTAGTTTGGCTGGCATAAGTCAGCAACGATTTTTACTGACCATTTTGGATGAACCCACTTTTCTCTGGAACGGCTCGGGAGATGTTTTTAAAAATTGATTTATTTTATCTTTGAGTGGTATTTTTCCATATTCCATTGAGCTTATGCCTTGGCACTGCCTAGTTTGGCTGGCATAAATCAGCAACGATTTTTACTGACCATTTTGGATGAACCCACTTTTCTCTGGAACGGCTCGGGAGATGTTTTTAAAAATTGATTTATTTAATCTTTGAGTGGTATTTTTCCATATTCCATTGAGCTTATGCCTTGGCACTGCCTAGTTTGGCTGGCATAAATCAGCAACGATTTTTACTGACCATTTTGGATGAACCCACTTTTCTCTAGAACGGCTCGGGAGATGTTTTTAAAAATTGATTTATTTTAATCATTAAGTGGTATTTTTCCATATTCCATTGAGCTTATTCCTTGGCACTGCCTAGTTTGGCCGGCATAAATCAGCAACGATTTTTACTGACCATTTTGGATGAACCCACTTCTCTGGAACGGCTCGGGAGATGTTTTTAAAAATTGATTTATTTTAATCATTAAGTGGTATTTTTCCATATTCCATTGAGCTTATGCCTTGGCACTGCCTAGTTTGGCTGGCATAAATCAGCAACGATTTTTACTGACCATTTTGGATGAACCCACTTTTCTCTGGAACGGCTCGGGAGATGTTTTAAAAAATTGATTTATTTTAATCATTAAGTGGTATTTTTCCATATTCCATTGAGCTTATTCCTTGGCACTGCCTAGTTTGGCCGGCATAAATCAGCAACGATTTTTACTGACCATTTTGGATGAACCCACTTTTCTCTGGAACGGCTCGGGAGACTTTTTTAAAAATTGATTTATTTAATCTTTGAGTGGTATTTTTCCATATTCCATTGAGCTTATGCCTTGGCACTGCCTAGTTTGGCTGGCATAAATCAGCAACGATTTTTACTGACCATTTTGGATGAACCCACTTTTCTCTGGAACGGCTCGGGAGATGTTTTAAAAAATTGATTTATTTTAATCATTAAGTGGTATTTTTCCATATTCCATTGAGCTTATTCCTTGGCACTGCCTAGTTTGGCCGGCATAAATCAGCAACGATTTTTACTGACCATTTTGGATGAACCCACTTTTCTCTGGAACGGCTCGGGAGATGTTTTAAAAAATTGATTTATTTTAATCATTAAGTGGTATTTTTCCATATTCCATTGAGCTTATTCCTTGGCACTGCCTAGTTTGGCCGGCATAAATCAGCAACGATTTTTACTGACCATTTTGGATGAACCCACTTTTCTCTGGAACGGCTCGGGAGACTTTTTTAAAAATTGATTTATTTAATCTTTGAGTGGTATTTTTCCATATTCCATTGAGCTTATGCCTTGGCACTGCCTAGTTTGGCTGGCATAAATCAGCAACGATTTTTACTGACCATTTTGGATGAACCCACTTTTCTCTGGAACGGCTCGGGAGATGTTTTTAAAAATTTATTTATTTTAATCATTAAGTGGTATTTTTCCATATTCCATTGAGCTTATTCCTTGGCACTGCCTAGTTTGGCCGGCATAAATCAGCAACGATTTTTACTGACCATTTTGGATGAACCCACTTTTCTCTGGAACGGCTCGGGAGACTTTTTTAAAAATTGACTTATTTAATCTTTGAGTGGTATTTTTCCATATTCCATTGAGCTTATGCCTTGGCACTGCCTAGTTTGGCTGGCATAAATCAGCAACGATTTTTACTGACCATTTTGGATGAACCCACTTCTCTGGAACGGCTCGGGAGATGTTTTAAAAAATTTATTTATTTTAATCATTAAGTGGTATTTTTCCATATTCCATTGAGCTTATTCCTTGGCACTGCCTAGTTTGGCTGGCATAAATCAGCAACGATTTTTACTGACCATTTTGGATGAACCCACTTTTCTCTGGAACGGCTCGGGAGATGTTTTTAAAAATTGATTTATTTTAATCATTAAGTGGTATTTTTCCATATTCCATTGAGCTTATTCCTTGGCACTGCCTAGTTTGGCCGGCATAAATCAGCAACGATTTTTACTGACCATTTTGGATGAACCCACTTCTCTGGAACGGCTCGGGAGACTTTTTTTTAAAATTGATTTATTTAATCTTTGAGTGGTATTTTTCCATATTCCATTGAGCTTATGCCTTGGCACTGCCTAGTTTGGCTGGCATAAATCAGCAACGATTTTTACTGACCATTTTGGATGAACCCACTTTTCTCTGGAACGGCTCGGGAGATGTTTTTAAAAATTTATTTATTTTAATCATTAAGTGGTATTTTTCCATATTCCATTGAGCTTATTCCTTGGCACTGCCTAGTTTGGCCGGCATAAATCAGCAACGATTTTTACTGACCATTTTGGATGAACCCACTTTTCTCTGGAACGGCTCGGGAGACTTTTTTAAAAATTGACTTATTTAATCTTTGAGTGGTATTTTTCCATATTCCATTGAGCTTATGCCTTGGCACTGCCTAGTTTGGCTGGCATAAATCAGCAACGATTTTTACTGACCATTTTGGATGAACCCACTTTTCTCTGGAACGGCTCGGGAGATGTTTTTAAAAATTGATTTATTTAATCTTTGAGTGGTATTTTTCCATATTCCATTGAGCTTATGCCTTGGCACTGCCTAGTTTGGCTGGCATAAATCAGCAACGATTTTTACTGACCATTTTGGATGAACCCACTTTTCTCTGGAACGGCTCGGGAGATGTTTTTAAAAATTGATTTATTTAATCTTTGAGTTGTATTTTTCCATATTCCATTGAGCTTATGCCTTGGCACTGCCTAGTTTGGCTGGCATAAATCAGCAACGATTTTTACTGACCATTTTGGATGAACCCACTTTTCTCTGGAACGGCTCGGGAGATGTTTTTAAAAATTTATTTATTTTAATCATTAAGTGGTATTTTTCCATATTCCATTGAGCTTATTCCTTGGCACTGCCTAGTTTGGCCGGCATAAATCAGCAACGATTTTTACTGACCATTTTGGATGAACCCACTTTTCTCTGGAACGGCTCGGGAGACTTTTTTAAAAATTGACTTATTTAATCTTTGAGTGGTATTTTTCCATATTCCATTGAGCTTATGCCTTGGCACTGCCTAGTTTGGCTGGCATAAATCAGCAACGATTTTTACTGACCATTTTGGATGAACCCACTTTTCTCTGGAACGGCTCGGGAGATGTTTTTAAAAATTGATTTATTTAATCTTTGAGTGGTATTTTTCCATATTCCATTGAGCTTATGCCTTGGCACTGCCTAGTTTGGCTGGCATAAATCAGCAACGATTTTTACTGACCATTTTGGATGAACCCACTTTTCTCTGGAACGGCTCGGGAGATGTTTTTAAAAATTGATTTATTTAATCTTTGAGTGGTATTTTTCCATATTCCATTGAGCTTATGCCTTGGCACTGCCTAGTTTGGCCGGCATAAATCAGCAACGATTTTTACTGACCATTTTGGATGAACCCACTTTTCTCTGGAACGGCTCGGGAGATGTTTTTAAAAATTTATTTATTTTAATCATTAAGTGGTATTTTTCCATATTCCATTGAGCTTATTCCTTGGCACTGCCTAGTTTGGCCGGCATAAATCAGCAACGATTTTTACTGACCATTTTGGATGAACCCACTTTTCTCTGGAACGGCTCGGGAGACTTTTTTAAAAATTGACTTATTTAATCTTTGAGTGGTATTTTTCCATATTCCATTGAGCTTATGCCTTGGCACTGCCTAGTTTGGCTGGCATAAATCAGCAACGATTTTTACTGACCATTTTGGATGAACCCACTTTTCTCTGGAACGGCTCGGGAGATGTTTTTAAAAATTGATTTATTTAATCTTTGAGTGGTATTTTTCCATATTCCATTGAGCTTATGCCTTGGCACTGCCTAGTTTGGCTGGCATAAATCAGCAACGATTTTTACTGACCATTTTGGATGAACCCACTTTTCTCTGGAACGGCTCGGGAGATGTTTTTAAAAATTGATTTATTTTAATCATTAAGTGGTATTTTTCCATATTCCATTGAGCTTATTCCTTGGCACTGCCTAGTTTGGCCGGCATAAATCAGCAACGATTTTTACTGACCATTTTGGATGAACCCACTTTTCTCTGGAACGGCTCGGGAGACTTTTTTAAAAATTGATTTATTTAATCTTTGAGTGGTATTTTTCCATATTCCATTGAGCTTATGCCTTGGCACTGCCTAGTTTGGCTGGCATAAATCAGCAACGATTTTTACTGACCATTTTGGATGAACCCACTTTTCTCTGGAACGGCTCGGGAGATGTTTTTAAAAATTGATTTATTTTAATCATTAAGTGGTATTTTTCCATATTCCATTGAGCTTATTCCTTGGCACTGCCTAGTTTGGCCGGCATAAATCAGCAACGATTTTTACTGACCATTTTGGATGAACCCACTTTTCTCTGGAACGGCTCGGGAGACTTTTTTAAAAATTGATTTATTAAATCTTTGAGTGGTATTTTTCCATATTCCATTGAGCTTATGCCTTGGCACTGCCTAGTTTGGCTGGCATAAATCAGCAACGATTTTTACTGACCATTTTGGATGAACCCACTTTTCTCTGGAACGGCTCGGGAGATGTTTTTAAAAATTGATTTATTTAATCTTTGAGTGGTATTTTTCCATATTCCATTGAGCTTATGCCTTGGCACTGCCTAGTTTGGCTGGCATAAATCAGCAACGATTTTTACTGACCATTTTGGATGAACCCACTTTTCTCTGGAACGGCTCGGGAGATGTTTTTAAAAATTGATTTATTTAATCTTTGAGTGTTATTTTTCCATATTCCATTGAGCTTATGCCTTGGCACTGCCTAGTTTGGCTGGCATAAATCAGCAACGATTTTTACTGACCATTTTGGATGAACCCACTTTTCCCTGGAACGGCTCGGGAGATGTTTTTAAAAATTGATTTATTTTAATCATTAAGTGGTATTTTTCCATATTCCATTGAGCTTATTCCTTGGCACTGCCTAGTTTGGCCGGCATAAATCAGCAACGATTTTTACTGACCATTTTGGATGAACCCACTTTTCTCTGGAACGGCTCGGGAGACTTTTTTAAAAATTGATTTATTTAATCTTTGAGTGGTATTTTTCCATATTCCATTGAGCTTATGCCTTGGCACTGCCTAGTTTGGCTGGCATAAATCAGCAACGATTTTTACTGACCATTTTGGATGAACCCACTTTTCTCTGGAACGGCTCGGGAGATGTTTTTAAAAATTTATTTATTTTAATCATTAAGTGGTATTTTTCCATATTCCATTGAGCTTATTCCTTGGCACTGCCTAGTTTGGCCGGAATAAATCAGCAACGATTTTTACTGACCATTTTGGATGAACCCACTTTTCTCTGGAACGGCTCGGGAGATGTTTTTAAAAATTGATTTATTTAATCTTTGAGTGGTATTTTTCCATATTCCATTGAGCTTATGCCTTGGCACTGCCTAGTTTGGCTGGCATAAATCAGCAACGATTTTTACTGACCATTTTGGATGAACCCACTTTTCTCTGGAACGGCTCGGGAGATGTTTTAAAAAATTGATTTATTTTAATCATTAAGTGGTATTTTTCCATATTCCATTGAGCTTATTCCTTGGCACTGCCTAGTTTGGCCGGCATAAATCAGCAACGATTTTTACTGACCATTTTGGATGAACCCACTTTTCTCTGGAACGGCTAGGGAGACTTTTTTAAAAATTGATTTATTTAATCTTTGAGTGGTATTTTTCCATATTCCATTGAGCTTATGCCTTGGCACTGCCTAGTTTGGCTGGCATAAATCAGCAACGATTTTTACTGACCATTTTGGATGAACCCACTTTTCTCTGGAACGGCTCGGGAGATGTTTTAAAAAATTTGATTTATTTTAATCATTACGTGGTATTTTTCCATATTCCATTGAGCTTATTCCTTGGCACTGCCTAGTTTGGCCGGCATAAATCAGCAACGATTTTTACTGACCATTTTGGATGAACCCACTTTTCTCTGGAACGGCTCGGGAGATGTTTTTAAAAATTGATTTATTTAATCTTTGAGTGGTATTTTTCCATATTCCATTGAGCTTATGCCTTGGCACTGCCTAGTTTGGCTGGCATAAATCAGCAACGATTTTTACTGACCATTTTGGATGAACCCACTTTTCTCTGGAACGGCTCGGGAGATGTTTTTAAAAATTGATTTATTTAATCATTAAGTGGTATTTTTCCATATTCCATTGAGCTTATTCCTTGGCACTGCCTAGTTTGGCCGGCATAAATCAGCAACGATTTTTACTGACCATTTTGGATGAACCCACTTTTCTCTGGAACGGCTCGGGAGATGTTTTCAAAAATTGATTTATTTAATCTTTGAGTGGTATTTTTCCATATTCCATTGAGCTTATGCCTTGGCACTGCCTAGTTTGGCTGGCATAAATCAGCAACGATTTTTACTGACCATTTTGTTTGAACCCACTTTTCTCTGGAACGGCTCGGGAGACTTTTTTAAAAATTGATTTATTTAATCTTTGAGTGGTATTTTTCCATATTCCATTGAGCTTATGCCTTGGCACTGCCTAGTTTGGCCGGCATAAATCAGCAACGATTTTTACTGACCATTTTGGATGAACCCACTTTTTTCTTGAATAGCTTGGACGATTTTTTGCACGGTGGATGTTTTTTAATCTGTATCTATATAAATATTTCTAAAATCATATCCAAAAGACCTCTTCATTTTCATTTCCGGTGTTGCCACTAAATCCCTTGATTTTTAATTTCCGTCGTTGCTAACTTTCGTTGCTATCTTGGCGAACGTAGTTTTACTGCAAAAATTTCTGCAGTACAAATTTGTAAATACTCAGACAAGAACTGTCACTTTTCGCTCTCAATTTATGTTCTCATTTACTGCATTTTGTGTACTCGAACGCAATTTCGTAAAATGCAGTAAAGTTTAGTAAAAAATAGTAAAAACTTTTGTGTTCTGGAACGCAACTATAAAAGATAAACGTTATTTTAAACTTTGAAATTTTATATATAAGCAAAAATTAAGGAACAGCTATTATATAAGTTTTTGGCGATGTGTGTATTACGTAGAAATCTGGAGCAATATGTATACCCACACCACAATAGTGGAAAAGGTATTATGCATTTGTGCTGATGTGTGTAACGCCTTAAAATAGTGGTCCTAGACCCACCTTAAAGTATACCGATCTACTCAGAATCAGTCGAACTAACGATGTCCGTCCGGCTGGCTGGCTGGCTGTCCATGTAACCTTGTGCGAAAAGTACAGGTCGCCATTTTTTAGATAATTTGATAAAATTTGGGTCATAGGTTCTTCTTGGCACAAGGACCAAGCCTATTGAAAATGGGCCAAATCGTAGGACCACGAGGGAAGATAGGGGGAAATTTTTTCCTCTCAGAAACTATCAAACCGATTTTAATGAAATTTAAAACATAGATAGAACCATATCTATATGGACACAAAATGTATACATTTTTAAAAAAATCGGACCACGAGGGGAGATAGGGGCAATTTCTGCCTCTCAAACCGATTTGAATGAAATTTAAAACATAGATAGATCCATATCTACAGGGACACATTAGCTATGCAGTTTTTAAAAAATAGGACCACAAGGGGAGGCAGGGGGCAATTTCTGCCTCTCACAAACTTTCAAACCGATTTTTATGAAGTTTATAAACATAGTTAAATCCATATTTACATGGACACATAAGCATAATGTGTTTTAAAATACTGTGGTGTAGGGTATCATATAGCCGGCTTGACCGACTATACTTTCTTACTTGTTAAGTATACCAATCTACTCAAAATAACTTTTTGAAATGATCTAATGATGTCCCTCCGTCCGTCTGGATGTTGCATTCAATCTTGTAGGCAATTTGATAAAATTTGGTAAATACATTTTAATTGTACTAAAGACTAAAGTCTATGTAAATAGTGAGAATTTCACACCTTCTCCATAAAAACTGCTTTCCAAATAAGACTCTTTGTGTCCGTATATTGGTATTTAGATTATATTCGCCCCCATAAATATTTTACTGCAAATTGTATTCTTCTCGAATCGGCTAACATTTTCCCAAATCTCTCATCTATAAATAGCTTAAACTTTCTTTTAAATTAACATTAATAAACTATTTAGCGACCATCCCTAAAATCACTTTAAGACAAAAAATCTCATATGCATGTTAAAATCTAGATAAAATCTTGAAAATTCTTCTGGAAATACTATTGTGTTTGGGAATTACCGATAATAATTTTAGGATTGTTTTTATACCACACCACAATAGTGGAGAAGGTATTATGCATTTGTGCTGATGTGTGTGACACCTTAAAATATTGGCCCTAGACCCACCTAAAAGTATACCGATCGACTCAGAATCATTTTCTGAGTTGATATAACGATGTCCGTCCGGCTGGCAGGCTGGCTTTCCATGTAATCTTGTGCGCAAAGTACTGGTCGCAATTTTAGAGATAATTTAATAAAATTTGGCAAATAGATTCTTATTGGCATAAGGACCAAGCCTATTGAAAATGGGCCCAATCGTAGCACCACGAGGGGACAATTTCTGTCCCTCAGAAACTATCAAACCGATTTTAATGAAATTTAAAATGTAGATAGATCCATATAAGTACGGACACATAAGCTATGCATTTTAAAAAAAATAGGACCACGAGGGGAAATGGGGGGCAAAATTTGCCTCACAGAAAATATTTAACCGATTTTAATGAAATTTAAAGCGTAGATAGATCCCTATTCATATAGCCATACACTCTCGAAAATTTGATTTTAAAGACTGTGGTGTAGGGTATCATATGGTCGGGCTGGACCGATTATACTTTCTTACTTGTTATTAATTGGAACTGTTTTTAAATTGTTGAATATTTTGTTTTCAAATAAGCACAATGCAATAAACTAATATTAATGACTTGCAACCTCCTCCATTTTCGAAATAACGGTATATTTCGAAAACAAGAGCTAACATAAAAATCCGCAAGTTCCAACGAATTACGATAACCAACCGTCTGACCCGCTTGACAGTTTATTAAACTAGCACAGTGTTATGATACTATCGGTCTAATTCATAAAAATTTCTTGTTTCAGCTTTAATGAATACAATAGTTATCAAACACTTTTTGTTTTATAAACGATTAATAAAAAGTGTAATTTATAAACGCTTAATAAGAGTGGATTAACAATTAAACGTTTATATTACTTTTGTATTTTTATGTTGGCAACAACATGTTGTTTTAATTGAAATTTTTGTAATAGTGATGCATACAACTAGGGATGAAACGATACGAGTAAATAAAAATATCATACAACGAACGAAATTAAGTGAATTTCTGTTTTGTTTTCAATTTGAAATGAATTTCTGTTTTTTAAAACGTTATATTTGAATTAATTTTATGTTTTTTTTTTGTTAATAAAATACATACTATTGAAATAGAAGCGAAATATGTAAATCATATTTCAATATCAAATTTTTACTGCTTTAACTCTGTATGTTCCAAAAGAGATTATACAGCTTTATGTTTAATGAATAATTTAACCAATTTTAACCAGATGTTTTGAAAATAAGACCTCCTAGGTTTTAACAAAACATTTTTAGCCACATATAACTGCCAAAATATTTTAAGTTCAAATGTTTTAATTTAATTGAAAAGTTGGCAACCCTTGTATTATAAACGTCATAAAAATAAGCTCTCCTAAGTTATTTATAATTTTATTTAAAAACAATAGTATTTTGGTGTTTTTTATACACAAGTTTAAAAAAATTAATATAAACAGAAACTGTGAAATTTAAATTTTATAAAGTATGCCTACAAAAAATCGTCGCAGCATTAAAAATGCAAAATTAATTTGTGGCCAATGTAGAATGGAAGTAAATGAAGAAAAAGAAGAAAACATAGAATGCGACAAATGCGCTAAAATCTTTCATGCATTGTGTACAAAACTAGATAAACGTCAGTATGAAGATTTAGTTGAAAATGAAAATAAACCATACATTTGTCATATGTGTGATAATGATAGTGATGGTACAGTGAAAGCTGAACTAAAAGAAATAAAAACAAAACTTAGTAAGCTTGTTCAAATAACAGATGCAATTGATTTTATGTCAAAACAATACGACGAGATATTAAAAGGTATTGCTATCAATAATAAAAAAATAGATGTGGTACAAAAGGAAAATCGTCTTCTAAAAAATGAAATAATCACTTTAAAATCGACCGTTAAAGTTTTAAATGATCAACGTGTAAAAAATGACTGCATTATAAGAAATGTTGATGTTAAGGCAAATGCAACGGCTGTTGATACGGTCATGGATATAACAAAACGAGTGGGAATTGAGTTGAAGGAAGAAAATATTGATGATGCTTTTTTCTTTAAAAAAAGAGCAGACAAGAAGGACGCTAAACAAACCATGGTTGTGAAATTTAACAACAAACGTGCTAAAGATGCTCTTATGTTTTCAAAATCCAAACTTAAAGAAACTGAGGCAACCAAAGAAGTTTATGTGAATGATTATTTAAGCAGAGAAACGCTTAACCTTTTTAATCATGCGAAGGGATTGAAATCTATCGGATATACTTCAGTTTATACTAACGGTGCTAGAGTGTACGTGAAAAGAAGTGCGATTTCGAAGCCGAGATTAATTAAAAACGAATGTGATGTTGATGATATAATGTCTGAAGCTGCAACTTTAAAATCCAAGCGTAGATCAATTAATCAAACAACTGTTGCTGTAGATGAATCTGAAGATGATGATCATCAATCCGCATTTTTATCTCCTGTTTAGGAGCTTAGATATTTTTTCTTTTTTCTTTAAATTGAATTATAAACCTCTTTATTTTTCTTTCTTTTTATGATAAATAATCAATATTTTTCAAATTTTGAATATTTTATAAATTATTTAAAACAATTAAAATTTTCTTATTTAAATATTGTATCTTTTAATATTAGAAGCATTTCTTCAATAGGCAAATTCAATAAGTTTAATACTCTACTTGTTAATTTTCCACAACTACCCAATATAATCGCAATTCAAGAAACATGGTTTCATTCTGAGTTAGTTTCAGTTTATCAAATCCCTGGATACAATTGCATCCATTGCTGTAGAGAGGATGGCTATGGAGGAACATCTGTATATGTACGTGACAACTTTCAGTATAATGTTGAACTTTGTGACAGTAGTAATTATTGTGAGAGAATTGTTTTATCGTTAGAAAACTTTAAAATCAATGGAAGACCGCTCAAAATTATATCCTTTTATAGATCTCAAAAATGCAATACTCTTGATTTCTGTGAAATTATAGAAAGGTTATTGGAATCATGTGGTCGAAATTCTTGCATTATTGTAGGTGACTCCAATATGGACTTTTTTGGTAATACGTCATATGATTTATCAAATATACTTGGAAGCTATGATTTTAATAATTGCCACACGTTAGTGACACGTCCTACGTCTGGGACATGCATTGATAATGTCTTCAGCAATCTTTCAAATACGTTTTTTATTGAATCTATTGAATGTGACCTTTCGGATCATAATATGATTTCATGCAAAATTAAAAGTAAGGTTCGGAATGATAATTTTGTTGAAGTTATTGAGAAGCATACTGACTATAATAAGTTGAAAGAGTGCTTTCAAAGTGATGTTATCACGCAAAAAACTGGTAATCCATCGACCGATACTTTAAATATAATCTATGCCCTTTCAAATGCTAATGATAATGCTACAACTATAAATAAAACAAGAAAATTATTAAAAGAACAAATAGCTCCGTGGATAAATGATAATTTGAAAAAGTTAATTTTATTAAAGAAAAGTATTTTAAAGCAGAGAAGAAGAAGACCAAATGATATTGATTTACAAAGCAGGCTAAAAAGGATAAGCAAAATTATTAAAAAAGCTTGTAGTGAATCAATAAACAATTATTACTATGATAATATATGCAATACAGAGCAGGACCCAAAAAAATGTTGGAGATTTTTAAATGAAAGTCTAGGAAGGAAGGCTAAATCTCAAACTAATTTAAGAAATGCCCATGGTGAGCTGATATATGATGATGCTATTAAATGTCAACGTCTTAATCAATATTTTTTGCAAATTCCTAAAGCTATGAAGGAAAAAATTTATACTTCTCCTACAGATTTTTTTAGTAGTCTAAGAACTCTGAGGTATCATAATAACCGCCTTCATTTGACAAATACAACCGAAGAAGAAGTCTTACAGATTATTGCAAATCTTTCTGTAAATAAAAGCCCAGGTCATGATAATTTATCACCAAAGATATTTGTTAAGTGTATGTATGAAATCGCACCACATTTACTAAGCATTTTTCGAAGTATTATTGAATCCTCTGAGTATCCTGATATATTAAAAATATCGAAAATTGTCCCAATATCCAAGGAAACGAGTGCCTTTAGTGAGGATAAGTATAGACCAATTGCTCTTTTGTCTATTATTGATAAAATTTTCGAGAAAATTATTCATCAGCAACTACTTACATATTTGGAAACTAATAAATTACTTTATGATGGCCAATATGGTTTCAGAAAGGGAAGTGGAACTGAGAATGCAGTTGTGAACGTTGTAAACTACATTTGTCAGGGTCTAGATCAAGGTTTTTACGCTGTAGCTGGTATCTTTTATGACTTTTCGAAGGCGTTTGATCTTGTAGATCATGAGATAATGTTTCAGAAGCTTGAATACTATGGAATTCTCGGTAACGAGCTAAATCTTTTTAAAAGTTATCTAAAGAATAGAAAACAATACGTTGAAATAAACGGTAGTCGCAGTTTTCTTGGTGATGTGGAGCATGGTGTGCCTCAAGGTAGTGTTTTGGGTCCGCTGTTGTTTTCGATATATGTAAATGATATTATGAATCTTGGTCTATGTGGAAAAGTATATTTGTATGCAAATGATGTATCCTTGTTTTATCCCTACAAACATGAAGCAGTAGTGAAAGCGTATATGGAAAGAGATGCATCGCTTATTTTTGAATATTCGAGAATTAACAAGTTAGTAGTTAATACTAAAAAAACAAAAATTGTAAGGTTCAAACCTTACATGCATAGTAATGCTGGCAACTTTAGTATATTTGTGGAAGGTGAGGAAGTTTTTGAAAGCGAATCTGTTAGATATTTGGGAGTACATTTGCAAAACAATCTATCGTGGAGCATACATATGGAAAAGCTTAAATCAAAAATATCTCCAGTTATTGGGTTGCTGTATAAATTCAAGAACAAGTTTAATGAACAAACCAAACTTATACTTTATCAAGCATTAATCCATAGTCAATTAAATTATTTAGTGTTGGTATATGGTAGCAGAAAAACTAATGAACTTAAAGCTTTACAAAGAGTACAAAACAAAGCACTCAAAACGGTTTTAAATTTACCACTTATGCATTCTACGATTTTATTATATAAAGATGTGTCTAAAAATGTTTTGCCAATAAATGGATTGTATAAAATACAACTGCTAGTTTTCGTGTTTAAAGCACTACATAATATTGGTCATAATACGATATTATTTGGAAGAAATCAAACAGTTTTCGACACAAGAAACAATTCAAATCTAAGGGTGTCAAGATGCAGACTAGAAACTACTAAGCAGAAGATAGAATATATTGGTGGTTTGGAATTTAACAATTTGCCGGAAGATTTAAAAAACATTGATAGAATTTCGACTTTTAAATTGAATTTGAAAACATACTTGTTAAATAGTTTAGAAATGCTTTTAATGTAAATGTTTTTTTTTTTTTTCATTTTTTTTCCTTTTCTTTTTTTCTATTTAACCTATACTAAATGCAATTTTTTATTGATCTCATATTGTTAATTAATTTATTATTTTGAATTTATTTGTGCCAACTCGCCTCAACAATGTCATATGACGCTGGGGCAAAACAAATATTGTAATGAAAATGTATTAATAAATTAATAAACAAAAAAAAAAAAAAAAAAAAATTCAGGGTATAGTAACCCTTGCTGTTTATATAATATTGGGCAAAATTCCCGCCGGTTTTTTTTTTTTTTGATAGTTATGTGCGTACCAATAACGTGTCGGAAATTTTTTAATGTCTTAAATTCTCTCATTAGGATTGCTTCCTCTATAAGAGATGAAGGCATTTTAATTTTTCTATTGCCCCAGCGACTTAAGGCACGAGCCACTCTGGCTGAAATTCTCCACACTGTTGCTTGAGAGAACACATGAAGATCGGCTGCATCATCCTTAAGCTACAAATTGTTTTTTAACTTTAATTTAATTTGTTATTATCGCTTTTTAGGTAATTGCTAAAATTAGTTTTTAAATTTCTGGCAGGCACATTTTTACAAAAATATAGTTTTAAATCAATTCTATATAATAATAATGACACCCTTTTTTAACATTTAATACCTAAATATATTCGAGACATCGAATTCTAGCATTGCCTGACATCCTTAATTTTACATTTCTCATTGTTTTGCTTCATTTGTAACTTTTTGTGCTATGAATCAAATTTTCGATGCAAAAGTTAAAATATTCAAAGCATGTAGAACCCAACATTTTTGTTCCGTGCGTCAAACTAGTAACCAACAGACGATATACTATGCGGTTTCTACCTTGTGTTTGCTTTAACAATTACTCTATACCTATTTAAAAGACATTTTAAAATATAAGTGTAATTTATGGTAAAAAAGAGGCATACATTCTTTGAAATAAATCTTAATAGCTTTTTATATTTTATGCATAAAGCTATAACGTTATTTTTAACAAAAAAAAATCCATCGAGCAGCTTATATTTAAAATTAATTCAAACATTAGTTATCGTTTTTCTAGAAAAAAAAATTTTTATGCGTATTAAACTTTTTATTAAAATAAATAAGAAGACAAAAATTTTAAATTTTTCATGCAATTATTAAAATTTTATTTTAACAAACATTGAAATATCACTTTATTAAACGCTTAAAGTAGGGTAAAGGCTACAATAAATATTTCAAATTTATGAAACGTTTATTAAACGTTTAATAGGCTATTAAACATTTATAAATACTCTTTTTTCGACTTTTGCTTATTAATGACTTATAAAGCTGCAATGATGCGTTTATGAATTAGACTGTATGTATCTATCTGAGTTATTTCTATTATTTGTTAGCATTGTTGCCATATTGAACACACTCAAATAGCAATTGATGTTGCCTATCTTAAGGATGATATTTTATTAAAAACAAAAATTAAACTTTATTTTATCTTTCCGTTTGTTGTTTACATATGTTTATTTGTCAGTTCTTCTTTAACAATTGTTCGAAGCGGATGCTATTTATAAAGCAAAAATACATATCTTGGACAATTAACAAAATTGTGTACAAAATGTTTAGAAAAAAGTTTTTATTGTGTATCATTAATTAAATTGTTAAAAACTTAAAACAAATCTAACATAATATTTGTAAAAGTGATCTCAAGAAAGAAAATTCATTTGAAAAGCATTTTTTTTTGCAATTCTCAATTCGGCCCAGGCCGAATGGCCTTATGTGCAACGTAAGTTAAGTTTTGTGATTTCTACTAAAACAATAATTGTAAATAATATTATGTATATAGTATAAGTATATGTATGTATTTCAATATTTTCAAAAAAGGGTAAACATGTTTATATAAACTAGGTTCGGTAAATAAATTATTAAACCTACATACATACATAGCTGCATACTACCCAGTGGTATGGCGTACTAGCTCAGAACGTGTATATTCGCTAGCTCATTAAAAACTACCGCTAGTCCCACTACAATCTACCTCACATGCTTTTGAGTGGCGAATTTAACACGGGGATGTCCTACGAGGTGGCGATGGATCCCTCTCTGCATAATCTCTACCTACCATAAGGGTTAGCTACTTATACATATCTTCAAAGCGTGCTAGCAAAAAGCATGCGATTTTGTTGTTGTTCTAATAACGGGATCTATTTCGGATACACATTTTTTTGTGTTGTCGTTGAAAAAAAATTGTTTTCTGCATTACTTGGAGCTATAGAATTAGCTAGCGAAAAGTGGGTACCTATTTTCAAATGTTAACACTAGATGTTGGTGTCTATGGAAAGATTTAGGTATGATTTGAATGCCACATCAGTAGACCCTGGTACAAATTGTGTGAAAGTGCTAACTATTTCGCCTGTCATTGGTGGCGATTGCTACTTTTTATACCACTGGGTATGTACTCATATATGTATTTAGAAAAAAAATTATATACATATCATGATAGTGGACGATAAGGTACATAAAAATCAACTTCAAAAAAAGATTATATGTTAGCATTGTTGCCATATTCAACATCTAAAACAGCGATTGATGTTGCCTATCTTAAGGATGATATATTATTAAAAACAGAAATTATTATTTATTTTATCTTTCCGTTTGTTGTTTAAATTAGATTATTTGTCAGTTCTTCTTTAACGTTTGTTCAAAGGTTCAAAGTGGATGCAATTTATAAAGCAAAAATATCTTATTCAATTAAAAAAAATTGTATACAAAATGTTAAGAAGAAAAATAAGATTTATTGTGTTTATCATTAATTAAATTGTTAAAAAAATAAAACAAATTTAACATAATGTTTATAAAAGTGATCTTAAGAAAGAAAATACATAAGAAAGGCGATTTGAGAATTAAATCAAATCGGCCCCGGCAGGCAGCATGAAATGGTATGTGCAACATAAGCCGAGTTTTGGTATTTCTACTAAAACAATATTTGAAGCACAGCCGCGAATAACCGTTAACATTACTCTCGTACACTGTTTAAACCTCAAATCACCCAAAATTATGCACCTTAAAGCCTTTAAAAAGGACATACAAAGATTCAGCTAGTGGAATAACGTTGTAAGTTACTTAAAAATGATGCAAAGTTAAGGCTCAGTTAGGCGAACGTTGCTGTACCGTATCTGTACTGTATCAATCAGCTGTTCGCTTTTTGTTATATGAAAACCAATACAAAAGCTTACCGAAATGCGATGTACCGTAGTTGCAACGTACCAATCTGTATAAAATAGAATTTCATGCCGTTGTTGCGACAAAACAACTTACAATATAACATATTTCCAAATATACAAATATACATATGTTTAGATGTTTAAAATAAACAAATGCATATACACATACAATGGAAATGTGAAACATATGTATAAAAGACTTTAAATGGTATAAAAACCTTGTTTGGTGTATGCACATTTACAATATATGTATGCTAAAAATTTATTTATGCTAAAATACAAATTTATTTATTGTAAATCTATAAAAAAATATTAAATTATTAAAATTTTTTACATACACAAAATACTGTTTTAATACCATTTAAATCACGTAATACCTTTTCTGCACAACGGTCACCATTTGAACATTTTTGATTCCCATCACTGTGTGTTTTGTTTTATGTATACTCGTGCTTTTTGTTTATGTATGGGAAAACATATGACACGTTTTTAAACGTTCTATAAGTGCACCAACGTGCTTACAGTACGGTGCGTTACATTACGGGTACAGCAACGTTCGCCTAACTGAGCCTTTAATGGTTTTAAACGTGGAATAACGTTTTAAAAGCCACCAGTCATGATGCTTTGCGTAGTGGAAGAACATTTTAAATGACATCGTGATTGTGGATATGAAATGTTTTTCCACTAAAAAAAAGTTATAAAAAGTAAATTTGCAAGTAATTTAAGTTATAAATTTGTTGATATTTTGCATAAAAATTTTTATTATCATTATTTTTAATAATCTAAAAAAAAAAATAAAAAAATAATAATCTTGCCTGTTAAAAACGTTTTTTTGCTCTCCTGAAAAAAAATTATTTTGTAACTTAAAACGTTATTTGCGGCTGTGCTTCAATTGTTAATTATATTATACATATGTATATTTTTAATATTTTCGTAAAGAGTGTGAACATTTTTACACACATTTCTGGTTCCACTTCTCTTCGATCCATAATAGTTGTTGAAGGTTTTATAGTACAAAAGACACTACATTGATGTTGTTTTGTATGAATTACTACGTTGTTGTTGATTTGCATGCTGGTTGCTAGAGCATTCGCGACAAGCTTTAAAGATTTGGGGGTCTTCTATATTTAGTGTTCGCTTATTGTACTTTTTTTTAACATATCTATATTCCTTTTGTATATTATTTTTTCCCACAAATGCTCACTTTGTCACATAATTAAGACGGCCGGTGTTTACGTTTTTGAAATATTCACCTTTTTGAATGGCCCATAACTAAATACAAAAATTGAATAGATATTGGGCACATTCATAAGACGTTACTGTTGCGCAACCGTTGAGTGTTTTACATATACATACAAATACGCAACAGTTACGTCTTATGAATGTAATCATTGCGTTTTTTACGAAAAATTTGTATTGAAGTCCGTGATTAATACAATAAATGATTTTTTTTGTTAGATTAGTGCCAGATTTGAGGATTTATCGTCATTTTGACCGAAGTCCGGCAGTACCGGTTCACGCACGTCAAGTTTGACTCGTCTAGTTTTGAGCTTTAAGGAGAGAAGGGAAAAGAGAATGCCATTTCTTTTTCCCTCTCTCCGAAAAACTCGGGACTTGACGAGTCAAACTGGACGTGTATGAACCGGCACAAATTAGCAAAGTGCCGTTTTGCTGATTTTTTTAAATGTTTTTAATGCTTAGATGCTAAGCAGCACAGAAAAAAATTTAAACTCATCTTAAATTATTATGTTTTCTTTTCCCAAAAAAATTTACAGGGAAAAGCCCCTAGCTCATTTTTTTAGTTATTCCAATAAACTTAACCGTTTTTGAGTTACGCGAATATATGTTGTGCAACCTCCTCCATTTTCGAAATAACGGTATATCTCGGAAACCAGAGCCAATCTTAAAAAACCGCGGGCACCACTGGATTCAGCGTACCCGAATTATGTTAAAACACCAGGTGCACAGCTTGTCACGAAAAAAGTGTAAATTTCTTGCACAGTGTTATTAATGTTAAATGAAGAGTTTTAAAATGGGTAACAATAGTTTATTTGCAGAAATTACGCAATTTATTACTTGCTATATTTTAGTAAAGAAACTGGTATTAAAAACAATATTTTCGTTTGTTTAAGTTTTAAGCAAAGTCTATAGACTATAGTAATACAAATTTTAAAAATGTAAACTTTTAATAAATTTTTAAAACCGTAAAGGTTATAAACATGAAAACCATAAATATGCAATTGCATGTTTTTGCTTGTGCCACCAATGAAGGTACAAATTATATATTTATCCGTTTTAGAGCTTTTTATGCATTTAAGCATCGATTTATTAGTGCATATTTTACCGTTTACAGCATTTTTTTTGCATAATTATGTAAAAAAAGCCTCTTTGCAGTTTATAGCGCATATTTTGCCTTTTTTGAGGCATATTTTGAGAGCTTTAGAACCAAATAAAGAAATTTTTTTTTTCCAAAATTATGGCTTTTATGTTTTAAATATCTATTTGTATACCCAACGGGTTGCTTCAACTTCGTCATCTACATTTAATTTTTACTCGAAAATTTCAAGACAAAGCAGGTTGTCATTAAAGATAAATGTTTTTTAAAATTTTGTTCAAGCAAAAATTAAGGAAAAAGCTATTATATACGTTTTTAGCGATGTTTGTATTACGTAGAAATCTGGAGCAATATTTTAGTATACCTATCTACTCAGAATACCTTTTTGAATTGATCTAATGATGTCCTTCCGTCCGTCTGGATGGTTGTGTGGCTATGTTAACCTTGTGCGTAAAGTACAAGTTGCATGCAATCTTGTAGGCAATTTGATAAAATTTGGTAAATACATTTTAATTGTGCTAAACACTTAGTCTATGTTAATAGTGAGCATCGGTCCATAATTTCACACATTCTCCATAAAAACTTCTTTCCAAATAAGACTTTGTGTCCGTAAACTATCTAATTATATTGGTATTTAGATTATATTCGCCACATAAATATTTAACTGCAAATTACATTCATCTCGAATCGGCTAACATTTTCCCAAATCTCTCATCTATAAATAGCTTAAACTTTCTTTTAAATTAACATTAATAAACAATTTAGCGACCGTCCCTAAAATCACATTAAGACAAAAAATGTTAATTCGTTTCCTATTAGGCTAAACTCTCGAAAATTCTTCTGGAAATACTATGGTGCTTGGGATTTACCGATAATAATTTAAGGATTGTTTTTATTATTAATTGGAATTGTTATTAAATTGTTGAATATTTTGTTTTCAAATAAGCACAATACAATAAACTAATATTAATGCAATGCAATCTCCTCCATTTTCGAAATAACGGCATATCTCAAATACAAGAGCTAACATAAAAAACCGTTAGTTCTAACGAATTAGGATAACCCACCGTCTGACCCGCTTGTAAGGATGGGCAAACTGAAAAAATGTATCGATATATATCGAATCGATATATATTATTTCAAAAATATCGATGTATCGATATATCGAACGTATTTTGCTGAAACTATTACCAAATTAAAAAATGTAATATATATACATACATATATGCACAAATCTTATTATTATTCCAAATATATATATATACATATATTGTTCCAAAACCGCATAAAATAAATCTTTTCAAGTTCGTTTGACTTTACTGTTTTAATTAGAAATCTGCAATGTGAAAAACCCACTTTTTCTAAATTCTTTTTATAAATGCTCATCTGTACATGCAGTCTACAACTGACATGAAATGCTTAACATTAACACTAATATGACGTTAGTGTTAAGTATAGACTCATCATGCCTTGCTCAGCAAATGTTTTAACAACCCTTTTATAACATTATGTTATAACAGCAAATCATGTCAGTTGTAGACTGGGAGTTATAGATCTTCATACAAGTTATAAAAAACATATGATGCATGCAGTGATGCCAATTCTTAAAAAACGCATTATGTTTGAAAAACGTCTAAAATTTTGAGTTCTTAAAGAAGACTGCCTTTAAAAAATATCGAATTCGATAGTCGTATTTCAATATCGATACATCGATGTATCGGTATTTTAAATATCGGCGATATATATCGATTATTCTTTTTAAAAATATCGATATTTTGATATATCGATATTTTTTGCCCATTCCTACCCGCTTGACAGTTTGGCTGAGTTCCTAAACATCATAATACTTTGCAGTCAAAGTCAAAAAAGTATCATAGAGTTTAACTATATCTAGTTTGATTATTGTGTACGCATCGATATTGTTTTTAGTGAACTTTGGTACAGATAACATTGTAAAATTTTTCACGGTTGCTTGGTAGAAAGCACTTAAAAAAGCGAGTTGCTTTGCAACTGATGTTTTGGAACTCACCCTTTATTTAACTAGCGCAGTGTTATGATACTAAATTCTATCTGAGTTATTTCTATCATTTGTTAGCATTGCTGCCATATTCAATATCTAAAACATCAATTGATGTTGCCTAACTTAAGGATGATATTTTATTAAAAACAAAAATTAAACTTTATTTTATCTTTCCGTTTGTTGTTAACATATGTTTATTTGTCAGTTCTTCTTTAACAATTGGTCGAAGCGGATGCAATTTATGAAGCAGAAATATCTTAAGCAATTAACAAAATTGTGAAAAAAATGTTTATAAAAAAGTTTTTATTGTGTATCATTAATTAAGTTGTTAAAAAAATAAAACAAATCTAACATAAATGTTTGTAAAAGTGATCTCAAGAAAGAATATTCACATGAAAAGCAATTTTTTTTGCAATTCTCAATTCGGCCCCGGCCGGCAGCTTTATATGGTATGTGCAATATAAGTCAAGTTTTGTGATTTCTACTAACACAATAATTGTAAATTATATTATAAAGTATAAGTATATTTCAATATTTTCAAAAAAGGGTAAACATGTTTATATAAACTAGTTCGGTGTCCGAAATTCGACCACTTGACATTAACTATAAAAATAAATTGTTAAATCTACATACATAAATACATAGCTGCGTACTATATACATACTCATATACATATGTATTTAGAAAAAAATTATATTTCATGAAAGTGGACGGATAAGGTACATAAAAATCAACTTCAAAAAAAGATTATATGTTAGCATTGTTGCCATAACCAACATCTAAAACAGCGATTGATGTTGCCTATCTTAAGGATGATATTTTATTTAATACAGAAATTAAGCTGGAGGTCCATACCACGCGTTTTCGCCTCCACGCAGCGCATGCTTTTCTAACCTTACTTGCGTTCATCGTTTTAAGTTACATGCAACGCTTCTTATGCAGCAGCAGCACAAGTAAAAATAAAATTTAATTCGTCAAAATCACTGATTTTTTCGAACGCTGCTTGTGACGCTTACAAAAGTAGAAAGTAAACCTACTTTTCGCCTCAAGGCATCTACGCTTTTGTGCATGTAACTTACTACGTATAACTACACAGGTTCTACTTTTTCGACAGCTGCGAAAAAGCGAGTAACGCGTGGTGTGGACCTCCAGCTTTAAACTTTATTTTATCTTTCCGTTTGTTGTTTACATGGGTTAGTTCTTCTTTAACATTTGTTCAAAGCGGATGCAATTTATAAAGCAAAAATATCTTTTTCAATTAAAAAAAATTGTATACAAAATGTTAAGAAGAAAAATAAGATTTTTTGTGTTTATCATTAATTAAATTGTTAAAAAAATAAAACAAATTTAACATAATGTTTATAAAAGTGATCTCAAGAAAGAAAATACATAATTCTCAAATCGGCCCCGTCCGGCAGCATAAAATGGTATGTGCAACATAAGCCGAGTTTTGGTATTTCTACTAAAACAATAATTGTTAATTATATTATACATATGTACATATATTTTTAATATTTTCGTAAAAAGTGGGAACATTTTTACACACATTACTTGTTTTGTACATTGTTGTTGTTTTGTATGAATTACTACGTTGTTGTTGATTTGCATGCTGGTTGCTAGAGCATTCGCGACAAGCTTTAAAGATTTGGGGGTCTTCTATATTTAGTGTTCGCTTATTGTACTTTTTTTTTAACAAATGCTCACTTTGTCACATAATTAAAACGGCCGGTGTTTACGTTTTTGAAATATTCACCTTTTTGAATGGCCCATAACTAAAGAACAAAATTGAATAGATATTGGGCACATTCATAAGACGTAACTGTTGCGCAACCGTTGAGTGTTTGTATATGTAATACAAATCCGCAACAGTTACGTCTTATGAATGTAATCATTGCGTTTTTTACGAAAAATTTGTATTGAAGTCCGTGATTAATACAACAAATGATTTTTTTTGTTAGATTAGTGCCAGATTTGAGGATTTATCGTCATTTTGACCGAAGTCCGGCAGTACCGGTTCACGCACGTCAAGTTTGACTCGTCTAGTTTTGAGCTTTAAGGAGAGAAGGGAAAGATAATGCCATTTTCTTTTTCCCTCTCTCCGAAAAACTCGGGACTTGACGAGTCAAACTTGACGTGTATGAACCGGCACAAATTAGCAAAGTGCCGATTTGCTGATTTTTTCTAAATGTTTTTTAATGCTTAGATGTTAAGCAGCACAGAAAAAAAATTTTAGCTCAGCTTAAATTATTATGTTTTCTTTTCCCAAAAAAAATTACAGGGAAAAGCTATTTCAATAAACTTAACCGTTTTTGAGTTACGCGAATATATGTTGTGCAACCTCCTCCATTTTCGAAATAACGGTATATCTCGGAAACCAGAGCCAATCTTAAAAAACCGCGGGCACCACTGGATTCAGCGTACCCGAATTATGTTAAAACACCAGGTGCACAGCTTGTCACGAAAAAAGTGTAAATTTCTTGCACAGTGTTATTAATGTTAAATGAAGAGTTTTAAAATGGGTAACAATAGTTTATTTGCAGAAATTACGCAATTTATTACTTGCTATATTTTAGTAAAGAAACTGGTATTAAAAACAATATTTTCGTTTGTTTAAGTTTTAAGCAAAGTCTATAGACTATAGTAATACAAATTTTAAAAATGTAAACTTTTAATAAATTTTTAAAACCGTAAAGGTTATAAACATGAAAACCATAAATATGCAATTGCATGTTTTTGCTTGTGCCACCAATGAAGGTACAAATTATATATTTATCCGTTTTAGAGCTTTTTATGCATTTTAGCATCGATTTGTTAGTGCATATTTTACCGTTTACAGATTTTTTTGCACAATTATGTAAAAAGAGCGTCTTTGCAGTTTATAGCGCATATTTTGCCTTTTTTGAGGTATATTTTAGGTTTAGAACCAAATAAAGATATTTTTTTTTCCAAAATTCTGGCTTTTATGTTTTAAATATCTATTTGTATACCCAACGGGTTGCTTCAACTTCGTCATCTACATTTAATTTTTACCCGAAAATTTCAAGAAGCAGGTTGTAATTAAAGATAAATGTTTTTTAAAATTTTGTTCAATCAAAAATTAAGGAAAAAGCTATTATATACGTTTTTAGCGATGTTTGTATTACGTAGAAATCTGGAGCAATATTTTAGTATACCTATCTACTCAGAATACCTTTTTGAATTGATCTAATGATGTCCCTCCGTCCGTCTGGATGGCTGTGTGGCTATGTTAACCTTGTGCGTAAAGTACAAGTTGCATGCACAAGATTGCATGCAATTTGATAAAATTTGGTAAATACATTTTAATTGCGCTAAACACTTAAGGTATGTTCAGACCTAACAAATATTTGACGAAAAAATCCAAAAAAAGCGTGACCAATAAATTGAACAAACTTTAGCTTTATTTTTGACAAGTTCTATTCACTTACTAATCTTTATTTGTAAGAAGAGAATTGTTTAGTGTAATTTAGAAACTCTTTAATGGATTTTAATCAAGCCAAACGTTTAGCAAAAGCAAATAATTCTTTAATAAATCTAGGGGTTACGTGTAGGACGTCAAATATTTAATAGGTGTGAACGTAGCTTTAGTCTATGTTAATAGTGAGAATCGGTCCATAATTTCACACATTCTCCATAAAAACTTCTTTCCAAATAAGACTTTGTGTCCGTAAACTATCTAATTATATTGGTATTTAGATTATATTCGCCCCATAAATATTTAACTGCAAATTATATTCATCTCGAATCGGCTAACATTTTCCCAAATCTCTCATCTATAAATAGCTTAAACTTTCTTTTAATTAACATTAATAAACAATTTAGCGACCGTCCCTAAAATCAAATTAAGACAAAAAATCTCATATGCATGTTAATTCGTTTCCTATTAGGCTAAACTCTCGAAAATTCTTCTGGAAATACTATGGTGCTTGGGATTTACCGATAATAATTTAAGGATTGTTGTTATTAATTGGAATTGTTATTAAATTGTTGAATATTTTGTTTTCAAATAAGCACAATACAATAAACTAATATTAATGTCTTGCAATCTCCTCCATTTTCGAAATAACGGTATATCTCAAATACAAGAGCTAACATAAAAAACCGTTAGTTCTAACGAATTAGGATAACCCACCGTGTGACCCGCTTGTAGGGATGGGCAAATTGAAAAAATATATCGATATATATCGAATCGATATTTTTAAGAGTATCGATATATATTATTTCAAAAATATCGATGTATCGATATATCGAACGTATTTTGCTGAAACTATTACCAAATTAAAAAATGTAATATATATACATACATATATGCACAAATCTTATTATTATTCCAAATATATATAGGCACATACATATATTGTTCCAAAACCGCATAAAATAAATCTTTTCAAGTTCGTTTGACTTTACTGTTTTAATTAGAAATCTGCAATGTGAAAACCCCACTTTTTCTAAATTCTTTTTATAAATGCTCATCTTTACATGCAGTCTACAACTGACATGAAATGCTTAACATTAACACTAATATGACGTTAGTGTTAAGTATAGACTCATCATGCCTTACTCAGCAAATGTTTTAACTTTTTTTTTTTTTTTAATTTAATTCCCTATGCTAATCCCATTATTCATAACGCATTATGTTTGAAAAACGTCTAAAATTTTGAGTTTTTAAAGAAGACTGCCTTTAAAAAATATCGAATTCGATAGTCGTATTTCAATATCGATACATCGATATATCGGTATTTTAAATATCGGCGATATATATCGATTATTCTTTTTAAAATATCGATATTTTGATATATCGATATTTTTTGCCCATTCCTACCCGCTTGACAGTTTATTTAACTAGCGCAGTGTTATGATACTAAATTTTATCTGAGTTATTTCTATCATTTGTTAGCATTGTTGCCATATTCAATATCTAAAACATCAATTGATGTTGCCTATCTTAAGGATGATATTTTATTAAAATAAAAAATTTTACTTTATTTTATCTTTCTGTTTGTTGTTAACATATGTTTATTTGTCAGTTCTTCTTTAACAATTGGTCGAAGCGGATGCAATTTATGAAGCAGAAATATCTTGGACAATTAACAAAATTGTGAAAAAAATGTTTAGAAAAAAAGTTTTAATTGTGTATCATTAATTAAGTTGTTAAAAAAATAAAACAAATCTAACATAAATGTTTGCAAAAGTGATCTCAAGAAAGAAAATTCACATGAAAAGCAATTTTTTTTGCAATTCTCAATTCGGCCCCGGCCGGCAGCTTTATATGGTATGTGCAATATAAGTCAAGTTTTGTGATTTCTACTAACACAATAATTGTAAATTATATTATAAAGTATAAGTATATTTCAATATTTTCAAAAAAGGGTAAACATGTTCATATAAACTAGGTTCGGTGACCGAAATTGACGAACTTGACATTAACTGTAAAAATAAATTGTTAAATCTACATACATAAATACATAGCTGCGTACTATATACTCATATATGTATTTAGAAAAAATTATATTTCATGAAAGTGGACGGATAAAGGTACATAAAAATCAACTTCAAAAAAAGATTATATGTTAGCATTGTTGCCATAACCAACATCTAAAACAGCGATTGATGTTGCCTATCTTAAGGATGATATTTTATTAAATACAGAAATTATGCTGGAGGTCCATACCACGCGTTTTCGCCTCCACGCAGCGCATGCTTTTCTAACCTTACTTGCGTTCTTCGTTTTAAGTTACATGCAACGCTTTTTATGCAGCAGCAGCACAAGTAAAAATAAAAAATTTAATTCGTCAAAATCACTGATTTTTTCGAACGCTGCTTGTGACGCTTACAAAAGTAGAATGTAAACCTACTTTTCGCCTCAATGCATCTACGCTTTTGTGCATGTAACTTACTACGCATAACTACACAGGTTCTACTTTTTTGTCAGCTGCGTATGCTGCGTGGTGTGGACCTCCAGCTTTAAACTTTATTTTATCTTTCCGTTTGTTGTTTACATGGGTCAGTTCTTCTTTAACATTTGTTCAAAGCGGATGCAATTTATAAAGCAAAAATATCTTATTCAATTAAAAAAAATTGTATACAAAATGTTAAGAAGAAAAACAAGATTTTTTGTGTTTATCATTAATTAAATTGTTAAAAAAATAAAACAAATTTAACATAATGTTTATAAAAGTGATCTCAAGAAAGAAAATACATAATTCTCAAATCGGCCCCGGCCGGCTACATAAAATGGTATGTGCAACATAAGCCGAGTTTTGGTATTTCTACTAAAACAATAATTGTTAATTATATTATACATATGTATGTACATATATTTTTAATATTTTCGTAAAAAGTGTGCACATTTTTACACACATTTCTGGTTCCACTTCTCTTCGATCCATAATAGTTGTTGAAGGTTTTATAGTACAAAAGACAATACATTGTTGTTGTTTAGTATGAATTACTACGTTGTTGTTAATTTGCATGCTGGTTGCTGGAGCATTCGCGACAAGCTTTAAATATTTGGGGGTCTTCAGTATTTAGTATTCGCTTGTACTTTTTTTTAACATATCTATATCCCTTTTGTACATTATTATTATTATTTATTTATTATTATTTTTTCTCACAAATGCTCACTTTGTCACATAATTAAAACGGCCGGTGTTTACGTTTTTGAAATATTCACCTTTTTGAATGGCCCATAACTAAAGAACAAAATTGAATAGATATTGGGCACATTCATAAGACGTAACTGTTGCGCAACCGTTGAGTGTTTGTATATGTAATACAAATCCGCAACAGTTACGTCTTATGAATGTAATCATTGCGTTTTTTACGAAAAATTTGTATTGAAGTCCGTGATTAATACAACAAATGATTTTTTTTTGTTAGATTAGTGCCAGATTTGAGGATTTATCGTCATTTTGACCGAAGTCCGGCAGTACCGGTTCACGCACGTCAAGTTTGACTCGTCTAGTTTTGAGCTTTAAGGAGAGAAGGGAAAAGAGAATGCCATTTCTTTTTCATTCTTTCCGAAAAACTCGGGACTTGACGAGTCAAACTAGACGTGTATGAACCGGCACAAATTAGCAAAGTGCCGTTTTGCTGATTTTTTCTAAATGTTTTTAATGCTTAGATGTTAAGCAGCACAGAAAAAAAATTTTAACTCAGTTTAATTTATTATGTTTTCTTTTCCCAAAAAAATTTACAGGGAAAAGCCCCTAGCTCATTTTTTTAGTTATTTCAATAAACTTAACCGTTTTTGAGTTACGCGAATATATGTTGTGCAACCTCCTCCATTTTCGAAATAACGGTATATCTCGGAAACCAGAGCCAATCTTAAAAAACCGCGGGCACCACTGGATTCAGCGTACCCGAATTATGTTAAAAAACCAGGTGCACAGCTTGTCACGAAAAAAAGTGTAAATTTCTTGCACAGTGTTATTAATGTTAAATGAAGAGTTTTAAAATGGGTAACAATAGTTTATTTGCAGAAATTACGCAATTTATTACTTGCTATATTTTAGTAAAGAAACTGGTATTAAAAACAATATTTTCGTTTGTTTAAGTTTTAAGCAAAGTCTATAGACTATAGTAATACAAATTTTTAAAATGTAAACTTTTAATAAATTTTTAAAACCGTAAAGGTTATAAACATGAAAACCATAAATATGCAATTGCATGTTTTTGCTTGTGCCACCAATGAAGGTACAAATTATATATTTATCCGTTTTAGAGCTTTTTATGCATTTAAGCATCGATTTGTTAGTGCATATTTTACCGTTTACAGCATTTTTTTTGCATAATTATGTAAAAAAAGCCTCTTTGCAGTTTATAGCGCATATTTTGCCTTTTTTGAGG
The DNA here is from genome assembly GCA_930367215.1 of Pollenia angustigena. Taxonomy (NCBI): domain Eukaryota; kingdom Metazoa; phylum Arthropoda; class Insecta; order Diptera; family Polleniidae; genus Pollenia; species Pollenia angustigena. Next base: position 129,518,579 of record OV884058.1, read on the forward strand.
CATATTTTGAGAGCTTTAGAACCAAATAAAGAAATTTTTTTTTTCCAAAATTCTGGCTTTTATGTTTTAAATATCTATTTGTATACCCAACGGGTTGCTTCAACTTCGTCATCTACATTTAATTTTTACTCGAAAATTTCAAGACAAAGCAGGTTGTCATTAAAGATAAATGTTTTTTAAAATTTTGTTCAAGCAAAAATTAAGGAAAAAGCTATTATATACGTTTTTAGCGATGTTTGTATTACGTAGAAATCTGGAGCAATATTTTAGTATACCTATCTACTCAGAATACCTTTTTGAATTGATCTAATGATGTCCTTCCGTCCGTCTGGATGGTTGTGTGGCTATGTTAAACTTGTGCGTAAAGTACAAGTTGCATGCAATCTTGTAGGCAATTTGATAAAATTTGGTAAATACATTTTAATTGTGCTAAACACTTAGTCTATGTTAATAGTGAGCATTGTTCCATAATTTCACACATTCTCCATAAAAACTTCTTTCCAAATAAGACTTTGTGTCCGTAAACTATCTAATTATATTGGTATTTAGATTATATTCGCCCCATAAGTATTTAACTGCAAATTATATTCATCTCGAATCGGCTAACATTTTCCCAAATCTCTCATCTATAAATAGCTTAAACTTTCTTTTAAATTAACATTAATAAACAATTTAGCGACCGTCCCTAAAATCACATTAAGACAAAAAATCTCATATGCATGTTAATATCTAGATAATATTCGTTTCCTATTAGGCTAAAATCTCGAAAATTCTTCTGGAAATACTATGGTGCTTGGGATTTACCGATAATAATTTAAGGATTGTTGTTATTAATTGGAATTGTTATTAAATTGTTGAATATTTTGTTTTCAAATAAGCACAATACAATAAACTGATATTAATGTCTTGCAATCTCCTCCATTTTCGAAATAACGGTATATCTCAAATGCAAGAGCTAACATAAAAAACCGTTAGTTCTAACGAATTAGGATAACCCACCGTCTGACCCGCTTGTAGGGATGGGCAAATTGAAAAAATATATCGATATATATTGAATCGATATTTTTAAGAGTATCGATATATATTATTTCAAAAATATCGATGTATCGATATATCGAACGTATTTTGCTGAAACTATTACCAAATTAAAAAATGTAATATATATACATACATATATGCACAAATCTTATTATTATTCCAAATATATATAGGCACATACATATATTGTCCCAAAACCGCATAAAATAAATCTTTTCAAGTTCGTTTGACTTTACTGTTTTAATTAGAAATCTGCAATGTGAAAAACCCACTTTTTCTAAATTCTTTTTATAAATGCTCATCTTTACATGCAGTCTACAACTGACATGAAATGCTTAACATTAACACTAATATGACGTTAGTGTTAAGTATAGACTCATCATGCCTTACTCAGCAAATGTTTTAACTTTTTTTTTTTTTTTTAATTTAATTCCCTATGCTAATCCCATTATGCATAACGCATTATGTTTGAAAAACGTCTAAAATTTTGAGTTTTTAAAGAAGACTGCCTTTAAAAAATATCGAATTCGATAGTCGTATTTCAATATCGATACATCGATATATCGGTATTTTAAATATCGGCGATATATATCGATTATTCTTTTTAAAATATCGATATTTTGATATATCGATATTTTTTGCCCATTCCTACCCGCTTGACAGTTTATTTAACTAGCGCAGTGTTATGATACTAAATTCTATCTGAGTTATATCTATCATTTGTTAGCATTGCTGCCATATTCAATATCTAAAACATCAATTGATGTTGCCTATCTTAAGGATGATATTTTATTAAAATAAAAAATTTTACTTTATTTTATCTTTCTGTTTGTTGTTAACATATGTTTATTTGTCAGTTCTTCTTTAACAATTGGTCGAAGCGGATGCAATTTATGAAGCAGAAATATCTTGGACAATTAACAAAATTGTGAAAAAAATGTTTAGAAAAAAAGTTTTAATTGTGTATCATTAATTAAGTTGTTAAAAAAATAAAACAAATCTAACATAAATGTTTGCAAAAGTGATCTCAAGAAAGAAAATTCACATGAAAAGCAATTTTTTTTGCAATTCTTAATTCGGCCCCGGCCGGCAGCTTTATATGGTATGTGCAATATAAGTCAAGTTTTGTGATTTCTACTAACACAATAATTGTAAATTATATTATAAAGTATAAGTATATTTCAATATTTTCAAAAAAGGGTAAACATGTTCATATAAACTAGGTTCGGTGACCGAAATTGACGAACTTGACATTAACTGTAAAAATAAATTGTTAAATCTACATACATAAATACATAGCTGCGTACTATATACTCATATATGTATTTAGAAAAAATTATATTTCATGAAAGTGGACGGATAAAGGTACATAAAAATCAACTTCAAAAAAAGATTATATGTTAGCATTGTTGCCATAACCAACATCTAAAACAGCGATTGATGTTGCCTATCTTAAGGATGATATTTTATTAAATACAGAAATTATGCTGGAGGTCCATACCACGCGTTTTCGCCTCCACGCAGCGCATGCTTTTCTAACCTTACTTGCGTTCTTCGTTTTAAGTTACATGCAACGCTTTTTATGCAGCAGCAGCACAAGTAAAAATAAAAAATTTAATTCGTCAAAATCACTGATTTTTTCGAACGCTGCTTGTGACGCTTACAAAAGTAGAATGTAAACCTACTTTTCGCCTCAATGCATCTACGCTTTTGTGCATGTAACTTACTACGCATAACTACACAGGTTCTACTTTTTTGTCAGCTGCGTATGCTGCGTGGTGTGGACCTCCAGCTTTAAACTTTATTTTATCTTTCCGTTTGTTGTTTACATGGGTCAGTTCTTCTTTAACATTTGTTCAAAGCGGATGCAATTTATAAAGCAAAAATATCTTATTCAATTAAAAAAAATTGTATACAAAATGTTAAGAAGAAAAACAAGATTTTTTGTGTTTATCATTAATTAAATTGTTAAAAAAATAAAACAAATTTAACATAATGTTTATAAAAGTGATCTCAAGAAAGAAAATACATAATTCTCAAATCGGCCCCGGCCGGCAACATAAAATGGTATGTGCAACATAAGCCGAGTTTTGGTATTTCTACTAAAACAATAATTGTTAATTATATTATACATATGTATGTACATATATTTTTAATATTTTCGTAAAAAGTGTGCACATTTTTACACACATTTCTGGTTCCACTTCTCTTCGATCCATAATAGTTGTTGAAGGTTTTATAGTACAAAAGACAATACATTGTTGTTGTTTAGTATGAATTACTACGTTGTTGTTAATTTGCATGCTGGTTGCTGGAGCATTCGCGACAAGCTTTAAATATTTGGGGGTCTTCAGTATTTAGTATTCGCTTGTACTTTTTTTTAACATATCTATATCCCTTTTGTACATTATTATTATTATTTATTTATTATTATTTTTTCTCACAAATGCTCACTTTGTCACATAATTAAAACGGCCGGTGTTTACGTTTTTGAAATATTCACCTTTTTGAATGGCCCATAACTAAAGAACAAAATTGAATAGATATTGGGCACATTCATAAGACGTAACTGTTGCGCAACCGTTGAGTGTTTGTATATGTAATACAAATCCGCAACAGTTACGTCTTATGAATGTAATCATTGCGTTTTTTACGAAAAATTTGTATTGAAGTCCGTGATTAATACAACAAATGATTTTTTTTTGTTAGATTAGTGCCAGATTTGAGGATTTATCGTCATTTTGACCGAAGTCCGGCAGTACCGGTTCACGCACGTCAAGTTTGACTCGTCTAGTTTTGAGCTTTAAGGAGAGAAGGGAAAAGAGAATGCCATTTCTTTTTCATTCTTTCCGAAAAACTCGGGACTTGACGAGTCAAACTAGACGTGTATGAACCGGCACAAATTAGCAAAGTGCCGTTTTGCTGATTTTTTCTAAATGTTTTTAATGCTTAGATGTTAAGCAGCACAGAAAAAAAATTTTAACTCAGTTTAATTTATTATGTTTTCTTTTCCCAAAAAAATTTACAGGGAAAAGCCCCTAGCTCATTTTTTTAGTAATTTCAATAAACTTAACCGTTTTTGAGTTACGCGAATATATGTTGTGCAACCTCCTCCATTTTCGAAATAACGGTATATCTCGGAAACCAGAGCCAATCTTAAAAAACCGCGGGCACCACTGGATTCAGCGTACCCGAATTATGTTAAAAAACCAGGTGCACAGCTTGTCACGAAAAAAAGTGTAAATTTCTTGCACAGTGTTATTAATGTTAAATGAAGAGTTTTAAAATGGGTAACAATAGTTTATTTGCAGAAATTACGCAATTTATTACTTGCTATATTTTAGTAAAGAAACTGGTATTAAAAACAATATTTTCGTTTGTTTAAGTTTTAAGCAAAGTCTATAGACTATAGTAATACAAATTTTTAAAATGTAAACTTTTAATAAATTTTTAAAACCGTAAAGGTTATAAACATGAAAACCATAAATATGCAATTGCATGTTTTTGCTTGTGCCACCAATGAAGGTACAAATTATATATTTATCCGTTTTAGAGCTTTTTATGCATTTAAGCATCGATTTGTTAGTGCATATTTTACCGTTTACAGCATTTTTTTTGCATAATTATGTAAAAAAAGCCTCTTTGCAGTTTATAGCGCATATTTTGCCTTTTTTGAGGCATATTTTGAGAGCTTTAGAACCAAATAAAGAAATTTTTTTTTCCAAAATTCTGGCTTTTATGTTTTAAATATCTATTTGTATACCCAACGGGTTGCTTCAACTTCGTCATCTACATTTAATTTTTACTCGAAAATTTCAAGACAAAGCAGGTTGTCATTAAAGATAAATGTTTTTTAAAATTTTGTTCAAGCAAAAATTAAGGAAAAAGCTATTATATACGTTTTTAGCGATGTTTGTATTACGTAGAAATCTGGAGCAATATTTTAGTATACCTATCTACTCAGAATACCTTTTTGAATTGATCTAATGATGTCCTTCCGTCCGTCTGGATGGTTGTGTGGCTATGTTAAACTTGTGCGTAAAGTACAAGTTGCATGCAATCTTGTAGGCAATTTGATAAAATTTGGTAAATACATTTTAATTGTGCTAAACACTTAGTCTATGTTAATAGTGAGCATTGTTCCATAATTTCACACATTCTCCATAAAAACTTCTTTCCAAATAAGACTTTGTGTCCGTAAACTATCTAATTATATTGGTATTTAGATTATATTCGCCCCATAAGTATTTAACTGCAAATTATATTCATCTCGAATCGGCTAACATTTTCCCAAATCTCTCATCTATAAATAGCTTAAACTTTCTTTTAAATTAACATTAATAAACAATTTAGCGACCGTCCCTAAAATCACATTAAGACAAAAAATCTCATATGCATGTTAATATCTAGATAATATTCGTTTCCTATTAGGCTAAAATCTCGAAAATTCTTCTGGAAATACTATGGTGCTTGGGATTTACCGATAATAATTTAAGGATTGTTGTTATTAATTGGAATTGTTATTAAATTGTTGAATATTTTGTTTTCAAATAAGCACAATACAATAAACTGATATTAATGTCTTGCAATCTCCTCCATTTTCGAAATAACGGTATATCTCAAATGCAAGAGCTAACATAAAAAACCGTTAGTTCTAACGAATTAGGATAACCCACCGTCTGACCCGCTTGTAGGGATGGGCAAATTGAAAAAATATATCGATATATATTGAATCGATATTTTTAAGAGTATCGATATATATTATTTCAAAAATATCGATGTATCGATATATCGAACGTATTTTGCTGAAACTATTACCAAATTAAAAAATGTAATATATATACATACATATATGCACAAATCTTATTATTATTCCAAATATATATAGGCACATACATATATTGTCCCAAAACCGCATAAAATAAATCTTTTCAAGTTCGTTTGACTTTACTGTTTTAATTAGAAATCTGCAATGTGAAAAACCCACTTTTTCTAAATTCTTTTTATAAATGCTCATCTTTACATGCAGTCTACAACTGACATGAAATGCTTAACATTAACACTAATATGACGTTAGTGTTAAGTATAGACTCATCATGCCTTACTCAGCAAATGTTTTAACTTTTTTTTTTTTTTTTAATTTAATTCCCTATGCTAATCCCATTATGCATAACGCATTATGTTTGAAAAACATCTAAAATTTTGAGTTTTTAAAGAAGACTGCCTTTAAAAAATATCGAATTCGATAGTCGTATTTCAATATCGATACATCGATATATCGGTATTTTAAATATCGGCGATATATATCGATTATTCTTTTTAAAATATCGATATTTTGATATATCGATATTTTTTGCCCATTCCTACCCGCTTGACAGTTTATTTAACTAGCGCAGTGTTATGATACTAAATTCTATCTGAGTTATATCTATCATTTGTTAGCATTGCTGCCATATTCAATATCTAAAACATCAATTGATGTTGCCTATCTTAAGGATGATATTTTATTAAAATAAAAAATTTTACTTTATTTTATCTTTCTGTTTGTTGTTAACATATGTTTATTTGTCAGTTCTTCTTTAACAATTGGTCGAAGCGGATGCAATTTATGAAGCAGAAATATCTTGGACAATTAACAAATTTGTGAAAAAAATGTTTAGAAAAAAAGTTTTAATTGTGTATCATTAATTAAGTTGTTAAAAAAATAAAACAAATCTAACATAAATGTTTGCAAAAGTGATCTCAAGAAAGAAAATTCACATGAAAAGCAATTTTTTTTGCAATTCTTAATTCGGCCCCGGCCGGCAGCTTTATATGGTATGTGCAATATAAGTCAAGTTTTGTGATTTCTACTAACACAATAATTGTAAATTATATTATAAAGTATAAGTATATTTCAATATTTTCAAAAAAGGGTAAACATGTTCATATAAACTAGGTTCGGTGACCGAAATTGACGAACTTGACATTAACTGTAAAAATAAATTGTTAAATCTACATACATAAATACATAGCTGCGTACTATATACTCATATATGTATTTAGAAAAAATTATATTTCATGAAAGTGGACGGATAAAGGTACATAAAAATCAACTTCAAAAAAAGATTATATGTTAGCATTGTTGCCATAACCAACATCTAAAACAGCGATTGATGTTGCCTATCTTAAGGATGATATTTTATTAAATACAGAAATTATGCTGGAGGTCCATACCACGCGTTTTCGCCTCCACGCAGCGCATGCTTTTCTAACCTTACTTGCGTTCTTCGTTTTAAGTTACATGCAACGCTTTTTATGCAGCAGCAGCACAAGTAAAAATAAAAAATTTAATTCGTCAAAATCACTGATTTTTTCGAACGCTGCTTGTGACGCTTACAAAAGTAGAATGTAAACCTACTTTTCGCCTCAATGCATCTACGCTTTTGTGCATGTAACTTACTACGCATAACTACACAGGTTCTACTTTTTTGTCAGCTGCGTATGCTGCGTGGTGTGGACCTCCAGCTTTAAACTTTATTTTATCTTTCCGTTTGTTGTTTACATGGGTCAGTTCTTCTTTAACATTTGTTCAAAGCGGATGCAATTTATAAAGCAAAAATATCTTATTCAATTAAAAAAAATTGTATACAAAATGTTAAGAAGAAAAACAAGATTTTTTGTGTTTATCATTAATTAAATTGTTAAAAAAATAAAACAAATTTAACATAATGTTTATAAAAGTGATCTCAAGAAAGAAAATACATAATTTTCAAATCGGCCCCGGCCGGCAGCATAAAATGGTATATGCAACATAAGCCGAGTTTTGGTATTTCTACTAAAACAATAATTGTTATATTTTTAATATTTTCGTAAAAAGTGTGAACATTTTTACACACATTTCTGGTTCCACTTCTCTTCGATCCATAATAGTTGTTGAAGGTTTTATAGTACAAAAGACACCACATTGTTGTTGTTTAGTATGAATTACTACGTTGTTGTTGATTTGCATGCTGGTTGCTAGAGCATTCGCGACAAGCTTTAAAGATTTGGGGGTCTTCTATATTTAGTGTTCGCTTATTGTACTTTTTTTTTAACAAATGCTCACTTTGTCACATAATTAAAACGGCCGGTGTTTACGTTTTTGAAATATTCACCTTTTTGAATGGCCCATAACTAAAGAACAAAATTGAATAGATATTGGGCACATTCATAAGACGTAACTGTTGCGCAACCGTTGAGTGTTTGTATATGTAATACAAATCCGCAACAGTTACGTCTTATGAATGTAATCATTGCGTTTTTTACGAAAAATTTGTATTGAAGTCCGTGATTAATACAACAAATGATTTTTTTTGTTAGATTAGTGCCAGATTTGAGGATTTATCGTCATTTTGACCGAAGTCCGGCAGTACCGGTTCACGCACGTCAAGTTTGACTCGTCTAGTTTTGAGCTTTAAGGAGAGAAGGGAAAAGAGTATGCCATTTCTTTTTCATTCTTTCCGAAAAACTCGGGACTTGACGAGTCAAACTAGACGTGTATGAACCGGCACAAATTAGCAAAGTGCCGTTTTGCTGATTTTTTCTAAATGTTTTTAATGCTTAGATGTTAAGCAGCACAGAAAAAATTTTAACTCATCTTAAATTATTATGTTTTCTTTTCCCAAAAAAATTTACAGGGAAAAGCCCCTAGCAAATTTTTTTTAGTTATTTCAATAAACTTAACCGTTTTTGAGTTACTCGAATATATATGTTGTGCAACCTCCTCCATTTTCGAAATAACGGTATATCTCGGAAACCAGAGCCAATCTTAAAAAACCGCGGGCACCACTGGATTCAGCGTACCCGAATTATGTTAAAACACCAGGTGCACAGCTTGCCACGAAAAAAAGTGTAAATTTCTTGCACAGTGTTATTAATGTTAAATGAAGAGTTTTAAAATGGGTAACAATAGTTTATTTGCAGAAATTACGCAATTTATTACTTGCTATATTTTAGTAAAGAAACTGGTATTAAAAACAATATTTTCGTTTGTTTAAGTTTTAAGCAAAGTCTATAGACTATAGTCAAGGCGAATTCATCCCAGGTAATCTCGGTACTACAACAAGTACAACTCGTACAAAAACCACAAGCAATTTGTTTTTGTAAAATCATTGTACAATGTCAAATACAGAAATAAAACAAAACAGAAACAAAGATAATAAAAGAGAATAAACAAAATTTTGACATCCAACAGTGATTTTAGCTAATATCAGCAGGGCTTTTAAGACCACCTGTAATAAATTCGCCTTGACTATACTACACTTTTGAAAATAGAAATAAATCGTGTAGGCTCAAGAAGGGAAATACCTCCCATAGGATCCATATATTAAATACCGCTCAACTGAAGAACTATTTAAGGGATATTCATAAAATGTGGTTAAAGCTACTATTATGGTAAACTATAAATTTCAATATAGAAATGGGCGGGGTAGCCAGAGGAGGAGCAGTACCCCTCATAGATAGAAATATTAATAAGAGCCGCTGCAAGCAATTTATTGAACTTTTGGTAGTAGAATCTTCTGAGCGCCAAAATTGAAACAAAATAGCAGCGGGGGAAGTGGTTCCCCCCATAGGACGCCAATGTTTAATATCGCATATCTTGAGAACTGTAATAGTGAGAAAGTTCAAACTTTGTTGAAGTCACTCTTATGGTATACTACACTTCTAAAAATAAAAATAAAGGGGGCATGCGCAGGGGTGGAAATACCTCCCATAGGATGCAAATATTAAATATCGCTCAACTGAAGAACTATTAAAGGGAGAGTCTTCAAACGTGGTTAAAACTACTATTATGGTAAACTATAAATATCAATATAAAAATGGGCGGGGATGACAGAGGAGGAGCAGTACCCCTCATAGATAGAAATATAATTAAGAGCCGCTGACCGCATTTTGTTGAATTTTTGGTAGTAGGATATTCTAAGCCCAAAAGTTCAAATAAAATAGCAGCGGGGGAAGTGGTACCCACCATAGGACGCCAATGTTTAATATCGCATATCTTAAGAACTGTTATAGTAAGAATGTTCAAACTTAGTAGAAGTCACTCCTAGGGTATACTACACTTTTGTAAATAAAATAAAGCGGGAAGGCACAGGGGGAAAAAGCATTCTATAGGATGCATAAATTAAATATCTCTCAACTGAAGAAGTGGTTAAAGCAGTGTAGCGAAGCGCACCGGGTTAAGCTAGTGTATACATATAAAAATGGAATATGTTTGTATGTTTGTTTGTTTGTTTGCTTGTTGGCTTATAGACTCCTTAACTACTGAACGTGAGCCCTAAAAATAAAATAGGCTACTTATTTTTTCGATAGGGGCAGGGAAATTGGTACCCCCCATTGGATGCCAATATTAAATATCGCATATCTTAAGAGCCGCTGCACGCATTTTGTTGAACTTTTGGTAGTAGGATCTTCTGAGCCCCAAAATTTAAATAAAAAAGCAGTGGGGGAAGTGGTTTCCCCTATAGGACGCCAATGTTTAATATTGCATATCTTAAGAACTGTTATAGTGAGAATGTGCAAACTTCGTAGAAGTCACTTTTATGGTATACTACACTATTGAAAATAAAAACAAAGCGGGTAGGAGCAGGGGGGGTAATACCTCCCATAGGATGCATATATTAAATATCGCTCAACAGAAATATAATTAAGAGCCGCTGCACGCATTTTGTTGAACTTTTGGTATTTGGATCTTCTGAGCCCCAAAATTGAAATAAAATAGCAGCGGGGGAAGTGTTACCCCCCATAGGACGCCAATGTTTAATATTGCATATCTTAAAGAACTGTTATAGTGAGAATGTGCAAACTTTGTAGAAGTCACTCTTATGGTATACTACACTTTTGAAAATAAAAATAAAGCGGGTAGGCAAACTGGTTAAAGCAGTGTAGCGAAGCGCACCGGGTTAAGCTAGTATTATATAAAAGGTAATAACGTTTATAAATTTTTTTTTCAATTTTGGAATAAAAAAAAAACATACCGGGGTGTGATGGAAATCGAAAAAGCAAAACGCAAGAATTTGGAAGTTGTTTTTAATACACTTTTAATCAATTTTTTATAATTTTTTTATAAAATTCTGTTTAATAGATAAATATATGTATAATATTTGCCATAAAATTCTTTTATTACAGAAATCTTGTTAAAAAACGACTTGTAAAATTCTTGCGTTTTGCGTTTTCGATTTCCATCACACCCCTGATAATAATTTTAATATCGAAGAACAGATTATGAGTATTTCAAAAAATTTTTGTTGAATTAAAATATTTGGGCATTTTTTTTTAAATTATAAAATTTTTTCATACGAAGTCTGAGATTTTTTTATTCAATAAGTTTTATACAAATTAATTTTATTTGTTTCTTCTAAATTAAATTTTTTTCAAACAAATTTGTGTGCTTTTCTATTGATTTGAATGTATTTTTAAAATATTAATTTGAATAATATACATAAATTCAAATAAAAGTGAATTTAACTTCCAAGATAAGAAATAATATTTGAAAGACATTATCGTAAATTATTTGAAACTGATTTATATTTAATTTAAAGATGTATTAAATAAATTTAGCATATTTTAATTATTGAAAAACAGTTACAAATTGTATATAATTCATTTTGAGCCAATATTTAGAAGAAAATTATTTACAATGAACAGCTATGATAAAAATCAACTTCAAAAAAAGATTATTTGTTAGCATTGTTGCCATATTCAACATACTAAAACAGCAAGTGATGTTGCCTTTTTTAAGCCTTTTATTAAAAACAAAAATTAAACTTTATTTTATCTCTCCGTTTATTGTTTACATACATATGTTTTTTTTAGTTCTTCTTTAACGTTTGTTCAAAACGGATGCAATTTATAAAGCAAAAATATCGTGGACAATTAAAAAAAATTGTGTACAAAACGTTTGGAAAAAGAAGTTTTTATTGTGTTTATCATTTAATTAACTGTTAAAAAAACAAGTAAGAGTGCTATATTCGGCTATGCCGAATCTTATATACCCTTCACCATGGTTTGGAAAGAACAGAAGTTTATATATATATTTAAATACATGTATATATACATGTATATTTATAAAATATATATCGTTTAGTTTTATTTAATTATTTGCACATGATTGCGTGCTATTAAATATATTAAAAGTTTAATTAATATATATCACGTTAAGTTTTGATCGAATTTCAGTATTTGGTCATGCCGACATCTTAAAGTATAAAATTACCATTTACTTTGGTGATAAAACTTGTAGTCGGGAAGTTCTATGGTTCACGAAAATAGGTATTAAAAAAAAACTATATTTTTGACATTACTTTTTTTTTTACCGATATTCCGAGTTTTTCTAAAGATTTCCGATATTTTGATATCTAAAACGTATGAATAGGTCATAATACAGCTCTAAAATTTTAGTTTTTATAAAAATGTTAATGTTTTTAGTCCTTTTTTGGAGTATTTTGCACATAACTTAACCATTTTTAACCGATTTGGCAGATTTATATACCAATGTGCTTAAAAATAATATTTCCATTAAATTGGCTTATAGGCATATATATATATACCTACATATTTCTACATATATTTAAGCAAACTTAATTATAAAAAAAACAAACTTAATTATAAAATAAAAAACAAACTTAATTATAAAAAAGAGTAACTTTTGGGATTTCAGTATTTTGATTATAACTCAGCCATTTTTTAACCGATTTGACAGATTTATATACCGACGTGTTTAGCAAGAAATTTACCATTTATTTGTGTTATAAAACTTGGACTCGGGAAGATCCATGGCTACCGAAAATGGGTATTTAAAAAAAAACTGGTTTTCCCGAGTTCTTTATAAAATATGTTCTACTTAAAATTTCCGATATTTTGGTATATAAGTCATTTCCATAGGACATATGACAGCCCTAAAATTTAGGTTTTTATACAATTTTTAAAACGTATGAATAGGTCATAATACAGCTGTAAAATTTTAGTTTTTATAAAAATGTTAATGTTTTTAGTCCTTTTTTGGAGTATTTTGCACATAACTTAACCATTTTTAACCGATTTGGCAGATTTATATACCAACGTGCTTAAAAATAACATTTCCATTAAATTGGCTTTTAGGCATATATATATATATATATATATATATATATATATATATATATACCTACATATGTGTACATATATTTAAGCAAACTTAATTATAAAAAAAACAAACTTAATTATAAAAAAGAGTAACTTTTGGGATTTCAGTATTTTGATTATAACTCAGCCATTTTTTAACCGATTTGACAGATTTATATACCGACGTGTTGAGCAAGAAATTTACCATTTATTTGTGTTATAAAACTTGGACTCGAGAAGATCCATGGTTACCGAAAATGGGTATTTAAAAAAAAAAAAAATAATTTTGGTCATAACTTTTTTGTATCTGAACCGATTTTCCCGAGTTCTTTATAAAATATGTTCTACTAAAAATTTCCGATATTTTGGTATATAAGTCATATCTATAGGACATATGACAGCCCTAAAATTAAGGTTTTTATAAAATTTTTATTTTTTTTGTACGGGAGGTACCACGCCCACTTCTCCCATCCCGCCCACATTTTGTAGGGTGGTGTGTATTGACAACCAAAATGTGTGTACCCAATTTGGAAACTTTGGCTCTTACCGTTCTCCAGATATACAGAAAAAAGCAATAAAAATACAACAACAACAAGGGATTTTTGGAAAAAATTAGAGGCAGTCGTGGTTTTTTGATCATATCTCAGCCATTTGTGGACCGATCTTGCTGAATTTCAATAGCAAGAAATGGTGGACTATATGTGACATAAATGTAAAACAACCTAGCCGCTAGCATGTCTGGATTATCCGGAAAACACATATCAAACGTAAGACGGACAGACGGACAGACGGACAGACGGACATCGTTAAATCAACTTCTCTTCTCATATGGACCCAAAATATATATACTTTATGGGGTCTAAAATCAATATTGTGGAAATTACAAACGTTATGACAAACTTATATATACCCTTTTACACCTGTGGTGAAGGGTATAAAAAGAGTAACTTTTGGGATTTCAGTATTTTGATTATAACTCAGCCATTTTTTAACCAATTTGACAGATTTATATACCGACGTGTTGAGCAAGAAATTTACCATTTATTTGTGTTATAAAACTTGGACTCGAGAAGATCCATGGTTACCGAAAATGGGTATTTAAAAAAAAAAAAAATAATTTTGGTCATAACTTTTTTGTATCTGAACCGATTTTCCCGAGTTCTTTATAAAATATGTTCTACTAAAAATTTCCGATATTTTGGTATATAAGTCATATCTATAGGACATATGACAGCCCTAAAATTAAGGTTTTTATAAAATTTTTACTTTTTTTTGTACGGGAGGTACCACGCCCACTTCTCCCATCCCGCCCACATTTTGTAGGGTGGTGTGTATTGACAACCAAAATGTGTGTACATAATTTGGAAACTTTGGCTCTTACCGTTCTCCAGATATACAGAAAAAAGCAATAAAAATACAACAACAACAAGGGATTTTTGGAAAAAATTAGAGGCAGTCGTGGTTTTTTGATCATATCTCAGCCATTTGTGGACCGATCTTGCTGAATTTCAATAGCAAGAAATGGTGGACTATATGTGACATAAATGTAAAACAACCTAGCCGCTATCATGTCTGGATTATCCGGAAAACACATATCAAACGTTAGACGGACAGACGGACAGACGGACAGACGGATAGACGGACATCGTTAAATCAACTTCTCTTCTCATATGGACCCAAAATATATATACTTTATGGGGTCTAAAATCAATATTGTGGAAATTACAAACGTTATGACAAACTTATATATACCCTTTTACACCTGTGGTGAAGGGTATAATAAAACAAATCTAAAATAATGTGTATAAAAGTGATCGCAAGAAAGAAAAATACACATGAAAAGCACTTTTTTCAATTCTCAATTCGGCCCCGGCCGGCATCATCAAAATAGTACGTGCAATATACAAGTCAAGTTTTCTAATTTCTACTTTAACAATTAAATTAAATATGTGAGTATTTTACATATACGGTGAACAACTGTAAACCATTATATTGGACAGTACACTATTTTTGGCCCTTTTTCATTATTTTTGTGTGTCCCTTTTGTATGTATGATCACTTTGTCACACGGTTGTAAAAAAGCACAAAAAGCGCCAGAAAAAAATACGTAAATTTTAAATATTTATTTTGTACGTTTACGTTACACTAACAAAATGTTAAAAATATTTACAGTAATTTTGACTTAGCTGCACAATCTCCTTTGCAGTTATCTTAAATGTACAATTGTGGTTACCTGCATAAAAGTGCAGCTGAAGTAAAGCCTTTAAAAGAAGAATAAAACACGTTTTTATAAATTGCACATGAGTGCAGCTTACTTTGATATTTTAAATGAAAATATTCTAAAGCTGCCCAAAAATATGATAAAAATGCAGTTATAAAAGGCACGTCCAAAGGTGGACTAGTCCTGGTCCCTTGTAGACTATTCTTTACACGCGTGTTTGGACTGGTCCAATTATTTGCAGGGTACTTGCAAGTTATTACTTGCATGTGGAAACGTAGGGTTAGTGCAATGAATTTTTAAGTTTCGTTATTTTTTTTCAACTTATTTTACGTATTTTTAAGTAAATATAAGTTTTTATATATGAGGGGCAAAGATAGTGGATAACACAATAACATTCCTCCTAAAATACATTTAACAAACATTTTAACATTATTAAGTTATTCACCCTTATTGTGTTTGGCGTATTTAAAATACGCCTACGATCGTTTGGTAATAGATTTAAGAAAATAAGTTCAAGTTCTCTTTAACCTATTACCAAACAGTCGTAGGCGTATTTCAAATACGCCAAACACAAGGGTGATTAACTTTATTCATACTTTACCTGTTGATAAAACACAAAATGAGTTTATATTTCCTTTTTTTCAGGTCAAAACCATTCAAGAGCTCTAATTGATAAATGTCCTACTTTATAGCAAAAGTTCAAAAGGAATAATAACGGTAATTTTATTAAAATACAGTAAGTTTTTCCAGTGCTATAATTATTCTATTCAATAAACCTAGTTATAAAATTTAAGAAGCTAATCTAACTATAAAAAAGCTTTCTCATCGCTAAAAGTATCGATAACAAACGCGTGCGCATTATCCCGAGACAATGACATTTTATAAAATTGACATTTACTTAAGGCTTATGCCAAAAACTGACATTAAAAGAGAGCTAAAAACAATAACAGAGAGTTAAAAAAAAAAAAAAATATACGCCTTTTACTATAATTGACAACAACAAAACAGCAACGGGAACAGGATCTTAATGAATAAAAGTTGAGCAAAATATTTTTATGTTAAGAACTGGCATGTGTACAAGAAACATGTTAGTTTTGACAAGTAAACAACCGTTGTAAGGTCAGTTCACAAGGCGCTGGCTACGAGTACGTTACAAGTAAACGGAAATACGCGTAATTTAATGAAACATCAAAAGCGAAACAGTAAAAAAAATTTTGCAATAAAGTCTAATAATAAAAGAATAAATAACAGCAAACAAAAGTTTTAAAAAGTAATACAATTAAAGGAAAAATATTTAAATAATTATTGTAAAAACGAAAAAAATACAAGAAATTCAAAGTTATAAAAAGTTTTTTTTGATTAAAATAATGTGAAAGTGCTTAAAAAGTTCAAATGAATTTAAATCGAATTTAAGGCAAAGCTATTGAATGTTTAAATTTAAAGTATAAAAAGGAGAAGTAAAACTTCATTTCAATTTAATGCCATTTTCTATGGTATTTATTGTTTTTGCTTAGCCAAGTGAAAATTTTAAATGGTGCGTAATCTTCTAAGAATATTGTTATTGTAAAATTTAGAATTGCCCAAATTTCTATTATATGTGTATAAAACAAAAAAGAAAAATTCTTGTATTATTGTTGTTATTGCCAAAAAAATTGTTTGCCGAATCATACACACACATTTAGCCTTTAGTATGGAAGAATATAAATAAAAAAATTAAATAATAAGAAAATAATACAAAGGCAGTAGAATCAATAGAATTCTATTTGATTTTTTGCCAAGGGTGTTGATAACAGACGGCGCGTAAATAAAGTTTTCGGTTAAAAAAAGTGCAAAAGTAACAAAAAGATAAGCAAAAAATTAAAGAAATAGAGAAAAAAAATTAAAAATAAGTGTAAAAAGTAAAAGAAGAAACCTTTTAAGAAAAGGCCACTGCAAAAAGTCCTTAAAAAGTTTTGTAAAAAAAAGTTAACGTTAAAAAAAACAATAATACAAACAAAATTCGAATACAACAACATCAGTAAAAAGAAAATAACAGTTAAGTGTGAAAAATACACACACACACATATACGCAAACAAACAAGTTTTCCATACACTCACACACACACACTCATTTACTTTCGAATAACAAACTTTCATACAAACAAATAAATATTTACTTTCATACATGTCTTTAAAGAAAACATTAAAACATACACACATTCACATTAAACAATATAGTAAAAATAGTAACAAAAACAAAAAAAGCAACAAAACGAGTACAGTGCACGTTGTCAAATCGGGTCAAAAGTTCGCAACAACTTCACTAGCACTCAGTCAGTCAACCGCTACCCTCATCACCAACTCCACCATCATCTCCCCTCTTACTACAACAACCACACTGCTACCATTCATCCGCATTATCATCAAGGCGATAAAAGGAAAAAAAAAACAAACGCACACACACGTTTGTAAATTTCTCACTTCTCTGTTTGTTAGCATCCTCATTTTACTCAGGGATGATAATTTTAGCAGAATTATACTTTTGTTTGATAAAATTGAAAGTTTAAATTAAGAGGACAACTAATGACTTATTAATTAGCAGGAAAACCGTAAATATGCAGTTGCATGCTTTTCCTTGTGTGACAAATGAATTTAGCTTTTTATGAATTTTGGCATCATCTTGTGAGTGCATATTTTACCCTTTACAGCATTTTTCTGCATAATTAAGTTAAACGAGCATTTTAAATTTTCGAAGCATATTTTGGTGCAAGCGGAGAATAAACTAATAATTGTGTGAAATTATGGTTAACACACACACAGAGAAAAAATATGTTTAAATATGGCCACCTCAAACAAAATTATTTTAAAAGAAAATTTAAAACATATTATGTTTAATTAAACCATATTATTGTCACTGACAACCATATAACTGTTAAATTAGTTCTCCATTAAGAAGCCACAAACATATAATGGTTGCCTCAGAACATGTTTTGGTTTATTATAACTAAAATATGTTTACCACTTATAATAGCCATGGTTCTTTTTCAACCAAAGTATGGAGGTGACCATATTTAAACATGTTTTTGCTCTGCGTGCAGATGGCTTTTCTGTGTAAAATTTCTATTTGTATAAGAAGAAATCAAGACCCATCTTTTAGTGTACCGAGTGACTCAGAATCACTTTTTAAAGTGATCAAACGATGTCAATACGTTAGTCTAGCTGGCTGTCTTTCTATGTAAATCTTGTGAGTTAAGTACTGGTTGCAATTTTGTAGATAACATTTGGTAAATACGTTTAAATTGTACTTGGGACGAAGTACTTTTGGTCCATAAACAAATAATTATATTGATGCAATACATCAGAAGAAGTAGATTTTTAATTTTTTGGTTAGTTAGTTAGGTATCGATATGTACATTAGACCGATTCAAAAAAGCTGTAGATGTAACTTTTAACTTTTTTTTGTTGCTCATATAAGGGGAGTCGGTCAAGTGGACATATGTAGGAGGTAGTAAGCACTGCAACACATTGCATGTTTAATTTCTACATACGAAGCCAATTATTTTGCCGTGTGAGATGGGTTCCCTCAAGAAACTTCTGTCTATGAGTCCCTAAGGCAGATCAGTTACAGAGCAGATTTTGAGATGTCTCATCATCCATTTCGCAGAATCTGTATTGCTTGGAAATCACATTAGCTAATATAAATGGATGGTATCTGAGACTGTATCCAGTGAATAGGCTAGTAAATGCCCTTAGTTTATTTTTTTCAAGCAGAAGTAAATAACGAATCCCTAAAATATTCGTCCATAGCTCATGGGAACCACGCTTTTATCGGCTCTCTAATATAACCAGCAGGGATACCGAAAAAGGGATCAGGACCAATAAATAAGCGACGAGTGTTTTTATTTTCTAAGCAATCTTTCCTTCTCATTCAGAAAAGTAATATAGTCTAAGACCATATAAGATTTAACCTTTTAAGAGAATAGTGCTCAAAGAGCAGCCTCTCAAGAGTCTCCTTAACCATTCCGTAGCACACATAAGGATACATTAAACTCAGCACTGCGCGGTTTCCTGGTAGTATTGGAGGAATAGGCAGGATAACTCTTAAAGATTAAGTGGGATTGGTCTTGGCAGCACTCGTGATCGAAATACAGATAAGGCGATTAGCCTTATCAATTTCAGTAAAAAAGTATATATGCCAGAACTGGCCTTATAATTGTAATAAAAAACCAGTAGAACACTATCAGTTTCAAACTTCACGTTTTTCCAAACCGTTTTATTGCTGACCATAGCTCTCATGTTATGCTTATAAGTCCCAATCGGTTAAAGGTTTTTTTTTTATCTTTTTATTTAATGATATACTGTACAATCGCTTCCCGTTACACTCATATATTTATGTATGTCATTAGTTGTCAAAAAAGCAAGTCTTTTATGGTCCTTGCAAGTAGAAACTGATTGAGTACAAGTGAATATTCTTGCGAACTTTTGATAAAACTTGACGATATACACTGTACTTGTTTTATTCGAAGATTTCACTAAAAGCTTAAACAATTTTTTTTATTCATGAAATGTTACAAATAAAATTACAAATTATAGACCGCATTTAGACAATGCAATTAATGCCGTTTTTTTTTTCTTTTAAAGAAGTTGCTACGAAACTATTTTCACATTTACATTTACATTTTATTCATGCATTTTTTCCACTTTTTTAACCCCGTTTTCTTCCCTACACCTCTTGCTGACAAAAAAAACCGTTGCATGCGAAAGTTACGGCATTAATTGCATAATGTAAATATGGTCTTATTCTAACTTAATTTTCCGGGCATAAGGAACATATACCTTCAGCCCGTTATATAGAAACAGACCAGAGTTCCGAGAATCAACCTCCTGCAACCGTCGCATTGATAGACTAGATCACTACCAACCAGCCTACTTGAAATCTAACAAATCACATTATATAAATAAGTTAGAGCGCTGTGCCGAATCTTTGATACCCTCAACCGGCTGTTAATATATTTCTGGCGTTGGCTATATGGAATATAGTTCTCCGAGAGTGGGCCTTATATGGGACCTATTTTAAATCATGGATTGATCTTCAAGTAATTTAGAAGAGTGATTTCTAGTCTTCTAAAAAAAGTGACAGACCAAATTTTATTACAATAGCATTATTCGTTACGGTTTTAGGCGTATTAAAGTGTTTTTTCGAGAGTGTTCTTTATATGGGGCCTGCGGTAAATTATGGACCATTCTGCATAAAATTTGACACTGTGATTATTTATCTAATGAAACTATGACGGACTTTATTTCACTCCAATATCATAATTTGTTATGGGTTTAGGCATAATAACGTTTTTTTTTCGCGAGTGGGGTTTATATGGGCCCTATGGTAAATTACGAAACGATTTTCATAAAATTTTACAGTATATTTTCTAGTCATAAAGAACGAGTTTGCGCAAAATTTGAAAGCAATCGGTGCACTCTGCCACCAATTAAGTTAGTTTTTCTAACTGAAATATCAATATTATTTTTTGGGGTGGTTGGTCCACATTTGGATTTATAACTCTTTTGAACAGATGGTGCTGGATTTCAATTCAAAACTGGCTAGAAGAACTAAAAACAATTTTACAACAATATCGTTTTCTTTCTTTCTTTCGATTCATTGTAAAGTGAGCGTATTTCAACAGACGAACTGACGGATGGACCGACGAACATGGTAAAATCGACTTAGAACTACTCAAGGACCCTTTATATACATAATGGGGTCTTAGTTGGATATTGAAGAAGATTCACACGGAATGACAAACTTAGTATACCCTCATTTAACACTAGTGAGGGAGGGTATAAAAAGTACTTATTACTCCTAAATGCATTTTATTGACATTTAAGTTTTATATTTACAAACCTTTTTAATTGGACACAACGTTCACGATAAATACTTTACACGTAACTATTGTGGCTTTTCTGCAATTGCGAAAAATTAAAGCTAGAGGTCCACACAACGCGCTTAAAGCGTTGATTCGTATATGCGTCTGTATAAAAGGAGAAGATTTCTTTTGCATACGTAGCAAAGAACGCGTGGTGTGGACTTCCAAGCTTAAGACAAAACCGCTTTTTTTTCCTCTTCATAAAGAAGAGAGTAATACATATCACTGATGGGATTTGTGGTACAATTGTACCAATTATGGTACTATCGAAACGTATTTGGTACTCTGGTACAATTCATCCTTTTTTGGTACAATTAAAATAAATAAAACGTAGTTTTATCATTTCTTTTAGGTGGATTAACTTACTTTTCTTTTCAATACTAAAACTTTATTAGCACATCTCCAGCTCTGACCAGAACTACCAAAAATTGCATTATAATTAGTTAATTTGTGTTTATGATGTTATACTAACATATTAAGTACATGCATACATACATAAGCATATCCCTGTAGGAAGCCTGGAATCAAGTGTATATAAATCGCCACTTTTGTTTTTGTGACACTGTCGACAATTTTGTCTGATTTTGACAAGAAAAGTCAAATTTGTTATACGTTTTTATTTTGTATTCTCCCACCTCGATAGTGGAGATGGTATTATGCATATGTGCTGGTGGGTGTAACACTACAAAATAGACCCACCTTTTAGAATACCCATCGACTCAATATCGCTGTCTGAGTCGATTTAACCATGTCTCTCAGTCCGGGTGGTTGCAGGATGGTTGGGTTTTTGTCCATGTTACCACTAGCGCAAAGTGCAGGTTGCAATTTTGAAGGTTATTTGATGAAATTTTGTGAATTACTTTTAATTCAAAAGTACGAAACCTACTAAAAATGGTAAGAATCGGTTCGTAATTTCACATGGCCGCCATACAAAATTCCTTCCTTGTGTTTATTTGCTCTTATTATGTTGGTATTAAGATTAAATTTGAGCAAAACTTATTTATTGCAATCTAAATTATCTTACCAAATTTAGTTGGTATCAGTCCATATATTTTTATACTATTCTCGGAAAGCTTTTAATTCCATAACTCCCTAAAAAATTTTGGTATTGACATAAACATTGGCTACAATTACTTTTAAGATGGCTACCATATCATAAAGAATGGTGGGTCCAATACTAAACATAGGTCCCATATAATATATATATTCTAAAATCACTTATGGGCAAGAAAATCTCACATAGATGAAGATATCTAAATAATAGTCTAACAAAGAAATTTCACATGACGCTTTACCTCCTAACATAATTTTGTTCTGGCTGGTTCATGATTGCCCATGGGTACCAAATAGAGTCTTTAGATTCTGTGGCGTGGGGTATCAAATGGTCGGGCTTGACCGACTATCAGCCCAATTATGAATAAAAATTCTCCGGGAGTTTTTTCCCTTTTCCAATTTTTACAATTGAATTAACATAGGAAAGATGGGAAAAGGGAGAAAACTAACGCGGAATTTTTATTAATAATTGGGCTGTATAGTTTTTTACTTGTTTTGTTTATAATTTTATTGAATAAAAAGTGTTATGAATTTCTATGTTTGCTTCTTTATTTTATAGCGAAGTTTTGGTACAATTTATATCAATTTGGTACAATTTTGCCATTGAGACGGTACAATTAAGGAATTGTCAGATCCCAACAGTGGTACATATATGTATTTTTTCAACTAGAAAGCCACTCTTTAAAAAAGAAAGAGAAGTAAAACTTTCTAAGGTCTACATAGTGGAGGTCGCTTCAGATTTTTAAAGGTGGAACTGATGAAATTGAAACAAATAATTGTAATTATGTTAAATAATATAACTTTAAATTTTAAATGCACTTTACTGTGTGAGCAACGATCTAAATTGGGCATAGTTCTAAGTCCCTTAAAACTTTTAACGCAATAAATTTAATATGGCCAAAAATAATGGTACTTACTTCTAATACATGAGCACAAGTACCATCAAAAATTAAACTGTTTTTTCAAAGACTGCGTATTTTAATTCTGATTTAAAAAAAAATGCTCCTCCTTTATAATTTTCATTTCCCATCCTTGATCCGTGTGTGAACATATCTTTTTACAATGTATTCGTGCTAACACCAACACATGTTTAAATCTTCATTAAGATTCCTTCTGCTTTTGCCATGTTCCAATCGAAAACAATGATAAAAGGGCTTTAAAAAAGAAGATAAAATAAAGTAAAAAATGGAATACCAAAACAAATATTCGATTTTGTTCAACATAAAAATAAAAAAAAAACTTAAAATCTAATTAATACAAGCGCTTATACATCCATATGTAGTGTTGTACAAACACATTCACTCTTATACGTTTGTATGTATATGAGAGTAAAAATAATTTAATTCAACGAATAGTTTGATACAATGTATTTGTGTGTGCGTTTGTGTATTACACTGGTTTACAGCCAAAAAATACCAAGAACGCCACATGCCTAGAAAAGTTAATTGCGACCTCCTGAACACGAAAATCGCTGTAATTTTTTTTCCTAAGTACCGTTTTTTAGATAACGGTACTTTTGTGTTTTTCGGTGTATGGTCCCACTCAAACCCTTGTGGAGCGCAAGCAAAAAGTCCGATCGAAATAAATGGCATATCATATCGATTTTTTTCAAATTACGCTTAAAATGTTGATGAATAAATATACTATTTGGTTAAAAAATAAAATATTCTAGATATCTAATATAACGTAGAAAAAAAATGAAATCAATATGACAAATTTTGAAAAAAACGTTAAAAATAGGCAATTTTTGAACTTTGAGGTGCCATTACTCAGCCATTTCTTATCAGACAGAAATTTTCAACATATCGGCGGAAAAAGAATTCAATTACCTTTCCAACGATATGCCATTTATTTATCGGACTTTTTGGTTGGGCTCCACAAGGGTTTGAGTGGGACCTTACACCAAAAAACACAAAAGTACCGTTATCTAAAAAACGGTACTTAGGAAAAAAATTACAGCGTTTTTCGTGTTCAGGAGGTCGCAATTTACTTTTCTAGGCATGTGGCGTTCTTGGTACTTTTCCAAACTGAATAGATAGTGAAATTTAATTGATTATTTAAAATGGAATCAAGAATAATGAGAATAGAAATTGGGAATTTTTTGAAAGTGAAAAATTGTGGAATTTTGACACCATTTCAAGAATGCTTTTAAATTAAGTATAACAAAATGTAAAAGATTAAAGGCTCAGTTAGGCGAACGTTGCTGTACCCGTAATGTACCGCACCGTACTGTAAGCACGTTCAAATGGTGACCGTTGTGCAGAAAAGGTACCACGTGATTTCAATGGTATTAAAACAGTATTTTGTGTATGTAAAAAATGTTAATAATTTATTATTTATATTATAGATTTAGGAACAAATCTAGTTTACCGACGCAGCTCCAAATAAAAAAAAAAGTACACAGGGTGATAGAAAATTGAAAAATAAGAAGAAAAAATTAAATAAAAAAGTTGGCGGAAACGCTTAGTTTTGAAGTTGTGGACGTTTTAAGTTTTTATATAAAGGTCCGATTTTCCACTTCATTTTTATCGTTATATGGCCAATATTGGTATCATTTCAAAGCTTTTGACCATATCTTTTTAGATATACAAAATTTATTTGAAAATTACTATCTCTTTACCTCACATTACATTCTTTTTGCATTTTACATCAAAATATTACAGAAGTGCACCAGGTAAGTATGCAGTTTATTTAAATAAAAGTGTAATACAAACGTAATCAAATTATAAACATGGGCGTCGCAAACGAAAACACTCCTGCATAGCCGACCTTCGGCCGGTCGCAAGGATTTTCTCCTCTATGGTATAGCAAAAACCGGCTTCGCTAAGTAAAGCTTCTCTGCATAGCCGGCCTTCGGCCGGGCGCAAAGATTTGCTCCTCTTTGGTATGACAAATACCGGCTTCGCTAACTAAAGCTTCTCTGCATAGCCGGCCTTCGGCCGGGCGCAAGGATTTTCTCATCTATGGTATAGCAAGAACCGGCTTCGCTAAGTAAAACTACTCTGCATATCCGGCCTTCGGCCGGGCGCAAGGATTTTTTCCTCTATGGTATAGCAAAAACCGGCTTCGCTAAGTAAAGCTTCTCTGCATAGCCGTCCTTCGGCAGGGCGCAAAGATTTGCTCCTCTTTGGTATGACAAATACCGGCTTCGCTAACTAAAGCTTCTCTGCATAGCCGGCCTTCGGCCGGGCGCAAAGATTTGCTCCTCTTGGGTATGACAAATACCGGCTTCGCTAACTAAAGCTTCTCTACATAGCCGGCCTTCGGCCGGCCGCAAGGATTTTCTCCTCTATGGTATAGCAAGAACCGGCTTCGCTAAGTAAAGCTTCTCTGCATAGCAGGCCTTCGGCCGGGCGCAAGACTTTGCTCCTCTTTGGGATAGTAAGTACCGGCTTCGCTAAGTCAAAAGCTTTAAAATGATACCAATATTACCCATATAAAGATAAAAATGTAGTGGAAAATCACGCTTTTATATAAAAACTTAAAACGTCCATAACTCGAAAACTAAGCGTTTCCGCCAACTTTTTTATTTTATTTTTTCTTCTTATTTTTTAATTTTCTATCTATCTAGGTACTTTTTTTTTTATTTGGAGCTGCGTCGGTAAACTAGATTTAAGCCTAGATTTACAATAAATAAATTTGTATTTTAGCATATATAAATTTTTAGCATACATAAGTATATTGTAAATGTTCATACACCAAACAAGGTTTTGATACCATTTAAAGTCTTTTATATGTTTCACATTTCCATTGTATGTGTATATGCATTTGTTTATTTTAAACATCTAAGCATATGTATATTTGGAAATATGTTGAATTGTAAGTGATTTTGTCGCAATTCCATATATATATACTGAAAAAAGTACCAAAAAAAAAAAGAGCAAAACTACCTACATTCAATGTAACATACAAGCCGCCCATCACTGTCTTACAAATGTCACGTAACAACGGCATGAAATTCTATTTTATACAGATTGGTACGTTGCAACTACAGTACATTGCATTTCGGTAAGCTTTTGTATTGGTTTTCATATAACAAAAAGCGAACAGCTGATGGATACAGTACAGATACGGTACAGCAACGTTCGCCTAACTGAGCCTTAACAGTGGACCACTCTAATAAATTGGTATTGTAAATGTGTGTGTGGGTGTGAGGAGTTCTTGTAATATTGAATTCCAAAGATGGTATACTAAGTTTGTCATTCCTTGTAAACTTTTTTAATATTCATCTCAGACCCCATAAACTATATATCGCACAGGTTCTCTAAAGAAAGTCAACTCAAAATATTTAAATTTTCACTTTTTGCAAGAAATCAATATACGGTGGTCATATCTACCTACTGTAAAAATCTTATATTTTTTTCTTTACTTTTTCGCCAAAAAAATACAGTTGTGTCCCTCTTCTTGATATAAAATTAGTTTCTCTACATTCAACTTAAGAGAAATATTTTAATTTGTCCCCAAATGAAAGCTGAATTTCCCTGCAAATAATATTGGACGACCTGATCCATTTTGATAAAATGGACTACTCCATGGACGGGTCCGATGTAATGCAGGCATGGACCATGTCATTGTTAAAAAGTGTTTGTAGTGAGACGACATGTCTTCGTTTTTAACGACGTGCTTTTGTTTCTAAACGAATTCAAAACTAATCCTCTTGTGTATACCATAGAGTAGTTTTAAAACTACTCCTTTGTAATCCAAAGCTGGGTTATATGGTCCTGCTTTAGGACGTCATAATGTTAAATATACCATGTTTTTCCTTACGTTTGGGTTACTTTTCTACTAGTCCTAGTCCCTTGTGGGCTACTCTTTACACGCGTGTTTGGACTGGTCCTATTATGTTTACGCGCAGAATGTAAACGGTCCCTGATTACTGTTCAGTGGACTAATTACTGTTTCGTTAAGTTGAAGTTGTTGTTATTTTGTGTCAATGTTATTATTATTATTTATGTATGTTACTTACCACAGACATAAACAGATATGGCAACTTTGACGTTTAAAAATCGTGTTATCATATGTGGTTACCACGATTTTCTAAGCGAGAGATAAAAAAACATAGCACCGTCTAGACAACGTGAAAGAAGAATAAGCTATACATTACCTTCGATGTAAACAAACAAATAAATAGACAAACATTTTATATTAGAAATTTGTTGAAAAATTTTTATTTGTTGAAATTTTTTATTATATTAAGTTTAAATACATTAAAAACAAAAGACTGTACATATTTTTGAATGCTGCATGGGTAAGTACAAGCTGAAATTATAGAAAAATGTTTAAAGTTAGTTTTTTTCTCACCTTTTGATTTTTTTTTCTTCCGGGTAGAAGTCGCTATGCATCTTGCCACACAAATAGGTCAAAATGAACCCAACAATGGATTTTCGGACAAAGATCAAGGTAATTATCCCTTTAAGTACCTGCAAATAGAAAAATAAAATCAATAATAACAATATTTAATGGTTTTATTATTCCTTAGTCTGTCGTTTTGGTCAAATGAGTGGAATGAATATTGTGCGGTAAACTTACCTGTGGAAATAAAATCAAGTGGCCGAATTCTTTTCAATAACATTGGTAAGTAACCTCAAGTGCCTGAAAATATAAATTAATAAAAATTATAATTTTTTTTGTCTGTCGTGTGCAATCCATGCTAAACAACTTAAAAATATGCCAAAAGACATCCAAATGGCTAGAAGTATTTGTGGCGAACGTGCTTAAATTTGTTGAAACAAATTCAACCACCACCACCGCTCATCAAACAAGCGGTCCTTTTCAGGATCACAAATTCATTAAAAAAAAAGACAAATTTTTGTTAACATGTAAGAGTGTTGTATTAGACTGTGCCCCGAATCTTTCAAACCCTCAACATAAATATACCAGGAAGCTACAAA
Organism: Pollenia angustigena; assembly: GCA_930367215.1. Taxonomy (NCBI): domain Eukaryota; kingdom Metazoa; phylum Arthropoda; class Insecta; order Diptera; family Polleniidae; genus Pollenia; species Pollenia angustigena. Next base: position 129,546,805 of record OV884058.1, read on the forward strand.
AAGTGATTTGATATAAAGTAGATTAACGCTAGAATATCTATATCTACATTTATGTATATAAAAACGTTTGTGCCGTGTATGTGCTCCTAAAAGTTAAAAACATCTGTACCGATTGAAATTTAATTGAAAAGGCAGCGGACACTTTTATTGTGAATATAAATTTTGTAATATATGGTACGATTTTGCGGAAACTCACAAAATATATTTATTAAACAAAATTAAGTTTCGTGATAAAATTTTGAAAAATAAAAATGTTTGTTTGTTCCCTACAGACTCCTAACCTACTGAACCGTTTTTTTCTGAAATTTTTAACCAAATTTTCTGATTACCCAGTGCTTAACATAGGCGATTAATATTTTGGTCAATTGTTTTGTATATCATACTAACCTGCTGGTATTCCATTTTGGAGGCCGATTTCTTCCCAGAACCATTGGTAAATCCCCTTAAGTGCCTGAAAATATAAAAAAAGTGAATTATTAAAAGATTTTAATGGTTTTTTTAATTGTAGTTTTGGTCAAGTATGTAGATGGATGTGCTATGGTATACTAACCTTTGGAAATATGATTCCGAGGGCGAAATCTTTCTAGGATTATATTGTTTGAAGTTTTACAGCTTATTTTGAGAAAATGAAACCAAAATTTCGTGTGAGAAATTATATTGAAACAGCAATAAAATACTGCTGCTACAGCCTTATTCATTTAAAATAAAACAGATTTATAAAAAAAATCATGAAACGAATTTTCTTTTAAATTTTGTTTAATTAACCTTTAATAAACCGGTTTTGTTTTCTATGGATATGGTTTTAAAAGCAGTATTTTATTGTTCTTTCAATATAATTTCTCATACGAAATTTTGGTTTCATTTTCTCAAAATAAGCAATAGTGGAGTGGGTATTATGCATTTGTAATGATGTGTGTAACACCTTAAAATATGGCTCATAGACCCACCTTTAAGTATACCGATCGACTCGGAATCACTTTCTGAGTTGATCTTACGATGTCCGTCCGGCTGGCTGTCCATGTAACCTTGTGCGCGAAGTACTGGCCGCAATTTTGGAGATAATTTAATAAAATTTGGCACATAGGTTCATATTGGCACAAGGACTAAGCCTATTGAATCGTAGGACCATGAGGGAAGATAGGGGGAAAATTCTTCCTCTCAGAAGCTATCAAACCGATTTTAATGAAATTTAAAACATAGATAGATACATATCTATATGGACACATTAGCTATACGGTTTTTCAAAAATAGGACTACAAGGGCAGGTAGGGGGCATTTTCTACCTCTTAGAAATTATCAAACTGATTTTATTGAAATTTAAAACATAGATAGATCCATATTCATACAGATACATAAGCTATGAAGTTCACAAAAGTAGGTCCCAAAAATTATGTGGTTAAATTTCTTGAAAGAAATAAAGATTTTTTTTCGACCTTGTCTGGTCTAGATCCATCATGTTTTGCTATAAACAGCATCACCTCGTGTAGGATGTGGCTTTGCACCACGCATGATGGTCTTGAGTAAGGAGAAGCTTTTATGCAGATGCATTGTGTATTCGCTACACTTACTCCTGGATAGCAGTAAAATATGTTAATTACATTTGCAGCTTATAACAGAACTGCTTCAAATTCCTTGATGCCGTCCCAGCAAACATAAAATGGATTAGTAAACAAAAAAAGTTTTAGGCTTCAATATGAAGCAGATAATTCATTATATTTAAAACGTTTAACGTTCGATTAAATTAAATCCAAATACAATATCATATTTTATGTTTGCTGAGATATAACAATCGAAACTTATAAATATATGATAATAAACATATGGAAGGAAATATGTGTATATCGTTACCTAAAACGCAAAACGCCCTATCTAACATTTAGAAAATTTTACAGGAAAAGCAAATTACTATTAAAAATTGTAATCGATAAATTGCCTTAAACTGTTTATAATTTATTTTTCTTCCATTTTTATTGTTAAACATAGCAGTTGTTTTGACAATTGACAATGTTGCATATTATCCAAACTGTTAGGTTTTTTAGCGCGTATCATGTAATCTTTTGTAGATAGGGCCGTTTGTTTTTTTATAATAAAATCTCTAATTTTGGTTGAAAGATTCCAAAATTTATTGTGGACATTAGTGTTGATGCAATTCATCAGATTTAACAAAAAAGTCGATTTTAAATTTTTTGTTAGTTAGGGCCTTTTGCGTTTTAGGTAACGATATGTACATAACAGATATTAAACACAGAAATTAAAAAATAAATTAAAAAAATACAATTCACATTTTCCAATTAAAAAAAACAAAAAAATAAAAACATTAAAGCATTAATAAGTATATATAATATGCATATAATTTCTTTTACAAAGTTTTTGAATTGTGAATGTATGGTATGCATTTTTGGTGTGGTATGGTTTTCAATTGTATGTATTGTGATGTGTTTAAATCTATTATTTACAAACATATATTTACATATGTATATTGAGATCAAATTCAGGTACTTTTGTTAGATGTTTTGTCAGTGTTGTGTTAGTAAGTTCAAATAAATATGAGTAAAAACAATAAAATAAATAATAAAAACTAAAACAAATTCAATTATGCTTTTAAAAACATTGTGACTAGTATAACAAATAATGATTACAGGTATTCATATATATAAGAAAAAGGGGGAAAATATAAATGAAAGTGCTGAACTAAATTTTTTGACGAATTTATAGTAATTTTAAAAGTTAGTTTTATAAAAAATAAACACAATTATTTATTGGTGTTTCAAAAAAAAATGTCTGTGCTGAGGATCATTTAGATAGAGGAAATAAAAACTGTCATGGTCCTACTTATTGGAAACACATAAAATTTTATTTTTAAAGTTTGGCTCTTTCATTTCAGCATTGAAAAAACGAAGTAAAAAATAAATTCTGATGCGAATATAAAGATCTAGAGCAGCCTCATGTGTAATTTTATTGCAACAAAGGTAGGGACTTTCCTTGACGAGTTCGTCAAAAATTATTTTACGTATTCCAATACGATGACAATGCTGATTAAATATAGGGTGAAACTTCCTCTCTAACACTGTGAAGTAGTCAACAAATCCTTGAGGAGGTTTCACCAAATGGCAATTGTCAAACTGCTTCTCGTGTGTAAAATAAAAGTCTGCTGGGACCTGTTCGTTCGGTTCGAAAGTTGGAAGAGGAGAAGCGCACACATGCACTCGATGCAGTTTTAGGTAGAAATAGCCGCAAATGTAAACAAATGCATTTCTTTCTAAAACGCCTCTTTCTCCTCTGTCCAGCTGTCTATCGTCGATGTCAGTGTTATTAGTGGCCGGGGTGGGGTTTGGAAGAGAATTAAATGATTCCCACTGGATATTATTATTATCAAAACTATAAGCTAAATCCACGATTGAAAAATCTAGGATTTTATCGTCAGGAGAAATATCCTCACAGTTACCATTTATAACAACATTAACATAATGCAATCCCCATCGCTTTTGAAACGAACTTGAAAAATTTCGGGCTGTTATACGGACGCAATTTCCAGAACCCTTTCGAATTTGGCCAAAAAAGTGTTCTAAATGATCCTGTGTCAGTCGACGTGTCTTAAGTCCATTAAAACCTTCTTGATTAAGATAGAGCCAAAGGCTCTTTAAGGCCGAAATGTTGATTTGCCAACCGGATATGAACTTGAAGGTATTAGTTATATTAACTCCCTTCTCATCAATAATTTTAAATGTTGTAAGTTTTTTTGAGGCATGCCTAAGAACACTTAATTGTTCATCAGAAAAATTGAAAACTGCGCTTTCTGCGCGGGTATTGAATAGGTCGAAAAGATTGTTAAAAAATTCTAAGTACTCCGCCGTGTTAAGGAATGTTAAATATTTAGAAGAATCTAGTTTCCCTGAAGCCTGCAATGTTCGCATTCCTATCACTACTGTTCTGCTGAGAACCTGGGCTGCTAAGTCAACTCTCATACGTTGAAAATTATTTGGATAAATGTGCTCCCTACTTAGCTTAGGAGCACATCTAACTGAATTTGAATCTACATTGTAAAAATGAATGACATCATTCCAAGAAATTTGTTTATTGTCAAAATAAACTTTATAGTCCCGATTAAGCAGACAATTTCGCGAACTTTTTAATAAATGAGGAGAATCATGCATGAAAAATATCCTTCTACCATTGACTTCGAAATACGGCCGTTGTTGACTAACTCCAACAAGTTTTGAAAAATTAACGAAATTGGCACCTTGGTCACAAACAAACTGGCAAGGTTTCAAGCCTATTGCTTCTAATTTAGATATTGCCTCATAAATATATTGTTTCATTATGTTGCCTTTGCAACTTCCCTGCACAAAGAAATATGAAACTGCTTGTGACCAGCTACTGCCTCCTATACCACTTGCCATAATAACCATAGCGCTAGTCGCTATATTCCGTGAACGATTTTCGTCCCCGAAATCCTGTAGGCCTATTATTTTATCTTTAAACCTATCGTAATCAAGAAAGCTTTTAAGAGACATTTCGTCACAAGAAACGCTTATATATTTCTCCTCCTCAGAAAAATCACGCGCGCGTAATTTTAAAGCTTCAAACGTACCATTCAAATTACCTGGGGTTTTTGGCCATTCCTTTACAAACCGTTGTAAAGTTCTAATATCAGGCCAATCTAATAATCTTTTTAAATATCGATAAACTAAAGGAGAGAGAAAATGTACCGCTAAAGCAATTAATTTTACACCAATGCTATACCGACGACTTTTGGCATCACGATTATGATTAATTAAACTATTTTCAAGACATACCGATAGGGAATTTGATATTTTTGACGATACGTCAGTTTTTTTCTTCAACTCGAATTCCAATTTTTCTACTCTATCCTTATACTTATCTAATTGTTTAACTAATCTAACATTACTAGCCCTCAACTTAGATTTTATCCGTCTTTCTGCTAAATATTTCGTCCTGTAATGGTCAAGTGCAGTCTTTAGTGTTCTTAATTTAGAAGAAGCGTACGTACGTTTACTTGATTTGCCAGAAAAATCCGTACTAATGTCAATCCCGCCCATTGCTAAGTCACCTATGTCCATTTCCTTACTCTCACTGTCAGAATTCTCGGAGTCAACTACTAATACGTCACTACCTATTTGAAAACCTACACTTCTTTGTCTCGTATTGTCTTTCGTTTGTACGTCTTTGTCCCCTATATTGCCTGATCCCACTAAATCAATTCTATTATTTTCATCGATTGAAATTGGAGTTGAATTGTCATTATCAGTGTTCCCTATATTTGATTTTAGTTCAACACTTTCATTTGTTGGTATTGCAAATTTTGACGTTTTGTCACCATAGAGAAACTCTTCCGAAAAATGCCGACCGCATGCAAATAAGCGCTTCACCGAAGACTTCACACCTAAAATGCGAAGCCATTCGGCACGTCTAAAAAAAAATTAATACAAGCACAGTTTTAGTATAATATATTTAACGAAACATTAATTACAAGTAATCTAATAGACCAGCCTAAAAAACGAAAGAAGAATTAACTATAAAACGAGTTAACGATGACGAATAGTCATTTCAGAACAAATATATCGTATAGTGTATTATCTCAAATTTAAATTTCTTCACTTTGGAAAAAAATCGAAATTTAATAATGATATCTAACCGCTTTAAAAATATCGTGCTATTTGGTTTACTTTTTGGTAATGAAACGATTGGATAAGAAATTCTTTTTGATATGCCTTTGATGTAAAATTAAAAATTGTTTCGCTACTACTGAAAATTTTTAAATTTTGAGTTAATACAGTATTGTTGAACAAGATCGATATATCTATGGCAATGGTCACGTTCTTTAAAAATTTACATTTTGAATTTTCAAAACAAAAAAAAAAATTAAGTGAAAACTTTTTAATAAAATAATATATTTATTTATTACGAAAAAATCTTGTATATTCCAGCTAAATAGTGTCAATATGCCTTACTTTCTACTTTTTGCTGGTAAAGCGTTCATTTACTTTCTTATTTTTTTGAATAATTTTGAGAAAAATTTTGTAAATTTAAAATATACATACTCTCTCGTTGCAAGTTTGTGCTTGTAAAGTAAATGAACACACCTATTAATATATAAAATATATCTGTGACATTTTGACAAAACATCTTAAGTCAAATTCAAAAAGTTAAAAAAAAGATGTTAATCATACGAATTTTCATTCAAAAAACATTTTTGTTCACGATTTCAAATTTTTGTATTACAAACGAAATTTTTCTTTTATTTCGGTTTATTTAATTATTTGATAAAAATGATTTTTTTAAAACTTTTTTTGCAAAAAAATCTAGACTTAAGATGTGTTATCAAAGTGCCACAGATATATAAAAAAAGTTTTATTTTTATCAAAGTTTTATTTTTATCAAAAGTATTTTATTCTAGTTTCTTCGACCTTTTTTTAAATATTATTCTTCTTTATTAATACTTGAGCTTAAGGTCACTTTTATTTCAAATAGATCATTTATTTTTATATCGATATTTCGATTTCCTTTGGAAAAATTGTTCTTCAAACACAACTTTTTGTTAATTTTTATTAAATTTTATTATTATAATATCCTGAAGAAGATTTCCAAAGAAAATCGAAATATTGATATAAAAAATAAATGATCTATTTGAAATAAAAGTGACCTTAAGCTCAAGTATTAATAAAGAAGGACAAAAGTTATTTTACAATTGCTAGAAAGTTTTGAAATAAACAATTCAATGATGAAATATAAAAAAAAAAATCAAAAAATACATATTTTAAAAACATAATTATTGTAATTTTTAATTTCAATCTCTAGTAAACCGATTCAATATTTTCATGAGCAATAAGAAACCAATTTTTTTTTTACAAGTGCAAAATACATGTATTCAATTCTTGTAGTTTTGTTTTTCTTTTACATAATTTTTGCCTAAATGTCTTTTCAACAGAAAAACCCACTCAAAACAAGACCTTTTGCAAATACGAAATAAACCCATCGTTTTTGTTCGTAAAGAAACCAAGATATTTTTGGCAGTTTTTGTAGTTATTTTTTCTATTAAATAATTTTTGCCTAAATGTATTTTCAACAAAAAAAAAAAACACAATTTTAAAGACATCAAAGAATTTTTTACAAAACAAGACTTTTTTCCTTTTAAATATTTTTACCTGCTTAAAAAAACCAAAATTTTTTTACAAAAACAAAATACGTAGGTATCATTACTTTAAATGTAAACCCATTGCAATCCCAAATTCTAAGAATTTCCAAGAAGAAATAGCAACACCTGCAGGTTATTTCTATGAAACAAAAATACTTTTAAACATTGCAAATTTATTTTGTTCTTATGAAACCAAAATACAGAACAGTAGTTACAATATCTGTTAAGGCACATAAGGGTGGCTCAGCAATAAAAGCCACAGAGGCAAAGACTTCTTTAATAACACACTTTTGAAACAAGTTCTTTCTTAAAAATCCAATTGGTTTTGGCACGGGAAACATTTTAATGATTTTGTACATTGAACAAATTAAAATTCATTCAATATACAAAATCCTTATGCCTGCAACAAAACCATTACACACTTTTAACACACTATTTGAAATCACTTAGTTATCTACTGTAACATTTTGATGTAAAGATTTGTAAAAAACTGTATTGGGAACTAGAGTTAACAATTTTTAAATAAATGTTGTATTTCCTGAAAGATTTATTCAAAAGCTTTCAATTAACACCAATATTGGTCATATACAATCAGAAATGTAATCGAAAATTTAGAGGTCCATAACCTTTTGCATATATTGTCTTATTTTTCTAACACCGAATGTAAATTTCATTTTTTGTTTGTTTGGAGCTGTCTTGGGAAACTAATTTTAAGCATAAAGACATTCATACACTTCACTGGGACAGATAATTTCACAAAAATTTCAATAATTTTGTACATTGAACAAATTAAAATTCATTCAATATACAAAACCCTTATGCCTGTGACAAAAACCTTAACGCACTTTTAAAACACTATGTATTTCTTTAAAAGATCCGATTGGTTTTGGCACGGGAAACGTTTAAATGATTTTGTACATTGAACAAATTAAAATTCATTCAATATACAAAACCCTTATGCCTGTGACAAAAACCTTAACGCACTTTTAAAACACTATGTATTTCTTTAAAAGATCCGATTGATTTTGGCACGGGAAACGTTTAAATGATTTTGTACATTGAACAAATTAAAATTCATTTAATATACAAAACCCTTATGCCTGTAACAAAACCTTAACGCACTTTTAAAACACGTTCTGTCCAAAAAATATCCAATTGGTTTTGGCACAGGAAACATTTCAATAATTTTGTATACCTATTGAACAAACCAAAGTTTATTCAATACATAAAATATTCACACTTATTTATAAAAAAGAAAAAAAGACTTACCTGGTCGGATCCTTCGGAAAGTTGTGGAGCTTCTCTCCTGGTGGACAACCCATAACACATTTGCGACTCCTAAAAAAAACAATATATTTTATTAAAAAAAAAAATTTGAACAAATTTTTTATACTTACATTTCCTTTGGTTATTTATGTTTTTTTTTTTATCACTAAAAAAAACATCCGCATCATTCGACATCCACTTACAAATGGCTCCACAAAATTGCGCCAAAACTATCATAATTTTCCTCAAAATGGGAGAAAATTATGATTTTGCGCCAAATTTACACAAAAATTCACAATTAGAAAATTTTACAAATGTAAATAAACAAATCTGATTACCAAGATAATATGAAAAAGACAGGTATATATGCAAAAACAAAATTTTCTATCCCTTTCACATTATCGTGGTAATTTGGCCACACTATTTTTTCAGTGTCGAGTCTATTCATAGTCTATGTTACTTACTTCTGTAAACCCCGAGTGTACGGTACGTACTTAAAGAAAAAAACCCCAACAAATAATAAATAAATAAAACCCAATTAATTTTAAACCCAAAAATTAAACCCCGTATTTTTTCTCATTTTTATTATTTTCGAGCAAAATATTTCAAGGAAAACATTTTGGTCCTTCGAACCGGTCCTTCAGGGTTATATCAGTTTTGTTTCAACTAAATAGAAATATTCTAAGTTGTGTTAGTGTTAATGTCACAGAGGTTTACTTGGATATTGTTCTATTTTGTGTTGTCTCTTTTTAGTTGTTATACGTAAGTTTATTGTGCTGTTATATTTTGTTTTGTTTGTATATTTCTGAAATGAACAAATTAAACATAAAGAAACACAACTCAAAAAACTTGCTATTTTCGACAATCCCTAAAAAATTACAAAAAGAACTACCGTTGTATGCTTCTTACTCGTATTTCTTTACAATGCCATAATTGCATTCAACTTATATCATATAAACTTATATTATTATAAAAATTTAAAAAAAAAAGTTTTTTGTCACTACTGAAATATTGTAAATTTCGAGTTGACTCTCTTTATAGAAACCAGTGCGATATATTTAAGGTCCTTGAGTACGTCTAAGTCGAACTAGTCATGCTCGTCTGTTGTAATAACGCTCACATTCGAACGACTCAAACGAAAAATATTGGTGTCAAATTGTTTCTAGTTCTCCAAGACAGTTTGGGATTGAAGTCCTGCACAATCGGCTCAGTAGGAAAATAGTTATGAGTCTAAATGTGAATATTTTAGTTAGAAAAACTGGTGGTGGAATGCACCGATTGTTATTAAATTTTGCGCAAACTGGTTTTTTATGATTAGATATTAAATTTCTCATATGCCTCATATAAAAAACACTTTCAAAAAACACTTCAGTACGCCTTAAACCGTAACAAATGGCGATATTCTGCAAAAATTTATTCTGTTGTTGTTTCATAAGACTGAAAATTACGCTGCCAAATTTCGTAACGATCGGCCTATAACACGTAGAGAAAAAACATGTTTAAATATGGTCACCTCCAACCAAACTATTTTTAAAGAAAAGTTTAAACATATTATGGTTAATATAACCATAAAATTGTCAGCGACAACCATATTATGGTTAAAATAGTCCTCCATCAGGAACCCACAACCATATTATGGTTGCCTCTAAAAATGTTATGGTTAAATATGATAATAATTTGTTTTTAAATTTACAAAGTATTTTCCCCTTTTCCAAGAGCATCATAATTTGGTTGAAAACCAACTGTGCTATTGTAAATGCTTAACAAATTTTGGTTATTATTGATCATAACATGTTTGGAGGCAACAATAATATGGTTGGGGCTTCTTGATGGAGGCCTAATTTAACCATAATATGATAATCGCTGACAATAATATGGTTATATTAAACATAATATGTTTAAAATTTTCTTTAAAAACAGTTTAGTTGGAGGTAACCATATTTAAACATGTTTTTCTCTGGCTAAACTTATCATAGGCGTTAAATAAAGCCTGCATTTGGAAAACACTTTAGTACACCTAAAACCATTACGAATAAATGGTATTGCAGTAAAAATTGGACTGTCTTAGTTTTATAAATAACGGTTGATTAGACAATTATTTTATGCTTATGAGCTAACAAATCAGTGTTAACGCAGGGAGTAACAACGTTTAAAAGGACACTTATTCAAAGATTGGTAACTTAGCGAAAGCTGTATCAGCTCAATTTTTTTTCGTAACAAAATAACTTTTTCCAGCAGTTTAATGGTTGCAATAAATTTTTTAAAAATGTTGTTGTGTAATTCCATATAGGTTTGACTTGATTTTGGCCCAACAGCTGGTTTGTTTTGAGTTTTATTGGGGGCAATACTTTTACGCACACAAACACTTTAATTCTCACTCTCACTCACTTACTTACAAACTTGTTTAATTGAAATAATTTTATTTTCTTCTCTTTAGTGCTGTTTTTTAAAAATTCAAATAATTAATTGAAGCCTTTTTTTTGGCAACTAATTATAAAATAAAGTGAATAGAGCCACAATATTGAAAAATCTATACAACAAAATAATCAAACAAAAGAGTTGAAGCCACAAATACTTTTCTAAATAAAAAAAAAATCAAAAAATGTACTTAACAAAAAATAAAACAAACGAAAAAGAAACAACACGTTAAAAAAAATCGAAAGTTCAATTAAGTAATCAAATATCTACCAACTTTAACTAATAAAAGGCAAATTAAAAAACAGTTACTTAAATTTTGGAATACCTTTTCAACAGCCACAACCCAGTTTTTAATACAAAGCAGCTCAAATCTAATAAAGTGACCGAAAAAGGAAATACTTTGGCAGCAGCATCAAAAGACAAGGTATGTTTGTAAATGTGTTTAAATATTTAATTAATTAGTATGAGGGACTTTTAATTTCGTTAAATTTAAATTAAGAAATAAATTATTTTATTTGGGAAAATATATAAAATTCTCTCTGTTTAGAGGTTTCTTTATCAAAAAAAAAAAAAAAAACCATAAGTTGCATTTGTTGGTTTTCTGGTAATAATTTTTACGGATGAGTAATAAGCACGTAGCTAAGCTATTCTCTGGGGCTTGTATGAAAGTATTTGACATCGGTAATTTAGCGCCAATAACTCGCAATGACTTTCGAAGCCTTAACGGCACTCAGTACATACAGTTACACTTTGCCAGGCGTGCCCTCTCTGAGACCCTCTTTTCCTATCCGCTGAGTTTTCCGCCACTGCTTATTAATCGCAGTCACCCATCATACTCTATAGCAAGGTTATTGTCTATCCGTAACCGTTGGAGGCGTTGTACTTCAGCCATGCTCCCTTATAGGTTTTTTTTATTTCTTTGCCGCAGAGAGACTCCACAACAATGAAATACAAAGACCCAGGGCGGGAACCTGGTTGCCTTATAAAGGAGCTATACAAAGACTCTACTTTTGCTCTTCGTTTTAATGGTCAGGAAAGTAAACCATTTCAAACTTCCTGTGGTGTAAAACAAGGCTGTGTTTTGTCGTCTACACTCTTCTTGATTTTACTTGACTCATGCAACAATCTAATATCGCCTCCCCCGTGGTATCCGCTGGAATTTAAACGAATATCTTAACGATATTGACTATGCGGATGATTTTTGCGTAATGACTAACCGTTTCTCCGTTATTAAATCGCAAGTACTGTGAGTCTAAAAATTAATATAAAAATTCCAAAACGCTACGTATTGGGTCAGCAATCACCACTTCCAAAACATTTATCAGTGAAGTCATTGACGACGTCAAATCCTTTAGTTACCTTGGTAGTATTCTAACCAAAGATGGCGGTCAACAGTTTATAGAAGGTATGGCAGTCTAGCCATATATCTAGAAAATTAAAATACGGATATGCAATTGTAGTTTCATGTCAGTCCTACTTATAGCTTATGGGGTACAACACAACACAAAATGCCCAAGCTACAAAGGTTCATTAGTCGCTGTCTCCGTCGAATACATAAAATATTCTCGAAAAACTGGATAACAAACGAGCAGCTACTATCAATATCAAACATGTTCACTGTTACCACGGAAATAATAAAACGAAAATGGAATTTGATAGGTCACAAACAACGTCTACATAGAAGTGAAATCGCAAGAAATGCCCTAAAATGGAATCCGCAAAGTCATTAAAAGAATGCCAAAAACAATCTCATTTTAATGATTTCATCAATCTAGCTTGTTTTATAAGGACTCTGTTGTACCAAAATCCTTTCCGGGGATATGTAGATATAAATCTTGGATATATTTATTTGACCGTTTGGGATGAAGGTGCAGCCAACACCCGTTATTCGGCAAATGCAAAATTGGCAAATCTCTCTTCTCAGAGAATTCTTAAATGATTCCAGGGGACCAAGTATACGCTAGAAATTCGGTCGTGGTGGCTGTGATTTTTACCCAAAAACGTGAAAAGGCGATCTCAAATAGCCAGCTTCAAGGATATCCCTGCGAGAAATTCGTAAATTGTTCTTAAAGCACTTTTATCGTTACCAATGAATTAAATTTTTTAATAAAAAGGAGAAGATTGTGATAGGTAAAGCAAGACTGGTGCAGTTACTCCAGAAGAAAGTTAAGTAATAAAAGACTAGGCGTGAGGGGTTAGGGGTTATATCTGCAACAGGTATTATATTAAAAGAGATTGCAATTGTCCATTAAGGTTATTTCAGTAGCCTGTAACAAAGTGTCAAAAGTTATCAATTAACCCCTTCTAGAATATCGCGATATAAAAGTACCTCTTATTGTATATATTGTCCCATTAATATAACATTTTAGAACTAGAACCGGTCCATACCACTTTAGAACTGCCATGCGACAAGTTTGGTGTTAGTTCCCTTTCCCCTAGGGAGGTTCCTCTTAGCACATCTATACAAAATAATTTTTTTGGGAAGACGATTGTAAAGGGTCTTTCATTAAGCACTTCCTATCTTTAAAATGAAATAAAACAAAGTGTGTATGAGAAATCATCGAAATGTTTTGTTCGTTTAAAAGAACTATTGATCATGCTGAATTTGACCGATAACATGGGTTGTGTTGGCTTTAAGGACCGCTGTGGTTTGGGGCTTATTTGCATACACCTGCCACTAAAATACTCCTGTAAATAAGTTCCCATACAAATGTCCCCCTGAAATTTATAAAAAAACTTATTTGTGCTTTTGATATAAGTCCAAGGATTTTCTACAAACGAGATTGTCAATTTTTAATCCAGCAAAACTATCCTGTAGTGTAAAAGGATGTCTTAATTTACGGGGTACTTCAACATATATTTTGTTTCATTAAAATCGTCTAAGTGGTTTAGAAGATTTATATTCATCCCTACAGTATTTTTTTATTGACGGACCTTAATGACATTCTTTTCAACGAGAAGCCTTTACAAATGTTCGATTTTGCTGGAAATGACTTCTTTTGCTTTATAGATATGAATACTTTTCCAATCTTCAAGGACTTAGATTCAAAACATGGAGGGCTCACAGCTGAACCGAAGTCATTTAATATAATATATATAAATATTTCAAAGCTGGTGCGAAATTCTCCGTTAAGTTTAACTTTATTCAGTTTGGTTTTGTTCTAAGGTAACAGTAATAAAACTCATGTCAACGGATCCCGAAATGAATAGTAATCCACTTTATCAACCTCAAAATATTTTCAAATAATATTTTTTTACTTGGTTCGCTTTAGCTCTGAGCCCTCCATATATACTTCATAAAGTTTCCAAAAATTTAATTTTTACAAGCAAAATGATATACTTAATATGTTTTATAATTTATTTTTAAGTTATCTGAAATACTAAAAATGTTTTACAACATTTTTAAGCTATTTTTACAAAAGGAATACATATACACGTACTATAAAAACATCTAAAATTTAAGAAAAAAAAGAACCCAGTCTATTCTGACCAGAGGCCATAAAATACTTTTAAGTCACGAAATAAATAATAAAACATTTGTACGATTGTATGCGTTTCTTTTGGAAATCTGTGCAGGCCTTTATTTTGATATACCCAATTGCTCACACACATACGCAATTACACATATACAAAAATATTTCTATAAGTGAGTGTGTGTGTTTGCTATGTATGTTTTCGTATTATATACAAGTTTGAATGAGCATTAATGCCATGTTGTCAACGTGTTAGCATTTTTAATGAGCTCAAATGATACCACTTGTCAGTGGTTGGATTTTCGTTTTCATCTTGGTTTTTTTTCACTGTCTCCCCTTCTTCGCACCCCAACTATTCTTTTATTATTTGTATTTTTATTTAACTTGTCAGGATTGTATTGGCGATGGTAGTGTGATAAATGTGTGTGCTTTAAATATTCTCTTATGCTACTCCAAGCTACGAATTATATATTCCATTAGTAGCTGCTCTAGAGTTGTCAAATTTTGGCTTGTACTTTTGTTAAGTAACGTGAGAATTTTTAATATTTTGTTGTCTATGTTTTGGTTTTTTTTCCAAAAACCATGAAATTGTGCTGTCAATCTAAAATAGTCTTGAAACTTTTAAAAGAACATGCAAATATTGTTGGAATTTAAAATTTAGTAAAAGAGAATATTTACTTCAAAAATATGTTAATAAAATGTTCGCTTTTTTCTTAGCGCAAAAGCAGGCATTAGAATTAATGGCCACAAAGTTGATCATTTAAATGTTGCACATAATAATCTATCAAATATTTGATTAAAAATCCAATAAATTTTTTCATTCTTACAAGTTAAATTTTAGTTAATATACAGTTCTATGTTGTGTCGACGTCGACTAGTTATCGAAAATGTGACAAAAAAAAATCCCATCTCCAATAGTTTTTTTTTTATTTTTGTTCTTCACTCACTTTTTAACGCTATGTCTGAGTTCATACGGCTCATGTCTTATTGACAAGATTCTTCCTTTTTCTTCTTTGAACATGAATTGACGTTCAAATGATTCATGTCATGTTGACGACATGTGCTTTTTTGGTATTGAACACAATAACAAAATTAAACAACGAATGAAAAAGCAAAACGTAAAGACAGTACATCCATCTGTGAACTCGTTTCTTTTCCCCTCGTCCCTCTCGCCTATAAAGTAGCAATCATGTCAATAAGGCAAGAGCCGTATGAACACAGACTATTTATGCTATATTCCGACATATTTTTTTAACTGATTTAGCTTTTTAAAATAAAGTGTAGACTTTGTTTCCAATTTTGATTTTTTTTCGCGAATTTTTGGCATGTTTTAGATAAAAGATATTTTTACTGTAAGTTTTCTGATTCTTTATAGCTTTAACGTTTATTAATAAATATAAGACTTTTCTTTAATGCCGCTGTTAGCAAATTTTTTGCGAATTTTCGTTAATTTAGCAATTTTCACCGAATTTTTGCCATTCCTTTCAGTTTAAGAGACTTTTAATCAATTTTATGGCTTGTTTATATATTAAAAATGTTCGCGAATTTTCGCTGTTTTTGCATATTTTTTTTTTTTTTGTAACTTCCCGACATTTTGTTTTTTTTTTAGCCGATTTAGCGATTTCAAACCAATTTGATCGTTTGTTTCAAAGTTTGCAATTTTTGCTAATTTTAGCCATGCTCGCGATAGAAGCGAAAGTTTTCTGATTCTTTACAGCTTTAACGATTTTTAATAAATATTAGACTTTGCTATCATGTAGCTGTCAGCAATTTTTTACGAATTTCCGCTAATTTTGCAGTTTTAACCAAATTTTTGCCATTTCTTATAGTTTCAGGGAATTTTAATCAATTTTATGCGAATTTTCGCTATTTTTGCAAATGCTTGCGAATTTTCGCAATTTTGGTTCTTTGATGCGTTCGTCTTAAATTAAAAATTTTCGCGAAATTTCGCTATTTTAGCAAACTTTTCCGAACTTTCGCAATTTTCGCGTTAAATTTACTAATAAAATTTGTGCCCATAACTTCTTTTAAATTTGCATTTTTTATTTCAAACGTATTCAATAAATATGTTTACATTTCATTTAAAATTTCTTTAACTTTCATTTGAGTAGTCGCAAAATTTCCTGTCGACTAAAACGGAGACAATACTACTCGACGTCGACTTGAAAGCGCCTTAGAAAATATCAATTGACTGTCAATAGTAATCGATTATTGTCAACAACGACTCAGAAAATACCATTGCTGTTCAGGTGCCGTCGACTTGTGTCGATGTCGACTTTCATAATAGGGGTGATTATTTTTGTTTAGAAATATTTACGACAAATATTACTAAAAATATAACAACGTCAAAGTTAAAATTTTTTAAAAATTAGAAACTCGGAATTATTTCCTTGTGAAGGTTACTTTATATTTTATTAAACATTTTTTCATTTTTCGAATTTATTCTATGAGTTAAATTTCAGGTCTGTATTTTACAAAGCTTTTTTGTAATAGTTCTATTCTTTTAATTTTTCAGAAATGACTTTATACACTATCAGACTATTATATTGTATTTTCTTTTTACATTTTACCTTAGCCTTCCTTTGGAAAGCAATGAAGTATATTGAATGTACAGAAAAATTTACAATTATTAGACACCAGCAGAATGTAATGCATTTTCTGGCCCGCTACGGCCTTCGTCAGCATTCTTTGTGTCTCACTGGATAGTGTTACTTTATAAATTGAATGTATTTAACTCAACTATTTTAACAATTAGAAACTCGGAATTATTTCCTTGTGAAGGTTACTTTATATTTTATTAAACATTTTTTCATTTTTCGAATTTATTCTATGAGTTAAATTTCAGGTCTGTATTTTACAAAGCTTTTTTGTAATAGTTCTATTCTTTTAATTTTTCAGAAATGACTTTATACACTATCAGACTATTATATTGTATTTTCTTTTTACATTTTACCTTAGCCTTCCTTTGGAAAGCAATGAAGTATATTGAATGTACAGAAAAATTTACAATTATTAGACACCAGCAGAATGTAATGCATTTTCTGGCCCGCTAAGGCCTTCGTCAGCATTCTTTGTGTCTCACTGGATAGTGTTACTTTATAAATTGAATGTATTTAACTCAACTATTTTAACAATTAGAAACTCGGAATTATTTCCTTGTGAAGGTTACTTTATATTTTATTAAACATTTTTTCATTTTTCGAATTTATTCTATGAGTTAAATTTCAGGTCTGTATTTTACAAAGCTTTTTTGTAATAGTTCTATTCTTTTAATTTTTCAGAAATGACTTTATACACTATCAGACTATTATATTGTATTTTCTTTTTACATTTTACCTTAGCCTTCCTTTGGAAAGCAATGAAGTATATTGAATGTACAGAAAAATTTACAATTATTAGACACCAGCAGAATGTAATGCATTTTCTGGCCCGCTACGGCCTTCGTCAGCATTCTTTGTGTCTCACTGGATAGTGTTACTTTATAAATTGAATGTATTTAACTCAACTATTTTAACAATTAGAAACTCGGAATTATTTCCTTGTGAAGGTTACTTTATATTTTAATAAACATTTTTTCATTTTTCGAATTTATTCTATGAGTTAAATTTCAGGTCTGTATTTTACAAAGCTTTTTTGTAATAGTTCTATTCTTTTAATTTTTCAGAAATGACTTTATACACTATCAGACTATTATATTGTATTTTCTTTTTACATTTTACCTTAGCCTTCCTTTTTTAAAATTAATAAAAAATATAAAATAAATTTGCTTGTAACAATTTTATTTTAACAAAACGTGAATGAAAATTCGTAAATATTGATTATATTTCTAAACAAATATGTTGGTTTCAAATCTTTTTATACATAGGGAAAAAGTTCGAGGTGCCTGAGCCACTCTAGCACAACATTCTGCTCTAACTTTTTATACCCCCACTACTGTATGTGAAGAGGACATTATGTGTTTGTGCAAATGTGCGTAACACATTTAAATATATAGTTACCTTAATAATAGCTTCTATGTTATTAGTAATCATTAGGGATGCGATTTCCATGCAAATGCATGTTTTTTGTCGATAGTCGACCAGTTACCTTTCTGAATCATTAAATTTGCGTTAAAGTGGCATCACTTTGTTTTTGCATATCGTTGCATATTTTGGTGAAAATGCATATTTTTGCATATTTTGGTGAAAATGCATATTTTTGCATATTTAGGTTTTAAATGCATATTTTTGCATATTTTGACATTTTTGAGTGATGTTTTATTAAAATTCCTTCCATATTATAAAACAAGTTCTTAAAAACTTTTTTAAGTCCACAAAAAAACTTTCAAATATATTTGATCTGATCTGGCATTAAAGTCTAAAAATAAATATTTTCAAAGTGCATTACTTTTAATAAAACTGTAAATATTATTTAAACAAACAAAAATTTAAATTAGTTATTTGAGTTTTTTTTTAAATATTTGAATAACAATAGACTGAATTTTTTATATTTTTGTTGTTAGTAAAATTTAAAAATGATTTTTAATGGAAACTTTTAATATTTTAGTGCATATTTTTTATTTTTTAGTGCATATTTTGGATTTTTTGGTGCATATTTTAGGCGCATATTTAAGATTTTTTAGTGCATGAAAATCCTATACCTAGTAATCATTGTTAAAGCAGTAGATATTTAGATAATATTTGGCACAAAATCTTTAATATTTTACTCCCAAAAAGGGTGAGTTTATTAGAATAAAGCAAGCCACCCTTTACGGGAGCAAAATTTTTAAGAAACATACACCAAATTGCATTTTTTTTAAATAAAATGTCACATTTTTTGTAGAAAAGAAAACACCATTAGTTTCAGTTAAGGTAACATTTTCTTTTTTAGAAACTGTTTTCATATGAATTTTGATTAAAACGTTCTGTGAAAAAGATTTTAAATTACTACCACTCATTTGAGATAATTTAAAGTCTATAGGAAAATTGTTAATTTAAGAACAAATTTCAACTAAAACTTGCCTTTTTTACTCTATTCTAACTATCTCTTTACATTATAATGAGTATTGTCTGCTTTAAACACCTCCCCCTTTATATTATTAACTGTTCAGTAATTTTTATAGCTCAGCTCTACAACATCATTAAACTACCATTCTTTTAAACTATCTCCTATTTAAAAAAATACCATATTAAAAATCCACAACTGCTGCTGCGGCATATAAATGCTAATTGCATTTTTAAATCGTAAACAAAATTAAAATTTTGTTAGTAGAATTAACGAAGAGAAAACATCCTTAACGAATTACCTCGGAATTCTACACCAGCCAGTAAATACAATCATAAGCCAACATCTCATGCAAGCCAGCAGCAGCAATTCAAAAGTGAACATACGCCTAAAAGTATCCACCGAAAATGTCTAATTATGTATCTAGTAATAAGCTCGCTTGTCGTCACTACTAAAGTACCTTGAAGAGCATTTCAACGAGGTACACCAATTTGCATGCTTCCACACTTAGGGTGGCAGGTACAGGTTGACACTAGCAAAAAAAAAAAAAAAAAAAAAGTATAAATTAAAGAGCGCTCAATATTTTAACACTTAAAAAAAATGTTGGTAAGCTATTAAAATTTACATGAAGAGTATAATTTGTAATTTAAAAGCAGGGAGAGGGTTCTACGTCTTTAAGATAACTTTTTTGAAACATTTTGGGCAATGTTTTTATACCCTTCACCACAGGTGGTTGAAAAGGGTATATATTAGTTTGACATACCGTTGTAATTTCTGCAATATTGATGTAAGACCCTATAAAGTATATTTATTATGGGTTCTTATAATTAGCGAAGTATATTTAACGATGTCCGTCTTCCTGTCCGTTAAAATGAGTTTTCCGAAGACCCCAAATATGATGGGGGCTAGTTGATATACATTTATTTCACATATACGTTGCCTTATTTAAAAAAGAAAGCATTTTTTGTTTTAGAAATATATTTAGGCGAACTTAAGTGATTTTCAGGAGGTGATTTTTTATTGGACATATTGGCGCATATACATAAATTGTCACTTAGTGTTAACGTTTTTAAGTACCTATTTAAGTTATTCACATTACTTTTAACAAGAAAAGTTTACACTTAATTACGGGTAAAGCTGTAACTTAATGCCAACTAACTAATACACACAAAGAACAGCTGATTAATATTATCTTATAATTTAATTGAAAAGCAAAACAATTTTGGCGACCAATTTGCGTCATTCTAAAATACGGAAAACAATAAATACTCTAACAATTTCGTAAATAAAAAACTTGCCTTATTACATTTGCTACTTGCGTCCATTTATACAAAAAATTAAATAAGCTAGCGATGTGTTTTTAGTCACCAAATTTTATTGAAAAATTATATTTTTAATTGATTTATATAAAAACTATAACCAAAAAATTACTTTTTTAGAATTTGTATGCAATTTTTTAAGAACAATAATTGTTTTTTTTAATAGCTTAATAAGCTTTTAAATTAACTACAGAATACATATATCGTTCAAAATGTTATCGACATTTTGTTTTCTCTACATGCCAATATGCATGGTTGCATTTCTTCAATCAGCTGAAAGCAGTAGTCGCTAAGCTAGTTATGAATTATGAATAAGAAATAAGCTATTCCTATGCGCATTTCCAAGTTGCTTAGGCCAAATCGTCAGATTTTAGAAAACTAAACTAAGGCCCGTTTTCACAACTTACCGATAGCTAAAGGTAGGATTTTATCGGCCGTATAAAAAGTGTTCCATTATTTCAACCTTGCCTTAACCTACCAGGTAAGATTAACCTAAATTTACTTTATCGTTCACTTTAAGATAAAGTAAAGTTTTAAGAATGGAACACTTTTTGTAAGGCCGGTTAAAGTCTACTTTAAGCTATCGGTAAGTTGTGAAAACGGGCCTAAGAATTATAAACGCCAGTTTTACTTGTAACAATATCAAAGCTTAATCAAAAACAACAACAATAAACAGTGACTTTATCTTTTCTTGCAGTCCCGACTACAATTGGTTAATTTTTTGTCAACTCTTAATGCAGTTGTAAGTGGGTAAAGAAAAAATAAAAATAAAAACAAATTACTTAATTTTATTTTGCCAGTTCAGTTTTATTTACACTGCCACATGCATATTTGTTAACAATAAGATCTATAACAATCTATGAACTATTCTTTAGTTTTTATTTTATTAGTTGAGATATTCGTTATGATTTCTGAATATGCGCCACTGTAAATTATGGATTGTTCATTACAAAATTCGGCAGAGTGATTTCTAGTGTTTGAAATGATTTTAATGATTTAAAAAATCACTGGCAGATCAATGTGCAAAATTCAATGGGAATCGGTGCATTTATTCATTTACATATGAGGAGGTCCATAACAAAACGCAATAATTAAATTTTTCAAGTTTTTTGTTTTTTTTTGATTGAATCCTTTTCTACACTTTGAAATCTATATTACCTTTATTATTAAGCATTCCAACACTTAATAACTACACTGCAATTCAATATCAAATATAATGGTTCAGAGCAAAATGCAATAATTACACATGTTTGCAATAAATCGCTACAAGAAATTTTAAAAAGTCAACTTTATAAATAAATTATACTCTTAGATCACTGTAAGACGTAAGGAATTTTTGTTTAGTTAATACCTTTTGCAATCAAATCAATGAAAAAGTCGGTTTTTAATTTTGGGCTATTTAGGTCCTTTTTGAATAAATTGGATAAAGAACACTTTAAACTAAAAACAAATTTTTTTTTTGTTAAAAATGTTATCACATATTAGAATAAAAGTCGATTCGGCTTACTTTCACCAACCCCTTACTACATACAGATCAAAGCAAAATGAAATAAATGCTATGATTTTTACCAAAACGCAATAATTCCAAATTTGTTATCTAAATAACTTTAAAACAAACGGTCAGATAAAACAATTAATTTGTGATTAGTATTATTTTTTGTAGACAGTAATACCTCAATAATTGTTTTTAAAAAAAAATTATGTGCTACTTACTTAAATCACATTTTGTCGTTTATCCAAAAAAATGTTATGGTGCAATAATTGCGTTTTGTTATGGACCTCCTCATATAGTCAGCTCACTACGACCATTTAAAAAAAAAAAATTGAATTAGGTATGGCGTATATATTTCTTGAATACCCCCTATCTGAATCCAAAACCAGTTGCACGATATTTTTTATGATTTTTGAAATATTAAGCATTAATTTTGCTCCATGACAACTATTTTAAAGTTTATTAAGTATTGTTTTGCTCTACACGCCACTGTTTGGCGAATGCTGCAAACGCACAAAATAAATTTTCCTCTTGCTTTGCTTGGTTTCATTGCCGTATAAAAAAGTAGTTACAGCAAAAGCTAAATAAAATGCCAAAAACTCAATACACAGCTACGAAGCTACTGTTTAAAAATAAATTAAGAAAAATGGCGAATGTGGCACAAAACAATAATTTTCACTTTAAATAAAATGCCAGTAACTTTCAAGTTCGGTCATTAACGTTCATAAAAATGTACCTTTTTTTAAAAACATATGTATGCCGAAAGCAGTGGTGAAAATAAAAAAATATTCTATCGGGTATATTTAAAAAAAACTGCATGTAAATCTTAATTGTGATTTTTCTCCATTACGACTTTTTGGCATATGCGCCAAACCAATAATGTGCTGACGATTTGTTACTTTTTGTAACAAAAATATTAATTTTTTAGGGAAGTTCTTTCACATTTGGGTTCATAGCTTTTTCCTACTGAACTGGTTATACTGCCTTTCAACTCGAACTGCTAAGAAGAACTAGTAGAAGTCAAGCTTTAAGCTTTAAAAACATATGCCATGGGTGAAGGGAATAAAATATTTGAAAAATAAATGTTATTTAATCTCTAAATTGACTCTTACTCGACCTTTACAAATTTGTATTAATATTTTTTTAAATTAAGCTTGAGGTCCCTTTTTTATGAAAAATAATAAATTTATCAAATCCAATATTTCGGAACCCCGAAGAAAAGCGAAACACGAATATTGCTGTCCGTGTGAACGTGGTATAAACATTTTCTTCCTGTTAGAGCTGGGAAAATTTCGATACTATCTATAGAGTATTGAAATATCGAAAATATTGATAATAAAAATGTCGATATCAAAATTATTATTCGTGGTTATTCCAAAATAAGCGTCGAAGAAGTGAACATTTGCATAAAAACAAAAACAAAACCAAACCAAAGTGACGAAAATTGTTTTTGTTATCTATATAATTCTAAAATAAAATTAACGCGAGAGTTATAACGCGTTTCTTTCTCTTTTAAAAACTGTAAATTTTGTATGATAAACAAAAACAATTTTTGTCAATTTGGTTTTGTTTTGTTTTTGTTATAATGTAAATGTTCACTTCTTCGACGCGTATTTTGGAATAACCACGATTATTTAAAATACAGTTATGAATATGTAACAGCAGCTACTTATACACGCACGGCTTTTTTCCGCAAGTTTTTACTATTATTAACTCGCGCTGAAGTATAGCAATGAATACAAGCATCAAGAATGACAGGTGCTATGGATTGCATAGCTATGCTTTTTTTACTGCTAACTAAAGACCTTTATGTCGAAATTTGTATATTTTTACATAGGGACTGAAATGTCAAATATTTTCGTAATGTTGTAAAAAAAAAAAATGCAAATACAACTGAAATTGCCATTGCGAGCATAGGACAAAACAATAAACCACCATTAGAGTAAAAGTTCACTAGATTGATTACCTTTTGGGTTGCGAATCAAAACCAATTTAAAACATTATCTAAAGTTGCAATAAAATATTCAGTTCCTTCAGAAAAATGCTTTTCAGCAGCATAATTTTTCAAAGAATGCCATCTAAAATAACGTGTGAACATACCTACGTCACATACCTACTTTCAATAAAGTGATAAAAACAACGAACTGTAGCCTGATAAAAAAACTAGTTAAAGCTTTTCCTGCTCAAGTACAAACATTCAGTGGATAGTAAAATCTGGACTATCGATAAATATCGATAGTATCCCAGCACTAGTGCATACAGTTTTTGTCTTTATCAACTTTTATGTCAACTTTTTTAAAAAAATTAGGCTTAAGTTCATGAAATTTAATTTTCATTAAATTATTTTTGTGAAGAAAAAACAGAAGTAAAGGAAAAAACATGTAAAATCAATTAAAGTGGATAATCATTCAGGAAAGCAAATTTCGATCTACCAAATGTTAAAATACAATTTGGTTTAAGGATTGATGTTTGACTAGTGACGTCAGCAGTCGTCGATGGCTGCGAGTGTAAGACGGCAAATCCATCTGAGGAGATCGAGTGGTTGCGATCGAAACATGTCATGGTAACCTGCCGGCCAGGGTTCGAGCCCGAGCCACGTCAAGAATGAAAGATTATCAATAACAATTTTAATTAATTTTCAGGTTGTAAAATTCATTTCTTCACAAAAATAATTTAATGAAAATTAAATTTCATGAACTTAAGCCTAATTAAAAATATTAAAAATTTGGATTGAAAACCATAAATAGTTCAACAAAATAACCACAATACTAATTATTGTTAAAGCTAAGGCACGAGCTCTATGTGTACATTTGTCCTTCAAGTTGTGCTGAAAAAGGTCAACAGAAAAGAGAAAGACAAAGTGAAAAAAAAAACAAAAAATGTACTTGGACTTCAAGAAAAATTCTTGACGAAAGTACGAAAAAACAGAAGTAAAGGAAAAAACATGTAAAATCAATTAAAGTGGATAATCATTCAGGAAAGCAAATTTCGATCTACCAAATGTTAAAATACAATTTGGTTTAAGGATTGATGTTTGACTAGTGACGTCAGCAGTCGTCGATGGCTGCGAGTGTAAGACGGCAAATCCATCTGAGGAGATCGAGTGGTTGCGATCGAAACATGTCATGGTAACCTGCCGGCCAGGGTTCGAGCCCGAGCCACGTCAAGAATGAAAGATTATCAATAACAATTTTAATTAATTTTCATGTTGTAAAATTCCTTTCTTCACAAAAAGTATTTTTTTTTTTATTAAAAAAATTTGTACTGCATGTAATATTTCTTCATGTGTGTCTTTAAAAAATAATTTACTCCTTTTTTGAGTATGTACATATGTATTTGTTTTTTATACATAAAGTATCTAATTTTGTTTATGGTGATGATGTAAAGTGCAGGCACTTCAAATTCTCTTTCACTGCAAAGTTTTTGTAATTCTTTAAAATTAATTTGTGTTAACTTTGTCATATTTGTATTAAACTTATTAAAATTAAAAAAAAAGAGTAAACCTGAAAAATATTTAGAATGAATTATTGCTGAAAAATGTGTTTTAGATACATAAATACGTATGCATGTATATGGAGTTTTCTTTTTTTATTTTTCTTTATTAACTTGTAAAGTCTAAAACTCATTTGATTAAGAAAAACATACTTTCTATTTTATAAACGTTTTTTTAATAAAATTTATTTTTTTGTATTTAATTTAAAATCTAAAAAACACAAATAAAAATTTAAATCATTTGATGAGGTAGCAAACAAAATGGGAATAACCCAGCGAAGTTTAAGAATAACGTCAAGAATTTCTTTAGATCTCAATTTTTAGTGAAGTCTTGAATGTCAGGTATATTTTGGTAAAACATAGTAACAATTTTAAAATCTCCAATATTAAAATAAGTTATAATCTAACTATAAGAAAAACTTTAAATTAAGTTATCTTTTCAAGTAAAAATATAATTAAGCTTGAATTTTCGAGGATACGATGAAAGGTTTTGTTAAAAGACTTTTAAATAAAAAAAAATATTCTCACTTGGCAGTGAGATCAAATTGCAGAAATTTGCATAATTTGGAGAAGAAATCAATCGAACAAAAGTCAAAAAGTCCTTAATTTTAAATAATTTTGCTTTTTTTTTATTATTATCAATAAAAAACTTTCGCAATGGAGTAAATTTCGCAAGCTTTAACTCTGGAAAATATTAAAATACACGACTGTGTCGTTTTTTTGTAATAAATTGAAGTAACACACAGCCTGTAAATAAAATAAATTGAGAAATTTTTATTCGAATTTGTGTTGAAATTTCGTCGTTGTCGTGACCATGGCTGGAATTCGATTTGCAAGTAAAAAAAAAAAAAACGATGATAATTCTCGTTTCATGGCGTGTTCGAGAGACGTATCTTGCGTAAAAATTTCATTTGAAATATTAAAGAATTTGTTCTGTTCAAATGTCATTTAACAGCCTAAACATTGTGTTGGTTGTATTAGTAACACCTCTCTTATTAAAAATATGTATGCCTTTACAAAAATCCTAAGCAAATTTTTTATTATAAAATATGTCAGTTCGAGTTTTTGTTTTTTCATACAATATTGTATTTATGTAAATTTTAATTGAATGTGTGATGTATGCTCATGTTAAAAGATGTTTAAGAATTAAACATAAACAGAAAAAAGTTCTGTACATCAAAGCTTTAGGATTTACTTTTGAACATTTGAATTTGTATTTGTAATTTTGTTATTTTTTTTTAAAGATCTTAAATTTTACAGGAAATTCCTAAATCATGTGGCTTGTAATAAAAATAACTTGATTTGATTTCTCTATTTGCATAAAAATGATTTTTTTTACATTTAAGGAAATTCGAAAAGATAAATGCACTTTTGACAATGTTGGAATTTGATATAAGAATAAATTTAATTCAATTAACAAGACTTTTTGTATTTGCACTTTAATACATACATATCAGTGTTGCCAGGGAAAGAATAAAAAAAAAATTACGCTTTTTTTTCAAATATGTTAAGTTTATTGTCGAAAGTTACATTTTGAAATACAACTTGAATAAGTAGTAAATTGATGTGATTTATAAAAAAAAAAAAAAAAAATATTTGTATTCCATATTTAAGTTATAAAAACAAGACCATACACACATATGGAGGGTTCAAAGCTGAACCGAACCAAGTCATATAATAAAATTCATATATGTATTTCAAAACTGGTGTGAAATTCTTCGCAAAGTTTAACTCTATCGAGTTCTGTAACGGACTAAATCAAAAAGTTTTTCGTTCCAAAGGCAACGGTAATAAACCCATGTCAATGGCTCCAGAAATTAATGGAAATTCACTTTCAAACTCAAAATATTATCGAATTTTAATTTTTGACTTGGTTCGCTTCAGCTCTGAGCCCTCCATATATTGAACGAAAACAAAACTTTAAATATATATAGATAAACGTGTAAAAACGGCGTTAATGCTATATAAGTTACAGTTGGATTAGTCTGCTTTTTCACACATCAATTTCTTGAAGCAAATCTCTTCAATTCTCTTTTAAAATTGCTCGATGGTTTAGTCTGTGTTCATATGAAAATGACGCAATAATGAAAATGAAATAACAAAAGAGAATTGAAGTAACTTTCCATTTAGAGTTTTTCTTTTCCCGGACTTTTTCATTTCCCGGGAAAGCGGGATTTATTTTTAAATTCCAAACAAAGATTATGGAGTACACTCAAAAAGGTATTACATTAACTGTTTGTAGTTTATTTTAAAAGTTTTCCGTTTAGTTTAAGCTAAACCAAAATATAGTCAATTTTATACGAAAATTATTTTTTAACTTTTTAGGCCTGTTTTTTAAAAAACAAATCAACTACAGCATCCCGAAACGCAAAATGTCGTATAGGAAATAAAAATATAACCATGGCCCCAATATAATGCTCTGTATTTGGTGGGACAACTAGCGTCCCAAGTTAAATTAAAAAAAAATCCTTTTATTTTTCTATTTTTTTCCTCCTTATCAATATAATAACAACTTTAAGGCTACTGATGGAAAAAAGTGGCTTAAATTAATTAACAACTTAATTTCTCTGCTGTTGTTGTATTTTAATGAGGGTCTAATGGCAAGATTTTATGATGTCACTAAGAAAATAAAAAGTTAAGCACAAAAAAATATTAAAGAACAAAGCAAAAAATGTGATAAAGTAATTTTAAATTCGCTTGATTAAAAATAAAAGAAGAATATTCATATTTTCTTTAGTAACAAATCCTTTTTTATCTTCTTATATTGTTGTAGTTTTTTCATTTTTTCCTTTTGAACAGATACAACTAATTAGAAACATAAACTTGTCTTTGATCCTTTTTTTTGCATGCTTTGAGTTCTATTTTTAAAAAACGGAAACAAACTCCTGCCAACATTATTAACATTCTGTTAATATGATTTAATGAGTGTATAATAATGAGGAAAACACAGTACACTTTTAGGGATAATATGCAGTTTACAGCAGATGTTAAAATAATTTAGCTGTTTCTTTACATTTCCTATTCACTTTAATATTTCATATGGTCGACCTTATTCATGTTTTCTTGTTATCTTTTGCTCATTATCTCTTATTCGTTTTTTTATTTAGTTGTTCCTTTTTTTTCTTGGTTTTTTAACACGTTTAAGGTGTAGACTTTTTTTTCATGTATTTTGTTAGTTATTGTAAGGAAATAAAAATTTATGTTAATGATTGTTTTGCTGCGTCTTGTCATTAAATTCAAATGTATGTTTTCGTGCACATTTAAGGTGAACTGTTTTTTTTTTGAAATTCAACTCATTAACAGTTTATATTTTTAATAGAGAGAAAATGGGTTTAATAAGAATAACTTTTTAAGGATAATTGATCAGGTTCTTGTTTTTCTTGTAATCAAGTACAGTAGTGTTAAAGTTTTATTTTTTGTTGTTTTGAAAAGAAAAAAAAAAACACTTGATTTACTCATTCATCTGTACTTAAGTGGGACATTTGTAAAGAGCTGGTTAAAATAATGTACATATTTGATCCATTGTAATTACCAAACTACTTTCATGTAGAGAACTAAGTTTAAAACTAAAATAGTTGGGCGATATTCTACCTCAAACACAAAATTTACCTAATAGCCTTTTCACACTTGTATACATTTCGAAGTAACGCATGGAAGATTTTGAAAATGTGAAACATGCTATCACATCTACTGTCAATCAGCAATGTTACCATTTCTGAAAAGAATTTCTTTATTTCTACAAAAGTGACAAGAGTGAATGAGATTCATTTTGTTTAAAAATATACACAAACAAAATTAAAAAAACAAAAAAAAAAAAACAAGTAAGAAATTAAAGTCGGTCAAGCCCGACCATATGATACCCTACACCACAGTCAATGTCGCCAATTTAGCCATTTAGTGGCTAGATTTAGCCATTTTTTACCCTGTTTAGCCATTAGCCATTTTTTTTAGCCTTTTTTCAACTTGTTTAGCCATAAAAATTTATTTGCTCTTTTTCTTTTAAAAGAATAATTTTTAATTTATTATAAAAGTTTATAAAAGTAAAATAAAAATTTTTAACAATTAAAACGCCTTTAATTTAAATCACAACTTTTACAAGTGTTGAAAATCGCTATAAACTATGATCATGAAACATTTTTCAAAATAAAGGAACAGTATTCCAATATTAAATTTATAAAATGGATTAACACAAACATCGGTGTTTCTTTCTGGTTGCAAGTATTTCAATAAAAAGATGCAGGCGACAACAAATTTTTTTAGAAATTTCCGAATTGACTATAAGGTTTTTCTCACTTGCATGGTCTAATGCTGAAGTAGAGAGGGTATATTTAGCCAAGTTAACATCGTTAAAAGTAATTTGAGAAAAAAGGTTGCATTTAGCAACCGTAAATTCGATTTTATCAATTAGGTAAACATTTTTACCATAACAATAAAATATTTATACCAACACCACAGTATTGGAGAGGGTACTATGCGTTTGTGCTGATGTTTATAACACCTTAAAATATTGGTCCTAAGCCCACCTTTACTTATACCGATAGACTCAAAATCACTTTCTGAGTCAATTTAGCGATGTTTGTCCGTTTGGCTGGCTGTCCATGTAAACATTGTGCCAAAGTACAGGTCGCAAATTTGCAGATAGTTTAATAAAATGTGGTACATAGGTTCTAATGTGGCCGGGGTTGGCCGACTATACTTTCTTACTTGTTTTTTAATGTAGATCAGGACTCAAACGGTGTTGGGTAAATGTTGTCGTGATGATGATTTACCTTTAAATTATTTAAAACTAATAGGCACGAGTGATTCCTATGAGATGAACAATAACAACATCGAATTTATCGATGATTAATTTTTTTAAATATTAATTCACGTGTATTCTTATTTAAGATATTGATCTTAACTTACAATTTCATCGTAAACAACTTTAAATGAATTATTTCTGTTTTGTTATTGAATTTTAATGAGTTTTTATTTAAAAAAAACTTTTAGCCATTTTTTAGCCCATTTTTAGCCATATTTTTCCGTAAATTTATCCATTTTTGGTCATACAGTATTGGCAACACTGACCACAGTATTTAAAAACACATCATGCTTATGTGTCCATATAAATAGGGATTTATCTATGTTTATAAACTTTATTAAAATTGGTTTGAAAGTTTGTGAGAGGCAGAAATTGCCCCCTACCTCCCCTTGTGGTCCTATTTTGGAAAATTTTTATAGCTTATGTGTCCATATAGGTATGGTTCTATCTATGTTTTAAATTTCATTAAAACCGGTTTGATAGTTTCTGAGAGGAAGAAATTTCCCCCTATCTTCCCTCGTGGTCCTGCGATTTCGCCCATTTTCAAAAGGCTTGGTCCTTGTACCAATCCTATGTCCTAAATTTTATCAAATTATCTCCAAAATTCCGACCTGTACTTTGCGCACAAGGTTACATGGACAGCCAGCCTGCAAGACAGCCAGCCAGCAGGACAGCCAGCCAGCAAGACAGCCAGCAAGACAGCCAGCCAGCCAGCCTGCCGGACGGACATCGTTAGTTCGACTCAGAATCACTGATCGGTCGTACTTTAAGGTTGGTCTAGGATCAATATTTTAAGGTGGGTATAAAAAACTTACAACTAAGAGAAAACTTGGCAAATAGTAACGCTGCTTTCAAAACGTACGTCATTTTGGAAATTCGGATGTATTCAAGAATGTGATGAAAATCGTTAAAGAAAAAGAAATGATTTAATATGGTTAATATCGTTTTCAATATCTTAAAAATTGATTTCTAATATATTTTCTTCTTAAGTTCTGTCTATAGACGCAGAGAAAAAATATGTTTCAATATGGTCACCTGCAACAAAACTATTTTTAAAGGAAATGTTAACCAAATCATGTTTAATTGAACCATATTATTGCCACCGACAACCATATTATGGTTTAGTTAGTCCTCCATCAAGAAGCCACCTCTTAACATTTTATGGTAAAATAAGACACTATTTTGTTTTTAAATTAACGATAATATTTTTCTCTTTTTGAAGAGCAGCATACTATGGTTTAAAACCAACCATGCTTTTATAAGTGTTAAATATATTTTAGTTATTAGTTATTTAGTTATTTTCAGTTATAAACTATAACATGTTCGGAGGCAACCATAATATAGTTGTGGCTTCTCGATGGAGGACTAATTGAACCATTATATGGTTACCGGTGATAATAGTATGGTTAAATTAAAAAAAATATGGTTAATATTTTCTTTAAAAAAGTTTTGTTGGAGGGGGGAACATATTAAAAAATGATTTTCTCTGAACACAATCAAGGCTATAATTCAAAAACAGGTTTTAAAATCAATCAATTTTCATCACATACGTGCCTGTATTTTTTTATTTTAATTTTTGTCATGATCGACGAGAAATCATGTGCTACTTGCTTTCGTTAAGGAACAGATAAGGACAGTGATATAGGTTATGGCGGGTCGCTGGGTGATGGGGCCTCATGCAGGGAGAATGGATCTGGGTTATAAAGACTACTGTAGAAGTTGTCATGATGAGGAGGAAACGTTGTTTCACTTTCTCTGCTAATGCCTCGCTCTCGGGGCAATTGGGATTATACATTTTGGGAGACCAGAATTGCCATGTTAGGACACTGTGTCTAGTGTAGGACTGAGGTCGATCGCTCTGTTTTGCAGGGAAACAAGGTTGTTTGAGGCTGCAGTAGTGTCTTGGGAATAATCTGGTGTATACTGGCTGACTCCTGTCATTGGCTCAGGGTGTCATAAAGATACCGCTATAAGGACCCAAATGAAGCTGTCCTATTGTCGGCTGCCATGTCTTGATCTGGCTGACTTTGAATTGCAAAGTTTTTTCACACTATATGAGACCTAAATATATGAGAATCTAGTTCTCAGTTTATCTGAGGTCTTCATAAAACTGATTTTAATACACCAGCCAGCACCTGGACACCAAATTTTAGATTGCAAATCGACTGAAATTCATAAATGCCACTTAAATCGTGCCCTTATTTTCTCTTTATTTATGAAGGTTGGGCCAATATCGACTAGCCGATTGGCCTATTGTAGGCAATAATTCTCGAGCCAATTGAATTTTATATGAAAACATTCTTAGACCAATTGCGTAAAATGTCGACGAGTAAGCTCAGCTATATCCGCGTGGGCACTTTCTCGTACAGCATCTTCAGGCTCTCCAGGGCGAACAGGTGTTTCATTATCAACTGAACCCTTGTTCTCAAAACGGGAAATAAGGCTTCTTATCATGTTTACACGGGGAGTTATTGCAGAAATAAACTGTTAATGGCTTCCTTGAGGAAAATTAAAAATTTTGGTATCATGACAATCGTTATGAAATTAAAAATGTTGGTATCACATGACACGCTATCGTATGCGGTGTTAGATCCCTGTACTATGTGCAGAGGGTTTATATAAATAGCCAGCCATAGAAGTCATAGAAGTTTTGTCTAGTATTAACAATAGACTCATCACTATTGATAGTGTTATTATAATATAAAAACAAATTTGATTTATTTGAAAACTCTCTCGTCACATAAGTGGCCTTGTTTTGTTTGCAACTTGGTTTTTTATATGCCTGCGAAAAATGAGATGAATTTTTAATAAACATAAATTTTAAAATGTTCCAACAAAATTATTTTTTTTTTTTTGCAAAAAAGTTCTTTGTTTTTAAAGAGACTTTAGTAATTTCAATAAATTTAACCGTTTTTGTGTTACGCGAATATATCTTTTGTGCAACCTCCACCATTTTCGAAAAAAACGGTTTATCTCGAAAACAAGAGATAACTTAAAAAAACGGTTAGCACCACCGGATTCAGCGTGCCCAAATTATGTTAAAAGCGGCTAGCACAGTGTTTTTATTGCCTTTTATAAGGCGTATGATTGTCAGAAAAATTTTATTTTTATCACTCATACATCCAATAGCTTTACTTTTAAAAATTAGTTACAATAAATCTTAAAAAAATATTTACAGGAAAAATTGCTCTAGGAAAAATCATTACGAAAAAAATCATAAAGAATATAAATTTATTACGTTTATAATGATTTCAATTGAGTTGTAATAATATAAGTTTATAAAACAAGTTTGTTAAATGAGTATTTCTGTGCCAATCAAGTTTTACAAATTGCAAAACATAACAAGAACTTTTGGATTAACAAAAATTTATTAAACAAGTTTGCTCATAAGTTTAATGAGGAGGAAAAAGTAGTAATAAGCAATCCAAAAATGAGGGAAGGGTATTACGTTTGTGCAGAAAATGTGTAACACACAAATAAATATTGGACCTTTAAGATCTCCAATCTATATTAGGTAGCTTGTGAAAATTGGGCTTGAATAGCCATAATTCTAAGACGTTGTTCAAAAAGGTATTAAGTCAAAAAATGCATTCTTAGTTTTTTATCGGTTATAACTACATTTTTCTCTCGCTTTCATTTGCTATCAACACCTCAAGTCTAGCACCATTTGCTCTTAAGGAAATAAGTCAACTTATCTAAAGAATTAAATAATTTTCAATTTAACATTACGAAAAACAACAGTTTCTTATTAAAGATTTTTTCCTTTTTTGTTTGCCAAATATACAATTTGGCACTTAATTATGTTTATTGATATTAGCAAATTTCAAAAGAATCTGCCTTTATCAGATAGTGTTGGAAAATTTTTAAGATCAAGAGTCGGAAAATGTAGGCAAAGCATGGCTGGAATATAAATAAAATATTTTATAATAAAATACCCAAATGTATTGATCAAAAAAGTAATAAAATATTTTGTTAATATGACACAACTTTTAAATTAAAAATTGCACATTTATCACTTTTCAAATATTTATAAACAACAAGGTAGATTCATTAGCGGACAGACATAAGCCCCAATTGTGAAAATCTTATGTATAAGAAAAAATATGTGCATGCGTGTGTTATATTGTTATTGTTTTATGTGGACACAATTTTGACAAGTCGGGTATTTTTCTAATGTTCTCCCAAATGAGTCTACCTTGTTTAAGTGTAACAAAAAAAAAAAAAAAAAAAAAGGATAAAACATAGCTTCTATTTAAGGGCACCTCTCGAAAAAATAGTTTGCAGCCATTAATCTATTATAAATAAAACTGTAAAATTACCAACGGATTTATCTTGGCACAGCCTAAATGTCTGAAGCTAAAAAGGTTAAATTTGGATCGAAAGTCTTTCGCCAAAACGATTTATCAACGCACAGCCTAAACCCCTGAAGCTAAAAAGGTTAAATTTGGATTGAAAGTTGGTCTCTCGCCAAATCGATTCATAAGGACGGAATTTTTTGAAATTCGAATGTTTAGGGCGTAAAAACGTGTGAATTCTCTAACTTTATACGTCATAAGCTAACAGAGATGAAAACGAATTTCAAATTTATCGCTGTTCATTAAATAAATAATCGTGCATGTGACTGGTACATTTTTGACATTCGGATCTTTTGGGCAGGAAACGGTAAAAATCTGTATTTGGCGACTTTTTTGCCACCCATCACATTTGTAAGTTATTTATAAATAAAAAAAGGGGTGAAAATTGCACTTTTTTTGTAAAAAACATACACTCAAAAGAAAAATCAATCCATCCGTACTCAAATCAATCCGAAGCGGTATTAATAGTGCGGTGAGTACGGATTTTCTTGAATCAAGTACAGAAAGATTGATTCAAGTACGGATTTTCATTCGCAAAATACTCAACTTATCCATATTCAATCCCGATTTCGTACTTGAAATAATAAGAAAATGAGATTGATTTAAGTAAAACGAAGATTGAATCAATCTCAAAATGCGCTTGATTCAAGAATTATAAAGTTGATTTTATCCCGAATTCGGGCTTGAAAACAAACAAAAAAAAAAAAAAAAGGAAAAATTATTATGATTGTACTTACCAGTTTTACAGCTTACAAAATGATAAATTACCAACATCATGCCCGATATGGGTTTTACTTTAAAAATCTTATGTACATATTTAAACAAAAATATAAACTAACTAAGAAGCAAGAGTTCAAATTTACTTTTTAGCCCTTCGTGGTACACATGACTCTGGCTAGACCTTTTTTCAATGTGTATAAAAAATTAAAACATGCGTAAGCCGGAGGGTTAAACACATCGAAAAGTTTAATCTTTTTTTTTTTACTTGATTTAAGAATTTAATTCTTATTTCAAGAAATTCCGGGATTGATTTTCGAAAGTAATCCCATTTAGGATTGTTTTGAGTACGTTTAAGTGTTATTCATAAAAAACATGATTTATCCCGAGTGTTTTTCTTTCTGTGTAATATTGCTTAGTTCATTGACTTATACATACATACCCTGCAAATAAAATTGGACCACCTGACCCATTTTGATAAAATGGACTACTCCATGGACTAGTCCGATGTAATGCAAGCATGGACCATGCCATTGTTAAAAAGTATTTGTAGTGAGACGACATGTCTTCGTTTTTTAACGACATGCTTTCGTGTTTAAACGACTTCAAAACTAATCCTCTTGAGTATACCATGGAGTAGTTTTAAAACTTCTCCTTACTGGTCCAAAGGTGGGTTATATACCATGGAGTAGTTTTAAAACTACTCCTTAGTGGTCCAAAGGTGGGTTATATGGTCCTCTCCTAGGACATCGTAATGTTAAATATACCAGGGTTTTTCCATACGTTTGGGTTACTTGTGGACTAGTCCTGGTCCCTTGTGGACTACTCTTTACACGCGTGTTTGGACTGGTCCTATTATTTGCAGGGTACATACATACATACATACATACATACATACATACGTATTAAATTATGAAAACCAATTATAAAAAGGGGAAATAAGGGAAATCACTTTTCCGTTGTGCATATGGTTCTTAAATGATGATGATTAATTGTAGATATCTTCATAATCTTTAGTGCAAATAATTTTAGAGTTCTTACCTTACAATAAAGTTGGTTGCTGGTCTGTAAATGCATTTGGAGGTCCGAAAAGTAAGTTTTTCTTAGATTCCATATTGAGCATAAATTCCAAACGATACTTTTTTAAATATCATTCCGTCTCTACTCAAAAGTCCTGCATAATGTGAAAGAATTTTTTATCAAAAATCGATTATTTTCTTACGAATAACCAGCCCAATACGCTTTAAAGATGATTAACGAGTAAGCGTGAGTGATAACAAACATTTTATTACACTGATATCATAGTCATATTGATGATGCCCTTACATCAGAATTGTGACATCAATGTTACTACAAATGGCATCAATGATGCAAAAAGAAACATCAATGCAATGACTAACGTTACAATTTTGACATTTTTTACGTGTCATCTATTTTATAACTATAGTGACAACAATTCGATGCCAAATTCTGTATATAAAAGCCCAAAAAAAAAAGACCCGTTTCTCCCAGTTTTGCCCAAAGTCATGCACTTTTATCTTTATGGGCCTCGGTGGCATTTTTGCAAAAATGTGATCATTTTCTCAGGCTCATATCTTGCAAAGCGTTTGGAATTTTTATTTACCCTCTAAGACAAAGATGTAGCTCTATAAAAAACAAAAGAACAAAAATTTTGAACACATAAAATCAAATATAATATATAATATTATATCTATAATATAATAAAAGCTCGATTTAATGATAAATGTAGCTAATTTTGTACTTAAAAAAAGTTCGGTATTACGAATCTCTCAGTTTAACGAAAGGGGCTGACATTATATCATTCGTTATATCGGGCTTTGCCTGTAATAATATTCTCTCACTTTGACTTAAGTCAATTCCAATGACTTTGACTTAATGACAAACTGTCATTAAATTGATGCTAATTGATGCTTTCTCCGATGTAACTGCGTCATTGCACTGAGGACATGTTCGTTATTTCTGTGATGCCGATGTGTCATCCCATTGATGACATAATTTCATGTTGGCCCTGATGACACTTTGGCCAAGTGATGTTTAGGTTGACATCACCATTATGAGAAGTGTCATGGGGCCAAAAACGAAGACACTTGTCAAGTACTGATGTCAAAGTACCAGTGTTAACATCCTTCGGGGAAATTGGGTGCCGTCAATATCAAAATTGATAGATCTCTTGAGATCGCGGCTTACAAAAGATCTTATCTGGTCCCATGGGTGCCATATCTTAATTCAAAGTCGCGGAAAGGGAGATCTTATAAAGTCAGCTCTACAGTCTGATTTGCCTTAAGGAGAAGTTCGACTGCTGGCGCATCTCTCTGAGTGATGTTGTTAAAATAAGATTAATGTATTAAATAAGATTAAGTCTTGTTGTACTATTTATTTTTGAAATAAATCAATAAATAAAATAAGATAAAATAAGATAAGATAGCTCCGGCTCACATATAGGGCGGTTGGTAAACGGGTTCTTTGACTAATACACTCGCATTAGTCCCATCTGACTTCCTTATCTGTCACAATGGATGAGACAGAGGAATACAATCTACACTATTTTTTGTAACAAATTTGTTTAAAATGGAAAATAAATCATGTTGGTCCGTTAATTTTCTTACCACTTAAATAAAAGTAAATTTGTGGTAAAAAAATAAAATGGTATATTTTTTCACAAAAAAGGATACGATTGACTTGTCGGGCCTTGAAATGGTAACAGCGACACCGAATATTCGCTCTACCATTATACACTTATCAAAATACTTATCAAGCGCTATGGCAGTAGTAGTGAAAATGTGTTTGTATGTGTAACGCCGACAACGCTTGATAGAAAATCAAATCAATTTAGAATTCAAGGTGAATTCGTCTTGTTGTCAACCATTTTGATAGTGTATGGTGCCCTTTGTATCGTGGATCGTGATAATAACATGGTTGAATTAGTCGTTAAATATTTTTTTGTTAAAAAAGTAACGTTAGAAGTAAACCATGCCTTTTTTACGTGTGTGACGGTTTATTTTTTTTACAAAGAACTCAAAATAAAATTATAGAGAGTGGGACCTCGATTATCCATGATTCGATTATTATCCGGGGAAAAAAATTAATTTTTATTTGAATCTTTTTTAATATTTGCATCCTTTTTTTGAATACAAACTATCACTTTTCATGCCATTTTAAGTCAATTTACCAAAAACCATCGATATCATGTTCAAGTGTTGCCATTGTTTTGTCTATTACTGTACGGTGCGGTATTTAGCAAAATAAAAATAAGGAAACATGAAGTGAACTATCTATAAAAAAAATCTTGTACCAAAAACAACAAAAAAATCTACTCCTGGCGGCTGTTGTTTTTGTTGTGGCTGCTAGTATTTGTTACTGAAAAAAACTTTTTCCCATCAAATGCTGTAGTCAGCATATTTGAATTCGTTATGTTGCATGTCTTTATGAGGTTTGGTTAAATTTTTTGTTGCTTTAAAATGGTACTCAATGCGTGTCATGTGTCATATAAAAAATTATGACAACCTCTGTTGTTTCTACTTTGCTCTACTCTAAACACACAGATTTAGGGACAAAAATTGTAGCAAATGCACTCTGCCGCCTAAAAAAGAAAACTGTACAACAGCAACAAAAGCGTCAAGTTGAAAGGAAAAAGTTTTTGAAACCATTTTATATCATATTTTATGTTGCTTTTTTTGGAAACAACAACATTTTTGACAAGTACCGAGTATTAAGCCTTAAAGTATGCTTCAACAAATAACATACACAAACGCACGCTCTTTGTTTTTATTTTGTGCTATTGTTCACTTACATACATTTACACACACCCACACTTCTTAAAGCAAAAAAAGTTTTTGTTGATTCCGTTTTTGTTTTTTTTCTTTTAGTTGTTGTTTTTGTTAATAAACGATTTCATAAGTTGAGTTAATACATATTTTGTTCGTATTGCTCGTATGAAACTGAATTTATGGGTTTGTGTAAAGCCTGCGGGAAAACTCAGAAGACCTTCTTACTTAAGGCCTTTTTAAATGCCTGCTTTTAAAATTTTTTTGATTCAATTACTATTCTTTTATAACTGCTAAAGAATGCCTCATATAAGGCCTCGGCTCTTTAGTATAAAAGATAAGATACACCTTCCACCCTCGCTTCTATGAGAAGGGAGTAGAGGAGTAGAATTTTTTGTATCTTTTTTTTGCACAAGCACAAGCAAAAGCAAAATAATTATTATTTTTTGATCCCGTTTTCATTCTTATTTATGTACCTGTTAAAGAAGCTAGAGCGGAAGGCCTTCTCCGCAATGACAACGTGTGTAAAAAAGATGTGAGCACCGAATGGAGCGAGCATGCCTTGTATATCCAAAAAAGGAGTACAGAGGCCGCCTAGAAGGCATTCGTACTTCTTCTTTTTCACGCTAGGAATTTGTTGCTTTTTCGTAAGTGTGTATGTGAAAATGAGTATGTGTCAATGTTGCCACTTCGTGTATTACTACTCAAATTGGGTGTAATTTTGACTGTCGTAGTAGAGTGCAGGTAAAATTCAAATAAAATTAATTCATCAAAAAAAAAAAACTTAAGTCACTGATTCTATTTAACAAAAGACTTCTATCGTTTAATACAGATTTGCAAAAACTTAATAATGAAAGGTGTCAGCATGAAATCTTAGATTTCTATAAATATCATCTCCATAGTGATTTAAAACCTTAAATATTTAAGAGAAAGTGATTTTAACACTAAAACTAACCTGGAAACATAATACAATAATCAATAAATTTTGTTTTTATTCTACCATTCTTAAATGTTTAAACTGAAAGAATATTTAGAAAACCTTATAATTTATAAAACTCATTTGAGAAACAGACTGCCGATTAAAGTCATTACATCAATTTGGAACCTTCCTAGACATAGGCAACCACTGTACACTGTACACTCGCGACAATATGAACACCCCCAAAATATGAACACTTTTTCTTCCATTGACTTCTATAAAATATGAACTCAGTGCAAAAGCTTTAAAATATAAGTAATTTCAGACATTGAAAGAAAGAAACTAAAACTGACGTGGCCGTACCACCGGGAATATATGAACTTCCTAAAATCCATAAGGAAGACAATCCATTAAGACCTATATGCTCCAATATTAATGCCCCTTCGAGTGAACTCTGCAAATATATTACAGGAAAACAATGTAAAACATTCAGTGCAATTTATAAATAAGTTTAAAGATTTTACTATAAGCGATGATAAAAGATTAATCTCGTTTGATGTTTGGGTTAACAATTTGGTTTTTTGTGTTTCCGCACTTTAGTCTTTTTATGAGAGAAATTTTTTCCTACTCTCATTTTCGCCAGCTTTAACCAAAAAGTAAAGAAACAGAGCTTAAATAAAACATCTTAACGGAAGTTTGATGATATAAATTTGAAGTGTGGCAATGCTAAGAAAGAAAATCAAATTATTACCAAAATATACGTAAAGTTTTATGTGTGGCGACAGCGCTTAATATTGATTTCCTTTTAATAAATTAATTGCGTTTTTCTATAGACTGACAGCCGCCACAGTGGTGCAAACGGTAGAACTGCGAATAATTCTGATGATGCGAATGTGATTATTCTCGAAACATGTAAATTCGTTCTGATTTCGAGCCGGTATTCTTTCTAGAATAAAAATTATCTTAACAATTTCAATTAATTTTATGTTGTAAAATTCCTTCCTTCGTAAAAAAAATTAATCAAAAATTTCAAGTAAAGTTTTTTTTTCGTTTAAATTGGGTAATTTTGCTTTATGTAAGGTGTAATTTCCAATTGTGCTACTGGTAAGACTGGTATGTCTGTGCTTTATATGATTGTTCACAGTTCAGAGATGGTGATACACAGTGGCGTAAAATTAAAAAGGAGGTTAAAAATATAGAACCTTAAATTACTGCTGACAGCAATTTGGCTTCGCGGGACTAGGCTTATTACTAAAAATATTTGTAAATAATTAAGGATTATAATGACTAAGTCGTTTGTCTTAAAACAAATTTAAGTTAAGAACATAATCTTTGGATTATTCTATCTTAAGACAACCTTTTATAGCACAGGATAATACACAAAGTCGTGTACTGATTTTCAATTTTACTTAATCGATAACCCACGACAAAATAAATATCGGCCATGCTTAAAAAAACGAACACAGGTAAAATTTAAATCGATGGAGATTTCCGGTACAATTTCTTTTTACAAATTACCATAGTTTTTCCTGATTTTAGGAAGAGTTCTGGTAGAAATGAAACTATTCAAAGCAGCGTTTAAAAAACTGCAGCCAAAGTAGAAAAATTGTCATTTCTTTTACATCTTCATTTGTCATTGTCAAAAAAAAAAAAAAAACACTGTTGCTTTTACTTCGGATTTATTTAATGTAAACAATCGTTATTAAAAAAATCTCAAAAAGAGAAAAGTTGTACACTGCAGTTTCGACTGCAGTTTTTTAAACCCTGATTCAAAGTATAAGTTATAAATATAAAAGAGAATAATCAAAGTTGTTCTTATTCGTTGTCCATATATGTTTTTGTTATTTATATGTTTGTAATAATTGTATTTTGTTCTTGAATTTAAGGAAAAGAAATCCCTGATGATGATCTTCAAAGAAGATTGAAATATTGGAAGCAAATAAAAAGGAATTTTTATTTACAAAAAAAAAAAAAAAAAAAAAAACACTGGCCTCGAGCTTGATTAACTTTTAATTATTTAAAAGAAAATATTTTAGTTTATTTTTAAAACGGGCTCGTTTTCAATATTTGTATGATTTTGATTTTACTCGAATTCGAATTTAATGTTAATACTTCTTACAAGCAACTTTCGTTAAGGATTGAAATTGGATTAAATATCACCCAAAAAGAAGGGTATTGGCTCTAGAGGGGACTTTCGATTGTTTTGTTCCAATAATGATAAAATTTTCAATCATCAAAAAAAAAGTACCAAATATTCTCCAAAGTCCGTGCCTTTTTCCAGGTGGTTAACGAATAAAATTATGAAAAAATAATTAGTATTGTGGTTTATTATTATGAAAAAAATTTATTTATACAGTACGGACATCGTTTTTCATTATGTGTACTCTATAATCCGGATTGATTGCAACTTTATAAGCCGGATTGTATCAAACTGTTGCTACGCAATTCCATGTTTTTTTTTGTCAAAAAAATGTTATTATTTCTTTTAAATGATTAATAAATATTTTAAA
Organism: Pollenia angustigena; assembly: GCA_930367215.1. NCBI lineage: Eukaryota > Metazoa > Arthropoda > Insecta > Diptera > Polleniidae > Pollenia > Pollenia angustigena. Next base: position 129,589,491 of record OV884058.1, read on the forward strand.
ATTTTTAATTCGATAATCCGGATAATTTGATAATCCGGATAAGAGTCTGCAATCAATATTCCGAATTATCCAGTTATTACTGTATGCATTTATTAAACTCATTTAAACTTTTAAACAAAATAAGTAAATATTTTTCTAAATGCGTTTATGTCATTTCAGTCCTGCGAAATTAATAGCCAAATCGAAATAACTTTGACAAAAGTTAGTAACTTTCAATGTTACGTTTTATTTGAAGTGTGAAATAGCCCTTCAATTTCCTCAGCTGCAGTTTATATGGCCTTAGTTTTACTTATTTTAAACGATTGTCCATCGTTTTCAGTTGTATTACTCTGAATTATCCTGCAAAAATCCTAGAAAACACAAAAATTTATTTAAAGTTCAATTTGTTCAATAATATAAAAAATACTTAAGAAAAAAAAAAAAATTGCAATAAAAAAGAAACTTGGCAAGTGGTACTGCTATTTTTAAAACTTATTGCCACTTTTCTAGTGATGACACTAAAATAATCGAAAGATGAAAAATGAAAAAAAAAAAAAATAATGAAATGGGAACATCTTGTAAAGATGTTGAAAGATGTTGATTTTAGCCTTATGTATTTCGTATGGGAAGATGTTTGCATTATGGCAAATTGATGGCAGCTGTAAGATGTTGATCAGTGTAAAAAATCCGCAAAAAATAAAGAATTTCGCAAGATGCTTAAAAAAAGGTGATCGTTAGGAACTCTAGAAAAATATATATTTCTTTATATATTTTAAAGTGCATACGCTGGGTCTCTACATAGCAATTTGTTTTGCTTAGCACAAGCAAAAACATTGGCGCAATAATTGCAGATTATATTGCTGGAGGCCACGTGAAATTGCTTTGCAATAAAAAAACGTACAGAGAAATGAAATGTCAGATAAATAATTGCTAAGCAATAATTGCTTAATCAATCTGAAGAGCAATCATTGCGCAATGGATTGCCACTCATGGCAATATGCGGTCCATACGTCGCAAATTTAATGGAGCAATCAAATTTGACGTTTGCCGCAATAAATATTGCTTCGTGGAGACCCGGGTTGGGATTTTTTTCTTACTGTTATTATTTTTGTTTTATACAAAAGTTATGTGAGCCGAATTTTAACCCGATTTCCTTACCCAGTAAAAAAAATTTGGGCTTTTTGAAGCATTACAGAGAAAAAGCGCATACTCAAACCCTTCAATTAGAGAGCTCTTATAAAGCAGTAAATGATAACGAATAAAACATACAAAAAAGCTGCTATCTAAGTGCTGACAACGAAGACGGGTTTTAAGCGAAAAAAAAAATATATTATGGTTTACGAAAATGATTAAAAAAAGGCATTTAAACAAGTAAAAGCAAAACATTAATGAATATGTTAATATAGTTAGCCCTAAAAAAAGCACTCTAGGAGCGCTTTGTTTGCATGTTAAAAGAAGCGCTTATTGTCAGCAGAAAATAGTCCTCCAAACCGGGAACACCCCATACAAAAATCAGGCATCCCATCAGCAGGTTTGAAGCGATTTGAGGTATGAATTCATACAAAAAACCTGCGCCTTTTGGAGCACGTTTTTTACTGGTTATTTTAAAGATAAGGGTTATTTTGGGGCTGAGGATTTTTGTGAAGCTATGGTTTGTTATGATGTAACCACGACAAATTTAAGAATCATGATAAAACAAACCTATCGTGAATGTTCGTAGTTTTTTGTTGGTAAAGGCGATAGAAATGCTTCTTAAAAAATTCTTCAAAATATTCAAGACTATCGATAATTCTACTACAAGCTTTCGAAAGAATTAAAAGGGACGATAATCGGTTGTGTTGCGGCTCTAGTTTTTTCACCATGTTTTAATTAAAATTTATGCCACTGTGTCAAATTGTTAAAAGTTTTCGTCTTGTTAATGAAATGTTAATAGTTGAAGTTTCACAGATCAAAAAGGAAAAAGTTGGCACAATTGTTATTTATTTTGAATAAAATTCTAACCGGAAAACTACAATGCCAAACAAATGACTTACATATTTATTTGGAACAATTGAAAGTTTTCTCTGTAAAAATACTTTCTGGCTTTCAAAATATTGGGAGCAAACAAAAAAAAAAAAAAAAAAAACCAAAATGAAATTGAATACAATAATTTATAAAGAAAAAAGGATATGTGGGACAAATGATTGTTACTTTAAAGGTCTATAGAAATTATTTTCTAGTATTACAACTCATCTCTTATTGTCAAGTGCCTTAATAAGATGTATAGAGTTTTTTTCTCAGCTTTTCGGTTTTCTTGGGAATTAAGTACGGGCTTACCAGGTACATTTTTTTTTAATAAACATAAAAAATGTTGTATACTCCGGCTCACAATATTGATATTGTATAGAATTCGCTTGAGTACAGAAAAATTATAAATCTATATATATAAAAGAAGTGTACACTTTGATGTCACCACTAACTGCGAAAACAGGTTGACCGATTTCAACTAAATGGTTTTTGTGAAGTTTGCAAGAAATTAGCGCAGTGGTTCCGGAGGTATGACATTCAGATTTTCCTATATAATCCCATACAATTGAAGCACAGCCGCGAATAACGTTTTAAGTTACAAAATAATAATTTTTCAGGAGAGCAAAAAAACGTTTTTTGACAGGTAGCATTATTTGTTTTAAACATTTTTTTCTTCTATTATTAAAAATAATGATAATAAAAACTTTAATGCAAAATGCTTTTGAAACATTATCCAGCACTGCAAAACCATTTCGGTTCCATCATTTTGTTAGTAACTTGCAATGTTCTTCCACTGGCTGACACTTTGCCATTTTGAAGGCGTTGAGATGCATAGTTTTGGTTGATTTGATGTTTAAACTGTGTAAGAGAGTAAGGCCAACGGTTATCTGCAAAAAAACAGTTTTTGCAAAATGTGGCGTTTACAACGTTATTCGCGGCTGTGCTTCAATTATATTATGATTTATTTATTGTCACTTGAAAAGTTACCAAACCATATATCGTAATGTCTTATGTGTACAATAACATTCCGAATAGGTCGTAAAGTTTATTTCATATTCAAACGGGTAAAAACTTCCCCTCCCTATGTCTTCTTAACTAATCAACCGATTTTCTTGAAATTTGGCAGGCAAATAGTGTAAAATCTGAAAGGAACAATAGCCTATAATTTTTATTATTTAAGGCATCAAATAGGTCAAGAGGGGTAAAAGCTCATCCTGCCTATATCTTCTTATCTAATCAACCGGTTTTCTGAAAATTTGGCATGCGGACACTGTAACATCTAAAGGAACTTCAAGACATACAAGACTATAAATTTTAACATTTACGGCTTAAAATACAGCAAGAAGGATAAAAGCCCCACCCTCATATACCTTCTTAATTAATTAACCGATTCTCTTGAAAATTAAATAAATTTTTTTGAAAATTTTTTTTATCTGGTAATTTTACAACGGAATTTGAACCCATCACGGCTTTGCAATGGTACACAATTGATTATCGAAGCTACCATTTTGAATGGTAAATTCCGAGACGAAAATGTTTTGCTGCCACGAACAGCGATAATTCCCACAGACAACACCAATCTAGAGGCATACCAAGATATTTTACATGGGAGTGTTAGGGTATTATTTTATTATTGATTTTAATAGCGGGGCATGACGCTTTACGCAAAGTAAATGTTATATGTATGCCATTTTGTTCATTGACCTTTATTTTCCATTATTTTATTAAAATGCTTTCACATTTCTTTAACAGCTTAAACATGGAATTCCCAGAATCCGGGAAAATATTTAATTAGTTCTCGCTTTTTCGGAAACTGAAAAAGTCTGCAGGAGGAAACCCTTGCCACTATGTAGCAAGACAAGAAAAAGCCTTTGATATTTTCTCATGTGAAAACTTCAAATTTATAACAATTCCATAAACAAACTCTCACTGTGTCTTCTCTACTCACCTAAAAGTTTTATGATTGTTTTACTACCGCGGTATGGCAAATCAATAAATTTTTGATGTAATTTACCAAGTTTTTGTTTTTTTTTTGGCAAATCTCTCTCCTCAGGGTAAACTAAAGCTAAAGTTTTAATGACATTTGGTCGTTAGTTAAAAACTGAAAATAACTCAAAAAAAAAAAAAAAATTAACAAGCAAAACAGAATAGAAAGAACAAACTTTTAAAGATGTTTATCCTTAAGAAAACTTAACAAATAAATTTGTTGTTTAAACAATTGTGAAAAAGAATTTATTTCACTTGATTTTGTTAAAAATATTACTCAGTTTGTGTCCCATTTAATTTTGTTTGAAAAAGTTTTTTTTTGTTTAAATTGGCTTCCGGTAGGGATATGCACAATGTTCATTGAGCAATTAAGCAGCATTTTTGCCCTAAGCTTATCCCGCGAAGCTTTATGCTGGTGTGGAGGAGACCAGAGTCTCTGGAGGAGACCTACCGATAGGAAAGCTCGCGATTTATTACGCAGTTAATTTCAAGTTATAAAAATGATTTGGTATTTCAAATTTTAATAAGTACATAAGACTTTCTACACTCAAAAGAAAAATCAATCCAAACGTATTCATATCAATCCGAAGCGGTATTGATAGTACGGTGAGTACGGATTTTCTTGAATCGTATACAGAAAGATTGATTCAAGTACGGATTTTCAATCGCAAAGTACTTAAATTATCCATATTCAATCCCGATTTCGTACTTGAAATAATCTGAAAATGAGATTGATTTCAGTAAAACTAAGATTAAATCAATTTCAAAATGCGCTTGATTCAGGAATTATAAAGTTGATTTTATCCCGAATTCGTGTTTGAAAAAAACCAAAAAAGAAATTAGAAAGAAAAAATTATTATGATTGATTTATTTACCCGTTTTACACCTTACAGAATGATAAAACACCAACATCATGCCCGATATGGGTTTTACTTTAAAAATCTTATGTACATATTTAACTAAAAATATAAACTAAATGAGAAGCAAGATTTGAAATTTACTTTTTAACCCTTCGCGTACACAAAAGTCTGGCCAGACCTTTGTTTGATGTGTATAGATAATAAAAACATGCGTTAGCCGAAGGGTTAAACATAAAAATAATACATACACATGTGTTTATGTATATGTATATACAAACAAAAAGCAAATCGGTTTGTTCGAACTTGTGCTGTGTTGTTGTAATTGTACAACAAATTTTGAAAAGCACACACGTACAGGGTTGTCAGATTGATTTTGACCTTTTTCGCCAAATTCAATGTCAAAAATCGCCAAAATCGCCAAAGCCTTTATTTTCAAGTTTTTGGCAGAAAAATACATATTTTTTAATTTATTAAAAATATTCTTTATAAATTCTAAAAAAATTAATTTGTTCCGTATCGCTAAAATACGCCAAAAATTCAAAAAAGTCGCCATGGTATATATTTTGTTTAATTTTTATTTAGAAAAAAGTAAAAATAGCTAGTGAACACAAAAATGGTACGATGTTTACTACAAAAAAAGTTTTTTTGCGGCTAGTATTAAACAAATATTGGATATATTTACATTTTTATATATGTATGTAGTTGCAGTTTTATTATATATCTAAAACGCTTCACCGGCAAAGCTACCTATTTGCCTTCTTTTTTGGAATACATTGTAAGGGTTTTTCATTTATTCAACGATGGTACAAAAGAAGTGCAACTTATAACTCGTAACAACGCGTCTAGAAGTTCGTATTGCATTCTACTTCAAAGGCGAGTTGTAGTGGAGTTCATAGCTTAAACACATGCATTACTTATAATAATATAAAGAACATATAAAGAACAGTCAAAGTAAGTTCCTTGAAATTGTACGTACCTGCCGTTTCGTTGCAGCTTTAAAGTTTTGGCATAAACTTATTTATCTTTGCAATAAACCAACGCTAATTTTTTCATTGGGTTCAAAAATGTCCAAAAGTATGTAAGAGTTCATAAAAATCTTTTAAAGATCACTGACAACAACGTATTGTATCTGGGATAAAAAATTGCCACATACATATAATGAAAAAATGTTCATAGGCTTTAAATATATTTATGTTAATTTCTATTTATTGATTCTTTCAAGAGCACTTTTAAATATGAAAAACTATTTTCTCGCAGATATTCATTATCTTCATCAGCCATTTGAACTTTCAAATACTGACCATACATATGAATGCCTCAAACTTCATACATAAAAATAATATAAGTACAATAAAATTAATATTATTTCTCAGTATTGAATTTAACGATTTTCAAAACAAATGCATAGCTCATCAAAAATTTATTTATTTATTTATTTATTTATTTAATATATAATTAGGTCTATGGATAAATCCTTACAGCCTAATACAAATGAGTATTTAACTTAAGTATAATATTACGTTTAACAATATTTAAATCCAGAGAAAAATCAATAAATTCAAACATTTCATTGAAGCAACAACACAGTTTTCTAAATGGGTCTGCCATAGCATAGTTAGTTCGGAAAGTTTTTATAAATAAGGGATTATAGTACCGTACCGTACGTCGTGGAATGTTAAATGATAAACTACTTAATAAAAAATTCGAGCATACTTTTCCATTTATTAAGTTAATTACAAATGAGACATTTAGCATAACTCTGCGACTTTTCAGTGTTGGCAAACGTATTAAAGATAATCTTGTAGAATATGAGGGGAGATTATCATATCCTCGATATGTATCTCTCAGGCAAAAAAGCAAGAATTGTTTTTGAATGGATTCAATATGATCACTATGAACCATATAATGTGGATCCCATACAATCGAGCCGTATTCCAAGATTGGTCTAACGAGAGATGTGTAAAGTTGTTTAGTGACGAAAGTATCCTGGAATTCCTTCGCCCAACGTTTAATAAAAGCCAGAGTACAACGAGCCCTGTTGACAGTCATTGTTATGTGTTGAATAAAATCCAATTTTGCATCCAGTAAGATGCCAAGATCCATAATTGTGTCAACTATCTCGATTTTATAGTCACCGAGTTTATAGTTATTTAAAATACTACGTTTTCTAGAAAAGCGCATATGTTTACATTTCATTAGGTTTAAATCCATTAGGTTATGTTTACACCAATTATAAAAGGTATCCAAGTCTTCTTGAAGATAATTATGGTCTAAATAGTTCGTGAAGTTTAAAAAAATTTTTACATCATCTGCGAACATTAGTATATGTGAATGTTTAATAATATCAGGCATGTCGTTAATGAAGAGCAGAAACAAAAGTGGGCCAAGGTGACTACCTTGCGGAACACCGGATTTTACCAATATAGGTTTAGAAGTTGAAAACCCAAATTTTACACATTGTATTCTGCCGAGAAGATATGACCTTAGCCAGCTTAAATAAGTTTTGTCGAAACCCATAATATCAATTTTTCTCAAAAGAAGGTTGTGATTTACCTTATCAAATGCCTTACTGAAGTCGGTATATATAACGTCGGTATGCTGGTTGTTGACGAATCCCTCATTTACCAAAGTTGTCAGTTCTAAAATATTTGTCATAGTTGATGATTCTTTACGAAATCCGTGTTGAAAAGGTGTTAATAACGGTGAAACTTGATGAACCAATGAATCTAAAATGCATTTTTCAAAAAGTTTTGGAATTGCGCTAAGTTTGGCTATACCTCTGTAATTAATTATATTTGATTTATTTCCAGATTTGAATAAAGGAATTAAATATGACTCTTTCCATATTTTTGGAAAATATCCATTTTTCAAAGAAATAATAAAAATAATTGACAACGGCATTGCTAAAGCTTCCATACAGTTGATTAAAATACTGCTTGGTATACCATCAGGACCCATTGAGTTTGAATATTTAAAAGATTTTAAGCAATTGATAATATTAAGTGTGGTTATTGGTGAAAATGAAATAGTTTGACCAGTAACTATATTAAATGGATAATTGACATTTTCAGCACAATGTGCATCAGAATATGTGGACGAAAAAAAATCGGCGAATAAATCACTGATTTCCTTTTCATCGTGTGTTTCAGTACCCATATATTTCATGACCTTCGGTGCGCCAGAGATCTTTCTTTTCGAATTTACAAATTTATAGAATGATCTTGGATCGTATTTTAAGTTGTTTTTTATTTTAATCAAATAATCGTTATATAATTTAGCATTTAGCAAATTGTATTTTGCACGAAGGACGGAATACTTGCTGTAATCGCAGTGGGATCCAGATTTCTTATATTTTCTGTAATTCTTGTTTTTTAAGTTTTTTAACGAAGAAAGTTGTTTATTACCCCATGGTGGTCCTGATTTTGAGCTCAGTGAAAATTTTGGTATACATTCATTCATATATTGTTTTATTGTACAGTAGAAATTATTAATCATTTTATCGATTGTTTCTGGTGCGCCAATGCGAATGGATAACAATTGAATCCAATTTGTGTTAATTAAAAGGTTATGTAGGTCGTTGTAATTTGCCCTTTTAAAACAAAACACCTTTTCTTTTTTATGAAAATTTTGAACACGATGACAACTAAAAATGTTGCAGCTAATTTCAATTGTAGGGTGGTAACGATCTTCTGGGAGTGTTATAGGATCAACACGATTTATTGTACATTCCTTAGGCTCATTAACAAATACCAGGTCAAGTAATTTACCATACATATTGTAGACGCCATTTATCTGATGTAGACATAAATTTGTAATAGCCAACAAAATCGCCAACTTTTTTGTTAAATCGCCAAAAAATCGCCATGTCGCCAAATCAAAAATTAGGTCGCCAAACAAGTTTGAAAATCGCCACGTTTGGCGAGAAATCGCCACATCTGACAACCCTGCACACGTACGCACGCATAAAAGAATGCAATGCTGAGAGATGAGACTAATAAGTTTTATGAGATTCAAACAGGGATGTCAGATGTGACGATTTTACGTCATTTTGACGATTTTTTTCGCTGAATTTACCAAAATGACGATTGACGATTTTGAATGTAGAGTCACTTAGGTGTTGACGATTTAATCCCGTCAATAAATTTAGTTTAAACTTTAATAAAATTTTTAACACTTTAATCTGTCAAGTAAAGTTTTTTTCTTACCGAACGTTTCCACATGCAAGTAATTACTTGCAAGTAGTGTATACGTATTATCAACAAAAAATCGAGGAAACAGCCGATTGGCTGAATGAACAAAAATTGTGTGAATGTTAGTGAAAAAGTGTCAGTGTATTGAGTTTTTCGAACTTGCACTTGCATGTGGAAACGGGGGGTTAGTTAATATATGTATATAGAGGCGAATATATATTTATATCTACTAGCGGACTCGACGAAGTTCGCCTCGTCCCAATTTTAAGCCTTCAGACAAACTTTAGAGTAATAATACAACACAAATATTAAAATTTTTAATATGATTTATTTGAATGGAATCTGTAGAGAGCGATTTGATGTACAAAAATCTATAAATCACTAAATATATAAACCATCTTTAAACGCATAAAATTCGGCGTTTAAACTACCAACACAGACCATATTAATTTGATAAGATTTATCGTAGTGCTGTCACATGTTATTTTTTTACCACATATAACACATGGGAGAATGATTTATAGTTGCTGAGTTTAAACTACATATAAATTCAAGTTTAGTTCAACTAAACCAGCGTTTAAACCATCAGTGGTTTATTAGCCATTATTGTACAAGTTTTTTTTTAGAAAAACTAAAAAACAACTAGTTAATATTAGTCAGGGCCATTTTTTGATGTTTTTTTTTATATTGGCAGGACGATTTTTCGAAAAAAAAATAATCTGACAGCACTATTTCACTTGTTTGTTTTATTTGAGTACAATAACTGCCTGCTTTTAAAACACGAGTGCAAAACTCCTTCAAATTACTGCCTGCTTTTAGATCGCGAGCACAAAAGTGACTCGTTTAACTAATATTTAAAACAAAATTTAAAAATGTCCATTCCTTAAGGGGTTCCCATACAAAAAGTTTAATACAGACTAGAAATATATTGAAGAAAACGTACCATAACAGCCAAGAAGTCTCCTTAACAATTTTTCGAGACATACTTGCCCCTTATCACCACTTCTTAAGGGGGCTCCCATACAAATATTGCGATTTATGAAATTTTTAAATTAATTAAAATTTTTTGACTTTTGAGAATAAAATCAAAAGTTGTTAACAGATTTTAATCATTTATAGCTGTAATTTTTAGTAGATTTTTAACAAACAAAAATTTCGAAATGTTGATTAAAAATTATTTTTGTAGCCAAAAAAAAAAAAAAAAAAAATATATGTTTCTAAAACGACAGCGCATGTTAGAAAAAAATTTAACGTTTAAAGGAAATTTTATTGCGGATTTTCGTTTTTTTTAGTATGTAATTCCAATAAACTGAACCGTTTTTGAACCGGTATTGGATTCAGCGTACCCGAAAAAGGTTTAAGCGCCAGTTGCCAAATTCTAGCACAGTGTAATTGTTTGATAAAACTTGCGAAAAGCAATAAAAAACATTTTTAAATATAACAATAAAAGAAATTAATTGGACTTTATATTTATACTGTGTACTTTTTTTCTTAACCTTTAATAATCAATGTACTTTAATTGCAACAAAAAAAGTTGGGAACCCTATATGTAGTTGTCCTGCGATTTAACTTTGAATAATTAAGTTTAAGTTATCGACGTCCTTATTCTTCGCTGCTATTTTTGCCCGTTCACCAATCCAATCGAGATTTGTGTAGTTTTGTGCAATGTCGGGGAACACTTTGCTGATGAGCTCCTCCTTGGACGATGTGAATTCACAAAAATTTTCAGGGAACGATATAAATCCATTCGAAACATCAATAGGAATTTGGCCGTTGCCAAGCTCCAGCAGTTGTCTCGAGAATTCAGCAGCCGATGGGTCGTTCTGCAACACGACTCTAATGTTTGCGGTCAATTGCAACTTCTGGACATGCCTCCACAAAGACGACATTTCAGGCAGGCATTAAGTTCATCTGCAGCAGAAGATTTGGGGATGACGGGAATTGTTTGACGAAAATCTCCGGAGAGCAATATCAAAGCCGCACCAAATCGTCTTAAGTATTAAAAATTCTATATTTTTTGGTTTTGTATGATTTTATACTTAATATTTTTTTATGTTTTAATAGAGTGATATATCCGTGTTTATAAAAACACGATTTTTTATATGATGATTTTTTGACGGTTTTTTTCAAAACTACTGACGATTTTGACGATTTTTTTTTTAAATTTTGACGATATTTCGAAAAAAACATCTAACATCACTGGATTCAAACCCTCATTTTGTAATTTACTCTCAGAGTGGCACTATCAACGAAAAGTTTAATCTTTTTTGTACTTGTTTTAAGAATTTTATACCTATTTCAAGAAATTCCGGGATTGATTTTCGAAAGTAATCCCATTTAGGATTGTTTTGAGTACGTTTAAGTGTAATTCGTACTTGAAGTTTTGAGTATGACTCGTACTTAAAGTAGTCATAAAAAACTTGACTTATCCCGAGTGTTTTTCTTTCTGTGTACAACAAGAACTTTTTTAACAAGATTTATTACAAACAAATTTACAATTGGTAATAATCTTATTTAGAAGAGTTTCTAGGATTTTCGGACGAAAACAACTCTTATACAAAAGCATCATTATTATCATAAGAGCTCTATTAGTAAAGATATTACTTGAGATATAAAAATAAAATCTAATTAATAATTTTTTATATACACACAAAAGAAAAAACTCTTTTAAGGGAATATAAGAACAACATTTCTATGGGATATATTCTCACGTACAAAAATTGTACGGAAAATACTCGAGTGCACAACATTGTCGAAAGAAAATAGTTATTAAAATTAAAAGTTAAGTCCCCAAAAATTTCCAAATTAAAAAAACACAAACTTAAAAAGTTAAAAAATTTTTTTGTGTTTTTTTTCTAACCAAATTAAAATTTTTTTTTTAAATAATAAGAAAAATTATAATAAGAAATCCCCAATAATCGCAAAATAAAAAAATTTTTAGTAAAAAAAAATTATTTTATATTGTTAATGGTTTCATGTTTTTTTAAATTCTTTTTACGCGATTTCAGTGAGGAATTGCAAGCAGAACAATATGCTGTATTTAAGGAATCCCCAATCCCCAAAAGGCTTTCTTTGTCCTTTTTGCTCGCATTAAATCCCCAATTCTGGCAGCCCTGATCTACACTGACCTTTTCATATAATTTACTCTTGAACACTTAAGTTTCTATAAAAACTACATAATTTTTTTTAGAGTTTACTCTTATACCTAGAAAATTTATTAGAAAATTAGGTGCCCGATAGGCTTGTTTTTAGTGAGCTAGTCTTTTCACGGAAATAAGTTTATTTTCTAAAGTAATCAATTTCGTTTCTTAAAACAAGAAAATCCATAATCATTTCTTGATTTGTAATTATTTCGTTCGTTTTAGTAAAATTTTCTTAAATTAAGAAACATTTTGCTAAGACCAAGCCACAAATATATTAAGAATACACAGAAAAAATTATTGCCGAATTATTTTCAAACAAACGCTTGTTTGAAAATAGTTTTGATTTCTAGAAATTTTTTTACTGATTCAATTCATATTTTTGTTTGATTTTTATTTAACCAACAAAAATGTTGATAACTATTCAAAAATATAATATACGCGTTATTGGTTTCAAGTTTTCATAATTTTGTTTGAAATATTTAACGCTTTTTAATGTTGTCGTCTTTTTGCATTTTTTTATTTAATCGTAAGCAACACTTCTTTATGTGAAATATAAGAACTACAACAAAAAACACATGCAGTCTATTTTTGGACGCTTTAAAAAAGTACAGCAATAAGAAAAATGATAAAATAGCGTGACGAGGTCTGTAGTAAAAAAAAAACGAAAAAAACAATAGCAGGTAAAAAAAAACCTTTTACACTTTTTAAACAGCAAAAAACAACAACAACTTTATAAGAAACAAAATAAAGTTTTGTTTTTGTTTGTTGGTAAAACAAACAAAATCCCGTATTCAATTTGTTCAAACTGTTCAGTTAAATACATCAAATACAAAAATAGAATGATGACGAAAAACATATCGAGTCGGTCTGCCGCCGTTTTTGGTTACATTTCTTCTTCTTTAGCAAAGGAAAGGATACAGAAACAGTTAGTGATGAAGGAAAACATTGTGTGTCCCAGAGAAAGCCAAAAAGTTATATTGTTAATACATACTTATAACCTATTCATACGCCACTGAGCACGAATACGGACAGGTTGGCTACACTCAAAATATTTTGTAGTTAAATTCAAACGAAAATTCATTTTAAACAACTTAAAATTCATTTAAAAAACGGATCATTTACATTTCATTTAAAACAAATGATTTTTACATTAATTTCAAAATTTTTTATTTATTGAACATCATATTCCTTAAAATTGAATAGTTTTTACTTTTAAAAAATATATTTTAACCGACAAAAATCAAACTACATTACAAAATAAATACGGAGAAACATTATTTTTTGGTAGTTTGTTTTTTGAATAACAAACATAAATGTTAAAAAATAAAATTATTCGTAAAATAACTATATTTTTATTCAATTTTAAAGTACGGAAAACGAATTTAATAACCAACAATCAGCTACTGTAATAATTTTATGAGTGTACCAATAAGTATGAACATGAATAAGTTTGTATATCGACAGGTATGAGTATGAACAAACAGGCGTGCTTATGGATAGTCCTTTGAATGCTTATGAGTATAGGCATGTATCGATGAGTATCGACAAGTAACTTCAACAATTTGTATGGTTATTTTAAAGCAAGCAGCGTTGCCACGACCTAAAAATTTTTGATGGAGAAAACATATCGATGCCTTACTTCCTCGTAACCTCGTAACTTAAAAATACGGGTTTGACTTTTTCATATCAAACTTATTAGTTCAATAAAATTTACATAGATGTAATCAATTCTTTAATAATTCCATTTTAACTTTAACCCAAACACCGAAGTATACAAAGATAAAACGTTTTTTTTTCTCTCCTAAAAAGTTTTATTTTTTAAGATACGAGGTTGAGAAAGTAAGGCATCGATATGTATGTCATTATATTTTAAGTATCTTCCAAAACTAGCAAAACAAATATACACTTATAAAATTATTACAGTAACTGATTGTAGGTTATTAAATTCGTTTTCCGTACTGTTAAAATTTAATGAAAATATAGTTATTTTACTACTAATTTTATTTTTTAACATTTATGATTGTTATTTGAAAAACAAACTACCAAAAAAAAAAATGTTTTTCCGTATATATTTTGTTATGTAGTTTGATTTTTGTCGGTAAAAATTTATTTTTAAAAATTAAAAACTATTTAATTTTACGGAATATGTTGTTTAATAAGTAAAAAATTTTAAAATGAATGTAAAAATCATTTGTTTTAAATGAAATGTAAATGATCCGTTTTTAAAATGAATTTTAAGTTGTTTGAAATGAATTTTCGTTTGAATTTAACTACATAATATTTTGAGTGTAGCACTGATTAAATTAGATTTTTATTAATTTATGTTAAAGTTATATTAAAACATAAGTATTTGCTGTCAAATTAAAATAATGCTTCTAAAGCTATATTAAATTATAATCTATTTTACGAAAGAGGTTTTTTTATAAAAATAATTAAAAAAAGGAGGCTATCAACTATTTTGGGATCTTTTCTGTTTATTTTTTTATGTTTCCAGCTAAAGAGAAATCTTAATCTAATGCTGCGCTGCAGGCAGGAAATTTCATAAAATTCTTGATTCTTTTTAAGACAACCGAGGATACCTTGTGGAGTTGTTTTTCCACCATATGATGTCGAAGTCTTCTTTAAGACTGAAATTTTCGTTGGCATACTGATTGACTTCAGCAATTAAATTTTAAACCATTTTTTAACGTATTAAAAATGCAACTGGCAACAGATAAACTTCTCAAACTCATAATATGTATGAATGTATTTACATGTGATATCTCATTTCTTAACTGCGAATATGAATATTCGATTTTTTTTTTTGATTACGGTAACTTTTTCTGTTTTTATTAAGAACGATTAAAATAACACGACGTATTTTAATTTGCTTCCATTTAGTAATTTTTTTAGTTTTTCTTAAATAAGAACGCATATCTTTAAATTCCAGAAATTTTTTTAAAGTCAACAATCGTTTTTCAATAAAATTTTGTTGAATTGTACTCAAACGATCTTAAAAAGACGTATTTATTTGTGATTCAGCAATTTGGGAAAAAAATTCTGGCAACATTTATGAAAAAATTTAACAAAATAAAAAATCTGGATATGTGCGAGTATGAAACACAATAAGTATGATAACATACATGAATGAAATCAAATGCGCATGGATATACACAAATATGAGAATAAACAGATACGAGTACGCACATGTATTGAAAATTGTCGATATGTGCTAGAGTACTTTAATTTTTTTTATACTCATTGACTTTCTCTGGTGTGTACCTTAAAATAAGAATTCGTTCAAAAATTATTCAAACAGAAAAAGGTGTCTCAAAGCCAGCCGGCCGCTCTGCTCAGTCTGCCTTCATCTTCTCCTACAGTGCTTGCTTGTTTGTGTGCGCGTCATTGATTGTGCAAAAACTTTTTGTTTGATTCAGTAAAGTTATTTGTATGAAATTTATATGAATTTCAGTAAACTTTTTGTTTGATTCAGTTAAATTATTTGTTTGAAAAAATCGGCGTTTCTTTCAATAAACAAAATGCAAACAAATTGTTTGAATATGCGAATTTGTTTATAGCACTTTATCGCCAGTACAGTGATACACTCCGTTAACATAGAATAGCCTCACTTTATAATTATAAAGAATTGTAAAAATTTTGGTGTTTCTTTAATAACTAGAAAATATGTATTAAAGCCGTTGACAAGAGGGTACTCTGTTGTTATATTGACAGAAATTCCAAATGGGTCAGTAAAAGTTAACGGGACTTTTCTTTTTGCTTTCGTTAGCAGCAGAAAATATTTGAATATTTCAATGTCAAAACTTTAACTGATATAATTGGTTCTTTCGTCAACTAATAAATAGACAATGAAGATGCATGACACAAATTTCCGGCAGGGTACAGATATGGAGATAGCCACTTTTAATTCTATACCCCTCATACATAGTTCATTCTGCGCTATCCTGCATATGCATATTCGTAAATTGAAAGCGGCACTTTTCATCATCTTAGCATTTTTCATAATTTGTATGCCTTGTCTGTGTAAATTACATAAATTTGGATTCCGGTAACACTGGCAAGCACGCTTATGTGCCGGTTTTCTTATAAAAATACCCATAATCGTTAGATTAGCTATGGAAATAAACTTAAGTGCAAGATATTCTAATCTCTGCCCTGCCGTTTATAATATAATTTAAAAGAATTTTATCACTGTTTAAATTTAAAAAAAAAATTCCACTAAGACAAACACGAGATTAATATTAATTCAAATTAACATTTTTAACAAATCCAACTCAGTTTTAGAACGATACACTTAGGATTCCACACTTAAATTGTGCAATTTTCAATTGTGCTTTAGTTCTTTAGTTCTTTAATTCCTTAAATTCTTTTCTATTTATTTATTTTGCCTTTTTTATTTAATTTTTTGTATCTTTACTTTTTATCAAGTAGGCTTAACGTCCTAATTTTTAAATGTTTCTGTACTTTATTTTTGCAAAAAAAAAAAAAAAAAATTGAAAACAGAATCTGTGCTTTACATTAACTTAAAATGAATGGTTTCGAGTTGTTTATAGAAATTTTTTTATTGTCCCTTTGAGTTTTGTGTGTGTGTGAGTGCTTATTTGGCTTTTTTGTTCATCCTTTGTGCTTCATTTTTACGCTCCCTTAATGTACAAATGTATTATAATACTTAGATGTTGTTTTTCTGTTGCCATCTTCATTTTGCGATTGTGCACTGGGTTGCTGTTTCGTGTTTTGCTTGAGTCCCTTTGGAGGTTGATGCAAAGATTTGACTTTTTCATAGCCAGACAGCGTATTTCTGTTCATTTGTTTGTTTGTGATAGTTTTTTTTAGATCCTTATGGACTTGGTCCTGCTGCTGTATCATTGCAAGTCGTAGGAGGATGCAATAATTTTTTTTTTGTTAATTTTGTTGTAAGAAGAGATAGATTTAATTTAGTCCATTTGTATGTAACATAATTAAAAATTTTGTAGTCTTTATTTTTGTTTGTTGGGTTGGAATAACTTCTTGATTAAACTTTAAGTATTTTGTTAGAGAGATTTGCAGGACTACTTAAATATTATTTTATGAAAAACTCTTTACTAAGTACCCGTTCATATTATGAAACATTTAAGTTTAAAAGTGAAAAGAGAAAGACGTGTGGAAAAGTGTACATTCATTATCGAAAAGCAATAGATTTTTTTAATAAAATGCTTTTATTTTTAATAAAAAATACAATAATACACAAGTTTTGCTATAGAAAATACCCATCTTAGTAAGATTTCCCCTAGAAAGTACTCTTATACGCAAGATTTTGAACCAAAGATACAGTTATATCTCAGATTTTCTACAAAAATAATCTTAAACGCAAGATTTTTTATAGAAAATAATTCTTTACGCAAGCTGTTAGAAATAAAATTCACCTATACTCAAGATTTTTCTATAGAAAATACTCTTATACACAAGATTTTATATTGCAAATTACACTACGTGACAAAATTTCAACAAAGTCGTGACCAACTGAATCTGACAGCTAATCATTATGTAAAATTTTCCGCTGAATCCGAATATGAAGTCAGAATTGTCAAAAGTAGAATAGTTTTGAGATATCTAAAATAACCGTTATTTGTGTTTTTAAAAAAGATGCTGTGACTGAAATGCAAATATCTTAATGTATGTAATTCTTTCTTTCTAGTGAAAGGTTATAAAATTTGTAAAATAACCATGGATTGCTTGTGAAGATTGGTCAAGAAATGACCGAGTTACAAGGAACAAGAGTTCAAGCTTAATTGAAAATTTTATGATTTTGTTCAATTTTGCTCTATTCAAGTTATTTTTTTTAAGCCAATGATTTAGAAATTATAATGTTTTATTGCATGCGACATTAGATTATTTTAATATGAACATTTTGCACCTAACAAGGTACAAAAATGACAAAGCTACAGAAGATTTAGTAAATTAACCCACATAGAAATTCAATACTTTTAAGCCATTTTTAATATTTATTGTAACTAAAAATTTAGCTTTGTATATTAATTTGTTGTGGGTTAGTTCAATTAATCTTCTGTAACTTTGTCATTTTTGCACCGATCCGCATCCTATTGGGCACAAAATGTTCGTATTGAAAAAGGCTAAAATTTTATTTTTTGGATATTTGCATTTCAGTCACAGCATCTTTTTTAAAAACACAAATAACGGTTATTTTGGAATATCTCAAAAACTGTTCTACTTTTGACAATTCTACTATTCAGATTTAGCGGAAAATTTTACATAAAGATTAGGTGTCAAATTCATTTGGTCAAAAAATTGTCACGTAGTGTTATTTTCTACTACAATAGCTGGCCTGCTAGACCTCGGGATTTAAATATTATCTTTTTAAGGGTTTCTTTTTTAATTTGGGGATTTTATAAAATTTTTTGGGGACAAGACAAAAAGTACCTGGCAGCCCTGTACAATAGTTAAATTTTCTATAGAAAATAATCAAATATGCAAGATTTTTTATATAAAAAACTCTTATACAAAAGTTTTTTCCAAACTAAACAATTTTCTACTTATTGCTGAATTTTTTTATATATTTTTATTTCTTAATTTCCTAGACTTTTTCAATTCTCAGGATCGTATAAAAACAATGATTCAATTATGGGAAATTTTATTTAGATATTTAATAGAAAATCAGAATCAAGAAAATTAGATAAAAACTTTTTACATATATGACCTGCAAGTGCAAACAAATCACTGTGTTTTAAAATCTCTTGCAAGTTGAGCTGCAAGAGCAAAAAATGTGAGTATTTCAGGTTATTCGAACTTCATTTGCATGTAAGGTTAGGTTTCACTGGCAGTCGCAATCAAGCATAGCTCGCGTGGGTACAGTAATAGGTTTCCGTTGTGCTAACATGTTACACTGTCTCCCAATATTCCTACGTTACTGGGCTGTTGATATTCTCACCCAGTCATCCGGTTGATTCAATGACGGAATTTATCCTGCTCAATTTATTGTCAAAAAGACAGATTTTGTTCCTGATTATTCTTTTACCAAACGGCTTAAGTCTCAGGTCTCCGAATGCCGAGCAGTGACAGAGAAGATGTTCCGTTGACTCCTCTTCCTCTCGCCGCAGCTCCTATATAAGTCATTGTAAGGTACCCAAAACATTTGGGCGTGTTTCCCAATGGGTCAGTGGTCAGTTATAACAGGAATTAGGTCTCTTAGATGATGTCTGGACAACCTTAATGCGAAATTACGGCACTTAATATCGTTCGAAATTTCCATTTAAATTTTACTATTATTTCGATCGATATCGAATGATGTGATTTTCCCCCAGTTTTGCGAAAAAACCTGTGCTTGTAATTACATATTTTCAGCTTTTTTTTGCTACTTCTTAACGAATGCGTTTTTTATAAGAGAGAAGTAGAGTGTCTTGAAAATACAGGTGAACCTTATGAGAAACCTTCTAATTTTGTCAACCCTACAACAACCTACAAACATTTACTTAAGAGAAATGAAGCTGAATTCAAATAGTTTGGTGAGAGGGAGTGGAAATGGTCCAAAAAATTATTTAAAATCCTTTTGCTGTTAATGTTTTTTTTAAGTTGTTACAGTGTTGCTTTCGTTGTTATTTAATTTTTTTCCTTAAAATACACAATTCCTGTCTATTTGTCTGTCCCTTTCAATTTCTCGTCTTTCGTTTTATGTCTGTCTTTTTGTTTGTTCATTTGCATAAATTTGCAGTTTTATTCATGTTTTTTGAAAAGATCTTTCTTTTGTTGTAACTGTTACTTTTAGATATAGAGAAAATTATTATTTTTGTTGTTTTTGCTAACTTTTTTTTTTTGTTTTTCAACAAAACGATTCACTCTGCTCAACATAAGCACAACTCATTGTCATTTTGTTTGCGTCTCTTTATGTTTTCCACTGCACAGTAGGATACAACCATTTATTTTGAAACCCAAATTAAAAATTTTTAAATGATTATTTCTAAAATCTCTTGGTAGTTTAACATGTTATCAACGATAGCAACCTAGCACTTGAAAACATTTTGATTATTTGCCATAGGTGCTTTGCCGGAGGGGGTGGGGGCACACCCCGCTCTTACTAAAAGAGTTCTAATAACATTTTTTTTTACCCACACCATAGTGGAAAGCGTTGTTTGCTTTTGTGCAGATGTTTGTAGCATATTTTAGTACTATAATCACCTTTTGAATCGATATAACGATGTCCTTCCGTCAGGCTGGCTATTCATAAACCTTGTGCACAAAAAACAGGTCTCAATTTCGGAGATCATTTGGTACATAGGTTCTAATAGTCACAAGGATTAAGCCTGTTGAACGGTCCATAATTTCAGATAGCCCCAATTAAATTTTTTTTTCCAAAAGAAGTCATTGTGCCCATAGATATTTAATGGCTTATTATATTGGTCTTTAGACTTAATTTGGTCCAAACTAATCTTAATCCTCCTACCAACTTGTATTGAAATCGATCCATATTTGACGATAGCTCTTTTATAAAAACTACTCCCGAAAAAAACTATTAATGCCATTACTTCTTTTGAATGTTGGTATTGACATACAATTTGGCGCCAATAACTTTTACGACAGCTACTATATCATGACAAAATGTTGTGCTGCTAGATCCAAAATCAACCATAGTTCGCCTCCTTCCAAAAATCAAAGACACACAAATCTCATATAATATTCCACACAAAAAACTTTTACATGGATCTTAACCTCGCAAAATTATTTTTTCCATGGTTCCAAATAGGTTACACTTGAAAATTTGTTTTCAAATATTGTGGTGTAGGGTGTCACTTGGTCATCCTAGAAGACTCTTATATTTAATCTTATAATATAATATCTTTCCACGTTTTTAATGAATCTACACCCAGAGAAAAAACATGTTTAAATATGGTCCCCTCCAACCAAACTATTTTTAAATAAAATTTTAAACATATTATGTTTAATATAACCATATTATTGCCAGCGGTAACCATATTATGGTTAAATTAGGCCTCCATCAACAAGCGCCAACCATATAGTTGTTGCCTCCAAACATGTTATGTTCAATAATAACAAAAATTTGTTAAACACTTACAATAGCATGGTTGGTTTTCAACCAAAGTTTGTTGCTCTTGGAAAAGAGGATAATACTATTGTAAATTTAAAAACAAATTATTATCATATTTAAAAATAACATTTTAGGAGGCAACCATAGTATGGTTGTGGGTTCTTGATGAAGGACTACCTTAACCATTATATGTTTGTTCTTTACAATTATATGGTTATATAAACCATAATGTGTTTAAAATTTTTTTTGGACAATAGTTTGGTTGGAGGTGACCATATTTAAACATGTTTTTTCTCTACGTGTACAGAAAGATAACTACTCATATAAAAATTGTTTAATTTCTCTATGTATAAAATTGCGCTTATAAGTATACCACGTTATTTTAAATACGCAAACCTAAATTATGACAAAGAAGAATAACAAAAGGGGGCAATTAAAAAAATATATTTCCCCAAGCCACGTAAAAATACCATTTCAAGATTTGTATCATTATTATCATTAAGATTTTTTGTTTATTTTTTTTTTGGAATTTTACATCTCTCTGGCCCATTATCATAGTTATAAATAAAGTATACTTTACGGCACTACATTATTTAGCGTTCGGCTCACACACCCAAGAACTAAATCTATTTTTTAGTGATTGTGTAGACGAACACAACCCTCTTAATACCGTTCGTATCTATTTTCAAGAAAGAGCCGAACATTATATAGAGTTCTGTTATTCGTCAAAAAACAGAACAATTGTAGTGATACTATAGACAAACAATATATTTTAATGTTCTATGATGTTTCTTTTTTTACACTGATAAAGAAATTAACAAACCAAAAATGTTTTTCACTTACACCGTATGTGTATTTTCTTTTTGCAAAAAATTTTTGGTGTTTTTTACCAGCCAAAAGCGACGAACATTAATTAACCGAATCGAACACAATGAAGTTTGGGGTTTTTTAAAAATAACCGAACGGAATTAAATGTTCCCATCTTTTTTGAGTAAGATAAAATTCGTATTATTTTTGTGTTCGAAAGATGACAAATTGGGACACGTTATTTTTTTATTGATTTTCTACAAAACAGTATTAGCGTTTATATTTTCCACACTTCTACCGAACAGAACACTAAGGAGCGATATTTAGCGTTTATTTAAGGCCCGTTTTCACAACTTACCGATAGCTAAAGGCTAGATTTTATCGGCCGTAAAAAAGTGTTCCATTCAACCTGTACCTCAATTCTGTAACTTTTTGAATTAAACTACCGATATCGAATTTGTTATTCTCTATTTTTGTTTAGAAATATTAACGACAAATATCAGTAAAATTATAAGAACGTTAAAGTTAATATTTTTTAAACTTAATAAAAAATATAAAATAAATTTGCTTGTAACAATTTTATTTTAACAAAACATGAATGAAAACGTGTAAATATTGATTATATTCCTAAACAAATATGGTGGTGTCAAATCTTTTTGTACATAGGGAAAAAGTTCGAGGTGCCTGAGCCACTCTAGCACAAAATTCTGCTCTAACTTTTTATACTCACACTACTGTATGTGAAGAGGATATTATATGTTTGTGCAAATGTGCGTAACACATTTAAATATAGGTTCAGGACCCACCGTTCAGTATACAGATTGACTCAGAATCAATTTAAGAATCCATATTACGAGGTCCGTCCGTCTATCAGGCTGGCTGGTTGTCTGTCCGCGATAACCTTGTGCGCAAATTACAGGTCGCAATTTAGGAAATAATGTTATCAAATTTGGCACAAGGTCGAAACCTTCTCAAAAGCGGAGAAGCGGTTACTTATTTTTCATAGCCCACACGCAAACTTCTTTCCGGAATAGGGTTTGTGTCCATTAACTATCTTGTTTTATAGACATTTGGTTTTAATTAGGTCCGAAAATATTTTGTTGCAACCTACATAAATCAGCAGCTGTGATGCCAACTTAGTGCTTTTGGCACTATTTATGGTGCTTTTTGATGGCTCAAAACCCCAAATTTTTATCCATAGTGCCAAACTAAAAAAAAGCACTAACTTGGTGCTTTTTCAATTTTTCGTTAGTGCCTTTAGTGCTTTTTACAATTTTTATTTACTTTTTGTACCATTTTTTAAAACGACGATTATATAGAGGATGATTTAGTTCAACTTTGCTATTTGGGGTACAATTTTGAAAAGGATTGTAACGATTTTAAGATTTCAAATGATAAAAAAGTGATAACAGAAAGTTACATTCGTTTTACCTAAAACTTTATTTACGAGGTTAGAGCTAGGCTTCCTAGCAATTTGGAAATTATACGAAACGTTGCACTTATAATGTGCTTAAAAACGATGTATTTCGGTAAACACTTTTTTAAAGATTTAGATACTGTTTTAGAAATAGAATAGATTGGAAAATATTAGGAATTGTTAAAAAACATGCAGTTGGAAGCGTACATATATTAAAATAATTGGATAATATCATAAGCCAATTGTTTTATTAAACTTTGCACGATTTTAATTTAGATTTATTTAAACTATAAAATATAAGGAAGTTTATTTAATTTATGCTGTCATTAAGTTTTATAAACAATGGTCGATCATTGCAAATTTTCAGTAATTGCAACAGGCCAGATTTTTTCGAGTTTTGAAAATCGAGCTCGCACTGTATTACTTTTCAACTGTTTTATGGCCAATTAAATCTCCAAATGATTTGGATGATGTTTTTTTTTTATTGAAGATAATATTAATACATTTAAAAATTTTTATATACAAATGTATATATTTACTATTTAATCTTAAATGAAAATGTTCCCCATCAACGCCGTCGCTTTTTTTTAAATTTTGGAGGTATATAATATTCGGCACAGCCGAATGCAACTTGTTTTGTGTTTAATTAAATTGTAAAAATGGCTTAGTGCTTTTTTAGGCTTTTTTTTTGCTGGAAATAGTGCTTTTTAGTGCTTTTTTAAAATTTTAAAGTGCTTTTTGCTTTCAAAAAGTTGGCATCACTGAATTCAGCAGAACAAATTTTATTAGAATCGGTCAATATTTAACGACAGCTCGGGCATGATCGACTATACTTTCTTATTTTTTTGTGTTACAAATTGGCTTCTTCATTCTATATTTTGAATCTGTTAACAGTTCATTTATTATCGTTATTCTTTAACAAGAACTTTTTTTGTTTCGTTAGTTACGGACATAGTTTGCCGATAAAAATTGTAAAAATTTCATTACAGAATAGCTTTTAGCGATAATAATCGTTCGCTAACGTATTTTGACTACTAAACGACAATAATTTGTCGTTAAAAAGTTACAGAATTTCAGTACTGGTAGGTAAAAATAAAGTTGTAATGATGGAAAAATTTTTTTTACGGCCGATACAATCCATCGTCTAGCTATCGGTAAGTTGCGAAAACGGGGATAAGAGTACTAAAGAAGAATTTTATTAAATATATGCTTTTGATCTCTTCTGCCCTCCTAAGAAAGAAATTCACATTTCAATTTTAGTTGTTTTGAGCAGTTTACTCGCGACAACAATTCGAGTAATTTCTTCCGTTTTTACTTACGTTTTTGCTTTGTGTTTACACCAAGGCGAATTAACTACAGGTGGTGTCGAATCTGATTTTGACAGTTCGGGCTTATTTGTTTTGATTTGTTAGTGTTTTGCTAATAATGGTTGACATTTCGAGCTAATGGCACTAACAATGCAATGCAAAAAACCGTATGTTGTTTCTGTTGTTTTTGGATTGTTGTAGTTCTGACACCACCTGTAGTTGAATTCGCCTTGGTTTACACCAAAAATGATCTCGCTTTGTTTTTGTTTTTTTTTATATAACAGATGACTGCTGATTAAAGTTGTCTCTTCGTTTGTTTTTGTTACAGATTATTAAAAAATATTTTCTACTGGTTCAACTTAAAACCAACTTTTGTTTTGATTATTGTGGATTACAAGTTAAAAACAGGTTTTTAATTTCAAGTGGTTTTAAAAAAGAACCGACTTTATTGCTGAACTAGGATTATGGGCCGCTGTTTCTAAAACTGGTTAAATTGTCATTTTTACGTGAACGAAAAGTCGTGAATTTAAGTTGCGTAAAAAGGAAAGATATGTAAGCAAACCATCTGAAACATTCGCCTACAAAATTAAATATCATGATTGTTTCTCCAAGCAAAAAAGTCATTATGGAAATCCAATGGAATTTATTACAAAACATAAATTCAAATAAACCTCTGTTAAATCCATATTGAATTTTGTGCTAATCGGACCAAAAATCATAAAAATTTCAGATTTATTTCTGAAAAATAGTGATATTATTCCATTGTGAATAATAATGCATCATCACAAGTAAAAATAAAAATGTATTTGTCAACGCTTAAACAAATAAAAAACCTTTCGCATTCAATGACTCAAGGCATTCTACGTTTTTCTGCTATAACTACACTTTTATGACCGCTTCGTAGGGTGCAAAAACTGTGTAACGCGTAGTGAAGACCTGTGGCTTAAATAAGCGCAGACAGCGTTTTCAGAAGTATTCTCAAGGGAATTCAACTTTAATTTTTCGCGGAGACTGCTGGAGCGTTTTCTGGAGAGTCGGATATACTTGCGATCAACAAAGCTATAGACTGGCTCAGATTATGTGCTATGCCAACGACTACTATGGATATTTATACTGGAGACTTATAGTAGTGTCACCTTGGATTCCCCTTGCCAGAGAATGAGAACAGCCATGACTGCCGCTCATCTCTAAGCACGATAGCTGAGCAGTTTAACATCAGGATCGTATAAGTCCTAGTTCACAGGGATATACTGGGGAACATATGAGCGGATGAGCTTTCTAGACATGGCACTACCTTGCGGGGTCCACTAGATTTTGAAAGTGTTAGTGTTCTTCTGCTTTCCTGCAAACTGAAACTTCAGCGATTGACTATTGATATTGCCAACGACAGAATGGCCGCGAACATTGGATGTAGGGTTGTCAGACAATTATGGCCCCGCACGAATGACGATGTCTCTACTATCGATGTCTTCACGCAGAAAAATATGGTTGGTGGTAAACATATTCTAAGAGCAACATACTATAATTGGATTTTAACAATGTTTATAGAAACAGGTTTCTTTATTTAACCATAATTTGGTTAAAATTTCCCAAAATCAACCATAATATGGTCAATATGTACCATAATTTGTTCAAAATTAACCATATTTTGCATAATTTTAACTATAAAAATGGTCAAAGTTAATCTCATATAGAAACCATAGTATGGTCAGAATTAACAAAACTATATTCAAAGTTAACCATATTATGGTTATTTATTTGATAAATTTAAAAAATTTTTTTTTGATTAAGTGTCAAGTTATAATTTTATTGTTTTTTTATTCCTGTTACGTGTTATGTTTCACTTCTATGAGCAAACCATTTTAACTAATATACCGACCTGTAACGATCTTCATTAGCATTCTTTCTGTTTTACTAGTTTATACTACTACGTAAATTTATGTATTTTAAGCAATAATTAAAATAAAATGAATGAGAATTTTCGGCAAACCAAGCAAGTATGTATTTGAAAAGCATTCAACTATTGTAGAGAGCAAAACGACCATAATGTTGTTGTTTTAGGTATATTATATTGAATTTAAAAGTAAACATACAAATTTTTAAAATATTATAATTTCAAACATATTTGTGTCATTACATATTAGCCCTTACATGTTTGGAGACAACCATAATATGCTTATGACTTTTGGATGAAAGAATTCAACCAGATAATAGGAACAATATTTTATCAATTGTGAAAAAAGAAATGTTAAAAACAATAATAGTTTGTTTGTTCAACCTTATTTTTGAACTGGATACGTCACTTCACTTTAATTATATTTTATTACGAGATACTGTCTTATATGCAGACACTATGATAACTTCCACAGCTGCGATGACGAGAATGAAAAGGATGACGTAGAACATTTCCTCTGTCACTATCCTGCACTATCGTCAAAAAATCGACGATTTTCAATCGTGTAAGAGATAATGGGAGTCTCATGAAGAGCATTTCTCACACGGGAGAAACTTTAACGCGAGTGAGATTCTTCCATAACACAGCGAAATACGCTTACTTTAATCGTTGTGGGAATCGTTTGAGATGATAATGGTTAATTGTTAAAAATATGATTTAAGCAAAGAGTTAATTTGAAAATGGTTTAAAGAAAGATTAACGGAGAGTAATATTGTGTTTTTGTACTGTGGAAATAATCATTTAAAGATTTTTTAAGAGTTACATGCCACAGCCGTAACTCCAAACAAAAGTGCCATTCGTTTTCTAGTTGTCAAATTCTTCATGCCCGTACAGTTTATATGAAGCATCTCTAAATAGCGCGGCGGCAACGCTTTGCAATTGGAAAATCCGAATTTGACAGCGCGTTTAATAGAGAAGTTGCCCACTATTGTTAATAAATAATGGCATTTAAGCTATTTTTTGGTCAATTTACGTATTTCATCTCTATTTTTATTTATTTTTTTTTTGTCGTTGACGCTCTTGTCTAGATATGGCACATTAGCGTTATAGCTAAGCGGAAGAAAACGTTCAACCTTCCGCTCTTTTTAAGGTACGGCTGTTAAACATTCCAAGATTAATTTTGCTGTTTTCACAACACAAGTTAATGGACGTGTAGTAAAATTTATATGAAAAACACTCAGCAAATCGGCACTTTGCTAATTTCGGATCAAACAATCGTCAATCTGGCAGCCCCGACTGCATGAAACACACCAGTATGTACAACCCCATTGCAATACCGGGCAGTAAATTGTTTTTAGTTTTAGTAAAACTTATTTGGTCAAATTTATTTTAGGTATCTAATCAACGTTTGTTTCCCTGTATTTAAGTTGGCTTGTAAGTACTTCAAAGTTTTATATTAAATTCTGTCCCACTGTCCACTGTTTGTGTGTAGTTATTTTAATTATTATTTTTCCTTAAGATGTCCAGTTTATAATCCTGCCTTTTAAGAATACGTTTGGATGCTTTGTAGTTGTGTATTACAATTATGTTGGCAGAACAAAATATTTTAGGCTTAATTCCTGTGTTGTTTTTCCAGTTTTGCTCTAATTGTTTCTTTTAATTGACAACTTTTTGTTTCAAGTATTTAAAAATTTTTTCCCTCTATTCTTATAGCGTTTTCTATCTCAGTTTTAGTTTTTCCTTCGTGTTTTGTTGTGTATTTGTTGCATAAACAATATTTGTGCTAATTATGTTTAGGATTTGTATTTCCTGGCCTTCTGTCCCAGCTGGGGTGTGGGTGTTTAAGTTGATGGTGGAAGCTTTGATAAGGTTTAAACGAAAAAATAAAAAAAACCATTTAGAGAAGTTTTATTTAACCCCATAATATACTTTGAACCCGTAAAGTGTAGTACTTATATCCATTGCACTTGTAAATATTTAATTTTTATTAAAGTTTTGGATTTTTATTACATTTTGTTTTTTAAAAAAGAAGAAATATATTTAATGTTTAGAAATAAAAGTTAATCTGACAAGAAACCAGACAGTTCGTAGTTTACATTTTTTATTAACTTCAACACGGTTGTAATTAAATTTTAACGTATAGATATTTTTAAAATAGGTTGATTAGGATATTTTATTATTACATCATTTAAATTATTGGCCATTATTAGTTATGAGCAGGGAAATATGATATAAAAACGCGCTTTATGCGCATTAAATATGCAGTAAAATCTCGAAAATATGCCCTGAAAATTGTTAAAAATTTGCCCGAAAATATTCAATACAGTTCCATTTAATATACGCAATCTTCAAATTATAGTTGTTAAAGCCGAAACACCATATTTACAGATGAATTTTCGAGACCTTACGAGTTTAAAATTAATATAAGAGTTATTTGTGCCGAATATCATATAGATTTTAACATCCATATAAGATTTTTTGTTTAAAGGGATCTAAGGGACGGTCACTAATTGTTTATTAATGTTAACATTTAAAAGGAAGTTATAGCCATTTATAGATGGGAGCTTTGGACAAATGAGAACCGATTCTAAAAGAATTTTATTTGTAGTAAAATATTTTTCCATTTAAATATTTTTGCGGGAAATTTATCTAAATACCAACAAAATAAGATGGTTAACGGACCAGAAATAAGTTTTAAGTGGAATATGTGAAATTATAGACTGATTTTCACCCTTTACTCGTCTCGTCTCGTCTCGTCCTTAGTACATTGTAAATTACACTGCTTTACAAATTTTTAATTTGGAAAAATACAAAGAACGCCACATGGCTAGATAAGTTAATTGGGACCTCCTGAACACGAAAAACGCTGTAATTTTTTTTCCTAAGTACCGTTTTTTACACAGGTCTCGTCCTTAGTACATTGTAAATTACACTGCTTTACAAATTTTTAATTTGAAAAAATACAAAGAACGCCACATGGCTAGATAAGTTAATTGGGACCTCCTGAACACGAAAAGCGGTGTAATTTTTTTTCCTAAGTACCGTTTTTTAGATAACGGTACTTTTGTGTTTTTCGGTGTATGGTCCTACTCAAACCATTGTGGAGCCCAACCAAAAAGTCCGATCGAAATGGCATATCGTTGGAAAGGTAATTGAATACATTTTCCGTCGAAATTTCTATCTGATAAGAAATGGCTGAGTAATGTCACCTCAAAGTTCAAAATTTGCCCATTTTTACATATTAAGCGCTTTCGCGGGCCACCTTGAGAAAGTTTTCACGCCACATGATGCACATACTTGTTCCTGTCGTCCAATCATTCCTGATAAGGTAAACCATCCAATAAAATTTAACATAGCTCAAGTAAAATCTGCAATAGAAAAAGTGAATATTAGAAAATCTCCCGGACATGACCGCATCACAGGGTCAATGACAAGAAACTTACCATCGTCTGCTTCTAGAATCTCGCTGCTCATTTTTAACGCGCTATTAAGAGTCGGATACTTCCCATCCTCATGGAAGAGGTCTATAATTGTTATGATTCCCAAGACAGGAAAATATCCTAGCCAGGTTGCGTCGTACAGACCGATAAGCTTATTATCAATCCTATCGAAGCTTTTCGAAAAAATATTCGTTTTAAGTATAACTCCTCATCTAAATGAACACGACATCATCCCGGATCACCAGTTCGGATTCAGAGCGAAACATGGTACAATAGAACAAGTGCATAGAATTGTCAGCCTTATTAGATCGGCGCTTGAGAAAAAGCAATACTGCCCAGCCCTGTTTATAGACATTTCCCAAGCATTTGACAAAGTTTGGCATAATGGGCTACTTATCAAAATTAAATAAAAAAACACTCATAAGCTTCTGGAGAGCTATCTAACAGGCAGAACATTTATAGTAAGGTCGCAAGATAAATACTTCACCCTCAAGAAAATTACTGCTGTTGTCCCCCAAGGCAGCATATTAGGACCGCTTCTATATATAATATACACAGCGGATATGCCAACAAACCTGAGCACGCATACCTCTACATTTGCAGACGACACAGCATTTATTTGCGTTAATCAGGACCCAAAAGTTGCATCGCAGCATTTACAGTCCCACATCAATGAACTAGAGGCCTGGCCAGAAAAATGGGAAATAAAGGTTAACCCGGCTAAATGTGCTCACTTAATTTTCACACTCAGAAGACAAACGTGCCCAGCTGTAAAAATAAATAATATCACTGTTCCGGTAGAAAACCATGTTAATTACTTGGGAATTCATATAGATAGACGCTTGACCTGGTCTCGTCATATTGAATCGAAAATAACGGCTATAAAACTTAAAGCAGCTCAACTACATTGGCTAATCGGTCGAAACTCAAACTTGCCTTTAGACAACAAAATTCTCTTATACAAGTCCATCATAAAACCAATATGGACATATGGCATCCAATTATGGGGTACTGCATGCGCATCTAACATCCAAAAGCTTCAAAGAAGACAGTCTGGAATATTATGAGAAATTGTCTGCGCCCCATGGTACATACGTTATGATATTATCCACAGAGATCTCAACGTCCCCACTATCCAGGAGGAAATTAAAAAATATTCAATTAGCTACATCGATAAACTAATGGCCCACCCTAACTACCTCGCTCGGGGTCTGCTTCAGTTCGAAGGTCACCAGAGGCTAAAAAGAACCGATACTTTGAGCCTAACTAGAAGACATTTTTAAAATTTGAATACAGCAGTTAGTGGTTACATTGGTAACAACTAATATACAACAAGTAGAATTAAGATTTGAATACATATTGTGAATTTCGATAAGAAAGATTCAATAATTAAAATAAATTTAAGAAAAAAATAAATAATTTGAAAAAATCGGATGAAAAATAAAGTTTTTATTAAGTATTTTGTGGAACGACAATATTTTTATTTTCATTGCTCACACAAAAAAACGGAATTTTATATGAGATGAATTCGCTTAATATGTTGGTAATTAAATAAACTATTTGGTTAAAACATAAAACATTCCAGATCTTTACTATAACGTAGAAAAAAACGAAATAAAAATGAAAAATTTTGAAAAAACATAAAAATAGGCAAATTTTGCACTTTGAGGTGCCATTACTCAGCCATTTCTTATCAGATAGAAAAAGGGTCCCACAAGGGTTTGAGAGGGACCATACACCGAAAAACACAAAAGTATCATTATCTAAAAAACGGTATCTAGAAAAAAAACTTACAGCGTTTTTCGTGTTCAGGAGGTCTCAATTAACTTATCTAGCCATGTGGCGTTCTTGGTAATTTTTGGCTGTAAACCAGTGTTATCTATCTACCAAATTTGATCAAATTATCCACAAGGTTGCAACTTGTACTTTGCGCCCAAGGTTAACATGGATAGACAACTAGCCAGATGGACGGATGGACATAGTTGTATCACCTTAAAAAGTGATTCTGACAGGATTGACATACTAATTTCTATGTAATATATATAAAATTTTAAAGTTTAAATAACATTTACCTGTAATGGCAACCTGCTTTGTCTTACAATTTTTGAGTAAAAGGAAGGAATTCAGTAATTTCAATAAACTAAGACGTTTTGAGTTACGCGAATATATGTTGTGCAACGTCCTTAATTTTCGAAATAACGGTATATCTCGTAATATAGAGCCAATCTAAAAAAAACCGCGAGCGCCACTGGATTCAGCGTACCCGAATTATATAAAATTGCCATGTCCCCGGATTGTCTCAAAAAAGAGTGCCAATTTCTTGCACAGTGTAATCGGTCCATTATTGCACCTGGCCCCCACACAAGTGTGGTCACGAGTTAAAGCTTTTGGTACGATTGAGTCCTTACAAAACAAGCCAAGCTGATAACATTTACCTCAAATACGACTTTCTGCTCTTTTCCAACCATTGTGAAAGGTATTTAAGATTCAGAATAGCCAAATATTGCACGATTTTTTTTTTAAATGTATTTGTAAACAAAAATTAATAAATGATGTTAACCAAACAATAAAAAATTAATTTTTTAATGCGAAAGCAAGCAAACTATAAATGGTATTGTTTTAATAATATTTTTTCTTTTAATTGTGTGTTTTTTCATTCTTTTTCAGATGAGTTGTGTTTAGAAAACTTAAGTTATTGCTTACGAACAAACACAGCTGTTTTTGTTTTTTAAATCAACATTAACTATTCATTATACCTTCGCTATAAACTAGCTTTGCCCGTTCCGCTTTGGTGGACCTTATTAATTATACTTACGCCACAATAGTGGAGAGGATATTATAAGCTTGTGCTGATGTTTGATGTTGTAAACCTTTAAGTATACCGATCGCCTCTGAGTCACTCTTTGAGTCGATCTTACAATGTCCGTACATATTTAGCTCCCATAAAAATACTTCTCCCGAAAAAAGCTTTTATCTTCATTGCTCACACTCTATATTCGGCGTCCATCAGTTTTAACGTATTTAAAAAAAACGGAATTATATATGAGATGAAAATATTGTCGTTCCACAAAATCCTTAATAAAAACTTTATTTTTAATCCTATTTTTTTTTAAATTACGCTTAAAATGTTGGTAATTAAATAAACTATTTGGTTAAAAAATAAAACATTCCAGATCTTTACTATAACGTAGAAAAAAAACGAAATAAAAATGAAAAATTTTGAAAAAAACGTAAAAATAGGCAAATTTTGCCCCTTGAGGTGCCATTACTCAGCCATTTCTTATCAGATGGAAATTTTCAGCATATTGACGGAAAAGGCATTCAATTACCTTTCCAACGATATGCCACTTATTTCGATCAAACTTTTTAGTTGGGCTCCACAAGGGTTTGGGTGGGACCATACACCGAAAAACACGAAAGTACCGTTATCTAAAAAACGGTACTTAGAAAAAAAAAAAATTACGGCGTGTTTCGTGTTGAGGAGGTCCTAATTAACTTATCTAGGCATGTGGCGTTTTCCAACCTTTGTGAAAGGTGTTTAAGATTCAGAATAGCCAAATATTGCACGATTATTTTTTTTAAATGTATTTGTAAACAAAAATTAATAAATGATGTTAACCAAACAATAAAAAATTAATTTTTTAATGCGAAAGCAAGCAAACTATAAATGGTATTGTTTTAATAATATTTTTTCTTTTAATTGTATGTTTTTGCATTCTTTTTCAGATGAGTTGTGTTTAGAAAACTTAAGTTATTGCTTACGAACAAACACAGCTGTTTTGGTTTTTTAAATCAACATCAACTATTCATTATACCTCCGTTATAAACTAGCATTGCCCGTTCCGCTTTGGTGGACCTTATTAATTATACTAACGCCACAATAGTGGAGAGGATATTATAAGTTTGTGCTGATTTTTGATGTTGTAAACCTTTAAGTATACCTATCGCCTCTGAGTCACTCTTTGAGTCGATCTTACAATGTCAGTATTTAGCTCCCATAAAAATACTTCTCCCGAAAATAGCGTTTAGCGCCATAATTATCTTATAAATGTTGGTATTGATATAAAATGTGACGAAAATACCTTTTACGATAGCTACTACTCTATGAGAAAATGTTGTTCTGGTAGGTTCCATATCACAAAAGGTCCCATATAAGACCTTATTCAAAATCACATAACCTTTGCTTTAAACGATGTAAACGATGGAAATAAATAAAATTCTTTTGTAAGGAGAAATATTTAACTTTTACATGAATCTAATTTTGTTTTACTGGGTCTTTAATTGCGCATGGATCCCAAATGGCGTTTAATCCTCGAAAATTCGTCTTTATATACTGTGGGCTTCTGTGTATTGTATTGTACCATTTTCTTAAAAACGGTTTTTCTTATCTTTAAAAAAAGTGTTTGAATCTGTTACCTGAAAGACTATAAACTAGGGTATCGTATTTCCTGGTCTTTTATCATTTACAATAAAAATACATAGTTAATAAGCAAAAACTAAATCGCGTGTATTGTTTAGAATATCGAGGGTTATTTTTCAAATAGTGCTATCTGAAAAATCACAACTTTACAGAAGAGCGAAAAAACTGATTTATTCGATAACTCTAGGAGTAATAACTAAACTTTATTTTACAATGTTATTAAAAATGAACGTCTAAATCATACATATATTAATGTTTTTTTAATTCATGATATTCGCGCTTATATGTCTGATAGCACTATTTACAAATTAAAATTTTATCGACTTGAACATTGAAATAAGAAGATAGCACTATTTGAACAAAAATAAAATGAGCTGCAATGAATACTTTTTAGACTTTAATTAATTAAGTTCCACGATTTTTTATTCAGTCAGTGAACACGTTGCTATAAAAACTCCATAAATAAAAAAATATTTACTATAGACAAAAACTCATCGACAAATTTTTTGCAGTTTTTTTTTTGCAAAATTTCTACAACGAATTTTAAAATTATATTAGTTTATTAAATCTAGACACAATTCCTAACCATTTGATGTATAATATGTCTACTTTGTAATAACACTTTTTATCATTTTATTATATGAAGTAATATTTTTTATGTAGATAGCACTTTTTTACCAAAAAAAAAACGTGTGTGTTAGATAGCACAAAAAATATTTATGAAAAAAAACGTTTTGGGAAAAATTTTTTTTTTTCACATTTAAATGACAGATGACCCTTCCGTAAGTGAACACGTTTCTGTAAAAAAAAAATTTTTGAAAAATTTCAGATAGCACTATTTGAAAAATAACCCTCGATATATAAATGCCGACGTAGTCTTAAAAACGAAGCCACTCAGCTTGTTTTTGTTCCAAAATGATTTGCATCGCCTTTGATTCTACAAATTGCAACACAAGAAAGTTTAGCCCATTAAAAATGGAGCTTACTGGTAAACAGTTTTGTAAGGGAGAGAAGAACAATACCCCTTACACAACTGTTCACAATAGGCATGATTGTTACATGGCGAATTCCCACATCGAAGCACTACTTTTTTCCTCTCTGCTAAAAATCAATGTGATGACTGATTTCGTTGTAAAAAAAGTGAAATTTCAATGCTCGATTATATTTAATTTTAAATTTTAAAATCATTGCAATACAACCTGCTTCCATGAAGGGGAATAACAAAAGCACTTAGAACATTGTTCGTGAATTTTTTTCTCTAAAATAATGATTTTAATTATTCACTTACAACCTGCTTTCTTATAAGAGATAATGCGAAGTTATTTAATTATTTTTATTAACTTAAATTAGTAGTGTAGTCTTAATAGTGTGTAATAGCCAGCGCATACATCAGCGCTTATGTAGTTTCGTGCTTACAGAACCTAAAAACATCGTGGTAAAAATTACTGAAATTCAGTTTGAAAAAAAGAACATTCGCAACCAAGTCCGATAACTTTTATTGTATATTTTCTCATTTCTTAAATTTTCAATAGCTCCCCTGCCTCTTAAATATTCCTAAAACGCGGAATTCGGTTGGGAATAAGTTTCACCCTGCTCCCCGTGAGTAAATTTTAAAGTTTTTAGTGCAGATTGGTACTCTGCGTATGCTTAGAAAGTTAAAAAGCTGCAGCTTATAAAGTTTCTTAAACAAACGATATTAAGTATTGACTTTCTTTGGCGAAGGGAAGAGTCCATGTGAGTTAATTGTGGTTATCATCATACCTACAAAATAGAACTTGTGTTGAATATTTTGTTTTTATGAACGTGACATTCATAAAATAATAGCAAATACAACCAATACGACACAATAGAATACTTTGCCTAGCTATTAAAATTTTGTTAATAATATTTTGAATTTACTAATTTAAATTGTTTAAATAGTCTGAAAGGAACTATGTTCCATATACATACTATATAAATTATCAAGGAAAAGTTTTAAGGCTCTAGGTGATATCTTTTTGTTGGGAGTACCTTTCCCCCTATCCCTATCTGAAAATTTTTAGCACGGTAGTGCATTTGAAAACTATGACAGTGCCTTAATTTTCTAGCGTAAGAAGTTTTCTTAATAAACGATAATTAATGTTAACTTTAAAAGGAAGGTGCTACGGCCCCTTAAAACTTAAAAAGAAGTTCATACTGCGAAAATTATATAAAAAGGTACAGACAAACAAACATCGATTCATTCATTGTGCATATTTTTAAACAAACAGTAAACTAAAATAAATAAAATTTTGGAATTTCAAATCATGTGACTACACTTAAAAAAATTCATGTTACATTTAGCGAAAAAAACTTTCGTAGCTACTTTTTTTAACTATTTACAGAAGTTTCGTACTCTAAAATTTTTAACTTTTTCAAAAGTAACGAATTCTTTCGTAGTCCTATTTTACGTGTATATTACAAAATTGTTTATGTTTTACAAAATAACTTTCGTATAATACCGCATGTGTGCGATTTTATTTAACAAAACTAAAGAAAAGATTTTGTATCAAATTTATTTTGCTAAATATAAGAAAATTTGTTGTATTTTACGAAATAATTTTTTTATGATAATAATATAATTTAACGAAATATCATAAAATAATTAAAGTGCACTACTTTCCGCCATTTTTTCTATTGTAAGCCTCTATTAAATTGAAAATATTTTTATTTAAAATTAAGTTTTAAATTCAGATAAAAGTTATTATTTTATTTTGTAAATGTCCTTCTTAATTACAAACTGCGTAGTTAAGGAAAGACTTTTAAATTTTGTTAAAATAAAAAAAAAAAAAGATTTAACCAATGCAAATATGAGTTATGCAATAAATAATGTATAAGTGTGCGGTCTTTTACAAATTTTGCTTCCCATGGGTTCAACACAACAAAATGTGTAAGTTTTTAAGCTGAACGTATTTACAACAACTGCGATAGTGAACAGAAGAGTTGCCTTTTCTAAAACCGTGTAAATAAGTTTCTATTGTATGTCAGGCCCAGAACAGACGATGAAACTCAACTGCAACTAAACCATATTTCATAGACTTCGCAACCTAAATTGTATCACAAAGTGATGAAATTAATACAATAATTTCGGGTTTCTTTGAGAACAGATAAAACGCAACACGAGTTTCCTGCACTCTGGCTTCAGTGATACTGATTTTCAATGCTTTTCAAGCCGATTTCAAAATGGTCGCGTCATGTGTGGTTTCTCAAAGGAGTCTATGGCATAAACTCAAAAATAACTGGGAATTGCAGTTTCGTTGCAGTTGCATTTTAAGAATTCATTACTTTTTACTTTCAATTGACGTTCTGTGCCGTTATCTTCTGTAGCAAAGATTTTGTAATTACTTTTTCTTAAAGAGAAACCAGATGTTTTAAAATGGAAAAACCATTAAAATTGTGCGAAAAACTTTTCGTAAGAATTAAAAAGTTAACAATTTGTATAAAAAATACAGCGCAAAGTGCATACATAAACATAAACATAAACATATAATTACAATTTTTTTTATACCACAACAAACTTATACATACGCACTTTTGGCTGTCACTTAAGGGTACTTTACACCATCACGTAGGTCTTACGTATTTTGGGGAAAATACAACCCTGTTACGTTAAGTCGTTATTGTTTTTTTTTTAATTTTCAAATAATAATAATATCAGAGATAAATTATTGTTGCCAAAAGAACTTTTAAAATGTATCGCGTATTTTCTATAAATTGAAATGAAGTGGATTTAAAATCGAGGAAATTTTAAAAACAACCCTGTACTAAAAGTTCATAAAAATATTCCATTTTATCAATTTAATTTTTTGAGTACAAATTAGCTTTACAAGAAGAACTCTTAAAACCAGGTAAAACCACTGTCACTTTGTAAATAATTGAAATTAAAATCTCGTTAGTTTTCTATTTCAAGAACATGGCCGTATACCTGTGTTATTTCTTTAATTTGCTTAATTTAAAGTTAATAAAAAAAATATTAAATTTTTTAAAACAATTAAAATGTTAATTGAATTAAATATATATTTTTAGTTTTTGCGCAATGAACCAATAATTGATTCAATTTAATTAAATCATAATACTTTTCAAACAATGTATTTAATTGATAAAAAAAACTAATGAAAATTTTTTCTGTGTACAATATACGACAGTTTTCGTACATATAAGGCATGGATTTTTGTGTGTGCGTAGTTAAATAAGCCACGTAAGTGCGATATTTAGTGCTTTTCTTATACTATAAAAGCTGAAAATCACAAAATCAATTACAGTTAAGATTGAGCTTTCAAAATGAAAGTTACTTATATAATTTTAACCGCACTACTCAGTTGTATTTTGCAACTAACGCCAGTTAAAGCTACTACAATAAGCAACTTAACTGCAATATCTGATACGTTATGGAGTAATTATGATCCAAGTCAATTCAACTCATTGAAGACTACGCTGAGTTCGATGCTGCAAATTTACAACAATTTTGCCACCATAAATGATAATAATGAACATGAGTTTTTACCAAAATTCTGTTATAGATTGTATAGATTAATAAATAATAATCTGTACAATAACATAGATCAAAGTTTAAAAACAAGTGTGGGAAATTTAATAGGCAAATTTCCATTGAGTATACAGTCTGCATATTTTATGTCGAACTTAAGTCTCATGAATGATCGTTTTCCAAATTACATTGCTTCGTCCGATGAGGTATCCCACCATCAAAATGGCACCCAGATTCCAGTAAGTTACTACGTTTGGATGTTTTCCGATAGCAGATCGATCAATACTGCAAGTCAAATTACGCCTGAAATTCAAGACTTTGATTCAACTGATGGAGGAACACTTGAAGTACTTTTTAAGAGCACTTTACATCAAAGGTATTTGTATAAAAGGCCTGGTACGAGCACGGTTTATAGTTGGAGTCAACAAACAACACCTCCGAATAATATTTGGAGTATTAGGTTTATGAAGCAGAATCGTGTTAAAATATTTCAAGGTGGCCATATTGTGTGCGCTAGGCACACTAAGTCTAGTCGAAATAAACGTAGTATTGAAGTTCGCTCAAGAACACGAGCTTCTTCAACTAATTCTGAATGTCTATGGCATTTGGGGCATTGCATTTCGTAAATGTTTGTGTTGATGTTAAACAAAAATATCTATATACATTAAAATATACATATAAATAAAAATGAAAGACATACATAACATACTTATTTTTTTCTGCTTTTTGTTGTTTTTGATTTCTTTAAGAAACTTATAATACATATATTGTTACGAAAGTTAAAATGTCTAAGAATTATTTATGGTTATAAGTTATCTTGTAAGTTATAAAAATGCCAATAATTTTGGGTAATTATGCGGGGTAAGCATTTAAACGAAAACGCTTTACTATCTCGTTGGGGTAATTAAGCGAATACGTTTAAGTACCTCAGTGAGGAAATTAAACGTATTTATTTACAAGATACCTTAACTTTACACCTTGAATATAAGACATGGGAATTTATACATGTATCAACTAATTCTAAAGAGATTTTCATATTTTAGCTATTGCTGCTTTTTTTGCACACATATTTCACGTTTAAGACATGAAAATAATACAAATAAAAAAAATGCTTAAAATTCTTGCTTAAGCCTGGTACTCTGTTCAACATTTCACGTAAAATGCTGTCAAAACGCATATGAAAAAAAACTTGTGCGGAATATCTATGAAATAATGTTGATAGAGTTGTACTCTGTTCGTTTTGTGAAAAAGTTCCGAAATGTTTCTGGCAACATTTTTTTACAACTGCGAAATACTGTAAGCTGCACTTATTTCACGTGGAATTTTAAGCAAAAGCAAAAAAGGATGAACTGTTTGTTAATAAAAAATAAAAAATTTATATCACACAACCGGTAACAGTTTTTTATCCACATTTACTTTCTTCTTTATTAAATTTTTTATTAAAAAAAAAAATAAATTGTAATAAAATACATGTGGGGTTTGTTTACATACGCAAGACAATGTCGCATAGTTTACAGGAATAAAAACGTCAAATTGTACAAACCCGCAAGATGGGAAACATCGATACATGTCAAAATTTTCGTGTGAAATAGTAAATGTTGCTCAACATTTTTCACAAATTTGAACAGAGTACTCGGCTTAACAGATGCATTTTCTGTTGCATTAATTTCGCCATCTACATTTCATTTTCACTCAACAATTGTAAGCCAAAGCAAGTTTTCGTTGAAGATAAATGTTATTCGAAACTGAAAAGTTATATAACAACATATACATAAATTAAGAAAAAAGCAATTATATAAATTTGTGCTGATACATAGAAATCTGGACGTAACGTTTAGTAAGCCGATCGAATCAGAAAAACTTTTTTCAGTGATCTTTTCGTGTCCGTCCGTCCATCTGGCTGGCTGCCTGTCCTTGTTAACCTTATGCGGAAAGTATAAGTACACACAAAAAACAAATTGGTTGGAAAACGGTTGCAATAATAAAATTTTTATCAGGAAATATTATTTATTATTGCAACTTAAGCTAAGGAACGAGCTTGACGCCCAGCTTCAGTCAAGAATGAAAAATTATCAATAAATTTTAATTAATTTCATGTTGTAAAATTCCTTTCTTCATAAAAATAATTTAATGAAAATAAAATTTGATAAACTTTAGTCTAATTAAAAATATTAAAAATTTGGATTAAAAACCATAAATAGTTCCACAAAATAACCACAATACTAATTATTATTGCAACTAATAAAAATGTGTAACTCTAACTGATATTAAATATTAATGAATGTTAAAACGTTATTCTAACTGAAATATAATTCTTCAATTATTTTATTAGTTATGATAACTTATTTCATTTAATACTTAAAATTAGTACGAATAGTGTCAATCACAACGAAATTAGATGCAGTGCAATATTGAATATTGGTTATTACAATCAATTATTTGCTTTTGTCAATAAATTTCACAATATAATTGCTTATTCATTTATTGCAGCTAATTATTGATTGTTAGTATGGTTTTAATTCGTGTACAACAAATGAAAATATTTTTACGAAAGTAACTTTAGTTAAGAATTATTTGTAATTATTGGTTAAGAATTAGATTAATTTATGTGTTATCTTGTATTGATTAGTTATTAAGTATTTGTTAGTTATTTTATTAGTTAAAATTGTTATTGTTTAAGTTATGCACACTTCGAGTGTAAAAATCAATGTACAGATGTAATGTTAAAATTGTTGTGCATAATTGTACTTCAACCCCACTGTAAACTAGAATGTTCTTTATTAAGTTATCTCAATCTATGGCAACGCCTAAAAGTATGCCTTAGTTTATGATGCCTAATAACTCAATTAATTCAGCCATATAGATAGTAATAGCTGAATAAGTTTAATTAACGAAATAGCCGTTATTAGGCGAACTTTATAGAGCCATCTAGACTTTAGAACTCGAACGTTCTATGGTCATTTGCCCGAGTATAAATATGATCGCAAGAGATGGCATGATTCATTCTAAGTTCTAACTTTGTCATTAACGAATCACGCTGAGAAATTTATAGTTG
Organism: Pollenia angustigena; assembly: GCA_930367215.1. Taxonomy (NCBI): domain Eukaryota; kingdom Metazoa; phylum Arthropoda; class Insecta; order Diptera; family Polleniidae; genus Pollenia; species Pollenia angustigena. Next base: position 129,631,534 of record OV884058.1, read on the forward strand.
GTTGTAAATAAGAGCTATAAATTACGGTTGTTAAAGTGACTAGGTACTAAATAAAGTTGTGTAAATTGCAAACAGTAGCAAAAGTGTTGTGTTTATTTGTTTTATTTGAATTGCAATAAAAGAACTCGAAACGGTTTATTATAAAGGAAATAAACCAAAACGTTATTGAAAGGCAGTAACGTAACAATATAATTATTTGGTATTCACAACAAAAAAAAAAAAAAAGAACTATATGCCCCAATTGTTTTTTGTGAGTAGTAAACTAATTATAAACTGAATTTTCTGTCAAAAGTAAGAAACAAATTTGTAAGACAGAGAAACAATTATTTAATAAAATAAGGTTTAATATCATATTAAAAAAATATTTGGTCCAGATCAACATCGTACTACATCGTATATTCAGCTACGGGTTCACTAGGAATTTGGATTTCTAAAAGGCGCTGTGTTTCAAGCTCGTCATGTTCGCCACTTATGAATTTTGCCAACTGCTTTCTCAGTTCCTCAAGACTGCCCACTTGGTCTAATTGGACTCTTTTAAGTGCGATAACAATTTTTTCCGTTTAAGTGAGTAGGCCCACGATTTCTCAATATTGTTTTTGTCGTTCGGGTAAATAATGTATGAATGTATGTGTTTTATAACATTAAATAATCACCCTTTTTGTAGTTGGCGTGTTAAAAATAAGCCTGCGACTGTTTGGTAAAAGATTTAAGGAAGCAATTTCACGTTCTCTTTAATATATTACCAAAAGTTCGCCAAACACGATAAGAGGAAATGAATAAACGGTACATAAAAAACCTTAATATTAGCTGCGTTCGAGAACACAAAAGTTTTTACTATTTTTTTCTAAGCTTTACTGAAATTCACGAAATTTTTGCAGTAAAATTTAGTAAATCAAAAAAACATATGTTTCAAAAGGTAAACAAAAAAAATTGTTAAATTCAAGAAAAGTTGAAACAAAAATTAAACCAAAACAAAAGTGAATAACTATTAATTAATTTAACTTGTTTGTGAAGCATTTATTTGGCTAAATACAAACTTTTTATTAAATTAGATTTTATTTTAGCTAATACGGCCTAAAGTTTTTTTATGTAATTAAAAATGCATTTAATCCATATTTTCCCAACGTTTCGTGAATGTTATGTTCACTTTATCAAGGGATTCGTAATAAGAAAATCAATTTTTATTACATTGAACAATAATTTGTTGTAGACAAGCATGAAAAACATTAAACATGAAAAATTAAATTAAACACAAAATTAAAAATTATATCACAGGTTTTTTGATATTGCAACACAGTAACTGGCACTAATGTTTTGTGTGTCTTCTTTTAAGTTCATCGTCTTTTTTTAATTTTTTTTTTATGTTAATTTTTTAGAGTTGTAAAAGTGTGAAGTATTTGGGTACTTAAGTAATCAATAGCAAAAAAATTATTCATGTTCGTTTAAATAATTTAACCCGCTATAAATTAGTTAAATCAAATAAAATTAAAAACAAACAAATATGAAAGATCACATAAAATAGTTGTTTGTATTTTCCAAAAATGTTCGTGTTATAAAAAGTATTTAATCGAGAACCGATAAGAAAACGAGCTAAGTAGTCAAAAGTGTAAACATTTTTCAGCACTTCAATTATTTGCCATCAGCTGCTGCCTTTATTTTACGATTTTTTTTTTTTACAAATTTTGCGTTCGCGTACTTTTTTGTGAGAGCAAAATTTTCAGTTTACTGTAAAAGTACTCAAACGCACCTAATATTGGAATTATTTTGATTTTTTTATCTAATAAATCGGGAAAATGGTTAATGCAACTGTTGGGAAAAATATATTTATTAAGTCAATTAAATCTTTTGTTATGAACACCAATTATGTGTTAATTCAGTTACATCTATCATATATTCGAGTATAAGCATATTTTTGTTTTCTAAAAACCATACCAACAACTAACAATGTCTATGTTTATAACTTAAAGTGTACAAAATTCAAATGTTGCTTTTAAAAATATTATGCTAAGCAACGAAATTTTCAGTAATTGTAACCGAATTGTGTGATAGTACATGCAACCGACAAAATTTGATTGGCGACAAATTCGGTTGTGATCACGAATCGGGTTTCTCTGTGTAGCAGTTTTAAGATAACTTGATAAAATTTGGTAAATACGTTTAATTGTCGTAAGAACGAAACCTATGTAAATTGTGAAAATCTATAAAATCACATAGTTCCCAAGCAAAATTGTTTCTTTATGTCCCTAAACCTTTTAATCATGTTTGTTTTAACCACACAGCTTCCATTCAAATATCAATCCCTAAAATATTCAAGCTATTTTATCCTTTATTTATTTTTTCATTTAATCCCTTTAAGACAAAATATCTTATATATTTGGTGTATCTAGATAATATTCAGCACAAATTACTCTTCTATTAATCTTAACCTCATAACATGATTTTATTTTGGTGGTCAAAAATAAAGTTTATTTTAATGCAAAATTTAAATTGTCGAATATTTTGCTTTAAAATAAGCCATATTTAGTTTTTTGGGCATATTTTTTTTTTTAAATTTTGAGTGCATATTTTCAAATTATCAACATGTACACTTGGTTGCATTACTTTCTGTATTCTTGTCAAATAGTACTGAGTCAATTAAACGAATGAAATTAAGGTGTTATTTTGTTTTATCCAAGAGAAAAAATGAAGGCGGCACATCTGGAACGACTAGCCCAATATGGAAAAGCTGAATCTCAGCCTATTCGGGACAAGAAGATTTAAGTGGAGGGCAGTGTTACGAAAGTCAAATTATCTAAGATTTTTTTATAGTTATAGTTATGAGTTATCTTGTAAGTTATAAATTTATATCATACCAATTTTAAGCCTTCAGACAAACTTTAGATTAATAATCCAACACAAATATTTCCACACAAAATTTTGTACAAGAAAATCAGTTTTCGATTTTTCCAATTTTCCGACTTTTCCGGAGGGATTTTCTTCCGTAAAAACCTTCTCCTCGAAAATACAATTAACTGACAAAAAATTTTGCAGAAATCGTTCTTATTTATGAATTACTATACATTTTTACACCATTTATATATATATATATATATATATATATATATATATATATATATATATATATATATATATATATATAGATTTCCCTGCGGCCACACGATCAAGTTTTTCTTGATACTCTTTAACAAATACTGCTTGTCAAAATCTACAAAAATTAAAAGCTGTGACGTAGGCTGCACTCAATTTATTATTTATTACTTTCAAGATGTCGTAAAAAAAACAATTTATAAAGACTAACATGTAATCAGCTGTTAAATTGATAGTAAAATTGCCAAACAAATGAAGAGGTGAAATTGAAAGTAATCTCGTGGTCAATTTAAAAAGTGGGAGTGTGTTAGTAAAAAAGTGAGAGTGTATTGCAAATTGAACGGAATTGAAAGGCAAAACTTGATCGTGTGGCCACCAAGTTAGTTACATAAAATTGTCATGAATAATTTTCAACACAACTGTATTATCGACTAAAAGTGTACTTAGATAATAACAATTATTTTAATTACTACATGAATAACCCAGTCACATTTAGAAATGGTATAAAAACATGATAAATTGTTAATACAGGGAGGTTCAGGAAATGTGTAGAAATAATTATGAAATATAAAATGGGGTGACTCATGAATAATTAGTTCATTTAGTTCACTTTCGAAAAAAGTATTGCTCTTGTAGTAAATTTATTATGACATAGTTTCATAAAATTAGAAAACAGGCTGCCAAATTTCGAGAAGATGGATCCATAACAGTGATGTTAAAAAAATCTCTATTTTCTTCCAGCGTTAAAAAAAACTGTCTCTACAAAAGTTCCTACAACTTTTAAGAAATATCAATATAAATAAATAAAACCATTTGTATTAATGTTGTTCCCGGCTAGAAAATCACGTTAATGAGTCTTCTCAAATCACTTTTGATGTTTAACAACTGATTTATCACTTGAGCGATGGCAAATTCATTGCCGACCAAATAAAAATATTGGCTAAAAAAGAAGCCCAAAAATTAATTTCAACGATAGAAAAAACAAGTAAGAGTGCTATATTCAGCTGTGCCGAATCTTAAATACCCTTCACCATTGTGCGAGCAGAATACAGAGCAACTAGACAAAACTAAATAATTGTTACATATACATACATATTTACAATACTTAAAACTTCATTATAACTAAAATTTAAAAAGTGAAAACTGGTAAATATTTTTTTTAAATCGTTTTTAGAACTTAAAAAAAATAAAAAAATATTGAAAAAACAATTTTCTTTTGAAAAAACCAAGATTCGAACCAGGGAACTCTCAGTTTCTAACTTTACACACCTGAACCATGAAGGAACGTTAATCGAATATGAAATATGGCACGTTTACTGTTCACAAAATTCAACACAGTTGAGTTGAAATTACTTTTGTTGTTATTGTTCACCGCAATAGCAAAGTTGGGAAATATATTCACCAAAATAGTTTGTGTCATATATGTATGTGTGTTTGTTTGGTTTCTTTTATCTTTTTGGTGAGTTTTTAAGCAGAAAAAAACACAAAAATTCCTAGTTTCTTATTTGTAAAAATTATTTCGTTAAATAGATGAAATAATAAAGAGGGTGATAACGAAAATCATAGTGGGCATTATGCTAGTATATGTAAACAATAGAAGGGGGGGGGGGGGGGGGGGTAGACAAACGGAATGACGAACTTATATATACCCTTTTCCACCTGAGGTGAAGGGTATAAAAGGAGTAATTTTTGGGATTTCAGTATTTTGATTATAACTCAGCCATTTTTTAACCGATTTGACAGATTTATATACCGAGTGTTTAAGAAGAAATTTGCAAGTTAGTTGGGTTATAAAACTTGGACTCGGCAAGATCTATGGTTCTATATATATATATATATATATTAGACTGGTCGCAATTTTTTTTTTTTTAATTTAATTGTTTGCGCTGCTTAAAATATGAGGTTTGGTGTAAGAAATCATGACCTAATTTTTCAGGTCAATCCGACGGTGCCTAGCCGTGCCAAGTGGGGCCCAAAGTTCCCCGTTTTATAAAAAAAAACATCTTTTCTATCAGATCTTTATAGTTATACTAGTTGAAAAGCCGAAAATCAAAAATATGACTACGCTACGATCTTCGGCAGAGAAAGTACTTCAAGTGTGCCAAATTTCAGCTTCCTATGTCATCAGATGGCTTCAGAAAGTTGCGGAAAGAATAGGACATACATGCAAACATCCTGACATACTAAGAAATTATATATTGTATAGATAGATTAAAGTATTTGCAGTTTAATATTTTAGTATGATACGAACGAAAGAGTTTTAACTAATTTTAACTAATTCGGGGTCGCTGAATCCAGTGGTGCTAGCCGTTTTTTTATGTTAGTTTTGGTTTTCGAGATATACCGTTATTTCGAAAATTAAGGATGTTGCACAACATATGTTCGCGCAACTCAAAAACGCTTTAGCTTATTGAAAAATTAAAAAAACCGAAATTCGGCAATAAAATTTACTTTAAGAAAGTAAAAACTTTTTTCTTCATATTGGCTTTGGTTTTCGAGATATACCGTTATTTCGAAAATTAAGGAGGTTGCACAACATATGTTCGCGTAACTCAAAAACGCTTTAGCTTATTGAAAAACTAAAAAAAAAACGAAATTCCGCAATAAAATTTACTTTTAGAAAGGTAAAACGTTTTTCTTATATGAGCAGTCGTTTTAGAAACATAATTTTTTTTTCTGGAAAAAAAAAATAATTTTTTTATTAAAATTTCGGAATTTTTGTTTTTAAAAATTCATAAAAAATTTAAAAATTGAGCTATGCTTCTAATTTTATAAAGTCATATAAAAAACAATATTGCAAACAAAACAAGCTATAAATGATTAAAATCTGTTCACAACTTTTGATTTTATGTATTCACAAAAGACGAAAAATTTTAATTAATTTAAGAATTTTATTAAACCGCCATATTTGTATAATTGAAATTCTTATATTTGGCCCGTGGCCCAAAGTTCCCCATTATATACAAGATGCGACCAGTCTAATATATATATTTATATATATAACTTGAATGTTTGCACCTAATTTGGAAACTTTGGCACTTGCCGTTCTCCAGATATACAGAAAAAAGCAATAGAAATACAACAACAAGGGATTTTTGGAAAAAATTAGAGGCAGTCGTGGTTTTTTGGTCATATCTCAGCCATTTGTGGACCGATCTTGCTGAATTTCAATAGCACGAAATGGTGGACTATATGCGACATAAATGTAAAATAACCTAGCTGCTATCATGTCTGGAGTCTCCGGAAAACAAATATCAAACGTAAGACGGACAGACGTGGTTAAATCAAGTTCTCTCCTCATAAGGACCCAGAATATATATAATTTATAGGGTCTTAGATCAATATTGTAGAAATTACAAACGGAATGACAAACTTATATATACCCTTTTCCACCTGAGGTGAAGGGTATAAAAAACCTTTCGCTATCTGTATTGACATGTGGCAGTGATAAATCAAAGATAGCTAATTTAGACTAAAAGGGGAAAATTTAATTTTCATTAAAACTTTTCACAAACGTTTTAAATTCCCAAACTCAAAGCACTTCCATTCTTGTAAAAGAGAGTTTCACAAATTGAACTTTTAATCAAAGTTTAAATGGCGGCAAGCGATCACTCAGAGAAATTTAACAATTTGTAATGTTGCCAAATCAACAATTTTACTAGGATGTTGACACAAATCGAATAAATACCTTGCAGACAAAGTAACTAGTATTTAGCTAGAAATATACTGGTTGTATTTACTTTTAACTAGTTGCACTTGTTTTTTTTTCATTATTTATTTATTGAATCTTCATATATTAAATATGAACTAACAATAATTAATCAAATCTTAACCCAATACGTTATTTTATGTCCTGGTAGTGCCAGACAAAAATTTTCTTTATCACGGGTTCTGTTTACTTATATAGGTGTTTATCGCTCATCTAGTTGGATAAGTGCTGCAGTGTATCTTCTTCTCAAGCGACTGTGGCCGCTATCATTTAAAATATTTCGTGCTAGTGGGTTCGGGTGCAATTCGAGCCTTTTTAAGTATTTTACTGCATATTTCGTAATCATAGTTTTAACTAATGGAACATTGAGATCCTTGTGAATATTTAAGTTTTTAACATGCCAAGGGGCAGCTGTGATTATTCGAAGTAGTTTATTTTGGCGCATTTGAATTTTTTCGATATTAGAGATCAAATTGGCTTTAAGATGGAGTTGTAAAGAAGACGTTTGCAGTCGAGACTAAGGACAGACTTTCTTCCAATAAGCCAATGAATTATGACGGCTTTTAGTTTCATTTGAGTTAATTTTGCCTCTATATCTAGATGAATACCGAGGTTTTTACATGAGCATTTTGAGGTATTATTTGATAATTGAGTTTAGTAGGGGGGCATGATTCCCGACGCAAGGTGAATGTTAAATGTACGCATTTTTGCTCATTGACCTTTATCCTCCATTGCTTTAACCATACTTCGAGTTGAAATATATGATCCTATAGGTATCGAGATGCTTCTTAACTGTTTTCGTGCACGCTTAGAAAATCTGTATCATCAGCAAATGTTGAAGTTTGGGTGTAGTTGTTTGTTAGCATATCCGAGGTATATATTAAGTATAAAATGGGGCCCAGGATGCTTACCTGTGGGACTCTAGCGTCAATTAGCTAAGGAGAGCTTAAATAATCACCTTCTTTAATAATAAACTTTCGGCCGACTAAGTAGCTTTCTAACAGCTTGTGTGTGTTTACTGGTAAGTTAAGCTTCAATTTATGTAATAAGCCTTCATGCCAGACTTTATCAAAAGCTTGAGAAACATCGATGAAGAGAGCGGAACAATATTTGCTTTCTTCAAAGGCTTTTCTTCTTGCGTTTACTATATGATGGGTTTGTGCTGTGTTCTCTTCTAAAGCCGAATTGGTGGTTAGGAATACATCTGTTTTCATTTAAAATTGGGGTTAATTTTGACGCTAACTGCTTCTCAAACAGCTTTGACATATAAGAAAGAAAGCTTATAGGCCTATATGACTCAACTTTTGTGTGATCCTTACCTGGGTTAGGTATCATGGTGACTAAGGAAACGTTCCAGTTTTGAGGATAGTATTCAAGGCGTAAAAAAGCATTAAAAATTAAAAGAATAATTTCCTTTGCTATGCTGGGTAGCTCCAAAAGCATTTTGTTGCTGATCTTATCAAAACCAGGAGCCATCTTGGGGTTTAAATCACAATTAGCCTTTTCGATTTCTCTTATCTCAAATCTTAGGGGAACAACTGCTCTAGCAGCAACAGGTTGTAACTCGACCGCAATATCGAGAGATATATTTGGGGTAAATACGTTTTTCAAGTGACTAACAAACAGATTTCCTTTTTCAATATCGTTTCTTGCCCAACTACCATTCAAGTTTCTTTATGGTGGTTTAGAGACAACTGGCCTTTTGAGATTTCTAGCTGCACGCCATAATGTGGGGTTGCATCAGGTTCCTTAAGATATTTTTCCAGAGAAGCCGTTTTCTGAGTCTGCAGTAACTTTCTTAGTCTTTTTGTACACTCTTTTAGTAAGTTCTTAAGTTGAGGGGATCTGTGCAATTGCCAATCTCTTCGAGCCCTCCTTTTTTCAGACAAGAGATGCTCGACATCTGTGGAATATATTTTAATAGTTTTTGTTTTTTTGGGGGCAATATTGGAAAGTTGATCAGCTAGTTTCAGAAAACTGTCAAAATTGTCAATAGAGCGATCTACATACTCCGGTGTACTGAGCGGAATATTTTCTGTGCGATGGGTACTGAGATATTTTTTATATTTTAACCAATTAATTTGCGTAGCTGTCGTCGCTAAGTAACCAGTCGGAGGTACAATTTAATAAGGGTTCATTATAGTAACAATTGTAGGTGTGTGGTCGGAAGATAATTCTAGGGAAGCTTCAACATGAATCGTTTCTATGGGGATGTTTTTAACCACGCCGAAATCGATGACATCTGGAATTTTTTGATGATCAGTAGGCCAATATGTTGGTTGTCCGCTCGCTACCACATTTAAATCCATTTTAGAAATTGTGGTAAATATAACACGACCTTTTGGTGTTATAAGTCGTGACCCCCAGAAGGTATGTTTAGCGTTATAATCGCCAGCGACTAGGAAACACAATCATTAGGAGATTTAAAATATTTATAATATTGGCTTTCTGATATTGAAAATCTAGTTATACTCCCCACTATAACGATGAAATTACTAGGTTTCTATTTAATTCCTCAACGCAAATGTTCGTTGCTTGGAGATAATCTACGATGATCACACATTAGGTAGGTTTGACTCGGGTTTTTATTAAAATGGCAGAACCTCCACACGCTCTATCTCGAGGGTCCTTGTTATCATATAGTAAATAACCATTGATTTTAAACGTATTTCTTGAGGTCAAAGGAGTTTCAGAAACCATCATGACATCAATTTGTTTATTTTTAAGAAAGTATTTTAATTCATTTTTATGTGGGCGGATGCCGTTTGCGTTCCAAAAACAAATTTTTAAACAGTTCATGGTTTGTTAAGTACAGCTTGCAATAACATCGATTGCATTTCCCGCATCATATTACCCATTGTGTTCGTAAAATTATTTACTGTTTGCACTAATGTTTCCATGGTTTTTTCAAGACGACTTAAATTAGAAACTGGAGTTTGGTCATTACTTGGCGAAGCACCTTGCATTAGCACATGGTTTAATTTTAGGACGTCATCGTAAGAGGTTCTGTTATTACTAGGCTGCGGAGCCTGAATGCTATTATTGTTTACTTGATTTGTTACCTGGATTTGAGTGGGGCCCAGATTACTGGGCATCCTCTATAATTGGCAGTGTGATTATCGCCACAGTTGCTACATTTTTTTACGTTGGGGTCGGTTTTAGACTTGTCGCAAAGAACTGTTCCATGTTATTTACCAAATACTACGCAAAGATGGGGTAAGTAGCAGTATGCCTTAGTATGGCCAAATTAATCGCAGTTTAGACATTGAACAGGACCATTTCTTTTGTGCGGCTCGTCTATAGTTACCCTTCTGTACAGAATATATTTTAAATTATAAATTGGATGCGTTTCATTTTGTTTGAGCTTAACGTCGCCGGGTTCTAACTCCACTCGAAAAAGTGGATTTTTTTCCCCTATTTTTTATATTTGTTACGTTTTTTATTTTAAAGCTCTTCTCTTCCAAAAAAGCTTTAATTTCTCCTGGGTCTACGCATGAGTCTAAGCCCTTGATTACTACCTGAAGACCTTTACTGCTCTTCAGTTGATATGTATAAAAGTTTTTATTAAGAGCCTCAAATCTTGTAATTACTTTTCGAAAATCATCCTCGTTATTCACCTGTATTTTAGTCTCGTTAATGATACCTCGCTTTATTGCAGCGACATAAAAGGAATTTTCACCTATCACCGAAATCAAATTTTTTATTAACTCATTTGAGTTTTGCTCTCTAAGGTATATCGGGGTTGGCTTAGACGATTTTATGACGTTTGGTGCTTCAGAGGATTCATCCTCCAGAATCGCGAAATGATTTTGTGTATTTATTCTATGAATAGTTGGTACTTTTGAGGCCGAAGCAACAGCTGAAGTGGTAGGGCTGCGACCCCGTTTTAGCACTGTTAAATACCTGTCCATACCAACTTGTACTTGAGGCGTTTGACAACTTTTTACTAGAGGGTTTTCCATAGTGACTGTGGTTAAATTCATAGTATCATTTCCTACTAAAATTATTTTTGCATTCCCGGCAATACTTGCGGACTCGGCAACACTTGTCCCAAGAGACAGTTTAATATTTTTTAATGTATCACTATCCACTGTTTTTGTAAACACCGAGGGTGATAGGGAACGTGTTCGAATATTTGGCTTAGCCGTTAGGTAGTTAATATTGTTTTGTTTGGTTTTGTTTTATTTATTTCTGCATTATTTTCGTTTGCATGAACTGTAACGTAAACATTTCCTTCATTTAGTTTTATTGTTGTTTCACTGTTCTTACTCATGCAGAGTTTTTTTTGTTTTTCACCGTTTTGCTGTGCTTTTAATATTTTTATTATTTATTGTATTTTACAACAACACAAAAAAATAAGAAATTTAAACTTAAATGTTTTTGTTCAGAATATGTATATGTACATACATACCAGTGATGAAAATTCAGTACTTTAGTACTTTTTTCAGGCTTACGGCTGATAATTGCAATGTAATGATGGGGCAATTTAGTGGTGTGCAGGCCAGATTAAAAGAATTGTTACCAAATTTGTTCGTAAATGGCTGTGCATGCCATAATTTAAACTTAGCTTCGTCTGCAGCTTATTTATTTCTACCTAAAAAAATTGATAAATTTATGAAGGAAATAATTTTTTACTTTTGTAATAGCTCAAGCCGAAAAGAAGAACTTCAAAATTTCCAAGACTATTTTGGAACAGAAGTTTGCGTTATTTTAAGGTACGCCCGAACTAGATGGCTTTCGATACAAGCTGTGGTTGAAAGATTTTGGAGCAATGGGAAGCGCTAACGTATTTCTTTAATTTACATAACTCTGAAAGCGAACATAAAAATGAACGCCTTAAATTTATTGGAACTTAAATTTTAAACGTTGAAACAAAGATGTATTTTTTAATTTTGTCACACATTTTAAGAATCTATTCCCAATTTCGTGAAATATCTTTCCGATTTTTTGAAAAAATGTAAGCCAAATTTAGAACGAAATGGACGAACTTATGTTTCCTGATATTTCACGTATTGCTATCGAAATATTGTCAATAAAAAAATTAATATTTTGGTCATAACTTTTTCGTATCTGGACCGACTTTCCCGAGTTTTTCAGAAAATATTTTTCCGATCTTTTGATACATAAGGCGTTACCATAGGTCATATAACAGTCAAAAAATTCAGGTTTTTATACAATTTTTAATACTTTTTGTATGGGAGGTACCACGCCCACTACTCCAATCCCACCCACATTTTGTGGGATGGTGTGCATTTATAACCTTAATGTTTGTACCTAATTTGAAAACTTTGGCTCTTGCCGTTCTCCATATATACCGAAAAAAATAATAAAAATACAAGAACCACAAGGGATTTTTTGGAAAAATTAGAGGCAGTCGTGGTTTTTTGGTCATATCTCAGCCATTGTTGGACCGATCTGGCTGAATTTCAATAGCAAGAAATGGTGGACTATATGTGACATAAACAAAAACAACCTAGCCGCTATCATGTCTGGAGTCTCCGGAAAACACATATCAAACGTAAGACGGACAGACGGTCAGACAGACAAACGGACAGACGGACGGACATCTTTAAATCAACTTCTTTCCTCATAAGGACCCAGAATATATATACTTTATATGGTCTAAGATCACCATTTTTTAAAATACAAACGGAATGACAAACTTATATATACCCTTATCTACTTGTGGTGAAGGGTATAATGATACAACAACGAAAGAAATCGTTTGCAAGTACAAACTCTTTCAAATTTGAATAAAACTAAAGATTTAATAAAACCAACTGATTCTTGTTGTTACAATTATAATATTACTTATGATCTCATTAAGTAAATTAAACAAAATGTCTAATAGTCTTAGTCATCGAACTGTGTGTACCTTCCCAGTTAACATTTTCAATAGTCTAGGAGTCTACTGGGAATCTCATAAAGAGTGTTTTTGATCGTCGACAAGCTCATTTATTAATTGTAGATGATTCCGAAAGACGCTCAAATTAATCATAAAGGGAATTGTTTATGATGTATGTAGAGATAATCAAACGAGTCGTTAGAAAAAACATGCCAAGAGTCGTATGAGACTCATGTAGGGATTATTTAACAACTCGTGAAATGCTTAGCCGTATAACTGAGCTACCTAAAGAAGGACATCCAGCGTATTTTATATGCCAAAACTTCTAATTTTTATACAATTTATATAAAACAAACCTTAAGGGCGCGAAATCAACACCATCCTGTCGGAAAATCCTTTTCACAGATCCTTAGGCCGGGTTGTTTTATTGAAATTGTATTGGCAATAGAATTTTCATATTTCAAAAACGCTCTTATTTAGGTAGCTCAGTAATTGTTATACGACTCTTACAGAGAGTCGCAAAAGGTTCATTCCAAGAAAAAAAGACGAGCGTGTCAAAAAATAATAAAAAAGTAATAAATAAAAAAAATTTAGATGTTTTTGTTTTTGTTACTAGTCAGATAATCATCAGAAGATTCTTTTAGGAGTAGTATATTAAACATTGGTACAATTTATCCCTTTTTGGTACAATTAAAAAAACACTCCGACGAAGTTGTATCCTTTCTTTGAGGTGGATTAAGCAAACAGTAGACAGTCTATACACAATCTCGATTACTTCGTGGGCAAGTAGAATGCGACTTGCACACAACTTCGCACACATTGTAAGCAGGCAGTAGACAGTCTATACACAATCTCGATTACTTCGTGGGCAAGTAGAAGGCGCCTTGCACACAACTTCGCACACATTGTTAGGCGTCTTGCACACTACTTCACACACATTGTAAGCAGGTAGACTTTTTGGATTTGCGCGTTATTTCAGAATGTTAAATTTTTAGGACATTCAGACCAGCCAGACTTTCGTTATAAATTAAAAAAAAATATATGTTTAACTCGCGATAAATTTTTACATTGTTCCTTTTTAAAAATAACCTACTTAACACAGTAGCAAATGAAAAATAACGGGACCCATACAGAATGACAAGCACCCTGAAATTTATTTTAGTTATGTATTATTTACGTTTCATTATAATTACATAAAGCCAATTTAATACCTTAATATTTCTTATTATGTTCCTAGTTTATTTTTTTTTAAACTAATCAAATCTATGCAAATTTGAACAAAAATCACGAAAATAGCATTTTTTTTTTAGTTGTGGCAAACATTTTTTTATAGTTTGTTTAGAATATAGTTAGGTGTTACAGAAACAAATTTTAATCTCGTAATCCAGAAAATGAGTTTTTTAAAATTATTTTCTTGAAACAATAAAAAACCAAGGGCATTTGTGATTTCAGCGCCCTCTTATGCCGTAAAATGCAGACAAACACAAAAATTTTTAGTATACATAATTTGATTTTTGTTGTTTTTTATTGAACGGTATAAGCTTGAATTAATATTTCACAGTATTTGTAGTTAATTGTTTTTAAACTCCTGAAAACTATGAAAATTTGAGCAAAAATCATGAAAATAGCCATTTAAAAAAATTTTTTTTTTTCAAGTTGTGGTAAAATTTTTTCAATTGTTTTTCTTGTAGTTATTAGAAAACAACAGGCGTGGATTCAGGGGGGGGGAATAAGGAAATTTCCTCCCCCCCCCCGTAAATTATAAAAATATGTTTGATTAATTTCGATAATACAAGAATTCCCAATAATAATATATTTTTTATTGTACAAAATTTTTGAAAATCCCAGCAAGGGGTTTTTTTTTTTTATGGAATCTCTAACGAAATTTTCAATAAGTATTTTTTTTTATTGAATTTCTAACGATTTTCAATAAGTAAGTAATCTTAATCCTAATAGTTATTTATTCAATATTTCCAAAGAAACATCTAGTTTACCGTATTCAATTACTTAATATTATACATTCAATCCCAGCAGGTGCCAAAGACTAAACGTTTGACTTGATAATGCGTGCGGTTGAATTATTAAAAAGCCATAGTATTTGCAATATTTATGTATATATTTATGTGTTTTATGAATCAAAATTCTATTCGATAATTTTTGACGAAAGCACGGATTTGTCGGGGAAAAGCCAGATTCACTTATCTTTAAGATATTTCAACATACAACAAAACGTTTTTAGGGAAGAATTTATTGGCTGTGTTGTAAACGCATTTGAAGAAGCTTCAAAACATATTGATGACGTTGATGTGTCAATTGATGCGAAGGCACTATCATCAATAGTTCTTAAAGCTTTGACAAATTTTGGTCTTGACCTAAAAAATTGTGTAGGAGATGGAACAGATGGGTGTCCTCTAATGTCAGCAGAAAATAGAGCTGTTCAAAATTTCTGGAAAAGCGACAAATGCGAAACAAATGCCTTGCTATTCTCATAAATCGAACAACTCAATTTCGAAAAGCAATAAAGTGCCATTAATACAAAAATTTGTATCATTTGTTAAAGAAACGACAAATTTTTTTAATATAATTATCCTAAGCGAAACGCTGTTTTAGCAAAGTATTTGGGAGCCAAACTCTCTTCATTATGCGTCTTTGTAACAAGTGTACATCATAAAGTAGAAGCTTTGGAAAAAATATCTGAGTGGAAAGGTAGTATCTCTACCTTTATATTAAGGAATTCACTTAGTACTTTTAAATTTAAATATACATATTAAGTGTGATACCTATTGTAACACAGCCACTTAGTATCATTTTACAAAAGCACGATATAGATCTTCAAAAAGGATCAAGCCTTATCAAAACTTTAATCATGTGCCTTGAACAGAAAAGAAATAAAGCCGAAGAACAATTTAAAGCGATTTTTGAAAAAGTTGAAGTTTTTTGCGTTCAAATCGAGGTTCCTATCGAGAAGACAAGATTTGAACGAAATAATCACATCCAAAATGTTGAAGAGTACTACCGAGTTGTAGGTTACATTCCTCTTATTGAATTTATTTTAGAAGATCCCATAACAACTTTCCCAATAGATATCCCAAATGTATTGAACACACCTAAACTTCTACCTCAAAGTGTAATCAAGTCATATACAGATACAAAACTTTTAAAACCAAAACTAGCGGATGATCTGATTATATTTGACAAAAGAGATACACACCTACTAACATCTAAACTTGAGCCTGATCTATCAGATAACATTGTAGATGCTTTAATAAACTGTGATGAAGATATCTACCCAAATCTAAGAAAAATATTTCAAATTTACGTTTCAATGCTCGTCAGTAAAGCTACGAGCGGGAGGTCATTTCCTACCCTTCGTCGAATAAAAACATGGCTCGGATCAACAATGACAGAAGATAGACTGTACTGTCTAAATTTGCCTCACAAGGAAATCATAAATTGCTTATTTAAAAAGATAAATGTATATTGAACTGATCTTATATTTTATTTAACCTTTTTGTTGAGTTTTTTTAATTAGGGTAATGACTTTTTTTTGGACCACAAGATGGGCAATTTAGTATTAATAATGAAAATAATTTTTTTAGGCATTTTGGCCAAAAAAGTTTCCGCACCAAATGCAATTTCTAAAGCTCCTTAAAAATTTTTTTTTTTTTTTAATTTATATATATTTTAATATATATGGAACATTTATTGTTTAATAAACGTTTATTAAGGAAAATTTTCAAAGAAAATTTGGTTTTCAAGCCTTTATTAAATTTAAAATATTGTTATGAATACAGGCATAAATACATAATACAAGCAACTGTATAACAAAAATGTAAAGCTATTTTTTGGGTTTAAATAAATAAATTTTATAATTTAAGTGCGAGTTGATTTAATAATGGAAAACTATCTTGTGCAACTTTAATAGCTCGTTCCGCGCATATATTACTACGCTGCTGAAAATGATCACTCTTTCATATATCCGCCAAACAACTCATCTATCACAACATCTATCATTTGCCATTAAAATTTAGTTTTTTAAAAAAACCGCGAAATAGAGTCGCGATTTTTTTGCGCCCTTCTTCCGTACAAATGGCAATATCTTGCTATATTCATGAAATTATTAGAAAATACTTAAAATTTTTAAATTAAATGTTAATTTTGTATAGTAAGGAGAAAAATTGAAATTCAAAACTTTATCGGGTTTGGTGCGGAAACTTTCTTCACGATCGCGAAAAAGTAATACATCATTTCTTAATATTTTTTCACGGTCTATACGGCTATGCGATAAAGAATTTGATTTTCGCAAAAATTGCAAAAAACAAATTTTTTACTTTTTTGTAACATACAAAATTTCCCCACCCTAAGGCTCAAGCTGGATCCGCGCCTGGAAAACAGTCTAGATATTCGAAATCAGAAAAAAACCCATACACGATATGTTTCTTTTTTTTTTAATAGTCCATCAAAGCTTTATGGACCAAATTATGCTTATATATTTCATAAATATGTGTAAGAAATATAAAGTCGTATTTAAATATACATAGTTGTTTAGAAAATTTTATTTTTCTTTGACATGTAAAACGAATTGTAAATCTAAATTGATATACATATAAGTAGAATTATTGAAATAGGCCCTTAACATTAATAATCGGTCTATTATTTCACCTGGCCCCCCCACACATCTGTGGTCTCGAGTTAAAGCTTTTGGTGCGATTGACTCCACACAAAACAATCCAAGCAAATAAAATTGAGCGCAAATACGACTTTCTGCTCTTTTCCAACCATAGTGAAAGAAATTTAAGATTCAGAATAGCCAAGTATTGCACGTGTATTTTTTTTTAAATGTATTTGCTTATAAAAATTTATAAACGATGTTAACCAAACAATAAATAATTAACCTTTTTAATGCGAAAGCAAGCAAACTATAAATGGTATTGTTTTAATAATATTTTTTCTTTTAGTTTTGTGTTTTTCCATTCTTTTTCAGATGAGTTGTGTTAAGAAAACTTAAGTTATTGCTTACGAACAAACACAGCTGTTTTTGTTTTTTAAATCAACATCAACTATTCATTATACCTCCGTTATAAACTAGCATTGCCCGTTCCGCTTTGGTGGACCTTATAAATTATACTTACACCTCAATAGAGGACAGGACGTTTGTGCCTCTGCATCACTTTTGGGTCGATCTCATAATGTGGGTACAAATCGCACTCGTTCCTCTTTTTCAATCTTCACTTTTTGCAAGAATCAATTTCTCTAGTATTTTTCCCTAAAAACACAATTGTTTCTCCCTTTGTAGTAAAAGACTACATATAAAAAGTAACTAGTGTTTTGTCTTTACTGAACATTTATAATTTTGGGTTGACTCTCTTTAGAGGAGCCAGTGCGATATGCAGCTCCCATAAAAATTATATGAAATACTATGTATATTTAAATAGAACTGGTGATATCGGCCATTGATATTAACAACGTTTTCTGCAGTTATGTTGTTGATATAAGTAAACGTTTAATTTACTTGGGTAAATTTTTATTTGAAACTGGTTTTATTTTTGAAAAAAAAAAAAAAAAAAAAATTGGCGAGAATTTTTATGTGTGGTGCAACGTATTAAAAACGATTTTTCTTTATTTTTAATTAAGTATTTCAATTTGTTACCTGAAAGACCATTAACTGGCATTTTTTTCATTTACAAAAAAAAAAAAAAAAAAAATACTTATCCACTTAAACCTAAATTGATTGAGTTGTTTAGAATATTTAAATGCCGACGCACATTGGTTCAAGAGCGGCATTAATGCATTTTTTTCATGTTCGCGGATTTGGATAATTTTTTGGTATTTTGTTTTCAGATATCTGAATATTATGATTCCGTAATATAAGCCTGGTGGCCCTTAGTCTTACCGCCGCTTTCGCAGCTAGCCTTTTCGCCAAACAATGCCTTAGAGGGGGTTTTTCTAATGGCACCTGTTACCGTTATCGCCACCATTCTCATTGTACGTTCAAATCTAGTTTGATGACTCTTCACCCTGAGCGCCGGCCACCAAACAGCTGCCCCGTAAAATATAATGGGTTTTAAGCCACATTCGTATAACCAGTATACATTCCTCCGGTTTAATTCCCCAGTTAAGGCCAGTGGCCCTTTTGCAGCAATATAATCCAGTTGCCGCCTTATTAGTCCTGGAAATGGTGTTCATTCTCCAGTTCAGTTTGCTGTCCGATATAAGCCCAAGATACTTGGCGATGTCAGACAGTTCCAGTGAGACCCCCTTTATCCTCGGGGTATCAAATTATGGAATTTTGTATCTCCTTGTGAAAAGTACCAGTTCTGTTTTGGCAGGATTTACATCCAATCCACAACCCTGGCACCATTTTGTTAAGACGTCCAATGGGGACTCCATTAGTTCAGACAATAGTCTGGGATCTTTACCCATAGCCACAACTGCAACGTTATCCACATATGCAACCGTTCTGCAGCCCGTCCTTTCCATGACCTTAAGTAGGGTATTTATATCAGATTCCAAAGTAAAGGTGACAGTACACCACCTTGCGGGGCGCCCCTAGTCGCAACTTTGGAAATGTTCGAGGCGCCCAATTTGGATTCGATACGCCTGAGTGCAAGATACTGCTGACAAATTAAATGATCGCTGGGTCGATTTCCAAATGTCTCAAACAAAGCGTTAATAACCGATTCAGGTCTTACGTTGTTGAAAGCGCCCTCAATATCCAGGAATGCATCTAAAGCAAATTTCTTGTAGTGCAGGGATCTCTCTTATGTTTCAGTTTCAGTGGACATTCCCTTCGTGTAGGCGTGCTGAGCCAGTGACAAGGAACTGCGTCATAACGATGATCTAATATGAATATCCAAAATCCTCTCCAGTGTTTTCAGTAGAAAGGAGGATAGACTAATTGGTCTAAAGCCTTTAAACACAGTGTGAGATGTCTTCCCACTCTTGAAGCAGAAGATGATCATATATGTTGTCCAAGTTGATGGGACATGTAAAAGCAAAATAAATTTGACATGACAATTCCGTGTGCTCAAAAGAAATGCAGCGAAGTGTAGCCTCAAGCGCTCTTATCAAGATCGCATCATTGATGCGTCTGATTTTTTCCGTTGGGCAAAGAATTATTGTAAGGAAACTAAAATAGTTTTCAGTAGCAAAGAGGATCATGAGGAAACATTGAACACACTGAAGAGCAGATGCTTTTATACCGCTTGTCGATGGAAGACTCAAGTTGAAAAAGTTTTCTGCCACTACTTAATGCGATTTACGCCAAGAAAGGATTCGCAAATAAAGCGGAAAATTAAGGCGATAAATAGGTAGGGTTAAATACTGGGCACTTGAAAATTTACCAAACTTAAACACTTCATTACCTAAAATAAATTAAGTTTCGTGTACTTTAGGCTTTACAGATTAAGAAAAGTTGAAATTTCAAAACTATTATTTTTTTTTTATAGCAGTTTTTAGCTAAATGAGCTTTATGGACCAAATTATGCTCATATATTGCATAAATATGTATAAGAAATATAAAGTCGTATTTAAATATACATAGTTGTTTAGAAAATTTTATTTTTCTTTGACATGTAAAACGAATTGTAAATCTAAATTGATATACATATAAGTAGAATTGATGAAATAGGCCCTTAACATTAATAATCGGTCTATTATTTCACCTGGCCCCCCCACACATCTGTGGTCTCGAGTTAAAGCTTTTGGTGCGATTGACTCCACACAAAACAAGCCAAGCGGATAAAATTGAGCGCAAATACGACTTTCTGCTCTTTTCCAACCATAGTGAAAGAAATTTAAGATTCAGAATAGCCAAGTATTGCACGTGTATTTTTTTTAAATGTATTTGCTTACAAAAATTTATAAACGATGTTAACCAAACAAAAAATAATTAACCTTTTTAATGCGAAAGCAAGCAAACTATACATTTTATTGTTTTAATAATATTTTTTCTTTTAGTTTTGTGTTTTTTCATTCTTTTTCAGATGAGTTG
This sequence comes from Pollenia angustigena, assembly GCA_930367215.1. Classification (NCBI taxonomy): domain Eukaryota; kingdom Metazoa; phylum Arthropoda; class Insecta; order Diptera; family Polleniidae; genus Pollenia; species Pollenia angustigena. The sequence continues at coordinate 129,652,168 of OV884058.1, forward strand.
TGTTAAGAAAACTTAAGTTATTGCTTACGAACAAACACAGCTGTTTTTGTTTTTTAAATCAACATCAACTATTCATTATACCTTCGTTATAAACTAGCATTGCCCGTTCCGCTTTGGTGGACCTTATTAATTATACTTACACCTCAATAGAGGAGAGGACGTTTGTGCCTCTGCATCACTTTCGGGTCGATCTCATAATGTGGGTACAAATCGCACTCGTTCCTCTTTTTCAATCTTCACTTTTTGCAAGAATCAATTTCTCTAGTATTTTTCCCTAAAAATAAAATTGTTTCTCCCTTTGTAGTTAAAGACTACATATAAAAAAAAACAAGTTTTTTGTCTTTACTGAACATTTATAAATTTGGGTTGACTCTCTTTAGAGAAGCCAGTGCGATATGTAGCTCCCATAAAAATTATATGAAATACTATGTATATTTAAATAGAACTGGTGATATCGGCCATTGATATTAACAACGTTTTCTGCAGTTATGTTGTTGATATAGGTAAACGTTTAATTTACTTGGGTAAATTTTTATTTGAAACTGGTTTTATTTTTGAAAAAAAAAAAAAAAAAAATTGGCGAGAATTTTTATGTGTGGTGCAACGTATTAAAAACGATTTTTCTTTATTTTTAATTAAGTATTTCAATTTGTTATCTGAAAGACCATTAACTGGCCTTTTTTTCATTTACAAAAAAAAAAAAAAAAAATACTTATCCACTTAAACCTAAATTGATTGAGTTGTTTAGAATATTTAAATGCCGACGCACATTGGTTCAAGAGCGGCATTAATGCATTTTTTTCATGTTCGCGGATTTGGATAATTTTTTGGTATTTTGTTGTCAGATATCTGAATATTATGATTCCGTAATATAAGCCTGGTGGCCCTTAGTCTTACCGCCGCTTTCGCAGCTGGCCTTTTCGCCAAAATGTCGGGTGGTAACCAGTTCAAAACCGTAAGCAATGCCTTAGAGGGCGTTTTTCTAATGGCACCTGTTACCGTTATCGCCACCATTCTCATTGTACGTTCAAACCTAGTTTGATGACTCTTCACCCTGAGCGCCGGTCACCAAACACACGCAAAGAATAAACATGGTTGTGGTAAACATATTCTAAGAGCAACATATTATGATAAGAATTTTGATTGTAGTCACCATATTAAGATTATTATTGAATCATATTATGACTTAATATACTCGTAATATGTCATCATAATATTTTTCCCTTAATCATATTATTATTATGTTAATCATACTAAGTTAAGAAGTAATCATATTATTGTCATGTTAATCATAATAAGCTAAGAAATTAATCATATTATTGTCATGTTAATCATAATAAGCTAAGAAGTAATCATATTATCATCATGTTAATCATAATAAATTTAGAAGCAATCATATTATGATACAGCACCTTTCATAGCTGTCATAAAAATACAAAATAAATTTAAATATTTTTGAATCGATTTTTTATTTTGTGACTTTGTACAATTTTTCTTAATGTTAATCAAATAGCGGAGTTCAATATAAGGCTTGCAAAAGAGCAAATGCAAAATCTGTGGTTTCCATGGGCAACCACGTATGGCCATTTTGCCGATTTTGAGATGTTGATGCCATATTGCCTAATTTTAAACGCTCTTTACATGTTTCATAAAATTTTTGAAAAAAGATGGATCAATTCCGATTATTTAACGTAATGACAAAGTTTAAAAAGTGCAATACCTAGCCCATTTGATCTCGAATGGGTTTTCGGCTTTCCTGAAACATTTGTTTTAAGACATACGCGGTTGCCCATGATAACCACAGAAATATCGTAACACTTTCATAAAATATAACGAAATCTCTGTGTGTTTTGTTGTTGGATTTTACCAAAAAAACTATGATATTTTGCATTTGCACTATTACATCACTAATACTTGAATGAACTCCGCTAACATTTAAATTTTTTAATTTCTTTAAACTTATTTTTTTATGGAATTGTATCTTTTAATTGTTTAACCGCTCACAAATAAAAAATCGACACAACTGCTTCAAAATTATTTTACAAATGGCGCTAACATAATATGATTAGAGTAAAAATAGTTTGATTGCATCTTTAACATAATATGATAAATGTATAAAAAGTTATCATGTTATGGCTATTAAATATCATGATATGGTTGTGAGAAATATAATATGTTTAGAAAGTTATCATAATTAAGTTGTTAGAAAAATAATTATTTTTCGGTCAACAATACTCAAATTCATAATTGCGATAAACATTGATATGTTTAAAGTAACTATAATATTGTTGATATTAAATAAAAATAACAATTATTTGTGTACGACAACAATGTATTGTTACATTAAACTTAGTGTTGTTGCCGTAACCATGCCCAACCATATTTTTTCTCTGCGTGCAGCTGCCCCGTAAAATATAATGGGTTTTAAGCCACATTCGTATAACCAGTATACATTCCTTCGGTTTATTTCCCCAGTTTAGGCCAGTGGCCCTTTTGCCGCCTTATTAGTCCTGGAAATGGTGTTCATCCTCCAGTTCAGTTTGCTGTCCGATATAAGTCCAAGATAATTGGAGGACTCCATTAGTTCAGACAATAGTCTGGGATCTTTACCCATAGCCACAACTGCAACGTTATCCACATATGCAACCGTTCTGCAGCCCGTCCTTTCCATGGCCTTAAGTAGGGTATTTATATCAGATTCCAAAGTAAAGGTGACAGTATACCACCTTGCGGGGGGCCCCTAGTCGCAACTTTGGAAATGTTCGAGGCGCCCAATTTGGATTCGATACGCCTGAGTGCAAGATACTGCTGACAAATTAAATGATCGCTGGGTCGATTTCCAAATGTCTCAAACAAAGCGTTAATGACCGATTCAGGTCTTACCTTGTTGAAAGCGCCCTCAATATCCAGGAATGCATCTAAAGCAAATTTCGTAGAACAGAATACAAACAACATCAAAATTTCAATGTTCGTCAACTTCAGTGGACCTCATGTTTTTAGCGCTGTGGAGCGCTGCTTAACGAAAGATGTCAAATTACAGCTTGAAGTCTCAGCTAAAAGTTAAAAGAAAATTGAGCTGCTCCTACCTGTTACTTTCCAATACAGTAAAAACTATAAAATGATAAAGTAACGAAAAATGCATTTTCGTTCATGCTTGTTGTTGTTGCCATAGTTCTTTACTGTTTAAAATTATTACATAATGTAATATACATACAAGTCAATAGAGTTAATTGTTATGTATTTCACTGTTGAAAAAAGCATAACTTTCAATTGAATTTGAATTGTTGTTTACTGATACTGTTTGAAAACCACAATAGAAAATCGAGCACGATTATATGCGATAGACTATTAGGTGATGTGTTATCATTCATTTATTATGTTGTTGCATGCAATAACAAATACAAATAATGTGAAGAATTGGACGTGTAGCCACTAATGAAGACGTAATGTATAATCTTTTATTGTCTTCAGACTCATTTATAAATAGATTTCGCTTAAAGCTGCAAATCCAAAAATTTGAGTACGATAATGATGCTAAAAAATTATTAAAAGACTATGCTTAAATTACTTATTCATGTTTTTTTTAAGGGAGGTGGGCGTATAAAGTAGGCGGATCAGGGATAATTTTTCAGGCGCCCATTCTACAATTATAAGATTTATTTTTTGTGAAAATTGAGTTGATGCATTAAAAATCAAGAGAGTTATGCCACTTCTTCAATACAAGTTGTATGGGAAATGGGCGGATATTTTTGAAATTTCACTCAAACGATCATGAGTGTTTAAAAATGCTATGTTTCAGAAAACAATGCCGTAGGTTAAATTTAATTTATTACTTTGTATGGGAGGTGGGCGTAAAAGTGGGCGGATCATTTAGATTTTTCTATTTTTTCTTGATTCAAAGAAAAAATGCTTATATGCAAAGTTTCATTATCCTTCGACAACTTCTTCTATTTTTTGCCGCTTGTTCTATGAACTTCAACCAATGTGCGACGTAGTCGTAGAAACAACAGGCATGATTTTTATATGGCGAATTCACACTTGGAGGCACTACTTTCTCTTCTCTGCTATAAAACCATTTGACGAATGATTGCGTTATAAAAAAAGTGAAATTTCTATGTTCGATTTTATTTCGGGAAATATAACCGTAAACACATTTTAAAATCATTGCAATACAACCTGCTTCCATGTAGGGGAATTTTTTTCTCTAAAATAATGATTTTAATTATTCACTTACAATCTGCTTTCTTATAAGAGATAATGCGAAGTTATTTAATTATTTCTATTTACTTAAATTAGTAGTGTAGTCTTAATAGTGTGTAATAGCCAGCGCATATATCAGCGCTTATGTAGTTTCGTGCTTACAGAACCTAAAAACATCGTGGTAAAAATTACTGAAATTCAGTTTGAAAAAAAGAACATTCGCAACCAAGTCCGATAACTTTTATTGTATATTTTCTCATTTATTAAATTTTCAATAGCTCCCCTGCCTCTTAAATATTCCTAAAACGCGGAATGCGGTTGGGAATAAGTTTCACCCTGCTCCCCGTGAGTAAATTTTAAAGTTTTTAGTGCAGATTGGTACTCTGCGTATGCTTAGAAAGTTAAAAAGCTGCAGCTTATAAAGTTTCTTAAACAAACGATATTAAGTATTGACTTTCTTTGGCGAAGGGAAGAGTCCATGTGAGTTAATTGTGGTTATCATCATACCTACAAAATAGAACTTGTGTTGAATATTTTGTTTTTATGAACGTGACATTCATAAAATAATAGCAAATACAACCAATACGACACAATAGAATACTTTGCCTAGCTATTAAAATTTTGTTAATAATATTTTGAATTTACTAATTTAAATTGTTTAAATAGTCTGAAAGGAACTATGTTCCATATACATACTATATAAATTATCAAGGAAAAGTTTTAAGGCTCTAGGTGATATCTTTTTGTTGGGAGTACCTTTCCCCCTATCCCTATCTGAAAATTTTTAGCACGGTAGTGCATTTGAAAACTATGACAGTGCCTTAATTTTCTAGCGTAAGAAGTTTTCTTAATAAACGATAATTAATGTTAACTTTAAAAGGAAGGTGCTACGGCCCCTTAAAACTTAAAAAGAAGTTCATACTGCGAAAATTATATAAAAAGGTACAGACAAACAAACATCGATTCATTCATTGTGCATATTTTTAAACAAACAGTAAACTAAAATAAATAAAATTTTGGAATTTCAAATCATGTGACTACACTTAAAAAAATTCATGCTACATTTAGCGAAAAAAACTTTCGTAGCTACTTTTTTTAACTATTTACAGAAGTTTCGTACTCTAAAATTTTTAACTTTTTCAAAAGTAACGAATTCTTTCGTAGTCCTATTTTACGTGTATATTACAAAATTGTTTATGTTTTACAAAATAACTTTCGTATAATACCGCATGTGTGCGATTTTATTTAACAAAACTAAAGAAAAGATTTTGTATCAAATTTATTTTGCTAAATATAAGAAAATTTGTTGTATTTTACGAAATAATTTTTTTATGATAATAATATAATTTAACGAAATATCATAAAATAATTAAAGTGCACTACTTTCCGCCATTTTTTCTATTGTAAGCCTCTATTAAATTGAAAATATTTTTATTTAAAATTAAGTTTTAAATTCAGATAAAAGTTATTATTTTATTTTGTAAATGTCCTTCTTAATTACAAACTGCGTAGTTAAGGAAAGACTTTTAAATTTTGTTAAAATAAAAAAAAAAAAGATTTAACCAATGCAAATATGAGTTATGCAATAAATAATGTATAAGTGTGCGGTCTTTTACAAATTTTGCTTCCCATGGGTTCAACACAACAAAATGTGTAAGTTTTTAAGCTGAACGTATTTACAACAACTGCGATAGTGAACAGAAGAGTTGCCTTTTCTAAAACCGTGTAAATAAGTTTCTATTGTATGTCAGGCCCAGAACAGACGATGAAACTCAACTGCAACTAAACCATATTTCATAGACTTCGCAACCTAAATTGTATCACAAAGTGATGAAATTAATACAATAATTTCGGGTTTCTTTGAGAACAGATAAAACGCAACACGAGTTTCCTGCACTCTGGCTTCAGTGATACTGATTTTCAATGCTTTTCAAGCCGATTTCAAAATGGTCGCGTCATGTGTGGTTTCTCAAAGGAGTCTATGGCATAAACTCAAAAATAACTGGGAATTGCAGTTTCGTTGCAGTTGCATTTTAAGAATTCATTACTTTTTACTTTCAATTGACGTTCTGTGCCGTTATCTTCTGTAGCAAAGATTTTGTAATTACTTTTTCTTAAAGAGAAACCAGATGTTTTAAAATGGAAAAAACATTAAAATTGTGCGAAAAACTTTTCGTAAGAATTAAAAAGTTAACAATTTGTATAAAAAATACAGCGCAAAGTGCATACATAAACATAAACATAAACATATAATTACAATTTTTTTTATACCACAACAAACTTATACATACGCACTTTTGGCTGTCACTTAAGGGTACTTTACACCATCACGTAAGTCTTACGTATTTTGGGGAAAATACAACCCTGTTACGTTAAGTCGTTATTGTTTTTTTTTTTAATTTTCAAATAATAATAATATCAGAGATAAATTATTGTTGCCAAAAGAACTTTTAAAATGTATCGCGTATTTTCTATAAATTGAAATGAAGTGGATTTAAAATCGAGGAAATTTTAAAAACAACCCTGTACTAAAAGTTCATAAAAATATTCCATTTTATCAATTTAATTTTTTGAGTACAAATTAGCTTTACAAGAAGAACTCTTAAAACCAGGTAAAACCACTGTCACTTTGTAAATAATTGAAATTAAAATCTCGTTAGTTTTCTATTTCAAGAACATGGCCGTATACCTGTGTTATTTCTTTAATTTGCTTAATTTAAAGTTAATAAAAAAAATATTAAATTTTTTAAAACAATTAAAATGTTAATTGAATTAAATATATATTTTTAGTTTTTGCGCAATGAACCAATAATTGATTCAATTTAATTAAATCATAATACTTTTCAAACAATGTATTTAATTGATAAAAAAAACTAATGAAAATTTTTTCTGTGTACAATATACGACAGTTTTCGTACATATAAGGCATGGATTTTTGTGTGTGCTTAGTTAAATAAGCCACGTAAGTGCGATATTTAGTGCTTTTCTTATACTATAAAAGCTGAAAATCACAAAATCAATTACAGTTAAGATTGAGCTTTCAAAATGAAAGTTACTTATATAATTTTAACCGCACTACTCAGTTGTATTTTGCAACTAACGCCAGTTAAAGCTACTACAATAAGCAACTTAACTGCAATATCTGATACGTTATGGAGTAATTATGATCCAAGTCAATTCAACTCATTGAAGACTACGCTGAGTTCGATGCTGCAAATTTACAACAATTTTGCCACCATAAATGATAATAATGAACATGAGTTTTTACCAAAATTCTGTTATAGATTGTATAGATTAATAAATAATAATCTGTACAATAACATAGATCAAAGTTTAAAAACAAGTGTGGGAAATTTAATAGGCAAATTTCCATTGAGTATACAGTCTGCATATTTTATGTCGAACTTAAGTCTCATGAATGATCGTTTTCCAAATTACATTGCTTCGTCCGATGAGGTATCCCACCATCAAAATGGCACCCAGATTCCAGTAAGTTACTACGTTTGGATGTTTTCCGATAGCAGATCGATCAATACTGCAAGTCAAATTACGCCTGAAATTCAAGACTTTGATTCAACTGATGGAGGAACACTTGAAGTACTTTTTAAGAGCACTTTACATCAAAGGTATTTGTATAAAAGGCCTGGTACGAGCACGGTTTATAGTTGGAGTCAACAAACAACACCTCCGAATAATATTTGGAGTATTAGGTTTATGAAGCAGAATCGTGTTAAAATATTTCAAGGTGGCCATATTGTGTGCGCTAGGCACACTAAGTCTAGTCGAAATAAACGTAGTATTGAAGTTCGCTCAAGAACACGAGCTTCTTCAACTAATTCTGAATGTCTATGGCATTTGGGGCATTGCATTTCGTAAATGTTTGTGTTGATGTTAAACAAAAATATTTATATACATTAAAATATACATATAAATAAAAATGAAAGACATACATAACATACTTATTTTTTTCTGCTTTTTGTTGTTTTTGATTTCTTTAAGAAACTTATAATACATATATTGTTACGAAAGTTAAAATGTCTAAGAATTATTTATGGTTATAAGTTATCTTGTAAGTTATAAAAATGCCAATAATTTTGGGTAATTATGCGGGGTAAGCATTTAAACGAAAACGCTTTACTATCTCGTTGGGGTAATTAAGCGAATACGTTTAAGTACCTCAGTGAGGAAATTAAACGTATTTATTTACAAGATACCTTAACTTTACACCTTGAATATAAGACATAGGAATTTATACATGTATCAACTAATTCTAAAGAGATTTTCATATTTTAGCTATTGCTGCTTTTTTTGCACACATATTTCACGTTTAATACATGAAAATAATACAAATAAAAAAAATGCTTAAAATTCTTGCTTAAGCCTGGTACTCTGTTCAACATTTCACGTAAAATGCTGTCAAAACGCATATGAAAAAAAACTTGTGCGGAATATCTATGAAATAATGTTGATAGAGTTGTACTCTGTTCGTTTTGTGAAAAAGTTCCGAAATGTTTCTGGCAACATTTTTTTACAACTGCGAAATACTGTAAGCTGCACTTATTTCACGTGGAATTTTAAGCAAAAGCAAAAAAGGATGAACTGTTTGTTAATAAAAAATAAAAAATTTATATCACACAACCGGTAACAGTTTTTTATCCACATTTACTTTCTTCTTTATTAAATTTTTTATTAAAAAAAAAAATAAATTGTAATAAAATACATGTGGGGTTTGTTTACATACGCAAGACAATGTCGCATAGTTTACAGGAATAAAAACGTCAAATTGTACAAACCCGCAAGATGGGAAACATCGATACATGTCAAAATTTTCGTGTGAAATAGTAAATGTTGCTCAACATTTTTCACAAATTTGAACAGAGTACTCGGCTTAACAGATGCATTTTCTGTTGCATTAATTTCGCCATCTACATTTCATTTTCACTCAACAATTGTAAGCCAAAGCAAGTTTTCGTTGAAGATAAATGTTATTCGAAACTGAAAAGTTATATAACAACATATACATAAATTAAGAAAAAAGCAATTATATAAATTTGTGCTGATACATAGAAATCTGGACGTAACGTTTAGTAAGCCGATCGAATCAGAAAAACTTTTTTCAGTGATCTTTTCGTGTCCGTCCGTCCATCTGGCTGGCTGCCTGTCCTTGTTAACCTTATGCGGAAAGTATAAGTACACACAAAAAACAAATTGGTTGGAAAACGGTTGCAATAATAAAATTTTTATCAGGAAATATTATTTATTATTGCAACTTAAGCTAAGGAACGAGCTTGACGCCCAGCTTCAGTCAAGAATGAAAAATTATCAATAAATTTTAATTAATTTCATGTTGTAAAATTCCTTTCTTCATAAAAATTTGATAAACTTTAGTCTAATTAAAAATATTAAAAATTTGGATTAAAAACCATAAATAGTTCAACAAAATAACCACAATACTAATTATTATTGCAACTAATAAAAATGTGTAACTCTAACTGATATTAAATATTAATGAATGTTAAAACGTTATTCTAACTGAAATATAATTCTTCAATTATTTTATTAGTTATGATAACTTATTTCATTTAATACTTAAAATTAGTACGAATAGTGTCAATCACAACGAAATTAGATGCAGTGCAATATTGAATATTGGTTATTACAATCAATTATTTGCTTTTGTCAATAAATTTCACAATATAATTGCTTATTCATTTATTGCAGCTAATTATTGATTGTTAGTATGGTTTTAATTCGTGTACAACAAATGAAAATATTTTTACGAAAGTAACTTTAGTTAAGAATTATTTGTAATTATTGGTTAAGAATTAGATTAATTTATGTGTTATCTTGTATTGATTAGTTATTAAGTATTTGTTAGTTATTTTATTAGTTAAAATTGTTATTGTTTAAGTTATGCACACTTCGAGTGTAAAAATCAATGTACAGATGTAATGTTAAAATTGTTGTGCATAATTGTACTTCAACCCCACTGTAAACTAGAATGTTCTTTATTAAGTTATCTCAATCTATGGCAACGCCTAAAAGTATGCCTTAGTTTATGATGCCTAATAACTCAATTAATTCAGCCATATAGATAGTAATAGCTGAATAAGTTTAATTAACGAAATAGCCGTTATTAGGCGAACTTTATAGAGCCATCTAGACTTTAGAACTCGAACGTTCTATGGTCATTTGCCCGAGTATAAATATGATCGCAAGAGATGGCATGATTCATTCTAAGTTCTAACTTTGTCATTAACGAATCACGCTGAGAAATTTATAGTTGGTTGTAAATAAGAGCTATAAATTACGGTTGTTAAAGTGACTAGGTACTAAATAAAGTTGTGTAAATTGCAAACAGTAGCAAAAGTGTTGTGTTTATTTGTTTTATTTGAATTGCAATAAAAGAACTCGAAACGGTTTATTATAAAGGAAATAAACCAAAACGTTATTGAAAGGCAGTAACGTAACAATATAATTATTTGGTATTCACAACAAAAAAAAAAAAAAAAAAAAACTATTTGCCCCAATTGTTTTTTGTGAGTAGTAAACTAATTATAAACTGAATTTTCTGTCAAAAGTAAGAAACAAATTTGTAAGACAGAGAAACAATTATTTAATAAAATAAGGTTTAATATCATATTAAAAAAATATTTGGTCCAGATCAACATCGTACTACATCGTATATTCAGCTACGGGTTCACTAGGAATTTAGATTTCTAAAAGGCGCTGTGTTTCAAGCTCGTCATGTTCGCCACTTATGAATTTTGCCAACTGCTTTCTCAGTTCCTCAAGACTGCCCACTTGGTCTAATTGGACTCTTTTAAGTGCGATAACAATTTTTTCCGTTTAAGTGAGTAGGCCCACGATTTCTCAATATTGTTTTTGTCGTTCGGGTAAATAATGTATGAATGTATGTGTTTTATAACATTAAATAATCACCCTTTTTGTAGTTGGCGTGTTAAAAATAAGCCTGCGACTGTTTGGTAAAAGATTTAAGGAAGCAATTTCACGTTCTCTTTAATATATTACCAAAAGTTCGCCAAACACGATAAGAGGAAATGAATAAACGGTACATAAAAAACCTTAATATTAGCTGCGTTCGAGAACACAAAAGTTTTTACTATGTTTTTCTAAGCTTTACTGAAATTCACGAAATTTTTGCAGTAAAATTTAGTAAATCAAAAAAACATATGTTTCAAAAGGTAAACAAAAAAAATTGTTAAATTCAAGAAAAGTTGAAACAAAAATTAAACCAAAACAAAAGTGAATAACTATTAATTAATTTAACTTGTTTGTGAAGCATTTATTTGGCTAAATACAAACTTTTTATTAAATTAGATTTTATTTTAGCTAATACGGCCTAAAGTTTTTTTATGTAATTAAAAATGCATTTAATCCATATTTTCCCAACGTTTCGTGAATGTTATGTTCACTTTATCAAGGGATTCGTAATAAGAAAATCAATTTTTATTACATTGAACAATAATTTGTTGTAGACAAGCATGAAAAACATTAAACATGAAAAATTAAATTAAACACAAAATTAAAAATTATATCACAGGTTTTTTGATATTGCAACACAGTAACTGGCACTAATGTTTTGTGTGTCTTCTTTTAAGTTCATCGTCTTTTTTTAATTTTTTTTTTATGTTAATTTTTTAGAGTTGTAAAAGTGTGAAGTATTTGGGTACTTAAGTAATCAATAGCAAAAAAATTATTCATGTTCGTTTAAATAATTTAACCCGCTATAAATTAGTTAAATCAAATAAAATTAAAAACAAACAAATATGAAAGATCACATAAAATAGTTGTTTGTATTTTCCAAAAATGTTCGTGTTATAAAAAGTATTTAATCGAGAACCGATAAGAAAACGAGCTAAGTAGTCAAAAGTGTAAACATTTTTCAGCACTTCAATTATTTGCCATCAGCTGCTGCCTTTATTTTACGATTTTTTTTTTTTACAAATTTTGCGTTCGCGTACTTTTTTGTGAGAGCAAAATTTTCAGTTTACTGTAAAAGTACTCAAACGCACCTAATATTGGAATTATTTTGATTTTTTTATCTAATAAATCGGGAAAATGGTTAATGCAACTGTTGGGAAAAATATATTTATTAAGTCAATTAAATCTTTTGTTATGAACACCAATTATGTGTTAATTCAGTTACATCTATCATATATTCGAGTATAAGCATATTTTTGTTTTCTAAAAACCATACCAACAACTAACAATGTCTATGTTTATAACTTAAAGTGTACAAAATTCAAATGTTGCTTTTAAAAATATTATGCTAAGCAACGAAATTTTCAGTAATTGTAACCGAATTGTGTGATAGTACATGCAACCGACAAAATTTGATTGGCGACAAATTCGGTTGTGATCACGAATCGGGTTTCTCTGTGTAGCAGTTTTAAGATAACTTGATAAAATTTGGTAAATACGTTTAATTGTCGTAAGAACGAAACCTATGTAAATTGTGAAAATCTATAAAATCACATAGTTCCCAAGCAAAATTGTTTCTTTATGTCCCTAAACCTTTTAATCATGTTTGTTTTAACCACACAGCTTCCATTCAAATATCAATCCCTAAAATATTCAAGCTATTTTATCCTTTATTTATTTTTTCATTTAATCCCTTTAAGACAAAATATCTTATATATTTGGTGTATCTAGATAATATTCAGCACAAATTACTCTTCTATTAATCTTAACCTCATAACATGATTTTATTTTGGTGGTCAAAAATAAAGTTTATTTTAATGCAAAATTTAAATTGTCGAATATTTTGCTTTAAAATAAGCCATATTTAGTTTTTTGGGCATATTTTTTTTTTTAAATTTTGAGTGCATATTTTCAAATTATCAACATGTACACTTGGTTGCATTACTTTCTGTATTCTTGTCAAATAGTACTGAGTCAATTAAACGAATGAAATTAAGGTGTTATTTTGTTTTATCCAAGAGAAAAAATGAAGGCGGCACATCTGGAACGACTAGCCCAATATGGAAAAGCTGAATCTCAGCCTATTCGGGACAAGAAGATTTAAGTGGAGGGCAGTGTTACGAAAGTCAAATTATCTAAGATTTTTTTATAGTTATAGTTATGAGTTATCTTGTAAGTTATAAATTTATATCATACCAATTTTAAGCCTTCAGACAAACTTTAGATTAATAATCCAACACAAATATTTCCACACAAAATTTTGTACAAGAAAATCAGTTTTCGATTTTTCCAATTTTCCGACTTTTCCGGAGGGATTTTCTTCCGTAAAAACCTTCTCCTCGAAAATACAATTAACTGACAAAAAATTTTGCAGAAATCGTTCTTATTTATGAATTACTATACATTTTTACACCATTTATATATATATATATATATATATATATATATATATATATATATATATATATATATATATATATAGATTTCCCTGCGGCCACACGATCAAGTTTTTCTTGATACTCTTTAACAAATACTGCTTGTCAAAATCTACAAAAATTAAAAGCTGTGACGTAGGCTGCACTCAATTTATTATTTATTACTTTCAAGATGTCGTAAAAAAAACAATTTATAAAGACTAACATGTAATCAGCTGTTAAATTGATAGTAAAATTGCCAAACAAATGAAGAGGTGAAATTGAAAGTAATCTCGTGGTCAATTTAAAAAGTGGGAGTGTGTTAGTAAAAAAGTGAGAGTGTATTGCAAATTGAACGGAATTGAAAGGCAAAACTTGATCGTGTGGCCACCAAGTTAGTTACATAAAATTGTCATGAATAATTTTCAACACAACTGTATTATCGACTAAAAGTGTACTTAGATAATAACAATTATTTTAATTACTACATGAATAACCCAGTCACATTTAGAAATGGTATAAAAACATGATAAATTGTTAATACAGGGAGGTTCAGGAAATGTGTAGAAATAATTATGAAATATAAAATGGGGTGACTCATGAATAATTAGTTCATTTAGTTCACTTTCGAAAAAAGTATTGCTCTTGTAGTAAATTTATTATGACATAGTTTCATAAAATTAGAAAACAGGCTGCCAAATTTCGAGAAGATGGATCCATAACAGTGATGTTAAAAAATCTCTATTTTCTTCCAGCGTTAAAAAAAACTGTCTCTACAAAAGTTCCTACAACTTTTAAGAAATATCAATATAAATAAATAAAACCATTTGTATTAATGTTGTTCCCGGCTAGAAAATCACGTTAATGAGTCTTCTCAAATCACTTTTGATGTTTAACAACTGATTTATCACTTGAGCGATGGCAAATTCATTGCCGACCAAATAAAAATATTGGCTAAAAAAGAAGCCCAAAAATTAATTTCAACGATAGAAAAAACAAGTAAGAGTGCTATATTCAGCTGTGCCGAATCTTAAATACCCTTCACCATTGTGCGAGCAGAATACAGAGCAACTAGACAAAACTAAATAATTGTTACATATACATACATATTTACAATACTTAAAACTTCATTATAACTAAAATTTAAAAAGTGAAAACTGGTAAATATTTTTTTTAAATCGTTTTTAGAACTTAAAAAAAATAAAAAAATATTGAAAAAACAATTTTCTTTTGAAAAAACCAAGATTCGAACCAGGGAACTCTCAGTTTCTAACTTTACACACCTGAACCATGAAGGAACGTTAATCGAATATGAAATATGGCACGTTTACTGTTCACAAAATTCAACACAGTTGAGTTGAAATTACTTTTGTTGTTATTGTTCACCGCAATAGCAAAGTTGGGAAATATATTCACCAAAATAGTTTGTGTCATATATGTATGTGTGTTTGTTTGGTTTCTTTTATCTTTTTGGTGAGTTTTTAAGCAGAAAAAAACACAAAAATTCCTAGTTTCTTATTTGTAAAAATTATTTCGTTAAATAGATGAAATAATAAAGAGGGTGATAACGAAAATCATAGTGGGCATTATGCTAGTATATGTAAACAATAGAAGGGGGGGGGGGGGGGGGGTAGACAAACGGAATGACGAACTTATATATACCCTTTTCCACCTGAGGTGAAGGGTATAAAAGGAGTAATTTTTGGGATTTCAGTATTTTGATTATAACTCAGCCATTTTTTAACCGATTTGACAGATTTATATACCGAGTGTTTAAGAAGAAATTTGCAAGTTAGTTGGGTTATAAAACTTGGACTCGGCAAGATCTATGGTTCTATATATATATATATATATATTAGACTGGTCGCAATTTTTTTTTTTTTAATTTAATTGTTTGCGCTGCTTAAAATATGAGGTTTGGTGTAAGAAATCATGACCTAATTTTTCAGGTCAATCCGACGGTGCCTAGCCGTGCCAAGTGGGGCCCAAAGTTCCCCGTTTTATAAAAAAAAACATCTTTTCTATCAGATCTTTATAGTTATACTAGTTGAAAAGCCGAAAATCAAAAATATGACTACGCTACGATCTTCGGCAGAGAAAGTACTTCAAGTGTGCCAAATTTCAGCTTCCTATGTCATCAGATGGCTTCAGAAAGTTGCGGAAAGAATAGGACATACATGCAAACATCCTGACATACTAAGAAATTATATATTGTATAGATAGATTAAAGTATTTGCAGTTTAATATTTTAGTATGATACGAACGAAAGAGTTTTAACTAATTTTAACTAATTCGGGGTCGCTGAATCCAGTGGTGCTAGCCGTTTTTTTATGTTAGTTTTGGTTTTCGAGATATACCGTTATTTCGAAAATTAAGGATGTTGCACAACATATGTTCGCGCAACTCAAAAACGCTTTAGCTTATTGAAAAATTAAAAAAACCGAAATTCGGCAATAAAATTTACTTTAAGAAAGTAAAAACTTTTTTCTTCATATTGGCTTTGGTTTTCGAGATATACCGTTATTTCGAAAATTAAGGAGGTTGCACAACATATGTTCGCGTAACTCAAAAACGCTTTAGCTTATTGAAAAACTAAAAAAAAAACGAAATTCCGCAATAAAATTTACTTTTAGAAAGGTAAAACGTTTTTCTTATATGAGCAGTCGTTTTAGAAACATAATTTTTTTTTCTGGAAAAAAAAAATAATTTTTTTATTAAAATTTCGGAATTTTTGTTTTTAAAAATTCATAAAAAATTTAAAAATTGAGCTATGCTTATAATTTTATAAAGTCATATAAAAAACAATATTGCAAACAAAACAAGCTATAAATGATTAAAATCTGTTCACAACTTTTGATTTTATGTATTCACAAAAGACGAAAAATTTTAATTAATTTAAGAATTTTATTAAACCGCCATATTTGTATAATTGAAATTCTTATATTTGGCCCGTGGCCCAAAGTTCCCCATTATATACAAGATGCGACCAGTCTAATATATATATTTATATATATAACTTGAATGTTTGCACCTAATTTGGAAACTTTGGCACTTGCCGTTCTCCAGATATACAGAAAAAAGCAATAGAAATACAACAACAAGGGATTTTTGGAAAAAATTAGAGGCAGTCGTGGTTTTTTGGTCATATCTCAGCCATTTGTGGACCGATCTTGCTGAATTTCAATAGCACGAAATGGTGGACTATATGCGACATAAATGTAAAATAACCTAGCTGCTATCATGTCTGGAGTCTCCGGAAAACAAATATCAAACGTAAGACGGACAGACGTGGTTAAATCAAGTTCTCTCCTCATAAGGACCCAGAATATATATAATTTATAGGGTCTTAGATCAATATTGTAGAAATTACAAACGGAATGACAAACTTATATATACCCTTTTCCACCTGAGGTGAAGGGTATAAAAAACCTTTCGCTATCTGTATTGACATGTGGCAGTGATAAATCAAAGATAGCTAATTTAGACTAAAAGGGGAAAATTTAATTTTCATTAAAACTTTTCACAAACGTTTTAAATTCCCAAACTCAAAGCACTTCCATTCTTGTAAAAGAGAGTTTCACAAATTGAACTTTTAATCAAAGTTTAAATGGCGGCAAGCGATCACTCAGAGAAATTTAACAATTTGTAATGTTGCCAAATCAACAATTTTACTAGGATGTTGACACAAATCGAATAAATACCTTGCAGACAAAGTAACTAGTATTTAGCTAGAAATATACTGGTTGTATTTACTTTTAACTAGTTGCACTTGTTTTTTTTTCATTATTTATTTATTGAATCTTCATATATTAAATATGAACTAACAATAATTAATCAAATCTTAACCCAATACGTTATTTTATGTCCTGGTAGTGCCAGACAAAAATTTTCTTTATCACGGGTTCTGTTTACTTATATAGGTGTTTATCGCTCATCTAGTTGGATAAGTGCTGCAGTGTATCTTCTTCTCAAGCGACTGTGGCCGCTATCATTTAAAATATTTCGTGCTAGTGGGTTCGGGTGCAATTCGAGCCTTTTTAAGTATTTTACTGCATATTTCGTAATCATAGTTTTAACTAATGGAACATTGAGATCCTTGTGAATATTTAAGTTTTTAACATGCCAAGGGGCAGCTGTGATTATTCGAAGTAGTTTATTTTGGCGCATTTGAATTTTTTCGATATTAGAGATCAAATTGGCTTTAAGATGGAGTTGTAAAGAAGAAGTTTGCAGTCGAGACTAAGGACAGACTTTCTTCCAATAAGCCAATGAATTATGACGGCTTTTAGTTTCATTTGAGTTAATTTTGCCTCTATATCTAGATGAATACCGAGGTTTTTACATGAGCATTTTGAGGTATTATTTGATAATTGAGTTTAGTAGGGGGGCATGATTCCCGACGCAAGGTGAATGTTAAATGTACGCATTTTTGCTCATTGACCTTTATCCTCCATTGCTTTAACCATACTTCGAGTTGAAATATATGATCCTATAGGTATCGAGATGCTTCTTAACTGTTTTCGTGCACGCTTAGAAAATCTGTATCATCAGCAAATGTTGAAGTTTGGGTGTAGTTGTTTGTTAGCATATCCGAGGTATATATTAAGTATAAAATGGGGCCCAGGATGCTTACCTGTGGGACTCTAGCGTCAATTAGCTAAGGAGAGCTTAAATAATCACCTTCTTTAATAATAAACTTTCGGCCGACTAAGTAGCTTTCTAACAGCTTGTGTGTGTTTACTGGTAAGTTAAGCTTCAATTTATGTAATAAGCCTTCATGCCAGACTTTATCAAAAGCTTGAGAAACATCGATGAAGAGAGCGGAACAATATTTGCTTTCTTCAAAGGCTTTTCTTCTTGCGTTTACTATATGATGGGTTTGTGCTGTGTTCTCTTCTAAAGCCGAATTGGTGGTTAGGAATACATCTGTTTTCATTTAAAATTGGGGTTAATTTTGACGCTAACTGCTTCTCAAACAGCTTTGACATATAAGAAAGAAAGCTTATAGGCCTATATGACTCAACTTTTGTGTGATCCTTACCTGGGTTAGGTATCATGGTGACTAAGGAAACGTTCCAGTTTTGAGGATAGTATTCAAGGCGTAAAAAAGCATTAAAAATTAAAAGAATAATTTCCTTTGCTATGCTGGGTAGCTCCAAAAGCATTTTGTTGCTGATCTTATCAAAACCAGGAGCCATCTTGGGGTTTAAATCACAATTAGCCTTTTCGATTTCTCTTATCTCAAATCTTAGGGGAACAACTGCTCTAGCAGCAACAGGTTGTAACTCGACCGCAATATCGAGAGATATATTTGGGGTAAATACGTTTTTCAAGTGACTAACAAACAGATTTCCTTTTTCAATATCGTTTCTTGCCCAACTACCATTCAAGTTTCTTTATGGTGGTTTAGAGACAACTGGCCTTTTGAGATTTCTAGCTGCACGCCATAATGTGGGGTTGCATCAGGTTCCTTAAGATATTTTTCCAGAGAAGCCGTTTTCTGAGTCTGCAGTAACTTTCTTAGTCTTTTTGTACACTCTTTTAGTAAGTTCTTAAGTTGAGGGGATCTGTGCAATTGCCAATCTCTTCGAGCCCTCCTTTTTTCAGACAAGAGATGCTCGACATCTGTGGAATATATTTTAATAGTTTTTGTTTTTTTGGGGGCAATATTGGAAAGTTGATCAGCTAGTTTCAGAAAACTGTCAAAATTGTCAATAGAGCGATCTACATACTCCGGTGTACTGAGCGGAATATTTTCTGTGCGATGGGTACTGAGATATTTTTTATATTTTAACCAATTAATTTGCGTAGCTGTCGTCGCTAAGTAACCAGTCGGAGGTACAATTTAATAAGGGTTCATTATAGTAACAATTGTAGGTGTGTGGTCGGAAGATAATTCTAGGGAAGCTTCAACATGAATCGTTTCTATGGGGATGTTTTTAACCACGCCGAAATCGATGACATCTGGAATTTTTTGATGATCAGTAGGCCAATATGTTGGTTGTCCGCTCGCTACCACATTTAAATCCATTTTAGAAATTGTGGTAAATATAACACGACCTTTTGGTGTTATAAGTCGTGACCCCCAGAAGGTATGTTTAGCGTTATAATCGCCAGCGACTAGGAAACACAATCATTAGGAGATTTAAAATATTTATAATATTGGCTTTCTGATATTGAAAATCTAGTTATACTCCCCACTATAACGATGAAATTACTAGGTTTCTATTTAATTCCTCAACGCAAATGTTCGTTGCTTGGAGATAATCTACGATGATCACACATTAGGTAGGTTTGACTCGGGTTTTTATTAAAATGGCAGAACCTCCACACGCTCTATCTCGAGGGTCCTTGTTATCATATAGTAAATAACCATTGATTTTAAACGTATTTCTTGAGGTCAAAGGAGTTTCAGAAACCATCATGACATCAATTTGTTTATTTTTAAGAAAGTATTTTAATTCATTTTTATGTGGGCGGATGCCGTTTGCGTTCCAAAAACAAATTTTTAAACAGTTCATGGTTTGTTAAGTACAGCTTGCAATAACATCGATTGCATTTCCCGCATCATATTACCCATTGTGTTCGTAAAATTATTTACTGTTTGCACTAATGTTTCCATGGTTTTTTCAAGACGACTTAAATTAGAAACTGGAGTTTGGTCATTACTTGGCGAAGCACCTTGCATTAGCACATGGTTTAATTTTAGGACGTCATCGTAAGAGGTTCTGTTATTACTAGGCTGCGGAGCCTGAATGCTATTATTGTTTACTTGATTTGTTACCTGGATTTGAGTGGGGCCCAGATTACTGGGCATCCTCTATAATTGGCAGTGTGATTATCGCCACAGTTGCTACATTTTTTTACGTTGGGGTCGGTTTTAGACTTGTCGCAAAGAACTGTTCCATGTTATTTACCAAATACTACGCAAAGATGGGGTAAGTAGCAGTATGCCTTAGTATGGCCAAATTAATCGCAGTTTAGACATTGAACAGGACCATTTCTTTTGTGCGGCTCGTCTATAGTTACCCTTCTGTACAGAATATATTTTAAATTATAAATTGGATGCGTTTCATTTTGTTTGAGCTTAACGTCGCCGGGTTCTAACTCCACTCGAAAAAGTGGATTTTTTTCCCCTATTTTTTATATTTGTTACGTTTTTTATTTTAAAGCTCTTCTCTTCCAAAAAAGCTTTAATTTCTCCTGGGTCTACGCATGAGTCTAAGCCCTTGATTACTACCTGAAGACCTTTACTGCTCTTCAGTTGATATGTATAAAAGTTTTTATTAAGAGCCTCAAATCTTGTAATTACTTTTCGAAAATCATCCTCGTTATTCACCTGTATTTTAGTCTCGTTAATGATACCTCGCTTTATTGCAGCGACATAAAAGGAATTTTCACCTATCACCGAAATCAAATTTTTTATTAACTCATTTGAGTTTTGCTCTCTAAGGTATATCGGGGTTGGCTTAGACGATTTTATGACGTTTGGTGCTTCAGAGGATTCATCCTCCAGAATCGCGAAATGATTTTGTGTATTTATTCTATGAATAGTTGGTACTTTTGAGGCCGAAGCAACAGCTGAAGTGGTAGGGCTGCGACCCCGTTTTAGCACTGTTAAATACCTGTCCATACCAACTTGTACTTGAGGCGTTTGACAACTTTTTACTAGAGGGTTTTCCATAGTGACTGTGGTTAAATTCATAGTATCATTTCCTACTAAAATTATTTTTGCATTCCCGGCAATACTTGCGGACTCGGCAACACTTGTCCCAAGAGACAGTTTAATATTTTTTAATGTATCACTATCCACTGTTTTTGTAAACACCGAGGGTGATAGGGAACGTGTTCGAATATTTGGCTTAGCCGTTAGGTAGTTAATATTGTTTTGTTTGGTTTTGTTTTATTTATTTCTGCATTATTTTCGTTTGCATGAACTGTAACGTAAACATTTCCTTCATTTAGTTTTATTGTTGTTTCACTGTTCTTACTCATGCAGAGTTTTTTTTGTTTTTCACCGTTTTGCTGTGCTTTTAATATTTTTATTATTTATTGTATTTTACAACAACACAAAAAAATAAGAAATTTAAACTTAAATGTTTTTGTTCAGAATATGTATATGTACATACATACCAGTGATGAAAATTCAGTACTTTAGTACTTTTTTCAGGCTTACGGCTGATAATTGCAATGTAATGATGGGGCAATTTAGTGGTGTGCAGGCCAGATTAAAAGAATTGTTACCAAATTTGTTCGTAAATGGCTGTGCATGCCATAATTTAAACTTAGCTTCGTCTGCAGCTTATTTATTTCTACCTAAAAAAATTGATAAATTTATGAAGGAAATAATTTTTTACTTTTGTAATAGCTCAAGCCGAAAAGAAGAACTTCAAAATTTCCAAGACTATTTTGGAACAGAAGTTTGCGTTATTTTAAGGTACGCCCGAACTAGATGGCTTTCGATACAAGCTGTGGTTGAAAGATTTTGGAGCAATGGGAAGCGCTAACGTATTTCTTTAATTTACATAACTCTGAAAGCGAACATAAAAATGAACGCCTTAAATTTATTGGAACTTAAATTTTAAACGTTGAAACAAAGATGTATTTTTTAATTTTGTCACACATTTTAAGAATCTATTCCCAATTTCGTGAAATATCTTTCCGATTTTTTGAAAAAATGTAAGCCAAATTTAGAACGAAATGGACGAACTTATGTTTCCTGATATTTCACGTATTGCTATCGAAATATTGTCAATAAAAAAATTAATATTTTGGTCATAACTTTTTCGTATCTGGACCGACTTTCCCGAGTTTTTCAGAAAATATTTTTCCGATCTTTTGATACATAAGGCGTTACCATAGGTCATATAACAGTCAAAAAATTCAGGTTTTTATACAATTTTTAATACTTTTTGTATGGGAGGTACCACGCCCACTACTCCAATCCCACCCACATTTTGTGGGATGGTGTGCATTTATAACCTTAATGTTTGTACCTAATTTGAAAACTTTGGCTCTTGCCGTTCTCCATATATACCGAAAAAAATAATAAAAATACAAGAACCACAAGGGATTTTTTGGAAAAATTAGAGGCAGTCGTGGTTTTTTGGTCATATCTCAGCCATTGTTGGACCGATCTGGCTGAATTTCAATAGCAAGAAATGGTGGACTATATGTGACATAAACAAAAACAACCTAGCCGCTATCATGTCTGGAGTCTCCGGAAAACACATATCAAACGTAAGACGGACAGACGGTCAGACAGACAAACGGACAGACGGACGGACATCTTTAAATCAACTTCTCTCCTCATAAGGACCCAGAATATATATACTTTATATGGTCTAAGATCACCATTTTTTAAAATACAAACGGAATGACAAACTTATATATACCCTTATCTACTTGTGGTGAAGGGTATAATGATACAACAACGAAAGAAATCGTTTGCAAGTACAAACTCTTTCAAATTTGAATAAAACTAAAGATTTAATAAAACCAACTGATTCTTGTTGTTACAATTATAATATTACTTATGATCTCATTAAGTAAATTAAACAAAATGTCTAATAGTCTTAGTCATCGAACTGTGTGTACCTTCCCAGTTAACATTTTCAATAGTCTAGGAGTCTACTGGGAATCTCATAAAGAGTGTTTTTGATCGTCGACAAGCTCATTTATTAATTGTAGATGATTCCGAAAGACGCTCAAATTAATCATAAAGGGAATTGTTTATGATGTATGTAGAGATAATCAAACGAGTCGTTAGAAAAAACATGCCAAGAGTCGTATGAGACTCATGTAGGGATTATTTAACAACTCGTGAAATGCTTAGCCGTATAACTGAGCTACCTAAAGAAGGACATCCAGCGTATTTTATATGCCAAAACTTCTAATTTTTATACAATTTATATAAAACAAACCTTAAGGGCGCGAAATCAACACCATCCTGTCGGAAAATCCTTTTCACAGATCCTTAGGCCGGGTTGTTTTATTGAAATTGTATTGGCAATAGAATTTTCATATTTCAAAAACGCTCTTATTTAGGTAGCTCAGTAATTGTTATACGACTCTTACAGAGAGTCGCAAAAGGTTCATTCCAAGAAAAAAAGACGAGCGTGTCAAAAAATAATAAAAAAGTAATAAATAAAAAAAATTTAGATGTTTTTGTTTTTGTTACTAGTCAGATAATCATCAGAAGATTCTTTTAGGAGTAGTATATTAAACATTGGTACAATTTATCCCTTTTTGGTACAATTAAAAAAACACTCCGACGAAGTTGTATCCTTTCTTTGAGGTGGATTAAGCAAACAGTAGACAGTCTATACACAATCTCGATTACTTCGTGGGCAAGTAGAATGCGACTTGCACACAACTTCGCACACATTGTAAGCAGGCAGTAGACAGTCTATACACAATCTCGATTACTTCGTGGGCAAGTAGAAGGCGCCTTGCACACAACTTCGCACACATTGTTAGGCGTCTTGCACACTACTTCACACACATTGTAAGCAGGTAGACTTTTTGGATTTGCGCGTTATTTCAGAATGTTAAATTTTTAGGACATTCAGACCAGCCAGACTTTCGTTATAAATTAAAAAAAAATATATGTTTAACTCGCGATAAATTTTTACATTGTTCCTTTTTAAAAATAACCTACTTAACACAGTAGCAAATGAAAAATAACGGGACCCATACAGAATGACAAGCACCCTGAAATTTATTTTAGTTATGTATTATTTACGTTTCATTATAATTACATAAAGCCAATTTAATACCTTAATATTTCTTATTATGTTCCTAGTTTATTTTTTTTAAACTAATCAAATCTATGCAAATTTGAACAAAAATCACGAAAATAGCATTTTTTTTTTAGTTGTGGCAAACATTTTTTTATAGTTTGTTTAGAATATAGTTAGGTGTTACAGAAACAAATTTTAATCTCGTAATCCAGAAAATGAGTTTTTTAAAATTATTTTCTTGAAACAATAAAAAACCAAGGGCATTTGTGATTTCAGCGCCCTCTTATGCCGTAAAATGCAGACAAACACAAAAATTTTTAGTATACATAATTTGATTTTTGTTGTTTTTTATTGAACGGTATAAGCTTGAATTAATATTTCACAGTATTTGTAGTTAATTGTTTTTAAACTCCTGAAAACTATGAAAATTTGAGCAAAAATCATGAAAATAGCCATTTAAAAAAATTTTTTTTTTTCAAGTTGTGGTAAAATTTTTTCAATTGTTTTTCTTGTAGTTATTAGAAAACAACAGGCGTGGATTCAGGGGGGGGGAATAAGGAAATTTCCTCCCCCCCCCCGTAAATTATAAAAATATGTTTGATTAATTTCGATAATACAAGAATTCCCAATAATAATATATTTTTTATTGTACAAAATTTTTGAAAATCCCAGCAAGGGGTTTTTTTTTTTTTATGGAATCTCTAACGAAATTTTCAATAAGTATTTTTTTTTATTGAATTTCTAACGATTTTCAATAAGTAAGTAATCTTAATCCTAATAGTTATTTATTCAATATTTCCAAAGAAACATCTAGTTTACCGTATTCAATTACTTAATATTATACATTCAATCCCAGCAGGTGCCAAAGACTAAACGTTTGACTTGATAATGCGTGCGGTTGAATTATTAAAAAGCCATAGTATTTGCAATATTTATGTATATATTTATGTGTTTTATGAATCAAAATTCTATTCGATAATTTTTGACGAAAGCACGGATTTGTCGGGGAAAAGCCAGATTCACTTATCTTTAAGATATTTCAACATACAACAAAACGTTTTTAGGGAAGAATTTATTGGCTGTGTTGTAAACGCATTTGAAGAAGCTTCAAAACATATTGATGACGTTGATGTGTCAATTGATGCGAAGGCACTATCATCAATAGTTCTTAAAGCTTTGACAAATTTTGGTCTTGACCTAAAAAATTGTGTAGGAGATGGAACAGATGGGTGTCCTCTAATGTCAGCAGAAAATAGAGCTGTTCAAAATTTCTGGAAAAGCGACAAATGCGAAACAAATGCCTTGCTATTCTCATAAATCGAACAACTCAATTTCGAAAAGCAATAAAGTGCCATTAATACAAAAATTTGTATCATTTGTTAAAGAAACGACAAATTTTTTTAATATAATTATCCTAAGCGAAACGCTGTTTTAGCAAAGTATTTGGGAGCCAAACTCTCTTCATTATGCGTCTTTGTAACAAGTGTACATCATAAAGTAGAAGCTTTGGAAAAAATATCTGAGTGGAAAGGTAGTATCTCTACCTTTATATTAAGGAATTCACTTAGTACTTTTAAATTTAAATATACATATTAAGTGTGATACCTATTGTAACACAGCCACTTAGTATCATTTTACAAAAGCACGATATAGATCTTCAAAAAGGATCAAGCCTTATCAAAACTTTAATCATGTGCCTTGAACAGAAAAGAAATAAAGCCGAAGAACAATTTAAAGCGATTTTTGAAAAAGTTGAAGTTATTTGCGTTCAAATCGAGGTTCCTATCGAGAAGACAAGATTTGAACGAAATAATCACATCCAAAATGTTGAAGAGTACTACCGAGTTGTAGGTTACATTCCTCTTATTGAATTTATTTTAGAAGATCCCATAACAACTTTCCCAATAGATATCCCAAATGTATTGAACACACCTAAACTTCTACCTCAAAGTGTAATCAAGTCATATACAGATACAAAACTTTTAAAACCAAAACTAGCGGATGATCTGATTATATTTGACAAAAGAGATACACACCTACTAACATCTAAACTTGAGCCTGATCTATCAGATAACATTGTAGATGCTTTAATAAACTGTGATGAAGATATCTACCCAAATCTAAGAAAAATATTTCAAATTTACGTTTCAATGCTCGTCAGTAAAGCTACGAGCGGGAGGTCATTTCCTACCCTTCGTCGAATAAAAACATGGCTCGGATCAACAATGACAGAAGATAGACTGTACTGTCTAAATTTGCCTCACAAGGAAATCATAAATTGCTTATTTAAAAAGATAAATGTATATTGAACTGATCTTATATTTTATTTAACCTTTTTGTTGAGTTTTTTTAATTAGGGTAATGACTTTTTTTTGGACCACAAGATGGGCAATTTAGTATTAATAATGAAAATAATTTTTTTAGGCATTTTGGCCAAAAAAGTTTCCGCACCAAATGCAATTTCTAAAGCTCCTTAAAAATTTTTTTTTTTTTTAATTTATATATATTTTAATATATATGGAACATTTATTGTTTAATAAACGTTTATTAAGGAAAATTTTCAAAGAAAATTTGGTTTTCAAGCCTTTATTAAATTTAAAATATTGTTATGAATACAGGCATAAATACATAATACAAGCAACTGTATAACAAAAATGTAAAGCTATTTTTTGGGTTTAAATAAATAAATTTTATAATTTAAGTGCGAGTTGATTTAATAATGGAAAACTATCTTGTGCAACTTTAATAGCTCGTTCCGCGCATATATTACTACGCTGCTGAAAATGATCACTCTTTCATATATCCGCCAAACAACTCATCTATCACAACATCTATCATTTGCCATTAAAATTTAGTTTTTTAAAAAAACCGCGAAATAGAGTCGCGATTTTTTTGCGCCCTTCTTCCGTACAAATGGCAATATCTTGCTATATTCATGAAATTATTAGAAAATACTTAAAATTTTTAAATTAAATGTTAATTTTGTATAGTAAGGAGAAAAATTGAAATTCAAAACTTTATCGGGTTTGGTGCGGAAACTTTCTTCACGATCGCGAAAAAGTAATACATCATTTCTTAATATTTTTTCACGGTCTATACGGCTATGCGATAAAGAATTTGATTTTCGCAAAAATTGCAAAAAACAAATTTTTTACTTTTTTGTAACATACAAAATTTCCCCACCCTAAGGCTCAAGCTGGATCCGCGCCTGGAAAACAGTCTAGATATTCGAAATCAGAAAAAAACCCATACACGATATGTTTCTTTTTTTTTTAATAGTCCATCAAAGCTTTATGGACCAAATTATGCTTATATATTTCATAAATATGTGTAAGAAATATAAAGTCGTATTTAAATATACATAGTTGTTTAGAAAATTTTATTTTTCTTTGACATGTAAAACGAATTGTAAATCTAAATTGATATACATATAAGTAGAATTATTGAAATAGGCCCTTAACATTAATAATCGGTCTATTATTTCACCTGGCCCCCCCACACATCTGTGGTCTCGAGTTAAAGCTTTTGGTGCGATTGACTCCACACAAAACAATCCAAGCAAATAAAATTGAGCGCAAATACGACTTTCTGCTCTTTTCCAACCATAGTGAAAGAAATTTAAGATTCAGAATAGCCAAGTATTGCACGTGTATTTTTTTTTAAATGTATTTGCTTATAAAAATTTATAAACGATGTTAACCAAACAATAAATAATTAACCTTTTTAATGCGAAAGCAAGCAAACTATAAATGGTATTGTTTTAATAATATTTTTTCTTTTAGTTTTGTGTTTTTCCATTCTTTTTCAGATGAGTTGTGTTAAGAAAACTTAAGTTATTGCTTACGAACAAACACAGCTGTTTTTGTTTTTTAAATCAACATCAACTATTCATTATACCTCCGTTATAAACTAGCATTGCCCGTTCCGCTTTGGTGGACCTTATAAATTATACTTACACCTCAATAGAGGACAGGACGTTTGTGCCTCTGCATCACTTTTGGGTCGATCTCATAATGTGGGTACAAATCGCACTCGTTCCTCTTTTTCAATCTTCACTTTTTGCAAGAATCAATTTCTCTAGTATTTTTCCCTAAAAACACAATTGTTTCTCCCTTTGTAGTAAAAGACTACATATAAAAAGTAACTAGTGTTTTGTCTTTACTGAACATTTATAATTTTGGGTTGACTCTCTTTAGAGGAGCCAGTGCGATATGCAGCTCCCATAAAAATTATATGAAATACTATGTATATTTAAATAGAACTGGTGATATCGGCCATTGATATTAACAACGTTTTCTGCAGTTATGTTGTTGATATAAGTAAACGTTTAATTTACTTGGGTAAATTTTTATTTGAAACTGGTTTTATTTTTGAAAAAAAAAAAAAAAAAAAAATTGGCGAGAATTTTTATGTGTGGTGCAACGTATTAAAAACGATTTTTATTTATTTTTAATTAAGTATTTCAATTTGTTACCTGAAAGACCATTAACTGGCATTTTTTTCATTTACAAAAAAAAAAAAAAAAAAATACTTATCCACTTAAACCTAAATTGATTGAGTTGTTTAGAATATTTAAATGCCGACGCACATTGGTTCAAGAGCGGCATTAATGCATTTTTTTCATGTTCGCGGATTTGGATAATTTTTTGGTATTTTGTTTTCAGATATCTGAATATTATGATTCCGTAATATAAGCCTGGTGGCCCTTAGTCTTACCGCCGCTTTCGCAGCTAGCCTTTTCGCCAAACAATGCCTTAGAGGGGGTTTTTCTAATGGCACCTGTTACCGTTATCGCCACCATTCTCATTGTACGTTCAAATCTAGTTTGATGACTCTTCACCCTGAGCGCCGGCCACCAAACAGCTGCCCCGTAAAATATAATGGGTTTTAAGCCACATTCGTATAACCAGTATACATTCCTCCGGTTTAATTCCCCAGTTAAGGCCAGTGGCCCTTTTGCAGCAATATAATCCAGTTGCCGCCTTATTAGTCCTGGAAATGGTGTTCATTCTCCAGTTCAGTTTGCTGTCCGATATAAGCCCAAGATACTTGGCGATGTCAGACAGTTCCAGTGAGACCCCCTTTATCCTCGGGGTATCAAATTATGGAATTTTGTATCTCCTTGTGAAAAGTACCAGTTCTGTTTTGGCAGGATTTACATCCAATCCACAACCCTGGCACCATTTTGTTAAGACGTCCAATGGGGACTCCATTAGTTCAGACAATAGTCTGGGATCTTTACCCATAGCCACAACTGCAACGTTATCCACATATGCAACCGTTCTGCAGCCCGTCCTTTCCATGACCTTAAGTAGGGTATTTATATCAGATTCCAAAGTAAAGGTGACAGTACACCACCTTGCGGGGCGCCCCTAGTCGCAACTTTGGAAATGTTCGAGGCGCCCAATTTGGATTCGATACGCCTGAGTGCAAGATACTGCTGACAAATTAAATGATCGCTGGGTCGATTTCCAAATGTCTCAAACAAAGCGTTAATAACCGATTCAGGTCTTACGTTGTTGAAAGCGCCCTCAATATCCAGGAATGCATCTAAAGCAAATTTCTTGTAGTGCAGGGATCTCTCTTATGTTTCAGTTTCAGTGGACATTCCCTTCGTGTAGGCGTGCTGAGCCAGTGACAAGGAACTGCGTCATAACGATGATCTAATATGAATATCCAAAATCCTCTCCAGTGTTTTCAGTAGAAAGGAGGATAGACTAATTGGTCTAAAGCCTTTAAACACAGTGTGAGATGTCTTCCCACTCTTGAAGCAGAAGATGATCATATATGTTGTCCAAGTTGATGGGACATGTAAAAGCAAAATAAATTTGACATGACAATTCCGTGTGCTCAAAAGAAATGCAGCGAAGTGTAGCCTCAAGCGCTCTTATCAAGATCGCATCATTGATGCGTCTGATTTTTTCCGTTGGGCAAAGAATTATTGTAAGGAAACTAAAATAGTTTTCAGTAGCAAAGAGGATCATGAGGAAACATTGAACACACTGAAGAGCAGATGCTTTTATACCGCTTGTCGATGGAAGACTCAAGTTGAAAAAGTTTTCTGCCACTACTTAATGCGATTTACGCCAAGAAAGGATTCGCAAATAAAGCGGAAAATTAAGGCGATAAATAGGTAGGGTTAAATACTGGGCACTTGAAAATTTACCAAACTTAAACACTTCATTACCTAAAATAAATTAAGTTTCGTGTACTCTAGGCTTTACAGATTAAGAAAAGTTGAAATTTCAAAACTATTATTTTTTTTTTATAGCAGTTTTTAGCTAAATGAGCTTTATGGACCAAATTATGCTCATATATTGCATAAATATGTATAAGAAATATAAAGTCGTATTTAAATATACATAGTTGTTTAGAAAATTTTATTTTTCTTTGACATGTAAAACGAATTGTAAATCTAAATTGATATACATATAAGTAGAATTGATGAAATAGGCCCTTAACATTAATAATCGGTCTATTATTTCACCTGGCCCCCCCACACATCTGTGGTCTCGAGTTAAAGCTTTTGGTGCGATTGACTCCACACAAAACAAGCCAAGCGGATAAAATTGAGCGCAAATACGACTTTCTGCTCTTTTCCAACCATAGTGAAAGAAATTTAAGATTCAGAATAGCCAAGTATTGCACGTGTATTTTTTTTAAATGTATTTGCTTACAAAAATTTATAAACGATGTTAACCAAACAAAAAATAATTAACCTTTTTAATGCGAAAGCAAGCAAACTATACATTTTATTGTTTTAATAATATTTTTTCTTTTAGTTTTGTGTTTTTTCATTCTTTTTCAGATGAGTTGTGTTAAGAAAACTTAAGTTATTGCTTACGAACAAACACAGCTGTTTTTGTTTTTTAAATCAACATCAACTATTCATTATACCTTCGTTATAAACTAGCATTGCCCGTTCCGCTTTGGTGGACCTTATTAATTATACTTACACCTCAATAGAGGAGAGGACGTTTGTGCCTCTGCATCACTTTCGGGTCGATCTCATAATGTGGGTACAAATCGCACTCGTTCCTCTTTTTCAATCTTCACTTTTTGCAAGAATCAATTTCTCTAGTATTTTTCCCTAAAAATAAAATTGTTTCTCCCTTTGTAGTTAAAGACTACATATAAAAAAAAACAAGTTTTTTGTCTTTACTGAACATTTATAAATTTGGGTTGACTCTCTTTAGAGAAGCCAGTGCGATATGTAGCTCCCATAAAAATTATATGAAATACTATGTATATTTAAATAGAACTGGTGATATCGGCCATTGATATTAACAACGTTTTCTGCAGTTATGTTGTTGATATAGGTAAACGTTTAATTTACTTGGGTAAATTTTTATTTGAAACTGGTTTTATTTTTGAAAAAAAAAAAAAAAAAAATTGGCGAGAATTTTTATGTGTGGTGCAACGTATTAAAAACGATTTTTCTTTATTTTTAATTAAGTATTTCAATTTGTTATCTGAAAGACCATTAACTGGCCTTTTTTTCATTTACAAAAAAAAAAAAAAAAAATACTTATCCACTTAAACCTAAATTGATTGAGTTGTTTAGAATATTTAAATGCCGACGCACATTGGTTCAAGAGCGGCATTAATGCATTTTTTTCATGTTCGCGGATTTGGATAATTTTTTGGTATTTTGTTGTCAGATATCTGAATATTATGATTCCGTAATATAAGCCTGGTGGCCCTTAGTCTTACCGCCGCTTTCGCAGCTGGCCTTTTCGCCAAAATGTCGGGTGGTAACCAGTTCAAAACCGTAAGCAATGCCTTAGAGGGCGTTTTTCTAATGGCACCTGTTACCGTTATCGCCACCATTCTCATTGTACGTTCAAACCTAGTTTGATGACTCTTCACCCTGAGCGCCGGTCACCAAACACACGCAAAGAATAAACATGGTTGTGGTAAACATATTCTAAGAGCAACATATTATGATAAGAATTTTGATTGTAGTCACCATATTAAGATTATTATTGAATCATATTATGACTTAATATACTCGTAATATGTCATCATAATATTTTTCCCTTAATCATATTATTATTATGTTAATCATACTAAGTTAAGAAGTAATCATATTATTGTCATGTTAATCATAATAAGCTAAGAAATTAATCATATTATTGTCATGTTAATCATACTAAGCTAAGAAGTAATCATATTATCATCATGTTAATCATAATACATTTAGAAGCAATCATATTATGATACAGCACCTTTCATAGCTGTCATAAAAATACAAAATAAATTTAAATATTTTTGAATCGATTTTTTATTTTGTGACTTTGTACAATTTTTCTTAATGTTAATCAAATAGCGGAGTTCAATATAAGGCTTGCAAAAGAGCAAATGCAAAATCTGTGGTTTCCATGGGCAACCACGTATGGCCATTTTGCCGATTTTGAGATGTTGATGCCATATTGCCTAATTTTAAACGCTCTTTACATGTTTCATAAAATTTTTGAAAAAAGATGGATCAATTCCGATTATTTAACGTAATGACAAAGTTTAAAAAGTGCAATACCTAGCCCATTTGATCTCGAATGGGTTTTCGGCTTTCCTGAAACATTTGTTTTAAGACATACGCGGTTGCCCATGATAACCACAGAAATATCGTAACACTTTCATAAAATATAACGAAATCTCTGTGTGTTTTGTTGTTGGATTTTACCAAAAAAACTATGATATTTTGCATTTGCACTATTACATCACTAATACTTGAATGAACTCCGCTAACATTTAAATTTTTTAATTTCTTTAAACTTATTTTTTTATGGAATTGTATCTTTTAATTGTTTAACCGCTCACAAATAAAAAATCGACACAACTGCTTCAAAATTATTTTACAAATGGCGCTAACATAATATGATTAGAGTAAAAATAGTTTGATTGCATCTTTAACATAATATGATAAATGTATAAAAAGTTATCATGTTATGGCTATTAAATATCATGATATGGTTGTGAGAAATATAATATGTTTAGAAAGTTATCATAATTAAGTTGTTAGAAAAAGAATTATTTTTCGGTCAACAATACTCAAATTCATAATTGCGATAAACATTGATATGTTTAAAGTAACTATAATATTGTTGATATTAAATAAAAATAACAATTATTTGTGTACGACAACAATGTATTGTTACATTAAACTTAGTGTTGTTGCCGTAACCATGCCCAACCATATTTTTTCTCTGCGTGCAGCTGCCCCGTAAAATATAATGGGTTTTAAGCCACATTCGTATAACCAGTATACATTCCTTCGGTTTATTTCCCCAGTTTAGGCCAGTGGCCCTTTTGCCGCCTTATTAGTCCTGGAAATGGTGTTCATCCTCCAGTTCAGTTTGCTGTCCGATATAAGTCCAAGATAATTGGAGGACTCCATTAGTTCAGACAATAGTCTGGGATCTTTACCCATAGCCACAACT
Organism: Pollenia angustigena; assembly: GCA_930367215.1. Taxonomy (NCBI): domain Eukaryota; kingdom Metazoa; phylum Arthropoda; class Insecta; order Diptera; family Polleniidae; genus Pollenia; species Pollenia angustigena. Next base: position 129,685,909 of record OV884058.1, read on the forward strand.
GCAACGTTATCCACATATGCAACCGTTCTGCAGCCCGTCCTTTCCATGGCCTTAAGTAGGGTATTTATATCAGATTCCAAAGTAAAGGTGACAGTATACCACCTTGCGGGGGGCCCCTAGTCGCAACTTTGGAAATGTTCGAGGCGCCCAATTTGGATTCGATACGCCTGAGTGCAAGATACTGCTGACAAATTAAATGATCGCTGGGTCGATTTCCAAATGTCTCAAACAAAGCGTTAATGACCGATTCAGGTCTTACCTTGTTGAAAGCGCCCTCAATATCCAGGAATGCATCTAAAGCAAATTTCGTAGAACAGAATACAAACAACATCAAAATTTCAATGTTCGTCAACTTCAGTGGACCTCATGTTTTTAGCGCTGTGGAGCGCTGCTTAACGAAAGATGTCAAATTACAGCTTGAAGTCTCAGCTAAAAGTTAAAAGAAAATTGAGCTGCTCCTACCTGTTACTTTCCAATACAGTAAAAACTATAAAATGATAAAGTAACGAAAAATGCATTTTCGTTCATGCTTGTTGTTGTTGCCATAGTTCTTTACTGTTTAAAATTATTACATAATGTAATATACATACAAGTCAATAGAGTTAATTGTTATGTATTTCACTGTTGAAAAAAGCATAACTTTCAATTAAATTTGAATTGTTGTTTACTGATACTGTTTGAAAACCACAATAGAAAATCGAGCACGATTATATGCGATAGACTATTAGGTGATGTGTTATCATTCATTTATTATGTTGTTGCATGCAATAACAAATACAAATAATGTGAAGAATTGGACGTGTAGCCACTAATGAAGACGTAATGTATAATCTTTTATTGTCTTCAGACTCATTTATAAATAGATTTCGCTTAAAGCTGCAAATCCAAAAATTTGAGTACGATAATGATGCTAAAAAATTATTAAAAGACTATGCTTAAATTACTTATTCATTTTTTTTTTAAGGGAGGTGGGCGTATAAAGTAGGCGGATCAGGGATAATTTTTCAGGCGCCCATTCTACAATTATAAGATTTATTTTTTGTGAAAATTGAGTTGATGCATTAAAAATCAAGAGAGTTATGCCACTTCTTCAATACAAGTTGTATGGGAAATGGGCGGATATTTTTGAAATTTCACTCAAACGATCATGAGTGTTTAAAAATGCTATGTTTCAGAAAACAATGCCGTAGGTTAAATTTAATTTATTACTTTGTATGGGAGGTGGGCGTAAAAGTGGGCGGATCATTTAGATTTTTCTATTTTTTCTTGATTCAAAGAAAAAATGCTTATATGCAAAGTTTCATTATCCTTCGACAACTTCTTCTATTTTTTGCCGCTTGTTCTATGAACTTCAACCAATGTGCGACGTAGTCGTAGAAACAACAGGCATGATTTTTATATGGCGAATTCACACTTGGAGGCACTACTTTCTCTTCTCTGCTATAAAACCATTTGACGAATGATTGCGTTATAAAAAAAGTGAAATTTCTATGTTCGATTTTATTTCGGGAAATATAACCGTAAACACATTTTAAAATCATTGCAATACAACCTGCTTCCATGTAGGGGAATTTTTTTCTCTAAAATAATGATTTTAATTATTCACTTACAATCTGCTTTCTTATAAGAGATAATGCGAAGTTATTTAATTATTTCTATTTACTTAAATTAGTAGTGTAGTCTTAATAGTGTGTAATAGCCAGCGCATATATCAGCGCTTATGTAGTTTCGTGCTTACAGAACCTAAAAACATCGTGGTAAAAATTACTGAAATTCAGTTTGAAAAAAAGAACATTCGCAACCAAGTCCGATAACTTTTATTGTATATTTTCTCATTTATTAAATTTTCAATAGCTCCCCTGCCTCTTAAATATTCCTAAAACGCGGAATGCGGTTGGGAATAAGTTTCACCCTGCTCCCCGTGAGTAAATTTTAAAGTTTTTAGTGCAGATTGGTACTCTGCGTATGCTTAGAAAGTTAAAAAGCTGCAGCTTATAAAGTTTCTTAAACAAACGATATTAAGTATTGACTTTCTTTGGCGAAGGGAAGAGTCCATGTGAGTTAATTGTGGTTATCATCATACCTACAAAATAGAACTTGTGTTGAATATTTTGTTTTTATGAACGTGACATTCATAAAATAATAGCAAATACAACCAATACGACACAATAGAATACTTTGCCTAGCTATTAAAATTTTGTTAATAATATTTTGAATTTACTAATTTAAATTGTTTAAATAGTCTGAAAGGAACTATGTTCCATATACATACTATATAAATTATCAAGGAAAAGTTTTAAGGCTCTAGGTGATATCTTTTTGTTGGGAGTACCTTTCCCCCTATCCCTATCTGAAAATTTTTAGCACGGTAGTGCATTTGAAAACTATGACAGTGCCTTAATTTTCTAGCGTAAGAAGTTTTCTTAATAAACGATAATTAATGTTAACTTTAAAAGGAAGGTGCTACGGCCCCTTAAAACTTAAAAAGAAGTTCATACTGCGAAAATTATATAAAAAGGTACAGACAAACAAACATCGATTCATTCATTGTGCATATTTTTAAACAAACAGTAAACTAAAATAAATAAAATTTTGGAATTTCAAATCATGTGACTACACTTAAAAAAATTCATGCTACATTTAGCGAAAAAAACTTTCGTAGCTACTTTTTTTAACTATTTACAGAAGTTTCGTACTCTAAAATTTTTAACTTTTTCAAAAGTAACGAATTCTTTCGTAGTCCTATTTTACGTGTATATTACAAAATTGTTTATGTTTTACAAAATAACTTTCGTATAATACCGCATGTGTGCGATTTTATTTAACAAAACTAAAGAAAAGATTTTGTATCAAATTTATTTTGCTAAATATAAGAAAATTTGTTGTATTTTACGAAATAATTTTTTTATGATAATAATATAATTTAACGAAATATCATAAAATAATTAAAGTGCACTACTTTCCGCCATTTTTTCTATTGTAAGCCTCTATTAAATTGAAAATATTTTTATTTAAAATTAAGTTTTAAATTCAGATAAAAGTTATTATTTTATTTTGTAAATGTCCTTCTTAATTACAAACTGCGTAGTTAAGGAAAGACTTTTAAATTTTGTTAAAATAAAAAAAAAAAGATTTAACCAATGCAAATATGAGTTATGCAATAAATAATGTATAAGTGTGCGGTCTTTTACAAATTTTGCTTCCCATGGGTTCAACACAACAAAATGTGTAAGTTTTTAAGCTGAACGTATTTACAACAACTGCGATAGTGAACAGAAGAGTTGCCTTTTCTAAAACCGTGTAAATAAGTTTCTATTGTATGTCAGGCCCAGAACAGACGATGAAACTCAACTGCAACTAAACCATATTTCATAGACTTCGCAACCTAAATTGTATCACAAAGTGATGAAATTAATACAATAATTTCGGGTTTCTTTGAGAACAGATAAAACGCAACACGAGTTTCCTGCACTCTGGCTTCAGTGATACTGATTTTCAATGCTTTTCAAGCCGATTTCAAAATGGTCGCGTCATGTGTGGTTTCTCAAAGGAGTCTATGGCATAAACTCAAAAATAACTGGGAATTGCAGTTTCGTTGCAGTTGCATTTTAAGAATTCATTACTTTTTACTTTCAATTGACGTTCTGTGCCGTTATCTTCTGTAGCAAAGATTTTGTAATTACTTTTTCTTAAAGAGAAACCAGATGTTTTAAAATGGAAAAACCATTAAAATTGTGCGAAAAACTTTTCGTAAGAATTAAAAAGTTAACAATTTGTATAAAAAATACAGCGCAAAGTGCATACATAAACATAAACATAAACATATAATTACAATTTTTTTTATACCACAACAAACTTATACATACGCACTTTTGGCTGTCACTTAAGGGTACTTTACACCATCACGTAAGTCTTACGTATTTTGGGGAAAATACAACCCTGTTACGTTAAGTCGTTATTGTTTTTTTTTTTAATTTTCAAATAATAATAATATCAGAGATAAATTATTGTTGCCAAAAGAACTTTTAAAATGTATCGCGTATTTTCTATAAATTGAAATGAAGTGGATTTAAAATCGAGGAAATTTTAAAAACAACCCTGTACTAAAAGTTCATAAAAATATTCCATTTTATCAATTTAATTTTTTGAGTACAAATTAGCTTTACAAGAAGAACTCTTAAAACCAGGTAAAACCACTGTCACTTTGTAAATAATTGAAATTAAAATCTCGTTAGTTTTCTATTTCAAGAACATGGCCGTATACCTGTGTTATTTCTTTAATTTGCTTAATTTAAAGTTAATAAAAAAAATATTAAATTTTTTAAAACAATTAAAATGTTAATTGAATTAAATATATATTTTTAGTTTTTGCGCAATGAACCAATAATTGATTCAATTTAATTAAATCATAATACTTTTCAAACAATGTATTTAATTGATAAAAAAAACTAATGAAAATTTTTTCTGTGTACAATATACGACAGTTTTCGTACATATAAGGCATGGATTTTTGTGTGTGCTTAGTTAAATAAGCCACGTAAGTGCGATATTTAGTGCTTTTCTTATACTATAAAAGCTGAAAATCACAAAATCAATTACAGTTAAGATTGAGCTTTCAAAATGAAAGTTACTTATATAATTTTAACCGCACTACTCAGTTGTATTTTGCAACTAACGCCAGTTAAAGCTACTACAATAAGCAACTTAACTGCAATATCTGATACGTTATGGAGTAATTATGATCCAAGTCAATTCAACTCATTGAAGACTACGCTGAGTTCGATGCTGCAAATTTACAACAATTTTGCCACCATAAATGATAATAATGAACATGAGTTTTTACCAAAATTCTGTTATAGATTGTATAGATTAATAAATAATAATCTGTACAATAACATAGATCAAAGTTTAAAAACAAGTGTGGGAAATTTAATAGGCAAATTTCCATTGAGTATACAGTCTGCATATTTTATGTCGAACTTAAGTCTCATGAATGATCGTTTTCCAAATTACATTGCTTCGTCCGATGAGGTATCCCACCATCAAAATGGCACCCAGATTCCAGTAAGTTACTACGTTTGGATGTTTTCCGATAGCAGATCGATCAATACTGCAAGTCAAATTACGCCTGAAATTCAAGACTTTGATTCAACTGATGGAGGAACACTTGAAGTACTTTTTAAGAGCACTTTACATCAAAGGTATTTGTATAAAAGGCCTGGTACGAGCACGGTTTATAGTTGGAGTCAACAAACAACACCTCCGAATAATATTTGGAGTATTAGGTTTATGAAGCAGAATCGTGTTAAAATATTTCAAGGTGGCCATATTGTGTGCGCTAGGCACACTAAGTCTAGTCGAAATAAACGTAGTATTGAAGTTCGCTCAAGAACACGAGCTTCTTCAACTAATTCTGAATGTCTATGGCATTTGGGGCATTGCATTTCGTAAATGTTTGTGTTGATGTTAAACAAAAATATCTATATACATTAAAATATACATATAAATAAAAATGAAAGACATACATAACATACTTATTTTTTTCTGCTTTTTGTTGTTTTTGATTTCTTTAAGAAACTTATAATACATATATTGTTACGAAAGTTAAAATGTCTAAGAATTATTTATGGTTATAAGTTATCTTGTAAGTTATAAAAATGCCAATAATTTTGGGTAATTATGCGGGGTAAGCATTTAAACGAAAACGCTTTACTATCTCGTTGGGGTAATTAAGCGAATACGTTTAAGTACCTCAGTGAGGAAATTAAACGTATTTATTTACAAGATACCTTAACTTTACACCTTGAATATAAGACATAGGAATTTATACATGTATCAACTAATTCTAAAGAGATTTTCATATTTTAGCTATTGCTGCTTTTTTTGCACACATATTTCACGTTTAATACATGAAAATAATACAAATAAAAAAAATGCTTAAAATTCTTGCTTAAGCCTGGTACTCTGTTCAACATTTCACGTAAAATGCTGTCAAAACGCATATGAAAAAAAACTTGTGCGGAATATCTATGAAATAATGTTGATAGAGTTGTACTCTGTTCGTTTTGTGAAAAAGTTCCGAAATGTTTCTGGCAACATTTTTTTACAACTGCGAAATACTGTAAGCTGCACTTATTTCACGTGGAATTTTAAGCAAAAGCAAAAAAGGATGAACTGTTTGTTAATAAAAAATAAAAAATTTATATCACACAACCGGTAACAGTTTTTTATCCACATTTACTTTCTTCTTTATTAAATTTTTTATTAAAAAAAAAAATAAATTGTAATAAAATACATGTGGGGTTTGTTTACATACGCAAGACAATGTCGCATAGTTTACAGGAATAAAAACGTCAAATTGTACAAACCCGCAAGATGGGAAACATCGATACATGTCAAAATTTTCGTGTGAAATAGTAAATGTTGCTCAACATTTTTCACAAATTTGAACAGAGTACTCGGCTTAACAGATGCATTTTCTGTTGCATTAATTTCGCCATCTACATTTCATTTTCACTCAACAATTGTAAGCCAAAGCAAGTTTTCGTTGAAGATAAATGTTATTCGAAACTGAAAAGTTATATAACAACATATACATAAATTAAGAAAAAAGCAATTATATAAATTTGTGCTGATACATAGAAATCTGGACGTAACGTTTAGTAAGCCGATCGAATCAGAAAAACTTTTTTCAGTGATCTTTTCGTGTCCGTCCGTCCATCTGGCTGGCTGCCTGTCCTTGTTAACCTTATGCGGAAAGTATAAGTACACACAAAAAACAAATTGGTTGGAAAACGGTTGCAATAATAAAATTTTTATCAGGAAATATTATTTATTATTGCAACTTAAGCTAAGGAACGAGCTTGACGCCCAGCTTCAGTCAAGAATGAAAAATTATCAATAAATTTTAATTAATTTCATGTTGTAAAATTCCTTTCTTCATAAAAATAATTTAATGAAAATAAAATTTGATAAACTTTAGTCTAATTAAAAATATTAAAAATTTGGATTAAAAACCATAAATAGTTCAACAAAATAACCACAATACTAATTATTATTGCAACTAATAAAAATGTGTAACTCTAACTGATATTAAATATTAATGAATGTTAAAACGTTATTCTAACTGAAATATAATTCTTCAATTATTTTATTAGTTATGATAACTTATTTCATTTAATACTTAAAATTAGTACGAATAGTGTCAATCACAACGAAATTAGATGCAGTGCAATATTGAATATTGGTTATTACAATCAATTATTTGCTTTTGTCAATAAATTTCACAATATAATTGCTTATTCATTTATTGCAGCTAATTATTGATTGTTAGTATGGTTTTAATTCGTGTACAACAAATGAAAATATTTTTACGAAAGTAACTTTAGTTAAGAATTATTTGTAATTATTGGTTAAGAATTAGATTAATTTATGTGTTATCTTGTATTGATTAGTTATTAAGTATTTGTTAGTTATTTTATTAGTTAAAATTGTTATTGTTTATGTTTTGCACACTTCGAGTGTAAAAATCAATGTACAGATGTAATGTTAAAATTGTTGTGCATAATTGTACTTCAACCCCACTGTAAACTAGAATGTTCTTTATTAAGTTATCTCAATCTATGGCAACGCCTAAAAGTATGCCTTAGTTTATGATGCCTAATAACTCAATTAATTCAGCCATATAGATAGTAATAGCTGAATAAGTTTAATTAACGAAATAGCCGTTATTAGGCGAACTTTATAGAGCCATCTAGACTTTAGAACTCGAACGTTCTATGGTCATTTGCCCGAGTATAAATATGATCGCAAGAGATGGCATGATTCATTCTAAGTTCTAACTTTGTCATTAACGAATCACGCTGAGAAATTTATAGTTGGTTGTAAATAAGAGCTATAAATTACGGTTGTTAAAGTGACTAGGTACTAAATAAAGTTGTGTAAATTGCAAACAGTAGCAAAAGTGTTGTGTTTATTTGTTTTATTTGAATTGCAATAAAAGAACTCGAAACGGTTTATTATAAAGGAAATAAACCAAAACGTTATTGAAAGGCAGTAACGTAACAATATAATTATTTGGTATTCACAACAAAAAAAAAAAAAAAAAAAAAACTATATGCCCCAATTGTTTTTTGTGAGTAGTAAACTAATTATAAACTGAATTTTCTGTCAAAAGTAAGAAACAAATTTGTAAGACAGAGAAACAATTATTTAATAAAATAAGGTTTAATATCATATTAAAAAAATATTTGGTCCAGATCAACATCGTACTACATCGTATATTCAGCTACGGGTTCACTAGGAATTTAGATTTCTAAAAGGCGCTGTGTTTCAAGCTCGTCATGTTCGCCACTTATGAATTTTGCCAACTGCTTTCTCAGTTCCTCAAGACTGCCCACTTGGTCTAATTGGACTCTTTTAAGTGCGATAACAATTTTTTCCGTTTAAGTGAGTAGGCCCACGATTTCTCAATATTGTTTTTGTCGTTCGGGTAAATAATGTATGAATGTATGTGTTTTATAACATTAAATAATCACCCTTTTTGTAGTTGGCGTGTTAAAAATAAGCCTGCGACTGTTTGGTAAAAGATTTAAGGAAGCAATTTCACGTTCTCTTTAATATATTACCAAAAGTTCGCCAAACACGATAAGAGGAAATGAATAAACGGTACATAAAAAACCTTAATATTAGCTGCGTTCGAGAACACAAAAGTTTTTACTATTTTTTTCTAAGCTTTACTGAAATTCACGAAATTTTTGCAGTAAAATTTAGTAAATCAAAAAAACATATGTTTCAAAAGGTAAACAAAAAAAATTGTTAAATTCAAGAAAAGTTGAAACAAAAATTAAACCAAAACAAAAGTGAATAACTATTAATTAATTTAACTTGTTTGTGAAGCATTTATTTGGCTAAATACAAACTTTTTATTAAATTAGATTTTATTTTAGCTAATACGGCCTAAAGTTTTTTTATGTAATTAAAAATGCATTTAATCCATATTTTCCCAACGTTTCGTGAATGTTATGTTCACTTTATCAAGGGATTCGTAATAAGAAAATCAATTTTTATTACATTGAACAATAATTTGTTGTAGACAAGCATGAAAAACATTAAACATGAAAAATTAAATTAAACACAAACTTAAAAATTATATCACAGGTTTTTTGATATTGCAACACAGTAACTGGCACTAATGTTTTGTGTGTCTTCTTTTAAGTTCATCGTCTTTTTTTAATTTTTTTTTTATGTTAATTTTTTAGAGTTGTAAAAGTGTGAAGTATTTGGGTACTTAAGTAATCAATAGCAAAAAAATTATTCATGTTCGTTTAAATAATTTAACCCGCTATAAATTAGTTAAATCAAATAAAATTAAAAACAAACAAATATGAAAGATCACATAAAATAGTTGTTTGTATTTTCCAAAAATGTTCGTGTTATAAAAAGTATTTAATCGAGAACCGATAAGAAAACGAGCTAAGTAGTCAAAAGTGTAAACATTTTTCAGCACTTCAATTATTTGCCATCAGCTGCTGCCTTTATTTTACGATTTTTTTTTTTACAAATTTTGCGTTCGCGTACTTTTTTGTGAGAGCAAAATTTTCAGTTTACTGTAAAAGTACTCAAACGCACCTAATATTGGAATTATTTTGATTTTTTTATCTAATAAATCGGGAAAATGGTTAATGCAACTGTTGGGAAAAATATATTTATTAAGTCAATTAAATCTTTTGTTATGAACACCAATTATGTGTTAATTCAGTTACATCTATCATATATTCGAGTATAAGCATATTTTTGTTTTCTAAAAACCATACCAACAACTAACAATGTCTATGTTTATAACTTAAAGTGTACAAAATTCAAATGTTGCTTTTAAAAATATTATGCTAAGCAACGAAATTTTCAGTAATTGTAACCGAATTGTGTGATAGTACATGCAACCGACAAAATTTGATTGGCGACAAATTCGGTTGTGATCACGAATCGGGTTTCTCTGTGTAGCAGTTTTAAGATAACTTGATAAAATTTGGTAAATACGTTTAATTGTCGTAAGAACGAAACCTATGTAAATTGTGAAAATCTATAAAATCACATAGTTCCCAAGCAAAATTGTTTCTTTATGTCCCTAAACCTTTTAATCATGTTTGTTTTAACCACACAGCTTCCATTCAAATATCAATCCCTAAAATATTCAAGCTATTTTATCCTTTATTTATTTTTTCATTTAATCCCTTTAAGAAAAAATATCTTATATATTTGGTGTATCTAGATAATATTCAGCACAAATTACTCTTCTATTAATCTTAACCTCATAACATGATTTTATTTTGGTGGTCAAAAATAAAGTTTATTTTAATGCAAAATTTAAATTGTCGAATATTTTGCTTTAAAATAAGCCATATTTAGTTTTTTGGGCATATTTTTTTTTTTAAATTTTGAGTGCATATTTTCAAATTATCAACATGTACACTTGGTTGCATTACTTTCTGTATTCTTGTCAAATAGTACTGAGGCAATTAAACGAATGAAATTAAGGTGTTATTTTGTTTTATCCAAGAGAAAAAATGAAGGCGGCACATCTGGAACGACTAGCCCAATATGGAAAAGCTGAATCTCAGCCTATTCGGGACAAGAAGATTTAAGTGGAGGGCAGTGTTACGAAAGTCAAATTATCTAAGATTTTTTTATAGTTATAGTTATGAGTTATCTTGTAAGTTATAAATTTATATCATACCAATTTTAAGCCTTCAGACAAACTTTAGATTAATAATCCAACACAAATATTTCCACACAAAATTTTGTACAAGAAAATCAGTTTTCGATTTTTCCAATTTTCCGACTTTTCCGGAGGGATTTTCTTCCGTAAAAACCTTCTCCTCGAAAATACAATTAACTGACAAAAAATTTTGCAGAAATCGTTCTTATTTATGAATTACTATACATTTTTACACCATTTATATATATATATATATATATATATATATATATAGATTACCCTGCGGCCACACGATCAAGTTTTTCTTGATACTCTTTAACAAATACTGCTTGTCAAAATCTACAAAAATTAAAAGCTGTGACGTAGGCTGCACTCAATTTATTATTTATTACTTTCAAGATGTCGTAAAAAAAACAATTTATAAAGACTAACATGTAATCAGCTGTTAAATTGATAGTAAAATTGCCAAACAAATGAAGAGGTGAAATTGAAAGTAATCTCGTGGTCAATTTAAAAAGTGGGAGTGTGTTAGTAAAAAAGTGAGAGTGTATTGCAAATTGAACGGAATTGAAAGGCAAAACTTGATCGTGTGGCCACCAAGTTAGTTACATAAAATTGTCATGAATAATTTTCAGCACAACTGTATTATCGACTAAAAGTGTACTTAGATAATAACAATTATTTTAATTACTACATGAATAACCCAGTCACATTTAGAAATGGTATAAAAACATGATAAATTGTTAATACAGGGAGGTTCAGGAAATGTGTAGAAATAATTATGAAATATAAAATGGGGTGACTCATGAATAATTAGTTCATTTAGTTCACTTTCGAAAAAAGTATTGCTCTTGTAGTAAATTTATTATGACATAGTTTCATAAAATTAGAAAACAGGCTGCCAAATTTCGAGAAGATGGATCCATAACAGTGATGTTAAAAAATCTCTATTTTCTTCCAGCGTTAAAAAAAACTGTCTCTACAAAAGTTCCTACAACTTTTAAGAAATATCAATATAAATAAATAAAACCATTTGTATTAATGTTGTTCCCGGCTAGAAAATCACGTTAATGAGTCTTCTCAAATCACTTTTAATGTTTAACAACTGATTTATCACTTGAGCGATGGCAAATTCATTGCCGACCAAATAAAAATATTGGCTAAAAAAGAAGCCCAAAAATTAATTTCAACGATAGAAAAAACAAGTAAGAGTGCTATATTCAGCTGTGCCGAATCTTAAATACCCTTCACCATTGTGCGAGCAGAATACAGAGCAACTAGACAAAACTAAATAATTGTTACATATACATACATATTTACAATACTTAAAACTTCATTATAACTAAAATTTAAAAAGTGAAAACTGGTAAATATTTTTTTTTAAATCGTTTTTAGAACTTAAAAAAAATAAAAATATTGAAAAAACAATTTTCTTTTGAAAAAACCAAGATTCGAACCAGGGAACTCTCAGTTTCTAACTTTACACACCTGAACCATGAAGGAACGTTAATCGAATATGAAATATGGCACGTTTACTGTTCACAAAATTCAACACAGTTGAGTTGAAATTACTTTTGTTGTTATTGTTCACCGCAATAGCAAAGTTGGGAAATATATTCACCAAAATAGTTTGTGTCATATATGTATGTGTGTTTGTTTGGTTTCTTTTATCTTTTTGGTGAGTTTTTAAGCAGAAAAAAACACAAAAATTCCTAGTTTCTTATTTGTAAAAATTATTTCGTTAAATAGATGAAATAATAAAGAGGGTGATAACGAAAATCATAGTGGGCATTATGCTAGTATATGTAAACAATAGAAGGGGGGGGGGGGGTAGACAAACGGAATGACGAACTTATATATACCCTTTTCCACCTGAGGTGAAGGGTATAAAAGGAGTAATTTTTGGGATTTCAGTATTTTGATTATAACTCAGCCATTTTTTAACCGATTTGACAGATTTATATACCGAGTGTTTAAGAAGAAATTTGCCAGTTAGTTGGGTTATAAAACTTGGACTCGGCAAGATCTATGGTTCTATATATATATATATATATATATTAGACTGGTCGCAATTTTTTTTTTTTTAATTTAATTGTTTGCGCTGCTTAAAATATGAGGTTTGGTGTAAGAAATCATGACCTAATTTTTCAGGTCAATCCGACGGTGCCTAGCCGTGCCAAGTGGGGCCCAAAGTTCCCCGTTTTATAAAAAAAAACATCTTTTCTATCAGATCTTTATAGTTATACTAGTTGAAAAGCCGAAAATCAAAAATATGACTACGCTACGATCTTCGGCAGAGAAAGTACTTCAAGTGTGCCAAATTTCAGCTTCCTATGTCATCAGATGGCTTCAGAAAGTTGCGGAAAGAATAGGACATACATGCAAACATCCTGACATACTAAGAAATTATATATTGTATAGATAGATTAAAGTATTTGCAGTTTAATATTTTAGTATGATACGAACGAAAGAGTTTTAACTAATTTTAACTAATTCGGGGTCGCTGAATCCAGTGGTGCTAGCCGTTTTTTTATGTTAGCTTTGGTTTTCGAGATATACCGTTATTTCGAAAATTAAGGATGTTGCACAACATATGTTCGCGCAACTCAAAAACGCTTTAGCTTATTGAAAAATTAAAAAAACCGAAATTCGGCAATAAAATTTACTTTAAGAAAGTAAAAACTTTTTTCTTCATATTGGCTTTGGTTTTCGAGATATACCGTTATTTCGAAAATTAGGGAGGTTGCACAACATATATTCGCGTAACTCAAAAACGCTTTAGTTTATTGAAAAACAAAAAAAACCGAAATTCCGCAATAAAATTTACTTTAAGAAAGTTAAAACTTTTTTCTTCATATTGGCTTTGGTTTTCGAGATATACCGTTATTTCGAAAATTAAGGAGGTTGCACAACATATGTTCGCGTAACTCAAAAACGCTTTAGCTTATTGAAAAACTAAAAAAAAAACGAAATTCCGCAATAAAATTTACTTTTAGAAAGGTAAAACGTTTTTCTTATATGAGCAGTCGTTTTAGAAACATAATTTTTTTTTCTGGAAAAAAAAAATAATTTTTTTATTAAAATTTCGGAATTTTTGTTTTTAAAAATTCATAAAAAATTTAAAAATGGAGCTATGCTTCTAATTTTATAAAGTCATATAAAAAACAATATTGCAAACAAAACAAGCTATAAATGATTAAAATCTGTTCACAACTTTTGATTTTATGTATTCACAAAAGACGAAAAATTTTAATTAATTTAAGAATTTTATTAAACCGCCATATTTGTATAATTGAAATTCTTATATTTGGCCCGTGGCCCAAAGTTCCCCATTATATACAAGATGCGACCAGTCTAATATATATATTTATATATATAACTTGAATGTTTGCACCTAATTTGGAAACTTTGGCACTTGCCGTTCTCCAGATATACAGAAAAAAGCAATAGAAATACAACAACAAGGGATTTTTGGAAAAAATTAGAGGCAGTCGTGGTTTTTTGGTCATATCTCAGCCATTTGTGGACCGATCTTGCTGAATTTCAATAGCACGAAATGGTGGACTATATGCGACATAAATGTAAAATAACCTAGCTGCTATCATGTCTGGAGTCTCCGGAAAACAAATATCAAACGTAAGACGGACAGACGTGGTTAAATCAAGTTCTCTCCTCATAAGGACCCAGAATATATATAATTTATAGGGTCTTAGATCAATATTGTAGAAATTACAAACGGAATGACAAACTTATATATACCCTTTTCCACCTGAGGTGAAGGGTATAAAAAACCTTTCGCTATCTGTATTGACATGTGGCAGTGATAAATCAAAGATAGCTAATTTAGACTAAAAGGGGAAAATTTAATTTTCATTAAAACTTTTCACAAACGTTTTAAATTCCCAAACTCAAAGCACTTCCATTCTTGTAAAAGAGAGTTTCACAAATTGAACTTTTAATCAAAGTTTAAATGGCGGCAAGCGATCACTCAGAGAAATTTAACAATTTGTAATGTTGCCAAATCAACAATTTTACTAGGATGTTGACACAAATCGAATAAATACCTTGCAGACAAAGTAACTAGTATTTAGCTAGAAATATACTGGTTGTATTTACTTTTAACTAGTTGCACTTGTTTTTTTTTCATTATTTATTTATTGAATCTTCATATATTAAATATGAACTAACAATAATTAATCAAATCTTAACCCAATACGTTATTTTATGTCCTGGTAGTGCCAGACAAAAATTTTCTTTATCACGGGTTCTGTTTACTTATATAGGTGTTTATCGCTCATCTAATTGGATAAGTGCTGCAGTGTATCTTCTTCTCAAGCGACTGTGGCCGCTATCATTTAAAATATTTCGTGCTAGTGGGTTCGGGTGCAATTCGAGCCTTTTTAAGTATTTTACTGCATATTTCGTAATCATAGTTTTAACTAATGGAACATTGAGATCCTTGTGAATATTTAAGTTTTTAACATGCCAAGGGGCAGCTGTGATTATTCGAAGTAGTTTATTTTGGCGCATTTGAATTTTTTCGATATTAGAGATCAAATTGGCTTTAAGATGGAGTTGTAAAGAAGAAGTTTGCAGTCGAGACTAAGGACAGACTTTCTTCCAATAAGCCAATGAATTTTGACGGCTTTTAGTTTCATTTGAGTTAATTTTGCCTCTATATCTAGATGAATACCGAGGTTTTTACATGAGCATTTTGAGGTATTATTTGATAATTGAGTTTAATAGGGGGGCATGATTCCCGACGCAAGGTGAATGTTAAATGTACGCATTTTTGCTCATTGACCTTTATCCTCCATTGCTTTAACCATACTTCGAGTTGAAATATATGATCCTATAGGTATCGAGATGCTTCTTAACTGTTTTCGTGCACGCTTAGAAAATCTGTATCATCAGCAAATGTTGAAGTTTGGGTGTAGTTGTTTGTTAGCATATCCGAGGTATATATTAAGTATAAAATGGGGCCCAGGATGCTTACCTGTGGGACTCTAGCGTCAATTAGCTAAGGAGAGCTTAAATAATCACCTTCTTTAATAATAAACTTTCGGCCGACTAAGTAGCTTTCTAACAGCTTGTGTGTGTTTACTGGTAAGTTAAGCTTCAATTTATGTAATAAGCCTTCATGCCAGACTTTATCAAAAGCTTGAGAAACATCGATGAAGAGAGCGGAACATTATTTGCTTTCTTCAAAGGCTTTTCTTCTTGCGTTTACTATATGATGGGTTTGTGCTGTGTTCTCTTCTAAAGCCGAATTGGTGGTTAGGAATACATCTGTTTTCATTTAAAATTGGGGTTAATTTTGACGCTAACTGCTTCTCAAACAGCTTTGACATATAAGAAAGAAAGCTTATAGGCCTATATGACTCAACTTTTGTGTGATCCTTACCTGGGTTAGGTATCATGGTGACTAAGGAAACGTTCCAGTTTTGAGGATAGTATTCAAGGCGTAAAAAAGCATTAAAAATTAAAAGAATAATTTCCTTTGCTATGCTGGGTAGCTCCAACAGCATTTTGTTGCTGATCTTATCAAAACCAGGAGCCATCTTGGGGTTTAAATCACAATTAGCCTTTTCAATTTCTCTTATCTCAAATCTTAGGGGAACAGCTGCTCTAGCAGCAACAGGTGGTAACTCGACCGCAATATCGAGAGATATATTTGGGGTAAATACGTTTTTCAAGTGACTAACAAACAGATTTCCTTTTGCAATATCGTTTCTTGCCCAACTACCATTCAAGTTTCTTTATGGTGGTTTAGAGACAACTGGCCGTTTGAGATTTGTAGCTGCACGCCATAATGTGGGGTTGCATCAGGTTTCTTAAGATATTTTTCCAGAGAAGCCGTTTTCTGAGTCTGCAGTAACTATCTTAGTCTTTTTGTTCACTCTTTTAGTAAGTTCTTAAGTTGAGGGGATCTGTGCAATTGCCAATCTCTTCGAGCCCTCCTTTTTTCAGACAAGAGATGCTCGACATCTGTGGAATATATTTTAATAGTTTTTGTTTTTTTTTGGGGGCAATATTGGAAAGTTGATCAGCTAGTTACAGAAAACTGTCAAAATTGTCAATAGAGCGATCTACATACTCCGGTGTACTGAGCGGAATATTTTCTGTGCGATGGGTACTGAGATATTTTTTATATTTTAACCAATTAATTTGCGTAGCTGTCGTCGCTAAGTAACCAGTCGGAGGTACAATTTAATAAGGGTTCATTATAGTAACAATTGTAGGTGTGTGGTCGGAAGATAATTCTAGGGAAGCTTCAACATGAATCGTTTCTATGGGGATGTTTTTAACCACGCCGAAATCGATGACATCTGGAATTTTTTGATGATCAGTAGGCCAATATGTTGGTTGTCCGCTCGCTACCACATTTAAATCCATTTTAGAAATTGTGGTAAATATAACACGACCTTTTGGTGTTATAAGTCGTGACCCCCAGAAGGTATGTTTAGCGTTATAATCGCCAGCGACTAGGAAACACAATCATTAGGAGATTTAAAATATTTATAATATTGGCTTTCTGATATTGAAAATCTAGTTATACTCCCCACTATAACGATGAAATTACTAGGTTTCTATTTAATTCCTCAACGCAAATGTTCGTTGCTTGGAGATAATCTACGATGATCACACATTAGGTAGGTTTGACTCGGGTTTTTATTAAAATGGCAGAACCTCCACACGCTCTATCTCGAGGGTCCTTGTTATCATATAGTAAATAACCATTGATTTTAAACGTATTTCTTGAGGTCAAAGGAGTTTCAGAAACCATCATGACATCAATTTGTTTATTTTTAAGAAAGTATTTTAATTCATTTTTATGTGGGCGGATGCCGTTTGCGTTCCAAAAACAAATTTTTAAACAGTTCATGGTTTGTTAAGTACAGCTTGCAATAACATCGATTGCATTTCCCGCATCATATTACCCATTGTGTTCGTAAAATTATTTACTGTTTGCACTAATGTTTCCATGGTTTTTTCAAGACGACTTAAATTAGAAACTGGAGTTTGGTCATTACTTGGCGAAGCACCTTGCATTAGCACATGGTTTAATTTTAGGACGTCATCGTAAGAGGTTCTGTTATTACTAGGCTGCGGAGCCTGAATGCTATTATTGTTTACTTGATTTGTTACCTGGATTTGAGTGGGGCCCAGATTACTGGGCATCCTCTATAATTGGCAGTGTGATTATCGCCACAGTTGCTACATTTTTTTACGTTGGGGTCGGTTTTAGACTTGTCGCAAAGAACTGTTCCATGTTATTTACCAAATACTACGCAAAGATGGGGTAAGTAGCAGTATGCCTTAGTATGGCCAAATTAATCGCAGTTTAGACATTGAACAGGACCATTTCTTTTGTGCGGCTCGTCTATAGTTACCCTTCTGTACAGAATATATTTTAAATTATAAATTGGATGCGTTTCATTTTGTTTGAGCTTAACGTCGCCGGGTTCTAACTCCACTCGAAAAAGTGGATTTTTTTCCCCTATTTTTTATATTTGTTACGTTTTTTATTTTAAAGCTCTTCTCTTCCAAAAAAGCTTTAATTTCTCCTGGGTCTACGCATGAGTCTAAGCCCTTGATTACTACCTGAAGACCTTTACTGCTCTTCAGTTGATATGTATAAAAGTTTTTATTAAGAGCCTCAAATCTTGTAATTACTTTTCGAAAATCATCCTCGTTATTCACCTGTATTTTAGTCTCGTTAATGATACCTCGCTTTATTGCAGCGACATAAAAGGAATTTTCACCTATCACCGAAATCAAATTTTTTATTAACTCATTTGAGTTTTGCTCTCTAAGGTATATCGGGGTTGGCTTAGACGATTTTATGACGTTTGGTGCTTCAGAGGATTCATCCTCCAGAATCGCGAAATGATTTTGTGTATTTATTCTATGAATAGTTGGTACTTTTGAGGCCGAAGCAACAGCTGAAGTGGTAGGGCTGCGACCCCGTTTTAGCACTGTTAAATACCTGTCCATACCAACTTGTACTTGAGGCGTTTGACAACTTTTTACTAGAGGGTTTTCCATAGTGACTGTGGTTAAATTCATAGTATCATTTCCTACTAAAATTATTTTTGCATTCCCGGCAATACTTGCGGACTCGGCAACACTTGTCCCAAGAGACAGTTTAATATTTTTTAATGTATCACTATCCACTGTTTTTGTAAACACCGAGGGTGATAGGGAACGTGTTCGAATATTTGGCTTAGCCGTTAGGTAGTTAATATTGTTTTGTTTGGTTTTGTTTTATTTATTTCTGCATTATTTTCGTTTGCATGAACTGTAACGTAAACATTTCCTTCATTTAGTTTTATTGTTGTTTCACTGTTCTTACTCATGCAGAGTTTTTTTTGTTTTTCACCGTTTTGCTGTGCTTTTAATATTTTTATTATTTATTGTATTTTACAACAACACAAAAAAATAAGAAATTTAAACTTAAATGTTTTTGTTCAGAATATGTATATGTACATACATACCAGTGATGAAAATTCAGTACTTTAGTACTTTTTTCAGGCTTACGGCTGATAATTGCAATGTAATGATGGGGCAATTTAGTGGTGTGCAGGCCAGATTAAAAGAATTGTTACCAAATTTGTTCGTAAATGGCTGTGCATGCCATAATTTAAACTTAGCTTCGTCTGCAGCTTATTTATTTCTACCTAAAAAAATTGATAAATTTATGAAGGAAATAATTTTTTACTTTTGTAATAGCTCAAGCCGAAAAGAAGAACTTCAAAATTTCCAAGACTATTTTGGAACAGAAGTTTGCGTTATTTTAAGGTACGCCCGAACTAGATGGCTTTCGATACAAGCTGTGGTTGAAAGATTTTGGAGCAATGGGAAGCGCTAACGTATTTCTTTAATTTACATAACTCTGAAAGCGAACATAAAAATGAACGCCTTAAATTTATTGGAACTTAAATTTTAAACGTTGAAACAAAGATGTATTTTTTAATTTTGTCACACATTTTAAGAATCTATTCCCAATTTCGTGAAATATCTTTCCGATTTTTTGAAAAAATGTAAGCCAAATTTAGAACGAAATGGACGAACTTATGTTTCCTGATATTTCACGTATTGCTATCGAAATATTGTCAATAAAAAAATTAATATTTTGGTCATAACTTTTTCGTATCTGGACCGATTTTCCCGAGTTTTTCAGAAAATATTTTTCCGATCTTTTGATACATAAGGCGTTACCATAGGTCATATAACAGTCAAAAAATTCAGGTTTTTATACAATTTTTAATACTTTTTGTATGGGAGGTACCACGCCCACTACTCCAATCCCACCCACATTTTGTGGGATGGTGTGCATTTATAACCTTAATGTTTGTACCTAATTTGAAAACTTTGGCTCTTGCCGTTCTCCATATATACCGAAAAAAATAATAAAAATACAAGAACCACAAGGGATTTTTTGGAAAAATTAGAGGCAGTCGTGGTTTTTTGGTCATATCTCAGCCATTGTTGGACCGATCTGGCTGAATTTCAATAGCAAGAAATGGTGGACTATATGTGACATAAACAAAAACAACCTAGCCGCTATCATGTCTGGAGTCTCCGGAAAACACATATCAAACGTAAGACGGACAGACGGTCAGACAGACAAACGGACAGACGGACGGACATCTTTAAATCAACTTCTCTCCTCATAAGGACCCAGAATATATATACTTTATATGGTCTAAGATCACCATTTTTTAAAATACAAACGGAATGACAAACTTATATATACCCTTATCTACTTGTGGTGAAGGGTATAATGATACAACAACGAAAGAAATCGTTTGCAAGTACAAACTCTTTCAAATTTGAATAAAACTAAAGCTTTAATAAAACCAACTGATTCTTGTTGTTACAATTATAATATTACTTATGATCTCATTAAGTAAATTAAACAAAATGTCTAATAGTCTTAGTCATCGAACTGTGTGTACCTTCCCAGTTAACATTTTCAATAGTCTAGGAGTCTACTGGGAATCTCATAAAGAGTGTTTTTGATCGTCGACAAGCTCATTTATTAATTGTAGATGATTCCGAAAGACGCTCAAATTAATCATAAAGGGAATTGTTTATGATGTATGTAGAGATAATCAAACGAGTCGTTAGAAAAAACATGCCAAGAGTCGTATGAGACTCATGTAGGGATTATTTAACAACTCGTGAAATGCTTAGCCGTATAACTGAGCTACCTAAAGAAGGACATCCAGCGTATTTTATATGCCAAAACTTCTAATTTGTATACAATTTATATAAAACAAACCTTAAGGGCGCGAAATCAACACCATCCTGTCGGAAAATCCTTTTCACAGATCCTTAGGCCGGGTTGTTTTATTGAAATTGTATTGGCAATAGAATTTTCATATTTCAAAAACGCTCTTATTTAGGTAGCTCAGTAATTGTTATACGACTCTTACAGAGAGTCGCAAAAGGTTCATTCCAAGAAAAAAAGACGAGCGTGTCAAAAAATAATAAAAAAGTAATAAATAAAAAAAATTTAGATGTTTTTGTTTTTGTTACTAGTCAGATAATCATCAGAAGATTCTTTTAGGAGTAGTATATTAAACATTGGTACAATTTATCCCTTTTTGGTACAATTAAAAAAACACTCCGACGAAGTTGTATCCTTTCTTTGAGGTGGATTAAGCAAACAGTAGACAGTCTATACACAATCTCGATTACTTCGTGGGCAAGTAGAAGGCGCCTTGCACACAACTTCGCACACATTGTTAGGCGTCTTGCACACTACTTCACACACATTGTAAGCAGGTAGACTTTTTGGATTTGCGCGTTATTTCAGAATGTTAAATTTTTAGGACATTCAGACCAGCCAGACTTTCGTTATAAATTAAAAAAAAATATATGTTTAACTCGCGATAAATTTTTACATTGTTCCTTTTTAAAAATAACCTACTTAACACAGTAGCAAATGAAAAATAACGGGACCCATACAGAATGACAAGCACCCTGAAATTTATTTTAGTTATGTATTATTTACGTTTCATTATAATTACATAAAGCCAATTTAATACCTTAATATTTCTTATTATGTTCCTAGTTTATTTTTTTTTAAACTAATCAAATCTATGCAAATTTGAACAAAAATCACGAAAATAGCATTTTTTTTTTAGTTGTGGCAAACATTTTTTTATAGTTTGTTTAGAATATAGTTAGGTGTTACAGAAACAAATTTTAATCTCGTAATCCAGAAAATGAGTTTTTTAAAATTATTTTCTTGAAACAATAAAAAACCAAGGGCATTTGTGATTTCAGCGCCCTCTTATGCCGTAAAATGCAGACAAACACAAAAATTTTTAGTATACATATTTTGATTTTTGTTGTTTTTTATTGAACGGTATAAGCTTGAATTAATATTTCACAGTATTTGTAGTTAATTGTTTTTAAACTCCTGAAAACTATGAAAATTTGAGCAAAAATCATGAAAATAGCCATTTAAAAAAATTTTTTTTTTTCAAGTTGTGGTAAAATTTTTTCAATTGTTTTTCTTGTAGTTATTAGAAAACAACAGGCGTGGATTCAGGGGGGGGGAATAAGGAAATTTCCTCCCCCCCCCCCCCGTAAATTATAAAAATATGTTTGATTAATTTCGATAATACAAGAATTCCCAATAATAATATATTTTTTATTGTACAAAATTTTTGAAAATCCCAGCAAGGGGTTTTTTTTTTTTTATGGAATCTCTAACGAAATTTTCAATAAGTATTTTTTTTATTGAATTTCTAACGATTTTCAATAAGTAAGTAATCTTAATCCTAATAGTTATTTATTCAATATTTCCAAAGAAACATCTAGTTTACCGTATTCAATTACTTAATATTATACATTCAATCCCAGCAGGTGCCAAAGACTAAACGTTTGACTTGATAATGCGTGCGGTTGAATTATTAAAAAGCCATAGTATTTGCAATATTTATGTATATATTTATGTGTTTTATGAATCAAAATTCTATTCGATAATTTTTGACGAAAGCACGGATTTGTCGGGGAAAAGCCAGATTCACTTATCTTTAAGATATTTCAACATACAACAAAACGTTTTTAGGGAAGAATTTATTGGCTGTGTTGTAAACGCATTTGAAGAAGCTTCAAAACATATTGATGACGTTGATGTGTCAATTGATGCGAAGGCACTATCATCAATAGTTCTTAAAGCTTTGACAAATTTTGGTCTTGACCTAAAAAATTGTGTAGGAGATGGAACAGATGGGTGTCCTCTAATGTCAGCAGAAAATAGAGCTGTTCAAAATTTCTGGAAAAGCGACAAATGCGAAACAAATGCCTTGCTATTCTCATAAATCGAACAACTCAATTTCGAAAAGCAATAAAGTGCCATTAATACAAAAATTTGTATCATTTGTTAAAGAAACGACAAATTTTTTTAATATAATTATCCTAAGCGAAACGCTGTTTTAGCAAAGTATTTGGGAGCCAAACTCTCTTCATTATGCGTCTTTGCAACAAGTGTACATCATAAAGTAGAAGCTTTGGAAAAAATATCTGAGTGGAAAGGTAGTATCTCTACCTTTATATTAAGGAATTCACTTAGTACTTTTAAATTTAAATATACATATTAAGTGTGATACCTATTGTAACACAGCCACTTAGTATCATTTTACAAAAGCACGATATAGATCTTCAAAGAGGATCAAGCCTTATCAAAACTTTAATCATGTGCCTTGAACAGAAAAGAAATAAAGCCGAAGAACAATTTAAAGCGATTTTTGAAAAAGTTAAAGTTATTTGCGTTCAAATCGAG
Organism: Pollenia angustigena; assembly: GCA_930367215.1. NCBI lineage: Eukaryota > Metazoa > Arthropoda > Insecta > Diptera > Polleniidae > Pollenia > Pollenia angustigena. The sequence goes on from OV884058.1 coordinate 129,709,428, forward strand.
GTTCCTATCGAGAAGACAAGATTTGAACGAAATAATCACATCCAAAATGTTGAAGATTACTACCGAGTTGTAGGTTACATTCCTCTTATTGAATTTATTTTAGAAGATCTCATAACAACTTTCCCAATAGATATCCCAAATGTATTGAACACACCTAAACTTCTACCTCAAAGTGTAATCAAGTCATATACAGATACAAAACTTTTAAAACCAAAACTAGCGGATGATCTGATTATATTTGACAAAAGAGATACACACCTACTAACATCTAAACTTGAGCCTGATCTATCAGATAACATTGTAGATGCTTTAATAAACTGTGATGAAGATATCTACCCAAATCTAAGAAAAATATTTCAAATTTACGTTTCAATGCTCGTCAGTAAAGCTACGAGCGGGAGGTCATTTCCTACCCTTCGTCGAATAAAAACATGGCTCGGATCAACAATGACAGAAGATAGACTGTACTGTCTAAATTTGCCTCACAAGGAAATCATAAATTGTTTATTTAAAAAGATAAATGTATATTGAACTGATCTAATATTTTATTTAACCTTTTTGTTGAGTTTTTTAATTAGGGTAATGACTTTTTTTTGGACCACAAGATGGGCAATTTAGTATTAATAATGAAAATAATTTTTTTTAGGCAATTTGGCCAAAAAAGTTTCCACACCAAATGCAATTTCTAAAGCTCCTTAAAAAATTTTTTTTTTTTTAATTTCCATACACATTATATATGGAACATTTATTGTTTATATATACTATATATTTTAGCCCCCATATTCATACATGATTATAAAATTTAATAAACGTTTATTAAGGAAAATTTTCAAAGAAAATTTGGTTTTCAAGCCTTTATTAAATTTAAAATATTGTTATGAATACAGGCATAAATACATAATACAAGCAACTGTATAACAAAAATGTAAAGCTATTTTTTGGGTTTAAATAAATAAATTTTATAATTTAAGTGCGAGTTGATTTAATAATGGAAAACTATCTTGTGCAACTTTAATAGCTCGTTCCGCGCATATATTACTACGCTGCTGAAAATGATCACTCTTTCATATATCCGCCAAACAACTCATCTATCACAACATCTATCATTTGCCATTAAAATTTAGTTTTTTAAAAAAACCGCGAAATAGAGTCGCGATTTTTTTGCGCCCTTCTTCCGTACAAATGGCAATATCTTGCTATATTCATGAAATTATTAGAAAATACTTAAAATTTTTAAATTAAATGTTAATTTTGTATAGTAAGGAGAAAAATTGAAATTCAAAACTTTATCGGGTTTGGTGCGGAAACTTTCTTCACGATCGCGAAAAAGTAATACATCATTTCTTAATATTTTTTCACGGTCTATACGGCTATGCGATAAAGAATTTGATTTTCGCAAAAATTGCAAAAAACAAATTTTTTACTTTTTTGTAACATACAAAATTTCCCCACCCTAAGGCTCAAGCTGGATCCGCGCCTGGAAAACAGTCTAGATATTCGAAATCAGAAAAAAACCCATACACGATATGTTTCTTTTTTTTTTAATAGTCCATCAAAGCTTTATGGACCAAATTATGCTTATATATTTCATAAATATGTGTAAGAAATATAAAGTCGTATTTAAATATACATAGTTGTTTAGAAAATTTTATTTTTCTTTGACATGTAAAACGAATTGTAAATCTAAATTGATATACATATAAGTAGAATTGATGAAATAGGCCCTTAAATTAATAATCGGTCTATTATTTCACCTGGCCCCCCCACACATCTGTGGTCTCGAGTTAAAGCTTTTGGTGCGATTGACTCCACACAAAACAAGCCAAGCAAATAAAATTGAGCGCAAATACGACTTTCTGCTCTTTTCCAACCATAGTGAAAGAAATTTAAGATTCAGAATAGCCAAGTATTGCACGTGTATTTTTTTTTAAATGTATTTGCTTATAAAAATTTATAAACGATGTTAACCAAACAATAAATAATTAACCTTTTTAATGCGAAAGCAAGCAAACTATAAATGGTATTGTTTTAATAATATTTTTTCTTTTAGTTTTGTGTTTTTCCATTCTTTTTCAGATGAGTTGTGTTAAGAAAACTTAAGTTATTGCTTACGAACAAACACAGCTGTTTTTGTTTTTTAAATCAACATCAACTATTCATTATACCTCCGTTATAAACTAGCATTGCCCGTTCCGCTTTGGTGGACCTTATAAATTATACTTACACCTCAATAGAGGACAGGACGTTTGTGCCTCTGCATCACTTTTGGGTCGATCTCATAATGTGGGTACAAATCGCACTCGTTCCTCTTTTTCAATCTTCACTTTTTGCAAGAATCAATTTCTCTAGTATTTTTCCCTAAAAACACAATTGTTTCTCCCTTTGTAGTAAAAGACTACATATAAAAAGTAACTAGTGTTTTGTCTTTACTGAACATTTATAAATTTGGGTTGACTCTCTTTAGAGGAGCCAGTGCGATATGTAGCTCCCATAAAAATTATATGAAATACTATGTATATTTAAATAGAACTGGTGAAATCGGCCATTGATATTAACAACGTTTTCTGCAGTTATGTTGTTGATATAAGTAAACGTTTAATTTACTTGGGTAAATTTTTATTTGAAACTGGTTTCATTTTAAAAAAAAAAAAAAAAAAATTGGCGAGAATTTTTATGTGTGGTGCAACGTATTAAAAACGATTTTTCTTTATTTTTAATTAAGTATTTCAATTTGTTACCTGAAAGACCATTAACTGGCCTTTTTTTCATTTACAAAAAAAAAAAAAAATACTTATTCACTTAAACCTAAATTGATTGAGTTGTTTAGAATATTTAAATGCCGACGCACATTGGTTCAAGAGCGGCATTAATGCATTTTTTTCATGTTCGCGGATTTGGATAATTTTTTGGTATTTTGTTGTCAGATATCTGAATATTATGATTCCGTAATATAAGCCTGGTGGCCCTTAGTCTTACCGCCGCTTTCGCAGCTAGCCTTTTCGCCAAAATGTCGGGTGGTAACCAGTTCAAAATCGTAAACAATGCCTTAGAGGGAGGTTTTCTAATGGCACCTGTTACCGTTATCGCCACCATTCTCATTGTACGTTCAAAACTAGTTTGATGACTCTTCACCCTGAGCGCCGGCCATCAAACAGCTGCCCCGTAAAATATAATGGGTTTTATGACACATTCGTATAACCAGTATACATTCCTCCGGTTTATTTCCCCAGTTTAGGCCAGTGGCCCTTTTGCCGCCTTATTAGTCCTGGAAATGGTGTTCATCCTCCAGTTCAGTTTGCTGTCCGATATAAGCCCAAGATAATTGGAGGACTCCATTAGTTCAGACAATAGTCTGGGATCTTTACCCATAGCCACAACTGCAACGTTATCCACATATGCAACCGTTCTGCAGCCCGTCCTTTCCATGGCCTTAAGTAGGGTATTTATATCAGATTCCAAAGTAAAGGTGACAGTACACCACCTTGCGGGGCGCCCCTAGTCGCAACTTTGGAAATGTTCGAGGCGCCCAATTTGGATTCGATACGCCTGAGTGCAAGATACTGCTGACAAATTAAATGATCGCTGGGTCGATTTCCAAATGTCTCAAACAAAGCGTTAATAACCGATTCAGGTCTTACGTTGTTGAAAGCGCCCTCAATATCCAGGAATGCATCTAAAGCAAATTTCTTGTAGTGCAGGGATCTCTCTTATGTTTCAGTTTCAGTGGACATTCCCTTCGTGTAGGCGTGCTGAGCCAGTGACAAGGAACTGTGTCCTAACGATGATCTAATATGAATATCCAAAATCCTCTCCAGTGTTTTCAGTAGAAAGGAGGATAGACTAATTTAAACATAGTGTGAGATGTCTTCCCACTCTTGAAGCAGAAGATGATCATATATGTTGTCCAAGTTGATGGGACATGTAAAAGCAAAATAAATTTGACATGACAATTCCGTGTGCTCAAAAGAAATGCAGCGAAGTGTAGCCTCAAGCGCTCTTTTCAAGATCGCATCTTTGATGCGTCTGATTTTTTCCGTTGGGCAAAGAATTATTGTAAGGAAACTAAAATAGTTTTCAGTAGCAAAGATGATCATGAGGAAACATTGAACACACTGAAGAGCAGATCGTTAGCTAAAATGCAAAAAGACGTAACTAACAAAAAATTCAAAATCGAGTTTTTGATTGATTATTACGAATGCTATAAAACTACATGTCTTGACAAAATTTTACACTTCTGCGATAAAAAATTGCGCTTTTATTAACAAAAAACAAAGGGGCGTAACTACAAGTTTTTTTGTTTGATGTATGCAAAACGACGTAATTACACATTTTTTTTCTAAGAATATATAATGAAATGGTTTTCTTTGAAAACTGGTTGAAGAATTTCATGGACGACTTATCAATGCATGTTTTTCTGACATGTTTAAAGTTTTCACTTTACAAAGTTTTTTGCTTCTCCTGTAAAATTATATTTTTGTTAGTTACGTCTTTTTGCATTTTTGCTAACGAGATGCTTTTATACCGCTTGTCGATGGAACCTTCAAGTTGAAAAAGTTTTCTGCCACTACTTAATGCGATTTACGCCTAGAAAGGATTTGCAAATAAAGCGGAAAATTAAGGCGATAAATAGGTAGGGTTAAATACTGGGCACTTGAAAATTTACCAAACTTAAACACTTCATTAGCTAAAATAAATTAAGTTTCGTGTACTCTAGGCTTTACAGATTAAGAAAAGTTGAAATTTCAAAACTATTTTTTTTTTTTTATAGCAGTTTTTAGCTAAATGAGCTTTATGGACCAAATTATGCTCATATATTGCATAAATATGTATAAGAAATATAAAGTCGTATTTAAATATACATAGTTGTTTAGAAAATTTTATTTTTTTTGACATGTAAAACGAATTGTAAATCTAAATTGATATACATATAAGTAGAATTGATGAAATAGGCCCTTAACATTAATAATCGGTCTATTATTTCACCTGGCCCCCCCACACATCTGTGGTCTCGAGTTAAAGCTTTTGGTGCGATTGACTCCACACAAAACAAGCCAAGCGGATAAAATTGAGCGCAAATACGACTTTCTGCTCTTTTCCAACCATAGTGAAAGAAATTTAAGATTCAGAATAGCCAAGTATTGCACGTGTATTTTTTTTAAATGTATTTGCTTACAAAAATTTATAAACGATGTTAACCAAACAAAAAATAATTAACCTTTTTAATGCGAAAGCAAGCAAACTATAAATTTTATTGTTTTAATAATATTTTTTCTTTTAGTTTTGTGTTTTTTTATTCTTTTTCAGATGAGTTGTGTTAAGAAAACTTAAGTTATTGCTTACGAACAAACACAGCTGTTTTTGTTTTTTAAATCAACATCAACTATTCATTATACCTTCGTTATAAACTAGCATTGCCCGTTCCGCTTTGGTGGACCTTATTAATTATACTTACACCTCAATAGAGGAGAGGACGTTTGTGCCTCTGCATCACTTTTGGGTCGATCTCATAATGTGGGTACAAATCGCACTCGTTCCTCTTTTTCAATCTTCACTTTTTGCAAGAATCAATTTCTCTAGTATTTTTCCCTAAAAATAAAATTGTTTCTCCCTTTGTAGTTAAAGACTACATATAAAAAAAAACAAGTTTTTTGTCTTTACTGAACATTTATAAATTTGGGTTGACTCTCTTTAGAGAAGCCAGTGCGATATGTAGCTCCCATAAAAATTATATGAAATACTATGTATATTTAAATAGAACTGGTGATATCGGCCATTGATATTAACAACGTTTTCTGCAGTTATGTTGTTGATATAAGTAAACGTTTAATTTACTTGGGTAAATTTTTATTTGAAACTGGTTTTATTTTTGAAAAAAAAAAAAAAATTGGCGAGAATTTTTATGTGTGGTGCAACGTATTAAAAACGATTTTTCTTTATTTTTAATTAAGTATTTCAATTTGTTACCTGAAAGACCATTAACTGGCCTTTTTTTCATTTAAAAAAAAAAAAAAAAAAAAAAAAAAAAATACTTATCCACTTAAACCTAAATTGATTGAGTTGTTTAGAATATTTAAATGCCGACGCACATTGGTTCAAGAGCGGCATTAATGCATTTTTTTCATGTTCGCGGATTTGGATAATTTTTTGGTATTTTGTTGTCAGATATCTGAATATTATGATTCCGTAATATAAGCCTGGTGGCCCTTAGTCTTACCGCCGCTTTCGCAGCTGGCCTTTTCGCCAAAATGTCGGGTGGTAACCAGTTCAAAACCGTAAGCAATGCCTTAGAGGGCGTTTTTCTAATGGCACCTGTTACCGTTATCGCCACCATTCTCATTGTACGTTCAAACCTAGTTTGATGACTCTTCACCCTGAGCGCCGGCCACCAAGCACACGCAAAGAAAAAACATGGTTGTGGTAAACATATTCTAAGAGCAACATATTATGATAAGAATTTTGATTGTAGTCACCATATTAAGATTATTATTGAATCATATTATGACTTAATATACTCGTAATATGTCATCATAATATTTTTCCCTTAATCATATTATTATTATGTTAATCATACTAAGTTAAGAAGTAATCATATTATTGTCATGTTAATCATAATAAGCTAAGAAATTAATCATATTATTGTCATGTTAATCATAATAAGCTAAGAAGTAATCATATTATCATCATGTTAATCATAATAAATTTAGAAGCAATCATATTATGATACAGCACCTTTCATAGCTGTCATAAAAATACAAAATAAATTTAAATATTTTTGAATCGATTTTTTATTTTGTGACTTTGTACAATTTTTCTTAATGTTAATCAAATAGCGGAGTTCAATATAAGGCTTGCAAAAGAGCAAATGCAAAATCTGTGGTTTCCATGGGCAACCACGTATGGCCATTTTGCCGATTTTGAGATGTTGATGCCATATTGCCTAATTTTAAACGCTCTTTACATGTTTCATAAAATTTTTGAAAAAAGATGGATCAATTCCGATTATTTAACGTAATGACAAAGTTTAAAAAGTGCAATACCTAGCCCATTTGATCTCGAATGGGTTTTCGGCTTTCCTGAAACATTTGTTTTAAGACATACGCGGTTGCCCATGATAACCACAGAAATATCGTAACACTTTCATAAAATATAACGAAATCTCTGTGTGTTTTGTTGTTGGATTTTACCAAAAAAACTATGATATTTTGCATTTGCACTATTACATCACTAATACTTGAATGAACTCCGCTAATATTTAAATTTTTTAATTTCTTTAAACTTATTTTTTTATGGAATTGTATCTTTTAATTGTTTAACCGCTCACAAATAAAAAATCGACACAACTGCTTCAAAATTATTTTACAAATGGCGCTAACATAATATGATTAGAGTAAAAATAGTTTGATTGCATCTTTAACATAATATGATAAATGTATAAAAAGTTATCATGTTATGGCTATTAAATATCATGATATGGTTGTGAGAAATATAATATGTTTAGAAAGTTATCATAATTAAGTTGTTAGAAAAAGAATTATTTTTCGGTCAACAATACTCAAATTCATAATTGCGATAAACATTGATATGTTTAAAGTAACTATAATATTGTTGATATTAAATAAAAATAACAATTATTTGTGTACGACAACAATGTATTGTTACATTAAACTTAGTGTTGTTGCCGTAACCATGCCCAACCATATTTTTTCTCTGCGTGCAGCTGCCCCGTAAAATATAATGGGTTTTAAGCCACATTCGTATAACCAGTATACATTCCTCCGGTTTATTTCCCCAGTTTAGGCCAGTGGCCCTTTTGCCGCCTTATTAGTCCTGGAAATGGTGTTCATCCTCCAGTTCAGTTTGCTGTCCGATATAAGCCCAAGATAATTGGAGGACTCCATTAGTTCAGACAATAGTCTGGGATCTTTACCCATAGCCACAACTGCAACGTCATCCACATATGCAACCGTTCTGCAGCCCGTCCTTTCCATGGCCCTAAGTAGGGTATTTATATCAGATTCCAAAGTAAAGGTGACAGACCACCTTGCGGGGGGCCCCTAGTCGTAACTTTGGAAATGTTCGAGGCGCCCAATTTGGATTCCTGAGTGCAAGATACTGCTGACAAATTAAATGATCGCTGGGTCGATTTCCAAATGTCTCAAACAAAGCGTTAATGACCGATTCAGGTCTTACCTTGTTGAAAGCGCCCTCAATATCCAGGAATGCATCTAAAGCAAATTTCTTGTAGTGCAGGGATCTCTCTTATGTTTCAGTTTCAGTGGACATTCCCTTCGTGTAGGCGTGCTGAGCCAGTGACAAGGAACTGTGTCCTAACGATGATCTAATATGAATATCCAAAATCCTCTCCAGTGTTTTCAGTAGAAAGGAGGATAGACTAATTTAAACATAGTGTGAGATGTCTTCCCACTCTTGAAGCAGAAGATGATCATATATGTTGTCCAAGTTGATGGGACATGTAAAAGCAAAATAAATTTGACATGACAATTCCGTGTGCTCAAAAGAAATGCAGCGAAGTGTAGCCTCAAGCGCTCTTATCAAGATCGCATCTTTGATGCGTCTGATTTTTTCCGTTGGGCAAAGAATTATTGTAAGGAAACTAAAATAGTTTTCAGTAGCAAAGAGGATCATGAGGAAACATTGAACACACTGAAGAGCAGATGCTTTTATACCGCTTGTCGATGGAAGACTCAAGTTGAAAAAGTTTTCTGCCACTACTTAATGCGATTTACGCCAAGAAAGGATTCGCAAATAAAGCGGAAAATTAAGGCGATAAATAGGTAGGGTTAAATACTGGGCACTTGAAAATTTACCAAACTTAAACACTTCATTAGCTAAAATAAATTAAGTTTCGTGTACTCTAGGCTTTACAGATTAAGAAAAGTTGAAATTTCAAAACTATTTTTTTTTTTTTATAGCAGTTTTTAGCTAAATGAGCTTTATGGACCAAATTATGCTCATATATTGCATAAATATGTATAAGAAATATAAAGTCGTATTTAAATATACATAGTTGTTTAGAAAATTTTATTTTTCTTTGACATGTAAAACGAATTGTAAATCTAAATTGATATACATATAAGTAGAATTGATGAAATAGGCCCTTAACATTAATAATCGGTCTATTATTTCACCTGGCCCCCCCACACATCTGTGGTCTCGAGTTAAAGCTTTTGGTGCGATTGACTCCACACAAAACAAGCCAAGCGGATAAAATTGAGCGCAAATACGACTTTCTGCTCTTTTCCAACCATAGTGAAAGAAATTTAAGATTCAGAATAGCCAAGTATTGCACGTGTATTTTTTTTAAATGTATTTGCTTACAAAAATTTATAAACGATGTTAACCAAACAAAAAATAATTAACCTTTTTAATGCGAAAGCAAGCAAACTATAAATTTTATTGTTTTAATAATATTTTTTCTTTTAGTTTTGTGTTTTTTCATTCTTTTTCAGATGAGTTGTGTTAAGAAAACTTAAGTTATTGCTTACGAACAAACACAGCTGTTTTTGTTTTTTAAATCAACATCAACTATTCATTATACCTTCGTTATAAACTAGCATTGCCCGTTCCGCTTTGGTGGACCTTATTAATTATACTTACACCTCAATAGAGGAGAGGACGTTTGTGCCTCTGCATCACTTTTGGGTCGATCTCATAATGTGGGTACAAATCGCACTCGTTCCTCTTTTTCAATCTTCACTTTTTGCAAGAATCAATTTCTCTAGTATTTTTCCCTAAAAATAAAATTGTTTCTCCCTTTGTAGTTAAAGACTACATACAAAAAAAAAAAAAACAAGTTTTTTGTCTTTACTGAACATTTATAAATTTGGGTTGACTCTCTTTAGAGAAGCCAGTGCGATATGTAGCTCCCATAAAAATTATATGAAATACTATGTATATTTAAATAGAACTGGTGATATCGGCCATTGATATTAACAACGTTTTCTGCAGTTATGTTGTTGATATAAGTAAACGTTTAATTTACTTGGGTAAATTTTTATTTGAAACTGGTTTTATTTTTGAAAAAAAAAAAAAAATTGGCGAGAATTTTTATGTGTGGTGCAACGTATTAAAAACGATTTTTCTTTATTTTTAATTAAGTATTTCAATTTGTTACCTGAAAGACCATTAACTGGCCTTTTTTTCATTTACAAAAAAAAAAAAAAAAAAAAAAAAAATACTTATCCACTTAAACCTAAATTGATTGAGTTGTTTAGAATATTTAAATGCCGACGCACATTGGTTCAAGAGCGGCATTAATGCATTTTTTTCATGTTCGCGGATTTGGATAATTTTTTGGTATTTTGTTGTCAGATATCTGAATATTATGATTCCGTAATATAAGCCTGGTGGCCCTTAGTCTTACCGCCGCTTTCGCAGCTGGCCTTTTCGCCAAAATGTCGGGTGGTAACCAGTTCAAAACCGTAAGCAATGCCTTAGAGGGCGTTTTTCTAATGGCACCTGTTACCGTTATCGCCACCATTCTCATTGTACGTTCAAACCTAGTTTGATGACTCTTCACCCTGAGCGCCGGCCACCAAGCACACGCAAAGAAAAAACATGGTTGTGGTAAACATATTCTAAGAGCAACATATTATGATAAGAATTTTGATTGTAGTCACCATATTAAGATTATTATTGAATCATATTATGACTTAATATACTCGTAATATGTCATCATAATATTTTTCCCTTAATCATATTATTATTATGTTAATCATACTAAGTTAAGAAGTAATCATATTATTGTCATGTTAATCATAATAAGCTAAGAAATTAATCATATTATTGTCATGTTAATCATAATAAGCTAAGAAGTAATCATATTATCATCATGTTAATCATAATAAATTTAGAAGCAATCATATTATGATACAGCACCTTTCATAGCTGTCATAAAAATACAAAATAAATTTAAATATTTTTGAATCGATTTTTTATTTTGTGACTTTGTACAATTTTTCTTAATGTTAATCAAATAGCGGAGTTCAATATAAGGCTTGCAAAAGAGCAAATGCAAAATCTGTGGTTTCCATGGGCAACCACGTATGGCCATTTTGCCGATTTTGAGATGTTGATGCCATATTGCCTAATTTTAAACGCTCTTTACATGTTTCATAAAATTTTTGAAAAAAGATGGATCAATTCCGATTATTTAACGTAATGACAAAGTTTAAAAAGTGCAATACCTAGCCCATTTGATCTCGAATGGGTTTTCGGCTTTCCTGAAACATTTGTTTTAAGACATACGCGGTTGCCCATGATAACCACAGAAATATCGTAACACTTTCATAAAATATAACGAAATCTCTGTGTGTTTTGTTGTTGGATTTTACCAAAAAAACTATGATATTTTGCATTTGCACTATTACATCACTAATACTTGAATGAACTCCGCTAATATTTAAATTTTTTAATTTCTTTAAACTTATTTTTTTATGGAATTGTATCTTTTAATTGTTTAACCGCTCACAAATAAAAAATCGACACAACTGCTTCAAAATTATTTTACAAATGGCGCTAACATAATATGATTAGAGTAAAAATAGTTTGATTGCATCTTTAACATAATATGATAAATGTATAAAAAGTTATCATGTTATGGCTATTAAATATCATGATATGGTTGTGAGAAATATAATATGTTTAGAAAGTTATCATAATTAAGTTGTTAGAAAAAGAATTATTTTTCGGTCAACAATACTCAAATTCATAATTGCGATAAACATTGATATGTTTAAAGTAACTATAATATTGTTGATATTAAATAAAAATAACAATTATTTGTGTACGACAACAATGTATTGTTACATTAAACTTAGTGTTGTTGCCGTAACCATGCCCAACCATATTTTTTCTCTGCGTGCAGCTGCCCCGTAAAATATAATGGGTTTTAAGCCACATTCGTATAACCAGTATACATTCCTCCGGTTTATTTCCCCAGTTTAGGCCAGTGGCCCTTTTGCCGCCTTATTAGTCCTGGAAATGGTGTTCATCCTCCAGTTCAGTTTGCTGTCCGATATAAGCCCAAGATAATTGGAGGACTCCATTAGTTCAGACAATAGTCTGGGATCTTTACCCATAGCCACAACTGCAACGTCATCCACATATGCAACCGTTCTGCAGCCCGTCCTTTCCATGGCCCTAAGTAGGGTATTTATATCAGATTCCAAAGTAAAGGTGACAGTATACCACCTTGCGGGGGGCCCCTAGTCGCAACTTTGGAAATGTTCGAGGCGCCCAATTTGGATTCCTGAGTGCAAGATACTGCTGACAAATTAAATGATCGCTGGGTCGATTTCCAAATGTCTCAAACAAAGCGTTAATGACCGATTCAGGTCTTACCTTGTTGAAAGCGCCCTCAATATCCAGGAATGCATCTAAAGCAAATTTCTTGTAGTGCAGGGATCTCTCTTATGTTTCAGTTTCAGTGGACATTCCCTTCGTGTAGGCGTGCTGAGCCAGTGACAAGGAACTGTGTCCTAACGATGATCTAATATGAATATCCAAAATCCTCTCCAGTGTTTTCAGTAGAAAGGAGGATAGACTAATTTAAACATAGTGTGAGATGTCTTCCCACTCTTGAAGCAGAAGATGATCATATATGTTGTCCAAGTTGATGGGACATGTAAAAGCAAAATAAATTTGACATGACAATTCCGTGTGCTCAAAAGAAATGCAGCGAAGTGTAGCCTCAAGCGCTCTTATCAAGATCGCATCTTTGATGCGTCTGATTTTTTCCGTTGGGCAAAGAATTATTGTAAGGAAACTAAAATAGTTTTCAGTAGCAAAGAGGATCATGAGGAAACATTGAACACACTGAAGAGCAGATGCTTTTATACCGCTTGTCGATGGAAGACTCAAGTTGAAAAAGTTTTCTGCCACTACTTAATGCGATTTACGCCAAGAAAGGATTCGCAAATAAAGCGGAAAATTAAGGCGATAAATAGGTAGGGTTAAATACTGGGCACTTGAAAATTTACCAAACTTAAACACTTCATTAGCTAAAATAAATTAAGTTTCGTGTACTCTAGGCTTTACAGATTAAGAAAAGTTGAAATTTCAAAACTATTTTTTTTTTTTTTTATAGCAGTTTTTAGCTAAATGAGCTTTATGGACCAAATTATGCTCATATATTGCATAAATATGTATAAGAAATATAAAGTCGTATTTAAATATACATAGTTGTTTAGAAAATTTTATTTTTCTTTGACATGTAAAACGAATTGTAAATCTAAATTGATATACATATAAGTAGAATTGATGAAATAGGCCCTTAACATTAATAATCGGTCTATTATTTCACCTGGCCCCCCCACACATCTGTGGTCTCGAGTTAAAGCTTTTGGTGCGATTGACTCCACACAAAACAAGCCAAGCGGATAAAATTGAGCGCAAATACGACTTTCTGCTCTTTTCCAACCATAGTGAAAGAAATTTAAGATTCAGAATAGCCAAGTATTGCACGTGTATTTTTTTTAAATGTATTTGCTTACAAAAATTTATAAACGATGTTAACCAAACAAAAAATAATTAACCTTTTTAATGCGAAAGCAAGCAAACTATAAATTTTATTGTTTTAATAATATTTTTTCTTTTAGTTTTGTGTTTTTTCATTCTTTTTCAGATGAGTTGTGTTAAGAAAACTTAAGTTATTGCTTACGAACAAACACAGCTGTTTTTGTTTTTTAAATCAACATCAACTATTCATTATACCTTCGTTATAAACTAGCATTGCCCGTTCCGCTTTGGTGGACCTTATTAATTATACTTACACCTCAATAGAGGAGAGGACGTTTGTGCCTCTGCATCACTTTTGGGTCGATCTCATAATGTGGGTACAAATCGCACTCGTTCCTCTTTTTCAATCTTCACTTTTTGCAAGAATCAATTTCTCTAGTATTTTTCCCTAAAAATAAAATTGTTTCTCCCTTTGTAGTTAAAGACTACATACAAAAAAAAAAAAACAAGTTTTTTGTCTTTACTGAACATTTATAAATTTGGGTTGACTCTCTTTAGAGAAGCCAGTGCGATATGTAGCTCCCATAAAAATTATATGAAATACTATGTATATTTAAATAGAACTGGTGATATCGGCCATTGATATTAACAACGTTTTCTGCAGTTATGTTGTTGATATAAGTAAACGTTTAATTTACTTGGGTAAATTTTTATTTGAAACTGGTTTTATTTTTGAAAAAAAAAAAAAAAAATTGGCGAGAATTTTTATGTGTGGTGCAACGTATTAAAAACGATTTTTCTTTATTTTTAATTAAGTATTTCAATTTGTTACCTGAAAGACCATTAACTGGCCTTTTTTTCATTTACAAAAAAAAAAAAAAAAAAAAAAAAAAATACTTATCCACTTAAACCTAAATTGATTGAGTTGTTTAGAATATTTAAATGCCGACGCACATTGGTTCAAGAGCGGCATTAATGCATTTTTTTCATGTTCGCGGATTTGGATAATTTTTTGGTATTTTGTTGTCAGATATCTGAATATTATGATTCCGTAATATAAGCCTGGTGGCCCTTAGTCTTACCGCCGCTTTCGCAGCTGGCCTTTTCGCCAAAATGTCGGGTGGGTAACCAGTTCAAAACCGTAAGCAATGCCTTAGAGGGCGTTTTTCTAATGGCACCTGTTACCGTTATCGCCACCATTCTCATTGTACGTTCAAACCTAGTTTGATGACTCTTCACCCTGAGCGCCGGCCACCAAGCACACGCAAAGAAAAAACATGGTTGTGGTAAACATATTCTAAGAGCAACATATTATGATAAGAATTTTGATTGTAGTCACCATATTAAGATTATTATTGAATCATATTATGACTTAATATACTCGTAATATGTCATCATAATATTTTTCCCTTAATCATATTATTATTATGTTAATCATACTAAGTTAAGAAGTAATCATATTATTGTCATGTTAATCATAATAAGCTAAGAAGTAATCATATTATCATCATGTTAATCATAATAAATTTAGAAGCAATCATATTATGATACAGCACCTTTCATAGCTGTCATAAAAATACAAAATAAATTTAAATATTTTTGAATCGATTTTTTATTTTGTGACTTTGTACAATTTTTCTTAATGTTAATCAAATAGCGGAGTTCAATATAAGGCTTGCAAAAGAGCAAATGCAAAATCTGTGGTTTCCATGGGCAACCACGTATGGCCATTTTGCCGATTTTGAGATGTTGATGCCATATTGCCTAATTTTAAACGCTCTTTACATGTTTCATAAAATTTTTGAAAAAAGATGGATCAATTCCGATTATTTAACGTAATGACAAAGTTTAAAAAGTGCAATACCTAGCCCATTTGATCTCGAATGGGTTTTCGGCTTTCCTGAAACATTTGTTTTAAGACATACGCGGTTGCCCATGATAACCACAGAAATATCGTAACACTTTCATAAAATATAACGAAATCTCTGTGTGTTTTGTTGTTGGATTTTACCAAAAAAACTATGATATTTTGCATTTGCACTATTACATCACTAATACTTGAATGAACTCCGCTAATATTTAAATTTTTTAATTTCTTTAAACTTATTTTTTTATGGAATTGTATCTTTTAATTGTTTAACCGCTCACAAATAAAAAATCGACACAACTGCTTCAAAATTATTTTACAAATGGCGCTAACATAATATGATTAGAGTAAAAATAGTTTGATTGCATCTTTAACATAATATGATAAATGTATAAAAAGTTATCATGTTATGGCTATTAAATATCATGATATGGTTGTGAGAAATATAATATGTTTAGAAAGTTATCATAATTAAGTTGTTAGAAAAAGAATTATTTTTCGGTCAACAATACTCAAATTCATAATTGCGATAAACATTGATATGTTTAAAGTAACTATAATATTGTTGATATTAAATAAAAATAACAATTATTTGTGTACGACAACAATGTATTGTTACATTAAACTTAGTGTTGTTGCCGTAACAATGCCCAACCATATTTTTTCTCTGCGTGCAGCTGCCCCGTAAAATATAATGGGTTTTAAGCCACATTCGTATAACCAGTATACATTCCTCCGGTTTATTTCCCCAGTTTAGGCCAGTGGCCCTTTTGCCGCCTTATTAGTCCTGGAAATGGTGTTCATCCTCCAGTTCAGTTTGCTGTCCGATATAAGCCCAAGATAATTGGAGGACTCCATTAGTTCAGACAATAGTCTGGGATCTTTACCCATAGCCACAACTGCAACGTTATCCACATATGCAATCGTTCTGCAGCCCGTCCTTTCCATGGCCTTAAGTAGGGTATTTATATCAGATTCCAAAGTAAAGGTGACAGTATACCACCTTGCGGGGGGCCCCTAGTCGCAACTTTGGAAATGTTCGAGGCGCCCAATTTGGATTCGATACGCCTGAGTGCAAGATACTGCTGACAAATTAAATGATCGCTGGGTCGATTTCCAAATGTCTCAAACAAAGCGTTAATGACCGATTCAGGTCTTACCTTGTTGAAAGCGCCCTCAATATCCAGGAATGCATCTAAAGCAAATTTCGTAGAACAGAATACAAACAACATCAAAATTTCAATTATCGTCAACTTCAGTGGACCTCATGTTTTTAGCGCTGTGGAGCGCTGCTTAACGAAAGATGTCAAATTACAGCTTGAAGTCTCAGCTAAAAGTTAAAAGAAAATTGAGCTGCTCCTACCTGTTACTTTCCAATACAGTAAAAACTATAAAATGATAAAGTAA
Source organism: Pollenia angustigena (assembly GCA_930367215.1). NCBI lineage: Eukaryota > Metazoa > Arthropoda > Insecta > Diptera > Polleniidae > Pollenia > Pollenia angustigena. Next base: position 129,726,181 of record OV884058.1, read on the forward strand.
CGAAAAATGCATTTTCGTTCATGCTTGTTGTTGTTGCCATAGTTCTTTACTGTTCAAAATTATTACATAATGTAATATACATACAAGTCAATAGAGTTAATTGTTATGTATTTCACTGTTGAAAAAAGCATAAGTTTCAATTGAATTTGAATTGTTGTTTACTGATACTGTTTGAAAACCACAATAGAAAATCGAGCACGATTATATGCGATAGACTATTAGGTGATGTGTTATCATTCATTTATTATGTTGTTGCATGCAATAACAAATACAAATAATGTGAAGAATTGGACGTGTAGCCACTAATGAAGACGTAATGTATAATCTTTTATTGTCTTCAGACTCATTTATAAATAGATTTCGCTTAAAGCTGCAAATCCAAAAATTTGAGTACGATAATGATGCTAAAAAATTATTAAAAGACTATGCTTAAATTACTTATTCATGTTTTTTTTGAGGGAGGTGGGCGTATAAAGTAGGCGGATCAGGGATAATTTTTCAGGCGCCCATTCTACAATTATAAGATTTATTTTTTGTGAAAATTGAGTTGATGCATTAAAAATCAAGAGAGTTATGCCACTTCTTCAATACAAGTTGTATGGGAAATGGGCGGATATTTTTGAAATTTCACTCAAACGATCATGAGTGTTTAAAAATGCTATGTTTCAGAAAACAATGCCGTAGGTTAAATTTAATTTATTACTTTGTATGGGAGGTGGGCGTAAAAGTGGGCGGATCATTTAGATTTTTCTATTTTTTCTTGATTCAAAGAAAAAATGCTTATATGCAAAGTTTCATTATCCTTCGACAACTTCTTCTATTTTTTGCCGCTTGTTCTATGAACTTCAACCAATGTGCGACGTAGTCGTAGAAACAACAGGCATGATTTTTATATGGCGAATTCACACTTGGAGGCACTACTTTCTCTTCTCTGCTATAAAACCATTTGACGAATGATTGCGTTATAAAAAAAGTGAAATTTCTATGTTCGATTTTATTTCGGGAAATATAACCGTAAACACATTTTAAAATCATTGCAATACAACCTGCTTCCATGTAGGGGAATAACAAAAGCACTTAGAACATTGTTCGTGAATTTTTTTCTCTAAAATAATGATTTTAATTATTCACTTACAATCTGCTTTCTTATAAGAGATAATGCGAAGTTATTTAATTATTTTTATTAACTTAAATTAGTAGTGTAGTCTTAATAGTGTGTAATAGCCAGCGCATATATCAGCGCTTATGTAGTTTCGTTCTTACAGAACCTAAAAACATCGTGGTAAAAATTACTGAAATTCAGTTTGAAAAAAAGAACATTCGCAACCAAGTCCGATAACTTTTATTTTCTCATTTATTAAATTTTCAATAGCTCCCCTGCCTCTTAAATATTCCTAAAACGCGGAATGCGGTTGGGAATAAGTTTCACACTGCTCCCCGTGAGTAAATTTTAAAGTTTTTAGTGCAGATTGGTACTCTGCGTATGCTTAGAAAGTTAAAAAGCTGCAGCTTATAAAGTTTCTTAAACAAACGATATTAAGTATTGACTTTCTTTGGCGAAGGGAAGAGTCCATGTGAGTTAATTGTGGTTATCATCATACCTACAAAATAGAACTTGTGTTGAATATTTTGTTTTTATGAACGTGACATTCATAAAATAATAGCAAATACAACCAATACGACACAATAGAATACTTTGCCTAGCTATTAAAATTTTGTTAATAATATTTTGAATTTACTAATTTAAATTGTTTAAATAGTCTGAAAGGAACTATGTTCCATATACATACTATATAAATTATCAAGGAAAAGTTTTAAGGCTCTAGGTGATATCTTTTTGTTGGGAGTACCTTTCCCCCTATCCCTATCTGAAAATTTTTAGCACGGTAGTGCATTTGAAAACTATGACAGTGCCTTAATTTTCTAGCGTAAGAAGTTTTCTTAAAAAACGATAATTAATGTTAACTTTAAAAGGCCCCTAAAAACTTAAAAAGAAGTTCATACGGCGAAAATTATATAAAAAGGCACAAACAAACAAACATCGATTCATTCATTGTGCATACTTTTAAATAAACAGTAAATTAAAATAAATAAAATTTTGGAATTTCAAATCATGTGACTACACTTAAAAAAATTCATGCTACATTTAGCGAAAAAAACTTTCGTAGCTACTTTTTTTAACTATTTACAGAAGTTTCGTACTCTAAAATTTTTAACTTTTTCAAAAGTAACGAATTCTTTCGTAGTCCTATTTTACGTGTATATTACAAAATTGTTTATGTTTTACAAAATAACTTTCGTATAATACCGCATGTGTGCGATTTTATTTAACAAAACTAAAGAAAAGATTTTGTATCAAATTTATTTTGCTAAATATAAGAAAATTTGTTGTATTTTACGAAATAATTTTTTTATGATAATAAAATAATTTAACGAAATATCATAAATTAAATTAAAAAGCACTACTTTCCGCCATTTTTCTATTGTAAGCCTCTATTAAATTGAAAATATTTTTATTTAAAATTAAGTTTTAAATTCAGATAAAAGTTATTATTTTATTTTGTAAATGTCCTTCTCAATTCCAAACTGCGTAGTTAAGGAAAGTCTTTTAAATTTTGTTAAAATAAAAAAAAAAAGATTTTACCAATGCAAATATGAGTTATGCAATAAATAATGTATAAGTGTGCGGTCTTTTACAAATTTTGCTTCCCATGGGTTCAACACATCCGACGTCACGAATAGTAAAAAATATATGAGGAGAATGACAACGTAATAATACTTGACTTGTTCCAGATAAATGTGTTAGTTTTTAAGCTGACAACAACTGCGATAGTGAACAGGAGAGTTGCCTTTTCTAAAAAAAAAAAAACAAAAAAAAAAAAAAAAAAAAAAATAAAACTGCAATGGAACCCTTTTGAGATTATCCGCAAAATAAATTGTATCCCAAAGTGATGAAATTATTACAATAATTTCGGGTTTCTTTGCGAACAGATAAAACGCAACACGAGTTTCCTGCACGTGTGGAACTGATTTTCAATGCTTTTTAAACCGGTTTAAAAATGGTCGCGTCATGTGTAGTTTCTCAAAGGAGTCTATGACATAAACTCAAAAATAACTGGGAATTGCAGTTTCGTTGCAGTTGCATTTTAAGAACTCATTAGTTTTTACTTTCAATTGACGTTCTGTGCCGTTCTCTTCTGTAGCAAAGATTTTGTAATCACATTTTCTGAAAAAGAAAAACCATTAAAATTGTGCGAAAAACTTTTCGTAAAAATTAAAAAGATAATATTTTGTATCAAAAATGCATAATTTTTTAAAAAACATTTGTTTAACTTTAACAAATAATAAAAATTTTTTAATACCACAACAAACTTATACATACGCACTTTTGGCTGTCATTTAAGGGTACTTTACACCATCACGTTAGTCTTACGTATTTTGGGAAAAATACAACCCTGTTACAATAAATTGTTATTGTTTTTTTTTTAAATTTTCGAATAATAATTAAATCTGAGTTAAATTATTGTGGCCAAAAAAAAAAAACCTTTGACAATCTTTAAAATGTATCGGGATGTTCTAGAAATTGAAAGAAAGTGGATTTAAAATCGAGCAAATTTTAAAAACGACCCTGTACTAAAAGTTCATAAAAATATTCCATTTTATCAATTTCATTTTTTGAGTACCAATAAGTTTTAAAAGAACAACTCTTAAAACCTTAATTTAAAGTTAATAAAACAAATATGGTTACGTTACTGCCTTTTAATAACGTTTTGGTATATTTCCTTTATAATAAACCTCTTGAGTTCTTTGATTGCAATTCAAATAAATAAATAAAACACAACACTTTAAACACTGTTTACAATTTACACAACTTTATTTAGTACTTAGTCACTTCAGCAATTGTAAATTTAATGCGACTTATATTAATGACCTGCACACTTAAGCGTTTAAACTAAACTTGACAAAGTCTGAACTAATACTGTCTTTTTTTGATGCTAGCCGCCGCAAGTAGTTATACTGTAATACGGCCCTCTAGAATAGTCGACATGTTTTTCGAATGTTAGAGGCTTTACTATTCACCGCTCTAACGTCTATTATGTTTTGTGGCGACTCTTATGTTTACATAATTTCACCACTTATACTGAAGCCCTTTTAACGGTCATTTCGAGGTCTTTCTGCACATTGGGATTAAAGTGTACTAAAGAATAACAATTTTTCAATAACAATGTGAACTACCAAAATTACCTTTAAATACAAAACAACCAATTAATACAAGATAAATTAATTTTTAACTAAAGTTACTTTCGTAACAACATTAAATTTTTTAAAACAATAAAATTTAATATATATTTTTAATTTTTGCTCAATAAAAAAAAAAAAAATGGATTCAATTTAATTAAATCATAATACTTTTAAAGCAACTAATGAAGAAAAAACTAATGAAAATTTTTTCTGTGTACAATATACGACAGTTTTCGTACATATAAGGCATGGATTTTTTTGTGTGCGTAGTTAAATAAGCCACGTAAGTGCGATATTTAGTGCTTTTCTTATTCTATAAAAGCTGAAAATCACAAAATCAATTACAGTTAAGATTGAGCTTTCAAAATGAAAGTTACTTATATAATTTTAACCGCACTACTCAGTTGTATTTTGCAACTAACGCCAGTTAAAGCTACTACAATAAGCAACTTAACTGCAATATCTGATACGTTATGGAGTAATTATGATCCAAGTCAATTCAACTCATTGAAGACTACGCTGAGTTCGATGCTGCAAATTTACAACATTTTTGCCACCATAAATGATAATAATGAACATGAGTTTTTACCAAGTTTCTGTTATAAATTGTATAGATTAATAAGTAACAATCTGTATAAAAACATAGATTCAAGTTTAAAAACAAGTGTGACAAATATAATAGAGCAACTCCCAACGCATATATTCTCTGCATATTTTAAGTCGAGCTTTCGTCTCATGAATGATAAATATCCACACTACATTGTTTCGTCCGATGAGGTAGCCCACTTTCAAAATGGCATTGACAACCAGATTCCAGTAAATTACTACGTTTGGATGTTTTCCGATAACAGCGCGGATAATAGTGCCAGTCTTATTACGGCTGAAATACAAGGATTTCATTCAACTGATGGAGGAACACTTGAAGTAGTTATTAAGAGTTCTTCAAATCAAAGGCATTTTTATAAAATGCCACATACGAACACGGTTTTTAGTTTGAGTCAACAAACAACACCTTCGAATAATATTTGGAGTATGAGGTTTATGAAGGAGAATCGTGTTAAAATATTTCAAGATGACACTATTGTGTGCGCTAGGGATTATAAGTACGACAATAATAGACGTAGACGTGGTATTGAAGTTCGCTCAAAAACACGAGCTTCTTCAATTGATCCTGCCTGTAAATGGCATTTTGGGTAGTTTGATTTGTAGTGATTTTTGGTGATCTTAAACAAAAATATCTTGTATATAAATTAAAATACATATAATAATAAAAATAAAAAGACATAAAAAACTTTCTTATTTTTTTGCTTTTTGTTGTTTTTGATTTCTTTAAGAAACTTATAATATATATATATATATATATATATATATATATATGTATATATATATAAAGCATTTAATATATCCTGCATCCTTGAGTAATTCTAAGTAGATTTATCCGCCAAAACCGTACAAAGTACGACTTTGACTCTTCAAAGCATAGAAAACATGTATAGCGGTGACGGTGTTTCCTCTTGGCGTGCTCAGTATAGGTGTCAGCCTTACGAATAACATTTTCCAAAAATACTTTTAAAGCACTACGGGTTTCTTCGTTAATCAATCAGACATGTCCGTACGACTGTCTAGCTGTCCGTCTGTTGAAAACACGCTTACATCCGAATACTCAACAGAAAAGAAAAAATTTGGTGTTAAATAATTTCTAGTTATCCTGAGCAGTTTAGGATTGAAATTCTGCATAATCGGTTAAGTGGCGAAATAGTTATGGACCAAAGTGTGCAACAACCACCCGTAAAATAATTATAACATTATTTGTTATTGTTATTTAAATTTTGGACAAATTCTTTTTCTATATCGCATGAAATCAAACTACTTAATTATGTGAATATCAATTCATTCTTTCTTGGCTGCACAATCCCTTTGTACGATTTTTTTGCGCAGATAACTCAAAATTGCCTCAACAATAAGATTTGCTATTGCTTTGTCTGGGTTTATACGGCTCTTGTCTTATTGACATGATTGCTTATTTATAGGCGAGTGGTGCGAGGGGAAAAGAAACGAGTATACAGATGTATGTACTGTTTTTACGTTTTGCTTTTTCATTCGTTGTTTAATTTTGTTATTGTTTTCAATATCAAAAAAGCACATGTCGTCAACATGACATGAATCATTTGAACGGCAATTCATGTTCAAAGAAGAAAAAGGAAAAATCTTGTTAATAAGACATGACCCGTATGAACTTAGACTTTCATATAATCGTGGTAATGTTGCTGTAACCACAAACAATATGCATGAATGTAGCTACATGCAAACAAAATAAATGAATTACAGTGATGCCAACTTGGCTTATTTGGGATTTTTGTTTTTATAAACAGCTTAAATTGGATTTGTATGCATAAGATAGGCAACCATATTTTTTCATGTGTGCAGTTAACTTTAATGTTTTATATGAAAATATTTTAAAGCTCCCCAAAAATATGATAAATATGCAGGGAAACAAAATGCACGTTAACAAGGATTTTGAAGAATAATTACAGAAAATATGTTTTAAGCAGTTAAATCAAAGTGCAGCTAATTTTAATTTTTTGCTTTAGCCTTTTTAAATATTTAACTGCATACTTCGTAATAATAATAGTTTTTATTAGTGCCACATTGAGATCCTTGTGGATATTTGAGTTTTTAACATGCCAGGGAGTCGCTGCGATTATTTGGAGAAGTTTATTTTGGCGCCTTGGAATTTTTTCGATATTTGATGCCGAGGCAGTGCCCCATAGTTGAATACCGTAGCACCATATTGGCTTTTAAGTACAGTTGTAAAGTAGAAGTTTGCAATCGAGACTAAGAACAGAATTTCTTCCAATACGCAGTTAATTTGAGTTTCTGTTAGTTTCATTTGAGTTTATTTTGCTTCTATATGGCATTTCCATGTTAAACCTCGATTAAGATGAATACCGAGATATTTGACATGCGATTGTTGAGGCACTAAGTTAATTATTGATTTTAATAGGGGGCATGTTTCCCGACGCAAGGTGAATTTTATATGTCTGCATTTTGCTCATTGACCTTTATACTCCATTGTTGTAACCACAATTCTACTTGAAATATATGATCCTGCAGGTATCGAGATGCTTCTTGACTGTTCTCGTGTACGCTTAGAAAAGCTGTTTCATCAGCAAAAGTTGAAGTTTGGGTGTAGTTGTTTGTTGGCATGTTTGAGGTATATATAAGATAAAAAAGTGGGCCCAGGATACTTCCCTGAGGGACGGCATGTCCGAGGTAAATATAAGATAAAAAAGTGGGCCCAGGATACTTTCCTGAGAGACTCTAGCTTCAATTGGCTGAGGAGAACTTAAAAACTCACCTTCTTTAATAATAAACTTTCGACCGACCAAGTAGCTTTCTAACAGCTTGTGTGTGTTAACCGGAAGGCTTAGCTTCAATTTATGTAACAAGCCTGCATGCCAGACTTTATCAAAAGCTTGAAAAACATCGACGAAGAGAGCGGAGCAGTATTTTCTTCCTTCAAAGGCTTTTCTTATGGCGTCTACTATCCGATGGATTTGTTCAATTGTGCTTTGTTCTCTTCTGAAACCGAATTGATGGTTAAGTATACACCCATTGTCATTTAAAATTGTGGTTAATTTTAACGCTAAGAGCTTCTAAAACAGCTTAGATATATTATATAATAATATAAGGTATAGAAAGTGCAGTTAAAAAAGGAATTTGTATGGGAACTTACAGAATAATGACAAAAATTATAAATTTTGTGCAGTTAAGTCAAAAGTGCACTTAAACAAAAAGCAGTTTAGTCAAAACTACTGTATTGCTCTTGTAGTAAATTTTTAATATGCCACAGTTTCATTAAATTAGAAAAAAATAACTTGAAAAGAGCAAAATTGAACAAAATCATAAAATTTATAATGAAGTTTAAAGTTTTGTCCACTTTAACTCTTGCATTTATTGACTCATCTCTTCAAACGACCCATGGTTATTTAATAAATTTTATAACCTCTCAAAAAAAAAAAGAAAGAAATACATAGTCCGTTCAAAATTGTTGAAGATATATTTTTTTTTAAAAAACAAATAACGGTTATTTTGGAATATCTCAAAAACTGTTATACTTTTGACAATTCTGACTTCAGATTCGGATTCAGGGGAAAGTTTTACATAAATCTGTCAGAATCATTTTTTTATTTATTTATTTATTTAATGCGGATATCACATACAACAAGATATAAATCTTTTAAATTACAGTATGTGATCTTATAGCGATACAATTAACTCGTGATGGTTGTTACAATATTTTCTCAAAAAACAAATAATATACATATACATAAAACATAAAACAAATGAAAACAAAAAAATAGTTTTAATTATTAGGCATAAGAATATAATTAAAAATTTATCCATAATTAGAGTACCAAATAACATACATAAGATCAAAAAGAATCAATAATTAAGATTGTTGAAAATTCGAGACCAAATTATTTTTAAACAATTCGTTTTTAAATAGTAAAGCGTTGTCTGTTATTTGTAAGTAGTTGGGTAATGAGTTCCACAGACATATGGTATTAATAAAAAATTGCCAAGTAGAGATTAAGGTTCGATATCGGAATTGTATAAGATTATTTCCTCTGCTGGATCGTGCAAATTGAAGGCGTTCGAATAAGTAAGTTGGCTCTTTGGTGTATATTACCTTGTGGAGTAGAATTAATGATCTTATCCTAAGTAGGTCCACTAGGTTAACTCCGTACAAAGACTTAGAGTACTCAGATGTTCCATCATATCTCTTTAAACGGTATACATAACGAAGAATCGCATTATACGCTACTAATAATCTCCTCTTACTTTCAGAATCACAATAAGCAAAAATTTCACAACCGTATAGTAACTGCGGCATAATAAAAGTTTTAGCGAGAAGCACACGAATGTTTAAAGGTGTAAGATGTTGTGTAGGATATAATGTTCTAAGCATAATTAATATTTTTCCAGATACAGAATTAATCTGATTGTTCCAAGTGAGCGATTTATTAAAAATAATTCCAAGATTCTTAGCTGATTCTACAAATGCAATATTTTGGTTACCTAATTTCACTGGAATATCTATAGGGATGGTTTGATTTCTTTGAGTTATAACTAAACATTTCGATTTTCCAGGATTTAAATAAAGTCCATTTGAAGATGCCCATAAAAATATTTTATTGAGATCCTCATTTAGCTTGTCGGTACATTCACGAATTAATCCTTTCTCACAGCTAATGTAAATTTGGACATCATCTGCATATATATGTATATTGCTGTGTGAAAGTTGACTGGGTAAATCATTAATGTATAATGTGAACAACAATGGGCCAAGAATAGAACCCTGCGGCACTCCTTTAGACACATGTAGGGCAGTGGAAATTGTATTACCCAAAGAAACAGATTGGAAACGATTAGTAAGATATGAGGCTAGTAACGAGACTGCAGTTGAAGTAAAGTAAAATTTGTTGTAGAGTTTATTGCAAAGAATTCCATGATTAACAGAATCGAATGCTTTAGAGTGATCCAAGAGCACCTAAAACGTAACAAACCCATTATCAAGATTGTGTCTGATATCCTCGGACACATTTACGAGCGCTGTGATACAGCTATGCTTAGGACGAAAGCCAGATTGATTTTTATCAATGAGATGATTATCAGTTAAGTAGTTATTCATTTGCCTATATACCAGACGTTCAAATGCTTTAGATAAGTATGACAATTTTGAGATAGGGCGAAATTCAGTACCAGTTTTCTGAACAGGAATGATCTTGGCATATTTCCAACATATTGGAAATTTGGTCACGACTTTATTTAAAATTTGTCACGTAGTGTAATCACCAGGCAAAGAATGCAAAGATATGTGGAAATTTCGGTGTTATTTTTTAATTTGGTATTTTCTGGATTAAATATTCATGTTAAAGAGAACTTATACAGAGCAGAGTAAATAAGGATTTTCTCAAAAATAAACATTACGGAAGTTATCAACAATTAAAGCGACAAAAAGTGAGAAAAATAGCATTTTTAGCAAACTTTGTGGGCTCAAGGCACGGCTAATAACTATGCAAACGATCTAAAATTTTTTATATATAATTTTTTTTTCTAATTTGGAATCATTCTAAGGGGTTTGGCAAGTGAAAATACGAAAAAAAATTGCCCATATAACTTGCGGTTACACTAATGTAGACATGTTAATTTAACAAGATAAACTTTTGATTTTAATATAAAACAGGTTTTTATGGATTCCATATTTTAATAGTGAATAATATTAAAAAACCGTGATTTAAGGTTATTTTAATATTTTTCATTTAAAATTAATATAAAATAATGATAAATTTAAATAAAGGGCATACTTTTTTTTTTTTTTTGTACATATTTATTATTTATTTAAATAATTTCAGTATTCACTTAAGCCTCTGCGCCTAATAGGCAGTTTAGAGGCGAGTTGGTAAATATATAGCTTACAAATATGTATTTAAATAAAATAATTAACAAAAGAAAAAAGTAATAAGAAGTTACTAAAAGTTAATATTTGTACATTTCAGATCAATAATATTATATCAGTTCTTCGGACTGTTGTAATAAATAAGTTTTTAATAAATTTTCAAACAATGAAATTCTATTAACATTTTTCAAATTTTGTGGCAAATTGTTAAACTCACGACTAGCAACAAATTCGATTCTTTGCTTGGTTGTTTCTAACCTGCACCGAGCTACCATTAAACTCATATTATTTCTGGTGTTTATTGTATATTGGTTCCTCTGAAATTGTATTGTATGATATCCAATATTATGAACACATTTAAAAACATATAATAAAAGTTCCAATTATTAGTATTGTGGTTATTTTATTGAACTATTTATGGTTTTTAATCCAAATTTTTAATATTTTTAATTAGGCTTAAGTTCATTAAATTTAATTTTCATTAAATTATTTTATGAAGAAAGGAATTTTACAACATGAAAATCAATTAAAATTTACTGATAATTTTTCATTCTTGACTCAATCTGGGCTCGAACCCAGGTGTTTACGGAAAGGTTACCCTGACATGTTTCGATTGCAACCACTCAATCTCCTCAGAGGGCTTGCCGTTTAACACTCGCAGCCATCGACGACTGCTGACGTCATTAGTCAAACATCAATCCTTAAACCAAATTGTATTCAACCTTTGGTAGATGGAAATTTGCTTTGAATGATTATCTATTTTTAATTTATTTTAACATGTTATTCCTTTACTTCTGTTTTTTCGTACTTTTGTCAAGAATTCTTCTTGAAGTTCAAAGTACATATTTTTTGTTTTTTCATTTTTTTTGTCTTTCTTTTTCTTGTTGACCTTTTCAGCACAACTTGAAGGACAAATGCAAACATAGAGCTCGTGCCTTAGCTTTAACAATTATTAGTATTGTGGTTATTTTATTGAACTATTTATGGTTTTTAATCCAAATTTTTAATATTTTTAATTAGGCTTAAGTTCATTAAATTTAATTTTCATTAAATTATTTTATGAAGAAAGGAATTTTACAACATGAAAATCAATTAAAATTTACTGATAATTTTTCATTCTTGACTCAATTTAATGAAAATTAAATTTAATGAACTTAAGCCTAATTAAAAATATATAAAAGTTTCATTTTATAAATTCCATAAACTGGAAATACCCGTGGAAATATATTTATATATAATGGTATAGTTGCGTGGGTATTAGGAAGATTTGCTACAATTTTTAAAGCTTTGTTCTGCATACGCTGTAGAGAATTCAATTCTGCACTCTTTTTGTATCCATACAGGACAGCTCAATAACTCAGATGGCTTTCTATTAAGGCTTGGTAAATTAAAAATTTTGTATATTTATCAAATTTATTTTTTAATTTATATAAAATACCAATGGCTTGAGCAATTTTTGTTTTAAGATTGCATATATGTTCATTCCAAACAAGATTACTTTGCAGTCGTATTCCCAAGTATTTCACAGATTGAACTTCCATAACTTCCCTTTCTTCAACGAAAATGCTAAAATCGGTATCATGATTACTGTGCGGCTTAAACCTTATCAAATGAGTTTTACTTGCATTTAGAAACAGTTTATTTATTCTTGCAAACTTTTGCAGAAATTTACTATGATTCTTAATCAACATTTCGCCATGTTAATTTAACATTGGTATTTTTTTCTGTGTGTAGTTATAAACAAGTCTTCAATACGCCTAAAACTGCAACATAATGTTACAGTCAGATCATTTTTATTAATATTAGTTCATAGTTTTTAGATAAATGGCAAAATTCTCAAATATTCATACCCTCGATGGAGGGGGTTCTTCACCACAATTGCGGAGAAGTTATTATGCATTGGTGCTGATGTTTGTAGCACCTTATAAAATATTCTAGTCCTCTACCCACCTTTTATTATACCGATCGACTCAGAATCATTTTTTGGCCGATATAAGATGTCCGTCCGTCTGGCTGGCTGTCCATGTAAGCCTTGTGCGTACAGTACAGGTCGCAATTTTGGAGATCATTTAATGAAATTTGGCACATAGGTTCTTATTATCGCAAGGTTTTAACATATTAACATCTCCATCATTTCACACAGCCTCTTTACAAGCTTCTTTGCGAAATAAAGTCCTTATATTGGTATTTAGAATTAATTTTATTCAATAAAATCGTAATCATCTTGCCAAATTATATTGAAACCAGTCTATATTTCGGACCATAGCTCCTGAATCAATACTACTTCTGAAAATGACATTTAATGCCATAAATTCTTTTAAATGTTGGTATTAGCATACAATTTGGGGGCATTAACTTTTACGACGACTACTACGTTATAACAAAATGTTGTTCTGGTAGGTCCATAATCAACTTAAGGTCCTATTATATAAAGATATTTAAATAATATTCGGCACAAGGAACTTTTTCATGAACCTTTACTAACATAAGACATAATTTTGTTCTGGCGAGTCCGTGACTGCCCATGGGTCCCATAAGGAGTATACTCTCGAAAGTTTATTTTTCAATACTGTGGGGTAATACCCCACTAGGGTTTGGTATCATCATATGGTCTGGGTTGACCGAATACAGTTTCTTACTTGTTTTCCTAGTTTTTCCATCAAGGGACTTTTCACAATATTTCTTTTTTGTTTATTTTTTCAATGCGCTCTTCTAAAATCAGACCGTGAAATTTAGGTGGCATGCCATAATTTCATATGTGTGATAAGGTCCATAGCCTTGTGACACTCTTTGGTTTTATTTTACCTTTAAATGTCCACTTTTTAATAAACAAAAAGAAATAACGTTTTTTTTTAAATGTGTTAAGCAAGGATAAATGATCATTTTTTTTATTTCTTATTAAAATTTTTAAAAAAAGGCGGAGCAGAGTTTAAAATGTGTGCATGGCATTAGCCATATAACGCATTTTTGAAAATTTGCAGTCTGTCTAAAAATTAAATTGATTTCTTGAACATTCTATGTCTTCTTGTGTGAATATTTTACCGTATTAAGAAGCTTTAGCTAGCGAAACCGGTGTTTGTTATACCATAAAATAGAAAGCCGGCTATATAGAGAAGCATGTGTTTTTAATGCAACTAATTTCTCCCCTTTAACAAGCAGCGATTTCGCTTACTAAGGCAAAGCCGGCCATCAGTCGGGCGCAAGGGTATAATCGTCTGTGGTATAGCAAACCCCGGCTTCGCTTACTTTAACTACTAAATTCGGAATTTGATATCGGGAATTTTAATTTAAATTTGAAATTTTCAATTTGGGATTATAAAGTTCGAGTTTTCGAAATTTTAAATTCTGTAACTCGGGATTTTGATACTATCCCAAATGATTACGTTTTTTTTTCTCAGAGCTTGACAGGAACAATTATTTGAATATAACACACCAAAAAGTTTGGTCCATATGACAATCCGTACATGGACTTTATGACAGTTTTTGGTCCGGACATTATGACATTGGACATTGCGACATGACACTGAATTTTTAGGTAAAGAATCTACTACAAGTCACCTTTTAGTTTTTTTGCTTAAATTCTAAGATATTAAATACAAAGTTAAGCTACGTTCACAATCAAAAAAACAATTTCGTTTTTTCTTCTATCTTTTTTCTTCCCAAAATATTTCATATATTTTCCTTTCATTTTTAGAACAAAAATGTAACTAAAATTTTTTTAAAAATGTAACTACAGTTGAGTCAACTAGAACTTCAGCAACAATTTGTATGAAATTGTTTCTGACGTTAAAAATAATTTTATTTAGTTTTGAATGAAAATTTTAACTAAATGTTTACACAAATAAAAATAAATGCATAATATTGTTGTGGCTTAAAATTGCGAACGGTTTCTTGATGCAAAATGTGTGTCGTTGCAAAAGAAATTGTTACTCTATTATGAACACCAAATGAAAATGTTTTTTTGATTGTGAACGTAACTTAAGTTTAACAGAAACTCCTAAAAGTAGATCTATTAAAAAAAAGTCGATCTTTCAGGTATGAGCCATATCGTCAGCTCATTATTGGTTTGGCGCATATGCCAAAAAGTTGGAGTGGAGACAAACGACATGATGATTTCTTTAAATGTATACGATAGAATTCTTTTATATTTTCTCCGCTGCTTCCGGCATATGTTTCATGACTGAAGATGGAAGTTAATAGTCACTCCTATCGTGAATAACAAGTGGAATTTTTGTTCCCATGAAATTTTCGTTCCCCTCAAAGGGAAAAAAGCAATTGTGAATCTTATGTGAAAAATTTTTCACGCTATCAGTTCCAGTGAATGTTAAAAAAAGAAAGATTAAAAAAATTAAAAGTCAAAGAAATTTTTGTTCAAAAATTTACAAATATATATTTTTAAGAAAAGTTAAAATAATAAAGCAAAATATTTAGTATTGGAGGGATAGTTTGATTACAACCCTTTTTAAATTTTATGTAGTAAAATTCTGCCACCAAGTCTATCGAAAGCTTCACAAATCCGTAGGCAATCGACCTGTTGTTTTGTATTTTGTTGAGCAATATATCGGCCTTATTAACTTTATTGACCCATAATATTCGATTTATAGGAGGAACTACTAACATACCTGTTCTGTTGTCTAGCAAAAATAAAGTGACAAAATCTAAGGGAACTGTGAACAAATTACGAGGGAAAAAGCTTTGCACGATAAGGGGAATTTTTTCCCGTGAACATTTTTTCACGTTATTATTCTCCTTTGAATTACATTTTTTCATGGGAGTTGTTCACGATCGCAAATATGTAAAAAGGGGAAAAATTGCGATGGAAAAATTATTCACTATAGGGGTGAGTATGTTATTGAAAGTGAAAAAAATTTATTTGTGCCGCATAAGCCACTTTTCTAAAAATATTTTTAAAAGTAGGTTTTTCTGATGCATACTATTGCTATGCGTTGAGCTATTTGCTGACATTAAAGTTTCTCCTTAACAATTTAATAAAAAGACAGCATTGAGGAATTTGTTTCTTTTATTTGTTTTTATTTTACAAGAAATTTTTACTATTTATTAACACGTGCTTATTATTTTATAAAACAATTTTTTTACAAAAAATCAGCAGTCTTATTGCGTAGACCTACTTCTATTCGACGATGGTTTTGCTTAAACTTCTTTTTTTTCTTACGGCAATGGAGAAAAGCAGGAGTGAAATTTTTTTTTACGTTTTTATATGAAGGACTGGTGCAATCGCCAAATAGTGGCGTGTAGAGCAAAACAATACTTAAACAACTTTCAAATAGTTGATATGAAGCTATGTGAATGCTTAATATCTCAAAAACGACAAAAAATTACGCGAAACAGGTTTTGGATTTAGAAAGGGGGTGTAAAAAAAATATATTGCTTATAAGTTATAACTAACTCATTGTTTTTAAGTGGTCGGTAGGTTAAACCAATAATAAGCTGGCGACATGCAGAGATTTTACGACACAAACTAAAAGATTATGGATTTTATTTTCTGATTTTCTTTTCTGCCAAAAATCAAGTGTGTGTGTGTGTGGATTTAGTGAAATAAAAAGTCCGCTTGACTAATTTCCAATATAAAACTTAGCCTACTTATCCTTATCCTAATTTTAAGCGAACAACGGTGTAGGAATTAAAAGTAACACTATTAAGTCAAATGCTTAATTAGTCTATAAATCTACTTATATACCATTATTGGGTAGTTTTACTCCTAAAATTCTACCAAGCTACCAAGCTACCAAGCTAAACTGAACTAAATAAGTTCAACTATTTAATTAAGAATTAAAAACAAAATAAGTTTTGTAAATAGAAACAATTCTTTAAAGAATTTGCAATAGAAATAAATAACATTCTAGTTCCCAGTCTATCTGGGGTCTTTTAAAAACTCACCTTGATTAACCTCACTGACAAAAGCTTAATCCACTTCTCTACCCATAAGGATCGAGAATATATACTTTATAGGATCTAAGATCAATATTGTAGAAATTACAAATGTAACGATGAACTTTAATATACCGTTTCTGTGATGAACGATATGTATGTAACATTCTTGCATTCTTATTTTTTATTCTTTTTCTGAACACATTAAATTCTCAATGGGGGCTCAAGGACATGTGGTTGCAGCTTTAAAATAAAATAAATATTAAACAAAAAAGAAAAACAGGTGAAAAAGTCATTCAACAAAAACGTTCCCAAAATATCATTAAAACATGCAGGAGTATGTATTTGTAAGATGAAAGTACCTAAAGGGATTTTAAAAATGCCGTGTTTCTATATATTTATATTAACAAAAGTTTAAGATTTATTAAGAAGGTATTAAAAGAAGAATGTTGGTTTTTACCAGTTCTTGTTATCAAAAAGTACACAGCCTTTAGCCTCTTGGTACAAATTTAACTTTCGAAAAGCGTAAGCAAAAAAATTTTTTAGGTGTCAAATTGATTCTTTACGTTAGGTAGAAATGCCGCAATTAGACCCACTGATCGATTCCGATACTATAAAGTTTCTCTCAAAAGAACCCTCCATAGAACTTATGAAGTTCAACATTCACTGCAGTTCAACACTGGAGGTGTCATAGAATCCGGCCCATTTCGGTGCAGGATATTGATAGATGAGGTGCTGCCCTTCTTTCACCTCATTTTTGTCTGCGCAATTGCGGCAGTAATTATTGTGTCAGCCTTCCAGAGTCGAAGTGCATGTCTACCAATAAAACAATGTCCCATAGTAACAGGTTACAAAAGTGATACATCTTATTTAGTCTTCGAAAGTAAAAGCATGGTGCGCTCGTCATCAGTGATGCAAACTTTTTGAGAGCAAAAAGCACTTAAAATTTGAAAAAGCACTATTTCGACGAAAAAAAAGCGTAAAAAAGCACTAAGCCATTTTTACAATTTAATGAAACACAAAACAAGTTGCATTCGGCTGTGTCGAATATTATATACCTCCAAAATTTAAAAGAAGGCGACGGCGTTGATGGGGAACCATTTTCATTTAAGATAAACAGTTTTAAATGTATTATTATTATGTTCAATAAAAATAATATCATCCAAATCATTTGGAGTTTCAATTGGCCATAAAACAGTATTAAAGTAATACAGTGCGAGCTCGATTTTCGTAACTAAATAAAAATCTGGCCTGTTGCAATTTCCAAAAATTTTCAATATTTTAATAAGGTGTAAAATAGAAAAAAACATATATCTTTGCATTCTGATACTTAGTCAAACCTTTTTTCAATAGCACTCGAAGAAGAAGTGCATAACACATGGAAAACGAAAGCGCATGAAAAATGGCAGGTTACACAACGCTCGTTATAAAAGTATTTTCTGTCAGCTGTTTTTAATTTATTTAACACTTTGCATATACCAAGCTACGGCCCTTTTTTTTTAAGTATTTGCGTTTTTTTGTACGGTTTCCGACTGCATGTTTTTTAACAATTCCTAATATTTTCCAAGACATATTCTATTTTCCAAACAGTGCCTACATGTGTCTACAAAATGTTTACCGAAACACATCGTCTTTATAACGATTACTAAACATCTTGTCAACGCTAAAAAGTGCAATGTTTCGTAAAATTTCCAAACTGCTAGGAAGCCTAGCTCTAACCTCGTAAATAAAGTTTTTGGTTAAACGAATGTAACATTCTTTTATCACTTTTTTATAATTTGAAATATAAAAATCTTTACAAACCTTCTCAAAATTATACCCCAAATAGCAAAGTTCAACTAAATCATCTTTTATATAATCGTAGTTTTGAAAAATGGTAGAAAAAAATTAAAAGTTGTAAAAAGCACTAAAGGAACTAACGAAAAACTTAAAAAGCACCAATTTAGTGCTTTTTTTTAGTTTGGCACTATGGATAACATTTTAGGGTTTTGAGGCATCAATAAGCACCATAAATAGTGCCAAAAGCACTAAGTGTTATCGGCTTATCTGCTGTGAGCAATATCGAGAGTTAATCGCAGAAGTTCGAGTTTGTAGGGGAGCAGAAGTACCCCAACGCCTCCAGGGGAGCTCGTAATCTAGTGCCACGTCTGGCAAACTTATTGGCTCAAATGCTCCCCAGTTTATAACTGTGCCTTAAGAGTCCAAATGGAAAACGCTACAGTTATCCGGAAGTCTCTGCGATAAATTGAGGTTGAGCTTCCTTGAGTGTACTCCATTCCATGGTTTAGGAAATTATACGCCTCCTTCTACCTGGAAATTTCATTCGGAAATTAAATATTTCAAATGTTATGAAGCAGTTTCATTAACACTATGACTAATTGACTAATTGTTATACATTATTTCAATAGATTTTTTAAGATTCGAATTCAAATATTTTTCAGTTAATGAAAATAAGGAATCTTTTGTAACATCATATTTTCCATGAAAAATTTCACTTAATCAGTGAAAACAACTTAAAGTTCTCTTACTTCAAAATACTAATAACTGGAAGCTATTTTCTTCCTGAGTACCCCGGTAGGCTAGCTGGTAGCGAGCTTGTCTATCAGCGCCGGGGTCGCGGGTTCGATTCCTGCCAGAGTCTCTGGTTTCTTTCCTGCAGACAAGCATAGAGCTTCAAGGGTTAAGCTAAGGAAATTTAAATAAAAAATAAAAATTAAACTTTTGTACAAACGTTTCTCAATTCCATTTTTAGCGATAGACATGAAAATATATGAAAAACAAATTGTAAATTTGTATGGTTCACAACATCAATGAATAAAATGCATAACGATAACGAAATACTTATTTTAGCGAAATGTTAGTAAAGTAATAGGTCCAAACACAAACAACGAGAAAGTAAAAAGAAGAACAAAAAATTCTCACATTCTATTTTCTTAAATTGTTAATTTAAATATATTAAATTTACGTATGAGTAGATGAAGGTCGTCGCGGGCTGGAAAATGAATTTAATACAATTTACTAAAAGGTAAGCTTATGAAAGTGGAACATAGCATGATGTAACAGATAAATAAAAACGAAATAAGATTAATATAACTTGATGGTTTTAAACATGAACAAAAAACTAAAATACACAACAACTCAAAATACACATGGAAAAATGGCTGAAATAAATAAACATAAATATATACACAGAAAAAATTTTGCCCCAGTAAACGCATTAATCAAAAATAAAATCAGTTTAAATTAAAAATTTAATCAAGTGAATTAAACGTTTAATACACTTGATTAAACGTTTAATTCTCTTAATTAAACGTTTAATTCACTTGATTAAATTTTTAATTAAAACTGCTTTTATTTTTGATTAATGCGTTTACTGGGGCAAAATTTTTTTTCTGTGTAACCATATCAATTAGTAAACTAATAAAAAACCGTCATAAAAATTTCCAAATTTAATCATTAATTCAAAGAACTTATGCCATTGAACAAATTAAAAATTTTATTCAAATATTTCCTTTACACGTTTGACTCCTTATCATTACGTTAATGAAATGTTTTATTAATATGATGACAAAATTCCAGGTCTTAATTAAATTTTCTGACATTAAAATAATGCAAATTTTCGTCGGTTTTATGAAACATTTCATTAACGGGGGCTAATGTAACATTCTTCATTAGTCTAATGAAGGGTTACATAGGTTTACTTTTAATGTAATTTTTCATTGGATTAATATCAAAATCCATTGGATCTGTGAAGAAAATTCTTTTAGTGTAAGTGAAGCCTTTCTATCCAATATTTGCCACCCACAAGTATGCCGAATAAAATAATTGGACGAACAACTGTGGTTTTATATTCACTTGATTTAGTTAAGCAGTTTAAAATTAAAAACAATTTTAAAAAATATAACACACCCGCCTAAAAGTACCCTGTAAATAAACATCAACAAATATTCAATATTCTCTCACTTAACTCCTACACACTCACACTTTAACACGTAAATACATACATATATCATATAACAAGTACGTGTTTGTTTTACTGAGAACCGTCTCTAGAAACCCATTTATAAGAATACAATTTAATTTTACCTCAATATGACGCAACACCCCTTAAGAGCCATTTACCAGGCAAAATACGCAAAAAATTCTCTATTTTCGTTTTTTTTGTTATTGTATGTATAGCGCGAAAACAACAACAATAACTAAAATAATAATAATAACAGCAATTTAGAGAAAGTAAAGTACTCATTCACCAATGTTAAGCATCATTTAAGTTGCTAATAAAAAAAATTCCATATATAAAATAGAACAAAAGCGAAACTTATAAAACAACAAACATTATTTTGAATCACTCTCATAGAATTTACTTGTAAATAAGAAATACACTGTGCAAAAATCAAATGTTGAAAGGATAAACATAAAAGGTTGGAGTTTTGTAGCATAATTTTTATTATTAATCATAACGTGTTCGAAGGTAACCATAAAATGGTTCACGATTGATAATAAATTAAACCATAATATGGTTATCAGTGACAATAGTATGGTTAAAATAATCAGGGCTGTGGAGTTGAAGATTCGGAGTTGAGGTTTTTGGTGCCGGAGTCGGAGTCGAAGTACCCACAAAAACTCGCGACTCCTCCTGCAAAATTTTTCATTAAAAAAATTTTCTAATATTTCTGAAAATAAAAAGGTTTTAAGAGTATCTGCTTTAAAAATTTAGAAGTCATAAAAAAAGGAACAGTCTTCGTACAATATGTAAGTAACTATATTAAAGCTCAATACGGCACAAGTTAAAATTAAAATATGGATTTAAAATTTTTGCAGAATAATTTCTTTGATTAAATATGTCATCTAAAGGGTACTGCAAAAAAGAATTTAAAGTCAAATAAGGACCAGTCTTATATACATTTAGCATCAAGGTTAGAGTAGGAGTTAGAGTCGAAGTTGGAGTCGAAGTCGGAATTGCAAAATTTCAGCTGATAGAGTCGGAGTTAGAACTTTTTCTTGGCGACTCCACAGCCTTGAAAATAACTATAATAGCTTTATAACTTTAAGCACAAATTTAGATTGGTGTGTACAAAATTTATAAAACATCATCTCCAGAAACTCAACTTTACGAAACTCTCCAATAGCTGAACAAATTTCATTCAAATCTGTAATAATCTAGGAGTTACAATTGAAATTGGACTTAATTTAGATATACATATCGATGGGTGGTTTCTGGTATGCTGCATGGCACATTTTTAAGAAATTGATCTATAAATCAATTCTATATAATAAAGGTGCCCTCATTTCAAATTTGTAATCCATTTTTTTGTATCTCGAATATATTAAGAAATATCGAGCCCTGACATTGCTTCATATCCTCAATTTTACAGCTCTAAAAACATTGTTTAGCTTCATTCTTCACTTTTTTTTATCTATGGACAAATTCCTTACAGGCTATCTTAATGTATTAACATAATAATTTATTTATTTAAGCAAAGAAAGAAAGATTAGAATAAACATTATTGTTTTAAATATAATATGATATTGCTTTTTATGATATTGTTACGTAACTGCCTTTCAATAACACTTTTGCTACTGTTTACAATTAACACAACTTTATTTAGTACTTAGTCACTTTAACAACCGTAATTTATAGCTCTTTTTTACAACCAACTATAAATTTCTCAGCGTGATTCGTTAATGACAAAGTCAGAACTTAGAATGAATCATGCCATCTCTTGCGATCCTATTTATACTCTAGCCCAGACGGGCAAATGACCATAGAACGTTCGAGTTCTAAAGTCTAGATGGCTCTACAAAGTTCGCCTAATAATGGCTATTTCGTTAATTAAACTTATTCAGCTATTACTATCTATATGGCTGAATTAATTGAGTTATTAGGCATCATAAACTAAGGCATACTTTTAGGCGTTGCCATAAATTGAGATAACTTATGCACAACGATTTTAACATTACATCTGTACATTGATTTTTACACTCGAAGTGTGCATAACTTATACAATAACAATTTTAACTAATAAAATAACAAATACTTAATAACTAATCAATACAAGATAACACATAAATTAATCTAATTCTTAACCAATAATTACAAATAATTCTCAACTAAAGTTACTTTCGTAACAATATTAATGTTCAGAGAATAGTCGATAAAGTTATACATTTCATTAAAACAGCTGCATAATTTTCTTATTGGATCTGACATCGCAAAGTTTGTTCGACATGTTCTGACATATAGAGGGTTGAAAAAACGAAGTGAACGTTGAGGAATATTAAAAGTTACGTTACTCAATAAAAATTCGGAATGTATACTACCATTTATAAGATTGACCATAAAAGATATATTTAGCATCATTCGCCGGCTTTTTTCCGTTGGTAAATTTATTTCAGCTAGTCTAGTTGAATATGAAGGTTATACCAGGCATCCTCATATTCACTTCTTAAGCAGAAAATAAGAAATTGTTTTTGCACTGACTCGATACGATCACTATGAAAATTGGTCTGACGAGCGAAGTAAAAAGACTTTTTGTGGTTAAGGGATCGTTGAATTCCTTTGCCCATCTTTTAATAAAAGCCAGAACACTGCTGGATTTATTAACAGCCATCGTTATATGTCGAATAAAGTAAAGTTTTTTGTCTAACAATATTCCCAAATCCATTATTTCACTAACAGGTTGTAAAGTACAGCCATCAGGAACGTAGGAGTAAGCACACTTTTTTACTCTGGAGAATTGCATATGTTTACATTTATTTAAACTTATTATCCAGGTCATTTTGTAGATGCTGTTGATCACAAGGATGTTTTACAGTCGAATATAATTTTACGTCGTCTGCATACATCAATACAATGTTGAACTGCTTCAGGCAAATCATTAATAAAAAGAAGGAACAAAATTGGACCAATGTGGCTTCCCTGAGGTACTCCAGATTTTGCATTGATTTGTTCCGAAATTGCCGTATTAAATTTTGCAGATTAAGTTCTACATGACAAATATGATTTGATCCAGCTCAGGAAGTTACTATTGAAACCCATTACGTCCAGTTTTTTCATCAATAGCGGATGATTAACTTTGTCGAAAGCCTTACTGAAATCAGTGTAAATAACGTCAGTGTGGTGTCCATTGGCAAAACCTCTATTAACTAACGCTGTTAAATGGAGAATTTTAGTCATAGTAGAGAATCCTTTCCGAAAGCCATGTTGACGTGAGGCAATCCATTAAACGTTTTTCAAAAAGTTTTGGAATATCACTCAGTTTGGCTATACCTCTGTAATTGCGTATATCCGATTTATTTCCTGATTTAAACAATGGAATAATATATGAATCTTTCCAAACTTTTGGAAAGTAACCACAATTTAAAGAAGTGTTAAAGATGATAGATAAAAGTGTCGCCAAAGCAGTTGCGCAATTTTTTAAAACACAACTTGGTATGCCATCTGGATCACTAAAAGATGATGACTTAGCGTTTTTTAAACAGTTTAGAATGTGAGAGGTAGTGATAGTAAACGAAGATATATTTTGGTTAACAATTATCTTGTAAGGGTAGACATTACTAGCATCATAATAGACTCGGAACTTAGATATTTCATGACATTTGGATTTCCTTTTGATATTAACAAACTTAAAGAATGATTTGGGATCGTGAACAAAGTTTCGCTTAACATTACGGAGATTAATCTTATACAGTTCTGTGTTAAGCAAATTATATTCTGCACGCGCAACTGCATATTTTTCATAGTGAAAAATAGCTCTTGTGGTTTTATGTTTTTTAAAGTATTTGTTTTTTAAATTCTTAAGAGACGAACGTTGTTAAGTATTGCAGGGTGCGCCAGATTTGTTCCGTGGTAAGCATAGTTTTATAAAAAGTATTGGTCAAATCGTCAACAGAATACGACGAGCTATTCGAAGTAATCATCAATTGAAGCCAGTTAGAGTTAAATAGACGATTGTTTAGTTCCATGTAATTTGCTCGATTAAAACAGAAAACTTTTTCGTTTAAAGTAGATTTTTTTTTACTGTGTTATTAGTAAATAAATTTATATTGTAGGATGATAAAGATCCTCAGGTAAAGTAACAGGGTCAATACGGTTTACAATACATTCATTTGGCTCGTTCACAAATATTAAATCCAGCAGTTTCCCATAAATGTTACAAATACCATTTATTTGATGCAGATATAAATCTGATATATTGCTAAAAACTTCATCTCCAATATCATTACTTTGCGTGGGCAAGTAATAACTATGTTCAGCTGAAAATTCCCATGAAATACTAGGCAAATTGAAATCACCAAACACAAAAATTAAATCAACGGGGCTGAGTTTTAAAGTTACGTTTTTAATTGCTTCTATATGTTGTTTGTAGATAATTGGATCAGAATGAGGTGGGATGTAGGATCAAGTTATAAATATTTTGATGTTATTTATCTTTAAAGACACTGCAACGAACACGATATTAAAAGGTATGTCTAATTTTATTTCTTCCATTGGAAAAATGTTTGAGATAGCAATTAACACTCCACCACCAGTCGTAGTTGTAATTCTATCTTGTTCTATTAAGCAAAATTTCAATGTAAAAGTAAAAATATTTGCCCACAGTCATAGTCTAACGTAAAAGTCGGTTCTTTTTAAAAACAACTTTTAAATAAAAACATACTTTGAATTAATTTGATCTCAAAGTCGAAATTTAAGTTTGTTTTAAATTAAACCGACTTTAACTGGGTGCTACCTAAAATGTAGAAATTTTTTCGTACAACATTAAACCAAACATTAAACCGCTAAACAGCTGATATTGAAAATTAAAAATAATAATAATAATAAAACACTTCATATCTTGTGGCGTTAAAAATTTTTCAAAACGTCTTACAAATTTCCGTGAAGGACCTAAGTCGACTTATAAGTAAAGTCGACTTCAATACTATTTAAGTATACTTTATTTTTGACTATGAATATGGGCCATTATTGTTTGTTATTGTTATGCTGCATTGTCTATTCAAAGAATGCTGATTAAAACCTTTTTGTTTCTTGCGACATACCAGTTACCATCCTACGTTAAACTCTCTTTTTGATCTAAAATGTGTTTAAACCAACAAATCTTTAAATCAGTAAAAATATAAACCGTCTTTAAACGCTTAAAATTGGCCGTTTAAACTAAACTACATTTAAACTTCAATAAATGGGGCACTGATTTTCAGCTGTTAAGCTTAAACTACATATAAATTTAAGTTTAGTTCAACTAAACCAGCGTTTAAACATTTACTAATTTATTAGCCATTAGTGGTTTCTATTTTGTGTTTTCTTTAACAAATACTTTGAACTCCTTGAAAGAAATTCCAAAATTTGAGTGTAATAAATAATACATATGTATATGGGGCACAAAACAGGTTTGCATTATTTTTAGTTAAATCTTAATAATTTTTTATATTTTGTGCAAAAATTTATAACGACTACTGAAACCGATTTTCAGAACTTACTGCCGTGCATAGAACTACATTGTAAGAACTCCAATTAATGATTTTTAAACAAAGCAAAAGCAAAACGTTTGATTTTTATTATTTGTTGGGTATGACTAATAATATCATTGACTGGGTACTAAGCTGAAAACCGGTATAACTCAGGAACGGTAAAAGCAATTTCAAAAATATTTATTTCTTAATTATTTAGAATAAAATGATTTTTCATAATGCATTGTTAGTTTTTTTTTAATTTTTATACAAATTTTAAAAGTTATAAGGCGTTATTTACAAATTTTATGGAAAAATAACGAAAAAATTTTAATGTGGTGGGGCACCTAAATTAGCAAATACATTGCAAAAACTAATAGTTTTTGCATACAAAAGTTAAGCCAGGACAGTTTTCTTTTTAATTATTTCCTTAAGAGTGAAGAAAATCGAGTTCTTTGACGAAGTTATGAAGAAAGCTCAAAAAAAGATAAACCCGATTTTTGGCAAAAGCTTTACGATCCCTTTAAAGAATGTGCTCAAATTCTTTAAAGGGATCGTTTCATACCTAGTAAAATCATCTAAGTAGTTTATGGTACAGATCATTATAATCGTATCGTGACAACTTTTAATTCAAACGAAACAAATGCAAATAAAAACCAAATTATTTTTAAATTGTTATTTATCAGCTTTTAGTGAACCCCGTATTCCCAGAGGATTATGAGATTTTTATACAATAACAATTCAATTCGTCAAACAAACTTTGTGTATAAAAATTACAATGTAACAACGGTTAACGTAAACCTCAATAAACGCAACTCCGCGATAATCGCAACATCCAAATTCTTCACATTGGTGACTCTGTTAAATCCAAAACTACAAGGTGGCTTCGATATTACCACAAATACACACCAAACATAATTTTTTTTTTTGCAATTATACCATTAATCAAAAATAAAATTAAAAATTTTATCAAATGAATAAAACGTTTACTCTTATCACCAACAATACTGGAGAAAATGTTGTTAATATCAAAAAATATTTAATTGATACTATTAATTTGTGTACCTGTGTAAATATAATTCTGCGGCATTTTGGCAAAACATTTTTAGTCAAACTAAAAATGTGGTTAATCATAGGTTAGGATCCATTGGCAGCCGCGATCAAGCACAGCTCACGTGGTTCCATTAATTAGTTCCCGTTGTGTTGCGATATCACACCGACTCCCATGGTTCTTATGTTATCTGGCTGCTAGTATTCCCATACAGCGATCCGGTCGATTCAATAAAGGAGTGGATCCTGTTTACATCAACATCAGAGAGACAAGTTTTGTCCCCAAGGGCTCTTCGACCAAACCTTTCGAGTCTTAAGTCTCCGAATGCCGGGCAATTACAGAGAAGATGTTCCATTGACTCTTCCTCCTCCTCATCGCCGCAACTTCTACACAAGTCATTAACCCTCCGGCGTGCCTTCCCAAGGGCCAGTGGCCAGTTATAACCGTAATTAGGTTTCTTAGATGATGTCTGGACAGCTGTAATGCCCGCCGTGTTCTTTTTTCATCTATGATATCTATGATTTTTTTTTTTTTTTTTTTTTTTTTTTTAATAATTTTTTTTTATTATTGAATCTTTCTTATCGAAATTTACAATATGTATTCAAATCTTAATTCTACTTGTTGTTTATTAGTTGTTACCTGTGTAACCACTAACTGCTGTATTCAAATTTTTAAGACTGTCTTCTAGTAAGGCTCAAAGTATCGGTTCTTTTTAGCCTCTGGTGACCTTCGAACTGAAGCAAACCCCGAGCGAGGTAGTTAGGGTGAACCATTAGTTTACCGATGTAGCTTATTGAATATTTTTTAATTTCCTCCTGGATAGTGGGGACGTTGAGATCTCTGTGGATAATATCATTACGTATATACCATGGGGCGCAGACAATTTGTCGTAATATTCTAGACTGTCTTCTTTGAAGCTTTTGGATGTTAGATGCGCATGCAGTACCCCATATTTGGATGCCATATGTCCATATTGGTTTTATGATGGACTTGTATAGAAGAACTTTGTTGTCTAAAGACAAGTTTGAGTTTCTACCGAGAAGCCAATGTAGTTGAGCTGCTTTAAGTTTCATAGCCGTTATTTTCGCTTCGATATGACGAGACCAGGTCAAACGTCTATCTATATGAACTCCCAAGTACTTTACATGGTTTTCTACCGGAACAGTGATGTTATTTATTTTTACTGCTGGGCACGTTTGTCTTCTGAGCGTGAAAGTTAAGTGAGCACATTTAGCCGGGTTAACCTTTATTCTCCATTTTTCTAGCCATGCCTCTAGTTCATTGATGTGGGACTGCAGATTTTGCGATGCGACTTTTGGGTCATGGTTAACGCTAATAAATGCTGTGTCGTCTGCAAATGTAGAGGTATGCGTGCTCAGGTTTGTTGGCATATCCGCTGTGTATATTATATATAGAAGCGGTCCTAATATGCTGCCTTGGGGAACACCAGCAGTAATTTTCTTGAGGGGGGAGTATTTATCTTGCGACCTTACTATGAATGTTCTGCCTGTTAGATAGCTCTCCAGAAGCTTGTGAGTGTTTTGAGGAAGCATTCGTGTTATTTTGATGAGTAGCCCATCATGCCAAACTTTGTCAAATGCTTGGGAAATGTCTATAAACAGGGCTGAGCAGTATTGCTTTTTCTCAAACGCCGATCTAATAAGGGTGACAATTCTATGCACTTGCTCTATTGTACCATGTTTCGCTCTGAATCCGAACTGGTGATCCGGGATGATGTCGTGTTCATTTAGATGAGGAGTTATACTTAAAATGAATATTTTTTCGAAAAGCTTTGATAGGATTGATAATAAGCTTATCGGTCTGTACGACGCAACCTGGCTAGCATCTTTTCCTGGCTTGGGAATCATAACAATTATAGACTTCTTCCATGAGGATGGGAAGTATCCGACTCTTAATATAGCGTTAAAAATGAACAGCAAGATTCTGGAAGCAGACGAAGGTAAGTTTCTTATCATTGACCCTGTGATACGGTCAAGTCCGGGAGATTTTCTAATATTCACTTTTTCTATTGCAGATTTTACTTGAGTAATGTTAAATTTTAATGGATGGTTTACCTTATCAGGAATGGTTGGACGACAGGAACAAGTATGTGTATCATGTGGCGTGAAAACTTTCTCAAGATGGCCCGCGAAAGCGTTTAATTTTTCATCTGTGTTTTTCGCCCAAGTGCGGTTTTCCAGTCTTAATGGAGATTCTTGGGTTATAGGGCATTTCATATGCCGTACAGCCTTCCATAAGCTATAATTGGAGTTTTTTGTGGCATCTAGGCTGTTTAGATAGCCTTCTATTGCAGACTCGTGGTTCTGTCTCAATTTGTTGCGAAGAGTTGTCAGGCATAATTGTAGTTGGGCCTTAGTGGTTGGGGAACGACTGTTTTGCCATTGTCTTCTTAACTTCCTTTTTTCTCTGATAAGGGTCTCTATATCCGTCGATGTATTGTAAGGAGCACGTTTAATTGTCCGCTTGATTGGGGTTGCATTTCTTGCTGCAGCATCCAAGACTTCTGTAAATCGGTCGACAGCTATTTGGATGTCAGATGAATTTTTTAGGGGAATGCACTGTGATAGGTGAGAGCTCACATACATTTTATACTTTAACCAATTTGTGTTTCTGTTTGGATAGGAAAACCAGTTTGCAGCTGCGGCGTCAGAGTTACATTTTAAAATGAGGATTGAAGGTGAATGATCAGACGAAAGATCATAGGAGGAACTAACTAGTACCTGATCGCGCTTGATGTTTTTGATTACAGCAAAGTCAATAAGGTCTGGTAGCTTGTTGAAGTCGGTTGGCCAATAGGTAGGCTCACCACTCGATACCACATCAAAGTTATTTGCAGTTACGGTATTATATAGCTGATTACCTCTAGGACTAATAAGTCTGGAGCCCCAATATGTATGTTTAGCGTTGTAGTCGCCAGCAGCAATGAATTTCTGGCCCAATGTGGAGAAGAAGTTGAGAAATTTATCGTGTAGAATTTTGTGCCTCGGGGGACAATAAACGGATGTTAACGTTAGTTTGAAATCAGTCAGATTTATAGATGTGGCCTGGATACAATCTTCTTCGAACTCTGGCAATGGTAAGTGTCTGATGTGTTTGTGCACAATTATGGCTGTGCCACCACAAGCTCGTCCGCTGGGATGGGCCAGATTTTCCTGGTTTCCCCACAGGTAGTGTCATCGTGCCACCTCTGACTGGCAATAAGATGAAACTTGTGCGCTATAAGTTGCTTACACCTTGGGAGTGAAGCACATACATTATATTATATTCAAGGTGGTGCCTGCATACGCCAACGAATCCGCGAAGCAGTTCCCATGTATTTCCCCGTGTCCGGGTACCCAATCAAGGGTGACCAGTGAATGTCTCGTTATCTCCTCCAGAGATATCCGGCATTCTCGGACAATTCTCGATGTGATTAACACATTCTCAGGGATCTTATGGCCACCTTGCTATCGGTAATAATGTGAATATCCCTTCCAGATATTTCACCGTACCGGATACGTCTCGCGGCTGTGTGGATGGCCATTATCTCGGTCTGGATGACACTGCAGTGGTCCGGCAGCCTTATAAGAATCATACAGATTTTCATTCAAAAACATTTTGTTTACCTTTTTAAAATTTTGTATTACACTCAAAAGAAAAACCAATCCATCCGTACTTAAATCAATGAATCAAGTACAGAAAGATTGATTCAAGTACGGGTTTTCAATCGCAAAATACTTAAACTATCCATATTCAATTCCGATTTCGTACTTGAAATATAAGAAAATGAGATTGATTTAAGTAAAACTAAGATCGAATCGATCTCAAAATGTACTTGATTCAAGTATTATCAAACCAAAAAAAGAAATTAGAAAGAAAAAGTTATTATGATTGATGATAAAACACCAACATCATGCCCAATAAGGTTTTTATTTTAGAAATCTTATGAACATATTTAACTAAAATTATAAACAATAATTAGTATTGTGGTTATTTTGTTGAACTATTTATGGTTTTTAATCCAGATTTTTAATATTTTTAATTAGGCTTAAGTTCATGAAATTTAATTTTTCATTAAATTATTTTTATGAAGAAAGGAATTTTACAACATGAAAATTAATTAAAATTGTTATTGATAATCTTTCATTCTTGACGTGGCTGGGGCTCGAACCCCGGCCGGCAGGTTACCATGACATGTTTCGATTGCAACCACTCAATCTCCTCAGATGGATTTGCCGTCTTACACTCGCAGCCATCGACGACTGCTGACGTCAATAGTCAAACATCAATCCTAAAACCAAATTGTATTCTAACATTTGGTAGATCGAAATTTGCTTTCCTGAATGATTATCCATTTTAATTGATTTAACATGTTTTTCCTTACTTCTGTTTTTTCGTACTTTTGTCAACAATTTTTCTTGAAGTCCAAGTGCATTTTTTGCTTTTTTATTTTGTCTTTTTCTTTTCTGTTGACCTTTTTCAGCACAACAAACTTCATAAAAATAATTTAATGAAAAATTAAATTTCATGAACTTAAGCCTAATTGAAAATATTAATAATTGATTTGAGTATGTTTTAGTGTTATTCGTACTTGAATTTTTGAGTTCGACTCGTACTTAAAGTAATCATAAAAAACTTGACTTATCCCGAGTGTTTTTCTTTCTGTGTAGGATATTATGGCAATATGACTTGTTGCAATACCTTGTGAATACCCAAATTATTTTACAAACAAAACAGTATTCCTCTTAGTGTATTCCTTTTGCTGCTTACAGCCAACACACACAGTCAAAATCTACGATTTTAAGTGTAGCAGTTGTAGCACAAAGTAAAAACAAACAGAAACAAGCAAACAAACATTTGCACAATGGGGTTGATGTTTTTTTTTTTTAGTGAAAAATTAACAAAAATAGCTGTATATTATCAATAAAGTTTTTCTAACAAAGGTTGTGTTGAATTTTTAATATCAACAGGATGTTTCTCCACCCATACACTTAAACACACAGGACTTTATCTAAATTCGCAATTATGTTTGTATGTATGTGTTAATATTTATTATGTAAGTGTGTGTTTTTGGTGTGCGAATTTGTTTAAATGTAGTGGTTAGTTTAGCTGGGCCGGCTTTTGTTTTCCTTTAACACAAAATTCGCTCGTTCATGCAAATTTGAACAGAAAAAAAGTTTTTCTACTTTTGTTTTTTTACAAACAACAACATCGAAAAGGGACATAAAAAGTTAAAGCCACTGGGGTGGTATTAAAAATTGTGTTTGCTCTATT
This sequence comes from Pollenia angustigena, assembly GCA_930367215.1. NCBI lineage: Eukaryota > Metazoa > Arthropoda > Insecta > Diptera > Polleniidae > Pollenia > Pollenia angustigena. Next base: position 129,758,547 of record OV884058.1, read on the forward strand.
TGATTAAACTAAATTGGCCACGTTGTTGTTGTTCTTGTCGTTGTTAGTGGCATCAAAAGCCACTTCTGGTATTAAAACCCGAGGGTTGGCGAGTTGCTGTGATGAAGGGTCGGTTAGTTGGTTAGCTGAGTGACTGACTGACTGATTGGTTGGTGGACAAAATCCATAAGAGTTTGTATATTTTTTAAAACACGAAAAAGAAATAAAAACAGTTAAATTAAAAACTTTTAAAATACTTGTCTTCTTGTCAAAGAAATGCACAAAGGCTGTAAATTATTTCAAACTATTGCTTTAATTACAATTTTATTTTTAATTATTAAATTAGTTGAAAATAAAATTTACGAAATTGAAATAGACCAAATCAAATTTTTAAACTTTTCGAAAAGTTTTTTTTATCTCTTTTTGCAGTCTGCTTTAAGACTTTTGTTTTATTATTTGTTTTATTTTAATTTTAATTTAATATTCAAAATAAATTTAAAAGAAAACAAAATAGGAATGAACTTTTGCTGTTAAAAAAATTTAAATCAATGCTGTCTAGTTCTGTTTACAATATCAATCTTTCAGTTGGTAGAAATTTTGCTCCATTTTGGAAATAAAGTGCATAATGGCGAAATTGTAGTTAAGAGAAGACTAGACTATACAGAGGTATGTGGACAAAGGACAATTAAAGGAGAGCCACAGGAGGGGGAATTATTGACAAGCGCTAAAGACGGATCCATGAGCATATACTTTTATAGCTGTTTTATCCCATCGAATAAACCACTTATTGACAATGAGACATTCATGGATAAACTTGTAACCGATGCCGCAAAGTTGAACCCGACAATCATTGGCTGCGATTTCAATGCGTGGACAGTTAACTTGGAGTGCCATTCAACAAACGCATTGGGTAGTATTCTTTTGAAGTCTTTCTTCCAGCTATATTTGGTATTGTATAACGTTGGTAATATCCAAACATTTGTAGATTAAACATAGTGCCCAACCCTGTCAAGGAACTGGAAGTGGAGTGCGAGAAACCTGACCTAGAAACATTTCTAGAGATATTCGCACCAAGACAGCTGTTGCTCAAATTATGGACGCAATAGCCTGAGATGCTGCAATATCCCGGAGAACAAAATCAAAGCATAGACCAAGTTAATGGTGAAACTCAGAAATTGCAGAAATGCAGATCAGTCCAAAAATGGAAAGAGATATTTCATAAAATCCCATGTTGTTGTTTTTTTATACCCATCACCGAAAGTAACCAGTGCCGATGTTCTGTAACTTTTTTGAGAACTTCTTGCATCGAAAAGATGTGAAGCAAAATATTACATCGTTTCTCGAAAGGTGAGAAAAAAGTGTGTCTGTAACTCATGTTGAATACTATCAAAAGAAATAACGTCGTAACGTTATAAATGTCATAATATTCCGCTCGAAGCCGATGTGAAATTGCAGACGTTGAGAACGCCAGTCACACATATCGATAAAGGCGACGAAAATTTTCTAAAATGTTCAACGACGGCGGCAAACATACATTCGACGGCTATACCAAATAATGTAAATTGCGACTTTAATGTTTGTCGTTTACGAAAAAGCTTTGAAAATATTTCCATATTTTTAAAAAATAAAAATAAATAATAAAAATCAACCAAGAACAAAATACTTACCTCTTTCCAGTTATTATTCTTTGCATTTCGCATTTTTAATATATTTTTTAAGTTCAAAAATTTTTTTGTTATTTTATCGAATTTATTCTTTGAGCATAATTTCAGTTATGTATTTTGTAAAGATTTTTTGGAATAATAAAGTAACTTATGAAAAGAAATAATTCCCCGTTTTTTATTTTTTAAGTGTTAAAATTTTTACTCGTTAGTTTTGACAGCTCAAAGCGGGAACTTTCTCACAAAATTTTACAGAGACACTTTTTTACTTGACAAAAATGTTACAGACGCAGTTAAGTGAGAAAAACAGTTGTTTGTTTCAAGTTATGGCATTTTTGTTTCATTTCTCACGTTTCAATCGAAAAGTTTCTCGATGCGGGAGTTACAGAACATGGGCACCTGTATAAGTTGGGTTTTTTCAGACTTGTTTTTGCGTTTTTTTAAAACATAACAAATACATATACGTACAACGAAGAAGCTTAAACGATTTTCGTCTATCCGTCTGTTTTTTTACATATCTGGTGAACGGAAAGAGCAAAAGTTTCTAATTTACATTATTTAGGCAGGATTGATGAAGTGGGCCTGGCACTTCCCATACAAAGACAGTATAGATTTCTGTATATTTAGAGAACGGCAAGGGCCAAAGCTTGCGAACTAGGAACAAGCATATTGGTTATCAGTAGACAACATCCGACAATATGTGCGCGGAAGTGGATAAGTAGGCGTGGCACAAAATTTATTTATTTATGCCTATAGGAACGGTAAGAGAAAAATTGTCCAAATTTGGTACACATAGCTGGGTTATCAATACACAACCTCTCTAAGAATATAGGCGAGAGTGAAGAAGTGGTCGTGGCATCACCCGTACAAAGCTAAAGAATAGCAAGAGCCAAAGGTGCCAAATTAGGTACAGGCATCTTGATTCGGCATAAAAAATGTTTCGGCATAAAAAAATTGTAAAAAGTTTTCTAATATTTTCTTAAACAAATTTTAAGAGGGTCTGCTTAAACATTTTGAAGTCAGAAAATAAGCACCAGTCTACTTAACATATGCAAATAACTACATTAAAGCTCAATGTGGCACGTATTAGAATAAAAATATTTAAAACCATTTAAAAGGTACTGCATTAAAAAAAAGTAATACGAACTAGTCTCATATATATTTCCGTCAAGGTAAGAGTTGGAGTCGGACTTAAAAAATTCCAGCGGATGGAGTCGGAGTTAGAACATTTTTTTGACGACTTTACAGCCCTGAAATAAATAAATTAGCGTGCTTTAGCTTATTTATCATTTTGTTTAAACGGTTTCAGCCTTTCAAGTGTAAATTATAATTTTGCGTTTAAATGCTTTCAATGGGAAGATTCCATTCTAAAATGGTAAAAGTGCTATTCGCAAAGCTTTTCTTTTATGTGTGCGTTTGATTTTTGTGTCACTAAAGGGGTCTGTATACGGTCATTGTCCGTGCTTGACGTCACGGTGAATTAAATTGTGTACGTGTGCTGGACGTTATTTTCGCCGTCATACATACATTTTTTGATTTTCCAACAAGCATCGTCGGTGACACACATACAAACACATTTTCACTAATACTATCATAGTGCTTAATGAAAAATGCTTGACTTTCTGTAGTCAAAAATTACTTGTACCAACACTGAAAGAAAAATGCTTCATATATTTAATGAATCATTTTCATAAAAAAAATTTACTTGTGTAAATGAAAATTTTCATTGTCCAAAAGGAATTTCATATTTATAATAAAGTATTTTCGTTAAAATCGCTTCATTGGATTTCGTAATTACGTTAAAAATTTTCATTGGATATATGAAAACTCAAGTTTGTCCAAGTTAAACAAAAAATTTTAATTGGGAACATAAAAAAACAATATATGTACAAACATAACTATATTCATAAATTAATACAAAATTATAGTTTCCTTAAAAAAATGTTTAATTGTTAATTAAAAAATGTAAGATTTAATAATTTCATGCATCTAATGTTGCCATTAAATTTATGATATCAAAAAATTTTTTTATAAAAGCAACATATTTCAATAATTGCCTTCATAAATTTAAATTTTCATTATGACAATAAAAATGTCATTATAGTAATGAAACAAAAACTTTCAATCGACTTTCAATCAACGTTGTTATTGTTATTATAGAAAATTTGATCTCATATTTACGCTCTTAATTGAGTAAAAAACATACAGCCGTATTCATAACAAAAAGTTAGCCACAGTTTGTACACTACGTACAACGAGCTGCTTACTAGAATGCCGATTAAGCTTAGCAGCTTGTTGGCACAGAGTTAATTCATAACGAACTTTTCTCCATCTGCCAACTTTTAATAAATCAACTCTGAATTTTTATGATGCCATATCGTATTACTCGAAAATGCAACACGTTTTGCATTAATCATCGCTGAATTTGTAATTTTTTCCTTTTTTTTTTGTTTTTCCCTTTACATAAATGTATAAAAATTTTAAAAAGTTTTTTAAATTAAAATAAATTAAGTAAAAGACAGTTAATTAAAAAAACCAACAAAATTGTTTGACATTAAACGGCTGTTTTTCACAAGTTGGCAAACGTTTGGCAGCTCGTTAACAAGAGTTTAGCAAATCGTTAGCCAGAGTTTGGTTGGTGTATTAAAAATAAACTTTTTGCTAACTTTATGCCAAATTTTCATTATGAATACGGCTGATAGTTTTTTTTTTATCTAAAAACTACTCTGCCCCGGTAGACTAGCTGGTAGTGAGCTAGTCTATCAGCACCGAAGTTACGCGATCGATTCCCGCCAGAGACAGAAAAAAATAAAAAATTAAATAAAGCAAAATAAAATAAGAAAAAATAATTAAAAAAAAAAAAATTTTTTAAATTTTGTTGAAAGTATTCATACAATGAATTATATTCATAGATCTAATGTAATGTTTCATTAAATCCTTTTAATGAAACAGGTTTCATTGATCCAACGAAGCGCTGCATAGGTTCCTTTTTAATGCAATTTTTCATGGGATTAATGTCAAAATTCATTGGTATTGCGAAGAAAATTATTTCAGTGAAATATGGTTTTTGCTCCTCATTTTTGTCTGTATTCAAACTTTGATAGCCTAAATAGGGTACACCCCAGCTAGCATTTTGTATCATAATCTAATTAATCATTTAGGAATCAGCTTCAAGGCCAAAATACATGTATATGAGCTCATTTTTCAATCATAAATGATACTCTCGTTGTGAGAAAATGGTACCCTACCGACGAATTGTGATACAATTTTCTGATTCCTTTTTGATCATTTTGTTGTTAGTTTTTCTAATCATTATTGAAGCGTTTTTGTCTCATTTTTTAATCGTAAATTATATAGCTTTTGATTATATGTATGTATGTATGTATATATTTCATATCATTTTTTAATTATCATGTTTTTTTTAATTTTTCTCCGAAAAATCAGCACCATTATGGCTTTTGAACCAAACAAAAGTAATTGGTTTTTCGCAAAGAAGATAAGAAACAATTTGCACTAACATTTAAGTTTATAAATTGTCAATAATTTTTGGGCTTCTTTTTTAGCCAAGCTTTTTATTTGTTTGGCTGACATGAAAGTTTCTATTTTTATATTTTTTCATTTGGAGTCTCTATTTAACTGCTGTTGTGAATAGACGTAAAAGTACATACCTACTTAACATATAATTTTTTTTTTTGGTTTAACAAAACAAAAACAAAGTTTGTTAATTTTAAAAACAAAGGGATTAAGATTATTAATCCCCTTACAAAGAATACCAACAATAAGCTAAAAACATTCTTACTGTTAGTGAAAAAAAAAAAAAAACAACCACAACAATGACAAACTTAAGTGATGATAGTGAAGAAAGTGACGAAAACTGGCAAGAAATACCAATAACTAATGCAAATAAACGGCGGTTAACTAAATCACCTAATATGCACCAGCATAAAAAGTTTAATTTATCCATGGAACCTGGTACTTCAAATAAAAATCAGTTCGAACTACTGGATGATGATGAAGCAGCACAGAACAGTAAAGAAAATGAAGAGGTTGAAGATTCAGCCAAAAAACCAGATGACTCTGTACCCAAGCCGCCTCCAATTTATATACCCAATGTAACAAATATGAGTAAAATGATAAAAGATATTAGCAAAGAAATAGAAAGTACGGATTTTAATTATAAGTCCATGAGGGATAATCAAATAAGATTGATGGTAAAAAATGTAGATAGTTATAGAAAAATTGTTAAATATTTTGAATTAAAAAATATTAGTTACCATACATATCAACTAAAGCAGGAGCGATCTTATAGAGTTGTAATTAAAGGTATTCACCCTTCTACATCTAGTAATGATATTAGGGCAGAATTATTGTCATTAGGTCACCATGTTAGGGATGTAGTTAATGTTAAAAGTCGAGTAACAAAACAACCACTATCAATGTTCTTCGTAGATCTTGACCCAAATCCCAACAATAAAGACATTTTTTCTATTAGGCACATAGGTAATGCTATTGTTTCAATTGAAGCGCCAAAAAAAACCGATGATCTCGTCCAATGTTATCGCTGCCAAGAATTCGGGCATACTAAATCATACTGCAAAAAACCATTTAGATGTGTAAAATGTGGACTAGATCATCCTACAACAAATTGTACCAAAAATTTAGCTACGCCTCCAAAATGTTTACACTGTCTACAATCTCATACAGCTAATTACAAGGGATGCTATGTTTATCAACAACTACTTCACCAAAAAAGAGCAGCTTATGTTAGAACTATAAGGCAAACAAGAAACGAACAAATACCACCAAATTCTCAGGATTTCCCACAATTAAATGAGTCTAGTAATTTCAGAAACACTAACTTTAATAACAATCCAAGAGAAGGATTTGTTTCATATTCCCAAGCTGTAACAGGAGGCTCAACAAATACTACAGAAAACAGGCTTATAGAAAGATTAGAAAAAATGATGGACAAGCTTTTCGATATGATGACCCAAATAATGATAAAATTATGCAAATAAATCTAAGAGTAGCAACATGGAATGCCAATGGTGCTTCCAATCATACCAGGGAAATTGAAATTTTCCTAAAAACAAATTATTTAGATATTTTATTACTCTCTGAAACTCATTTCACAGAAAAAACATATTTTAACATAAGAGGTTATGATCTTGTTCTGGCCAACCATCCTGATGGCAAAGGGCATGCGGGATCTGCTATTTTAATTAAATCCTCTTTAAAGTTTGAAGTTTTGGAATCCATAATAAAACCATCAATTCAGGCCAGTGTGGTTAAAATTAAATGTAACAACATATATGTACAAATTTGTTCAGTTTATTTTCCACCTAAACATAATTTATGTCTCGAAGATTATGAAAACTTTTTTAAGAAACTTGGATCCAGGTTTATTGTCGGGGGAGACTTCAATGCGAAACATCCTTCATGGGGATCTAGGATTGCAAATCCGAAAGGAAAAAAACTTTATGAATGTATACAGAAACATCATTTTAAGGCTCTATCCACAGGCAGACCAACTTATTGGCCAAGTGATATACACAAAATACCAGACTTACTAGATTTTTTCGTTATCTCTGGCATACCGAGATAACTTTGTTGTGATACAGACGTGTATTTTTAGCCCCGCATACGATTTGAACTATTAATTAATCACATTTGATTTTGTAATACATACATAAATATAAGCAGCGAATGGACGCTTAAAAAAAAAAATAATATATTTTGTTATTTAAATTACTTAACATAATAGTGAACAATTTAAAACGATAAAATTAAATTAAATAAAACAGTAAAAATATATATGTATGTACGTATGAATGTTCATACATGTGTAAACATATTCTGAACAAAACATTTAAATTCTGGTTTTTTCTTTTGTTGTTGTAAAATACAATAAATAATAAAAATATTAAAGCAAAGCAAAACGGTGAAAAACAAAAACAACTCTTTGCATGAGTACAAACAGTGAAACAACACTAAGACAAAATGAAAGAAACGTTTACGTTTTAGTTAATGCAAATGAAAATAATGCAGAAATAAATAAAACAAAACAAAACAATATAAACTACCTAACGGCTAAGCCAATTACTCGAACACGTTCCCTCTCACCCTCGGTATTTACACAAACGGTGGATAGTGACTCATTAAAAAAACTACAACAAGATTTGGTGACAAGTGTTGCCAGGCCAGCAAGTATTGCCGTGACGTCAAAAACAAATTTAGTGGGAAATGATACCATGAACTCAAACACAAATGCAATGGAAAACCCCCCTGTAAAAAGTTGTCAAAAAGGTATGGACAGGTACATAACAGTGCTCAAACGGGGACGCAGCCCTACCTCTGCAGCAGTTGCTTCGGCCTCAAAAGTACCATCTTTTGATAAAATAAATACTCAAAATCGTTTTGCAATTCTGGAGGATGAATCCTCTGAAGCACCAAACGTCATTAAACCATCCAAGCCTCCCCCGATATATCTAAGGGAGCAAAATTCAAATGAGCTCATAAAGAGTTTGATATCGGTGATAGGTGAAAATTCGTTTTACGTAGCGGCTATAAAGCGTGGAAGTATAAACGAGACAAAAATACAAGTCAATAATGAGAATGATTTTCGCAAAATAGTAAACAACTTTGAAACGCTTAAAAAAAACTTTTATACCTACCAACTGAAAAGCAGTAAAGGTCTACAGGTAGTGATTAAGGGTATTGACTCATGTGTGGACCCAGAAGAGGTTAAAACATTCCTAGAAGAAAAAGGCTTCAAGGTAAAACATGTAGTAAATATTAAAAATAGAGAAAAAATTCCCCAACCACTTTTTCGAGTGGAGTTTGAACCCGGCGACGTAAAACTTAAAAAAAACGAAACACATCCTATTTACAATTTAAAATATATTCTCTACAGAAGAATAACTATAGAAGAGCCGCACAAAAAAAATGGACCTGTTCAGTGCTTAAACTGCCAAGAATTTGGCCATACCAAGGCATACTGCTACTTACCCCCTGTCTGCGTAGTATGTGGTGAACTACACGGTACAGTTTCTTGCGATAAGTCTAAAACCGACCCCAACGTAAAAAAATGTAGCAACTGTGGCGGTAATCACACTGCCAATTATAGAGGATGCCCAGTATATAATATTGTCAAGCAGACGGTTGGACCGAAAACAAATACCCCTCAAATGCAGGTTGCAAATCAGGTAAACACAAATGCAATTCAAGCCCCCCAGCCTAGTAATAACAGAACCTCTTACGCTAACGTCCTAAAATCAAACCATCAGCCAATGCAAGGTGCCTCGCCAAGTAATGATGAAACTCCGGTTTCTAATTTAAGTCGTTTAGAAAAAACCATGGAAACATTAGTGCAAACAGTAAATAATTTTACGAACACAATGGGTAATATGATGCAGGAAATGCTTAGAATGCAATCGATGTTATTGCAAGCTGTACTTAACAAACCATGAACTGTTTAAAAATTTGTTTTTGGAACGCAAACGGCATCCGCCAACATAAAAATGAATTAGAATACTTTCTTAAAAATAAACAAATTGATGTCATGATGATTTCTGAAACTCATTTGACCTCAAGAAATACGTTTAAAATCAATGGTTATATACTATATGATACCAAGGACCCTCGAGATAGAGCTTGTGGAGGTTCTGCCATCTTAATAAAAACTCGAGTCAAACACTACATTATGTGTGATCACCGTGAAGACTATCTGCAAGCAACGACTATTTGTGTTGAGGAGCTAAATCGAAACATAGTAATTTCTTCTTTATACTCTCCACTTAGATTTTCCATATCAGAAGGCCAATATTATAAATATTATAAATCATTAGGACCCTGTTTTCTGGCCGCTGGCGATTATAACGCTAAACATACCTTCTGGGGGTCACGACTTATAACACCAAAAGGTCGTGTTTTGTTTAACACAATCTCTAAAATGGGTTTAAATGTGGTCGCGAGCGGGCAACCAACATATTGGCCTACTGATCAGCAAAAAATTCCAGATGTTATCGACTTTGGCGTGGTTAAAAACATCCCCACAGAAACGATTCATGTTGAAGCTTCCCTAGAATTATCATCCGACCACACACCTACAATTGTTACTATATCGAACCCAAATAGAATTGTATTTCCGTCAGGTTACTTAGCGACGCCAGCCACACAAATAAATTGGTTAAAATATAAAAAATTTCTCAGTGCCCATTGCACAGAAAATATTCCGCTTAGTACACCGGAGAATGTGGATCTCTCTCTTGTTAACTTTGACAGTTATCTTAAACTAGCTGTTCAACACTCCAGCGTTACCCTCAAAAAAATTAAAAATAATAAAATATGTTCTTCAGATGTCGAGCGGCTCTTGACTGAAAAAAGGAGAGTTCGAAGAGAGTGGCAACTTTACAGATCCCCGCAACTTAAGATTTTATTAAAAGAATGCACAAAAAGGCTAAGAAAGTTGCTACAGAATCAGAAAACGGCTTCTCTAGAAAAATATCTTAAGGAACTTGATGCAACTCCACAATCTGACTACTCATTATGGCGTGCAGCTAGAAATCTAAAAAGGCCAGTTATATCTAAGCCACCATTAAGAAACTTGAATGGTAGTTGGGCAAGAAATGATAATGAAAAAGGAAACCTGTTTGTAAATCATTTGAAAAACGTATTTACACCAAATATATCTCACAATATTGCGGTCGAGTTACCACCTGTTGATGCTAGAGCAGCTATTCCCCTCAGATTTGAGATAAGAGAAATCGCAAAGGCTATTTGTGACTTAAACACTAAGAAGGCACCTGGTATTGATAAAATCAGTAATAAAATGCTTTTGGAGCTACCTCGCATAGCAAAGAAAATTATTCTTTTTATTTTTAATGCTATTTTACGCCTTGAATACTATCCTGAAAAATGGAAGGTTTCCTTAGTTACCATGATACCAAAGCCAGGTAAAGATCATACAAAAGTTGAGTCTTATAGACCTATTAGCTTATTATCAAATATGTCAAAGCTGTTTGAGAAATTATTAGTTTCAAAATTAACACCAATTTTAAGTGAAAATAGATGTATTCCAAACCATCAGTTCGGATTTAGAAGAAAACACAGCACAATCGAGCAGACTCATCGAATAGTAAATGTCATAAGAAAAGCATTTGAAGAAAAGAAATATTGCTCAGCACTCTTCATCGATGTTTCGCAAGCTTTTGACAAAGTCTGGCATGAAGGCTTATTACACAAATTGAAGCAAAATTTACCAGCAAACACACACAAGCTGCTAGAAAGCTACTTAGTCGGTCGTCAATTTATTATTAAAGAAGGAAATTTCTTAAGTTCACCTCAGCCCATTGCCGCTGGAGTCCCACAAGGCAGCATCCTGGGCCCCCTATTATACTTAATTTATACTTCGGACATGCCAACAAGCAACTACACACAAACTTCAACATTTGCAGACGATACAGCTTTTCTAAGCGTCCACGAAAATCGTTATGAAGCATCGCGTTACTTACAGCATCATATATTTCAACTAGAAATATGGTTAAGACAATGGAGGATAATGGTCAATGAGCAAAAATGTGTACATATAACATTCACTTTGCGCCGGGAATCTTGCCCCCCTATTACAATCAATAATCAAATAATTCCTCAACATTCGCATGTTAAATATCTCGGTATACATCTGGATCGGCGATTAACGTGGAAATGCCATATAGAGGCAAAATTAACTCAAATGAAACTAAAAGCCATTCAAATTCATTGGCTTATTGGAAGAAATTCTGTCCTTAGTCTCGATTGCAAGCTTCTACTTTACAACTCTATCTTAAAGCCTATCTGGTGCTACGGTATTCAACTATGGGGCACTGCCTCGGCCTCTAATATCGACAAAATTCAAAGGCGCCAAAATAAACTTCTTCGAATAATCACAGCCGCTCCCTGGTATGTTAAAAACTCAAACATTCATAAGGATCTCAATGTGCCATTAGTGAAATCTATGATTACAAAATATGCAATAAAATATTTAAAAAGGCTTGAACAACACCCAAATCCACTAGCTCGAAATATTTTAAATCATGGCGGCCACACTCGCTTAAGAAGAAGAGACACTGCAGCACTTACCCAATTAGATGAGCGATAAACACCTATAAAAGTGAACATAACCCGTGATGAAGAAAATTTTGTCTGGCACTGGCAGGAGATAAAATAACGTATTAGGTTAAGATTTGATTAATTATTGTTAGTTCATATTTAATATATGAAGATTCAATAAAAAAATAATGACAAAAAAAAAAAAAAAAAAAAAAAAAAAAAAAAATCTCTGGCATACCAAGTCACTTTTTTGATGTAATTGATTCTAATGACCTTAGCTCAGATCATACACCAATAATTCTGAACTACAACACCGCTTTGCAAACTCAAACAAAAAGCTGCAGAATTATATCATCAAGAACGGATTTTGATTTATTTAGGCATTGGATTGATACTAATTTACACTTAAATATATCTATTGAATCTGGGGATGAACTTGATACAGCTGTTGAAAATCTTACAAACCTTATTCATGAAGCTGCACTAATATCTACTCCTGTAACAGCACCCCGAATTGGTAGTAAAGTTTTAATATCAACAGAAATAAGAGATTTGATAAGTAACAAAAGACGGCTGAGAAGAATATGGCAAATGAGTAGAAACCCAAGAGATAAAACTAATTACAACGTAGCTGCAAATCACCTCAAAAAACGTATAAAAGAATGTAAAAGGGAAGAACTATCAACTTTTTTAAGAAATTTGGATTCGACAAATAATGCCGAACATAGTTTATGGAAAGTTACAAGGTTTTTAAAAAAATCTGTTAGCAGAAATATACCAATCAAAGATGCAAATGGAAGTTGGTGTCGAGACAGTAAAAGTAAAGCTGATTCATTCTCTAAGCATTTAGAAAAAACTTTTGAACCATTTGAACTTTCAAATTCAACTGATGAAAGTAACATTATCAGCTTTTTAGAATCTCCATGTCAAATGGATCTCCCAATAAAATCTTTCTCCCCTCAAGAAATTCAACATCAAATATCTATTCTCAATAACTCCAAATCTCCCGGATATGATAAGATAGACTCAAGAGTAGCAAAGTCACTTTCAAAAAGAGCTGTAGTATTTCTAACACTCCTATACAACTCTGCCCTAAGGTTATCGTACTATCCAATACAATGGAAATGCGCAGAAATCATAATGATTCCTAAGCCTGGTAAACCAGAAAATGATATTTCTTCATACAGGCCTATCAGTTTATTGCCAATTTTTTCAAAAATTCTGGAAAGACTGTTTTCCTCCAGACTAATGCCAATTCTGGAAAAACAAAATATTATCCCAGATCACCAGTTTGGGTTCCGCCATAAACATGGTACACCGGAACAATGCCACAGGCTTGTTAACGTGATAACAGACGCACTTGAAAGAAAAATGTATTGCTCCGCAGTCTTTTTAGATGTAAAACAGGCATTCGACCGAGTATGGCACGAAGGGCTTCTGTATAAACTAAAAAAAACATTACCAGCTCCATTTTTTACTTTTTTGCAGTCATATTTAAATAATCGATCTTTTTATGTTAAAATTAACGATGAGACGTCAAAAATTTGTAGGATTTTTACTGGAGTACCACAGGGCAGTGCACTGGGTCCTGTGTTATACACTATTTATACATCCGACATACCTATAATTGAGAATGTAACAATGGCTACGTATGCAGATGATACTGCCATATTGGCATCAAACGAATCACCAATTGAAGCGTCTTGCTTAGTTCAAGGAGAACTTAATCAACTTGAAGAATGGCTTATTCGATGGAAAATAGCAATTAATACGGATAAATCAAATCATGTTACCTTTACACTTAGAAGCGAAGAATGTCCTTCTCTTTTTATTAATGGCTCCGAAATACCAAAAGCAACTTCAGTTAAATATCTAGGAATGCACCTGGACAAACGTCTTACGTGGAAAAAACACATCAATGCGAAAAAAGAACAGCTTAATTTGAAAACAAAAAGAATGTACTGGTTATTAGGGCCTAAGTCCGATTTAAGTCTTGAAAATAAAGTTAAATTGTACAAAACTATTTTGAAACCTGTGTGGACATACGGTTTACAATTATGGGGTACCTCGAGTAACTCGAATGTAGAAATTTTACAACGCTATCAATCAAAAACTTTGAGAACAATTGCTAATGCACCTTGGTTTGTAACTAACAAAAGAATCCATGAAGATTTAAAAATTCCCTTTGTTATTGATGAAATAAACCGATTCAGCTCTTGATACATTGATAGACTTAGTTGTCACAGCAATGTTTTAGCTATATCTTTATTAGATAATAGTGAAGAGGTTATAAGACTCAAAAGATTGCATGTATTAGACCTTCCGTACAGGAAATAATCCATCTTTTTTTTTTTTTTTTTTTTTCACTTTTATTTATATATAAAAGTAATGTAAATATAATGTAAATATTATAAATACTACTAAATCTTATTGATATCAGTGTAAATAAAAATTTTTAAGCTAAGGTCGTTAAATTTATTGAAGTTTAATGACATATGTTAAGTAATGATTTCCATTAACACATTTACTAAATATTGTAAAAATAGATTGTAAATAAATAAATAATAATAAAAAAAAAACAAAATTTCAAAATATTGATAAATCAGTTTTGAGGCACCAAAACCGATCTGAAAAGAATAATTTGGGTGATTTTTAAAAAAAATAATCAGCCAAATGCAAGCTGGGACTCTCGAAATTTTGTTTTTAAATACTGTTGTGTATTATAGTTTTTTCAAACAATGTGTTTATTTTCGTAGAAGAAACTAAATTAAATATTAGTTTGTCTGGATATTAAAATTTCATATTGTTTAAAATTATAGACTCTTAACAAATTGTGTTGGCCAAAAAAATCTTGTTTTTTAAGCGGCAACTCAAAAACAATAGCAAGAAAGGAACAATGAATGACAAGATATAAATAAATTGAAATAAAATTACCAGGTAACCAATGATGTTGTCTTAGAACAAAATACTTTCAAGTGCTTACTGGTGATGATGATGATGGTTGCTAAGGCTTTTTTTTTGCAAATTAATAAATATCAAAAACAGTAACCCTTGAGTAACAGGAAACCATTTAAGATGGAAGTACATAACACGCGTTAGTTCGTGAACTAGTATCGTGAGTTTAAAAACTTTAGCGCGTAAAAAATTGCAAGTTACACAACACGCGTTACAAAAGCCATTCCTGTCAGCTGTTTTTTATTTGTTTACTTATTTGTGCATTAAAAACTGGTTCGAAAGTATATAAAGATTTTGCTATTTTATTGAATTTATTCTTTTTACATAAATATTGTATGTTTTTTAAGCTCTTCAATAAGTTTTTCTTTTATGATTCACAAATTTGTTAAATTATTCTTTTTATTGTCAGCTGATTACTTGTCAAAAATACACAACGCGTTAAAAAGTTCAAAGTTAACCAACTTTCCAGCGCAAACGCGTCAAAATATCATCAAACCCATGAACTTCAATTTTAACACCCCTTTGTGCTTCAATCCAACGAGGAATTTTAATATTTTCAGGATGTTTTAAATTATTACGATACATAAACTACCTGTTTGCAATAGTATCAGGCAGGCGATCATTCCGTTCAATGCCAAGCAACTATAAATTTTGGAATTAAATTTTTGCATAGAATTGTAGGTTTGCTGAATCTGAGAGCAAACTTCTTTTCGTGACTACTGGTGTATTTTCAAAATTGATTTTAAAATAATAGCAATCGTCTACTGTGCTCTTTTTTTAAAACACACAATGTTTTTCGTCATCACTCACTGTTGCTGTATCCTTTCCTTTGCTAATGAAGAAGAAATGTAACCCAAAAACGGCGACAGACCGTCTCGATATGTTTTTCGTCACCATTATATTTTTGTATTTGATGTATTTAAGCAAACAGTTTGAAAAAATTTAATACGGGATTTTGATTTTTTTTAACCAACTTTGAAACCAACCAAAAATTTATTTTGTTTCTTATAATGTTGTTGTTGTTTCTGTTGTTTAAAAAGAGTGAAGCGTTTTTTTACCTGCTATTTTTTTGTTTTTTTTTTTTACTTCAAACCTCTTCATCTTTCTTACTGTTTTATAAAGCGTCCAAAAATAGACTGCATGTGTTTTTTGTTGTAGTTCTTATATTTCACATTAGGAAGTGTTGCTTACGATCAAATTAAAAAAAATGCAAAAAGACGACAACATTAAAAAGCGTTAAATATTTCATACAAAATTATGAAAACTTGAAACCAATAACGCGTGTATTATATTTTTGAATGGTTGTCAACATTTTTGTTGGTTAAATAAAAATCAAACAAAAATTTTAATTGAATCAGTAAAAAAATTTGTAGAAATTAAAAAAAATTTCAAACAAGCGTTTGTTTGAAACTAATTCGGCAATAATTTTTTCTGTGTAATTGGCAAGCATCTGATAGACTATCAGCACCAGAAATAACGTCATCGACATAAGTATCTGAACTAAGCACTTCACAAGCCAACGGATATTTTTCCTTTTCATCCAAAGCTTGTTGTTGTAAAACCCTTATTGAAAGAAAAGCGCAGATGTTGTGCCATTGGTAACTGTCGAAAGCTCGTAAACTGATATTTCCTCAGAGTCAAAATTGCTTCACAAAATCTGATGAAACTTTCGTTGTTCCTGAGCCACAAGTATTTGTCGTAACATTTTCTCCAAAGGCCGATTTTAAAACGTCTCCATCGATTTATTATTGTAGGCAAATCATTTTGCAAGGCAGGGCCAGCTGCGAGCTCCTCATACAACGAAGTCTTAGCGCACAGCTACCGTCGAAAACAACTCTTAAAACTACTTTCCTTTTAAACACCATGATGAGGCAGAAAAAACCCATTCTCTACCAAATCCAGAGGATAAGTGCCAACTTTTTTCATATGCCCAAGAAGTTCGTACTCTTTCATAAAATCTACATAAAGCTTTCCAAAGTTTTTGTTTAATTTACATTTTGATTCTACGTTTTTCAAACGAGAAAGTGCTGCATAGTCTGTATGCGTAAAAACACGAAATGGAACCCCCTTAAGCTGCAATTTAAATGGTAGGGAAACAGTGTAACGCCCAGATTAATCACGAGTAGTAGTATTATTAAAATGTTGTTCGCACCGAATTTCTTCTTCATTCAAAACTTTTTTCTTTAAAAGTTCTTCCTGTTACCAAAACGATTGTAATTATTTATCTAATGAACAAACATTTATTATAGTATGCAGATTAGAATAATCAGGAATTGGGCCAGAAACTATCCACCCGAAAAGTGTAAGTTGCAGGAATAAACCATCGTCAACTTTATGTTGTTGAGGTAACACAATATCTCCGTAAACATCTCCCCCTAACAATAGGTCAACTTCACCAGGTTTGGAAGTTTTCTTAAGTCAGGTAATAGTTTTTCGTTTAGAGCCATAGGTTGATATCCCGTTATTTGTGGTAGGACTAGGGCTTCACAATCAAGTATAAAATTGGTTTAAATTCTTGAAAAGATAGAAAAATTAACATAATTTCTTGAAATCAGAGGTTGATTTCCACCTACTCCGCTTATTTCCACAAAATCCCTTTTATAAATTAAACTTAATGCATATGCTACCGTCGAAAACAACTCTTAAAACTACTTTCCTTTTAAACACCATGATGAGGCAGAAAAAACCCATTCTCTACCAAATCCAGAGGATAAGTGCCAACTTTTTTCATATGCCCAAGAAGTTCGTACTCTTTCATAAAATCTACATAAAGCTTTCCAAAGTTTTTGTTTAATTTACATTTTGATTCTACGTTTTTCAAACGAGAAAGTGCTGCATAGTCTGTATGCGTAAAAACACGAAATGGAACCCCCTTAAGCTGCAATTTAAATGGTAGGGAAACAGTGTAACGCCCAGATTAATCACGAGTAGTAGTATTATTAAAATGTTGTTCGCACCGAATTTCTTCTTCATTCAAAACTTTTTTCTTTAAAAGTTCTTCCTGTTACCAAAACGATTGTAATTATTTATCTAATGAACAAACATTTATTATAGTATGCAGATTAGAATAATCAGGAATTGGGCCAGAAACTATCCACCCGAAAAGTGTAAGTTGCAGGAATAAACCATCGTCAACTTTATGTTGTTGAGGTAACACAATATCTCCGTAAACATCTCCCCCTAACAATAGGTCAACTTCACCAGGTTTGGAAGTTTTCTTAAGTCAGGTAATAGTTTTTCGTTTAGAGCCATAGGTTGATATCCCGTTATTTGTGGTAGGACTAGGGCTTCACAATCAAGTATAAAATTGGTTTAAATTCTTGAAAAGATAGAAAAATTAACATAATTTCTTGAAATCAGAGGTTGATTTCCACCTACTCCGCTTATTTCCACAAAATCCCTTTTATAAATTAAACTTAATGCATATGCAGCCTTTTTAGTGATAAATGAAGCCTGAGCGCATTGATCAAGAAGAGCACGCAAAACAAAATCGCCGTGGGATGTTTTTAGCACGACACGCATTGTTGCAAGGAGAACTTTTTCTACTTTTTAATAGTGTACCATGGTAAACGACATGAGCGGTAACATTCTCAACAACTTCAAAAATTTCAAATTATGCTTAAAATGTTTGTTATTAAATATACTATTTGGTTAAAAAATAAAACATTCCAGATATTTAATATAACGTAGAAAAAAAAACGAAATAAAAATGAAAAATTTTGAAAAAAACGTAAAAATAGGCAAATTTTGAGTTGGCATTTCTCAGCCATTTCTTATCAGATAGAAATTTGACGGAAAAGGCATTCAATTACCTTTTCAACGATATGTCATTTATTTCGATCAAACTTTTTGGTTGGGCTCCAAAAGGGTTTGAGTGGGACCATACACCAAAAAACACAAAAGTACCGTTATCTAAAAAACGGTACTTAGGAAAAAAAAAAAAAAATTACAGCGTTTTTCGTGTTCAGGAGGTCTCAATTTACTTATCTAGGCATGTGGCGTTCTTGGTATTTTTTGCTATGAATTCAAATTTGTTAAGGGTTTACTTTCTATTCTAGGTTACTTTTTAGCGCACAGTTGTTTTTTCCTTCTCAAGACATACTTTTCGAATGATAATAAGAAAGATGAAAGCAAAAGCAGTTAATGCTGAGTGTAGTTGATGTGTAGGTGGGGATTGACATCTGGTATGGGATGGTTTAATTGTTCACTGAAGTGAACAAGTGCGTATGTAAAACCAAAACCAGTATTTTTAATATTACTTTAAGCATTTACTTTAATGAGAGGAATTGAGATCTCATTCAAGTAAATTAGCAGAGAACAACAAAAATCAGGCATGACTTTAAAAATAAGAAAATAAAAAGCTTATTTATTTAAAAAATATGAAAATATGAAAAATAATAACAACTTTTTTGTTTCCACCTATATTTAGGTGGCCAGGAACCCATAGAAGTGTACACTCACAATATTATTACAGTAACGGACTGTAGTTTTTTTAGGAAATATTCCGTTCAGTCATTTTTAAATAAATAAACATTTAAAATTCCAAGCAAATTTATTTTTAACTGATTCTAACAGTTATTCAAAAAACTAAGTGCATATTAATACGGATTTTCAGTTGCAGTTTATATTGTCCGTTGATTGAGTTAAATTCTTCTTTATGTTAAATTAAATAAAAATTTAATTTAAAGCAACGAAAAGTTCATTTAATTTTTACTGTCAAAAATTCAACCGCGAATTCCGTAAAAACAGATGAATATTCAGTTATCTTATATAAATTAATTGTCAAAAAATTAACTACATATTCCGTAAAAACAAATAAATTTGCAGTTATTTTATAAAATTTTACTGTCAAAAATTCAACGCCATATTCAGTAAAAACAATTAAATAGGTATTCAGTTATTTTATATAATTGAACTACCAAAAATTAATTTTTACTTATCTATAAAAAATGAATTGCTTGTTTTGTGTAAGCAATTCCCATTTTCTATTTGTTAATATAATTTTGTTAAATACATCAAATTTTAAAAGTAAAATAATTGCGAAGCCATATCGGTCATGCTGCTGGTGTCTTATAATTGAGAGTTATTTTGTAAACAACGTGGTCAGTACAACAAAAGTAAAACAAACGTGTGTAACAGGGTAAGTAAATAATAATATTCTCCCTCTATCGCTAATAAGAAAAACAAGCGGACAGGTGTCTGTCTGGTATTTTTTAGAAATTCGGCTCTTTTGTGGAGTAAACGAAAATTACTGAATATTAATCAAATAACTGAATATTTAATTGTTTTTACTGAATATGGGGTCAATTTTTTGACAGTAAAATTTTAAATAATAAGTGAATATTTAATTGTTTTTACTGAATGTGGTGTTGAATTTTTGACAGTAAAATTTTGCAAAATAACTGAATATTTATTTGGTATTACGGAATATGGTGTTGAATTTTTGACAGTAAAAATTATATGAACTTTTTGTAAAAAATAAATGAAAAATAAGTAGACCGGTTTTTAATTGAATTTTCAATTATTTTATATTACAATTTCAGTTAATTTTACGTACAGAATATTGTGAGTGTAATTATACCCACACCACAATAGTGGAGAGGGTATGATGCATTTGTGCTGATGTGTGTAACGCCTTAAAATATTGGTCCTAGACCCACCTTAAAGTACACCGATCGTCTTAGAACCACTTTCTGAGTCGAACTAACGATGTCCGTCCGGCTGGCTGGCAGGCTGGCTGGCTGTCCATGTAACTTTGGAGATAATTTGATGAAATTTGGGTCATAGGTTCTTATTGGCACAAGGACCAAGCCTATTGAAAATGGGCCGAATCGTAGGACCACGAAGGAAGATAGGGGGAAATTTCTTCCTCTCAGAAACTATCAAACCGATTTAAATGAAATTAAAAACATAGATAGAACCTTATCTATATAGACACAAAATGTATGCATTTTTTAAAAAATAGGACCACGAGGGGATATAGGGGCAATTTCTGCCTCTCAAACCGATTTAAATGAAATTTAAAATATACATATTCCATATCCATAGGGGCACATTAGCTATACAGTTTTTAAAAAATAGGACCACAAGGGGAGGCAGGGGGCAATTTCTGCCACTCACAAACTTTCAAACCGATTTTCATGAAGTTTATAAACATAGATAAATCTATATTTATATGGACACATAAGCATGATGCGTTTTTAAATAATGTGGTGTGGGGTATCATATGGTCGGGCTGGACCGACTATACTTTCTTACTTGTTTTTTGATAAGCTAGGGATGTTATTAACATTATTATTTGTTGTATAATCATGTTGTTATTAAATGGATCTTGTAGTCCTTCCAGGGCTCTTTTACTGTCGGTTATAATAAGGTTTTTTTGAGAGATGTTTTCAAGTATTTTTAGACAGTTTTTATTGCTAATAATTCGCTAGTATATGTATGTAGAGGAAAAATTATGAATACGTTTAGATATGCCAATATTCTTACCAAAAACTGCAAACCCAGCTTTCTCGTTCATAACAGAAACATCGGTAAAAAACTGACCATGATTTGAGTATTTGATATAAAATTAAAATTTCTGTTGAATTTCAAAGGTGGTCATTTCCCGTTCATTTGTATATGCAAGGGAGAAATCTAAATTATTATTTGAGAAGCTTCAGGGTACCATATGAGAGTACGTTATGTTTTCTATAAAATTTATATCTATTGCATATTTTGAAATAATTTTGTTGAATTCTTCATGAGCCGTTACGTAAAAAGGAATATATTTTTTGTATTTTGATTGAAGTTGGAATTGATCAATTTTTCTCATATCCGAGATTTTATCGTACATCGGATGACTTTGTAAAGAAAATATTTTAAGCGTGTAGTTAGGCAACACTTTAATCTTCTCATGTACAATGGTGGGCATGAGGCTATTATTTGTAGGCTTTTAACTGGACTAGTTCTAAAGGCTCCAATAGAAAACCTTATTCCTTTGTTAAGGATTGTTTCCAATTTTTAAAAGTCTGAATTAAAGTTGGAAGTACAATAGAGCATAATATTTTAAGAAGAGTTTTTGGAGCAGATCCGTATTGGGAGAATCTTAGCATTTTAATTAAATTTAGGGCTTAAGTCCAGTTTACCAACGCAGCTCCAAATAAAAAAAAAGTACATAGGGTTAAAGAAAATTGAAAATTAAGAAGACAAAATCAAATGACAAAAACGAGTTAGGGACCTCTGAAGTTTTTATATAAATTTGCGAATTCCCTCAACATTTCTGAACGTATATGGCCAATATTGGTATCATTTTAAAGCTTTTGAATAAATTTTTCTAGATATAAACATTTTATTTAAAAATTATTAATCCATTAAGGAGGATTAAGGAGCCGGCTATGCGGAGAAGCTTTATTTAGTGAAGCCGGTGATTGTTATACCATAGAGGAGAAAATCCATGCGCCCGGCCGAAGGCCGGCTATGCGGAGAGGCTTTATTTAGCGAAGCCGGTGTTTGTTATACCATAGAGGATAAAATCCTTGCGCCAAATAATACCAATATTGGCCATATACGTTCAGAAATGTAGAGGGAAATCGCAAATTTATATGAAAACTTCAGAGGTCCACAACTCGGAAATTATGCGTTTCCGAGAATTTTGCCATTTAATTTTTTCTTCTTATTTTCGGTTTTCTATTACCCTATGTACTTTTTTTTATTTGGAGCTGCGTTGATAAACTGGACTTGTTCCAAATTTAGTTTGGAGTTAGCCCTAGCCCTAATGTTCCGAATGTGGGTCTTAAATGTAAGTTTTTTGGCAAAAGTTAATCCTAAAAAGTTCTGATTGTCGACGAATTCAAAATCTTTACCGTATAGTTTTAAAGATGTGTTGTTGGAGACCACTTTATAACGTTTGGAAAATTAATTTGCTACCGTCTTTTCATCATGAAATTGGAAGCCGCTTGTATCATTCCATATTTCCAGTTTTTTAATAGTTGTTTGAAGTTTATTCACTATTGCAGAGACTTTTTTACCAGAACAGTAAATAACAAGGTCGCCGGCATACAATAAGGCCTCAACATCTTTATGACAGTTATTTAAAATATCATCTTATGAAAAATTTTTTTTGTTTATTTTTAAAAATTTCTTTATGTTTTTATACCCTCCACCACAATTAGTTGTGAAGAGGGTATATTAAGTTTGTCATTCCGTGTGAAACTTTTTTATTATTCATCTCAGACCCCATAAAGTATGTATATTCTGGGTACTTGAGTAATTCTTAGTCGATTTAGCCATGTCCGTCTGTCTGTCCGTCTGTTGAAAACGCGCTCAATTTCGAACAACTCAAAAGGAATGAACAAACTTAACGCCAAATTGCTTGTAGTTATCCTAAGCAGTTTGGGATTGAAATCCAGCAAAATCGGTTCAGTAGGACCAGAGCTATAAATCAAAATGTGGAACCACCACCTAAAAAAATTGATAATTTTGTTACAAAAACTAACATAAATGGTGGAATAATACACAGAATGACCTAAGATTTTGCAAGAATTTGTCTTATTCAACTGGAAATCACGCTGTAAGATTTCGTGAAGATCGGTCTATAATTTACCCTAGGCCCCATATAAACCCTACTCCCGGAAAACAGTTTAGTACGCCTTAAACCGTAAAAAATAATGCAATCATAAAAAATTTTGTCTCGTCACAGTTTTGTAGGACTATAAATTAGACTGTGAAATTTCGTGAAGATCGGTACATAATTTACCCTAGGCCCCATAGAAACCCTACTCCCGGAAACCGGTTTAGTACACCTAAAACCATAATTAATAATGCTATCATAACAGAAATTGGTACGTCACAGTTTTGAAAGACTAGAAATAACACTGTGAAATTTCGTGACAATCGGGCCATAATTTACCTAAGGCCCCATATAAACCCTACTACCGGAAAACAGTTTAGTACGCCTAAAACCGTAAAAAATAATGCAATCATAACAAATTTTGGCTCGTCACAGTTTTATAGGACTATAAATGATACTGTGAAATTTCGTGAAGATCGGTACATAATTTACACTAGGGCCCATAGAAACCCTACTCCCGGAAACCGGTTTAGTCGCCTAAAACCATAATTAATAACAACTCGTCACAGTTTAAGGTAATAATAATAAACAGACACCATACAGATATTAATCCTTAAACATTCGAACTGTCGGTGGAGGGTATCAAAGATTCGGCACAGCCGAATATAGCACTCTAACTTGTTTTTTTTTAAATTTAAAACTTTATTTTAATTTTTTTTTATGCGGGTACTTTTCCTTTAAGGTAGTTTTGGTTGCTTATTTGGCCGCGAGTGGCTTCTATATATAAAAAAATAATTTCTAACTCAAGACGGTTTGTCAAGACCTATTTGTGTTTAAGTGTTTCTTAAACCTTAAAAATAAAACTATATTATAGAAATATTGAAATATTATTTTTTTTTATTAATTTGTAATAATATTTAAATTAATATATAATTATAATAATAATTATGATTATAATTATAATTATAATTATATTAATAGATAAATAATTTAATAAAGTTTAATCTTAATTACATTAGATCCTTTTATATCATAACTATTTTGAAACTTAATTCATTTTCCGCTTTTTTCCCAATCCTTTCTTGGCGTAACTAGGTTCAGCTGTTAATTTCGCCGTTGTTTTTTTTTTGTTTTTGGCTTTGGAAAGAAATCGCATTGAGTAGAGGCAGAAAAGTTTTTAAACTTTAGTCTTCCATCGAGAAGCGGTATAAAAGCATGGTTTAGAGCAGTGCCGTCGATTGTTACAGCAGCATCGGGTCTGTTCTTCAGTGGTTTCACTGTTCCCTCCCTAGTAAAAACTATTTCAGATTCTTTAAAATAATTCTTTGCCCAATGGAATTAAGCATTTGCATCTATGATGCAGTCTTGATAAGAGCACTGGAGGCTATACTTCTCTGCATTTCTGTTAAGGTTTGCTCCAACACCATCACATGTACCTTTACCATCACATGCTCCTTTACCATGAAAATCTTTTTCAAACATCCAAATCGGATGACATCGATTTCAAAATTGGGTAACTTGACATAAAATCCCCCATACGTTTAACACTTATACTAGCACGGTTGGTTTTCAACCATAGCATCCCTGCGGTAAAATTCAGAAGACCTTCTTACTTCAGGCCTTTTTAAAGGCATTATTAAAATTTTTTTTGATTTAATTACTATTCTTTTGTAACTGCTAAAGAATGCCTCATAGAAAGCCTCGGCTCTTTGGTATAAAAGAAGATACACCTTCCACACTCGCTTCTATGAGAAGCGATAAAAGAATGAGTAACTTTTTTGTTTTGTTTTTTTTTTGCACAAGCAAAAGCATAATAAAATAACTTCCAAATGAAAACAATAATGTAAATCATTTAAGTTGAAGTTGAAAAGAGAAAGAGTAACATTTTGTGTTTTGTTTTTTCGCCAAAGCGAAAGAATTCAGATCCCGTTATAAAAATAAAGTAACATAGCAGGATTATTAATTGATCAAAATTCATAAAGACAATGTAACGCGGCTCATACACTTGTTCAATTTGACGTATTGTACAATTATATCGGCACAATATATTGGCAACAATCAAAAGACTCTTGATTTTTATTGCACAACAATAAAAGTGAAACGTGTTGGCAACATTGTGCAATGCTGTTTATATTATTCCTATATTTTAGTTCACTTTTTTATTGAATGAATGAAACCATTGTGCTACTTATTGCATAAAGCCTGGTACTCTGTTCAACATTTCAAGTGAAATGCTGTCAAAACGCATATGAAAAAAACTTGTCGGAATATCTATGAAATATTGTTTTTGTTAACCGCACTAACACAGAGTTGTAAGCCATAATATAAAAACTGCAAAATTTCAACTGAACTAGAGTTGAGTTGTATTAAAGACCAACATTTGAAGCAAAACTAAGCTGTTCCGTCAAAATTATCTATACAAACTTTGTTATGGCTGTACAAATATGTTTTTAGATTAACTAAACCTAGTTTAACTGACATCTCAAAAACCCAGCCTAAATTTATTTTGAAATTATCCAAATATTTTAAATTTGTCAAATATATTTTAAAATTGTCCAAATATATTAAAAATTTTCAAATACAATTTCAAGTTGTTCATATGTATTTCAAACCTATCCAAATGTATTTGAAATTTTTTTTTGTCAGCAAATACACGTACTTTTTACAAGCTATTAAAAAAAATGCAAAAAATAAGTATATAAAAAAAATCGGGAACCCGAAAATTCCGGATTAGAAATCAGAAATCCCGAGAATCGGGATTCACATAATCCCGAAAATCCCGGGATTTCCCGATTGGAAGCCCTAATGTAGGTACTTCCGGTGGCGTTTATGAGCGACATTGTCATTATGACATTTTCATCGATGAATAATAACACCAGAGTCAGAAACAAGTTGATATTTAGGGAGTTAGGCATGACAACGGCTTTGCAATGTCACTGTTCCCTTAAAAGGAAAAACTTAGCGGCATTGTCTGTTATGAATATATCACGAAGTGAGCGCTGCAGGACTTTGTCTGCTACATGTCTCCTTCAATGAATAAATCAGAAAATAACGGACCGTTTTTTTTTTCTGTTTGTTCTTTTCCATTTATTACTTGAGTTTAGTCTGTGTTTTCCTTGCGACTCTACCAAAAGCTTGTGCTAAAAAGTAAAACAAAAAAAGAAGGCCTCCGTACTCCTTTTTTTCCCGCTGGGATGTTGCTCTTGGAAAAAAAGATAATATTATTGTTAATTTAAAAACAAATTATTGTCACATTTAACCATAACATGTTTAGAGGGGCGGCATGAAATAACCCCCCCACGAAATAAGTCCCCAAAAAAATTATGAAATAATTCTTATTTGATAAAATAAACCCCCAATTTTAAAATGAAATGAAACCCCAACGAAATGAAATAACTCCGCAAATCAAAATGAAATATATTCCCAAAAATTGGGGAGTTATTTCATTTGAAGTAAATCCCCAATTACTGAAATGAAATAAGTCCCCAAAAAGTATTTAAAACATCCAATCAATACAAAATATAGATTTATTTGGATGCAGTGTTATAAAGCCATAGGCTTATTTCTCAATAGAATGAGAAATAAAATCATATGGCTTTATTGCCTACACCCAAGTGCAATATCACCATAATCGTTTAATAGCCAAAGTGGAAATAACGCCATAACAGTGCAATTTTTATGGCTACAAATTGCCAAAAGAATGAGCTGCCATTGTCAAGTGTTGAAAAAATATGGTACAGTAGGTGGAAGGGGGGGGGGGGGGGGGGGGAGCACGACTGGCGGGCGATAGCGGTGCGCGCGGCAGGTGCGCTCTTTATTGAATTTCAACCACCATTCTTTAATATATTAGCGGAGTTTAGTGTTTGGTGCAAATGCTCTTGCAAAAGAGCAAATGTAAAATATCAAAGCTGTTTTGTTAAATTTAACAACAAAATACACAGAGTTTTCCTTAAATTTCATAAAAAAAGCTACGAAATTTAGTATTTTCTATTTCTCAAGACCATTTGACACCAAACACTGAACTCCGTTATTGAAAGCAATTTTGTCTGTTGCTATAACCAACATTTCAAGTTTTCTGTGATACTTTACTTAGAACTTATCAAAAGAGAATATAACGGTACTGACTATGTATGAAGAAATGTTAGCACGTTTTTTATTATTACATGACATTATCAATTCAATATACTATTCGCGTGTTACAAGCAAACTTCATCAACAAATTATATCAAATAGTAAAATGGAAGAGGACCAAATATACGAATGTGAATTAATGCCTGGGTTTAGGGCATCCAGCAAAAAAAAATTTGATGAGCAATAACACCATAATGTCTTCCTTTCATTCCTTACCGCAAAATTATTTCTCAAACTAACTGCCTAGTAACTATTATTTGTAATGAATGGTCTTGACCCAGGAAATATGGCCCCAAAAAATAAATGAAAATTGACCCCAAATTTGGGGCTATTTTTCATAATGCAATATGGCCCCATTTTTTTAATGAAAAATTACCCCAAAGAAATGAAAAATAACCCTAAAAATAAAATGAAATATGACCCTAAATTTGGGGTTATTCTTCATTATGAAAAATCACCTCAAAATTTATAATGAATTTTAACCCCAAAAAAGAACACAAAGAAAGTGACATTAAACATTTTCGGTGGAGTTCATATGCCCAAAACTAAAAATCCCAAATTAAGAATCCCGATTTCAAAATCCGGATAATTATACAGTTTTGGTTTTAAAAATCGTACGATTGATAGCACGGTTGGGCTTTCGGCCATGCATAAGGATTTTTTTCTCTATGGTATAACGAACACTGGCTTTGCTTACTAAAGCTCTACGTTATAGCCGGCCTTCGGCCGGGCGCAAGGATTTTTTTCTCTATGGTATAACGAACACTGGCTTCGCTAACTAAAACTTCTCTGTATAGCCGGCCTTCGGCTGGGTGAAAGGATTTTCTTCTCTTTGGTATAACGAACACTGCCTTCGCTCACTAAAGCTTCACTACATAGCCGGCCTTCGGCCTGGCGCAAGGATTTTCTTTTCTATGGTATAACGAACTCTTCTTATAATAGCCGGGCTTTAGGATTTTTTCCTCTATGGTATAACAAACACCGGCTTCGCTAACTAAAGCATCTCTGCATAACCGGCAAGGACTTCTCTACTTTGGTATAAGAATTCTGGTTTTTTATGTTATCACTAGAAACTTTTACATAGAATTTTATAAAATTTGTGTAAAAATTTTTGGGGTGATTTTTCATTTCTTTAAACTTGTATTTTTTATTAGTAGATGAAAAATAGCCCCAAAGTAAAAATTGTGATTTTATTTGGGGCCATTTTTCATTCCTTGATATTGGGGTCATTTTTCATTCCACTTAAAATGCAAAAACACCCTAACGAAAAAATGAAAAATAACCCCAAAAAAAAAACAAAAAAATTGCGCCAAAATTGCGTGTTGTTGTGTCTCATGTAAAATTTTGGGGCCGTTTTTCATTTTCCTTTTGGGGCCATATTTCCTGGCGTCATTTTGCGCACCGCCCCCCAAATTATTTTTAGGGACTTATTTCATTTCAGATTTTTGGAGACTTATTTCATATGAAATAACTCCCCAATAAGAAAATGAAATAAGTCCCCAAAAAAATGAAATAAATCCCCAAAAAACGTTGTTGTTGCTTCTCATATATTTTTTTGGGGAGTTATTTAATTTCCGTTTTTAGGACTTATTTCGTGGGGGGTAATTTCATGCCGCCATTTAGAGGCAACCATAATATGGTTGCTGTTGCCGATGCCAATAATATGGTTGAATTAAACATAATATTTTTGAAATTTTCTTTAAAAATAGTTTTGTTGGAGGTGACCAAATTTAAACATGTTTTTTCTCTGCTTGCAGTCGTTTTAGAAACGTAATTTTTTCTTTGGCAAAAACTGAACTGACAAAATAGAATAAAGTAATTTGTATTTATTTTTTAATGTTTTTTCTTTACCCACTTACAACCACATTTAGAGTTGACAAAAAATCAACCAATTGTGGTCGGTAATGTAAGAAAACATAAACTCACTGTTTATTGTTTTTGTTAAAGCTTTGATATTGTTACAAGTAAAACTGGGGTTTATAATTATTATTCGCTAAATAGTTTTATTTGTATAATATCTTTATTTTTTCTAAAATTTTAGATGAAGTTTCCTGATGATCTGACCTAAGCAACCAGTGAAATGCGAATAGGAATAGCTTGTCTCATCAAAAATAAATTTCAGTGTATCAATAGTATGAAATGGGAATTTAGCACATTGTTAAAAAAATAATTTTTTAGCAAAATTTGGAAATTTATGCTTTTTAAAAATTTATAAACAATTGGAAAATGCAGCTATGCTTCTAATTTTCCAAACAAGTTGCGAACAAAACAAGCCATAACTTATATAAATTAGTTTACAACTTTTGGTTTAAAAATTTTGATTCACAAAAGACGAAAAATTTTAATTATATTTAAACATTTCATGAAACGCTTTATTTGTATAGGAGCACCTCTTAGAAGTGGAGATAAAGTGCAAATTTGTTTTGGGAAAATGTGAAGAACAAAAAACTAATTGAGGTCTGTCATTAGGGATGAAACGATACCTCTAAGGTATCGATACTTTTACTCGATGTGGTATCGCTCGTAAAGTATCGATACCTACTTAATATCGAAAAAAAAATATCGATACTTACTTGTATCGGTTTGTGTCATAAAAGAATAGAAAGCAGCATTTAAAAACGTCCTTATTAGTGCTTAAGTACTACACAATACAATAAGAACTACGGTCCAATAGAATTTTTGTGCAAAACAAGTGTAAAGATTGAGACCACTTTTAGTTACCATCAAGTACCAATTTCCTTTCGAAAAATCTTTATTTTATCTTAGGAAACTAAATTTTATAGAACGTTCAGGATAACAACCTTTTATTTCAGTAATTCAGTCACTATGAATTTATTTTAAATTTAAGGCCCCTATTACGGTTTACAACTCTTAATTGTTGTATTATGGTTTACAACTTTGCTAAATTGCGGTGAACAAAAAGATAACAAAAATTACAACTGATCACAACCAGTTGTATTTATTACAACTCAACTGAGATGAGTTGTAAACCGAAATAGGGGCCTTAATATGTGTCAGTTTCAGCTTTAAAATACCCCTTTGATAAGAAAAGAAAAAGAACCCGATATAACAAAATTGTTTGTTATTGATATAATTTACTTGAAACTCGCCTTTCGGGGGTTTTCGGGACCGACAATTGCGCATCTGGTATTAGATTTTGAAAATTCAAAATCCAATATAGCGGACTTTTTTTGTATAGTTAACAAGTCGATTTTGATACATCTGATCGCTTTTATGATTGTAAAGGGTGGTTAAATTTCAAGGGCCGATGTTGATTTTGAATTAAACACAAACTATTTAGGAAATTATTGTAATTTTATTTTATTATGATATATTGGTATTACTCAATTATGTATGGAACAAAATATCGGCCAAATGGGCGCCGCGCCCACGGCGGCACACCTCCATCCGATGGTCCAAATTTTCGATGACCCTGAGGCATAATGGAGGTTCTATGCCGTTAATGTGCCGAATTATCTCATCCTTTAGCTCTTGAATTGTTGCTGGCTTATCGACGTACACCTTTTCTTTCAAATAACCCCAAAGAAAAAAGTCCAATGGTGTCAAATCACATGATCTTGGCGGCCAATTGACATCGCCATTACGTGAGATAACACGGCCATTGAATTTGTTGCGCAAAAGAGCCATTGTTTCGTTAGCTGTGTGGCAAGTGGCACCGTCCTGCTGAAACCACATATCGTCCACATCCATATCTTCCAATTCGGGCCATAAAAAGTTCGTTATCATCTCACGATAGCGAACACCATTCACAGTAACTGCCTGACCGGCCTCATTTTGGAAAAAATACGGCCCGATGATCCCGCCAGCCCATAAACCGCACCAAACAGTCACTCTTTGTGGGTGCATTGGTTTTTCGACAATCACACTTGGATTCTCATTCGCCCAAATGCAGCAATTCTGTTTATTGACGAATCCACTGAGGTGAAAATGTGCCTCATCACTGAAGATGATTTTCTTCGAAAATTGATCATCCACTTTATCATAACTTTAACACGTTGTTGGATTGTGTATCTCTACATAATTCAAATTGAGTAAGTCTGAAATAGAGAAATGTCAAATAAAATTCGGAAAAAAACTTGGCGTTTAGGTGTGGTTCACCCTTTAGATTACGAATTTGTTTTTAGATTTTGAAAATTCATAATGGCGAATCCAATATGGGTAACTATTTCCTGTTACATTAAGGGATTTGCTTGAAACTCGTTACTTAAAGGCTACACAGCGTTAACCAGAGCCTTAAACTCCGACATTTTGAATTTGAAAAGTCTGACTTTAGATTCTTGAATTTTCAAAATCTAATACCAGATTCGTATTCAGTGACCCAGAGAGCCCTGAGTGACGAATAGCAAGCAAATCCAATAATGTTATAAAAAATAGTCCGTCGTATGTGATCCGTCATTTTTAATTTTTAAAATCTAATACCGCTTACTTCGATTCGAAAGAAAAATTTTACGTGTTCGAACAATTTGTACTGTGTGTTACGATTTTCGTACTATTTGTTTTGAATGAACGGAAGTTGTTAATACCTTTTCGAAAACAAAAAGCCCCTTTCGTAACGGCAACTCTATATTACGAACAATAAAAATCCCTTTCGAAACTCCAACTCCGTATTACGAAAACGAGCGTCAGTTATTAAGCCTAGTACTCTGTTCAAATTTGTGAAAAATTTTGAGCAACATTTATTATTTCACACGAAAATTTTGACATGTATCAATGCTACATATCTTGCGAGTTTATACAATTTGACGTTTTTATTCCTGTAAAGTATGCGACATTGTTTTGCGTATGTAAACAAACCCCACATGTATTTTACTAAAATTTATTTTTTTTAATAAAAAAGAAAGTAAATATGGATAACAACTGTTACCGGTTGTGTTATATTAATTTTTTATTTCTTTTTAAATAATCAGTTCATATTTTTTTGTTTTTGCTTAAAATTCCACGTGAAATAAATGCAGATTACATTATTTCGCAGTTGTAAAAATATGTTGCCAGAAACATTTCGGAACTTATCAAAATAGACTTGTTAACTATACAAAAAAAAAAAATCCGCCATATTGGATTTTGAATTTTCAAAATCTAATACCAGATTCGTAATCGTCGGTCCCAAAAACTCCCAAAAGGCGATATTCATGTAAATTAGATCAGTTGCAAAAAATTTTGTTACATCGGGTTCAAGGCGAATTGACTAGAAGGTGGGGTCAAGCCAATATATGGTGTTTTTTTTTCGGTGGTCGACTTGTCAAAGTTTGTATACAAACTAGTTTTTTATGTAAACAAACCTGTTTTTTTACTAGCAATATTTTTGACAACCCGACCACAGAAGCATTGTAGTTGTAGAGTTGACCTCACCTTCTAGTCAATTCGCCTTGATCGGGTTCTTTTCTTTTTCTTTGCTTATTCAAAGGTATAATTAATTAAGCTTAATTATGACAAAAGTGGCGAATTGTCTACTTTCAGTATCACCAAAAAAGTAAAAATCGATTTTTTCATTCATAGGCCCATTTTAACTGAAATTGTTACATATATAAAACACATTACATAAATATCTTCTATTTGCTGCAACAATGTCATAATCCAAAAAACATGTTCGGCAGTAAACAAGTTTAACGTTTTGAATTACCAAAACATTAAAGTAAATATTTTATAAAAATTACTTCTCGAGGGAAATATTTACAATATATTTATTTTGTGCCCATTTTTTTTTAAATCCTCTTTTTGGTGCCACTTTTTTTTTGTAGATATCACCTTTTTTTGGTATTTTTTTAAAATATCCGACGGTAACACGGCTGATAG
The DNA here is from genome assembly GCA_930367215.1 of Pollenia angustigena. NCBI lineage: Eukaryota > Metazoa > Arthropoda > Insecta > Diptera > Polleniidae > Pollenia > Pollenia angustigena. The sequence goes on from OV884058.1 coordinate 129,791,727, forward strand.
TGAAGAGTGCATCCAAACAATTGAGAACAGAATACAACAAGAGACATTACGATTTAAGCTTGTAATGCATTAAACACATTCACCACAGCAGGATACACGAACACAAGACTACAAATGCTGCTGGGTGCAATTGTAGTCGTCAGCCACTGAATTATATTGAAGACGGCAGCTACAATTGAACTGTCTGTTTATGTTTCAGTGGTGCCACTATCACTTTTTTTACTTTTATAAAATGAAAAACATGCATAATTGCAGACTTTTATACAAACTTAATTTAAGATTATAAATATATAAATACTTATTTATAACACATTTTGTAACGTAAAAACAATTGAATTTATTATAATACATAATAAATATTATAATTTTGATGTTTTTGGAAGCAATAAACAATAAAATTTTAACGGCAGATTAAATAAAAAAATACATATAAATAAACTGCATCAAAAATAAAAAAAAAAAATCCGTCAACGAGCGCGGTAAAAAAGTTTCAGAACACTTTGGGTATGTACGTTATAATGCTTGAAAACTATTTATCAATGCTGCAGTGATTCAAAATGTTGTTGCTGATACGTAATTACCAGTTGCAGTTGTGATGCTGATACTTTTTTACTGCACAACAGCTTTGCAAAGTTTGAATTTCAAAAGTTTAATAAGCAAACATAAAATAATAATAAAAATGTTAATAACAATAACGATGTCAACAGTTTTCTTATAAATGCAAGAAAAAGCATCACAAAAGAAAAATAAAACGATTTCTTTTATGTCAAAAGTTATTGCTTCAGAAAATTAACTGCAGCAATAATTGCCAAAATATGTAACAGAGCTACGGCATCACTGCTTAAAAAAAAATTTTTGACACATAAAAGTAATGCCAAGTTTCTTAAAAGTGATGTTTTTCAAACATTAAACTTTACTTCTGCGCAAGTGATACCCAACAACTTCATTTTAGGTAAAAACTGGATCAAAGAAGTATTGGTATTATTAGAAACTACTTCGAAATATCTTTCACATGATGTATTAAAAATTCCGTTAAGAGCGAATTTCAAAAATAAATAGTTCTTGAAAGATTTTCTACAAAACTTAAAATTTTGTTAAAATATTTATTAAAACATAACCTGCCGTATTCATAAAAAATGAAATAAGGTTTAAATGTGTTTAGAGGCAAAATTTTCATACAAATTTTTCTTGAAATACAATTCAAAAGACTATGTTTAGGGAAGAATACTTAATGATTTTATAAACTATATTTTTAGTAACTCCATCATATAGAATTTTATACCTATAAATCTTTCAATTAATTTATTTTGGAAAATTTCTGAATTTATATATAAGTGTGAGTAAAAAATATATGTGTGGAATAGTTTATGTGCTTGTTACATATTTAATTATTGTAATATGTACATAATTAATTAATTAGGTGTTCCGCAAGGCCGAAAGCCCACAATACAGAAAAAGTTTATTTAGCAAATATCTAAGGGTTAAATAAATAAATATCGACATAAATTAAAGATAAAGCCAATTTTGTGAAAAAAAAAATGTAAGCCACGGAGTATGAATATAGAATATTACCTCTTAAATGGAAAAGGCATCCTTTGAACGCCATGTAACACACATTTTGAAGATTTTTCAAATGATTCCAGTATTTTATAGGTCCATTTTTTACCTAAATAGATATGGATAAAGAATTATGCAACTTTTACGACCCATAACTCCTTAACTAGGAGCGTTGGCGCGAACAACATGTTCCTATAGAACTTCTTTCAAGAATACTAAAAAATTATAAAAATACCAATTTGGTGTTGAGCCGAGTTAATATTCTTGTTTCAAGCCGATTATTTTCTGTTATACAAAAAATAAAAAAAAAATTTTAAGCACTCATTCTTTAAATATTTTTTTTATTAGCAACACTTTTTCTGTTTTGTAGTGGACAAAAAATAGAAATTAGTTTAATTTGACTACAACGACAAAATAAGCACAGACAACAACCTGCAGCCATGTAGCCGTGTCGTCGTGAAAATAATCATTGCCATATACACACATGTATTCTATTTTTGACATATTGAAGTCGGTAGCTTGCTGTCTCGAATGTGTTTAAAGCATAACATTACTAGACGACCATTTGTGTAAGAGAAAACTTAATTATAGAGCAGGCATTTCCAAAAATTTTTTGGTTGTGTACAGTGTGACCCTTTTAGCATTTTCACTGCTAAATTTAGCATTATTTATTTTGATTTAGCAGCGAATTTTTCAAATAGCATTTAGCATTATTTTCAGCATTTTTGTAATATTTTTTAGTATTATTTAGCATTTTTTAATTTTAAAAATTTTATATATTGCTATTTCACAATATAACTTTTTATGTTTTCAATGACAATTTTTGTTTTTATTTATATTTTGTATTATTGTAATAATATATCTCTGGCAATAAATAATTATGGCTTAAGTTGACTTAAGTGTTTTTAATTTTATTAAATATTCTTATTATCTTCTTCAATATCTATGACGCAGCTAAATTTCAAGTAAAAAATGTCATTATTAATAAAACTAGGTATACGCATTAATATTTTAACTTTCTCAATACAACACACAATTCATTTTAGACAAGACCCTTAATATCTCAAAACACGAAATTTCGACTTTAGCCATTATTATTTACTACAGATATGTAGGTATATCGTAACCTAAAAGGCAAAAAACCTTATCTAACATTTTGAAAATTTTACAAAAAACCATTTAAAATGTTAAATTTTTTAATCGCCTTAAACTGTTTATAATTTATTTTTCTTCTTCTTTTCTTGTAAAACCTAAAGGCCCAACCATAATATGCATAGCCTTGCTTAACCTACTGTCAAAAATCAACAAAAAGTCTCTCAAATGTGTTTAAAAAAACAAAAACAAAATCAAAAAACATTTGATTCCGTACGGTATGTGCGATCGCACTTTGCTTAAGCAAATTTCTTTAAGTTGAATTTGGTTTGCCTCATATGATTTACATGTATTCGCAGATTTGCTTAAGCCAACTTAAGCACATTATGGTTTCGCCTAAACAGTTTTTTTGACAGTTGACAATGTTGCATATTTTGCAAACTGTAGGTTAGGGCTTTAAGCGTTTGTCATGTAATATTTTTTAGATAGGGCCTTTTGTTTTTTAGTTAGAAAATCGCTTACTTTTGTCAAACTACTGAATTGTTTTAATTAAATAAATCTATGTGTGTATGTATATAATATTTTTTTATATGAACTTCATTTTATTTTAAAGAAATATAATATTTTCAAGGAAATTTAATGCATAATTCATTCATTAAAATGATCCAATTATTTAAGAAAATTTAGCATTTTTTTTAGCATTTTCAAATATTATTTTTAGCATTGTTTTAATCCCAATTTAGCATCCAATTTTTTTTAGTTGTGGTCACACTGGTTGTGTATTAGTGAGTACCAGAGAGTAAAAAAATTGAGAGAATGCATTCAACTACAGCCGAAATAAAATGTTAGTAATATATTTTATAAGTTGTATAACACAAAGGTAGAAAATTAAAATTTTTTGTGTTGATAAAATATTTGTTTCAATTCTTTACCAATTCAATGTCGCTGATTTTAAAACTGCACTTTTTTTTTATTTGGAAGCTTTTTGACTCTAACTGAGCTACCTAAATAAGAGCGGAAGCGTTTTTTGTATGTCAAAACTTCTCATTTGCATACAATTTATACGAAACAAACCATTAGAATGCGAATTAGAAACCACCCGGCTGATAAATCTTATTTGACAGATCGCTATGTCGGCTTGTTTTATTGAAATTGTATTTAAATAAAATTTTCATTTTTAAAAAAACGCTTGCCGCTTTTGTTTAGGTTGTTCAGTAAATCAATTTCAAATATCTTATCAAACAATTGTAAAAAAATTAAAGATTTTTATGTTTTAAAAATCCATAAAAAATAAATATTGCACGCAAATCACAGCTGAGAGAAAAAAAAAGTGCAGTTTTAAAATCAGCGACATTGAATTGGTAAAGAACTGCTACACATTTTCTAGCAACACAAAAAATGTTTAATTTTGTTCCCTTGTGTTATACAACTTATAAAATCTTCTAAATTTATACTTTTATGGCAGTTTCGTTATAGCGGAATGCTTTTCAAATGGGATGAACTTAATTTAATTTACGTTGCTTGGAATAAATAAATTTTAAATCCGAAAAAATTTGTTCGAATAGGTAATTAGTGCCGAATAAAGAGAGGCACTTAAATGCATTTTTTTTCAGTTCAGGATAGAACTCGCCATTCAAATCTTTCCAGAACTCTACAATATTATTTTCGTCTAGAGCATTTACTTCGCTTCGTAGTATGATTAGTTCTGATTAAATATCAAATTCGAAGTTGCTTACATCGCAACGAAAAGGGTTTTCGAAAAGATCTAATAGCGGTTGTAAAATTACAAAATCTTGAAACCTGTCTTGAAAATTATTGAAAAGTGTTTCAAATATTTCGGCATATTCATATCTTTTGTCGATTTCGAGATTTCTATAAACAAGTGAAGTTTTTGAAAAATTGGAAAAATCACTAGTTTTAATTTGGGGAAAAATTAGAACCTGCTGTTACATTTGCTTTTATCTGTATAGGATTACACATAAATTGTAGCAAAACAAAACTTTTTTAACTTGTTTTTTAAATATTTTTACTTACTTAAGAAAAGTGTTTTCAAAGAAAAAAAACCCAACCTACGCGATTGGTACAGAAATAAAAATATTTTTACAAGCACAAAATACAAATACAAATAAAGAATTTTTTTCACAAACAAAACACATATCGTTAGCTTAAATGCAAAACAATGTAGATATTATTTGAAAATTACAAATTAATAGAATACAATATTTTTTCCTTAATAATTTATGTATCGGTTAACGCATTTTTATCTGAAATATTAAAAATTGATTTTAAATCTCAAATAATAACCATTTTACAAAGTTCTTTGCTTTGCATGTAAACTTATGAAATGTTATATTATTCTACATTTAAGTCTTAAAATTTAAACTCTAAATAAAAATTGCACGCAAGGCATTGGATGCTACCAAAAGCATTTTGACGGCACAATATTTTTTGAGTGTTAGCTGAAACAAAATAATATAGCATCCGCTTGTCGAAGTCACATCGACGACTGAATTGAAGAGCATAACAATATGTCTAAAGGCCCAACCAGAATGTGCATAAACAAACTTAAGCTACTGTCAAAAATAAACAAAAAAGCCTCTCAAATACATTAAAAAAAACAAAAACAAAATAAAAAACTTTTGATTCCGTACGGAATGTGCGATTAGTTTCGCACTTTGCTTAAGCAAATTACAGTTTCATTAAATTTAACAAAAAGTTCCCTTAAGTTCAACATGGTTTTACACATATGATTTACATGTATTCGCTCGGTTGCTTAAGCCACGTTATTCACATTCTGGTTAGGCCTTAAGTCAGTGCTGATCAAAATTGAAATGCTTGTGTATTGGTGAGAATATGAGACAAATTTTGAAATACAGTACAACAAAAAAGTAAATGAAAAGATTTTTGTAAAAATGTAATCGTAAAAATTGTTTTGGTTAAAAAAATCGGTTTAATACTTCAATACACAATTAATTTGCTATTTGGTAAAACAAAATATGTTTCCTTATATTTTAAAGGTAAAAAAAAAAACAAAACAAAATGCAGTATTTATCATAAAAAGTTTTCGTAATGGTACGAACATTTTTTTTACGCACTATTTTTTAAAATCAACCAAAGCATCCGCCAAGCATGTGCACTATTTGCCGTCTGAAAGACAACTGAATTAAAAGAGCATAAAAAAGTGATGGGTGGAGCCAAAAAGCAATTGCTCTATGAAATGATCACCACTGGTCTAAGTATTGGTATGCACAATTGTGCAAAAAAATGGAAATCCCTGTTGTAGAGACAAAATCATTCTTGATACAGTGGGACAATCAAAACGTTTTCTGAATGAAAATAAAAATATTTTAGTGTTGAACTCGGATAAGGGTAATAAAACGGTTACTATGACTAAAGAAGAATACGATTTGAAAATGAAAACTATTTTAGCAGATATGATTACCTACAGACGGTTAAAAAAGGATCCAACATCAATATTACAAAACAAGAACAACACGTTAATTGAAAAACTTTTCAATATGAATTTAATAAGTACTTCTGACAGGAATAAGATGATAACCAACATAGCGACTGCGCCAAGAATATACGGTCTACCAAAGATCCACAAAACAGGAATGCCGCTACGCCCTATTTGTTCGTCTATCAATTCACCGTCCTACGAATTATGCAAATATTTGACTACAATTTTAAAAAACTTGACAATGGACTCTACATACAATGTAAAAGACTCAATAGAATTTAAGAAATAAGGAATATATTAAGTAAAAATGATTTTCCGAATAAAACCATTAATTAAAACTTATTAACAGAGTAAAAACTACGATAGCAAAAGGAACAACTAAAAGGGAACGACCACCAATAATATATAAGACTATGACATATGTAGAAGATTTTTCCGAATGAATTAAACATTCCAACATTTATAATCGGAAAAAATATGAATTAGCTTTTAAAACTGAAAATACAACAAAACAACTTTTAAATAATATGAAATCTAAGATTGAAAAAGAGGAAAAATTGCATTTAGTTAACAGAATACACTGTAATGGAGACAAAACTGACGCATGCGGAAAAGTATATGTTGGCACGACAAAAAACAAATTAAAAACCAGACTTGCAGCACATAAGTCAGATGAAAAGGCTACTTACAAACCATTAGAACAGAAAACTGCATTAGCAGCCCACTGTACTGTAACTGGACATAAACCAAATTTTAATAATGTAGACATATTGGTGGGAGAGCACAACTACAAGAAGAGATTTACTCTTGAGATGCTACATATAATTGATCAAGAGACAGAAAGGACATTAAATTTTAAGAAAGACTCAGAAAGATGTGCAAAAATGTATAAACATGCAATAGACAAACCCAAATCAAAGAAAGCTTTATCAGAGAAGAGTTAAATTCGTCCGAGTTTTTAAACTTTTATTGTTTATTTATTTAAATGTAAATATTAAATTTGTTTTGTGTAAAATATTTTGTATTTTTAATGGTATTTTTGTTTTTTGTATTTTTAAAAAGATTCCCCTGATGATGGTCAGAGATTTTGACCGAAATATTGGAAAAATATAAAAATAAAATAAAAAATTTTTTGAATTTTATTTATTATTTATATAGGACCTCAAGCCAAAATAATAAAACAACATAAACAACAGGTCAACTATACACAATAATAAATTGTTAAAGTCTTTTACGAAAATGGGCGTTCAATCAAAATGCCTTTCGTGCACATCGTGATTTTTTGGTCAGTATAATCGATCAAATATATCCACAACCGGGAGAATTGTGCCCAAATTGCAGCAAACCGGGTCTGTAGGAAATGGGAAAACATATGTGCATGCTCGCCCAGTTAGTTTTGCGGCTGGCTGTTATCGGGCCGAACTTTTTCGAAAATGAGGTCGGCCAAGCAATTACCGTGAATGGTGTTCGCTATCGCGAGTTGATAACGTACTTCGTATAGCCAGAAATTGAGGAAATGGACCTAGACGATATCTGGTTTAAAGGTGTTTACTAGTCAAACTGTTTCTTGGTACCGTTACTGCTGCTCCAGCTTTCAAAAATAATCAAAAATTCAAGATTTATTTCAATACCAAAGTGAAACGAGTATTTTTTTACCGATACTACTTGGAACTCGGTTGCTTAGTATCGATTACAAAAATTCTTGGTACTTATATAAAAGTATCGAATATGTACTTGTATTTACTCGTATCGTTTCATCCCTATCTGTCATACATTTTATCCTGGGCAGTTTTTGGGTTTTTTCTTCAATATATTTTAAGTCTGTGTTGAAAAATTTGTATGGAGCACCCTTTAGGAATGGGAAAAGCGGCTAGGTATGTTAAAAAAAAGTGATGGAGATGAAAAATAAATTGGGGTTGGTCATTCATTCGACCCATCTTGTGGCATCTAAGGCGCTGCAGGGCCCAAATTTAAGAATTTATATATACCAACATAAACATATGGCGGTTTAATATGTAATTTAACTAAACACAATGGACAGAAGTCAGGAAACATTTGCTGTGTTGGCCAGTGAAATTGTTAGTCCATATTCAATATATGAAAATTCAATAAATAAATAATAAAAAACCATTTTTTTTTCGGAAATAAAACAACTTCGAGGTTAGAATGTTTACCACGAACGGAAATAGCTTTATCGACTAAAAAGTCACGGGATCAAGAATACATAGTGTTTTTGTGTCTCAGATGAATAGCTCTTGGCGTTATACACGGAAAGCCAAACTTTTATATACCCTCTGTCACCACTAGTGGCGGTAGCGGGTAGAAAATAAAATTTTTTCTGGTTTTTTTCACAATTTATTTTTTTTTTTAACTTTTTTTTATATGGATGATTTGGCTGATTTTCAATACCAAACAGAGTATGAAAACTATAAACCGTTTTCAATCCAAATTTTTAATATTTTTAATTAGACTAAAGTTTATCAAATTTAATTTTCATTAAATTATTTTTATGAAGAAAGGAATTTTACAACATGAAAATTAATTAAAATTGTCATTGATAATCTTTCATTCTTGACGTGGCTGGGGCTCGAACCCCGGCCGGCAGGTTACCATGACATGTTTCGATTGCAACCACTCAATCTCCTCAGATGGATTTGCCGTCTTACACTCGCAGCCATCGACGACTGTTGACGTCAATAGTCAAACATCAATCCTTAAACCAAATTGTATTCTAACATTTGGTAGATCGAAATTTGCTTTCCTGAATGATTATCCATTTTAATTGATTTTACATGTTTTTTCCTTACTTCTGTTTTTTTCGTACTTTTGTCAAGAATTTTTCTTGAAGTCCGAATACATTTTTTTGTTTTTTCATTTTGTCTTTTTCTTTTCTGTTGAACTTTTTCAGCACAACTTGAAGTACAAATGTACACATAGAGCTCGTGCCTTAGCTTTAACAATAATTAGTGTTGTGGTTATTTTGTTGAACTATTTATGGTTTTCAATCCAAATTTTTAATATTTTTAATTAGGCTTAAGTTCATGAAATTTAATTTTTCATTAAATTATTTTTATGAAGAAAGGAATTTTACAACATGAAAATTAATTAAAATTGTTATTGATAATCTTTCATTCTTGACTGCAATCTTGGTTGGAATCGAAACATGTCATGGTAACCTGCCGGCCGGGGTTCGAGCCCCAGCCACGTCAAGAATGAAAGATTATCAATAACAATTTTATTATATTTAATGTTTTGACAGAAAATTTAGTAAACAATTGGGACATATAGCTTTTTTTTTGGTTGTGAATACCAGATAATTATATTTTCATTTGTTGTATCCGAATTGAAACTATACTAGCAATCGATTATTAGCTGCAATAAATGAATTAACATTTATATTACAAAATTTATTGACGAAAGCAAATTATTAATTGCAAAGACCAATATTCAGTATTGCCCTGTATTAAATTCATCACAACCGAATTTAATACAGGGCAATACCATTTGTACTAATTTTTATAATTAAATTAAATTAGTTATCATAACTAATAAAGCAATTAAAGGAATCATAGTTCAGTAAGAATAACGTTTTAGTTAGATCGGACTTTTTGGTTGAGCTCCACAAGGGTTTGAGTGGGACCATACACAGAAAAACACAAAAGTACCGTTATCTAAAAAACGGTATTAGGAAAAAAAAATTACAGCGATTTTCGTGTTCAGGAGGTCCCAATTAACTTATCTAGGCATGTGGTGTTCTTGGTATTTTTCCAAATTAGAAATTTGTAAAGCAGTGTAATCAGTTAGAACTATACATTTTTAATAGTTGCAATAATTAATTATGTTTCTTGATCAATATTTTTTTACTGCAACCGTTTTCCAACCAATTTGTTTTCTGTGTGTATCCATATCTTCCAATTCGGGCCATAAAAAGTTCGTTATCATCTCACGATAGCGAACACCATTCACAGTAACTGCCTGACCGGCCTCATTTTGGAAAAAATACGGCCCGATGATGCCGCCAGCCCATAAACCGCACCAAACAGTCACTCTTTGTGGGTGCATTGGTTTTACGACAATCACTCTTGGATTCTCATTCGCCCAAATGCGGCAATTCTGTTTATTGACGAATCCACTGAGGTGAAAATGTGCCTCATCACTGAATCACGAAGTGCACGATATGCATTTTGATTTGAACGCCCATTTTCATAATAAGTCTGGATAACTTTAACACGTTGTTGGATTGTGTATCTCTCCATGGTTCAAATTGAGTAAGTCTGAAATAGAGAAATGTCAAATAAAATTCGGAAAAAAACTTGGCGTTTAGGTGTGGTTCACATTCAACATCGGCCCTTACAATTTAACCACCCTTTACATTCTTAAATTAAACGATTCTTTTGAAAAGTTTATGTATTTTTTTTTTTTATTTTGTTCTCCGGTTATTCTAATTCGGCTTTGCAATAGTACACGATTTGTCGTTAAAAAATGTATGAAAAACGTTATCGAAGCTACCATTTTGAATGGTAAATTCCGAGACGAAAATGTATTGCTGCCATGAACTTCGATGATTGCCACAGATGTCCCAATTGTGTCAAACGTTTATTTTCCTATTAGTTTGGAATTTGCAATGACTATCAATATGTCGCAAGACCAAACAATGTATGTTTGCGGCTTAAGCTGAAGGTCCATTCCATGCGTTTATGCGTCTGTCCTTTTTATGCATTTGACAAAAAAGTTGAATCAGTGTATTTGTATATGACAAGTTACAGAACAAAATGCAGAGAATGCATAGACGCATCAACGCATGAAAGTAGGTTTACTTTCTACTATTGTATCCGTCGCATGTGTGGTGAAAAATAGTCAGCTGTTATTGATGACCATGGATGACAAATCATATTTTATTTGCAATGTAATCGATAAATATGTTTGTGTGGTGGATTACTTTTTACTATTTTTTTGCATTAAAAACGGTTTTTAATAAGAGAAGAAGCTTTCGTAATAAAGATTGAATAAACTTTAAAGAATTAAATACATTAAAATTAATTTTTAGTACAATTTTACCACGAACAAAATTTGTCACTCTGGTTATCGATTACTTTTATGTTCTGAATGTCATCTTTGTTGTGTTTATTATTTTTTAACAAATGCCATGAATTGAAACTTACTGATACCGTGAAAAATCACGAATGTTTTTATAATAAAAGCTTACTCTTCTATGAATTCTATTAAATAAATTCTATTCAAATATCACTCTTCATTTTTGGCAAAATTGTTTTTAATTGTTAAACATATTAGCACAACAGCTGATAAAAAAAACAAATTTGGCGCATAAAACGCATTGCATGTAACTTGAATTAAGAGACGCATAAAATACACAAAAAGTATCATTCGCATCTACGCATGAACGCATGGTGTGGACCTTCAGCTTTAGATTTGGGGACACCATGATTTTCACACGGACAATTATACGTGGCATGTTCTCGCGTAGGCAAGCCATCGAGCTTATTTGTGTTGGCTAAAGACGGAGTGACAAAATATGTATATCGTACACGCAATTTCTCTCCGTAAAAAAATTGATTATCGCTGTTTGATTTTTATACTTCAGGATAAAAAAGACATCACTTTCTTATGTTTAACTTTTGAATATCTATAGAACAGAAATAAATAGCTATTGTTTTCAGGGTTTAAAATGCTATCGCCATATTAGCAAAAGCAGCCAAATTTTGCCTTTTTCCTATTTAAAAAAAAATCAAAAATAAAAAGCCGACAAGTTCCACTGCTAAAAAAGCCCACACTTTTCAAAAGCAGCAGCAAAATAAACACACTGTTTTTGAAAAGTAACCTTTTAATGGACACTGCTTTTTCCAACTATTGCTTTTTTAACAATAGCAAAAATTTCTTATTTGATGGAACTCAAAAAGCAACGGCAATAACTTTTCTGTTGTAGGAGAAAATATGTAGGAAAGAGAACGAAACAAAAAGATTCTGTCAAACAGCCGCCAAATCAAAAACCACTGCATGCTAATAGCCGCAAAATAGGAGATAAAAGCAGCGCAAAGGTAACTGAAAGGCACATGATCGACGAAGACAAGTGATATTTTTCATGCAAAACAAATACAACAAGAATTTGTTTTTGTTTCTATACAATAAAAAATCCAACAGACACTTTGGCTGGTTGCCTTTATTAAAAATATTTAAAAAAAAACCAAAATACACACACACACATTTCGCGCTATAGTCATGCAAACTGTCGAGCAACAACAACATTACTACAACATTACTGAAGAAAGGCAAAAATTTATTTTTCCTCACCACCATGAAAAAAAACCATGTTGCTTGTACACTGATCAGTATTTTTTTCGTTGTAATCTGCCTTTTTGCAGAGCTAATAGCTCTGCTCAGACTGCTTTTAGCACACACTTCAGCGGCTTTTTGTTATTACCAGCCAGAGAAGAATTTTTGTTCTTTGAATTTTAGATTTTTTTTTTGGTTTGTCTTTTTTAACTAGCTCTTCTTTCAGGAAAAAGTTAAAAAGCAAAAGACGAAATAATTTTTTTTAGCTTTTGCTTTTTATGTGGTTGTCCATTTTTGTCGCTGGCTGGTAAAAAAGCAGTTGTCAGAAAATAAAAATATTCAAAACAGGAGATTTGCTTTTTTGCACAAGCGAAAAACAAAACATTGGCTATTGGAAAAAAATTAAAAATTTCAAAAGCAGTGGCAAAAGCAAAAATAAAAAGCAGCCAGCTGATGGATGCTTTTAAACCCTGATTGTTTTCTTTTCATCGCCGATTTTGGTATAAAGCGCTTCATTTCTCTTTTTTTCACTAGAAATAAGTTATATGGCAAAATGACGTTTGCCGGGATAGGTAGTATATACATACATACGTAAAAAGGAAAGTGTCACCTGATTTGAAGTCACATGATTTGAAATTCCAAAATTTTATTTATTTAAGTTTACTGTTTATGAATGAATCGATGCACTCGTATCTTTGTTTGTTTGTTTGTACCTTTTAATGAAATTTTCGCAGTATGAATTTATTTTAAAATTTTTAGTGGGCGTAGCACAATTCCCATTTAAAGTTAACATCAACAGACGGACGGTTTGGGTAGTTTTTTGAGATCTCAGTAAAATAGGTTTAGTTAATCTGAAAACAGATTCGTGCAGCCAATATTAACTTGTATAATAAAATTTGACGCAACAGCTTAGTTTTGCCCAAGGCGAATTCATAAAGGTGACATTTTCCAGTCACCTGTTTATTGTTTATTTTTTTGTGTGTATACTGAATGTCAAGCTTTGTTTACATTTTGTGAAAAAATTAATTCAAATTTAAAATTCAATAAAAATTTAAATAGTTAAAAAAAAACTTATTTAAATTGAATAAAACAAAAAAAAAAAGTTAAAAAATATAAACACAAGAAATTAAAAATGCGTAAGGAATAAGTGGAGCTACAATTAATTTGCAATTGCGGAGTTTCTTTAGCAATTGTGTATATTTTATTAACAAAAAAATGTCCTTCCTTAAATATATTTTTAACAAATATTTTTGACATTCACTCTAACTTTTTACAAAAACAAAATACATAGTACTTTTCAATAAAAAAGGATAGCTAGCATAACTCTATCTCATGATGCGGTCACCTTTATAAATTCGCCTTGGTTTTGCCCTAAATGTTGGTCTTTATAGAAATAATAAAAGAAATCTTATTTCGCCGGAAAATCCGAGTTTCAGACAATGTTAAACAAAGTTTAAACGTAATCCACATCTCAAAAACCCGTTCTTTAACAGACATACGAATATTTCCGATTGATTTACGAGAAGCCTGTGGTGTTTTAAAAGTATTTTTGAAAAATATTGTCTGTGATGCGGTCACCTATACTGAGCACGCCAAGAGGACAACCGTCATCGCGATGCGTGTTGTATATGCTGGAAAGAGTCACAGTCGTATTTTGTACGGTTTCGGCGGAGAATTTTATTTTGGAACAACATTTTGGATAAATGAAGTAAACATCATGAATAAATGGACTTAGAGTTACTCAAGAATGCAGGATATATTATATGCTTTATAAGTATAAATATGGGCATTTCCCCAGAAAGGTCTACCAGGATGAAAAAATAAAATGTTGATTATCATCGTCTTTTATTGTTTATTATTATAAAAAAGTCTTGGTTCTTGTAAAAGAATGGTTTCATAGCATATCTCAGCTGTTTTACTTAAGGAAATTGGGCTGGAAACTGGAAAATTTTATATTTTTCTGTATTTTCTACTTCTAAAGACATTTTTATATACTTATTTTACATGCAAAAAATATGTTATGTTTACACTTTTTCTTCACAATCTCTCCATTACAATCAATTGTAAAAGGAGTATTAAGTTTTTTTGCTAAGGAAATTTTAAGACATTTATGGGAAAATGCGTGGTGATAATAACAAAAAAACATATGAAAAAATCGTACGTTCGCGACCGGTAAATAAGCCAATTAAACAAGAACCAAGAGAGATATTTTATTTTGTAAATACTGGATGGAGACCTAAATTAATACAATCTTAAAATAAATTAATCACTTTTGAATATTCCGTTCCATTGCGCAGATTTTTACATATCACTATTGTCAGCCAAAGTTGACTTCTATTTTGCGTACGTTCGTGACCACACGTTTATAACTCTTATAATGAAAACTTAAACTCGATGAAATCTATCTTTTGCACTAAACATAGAGCTACCCAATTGCTGTCGAATCGAGAAAAAAATGCGAGGAAAAGTTTTGTTTTCTATATTATTTGAACTTCAAAAGCGTACGAACGTACGTTCGTGACGCCAGGAAATGCCCATATACAAGTTTCTTAAAGAAATCAAACACAACAAAAAGCAAAAAAAAAGTTATTTATATCTTTTTATTTTTATTTTTACATGTATTTTAACTTATATAGTCTGGGTTCACACTATGAAAGTTTTCTTTCAGAAAGTCTGAGTTTATGGGTGAGAGAGGAGTGAACTGAAGCATGTTCTCTTCCCCTCTCACCAATAAACTCAGACTTTTTTAAAGAAAACTTTCATAGTGTGATCCCAGACATAGATATTTTTGTTTAACATCACAAAAAATCACTAAAAAACAAACTGCCCTAAATGCCATTGACATGCACGATCAATTGAAGAAGCTCGTGTTTTTAAGCGAACTTCAACACTACGTCTATTATTGTCGTACTTATAATGCCTAGCGCACATAATATGGTCATCTTGAAATATTTTAACACGATGCTGCTTCATAAACCTAATGCTCCAAATATTATTCGAAGGCGTTGTTTGTTGACTCCAACTAAAAACCGTGTTCGTACCTGGCCTTTTATAAAAATACCTTTGATGTAAAGTACTCTTAAAAACTACTTCAAGTTTTCCTCCATCAGTTGAATCAAAATTTTGTATTTCAGCTGTAATTAGACTGGCATTTTTATTCGAGCTTATATCGGAAAGCAGCCAAACGTAGTAAGTTTCTGGAATCTGGTTGTCAATGTCATTTTGAAAGTGTGATACCTCATCGGACGAAGCAATGTAGTTTGGATATTTATCATTCATGAGACTAAAGTTCGGCATAAAAAGTGCAGACAATATATGCATTGGAAGTTTCTCTTTTAAATCTTCCAATCCTGTTTTTAAACTTTGATCTATGTTATTGTACATATTATTATTTATTAATATATACAATCTATAACAGAATTTTGGTAAAAACTTATGTTTATTATTATCATTTATGGTGGTAAAACTGTTGAAAATTTCCAACATCGAACGCAGCGTAGTCACCAATGAGTTGAATTGATTTGGATCGTAATTAGCCCATAACGTGTCAGATAATGCAGATAAGGTGCTTGTTGTATCAGATTTAACTGGCGTTAGTTGCAAAATACAACTGAGTAGTGCGGTTAAAATTATATAAGTAACTTTCATTTTGAAAGCTCAATCTTAACTGTAATTGATTTTGTGATTTTCAGCTTTTATAGAATAAGAAAAGCACTAAATATCGCACTTACGTGGCTTATTTAACTACGCACACACAAAAATCCATGCCTTATATGTACGAAAACTGTCGTATATTGTACACAGAAAAAATTTTCATTAGTTTTTTTTTATCAATTAAATACATTGTTTGAAAAGTATTATGATTTAATTAAATTGAATCAATTATTGGTTCATTGCGCAAAAATTAAAAATATATATTTAATTCAATTAACATTTTTATTGTTTTAAAAAATTTAATATTTTTTTATTAACTTTTAATTAAGCAAATTAAAGAAATAACACAGTTATACGGCCATGTTCTTGAAATAGAAAACTAACGAGATTTTAATTTCAATTATTTACAAAGTGACCGTGGTTTTACCTGGTTTTAAGAGTTCTTCTTGTAAAGCTAATTTGTACTCAAAAAATTAAATTGATAAAATGGAATATTTTATGAACTTTTAGTACAGGGTTGTTTTTAAAATTTCCCCGATTTCAAATCCACTTCATTTCAATTTATAGAAAATACCCGATACATTTTAAAAGTTCTTTTGGCAACAATAATTTATCTCTGATATTATTATTATTTGAAAATTAAAAAAAAAAAACAATAACGACTTAACGTAACAGGGTTGTATTTTTCCCAAAATACGTGATGGTGTAAAGTACCCTTAAGTAACAGCCAAAAGTGCGTATGTATAAGTTTGTTGTGGTATAAAAAAAATTGTAATTATATGTTTATGTTAAGCAAAGTGCTGTATTTTTTATACAAATTGTTAACTTTTTAATTCTTACGAAAAGTTTTTCGCACAATTTTAATGGTTTTTCCATTTTAAAACATCTGGTTTCTCTTTGAGAAAAAGTAATTACAAAGTCTTTGCTACAGAAGATAACGGCACAGAACGTCAATTGAAAGTAAAAAGTAATGAATTCTTAAAATGCAACTGCAACGAAACTGCAATTCCCAGTTATTTTTGAGTTTATGCCATAGACTCCTTTGAGAAACCACACATGACGCGACCATTTTGAAACCGGCTTGAAAAGCATTGAAAATCAGTTGCACTGAAGCCAGCGTGCAGGAAACTCGTGTTGCGTTTTATCTGTTCTCAATGAAACCCGAAATTATTGTAATAATTTCATCACATTGTGATACAATTTAGGTTGCGGAGTGTATTGAAACGGGTTGCAAAAACCAATAATTTCAAAAGCGTTCCGTTGCAGTTGTGTTTCATCGTCTGTTCTGTACCTGACATACGATAGAAACTTATTAACACGGTTTTAAAAAAGGCAACTCTCCTGTTCACTATCGCAGTTGTTGCAAATAAGTACGTTCAGCTTAAAAACTTACACAAGTCATGTTTTATTAGATTCTCACTCTCCTCATATGGTTTATACTATTCGTCGACGTCTGATATGTTTAACCCATGGGATGCACAATTTGTAAGAGACCGCACCCTTCTACATTATTTATTGCATAACTCATATTTTTCTAACAAATATTTAAAAGACTTTCCTTAACTTCGCAGTTTGTAATTAAGGATGACATTTACAAAATAAAATAATACCTTTAATCAGAATTTAAAACTTAATTTTAAATAAAAATATTTTTAATTTACTAAAGGTTTACAATAGAAGAAATGGTGGAAAGTAGTGCACTTTAATTTAATATATGATTTTTCGTTAAATTATTTTATTATCATAAAAAAAATTATTTCGTAAAATACAACAAATTTTCTTATATTTAGCAAAATAAATTTGCTACGATTTCTTTTCTTTAGTTTCGTTAAATAAAATCGCAGACATGCGGTATTATACGAAACATATTTTGTAAAACATAACAAATTTTATAACATATACGATAAAAAGGACTACGAACGAATTCGATACTTTTGTAAAAGTAAACAATTTTAGAGTACGAAACTTCTGTAAATAGTTAAAAAAAAGGAGCTACGAAAGTTTTTTTTTTCGTAAAATGTAGGATAGATTTTTTTTAAGTGTAGTCACCTGATTTGAAGTCACATGATTTGAAATTCCAAAATTGTATTTATTTAAGTTTACTGTTTATGAATGAATCGATGTACTCGTATCTTTGTTTGTTTGTTTGTACCTTTTAGTGAAATTTTCGCAGTATGAATTTCTTTTAAAATTTTTAGTGGGCGTAGCCAAATTCCCATTTAAAGTTAACATCAACAGAAGGACAGTTTGGGTAGTTTTTTGAGATCTCAGTAAAATAGGTTTAGTTAATCTGAAAACAGATTCGTGCAGCCAGTATTAACTTTGTATAATAAATTTTGACGCAACAGCTTAGTTTTGCCTTAAATGTTGGTCTTTATAGAAATAATAAAAGAAATCTTATTTCGCCGGAAAATCCGAGTTTCAGACAATGTTAAACAAAGTTTAAACGAAATCCACATCTCAAAAACCCGTTCTTTAACAGACATACGAATATTTCCGATTGATTTACGAGAAGCCTGTGGTGTTTTAAAAGTATTTTTGAAAAATATTGTCTGTGATGCGGTCACCTATACTGAGCACGCCAAGAGGACAACCGTCATCGCGATGCGTGTTGTATATGCTGGAAAGAGTCACAGTCGTATTTTGTACGGTTTCGGCGGAGAAATATATTTTTGAACAATATTTTGGATAAATGAAGTAAACAACATGAATAAACGGACTTAGAATTACTCAAGGATGCAGGATATATTATATGCTTTATGAAAATATTCAAAAAAAGTTTAATACGAAATGACCAGCAGCACTTGTTGTGGAGGTTATAAAACAAAATTTAAAACAACAAAAAGCAAAAAAAAAAAAAAAAATTAAATAAGAAAGTTATTTATGTATTTATACATAAATTTTAATTTATATAGACATTTCTACATCACTCAAAAATGTTCTGCCCCTTTTAGATGGGCATTTTTTATTTATTTATTTTTTTTATTTATTTATTTATTTGTCTATGGAATATAATCCTTACAGACTTCTTAATTAAATACAAATTAATTTTACAAAATATATACAAATGTGAAATAAAAATTACAAAAATTATGTGTTTAAAAAGATTAATAATTTAGTTTTAATATCAGTGTGACTAGAAGAATAGTCAATAAATTTATAAAACTTGTTGAACCCAATACACATCCTTCTTAACGGATCACTATTAGCATAATTAGCTCTTAAAAATTGAACTGATAATGGAACCAAAGACTTGATGGGCGTTGAGGAACATTAAATGTTATATTGTTGATTAGGCATCCAGAGCATACATCGCCAACAATTATGTTAAAAATAAACGAAATGTTCATCACAGTTCTACGGCTCTTTAGAGTTGGCAGCTTGATGAGGGCTAGTCTTGCAAAATAAGACGGCATATTCCATTGGTTAAAGTTTAACCCACGCAGACAAAAATTCAGAAATTGTTTTTGAACTGATTCAATTTGGTCGGAATATTTATTATATGGGTCATTCTACGGTAAGAGGTTACCTGATATTATGAATGGCGGCGTAATAAAAATATTTAAAATTATGATTTTTTTCAATATAATCGTAACTAATCAGGAAGTTTGAATGCATGTTTAATAAAGGCCAGTCAAGTTATCTACTTTTTCCGGTATTTCACATAACCAGGGGAGATACTCTACACAGGGTAAAGACATGACGACCACGATAAGATACCTTACTTTAAGCGGAAGGATAAATTGAAAACAAACCTTATTTTCGTAAGAATCAACTTTAATTATTCAATATTTGATGATAGTTTAAAACAAAAAAAAAATTTGGATAACTCCATAGAGTATTTTTTTATGTTACTTAAAAACAAAAATTCTTAACATCAGCTTACATAAACGTAGTCGAAAAAAAGCTAATTATTTCATTTCCTTCGTTTACAAGCTGACATGCCTTCTCGGTAACTGCTTGAGAACAACACTGAGAAGATACTTTATTAGTGGTTCGTCTTAAGATTCTCTTTCAGGCCCATATACATAATCAACATTAAGGCGTGGTTTGGTTTTCATGAAAGCAAAATCCAAGGTGCAGACCACAAAATGATTGTATACTTCAAGATCACAGAAACAGCTTAAGCTCTTCATTGTCAATTTATAGGGGCATCCAGTAATTTGTTGGACCTTCATAGTGGCTGAGAAGCTTTTAGAACTTTTTTTATTAAGTCCCTCTTCTTTCTTTAAAATGTCTTCGTCATCAATTACATTTGGACAGCGATGAATTGTCATTCCCAGCTCCAACAAGTCTATCAGTAGTCCTTTTGCACGTCGCACCTACTCCATCAGGCGCGCCCTTGCCGTGACCGGCTTCGTGAATTTTACTTAATTTAGGTAAAGGTCTTGCAATTTGGTTGCCAGTGCATAAAACATAAAAAACGAATATTGGATTTGATTAAAAAGTTGGTTAGCACGATTTTGTATAAATCTTGAATATCAGAACGTTAATATGGCAACTAAAGAAAGAACTTGACTACCTTCTATTATTGTATAATGCAACATATGTATGTTAGTAGTATAAAACTAACTTAAACCAAAATTCACATTAAATAAGGCATACATACATTTTTGAAGCGTTAAAACACGTATAACGTATATAGTGGAAATGTGTTGGTTTAACGTAAAATACTAAGAAAGAATTAATTTCTCAATTCCTTATCTACCCTGGACGCAAAATCTTTACCCTGGCATCTGATGAAGCAGGGGAAATACGGCAGGGGAGAGAGGTTTTCCTTAAAAAACTAGCATAATCGGAAAAATATGTATTGTAACGAAAAATCAAACTAACACAGTAAATTATACTGAAATTAAAATAAATCAATATTATAAACAAACTTTAACCACAAATAACACGTGAATAAAACTCTCCAGTGGAGATACATTAATCACTGACACGTGCGAGTAACCCGAGTGTTTAGGTCGAATTATTGGCCCAATAGGAACACGCTAGTGGCTCGCGCGACTTTTATTGTTAAATTCACTTCAAAACAAATATTCTGCTATTTAAATTTGCAGCGTCAACGCATTTTAGCGGCATTTTTAAACGATCGAAAAATGTGCAGGGGAAGAGACTTAAAATACGAGGGACAAAAAATATGTAATTTTTTTCAATAAAATTTGAAAGTATTTTGAAAGTTTTTTTAAATGATTACCATTGTTATTTAAACTACTTTATGTAATAACAAACGATTAAATATTTTATGAATTAGTAATGTGGTAAATTTCAAATATTTTGTTGCAGAATACTAAAGGGACAGTCCAGGGTAGATACATTTTTCTAGGTAAACATGAAGTTATGACTAAACTAAGGTTATTTAGGTATTGCAATTTATTGGTAAAAAAGTATACTGTATTTATTATTAAACGCGTTTGATATTTCTGCAAATTTAAAAATTATATATGATTTTTTAATGTAGCCGTCGATAGTACCTATTAAGGTAGAAACACCCATATATTGGGTCCCATATTACAGATCCATGCTCCAATACAGGTCTTACAAGGGAAGTATACAGACTCCTTGAACTCTTTAGCCCAACGGTTTACAAAACCGATCATGCCTTTGCCTTTATTAGCTGTCATTGTTATATGTGCGATGAAATTTAGTTTTGAGTTAAGCAGAAAGTAGCATGCAGGTATTGGACTCTTTCTAACAAAACGCATGTATTTACATTTTTTTAGATTAAGTAACATAAGATTTACATTGCACCACGTGTAAAAAGAATTCAAGTCATTTTGAAGAAGTTGTTGTTCAGATATTTGACGATAGCTAAGAAAAACTTTCACGTCGTCCGCATACATCCGAATATTAGATGAATTAATCACCTCAGGTAGATCATTAATAAACAATGTAGAAAGAAGTGGCCCAAGGTGGCTTCCCTGAGGTACACCAGACAGAACTTCTATGCTTTTAGAAATTGTGTTATTAAAGCAAATCGTTTGTGTTCTGTTGCTTAGGTATGAATATATCCATTTTATACTTATATCAGTAAAACCGAGTAAATTAAGTTTAACTTTCAAAAGTCTATGGTTAACTTTATCAAAAGCCTTGGAAAAATTGGTGTATATGACATCAGTTTGGAGTTGTTGTATAAATCATCGATATATGACAGTTGTGAGATGAAGGAGATTAGTTGTAGTAGAACATCTTTTCTGAAACCCATGCTGGTAAGGTGAAATCAAATTAGATACTTGGTAACAAAGGATTTCGGTGATATTTTTTTCGAATGGTTTCGGTATAATACTCAATTTTGCAATACCACGGTAATTTTCAACATCAGATTTATTTCCCGATTTAAACAAAGGTATGATAAACGACTTGTTCCATAGGTACGGAAAGTGACCATGCTTGATCGATACATTAAATAAAATTGCTAGAGGGATAGCAATACTGTCAGCACAGTTAATTAAAATGTTACTTGAAATTATCAGGACCAGAATTAAATGAGAACTTAAGACTTTTTAATTCCTTAGCGATTGTTGCGATATCAATAAATGGAATGTGAGTTGCTTGGTTCGCTTTTATCTTGAAGGGATAATTAACTGATTCGTCATAAAAGGCATTCGAATAAGTTGTAGAGAAAAAATCGGCAAACCAATTACTTATTGTGCCATTATCACTGGATTCCATTTGTTGGAACTTCATGGATGAAGGGAAGCCAGTTGTTTTCTTCTAAGAGCTAACAAATTTATAAAACGATTTCGGATTACGCCTAAAGTTGTAGTTCATAGAATTTAAATAATTTTTCGTAACACAATTTATTAAGCAAAGTGTATTCAGAGCGACAAGTTGAGTATCTTAAATAATCCACGGATGATCCGGATTGTTTGAATTTTCTGTAGTATTTATTCTTTTTGTTTTTGGCATGAGCCAATTGTTTATTATTCCAAGGTGAGCCAGTTATTTCCTTATATACAGTTTTTGGAATAGCCAAACCCATAAAACAGTAAACTTTATTGTAAAATGCGGTACACATCTCATCAACGTCAGTACCAGTACTTTTCCAGTATTTTCTTTTTTTACTGATTACTGAAAAAAATCAGTATTCAGTAAATATATATATATATATATATATATATATATATATATATATATATATATATATATATATATATATTTAATATATATAAATATGTACATAATTAATTTTTATTATTTTTAATAATTTAATAAATAATTAATATTAGTATTTAATTTTTATTAAAAATTAAGACAAAATATAAGAATAATCTTTTTATATACATATATATAATATATATTTACTGAATACTGGGTAACAATAATTAATCAAATATTATCCTAATACTTTGTTTTGTGTCCTGCCAGTGCCAGACAACAAATTTCGTCATCACGTTTTCTGCTCACATATGTAGGTGTTTATCGCTCTTCTGATTGGGTGAGTGCTGCAGTGTCTCTTCTTCTTAAGCGAGTGTAGCCGCCATGATTTAAAATATTTCGAGCTAGTGGATTTGGGTGTTGTTCAAGTCTTATTAAATATTTTACTGCATACTTTGTAATCATAGTTTTTACTAATGACACATTGATATCCTTATGAATATTTGAGTTTTTAACATACCAGGGAGCGGCTGTGATTATTCAAAGAAGTTTTTTTTGGCGCCTTTGAATTTTGTTGATATTAGAGGCCGAGGTAGTGCCCCATAGTTGAATACCGTAGCACCAGATAGGCTTTAAGATAGAGTTGTAAAGTAGAAGCTTGCAATCGAGACTAAGGACAGCATTTCTACCAATAAGCCAATGAGTTTGAATGGCTTTTAGTTTCATTTGAGTTAATATGGCATTTCCACGTTAATCGCCGATCCAGATGTATACCGAGATATTTTACATGCGAATGTTGAGGAATTATTTGATTATTAATTGAAATAGGGGGGCAAGATTCCCGGCGCAAGGTGAATGTTATATGTACGCATTTTTGCTCATTGACCATTATCCTCTATTGTCTTAACCATATTTCTAGTTGAAATATATGGTGCTGTAAATAACAAGATGCTTCATAACGGTTTTCGTGGACGTTTAGAAAAGCTGTATCGTCTGCAAATGTTTAAGTTTGGGTGTAGTTGCTTGTTGGCATGTCCGAAGTATAAATTAAGTATAATAGAGGGCCCATGATGCTGCCTTGTGGGACTCCAGCGCCAATGGGCTGAGGTGAACTTAGGAAATTTCCTTCTTTAATAATAAACTGACGAACGACTAAGTAGCTTTCTAGCAGCTTGTGTGTGTTTGTTGGTAAATTTTGCTTTAATTTATGTAATAAGCCTTCATGCCAGACTTTATCAAAAGCTTGCGAAACATCGATGAAGAGTGCTGAGCAGTATTTTTTTCTTCTTCAAATGCTTTTCTTATGACATTAACTATTCGATTAGTCTGTTCGATTGTGCTGTGTTTTCTTCTTAATCCGAACTGATGGTTTGGAATACATCTATTTTCACTTAAAATCGGTACGTAATAAAATATTTTTTGTTAATTTTTGACAGTAGCTTAAGTCAGGTTATGCATATTATGTTTGGGCCTTTACTTTGAGAACGTTTTTTTCTTACACTCTCACATACATATATGGACTCATTCTACCAACAATGCTACCATACTTTCTATAAATAAATTTTGTAAGCAGAAAAAAAACAATAAAATAAGACAGAATTTTAAGTTACTGCCAACGTTTAAATTATGGGCCTGTGAATATTTGCCTAAAGTTAAAGAAAAAGAAAAAAATGGTTTTTTAAAATTTTGAATTAAGCTACATTTACACAGTGTATATAAACTAGAGAAGCCTACGCTGTACCCATGTGCTGTTACTTTGGTGAGAACTTCTCGCATCGAAAATATGTGAAACAAAATATTTCATCGTTGTTTGAAAAGTCGAAAACTATCAAAAGGGATCACGTCGTAACGTTATAAATAATATTCCACTCGAAGCCGATGTGACATTGCAAACGTTGAGAACATCAGTCAAGAACAAAACACTTATCTTTTCCGTGTTTTTTTTCATTGCATTTTCCAATTTTCACATATTTTTTTTTGTGTTAAAATTTTTTTTCACTCAAATTTTAGTCGTGAGTTTATTTGACAGTCAAAAGCGGGAACTTTCTCACAAAAATTTTACAGACACACTTTTTCTGTAAATTGGCGAGTAAATTCCTTACGTGGCAGCTATTACTGGCCAAAAATGTAACAGACACAGTTAAGTGAGAAAAACAGTTGTTTGTTCCAGTTTATGGTATTTTTGTTTCATTTCTCACATTTCAGTTGACGCGAGAGTTACAGAACATGGGCCCTGGCTATCCCTTTTTATACCCTCCACCACCTATAGTGGTATACTTAATTTATCGTTCCGTGAGAAACTTTTTTATTATTCATTTAGGCCCATTTTCACAACTTACCGATAGCTTAAAGTAGACTTTAAATGGCCTTATAAAAAGTGTTCTATTATTATAACTTTACTTTAACCTTAAGTAAACGATAAAGTAGATTAAGGTTAATCCTACCTGTTAGGTTAAAGTAAAGTTGTAATAATGGAGAACTTTTTATACGGCCAATCAAATCCTACCTTTAACTATCGGTAAGTTGTGAAAACGGGCCTTAGAATATCTTTATTCGGGGTCCTTGAGTAATTCTAGGTCGATTAAGCCATGTCCGTCTGTTGAAAACTTAGCAAAAGAAAAGACAATATTGGTGTCAAATTGAATTCGAATAAAAAATAGTCAGATGTAGAAATACAATTAACAACGATTAATAAGATCCAGTAAAGCGGAACGGGTATTAAGTACAAGCATGATCTGTTGTTGTTGCTTACAAAAAAAAAAAAAAAACAGCTGTGTTTATTCGTTAACAATAACTTTAATATTCTAAATATCACTCATCTTAATAAGAATTAAAAAGACGCAATTTATAGTAAAAAAAAAATTATTTAAAAAAATTTAACACAAATTTTTTTGGCTCTTCACGCATACCCCTTGGAAGGTTCCTACGGAACCCCTTTTTGTAACTACGTTTATACGTAGACTATTCGCAAATAAAAATTATTTCTAAAATATAATTCAAAAGACGCAATTTAAAGGAAAAAACAATATTTAAATAATATTATTTACGGTTTTCTATTATTATTTTTTTTTTTCATTAAAAATGTTTATTTTTCTATTGTTTGGTTTATTTATTTTTGTTAATAAAAAATATGGAAAAAGAAGAAAAAATTTCAAGGTTAAAAACGATCATATTAATTTAAAGAAATCTATTAGAAAAATAGAATAGAGGCATTATTGGGCCACTTAAAAAACATTTAATCAGCCAAATAAGTGTTTTCTTTCATGAACACTAGATTTTACAATTCTGTTGCATCAAACAAGCAGCCTATTCATGGAAAATAATTGGAGCAGGCTAAAAACGGGTCATGATGAGCACAAAATGATGTTAAATTGTATTAACATGTTCTTTATATTTGAATTGGTGTCTACAATGTCAAGATCTTTGCTTTTGTAATATTTCAAAGGCTGACATTTTTTCTTACTCCAAATGTGAAGTCTTAGATTGATCACTTTAACTGTAAATAAGAGATATAAAATCAGCATCTTCTTTACTACAAGAAGTACTGATGCTTCCAGAGGCATTACTTCATTTCTATGTGTTTTTCTTGGCCATTACTAAATGCGCATTTAACAACTGAATTTGTGTTTGCTTTGAAACACTTTCCGTCAGCTTAAATGAGTGGATACGTCCGTCATTGTAGCCGATGATATTGGTTGAATTTGATCATCTAATACGGCAAGCTTATCCGTAACCCCAATGCAATTTTAAAGTTAAAGTTTCAATAACGGTATTTTAAGTGACAGTTTAAAGACACTTGACCCAGATGTGTATTCTAAAGTGTGAGTAAGTCAACTTATTTTCTATCTATTAATAGTATTTTTAAGTATTTTAAACACAAAATACGTGGGCCACAGGTATTTAAAATACAAAATACATTTTGAGAAGGTACTTCAAATGTACTGGAAATTTATATTACAAATACAAGTATTTGAAATACTGCCCAACCCTGTTTAATTAAGAGAGCCGAAACAAAAGTCTGGAACTGGGTTTGTCGCTACACTGAAAGATTAATGACAACTTAATTAATATCACTTTAAAAAGGAAAATCCAACTAATTGTTATACATTATTTCAATTGATTTTTTAAAATTATAATGAACTATTAATTAAAATATGGTCATAGGTCCGCCGGAACAAACCAAAAATAAAATCTTGAAAATACTTTGTTTAAGCATATTTTCACAGGGAAACAATCAAATTTAATTGATGCAAAAAATGTTATATTTATTTATAACCAGGGAAACCAGAAATATGCTCTAAAAAACTCGTTTTATGTGTGAAAACTGTTAAAAATATGCCCCAAAAACTTTAAAATTGCTAATTTGAAAACAAAATATCAAACAATTTAATAACAGTTCCATTTAACAAAAACAATCCTAAAGCCCAAACATCATAATATTTACAGGCAATTTTCGAGATATTTAGGGCGACTTCAATTTAAATACCAACAAAATAACCAAGAGTCTTTTTTGTAAAGAAGCTTTATGGGAATATGTGATATTATAGACCGATTCTCACCATTTACATAGACTTCGTCCTTAGTACATTAAAATATATTTACCAAATTTGTTCAAATTATCTACAATATTGCAACTTGTACTTTGCGCACAAGTTTAACATGGACAGACAACCAGCCAGACGGACGGATGGACATAGTTAGATCACTTTAGAAAGTGTTTCTGTGTCGATCAGTAAACTAAAAGAATGGTCCAGATTAATATGCATTACAGGCATCGTCAAAATCGTATATAATTGCTTTTTCCTTACTTCACTAAAATTAAATGTAGAAGGCAAAACGTTGGGTTACAGCTAGATATTTCAAATTGGCCAAAAAAAATATTTTTTTCATTTGCTGGGAAAGCTCTTGTAGGCATTTGTGCTGGGAAACTATCGATAGACTATCGATATTATCGATAGTCTGAAAATATCGAAAATATCGATAGGAAAAATATAAATATCGATATTTTTAGTATTTAAAATACAGATATGAAGACATCTAACAGCAGCTATACACACACATTTTTTTGCCGCAAATATTTACTTGCTTTTATTAATTCGCGCTGAATTACAGCAATGAATATAAACAACAAGAATGGCAAGTGGTATGGATTGCTTAGCAGTGCTTTTTACTGCTAATTAAAGGACTTTAAGTCGAAATTTTTACATGTTTGGCAAATATTTTTGTAATGTTGTAAAAAAAATGCAAATCCAAATGCAATTGCAAGCATAAGACAAAACAATGAACGACTATTAGAGAATAAGTCCGCTAGATTGATTACCTTTTTGGGCTTAGAATTTAGAAAATTTTTTAAAGTTGCAATGGAATATCTTATAGTCCCTGTTACTTCAGGTCCTTTAGAAACGTACTAATCAATTTTTAAAAAACTGCCATCTAAAATAACGTGCGTATATACATACGTCTCATACATTCAATAAAGTGGTGAAAACAACGGACTGTTGCCTTATAACAAAATAATTAAAGTTTTCCTGTACATGTACAAACATTCAGTCGATAGTAATATCGATATATCGAAAGTGAAATCTGAACTATCGAAAAATATCGATAGTGAAATCTGAACTATCGATAAATATCGATAGTGGAAAATATCGATAGTATCCCTGCACTAGTAGGCATCAAAAAATTCTAACATGCATCAAAATATGCCTCAAAAAGCCAAATATGCGCTATAAACTTGAAAAGTGCTGCAAAAAAGCTCTCTTAAATAAAGTATGCAAAAAAATGCTGCAAACGGCAAAATATGCACTAACAAATCGATGCCAAAATTCATAAAAAGCTCTTAAACGGATAAATATATTGTTTCTGCCTTCATTGGTCGCACAAGGAAAAACATACAATTACATTATTTATGGTTTCCCTGTTTATAACCTTTTTCGAAATTTACGAATGCAAAGTCGAACAAGTGCAACTTTTTTCATGTGGATATTTCAATTGCACGTTTTACTTTATTAAAAGTTCTTAAAGAGAGACATTATGAATTGACCTTTTCATATTTCGATGTCACGTAAGACATTGAAAAACAATATGTTCTATCAGAGCGTCGAAAGTTAATGCAGAAAGCTCATCAAATATCGAGAACAAACAGATATTATTTATAAAATTCAAATAAAAGAAACCTTACTGAGAAAAAAGAAGATTTGTGATCTGGGTACTTATATAAGATAAGTCACGTGCGACATCGTAAGTGTGAAATTTTAAAATTAGAAAAGTATTTTTTTATATAAATGATTTATTTGTAATAAAACATACATTAACTTGCAAACACACATGTACACACCTGTATACACGCACTGGTTCTCTCGAAATATATTGTTTTGCTTCAATGTAGTCCGAAAACCGACCAAAAATCCTCGGTTTTAGCTTTTACTTTAAATATATATTTCTGCCAAATGAAATTGCAAATTATGTATAATACTCGTACTTCATTTAAAAAAACTTTATACATAACTGCCTGGAACAATGGCAAGGCATATCAAAATTTTTTAAATTTAAAATAAGTGCTAAGAATAACAAATGTTTCTTTTTTAATAAAAGAACCGGAATTGAAACAAATAAAAAAAAGTGTATTACATACAAAAAGATGTATATGTATGTAGTTTCACTTGGATATTTTCATACCCGAAAACCGAACCGAAACCGACCGGTTTTAATCATTTTAAACGTGAAACCGCGGTTGCACATTTTTACGGTTTTTAGCAAACTCTATTAAATATGACAATAATTTATTTTTTAATTTAACAATAGTATTTTCTTGTTTTACAAGAGCAACATGCTATGGTTGAAAACCATCCTTGCTAAGTTAAAAATTTTTTACACAGAGAAAACAGATTCGTGATCACAACCGGATTCGGCGCCAATCGAATTTCGCCGGTTGCATGTACTATTACACAATTCGGTTACAATTACTGAAAATTTCGTTGCTTAGAATAATATTTTTGATAGCAACATTTCAATTTTAGTATACTATCAGTCATAACAACATATATTGTTAGTTGTAAGTATGATTACTAGAAACAAAATTGTGCTTATACCCGAATATATGATAGCTACAACTGAATTAACACATAGTTGGTGTTCATAACAAAAGATTTGATTGTTTTTATCAATATATTTTTTTAACCGGTTACTTAAACCATTTTCCCGATTTATTAGATAGAAAATCAAAATAATTCCAATGAATTCCATTTTTTAAGGTATATTTATTTTTTAGTATTTTTATTTATAGTTTTTACATTATTTAATTTTATTCAAACACATGCATACAGCTTTCCCCATCATCCAACGGATTTTCAGGTACAGATGATCACTTAATGTACCAATTAAAACAATCTTTGGCTGCAATTTCTTTCCTCAATGTCGTCTTGTTCGACTGTCTGAAGTAAAACAGAATAAATAACGTGTGGTTTTACAATACGAACAGTGATTGAAGTTGTAAATTATTATGAAAATCACTAAAAAACTGAGCGATTTTCATATAATGTATGTATGACATATTTATTTGACCCATGTACACCCGGAGCAAAATATAAACAATACGTGCATATGTATGTATGTCTAATATATTACCCAGCTAGCAAAGGATGTTTGTAAGACGACAGTGTTTAATATTCAACTCCTAAAAGAATCTTCATATTTGTTTGACCAATGTACACGCGGAGCAAAATATAAACAATATGTTCATACTCCTAAAAGAATCTTCTAATCATTATCTGACGAGTAACAATAATAAAAACATTAAAATTGTTTATTTATTATTTTTTATACATTTTCTGACACGCTTGTCTTTAAATCTTAAATGAACCATTACCGACTCTCCTAATGAGTCATGTAACAATTATCGAGCTACCTAAAAATGAGCGTTTTTAAAACATGAAAATTTATTTATTGTCAATACAATTTTAGTTAAAAAACCCCGACGTAAGGATCTGCCAAATAAGATTTTCCAACAGGATGGCGTTTGATTCCTGATCTTAAGGTTTCTTTCGTATAAATTGTATGAAAGTTAATAGTTTCTTCATTAAAAGAAGCTTGATGCTCTTGTTTAGGTGGCTCAGTTATTCTAAGTATTCCACGAGTTGTAAGGGCATTCCTACATGAGTCTCATAAGATTCTTGATGCGCTTTCTTAAAGACTCATTAGATAATCTTTACACAAATCTCAAACGAATCCGTCTACGATTAATATAAGCGTCTCTAGCTGTGTTGTAGAAGTAACTCACAGAGGAATCAGCTTGCGTAACAAATTTTCCCGTGCGAAGAATCTTCACGATTAAAAATTGCGCTCGTCGACGATCAAAAACGCTCTTCATGAGATTTCCAGTAGATTCTTTCGATTAAAAATGCAAGCTGGGTACATACTTATATATATATGTGTGCATTTTTGTATTTTACCCGACTAGTCCATACACACATGTCAAATGTAGCCCATAAGGGGCAAGGACTAGTCCAAAGGTATCCCCAATTAATAGAAAAAACATGGCATATTTAACATTACGATGTCCTAGGTCAGGACCATATAACCCAGCTTGCATTACAAAGGAGTACTCTTAAAACTACTCCATGGCACACTCCAGAGCATTACCTTTGAAATCGTTTCAAAACAAAAACATTTCGTTAAAAAACGAAGACATGCCGTTTCACTGCAAACTATTTTTATCAAGTACATGGTCCATACTTGCATTACATTGGACTAGCTTAGGATCAAAATGGACCAAGTAGTCCAATATAATTTGCAGGGTATAAAAGAAATAATACATACAAACATATGTACGTGTATATGTACATACTTACTTATAAGAATACGTAAATTACTTACCCCTATTTATTAAGTTTTTGCACACTTTCGAATTTCGACCGCAAATATATTTTTAAAATATAAAATTAAAAATTATTTTAATCTATCAAATGTTTTGACAGAAAATTTAGTAAGCAATTGCGGCTTTTAACTATTTTTTGGTTGTGACTTCCGAATAATTATATTTTCATTTGTTGTACTCGAATTGAAACTATTCCAACAATCAATAAATTAACATTTTTATTACAAAATTTATTGACGAAAGCAAATTATTAATTGCAATGACCAATATTCAGTATAGCCCTGTATTTAATTCGGTTGTGATTCTAACCATTTGTACCAATTTTTAGAACTTAATTAAATTAGTTATCATAACTAATAACAGATTTGAAGGAATCATATTTCAGTTGGAACATCCTTTTTATAATCAAGAGAATTAAAAATCAGTTAGAACTATACATTTTTAATAGTTGCAATAATAAATTATGTTACTTGATCAATATTTTATTACTACAACCGTTTCCTAACCAATTTGTTTTCTGTGTGTAGATATTGTTAGCCATAACATGTTTGGAGGCAACCATAATATGGTTGTGGCTTCTCAACGAGGACTAATTTAAACATAATTTAATTGTCGGTGACAATAATATGGTTAAATTAAAAATACTTGCTTGTATTCAAATAAAAATTGTCCTTAATAAACGTTTGTTAAATTTAATAATCGTTTGTGAATACGGGGGAATATGTTTAAAATTTTCTTTAAAAATAGTTTTGTTGGAGAAGACCATATTAAAACATGTTTTTTCTCTGGGTAAACGAACGTACGCTGTATGTAGGTATAAACATCTCAATAAAAAATTAAGCTTCAAACAAAGCAGGTTTGTAAGGGAAAAACATAAAAGTTTGGCTACCCATTGCGCTTACGGAAGACATGAATTTTATATGGCGAGCTCCCACTTTGAAGCAAAACATTTTTGACACATAAAGCGCACTATTTAACGCATATAAAAATTGTTGAATGTAACGATCAGCTTTGTCAGATTTTACCATTTATATTTTTCCAGCGATTTTTTTTGCTCAATTAAAAAAATCTGGCAACTTTTTTTAACATGATTTTTGTTTTGTTATCATTTTAAGTGAATTTAATATTCAGTCACTATTTAATTCTAATAGTATGTATGCAGGTCAAAACACCTGTAATGAAATCGATGAGGCTGAAGTGTACGATCTTATGACTTGTCAAGTTTTAAGTTTTTTTTGATTGAATATATCGACCCCTAACCGCGAAAATAATGTAAGCGCCAAAAATCAAATTTTACAGGAGAGAGCTTTTTTGTTTTATTTCATATTAATTTTGTATGAAATTTGTCGCTTACACTAAAATTGTTTTTGCTATAAAATCGGTACATAATGTGACCATGATATTTTAGGAGATGATGCAAGTGTTGCCAATAAAGTCATTTATTAAAAAAAAACGAAAATTGAAAATCATGTCGCTTACGTTATTTTCGCTGTTAGGGCTCGATATGATCTCCATTTTGTGTTATTTTAAAAAAAATAACATAAACTACACAAAATTTACTTTCGTCGACTTTTTTTTCTCAGTTTTTGGCGATTTTCGACTGATATATTATACTAGCTTTTTTTGTATGCATAACTTAATAAAAAAAAAAAAAAAAAACGTTACGAAAACTGAACAAAATAGACGTTTTGCGATTTCTGACATCCGGCTTGGCGATGGAGCTCTAAAAAATCTGACAGTACTTCTGTTAATTAAAAAAAAATTCTAACTAAGCTCCGTTTTGTATATAATTTCGTAAAAAGAAAAACCGAAACAACATAAATTTAATAATGGCGAAAAATGTCACGTGCGACATGTCACATGCGACTAACTTAAAAAGTATAAAAACCATTTTTAAGACAAATAAGTGCATTGCATTCTAAAGTAAATCGTATTAAAATATTGCCTAATGTTTCGCTAAAATCGGTGTTTGTTTCTGTTTTTGTCACGTGCGAATACCTTGCTGCTTTGCAATTGTCTTGAAACCAAAAAAATTTGTCAAAATGTACAATAGCACTTATAGGTTTATTTAAGAGCTATAAGTTAAATCTGTTGTCAAAAAAAAAATCCGTTCTACTTTAATTTTTTTTTTCACTTTAAATATGTACGACGTAAAATGTATTTTTTTACACAAATTTTAACTAAATTACAATCAGCAAAGTTAACAAAAGTTCTAATGAATATAACAAAAGTTGTTTCCAACTTAAATTATTGAAGGCAGACAAATATTTTATGACTTTCAGTTAGATTTTTTTTTTTAACAATTTTTGTCTTTCCAACTTGACCTTCAGTGTAAATTGAGATTTCCATAGGATAAAAGCCCCACTCCCCCAAAAAAATTTTGTGTTAATGTAAATAAGAAAAATAAAAAAGAATTCAAAAGAAATGTTTTTTAATATCGAAAATAGACAATAAAATTATATAAAACAATTGCAATTTGTGCATCAAATATTAAAATTTAAAACTTATTATAATTTTGCATTTGATTCCTGATCTCTATATACTTTTTTTTTAATTTAGTTCAAAAACAATTTTCTAGTTTTTAATTAAATTTTGTTCTTAAATTGAAATTATTTACGTCAATCTGTAAACCTGTATGCCGTTACCTTCAGCCGTAAAGGATCCAAGTCAAATTTTAGAAATTTTACATGAGAGGGATCTTGGATGAGACTGGCATTGCTGGTTATTGCCTGAGGCCGCCAGGATCCAGGGATTACATCGGCTGAGAATGAAGTCACCGTCTAGGGAGAGCTCGTCAGGTTAGGGCAGATTTTATGACGGATTTGCTATTTCTGCTGATGGCTTGTTTATAAAGGGCACTTGTGCAAGGGTCTACCTGGAGGATATAGATATAAGAAGGTCTTACTGTTTTTGTGACGACTGTATTGTATTTTTTACGGAGGTTCTTGGGACTTTGAAGGCCTAATAATTGATAAAAAAATATGTACCCTCGTATCCATAAACATTTATTAAGTTTACCAAGCGTTTTTCAAGTAAAATTTTCATAGAAAATTTGTTTTGTAAACCTTTATTAAAATAAAATTATTTTTATGAATACGGTAGGCAATCACTTTAATTTAATTCAGGTACAATAGCAATAGGTTATTTTATAAATAATCGGCCATGTCATGGCAATCAAAGTCACGTGAAAATGAAATCGAACAAATTTTGAAAACTCTCTCAAAAAAATATTTCCTTTAATATACCTGAACGAACTACTTTTGAATTCAGGAAAAGCTGCTTTCATTTTTACAATAATTTAATTAAGATTCTTCGTCGATTTCAATTTCACGTTATTTCGATTCCCATGACATGGACGTATATTTATGTATTTCTTTTGAACTGCATTTTCTAAGGTGGTATTCGAAATTAATGCTGCCTCTTCCGTTTTTGTTGCAAAAATGATCTTATAATACAAATTAAACTTAAAGTTTAGTGGTTCAATTTGTATCGCATTCTTGTGGACTCACTGCATCACCATTTGCATTGGGTAAAGCAAACAAAATCCGAACCAGTTTTGATAATTTGGAAACACAACCTCGTCACTATAGTTTTTCCTTTTGCCATTTTTATCGCAAACTGTTTAAACTCCATGTTTCAAAACAAATTAGTTTCACAATTTCAGAAAATTAATCTTATGCGATTGTTCTACACTCATACAAAAGATCATTGAGGCTTTAGTTAAATTGTACTCATCTTTTTTTTTGTCCCAAAATATGTTCGAGACTTAAGAATTTCATTTCTTTAAATATGAAATCATTAATAAAAATTCAATTGTTGCATTTATTTCGTATACAATGCAATATGAGAAAAATACCTCCATTATGGCGAATATAAAAAATCTGTCCGATTTTCCCTACGCTCCTATTTTAGTAACAAAAAACCCTACATCTTGGGATTTTTCCCTGCTTTTGGCAACACTGCTTATACATTTAGAAAAACAGGATTGTTATTTTGGAAAGTTTTGTTTTTTAGGTAAAGTAAACCCATAAGCGAATTCGTACCACTTAGTGTTCAAACAGTCGAGACCACATTTTCCATACAATTTGACATCCAAATTTGTCGTAGAAAGCCCCTTAAAAAGAGTGTTTGGGGTCAATATATTATAAGAAAAGAATCGCCATACAATTCTACTGAAGACATGTGAAATAGTCTTTAAGCTCAGAATTACATTTAGAAATTTTTAAGTAACTAACAAATTTTTAATATTCTTTAATTACGCTTGAGTTAATCAAATTTAATTTTCATTAAATTATATTCACTGAGGGAAGGAACTGTACAACTTGGAATTTTTTATTGAAATTTATTGATAATTTTTCTTGGCTGAGCTGGGATTTGAACCCGGGTTGATCTTTACATGTTTCAAGAATCACCCCATTCTATTGTCAGAAGATCTTTGAGTTCTACCCACTGTACCACTGCGGTGCCCGTTAGCCAACAGTCAAACATAAATCTTTAACCAGTAGTACTGGTGGTTCGAAATTTGTTGTTATTATCACTTAAATTTCAAATTAAATGTTGCCTACTTTCCTCTGTTTTTTTCGTATTCTTTCTGTCAAGACTTTGCAACATGTAATTTGAAATTTAAGTGATAATAACAACAAATTTCGAACCACCAGTACTACTGGTTAAATATTATATTCGTAGAACATTTTAACTCTTCAAAGTGCCGTTTTATTATACTTTTGTGTAAGAGTTGGGAAAAAGGACAAAAATAACCCCTTAAAACGAGAGGAAGAGGGTTAATAAATTCCAAGAAAAGAATCGCCATACGATTCTAATGAAGACATTTGAAAATATTTTTTAGCTCAGAAGTACATTTTTTATATTTTTTTACCCACACCACAATAGTGGAGAGGGTATTATGCATTTGTGCTGATGTGTGTAACGCCTTAAAATAGTGGTCCTAGACCTGCCATCGGCAACATATACTATTACATTTTGCGATTATATGCGTTGTACGAATTTTACATATGTTGTTGTTAATGTTGTTAAATTCTCTGCAATGTGTGTGCACATGTACGTAATAAAAGAGCATACAAGAGAATAAAAGAGAAAAGAGAAAACGCGGCGCCCTGATTTTGCCGATGGCAGTCCTAGACCCACCTTAAAGTATACCGATCTACTCAGAATCACTCTCTGAGTCGAACTAACGATGTCCTTCCGGCTAGGTTCTTATTGCAACAAGGACAAAGCCTATTGAAAATGGGCCGAATCGTAGGACCCCGAGGGAAGATAGAGGGAAATTTCTTCCTCTCAGAAACTATCAAACCGATTTTAATAAAATTTAAACCATAGATAGATCCATATCTATAGGGTCACATTAGCTATACAGTTTTTAAAAAATAGGACCACAAGGGGAGGCAGGGGGCAATTTCTGCCTCTCTAAAACTTTCAAACCGATTTTCATGAAGTTTATAAACATAGATAAATCCATATTTACATGGACACATAAGCATGATGTGTTTTTAAATACTATGGTGTAGGGTATCATATGGTCGGGCTTGACCGACTATACTTTCTTACTTGTTTTTTTTTTGACTTATGTCAAACGGCTTTTCAAAAAAACTCAAACACTTTAGGAACCCGAGCAAACTTTTCAAAACCCTTTGGCAGATTTGCTCTACTGAGTATGAGTCTACTTTTATTTTCCCCGAATTTTGTTGCACTGGGTTATTATTTCCATAGTGTAAATGAATGGATCGGCTTTCAATATGATTAAAAAAAAGAGATATTATAATCAAATTGTGCAGTTATGTAGATTAAGATGTACTTAAAACAGTGCACTTAAACTTTCCCACTTTTTGAATAAAACAATACCATAATGCTCAATCAAAAGCATTTTCAAACTTTATGCTAAAAAACATCAAAAGATCAAATTTGTCCTTAGATTTCTCAACAACCGCTTAACCGATTTTAATTTAATTTAATTCAAACTGAAGTCTCTCCAGCAAGAAAAAAAACTATTGCAAAATTATCTTTATCGGTTCAAAAGTAACAGATTTTTGGCCGATGAAAAACGATTTTCAGGCACTGTGCAACGTTTTAATTATGGCCTCAAATTGAAGACTCAGCTCTGTTTGAACACTAACGGCCAATTTTATCATGCTTAGTTATAATTAACTGTCAAAACCATATTGTTAACTGGAAGTTTAAGTAAAAGTTAGTTTTTACTAAACTGGATGAAATTGGACCTTAATTGAATAAAAAATTTAACACTCAAACAATAAAAAATATGATTCAACAGCAAAAGTAAAAAAATGTAGGTTGATCATTTGCAAAAAATACTAGAGTAATATTATTTTACTAATTTGCAAGTTTAGAAACAACATGTGTCGATATTTTTTTTTATACAATTTCATATTAAAAGGGGACTTAACAATTATTCGTTAACATTATTGGACTTAGTTCTTTTACCTACCATTGCAAAACAATTAATAGAATATACAAAATAGAATTGTTTTTTTTTCTGAAAACTCTATTTTTTGTGTACTCTATGCAACTGCATCAAGAACTGAATTTTGAAAAAATATGGACTTAGCTTCTTTACGGCTGAAGGTAACGAGGTGTTTTTTTATATCCATTAAAATTTTTAATTAAGTTAATTACGGAAGTAAAACTATGACACTTTTTTAAAATTTAAGTCTTATAGCAAATAAAAAAAATTGCTAAAAATTTTTGCTGGTTTTTAACTTGTTTTAAAAGTTTTTAACCAACTTAAAGAAAAAATCTATTTAATACAAAAAGTTTTCATTTCTATATTTAACACTTTTTACTTTTTTATTTTTAGAGACACTACTATAAAAAGGTAAGTGTGTTGATAATTTAAATTAAAAACATTAGAATAAATATATACAGGTATACATAGATTTTGCAATTAACTATCACGAAAAATGTTAAAAGGTTGATTCTAACAGTTCTTTTGCCGCTTTATGAAAATAAATATACTGATTGTATCAATGCATGTCCTTGGAAAAACATGGCAGAGGACATGCATTGATGCTAGGGTGTGCAGTCGATTACTTCTTCTTCGATTAATCGCACAATCGTAGACGAATAATTGTTCGAATAATATAAAACTGATAATTTTGATTAAAGGATTAATATTATAATTCTACGATATCCCTGAAACTACAGGGCAAATTTAAAAACAATGTAAGCACGGCTTAAAGATAATATTGTTGCCGAGTTTCGGATTTTTTTTAACCGAATATGGTCAACCGGTTTAAAGCAGGGACCGTAACAGTTATACCTTTTTTCATAAAAGTCAGATGATAACTGTTATTTTTTGATTTTTATTTTTTTGAGCAAAAATAACAGTTATTTTTTGATTTTTATTTTTTGAACAAAAATAACTGTTATTTTTTGATTTTTATTTTTTCGATCAAAAATAACAGTTATTTTTTGATTTTTATTTTTTTGAACAAAAATAACAGTTATTATTTGATTTTTATTTTTTCGAGCAAAAATAAAAGTTATTCTCGAAATAAATTTACGTGTTTTAATAATTTAGATGACTTTAATAATTATTTTAATGTGCATAAGGAATTCCAATGATAATTACACAATAAAATAAAAATTTGAAGTCAACTAAGTTATTAAATCACGTACATTTATTAAGAGATTAACTTTTATTTTTGCTCGAAAAAATAAAAATCAAAAAATAACTGTTATTTTTGTTCAAAAAAATAAAAATCAAAAAATAACTGTTATTTTTGATAGAAAAAATAAAAAAAAAAAAAAAAAAAAAAGTTATTTTTGTTCAAAAAAATTAAAATCAAAAAATAACTGTTAAGTTTGATCTAAAATATAAAAATCAAAATTATAAAAATCAATATATTTTATCATTGACAAGTGCATGAGGAACAATATGGTATACTTGAATCAGTTTTTCGACATTTAATTCTATATGCTTTTTTTGTTTTAAAATTCTAATATAACTGTTATTTTCGGTCCCTGGTTTAAAGTTATTCCAATATTTGTAGTGAAAGTGCCTTAATTTTAGACATAACGGTA
The DNA here is from genome assembly GCA_930367215.1 of Pollenia angustigena. Taxonomy (NCBI): domain Eukaryota; kingdom Metazoa; phylum Arthropoda; class Insecta; order Diptera; family Polleniidae; genus Pollenia; species Pollenia angustigena. Next base: position 129,831,809 of record OV884058.1, read on the forward strand.
TATCTCGAAAACTGGAGCTGATAGAGAAGAAAGGAGATTAGATTTGAAATCAGCGACCTCAAATTAGTAAAAATTCCAGACCGCAAACTTACTGTTCCGCAGTGTAATAGTAGCATTCTTGAAAAAAATTTGTATGAAAATTCAAATTCAGATGTTTTCACTAAAAATGCCGTTTTTTATTAATTCTTTGTCCGACGATAACAATTTTACGCTTAATTTGTTTGAAACAAAAAATTATTTAAGATACATGTTAAAAAAAATTTTTCAAATATTTTTTATTGCCTTAAGCCTGGTACTCTGTTCAACATTTCACGTGAAATGCTGTCAAAACACATATGAAAAAAACTTGTGCGGAATATCAATGTTACCTATCATGCGAGCTTGTACAATTTGTCGTTTTTATTCTTGCAAAGTATGCGACATTGTTTTGCGTATGTAAACAAACGCCACATGTATTTTACTAAAAATTATTTTTTTTTTAATAAAAAATAATAAAAAATTTGGATAAAAGCTGTTACCGGTTGGGTTATTTTAATTTTTTATTTCTTATTTAATAATCAGTTCATCCTTTTTTTGCTTTTACTTAAGAATCCACGTGAAATAAGAGCAGCTTAAGGCTAGATTACACTATTATACTTTGTATTAATACATGTCAAAAACTCAAGTAATATGACAAAGTGTGATAGTGTGAATGCAATGTGTCACGAATATGACAAGTATTAAGAAAAAAGTTTGACATCCCATACGACTTCATCGTTTTTTGAAAAATTTCAAAACAATAATACTTTTCATTGGATCAGGGTTGCATTCTATTTCATGTGTGAGTGTTTATACTTTGTGAGATGGTGTGAACACAAACTGTCATGTTACATTAGATTTTTTGACAGTCGCAACAAAACTCATTAGATTTCTATCTCACTAAGTATTATGGAATACGTAAGGCTTGTGAGATAGTGTAATCTAGGCTTTAAGCCTGGTACTCTGTTTAACATTTCACGTGACAGGCTGTCAAAACTCATATGAAAAAAACTTGTGCGTGGAATATCTATGAAATAATTTTGATAGAGTTGTACTCCGTTCATTTTGTGAAAAATTTCCGAAATGTTTCTGGCAACATTTTTTTACAACTGCGAAATAAAGTAAGCAGCGCTTATTTCACGTGGAATTTTAAACAAAAGCAAAAATAGATGAACTGATTATTTAATAAGAAATAAAAAATAATATAACACAACCGGTAACAGTTTTTTATCCATATTTACTTTCTTTTTTTTTTAATTAAATTTTTTATTAAAAAAAATAAATTGTAATAAAAAACATGTGGGGTTTGTTAACATATGCAAAACAATGTCGTATACTTTGCAAGAATAAAAACGACAAATTGTACAACCCCGTATGATAGGTAACATCGATACCCAGCGGGAAAATGGAATTAATAGGAATCGAGAAAGTAATACATATCTTGTATAATATTTGATTCCTGAATTCATTATTCTTACCACAGACCATGTCCTAGGATTGTAATAAATTATTTTAATGTATACTGGGAATGACTTAAATAATTCAAAAAAAAAAAAAAAAATATAATTGTCACGAAGAGAAGAAAAAGAACGATACATTTTTACGAACAGAAACAATACATTCCTTGTTCTGCAAATGTGAGAATATACGTGGTAATAAAATCATAATTATTGTGTCAATAAAATTACCTTCTCGATTCCCATGAATGCATTATTACTCTTTCGAAAATAATACAATATTTTTTTAAACATTTATGTAATCAATTCCTTATTTTCCCGCTGGGTACATGTGAAAATTTTCGTGTGAAATAATAAATGTTGCTCAACATTTTTCACAAATTTGAACAAAGTACTAGGCTTTACGTTATTTCGCAGTTGCAAAAAAATGTTGCCAGAAACATTTCGGAACTTTTTCACAAAATGAACAGAGTACAACTCTATCAGCATTATTTCATAGTTAAGCCTAGCACTCTGTTCAAAGTTGTGAAAAATGTTGAGCAACATTGATTATTCCACACGAAAATTTTGACATTTATCAATGTTACCAATCTTGCGAGTTTGTACAATTTTACGTTTTTATTCCTACAAAGTATGCTACATTGTTTCGTGTATGTAAACAAACGCCACATGTATTTTACTAAAATTATTTTTTTTAATTAAAAATTTGATAAATAAAAAAGTAAATATGGATAAAAAACTGGCACCGGTTGTGTTATTTTAATTTTTATTTCTTATTTAATACTAAGTTCATACTTTTTTGCTTAAAATTCCACGTGAAATAAAGGCAGCTTACATTATTTCGCAGTTGTAAAAAAATGTTGCCAGAAACATTTCGGAACTTTTTCACAAAATAAACAGAGTACAACTCTATCAACATTATTTCATAGTTAAGCCTAGTACTCTGTTCAAAGTTGCGAAAAATGTTGAGCAACATTGATTATTCCACACGAATATTTTGACATTTATCAATGTTACCAATTTTGCGAGTTTGTACAATTTTACGTTTTTATTCCTACAAAGTATGCTACATTGTTTCGTGTATGTAAACAAGCGCCACATGTATTTTACTAAAATTATTTTTTTTAATAAAAAATTTGATAAAAAAAAAAGTAAATATGGATAAAAAACTGGCACCGGTTGTGTTATTTTAATTTTTATTTCTTATTTAATACTAAGTTCATACTTTTTTGCTTAAAATTCCACGTGAAATAAAGGCAGCTTACATTATTTCGCAGTCGTAAAAAAATGTTGCCAGAAACATTTCGGAACTTTTTCACAAAATAAACAGAGTACAACTCTATCAACATTATTTCATAGATATTCCGCACAAGTTTTTTTCATATGCGTTTTGACAGCGTTTCACGTGAAATGTTGAACAGAGTACCAGGCTTCACTGGAGCGAATTAAAATTGTGAATTTTGAAAAAACATAAAAAATCACTTTTTTTTTAAGTTTTAAGTCCTGTAACTCAGTAAATCTTTATCCGATCGAGACAGTTTGGATATGTTCTATCGGTTGATTTTTAAGAGCTATAGAAAAATTAAAAAAAAAACACATAAAATTCAGAAAAATGCATGAAATCTTTATTTGAATCGATAGTACGGTCCATATAATTAAATGTTTAAAGATTATTTCATGCAAATGTTGACCGTGACTGCCCCGCAAATGATCCATTCGCTTAGTCCAATTTTGGCATACTCTCCAACATTTCGGCCGTTATCTCATGAATAAATGGTTCAATGTTGTCTTCCAATGCGTCAATTTAAGCGGGCATGCGTGTATAGACATGAGCTTTAACATAGCCCCACAAAAAATAGTATAAAGGCGTTAAATTGCACGATCTAGGCGGCCAATTGACCGGTCCCGAACGTGAAATAAAATGTGGCACCGTCTTGTTGAAACCACATGTCATGCAAGTCAATCTCTTGCATTTTGGGCAAAAAAAGTTGGATATCATCTCATGGTAGCGCTCAACATTCACAGTTACGTTACTATTCGCATCATCCTTAAAGAAGTACGGTCCAATGATGCCACCAGCCCATAAACCGCACCAAACTGTGACTTTTTCTGGATGCATTGGTAGCTCTTGCAATGCTTCCGGCTGATCTTCACTCCAAAATCGACAATTCTGCCTATTAACGAACCCATTAAGCAAAAAATTAGCTTCGTCGCTGAACACAAGAAGCGCGCGATGAACTTTATTAACAGAGCACGCATTTTGATAATAAAATTCAATAATTTGCAAGCGTTGTTCGTTTGTAAGACGATTCGTGGTTAAATTATAGACCAAACTGAAGATGTTTGACAGTGAAACAAAACACGAAACGTACATCAGCTGTTTAAACCAGTGTTGTCAAAAAGATAATAGCTAAAAAATCACCCATTAAAAGAGAAAAGATTCACTTGAACAGTTCTCGAGATTTTTCGAAATACCTAAAACAACTGTATAAAAACACGATTTTCGCGTATATCTCGAAAACGCTTCTTGAGAAAAATAAATGAAAATCATATTCGTTATTAGCAGCCCCGATTTATCTTAGAAAATATCTAATTTTATTTGTGGTTAATTTTTTTTTGTGGCTTACCGTAGTTTTTCGTGGTTTTAAGTGTTGTTCTTGCAAAAATATTAGATACTTAAAGAATGAAGTAGATCAAATGGTATTGTTTTATGAACTTCCATTACTGGACGTTCTTAAAATTTTTTTCGATCTCAAATGCACTTCATTTTGATTTCTAGAAAATGGTTCAGGCGTTTCTCTCTTTAGAATGAGTTTGGTTTAAAAATATTGTACGAAGGATAAATTTAATAATGCTAAATGTAACAGGTGTCCAAAAATGTATTAACGTAAATGTTCTTCAACAACTTCACTTATTTACCACTAACACATTTACTATAACATAGTACTTGAAGAAAATGCTCCACCAACAAAATCAAAATGGGCTATAAGTGGTCCAATGTATAAATATCTTCGATCGATTTTTTAGAGGAAATTTTTTGCAGAAGCATAGCAGAGGATGGAATTTCCGTGAAAAGTTTAAAAAAATCTGAAGTTATATTGACTCTTTTGAAATCTAAGGGATTAAAAATGTCCAAAGTGAAGCAACTATTTGGAGCTACATACATTCATAAGTCATATTTAAAATAGAACGTTTAAAATTAGCGAAAAATATCTCGAAATTTATAAAAATTCTTGATTTAGAATTATTCGATTAATCGATTAATTTTACAATTTTATTCGTTTAATCGAATAAGTTAGAAATGCCAAATTTTTTCCCCAAAAATTTTTTAAAACTTTTGGCATTTTATATTATTATTTAACATCTCTGATTCTAATACTGTAATTTATAAGATTACTTATCTTGTTGTATTAGAAAATCGATATTAAATAAATAAATAAATATCGATTAATCCTTTAATCGAACAAAAATAAAACCGATTAATTGAACGCCCTAATTTATACAATAACAGCCAGTCCCACGATGTCACACGTTAACGTTCGCATAGAAAATAACATTTAAAACAAAAACAAATTTTAGAAATTGTTTTTGTTTTAAATGTAATTTTCTATGCGAACGTTAACGTGTGACATCGTGGGATTGGCTGTAAGTATACATATTTCTTCTGATAAAATAAATTGTCATCTCGTATTTTTAAATTTTTTAATAAACGAGTTTTGCAACTCAATTATTCGTATGTAAATAAGCGGTGGGCAGCATTTTTTCTAAAATTATCGAAAACAATCTCGTAATTTATAAAAATTTTTGATTTAGAATTATTCGATTAATCGATTCATTTTTAAATTTTATTCGTTTAATCGAATAAGTTAAAAATGCCAAATTATTAGATTAATCGATTAATTTTTAAATTTTATTCGTTTAATCGAATAAGTTTAAAATGCCAAATTCGATTAATCGTTTAATCAAACAAAAATAAAAACCGATTAATTGAACGCCCTGATTGATACAATAAGTACATTTCTTCTGATAAAATAAATTGTCATCTCGTATTTTTAATTTTTTAATAAACAAGTTTTGCAACTCAACTACTCGTATTTAAATAAGCGGTGGGCAACACATAAACTACGCTATTTAAGATTGCATGGCAAAAAAGTATTTGTTTTCATGATACAACATCAAGCAACAGCAGAGTGAAGCAATAGGAGTAAAATTTATTGAAATATTTATTTGCAAGTTTAAGAAAAAAAGATATTAACGACTGCTTACTTGTGCTTAATATAATTAAAAAAAAAAATAATTGATTTAAACATTTTTTTATAGGGTATTCCAAGTCACGCCTGCGTGTAAAAAAATGCAACATTTAACGACTGAGCAACGAACCAAAGTGGTAGAACTTTACTTTTCGAATTGAAATTTAAATCGTACAGAGCTAGTATTATATTAAAAAGAAAGACAATTAAAAAATATTTATAAACAAAAATGTTATTCAATTTATACACGCAGGCGGGACTTTTGGCCCATCCTGTAGTTTGATATATTTTTTTTGCCCTCTACGCCAAACAGAAAATGAACTCTTGTTATTGACAATATCGAGCCCTAACCGCGAAAATAACGTAAGCGACATCATTTCCAGGTTTCGTTTTTTTTTATTAAATGCCTTTATTGGCCCCGGTAGGCTAGTAGTGAGCTAGTCTATCAACCCCGGGGTTGTGGGTTCGATTCCCGCCAGAGACTCTGGTAGACAAGCATCAAGCTTCGCGGGGATAAGCATAGGGCATTAAAAAAAAAAAAAAAAAAAATTTGCATCATCTCATAAAATGTTATGGTCACATAAGGTACCATAACGAAATAATGTGAAATAAAATCACAAAACTCTCTCTTGTAAACTTAGATTTTTGGCGCTTACGTTATTTTCGCGGTTAGGGCTCGATTTATAGATAAAACTTGGTATCGATAAAACGCTATAAAAATGTGGTAAACTTTCGATACATATTCCACTGACTTTGCATACAACTTGATATTGATGAAATTTTATGGCAATTTTATTTACTCGAAAACAAAACAGTCGATTCATTTTTCATACTTGCAAGTGGTTCCAGCCGTCCCCTAAGTGTACTATGTTACCTGGCTGCCGACATTCTTGACCGGCCGGTCGATTCAATGGAAGAGTGGATCCTTTTTAAATCAATGCCAGAGAGACAAGTTTTGTCCTTAAGAGTTCTTTGACCAAACAGTCTGAGTTTAAAGTCTCCGAATGCCGGACAATGACAAAGATGTTCTACTGACTCCTATTCTTCCTCGCAATCCTCTACACAGGTCATTGTACGGGAGCCCTGAGCTCTGGCGTGATTCCCAATATGCCAATGGTCAGTTAAAGCCGCAATGATGATAGCTTTTAAGTCCGCTGAGCCAAATTTATTTCATATAAATTGTATATATTTAGGGTCCTTATGAGTACCGAAGATGATTTGACGATGTCCGTCTGTCCGTTGAAATAGGTTTTCTGGAGACCCCAGATACAATAGGGACTAGGCTGGTTTATATTTGTGTCGCATTTAATCCCGAATTGTTTGCTATTGAAAGTCAGCGTGATCGATCCACAAATGGCTGAGATATGAGTAAAAAATCACGACTGACTTTAGTTTAACTCATAAGTTCCTTGTTGTTCCTGTATTTTTTTATTTTATATAGGCGGGATTGGAGAAGTGGACTTAAGCACAAAATATATTTATTATTTATATCTAAACAACGGTATTTATATTATCTTCTGTTCTTATCGCACCATTGTGAAGGGTATATAAAGTTCAGCATAGCCGAATATAGCACCTTTACTTGTTTCATTCATATTGGGTCATATTTTTCTGCTTTTTCCTAAGGTATTTTCACAGAACCGTCTCTGACTAGCAATAATATGAAATTTCTGATTTGAGGTGGTGCCTGCATGCGCCTACGAGTCAGCCATACAGTTTCCATGTATACCCCTGTGGCATGGGATCAATTTAAGGGTAACCATTGAACATCCCGCTATCTAATACAGCTACATCCAGTATTCTTGGACAATTTTCGATGTCATAAACATAATTTCTGGGCATACTGCGAAGATTTAAACACGAAAACACACCAGACAATTGAACTGCAAATCTCTATCGTTTTCAATTTCACTTGATTTTGGTTTTTAGAACATGGTCGGCTTAACCAGAATGCCAGACGAGCCTAAAAGCTGTACTTCGCTGGTAATATTTTTATCTCTGTCTTCTGTTGTTATGAAAGTTTCTTTTTCCTAAAGTTCAGTCCAGACGAAATATTTCAAGCGCCTACAGCGGGTTAAGAGACTTAAATTACTCATATAATTTCTATTAAATCCCATAACTCATTTCAAATTCACCTCGGCTTCAAGTTTAAGTTTTGCTATACTATTCCTCCCCCTTTCTCTATCTCTCTTTCTTCCTTTTAATTCTATAAAATTCTATTTACTAACCTGGCACGTAGTTTGAATCTTTTTTTGTTTTTGTATAGAAACATAAAAAAGTACAAAACGAAAGTCGAAAAAAGTTTTTGGCCGATTGCAAAACTAAATTTAGGTTGTAAAAAGTTTAAACCGAACTGTGTGCGTCCCCCCAAATTGTGAACTGGAAAAACTTTTAATATTTGTCAAACTTATTTGTCCTTGTTTATGTTTCGTTGGATCACTGCGTACGTTGCTCTTCCAACCCCCCAGTTTAGAAATGACTCGGTGAGTTATAGTGATGATGATTGTGCTCTTAGATGTTGAGGTGAATTGTTAAGGGAGATTCTGGGGCCAACATCAAAAAGTAACTTTAATTGACAAATAAATGAAATGAGATAAAAAATTCTGTTGTTATTTCATGCGTTTGAATTATTTTAATAAATGGCACTAAAAAATGAAATGAAATTAAATAATATAAAATAAAATAAAATACCTTTTTAAAGGCTGGGGAAAACAATTCTTGCTTTAAAATTTCAAGGGAAATCAGATGTTTTTTTTTTTTTTTTTTTGTTAACTTTAATTCTAAACTCTGGACATTCCTTAATTTCAATTCTGGAAATTGTTACTATTTCTGCTCCAAATGCTTAAAAATCAATTCACTATTTTGAATATTCAATGTATCCGGGTTGACTGTTAAATTCTGCATTTGGTGTTTTTGACATTTAAAAACTTTGAACTTTGTTTGACACATAAGCTGGACAGTTTTTCATAGTAATAAACAGCGTTTAAAAAACGGCAGTCATAATAGAAAAACTGCCATTTCTTCCACTTCTTCATTTGTCATTGGCCAAAAGAAAATTGTCCATGGACACTATGACACTTTGCAAATGGACATTATGACACTTTCAAAAGTGTCATTAGGTCAATAATTACTAAAGAAGTTAAATACAAAAATGATCTGCATACACGCAGAGAAAAACATGTTTCATTATGGTCCCAACCAACAAAACTATTTTTAAAGAAACTAATTTAACCATAATATGGTTGTCGGTGACAATGATTTGGTTAAATGAAACATAATATGGTAAACAATTTTTTAAAAATGGTTTTGCTGCTTTTTCACTGGGTGTATATATTAAATATATAACGAAAACACTTCTGGGCGCAAGGATATTCTCCTCTATGGTATAACAAATACCGGCTTCCCTAACTAAAGCTTCTCTGCACAGCCGGCCTTCGGCCGGGCTCAAGGATTTTCTCCTCTATGGTATAATAAATACCGGCTTCGCTTACTAAAGCTTCTCTGCATAGCCGACTTTCGTTCGGAAACAAGGCAGATTTTATAAATTTTACTTAGCGAAGCCGGTGTTTGTTATACCATAGAGGAGAAAATCCTTGCGCCCGGCCGAAGGCCGGCTGTGCAGAGAAGCTTTAGTTAGCGAAGCCGGTATTTGTTATACCATAGAGGAGAAAATCCTTGCGCCGGGCCGAAGGCCTGCTATGCAGAGAAGCTTGATTTAGAGAAGCTGGGGCTTATTTCATAACATTTTTATTACCTTCCGTAACATTTTGATATAAATTTTGTAAAAACTGTATTAGGAGCTAAAGAGTTAAAAAGTTTAAAATAAATTTTGCATTTCCAGAAAGATCTGTTCAAATGCTTTCAAATAATACCAATATTGGCCATATACGTTCAGAAATGTAGAGGGAAATCGCAAATTTATATGAAAACTTCAGAGGTCCACAACTCGGAAACTATGCGTTCCGAGAATTTTGCCATTTAATTCTTTCTTTTTATTTTTCGATTTTCTATTTCCGTATTTATTTTTTTTTTGGAGCTGCGTTGATAAACTGGACTTGTTCCAAATTTAGTTTGGAGTTAGCCCTAGCCCTAATGTTCCGAAAGTGGGTCTTAAATGTAAGTTTTTTGTCAAAAGTTAATCCTAAAATGTTATGATTGTCGACGAATTGAAAATCTTTACCGTATAGTTTTAAAGCTGTGTTGTTGGAGACCACTTTATAACGTTTGGAAAATTAATTTGCTACCGTCTTTTCATCATGAAATTGGAAGCCGCTTGTATCATTCCATATTTCCAGTTTTTTAATAGTTGTTTGAAGTTTATTCACTATTGCAGATACTTTTTTTTACCAGAACAGTAAATAACAAGGTCGTCGGCATACAATAAGGCCTCAACATCTTTATGACAGTTATTTAAAATATCATCTTATGAACAATTTTTTTGTTTATTTTTAAAAATTTCTTTATGTTTTTTATACCCTCCACCACAATTAGTTGTGAAGAGGGTATATTAAGTTTGTCATCCCCTATAAAGTATTTATATTCTGGGTCCTTGAGTAATTCTAAGTAGATTAAGCCATGTCCGTCTGTCTGTCCGTCTGTTGAAAACACGCTCACTTTCGAACAACTCAAAAGAAATGAACAAACTTGGTGCCAAATTGCTTGTAGTTATCCTAAGCAGTTTGGGATTGAAATCCAGCAAAATCGGTTCAGCAGGACCAGAGCTATGAATCGAAATGTGGAACCACCACCTAAAAAAATTGATAATTTTGTTACAAAAACTAACATAAATGGTGGAATAATACACAGAATGACCTAAGATTTTGCAAGAATTCGTCTTATTCAACTGGAAATCACGCTGTAAGATTTCGTGGAGATCGGTCTATAATTTACCCTGGGCCCCATATAAACCCTACTCCCGGAAAACAGTTTAGTACGCCTCGAACCGTAAAAAATAACGCTAGCGTAACAAAATTTGGTACGTCACAGTTGTTTAGGACAAGAAATAACACTATGAAATTTCGTGACGATCGGTCCATAATTTACCTTAGGCACCATATAAACCCTACTACCGGAAAACAGTTTAGTACGCCTGAAACCGTAAAAAATAATGCTATCATAACAGAAATTGGTACGTCACAGTTTTAAAGGACTAGAAATAACGCTGTGAAACTTCATGATGATCGGTCCTTAACTTACCCTAAGCCCCATATAAACCCTACTACCGGAAAACAGTTTAGTCGCCTAAAACCATAATTAATAGCAAATCGTCACAGTTTAAGATAATAATAACATCATACAGATATAGACATTCGAACTGTCGGTGGAGGGTATCAAAGATTCGGCACAGCCGAATATAGCACTCTAACTTGTTTTTTTAAGAAATGGGCAGAAAAATTTTGTAAATTATAAATTTTCTCTCTCGTTGCAAGTTTCTGCTAGTAACGAAAACTGATAACGTGCTAAATAAATTTTTAATGAGTTATTTAACTAAATAAATTAGTACATTTAAAGCTTCGCCTGTGTAAAATAATTAATTAAATTCCAAAAACAAACAAAGGACAACTCATTTAATGTATATGTGATAATATTTTTATAGATTTTAAAGAAAAATGTTTAAAAAAAATTTCAAATGATTTGATGTTTTAAATCATGAGATTTCAGAAATGTTCGTGGGCAGAACACCTTTTTAGTTATTACAAATCACTTTGACTGATTTTCAGAACATGCCTGATAAATAAATCCTACATTTAGATATAAATAAAAACCATTGAAGAATAAAGTTTAAAAGCAAATTTCAAACAAAGAAAAATTTCTTCCTTTTATTGAGAATGTTTTTCTTATTATCAACAGTTCTTTTATCATTCACTTAGAAAAAAGACCATACCGAACTTTATCTTCTGATTTTGTTTTCTGTGGTACAAAATGCATTGAATGTAACATTTATTCACTTGTGACCTCTTTTGTAACCAGTTTAAAATTAGTTTCATTGCCAGTATGATTTTATGACATTTTTAAAGTTATTTTTTACAGGGTGACTCATGTTTATTTAAATATAGTTGTATTTGATAAAAAAAAAATTGCTAATTTTTACTAAACCCAAAATCTCGGGATTTGTATCTAAAAATCTCAGGGCTCGGGACTTAAATTTTTAGAATAATCCCGGGATTTTGGTATTCGGGATTGGTATCCTTAGCGTTAGGAATGGCCAAAAAATATCGATATATCAAAATATCGATATTTAAAAAAAAAATAATCGATATATATCGCCGATATTTAAAATACCGATACATCGATATTGAGACACGACTATCGAATTCGATATTTTTTACAGTCAGTCTTCATTAAAAACTCAAAATTTTAGACGGTTTTCAAGCAATATGTTTTTTTAAGAATTGGCATCACTTAACTTAAAAGAATATCTATAACTCCCCGTCTACAACTGACTTGATTTGGTGTTACAACGTGATGTTATAAAAGCGTTGTTAAAATATTTGCATTAACAACCGTGTTATATACATTTTTTTAATTTGGTAATAGTTTCAGCGAAATACGTTCGATATATCGATATATATCGATTCGATATATATCGATATAATTTTTCAATTTGCCCATCCCTACTTAGTGTACCTATAAGTTTTAGGGTCTAAGAGCAATAATGTACAAATTACAAAAGAAATGTCAAAGTCCTTGCATCTGTGGTGAAGGGTATCAAAAGTACTAAATATATGACTAAGTTTAACAAAAAAGATATTGAGAAGGTACCTAATTTTCAATTTTGCTTATAAATACCTGTCTCTTTGTTTTTGGTGAGGGACATTTGAGTCGTTCAGTGGATAAAGGGAATGAGTCCAAAAATTTGAAATGGAGAAAAACGACAGAACAGTTGACGTTGACCTTAAAACTAGTTGTTACAACAAAACTCAAAACTAAAATTGCAAAATTAATTATTGGGGCTTCTTTTACAATTTGTAAATATATAATGTTTGTATGTAAGTGTATGTGTTCAAAAAACCTGTTAATATGATACAAATACATTTTTATTGATAAGAGTTTCAGTGGAAAAAGGGAATAAGTCCACCAAATTTTTTGTGGTTAAAATCGAAAGCGTAAAAATTCAAATTTATTATGTTTTGACTTTGAGCATTCGTTCGGAAATAAAAAAAAAATATCCATCTTAATATTGGCTTACCTCGTGTAGTGTTTAAATTGAATTCGTATATTTTGGAAAGAGTACATTTTTTATAATTTGGCAAAAAAAGGCTGCAGCTAATTTTTTAGTTCAGTGCATTCGCTCAGTTTTATTTTAAATGAAGTTAAAAAATAACATAAAACATTTCTTCTTTTTAAAACAAAAATTAACTAAAAAAATTTCTTATTTTTAAATTTAACAAAATAATGTCTTCTTCAGAATAAGCTTCCTGACTTTATACTGTTTTCAAGTTTTAATAGAAAGTATGGTAGACGGGAGGGATATATTTTAATAAATCAATTATATCCTTTTCCTTTTCTTTTGTTACAGCTCTAGTTTCAGGATACAATAGACTTTGACTTACGCTATCAAAAACATTACTTTACCTTTCTTTCTTATGTTTATATTTTCAAATCCAAATTTTTTATCGATATTATTTTTATATTGTATTACCCATGGTTTCGATCTATCTAGTTTGATCCACCTCATTTGGAGCCGGTTTACCGGTGTTACCGCGGTGTTGGTTTTGCGATTGCAAACGTTATTTTCCAAAGATTGTGTAGAGAAAAAAGCAAAACTGGTCATTTTAACCACTCGAAACTGTTCTATTATTTTGCATGTTTATCAGCAAACATTTGTATGTATTTGACCAAACAAGAGGCTCGCAAGCATTGTTTTGAAACTCATGGAAAGCAAAGTTAACAAGTGATTAATGCAATACAAATGCAAGCGTGGACTTATTCCCTTTTTCCACTGAAAATAAAAATTTTGTGTTTCGTACAAAAAAATGTTTTGTCTTTAAAAGGGTGTTACCGTTGAAATTTGACAACAAAATTTTTACCATACATTGTTAGTCATAAAAGGAAGTGTATCCACGCTAAATCTCAAAAACCCAAAAATGGACTCATTCCCTTTATACACTGAACGACTCATTTATTAGATCTAAAAGATATAAACTTACCTTAATTTATCATTTTTACACGCTTAGCTTTAACTACTAAGACTAAGCGATGATGAATCAAAATCTCAATAATGCCAATCTGTTTTTAAAAACAGATTTGTGTGAACCCAATCAGATACCAAAAGTCTCTTATGTGAGTTACCATTAATTAAAGACCTACTCCGACTTAATTTAAAAGTGTTATTTCTAGCCACATAAAAATTACCCTGGGCAACACACTTAAATTTTCCAGACTTCTAAGAATGTTGCTAACGACGACGTCATTAGTTCTTTTTCTAGCAGCTCTAGTTTCAAAGGTATAGAGACATTTAATATTTGCATAATCTGTTCATTTAATATGAATGACCCTCCAAACCTTAAAATAATTTCTGAATTTTTAATCTACACAAAAATCTCTTTCATTTTAGTGGAGTCACACTGGTGAGTATATCAGTAGTGCGATTCACTAACTTTTATAACGATAATCGAATCGTTAAAATAAGTATAACGAAAATTTATCGAATATGCTATTCTGTAAAATTTTTAACGATATTCGCTGTCATTTAAAGTCAGCTGTTACTTTAAGCAATTTTTTTGTCGTTATCTTAGCGACAATAATTTAGTTTGTGTTTATTTTATCGATAAAATGTTTTTTATGTTTAAAATAGCTTACATACATACAAAGGTATATTCATATGTGTATGTATGAACAAAAACAAAATAATAAATTCAAAATTTCCAAAAAGAAAGCAAATTAAGAACAAAAATTAAATTCTAAATGTAAAATTCACAAAAAAAAAATATAAAACCACAAATTAACCCTTCGTCTTACTTATGAGTCTGGCCAGACCTTTTTCAATGCATTTTGAATGAAAAAACATGTGTAACAAGGGGGGTTAAGAACAATTTCATATGTTTTTATTTTATTCTCTTTTGTGCTTTTCGTTTTTTTTTTAACATTTTGTAGACAGAGATGTTACAAAAAAAAACAGCTGTGTACTATCGTTAAAAAAAATTACAGAATCACACTATCGTTACTGCAAGCGAATATAAATGTCGACAAATATTACGATTGTCGGATCGTTAAAAGTTAGTGAATCGCACCACAGGATATACCATGTCATGCCTGACAGAATTCGTTTAACTGCATCATGCATTTTTGATTCAGAAATCTGAGTGAATTTGTATAAGATTCTGACTTTTTTTATCGACATTTCTCTCAAACATCTGCAAAACGTTGAGCTATTTTACATGCTGGGTTTTTGTGTTCTATTATACCCAACAAACACGAAGTCAAACCTTTGATATGAAATGGCTTTATAATTTGACATCAAACACAATTCTCAAACGTTTTTCAATTGCTTGATTTTAATATTTAAATTCAAATTGATACACACAGTAAAAAATACCCATGTAAAATTAACATGGAAAAATGTTGATTGAGAATCATGTTAAATTTCAGAAAAATTATGCCCTTTACTTAAATTTATCATTATTTCATATTAATTTTTAATAAAAAATATCAAAATAACCTTAAATTACGTTTATTTAATATTATTCACTGTTAAAAAAATAAAAAAATAAAAAATATTAAAATATAAATAAATCTGGATTCAATATTGATCCCATAAAAACCTGTTTTGTATTAAAATCAAAAGTTTATCTTGTTAAATTAACATGCATACCTACTTAATTATGTACATTTTTTATTTTCACTTTTAAAATATGTTATAAAAAGAAGACAATTCTCGTATTCTTTTAATTAAAATTGTTTATTTAAATAGTACATCAAGTTTTCAAAGTAGAATGATGACCATATCGGGCGATTCTGCTGATGCTTCTGTTAACAAAGGAGAATACAAAATAAGTGAAACATGTGTTACAGGGTTTTGAATTATTCTTACATAAATGCAAATGATGTCTGAAGCTTCTTCACACTGTTAAAATACACTCAAACCCATTTGATTCTACATGAAATTCACGTTGTTTCAACTGGAAATAACTTTCATTCAACGTGATTCCGATTGTTATTTCAATATAAATTACATTTTGCTCTAACTTTACTGCAGTGTTAAATTAACATGAATTATAGTTATATCAAAAGAAAAAAATGTTGTTCGCAGTTATTGTAAAATCAGGTTGAATTAACATGAAACCCGTATGAAGCAAAATCACCACCGAAAAAATTTAAATCAACCTTGTTTTCGACGTTTTTAACTTGATTTTTTTCTGTGTGTAATGATTTGAAAAAAAAAAACATTTGACATCAAATATTTCATCAATTTGATGTTGAATTGGTACCAAATGCTAAATTCAAATCAAAACTAACCTTGTCGACACTCAAGCAAAAAAAAAAAAAAAAAATGAAAACATTAAAAATGGAGATTTAAGTTAAATTTTAACTTCGTGGTTAAATATGTTTTACAAGCAGGGCGATTTTTTGTTCCGAAATTAGCAAAGTGACGATTTGCTGATTTTTTTCTAAAAAGTGACAGTTCTTTTAGTCTCCAAAGACTGAATAAAACATTAGATTTTCGGACAATTTAATTTTCTAATATTTGAATGTTTAACAGCCGTACCTTAACAAGAGCGGAAGGCTGCCATATGACATACTAAAGCAAGAGCGTCAACGTTTTGTCACGAACAGTAAATATAGCTTTTTTGTTTAATAAAAATTGACCAAAAAATAGCTAAATTGTCATTATTTATTAACAATATCGGTAAACTTCACTATTACGAGCTGTCAAAATCGGGTTTTCCAATTGCAAAGCGTTCAGGTCGCTTTATTCAAAAACTAGAAATCGCCTGCGGCTTTTGTTTAGGTACGGCTGTAATATGCTAGTCTTAAGAAAATCTTTGATAATTTTCAGAATACAAAAACAGCGTTTCACTTTGTTTATCTTTCGTCAAACCATTATCGATTGAACCTTTTACGACTCTGTGTAGCATTTCATGAGTTGTTAGAGAATATATATATGAATCTCATACGATTCTTGACATTAAAGTCTCGTTAGATTATCTTTACCCACGTCTTAAACGATTCCCACAACGGTTAAAAAATGATTGTCCATTTTTAATTGATTTTACATGTTTTTCCTTTACCTCTGTTTTTTCGTACGTTTTGTCAATAATTCTTTTCATGTTGTAAAATTATTTTCTTCATAAAAATAATTTAGTGAAAATTAAATTTGATGAACATAAGCCTGATTAAAAAAATATTGAAAATTTGGATTAAAAACCATAAATAGTTCAACAAAATTACCACAATACTAATTTTAATTAAATTTTTAATTAAAAGATGTAACAAATTTTATACTTTAGTCTTATGGAATTTCAAAACAAATAATAATGAAAAAGAATTTTTATGCCAACCGTTTCATTTCACAAAAAGTAGAAGAATTAGCACAGCAATTTTACAGCGAGCAGATATGAATATAACATGTTGATTTTAATCAAAATGTGAAAAATAAAAATTTTTAGTTGCAACCCTTTTGGTTATTAAGTGCAATATGTTATTATAGCGGTTTGCTATGGAACTCCTCGCATTAATATAAATTAATGCCATACAAACAGTTTGTTAGAACTATCAAAAGTCATGTTGATAGAAACATTGAACACACTGGCTCTATATTAACAAATAACCAGTGTTGCCACTTTGTGGGTAATTACCCGAATTTGGTTTAATTTTTACTGTCGTGGGTAGAGCGTGTGCAATTTCTCTTCTGTGTAATTCAGGTGCTATTTGAAATTTTTACTTCCGATAACCAAATAAAATCAAGATTCGATTTCAGTAATGACATTTATTTCTTTTCAAATATTGTAGCTAAAAAATGCACAGACTTCTGAACCAAAGTCTCGGTGTTTTTTAAGAAAAGACTTTAATCATTAAAAATATATTTTCAAAAGTTTGGTAATAAATGTCGCAACATGGATCTTAAGACTGGATAAAGATGCCTATCAAAGTGATTTAGAACAAGAAGTTTATTGAAAAAAAGTTATTCAAACTAAAAACAAGCCTGCGGGAAGATACATATCATCAGCTCAGAATTGGTTTGGCGCATATGCCAAAAAGTCGGAGTGGAGAAAAACGACAAAGAATATTTACATGAAGATTTCTCAAATTGTACCCGATAGAATTATATATTTTATATTTTTACCACTGCTTCCGGTATATGTTTTGAAGAAAAATGCAAATTTTTGCGCAATTTCATGAATAAAGTTAGAATTTAATAGTATTTTTTTGAAAATGAAAAATATTGTTTTGTGCCGCATGCGCCACTTTTCTAAAAACAAATTAAAAAAGTGGATTTTTGTGCTGCATACGTATACTTATTGCTGTGTATTGAGTAACTTGTTGTTGAGATGATTTTTTTTTTATAGTTTTCTTTATTTGATTTTACTTTACAAAAACAGAAAAAACAGTTCTACTGTTATGAAAAATTACATAAAAAGCCACAGAGTAAACAACTTTAATAATGCAAAAGTAAAAAGAAAATTTAAAGCTTAATATTGAGTAAATTTTTATAATAAGCTTTATCAACACGTAGAAGAAATATAAGCAAGTCTTTTATGTCTCTATTTTTATCGCTGGAAATAAATGATGGTTTCGATATTTTCGAAACATTCGTCAACAAATTCTCAGAAGTTTTCAAACAATTTTTTGATGCAGACTTAACCAAAATTGCATTTTTATATTTTTCCTCTCTGGTAGAAGTTTTATAATATATACATAAATCATTATTTTAACTGTATACAAGTACTTTAATTTTAGCAAAAGGGACTTTTCAAAAGTCCATTATGAAACTATTTTTCACAAATTTATTTTCTTGTTCTCATTTTACTTTGCTTTTGCTTTAACTACTTTTTTTTTCTAACGGCAATGCAGCAAAGCAACAGTAAAATTAATTTTGTACGTTTTTGTATGAAGAATTTGCTGCAATCGCCAAACAATGGCTTGTAGAGCAAAACAGTACTTAAAAAATTTTGAAACAGTTGATATGCAGCAAAATTAATGCTTTATATCTCAGAAACCATAAAAATTTTCGCGAAACAGGTTTTTGTTTTAGAAAGAGGGTATTAAAAAAATATATTCCTCATACCTAACTCATTTTTTTTAAAAATGGTCGGTAGGTCAAACCAGTAATGAGCTGACGATATGTTTCCAATATTCCAACATATGATTAATTTTAAATTTTACTTGCTACTTTTTATTGCTTTAGTTTGAAAAATATTTAACTCCCTTTACAGTAGTAAAACTTAATAACGAAAGGGATAGTTGTATAAAACCCTAGAGGCATTTTTTTTAAGACCATGAAAATTAAAATGGAAGACAACACTAAAAAATTAGCTTTAATCGCAGACTTATATACGGCATTACCATTTGAAACTGATTTCAAACGAAACGCATTGCTGGATGCATGTCACGAATAAAATGAACAATGTTGACCTCCAGACGTCAATTATCAGCATAAACCAGTAACTTTACAGCCCTACGGAAAACAATCAAGAGGTGTCACATCGCACGGCCTTGAAGTCTAATTGACAGTTTATTTTCTCTAAATGCACACAACGCCTTCATTTCCTTAGAAATAAGTGGCGTCAGTTTAATCATGAAGTCGCCTATAAGTTGCGAAAATCGATGGCTGATTTTCAAAGTAAATTTGTATGATTTGGTGGCGTTGTTCAAGCGTGAATCTATTCATGAAGATGTGCCTGAGCAAAAAGTGAAATAAGTATGACAGTTCGTTTGACAGCTAACCTTTCGTAAGCTCTATGGGGCTAAAAAACACCCATTATAAAGGAATGGCAATTAGCATTTTGAATCTTTCCTAGATATATGCAACCAAATGTGGAAGTGAAACTCATTATTTTAGGAGTTTTATTTAATGTTTTATTAATTGTTTTTAAGTCTTAAATGTTATTTTTGTTAATTTATTTAAAATTACAATAATAATCTTAACAGTTTAACTAATATTGATGGTCTTTCAATGAGTTTGTTGTGTTTTTGATTCTTTGTAAATGTCCTTTTATTAAATAAAACTTCAATTTTATATCAGGTGTAATTTAATTTTAAACGGGTAATTTTGCTTCATCTCAAGTGTAATTTTGAATTTTTCTGGTGGTTACACTGCAAATAACACACATTAAAACAGTTTTGAAAACTATAAGGTTTGTGAAAAAGTAATTTCGGAGATAATGATACAAAATAAGTTGAAAAAAATATTTACACTATTTTTAAATGGCATGTCCTAATAAAAATAAATATTTTAGGAATTCCACCTTTTTTCATTTTTCGAATTAATTTTATGAGCTAAATTTCAGTTATGTTTTTTATAAACCTTTTTTTGCAATAGTCCTATTCCTTTAAATTTTTCAGAAATGACTTTATACACTACCAGACTATTATATTAGTGGTACTCACACCGAGCTTGTTAGTTTGTTAGTCGTTAATCGTTACTTTTTTACACGCATTTTGTTTTTGTATATTTAACGCGCTACCGGACTAACATTTAACAAATTAACGACACGACACCCCTGATAATATAGTTGTTAGTTGGTAACTCACAATCAGCTGTTGCAGTTTCTAAATAAATATAATAAAAAAAGTCATTTGTGATACATTTCTAAAAAAATATTTGTGTTTTGGCAATTTTCGGGTACGTTGAGAGTGAGTATGTTAATTAAATGATTTTTTATTCTAAAGTTTGAAGGGGGTCGTTCACAGTTCGTAACTTTAACAAATTAACAAACTACCGAGTAACAAATTGACAAGTTTGGTGTGAATAACACTATTGTATTTTCTTGTTACATTTTACATAATTTTTTTTTTTTTTTTTTTAATTAATTCTTTATTTACAATCTGTCCAAGGACAATAAGCAAATCTGTTAAATTTTATATACATCACAGGGCTTAATAACTCCAATAAGATATTTAGCATAAAATTAACATTAAAATCTTTATCATACAGAATATTAAATTAAATTTAACAGGTTTTTTGTAATCTGATTTGACAATGATTTATATTTTGGTGTAACAATATTTTAATGATTTAGATTTAACTTCTGAATTGAAGATCCAAAACGTGAAATCGTTTAAGTAGAATCTAGTAATGAGATGGCGACAGGATTGACATGATTACTTAACCGTTGAAGATATTTCTCGCTGATGGATTTTATTTCACTTTTAACTGATGTCATGGAAATATAATTTCTAATGGCTTTGTTTGTTATAAACCACGGTGCATTTGTTATCATTGTGAGAGTTCTGGACTGATATCTTTCGAGAATTTCAATATTAGAGTTACTGGCAGTACCCCAGAGTTGCAAGCCATAAGACCAAACAGGTTTAAGAATTGTTTTATAAATTCTTAATTTGTTATTGAGATTCAATTGCGAATGCGGACCAATTAACCAGTACAATCTCTTTGTTTTGATTTTAAGTTGATCCGATTTACTTTTTATGTGGGGTTTCCAGGTCAGGCGTCTGTCAAGTATCATACCAAGATACTTGACTCTGTCGCGAGAAGGAATAATATTTCCATTGAGAACAACTGGAGGGCAGTTTCCTTTTCTGAGTCCAAATGTTACGTGTTGAGAATTTTCGCAATTAACTTTGATGTTCCATTTCTTCAGCCACAGCCATAATTCATTGAGCATATGTTGTATATATATAGACGCTTGAATTGGTGATTCACTGGTTGCCAAAATAGCGGTGTCGTCTGCGTAAGTCGCCACCAGAACGTTATCGAGGGTATGCATATTTGATGTGAAAATTGTATATAAGACGGGCCCAAAACACTGCCTTGTGGAACTCCAGCCTGTATTTTATTAAGTTCTGAAGTCGAGTCATTGACCTTGACGTAAAAATATCTTTCAGATAAATAGCTTTTGAAAAGTAAATAAAATGGAGCAGTATGACACACTCTGTCAAATGCCTGTTGAATATCAATAAATACCGCAATTAAAATTAAGAAAGAAACTCAGCTACAAATAGATGTTTGTGTAATCGAAAGTCTCAATTTCAAAAAAATACCCAATAAAAAATGGAGCTTTCAACGAAGCTGGTTTGTAAGGGAAAAACATAAAAGTTTCACTTACCATTGCGCTTCCGGAAGATATGAATTTTAAATGGCGAGTTCCCACTTTGAAGCAATACACACTAAATATTTTGATACAGTTATTTTTTAGTATTCTTCCATGGCACTTGAAATGTTTTTTTTTTATAAAAGTTGTTGAGAGTTTTCGCTTATTAAAGCGAAAAAGCTGATGGGATGCGTAATTTTTATATGGGAAGTTCACGGCTTGAAGGACTACTTTCTGCTGTCAATAAGCGCTTTTTTGTGACGTAATGAAATATGCAAATTGCTTTTGTTTATTTAATAATTTGTGGGCTTGCAAAAAAACCTTTATAGCCGAGAAGGGCTTGTTGATATTCTTCCTGTAATTGACCTTCGTTGTCATACGTTTGTATGTGTGTAGAATATTTGTAAATTTTTGCTCTTAAAAACCTTCTTTGTTATCAGCACGAAAAAAGCAGCTTGTTCCAAATACATTGGCCAAATTTCACATCAAGCATTATGGTTGTATCAGTAAAAATGTATTTGTATGTTTGACACTTGCGATGTTAAATCTAAAATTAAACAATTTAGATCAGTGATCGAAAAAAAAACAGAACATTGTTTAGCGTTCAGCTCACAAACCCATGAACGTTATCTATTTCTTAGTGTTTGTGTAGACGAACACAGCCCTTAATACTATTCGTAACTACATATTTTCAATAAGAGCCGAACATTATATAGAGTTCTGTTGCAAATTATTTTGTAAATAATTCTTTCCGTGAACCTGCAAAATAGAGAGATCGACCTCAGTCCCATGTAAGATTTAGCATTCCAGCACGGAAATTCTGGTCTCTGGGTACCGAGGCATTGGCAGAGAAACTGAAACACCGCTCCCTCCTCTTTCTACTTCTCTAGTATTCGTTATAACCAAGGACTATTTGCATGGGTCCCTATCACCCAGTGACCCGTTATGACCAATATCACTGTCTTAATCTTGTCCCTACATAAACCAAGTAGCACGCGGGCTTTCCCGGCGTCATAGCCGGGCCATAAGGTCCTGGCCGTCAAGCATGTATTCTTACCTTGAGATCACTCCTAGGCCCTTCTGTAAGCCTCACGTTAAATGAGTATCCTATGATGCCAATTAGACCATCTGAAGTGCGGTTCCTCAGGCATCCGCTGTACCCTGGTACCCATACCAATGTTACCCTAGAATGATCCGAAATCTTTTTTAGAAACATCCGGCAATTCGCAGTTAATCTCGATGTCGCTGCAATGGCAGCCTTGCTGTCCGTAAATGTGCATATATCCCGCTAACTAAAAATTTCGAAATAATTTTCTTGCGAATCCAACATAAACATTTTTCCATTTTATATGTATGCATATGAATTAGTTATGAAAAAAAAACTTTTTCTACTTGTTTGTTCGATTTCTATTTGAGGATAATGATAATGATGGTTTTGTAAGAGTGTTTGTGTTTAAGATTAAAACATTAATAAACAAAAATTTATTTATTTTTTTTCAAAAATTTATCGTAACGACACAATCATAACAGCAAACAATTTAAAGTAATCAAAATCACAGAAGGACTTCTGTACACATACATACTACAAACTTAAATGTAACCCAAACAAACATATGCATGTGTAACGTACAGACAACTACATAGATAGATACAAATATTTACAAAACCTTACATATTCTAGTGTAAATCTGGTGGTCATAACAACTATTAACATCTAAATAAACAGGAAAGTGTAAATTTAAAAAATTAAACACATGTGCATAAGAAATAAAGGAATGAAAAAGGACGATAGAGGAAGAAAGATATCTATGTATGTGGCTTTATCCTGACGAATACATGCAAACGTATAAACTTTAAACACACATGAAACTTTAATGAATCCATAATAAAATAAACATTATGTGTAGTAAAAATTAAAAAAAATGTGATAAAATCTCGCAAATAATTTTGTTTTAGTCTAACGAAATGTTAATGAGTTCGAGAGAGGGGTCGTTGAAGTTGAGATTAGTTAAAATTGCAAAATTTTATTAGAAACAATTTCGTGGCAGATGTGCTGATTCGATGATAGGAAAGATAATAACTTATTTTAAAACGGAATAAAACTGGTAAAAGTTCAGCTGGGCCGAATCTTTAATACCCTTCAGCGAGAATAAGAATATTTCAGGAGTGGGTTTATATGGGATATACTACACTCACAATATTCTGTATGTAAAATTAACTGAAATTGTAAATGAAATAATTGAAATAAAATAAAATAAATGAAAATTCAGTTAAAAACCGGTCTACTTATTTTTCATTTATTTTTAAAGAAAAGTTCATTTAATTTTAACTGTTAAGAATTAACCGAATATTCCGTAAAAACAACAATATATTCAATTATTTTATTAAATTCAGTAATTTTCGTTTACTCCACAAAAAGCCGAATTTCTTAAATCTACCAGACAGACACCTGTCCGTTTTTGTAATGAGCGAGAGAGAGAGAATATTATTATTTACTTACTCTGTT
Organism: Pollenia angustigena; assembly: GCA_930367215.1. Classification (NCBI taxonomy): domain Eukaryota; kingdom Metazoa; phylum Arthropoda; class Insecta; order Diptera; family Polleniidae; genus Pollenia; species Pollenia angustigena. The sequence continues at coordinate 129,856,251 of OV884058.1, forward strand.
ACACACGTCTGTTTTACTTTTTTTGTATTTACCGCGTGGTTTACAGAATAACCTTCAATTATTAGCAGCTATGGGTAAATTCAAAATGAAAATTCAAAAAGAGCGAACGATGTGTATCCATACACAAAAAACACAGAGCAAAAGAGCATAAAACCAACAAATGCAAACGCCCTGCAAATAAAATTGGACCACCTGTTCCATTTTGATAAAATTGACTACTCCATGGACTGGTCCGATGTAATGCAAGCGTGGACCATGTCATTGTTAAAAAGTGTTTGTAGTGAGACGACATGTCTTCGTTTTTTAACGACATGCTTTCGTTTTTAAACGACTTCAAAACTAATCCTCTTGACTATACCATGGAGTAGTTTTAAAACTACTCCTTAGTGGTCCAAAGGTGGGTTATATGATCCTCTCCTAGGACATCGTAATGTTAAATAGACCAGGTTTTTTCCATACGTTTGGTCATTTATAGGACATTTAACGAATCTCACTAGTCACAAGCGCAACATAGTGACCACAACTATCAAAACATTCAGTCTGGCCCACGATGTCGACAAGAACATTTCTTTCGTATATTTTTATTGTAAACAAAAACAAATTTTAGTTTTTTAATATTGTTTTTAATATTCAAATGCGAAAGAAATGTTGTTGTCGACATTGTGGGCCTGGCAGATAAAGTTACCTCTACTTTGATAGGCTTTTCCTTCATGTTTCTGTTCCCTGATTACATCTCCAAATTTGGCAACACAATAGACTTTTAATTTCAACCCAATTTGTGACATATTTGGGTGTTCCTTTCGAGATCTCTGCCAAGCGTATTATCCATCAGCCACGTAAAAATTAATTCCCACCACTTTTTTCTTCTGTATGCTCTTCCTTTCGATTTAGACCTCGTATGAATTTGTTGAAGTTGATTATTGAGGAAGAGTCGTGGAAGAAGCTTGATAGTTTTGCAGGTCATCTATTTTAGATGGCCTACATCTACTTCTTAGTACAATTTCAAAATTAGCTTTTATATTTCAAAGTTATTTTCGGGAATACATAATTTTTCATTAATCAAATTTTGTTTGTTGTACTAAATTCCCAATTTGCATTCTTGATAAACCCTGCAAATAATAGGACCAGTCCAAAAACGCGTGTAAAGAGTAGTCCACAAGGGACCAGGACTAGTCCAATAGTAACCCAAACGTATGGAAAAACCTGGTCTATTTAACATTACGATGAGAAGAGGACCCTATAACCCACCTTTGGACCACGAAGGAGTAGTTTTAAAACTACTCCATGGTAAAGTCAAGAGGATTAGTTTTGAAGTCGTTTAAAAACGAAAGCATATCGTTTAAAAACGAAGACATGTCGTCTCACTACAAACACTTTTTAACAATGAAATGGTCCATGCTTGCATTTTATCAAAATGGATCAGGTGGTCCAATTTTATTTGCAGGGAATACACTGAAATTTATTGTTGGAGGTAAGCTTGTTCTCATGGTAATTTCACTTGTTGATAAGGCCAGATCTTCAGGAAACCTTTTCCCAAAAAACTTTAGAATAGCTCAAGATATTATGCAAATTAAACTGTAGAGTGAATGAGAATTACAAGCACTCAACTTTATTTGCAATGATATGTGATCCTTGACAAAATGCCAACAATAAACAATGAGTTTATCTTTTCTTACATTAGTTGTTTTGGGCATACCACATTTAGAATACCTTCTAGTTCGAGTTCAGCGTCAACTTCTCCACTAAAATAACCATTATTTTCTGGAAACTCAATACAAAAGGTGTGCACATTGTTTTCACAACCTTCATCTTCACTACCAAATTTTTCGATATAATACAAAACCTTTTTTTTAGCGCTAATTTACTTTTAAATCGTTAAAAAAAAGTAAAATAAAGCAAACAAATATGTTTTGTTGAACAACAAAATTTTAAAAAAGTCACAATTTTTATAAAATAATTAATTAGAATAACTTATAAACTAATATTAAGCAATACTTATTTATTCATCTAAAAATATTCTAATGATGTTTGTTTTTTTATTTGCACACTTTTTTTGCCACGAAGATTTTCTCAAACCTTCAAATATTGAACTGAATCTTCGCAACAATAAAAGTTGATGTTTAACAGTTCAACAACAGGTGGTTCCATGATGAAATAAACAGATGACATTGCTACGCCAGATGAAGATTTTTTACTCTTGCATTGTTTGTCCATTCTTATGTCAAAGATTTGTTTACGTAAACGAGTAGTCCACGATTTGTGTTGTAATTAACGTTTTTTATTGAAGTTTTTGATAATTTGAATTAAAACAAGTTAGAGTGCTATATTCGGCTGAGCCGAATCAATGATACCCTCCACCAACAGTTCGAATGTTTTAAGAGTAGTACCTATATGATGTCTATTTATTATTAATTTATCTTTATAAAAACCGACATCTGCATTAAAATTGTTTGAGGTTTAGACATATATTAAATAATTGACTGACAATCAGAAAGTTTCATGACTTTTTTTTTAGCAATTTTTACTACCTTGAGTAAAATATCATGATTCGTACCAGTTTAAGCCGAATTTAAATGATTTTCAGGAGAAGAATTTATATAGGAGCCATGGTTAGCTATTAACCAATCATACCAAAATTCTGAAGAGTGATTTCTGGTATTAAAAAACATAAATTTCCATATAGCGGAGAAATAAGTTTTAGCGTTTGCAGTGAATTTAAGAAGGCTGCTTTAAATGGATCTAAGGGTTATTATGGACCGTATATCACAAAATTGCATAACATTTTTTCTGGCCATATGAAGCTGAGTTCGAAGAAATTTAACCGCAATATCTAAATCTGCTACGGTTTTAGGCGTATTTAATTAATTTACTAGAGTGGGCTTTTTATGAGGTCTATAGTAAATTATGGACCGATCATCACGAAATATATCAGTGTGATTTTTAGTAATATAAAATTGTGATGTACCAAATTTTGTTATGATAACATTATTAATTATGGTTTAAGGTGTACTAAACTGTTTTCCGGGAGTAGGGTTTCCATGGGGCCTAGTGTAAATTATGTACGGATCATCACGAAATTTCACAGTGTTATTTCTAGTCCTTTAAAACTGTGACATACCAATTTCTGTTATGATAGCATTATTAATTATGGTTTTAGGTGTACTAAACCGGTTTCCGGGAGTAGGGTTTCTATGGGCCCTAGTGTAAATTATGTACCGATCTTCACGAAATTTCACAGTATCATTTATAGTCCTATAAAACTGTGACGAGCCAAAATTTGTTATGATTGCATTATTTTTTACGGTTTTAGGCGTACTAAACTGTTTTCCGGTAGTAGGGTTTATATGGGGCCTAAGGTAAATTATGGACCGATCGTCACGAAATTTTACAAACTTGTTTCCAGACCTATAAAACTGTGATGTACCACATTTTTTTATGATAGCATTATTAATTATGATTTTAGGCGTACTAAACTGTTTCCGGTAGTAGGGTTTATATGGGGCCTAGGGTAAATTATGAACCGATCTTCACGAAATTTAACAGTCTTATTTCTAGTTGTATAAAACTGTGATGTACCAAATTTTGTTGTGATAGCATTATAAATTATGATTTTAGGAGTACTAAACTGTTTTCCGGTAGTAGGGTTTATATGGGGCCTTGGGTAAATTATAGACCGATCTTCACGAAATTTTACAAACTTGTTTCCAGACCTATAAACCTGTAATTTACCACATTTTGTTATGATAGCATTATTAATTATGATTTTAGGCGTACTAAACTGTTTTCCGGTAGTAGGGTTTATATGGGGCCTAGGGTAAATTATGAAATTATGCATAAAACTGTGATGTACTATATTTTGTTATGATAGCATTATTACTTATGATTTTAGGCGTACTATACTGTTTTCCGGTAGTAGGCCTTATATGGGGTCTAGAGTAAATTATGGACGGATCTTCGCAAAATTTGACAGTGTGATTTCCAGTCAAATGAAACGAGTTTTTGCAAAATCTTTTATCATGCCGTTCATTTTTCCACCATTTATGCTACTTTTTGTAACAAAATAATCAATTTTTTTTAGGTGGTGGTTCCACATTTTGATTCACAGCTCTGATTCTACCGAAGGATAACTGCAAGCAATTTGACTTCAAGTTTTTTTTATTTCTTTTGAGTTTTTCGAAAGTGAGCGTGTTTTCAACAGACAGACATACGGACATGGCTAGATCGACTTAGAATTACTCAAGGACCCAGAATATATATACTTTATGGGGTCTGAGATGAATAATAAAAAACATTTCACATGGAATGACAAACTTCACAACTAATTGTGGTGGAGGGTATAAAAAGAAAGTTAAAGCTGTATATAGATGGGAGCTTTGGGCAAATGTGAACTTATTCGAAAATTTTATTTGCAGTGAAATACTTTTGGGGCGAATTAAATCGAAATAAAAACATAATTAGATGGTTATCGGACACAAATAGTCTAATTTGGAAAGAAGTTTTTATGGGGAATATGTAAAATTAGAGACCGCTGCTCACCAGTTGCAAAGATTTCGTCTAAAGTACAATTAAAATGTATTCAATCAAATTTGATCGAATTATCTACAAGATTGCAACTTGTTCTTTGCTCCCAAAATTATGGTTATCCTTAGATCACTTTAAAAAGTGGTTCTAAGTCGATCGGTATGCTAACAGCCCAATTATGAATACAAATTCCCAGGGAATTTTTTTCCTTTTTCCCATTTTTACAATTGTTAATTCAATTCAATTCAAAATAGGAAAAATGGGAGAAGGGAGAAAACTCCCGGGGAATTTTTATTCATAATTTGGCTGTAAAAGGTTGGTCCAGATAAAGTTTTTTCCTTAATTTTTGCTTATATAAATATAAAATTTTACAGTAACATCATATATATTATTTCTAAAGCACTTTTTTTGTCGGTTGCAAATATCTCCCATACCACCGCATCAAATTTAATGAATGATATCTCATTTTAAAGCTTATTTCTAACACTAATGACGAAAAATAATTAGAAATTGAAAATTAATATTTTCATTGATAAAAATTTTATTTTATATAGAACTGCAATAGAACTGCATGATAATACTGTTCAAACGTGGTAACACAGGGTCGCTTAACAGAACTGCATGATAATACTGTTCAAATGTGGTAATACAGGGTCGCTTAATAGTAATGCAGTTCTACATAATATAGTATGTATTAAAATCCATTCTGGCAATACCGCTATTTACTATAATGCCGTTTATTACTAAATCAGTTATATATAATATGCATATTAAGTTGTAAAAAGCTGTTTTGGCAATACTTTGCAGTAGTTGTTAGATCAAGTGCGATAAACAGGGTCGCTTAATTGTAATGCTATTCCACATAATCATCATCATTCATATATATTATTTCTAAAGCACTTTTTTTTTGTCGGTTGCAAATATCTCCCATACCACCGCCTAAAATTTAATGAATGATATCTCATTTAAAGCTTATTTCTAAAACTAATGACGAAAAATAATTAGAAATTGAAAAATTAATATTTTCATTGATAAAAATTACGGTGCGAAATATTCGCACGGGTCATCTAGTTTATCTTTAATTACGACCTGCGTCGTCTCACAATTGTAGAGAAAAAATAAAATGTAGATGGCGAAATTATTAAACAGATAGATATTTAAAACAGAGAAAGCCAGAATTTCGCAAACATATTTAATATGCACTTAAACCATAAAAAAATGCTGCAAAAAGGCTCTTTTAACAAAATTATGCAAAAAAATGCTGCAAAAGGAAACAAATTCAAAAATGTGCACTAACAAATCGATGCCAAAATTCATAAAAAGCTCTAAAACGGATAAATATATTGTTCCCGCCTTTATTGGTCGCACAAGGAAAAACATGCAATTGCATATTTATGGTTTCCCTGCACAAGACAAAAGTAATGAGGTTTGTTGCATTAGAAAGAGCGTATTGTCTATTTTAAGAATCACCAAAAAAGTAAAAATCAATCTTTTCATCCATAGTTCCCTTTTAACTAAAACTGTCACATATATTATTTTTTTTTTAACCAGAAATAAAAATTTTTAATGGTTGGTTGACCGTCTGACATGGCTTAATCGACTCAGAACCACTTTAGGATTGCTAACCGGTCTGGATTTTTCTTTATTTACAAGAATTTTCACTGCTCGTCAAGGATTAAGAAAAAATGTGTTTTGTCAAGATTTTTTTCATCGTTGTGTTTTACTGTTTTTTTTTTTTAATCTATCAAAACTACTCCTTTATTTAACACAAATTTGGCAACACTGAGGTACTGATTTGAAACAGAAGCCTAACTAATGGTCACACTTTTGTTTAACCTAATTTGAGTACGCTGAATTCAATGGTGGTAGGTATTCACGATTAAAAATTTGATTACAAATGTACCATAAAACGATATTTTCGTAAACTTTTGGAATCATTGTTCAATTTAAATCAATTCAACATTTTTAAACACAATTTTTTTTCTATTTTTTTCGAGAAAAAAATATGTTTGCAAAATTTTTTTTTCCTATATTCAGTAACATGTTTTTACATATCATAATACAGAGAAAGGGTGCGACGTAAATGCATCACTGCGCTGCATCAGTGATTTCAAATCGTTATATATTTATCAGTGAAGTAAATGTGGACCAAAAAATTGTGAAATACTCCACAAAAATAATAGAAATACAATAAAAAAAAAATTATAATTATTTTTTATCGGCTTTCTAAAAAGTTTGCTTTTCTGATGCAGAGTGATGCATTTACGAACGCACCCAAAATTAATAGCTGTAACTAGCCTAGTATTCGAAATCTTTACCAGCATTATTTACGGGTAATCACCGTTAGAAAAAAATAGTATTCCAAATATTATTTCGGGACGATTTTTAACTTGCCATGAAAATTTCGTTAAGTACTAAAACATTGATGTTGCCGGGTACAAAATGGGTTAAAACTTATCACGCACTTCACTCTGGCCTTTCTGCATTTAAACTTTACATTTTCTAAGTAATTTCCTTTAGAGCCTGCTTACATTACTAATCCTTTAATACCTCTTAAAAGAGAATAAATTTTCACTTCAATTCTTCCACTTGTTTCATGGAACATTTTTATTTAAGACACATGCATTTTGTTTTAACTATTTCGTTATAGAAAACTAATCCATCTTAAAAATGAGCTGACAAATCTCTCTTCTCTTTCTCGTTTTTTTTTTTTAGAAAAATAACGTTTCAAAAATTTTTACAATTGAATGAGTTTAATGATGATTTAAAGACAAACAAAAACCCATTTAGACTATTTTTTAAGCGTTTTTTATTGCCCAAATAGCATTCGACAGCGAAACTACAAATTGTCTCTGTCGTCAATATTTTCTTGTGTTAGATTATTTTTTTACTATCTAATAAAGAGGAATAAGATAACAAAAGCAAAGAAAAGAATAAGTATGTAATTCCTTGGCGGATGTTAAAAAACGTGTTGTATTTATTTGTGTAACAGTTTTAAATCAGTTATAATAACGATACACAAAGGATAACTAACACACATAACTAAACAGAATGTTGTAGCAATTCACTAAACACATTTTACCACTCTTCATTTATTCACTCATTCATTCTAAAGTACTTTGTGTAAAAAAAAAAAAACCAGAACGAAGGAAAATGTTAGAGACCAAGAGACAAAGGCACAAAATATAAACCAAGTATTGACATAAATTACCGTAAAAATAAAATGTTCTATTGTGCGATACTGTTCTTAGTACAAGGGGAAGAACAAATAAAACAAAAAGGAAAAATGTATCCAACAACCAACGATTTAATAATAATACAAACGAAATATCCATAATAAAGAACGGCCTTAAATCGCGCAAAACCATTTTTATGTTTCTACTATAGTTGTATACCCTTCACCACTATGTGCAGTAGATGGGGATATATAAAGTTAGTCATTCTGTTGGCAACACGTAAAATATTCATCAAAGATCCCTTTATGTATACAACTGTGGAAACAGATTTATAGGCGTGCGTACCTAGCGTATGGCTTAATGTCATGAAGGATCTTAGCCACAATGCGTCTATCAACTACTAACAATTTGTATGCTACACAAAGGCAGCCATTTTGCATGTATAATTCGTTAAAAATGAGCACGTAACCCTTGTTAAGCAACAGCACTTAAGGATAGTACTTCCTAAGACCAAACTTTCCTCCAAGGGTTGCAAAATTAGCTCTTCAATAGGATTTACAGTACTTTCCCCACCCGTGACGTTTAGTCTGAGCCACGGCTATAACGTCATCTCCGCAAATATGTCTTCGTCAAAAAAGGCTGAACCCTTTTATGTGTCCATGCCTTTAAAAAGCCACTACCCAAGCGGAAGAGGAACAGCTTAATGAAAGGAAATATAAGCTATTCAAAAAGACAGAAGCATTTTCCATAAGAAGCATACTAACGGGGGCCTTAGCCAAAAGTCAGACCAATGCCTTGCAAATAACAGGGACTACTGACTGCAGTGGCGGCACAAAATGCGAAGGCACACTGGTGACACTTCAATCTCAAGAAATCTAGAAGACTTCAGGAGGCCTGTCATTTTGGATCTTTGTCGGATCCCAGGTACGCATACACCTGATATGGCCGGGAGGATGTAAAATCAAAAGGTGAAATATCCTTGAGATGATCCCTACGACCCCCAGGGGGCCGTTTATGTACATAGTATAATCTTCACTAACGGAAAACCAACTCACTTCAATAGATACGACCTTAGGATTTACACTGTGGCCTGAGCAGTCAGTTGTTTTAAAACGAAATCCCCTTCTTTTTTAATGGTCCCTTCGGTGTCCGGTCATGAGATGAGATTCTAGTTCCCTGAATATTTCTCGGTACATTTAGCCATGTCCGTATTTTAAAAACTTGCTCATTTCCGAACGAAGCAACAGGAAAAATTTACTCATATTTCCAATTTTTTCTAGTTCTCCTTAGTAGTTTTAGATTAAAATCGAGCTTAAGTTCTTTTATGGGAAAGAAATGAGGGTATGTTAAGTTTGCCATTTTCTTCATAACACCAAACATATTTCTTGAAAGACAAGGGTTCGGTATAAAGTGTTATCTCCAATAACGGACAATGCTGACACTCCCCTTGTACAGAGACATTTTGATGGTGCCTTCGGTAAGCAGCCATGTCCGTCTGTTAAAAAACGCTATGTCCCGAACGACACAACAGCAAAGATGGATTTTTTTATGTCAAATTGGTTAAAGTTTTGCTTTGTACTTATTTTATTGATCAAGAACTGTAATGTGATATAAACCCATATAAAACGCACTCCTGAAAAATACTAATTCTTAGTGAAAAGTGCAAAACATACGGCTCGACTGAATATAAAATTCCTGATTGTTTGTTGTTGGTTTGGTTTCAGGGGTATAGTGAAATGAAGTTAAACACGTTTTTTTAGTTCCTGATGATGTTGTAAGCAGTAAAATTATTTTAATACACTCAGAGAAAGTTTTAGGGAGTAAATATTAAAGTAAATTATACAGAACTTTATTTTTAATGAGTGCCTAAAAATTTGCATCATTATTGCTTCTATAAACACATATTTTAGTCAGGTTTTAAAAACGAGCAGTCGAAATCAAAAACTGTCAAACAAATAACGAACATTTGTATACAACTTTTCGCTTTTTGAGTTGATTTGACAGCGACTGTTTACATTTAATAAACCAGGAGTGAAAGCAAAAGTTTGTTTTTTGCCAATGACAAATTAAGAAGTGGAAGAAATGGTAGTTTTTCTACTTTAACTGCAGTTTCTTTAACGCTGATCTTAATCACATTTTCATTAAGAAAACCTCTATACCGCTAGTTTCAATTTGGTTGATTCAGGAGTTTAGCCTGTATTGCACTTATGATGAATTACATACGAATAGTCAGGGACGGGAACGACAGCTTTGAAATTGTATAAACTTTTAGTACTCAAATTGTATTTTTTTTGTTTTCGGTTTCCATATGACAGGCGTAAATTAGGTAGTAAAGTTAAAAGCTCTAAAAAAACTGAGTGCATCAAAATTAGATTCACTTTTATGATCGAAGTTAAAGGCGTTATTTTGTAAATCACTTAACCTTGCTTGGAGAAATTTTTCATATAAAATTTTTGGAATTTTCAAAAATTTCTATGAAAATATTTAGCTCTTACTTTAAAAATTTTCTCCCAGGAAAGCGGGAATTGAAAACAATTTAGATTTCCGGAACGGAAAAAAATTCTTTTTTATATTTCCCAGTGTATTTCAAAAATACTTTTAATGAATTCAAACAAAATATACAATTCTTAATACAGAACTGTACACAATAATATGGCATAACTTTAGTTAACATGATATCTAAACAAAATAATACAATGAAAAATTTTATTCAAAGCAGAAGCCCATTGTTTGCCACAATAATAATAATCGTTTTAGTCATAGTCTTCTTAGCTATAGTTAGTGGTTATTTCCATCTATACAAGGCTAGCAATATGTATAGCAGAGCAAGTGTTTCCCCTAAATCGAAAGCATACACAAACTCTTGCGTTACTCTCACTCTTCTCTTGCAATTACATTTGTTTTAAACAGGATTAAACATGATTCTTTCAGTGGTTTAAAAGTGAATGGTGTTTCTACAGATGCTGCTTGTTTCTACAATTTTCAAGTTTTTTGTTATTATTATGCTTTTTCTTTAAAAAAAATTATCTAGAATTTAAATATTTTAACAAAACGCTAAAATTATATTTACATAAAATAGTCTATAATACCAACATAAACCACCAAAAAACAAACAACAAAAGAGAAAAACTCAAACTGACTCCTTACATTGAAATGTATATTACAGCATTTGCAAGACATCAAAATAAAGACAAAGAAAAAGATACAACAAAATCAAACATTAATGTTGTTTAGTGTAAAAGTTGGGTTAGTGGTTTACTGTTTTGCGTTGATAGAGAGCTTGTGCTTTGTCTTTTGGAAGGCAAGTGTCGATAGAGGGTTCGTAAAAAGTTTGGTTAAATAAGTTAATGAAATATTTATGACTTAGCGTCTTCTGGCTTTTTTTTAATTTATTGTATTAAATTATTAAGGAATTATGGCAAAAGTTTTTTCTTTTATTTAAACAGAAATCCTAAAGAAGAAAAGAAATACAATTTATAATTTATGCTACAAACAAGATTCTATGGTCAAGGCAAAAGTGTACTATACTGAATTGCCTTTGATAGAAAGTAGTTAAAATTCTCGCTTGATCTCTACACCTTCAAATATTTTTTCTCGTTCTATAACTCAGGGGGCGTCATTTGAAATCGATCGATACTTACTTATTCCGGACCTCTTTCTACCTTGCAGTGTAGATGTTTTTGCAAAGACTTCTCCACTTCGTTCTATCCTGTGCCGCTGTTTTGGCTCGATTCCTTGTTCTGTCAGAATGTTGTTAATAGTGTCCTGCCACGTTATGATTCTTCTTCCTCTCCTTCTCGTACCACTCGGTCTTGCTTCTGACACTCGTTTCGCCAGGCGATTCTCTGGCATTCTGGTTACATGTCCGAACCACCTTAGCTTATTGCGTTCGATTTTGTTGTTTAGCGGTGCTGTATTTAAGCTGGCTCGTATAGTGTCGTTTCGTATTCTGTCTCGTCTTGTTTTATCGATATGACAATAAAATTTAGTTAAGGCTTCTTATTTTTTTACATGTGTATAGAAATAATCAAAGCAAAAGTGTACTATACTGAATAGCCAGTGATAGAAAGTAGTTAAAATTCGCGCTTGATCTCTACACCCTCAAATATTTATTCTCATCCTATAACCCAGGTAGTGTCATTTAAAATCGATCGATATTAAAATATAATTTATTTAAAAGTGTAATGCTATAAACAATGATTATAAGTGTTCCTAAATAAGCAATGTGCACAAAATCGGGTGCTCCGTGGTGCACAAAAGAATTATCCAGACTTAAAAACATAAAAAATAAACGCTTTAAAAAATATAAAACAACTGGATTGCTGTCTGATTATAGCAGATTTGCGGTTTCTCGTGCTGAATATTACTTATTAAACACAAAGCTGTACACACACTATATATCTAATATGAAACAATATTTTAACTATAACCCGAAATCTTTCTATTCATTTGTTAATTCCAAAAAGTAATCTGGTGGCTTCCCTAAAACAATGAAATACGGTGCTAACGAATCTAGTGACGATCAGATAATAAGTAACTTATTTGCTGATTTTTTTTCCACCACTTACTCTGATTCCCAATATGATTTAAATGAATAACCACACCCAATTGCGGGCCATCAAATGATACACTTTTATCCAATCCACACAAATCAGATTTTAGACACTTTAAAATCATTAAAGTCCTCATACCACATGGGTCCTGATGGTGTTCCCAGTTGTGTTCTGAAGAATTGCGCACATGCAATAGCTACTCCATTAAGCATAATATTTAATTTATCCTTAAAATATGGTTATTTTCCTCAATTGTGTAAAGACTCATTCATTATTCCCTTATTTAAATCTGGCAGTAAAACACGTGTCACAAACTATAGAGGCATAGCAAAGTTAAGTGCAATCCCTAAACTTTATGAAAAGTGTGTTACCGACAATCTCCTTCATCAAATTTCGTCCCTACTAACTTCTTATAATTGAAAAAATAGGCAAACCGGGCACCTGGCGTTTTAACATAATTCAGGTACAATAATTAGTATTGTGGTTATTTTGTTGAACTATTTATGGTTTTTTTAATCCAAATTTTTAATATTTTTAATTAGGCTTAAATTCATGAAATTTAATTTTTTTTTTTTTTTTTATTAAATTATTTTTGTGAAGAAAGGAATTTTACAACATGAAAATTAATTAAAATTGTTATTGATAATCTTTCATTCTTGACGTGGCTCGGGCTCGAACCCTGGCCGGCAGGTTACCATGACATGTTTCGATCGCAACCACTCGATCTCCTCAGATGGAATTGCCGTCTTACACTCGCAGCCATCGACGACTGCTGACGTCACTAGTCAAACATCAATCCTTAAACCAAATTGTATTTTAACATTTGGTAGATCGAAATTTGCTTTCCTGAATGATTATCCATCTTAATTGATTTTACATGTTTTTTCCTTTACTTCTGTTTTTTCGTACTTTCGTCAAGAATTTTTCTTGAAGTCCAAGTACATTTTTTGTTTTTTTCACTTTGTCTTTCTCTTTTCTGTTGACCTTTTTCAGCACAACTTGAAGGACAAATGTACACATAGAGCTCGTGCCTTAGCTTTAACAATAATTAGTATTGTGGTTATTTTGTTGAACTATTTATGGTTTTTTTAATCCAAATTTTTAATATTTTTAATTATCAGGTACGCTGAATCCAATGATGCTAACCCTTTGAGTAACCCCACTTAATTTTTCATCTCAATCATTTATTTCTAACATACCTACGCGCTATCTCCATGCCTTAAGGGGGCTCCCATACAAAATGTTCAATGCAGACTAGAAATATATTTAAGAAAAAGTCCCGTAAATGCCCAGGAGTCGCCCCATAGTGTTATTATTGGCTTATTTTAGTCAGCACAGATCGGGGAGTGCTTATGCAGAGAAAGAGCTTCTAGCGATTATCGTTTGTTTGATAATGCTTTTTTATGATTCTCCTTATCAGGCTTGCAAAAAACCTTCGCACTCAAAATAGAAATCAATCCGTCCATACTCAAATCAATCCGAAGCTGTATTAATAGTACGGTCGGTGAGTACGGATTCTCTTAAATCAAGTACAGAAAGATTGATTCAAGTACGGATTTTCACTTATCCATGTTGTTGTACTTGAAATTATACGAAAATGAGATCTATTTAAGTAAAACTAACATTGAATCAATCTTAAAATGCGCTTAATTCGAGAATTATAAAATTGATTTTATCCCGAATTCGTGCTTATAAAAACAAAAAAATAAAAAAAAAATTAGAAAGACGAAACTATTATGATTGATTTACTTACTCGTTTTACACCTTACAGAATGGTAAAACACCAGCATCATGCCTAATTTTACTTTAAAAATCTTATGTACATATTTAACTAAACATGTAAACTAAATGAGAAGCAAGAGTTCAATTTTACTTTTTGAACATGAAAATAATTCCCAATAGGCCATTTTGCTGGAAACCAAGTACAAAACAATTGGTTTTCAAGTTCGAGTTTCAAGGGTTAAGATATACTTTTGTTACACTTTCTTTCAATAGCATTCTCCAGACAACCTGTCTGTTACTTAATGTCAACATAAATTTATTGGACCGATAAACTGTCCGTTAACGATTTTGGGTTTCTCAATATACCGACAAAAAACAAAGTTTTCAGCTGGCAACGCCACTCAAAACACATGTAAAAGTTGGAGTCAGCTGATTGAATTTATCTGTACGGCAAACAAAAGGAAAATAATTAATTGGCAGATAAGTGCCGGTTAGCTTTGCGATGAAATCGAAGCAAATGAGACATTGAGAAAACCCAATTTCTTTTATATGCAGTTTTTCGTTGGGAAAAAAGATAATCGCCTAATGAGAAAATGGCCATAAAACTTCAAAAGCATTTGAAATACATTTGAACTCAAACTTATTTCCAGTTAAATTTTTAGCACTTGAAATTTAAAATTTGAGTGCTTATAGGGATATCTTTTTTTCTGTTGACGTAGCCAAGTCATAGGCAGTGGGCTTTGTCGCTCATTATCTGGGTCTTTGGAAACAAAATTCGATTGTTTTGTAATATATAAATTCTAAATAATTCAAACCTTTTAATAGCTAATAAGATTTCTGAAGTGCTGCTAGACGACAGGCTGTTTCTTAAATATAAAATGCGCCTAATATTCTCTCAACTGTAGAATTTAAAATCGTAGTAATTGGAAAGATATCTTATATAACCGGGGATTTTTTCTTCGGGTTCTAAATCATTCTGAAGCTCATAATTATCGAATTCAAAAAGTACAAGGTGGCGCTATTCGTTATTAATCCTTTGGAAATCTTAATAAACATAAAACTAAATAAAAAACCAAAGAATACAAATTGACAACTTATCTTCACCTAAAAGAAATAACCCACGCTCAACCTACGATAGCAAAAATTTCACTCAATTCGGGCAGCTTTCCTCGAAGTGGCAACACTGATTTTTTGAGATAATTCGGTTAAGAAACGTTTTGCTCAACAAAGTGAAGGTTTCAAGCGCTTTGTAGCATGTTGTACTGACTTGTTGGAACTGTTTTTCCTTCTAATGATTTGCAGTAAAATGAGAAGTAAAAAGCCACCGATTTTGAATTTAGAGGAAAATTGGCCGTTGACGCCTTCGGTATGTAAACCGCTATAATTTGTGAAAACTTTGGGATGAAAGAGACTCTCATGAGGACTGTAACCACTCTAAAAACGACAATGACGCTTGCTTATATACTCGTTGAGCTAAACATTAGCCTCATCGCTAAAGATGATTTGACGATAACAATCTGAGTCAATTTCTAAGCCCATTCACCGAACACACGACGCAATTAATGCTACGCTGGCTTTAATTCGTGCACCAATTGGATTTTTTATGGACGTAAATTAAGATTTTTTTTTTTTTTAAATTTCAAGTAGTGGACGGGCAGTGACCGATTTGCTGAGAACGGCGTCGTATCGATAAATTAAGGTCCTCTCTCACACTCATGGTTACAGCGGTAATGTGATCTTCTGCATGCGCCGTACGGGCTGGACGTGGATGAATATTATCCACAAAAATAGATTTGCGCAAATGGAAGACTATGCGCAGCGTTAACTTGACGAAGTTCTCTATAACTTTGGCGAACAGAGAATAAATTAACAAGATTTGTAAACATTGTTCTGGTGAAAGTTTTTTGCTTGATGTTTTGCCAAAGTGAACTGAAAAAAACTGACTTGTCATTAGTATCTTATATAAGCTAATCTCAGTCTCATAGTCAATAGTTTCTGCTTTAAAGTCATGGCTACTGATTATTCGCAACAGTAAATGAGCCGTGGCTTTACCGAAAAAGTTCATGGTAATAAACTAGTCAATAATTTTGACTAAAAACTTATCTCTTGTTTCCACAAAACAAGTCTTTAATCCAAATCTCGGGTTAAAGTATCTGCTGTGATAAACATCGATTGATTTTAAAATAGTCTTTTTTATAAGGCGATATGAGTTTCGAAAGTTTCTAACCCACGTTTCCGAATTAAAGTTTGGTTCATCTAACAATTCGTCAGTTCATTATTGGTTTGACCTACCGACTTAGGTATGAGGAACATATTTTTTAATACCCCCATTCTAAATCCAAAACCTGTTTCGCGAAACTTTTCATATATACCCCTTCCACCTTTGGTGAAGGCTATAAATAAAACTTAAAGGGCCAAGAGATGTCCTTTTCGGAGGAAACTATAATTTGGTTGTGGCTGCTTGACGGGGGACTAGTTTAACCAAAATATGGTTGCCGGTGACAGTAATAAGATTAAATAACCATAAAATCTTTAAAAGTTTTCGTTCAAAATTATTTTGTTGGAGGTAACCATATTGAAGAATGTTTTTACTTTGGGTGTGGGAACTCGCCGTATAAAATGCATGCCTTTCGTAAGCAACCAAAACTTTTACGAAGAAATTTGGCACCAGTAAAAGCATTAATCAAAAAAAAAAAATCAGTTTTAGTTAAAAATTGTATCAATTGAATTAAACGTTTAATCATTTGAATTAAACTTTTAATCAAGTGATTAATGTTTAATTGACAATATTAATTTGCACCTGAAAACAAATTAGTAGTATCAATTAAACGTTTAATTCAATTGATTAAACGTTTAATTCACTTGATTAAACGTTTAATTTACTTGATTAAATTTTTAATAAAAGTTGATTTTATTTTTGATTAATGCTTTTACTGGTGCAAAAATTTTTTATGTGTAATCTTGAATCTCATAAATTCCAAAGACTCGACTATAAAGTCTCTTGTGTAGTCTATAACATTGTCAAACAAATGGGTCTATAGCAAAGTACATTAACATTTAAGGTATACATACTCATTTGTGGAGCATTACAAAATTACTCCACTTGTCAAAATTGTCTCCATATGAAACAAAAATATTTTAACGCACACATGCAAATACTTTCGCTCATACACAAAAAAATTAAACAATAGGATTTTATGCCTGTCCGCTAATGAGTTTGCAAATGTACCTTGGGTTTTTAGACTTTGCTAAAACCTTTCTTACAAGATGTATATTTTCCATATATTATTCCCTATATTTTCTCCTTTAATTGAAAAGAAATATTTTACCTCAATCTGTTTTCTTCCATTTTTAATATTTCATTGCTTCAGTCATTTAAGTATTGATTGATTTAAAATATTTGTTTCTTGAAACTTGCTTTCATATGGTACTTAGAGATTTGCATGCATAATAAATAATTCCATTTTTATGTTTTCAGGATACATACAACTGTTGTTGAAATTTCAGGGGGTGATTTTGCTGCCATTAAAAAAGTTACAGCCAAAAATATCTAAAAGTATTGTTTTCTTTAGATATTAAATCTATCTCTCTTTTCATTTAGAGTTAAGTAGTATCATTGAAAGCATTAAATAAATTTATGTACTTTAAAGAAATATTTCGTTGTTGTACAGAGTAGAATAAAGTTTTAGCATCTTTTTAGGACTATAGTATATGTTTGTAAGAGTGTAGTGATTGCAAAATATTTTAAGCAAATTTCTGTAAAATTCTAATATTCTTTTTTATAGAAAACATTTTTCTTTGTAATTTTGCAGTCAATAACATTTGCTAGCCTATAGAAGACGGTATAAACAAGTCTGTAGGCAAGAGTATAAAAACGTCTCTGGTCGAAATTTAAAACAAGGCCATAGTCGATGATACTATAAATTTTATATAGTAGAAACTTGAAACTAGTATAGGGCCGTAAATAAAAACTAGTCTATAGTTGATACTAAAACAAGTAAGAAAGTGTAGTCGGTCATGCCCGACCACATTTTTTTATTTTTTTTTTAATTTTTTTTTTAATTCCCTAAGTTAAACCCTGCGAAGCTCTGCGCTTGTCTGCAGGAATGAAACCAGAGTCTCTGGCGGGAATCGAACCCGCAACCCCGGTGTTAAAAACCTAGCTCATTAGCATCTAGGCTACCGGGGCACTCAAACAAATATGATACCCTACACCACAGTATTTAAAAACACATCATGCTTATGTGTCCATATAAATATGGATTTATCTATGTTTATAAACTTCATTAAAATCGGTTTGAAAGTTTGTGAGAGGTAGAAATTGCCCCCTACCTCGCCTATCCTATTTTTGAAAAACTGTATAGCTTATGTGTCCAAATAGATATGGATCTAACTATGGTTTAAATTTCATTTAAATCGGTTTGAGAGGCAGAAATTTACCCAATCTCCCCTCGTGGTCTTATTTTTTAAAAAATGCATACCTTTTGTGTCCATATAGATATGGTCCTATCAATGTTTTAAATTTCATAAAAATCGGTTTTAAAGATTCTGAGAGGAAGAAATTTCCCCCCATCTTCCCTCGTGGTCCTACGATTCGGCCCATTTTCAATAAGCTTGGTCCTATGACCCAAATTTTATCAAATTATCTCCTGTAATTTGCGCACAAGGTTACATGGAAAGCCAGCCTGCCTGCCAGCCAGCCAGCCTGCCAGCCGGACGGGCATCATTAGTTCGACTCAGAAAGTGATTCTGAGTCTATCGGTATACTTTAAGGTGGGTCTAGTACCAATATCTTAAGGTGTTACACACATCAGAACAAATGCATAATGCCCTCTCCACTATTGTGGTGTGGGTATAAACAGTCCATAGTCGATTCTATAAATAGTCCATAGTCAATACAACACAGAAAGAACATCACAATTAGTTGTGAACAGGGTATACTAAGTTTGTCATTCCGTGTGAAACTTTTTTACTATTTATCTCAGATAAAGTATATATATGCTGGCTCCTTCAGTAATTTTAAGACGATTTAGCCATGTCAATTTATCTGTCCGTCTGACCATCTGTCAGTCTGTTAAAAACACGCGCACTTTCGAAAAACTCAAAAGATATAAACAAACTTAGTGTCAAACTGCTTGCTGTTATTTGAAACAGTTTGGGATTGAAATTCAGCAAAAGCGGCTCAGTGGGATCAGAGCTATGAATCAAAATGTGGAACCACCACTAGTGCTGGGATACTATCGATATTTTCAACTATCGATATTTATCGATAGTTCAGATTTCACTATCGATATATCGATATTACTATCGAGTGAATGTTTGTACTTGTGCAGGAAACTTTAATTATTTTTTTATAAGGCTACAGTTCGTTGTTTTTATCACTTTATTGAATGTATAAGACGCACGTTATTTTAGATGGCAGTTTTTTAAAAATTCTGAAGGAACCAAAGTAACAGGGACTATAAGATATTCCATTGAAACTTTAAAAAATTTTCTAAATTCTAAACCCAAAAAGGTAATCAATCTAGCGAACTTATCCTCTAATAGTCGTTCATTGTTTTGTCTTATGCTTGCAATTGCATTTGGATTTGCATTTTTTTACAACATTACAAAAATATTTGCCATTTCAGTCCCTATATAAACATGCAAAAATTTCGACTTAAACTCCTTTAATTAGCAGTAAAAAGCACTGCTAAGCAATCCATACTACTTGCCATTCTTGTTGTTTGTATTCATTGCTGTAATTCAGCGCGAATTAATAATATCATGTACAAATTTGCAGCAAAAAACTGTGTGGGTATAGCTGCTGTAACATGTCTTCATAGCTGTATTTTAAATAATAATAATATCGATATTGATATTTTTCCTATCGATATTTTCGATATTTTAAGACTATCGATAATATCGATAGTCTATCGATAGTTTCCCAGCACTAACCACCACCTTTAACAATTGATAATTTTGTTACAAAAACTAACATAAATAGTGGAACAATACACGGAATGATATAAGATTTTGCAGAAGTTCGTTTTATTCAACTGGAAATCATACTGCAAAATTTTATGAAGATAGGTCTATGATTTACCCCAGGCCCCATATAAATCCTACTTTAGTAGGCCTGAAACCGTAATTAATAATGATATCATAACAAATTTGGCACGTCACTGTTTTATAGGACTAGAAATAACACTTATAAATTTCGGGAAGATCGGTACATAATTTAATATAGGCCCCATATAAAGCCCACTCTGGTAAATTAATTAAATAAAGACGCCTAAAACCGTAGCAGATTGGGGTAAAATTTCTTCCAACTTAGTTTCAAACAAAATGTTATGCAAGTTTGTGATATACGGTCCACAATTTACCTTCGATCCCATAATAAGCAGTTTTCTTAAATTCACTGTAAACGCTGAAACTTGTTTCACGGCTGTTTTGAAATACATATTTTTTTTTTTTTTTTTTTTTTTTAAATTTATTTTTATTATTGAATCTTTCTTATCGAAATTTACAATATGTATTCAAATCTTAATTCTACTTGTTGTTTATTAGTTGTTACCAGTGTAACCACTAACTGCTGTATTCAAATTTTAAGACTGTCTTCTAGTTAGGCTCAAAGTATCGGTTCTTTTTAGCCTCTGGTGACCTTCGAACTGAAGCAAACCCCGAGCGAGGTAGTTAGGGTGGGCCATTAGTTTATCGATGTAGCTTATTGAATATTTTTTAATTTCCTCCTGGATAGTGGGGACGTTGAGATCTCTGTGGATAATATCATAACGTATGTACCATGGGGCGCAGACAATTTCTCATAATATTCTAGACTGTCTTCTTTGAAGCTTTTGGTTTTATGATGGACTTGTATAAGAGAATTTTGTTGTCTAAAGGCAAGTTTGAGTTTCGACCGATTAGCCAATGTAGTTGAGCTGCTTTAAGTTTTATAGCCGTTATTTTCGCTTCGATATGACGAGACCAGGTCAAGCGTCTATCTATATGAATTCCCAAGTACTTTACATGGTTTTCTACCGGAACAGTGATGTTAATTATTTTTACTGCTGGGCACGTTTGTCTTCTGAGCGTGAAAGTTAAGTGAGCACATTTAGCCGGGTTAACCTTTATTCTCCATTTTTCTAGCCAGGCCTCTAGTTCATTGATGTGGGACTGCAGATTTTGCGATGCGACTTTTGGGTCATGGTTAACGCTAATAAATGCTGTGTCGTCTGCAAATGTAGAGGTATGCGTGCTCAGGTTTGTTGGCATATCCGCTGTGTATATTATATATAGAAGCGGTCCTAATATGCTGCCTTGGGGAACACCAGCAGAAATTTTCTTAAGGGGGGAGTATTTATCTTGCGACCTTACTATGAATGTTCTGCCTGTTAGATAGCTCTCCAGAAGCTTGTGAGTGTTTTGAGGAAGCATGCGTGTTATTTTGATGAGTAGCCCATCATGCCAAACTTTGTCAAAAGCTTGGGAAATGTCTATAAACAGTGCTGAGCAGTATTGCTTTTTCTCAAACGCCGATCTAATAAGGGTGACAATTTTATGTACTTGTTCTATTGTACCATGTTTCGCTCTGAATCCGAACTGGTGATCCGGGATGATGTCGTGTTCATTTAGATGAGGAGTTATACTTAAAACGAATATTTTTTCGAAAAGCTTCGATAGGATTGACAATAAGCTTATCGGTCTGTACGACGCAACCTGGCTAGCATCTTTTCCTGGCTTGGGAATCATCACAATTATAGGCCTCTTCCATGAGGATGGGAAGTATCCGACTCTTAATATAGCGTTAAAAATGAGCAGCAAGATTCTGGAAGCAGACGATGGTAGGTTTCTTATCATTGACCCTGTGATGCGGTCAGGTCCGGGAGATTTTCTAATATTCACTTTTTCTATTGCAGATTTTACTTGAGTTATGTTAAATTGTAATGGATGGTTTACCTTATCAGGAATGATTGGACGACAGGAACAAGTATGTGCATCATGTGGCGTGAAAACTTTCTCAAGGTGGCCCGCGAAAGCGTTTAATTTTTCATGTGTGTTTTTGGCCCAAGTGCGGTTTTCCAGTCTTAATGGAGATTCTTGGGTTATAGGGCATTTCATATGCCCTACAGCCTTCCATAAGCTATAATTGGAGTTTTTTGTGGCGTCTAGGCTGTTTAGATAGCCTTCTATTGCAGACTCGTGGTTCGGTCTCAATTTGTTGCGAAGAGTGGTCAGGCATAATTGTAGTTGGGCCTTAGTGGTTGGGGAACGACTGTTTTGCCATTGTCTTCTTAACTTCCTTTTCTCTCTGATAAGGGTCTCTATATCCGTCGATGTATTGTAAGGAGCACGTTTATTTGTCCGCTTTATTGGGGTTGCATTTCTTGCTGCAGTATCCAAGACTTCTGTAAATCGGTCGACAGCTATTTGGATGTCAGATGAATTTTTTAGGGGAATGCACTGTGATAGGTGAGAGCTCACATACATTTTATACTTTAACCAATTTGTGTTTCTGTTTGGATAGGAAATAAAGTTTGCAGCTGCAGCGTCAGAGTTACCTTTTAAATTACATATATTAAAATTTATGTTTTTTTAAAACCAGAAATCACTCTGCAGAATCTTGATTGGTTCATAGCTTAGCATGGCTCCAATATAAACTCCCCTCCTGAAAATCATTTACAAATCATAATATTTAACTCGAGCTGGTTAAAATTGCTAAAAAAGCATACAACTTACTGATTGTCAGTCAATAATTTAATATAGGTCTAAACCGCGGTGCGGTACGATTTCTCGTTGCGGGAGAGTCAAATAAACATAATACAACGGAAGACGGCGACGGAATTAGTTGTCATTTTTTGTTTAAATTTTTATTAATTTATTTGTGCACACATTTTTATCATGTTGTTTGTTTTCAATAATGTTGTGAACATAGCCAATTATTCAAAAACTATGGCAACCAGGCCTGCCATTTTTGCCGATTTATCGGCATTTTGCCGATTTTTTGCCCCTAAATTATCAAAGTGCCGATTTGCCGATTTTTGCTCCAAAAATGCCGATTTTTTGACTAACACGTAAAAGGCGATTACTTTTTGTTTGTTTGATAATAATACACCAACTTTAAGCGATACTGAAACAGTTGTAACATTGAAAAGAGACAACTGTTATTAAGTCAGCGCTTCTACTAAAGAAAAAGGGGTTAGTTATATTCAATATTAAATGCAGTGTTTGTAATGTGTGTTGAGTTAATAAATTTTTATTTGAAAAATATTCCACTATGATGAATTAAAGGCCAAAGTTAAAAAAGAAATAATTTTTAAGCCTAAAAATATAATAATAATAATTTGTTGCCTTAACGCCAAATCGTGGGCGCATAGTGCCAAAATAATTCAGTTAAAATTTATTTTTCTATTAGGAAAATAAACAACACTTTCAGCCCTATTATGAATAACAATTCCCCGGGAGTTTTCTCCCTTCTCCCATTTATCCTATGTTAATTCAATTGTAAAAATGGGAAAAGGAAAAAAAACTCCCGGGGAATTTTTATTCATAATTGGGCTGTTTATATTTGTGTTTGAAAATGGATAGATAAATACGTACAAAAGAATAAAGGTAAGATAAATTTATATTCACTATCAATGAATGTAATTTAAATAACACAGAAAAAAATTACGACGAATCAGTTGTCATATTAAATATCATATTCGTCAATACAATTAACTTTTTAATTGAAAAGGCACCAACAACTGAATTTGTTAATACAAAAAACTATTTTGTTAATGAAAATTGTTAAAATTCAACAAATATTTTTAACAATGAGTTAATAATATTGAATAAAATATTTGTTAAGAATTAAATGTAAATTTTTATTACTTAATTGTCATATTAACAAAATAGTTTGTTACTAACAAAATTGAAATTAAGGATGCATTTAAAAGTTGTTTTTATTTTAGTAAAATTCATTAAAAATTACATCACAAAAACCATTATAACAGATAAGGGAACAAATATAGACCTTTATGCAATGCACTATAAGTTTCTGACATCAACACAAAACTAGAATCTAGAAGAATAAAATTTATAGAACACCCGTTAAAATTTCTTTATGAATAATTAAATAATAAGTTAACTGACCGTATTGATTGGTAAAATTTCAGAAAAAGCGCCACATCATTCATTCTTTTAAAGATTTAAAATGGAAAATGCAGAATTTTTTATTTTATGCTTTTTACTTTTTGACACAAAATATTTTTCCTATGATATACACATTTATTTTCTACAAAAAAAAAAAAATTGTTAATATGACAATTTACAAATATGTTAATTAAAAAAATTGTTAAAAATATTAAAAAGATTTAACAAATTTTCTTTAATTAATTAATAACTTTTGTTATTTTTTTCTGTGAATAATTACTTTGATAATTAAATAATTTTTTTTTTTTTAGATTATAACGCAATTGAGGACGAAGTTAGTACATAAATTAAATAGCCAATTCTTAAGTAAGGAAAATTAAATAAATTTGCAAACTTTTTGGCAAAAAATTTCAGATTAATAACGTGAACATTTTATGGCAGCATTTGGTACAATTTTTGGTCCTTCCACATTCTTCCGCAAATGTGGAAATAATTTTTTAATGTAACAGAGTTTTGATGTTCACTGGAAAATTTATCTTTGCAAGTTATTCGTTTTTTTAAAGATTATTTAAAAATTGATAATTTAAACTGTTTTGATATTAATATTAAAACGGATTTAATAAAAATGTCAAACTCAAATATTTGTAAATGGAATATACTTAATTATAAGAAAGTTAAAAAAAGTTTATATTTAACTACAATTTCTTACAATTACAATTGTAAAACGTTTATTTTGATTGATTCTTTTAAAATTTCATAAGTTATAAACATTAGATAATTCTGAATTGTTCTTATTTGTAAGTAAGAATAGGTTTTATTGTATTTAAAATAGGTATTTTTAATTTGCCGATTTTTTGCCGATTTTTTTATATTAAAGTGCCGATAATGCCGATTTTTTTTTTAAATATGCCGATTTTTTATCAAAATTATCTGGCACCCCTGATGGCAACATCAGAAAGAGAACTAGTATCAAAAATTGAGAGACAAGGCGAATTAAATTCGCTTTGTTGAGAGAGAAAGAAAGTCCGCAATGAAAATAAAATAAATTTTATATATAAGTTTTTGTTAAGCTAATTGGGCCTAATGTATTAATGTAAATAAAAAACCTTTTTTTTTTTTTTTTTACATGTTTCTCCCAACGTTTCGTCAATTATTTGTTGACATCTTCAGGGGTTGTCTATTTAATATTTTTTTAAAAATTATTTTGTAAAAAAAAACCATATATTATTACAAAATTATAAAACAACAAAATAAATAAACTTACAATTACTAGTTAGTTTTTCACATTAAATTTTACATTGAATGTTGCACAGCTTACATAAAACATTTAACATATAATTAAATTAAACACACAACTTAAATTTATATCACAGTTTATCTTTTCTATTTTATTGCAACTCTGTAGCTAAAACTTATATTATTCGTGTCTTCCTTTAAATTCATTGTTCTGTCAATATTTTGTTGTATACGTAAGCTTTCTATTGTGAAACGCTTTCTCTGTTTTGTTTCTACGTCTAATATTCTTATTCTCTCAAAGTCAGGTTTATGTTTTTCGCAAATCATATGTTTTGATAAAGCTGTTGATTCCTTGTGTTTTTCTATGTCATTTTTGTGTTCAATAATTCTTACACAACGTTGTTTTGTTGTTGTTTTTCTACAGGCATTTTAATTTTAGAAAAAATAGAGTTGAGTGTAGTATGTGGTTTGTAGGCGTAACATATGTTTTGTGTGTTTATCGTTGTTTTAATATTTCTGTTGTCCGTTAAACCAGGAATAAACTTTACACTGTAAAAAACTTTGTCATCATTTTCAGTGTTGTTTGAAGTTGTGTTGTTTTTTAATTTTCTTTGTGTTTCTTCAATTAGTTGGTGTATAAGTTTAATTGGAAAGCTATTATTTATTAATATTGCTGTAATTTTCCTTATGTTTTTAACATGGAATTCTTCATCGCTAATATATAATACCCTAAAAATGAAATTTTTTGCCGTATTTATTATTTGGTATTTTGGTTGAGTTGCATTAAAATTCATCAGTCTACCAGATGATGTTTCCTTTGAATACCAGTGAAATTTAATTAAGCTATTGTGTCGATATATGTATGTATCCAAGTATGCAATTTTAAAATTTTCTTCAATTTCCGTGGTAAACTGGATTTTTGGATGGTATGCGTTGAAAGCATTTAGGATCTCTTCTTTGTCGTCCCGTTTTACTATAGCTAATATGTCATCTACATATTTTACTATGTATTTTAAATTTATATTTTTCTTTTTTAACTCGGCTATTGCTTCGTCGAGTAAACTGTCCAGTACTACATCAGCTATGGTAGGAGAAAGTGGGTTCCCCATTGGCATTCCAAAAATCTGGCTATAGATTTTATTTTCGTAGACGAAATAATTGTTATCCGTGAGACAAAATTTAAGAATTTTTAAAAAAGTGGACTTCGAGATTTTTGTTTGTTTTTTAATAGTTTCCCATTTTCCCATTATGTTTTTTATGGCAGTATGCACAGGGATGTTCGTAAATAATGACACGACATCAAATGATATGAGAACTTCATTATCCGCGATAAATGTATGTTGTAATTGTTTTAATATTATATTTTTCGGATATAATATGTTTGAGAATTTGGCCAATATATTTGGAGAGTTGGTAACATGGGACATTCATCGACGATACAATCGGTCTAAGGGGAGTATTTATGCCGTTCCGCACTGCGGTTTTTTACTTCAAAATCGTATGAAAAACCGCACCGCAATAAATTATCGTTACATTGTGTTCAGACTATAACACTTATTTTAAGTACGAGTCGTTCTCAAAAATTCATTGATAGGTTTTAAGCCTTTCAGATACAGAAAGCTTTCATTCCGTTCATGAAAACAAAAATGGTTTAATTCCGAAAAATGTTTTCGTCTTTTTCTCAACCACCAAAATACGGAATGTGTTCCGTTTCCGAACAGAATTATTTTCTGTGACATTGCTGAGTATCTTAATATCTACTGATATTACTATGGTTACTATTGTGATGACATATAAGCTATAATAAGAGCTACTTTTAATAAGCTATTTTCAGGAGTGCATTTGTATAGGAGCTATAATTAAGCTCTTTTAGATTGCCATTAAATAAACACACTATGCTAATTGAAAATATAGACAAGCCGGGCACATGGCGTTTTAACAAATTAATCATTGAGATGAAAAATAAAGTGGGGTTGGTCATACATTTAACCCATCTAGGGGCATCCTAGGCACTGCAGGGGCCAAATTAAAGAAAATTATTAAACCGCCATATTTGTATGGATGAAATTCTTTAATTTAGTCGGTACAGTGCCTAGGATGCCCCTAGATGGGTTAAATTATGACCAACCCCGCTTTATTTTTCATCTCAATCATTTTTAACACACCTTCCCGCTATCTCCATTCCTTAAGGGGGCTCCACTACAAAATGTTCAATGAAGACTAGAAATATATTGATGAAAAAGTTTCATAAATGCCCGTGAGTCGCCCCTTGTGGGATATACTGTATGACCGACCTTAATTAATATTTTGTCCTTAACATATTCTCGAGACATAGTTGACCCTTGTCACCACTTCTTAGGGGGGCTCTAATACAAATATTGCGGTTTATTAAAAGTCTTTAATTTGGCGCCTGCACTGCCTAGGATGCTAGATGGGTCAAATATATTACCAACCCCACTTTATTTTTCTTCTAAATCATTAAAATCTAACATACCTACCCGCTATCTCCATTCCTTAAGGGTGCTCCCATACAAAATGTTCAATGCAGACTATAAATATATTGAAGAAAAAGTTCCAAAAATGCTCAGAAGACGACCCTAGTGGGATATAAGGTAAGACCGACCTCAATTAATTTTTTGCCCTTAACTTATTTTCGAGACATACTTGCCCCTAATCACCACTTCTTAGGGTGCGTTTTTTTCTGCGCAGTTTTACTTCTCTTTAAGGAAATTTTATTGCAGAATTTCGTTTTTTTAATAAGCTAAAGCGTTTTTGAGTTACGCGAACATATGTTGTGCAACCTCCTCCATTTCGAAATAACGGTATATCTCGACAACAAGAGCTAACAAAAAAAAAAAAAAAAAAAAAACGGTTAGCGCCACTAGATTCAACGTACCCGAATAAGGTTTAAACGACAAGCGACCAGCTTGTCTAGAAAAAGTGTAAATTCCGAGCACTGTGACATTGTTGGTCCTAATTAACCCTAAATACCTACAAAATAAGATCGCTTAAGGACACGAAAAACCTTATTTCGGATAGAACTTTGCGCACATACAGTAGGGTAGGTGTAAGAAGTATGAGCAGAATGTGGTGCTTGAGTGGATAAGGCGCCTCGATCTTTTTCCCAATATATAAAAAGATTTGGAACTAACCCAGTTGGTTGGAAATATAATAAATATAAACTCGATTTCATTCAAGTTTTATTAATATAAAATTTTTTTTGTCGTCAATATTTCTAAACAAAAATATTAGTTTATTTAAAATAGAGAATAACAAATTCGTTAAAGTAACCGAGATTTCTCGTTACTTTACGATATCGGTGGTTAAATTCAAAAAGTTACAGAACTGCGGTACTGATTTCATAAACTTCTCTGGAAAAGCAAAAAAGTGGCTAAAGCTTGCTCGTTTATAACACAGGAAAGGCTTTAGATTTTTTATGAATTTTGATGATTTTGTTGCCAAACCAAACATTTTTTTCCAGCGGAATATCAACATTGTAGATATAAAAGTTTTATTTGTATGTGAAATTTGGCGGCAAAATGTTAGCGGTATTGGTTTTTGCCATTTCAAATAAGAAATTTTTCATTCTTACGCTGTTCGCTCTACAATTTATTATCTCTTATTGAACAAACCAATTTTTTTATTGGTAAAAGAAGATAGTAAGCCAATTTTCCTATTAAAGATAAAAAATGGCATATCATTCGTTAAAAAAAAAATACAGCGCAGAATTCGATTAAAAATACACCCCGTACTTCAAATATCAGTGAAATCAGGGCTACTCCATTTGACACTTAAAGTAGCCAAATAAGATCCCAAAGCAATAAAAATAGTTGAGGATTTATATCTTGAAGTTGAAAACACAACCTTTTTTGATATATTGCTACGCATACTTGTTGATGAAAGAAATCAAAAAATCACGCATACGTTAAGTGTTCAAATAAAAATGTATCTTTAGAACATTGATGTCCATTCAAGCAAACAATTGTTTGTAAGCCCCACCCCTTTGTTTTTTACGCTCTTTAATTTAGTTGCACACGTACGGAAGATGAGTTGATCTTATTTCAAATACAGTGTGTAAGATAAGTAATAAAATTAAAAAAATATTTGAATGTTTTTACGAAATTGTCATAAAAGCATAAATGTAGAAAAATTAAGTGGAGTTTTTTTTAGATATAATTCTTAATTTTAATTTCTAAACATGCTCGCACTTCACATTGAATTTTTTTTAATGGTAATATTTAAAAATTTCCAATTCTTACTGTTTGTTAAAAAGTTTTTAAAAGTTAAAATTTTAAAAGTCAATTTAAAAAATAGAAAATTTAGTTGGACGGTATTATTATAAATATTTTACAATCAAAACAATTTACTTGTATTAAATTTAAATAAAATTTGTGCGTTTAGTTTTGCGTATCTCTGTATTTTGAAACTCTCTCATAATACATATGCAAAACATTTTTGAACATCAATGCTTTAGAACAGGCATTTCCAAAAATTTTTTGGTTGTGTATTAGTGAGTACCAGAGAGTAAAAAAATTGAGAGAATGCATTCATTTGCAGCCAAAATAAATGTTAGTAATATATTTTATAAGTTGTATAACACAAAGGTACAAAATTAAAATGTTTTGTGTTGATAAAACTGATTTTAAAACTGCACTTTTTTTTTATTCGGAAGCTTTTTGACTCTAAATCAGTTTCAAATATCTTATCAAACAATTGTGAAACAATTTAAGATTTGTATGTTTTAAAAATTCATAAAAAATAAATATTCCACGCAAATCACAGCTGATAGAAAATAAGTGAAGTTTTAAAATCAGCGACATTGAATTGGTAAAGAACTGCTACACATTTTCTAGCACCACAAACAATTTTTAATTTTGTTCCCTTGTCTTATACAACTTATAAAATAAAATCTTCTAAATTTATACTTTTATGGCAGTTTGTAATAGCAGAATGCTTTTCAAATGGGATGAACTTAATTTAATTTACGTTGCTTGGAATAAATAAATTTTAATTCCGAAAAAATTTGTTCGCATAGGTAAGTAGTGCCGAATAAAGAGAGGCACTTAAATAAATTTTTTTCAGTTCAGGATAGAACTCGCCATCCAAATCTTTCCAGAGCTCTACAATATTATTTTCGTCTAGAGCATTTACTTCGCTTCGTAGTATGATTAGTTCTGATTGAATATCAAATTCGAAAAGATCTAATAGCGGTTGTAAAATTACAAAATCTTGAAACCTGTCTTGAAAATTATTGAAAAGTGTTTCAAATATTTCGGCATATTCATATCTTTTGTCGATTTCGAGATTTCTATAAACAAGTGAATTTTTTGGAAAATTGGAAAAATCACCAGTTTTAATTTGGGAAAAAAATTAGAACCTGCTGTGACATTTGCTTTTATCTGTATAGGATTACACATAAATTGTAGTAAAACAAAACTTTTTATACCCTCCACCACAATAAGTTGTGAAGAGGGTATATTAAGTTTGTCATTTACTTTTTTATTATTCATCTCATCCCATAAAGTATATATATTCTGGGTCCTTGAGTAATTCTAAGTCGATTTAGCCATGTCCGTCTGTCTGTCCGTCTGTTGAAAACACGCTCACTTTCGAACAACTCAAAAGAAATGAACAAACTTGGTGGCAAATTGCTTGTAGTTATCCTAAGCAGTTTGGGATTGAAATCCAGCAAAATCGGTTCAGCAGGACCAGAGCTATGAATCAAAATGTGGAACCACCACCTAAAAAAATTATTAATTTTGTTACAAAAAATAACATAAATGCTGGAACAAGGCACGGAATGAGATAAGATTTTGCAAAAATTTGTTGTATTTTACTGGAAATCACGCTATTTCGTGAAGATCCGTCCATAATTTACCCTAAGCCCCATATAAACACTACTCCCGGAAAACAGTTTAGTACGCCTTAAACCGTAAAAAATAACGCTAGCGTAACAAAATTTGGTACGTCACAGTTTTTTAGAACAAGAAATAACACTGTGAAATTACGTGACGATCGGTCCATAATTTACCTTAGGCCCCATATAAACCCTACTACCGGAAAACAGTTTAGTCTCCTAAAACCATAATTAATAACAACTCGTCACATTTTATATAATGTCCTGTGGTTCCTATTCGGAACAAAGGGCCACAAATAATAAGATAATAATAATAAATAGACATCATACAGATATTACTCCTTAAGCATTCGAACTGTCGGTGGAGGGTACCAAAGATTCGGCACAGCCGAATATAGCACTCTAACTTGTTTATCTTGTTTTTTAAATATTTTTACTTACTTAAGAAGAGAGTTTTCAAAGAAAAAACCCACCGACGCGATTGGTACAGAAACAAAAACATTCTTACAAGCACAAAATACCAACAAATTCTTGTGGCTATATTTTTCTTAATAATTTCTGCATTTAGGT
The DNA here is from genome assembly GCA_930367215.1 of Pollenia angustigena. Lineage (NCBI taxonomy): Eukaryota > Metazoa > Arthropoda > Insecta > Diptera > Polleniidae > Pollenia > Pollenia angustigena. Next base: position 129,887,999 of record OV884058.1, read on the forward strand.
ACGTCTTTTTAACGAAAGAAAAAGGGACCCTTTTACAGGCATCAAAGAATTTTTTTCACAAACGCATATCGTTAGCTTAAATCCAAAACCATGTAGATATTATTTGAAAATTACAAATAAATAGAATACAAAATTTTTTCCTTAATAATATATCGGTTAACGCATTTTGATCTGAAATATTAAAAATTGATTTTAAATCTCAAATAATTACCATTTTACAAAGTTCTTTGCATGTAAACTTATGAAATGTTATATTATTCTACATTTAAGTCTTAAAATTTAAACTCTAAATAAAAATTGCACGCAAGGCATTGGATGTTACCAAGACCATTTTTGACCGCACAATATTTTTTGAGTGTTAGCTGAAACAAAATAATATAGCATCCGCTTGTCGAAGTCACATCGACGACTGAATTGAAGAGCATAACAATATGTCTAAGTATTGGTGTGAACAATTGTGCAAAGAAATGGAAATCCCTGCTTTAGAACTACTTATAGCAATTTTATTTTTGAATTCAAATACAGTGCTGTCTGGGTAGAGTGAACTAATTTTTGCAGAGCGATTTCACTATACCCAGATTGTTCACAAAATCAAGGTTGAATTTTTTTTTATTTAAAAAACTAATTTATTTATTTTAAATGCATTTTTATATTTCCATGTAATACGAAAGTTTAAATTTATGACCAATTATTACCTATTATTCAGAAATAAAGTTTGAGACACGCCCTTAATGGAACATGCGCGCAGACTAAAATAAATTAACACTTCATAGAATGCGTATTTGTGAGAGTAACTTGTCAACTTTATCGTTATTTTATGTTCTCTTTAATTTGTATACTCTTTTTTATTGTTTTTCTCCTTCGCCAAACCTAAAAACTCACTATAAAGTATGTTCACTCCATGAGGTTCAGTCGTCAATGTAAACATTCTGGTGTTCACTCTAACGAGGTATTCATAGCATGGGGGGTTCACTCTACCCAGACAGCACTGGATTGTTTTGTATTTAAAGCCTTGTTAACACTAAAGGTCACAATACACGACATGTCTTTTACAACTGACATGTCAACTTTTCAAATCCCATGTAAAGGGCTTTTTTTATAGAGTGACGCAAGTTTAAATCATAATAAAACAAGGAAATATATTTTTAATATCAATAAAACTAGAGTTTGCTAAAAATGTGAAACCGCGGTTTCGGTTTTAAAATGATTAAAACCGGCCGGTTTCGGTTCGGTTTTCGGTTTTGAAAATATCAAAGTTTAATTCTTACATAAACATATATATTTTTTTTGCAAGTTTTTAAATTGTTTCAATTCAGGTAGTTTTATTCGCCCTTAAGTGTATACCTGGGCCTGGTCAGGCATTTTTTTACTTTTTTCTAGTTTTTTTTATATAACTATTCAGTAAATTAGAACGAAACTTTATGTATTTCTCAATTCCGCAATTGGCCAAATGAAAATTTTGTGCATATTGTAACCACCTGGACCTGGTCAGGTCCTTCCCTATAATATATGTACTGCAGTGAATAAAATCAAAATTAAACGTTTCAAAAAGTATACACAACACATAAGAATTCTTCCTTTTCTGTTTTTTCGAAAAATTATTTTATTTCCCAACTAAATGTTCCTGCTATAGCTATAAAACTCCATACATATAAAATTAGTCCCAGCCTTGCCCAGGGGTTCGTTAGTGTGAGTTTATATATATAGCCACAAGAAACTCCATACAAAATTCAAGTGGCCCAGGTGGCAGTTTATGCCTCACAAATAAGGTGTGTACTTAAGAGTTATAAAGATAACATTTGGTCTTCTTAGTACTTATTTTGAATTTTAAGAATTTTGCTGTTATGTACAAAGTTTTTGTATATTAAGTACGAGTATGATGTTTAATTTGCAATTTCTTCAAGCATAAATACATTGTTAAAGTTAAAGCTAAAACCGAGGTTTTTTTGTCGGTTTTCGGTTTCGGTTTTTAGGCATTTAAAACCGCGGTTTCGGTTTCGGTTAAAACCGAACAGCAATCCCTAAATAAAACAGACTTTATTGGAAAGAAAATCTTATAAAAAAATTTTTAAATATGATTTCTGTGGCCGCCACGGCTGGCAAACAGAAAGCGCAACCTGGAACACTTATTACACTACGTGACAAAATTTCAACAAAGTCGTGACCAAATGAATCTGGCAGCTAATCTTAATGTAAAATTATCCGCTGAATCCGAATATGAAGTCAGAATTGTCAAAAGTAGAACAGTTTTTGAGATATTCCAAAATAACCGTTATTTGTGTTTTTAAAAAAGATGATGTGACTGAAATGCCAATATCTTCAAAAGTTGTAAACGGATTATGTAATTCTTTCTTTTTAGTGAAAGGTTATAAAATTTCTAAAATAACCATGGATTGCTTGTGAAGATTGTTCAAGAAATGACAGAGTTAGAGGGGACAAAAGTTCAAGCTTCATTGCAAATTCTATGATTCTTTTCAATATTGATCTTTACAAGTTATTTTTTTTAAACCAATGATTTAAAAATCCTAATGCTTTATTGCATGCGATATTAGATTATTTTAATATGAACATTTTGAACCCAACAAGACATAGACTGGTACAAAAATGACAAAGCTACTGAAGATTTAGTAAATTAACCCACATAGAAATTCAATAGTTTCAAGCAATTTTTAATATTTATTGTTACTAAAAATTTAGCTTTGTATATTTATTTGTTGTGGGTTAATGCAATAAATCTTCTGTAACTTTGTCATTTTTGCACCGATCTGGTTCCTATTGGGCACAAAATGTTCGTATTGAAATAGGCTAAAATTTTATTTTTTGGATATTTGCATTTCAGTCACAGCATCTTTTTTAAAAACACAAATAACGGTTATTTTGGAATATCTCGAAAACTGTTCTACTTTTGACAATTCTGACGGATTCAGCGGACAATTTTACATAAAGATTAGGTGTCAAATTCATTTGGTTAAAAAATTGTCACGTAGTGTTATTAACAACTTTTCGCATTGACTCCGCCAGTCCATAAAGCGCACCAAACAGTAATTTTAATTGGATGAATTGTTGTTTCCACAAAAGCTTGTGAATTCCCCTCACTCCAAAGGCGACAATTCTGTTAATTTACGTACCCATTCAACTAGAAGTGGGCTTCATCGGAAAATAAAATTTTGAATGGAAATTCAAAATCAATATCAATTTGTACTTCAGCCCATTCGACAAATTATTTTAATTAAAAATTTCAACAATTTGCACGCGTTGCTTTGTTGTAAGTCGATTCAAGCAAACTAAACAAACAGCCACTATCAGCTGTTAATTGGGTGCCCAAATAAAGCCGTGATGCCAACTCAAAGTTGTGACACTTTAAAAAAACACCCTTTATTTGTGCATGTCTGTCAAAATAGTTGCTTTAGAGAAGGTTTTTAAAATTCGGTCACAAACGTTCGTATTATTAGCTTCTTAGATTGTCTTTGTTTTTTTTTCTTCTTTAAGTTTTCGCTGAAGCCAAAACTTGGCTTCAAAACACCGTGCTGCTGCCACAAAAATGTTTACTTGTAAAAATTTTCTCTTCAAATTCGAAGAAACCAATTTAGCATATACCCAGTTGGCCACGTCTTTAAGACAATGGTAATTCCTGCACGACATGTGAGGGATAGCGAGAACAAATTGTCAACGACATTTTCGAACGAGAGTCGCGAAAATCGTGCATGACACAAAGAATCAAAACAAAGTCATGAATTTTGCTGTTCACAACAATTTCAATATCTGTTACATATCATAATTCGACTTTTATAAGCCATCCTTAAATTGGTGGTGAAGAAAAAACTGCATGTTTTTTATGTTTTACCTTTAGCAGCATTTTTCGTTTTTACTGGTTTCTGCAAATTTGTTAATTTTATGTAGGTATATAAATCAACAATAAAAAAAAAAGAATGTGGGAATTTTAAGCCAATTAAGAAAGTGAATGAAATCATTCAACTACCGCAAAAGAAAACTTTGTCATCAATAGCTTTTATACAAGACTAATTAAAAGACAATATCGCTCAAACTGTCCCACATAGAGTTTGAAAAATTATAAGGCAATATCGTGCATATTGTCGTACACGACGATTTCCCCTAGTTTGTCTTCTAGAAAACCTAGACAATAGGGGACAAGTCGTGCAAAAATTCTGTAATCCCAAAAAATCACTTGAGTACAGTTTATGATCTTATCTCATAATTTTTATCATTGTTTTTTTCGATTCTTTTTTCTTCTTTTAATGTACAAAATAGTATTGAACTAAAAAAATTAATATCTTTTTTTGTGTTTGGTTTTTATTTTTTTAAAAACTGATGGAAACAAATTTTATTTTGTACGAAAAAATTTAATTTTCAGTTTATAAGTTTTTGTACAAAAGTACAATAAAAATATTTTTCTTAAAAACTTTTTTTGAGAACTTTATTATTTGGGAACTGAAAAAAACAATATCAATTTTTGTTTTCTTGTTTTTTGTACAGTTTAAAATATTCTTCGAAATTATCAAAAAGTAATTTCAATTTTTGGGAATACAAAATTTTTAATTTCAAAAAATTTTGTTATTCGTGCTTAATTCCCAGTTTTTATTATTGATAAAAACACTTGAAATTTATTGTTGATGGGATAAGCTATTCCTATGCAACCAGTGAAATGCATAGGAATAGCTTATAGCTTGAAATTACTTTTTGATAATAAACAGGCAGTGCACTGGCTAAAAAACACTTAATTGACAACATCTTTTGTAAGTTGTTGTTTTTTTCATTTTGTTTTTCTTAACCTTCTTACAACTACAATTAATGTTGAGAGAATTTCAACTAATTGTAGTGGGGAAATGTAAGATGAGATGAACCCACTGTTGTTTATTGTTGATGTGTTTTGTTTAAACTTTGATATTGTTACAAGTAGAACTGTTGCTATAATTCTTATACGTTTAACAGTTTTATTTGGTTTAATATCTTTAGTTTGTCTAAAACCTTTATGGATGAAGTTTCCTGATGATCTGGCCTAAGCAACCAGTGAAATGCATAGGAATAGCTTATCCCATCAACAATAAATTTCAAGTGTTTTTATCAATAATAAAAACTGGGAATTAAGCACGAATAACAAAATTGTTTGAAATTCTTCGAAATATTTTTTAAAAAAACATAAACAAAACTTTTTCCGGCCAGTGGTGCGAACAAATGCTTAAGAAATATAACTGCGGTAGATAAAAAGCTGTGAAAAACACCTTCACAGGTGACGATTTTTTTTTTTTTTATCGAAAATTACAATATGTATTCAAAGCTTAATCCTAATTCTTATTTATATTTGTATGCCATTACCAATGTAACCGCTACTTAATTGCATTCAAGTGTCAATAAAGCCTGCTAGGCTCAAAGTGTCGGATCTTTTCAGCCTCCGGCGACCTTCGAACTTTATTAGATTCCGAGTGAGGTACTTGGGATGGACCATTAGTTTATCTATGTATTTGACTGAATACTTTTTAATTTCTTCCTGGATGGTAGCGATGTTAAGATCTCTGTGAATATTGTCATTACGTATATACCATGGGGCGCAGACAATTTGCCGTAATATCCTAGACTGTCTTCTTTGTAGCATCTGGATGTTTGATGTGCATGCAGTACCCCATAACTGGATGCCATATGTCCATATTGGTTTTATGATAGACTTGTATAAGAGAACTTTGTTGTTAATCCAAATTATTAATATTTTTAATTAGGCTTAAGTTTATCAAATACAATTCTCATTTAATTATTTTTATGAAGAAAGGAATTTTACAACATGAAAATTAATTAAAATTTTTTTTGATAATCTTTCATTCTTGACCGTGGCCGGGGCTCGAACCCTGGCCGGCAGGTTACCATGACATGTTTCGATCGCAACCACTCGGTCTCTTCAGATGGATTTGCCGTCTTACGCTCGCAGCCATCGACGACTGCTGACGTCAATGGCCAAACATCAATCCTTAAACCAAATTGTATTTTAACCTTTGGTAGATCGAAATTTGCTTGTCTGAATGATTGCCCATTTTAATTGATTTAACATGTTTTTTCCTTACTTATGTTTTCTCGTACTTTTTGTCAAGAATTCTTCTTGAAGTCTAAGGATAAGTTTGAGTTTCGACCGATTAGCCAATGTAGTTGAGGTGCTTAAAGTTTTATAGCCGTTATTTTCGCTTCAATATGACGAGACCAGGTCCAGCGTCTATCTATATGAATTCCCAAGTACTTAACATGGTTTTCTACCGGAACAGTGATGTTATTTATTTTTACAGCTGGGCACGTTTGTCTTCTGAGCGTGAAAGTTAAGTGAGCACATTTAGCCGGGTTGACCTTTATTTTCCATTTTTCTAGCCAGGCCTCTAGTTCATTGATGTGGGACTGTAAATGCTGCGATGCAACTTTTGGGTCCTGATAACCACTAATAAATGCTGTGTCGTCTGCCAACGTAGAAGTATGTGTGCTCGGGCTTGTTGGCATATCAGCTGTATATATTATATACAGTAACGGCCCTAATATGCTGCCTTGAGGGACACCAGCAGATATTTTGTTGGTAGGGGAGTATTTGTTTTTTGATCTTATCATTATGTTCTGCCAGTTAAATAGCTCTCAAGGAGTTTGTGAGTGTTTTGTGGAAGCATTCGTGTTATTTTAATGAGCAGCCCATCATGCAAAACTTTGTCGAATGCTTTGGAAATATGCTTCTCTCAAACGCTGAGCTTATTTGGGTAACAATTCTATGCACTTGTTCGATTGTACCATGCCTTGCTCGGAATCCGAACTGATGATCCGGAATGAGTGCGTGTTCATAAGGATAGGGAGTTATACTTAAAAGGAATATTTTTTCGAATAGCTTTGATAATACTGATAGTAGGCTGATTAGTCTGTACGACGTACTTTGGCTAGCGTCTTTTCCTGACTTAGGAATCATAACAATTGTAGAGGTCTTCCAAGATGATGGGAAGTAGCCAACTAGTAATATCGCATTAAAGATGAGCAGCAAGATTCTTGAAGCAGACGTAGGTAAGTTTCTTATCATTGAGCCTGTGATGCGGTCAGGACCGGGAGATTTTTTATTGTTGACATTTTCTATCGCTGATTTTACTTGAGTTAATTTAAATTTTATTGATTCGTTAACTGTATCAGGAATAATTGGACGACAGGAACAAGTATGAGCATCAGGTAACGAACATTGGAGCTATGCATACAATTTGAAAAAAGCAGCAATCAATTAAGTTGTGCCTGGGGTAGCTTTTGATACATTTAAAATTCACATTTTTAATGTGTACTTCAATCGGAGTTCTGTTTTTAGCTCAGAAAAAAAGTATTTATCTTCATTGAGAATACTTCGAAAAGCTCTTTTTCGATAGTGAAATATGTCATCTCATTATTATTATTATTACCTTTCACTTGCATACACTACCTGGAATTCGGCAAAGTTCAAAGTAAACAAATCTCTTGAGATCGTTGCTAACAAGTGACCCCATCTGGTACCACAAGAATTAGTAAGCCCTGGGTCTTAAGTCTTAGGGGACGCCTTCAGGGATTATAAGGCGGATGTAGTTTAAAGTTAAAGACTTGGAACGGAAGATCTGAAAAAGTCAGTCTTACAGGCTGATTTTCTTTCTTGAAGGGAAGTGCGGCTGATGGCGGACCTCCATGGTGGCGGTTGCTATGTCAACAGCTGCTGCGTGCTCCAAATCCGTAGCAGAAGCCAGATAGCTGCAAACCCAAAACAAGGACCGGGTGCATAATTCTGCTGAGCTCAATTCGCTTGTTGGTTGCATTTACACAATTGGCAAACGCATTGCTTGGCACCCGGTGCTACTGTCACCATGGCAGGCACTCAAGTAAATCTTTCGCATCATTAGATGCAAAATATAAATAGCGACCCTCGAACAAACAAGAAATAGATATTCAGTACAGGCAACCGACATACAAACATTTGCCATTGGAACAGATGAATTATGAAAAAACATTTTCTAATGCTTTTGGTTTTTTGTTTTTAATGTCAACTAGTTTTTTAAATAAATGCACATAAAAAATAGTTTAGTAAATTTTTAAGTGCGTTTTATATCTACAGAAATAAAATAGAAAAAGTGTAAACAAAAGAAATTAAAATTTTTTAAGTACGACAAGTACTCAAATGACCATCTCATCAACAGAATGAGGCCATGATTGGCTTATTAATTACACAGAGATTAGCGAAGAAGAAAAATAAAAAAAACTACTTGAAATTGTGCTTCCATTTACTTGATGCCTCTTTGCTGTTTTAAGTTTATAAAATCATTTTCTGCTTTCCCTTTTTTGCAGTTCTATTGCGTGCACTTTTTATTTCCGCTTTTTTTCGTAATATAACGGTTCATTTTGTTTCCTGTGCTTTTTAGAGATTTTTTTTACTTCAACTCATATATTTTCATTAGTCGGTTAATTTTAGGTTTTTTTTTATGTTTGCAAAACTGAAATGTTTATTACTTTACCAGTGCAAAAAGGGTCATTAAAAGTTTTAGTTTTTTTTTAGAAATTTTTTTTGTTAAGTTTATTTTGTTTAGTGCTCTACAGTATGTCGGAAAGCAAATACTGCAAAAAAGTCATTAAAAGTAATTTGTAATGAGTTTTTATTTTAGAATTATAACCTTTTATTACAATTAAGTTCGTTAATTAATTTGAATTCAAACTAATGTATGTTAGATAAATTTTGGTGAAATGTGAGTTTAAGCATTAGCACACTCATAAAATTATTACAGTAACTGATTGTAGGTTATTAAATTCGTTTTCGGTACTGTTAAAATTGAATAAAAATATAGTTATTTTACGAATAAATTTATTTTTCAACATTTATGTTTGTTATTCAAAAAACAAACTACCAAAAAATAATGTTTTCCGTATTTTTTTTTTGTTAATTTGTTTGATTTTTATCGGTTAAAATATATTTTTTAAAAGTAAAAACTATTCAATTTAAACGAATATGATGTTCAATAAATAAAAAACTTAAAAATTACTGAAAAAATCATTTGTTTTAAATGAAATGTAAATGATCCGTTTTTTAAATGAATTTTAATTTGTTTCAAATGAATTTTCGTTTGAATTTAACTACATAATATTTTGAGTGCACATGCACATGCACAAAATGGTTTAAATATAAAAAAAAAATTTAAAGTTAAGCAAAGTTTTGTAATTTAAATTTTAAAAAATTAAATTTAAACTGAAATTTAGTCTGCTATTGAATTTAAAACACCATGAGTATTGCGAAACGTTTTCAAACTCAACAAAAGATGAGAACATTTAATTCCGTTCGGCTTTATTTTAAAATCCACAAACTATATTGTGTTTCGGCTGGTAAAAAAACCAAAAATTTTTTACAAAGGCAAAATACACATACGAAAAAATAAACAAAAAGCCAGCAAAATAATTTTACACGAGCCAGACATATACAAAATACACACACAAGCTGTTCGAGCTTTGTCTACAGTATCACTACAATTGTTCTCTATTTTTTTTTTTTAACGAAGAACAGAACTCTATAAAATGTTCGGCACTTTCTTGAAAATTGTTACGAACGGTATTAGGGGTTGCTTTTGTCTGCACAACGACTAAAAAAGAGATGCCGTTCTTGTGTGTGTGAGCCGAACGCTAAATAATGTTTTGTTTATTTTCGAACACTGCAGAGAAGTACCCTAACGTCTGTCATTTACCTGGGCTCTCGGTTAAATAACACTGTGCAACAAAAAAAAACCAGCCTCAACACTTGCAACGCAAAATGAAAGTAGTCTCGTAGTAGAGCAAATCTGCCAAAGAGTTTTGAAAAGTTAGCTCAGGCTCCCGAAATATGGGCCCCTAAAGTTTTTGAATTTTTTGAAAAGGCGTTTGGTACAAGTCAAAAAAATATACTAAATGTACTTCTGACATAAAAGGCTATTTCAGATGTCTTCAGTAGAATTGTATGGCGATTCTTTCCATAGAATATATTAACCCTCTAACACTAAATTTAAGTGGTAATTTTTGTCCTTTTTTTAACTTCTACCTTAAATTTTTTGCATCGAATTTCACTAGGGGTCTTCTAAGTCCGGAAAATCGTGCAATGTATGTAAAACGGATTTTTGAAAAATTAAAAATGTTCAAGGCCCGGAATTTCGAAAACCCGTTTTACATACATTATACGATTTTTTGGTCTTAGAAGACCCCTATTGAAATTCGATGCAAAAGATCTTCGTATAACATTTTAACCCTCTAACGTGCTGTTTTAGGGTGGAAGTTAAAAGAAGGACAAAAATGACCACTTAAATTTAGTGTTAGAGGGTTAATACATTCTATGCAAAGAATCGCCATACAATTCTACTGAAGACATCTGAAATAGCCTGTTAGGTCAGAAGTACATTTAGTATATTTTTTTGAATAGTACCAAACGCCTTTTCAAGAAATTCAAAAATGTCAATGCCCGAAATTTCGAGAATTCCTTTTAGATACTTTTGCACGAACTTTTGGTCTTAGAAGACCCCTATTAAATTTAATGCAGAAAATATTTGTAGAACATTTTAACCCTTAACAGTGCCGTTTTAGTATACTTTTGTGTAGGAGTTGGGGAAAAAGACAAAAATGAACGCTTAAAATGAGAGTTAGATGGTTAATAAATTCAAAGAAAAGATTCATACGATTCTACTCAAGACATCTGAACTTATTTTTTAGCTCAGAAGTACATTTAGGTTATTTTTTTGACTTATACCAAACGCCTTTTCAAAAAATTTAAAAATTTTAGGGGCCCATATTTCGGGAACCCGAGCTAACTTTTCAAACCCCTTTGGCAGATTTGCTCTTCTAGTAGACTACTTTTATTTCGCGTTGCAAGTGTTGAGTCTGGCGGCGATGACCCGAATTTTGTTGCACAGCGTAATTAAGCAATTTTGTTACCATTTAAAATAAACTTTGTTCTTAGACTAAAGGACGCATTTGGTATAATCCTTTTTTTTTAGAAATTGTTTTCAAAAAAGTCACATGTACTTTGATAATAAGTTTAGCATTGAACGTTTGGTTCGACTTAGAAAGTGATTTAAAGGATCAAAAACACTTGTCAATTGCTTGTGTAGCAGGCGATTTCATTCGTGCACGTATGCTGGACATAATATTCGCCGTCATATCAAAATTTTTTCATTTTCAATCCAGCATCGTCGGTATGACACATACAACAATTTTCACTTATACTTCACAATGCTTGATGAGTATTTTGATAAGTGTATTTAAATGTATTTATTTAAAGTTGTCTGATAATACAAAAAGGCGGGCATTCAACTGCCACTTCTTTGAAATGCCAAATCAGCAGAAACCCGGGACTTGTTTCGAAAATGTATTAATGCCTTTCAACATATATGGGCTTAAAATTTGATGTATATGCTATCCAATGGGACAAATTCTGCTACTTCAAAATGTTTTAAAATTTTCTTTGGGAGTGGCTCCGAATGGTTTTGCAACACATTCTCGAGTTTGCCCACAATATTCATGGAGTTATTCCTCCAATTCATTATCTTTGAACGGGTTTTAGTTAGCCTGGGTCGCCTTTGTCTTTCGTGTCAAAATCAATCTCTCGTACGTTTTAAGCTTCAGTAAGCAATCGATGTGCTTCAGCTGTCGTATTTATAACCACACGAACATAGTGGAGGGGGTTTTATGTGTTTGTGCTGATGTGCGTAACAGATTAAAATATTTGCCCATAACTATAGGCATAAACAAAGCATGCTTTAAGAGTTCTTAAGTACACTTTTATCAAAAATATGCTTTTGATCTAGTATAGGTAAGCAACAGCATACTTTACCCGTTAAAACCGGTGTTAATTTTAAAACTAGCTGAAGTTGTCTTTACTCATTTAACCACAGCATCAGCTGTTTTTCGCCATATAAAAAAGTTCGTGCAAAATGTTAAAATTTTATGAATCCAAAGAAAATTAAACTGAACTGGCAAAATATAATAAAGTAATTTGTTATTATTTTTGTTTTTTGTTTACCCACTTACAACGACATTAAGAGTTGACAAAAAAGCAACCAATTGTAGTCGGGACTGTAAGAAATCCTAAACTCACTGTTTATTGTTGTTGTTTTTGTTTAAGCTTTGATATTGTAACAGGTAAAACTGGGGTCTTTATTTTAATTCTTATTCGCTTAACAGTTTTATTTGTATAATATTTTTAGTTTTTCTTAAATCTTTGGATAAAGTTTTCTGACAATCTGGCCTAAGCAACCAGTGAAATGCGCATAGGAATAGCTTATCCCATCAACAATAAATTTAATTTTATCAATAGTTTGAAATGGGAATTTAGCACATTTAACGAAACCTTGTTAATTAGAATGTTCATGGTACAAGATATTGGCCGATATTTTGCAATTATAAACACAAAATACGTACAGGCCCTAATTGTGTAAAAGGCAACGCCAACAATTTCATTGAAAGCAAAAACAAAATCAAAAATATTTTTTAATTTTTTTGTGGCTTCCCTGTAGTAAATAAAATAGTCAGTTTCAAAAAACAACAATTAAGAAAGTATAGCCGGTCAAGCCCGACCATATGATACCCTACACCACAGTATTTATAAACACATCATGATTATGTGTCCATGTAAATATGGATTTATTAATGTTTATAAACTTCAAGAAAATCGGTTTGAAAGTTTGTGAGAGGCAGAAATTGCCCCCTGCCTCCCCTTGTGGTCCTATTTTTGAAAAACTGTATAGCTAACGTGTCCCTATAGATATGGATCTATCTATGTTTTAAATTTTATTAAAATCGGTTTGAGAGGCAGACATTGCCCCTATCTCCCCTCGTGGTTCGATATTTTTGAAAAATTTATACATTTTGTGTCCATATTGATATGGTTCTATCTATGTCTTAAATTTCATTTAAATCGGTTTGATAGTTTCTGAGAGGAAGAAATTTCCCCCTATCTCCCCTCGTGGTACTGCGATTCGGCCCATTTTCAATAGGCTTTGTCCTTGTGGCAATAAGAACCTGTGACCCAAATTGTCTCCAAAATTGCGACCTGTACTTTGCGCACAAGATTACATGGACAGCCAGCCAGCCAGCCGGATGGACATCGTTAGTTCGACCCAGAAAGTGATTGTGAGTAGATCGGTATACTTTAAGGTGGGTCTAGGACCACTATTTTAAGGCATTACACACATCAGCACAAATGCATAATACCCTCTCCACTGTTGTGGTGTGAGTATAAAAACTATCTAAAAATTAACTATTTTTCAAATGACTACAAATTGGTTTAAACCTCATGCAGATATCAGCTAAACATATTGCATAGAGGCGCACGTAAAACACAAATAAAAGCAAAAAATGTAGATCAAGCATGCCATGAAGTCAAATAAAGCAAATATATACAAACATATTAAAATAATTCAAAATAATTAAAAATTAAAGCAATACAAATCTGTTGATGTACTAGAAATTATGTAGCGTATTTATTTCAGCACTATTATACATCATCGTTTAAGGCAATTTGATACAAAATTTTCTTAAATAATTATAAATTATTATTCAGGACACAGTAAAAGGATTATTATAAATACTGCTAGAAATTTAATTAATATGGTACAAACAATTAGTGACAAGGTGATAAACAGGAAAAACATAATTAAAATTAGAAACATATTAAGGGAAAACAATTTTCCAAATAGTTTAAGTTATGGATTAATTAAACAATATAAAGATAGGAGTAATGGGAATAAAATAATTACCAGTACAACAGAACCAATGATATATAAATCATTATCATACATAGCAAATGTTTCGGAAAGAATAAAAGAATCGGGAATCTTTGACACAGACAAATATAAGGTAGCATACAAAGCTTATAACACATTGAACAGTTTATTTAGCAAGACAAAAGATAGAACTAGTAAATGGGATATGTCAAACATTGTTTACAAAATTCCTGGCAAGGGAAATGATAATGAAAGATGCAACCAGGTTTACATAGGTACAACGAAGAACAAATTAAGGACTAGAATTGCGGGACATAAATCCGACCAAAAATATAGGGACATTAATTCTAAAAAGACAGCATTAAGTCATCATTGTTATCAATCTAATCACTATCCAAATTTTGAAGAAGTGTCGGTCTTAAACACAGAAACTAACTACAAACGCAGATATATATTGGAAATGTTACACATAATTAATACACCAACGGCACAGAGAATAAATTTTAAAGCAGACACAGAACATATAGCGAATAATTATAGGAATTTAGTTATTAAGGGATAGAAGATTAGATATAATAATGTAAATATAGGTATCTTTCGCAGCCTTGGAACAAGAGGGTTCAATTTGTTACTAAATTACATGAAAATTAGGACCTTCTTGTTCTTAGGTCAAGATGTACATATTATTTTGTAAGAATGAAAATAAGTTTAATTATGTATGTAAGATAAGATAAAAATAAGTTTAGTTTAAAAAAAATTTTTTATTTTATAGGAATTTTCATTAGCCAAAATATTTTTTATTATTGTAAATATGGTTTTCGAATTAGGTTTATAGATAAGAAATTTTTTCAGTTTATATGAATTGTTATACTTAAGTTAAAATTTTTATTTTTTGTTATAATGGTTTTTGGAAAAATTTTTATGACAAATAGGTTTTTGAATTTAATTTCTGACAAAAATTTTTTCATAATTTTGTTATCGTTTTTTGTTTTTTGTTATTATTAAATTTTGAAAATTCAATTTCCTGACGATGTTAACCAAAGGTTAGCGAAATATTGAAATAAATAAATATAATTTTTTAATAAATAAAAAGACCTCAGCTTAAATAATTAAAAATAATTGTAAAATAAAGGTCAAATAAGAATAAATATATAATTATTTCTATATAAAAATATATATACATAGATATTTGAGCGACTCAAGTTGTATGGAAGCAAAATTCGTGCTCGACGTACCCTCCTAAAAATTAACTTTGGACTTTTTAAAGATGACATTTTAAATATTTCGGCTCAAGCTTTGACCTCTCGTGAGCTGGACCAGTTTGAAAAAGGGTCTATTTTTGCATGTTTTGTTAATTTGAGAATCTGTTACCTTACCGACATATACAAATTGGGTATCGTAAGAAAGGGGTTTTTAACTGTATATACGATTTGTCCAAGGACAATCATCAATGTCCTTTTTTAAAGGATTTTCTGTAAAAAAACGGTTTTTGAATTTTTTGTTCGGGGTTGTTTGTAATAAAAATGCCAAATTAACATATTTTCATATTTTAATATTTAGTCGATTTAATTAAATACGTGTCTCAGCTTTTTTTGAAATTCGTGCTAGTTCGCGTTTTGACAAAAATTTAATTGGATGGTAACCCTTCGTTTTAAATATGGCAATATGGGTATCAAATTTTGCCAACACACAGAAAAAAATACCAATGTAAAATTAACATGGCGAAATGTTGATTGAGAATTATTAAAATTTATCATTATTTCATATTAATTTTAAATGAAAAAGATTAAAATAACCTTAAATCAGGTTTATTTAATATTATTCTCTGTTAAAATAACATTGTTCAACATTGAATCTAAAAAAACCTGTTTTATATTAAAATCAAAAGTTTATCTTGTTAAATTAACATGCATACATACGTATTAAGTATGAACATTTTTGTATTTTTATGTTTAAAATATGCTATAAAAAGAAGACAATTCCCGTATTCTTTTAATTAAAATTATTTAGTTAAATAGTACATCAAGTTTTCAAAGTAGAATGATGACGAAAACCATATCGGGCCATTCTGCTGATGCTTAACAAGGGGAATACAAAATAGGTGAAACATGTGTTACAGGGGTAAGTGTTTTGAATTATTTTTACATAAATGCATATGTTGTCTCTGAAGCTTCTTCACACTGTTATTTCACACTCCAACCAATTTGATTCTACATGAAATTCACGTTGTTTCAACTTGAAATAACTTTCATTCAACTTGATTCGGATTGTTATTTCAGTATAAATGACATTTGGTGTAACTTTACTGCAATGTTAAATTAACATGAATTATCGTTATTTTAAAAGAAAAAAATGTTTTTCCCAAGTTATTGTAAAATCAGGCAATTCCCGTATTCTTTTAATTTAAATTATTTAGTTAAATAGTACATCAAGTTTTCAAAGTAGAATGATGACGAAAACCATATCGGGCCATTCTGCTGATGCTTAACAATGGGAATACAAAATAGGTGAAACATGTGTTACAGTGGTAAGTGTTTTGAATTATTCTTAAATAAATGCATATGTTGTCTCTGAAGCTTCTTCACACTGTTATTTCACACTCCAACCAATTTGATTCTACAGGAAATTCACGTTGTTTCAACTTGAAATAACTTTCATTCAACTTGATTCGGATTGTTATTTCAATATAAATGACATTTGGTCTAACTTTACTCCAATGTTAAATTAACATGAATTATCGTTATTTTAAAATAAAAAAATGTTAATTAGTATTGTGGTTATTTTGTTGAACTATTTATGGTTTTTAATCCAAATTTTTAATATTTTTAATTAGGCTTAAGTTCATGAAATTTAATTTTTATTAAATTATTTTTATGAAGAAAGGAATTTTACAACATGAAAATCAATTAAAATTGTTATTGATAATCTTTCATTCTTGACGTGGCTCGGGCTCGAACCCTGGCCGGCAGGTTACCATGACATGTTTCGATCGCAACCACTCGATCTCCTCAGATGGATTTGCCGTCTTACACTCGCAGCCATCGACGACTGCTGACGTCACTAGTCAAACATCAATCCTTAAACCAAATTGTATTTTAACATTTGGTAGATCGAAATTTGCTTTCCTGAATGATTATCCATTTTAATTGATTTCACATGTTTTTTCCTTTACTTCTGTTTTTTCGTACTTTCGTCAAGAATTTTTCTTGAAGTCCAAGTACATTTTTTGTTTTTTCACTTTGTCTTTCTCTTTTCTGTTGACCTTTTTCAGCACAACTTGAAGGACAAATGAACACATAGAGCTCGTGCCTTAGCTTTAACAATAATTAGTATTGTGGTTATTTTGTTGAACTATTTATGGTTTTAATCCAAATTTTTAATATTTTTAATTAGGCTTAAGTTCATGAAATTTAATTTTTATTAAATTATTTTTATGAAGAAAGGAATTTTACAACATGAAAATCAATTAAAATTGTTATTGATAATCTTTCATTCTTGACGTGGCTCGGGCTCGAACCCTGGCCGGCAGGTTACCATGACATGTTTCGATCGCAACCACTCGATCTCCTCAGATGGATTTGCCGTCTTACACTCGCAGCCATCGACGACTGCTGACGTCACTAGTCAAACATCAATCCTTAAACCAAATTGTATTTTAACATTTGGTAGATCGAAATTTGCTTTCCTGAATGATTATCCATTTTAATTGATTTCACATGTTTTTTCCTTTACTTCTGTTTTTTCGTACTTTCGTCAAGAATTTTTCTTGAAGTCCAAGTACATTTTTTGTTTTTTCACTTTGTCTTTCTCTTTTCTGTTGACCTTTTTCAGCACAACTTGAAGGACAAATGAACACATAGAGCTCGTGCCTTAGCTTTAACAATAATTAGTATTGTGGTTATTTTGTTGAACTATTTATGGTTTTTAATCCAAATTTTTAATATTTTTAATTAGGCTTAAGTTCATGAAATTTAATTTTTATTAAATTATTTTTATGAAGAAAGGAATTTTACAACATGAAAATCAATTAAAATTGTTATTGATAATCTTTCATTCTTGACGTGACTCGGGCTCGAACCCTGGCCGGCAGGTTACCATGACATGTTTCGATCGCAACCACTCGATCTCCTCAGATGGATTTGCCGTCTTACACTCGCAGCCATCGACGACTGCTGACGTCACTAGTCAAACATCAATCCTTAAACCAAATTGTATTTTAACATTTGGTAGATCGAAATTTGCTTTCCTGAATGATTATCCATTTTAATTGATTTCACATGTTTTTTCCTTTACTTCTGTTTTTTCGTACTTTCGTCAAGAATTTTTCTTGAAGTCCAAGTACATTTTTTGTTTTTTCACTTTGTCTTTCTCTTTTCTGTTGACCTTTTTCAGCACAACTTGAAGGACAAATGTACACATAGAGCTCGTGCCTTAGCTTTAACAATAATTAGTATTGTGGTTATTTTGTTGAACTATTTATGGTTTTTAATCCAAATTTTTAATATTTTTAATTAGGCTTAAGTTCATGAAATTTAATTTTTATTAAATTATTTTTATGAAGAAAGGAATTTTACAACATGAAAATCAATTAAAATTGTTATTGATAATCTTTCATTCTTGACGTGGCTCGGGCTCGAACCCTGGCCGGCAGGTTACCATGACATGTTTCGATCGCAACCACTCGATCTCCTCAGATGGATTTGCCGTCTTACACTCGCAGCCATCGACGACTGCTGACGTCACTAGTCAAACATCAATCCTTAAACCAAATTGTATTTTAACATTTGGTAGATCGAAATTTGCTTTCCTGAATGATTATCCATTTTAATTGATTTCACATGTTTTTTCCTTTACTTCTGTTTTTTCGTACTTTCGTCAAGAATTTTTCTTGAAGTCCAAGTACATTTTTTGTTTTTTCACTTTGTCTTTCTCTTTTCTGTTGACCTTTTTCAGCACAACTTGAAGGACAAATGTACACATAGAGCTCGTGCCTTAGCTTTAACAATAATTAGTATTGTGGTTATTTTGTTGAACTATTTATGGTTTTTAATCCAAATTTTTAATATTTTTAATTAGGCTTAAGTTCATGAAATTTAATTTTTATTAAATTATTTTTATGAAGAAAGGAACTTTACAACATGAAAATCAATTAAAATTGTTATTGATAATCTTTCATTCTTGACGTGGCTCGGACTCGAACCCTGGCCGGCAGGTTACCATGACATGTTTCGATCGCAACCACTCGATCTCCTCAGATGGATTTGCCGTCTTACACTCGCAGCCATCGACGACTGCTGACGTCACTAGTCAAACATCAATCCTTAAACCAAATTGTATTTTAACATTTGGTAGATCGAAATTTGCTTTCCTGAATGATTATCCATTTTAATTGATTTCACATGTTTTTTCCTTTACTTCTGTTTTTTCGTACTTTCGTCAAGAATTTTTCTTGAAGTCCAAGTACATTTTTTGTTTTTTCACTTTGTCTTTCTCTTTTCTGTTGACCTTTTTCAGCACAACTTGAAGGACAAATGTACACATAGAGCTCGTGCCTTAGCTTTAACAATAATTAGTATTGTGGTTATTTTGTTGAACTATTTATGTTTTTTAATCCAAATTTTTAATATTTTTAATTAGGCTTAAGTTCATGAAATTTAATTTTTATTAAATTATTTTTATTAAATTATTTTATTAAATTATTTTTATGTTGTAAAATTCCTTTCTTCATAAAAATAATTTAATAAAAATTAAATTTCATGAACTTAAGCCTAATTAAAAATATTAAAAATTTGGATTAAAAACCATAAATAGTTCAACAAAATAACCACAATACTAATTATTGTTAAAGCTAAGGCACGAGCTCTATGTGTACATTTGTCCTTCAAGTTGTGCTGAAAAAGGTCAACAGAAAAGAGAAAGACAAAGTGAAAAAACAAAAAATGTACTTGGACTTCAAGAAAAATTCTTGACGAAAGTACGAAAAAACAGAAGTAAAGGAAAAAACATGTGAAATCAATTAAAATGGATAATCATTCAGGAAAGCAAATTTCGATCTACCAAATGTTAAAATACAATTTGGTTTAAGGATTGATGTTTGACTAGTGACGTCAGCAGTCGTCGATGGCTGCGAGTGTAAGACGGCAAATCCATCTGAGGAGATCGAGTGGTTGCGATCGAAACATGTCATGGTAACCTGCCGGCCAGGGTTCGAGCCCGAGCCACGTCAAGAATGAAAGATTATCAATAACAATTTTAATTGATTTTCATGTTGTAAAATTCCTTTCTTCATAAAAATAATTTAATAAAAATTAAATTTCAAGAACTTAAGCCTAATTAAAAATATTAAAAATTTGGATAAAAAAATGTTGTTCCCAAGTTATTGTAAAATCAGGTGAATTAACATCAAAAACGTATGAAGCAAAATCACCACCGAAAAATTTTAAATCAACCTTGTTTTCGACGTTTTTAACTTGATTTTTTTCTGTGTGAAGTACATCACCTTTGTATGTAAATAATTTAGATTTTTGCAAATTAGATGCATTTTACAGGGAGCTTTGGAATATATATAAATGCAATTTTGTAGTAACTCCAATATGATAGCGGATTTTGTTTCTAGATCATGTATGGATGTAATTAGGACTAAAGAAAGAAAAAAATAAATTATTTACGACTTTTTGGCGGCATAGTTTTTCCGCAAAATAAAAAAAAATTCCGGTCGTGGATCATTTCTTTTTTTCATTCTTTGGTCCTATTTTCATCCTACCTGATCTAGAAACTTTATCCGCCATCATATTAGAGTTCTTACAAAATTGCATTCCAGAGCACCGTGTAAAATACATCTAATTTGTAAAAATCTCAATTATTTACATAATTATTTACATCCTCGAAAACCGACTCTAGAACAGACGGGCAGACAGCCAGACGGATATGAAGTCCAAGATTAAAAAAACGGAATTGGATTGAATTACACCCTAATTGGTTCCGTTTTTTTAATCTTGGACTTCATTTCCGTCTGGCTGTCCCTCCGTCAGTTCTAGAGTCGGTTTTCGAGGAAATTAAATTTGTCGTATGGGGACCTTATGAAGGGTTGGAGATAGAGGATAAGTTTGTTTTAGACAAATATTGAGAATGCAAAAATAATGGAGGTTGTTCATACATTTTACATCTCTAGGGGTAACTCCTTAGTAGTTACGGGCGTTTTTCTCTCCATTTAGCCCGAATTTCATTCTCACAGATTTCAATGCGCGTGCGGCACGGCAATTTTCAACCGATCGAGCTCATATTTTTACCAAATGTTTTTTTTACCCCAACCTAACACAAAACTTGTCTACTTTTTTGGAAAATCGAAAAAAAAATGTTTGGACCACCCTAATGTTGTCTTTTTGACAAAAATTATTTAAAATCTAAATAATTTGTTATAAACTGACTATACTAATAATTATTATTATTATTATTATAATTAACTACAAACAGGTTGAAAAATATCTAGTTAGTAGTCATGCGAAGATGGCCAATTGACTACTGCCTATGACATGCCTATGTTAAAATAATGAGTCGTCGACAAGGAAAGGTGTCACTTAATCAACTAGATGTGGTTATAAAAAAAAACCAGTTTGAAGTTACTTGTTCAAAAATGTTTAATTGTTAATTAAAAAATGTAAGATTTAATTATTTCATACATCTAATGTAATATGCCATTAAATTAATGAAATCAAAAATTATTTTATAAAAGCAACCTATGACCTATATAATGAAACAAAAACTTTCAATCCACTGTCAATCAACGTTGTTATTGTTCTTATGGACAATTTAATCTCATATTTGCGCTCTTAATTGAGTAAAAAACAAGTTTTTTTTATCCAAAAACAACACTGCTCCGGTAGGCTGAGCTGTCTATCAGCACTGAGGTTGCGCGATCGATTCCCGCCAGAGACAGAAAAAAAATAAAAAATAAAATGAAATAAGAAAAAATAAAAAAATAAAAAATTAATAAAAAAATGAAAAAAAAAATCATTTTTACTTTATTGAAAGTATGTATTCATCCAATGAATAATATTCATAGATCTAATGTAATGTTTCATTAAATCCTTTTAATGAAACAGGTTTCATTTATCCATTCAATCGCTGCATAGGTTCCTTTTAAATGCAATTTTTCATGGGATTAGTGTCAAAATTCATTGGTATTGCGAAGAAAATTCTTTCAGTGTGGATCTACTTTTATTTTTCCTTTAAATAGTTTTGTTGATCTATTAAACTTTATTATTGAAAAAAAAATAAAGAAATTATGTAATTAATAAAATTTTAAATGCTGTTCGATCTAGTAAATTATAAGCAAAATCAAAAAAATGCTGAATAAAAAGAGTGATTACGTTGAGGGTTAATGTTTAACCTCTAAAATACAATTTAGGTTATATAAGGCACAAAAGCAAACTTTTTTTTTATATATCTTCTTGAAGGTTATCCTAAGCTATCCACACACTAGTGATTTGAGCGAGCTCGACGTCTTGTTACTTGTTAATTGGGCTGTGCGCGCACAAATCACAAGAATTTGAAAATGTTAAATTTCTTGTGATTAATTCGATGTGTTAGTGGGCTTGTTTGTGATTTTTAAATTTTTTTAATTTTAGTATCCAACAAAACGTCGAATTGTTTCTATTGCGTACTTGTTTAGCATACAAATTTTTTTTTTTATTTTTCTTCGATTTTCTTTTTATTAATTTATTTTTGTATATATTTAGTTGAGTAAACAAAAAAATTGTCAAAAATTAAATTGCACAGTTCATTTTGTCTTTTTGAAGTTTAAGGTAATTGTGATTTGTTCGTCGTGTGTGGAGAAATGGTACGCTAACAAATCACAAGCACAAATCACTAGTATATGGCCAGCTGAGTGTTGTTTTCTTACTTAGTTTCATTCAGCATTTTTCATGTATATTTATTCAATATTAAGCTTATTTTTTTTTTTTTTTTTGTTATTTTAACCATTAACTTATTTAACCGACTTTCAAATAAATTTTTTCACAATACAAAACTATAAGTTGTTTTTGAGCAAACTTTTGCGGTTTTTTTGTGCAATTTTTTCATTTTTTTGTTGTTTGTTATTTTTTATTATTGTTGCGGATTTTTTATTTGTTTTCGTATTAACTTTTTTTAACAAATAAATATAACCGTAAACAATAAAATGGATTTTGTTACTGTTATTTTTAGTTAAGGACTTTTGGTTTGTTGTTTTTTTTTAATAAAAAAAGTATATTTTCCTATTTTTATTTCAAACTTCTTTTTTTTTTGCTTGATATTTTAATTGTTGAATTTTTATTGTTGTTTCTGTATTTAAATGTTAATTATTTTCCATAATAATTGCACAATTGCTTCGTTATATTTATTTTTGTTTTAAACGCTGAAAAAAGATTTTAATTACAATTATAAAATTACTGCAAATAAAAAAAACGAGGCCGGGTTTTAGTAGAAATGACGTTTAAATTTGAATATTTGTTTGAATGCCTGGGATAAAAAGAGTTTTTAGTGGCATTAAAAATATTATGCAGGTATGATTTAATTTTGCCATAATTAGAATGAACTAAGAGCTAAAGTCTTACATTTGTAGCTAGTAGTTGGGTAAAGTAATATACCAGTGTTAACCCTTTTCATTACTACTTGGAAAGTAGTTTAAGGTTTTTGTTGATTCTGGACAAAAGTCCTTCTAGCTAAATTTCTTAAAATATTAAACGTAATACTGTAGATTGACAAATATATCAACATTTAAATCCCTTTTATTTTGGAATCTTTTTTTAACACACCAATGTTAAAGGATAACTTTTTTAAGCCTCTGATAATATACAAATATTATTGCTTCCTTTTTCCCAATTTTTGATCCCCCATTTTACCAAACTCCCATTCAAATTATCTTCCGGAATAAGCTTTAGATGACAAAAATCACTTTCAAATGTTCATTACAAGGCAAAGTTTATAGGCGTTACTTTTATGAAAACAAAAACAGGTAAGAAAGTATAGTAGGTCAAGCCCGACCATATGATACCCTACACCACAGTATTTAAAAACACATCATGCTTATGTGTCCATATAAATATAGATTTATCTATGTTTATAAATTTCATGAAAATCGGTTTGCAAGTTTGTGACTGGCAGAAATTGCCCCCTGCCTCCCCTTGTGTTCCTATTTTTTAAAAACTGTATAGCTAATGTGTCCATATAGTATGGATCTATATATCTTTTAAATTTCATTAAAATCGGTTTGAGAGGCAGAAATTGCCCCTATCTCCCCTCGTGGTCCTATTTTTTAAAAAATGCATACATTTTGTGTCTATATAGATATGGTTATATCTATGTTTTAAATTTCATTGAAATCGGTTTGATAGTTTCTGAGTGGAAGAAATTTCCCCCTATCTTCCCTTGTGGTCCTTTTTTCATCAAATTATCTCCAAAATTGCGACCTGTACTTTGCGCACAAGGTTACATGGACAGCCAGCCAGCCTACCAGCTAGCCGGACGGATATCGTTAGTTCGACTCAGAAAGTGATTCTAAGACGATCGGTATACTTTAAGGTGGGTCTAGGACCAATATTTTAAGGCGTTACACACATCAGCACAAATGCATAATACCCTCTCCACTATTGTGGTGTGGGTATAATAACTAAATCAAATTTGTTAGTGAAAACTCCATTATAGACTTCAGCCACCATAAAGATTAGATTCCCAATAATCGCTTACATTTGCATAACTTTAACTTTTATGCTAATCCGATTCCTTAACTTTCAACAGATATTTAACTGACCATAATTTGCATATTGGTCTGACAACCGCAAATACCCTATAAATGTGCTTTAAATTTTGATAATTCTATACTTTTGCATAAACATCACCTAATAATAATGGAGCGCTGTTTAGTGTAAAGCTGCATGTACACGACATGTTTTTTACATCTGACTTTTAAAATTTTCACTGCAAAATACATATGTGCGAAAATGGGTTTAAATAATTATTTTTCTGTTGATACTGTTTTATAAGGCCATTTTATATATAATATTCATTCTTTGGATTATATAAACTTAGAAAAAATAAAACGTAACAGAAAATATTCGCTTTTCTAAAGCTTATAATCTAATTTATACTCATTTTGAGCTTTCAGCCTCTTTCGTTTACATCAATTTTCCCAGGAAATTTATAGTACACCCTATTGCCCTGCAATGCAATGTTTGGTGTAGGTTGCATTGAAATTATTTGCTCAAAGTTGATGTATGAAACTTCGCTCTTATTTAATTTAAATAACTGGTTTTCTGATGTGCTAGCACAACTTTTGAAAAACAAAACTTTGACATCATTATCCTCAAAGAGATGTAAAGTCCAGATGTCCTAGATGATGATGGTCACATGAGGTTGTACAATTAAAACAACTTAAAGATCGTAGCCATATACAGTAGGATTCAATACTCCCTACAACCTGAAAAAAAATCAATACACCTAATCTTACAATAGCGACAAAGATACTAACCTGGTGTACTTTCATCGTCCCAACAAATGTTTTGGCTTTAGCTGGGTCTATATTTTGTTCAAAATCTTTTATATCGCGTTCAAATATCTTGAATATTGTTATATTTGGGCAGTTCTCTTTAATAACAGCAACAATTAAAATCAGCAATATCGTGACCTTGACCCACGAATCTATCAGCTGTTCGTTTACATACATCATCTGCAGCTCCCTTTCCATGGCCAGACTCAAGATAATACCAGGTATACTTTTTAAGTTTGGGAACATCAAATTTCTTTAATAATAACCATAGATTGAATAATCTCAAATTTACATTAGAAAGATCATTCCGATGTTCCTTTTGTCATTACCGTGGTTTAGATTATTCTCGTGGTAATGACTGCACGGCAATGATGGAAACATGAGTATTCTTGGATTTAAATGTGAAAATCTTCAAACATTTTTATAAAATATATAAGAATCTTATAAAGACTTAAAAAATTAACAAACCAATACAACGAATTTGGAAATTAAAATATAAATAACGGAAAAATATACTATACTATACTATACTATACTATACTATACTATACTATACTATACTATACTATACTATACTATACTATACTATACTATACTATACTATACTATACTATACTATACTATACTATACTATACTATACTATACTATACTATACTATACTATACTATACTATACTATACTATACTATACTATACTATACTATACTATACTATACTATACTATACTATACTATACTATACTATACTATACTATACTATACTATACTATACTATACTATACTATACTATACTATACTATACTATACTATACTATACTATACTATACTATACTATACTATACTATACTATACTATACTATACATTTCAAAAGCTCTCAAACAATTCACTACATTTTTCACTTCTGTCAATTAACTTTAAAACTAACGGGAATTGTCGTTACATTGACAGTTTACACCTAACCAAAAAACCGGTTTAAAACGTTTTTTTTAATAAACAAATTGGGCCACGGGGAATGACGAAAAAAATTAGCTATGGACTAAAATGTCTCAAAATCATAAATTTTAAAATAAAATTATATTTATGAAATTAAAATTGAGTTGGTTTATTCTTCTTGAATAACTTGACGTACTTCATTTATAATATATATTTTGAGATACTAATGAAAATCTGTGTTCTTTGAACACAAAACGATCGGACACACACCATGGTAATGACGATTTGGACCGTGCGGCCAAATTTTTTCATAAAAATATCTAAAATATTTTATTTTGATTTCCGCGCCTCGTTGAAGGACATTTTGTTTTATTTAATCCTGTTCTCAGAATTTCAATTTTGTAATATTTGTAATACTAAATGCGTCGGGCCACAGAATGTAGTCATTTCGCGATATCGACCCATGTACATGTCGTGTGCTTCTGTTAAAGTCAGATGCAAAATCATCTGACAACATTTTAATTAGAGCATGCTCTATTTTCTTCCGACAAACCATCTGACATCAGCTACGTCAGAAATCTATGCCGGGAAGAAACCGGTAGTGGCGGAAAAATATTAACGGAATCATATGCCGGCTGCAGTTAATATTTTGGCGGCATGAAATAACCCCCCAAAAAATAATGAAATAACCCCCCATAGCGTGGAGCCTTATTTCATATGCAACAAAACCCCAATTTTGAAAATGAAATTAGCCCCCAACGAAATGAAATAACGCCCCAAACATAAATGAAATAATTCCCTAATTTTTGGGGGCTTATTTCATATGAAATGAAAGCCCAGTTTCTGATATGAAATAAGAGCCCAAAATATGTAATACAATTAATTATATAGTTTTGCTTTAAAGAATCCCGCGATATATATCATGGTATGATATACCAAACACAAGCTTCGCCAACTAAGGCTTTTCACATAGGCGGCCTTCGGCCGGGCACAATGACTTTTTCCTCCATAGTATAACAAGCACCGGCTTCGCTAGCTAAAGCTTCTCTGCATAGCGCCAGGATTTTCTCCTCTATAGTATAAAAAGGGGGGGGGGGGTGCTTTAAAACCATGGTAGATAAGGCCATGATGGCATTATTGCTCAATTGAATGGGAGATAAAGCCATAATCCCCTTATTGCCCATTCATTGAGAGGTAAGGTCATTTAAAATTTTGCGAAATGAGAGATATAGCCATTTTTTTTTTCGCAAATGAGAGATAAAGCCATATTTTTTCAGAAAATTGTTATGCATGGTGTAAACATTCTGTGAAAGGGAAAATCCTTAGTTATCATTGAAAAACATTTTTTTATTCTTGTGACGCATGCAGGAAAACTTTATTTAGCGAAGCCACCTGCCGCGTCCTACTGGAGGTAAAAACCCCTAAGTCACGCAGAAAAACTTTAGTATGCGAAGCCTGATTTCAATACTTAACTTAAGTGTCTCCGGAACTGAAATGAGAGATAAAGCCATTTTCTAATATTGCTAATGTGAGTTAAGGCCATGATATTAACGCACCCTCCCTTATAAAAATACCGAGTGGACCCGGCTACGCAGAGAAGCTTTAGTTAGCGAAGCCGGTGTTTGGTATACCAAAGTGGATAAATCCTTGCGCCCAAAAACGGATTCATTTTACATTTAAAAATAAAAAATATATTGGGGGTTTATTTCATAATGATTTTTTGGGGGATAGTTTCATATGAAAAAAAAGAAATAACACCCCAAACAAGATGAAATAACCCCCCTATAGTCGTTTTTGTTGTTCTCTGTACAAACTTTTGGGGGGTTATTTCATTATTTTTTTGGGGAGTTATATTTTGGGGGGTTATTTCATGCTGCCTAATATTTTACAATACCGAGGCATGTATGGTATTTTCACCATTGAATAAAAATTATGTACATATATTTATAAAAAACAAAATAAAATCCAAAATTGATATCTTACTGCCGTATACTATACTATACTATACTATACTATACTATACTATACTATACTATACTATACTATACTATACTATACTATACTATACTATACTATACTATACTATACTATACTATACTATACTATACTATACTATACTATACTATACTATACTATACTATACTATACTATACTATACTATACTATACTATACTATACTATACTATACTATACTATACTATACTATACTATACTATACTATACTATACTATACTATACTATACTATACTATACTATACTATACTATACTATACTATACTATACTATACTATACTATACTATACTATACTATACTATACTATACTATACTATACTATACTATACTATACTATACTATACTATACTATACTATACTATACTATACTATACTATACTATACTATACTATACTATACTATACTATACTATACTATACTATACTATACTATACTATACTATACTATACTATACTATACTATACTATACTATACTATACTATACTATACTATACTATACTATACTATACTATACTATACTATACTATACTATACTATACTATACTATACTATACTATACTATACTATACTATACTATACTATACTATACTATACTATACTATACTATACTATACTATACTATACTATACTATACTATACTATACTATACTATACTATACTATACTATACTATACTATACTATACTATACTATACTATACTATACTATACTATACTATACTATACTATACTATACTATACTATACTATACTATACTATACTATACTATACTATACTATACTATACTATACTATACTATACTATACTATACTATACTATACTATACTATACTATACTATACTATACTATACTATACTATACTATACTATACTATACTATACTATACTATACTATACTATACTATACTATACTATACTATACTATACTATACTATACTATACTATACTATACTATACTATACTATACTATACTATACTAAACTATACTATACTATACTATACTATACTATACTATACTATACTATACTATACTATACTACATTTCAAAAGCTCTCAAACAATTCACTACATTTTTCACTTCTGTCAATTAACTTTAAAACTAACGGGAATTGTCGTTACATTGACAGTTTACACCTAACCAAAAAACCGGTTTAAAACGTTTTTTTTAATAAACAATATATACTATACTATACTATACTATACTATACTATACTATACTATACTATACTATACTATACTATACTATACTATACTATACTATACTATACTATACTATACTATACTATACTATACTATACTATACTATACTATACTATACTATACTATACTATAATTTAATATACTATACTATACTATACTATAATTTAATATACTATACTATACTATACTATACTATAATTTACTATACTATACTATACTATACTATACTATACTATACTATACTATTCTATACTATACTATACTATACTATACTATACTATACTATACTATACTATACTATACTATACTATACTATACTATACTATACTATACTATACTATACTATACTATACTATACTATACTATACTATACTATACTATACTATACTATACTATACTATACTATACTATACTATACTATACTATACTATACTATACTATACTATACTATACTATACTATACTATACTATACTATACTATACTATACTATACTATACTATACTATACTATACTATACTATACTATACTATACTATACTATACTATACTATACTATACTATACTATACTATACTATACTATACTATACTATACTATACATTTCAAAAGCTCTCAAACAATTCACTACATTTTTCACTTCTGTCAATTAACTTTAAAACTAACGGGAATTGTCGTTACATTGACAGTTTACACCTAACCAAAAAACCGGTTTAAAACGTTTTTTTTAATAAACAAATTGGGCCACGGGGAATGACGAAAAAAATTAGCTATGGACTAAAATGTCTCAAAATCATAAATTTTAAAATAAAATTATATTTATGAAATTAAAATTGAGTTGGTTTATTCTTCTTGAATAACTTGACGTACTTCATTTATAATATATATTTTGAGATACTAATGAAAATCTGTGTTCTTTGAACACAAAACGATCGGACACACACCATGGTAATGACGATTTGGACCGTGCGGCCAAATTTTTTCATAAAAATATCTAAAATATTTTATTTTGATTTCCGCGCCTCGTTGAAGGACATTTTGTTTTATTTAATCCTGTTCTCAGAATTTCAATTTTGTAATATTTTTAATACTAAATGCGTCGGGCCACAGAATGTAGTCATTTCGCGATATCGACCCATGTACATGTCGTGTGCTTCTGTTAAAGTCAGATGCAAAATCATCTGACAACATTTTAATTAGAGCATGCTCTATTTTCTTCCGACAAACCATCTGACATCAGCTACGTCAGAAATCTATGCCGGGAAGAAACCGGTAGTGGCGGAACCGGTAGTGGCGGAAAAATATTAACGGAATCATATGCCGGCTGCAGTTAATATTTTGGCGGCATGAAATAACCCCCCAAAAAATAATGAAATAACCCCCCATAGCGTGGAGCCTTATTTCATATGCAACAAAACCCCAATTTTGAAAATGAAATTAGCCCCCAACGAAATGAAATAACGCCCCAAACATAAATGAAATAATTCCCTAATTTTTGGGGGCTTATTTCATATGAAATGAAAGCCCAGTTTCTGATATGAAATAAGAGCCCAAAATATGTAATACAATTAATTATATAGTTTTGCTTTAAAGAATCCCGCGATATATATCATGGTATGATATACCAAACACAAGCTTCGCCAACTAAGGCTTTTCACATAGGCGGCCTTCGGCCGGGCACAATGACTTTTTCCTCCATAGTATAACAAGCACCGGCTTCGCTAGCTAAAGCTTCTCTGCATAGCGCCAGGATTTTCTCCTCTATAGTATAAAAAGGGGGGGGGGGGTGCTTTAAAACCATGGTAGATAAGGCCATGATGGCATTATTGCTCAATTGAATGGGAGATAAAGCCATAATCCCCTTATTGCCCATTCATTGAGAGGTAAGGTCATTTAAAATTTTGCGAAATGAGAGATATAGCCATTTTTTTTTTCGCAAATGAGAGATAAAGCCATATTTTTTCAGAAAATTGTTATGCATGGTGTAAACATTCTGTGAAAGGGAAAATCCTTAGTTATCATTGAAAAACATTTTTTTATTCTTGTGACGCATGCAGGAAAACTTTATTTAGCGAAGCCACCTGCCGCGTCCTACTGGAGGTAAAAACCCCTAAGTCACGCAGAAAAACTTTAGTATGCGAAGCCTGATTTCAATACTTAACTTAAGTGTCTCCGGAACTGAAATGAGAGATAAAGCCATTTTCTAATATTGCTAATGTGAGTTAAGGCCATGATATTAACGCACCCTCCCCTATAAAAATACCGAGTGGACCCGGCTACGCAGAGAAGCTTTAGTTAGCGAAGCCGGTGTTTGGTATACCAAAGTGGATAAATCCTTGCGCCCAAAAACGGATTCATTTTACATTTAAAAATAAAAAATATATTGGGGGTTTATTTCATAATGATTTTTTGGGGGATAGTTTCATATGAAAAAAAAGAAATAACACCCCAAACAAGATGAAATAACCCCCCTATAGTCGTTTTTGTTGTTCTCTGTACAAACTTTTGGGGGGTTATTTCATTATTTTTTTGGGGAGTTATATTTTGGGGGGTTATTTCATGCTGCCTAATATTTTACAATACCGAGGCATGTATGGTATTTTCACCATTGAATAAAAATTATGTACATATATTTATAAAAAACAAAATAAAATCCAAAATTGATATCTTACTGCCGTATACTATACTATACTATACTATACTATACTATACTATACTATACTATACTATACTATACTATACTATACTATACTATACTATACTATACTATACTATACTATACTATACTATACTATACTATACTATACTATACTATACTATACTATACTATACTATACTATACTATACTATACTATACTATACTATACTATACTATACTATACTATACTATACTATACTATACTATACTATACTATACTATACTATACTATACTATACTATACTATACTATACTATACTATACTATACTATACTATACTATACTATACTATACTATACTATACTATACTATACTATACTATACTATACTATACTATACTATACTATACTATACTATACTATACTATACTATACTATACTATACTATACTATACTATACTATACTATACTATACTATACTATACTATACTATACTATACTATACTATACTATACTATACTATACTATACTATACTATACTATACTATACTATACTATACTATACTATACTATACTATACTATACTATACTATACTATACTATACTATACTATACTATACTATACTATACTATACTATACTATACTATACTATACTATACTATACTATACTATACTATACTATACTATACTATACTATACTATACT
Organism: Pollenia angustigena; assembly: GCA_930367215.1. Lineage (NCBI taxonomy): Eukaryota > Metazoa > Arthropoda > Insecta > Diptera > Polleniidae > Pollenia > Pollenia angustigena. Next base: position 129,920,715 of record OV884058.1, read on the forward strand.
ATACTATACTATACTATACTATACTATACTATACTATACTATACTATACTATACTATACTATACTATACTATACTATACTATACTATACTATACTATACTATACTATACTATACTATACTATACTATACTATACTATACTATACTATACTATACTATACTATACTATACTATACTATACTATACTATACTATACTATACTATACTATACTATACTATACTATACTATACTATACTATACTATACTATACTATACTATACTATACTATACTATACTATACTATACTACATTTCAAAAGCTCTCAAACAATTCACTACATTTTTCACTTCTGTCAATTAACTTTAAAACTAACGGGAATTGTCGTTACATTGACAGTTTACACCTAACCAAAAAACCGGTTTAAAACGTTTTTTTTAATAAACAAATTGGGCCACGGGGAATGACGAAAAAAATTAGCTATGGACTAAAATGTCTCAAAATCATAAATTTTAAAATAAAATTATATTTATGAAATTAAAATTGAGTTGGTTTATTCTTCTTGAATAACTTGACGTACTTCATTTATAATATATATTTTGAGATACTAATGAAAATCTGTGTTCTTTGAACACAAAACGATCGGACACACACCATGGTAATGACGATTTGGACCGTGCGGCCAAATTTTTTCATAAAAATATCTAAAATATTTTATTTTGATTTCCGCGCCTCGTTGAAGGACATTTTGTTTTATTTAATCCTGTTCTCAGAATTTCAATTTTGTAATATTTTTAATACTAAATGCGTCGGGCCACAGAATGTAGTCATTTCGCGATATCGACCCATGTACATGTCGTGTGCTTCTGTTAAAGTCAGATGCAAAATCATCTGACAACATTTTAATTAGAGCATGCTCTATTTTCTTCCGACAAACCATCTGACATCAGCTACGTCAGAAATCTATGCCGGGAAGAAACCGGTAGTGGCGGAAAAATATTAACGGAATCATATGCCGGCTGCAGTTAATATTTTGGCGGCATGAAATAACCCCCCAAAAAATAATGAAATAACCCCCCATAGCGTGGAGCCTTATTTCATATGCAACAAAACCCCAATTTTGAAAATGAAATTAGCCCCCAACGAAATGAAATAACGCCCCAAACATAAATGAAATAATTCCCTAATTTTTGGGGGCTTATTTCATATGAAATGAAAGCCCAGTTTCTGATATGAAATAAGAGCCCAAAATATGTAATACAATTAATTATATAGTTTTGCTTTAAAGAATCCCGCGATATATATCATGGTATGATATACCAAACACAAGCTTCGCCAACTAAGGCTTTTCACATAGGCGGCCTTCGGCCGGGCACAATGACTTTTTCCTCCATAGTATAACAAGCACCGGCTTCGCTAGCTAAAGCTTCTCTGCATAGCGCCAGGATTTTCTCCTCTATAGTATAAAAAGGGGGGGGGGGGGGGGTGCTTTAAAACCATGGTAGATAAGGCCATGATGGCATTATTGCTCAATTGAATGGGAGATAAAGCCATAATCCCCTTATTGCCCATTCATTGAGAGGTAAGGTCATTTAAAATTTTGCGAAATGAGAGATATAGCCATTTTTTTTTTCGCAAATGAGAGATAAAGCCATATTTTTTCAGAAAATTGTTATGCATGGTGTAAACATTCTGTGAAAGGGAAAATCCTTAGTTATCATTGAAAAACATTTTTTTATTCTTGTGACGCATGCAGGAAAACTTTATTTAGCGAAGCCACCTGCCGCGTCCTACTGGAGGTAAAAACCCCTAAGTCACGCAGAAAAACTTTAGTATGCGAAGCCTGATTTCAATACTTAACTTTAGTGTCTCCGGAACTGAAATGAGAGATAAAGCCATTTTCTAATATTGCTAATGTGAGTTAAGGCCATGATATTAACGCACCCTCCCCTATAAAAATACCGAGTGGACCCGGCTACGCAGAGAAGCTTTAGTTAGCGAAGCCGGTGTTTGGTATACCAAAGTGGATAAATCCTTGCGCCCAAAAACGGATTCATTTTACATTTAAAAATAAAAAATATATTGGGGGTTTATTTCATAATGATTTTTTGGGGGATAGTTTCATATGAAAAAAAAGAAATAACACCCCAAACAAGATGAAATAACCCCCCCTATAGTCGTTTTTGTTGTTCTCTGTACAAACTTTTGGGGGGTTATTTCATTATTTTTTTGGGGAGTTATATTTTGGGGGTTATTTCATGCTGCCTAATATTTTACAATACCGAGGCATGTATGGTATTTTCACCATTGAATAAAAATTATGTACATATATTTATAAAAAACAAAATAAAATCCAAAATTGATATCTTACTGCCGTATTCATTAAAAATAAAATTAGTTTGAAATGTGTTTTAAGGCAAAATTAGTTTATAAAAATTTTTTTAAAATGGATTTCAAATCCATTTAAATTTTTTATGAATACGGCAGTTAAAATTTAAAGAAAACAATTTTAAGACAGCTGAAGTCTAAAAAAATTTTGTGGCGGCAGCATGCTATTTTTAAAACCGATAACTAAACGCAGAGAAAAAACATGATTACAGTTTTTGAGATATTCCAAAATAGCCGTTATTTGTGTTTTTAAAAAAGATGATGTGTCTAAAATGCAAATATTTTCCACTATAACTTTGCGATTTATTGACTCAGCTTTACAAACGACCCATGGTAATTTTAGAAATTTTATAACCTTTCACTAAAAAGAAAGAAATACATCATAATCTATTTAAAATTTATTAAGATATTTGCATTTCAGTCACATCACCTTTTTTTAAAACACAAATAACGGTGATTTTGGAATATCCCACTGTTCTTACGTTTGACAATTCTCACTTCATATTCGGATTCAGTGGAGAATTTACATAAAGATTAGCTGTCAGATTCATTTGGTCACGACTGTGTTGAAATTTTGTCACGTAGTGTTATTTTAATTCGTTCTTTCTTTTTTGTTTTGTCATAATCTTGTAAAGAACTGTGAATGACATGACTTTTTAATGCAACCTAAAAAAACTAATTACAATCTAATTAATTATACAAGAACACATTTTACGCTAGAAAAAATACACTCACAATTAAATAAATTTTTTTTGAGAAAAAAACGCAGTGTCAAATATTAAAAAAAAAAAAAGAAAAATAAAAGTAATAAACTGTATAATTATAAATAAATATTTTTTTTTTTTAAAAAGACAGTAAAATACAATCTTTTTTGTCTTCAATTAGCAGAAAGTATTTAAAATTGCGTAAAATTTTAACTTAAAAGGCAAATTGATAAAATTCTTTAATAATGAAAAATGTTTGCTATTTAATAAAATATTTTCTTTTGCGCTGCAAGTTAAAAGGCCATTAATCACCAAAAGAGGAGTTTGAAAGTGAAAAGCAAAAAATAAATCAGAACATTTATAAAAGGAAGGGGAAGCAAGAACTTTTTAGAAAAAAAAAAAAATAATTAAATTTAAAGAAGTTCATAAATTTTATATTTGACATCTCAAACATACAACGGCCGTCTTCCTAATTTAAATAAAACTAAATAAATGCGAAATAAATTAAGATGTATGGAAATGTCGAAAGAAATTAGTTTTTTTTTATGTTTATGAATGTGAAAAAGATTCAAGAAAAGGAAATATTTTTCGTTATAATAAGCAAAGTTCTTTTTGAGAATTTAAAGCAATAATTTTAAAATGATGAAGGATTTAAAGAAAAATGCTTTTAGGATTTTTGAATAAGGGATAGGAGCAAAAAAAAAAAAAAAAAAAAAATAATAGCAATAGTGCTATATTCCGAATTCTTTCAGGAGTGGACTTTATTTGGTATCCATAATACATAAGCACAATATTTATAAAATCTGAACTCACCGAATTATAATTCATTGCCTTATTTAAATAAAATATCATAGTTTGTCAGAAATATTACACCGTGCAACATTGCCGCCAGCCTCAACACTTGCAACGCGAAAGCAGACTACTAGTAGAGCAAATCTTCTGCCAAAGGGGTTTGAAAAGTTAGCTCGGGATTCCGAAATATCGGCCCCTAAAGTTTTTGAATTCTTTGAAAAGGCGGTTGGCATAAGTAAAAAAAAAAGTACTAACTGCCTGTTTGTAGAACGCGAGCGCAAAAGTTACTCGTTCAACTATACATTTAAACAAAAACAAAATTTAAAATTTGTGTTTGTTTTAAATGTAAGTTAAGCGAGTCACTTCTACAAACAGCTAAAAAATAATTTCAGATGTCAATGAATCTCATATTTATTAACACTGCTGTTAGGTTATAAAAAACTTACGAATGTTAGGTTAATGGACCAATTGGTCCATATAAACAGCGAATGTAAAAAACAAATATGTAAATCTATAAATGTAAAATATATAAATGTAAATCGTGGGATGCCCCGTTTTTGATTTTTGTTGTCAAGAAACACAAATATTTGCACTGCTTGGCTCAGTTTGTTTATTGTTTTTAATAGTTCCGTCGTGTTTTATTCAATGCAGAAAGTGACTCCGATATTAAAATGGACATTTTCAGACTCGCAAATAGATTAAATTTCAGAAAAGTGCGAAACAAGTTCTTCTGAAGTTGGTCCTAGCTGCTGCTAGCTCTGTTGATCCGTTTTTATTGCTAAAAATAAAATGGTTTGGAGTGCCACTCCATTATGTCTGAAGATAAATTTCATATGATTAATAGTGCCATCCGCTTTGATGATGTTTTGAGTCGACGACAAATAAGTAGTTGAGAAAAATTAGCTCCCATTCGGCAAAATATAACAGGCGACAATTTTGTCCACTTTTGAGTTGGTAAAAAACTTCAGAAAATAAGCTTTTTAAGAAGGCGTAGATACTGCTGATCAAATGTTTGGTTCCTACAGCACAAAACGCAAAACAAATCGATGACTAAGCTTTGTATTTGCAAACATTCTGGATACATCCACTTTGAATGCGTTCATACTATTTTCTAAAATCAACATTTCATCGGCTCCAGCTGATCGGAATCTAAAAAAATAGCACTTTCCCTGGCTAGATTACCTCAATAAGAGTTCTCAGCACAGTCATTGACTGAAATACGATCATCATGCATAGTTCCAGTTTTCTGATTATAATACTTCTAACACAGGTGCTCGCAAGCGAGGAATTTATAGTTGCTGTAAGTCTAGTGGCGATTTCTTTTCTGAGAAATATGTTGCATAAATGTATCATGCTCTACACAAAAGAGATAGAAAGAAATCGCCATAAGTCTGACATAAAATGGTCCATTTGCAGCAAGTTTAATTGCAAAACTAACCGAAAAACATTTTGCTTATCATGCAAAGATCATTATTATAAATTAAACTATTAAAAACTTATTTTTTTTTAATAAATTAGTTGAAATCAAAAAAAAAAAACCATGGACCAAATGGTCCCTTAACCTAAGATTCGTAAATTTATATTTATCTCAGAACTGTTTTAAGTCAGAACCTTGAATTTTCGTTAAACACGTTGGTTTATAAAAATACCACGTGAGCTAAAAAACTAAGTCAGTTTACATATATCACCGTAAAAAAATTTCACAGGAAACAATTAAAAAATTGGACCAAATAGGCTTAACCTAACAGCAAGGTTAAATTAGAAATTATTTCAATATTTCGATCTGACAGAGTGATAGCAAATGAAACACACTTTCTATTTTTGGTGTTTAATCAGTTTTCGCAAAAAGTAGAGTTACCTAGGTTTTCCATACGACCACAGATATATTCTGTATACACTTTCGGGTCCTGGAGTAATTCTAAGATACACTACACTTAAATTATGAAAAAAACTATTTACATCATAGATATTTATACACAGCTAGATATAAATAACGGGCATGAGTGAATTTAACCATTCCGGTCCAGTAGGATAAGATAAGATAAGATAAGATAAGATAAGATAAGATAAGATAAGATAAGATAAGATAAGATAAGATAAGATAAGATAAGATAAGATAAGATAAGATAAGATAAGATAAGATAAGATAAGATAAGATAAGATAAGATAAGATAAGATAAGATAAGATAAGATAAGATAAGATAAGATAAGATAAGATAAGATAAGATAAGATAAGATAAGATAAGATAAGATAAGATAAGATAAGATAAGATAAGATAAGATAAGATAAGATAAGATAAGATAAGATAAGATAAGATAAGATAAGATAAGATAAGATAAGATATTTTAAATTTTTTCCTTATCTTGATGTTTTTTTGTTAAACATAACTCGAGAACCACTTGTCCGATTTTGCTAAAACAAACTCAAAAATTTAGAATGACAATTTCTTTAATCCGTTCATATAACGTTTTTCTTTATAATCAACAGTTTTGCCGGTAAAAATAAGTTTGTGGAGAATTATAATTGATAAGTGCAAACAAATTTTCAAGCCTGGATGTATGCAGCAGATTTTATTACAAACCTGCACTGCAATTTTTGTGACTTTTTTTAAGCGATCGGTGAAAATCGTCGGACTTTTGTTTGTTATTTGAAAGAATACACCCACATTCAGTGATGCCAACAGTAGGGGATTTCCCCTTTTCTAGGGATTTTTTTCGGATCATTTTTATCTTCAATCGGATCTTAATAACTTCTTTTTATGGTGTAATCATAATATGATGGAGCTGAATCTTGTGAAATGCAAAAGCATGCGTTTTTATAGAAATAACTGTATTGCTGTTAATTATGCTTTTGGTGGTCATCAACTGGAGTTGGTTGATTCGTTTCTTGATATTGGAGTCTTACTGGATCCTAAATTAAACTTTGTTTCTCATATTACATTAACTGTTAATAAAGCTCGAGGCGTTCTTGGCTTTATTAAGCGCTGGGTTAAAAATTCACCGATCCATACATAACGAAGCAACTTTACGTATCTCTCGTTAGAATATGGGTCAATCATTTGGGATCCATTTTATTTACAACATTCACAATTCTCGTATTGAATCGGTCCAAAAACAATTTGTATTATTCTGTTTACGAGATCTTCATTGGAGTTACTCGACAAACTTTCCTTCCTATGCTAGAAGACTGGCATTAATAAAATTACCATTGCTCAAAAGTCGTCGTACAATGTTAAATGTTTCTTTTATGGTTAATCTTATTAATGGTAATGTTTGTTGTGATTTTCTGTAGAGTCTGCTAAATTTATTATACCTTGTCGCAATACGCGTCATTATAATCTGCCTTTTGTTAAATTTTTTTAGAGAAAATTACGCTATTGCTGATCCTTTTTCGAGGTTATGTAGACAATTTAATTCTATGTCACAATTTGTTGATTTTTCTTATTGTTTTTCTTTATTCGTAAATTTTTATGTACTACATATATTCTGTAAGTTTGTAGTATATTTTAAAATGCATATTGTTATGCATTAATTTTAAGTCAATATTGTTATTAGTCAGTAAGGATAATATCCATTGATTAAATAAATAAATAAATAAATATGACCTAAAATAAAAAATTGTGTCCACTTTTCCCTACGGTTGAAATTTTCCGAAAAAAAATCCCTAGAAAAGGGGAAATCCCCTACTGTTGGCATCACTGAATGTGGGTGTATTCTTTCAAATAACAAACAAAAGTCCGACGATTTTCACCGATCGCTTAAAAAAAGTCACAAAAATTGCAGTGCGCGCTTGTGATAAAATCTGCTGCATACATCCAGGCTTGAACATTTTTTTGCACTTATCAATTATAATTCTCCACAAATTTTTATTTTTTTTACCGGCAAAACTGTTGATTATAAAGAAAAACGTTATATGAACGGATTAAAGAAATTGTAATTCTAAATTTTTTTGAGTTTGTTTTAGCAAAATCGGACAAGTGGTTCTCGAGTTATGTTAAACAAAAAAACATCAAGATAAGGAAAAAATTTAAAATGTCATAAAAAAGACTGACACATACGAACGGCAAACCCTTTGAGGGTTTTACTATACTGACCTAGTACCATCACCCTGACTTGGAATTTCTCACCCCCCAGATTGGCTGTTGTACTGTGTTATTCGATTAATCGAGGCAAAAATTTAATCGAATAATTATCAAAAAATTTAATATTGTTCGGTTAATCGAATAACTTTCATTTTGTCTAGTTATAAAAATTTTATAAATTTTGATTTTATTTGAATGTGTCAAAATACAATCCTCAAAAGCTTTTATACTTTATTAGGCTTATTCCTTCAATATTTTTCATATTTTCTATGCACTATCAGAACTTTTCGTTTGTATATTTCTGTTACGAGGCTAACTTTAGCTATCCTTTGGCTAGCAACGAAGTAAATTGTAAAGATAACTTTTACGATTACACAGTGCTATAAATGAGCACTTTTTTATACTTGAAAAGCGCCCTACTGTAGGTTGTAGACCTTATTGAGTAGATCAGAAGTCAATTTTAAAAAGTTCGGAAACACCCTCAAATTTCGGAGTAATTCCGAAAAAAACATTTTCGGGTAGGTTCGAGTACTTATGAACACGTAACTTTTATTTTTTAAACGGTTTCAGAAAGAAGAGACATGTGCCTTTTTAAATGTATACACTTTTTGGTACATATGTCTATAAAATGTTTGTAGTGATATTATCTGATTTTAATTTTATTTTTTCTCGATTGTTCAACTTTGGTGCCATTTTTTTTAAATTAAAAGGGTGTTTAAAACAAACCGCTAGTTTTTTTTTTACATTTAATAAAAAAACTAATCGCCATAAACTATTCGAATTATTCGTCAATCGAAAATAAGCAATTTGAAATTATCCCAACAGCTAATCGCCCAAAATTAATCGATTAATACCCTAATAAATAGTGGCGAAATGCACATATTGATATCAGATTTTTTTCAAATTGTTTCTATATTACTAGAAATCATAGCACACAATTTCCTGAAAATCGGCCTATAATTTACCATAGGCCCCATATAATGCCCACTCCGGAAATATTTTATCAATGAACCGACACAGCCGAATATAACACTCTGTCTTGTTATTTATTAGACATTTTTGGGTTAAAATAATATTTTGATAATCATTCTGGCTTAAATTTTTTTTAAACAAAAAAATAAACAAAATACAAAACACATAATATGTGTTATGTAACTAATTACTGTATTTCAATGTAAACTTTATTGGTTTTTGTGTAAAATTTATTTATTTATTATTATCAGAGTACAGAAGCGTTCAATCATTTTTCAGTCATGAGAGAGCGTGAAAAATTAAATATTTTACTGTTTTTTCATCCTCATGATGGAATTAAAAAAAAACAAATATATTGAATTTTCTCATTCATGAAGAGTGAGCTAAAAAAAATTCATAGGTGAATTTGTCAGATTTGTCACATTGAAATTCCTTATAAGAAAAAAAACGCAGTTTGCCTGACTATTAACAGCGGGAAAATTAAGTTGTTAAGAAGATTTATAGAAGACCTTTTGGCGATAAAAAGTTTTCCAGCCGCATTTCAACTGTATTTCTATTTTAAACGGTGTGTCATTGGAGACCAAAGCCTTGCCTTCTTGCATCTACTTTAAAGGCTTCTGCAAGGCCTTTTTAAAATAATAAAGAATAAAGCTCTATCCCTGTGTAATTGTTGTTGCTAAAATATGCGAAGTACAAAATCCAACATATCCACAAATAAAACGATTTCGATAGGCCTTATCTCAGAAAAGCTAATTTGAATTTGTAAAAAATTTAATAAAAACCACTCTAAAATACCTGTTCAAATGAGGCAGAGTGGAGTTAGTAAAAGTTTATTCAATATACAGTTGTAAACCTTCTTTAAGGCCTGAAAAGTGAAAGCGCAGGCAATTTTTCCCGATGGGCAACACGATACATTCTGTGTGTGTTTTGTTTTTGCTAAATTATTTGTTGGCTGGTTAACTTAAATGTAAACTTAAATATTGTTTGATGTATCTTAAAGGGCCAGTTTTTTTTTTTTTTTTGTTTAAAAGAACTGAAGACATGCATTTTTTTGGTTTGCTAACATTAGAAGCCATTCGACAGGTGTAGCGTTTAATGTACCAGATATTATTCGCATCGTCGTGTTTAACTGCGTGTCTATTCTTTTTACGTGGTGGCTGTTCAACCATATTGGAGCGCCGTATTCGGCAGTTTAGTAGACTAATGCTATTGCAAATCATTAGTTGAAATTCTCTCAACATTAATTGTAGTTGTAAGTAGGTTAAGAAAAACAAAATAAAAACAACAACAACTTACAAAAGATGTTGTCAATTAAGTGTTTTTTAGGCCGTGCACTTGCCTGTATATTATCAAAAAGTAATTTCAATTTTTAGATTATCAATAGTATGAAATGAGAATTTAGCACATTAAAATGAAACCTTGTAAAAAATGGCTTGATTTACGAAGAACATGACTAAAAATTTGCTAAAAAATAGCTAAAACCTTTTTTTATAAAAACACATTAAAATTCAATAACAAAACAAAAATTTTTTACAATGAAATTGTGAATTGAGATCTATTTGTTGCATAAGAATAAACGTAAATTAAATATTTTAGAATTTAAAAAATTAAATTAAATTCGATTACGTTACGTTATTGTTCATCACATAGGAAGCACTTCCGCCTATTAGTTTTAAATATTTTGAAGGTAAGTCATAATTAGGACAACATTTACCCAACCTTTTGGGTCCAAATCTACAATAAACAATTTTTAAAATATTTTTTTATATGGTAAAAATATTAACCTAATTGATATCGAACTAACGGTTGCTTAATGAAACCTTTTTCTCAATTTACTTTTAACTATGTTAACTTGGCTAAATATCCTCTCTTCTTAAGCATTATAACATAGAAGTGCGAGCAACTTCATAGTAAATTTCTCAAAGTTTTTTGTTACCGCCTGCATCTCTCTATTGAAATACTTGCGACTAGAGCGAAACAATGTTGTTTGTGTTGATCCATTTTATAAATTTATTATTGGTATACTGTTCTTTTATTTTGAAAGATGTCTGTCTCATCATCATCGCGATTTATAGCGATTTTCAACATTTGTAAAAGTTGTGAGTTAAATTTAATGCTTTTTAATTGTTAAAAATGTTTATTTTACTTAAAGCAATTTTAAAATTTTTTTAAGAAGTAATTTCAATTTTTGGGAATACAAAATTTTAATTTCAAAAGATTTTGTTATTCGTGCTTAATTCCCAGTTTTTATTCTTGATAAAAACACTTGAAATTTATTGTTGATGGGATAAGCTATTCCTATGCATTTCACTGGTTGCTTAGGCCAGATCATCAGGAAACTTCATCCATAAAGATTTTAGAAAAACTAAAGATATTAAACCAAATAAAACTGTTAAACGTATAAGAATTAAAGCAACAGTTCTACTTGTAATAATATCAAAGCTTAAACAAAACACATCAACAATAAACAGTGGGTTTATCTCATCTTACATTCCCCACTTTTTTTTTAAGAAAATTAAAATTATTATTATTATTTTTTTAAAAGAAAAATGGCAAAAAAAATTCATGGCTACCAAATTAAAAAATGGCTAATGGCTAAACTCATTTTTTAATGGCTAAACGAGGTTAAAAGTGGTCACCAAATGGCCAAATTGGCAACATTGGACCCAAATGTTAACCAACGTAACATAAAATTGTAATTTTTTTTCTTTCATATAATGGCTGGTTAAGCTACTTGATTGTAGAGCTTATTTATCAGTGCGAGGGTTGCGGGTTCGATTCTAGCAAAAGAATCGGTCTATTAGGTATATTAAGTGAGAATATAACTTGTAATTAATTGTTTCTTTTAACATTGTATAAATAAAAAAATAATGATTTTTTTAGTATCCTGTGCCCATGTTCTGTAACTCTCGCGTCGAGAAACTTTTCGATTGAAATGTGGAAAATGAAACAAAAATGCCATATATTGAAACAAACAGGTGTTGTTTTCACTAAACTGTGTCTGTAAGAAAATAACTCGCCATTTTACAGAAAAAATGTTTCTGTAACATTTTGGTGAGAAAAGTTCGCGCTTTGAACTGTCAAATAAACTCACGAATAAAAAGGGGTGAGAAAAATATTTTGTTCTTGGCACATTTTTTAATTATTTTGCTTTTAGCATTTTTATAAAATATACGAATGTTTTCAAAGCTCGTTTGCAAACAACAAACATTAAAGTCGCACTTTACATTTTTTGGTACAGCCGACAGTGTATTTTTGCCGCCGTTGTTAAAAATTTTTCAATTTTGGTCGCCGTAAAAAAAATATGTGTGACTGACGTTCTCAACGGCTTTGAGTACAATGTTATAACATTTATAATGTAACGACGTAAGCTCTTTTAATAGTTTTCGACATGAGTTACAGACACTTTTTTCTCACTTTTCGAGAAACGATGGAATATTTTGTTTCACATCTTTTCGAAGCGAGGAGTTCTCACTAACGTAACAGAACATGGGTACTGGAGTGATACCATTCAGGTACCTGATGAAAATCGATCGATTTCAAAACATTCGTTTTTGTAAAGGTGTGATGAATTTCGAGTGATTTTAAAATCCTTTTCTTTATTAAAGCCTTTAGTTTATTCAAAATACAGTTGTACTAACATATCGTTACTTCAATTAAGAAAAAGCGTATCTAATATTAACAATTTTTAAACGCTCTTTTTAAAATCCCTATTATTCACTTTTTTATATTTATTTCAACATTTTGATAACACTGTTTTATCCAGTGCTGCCAGAACTTTTAGAGGTAAAATCAGCAAAAAATCATAATTTTTTATCAAAGAAATCTGCAAAATCTCTGTCAATATTGTAAAAATCTTTAATAAATCTTTAAAACATTTGGAAAAAGATATAACAATTCATTTCAAAATATACGGCTATGTTCTGAAATTTCAAATCGATGGTAGTTTTAAAAGTAGTTCTGGTAAATATAAGTGGTCCCCGAAGTAAGAGGTATAAAAAAGGAAATATTTTTTTTGAACTTTCAACACAGACTTTTAAATTTTTTTTTTGATTTTAATTTCATTCGAATGCAATTTTCAGAACTTGTATGATAATTTTTGGATATTAAACACATCTATCCAAATTTAATTACTCAGTCTGAGTAAGGATTAATCAGACCTTTGTTATTTTAAACAACAAATTAAAAGTTAATTGCTTCACATGTTATTTAAACTATCAAAGAAGGGTCTTATTTAAAAATTTACAAGAGATCAAATATTGCAACTGAATATTAAAGATATTTCTAAATAAGTACATATGCATAATGTTTCGTGTAAAATTAGATGACATAAGTCCGATGAAGTTAATGTATCAAGACAATGCGAATTTTGAATTTTTAAGTAATTTTTAGGGAATAAAATTCCTACTAATGAAGCAAATTCCAAACGGTTCTTCCATGAATGGTTGATATATTTCGTTTATCAGTGCAAGAAGTGGAAATAATACGAACATAAGTGACAATGTAGAGAAGTTTCCACCGAGCTAAAAAATCTGCATTTTTAAAACAACAATTTTCAAATCTGCATTTTGGCAATTTTAGGTTATGAAATCTGCAAAATGCAGATAAATTTGTACTTCTGGCATCACTGATTTTTCCAATTACGGTGTAGTTCGCTCACTTCACAGTGCCACTTGCTCTATATTTATATCTAAATCTAATGCCAGGATAGTATTTAAATCAATATTAAGTTAATTTTCATAACAAACTTAAATAGTATTTAAAACAGATTGGTTTTTTGAGTTTTATTTGAAAAGTCTTATTTAATTAAGATAAAAGTATGGTAGCACTACTAAATACAAAAAAAAAAAAAAAAAAAACAAATTTACAAGGTGGTCTGAAAAAACAGCTGACTGTTAATGCTTTGCCTGTTGTTGTTGTATTGTTGTGATATTGAGGCCACCGTGCTAAAATATTACAATGGAAACTTAAGTTGAAATTAAGTGTACCACATCGGTGACTTAAGTTTCACTTAAGTTTTAAGTGAAGAAGAGAATTTTGTATTTAAAACGATTTTAAAACAAAATGTGTTTTAATTTCAATCCTGAAAATTGGCCATAAGACGTCTGGTAATTTACTAGATTTGCGCCTAAACTTCTGATAAACTTTTTTTATGTAAAAATATTACCAAAAAAAAAAAAATCATACATTTCAATTTAGCGTTTATTACAGTTATGTTAACACTAATTACGCATAACACTCTTATAGAAATTAAAATGTTGGACCATCTTGGCGATAGTTAAGTGAGAATGTTATTGACCAGATAGTTCGTTTTTATTAGAGTTGCCATATTAATGCATTTGGTATTTGCCATATTATTATCAATATTATATTTATCTTCCAGGGAAGTTTTTATAAAGAAAAATATTTCAAGACCACTTTATTTCTTACTTAGTTCTATGCACATGAACTTTAAAGGCAAGTGGTAATAACGAGCCTATTATTAATTAAATAACTAATTACTATAACTACAAATAATTCATAACTTTATTTCATTTCGTAACAATATGAAAGATCTATATAAATATGTTTATGTAAATCAATCGTATTTTGTTCGACTTCTTTAAACTTGAAAACGAATTGACCAAATTGGATACATCCTTCTGCGAGTTTGTTTGTAGCTACTACGTTAAGCTTAAGAAGTAAATAAAATTCTAAAAAACAAAGCAACAAAACGTACTTTTGGTTACATTTTGTAAACACTTTTTTTTTTTTATATTTTTCTCGAACTTGAAGCCAATAATCTGAAACATAAGGGCAGCAAGCAAATGAAGTACATTTGACCGACTAAACATAGCAAAAATTAGTTCTTTTAGTAGGCATGTTTTTCTAAATAATTTTGCGTAGACTTCAAACCTACACAGAAAACGTTCTCACCAATGTTTTTCATATAAACCATTAATCAAAAACAGAATCAGTTTTAATTACAAAAATTTAATCAAGATTATTATATACCAAATAAATATTAAATTGATGCTATAATTCGCTTACTGGTGCAAATTTAATTACTTTTTTAATTATTATCACAAATTTTTTAATTGAAATCCATTTTTATTGTTTTCTTTGTATAAAGGCGAATTCAGTAGAAGACGGTGGAAGATTTTGACAGTTCGAACCAATTTGTATTGGTTTGTCTTTTGTTAGAAATACAATTATAATTTCGATTCGTAAACTCTTACAATGCAACGTAAAAAACGTATATTGCTTCTGGTTATTTTAGATTGTTGTAGTATTGCCACCACTATTCGCCTTGGAACCTTTGTTTTTTAAAACATTAAGGCAGCAAGAGTACAATCCGAATTCAAAGCAATTATATTTGCACAAAAAAAGTAGATTTCCATGAACAAGGTATAAAAGTAGTACAAAGGTAATTTTGGGTTTCTTTAAAATAAACAATCTAGAGACTTGAATTTTAAAAAGTTCGTTTAATATTACTAGGAAATATCATTAGGAAATTTCAAAAATTTTGCCTGGGAGGGACAAAACGGGTGAAGTTTTGTTTAGGTAAAAATAAAAAAATTTCAAAATAATTTTACGGAAACTAAGACATAGCGGTTCAAGTTTAAGAAACAATTAAATTATTTTATGCAAGAGTTACGTTGGAGAAAAGAGCTAAAAGGGTTAAATAGAATATTTTATAATTTATTTAATAAAAATAGAACTTTTAATTAGAATAAATATTTAAAACATAAAACTATAAAAGTTAGAAGCAAAAGAGTTTTCAATTTTACTTTTTAAACATGAAAATAATGTGTTTTCGTCTTGTTCTGTTGTTTTTGTTGTTTCTACACACAACAAGCAAATCGGTTTTTAGCTTCTTGTTTGGTGTTGTTGTTGTTGTGTCTACAACAAACTTTGACAAGTTAAATAATATCATTTCATAATATCATCACGCTCACTTTGTAACTTTACTCTCAGAGTGGCACTCCCAACGAAAAGTTTAATCTTTTTTTACTTGGTCTAAGAATTTTAAGGGCTAAATACACTTGTCAAATGGGCTACTGCTAATGGTCTTAGTATAAACCCAAAAAAATTTAAATATCTTGTTATCAAAAAACGAACTACTAATATATATAGCCGATCATATACCTGATATTTTTCTTAGCAATGAACGTATTGAAAGGGTAAATACAGCAAAAAAACTTGGTGTTATTTTTAATATGAACCTGATATGGTACAACCATATTAATTATGCATGTGGCCGCACGTATTCCATGCTTAGAACTCTCTGGCAAACGCAGTATTGTGCACCTACCAAAATAAGAATACTTCTTGCCAAAACCTATTTATTGCCAATTCTGACGTATGTATGCGAATTATTTGCCAACTGCGATGCCGCAAGTGCAAGAAAATTAAACTCAGTCCTTAAAAGTATTGTACGATACGTAAATGGCGTGAGAAGGTTTAATTCTGTATCTCCTTTTACGTTAAAATTATATGGTTTTCAGTTTGATGACCTTCTCAAAACAAGAGTACTGATATTAATGCACAAAATCGTGTTTACTCAACATCCACAACATCTGTATAACCGCTTTACCATATCCAGCTCTAATAGAGGTGAAAGAATTTTATTGTTTAGACACCAAAGTTTAACTTCCGATTGACAATTCCTCCTTAATGCAATCCGTCTTTGGAATCTTCTCCCGCATAATATACAAATAATTAGTAACGCGTAATATTCGCCGTCATATCTAAATTTTTTGATTTTCCATCTAGCATTGTCGGTGTGACACATACAAACACATTTTCACTAATACTATCACAAAAAAAAAAATGTTGCACCAGCCAAGCATTAATCAAAAAAAAAAATCAGTTTTAATTAAAAATTTAATCAAGTGAATTAAACGCTTAATCAAGGGAACTAAACGTTTAATTGATATTATAAAATTATTAACTGGTGCAAATTAATGTTGTCAATAAAACTTTTAATACACTTGATTAAAAATTTTAATTCACTTGATTGAACGTTTAATTAACTTGATTAAATTTTTAATTAAAACTGATTTTATTTTTGACTAATGCTTCTACTAGTGCAAAATTTTTTTCTGTGTATATCGATCAGTGTTTTTGGCCTTTATACTTGTTTTTAAGAAATTCCGGAATTGATTTTCGAAAGTATGTAGTTCCATAAAGGCTTGTTTAAAGTACGTTTCCGTGTTATTCGTACTTGAATTTTTGAGTACGATTTGTACTTAAAGTAAGCATAAAAAGCTAAATTTATCCCGAGTGTAAAAGTGCTATATTCGGCTATACCGACTCTTACATACTCTTCACCATGGTGATATAAGAACTGAAAGTTATAAAAATACTATTCATTAGATATAAATTAATCCGTTTTTTTGCCCCGCCCACTTTTCCAATTTCGAACAAATTTTTTTGGATGATGTGTACTTGGAAGCTTTGGCTCTTGCCGTTCTCCAAATATAAGAAAAACAACAGCAAGGGATTTATGGGCAAAATCAGAGATAATCGTGGTTTTTTGCCATCAGTTCGTTTTCAAACCTGCCATCAGACCTACGAAAATCCCATTTTAACATACCAACGAGCAGATAGACATCGTTAAATCAACTTCGCTACTCATAAGGTCCCACCTGTGGTGAAGGGTATAGAAAAGTATAAGCCGACTTAAATACTTTGTAGCAAATATAATTATTATAGGGGAGAATAAAACTATTCACAGCATTAAAAGATTTTGAGAGTGTATTTAAAAATCGAAAAAATTAGAAAATGATCAACTTTACAAGGCCTTTTACCATTTAAATTTCTGAAAAAATAAGTTTTTTCTATTGCTAAAATTAAATATAAATTAAACAAGTTAGAGTGCTATATTCGGCTGTGCCGAATCTTGGATACCCTCCACCGACACTTCGAATGTTTTAGGACTAATATCTGTATGATGTCTATTTATTATTATAATCTTTGTAAAAACAGACATCTGCATTAAAATTTGTTGCGGTTTAGACCTATATAAAATTATTGATCGACAATCAGAATCAATTTTAAAAAGTTTGAGTAGAATATCAGTTTAAGATGAACTTAAATGATTTTCAAGAGAACAAATTATATAAAAGCCATGGTAAGCTATGAACCAATCATCCCAAATTCTGCAGAACGATTTCTGGTATTAAAAAACATAAATTTCAATACAGCGGTGCAATTAGTTTAAGCGTTTGCAGTAAATTTCAAAAGGCTGCTAAAATGGAATATAAGGAAAATTATGGACCGTATATCCAAAATTGCAGAACATTTTTTCTGGCCATATGAAGCTAAACTGGAAGAAAGTTTACCGCGTATTTAATTATTTTACCAGAGCGGGCTTTATATGAGGCCTATGGTAAGTTATGCACCGATCTTCACCAAATTTCACAGTGTCATTTCTAGTTCTATAAAACTGTGATGTATCAAATTTTGTTATGATAGCGTTATTTTTTACGTTTTTAGGCGTACTAAGCTGTTTTCCGGGAGTAAGGTTTATATGGGGCTAGGGTAAATTATGAACTGACCTTCACGAAATTTCACAGTCTTATTTCTAGTCCTGTAAAACTTATATGTTCCAAATTTTGTTATGATAGCATTATTTTTTACGTATTTAGGTTTACTAAGCTGTTTTCAGGGAGTAAGGTTTATATGGGGCCTATGGTAAATGATGGACCGTTCTTCACAAAATTTTAAAGTCTTATTTCTCGTTCAATAAAACTGTGATGTACCAAATTTTGTTATGATAGCATTCTTTTTTACGTTTTTAGGCGTACTAAGCTGTTTTCCGGGAGCAAGGTTTATATGGGGCCTATGGTTAATTATGGACCGATCTTCACGAAATCTTCACAGTCTAATTTTTAGTTGCAAAAAATTTTGATGTACCAAATATTGTTATGATAGCGTTATTTTTTACGGATTTAGGCGTACTAAACTGTTTTCTGGAAGTAGGTTTTATATGGGGCCTATGGTAAATTATGGACCGATCTTCACGAAACTTAACAGTTTCATTTCTAGTCCTATTTAACTGTGACGTGCCAAAAGTTGTTATGATAGCATTGTTAGTTAGGGTTTTAGGCTTACTATACTGTTTTCCGGGAGTAGGGCTTATATGGGGCCTAGGGTAAATCATGGACGGATCTTCAAGATATTTTACAGCGTGATTTCCAGTTAAATAAAACGAACTGTTGCGAAATCTTATATCATTCTGTGCATTTTTCCACCATTTATGTTAGTTTTTGTAACAAAATTATCAATTTTTTTTAGGTGGTGGTTCCACATTTTGATTCATAGCTCAGATCCTATTCAACCGATTTTGCTGGATTTCAATCCCAATTTGCTTAGGATAACTACAAGCAATTTGACACCAAGTTTGTTTATTTCTTTTGAGTTTTTCGAAAGTGAGCGTGTTTTCAACAGACGGACAGACGGACAGACAGACGGACATGGCTAAATCGACTTAAAATTACTCAAGGACCCAGAATATATATACTTTATAGGGTCTGAGATGAATAATAGAAAAGTTTCACACGGAATGACAAACTTAATATACCCTCTTCACAACTAATTGTGGTGAAGGGTATAAAAAAAGCCTTACACATTTACTTTTATTCCCCTTATTTTCTAAGAACATTTAGGAATTATTTATGATTTTAGTTGCTTTGGGGTTAATGTTCTTTTTACACCTCATTGAGCACTTAAAGCTATTAAGTACTTAAATCAAAAAATGATCCCCTATTTAATCATATTGGTATGTAGTGTAAAGAATTTCTTCCCGTTTGTTGAAGATGGCCTTAACAATGGGTGGCATTAGAATGGAACAATTTATATTGCTTTATTATTCGTTTTTAAAGTTAAGTAAATCATTCGCTTGATCAAGAATAGAGAATCTTTAAGAGGTATTAAATATTGAGGTTTTTAATAATATGTAACTAGCGGTATTGAAGTTTTCATAAAAAAGAGGATTTACGTAGAAAATTCCTGGCGTAAAATTTTAAAAGCATGTTTCCTGTAAATATTATACAACATTGCGCCATTTAGTGAACAGTAAAATGTTTTTGTCGATCCTTTGCAATTCGAAAACTATGGTTAAACGTTGGATGAATTCCTTTGAATTACATTGTAGTGTTACAGGATTGCCGTGTGGTCTTAATAGGTGTATTAATGTTGGTGTGTATTTTCCCTAAAGCCTTTGGTTATTTTACCCTTCACCACAGGTGGAAAAGGGTATATGAGGGGTATAGATGCAAAGACTGCAATGTCCACATTTATAGTTTTCGTAGTAAATAGAAAAATCTCTAGCTGAAAGTATATTCATATTTATGAATTTTATATCATGCTATTCAGTAAATAAGAATATGATGAAGATATGACGCAAGTTTCAACCAAATCGATATAACGGTTTGCTGGCAATTATAATAATAAAATTGCAGATTGCTGTGTTTGTTCTAATCAATTGGACATTGCTGCTTTTTTAACATTGGCAAGTACTTAAAAAAATCAGTAGTTATAAAATTCTTAAACTTAACAAAGGCTTAGTTTTTTCTTGATTGATTTGGAGGAACTTCATAACAACCTAGCTCCATAATTACGACTAATGACAAATAATATATATAAAATGAACAATAAAACTAACTGTTTCATATAAAAAATAGTTTGTTATATTTTTCAATTTCTTTTTAGTTTTGTTTTGCAAAAAAGAAACAAAATAAAAAAATAGTATGCATTTTCGAAAATAGTTAAGAGAAAAAGAGCTTAACAAACTGTGGTCATTGCAAAAACGACTTTCTGCAATGGACATTGCCGTTTTTGCTTCAATTCTTAATTTTTGAACATACTTTTTTATGGGTTAAAAGTGTTTCTGGTAATGTAATACAGTAGTTTTGACTTAGCTGCACAATCTCCTTTGCACGATTTTTTGTGCAGGTAAATCAAAAATGCAGTTTTCTTAAATGCTTTTACCTGCCTTAATGTGCAGGTACACAACTGTGGTTACCTGCACAAAAGTGCAGCTAAGGTAAAGTGTTTGATTTAAAAGTAGAATAAAAAAAATTTATTTATTATTTCAACACAGCTTGCATTTTCAATCGTTTAGGAGTCTACTGGGAATCTCACAAAGAATGTTTTTGATCTACGAGCTCATTTTTTAATTGAAGACGATTCCTCGCACAGGAGAAACTGTTACAAGTGCTGATTCCTATGAGAGATTCTTCCATAACGCAGCGAAAAACGCTTCTATTAATCATAAAGGGAATCGTTTATGATGTATGTAGAGATTATCAAACGAGTCTTTCAAAAAGCATGACAAGAGTCGTATGAGACTCATGTAGGTATTTTTTTACAATTCGTGAAATGCTCAGCCGTACGACTGAGCTACCTCAATAAGGGCATCAAGAGTATTTTTCATACCATACAATTCATACAATTTTTATAAAACAAACCTTAAGGTCGCGAAATCAACACCATCCTTTCGGAAAATCCTTTTTCACAGATCCTTAGGCCGGTTTGTTTTATTAAAATTGTATTCGCAATAGCATTTTCATACTTCAAAAACGGTCTTATTTAGGTAGCCCAGACTCTTACAGAGAATCCCAAAATGTTCATTCCAAGATTTAAAGATGATCGTGTCAAAAAATAATTAAAAAAATAATAAATTAAAAAGAGATTAAGATGTGTTTGTTACTCATCAGATAATCATCAAACGATTATTTAAGGAGTTGTATATTAAACATAATCGTCTAACAAACAGCCTATGCTAGCTGGGAAATAACAGATCATTTTATACATGTATGTATGTTTATTTAAAATAAAAGAAATATTAACAAAAACAATGAGAATTCACAAAGAACATAAAAATTTATGGAAAAAAACAAAATAATTGCGATTTATATTTTTATAAACAGCTTAAATTGGATCTTTCTGTGAAAAAGTGGCCACCATATATTTTAATGTGTGCAGCTAACTTTGATGTTTTGTATGAAAATATTTTAAAGCTGCCCAAAAATATGAAAAATGTGCAGGTATACAAAATGCACTTAAACAAGTATTTTGAAGAATAATTCTAGAAAATATGTATTTTGGGCAGTTAAGTCAAAGTGCAGCTAACTTTGATTTTTTGTATGAAAATAATTTTAAAATGCCAAAAATTTTGTGCAGGTATAGAAAATGCACTTAAAAAAGGAATTTGTATAGAATTATAAATATTAATTCCAAAAATTATCAATTTTGTGCAGTTAAGTCAAAAGTGCACGTAAACAAAAGGCAGTTAAGTCAAAACTACTGTATTCACTAATTGGAAGCATTAATTATATACAACTAAGAGGTATTATAAGTTACGTTTGTGAAAAAAGTGGACATTGCAGTCTTTGCATCTATACCCCTCATATATAAGTTTGCCATTCCGTTTGTAATTTCTACAGTATTGATCTAAGACCCTATAAAGTATATATATTCTGGGTCCTTATGAGGAAAGAACTTGATTTAACCATGTCCGTCTGTCTGTCTTGCGCTTGATATGTGTTTTCCGGAGACTCCAGATATGATAGCGGCTAGGTTGTTTTACATTTATGTCACATATAATCCACCATTTCTTGCTATTGAAATTGGTCTAAAAATGGCTGAGATTTGAGCAAAAAGCTACGACTACCTCTAATTTTTTCCAAAAATCCCTTGTTGTTGTTCTAATTTTTTTTACTTTTTTCTGTATAGCTTGAGAATGGCAAGAGCCAAAGTTTTCAAATTGGGTACACACATTTAGGTTATCAATACACAGTATCCCACAAAATGTGGGCGGGATGGGAGAGGTAAGCGTGGTACCTCGCGGACAAAAAATATCAAAAATTGTATAAAAACCTGATTTTTTGGACTGCTACATGACCTATGGGTATACCTTGTATATCAAAAGATCGGAAATCTTTAGTAAAAAATATTTTCTGAAATGAAAAACTCGGACCAAAATAAATTTTTTTTTTTTAAATACCCTCTTCGGGAACCATAGATCATCCCGAGTCGAAGATTTATAACCCAATTAACAAGCAAATTTCTTCTTAAACACGTCGGTATATAAATCGGTTAAAAAATGGCTGAGTTATAATAAAATAAAACAATTTTTTTTTAATTTTGATGTTCAAAAACGATTTAAAAAAATTATTTACCAGTTTTCGCTTTTTAAATTTAAATTATAATGAAGTTTTCGTGTTGTAAATATGAATGTATATGTAAAAATTATTTTGTTTGTATTCTGTGCTCGCAAAACGGTCTAGAGTATATAAGATTCGGCACAGCCGAATATAGCACTCTTACTTGTTTTTAATAGCTGTCAGCCGAATTGATTGAGTCTTGTCATAAAAAACCTTATGCAAGTTACTGCCTGTTACCCTACTCTGTTATAGTTGGTATATGTATATATCAGAGTAGTTTAAGGGTATGCGGTGGTAACTTATGAGGTACACTACAACATATCACCCAAATAGTTTACACAAAATCAAAACTATAATAGAACCTGATTTAGTTTTAAGTTAAAATGTGTATTTTAAAATAAATTGTTGCTTTTTAAAACTAAATCAAATTGATGATACGTTATTTTGTTTCAGAAAATGACAATTCAAAATAACGTAAGCCACATAACCAAAATGTTCTTACAGATTTTGAAATTTTGTTCCAATATTGCAAGAAGATTCCATTTTATAACGATTTTTGATTTAAGAAACTGCTTTATTTTGGTTTCCTTGCGAAAACAAGAAAGCAAGTTGTTTTTGTTTTTATTTTGTTTTTCTTTACCCACTTACAACTACAATACATGTTGAGAGAATTTCAACCAATTGTAGTGGGGAATGTGAGAAAATATAAACAAACTGTTTATTGTGAATTGTCTGAAATCGCGATTTACTCAACGTAAATTGTTCATCTAAAAGTACTAGAGAAAGCGGACTCTTTTAAAATCGTTTCTCCAGATCAACTACAACAATTTTTTTTGAGTATAGCCTAGTACTCTATTCAATTTCGTGAAAAATGTTGACCAACTTTTATTATTTGACACGAAAATTTTGACATGTATCAATACCTATCTTGCCAGTTTGTACAACTTGACGTTTTTATTCCTGTAAAGTATGCGACATTGTTTTGCATACATATGTAAACAAACCCCACATGTATTTTACTAAAATTTATTTTTTTAACAAACAAAGTTAATATGGATAAAAAACTGTTACCGGTTGTGTTATTTTAATTTTTTATTTCTTATTAAATAATCAGTTCATATTGTTTTGCTTTTGCTTAAAAATCCACGTGAAATAAGTGCAGCTTACTTTATTTCGCAGTTGTAAAAAAATGTTGCCAGAAACATTTCGGAACTTTTTCACAAAATGAACAGAGTACAACTCTATCAACATTATTTCATAGATATTCCGCACAAGTTTTTGTGGGGTTAAATTGATATATGTATGTTTTTTTTGTTTTTATTTCTTATTAATGTGTATTTTGAACTCTGTTGACTTTTGCTTTTGTAATTATCATTTTTATTTCAATGTCTAACCATTTTTGTTTTGTTAAAATGATTGTAAGTTGCGTTGCTATTTCGAATTATCATTATATACTTGATTTCGATTGGATAATATTGACACTTTGAGAGGAAATACCAGGGACAAGATCCTGTCTAATTACAGGAAAGGTCTAACGTTAACCCATATTAACGCCCAAAGTATGAACAATAAAATTGATGAATTTAGATTTGGGTTTGCCTGCGTTTCTGAAACCTGTACCCTGTTCTGTAACTCTCGCGAGGAGAAACTTTTCGATTGAAGTGTGTGAATTGAAACAAAAATGTCATATATTGAAACAAGCAGCTGTTTTTCACAATAAACTGTGTCTGTAACGTTAAACTCAGTTTTAATTGACCTTTTTATACCCTCCACCACAATTAGTTATGAAGAGGGTATATTAAATTTGTCATTCCGTGTGAAATTTTTTTTATTATTCATCTCAGACCCCATAAAGTATAAATATTCTGGGTCCTTGAGTAATTCTAAGTCGATTTAGCCATGTCCGTCTGTCTGTCCGTCTGTTGAAAACACGCTCACTTTCGAATAACTCAAAAGAAATGAACAAACTTGATGCCAAATTGCTTGTAGTTATCCTACGCAGTTTGGGATTAAAATCCAGCAAAATCGGTTCAGTAGGACCAGAGCTTTGAATCAAAATGTGGAACCACCACCTAAAAAATTGATAATTTTGTTATCTTTTTGTTTGGCTTAAGGTCATATAAAAATTATAAATAAAAAATCCACAAACTTTTGTATTTTTAATTTTGTTTTGTCAAATAAACTCACGAAAAAAGGGGCGAGAAACAATTTTGACACTAAAAAACGATTAAAAATGCAAAATGCATATTTTTTCGTTGTTTATTTTTTTGCTTTTAACATTTTTATAAAATATACGAATTTTTTCAAAGCATTTGCAAACAACAAACATTAAACTCGCACTTTACATTATTTGGTATAGCCGACGGTTCTATTTTCGCCGCCATCGCAGTAAATTTTAAATTAAGTACATTTTGATCGCCGTCAATGATTTGTGTGACTGGCGCTCTCAACGTCTGCAATTTCACATCGGCTTCGAGTGCAATGTTATGACATTAGTAACGTAACGACGTAATCTCTTTTGATAGTTTTCGACATGAGCTACAGATGCACTTTTTTCTGACTTTTCGAGAAACGATGGAATATTTTGTTTCACATCTCTTCGATGCGAGAAGTTGTCAGTAAAGTTACGGAACATGGGTACTGGCTTTCCTCTGGGACTCCGGATAGTTTTATTTGCCTAAGTGGTTATTAAGTTGTTAGATAAGATCGAGAGGGTTATGCTGGTAAGATAGCTATTTGTGTAAGGAATAATATATCCTATAAACTCTGTTTAAAATCCTTAACTGATTCATCACTAAATGGAAAATATGTTGAATCAATTTTTATTGAGATAATTTCTGATGGGAAGAATATGTTGGTAGGGTGTGTTTACTTGTGGAATAAGACAACATCTTTCTCAAATTTTTTAAAGCAATGGAAACGCTTGCCGCTACTTATGGTGATATCATTGTTTTAGCTGATTTTAACTCAAACCTGCTTTTGGAATCAGAATTAGCTGACAATATGTCATGCTTTGGTCTCACTCCCACTAACACAGTAAATCCAACCCATCATACAGCAACTAGTAGAACTTTGCTTGATGTTATTTTTGTTTCGAATCCATTTGATGCAATGTTGTATGAACAAGTGTCAGCTTCGTGTTTTTCAAGGCTGTAGGAAATATCGCCCAAAGAAAAATGGCCCAAAAAAAAAAAAAATTAAAAATCACCCAAAAAAATTCCATGTAAAATTGGGCCTTAATTCATATGAAAAGTGACCCAAAATTTTTGGGCTTTTTTTCGTTATTATTGGGTGATTTTTCGTTTTTTAAATTGGGTGATTTTTCATGACGAAAAAAATTATTATAAATATTATATGAAAAATAGCCCATTTTTTCGGGCCATCTTTATTTAATATAATTGTAATTTATTTAAAAATAAGTTTGTTGTTTTTTCTCTGGGTGCTTATATTAAATATATAACGAAAACACTTTTGGGCGCAAGGATTTTCTCCTCAAGGATATAATATATACCGGCTGTGCTAACTCTATGGTATAACAAACACCGGCTTCGCTAACTAAAGCTTCTCTGTATAGCCGGCCTTCGGCCGGGCGCAAGGATTTTCCCTCTATGGTATAACAAACACCGGCTTCGCTAACTAAAGCATCTCTGCGTATATGGCCTTCGTTCGAAAACAAGGCAGATTTTAGAAGCTTTACTTAGCGAAACCGGTACTTGATCTACCAAGAGGAGAAAATCCTTGCGCCCGGCCGAAGGCCGGCTATACAGAGAAGCTTTAGTTAGCGAAGCCGGTGTTTGCTATACCATAGAGGAGAAAATCCTTGCGCCCGGCCGAAGGCCGGCTATGCAGAGAAGCTTAGCGAAGTTTGCGCAGCCGGTATCACTGTCCTTACTGCCGAGCAGCTGTTGAAGATAGAATGCAATTTTTTACATAAAACTTACACTTGTATGGAACTAAATTTATGTGAATAATAACCACTTTTTTGCACATTGGGTAATTTTTAATTTTTTTTCGGAAAAATTCGTTTTTGCTTTTTGGGTCATTTTTCATTTTTTTTGGGCCCTTTTTCGTTTTTGTTGGGCAAAATTTCATATATAACTTTTTGGGTAATTTTTCATGTTCTTTTGGGCGATTCTTCATTTGGGCGATTTTTCATTTTTTTTTTGGGCCATTTTTCTTTGGGCGATATTTCCTACAGCCGTTTTTCAAAGCATGACTTAATATTTCTAAGGTATAACTTTAGAATTCCTTTGTCGGAGCATACTGTCCACTATCGTGACTTTAAAAGAAAAGACTACAATAGGGTCCGTGAGAGCTTCTTCTACATTGATTGGTCTCAAATGTATTACAAGCCATCAGTTGATGCGCAAGTTGTATTTTTTCTGGACAATATAAAACGTCTTTTTAATTAAACAGTTCCACTAAAATCTGAAACAATAACTGGTAGGGAAAAGCCTTGGTTTTCTGCTAATATTAAAGTTTTAATAGCTAAAAGAGACTGTGCTTGTGCAAGATGGAAGCGTTTTAGAACCTCTGGACTAAGAACTGACTTTAAAACTACAAGAATAACGTTAGCATTAGTATCACACAGAAAAAATTATTGCCGAATTATTTTCAAGCAAACGCTTGTCTAAAAATTTTTTTAATTTCTATAAATTTTTTTACTGATTCAGTCAATATTTTTGTTTAATTTTTATTTAACCAACAAAAATGTGGACAACTCTTTAAAAATATAATAAACGCGTTATTGGTGTCAAGTTTTGTATGAAATATTTAACGCTCTTTAATGTTGTCGTCTTTTTGCATTTTTTTATTTGATAGTAAGCAACACTTCTTTATGTGAAATATAAGAACAACAACAAAAACACACACAGTCTATTTTTGGGCGCTTTAAAAAAGTGCAACTATAAGAAAAACAATAGCAGAAACAACGTTATAAGAAACAAAATCCCGTATTAAATTTTTTAAAACTGTTTGGTTAAATACATCAAATACAAAAATAAAATGATGACGAAAAACATATCCAGTCGGTCTGCTGCCGTTTTTGGTTACATTTCTTCTTTAGCAAAGGAAAGGATACAGCAACAGAGAGTGATAGAGAAAAAAAAAACATTGTGTTGTGTGTTTAAATAAAAGACTTCGTTCAAAAATTATTCCAACAATAAAAATGTGTCTCAAAGCCAGCCCGGTGGCTCTGCTCTGCCGTCATCTTCTCATACAGTGCTTACTTGTGTGCGCGTCATTGCTTGTGCAAAAACTTTTTTTTTTGATTTTGAAGTTTAGTATATGAATTTCAGTAAACTTTTTGTTTGATTCAGTTAAATTATTTGGTTGAAAAAATCAGTGTTTTTTTTTCAATAAACAAAATGCAAATAAATTGTTTGAATATGCAAATTTGTTTATAGGACCTATTTCAGACAAGAAATTGTTTGATTCTACAAATTTTTTGTTTGAATTGGAAAAATAATTTTTTCTGTGCAGGGTTGCAAAAATTGAGTATTATTCTAGACGTTTTGGATCTACATACTTGAGATTGGGGTTGGTAGATCAGAGAGTTCAAGCAGTTGTCAGGTCGATGTTGAAGAACTCAATAGAACATTCACTAATATACCTCTTCTACCAATTGATATAATCAATAGTTATGTATGTATGTAATTCCGCTTATGTAAGCTAATCTGAAGTCGTTACAACCTTTAATTCAATTAAGTCGAACGCGGTTGGCTCCGATAACATACATAAATCCTAAATTTCTAAATGTTGCCTGTACTCTTGACATATATAACACATTTGTTTAACACCATTATAATGACTTGCACTTTTCCATTCAAATGGAAATACGCGAAAATAGTGCCAATACCAAAAAATGACTCAAAGTTCAGGTCAATTGCTTTTTTGTGCTTTCGATCCAAGGTCCTTAAAAAACTTCTTTTTAATCAAATGTCGTTACATACATACATATCAAAAATAACGATTTGTTGTCTGATGAACAATCTGGTTTTCGCCAAAATCATAGCTGTGTTTCTGCATGACTGAATGTTACTGAAAACATACGACGTGTACTGGATGAGTGAAAAAAAATTCTTGGTTTTTTTTGGTCATTATAAAGCCTTTGACACGGTTGACCACGGCACGCTTTGCTTAAAGCTTCGACACTTTTATTCCCATACATCTTTGGTCGTCGACAATTTTTATGTTCAAACCATCGCCAATATTCGGTATTAAATTAATCTAGGGGGTGCCCAGAAGGCCAATCCTTGGAACACTCCTATTTTCTATATATGCAAATGACTTACCCAACCAACTCTTACACTGCAAGATTCAAATGTGTGCCGACGATGTACAGTTGTATTTAAGTAGTCCTGTCACTTCCGTTCCTGAAAATATTTGAAAACTTATTGACGATCTGAACCAAATTTACCGCTGGGTAAGTTCAAATGGACTTTGTTTAAGCTTAATCAAAATGTCTCTTAATGATGGTTTAGTAATGGTGAAAAAAATCACTATTGTTAATGCTGCCAAAAACCTTGGTTTAGTTCTTTATAGTGTTTTTCACATGGGATTTCCCGGGACAAAAACAGGGGATCCCGCACATTTTTCGGGAAAAAAAATCCCGGGATATTTGTGCGAGAATTCCCGGAACATTTTTGTTTAATTATGTCAACTTTACTGCTGATATAATTGTAAAAATATGTTGTGTCATGAAATAGATCTTAGCCGTTAGGCAAAAAGGCCTTTTTTCTCTTTTGTCTGGTTTAAATCACTTTAATCTAGCACAACTGCTTCTAATCGTTAACATCTCCTCTTACCCAGCAAATACTTTACTTACCTGGTAAGGTAGCAGGTAATGTTGGAGAAAATAATCAGTACGTATTTTTGGCTGAATAACTACTTATTTTTGTTCGAGACGTCCACAGAACTCAGTATTTACAGAAGTCAAAAAATATCTAGTTATTATTTAGCTACAAGTAAATTGAATTGTAAATACTTACAATATAATTACTAGAAGCCAAAAAATCACTAGTTAATAGACTTTATAAGTAGTTAGTGAGTACGTTGCCAATAAGTAAATATCCGTACTGAAAACAACACATCGAATAAGTAGTTATTGCGCTGATTAAAAGTAAGCAAATGTTCAGTAGTGAAACTAATAGATGTATAAAAATGCTTAAGTTTTGTTTTTACTTTTAAAGGAGAATAAATTAAAAGTGGCTTTTGGAAGTAAACACCGAATTTAATACAATCATCAGTTCTCTCCGGGTATAAAATAAATCCGCTTTCCCGGGAAATGAAAAAGTCCGGGAAAAGAAAAACTCAAATTCTTAATGACAGTCTTACCTGGTCTTACCAGGTGTCTTTGGTTGTCACAGTACTATACTACCTTCAATATAAGGCAACTGCTTGCAAAATCCTAACTTGTTACTGCTTTATTCTACGGCTGTCAACTTTTTGCAATGTGATTCAGTTAGCAAAGGAAAGCTAAAACAATATTATAAGATATGTGTACGGATTGAAAAGATATGATCATGTTTCCCAATTTTTCTCAAAACTATATGGAGTTTCTGAATGTTATTTTTGACAAGCTAAAAGGGCCTAAATTTTTTCAATGTAAATAAAATTAAATTTTAAATAACAATATTTTGTTCCTGACGTTTCGTCGATTGTTTGTC
Organism: Pollenia angustigena; assembly: GCA_930367215.1. NCBI lineage: Eukaryota > Metazoa > Arthropoda > Insecta > Diptera > Polleniidae > Pollenia > Pollenia angustigena. Next base: position 129,951,448 of record OV884058.1, read on the forward strand.
GACTTTTTCAATAATGTAAAACATAAACAATAAAGACTTACAATATGAAATTTAATCACATTAAAATGTTTTATATGTATTCAGGAGCATACAAATATAAAAATTAATTTTAATATTACAATACATATTACTTTAAACTTTAAAAATATCACAGCTCAAGTAATGGCAACAATATAACTCGCATTCATGTTGTTCGTGTCTTCCTTCAACTTCATTGTTTTTCTTAATTTGTTGTTGGATTCTTAGGCTTTCAATTGTGTACCTCTTTCTTTCTTTATTTTCTTTATCTAGAGTTTTAACATCATCGAATTTAATTGTGTGTCCAGTATGTAGGATGTGTTGTGCTAGTGCTGTTGTCTCTTTTCTCCGCATTATGTCCATCTTATGTTCTCCCATTCTTGTCTCCAGTGTACGTTTTGTTGTTCCTATATTAATTAGCTCGTATTGCTGTGTGTCATTTCCTTCACATTGTAATTTGTATACAATGTTACTTTGTTTATTAATTGGCGCCTTAACTCTAGAAAAAATTGTACTTAATGTCAAATTGGGTTTGTATGCAAAACAGATGTTTTTTGTTTTTATTGACGACCGTATGTTATTGTTATCGGTAAACCCAGGTATGTATTTTACACTGTAGCATTTGTTCTCTTCTTTTCTATGTTTGCAAATTTGTTCTGGTTATTTCTGTTCTTATCCAATTGTTTAATCGTAGTGTCTATCAATGTAGATGTGAGTTTGGTGGGGAAGCTATTGTTTTTTAAAATGTTTGTTATAATGTGTTTGTTTTTATTATGAAATTGTTTATTACTTATGTTGCATACCCTAGAATTTAAGTTTTTTGCTGAGTTTATAATTTGATTTTTGGGTTGTGTAGCGTGGTAATTCATTAACATCCTGAAGATATTTGTTTAGTGTGCCAATCAAACAGAATCATATTATTTTTGCGTGTAATTTTTGAGTCTAAGTACGCAATTTCTCCGTTGTTCTCAATCTCAGTAGTAAATTGTATTTTAGGGTGTTGTTTCGTTTTACAATCGTTTTAACATACGTGTGCTTTTATTTTTGCATTGCATCTTTTACTCGGAAATGTCACAATATCTTATTGATAAAATCAAGTTTGCCAGATCAGTTAGTGGAAAAAAGATTATAATTCCGTTCTCTTGGGTCCGAATGGCAATTTTTTATGCATGAGGCGCGTCTCTTGAATATCCTTCCCCAAGCACAACAACTTAATAACAACGCAACTAGCTTTCAGAATTGTTTATTTAAATATTTTTCGCAATAGAAAAGGTATCGATAATACCTTCCTGTACTTATGACAATAAATAAATAAATGAATTATTGGTATTTTGTTTAAGCTTTGATATCGTTGCAAATAAGACTTTTTGAGGGTTTGTAATTCTCATTCACTTTGCAGTTGTATTTGCCAATGTCTTTCGCTTTTTAAAGTTTTTTTGGGAGAATGTTTCCTGATGATCTGGCCTAACCAACTAGTGAAATGCGCATAGAAACTAGCTTATACCCCTGCAATAAGCTTTAGTGTTTTTATCAACAATATAAATTGCCAATTAAGTACGACAAACAAAATCTTTTTAATTAAAAATTGTGTATTCCCAAAACTAGTTTAATAATATACATAAATAGTTGCAACAACTATTAAATGAGCAAGAATAATCATGTAGCCTGAATGGTTACAGTACATCTAAACGTCTCAGGCAAATAGGTAAATAATCATGAAGCATGATTGCCTCGTAGATGTGGTGATTTAATTCAAGTCCACTGTCTGCCTGGAGGCGATGCTGGCAGCCACAGCTCCAGTATCGGATGCTTTAGCCCAATCAGCTATTCATCTTTAATTTTGAAGACTACAGAAACAACATGGCGGTATGCTCCTCGTAGGAACTACTGGAATTTTTATATATCGTTAGCTAAAATGCAAAAAGGCGTAACTAACAAAAAATTCAAAATCGTGTTTTTGATTGTTTGTTATGAATGTCATTGAATTGAATGTCTTGACAAAATTTTAAACTTCTGCTATCAAAAATTACGCTTTTATTTACGAAAAAACAAAGGGATGTTACTACAAGAGTGTTTATTTTATAAAGGCAAAATTACGTTATAATCCACTTTTTTTTCTTACAAAATATAATAAAAAGTTTTCCTTTTACAATTGTTTGAAGACTTTCATGGACGACTTATCGATGCATGTTTTTTGGCATGCTTATAGTTTTCATTTCATAAAGTTTTTTGCTTTTACTTTAAAATTATATTTTTGTTAGTTGCGCCTTTTTGCATTTTAGCTAACGATATATATAATAATCATAATACGTTTGTGGCGCCAGTTGCGAACGTTTTTTTTTATATTTTTCGAAAACATTTCGAACATTATGCGCAACAAGTTCCCGGCTTCACACTATGTTTTGCAGATGCTTTCGTAAAAGCATACATACATAGATTTCCGTTTGGTCTCCGCTTCCATAACCAAAAAAAAATTTTTTTCTCTGTGTGTTCTACGATTTTCAACGAAAAGCTTTCCACCATCAATCAATCAGTCAACGTTTTATAAAATTATGATGTAAAATTGAAATTAAAATATTTTCATGCTTCCAAAAAAATTAATTTGTAACGCATGACAAAAAAAAAAATTACATTAGGAACTCAATTTGTTAAAAAAATTTATGATGACTTTTTGCTTTTTTTATATTTGTAAATTAAAAATATGCGAGTGAATTAAGTAAGAGAATAAATGATTCATGAGTGACTGAATGAATGAATGAAGGTAATTGATTGTTTCTTTTATGTTCATCTTGTTGCTGTTGCTGCTACTTATGTTTCTGATGTTGTTGTCTAAAACAACATTAAATTTTATGATTAATTTGCTGTTTAAAATTTATTGCATTTATCTATATTATGTTTATTATTGTAATTTTTTTTGTGTTGTAAAATACATATACATACACATTTTAAACACACCAATACAAACAAACTCTTAACTAGAATATAGTTGGAGTAACTGTGTGCGTTCGTGTGTGTTTAAAATTTATTGTAATTTTATTCCAAACATAATTTTTAATGTATATTTCATTGTTTTTCTTCATTACATTTTTGAATATTCCTTTTCACACACCTTTAAACGTTTTTTTTTTTGTTCTCTTTTCTTTAGGTAAGACCAGAAAATAGATTAAAAACAAAAGGGAGTAGAAAAAATTCTGGCAAAAGGAGATATTTTAACCATATTTTAAGCCATTCAATGTTTCCTCGAACAACAGCAACAACGAAGGCAGCATAACCATGTATATTTTGTTTGTTTAACCGTCAATGGTGACAAGGTAACGTAAATGGCATAAAATATTTTAAAAATTTTTAAAGACAATATTGTTAAAAAAAAAACATTAAAGAGCTGAAAAGATAAAAAATAGCCGGATTTAAATAAATAATATTTAGAGTAACTTCTCTGATAATTATACATATAATAACTAGTAAGAAAGTATATTCGTTCAAGCCGGATCCACAATAAAAGCAAATTTTCGATAGTGTACTCTATTTGGGACTAATGGGCAAATTATGTGAGGTTAACATTAATGTTAAAGTTCTCTGTGCCTAATGTTATTTAGATATCTACATCTATATGATATTACAGTATTTAACGGGTATAAGAAACTTACAAAATCGGCTGTAGGAAAAATCGCCCAAAAAAATAAATGAAAAATCGCCCAAAAAATTCCATGTAAAATTGGGCTTAAATTCATATGAAAAGTAACACAAAATTGTTGGGCTATTTTTCGTTACTATTGGGTGATTTTTCGTTTTTTAAACTTGACCAAACCAAAAATATTATATGAAAAATAGCCCATTTTTTCGGGCATACTATTTGTCTAAATCATTCATTATTACTATACGACGAATTCCTTAATGTTATTTATAAAAATAACGGGACATATTGCAAAAAGGTGGCATGTCATAACGTCCAGTGTCATACTGTCCGTGGACAAACTCGAAAGCATAGCTTACAAACTTGAAAGCATAGCCGGCCTATGACCGGGCGCAAGGATTTTCTCCTCTTTGATAAAAACAAGTACCGGCTTCGCTTACTAAAGCTTCTCTGCACAGCGGGCCTTCGGCCAGGCGCAAGGATTTTCTCCTCTATGGTATAACAAATACTGGCTTCGATAAGTAAAGCTTCTCTGCGAAGTTGGCCTTCGTTCGGAAACAAGGAAGATTTTAGAAGCTTTACTTAGCGAGACCGGAAAAAATCTTTGCGCCCGCCCAAAGGCCGTCTGCAGAGAAGCTTTAGTTAGCGAAGCCGGTCTTTGTTATATCATAGAGGAGAAAATCCTTGCGCACGGTCGATGGCCGGCTATGCAGATAAGCTTTAGTTAGCGGAGCCGGTTTTTGTTACACCATAGAGTAGAAAATCCTTGCGCACGGCCGAAGGCCGGCTATGCCGAGACGCTTTAGTAAGCGCTGCCGGTATTTGTTACAACATAGGGGAGAAAATCATTGCGCCCAAAAGGGTTTTCGTTATATGTTTAATATATGTACCCAAAAAAAAACAACAAAACCATTTTTAAAAAAATGTTGACCATATTATGTTTAATTTAACCAAATCATTGTCATCGACAACCACATTATTGTACAATAAGTTTCTTTAAAAATAGTTTTGTTGGTTGTGACCATAATAAAACATGTTTTTCTCTTACATTTCTAAGTTACTAAATTTATATGAATAATAAACACTGTTTTGCAAATTGTATAATTTTTAATTTTTTTTTTGGGAAAAAATTAGTTTTTTCTTTTTGGGTCATTTTTCATTTTTATTTTGGGCTCTTTTTCGTTTCTTTTGGGCAAAATTTCATATATAACTTTTTGGGTAATTTTTCATGTTCTTTTGGGCGATTCTTCATTTGGGCGATTTTTCATTTTTTTTTTGGGCCATTTTTCTTTTGGCGATATTTGCTACAGCCTAAAAAATCCAGGAAAAAAGTTTCTTATAAGCGTTTCTTTCTTATATACAACTATTTTATATAAGAAACTTATTTCTTATATAAGTCTGGGTTCACACTATGAAAGTTTTGTTTCAGAAATTCTGAGTTTATTGGTGAGAGGGGAGAGAATAATAGCATGTTCTCTTCCTCTTTCACCAATAAACTCAGACTTTCTGAAAAAAAACTTTCATAGTGTGATCCCAGACTAAGTAGCTATGGCCATAAGTCTTTCATATTTTGGTTTTCTGTATCTTTTTTTGTTACATAGGATCATCACCTGACAATTTTTTGTTATAATAAACGTCACACTTCATATAAAAAAAACGCTGACAAAAATTTTATAGTTTTATCTATATGGAATTTGACGTTTGGTATTACAAAAAATTGTCAGTTGAAGACCCCATGTTAACGTTTCTAACTTTTAAATAATTATTGTCTATGTCTTTTGAGTTTTTCACCATTTTAGATAACGTTGAAAGTTCAATATTATATTTTTTTGCAATTTCGCTTGTTTTTATACCGTTTTGTATTTCTTTTAAAATTGTAACTTTTGTTTTCATTGACAAAAAACACAAAGCTTCTCATGGGTACCAGCTCGCTCATCTAAAACTAAAGCTGGAGGTCCATAACACTCGTTTTCGCCTCAACGCAGCGCATGCTTTTATAACCTTACTTGCGTTCTACGTTTCAAGTTACATGCAACGCTTTTTATGCAGCAGCAGCACAAGTAAAAATAAAATTTAATTTGTCAAAATCAGCTGATTTGTTCGAACGCTGCTTGTGACGCTTACAAAAGTAGAAAGTAAACCTACTTTTCGCCTCAAGGCATCTACGCTTTTGTGCATGTAACTTACTACGTATAACTACACAGATTCTACTTTTTTTGACAGCTGCGTATGCTGCGAAAAGGCGAGTAACGCGAGGTTAAAAGCAAAAAAAAAAAAAACTTTGTTCTTGTTGTAAAACTGTCAGAAACTAGAGTTGTCCATGCAAACTACATAAATTCTGTGTTGCCGTTGGAAGTTTCTTATATAAATTCTTTTTCTATACGTTTTGTGATTTTGGTGTTTAAGAAAAATTTTCTTTTATTAGTTTTTTTCTTATAAGCGTTTTTCTTATATGAAACCTTTTTTGTTAGAGAAATCGCAAAAAATACATGGTGTTTTTGAAAATGTTTCTTATAAGCGTTTTGTTCTTATATGAGATGTTCTTATATCCGAATAATATTGTAGTACGACTTTGTGTGATTTTAGAAAGGGGCGTTATTTGCCAGAAACAACAGATTTGTATAATGAGTTGATAGTCCTGTCTCAAAACAATTGTTGATGTTTTGTCTCAGTAGGATAGTTGGTAGTGAGCTAGTCTATCAGTGCGGGTGGTTCACACCAGAGACTCTGGTCTGGACTGGACCTGTGCGTTTGTAATTCTTATTCGCTTTACACTTTTATTTGTATAATATCTTTAACTTTTCCAAAGTCTTTGGAAAACGGTTTCCTGATGATCTGGCCTAAGCAAACAGTGAAATGCGCATAGGAACTAGCTTATAATATTGGGAATTTAGCACATCGTAATTAATGAATTGAAAATGTTTGAGTTCCCGAAAATAGTTTTGAAAACAATTTTGCTTTCAACGCTGCAAATAAATTTTAAACACCTGTTATAATTTTTGTTCTTGTTTTGGTGGACCAAATACCACTTTCTTAGTTAACTTTGTTAATTTTATGCTGGTTTAAGGTCGTAAGTAGTAAGCAGCAATTGAAAAATCTCGTTTCCTTATGAAACAAAATACTTTATGGGCAAAAGGAATATGCCTAAAATTTCAGGCTGTGAAGAAGTGAGATGACGTCTAGAAAGGAAATAAATTGTTTTGCTGCTGTATAAATTTATTTGAACCATTGTTAAATACAAATTTCCTGAACTTCTGGCAGTACTATAGATGCCATGCACTGTGATAGCCCAAGCATGCTTTCATTTCCAATGCTGAGTTTGTACGTAGGTGTGTGTAGTGGTGTACTTTTTAATATCTTAGAAATATCTCTTAACCTTTTTCTGCTCCCAGCCAGCGTTTTCTTTATCACACAATTCGCAGAACCATAGTTCGGCTGCGGTCCTATTTAATTATAATTTAATTTTTTAAATATGTTAGCTTAAATTTCCCTCCGCAAGCACTGGCGCTTTGTGAATTCAACACCTTTTTGAGAGGAAAAATTAACTCACATTTCACAAAATTTAAATAAAGAATGTATGTAAATACCAAAGGCCTCATTCATAAAAAATAATTCAAGTTTATAGAATGAACTTTTCTATAAAAATTTGTTTAATAAATCTTTTATATAACTGAAATATTTGCCATGAATAAAGGGGGAAAATGCTTTAGCTTTTTCACTTGTTGAAGCAATTTTTCGTTATTTTTATTATTATTTCACTGGAAAATTTTTTTTAATTTGCCAAATCAAAAAAAAAATATTTTTTATTAATTGTTGACAACCATTTTTCTCTGTACTGGATTTTATACTGTGGCTTTTTTTTTGTATCTAAAATTTCAACGAATTCAAACAAAATAAAATTGTAAAAATTTTGTTGAAACTTTGTTTATCTGGCGAAAACCAAAAATTGTGTATGTACCAGAGAATGACAACAAGTACCCATTAGAATAATATACAGAGGTATTTACCAACGCTTTTCGTTATTGTGTATACACATATTTATAACGAAAGTAATAAGAACAGCTATGGTTGTGCGTTGTAAAAAGGATGGTTATTAGTAATAACTGGTTTCTGGTTTCCCTGGTTATTACTTATATATAAGAAGAATTCTTCTTTTTGAATGTACTTGCAGATATAAATAAAATATCCGTTAGCTATCTGCAATACCCATATAAGTATGTGTATTAACGTAAGTATAACGTAAATATACAGAATGAGAGAGAGAGAGCAGAGATGGCGAATGCAATTTTAAAAATTTTGGAACTAGGCAAAATTTTTTTGTGTTGTTGTTCAGAAAAATATCAAGATAATTTTAAAGCTTTTAAAAATTTGACTAAGGCGGTAAGCTTATTTTATTAGGACAACGAGGACCGGTTGGCGGCCAATTTGCCCCTCGTGGTCATAGTTTGAAAAAAAAAATACATGGGTAATTCCATGTCAAAACGACCAAGAGTGGGACACGACCCCTTCCGATTTTAATAAAATTTGGTGAGAAGGTTCCTTTTATCTTATTAGGAACATATATGAACGAAAAAAATGTTTAAAATTTGTTTTTCGAAAGTTATGTCATATTCAAAATGTCATAATTTCGGAGAATTAGCCGAATGTGTTGAGCTTATTTCTTCAATATCTCGAAAACTACTTGACATACGAAGATGATTTTGATGTCATTTTAAAGAGAATACTTGGGGCTACAAATTTTAAAAACGGACTAACTCCAAAACCAATTTTTTTATTTGGCTGATTTTTTTTTGTATAATACCTCAAACTGTTCTTTAAAAATCCTGAACTGTGCTAACTGTTTTTTTAGGTTAGCTCTTGTTTTCAAGATATACCGTTATTTCGAAAATGTAAGAGGTTGCACAGCATATATTCGCGTAACTCAAAAACGGTTTAGTTTATTGAAATAACTAAGAAAACCGAAATTCGGCAATAAATAATAAAGTGGGGTTGGTCATACATTTGACCCATCTAGAAGCATCCTAAAGTTTCAGGATTTTTAAAGAACAGTTTGAGGTATTATACAAAAAAAAAATCAGCCAAAAAAATTTTTTTTTAATTTATGGTTTGTAGCCCCAAGTATTCTCTTTAAAATGACATCAAAATCATCTTCGTATGTCAAGTAGTTTTCGAGATATTGAAGAAATAAGCTCAACACATTCGGCTAATTCTCCGAAATTATGACATTTTGAATATGACATAACTTTCGAAAAACAAATTTTAAACATTTTTTTCGTTCATATATGTTCCTAATAAGATAAAAGGAACCTTCTCACCAAATTTTATTAAAATCGGAAGGGGTCGTGTCCCACTCTTGGTCGTTTTGACATGGAATTACCCACATACTGTCAGCGTCAAAATAAAGTGTACAACTGGTTTTCACATATAAAAAGTGTTATTTTAGCAAAAAAGAATTCAAATTTTGAGAAGTTTTTTATCACTTACAAAACTGTGGACAATGTTATTACAATTTAAAATTTAAAATTTGAAATACTTCAAAAACAACAAAAACAGTACATTAAAAAAAGTAATATACTCCGTTTTAAACGCGTCAAAAAAAGTGTACAGTTTTAAAGTACTAAGAAAAGTGAAGTGGCTAATACTTTGATTGATTTCTTTTTGCTTTTAGGACGGCTTCTAGTCTCTTTGGCATCAATTCCACCCATTTTAAAGTTAGCCCAGTAGGCAATTTTGTCTACTCTTCCTGCAGAATTTTATTCAGAGAGTGCTTGCTGGTAATGTTTTTTTTTGTAATTTGTCTGTCCAAATGTTTCCAGATGCTTACTTGAGTTGATATCGAGTTACTATTGGGCTAATCCATCTGTTTAAGGACGTTTCACAAAAGCTAACGCTAAGACTATATTTTTTCCGTTGAATTTCTTATTTCCCCCTTTTATCACTTTTTTTTGGTCCAACTTGCTGTTGTCACTTTTTAGAGCAACTATTTTTCACAGATGACAGCAAGCTTGAAGTCTGATCAAATTTGGCAAAGTAGAAATTGAACTTTGTATAACTAACATAACTCTTTTTATATTGGAAAACAAGCTGTACACTTTATTTTGACGCTCACAGTATGTAGCTACTGTGTCCAAATAAATAAAAATCTTTATATTTTTTAAATTTCATTAAAATCTATTAAATTGTTTCGGAGAGGCAGAAATTGCCCCTATCTCCCTTTTAGTCATATTTTTAAAAAATACATAGCTTATGTGTCTTTATAATCTATATAATCTATATTTTGAATTTCATTAAGATCTGTTGGATAGTTTTGGAGAGGCATAAATTGCCCCCTATCTCCCCTCGTTATCCTATTTCTTTAAAAAATACATAGCTCAAGTGTCTATATAAATATGAATCTTCCTATGTTTTAAATTTCATTAAAATCTGTCAGATAGCTTCGGAGAGCAGAAATTGCTCCTTCCCACCCCTCGTGGTCCTATTTTTATAAAATGTATAGCTTATGTGTAGTTTTACATAGGTACTGCTGATATTAAGGACAAATTTATTTTATATATCATAACTATTATGTACATAGTCCCATACCTGCCTAGTGATCAAAGCACATTTTTGCTAAAAAAAATTTTTTTTATTTTTACACAGAAGTGCCAAAAATACTGAAAGTATTTTTTTAAGCATGGATATTTTATATGTATGGCAGATAACCAAAACACATTCATGGGTATTGAATAACATCTGCATAATATTCATGTATTTTTGTTTACTGAATGTGGTTGCGTGAAGATATTGCCGTGCATAAGTATAAGTAATAACCATACTTTTTGCGTTATAAATATGTGTATACACAATAACGAAAAGCGTGGGTAAATACCTCTGTATATTATTCTTATGGGTACTTGTTGTCATTCTCTGATGTGAATTATGCGATTTCTAATAAATTTTAGTGTTTTTTTAAAAGTTTGCAATTTATTCGCGAATTTTAGCCAAGTTCGCAATAGAAGCGAATTTTCCCTGTAATTCCCGTAGAGGGAAGCGAACTGACACCAAATTAGTCCCGTGATAGGTCTTTGGTGGTAGGGACCGGTTCTAGTTTTAACAGTTTCTATGATTTAGACCTATCACTTTTACATGGGGTTGTCATTGGAGGGGGTCAATTGACACCATTTGCCCAGTCACAAATCTATTCTTAATGGACGTGTTTAGTGACAGTTACTACAATGTAGTATTATTTTAATATAATGTAGTATTATTTCAATACAATGTAGTATTATTTCAATAAAACAAGACGTAGAATTGAAATCAAGAAACAAATTTTAGAAAGACCAAAAAAATGTGTCACACCACCAGTGAAGACTGTTCTGTAATTCATTACTTTTTCTACCTTTTTGTTCTGCATAAACCAGTTACATGATTGGTTCTCCTTTCACTGGTCATGAGTTTTTTCTTTTTGTACCTGTTCTATTTTCACAACTCCCAGGACCAGTCTGTTGGACCAATTGACACAAATTTCCCGCGGGGTCTTTACAGATTTCACGATTTTTAATAAATAGTAGACTTTGCTATCATGTCGTAAGAAATAAAAATAAACCTATCACAGAGTTCGTTACAAACGACGAATTTCGGTCTACGCAATGATCATGTGTACTTTCATATACACCAATGTGTTCTATTTCTGGTGACGAATTCTTGTTGCGAATAATTCGTCGTTCGTCCCAGTTGTGTTTCTAGCGTAAAGTTCTCATGCACCACTTCAAATCATTCATTTATTTGTTGCCGAGAAAAAAAAATGGAAGTAAGAACATTTCATTTAACATGACCCCCCTTCTTACTCCCGCTTAAGGTGGAAGCCACAAAATAGCACTTTGTAGCACAATGTACCCATAATACTCATAACAACATCTCAACTCATGCTCTCCGTTTACCGAAAACGTATGCGAAGTGAAGTTATAAAAGGATACAAGTGTCCCAAGTGTAGTCATGGTAAAATGAATGAGAAAATGTTGTAACTTCAGTAAGTGATTAATGGCAATGACCTGAAGTGTTCTGGGGAATAAGGAGAGAATTTGCACACATGCACAATAATTAATTCATACATGTTATTGTAGTACTTAAGTTTACGTAAGACAAAATATTCACATCATATTGTGTTATTTGGTCAATTAAGAAAATATGAATGATTATAATATGATAAGTTAATCTTTTCTTTTCTCTTTTGTTGTGGATTATCTGTAGGAAAATATATTTCGAGATTATTTAATATAGGAAGTTTTAACTTTAAATTATTCAAGTAAGAATTCTTTATATTGCTGTGCCGAATCATTGGTACCCTTCAGTAAGTATACTCATTTTTTGAAAGTGGACCTTATATTGGATCTGTTATGAACATTGCGTTAATACTTACGAAATCAAGCATCAAAATTTTTAATCATGAAATACTACCCAGCCACCAAAATACTCCAACGTTGTCTGAGTCAGACATTTCTTGCCAATGTCTTGACTTCATTCTTAGAAACTTCGTTCAGATTTCTGTTAGACATTGAATATACGTAATGTCTGCCCGCTTTCTGATCGATTACGCATGGATATATCGTACAAATTGAAAAACATGACAATTGTCATTAAGTGAAAATAATATAAATTTTATTTAATTAATAAATGTTAAAAGACTTTAAAAGATTAAAAAATTGTACGTATGTATGTACATGTTAAATTGTTAATTAAATACTTTTATTTGCAATAAAATTATATCCTTCAGCTATTTATCAGAAAACAATAAGAATCTCTGGTAACACATCTAAATTTCCCATGCTTGTTTTTATTCGATTTCTGTCAGATATCTTTAAGAAATGCCGGCGAAAAGCTCTGAATTTCCAATAACATGTCTGTCAGCAACTTCATACATTTTTGGGTCAGAAATCATCAACCCCACAAAAGCTGCACATCTTGGTATTATCATTATCCATTATAAACTGATGGTATCTAAGACTACAGAGTTCCGTAAATTATCCAACAAGTAGCCTAAGCTCCCCCTTCTCAAGCAGTAGTAGCCTATGCGCCCTGCTACGGGACAGGGTCACAAATCTCTCTGACTGTCTTAACCCAGAAACGTCCATGTGTGAAGGCATTCACGTTTGGACCATGTTCGTATCGTCCCCTTAATGTGACCAGCAGGGTGGCCGAAACAAGGCTCAGGGGCTATAAATGGACAACTAGTGCCCCTGTTTGCCAAGCAGTTAACCCCTTCGTTGCGCACATGGCCTTCATTGCCGGGAACCCAACACAAATTCAAATCATTATGTCTTCCCAGATCCTTCAGAGATGTAAAAAAGTCATGACCAACCTGGACTTCACCTCTAAAGAAGATAGTGCTGATAGCGCGGAAAACCTAAACCTAAGCCCAATGTTTTGTTTTATTCATATGCTGAGCTTTGAAAAAGCACAATTTATCCGTTTTGTTTTAAACAATTTTATGGGGTTGTATAATTATTTAATTAAAATGAAATGAAATGAAAATTTTTTTAAAAATTCTAGTTTTCTGTGTATTAATTAGGGTATTCAATTAATCGATGTTTTGTATTTATCGGTTAATCGCGCGAATAATAAATTGAGCTAAAAACTTCATCGAATAATAGTCGCACAATTTAATATTAGATATTCGGATAATCGAATAGTTTTTAGTTTTGTCTAGTTTAGAAGTTTAAAAATAAGAACAAAAATTATATTTTTTAACACAAAAATTTTATCAAAATAGTAACAACAATTTAACAAAAGGTAGTTATAAATGAGGAAAACTTTTTAAATAAAAAATAGTATCAAAATTTAAGCTAATCTTCCTAAATACTCTTTAAAAAAGAGTATACAGCTTAAATGTTTATGTTTTAAACGATTTCTTTCTTTTGTTTTGATGAAACTTGGTTGAGAAAAGATTATTTCACTAAAGTAAGTAAAGCGTTATAAAGCATATCAAATTTCTCTGTACTTTTTCTGTATTTTCTCAAAATTAGTAGACTTCCGTTGAACCTTTTTTTAAATTTTTTTGTTGTAATAATTTTAATACTTTTAATAGTCTTGTTAAGGTCTGGTAGAAGGTAATTTCCATTCGTTCAGAAAAAAAAATCATTTTCTTCATCTGAATTATTGTGGTAAAAGTCTGTTCTAAACATTCTTAAAAATCAATTATTCCCAACTCTTTGGTTTCATTCTTTGTACTAACTACACTGAAAGAATTTTCTTCGCAATACTAATGAATTTTGACATTAATCCCATGAAAAATTGCATTAAAAAGGAACCTATGCAGCGCTTCGTTGGATCAATGAAACCTGTTTCATTAAAAGGATTTAATGAAACATTACATAAGATCTATGAATATTATTCATTGGATGAATACTTTCAATAAAGTAAAAATTTTTTTTTTTTTTTTATAATTATTTTGTTCTTTTTTATTTTTTCTTATTTTATTTTACTTTATTTTATTTTTTATTTTTTTTTCTGTCTCGGTGCTGATCAGAGAACAGCTTTATGCGATTGAAAAAAATCGCATTTAATTAACAACAACAAATACACTCGCTTGCGGTCATACAACCAAACTTGCGCAACCGCAAATATTCGCTGCTGGTTTGCAGTCATTCAAATATTGCACATCGTGCTTTGTGATTTATACAATCGTTAGCTTCTTTTTTAATAAAGATGTTTGTGTGTTCTTTGCGACAATGATTGTTTTGTTGTTATTGTTGTTTTTATTGTTGTTAATTTTAACAAAGCATGAGAGTGGTTTATTGTTGTTAATATGAACAAGCGTCTCATCGAGTGGACAATGACTAATTGACTGCAAAAGTATAAGTATGTGTTCCTTTGAATTTACACATTTGCGTTATATTGCGTGAGCAACAAAAATGCAAATAAAGCACTTTCAATAAAAAACGAATAAATGCAAAAATCAAATGTGTACGAAACGATGTAAAAATTACCAACGTTAAACTTTGTTTTGCAAGCAAAGAGTGAATGTAAATTTTAGCGTATGAATAAATCAAGAAAAATTGTGATTTTGCAGTTCTCTGGTGCTGATAGACTAGCTCACTACCAGCTAGTCTACCGGGGCAGTGTAGTTGTTGGATAAAAAAACTATGTTTTTTACTCAATTAAGAGCGTAAATATGAGATTAAATTGTCTATAATAACAATAACAACGTTGATTGAAAGTGGATTGAAAGTTTTTGTTTCATTACTATAATGACATTTTTATTGTCATAATGAAAATTTAAATTTATGAAGGCAATTATTAAAATATGTTGCTTTTATAAAAAAATTTTTTGATTTCATAAATTTAATGGCATACATGTAACATTAGATGTATGAAATTAATAAATCTTACATTTTTTAATTAACAATTAAACATATTTTTAAGGAAACTATAATTTTGTATTAATTTATGAACATAGTTATGTTTGTATATTGTTTTTTTATGTTCCCAATAAATTTTTTTTTTTAACTTAGACAAACTTAAGTTTTCATATATCCAATGAAAATATTAAACGTAATTACGAAATCCAATGAAGCGATTTTAACGAAAATAGTTCATTATAACTATGAAATTCCATTTAAACAATGAAAATTTTCATTTACCCAACGAAAATTTTTTTATGAAAATGATTCATTAAATATATGAAGCATTTTTCTTTCAGTGTATATTTTAAAAAAAAATTTTTCTCGAAAAAAATGTTCCAGAGTAAAGAAACAAAAAAAAAGGGTTTTTTTATTGGCATGTGTTTTTACCATTTAAGAAAAAACCAGTACTGTAAAAAAACAAATTTTTGATTAATCGTTTAATCGACATAAATTATTTGTATTCGTTAATCTAAAATAAACAATTTCAAATTATTCGAACATTTAATAGCCCAAAATTAATCGATTAATCGGACAACGGTCAATCGTTTGAATACTCTAGTATTTATTTATGCTTTGTATTAGTACATTCGTATAAAAAGTACTTACGGGGAAAGCTCTTCATCATGTATCTTCTTAGAAACAACCACTTTTTATCTAAATAACTTTAATAATATTTTTTTTTTTCGAAAAAATTGGTACGCAGTTGATATTTTTGACCATTTAACACATTTTATTCTTTATCAAAATCGGCGTCTTTGGGAATTTAAGGGTTAAGTTATATTAATTTAATTTCGTTTTTATATTCCTGTTACATCATGTTATGTTTTACTTTTATAAGGTAACCTTTAAGTAAATTACATTCTTTCCAACTGGCTTGTACTTAATTTTTGTGTATTTAATTAAGGTGTTATGATACTTGCTATTTTTTGTATTGGATTTTTTTAAGGATTGACTGAATGAAACAACAAATGCGAGAAAGAACAAGAAATACAATTTGATAAAATGTAAACAAAACAAACAATACTGCCCACGTTTTTTCCCCATAAAAAA
Source organism: Pollenia angustigena (assembly GCA_930367215.1). Taxonomy (NCBI): domain Eukaryota; kingdom Metazoa; phylum Arthropoda; class Insecta; order Diptera; family Polleniidae; genus Pollenia; species Pollenia angustigena. The sequence continues at coordinate 129,967,531 of OV884058.1, forward strand.
CCGTCATAACAGCTAAAAATCGCAAAAAAAAAAGTTAAAACCCGTTTCTTTCGATCAAAAACTAAAAAAATTGGCAACAGTGCTAACAATTAATCTGAAAATGTCAATTTTAAGTTAAAAAATTTTATATTTTTTTTGACAGTCTTAGATTATTTATCGATAACACATGTATATTTGTTTGACTTTTCAAGATTTTTTATGATATAACCATACTCTTTACACTTAGTCAGTTTTCCTATGCAAATATATTTGCACTGTTCTCCAATATAGAAAAAATACAAAAAATAGCAAGTATCATAACAGCTTTAACAATTAAAGGAAAAAGATTGTGGGAATTTTTAAGCCGGTGCGCATAAGCTTAAGTTATACAAATTTTTTCTCGTTTTCTGCAAATTTCACAGTTCTAGTTATATCCTGCTCTAGATATTTAGACATTTACATTGTTGTTGTATGGGAGGTTCCACGCCTACTTTTCCAATTCACCCTGTTTTTTTTGACAGATGTTTTGGTTATCAAAACTATTTTGAATTGAATATTTTTATTAATATAATTTATTAATAGATGAGGAATTAAGTAAATTTAGGAGCAAAAAAGCCGCGTAAGAATCGCCCAATCTTAGCTTTGTCTAGCCTAGCCCTATTAAAACCGTAACCTTTTAAAATAATACGTTTACCGAAAATGTTCAGAAAAAATTAACTGCTAAGGCAACTGCAGTTTGTTTATAATTTATTGAACTAATGTTCGCGATGACTTAAGTTGTGTTGAACATATGTCAGTTGACGTTGTTAAATTTTGTGTCTTTGCGTCAAAAGATGACTTTTATGTGGAGCCGTTTCATTGCCTCTGATGGATTTGGCCCTACGCACGATCTTTCGAACAAATAATTGACGGTTTTTAAAATACAATTATTTTCGATCTTTGTGTACCTTTTTTTATTTTTCAATTTTCCGAGTCTTTTTTACAAAAATCTTAGAAAAAAATACTAACTAAATATTGATGTTTGAGATAATTTAAACCCTTCCCTCAGGGTTAAAATAACCATTAGGTGATTGCGTTAATCATAAGAATATTTGAAATGTTAAAAGTCCTTTTAACTTTTTGCTAAAGTTTTGTTAACGAGCTGCCAACTTTTGATCAACAGCTGTTTAATGTTAAACAATTTTTTTAAATTACTTTTTTTTTAATTTAATCTTTTTTATTTTAATTTTAAAAACTTTTTAAAATTGTTGAATGCTTTTTTTTTTTGGTTTTACTTAAGACTAAAAGTTTTTGGCAAACTATTAAAGTTATAATGCCAGGGTATCTCAAAATTGTTGGAGCTTTAACCGCAAAACCCTCGTTCGGTCTAAACCTTCGTATAGAAAGGCGAGTGCATCCAGAATCCGCTCCAGAGTATTTTGGTCTCCACCAGTAAACATCTGAGTTATTTCCTGGGTACTCCACCAGTAAAACGTCTGAGTTATTTATGGTTCTCCACCAGTCACATTGAGTTTTTTTCTTTGGTTCTCCACCAGACAACACATCACAACATTGAGGTTAAAAACGATTGCATATAGTTAATGCAGATACCGCAAAAACTGTAACTCGGTACAGTTATTAGACACCGAAACACTAACCAATGCGGGGTGACACTGCAAAACGCAACAAAAGCAGACAACATACAGTCCAATATGTCTCTAGTTGCATGAAAACATTTTAATTATGCCAATTTTTTACTACTTCAAACTATTTTATTACCTTTTTTTATTTTATTTCCTTTGAAAATTTTATAAGAATTTTAACTTAAATTATTTCAACAGTTAAACCATCATTTACCATTTGGTGCATGTTTTCAACTCTTCATATTTGACTTGGGTGCTCGTTTCCTTCTTTGTCTTTAGGTTTATGGCTATTTCCTTATTTCTTTTCTTTGTTTTTTGAACTTAAAGTAGGGAAATAACTGAATTATTAAATTCCTTAAAATAAACAAAACATAAAATTAAAAAAGTAATTTCAAAAGAGGAAGAAGGAAACATTGGCTGCTGCTGCTTTAGGCCATTATTGAGAGAAAGGCTGTAATACGGAAATAGAGGGAGAGAAAGAGAGAGAATTATGGAAAGAATTTCGATTGTCTTTGCTTATGAGGTTTTTGTTATCACTGCAACTACCGCATTGTTGCAAATGCCATTGTTAAAATTAAGAAATGCCAATCTTATAAGGAGAGAATCTCACTATTTACATCTGTCTACCAACATTTTCTTTCAAAACTTCCTGTTTGGATATAAGGGCACACTGGCGTTAAGTTAAAAGAAAGTGGTTATAAGTACAGAACTTTTTTGACTCGATTTCAGTTATTATATTTAAGATATTCACAGATGAAGGATGAAGAATGGCCTACACAGAAAAAATTATTTTTCCAATTCAAACAAAAAATTTGTAGAATCAAACAATTTTTTGTCTGAAATCGGTCCTATAAACAAATTCGCATATTCAAACAATTTATTTGCATTTTGTTTATTGAAAAAAACACTGATTTTTTCAAACAAATAATTTAACTTAATCAAACAAAAAGTTTACTGAAATTCATATACTAAATTTCAAAATAATAAAAAAATGGTTTTTGCACAAGCAATGATGCGCACACAAGCAGGCACTGTATTAGAAGATGATGGCAGAGAGAGCAGAGCGGCCGGCTGGCTTTGAGACACATTTTTTTGTTGGAATAATTTTTGAACGAAGTCTTTTTTTATACACACAATGTTTTTCGTCATCACTCGCTGTTGCTGTATCCTTTCCTTTGCTAATGAAGAAGATATGTAACCCAAAAACGGCGACAGACCGACTCGATATGTTATTCGTCATTATTATATTTTTGTATTTGATGTATTTAAGCAAACAATTTGAAAAAATTGAATACGGGATTTTGTTTTTTTTTAACCAACTTTGAAACCAACCAAAAATTTATTTTGTTTCTTATAATGTTGTTGTTTCTGTTGTTTAAAAAGAGTGAAACGTTTTTTACCTGCTATTTTTTTGTTTTTACTTCAAACCTCTTCATCTTTCCTACTGTTGTACTTTTTTAAAGTGTCCAAAAATAGACTGTATGTGTTTTTTGTTGTAGTTCTTATATTTCACATTAGGAAGTGTTGCTTACGAACAAATAAAAAATGCAAAAAGACGACAACATTAAAAAGCGTTAAATATTTCATACAAAATTATGAAAACTTGAAACCAATAACGCGTGTATTATATTTTTGAATGGTTGTCAACATTTTTGTATGTTAAATAAAAATCAAACAGAAATTTTAATTGAATCAGTAAAAAAATTTGTAGAAATTAAAAAAATTTTCAAACAAGCATTTGTTTGAAAATAATTCGGCAATAATTTTTTCTGTGTATATGTCTCTCATGCGCTTCTTTAAAAGCTCAAACTCAAGGCTTTTTCCCCAAGCCAATGAAGCTATACTTAAATTAATTAAGCCCATTTAAATTGACTAGGATCGCCCAATGGCAGAAATTCGACCACTGACATTTACTTTCGAGAAAACCTGTGCGTTATACAAGAAAAACGTACACATTTTAAGAGAACGGCAATATGCACTTTTAAGCTATATTTTTACGTATGTCTGTAAGATAAATTAAAACGCTTTTCAAACACTTCAATTAGCAAAAAAATATATTGTGCATATCAACACAAAAATACTTTTAAAACGATATATGCTTCATTAAAATCGGTGGACGATAAGATACTTTAAAATCAACCACAAAAAAATTGTTCCCGTATTTATATATAAGATAAACTTCGCACAGTGGGACAGTTTGAAAAAAGAGGAAATAATTCTGTATTTGGAATAACATTTCAGGTATACCAAGTAGGGCACCTCGGGTATTGTAAAAATTAATAGCGATCCAGAATTCTTTCAGCCGTATTCATAATAAAAATTTGGCATAAAGGTAGCAAAAAGTTTATTCATAATACACTAACCAAACTCTGGCTAACGATTTGCTAAACTCTTGTTAACGAGCTGCCAAACGTTTGCCAACTTGTGAAAAACAGCCGTTTAATGTCAAACAATTTTGTTGGTTTTTTTTAATTGACTGTTTTTTTTTTTTAATTTACTGTCTTTTACTTAATTTATTTTAATTTTAAAATTTGTATATGTGAAGGGAAAACAAAAAAAAAAAAAACGAAAAAGGACAAATTCAGCGAAAAGGACAAACGTGTTGCATTTTTGAGTAATACAATGTGGCATCATACAAATTCAGAGTTGATTTATTAAAAGTTGGCAGATGGAGAAAAGTTAGTTATGAATTAACTCTGTGCCAACAAGCTGCTAAGCTTAATCGGCATTCTAGTTAGCAGGTCGTTGTACGTAGTGTACAAACTGTGGCTAACTTTTTGTTTTGAATACGGCTGCTAATTTTTATCAATGAAATGTACTAAGAATTTTTTCTGTGTAGTTTATCTCATATGGTTAAGGAAATATCCGGCATTGAAAATTAAAACTTGTTATTTGCGACCTACTTAGTCTAGTGTTTTGCAAAAATAAGACTCAAACTTATCATGGTTTTTTTGAAATATTTTTTTTTTTTTGTTAATTACCAGCAATTCAGTTAATATTTAATAGAATCAAAGTGCATGGAATTGTCTGCAGATTTCAAAAATTTACAGTTGAATCAAAGTCTTACCACAAAAATTACAGCCCCCATTCAAGCTCTCTATGATCGGAGAAAATTTTAGCTGAATATGCCGCCTTAAACTTCAGGTTTTGTGACAAAAAATTACATCGTCGAACTCGGCTAAAGCGGTTGTTTAGGTAACATTATTGGATCAAAGCAACTTTACATGACATGATTTCCGGTGACAATAGTATGGAAAAAATTACCATAAAATATTTAAAATTTTTCGTTAAAAATAGAATTGCTGGGGGTTGACCACATTGTAACGTGATTTTTTTCTGAGTGTAGAAGTGAAATAGCACTAAAATACAACCGAACTAGAACTGACCATATTAAAACATGTTTTTTCTCTGGGTGTAGAGCTGAGGTGAAACTGAACGAGAGCTGAAGCTGAACTAGAGCAGAATTAGAACTGAACTAGGACTTAACTAGATCTAAACTAGAAAAAAACAGAATGGTTTCTTGTTATTGGGCTTTAACTGTAAAACATTGGCACAATATACTTTCATTCAAAGAACTAGCAACATATGCGCGCCAAAAGAAGTACTCACTTTTTAAGGCCTAGAACGAATGAATCCAATTTTAATTGAAATAATTGTCATTATTAAATATTACGGCTGATCATGTTGTGATATATTCCGGGCTTTTTTGACAATGCTAGCCTTACACAGAAAAAAATATTTTTCCAATTCAAACAAAAAATTTGTACAATCAAACAATTTTATTCTGAAATCGGTCCTATAAACAAATTCGCATATTCAAATTATTGAAAAAAACACTGATTTTTTCAAACAAATAATTTAACTGAATCAAACAAAAAGTTTACTGAAATTCATATACTAAATTTCAAAATCAAAAAAAAAAAAAAAAAAACAGGTTTTTGTACAAGCAATGATGCGCACACAAGCAGGCACTGTATTAGAAGATGATGGCAGAGAGAGCAGAGCGGCCGGCTGGCTTTGAGACACATGTTTTTGTTGGAATAATTTTTGAACGAAGTTCTTTTTTTATACACACAATGTTTTTCGTCATCACTCACTGTTGCTGTATCCTTTCCTTTGCTAATGAAGAAAAAATGTAATCCAAAAACGGCGACAGACCGACTCGATATGTTTTTCGTCATCATTATATTTTTGTATTTGATGTATTTACACAAACAGTTTGAAAAAATTGAATACGGGATTTCGGTTTTTTTTTAACCAACCAAAAATTTATTTTGTTTCTTATAATGTTGTTGTTGTTTCTGTTGTTTAAAAAGAGTGAAACGTTTTTTTACCTGCTATTTTTTTTTTTTACTTCAAACCTCTTCATCTTTCTTACTGTTGTACTTTTTTAAAGTATCCAAAAATAGACTGCATGTGTTTTTTGTTGTAGTTCTTATATTTTACATAAAGAAGTGTTGCTTACGATCAAATAAAAAAATGCAAAAAGACGACAACATTAAAAAGCGTTAAATATTTCATAAAAAATTATGAAAACTTGAAACCAATAACGCGTGTATTATATTTTTGAATGGTTGTCAACATTTTTGTTGGTTAAAAAAAAATCAAACAAAAATTTTAATTGAATCAGTATAAAAATTTGTAGAAATTAAAAAAATTTTCAAACAAGCGTTTGTTTGAAAATAATTCAGCAATAAGTTTTTCTGTGTAAACCAATTAATTGTTTTTGGTACAGGTCCCCTACAGAACGCCGTGACCGATTTAAGCTGTACATGATCTTCCCGTCCTACCAAATGCAAAGTATCATCTTAGCGCCTTAGATAATCGAGTACATTTTTTGCGCTTCAAGTTATCGTAGTAGATCTATATTCATATTCAAGCAGTATTTCAAATATTTAGAATCATATCATACCGTTTCTCGTGCGAATAACGCCTACTACTTGAAAACAAAATCATCTTGTTCATACCGCACTGAAAAACTTTTGTATTGTCTTATGCCATGGATGTAGCGTAGGCACCACAATATCTTCATGTAGTTATTTTTGGAATCTAAAAAGGTAATATTTAAATATTTAGTTTTTGCATGGCTATTTACTTTTTCGGTTTAAATATAACCATTATGGACATCATCTACATTGATCGAATACATTAACCGTGTAAAATTAGCTGTGCGAGTCGTCGCTGCATTGTTCAATTGTCAAAAGTTTGTTAAAATTAACCTTCCAAGCCAGAGTAATATCATTCTTCTCAAACACTTTATTAAAAACAATATTAATATGACAAAAAAAGAAAATAAAGGGCATAGATTACATAGATTTAAAACAGCGAACGACTTTGTGTGATTGCAAAATAATCGCATTCAATGAATAACATTAAATACACTCATTTGTGTTCATGCAATCAAACTTTCTCAGCCACACACATCGGTGTTGTTTTAAAATTCATTCAAGTCATTCACAGCGTATTGGCTTTGCCATTCATACCATGTTTAGCTTCGTTCGTCAATTATTTTGCTTTGGTAAAAAACATATACAAAGAAAAATACACAAAAATCATTGTTTTGCTGCCTATTCAGCAGTTGCTATGTATCTAGTACGTATTAAAGTTTTTTCATTTGCTGGATTCGAAAGAAAAAAAATTGAAATGAAACTAAACGCACATAGGTACAAACAATTTCCATAGAAACAGAAGACTGTTTTTATTTTTTATCATTTCTTAAAAAGTACAGTAGTTCTGCATGTAGAATGTATTGTTGTTAATGTTGCTGGTTCGCTTTTAAAAAACTAAATATAAAAACAAATTGGACACAACAACTACCCTGCAAATAAAATTGGACTACCTGATCCATTTTGATAAAATGGACTACTCCATGGACTGGTCCAATGTAATGCCAGCATGGGCCATATCATTGTTAAAGTGTTTGTAGAGAGACGACATGTCTTCGTTTTTTAACGACTTCAAAACTAATCCTATGGAGTATACCATGGAGAAGTTTAAAAACTACTTCTTTGTAGTTCAAAGCTAGGTTATATGGTCCTGCCCTAGGACATTGTAATGTTAAATAGACCATGTTTTTTCCATACGTTTGGGTCACTTTTGGACTAATCCTAGTCCCTTGTGGGCAACACTTTACACGCGTGTTTTGACTGGTCCTATTATTTGCAGGGTAGTTTATTTGAACTTATGGTTACAACAATCATACCAACAAAGCGACTCGTACTCATACCAATTTACATTCGTAGTTGTCTCATCGAGTGGGCAATGACTACTTGAATGCAAAAGCATAAGAATGTCTGCCTTTTGACTTGGAGCAATTGTGTTATTGCGTGCGCAACAATAAATGCAAACAAAGCATTTTCAATAACAAGCTCACACATGCACAAATAAAATGTGTACAAAACGATGTCAAAATTACCTACGTTGAACTTTCTTTTGCAGGCACAGAGTTAATGTAAATTTAAGCGTATGAGTAAATCAAGAAAAATAGTGATTTTTGCAGTTCTCTATATGAAAAAAAAAAATTTACTACTTCACACATAATAGGAAATGTGTGAATTCAATACAATTGTAAAAATTCACCTTAATATTTTGACAAATATTTAGTAAACAATTAACCATTATAAAAATAAAAAACTTTTTTAAAAAGTGTTTCCTTATTATTTTTTTAAAATAAATTTTAATTTTGAAATTGCATTTATAACGATATCTAAGCCTTAAGGCCCAACTGAAATATGCTTAAGTTGGCTTCAGCAATTGTACGAATACATACATGTGATTCATATGTGTCGAACCATATTGAACTTAAAAAACTTTTTGTTAAATGTATGAAACTGTCATTTGCTTAAGCAAAGTGCGAAACAGATTGCACTTTCCGTACGGAATCAAATATTTTTTTATTTTGTTTTTGTTTTTTAATGCATTTGAGAGGCTTTTCGTAAATTTTTTACAGTAACTTAAGCAAGCTTATGCATATTATAGTTGGGCTTTTAATACGTACGGTCCTTGGTGCTGGAGCCTTATCATATTTAAAAATGAAAATACAAAACAACAAACTAATCACATTTGCGTTCTTCAGTGTGGCCGTAGGTTCTCTGCCAAAAACAGCCGGCTTAATTTTAAGCTTGGCTGTATGAAAAATCGCCCAAAGAAAAATGGCCCAAAAAAAAAAAAGGAAAATCGTCCAAATGAAAATTGCCCAAAAGAACATGAAAAATTACCCAAAAAGTTAAATATGAAATTTTGCCCAAAAAAAAAAAGCGAAAAAGAGCCCAAAAAAATGAAAAATGACCCAAAAAGCAAAAACTAAATTTTTCCCAAAAAAAATTAAAAATTACCCAATTTGCAAAAAAATGTTTATTATTCATATAAATTTAGTTACATACAAATGTAAGTTTTATGTAAAAAATTGCATTGTATCTTCAACAGCTGCTCGGCAGTATGGACAGTAATACCTATTTGAGCCCTCCGCCAAAGTTTGTGCACTCTTCAATAGTTAAATATTAATTAATCACTGCATAGTTATAATCAATTACTCAAAACAGAATATAGCTTTTTGCAAAGTGGCATACCATAACGTCCAGTATCGTAGTGTCTATGGATACTGTGACACTTTTGAAAATGTCATAATGTCCGTGGGCATTAAGACACTTTGCAAATGGGCATTATGTCATTTTTTAAAATGTCATAAGGTCCATAATTACTAAAGATGTTAAATAAAAAAAAGATCTACATACACGCAGAGAAAAACATGTTTTATTATGGTCACAACCAACAAAACTATTTTTAAAGAAATTTAGTTTACCATAATATGGTTGTCGGTGACAATGATTTGTTTAATTAAACATAATATGTTAAAATTTTTTTAAAAATAATGGGTTTTTTTGTTTTTTATCTGGGTGCATATATTAAACATATAACGAAAACACATTTGGGCGCAAGTATTTTCTCCCCTATGGTGTAACAAAAACCGGCTTCGCTAACTAAAGCTTCTCTGCATAGCCGGCCTTCGACCGGGCGCAAGTATTTTCTCCTCTATGGTATAACAAAGACCGGCTTCGTTAACTAAAGCTTCTGTGCAAAGAGGGCCTTCGGCCGGGCGCAAGGATCTTCTCCTCTATGGTATAACAAATACCGGCTTCGCTAACTAAAGCTTCTCTGCATGGGCGGTCGCAAGGATTTTTTCCTTTATGGTATAACAAGTACCTGTTTCCCCAAGTAAAGCTTCTAAAACCTGCCTTGTTTCCGAACGAAGGCCGATTTCGCAGAGAAGCTTTAGTTAGCGAAGCCAGTATTTGTTATACCATAGAGGAGAAAGTCCTTGCACCCGGCCGAAGGCCGGCTATGCAGAGAAGCGGTACCGTAACGTACTTTTTATATTGTTGTATATATTGTTTATGTGTTTAAGTTTTTAGTATTAAGCCTTGATTGATTAAACAACGTATTTTATTATTTGCTTGTTTAAGTTCTTTTCTCTCAAAAATTCCATAGCTTTTGCGTTTCTTAAAGATATTTATAAATAATACAGTTTGATGTGAAACTAATAATGATATAAAATAAAAACCTATTATTTATCTGTTGCTATAAAATGATTAAATATCATTAAAAAAGTGTATACTCAAAAAATAGAGAACTTTTTATGAATTTTTAATAATTAAACTCTAATAAAAACTATACTTTTTTCAGACGGTTAATATGTGTTTGCTGTGGGGAATATTTATTACATGCAAATATTTTACTAATTTTTACTAACACATTCTCATCACTAAAGTTTTTTTTTAACAACAGATTTAGGTTTTCGACAACCGAGTTTCCTATCTAGATAGCAATGAGTAAAGCTCCAATTAGACGCGATATAACCATAATGGCACAGCCGTAGCGTATGGTAAGTTTATGTCGTTTTGGTAATACAGTGACTATGGTAATACAGTTTTGGTATGGTTATGTCACGTCTAATTGGACCTTGAGGGTACGTTAAGGATAAATAAATAAAAATATTTAAGAATACGTACATATTGGGAATTTCACGCCAAATCGTATGGTTTAAAAACTTTCTTTTTGGATTTCCCTAATATGTGATATTTTTACTACACTTCAACAGGTCGGTTCTTGGTTAATTTTGACTCTTTTTGGATTACCTAATCAAAAGACTCTTTTTTTGGATTTTGCTCATAACATTCTTAATAAAAATAATAAGTTATTATCGGACCGGGCTCAATCGTTGTTGGTGAATAGAAAAATTAAAATAACAAATTAAAAAAAAAATACGATGGATACGCTCATTTTCAAAAACGCGATTTAAAAAACAGAATCCTTAATCAAAAGTCTTATTTAAAAAAACTAACACGACCGGCACAATGAGTTTTAAAAAACAACTGAACTTATACAAGCAAAACACATTTCTTTTTAAAGAATTTAAAATAAGACAACATTTTCTATTTCTTTTGTGTCAGGAACACATTTCTCTGTTTGTTAGACTTTATTGAACTCTTCACTCTATCCGCTTTTATTTTATGGTTTTGTGCTAATGCAACATACGATGTCAAATTGTCTTAAATTTGAAGACGTTTACAAATTGCTGTTGCGCTCTGATTCTTGTTGATGTTAATGTCAAATGAGATTATTGAATGACATCAATATGATGACATTTAATCATCACATTTTTTTTTTTTTAACTGTAATAATGACAAGTGTAGGTACACCAATGCGAGATTATTTGTTTTTTATGCATTATTTAACAATTTACTAATTTCGCTGTCATTCTTTTTGATGTTGATGTCAAATTAAATGATTAAATGTCATCAATATGAATATTATATGTTGTATAAAGTGCTTCTTGCTTTGACTACGAATGAACCTCAATGTGATGTATCTTACGCAAGTTTAAAAAATGTATCTAAGAACTAAAACAATGAATAAAACATTAACATTTTTAACTAAAACACACTTTACAACCACATATCTTTTATTTTATAAAATAGTAGCTGGCCCGGCAAACGTTGTTCTGCCACATAACTTATTTCTTTCAGATGTAACAGTGTCTGCTAGCAAAATTTTAATAAAAAATTATAGGCTAAAGTTCTTTCCAGTTGTTACACTATTTGCCTGCCCAATTTCAAGAAAATTAATTGATCAGCTAAGAAGATATAGAAAATTAGTTGATCAGCTAAGAAGATATAGGAAGGTGGAGCTTTTACCCCTCTTGCCCTATTTAATGCCCTGTTCGCTTTCCGATATTACAGTGTATGCATGCCAAATTTTAAGGAAACCGGTTGATTAGTTAAAAAGATAGAGGGAGGGGAAGCTTTTACCCCTCTTGCTTTATTTCACGCCCTAAATAATAAAAACTAAAGGCTATAGATCTTGCTAACTCTAACACTATTTGCCTACGAAATTTAAAAAAAATCGGTTGATTAGTTACGAATATATACCTATTTCACACCCTATTCCTAATTTTCTTTCAGATGTAACATTGTTTGCATGCCAAATGTTTAGAACATCGGTTGATTAGTTTAGAAGATTGGAGAGTGGGAGCGTTTACCCCTATTGCAATATTTTGCGCCCTCTAGCGATATAAAATATACCCTACGAGCTATTCTCATACCCAACAAATATACATACAAAATTTCATAAAAATCGGTCAAGCCGTTTCGGAGGAGTTGAAAATTGAGGTCATTTTGTTGATATTTGTATGGGAATATAAATACATGTTTCGGAATGAATGCAGTGTTCACTGAAATGGCTATAACTCAAGAACCAATACACATTTGAAGACGTTGGTACATAAAAACCTTGGTATTCACCTTCCACGTGAACTTTACAGAAACCAAATCGGTTCACGCATTTCAGAGAACATCAATTACTAACACAATGCAACTTATTTTTATATTTTATAAAATATTGTAGTGAGATTTTTTTCAACTTTTTTATCGCATTGACTATTCCCAGCGGTAACTAGAATGAGTAAAGAGGCCTAATAGAAGGCCTTATTTAGCAGTCACAAGCCCTTCTCGCTGCATTCCATATTTATTTATTTTTTACACAGGTTGTCATTGGGCGCAAGGCCTTCCACACTTCCTTTAAAAACAAATTCGATCCCTTCCCAAAGAAGGGAGTAAGGAAGGTCACTAAAAATAAAAAGTAAATAAAACTGAACACCTTCTTTTCTCCCTTCTCAAAGAAGGGAGTAGCGAATGTGTACTGAATATTTCAGAAGGCCTTTTAAAAAGAAGTTTATACCTTCTAGAAGGCATACTTCTGAAAGCAGGATATCATGCGAAGCGAATCTTTTAGAAAGGAGTATAGAGGCCTTCAAGAAGGCCTGCCACTTGCGGTCCTTTCAATATTTACCGCTGGGTTATATTAATTAATATATAATATTGTAGTTCTAAAAATTAATATTACCAAAAATTACATTAAAACTCTATAACATTTTATACAAAAATCTCTTTTCCGTGGATCTATTCGTTGGAAGACTTACTCACTGTCCAAATTCTATGTCTCTAACTTCAGCCGTTTGGGCTGCGCGATGATGAATTAGTCACTTGACTCAGTCATAAATTTTATTCAACATTTGCCTCCTATGGGGCTACTGCTCCCCTACACCTATCGATAGAGTAAGTAGTCTATTTTTTTTTGCGCACAGGATGCTTTTAGAAAAATGTATTGCTCCCCCTGCACCAACCCCCTTTTTTATTTTAAAAGGTGTAGTTTATCAGAAGAGTGGTTCCTACAATGCTTGAAGGCTTTTGTCTTCAGATACGCTTTATTTAATGTTTTTGTTCTATGGGTGATACAGCTCCTCTTCAGTTTACCCCGCCCATTTTTATTTTGAATTTTATAGCTTACCATAATAGTGGCCTTAACCACGTTTGATGACTCTCGCTATAACAGTACTTCAGTTACGCGATATTTAATATGAGCATCCTATGGTGGGTAGTGCTTCAACTGCTCCTACCACCTTTATTTTTAATATAAAAATTGTAGTTTACCATAAGAGTGACTCCTACCAAGTTTAAACATTCTCACTATAACAGTTCTTAAGATATGCGATATTTAACATTGGCTTCCTATGGGGGGTTCCACTTTCCCTGCTGCTATCTTACTTAAATTTTGGAGCTCAGAAGATCCTACTGCAAAACGTTCAAGAAAATGGGTGCAGCGGCTCTTAAGATATGCGATACTTAATATTGGCATCCTATAGAGGGTATCACTTCCGCTGCCCCTATCGAAAAAAATAAGTAGCCTATTTTATTTTTGGAGCTCACTGTTACTGTAAAAACTTTGAGAAAATCGGTTCGGTAGTTAAGGAGTCTATAAGACAAAAAACAAACAGACAAACATTTTTCATTTTTATTTATAGATATGTAAAGTATGTATTTAGAAGGTATATAGGGCCGATTGTATTCGTTATCCATCAAAACTGCTTAAGCGAACTTCATAATAATAATTTGAAACTTAATTATTTTTTTTTAATTGTGTTTAGATCGACACATCTGAATCGATCTGTAATTCCACAACGACCAAGAATATGTATGATTCCAATATACCTGTACATTACTGGGACCAACATTAATATTTCTCGGTATTTCACCCGGATTGACAAACCAAATTTACCCTCATTCACTATTTGATGCAGTGGAGATTATAAAAAGTTTTAGTACTTCTCAACAATCTAGTTTCATTTAAGCCGCTTAAAATTGTTTTTAAACACTTTTTGTTCATTTTACGCTATTGTGTGGAATGGCTTGGGTTTGCTTGTACGGTTCCTACAAGCATCGTGCGTAAAATGTAGCTTGTTCTCTTGTCTTTAAGAACACAACTATTGTTATAGCAAAAAAACAAGTTGTTAACCAAAAATTCTCCCAAAGCTTGTTTCATTTTTCAACAATGCTTTTCTAAAGGATGTTGCGTAGATTTTCCTGTATAAAGTTCAACATTAAAAAAAATAACCAACCATTTTATTTGAGTTTTATGCCTTTTTTTTCTTCCTTTTTATTGTTAAAAAAAGACATGACAGAAAAAAAATTTTAAGCATTATGTGTAACTTCATCGTACTCTTACCTTTTGTAAAATGTAACTGAACATAAATGTAACAAAAAATTACTTATTAAAATAAGAAGAAACTCTTACCTTTTTGGTAGAGAAGAGAAGTTAATATAAATTAAATAGCGGAAATTATTTTGACAACTTTTTAAATTACTTCACTGTGAAATAGTTGTTAAATTTGTGAACAGCCAACTGTGAACTGGCAGCAACTGACTGTCGCATAAAGGAATAAAATAAAACTCCTGGCGGGTTTTCAAGCAGAAACTCTGTGGAGCAAGAAGAAATTAAGGCTACTTATTTATTAATTTTTCCCTTTTTTATTTTTTTATTTTGTATCCCTTTTAAAAAGGTTTTTGTTATCTTTTGTTTTATTGAGATCGTAAAATTTTCACGAAAACAACATTTAGAAAATATGACAAAATTTATTTTCGATTTGAAAACTGGTTTGATTTATTTGAAACATTTTATACTAGTCATTAAACAGAATTACGAGTATTAATCTTTGAACTTGGAATTTATACCCTCCAGCACTCATAGTGAATGATTAAACCCTTCACCCGGGGTGGAAAGGGTATAGCAAAGTATGTCATTCCGTTTGTAATTTCTACAATATTGATGTTAGACCCTAAAAAGTATATATGTATTTTCTGGGTCCTTACCAGTTGTGAAATTGATTTAACGATGTCCGTCTGTGCGTATGCCCGTGTGACTGATGACTATTGCAACATATACTCCCCCCCCCCCATTTGTTTGCTATTGAAATTCAGCCAGATCGTCCATAAATGACTGATTTTTTTAGAACTGTTAAGACTTTTTTACACATAACTAATACTAACATGTACAGTAAGTATGGTTTAGTGCACGACTTTTTGGTTTCGATACGCTAGAACCCAATTTTTCGACTTTTGTGAATAAAATCAAAAGTTGTTAACAGATTTTAATCATTTATGGCTTGTTTTGTTTTAAGTTCGTTTTTTATACGCCTGGATCAAATTTTTTAATAAAAAAAATAATTTTCTTTTCCAAAAAAAAAAAAAATATTGTTTCAAAAACGACTGTGCATATTTGAAAAAGAAATTACTTTTCTGCGGAATTTCGGTTTTTTTAGTTTTTTCAATAAGCTGAAGCGTTTTTGAGTTTTGCGAACATATGTTGTGCAACTCCGCCATTTTCGACATTTTTGTATGGGAACCACCCTAATGATTAAAGATGGAGACTAGGTAAGTTCTGAGAAAATGCTCGGGTAGCAAAAATATTGGAGGCCCGTCATATATTTGACTCCTCTAGGGTCACTCTGGGGCTAGTAAGGGCGGTGGCGGGTAATTTTATAAAAAACAATATTTAGTAGGGGAGCCCCCTTAAGGAGCACAGAAAGGGGGTTAGTATGTTAATAAAAAATGTAGGGGAAAAAATATTAGTGGGAGTCAGTCTTACATTTTACCCTTCTAGGAGGGACTCAGGGACAGTTTTGAAGATTTTTTGGCTTTTGTATCGTTTTCCCCTAACTTTGACCCCGATGAGGAGCCATTTACCCCATCGTACTCCCCTAATTTTTTTGCTCATGTGTTTTTTTTTACAAACTTCACAAAGTTGGGGGTTCTAGCGTATCGAAATCTTGCTGCTAAGGAATTCCATATAACACTTATCCACCCCTAATGTACAGCGAAGTTGATTTGACGATGTCTGTTTATTTTTCTGTATATCTGGAGAACAAAGAGAGAGAAACTTTGCGAAATAGGTACAACCATCTTGGTTATCAATATACATTATCCGATAAAACGTGGCGGTATTGGTGAAGTGGGGCGTGTCACTTCCCATACAAAAAATTATACACGGTTGTTCTGATAATCCAAAATGCAAAAATCTAAAAGTTGTTTTTAGTACAATTTAATTCTAATGTGGCATAAAATTCTTTTATCACAGAACTCTTATTAACAAAAGACCTTTAAAATTGTTACGTTTTACGCAAAGTTGGATACCAAAACGAATTTCGGTATTAAACTTTTTTTATTTTAGTATCGGTATCGTAATTATATCGGTATTGGTATACAGGTATAGAAACTTTATAAAAAAAAATTTTAAAAGAAAGAAAAATATATTAATTAATAAGATTTTGTTGGTCGTGCTTAATTCCCAACTTTTAATCTTGATGAAAACACTGAAATTTATTGTTGGAGGCTAAGCTATCTTCTATGCGCATTTCACTGGCTGCTCAGGCCAGATCATCAGGAATAATTGTCTCAAAAAATTTTAGAAAAGCCAAATTAGCAAATAAAACTCCAGAGTGAATGAGAATTTCAAACACTCAAAAAGTCTTATTTGCAACGATATCAAAGCTTCAACAAAATACCAACAATAATCAGTGATAAAAAATTGGCAAGTGCATGGCTTAAAAAAACTGAACTGGCAACTTGCTTTATTTTGATTTTCTTGCGAAAACAATAAAGCGGGTTATTTTTGTTTTTTCTTAACCCACTTACAACTATAATTAATGTTGGGAGAATTCCTAACACTTGTAGTGGGTATTAAAAATCACTAAGAGCATCGAAATGAGGGCACTTTACTACTATAAACTGAATTAAAAAAAAATATGTGGTTGCACTGCGGTGTAGGGTGAAAATTGTGGCTGTTATCTAAGCAATTTTACACCAAATATTGTCTTTCGAAGCTCTAGTTGTTGTCTATGTTGTCTATGTCATCTTAATTAACTAAATGCTTGAAAAAGAACCACAAAAAATTAAATGGCCTGGTCGTCGATAGCGAATGAAGACTGCGTTCGCTTAGATTGCATTTAAAACAAAAAAAAATTATAAGATATTGTTTTTGTTTTGCATGTAAGTTAAGCGAACGAAGTCTTCATTCGCTATCGACGAACAGGCCAAAAATTTTGACGACCAATTGTTTTCGAAATTTCCAATTATTATCCCTCACATTTATATACGGTATTTTCGGTATATTCATAAAAACACGAATATAAATTAAGAGTACTGTTATTGACAAAAAAGTTATGTTTGCAGTGGATTTTTATTTTTCGATAATTTTATAGTTGATTTTTCATATTTTAAGTTTGTGTGTCTGATTGTACGTGTGTGTTTGTGTAACTGCATCTGTTTTTATCTTTCTATTTGTTTTCAATTCTAAATTTTTTAGTTTTTATTGCAAAATGATTTACGAAACTATTTTCATGTTTACTTCAACTAAATATTGCGTTAGAAATAAGAAACGTTAAAATAACTTCTTCTAAAGTAAGTTTTAGGATTCCTATTGTGGAATAATTTCCTGAAAATTCTTAGGAGGAAAATATCTTGCAACTTTTTAGGAATTCCGTGAAAGGCAAATCGAAAATTTTCTGCTAAGATTTTTTAAGACTTTTAGGTTTTGTGTCATAGCTAAGCAAACATTTTAACGATTTCAAAAATATTTTTATTTCAAAATAAAATAAAAAATAAAAAAAAAAAAAAATAAAATTAATAAATGAAAAGGTTATCTTTATTAGTTTATTATAAAAAAGTTCTTAAAAAATTTTTATATACACAAAAAAACCGTCCAAAAGAAATCTTAAAATCAATAAATAAATTCCTTTTGAGCTTTGATTTAAATACCACGTTTTCAAGATTTCGATCCTTCTATTTTAAACCGATGGAGCAACTTACATGGTTCAGGTTTCCAATGGGTTTTAAATATTAAATCCAAAACCGTTACAAGTTACATGCTTGGCATATGGGTTATACCTCGTTGAGGAGGAAATTATCGATAATATTGAATTTATTTAAGAAATGCATCATTTCATTTCCTTTTCACTGCAATCAGTAGTAACAAGGTGGGGACCTGGCTAGATGCTTCAGAATTCTATTCAAAAAACTTTAAGCAATTTAAAAAAGTAAAAGAAACATTCAATTTAAATAACATCAGCACGGGTATATTGGTGAAACAATTACTAGCAGAGATTTGGTTCATTTAATACTCAAATCAACTTTATTGATATTACAGAAAGTAAAATTAACAATGTTAACAATTAACAATAAAATAAATTCTAAATATTTTTGATCTGATCTGGATTCAAAGTGGGATCTAAAAATAAATTTTTTCCAAAAAGCATTGGCATTCTTCAAGTACAAGACAAAGTTTTACTTTTAATAAAACAGTTCCTTTTAATTTATGCAACCAAATTAGGCAATCAATTAGTTATTTAAGTTTTTATACCCACACCTCAATAGTGGAGAGGGTATTATGCATTTGTGCTGATGTGTGTAACGCCTTCAAATATTGGTACCGATCGACTCAGAATCACTTTCTGAGTCGAACTAACGATGTCCGTCCGGCTGGCTGGCTGGCTGTCAATGTAACCTTGTGCGCAAAGTACAGGTCGCGATTTTGGAGATAATTCGATAAAATTTTGAATATAGGTTCTTATTGGCACAAGGACCAAGCCTATTGAAAATCGTAGAACCACTAGGGAAGATAGGGGGAAATTTCTTCCTCTCAGAAACTATAAAACCGATTTTAATGAAATTTAAAACATAGATAGATCCATATCTATATGGACACATAAGCTATACAATTTTTAAAAAATAATACCACAAGGGGAGGTAGGGGGCAATTTCTGCCTCTCACAAACTTTCAAAGCGATTTTAATGAAGTATGCAAACAAAGATAAATATATATGGACATATAAGCATCATGTGTTTTTAATACTGTGGTGTAGGGTATCAGATGGTCGGGCTTGACCGACTATACTTTCTTACTTATTTTAAAGATATTTGAATTACAATAGACCGAATTTTTTGTTTGTTTTTAAAGTAAATCCAAAAACGGTTTTATATGCAAATTTTTTAAGTTTTTAGTGCATATTTTAGATTTTTTAGTACATATTTTAAACGCATATTTTCGATTTTTTAGTGCATGAAAATCTCATCCCTAGCCATTACCAATTGCTCACACTTATGTCTATCCACCGCTAAAAGCTTTTATTCATCCCAGCATTTGTTTTGAGTGGCAGCTTCTTTCTCTGTTTAGCGTCGCCACGTATGTGCAGAGCTACCTTGTCTTCGACTTCGTTAGGATACCACTCAATTGTAAACCATCAGGTTTACTTAGGATGTGGCCAATCTATCTCCATTTTCGGCGTAGGACCACAGATCCGATTGAAATTTTGTGTGTTATTTGTCACAGGTAGACTTTTAATATTCTTCGAAGGCAACGGTTTATAAAGACTTAGACAATGTTAGTATCTCTAGCTGCCGCTTTTCATGATTCGCATTCATTTGGTAGCGCAGATTTAACACACGAATTAAAGATGCTTTATTTGGTATTTACTGATAAGTGTGTTGCTCGCCATATGGTGTTGATTCGTCCAAACGCTAAGTTAACGACACTAATTCTGATTTTTATATCGTCTTGACCTATAGATGTTAGCAGGCTGCCTCGGTAACAAAATGACGTGATAGTTTCTTTGTTGTTGGCGTACAAGTCAGAATTACTTGTCGTGTTTATCCTCTTTATCTTTGTTTTTTCGGTACTTTTTTAAGCTCAGCTGTTGATGCTTCCAGCTGCACTGCATTTAGTTTGACCAGCGTACACAGAAAAAATTATTTTTCCAATTCAAACAAAAAATTTGAAATCGGTCCTATAAAAAAATTCGCATATTCAAACATTTTATTTGCATTTTGTTTGTTTAAAAAAAAACTAATTTTTTCAAACAAATAATTTAACTGAATCAAACAAAAAATTTTCTGAAATTGATATAAATTTCAAACAAATAATTTTGCTGAATCAAACAAAAAAGTTTTTGCACAAGCAATGATGTGCACACAAGCAAGCACTTTTGGAGAAGATGAAGGCAGAGCAGAGCGGCCGGCTTGGCTTTGAGACACATTTTTTTTGTTGGAATAATTTTTGAACGAAGTCTTTTTTTTTAAACACACAATGTTTTTCGTCATCACTCACTGTTGCTGTATCCTTTCCTTTGCTAATGAAGAAGAAATGTAACCAAAAACGGCGGCAAATCGACTCGATATGTTTTTCGGCATCATTCTATTTTTGTATTTGATGTATCTATTTAAGTAAACAGTTTGAAAAAATTGAATAAGAGATTTTTTTTTTTTACCAACTTTGAAACCAACCAAAATTTATTTTGTTTCTTATAATGTTGTTGTTGTTTCTGTTGTTAAAAAAAAAATGAAACGTTTTTTTACCTGATATTTTTTGTTTTTTTTTTGTGAGTCTCCAAAAATAGACTGTATGTGTTTTTTGTTGTTGTTCTTATATTTCACATAAAGAAGTGTTGTTTACGATCAAATAATAAAAAGCAAAAGACGACAACATTAAAAAGCGTTAAATAATTCATACAAAATTATGAAAACTTGAAACCAATAACGCGTACATTATATTTTTGAATAGTTTTCAACATTTTTATTGGTTAAATAAAAATCAAACAAAATTATTAATTGAATCAGTAAAAAAAATTGTAGAAATTAAAAAAAATTTCAAACAAGCGTTTGTTTAAACATAATTCGGCAATAATTTTTTCTGTGTATGCTATTGTTTGTGTGATGGAAGACAGATGTCGTCTGCATAATATAGGTCTTCTAGATGACCATATAGTCACCAGGATATGCTTATACATCCATTCTGGCGAACGCGACAAGTTGCACTCGTGTTTAGGGTCGATTATATTTTCAAGTGCGCTTTTTGCAAAATGCGAAAGGGCGTCAACAGCCTTTTCAAAATAAGTAAATTCTAGAATGGCGAGCGTAACTCTACGGACTGTTCGATTATAATACGGAGACGATTGACGTGGTCCATGCAAATATGCTGCCAGAATAAGAATTTGGCAGGATAATGTCCAATACATATGAGACAGGAAACAATGCTTTTCCCAAACAATTTAAAAAAATTTATCTAACTGGAAATGTTTTTCTATTCAATTAAAAAAAGAAAATATTTAATATATAAGAAAAATATTCGCTAATTGTATACAGCGAAATTTCACAGAAAACTTTGTTTACATTAACCCTTTTGAAAATGAAAACTTTTTCTTTTTACACGGGTATTGTGAAATAGTTTTTAACTTTTTGTTTTCCTGACTCCATGTTTACGAACACAGATAGTTGTTTTTACACGAGTTTTTACGCGTATTGATGTTTTTGTTTTATGTTCAGTATAAAAAACGTGAGATATATTCGTTTTGTCGGTTTATTTGTGACCAATAGAAAAATGTATTTAAGACCACTTATTTATAGGTAAATAATGGGGGTAAATGGACGTCTAGACAGATGGTTTTTTTAGCCAAAACTTCTTTTATAAAGGAAGGTGTTTTCGAATGGACTGAGTGCCAACTGGAGGATGAAACAGATTTTTACGTGAAATCATCTGTAGCGATGAGGCTCATTTGTGACATATCGGGTTTGTCAATAAGCAGAGCTCTCATTTATGGATTGAGCACAATTTCTATGAGACAACCGCGTCTCCATTTCATCCCAACAAAAGCACTGTAAATTAATAAGATTTTGTTTGTCGTGCTTAATTCTCAATTTTTATTCTTGATGAAAAAACTGATATTTGTTGTTGAAGGATAAGCTTGTTTCTATGAGCATTTCACTGGATGCTTAGGTCAGATCATCATTCTGCCAAAAAATTTTAGAAAAGCCAAAGATATTAGCAAATAAAACTGCAGAGTGAATGAGAATTGCAAACACTCAAAAATTATTCTTTGCAACGATATCAAAGCTTAAACAAAATACCAACTAAAAACAGTGGCCCATACTCATAGTCAAAATAAAGTATACTTTAAACTAAAGCCGGCTTTAAATGCATGTGAATACCATTCGTTTAAAGTATACTTTAAAAAGAGTCGACTTTATTTTTGACTATGATTATGGGCCAGTGTATTTATCTTTTTTTACATTCCCCACTATAATTGGTTGGAATTCTTCCAACACTAATTGTAGTTGTAGTGAAAGAAAATTCAAAATAAAAACAAAATTAAATTGATTAATTGTTTTCGCGAGAAAATCAAAATAAAGCAACTTGCCAGTTCAGTTTTTTATGCCGTGCACTTGAAAACTGTTTGATGCGATTGGTATGCCGAAGGCGTCTTCAGCCCATTTGTTTTTAAGTCCGAAACCAGTGTCAACATTACCGTGAATAGCGAACGTACAAGCCAAATGATTCTAGCGGTTCTTTTATTCCTCATGTCATTGCGAATCATTTGGTGGAGAAGTGAATCCAACAAGATGTTTCAACATGCCATACAGAGCGTAAACCATCACTTTGTTGAGCCAAACATTTGGTGAGCAAATTACCTCAAGAAATTAACCTGTGAGTTGTCCACCACTTTCGAGAAATTTGACACCTTTGGAATACTTTTTGTAAGAGTTTTCGCCAGGCGTGGCGATTTTGAAACGTGATTGGTGGCTTTAATATTCATTTGGCGATATGTCTATTTTTTGACAATTCATAAAATAGTTGGCGATTTTGTTGGCTATTTTTGATGTGCCATAAATTTGTTTTGAGAATCATTAAAGTCAATACGAAAAAATAAAACATTCTCATTCTGGTATTTTAATGTATGAAATTTAATATGGAAATTTATTGTATCACAAACAAAATTCATTGCTGTTACATTGTTTTGACTTTTATATCGAGGCATTACAGTAAAAAAAGCTTAAGCGACATCATTTGAAATTTTTTTTTTTTATTAATAAAAATGACTTTATTGGCAACACTTGCATCATCTCCAAAAGGTTAATGGTCACATAAGGTACCTTTACGATTTTATAGCAAATCGTAAGCGAAAACCTTTGTACAAAATTTATATGAAACAAAATAAAAAAAACCTTCTCCTGTAAAATTTGGTTTTGTCGGTTGAGCTTTTTTTGCGGTTATGACTCGATATTTTTGTGTAAACAAAATTTAATTTTTAAAATAAATTTTATTTTTTAAAACATCTAAAAATTTATTTAAAACAAATATTAAACAAAAACTGAATAAAGTTGTCAAATCACTGTTTCCCGAAATCTGATGATCTCTAAATTAAAGCTCCCCTTGAATATCTCTTGTTTAAAATTATTGGCTCTTAAGGGGGCTGTACTCGGTCGAAATGTTTGATAGCAAGGCGAATTCATTCGTGTACATGCGCTGGACGTAAAATTCGCGGTCATATCTAAGTTTGTTGATTTTCCATCCAACATCGTCGGTGTCACACATACAAACACATTTTCACTAATACTACCATAGAGTTTGATGAGAAATGCTTGACCGTGTACAGACCCCTTTAGAAATTCGCACACAATTAGGAAATGGTGTGTAAGGTTTGGACGGTTTCATATGATCCCCCTAAAATTATAAAATGGCTTTCGAAAAAGAGCGATGGACGTTGTTACAAGACTGCGGCGGTTGATTTTTCAGTCACTCGTTTTACCTTTCTTTGGCAAGTTTCTGCATCATGGCTTCCGCTGCAGTTATATTAAGAGCATTTTATCCAATATTTTAAGTTTTGCTATTGCATTTATTGAGATTTCTATTTGCTTGTTTCTTCTTGTTACGCGTGAGCTTGTACAAATTTTAGAAACAACAACAATGCTACAAACGAAGGTTAACAATGATTTGCTTGTTTTGTGTAGCAACAACAACAACACTACAAGAACAAATACATAGATTACTTTCATGTTTAAAATGTTATATAAAAAGCAAAAATTCCCAAATTCTATTTGTTAAAAGAATTTATAGGGGACATATAAAATTCGCTTATGCTGAGTGAAATATTCACACTATTTATTACAACCGAATTTATTTTTTTTTGCAATAGAATATTTTGCAATATTTTTTTTTTTAGCTTTTTACGTAAAAAATTGCAATCTATTTTTATATTGTTTTCATAGTGTTGTTTTCATTTACCAAATACACTAGACAACACAAAACAGAAGAAAAAAAAAACAAAAAAATTTTTAGTATTAAATAAATTGTCTGACATGGATGAATTGTGATAAAAATAACAACGGCAGCACGAAATCAATGAGATTTAAAATAGAAAAGAAAAATCACAAAAAATCAATTTCAGCGATAGTTTTTTATTTGTGCATATTTGTATGTTTTTAAGTGCAAATATTGTATTGTCAAACTTCAAAACAACCAGAAAAGAAAACAAAGACAACAATATTTGGTGTTAATAACAACAATCATTGCAGAGGGTGCTAAAATCGGCCCACAGTAGACCATTATATGAGATAACTATTGATGCGATTGGAATTTTTAAATACTGAGTTTTCTCTTTTGTAAAAGAGTCTTTGAACTTTAATTTTTGCTATTAAACATTCAAATGGACTGATAAGAAAACAAGTTATGGATGGCTTAAAAAAATTTCGTTTTAAATTCAATTTTAGCAAAAAAGTGAAGTTTAAAAAGTTGAAAACGATTTCTTTTTATAAAATGTATTATTTTATAAGCTATTTTTACAACTAATACTTATTAATAATTTTTTAACTAGAATCTTAACAGAAAATGACAAACTTTTGCCTCGTTAAACTTTTTGAAAAAGCCTGAGTTAAAATATAGTTTTTTAAGTGGCAAACGTAAAAGTTAATTGCTGTTCGTAAAAATTTTACTAAGATAGAGAAAAAAGTTTTTATAAAAAAGGTGTATGATTTTATTTCAGTTAAAAACGTTTTCTAATATTTTAATTTTATAAAATAAATATTGATTAATTTACATAATTTTTAAATCAAAAACAAATTGTTATCTACGTTTACATGTAACCTAGTGGACTCTAATGGAACGTGGGGACAAAAAGGAAACAAATTTACAAAAAAAAAAAAAAAACTACATAAATGCCACAGAGTAACCCTTAGAGAGGTAAAATTACTAAAATATTTATTTTTCGTTCCCGACATTTTTTCCGAACACACTTTTTTTATAATTTTAACAACTCCATTTCATTAACTGAGACACATTGGTCTGCAATCACACCGTACATACTTACCACCTATCATAGATTGTTGCGCTGACTACTTCACTTCGAGACTAATATTTTATAGGAAACCGTGTATAACTTTAGAGGATGAAAGCTGGTAAGCGAGACTTCGATCTGACTATAGGACTTTAAATTTCCATACTGATGGTTTCAAAATGGAAGAGGAAATCAGAGCTGCAGTTAACTGACAGGAACTGGGTATTCGGGAATCTTATAAGCTTCTCGATTACTGCAGTTTATTCTAGGCTGAAATATTCGCGGCCAAAATGGCTGCTGATTTAGCACATAATTCCAGTACTAAATATAAACTTCTCTATTGATAGTCAGGTATAAATCAGGCCGGTATCTGCTGAACATACATCCTCTTCGATCGTCCAGAAGTGCGAGGACTCAATATATAGACTTGGTGTAACAGAAGAGTACATATCTACTGGGTTTGCGGCCACCAGAACATGGAAGGTAACGAGGTGGCAGAAGATTTAGACAATCGGAGGGTTTAATTAACGTATAACAGAGTGATTGTAATTCCAATTCTTAATAATTCTAGTTTACAGACCTTCTATTGGGGTTTTCAACAAGAACTTTGATTTTTTATTGTGGCAACACCAACAACATGATAGTTTTGACATTTAGGTTTTTGGCGTATTCGTAGTAGATTCATTGGCAATTGTTACAATGAATTCAATTTCGCTAGAAAATCGCATTAAAATAATAAGAACCCACTATTAAAAAGGTGATTCTGTTATAGTTACATTTCACACAGCCAATGAAACGATCAATTTATTGCAAACCAAATTTCCCGATCGAATAATTTCATGAACATCAGCTGTTAAGTGGCCAGTAAGATCCGTCCGTCATGTGATTATCGAAAAAAACCCGCCATTTTGCCAAAAAGTGATTTAAAACTTTGATGAAAGAAAATAAAAACTTTTTATATTATTTTGTTCTTATTCTTGTTGAAAAACCCGATATTTAAACAAAATTTGAGGTGGTTTGTGAAAGCACCGAAAAGTCCAGTGTATCCAGAGTTATATGAGAATCCTATGATCCTTAGTCGGTTAAACTTTGCCTTTCGCTACCGATAAAAGATTTAAGGCTTCTGGAAGTGTTTATGATGGGCCACTGTTGGAAGGCAGTATGCGCCAAAAGGGTGGGGCAACATTCTAGTGCCAACTGAAGATTCTATGTGGTAGCAGGGGAAAAAGAGCTCCAGAGCAAACTGTCTGGAATATTATCACTTCGAAGATCTTGGGGAAATCTCTGGAATTGGACAAATAATGGACTAAACATCACATTGAACTAACCTTTTCCTTTTCATCCTACATCGTGGTTACGTTAATGACCAACTCGGTCTATGTGGGATCTTTGTGACTGGCCATTTTAACCGAACCTACTCCGTATCAATAAAACTTAAAGGGGGCTCCCATGCGAGTTTTAAAATTAAATGTTATTGTAAAAACTTGGTTCCCACGGCTCCTGAGATGCCACTTTACTTGTCAAATGTATGGTAAACCTAACTTTTAAATTCATCCATAACATTTTATTCTAACGTAACAAACCCGCTATCTCCATTATTTAAGGACGCTACCATACAAAATTTTCAAAACAGGCTACAAATATATTGAATAAAAAATTCTTTAACTGCCTAGGAGTCCTTCCTTAGGGGGAAAATGTATCACTGACCTCCATTAGTTTTCTGGCCTAAATCTTTTCTTAAACATACTTGCCCCTTATTCAGATCATTAAGGATGCTTCCATACAAATATAGTGGTTTAATGAAATTCCTAAATTTTGTCCCAGCAGCGCCTAGTGTGCCTCTAAAAAGGTCAAATGTAGGACCGACCCAACTAAATTTTTAATTTTTAACATTTGTTTCTAACATACCAACATACCCTAAAAGGGCTTCCATGCAAAATGTCATTATTTTTTTAAACTTTTGTATTGATAAAATTTTGCACATGATGTCTGAGGTGGGGTGTTACAAAGCCATAGGACAGAAAGCCATATGGCGTCAAGTCCATTGAGACATAAGGGCATATGCAATTAAGTCTCAATAAAATGGGACTTAACGCCATAAATCTTTTCCGTAAAATGAGACATAAAGCCATATTTTTTATAATGATTGTATTTCCCCCTATTTCATGTAGAAAATGCTTTGTTGTTTCATGTCGCCCTGTTTTATGTCAAAAATGGCGGTATGAACTAAGTCCCCAATGAATTAACTCCCCAAACCCAAAATGAACTAAGCCCCTAAATTTGGGGACGTCGTTCATTTATGGAAAAAACCCGAAAAAGCTAGGCTAACTAGAGCTTCTCTGCATAGCCGGCCTTCGGCCGGACGCAATGATTTTCTCCTCTATGGTATAACAAACACCGGCTTCGCTAACTAAAGCTTCTCTGCGTAAACGGCCTTCGTTGGGAAACAATACAGATTTGAGAAGCTTTACTTAGCGAAATCGGTACTTGTTATACCATAAAGGAGAAAATTCTTGCGTCCGCCAAAAGGCCGGCTATACAGCGAAGCCGGTGTTTGTTATACTACGGAGGAGAAAATCCTTGCGCCCGGCTGAAGGCTTGCTATACAGCGAAGCTTTAGTTAGCGAAGCAGGTCTTTGTTATACCATATAAGCATTTGTCACGCAACACATCAAATGGGACATAACACCATAATGGCTTTATGTCCCATTCCACTAAAATTGATATGAGACTTAAGGCCATATCAAAATTATGGCTTTATGTCCGTTTGGATTGAGACATAAAGCCATTATGGCTTTATTTCCTATGGCTTTGTGACACCCCACCGATGTCTGACGTTGGGTCAAAAAAATCGTTCTGGTTCACACAGGCGTAACCTGGCGGATATAAAGGGTTTTAGAGGCTCGTTCGTGTTACAAAGTGTTGCAATATTTCTTTGATTTATTTTGAAGGGTAGGAGTTACGCTCTATTTAGTGGGAAGTTTTCGGGCACTTTGGAATCTTTAAAATAAATAGATTTTTTAAATTTTCTTGGAGACATAAAATCTTTTTTTCTAGTACTAACAGCTTAAAAGTGACATTGTTATACAAAATATATTTTGATTTAAAATTTTTAAAAAAAAGTGTTAATAATTTGAAAATTTAAATTTACAAAAAATTTTTGAGTTTTAGCAAAATACAGAAAAGGTCCAGTTTGGATCACCCAGTTCGCGACTTGGGTTCACTTGTATATATTTACTTTCAAATAAGTAACAAAACTTTGAAATCGGTTACCATGAAAAATATGAATCGCAGTGTGGCGGTGGTTTAAAATAAAAAATTAAGTGCAAATGCAATAAAATAAGAATGATACAATAATTTTATCGCTTTTTATTAACAACAAAAAAACAATCATGTTGATTTTTATTGCTCCCACCACATACACTCATTTACCTCACCTGCATTTAGTACCTCTTTGCGGCTTTTGGGGGTTTTTGAATACCCAGGGGTGTCTAGTGCCACAGGCAAATTACAAAGTTTAATGTTCTTTATTTGGCAAATGTAGTGTTTTAAAAATATTCCACACACGCTTTTAACCAAAATTATCTCTGTGGTTTTTTGGGGGCTTGGAAAAATGCGTTTTTATAGAAGAGTAAGTAAAAACAGGGAATAATTTTTTAGGGTAAATATAAAAGCAAGTTTTCTAAAAAACAAAATTGACGCAAATATTTAAAATTTTTAAAAATTTAATAAAGAAGAAAAAAAACCGAATCAAAAACAACAAGTAAGAAAGTATAGTAGGTCAAGCCCGACCATATGATACCCTACACCACAGTATTTAAAAACATCATGCTTATGTGTCCATGTAAATATGGATTTATCTATGTTTATAAACTTCACGAAAATCGGTTTGAAAGTTTGTGAGAGTCAGAATTTGCCCCCTGCCTCCCCTTATGGTCCTATTTTTTAAAAACTGTATAGCTTATGTTTCTCTTTAGATATGGATCTATCTATGTTTTAAATTTCATTAAAATCGGTTTGATAGTTTCTGGGAGGAAGAAATTTCCCCCTATTTTCCCTCGTGGTCCTGCGATTCATCGAATAGGCTTGGTTGCTGTGCCAATAAGAACTTATGACCCAAATTTTATCAAATTATCTCTAAAATTGCGAGCTGTACTTTGCGCACAACGTTACATGGACAGCCAGCCAGCCTGCCAGCCGGACGGACATCGTTATTTCGACTCAGAAAGTGATTCTGAGTAGATCGGTTTACTTTATGGTGGGTCTAGGACCACTATTTTAAGGCGTTACACACATCAGCACAAATCCATAATACCCCCTCCACTATTGTGGTGTGGGTATAAAAAAATAGGATTAGAAGTATAAAATAAAAATAAAATAATTTCTTTTTATACCCACACCACAATAGTGGAGAGGGTACCCAGGTTTCCTTTAAGTGTCTCAAAGTCAACAGTTTTGTCGACTATATTGGTAACATTGTCAACGAAGTGTCTACACTACATTACATTTGCCACTATATTTGGCTTAAATACGAAAAAGATTTTATCAATAACAACTGAGAAGTACAATTCTTATAAAAGCTGAAGAAATAATAAAAAACGATTGTTATGATTTCGTATTCTTACAAAAAGTGTAGACTACTTTTACTAAAATGTACTAGCGATTCTCTGGTTCCAATGTCTACATATGTTCTCAAAGGAACTACCTAGTCAGTACTTAGTCAGTAGTAGATTTCCAATGACACGCACATGTTAAATGTCTATTGTAAATAACATTGCCTGTGGTATAATAAGTCACTAGTACTGGTGACTGTGTCAATAGTGAATCAGTACAGATTCACTAGTGACATTTCCTGCAGGAGTATTATGCATGTGTGCTGATGTGTGTAACGCTTTAAAATATTTGTCCCAGACCCACCTTAAAGTATACCGATCGACTTAGAATCACTTTCTGAGTCGAACTTACGATGTCCGTCCGGCTGGCTGGCTGTCCATGTAACATTGTACGCAAACTACAGGTCGCAATTTTGGAGATAATTTGATAAAATTTGGGACAAAGGTTTTTATTGGCCTTGGAATCAAGCTTATTGAAAATGGGCAGAATCGTAGGACCACGAGGGAAGATAGGGGAAATATTTGCCTTTCGGAAACTATCAAACATATCATAGATAGAAATTTATTTATTTTGACACATAAGCTATATAGTTTTTCAAAAACATTCAAACCGATTTTAATGAAGTTTATAAACCAAAACCAAAACAAAATATGTACTTTGAACTTCAAGAAGAATTCTTGACAAAAGTACGAAAAAACAGAAGTAAAGGAAGAACATGTAAAATAAATTAAAATAGATAATCATTCAAAGCAAATTTCGATCTACCAAAGGTTAAATACAATTTGGTTTAAGGATTGATGTTTGACTAATGACGTCAGCAGTCGTCGATGGCTGCGAGTGTAAAACGGCAAGCCCTCTGAGGAGATTGAGTGGTTGCAATCGAAACATGTCAGGGTAACCTGTCCGTAAAAACGCCTGCGTTCGAGCCCAGATTGAGTCAAGAATGAAAAATTATCAGTAAATTTTAATTGATTTTCATGTTGTAAAATTTCTTTCTTCATAAAAATAATTTAATGAAAATTAAATTTGATGAACTTAAGCCTAATTAAAAAGATATTGAAAATTTGGATTAAAAACCATAAATAGTTCAACAAAATAACAATACTAATTATTGTTTATAAACATAGATAAATCCATATTTATATGAACACGAAAGATTATGTGTTTTTATATACTGTGGTGTAGGGTATCATATAGTCGGGCTTGACCGACTATACTTTCTTACTTGTTATAAGGTATTTTTATTAAACTTAAATGTGTTCAATGAACAAAATTTAAATTTCTATGTTTTCTTTGAATTTGCACATTTTTGTTAAAGTCAGACAACCTTCGGTTAACATTGAAGCTATAGAATTCTTTAAAAATTTAAATTTGATTCATTGAATGAATACATTTGCATAACCATAAAAATGATTTTTATAAATTATAATTAAACTAAAGGAATGTTATTATATATTTGAGAATTATTAATTAATGCATGTATTATAAACTAACCATTTCTCTAAATTGGGCTTATTCAGTTCACCTGTACGTATGAGTAATTTCAGCAAATTGCAATACATATAACCAGAGAAGACAAAAAAAAAAGCAATATTCAATACTTTTACATCAAAAAGAAATAATCAAAAAAGCAACAAAAAATTGATAAAACAGCAAAAAAAAAAAAAAAAGAAGCAGTAAAAAATGTTTTATTTTTATTCTTCCACATCATCAAAATTATTACAATATACTGTCATGTGGGCTTTTATGTTTTAAAATTTTAATTTTCTACGTCGATCTGTTAAAAGCGTTTTGTATAAAGAGAAGCTTCTTTCTACATCGACGGAGGTTGACGGTGCAAATTTTAATTTGAGAATTTCATTAGAGGATAAACTCTTTACATATTCATCTTTTGGAACAGCACCAGACTCTTAAATATATTTTATTTACAAAAACTGCTGATATCCGGAATTTCTTTTTAATATTTTCTCAAATTTCTTTTTATATTGTTGGTCCTCGATCTTGCATAGTCCGTCAAAAACTGTCGATAAAGCATAAATGCTCTCTGAAATTAATAAGCCCACAGTTTGCACAATTGAGTCGGCATCTTGACTGTCAAGTTCTAAAACAAGGGCTTTAACTTCTTCAAGATGTTCAGCGTAGTACATTGCCGCTTCTAACCAAGTACCCCAACTAGTTGGGCATGGAAACGGTGGAAGTACAACATTAGGATTCATTTTTAGAAAGAATTGTTTTCTTCGCGGTGCCTGTAAAAATTTTGTTTTTGTAGCATATATTTTTAACATACATATGTATGTACCCTGCGGGAAATTTGTGTCAATTGTTCCAACAGAACTGGTCCTGGGACTTATGAAAATAGAATAAGTACCAAAAGAAAGAACTCATGACCGGAGAAAGGAGGACCAAAGACTTAGCTGGTATATGAAGAACAAAAAGGTAGAGAAAGTATTGAATTTATTAAAACGCTTTTTGTATCCAAATATCGAAATTAATATAACAAGCAATTTTTTTAATATCTGTTTTATTAAGCTTGAGGTTCCCTTTTTTAATAAAGAGTATAATTTTTTTTTGTCCTAAGACTAGTTTTATTAAACTAATATCTAGGACAAGCATTGTATAAACTAGCACTAAACAGGTTCATTGGGAATAGATGTGTGACTTGTCAAGTGGTGCCTGTTAGGTGGCAATTGACCCCCTCCAATGACAACCCCATGTAAAAGTGATAGGTCCCATTCATATAAAGTGTTAGAACCAGAACCGGTCTCTACCGCCAAAGAACCTATCACGGGACTAGTTCGGTGTCAGTTTGCTTCCCTCTAGGGTATATATGCAAAAAACGCAAGAACTTTCAATTTCTTTTTAAAATACTTTTAATCCAATTTTTATAATTTTCTTATAGAATTCATAAAATACTTTTACTACAAAAATCATATTAAAAAAACGACTTTTTCCAGAACACCTCTGATTAATAGTTATATTTACCTTTAAGAAAATATTTTTAACATTGGAAATCAATTTATTGACATTTTCAAAGTTGGTTCGAATGAATTCAGCTAATCGGTGGATACCATGTGCAAAACATGTTATAAAGGGTGGTTAAATTGTAAGGGCCGATGTTGAATGTCAACCACACCTAAAACGCCAAGTTTTTTTCCGAATTTTATTTGACATTTCTCTATTTCAGACTTATTCAATTTGAACCATGGAGAGATACACAATCCAACAACGTGTTAAAGTTATCCAGACTTATTATGAAAATGGGCGTTCAAATCAAAATGCGTCTGTAGAAGATGTGAGAACACCAGTGCATGCTCGTACAGCTCGTACTGCAGGAAATATTGCTGCTGTTCGCGATAGTGTGGCTGAAGAGCCGTCCACCTCAACTCGTCGTCGTGCCCAACAATTGCACCTCTCACGCACGTCGTTGATGAACATTATGCATAAAGACTTGCATTTACACGCTTACAAGGTGCAATTGGCTCAAGAACTAAAGCCTCTTGTCCATTCCAAACGTCGTGAATGGGCAGAATGGTGGCAAGAAATGGCAACAGTGTATTTTTTCCGAAATGAGGCCGGTCAGGCAGTTACTGTGAATGGTGTTCGCTATCGTGAGATGATAACGAACTTTTTATGGCCCGAATTGGAAGATATGGATGTGGACGATATGTGGTTTCAGCAGGACGGTGCCACTTGCCACACAGCTAACGAAACAATGGTTCTTTTGCGCAACAAATTCAATGGCCGTGTTATCTCACGTAATGGCGATGTCAATTGGCCGCCAAGATCATGTGATTTGACACCGTTGGACTTTTTTCTTTGGGGTTATTTGAAAGAAAAGGTGTACGTCGATAAGCCAGCAACAATTCAAGAGCTAAAGGATGAGATAATTCGGCACATTAACGGCATTATGCCTCAGGGTCATCGAAAATTTGGACCATCGGATGGAGGTGTGCCGCCGTGGTCGCGGCACCCATTTGGCCGATATTATGTTCTATACATAATTGAGTAATACCAATATATCATAATAAAATAAAATTACAATAATTTCCTAAATAGTTTGTGTTTTATTCAAAATCAACATCGGCCCTTGAAATTTAGCCACCCTTTATAAAGCATTTTCGGATACATTGCCTTTAGAGAAGATATTCCACTTAGCATATATGCAGCTACATCCGTTACTACAAGTACCACTTTGTTATATTTTATGCCTAAATACAGAAAATTATATCAAATCTTAATTCGATTTATGTTCTACTTTACCATCTGGCCACAATATTTGTAAAGAATCATTACAAAATGCTGCAGAGGATGCGCCATATCTCTGTTCAATCATTTAAAAAACGTATTTACTCCAAATATATCTCACGATATTGCGGTCGAGTTACCACCTGTTGCTGCTAGAGCAGTTGTTCCGCTAAGATTTGAGATAAGAGAAATCGAAAAGGCTATTTGTGATTTAAACCCCAAGAAGGCTCCTGGTTTTGATGAGATCAGCAACAAAATGCTTTTGGAGCTACCCAGCATAGCAAAGAAAATTATTCTTTTAATTTTTAATGCTATTTTACGCCTTGAATACTATCCTCAAAAGTGGAAGGTCTCCTTAGTCACCATGATACCTGTAAAGGATCACACAAAAGTTGAGTCATATAGGCCTATAAGCTTGCTTTCTAATATATCAAAGCTGTTTGAGAAGCTGTTAGCGTCAAAAATAACCCCAATTTTAAATGAAAATGGATGTATTCCTAACCACCAATTCGGTTTCAGAAGAGAACAAAGCACAATTGAACAAATCCATCGGATAGTAGACGCAATAAGAAAAGCCTTTGAAGAAAAAAAATATTGTTCCGCTCTCTTCATCGATGTTTCTCAAGCTTTTGATAAAGTCTGGCATGAAGACTTATTACATAAATTGAAGCTAAACTTACCAGTAAACACACACAAGCTATTAGAAAGCTACTTAGTCGGTCGAAAGTTTATTATAAAAGAAGGTGATTATTTAAGCTCTCCTCAGCAAATTGACGCTGGAGTCCCTCAGGGAAGCATCCTGGGCCCACTTTTATACTTAATATATATACCTCGGATATGCCAACAATGTTGGCCCAACATACAACTACACACAAACTTCAACATTTGCTGATGATACAGCTCTTTTGAGCGTGCACGAAAACCGTCAA
The DNA here is from genome assembly GCA_930367215.1 of Pollenia angustigena. Lineage (NCBI taxonomy): Eukaryota > Metazoa > Arthropoda > Insecta > Diptera > Polleniidae > Pollenia > Pollenia angustigena. Next base: position 130,002,909 of record OV884058.1, read on the forward strand.
GAAGCATCTCGATACCCACAGGATCATATATTTCAACTCGAACTATGGTTAAAGCAATGGAGGATAAAGGTCAATGAGCAAAAATGCGTACATATAACATTCACCTTGCGTCGGGAATCATGCCCCCCTATTAAAATCAATAATCAAATAATACCTCAAAATTCGCATGTAAAATACCTCGTTATTCATCTAGATCGCCGTTTAAAGTGGAAAAGCCATCAATATAGAGGCAAAATTAACTCAAATGAAACTAAAAGCCATCCAAATTCATTGGCTTATTGGAAGAAACTCTGTCCTTAGTCTCGACTGCAAACTTCTTCTTTACAACTCCATCTTAAAGCCAATCTGGTGCTATGGTATTCAGTTATGGGGCACTGCCTCGGCCTCTAATATCGAAAAAATTCAAAGGCGCCAAAATAAACTACTTCGAATAATCACAGCTGCCCCTTGGTATGTTAAAAACTCAAATATTCGCAAGGATCTCAATGTTCCATTAGTTAAAACTATGATTACGAAATATGCAGTAAAATACTTAAAAAGGCTCGAATTGCACCCGAACCCACTTGTACGAAATATTTTAAATGTTATTTAAATGACTCGCTCAAGAAGAAGAGACACTGCAGCACTTATCGAATTAGATGAGCGATAAACACAGAACCCGTGATGAAGAAAATTTTTGTCTGGCACTGGCAGGACAAAAAATAACGTATTAGGTTAAGATTTGATTAATTATTGTTAGTTCATATTTAATATATGAAGATTCAATAAATAAATAATAAGAAAAAAATATCTCTGTTCGCTGTCCGTAGTTTCATCTACAGAAATCCATATATATTTGTCTTTGGCTGCTTGACGCATTTTTTCTATAGATTCCCTATACAATTCTGGTATGTATTTCTGCCGAATGCAAGTTTCAGACGGTACCGACATTTGAGAATATTTCTCAATGAAATTTTTGAAACTGGGAGAACTAACTTTTTTTTTATTGGTAAATTGGATTCTAACAATGCTTTACACAGATCCTTTTGAAATGTTGTGGCAGTTGGAGTCACTAGATATTCCGTAATAAGTTTCTGTGGATGGTTCTCTTGCTAAGAAGACGCCAATTGGTGTTTCCCACATCTAATATGTTGATCCACATTAGACTTCGAACAATTTATTTTGCAGCAGCATATATTGAAAAAGAGCCTCTTCAATTTTAAAGACCCCTTCATATGTTTTTACCATTTTTAATAATAAATTTCTATTACTTTTCTCTTTCGGCATTTTTTAAACTTTTTTATTTATTTCTATTTTTAGCAGCCTACTATGATTTCAGTTGACTGTTTTTAAAATAAAAATAGAGTAGCAAAAAGGTAGTAACGAAGGGGAATTCACTTTTATAGAGGAATTCGTCTTAGTACTAACATACGAAGTTTTAATACAAAAATGGGAATTTTATACAAAAAAATCCAAAAAAAGCAGCAGCATTATAAAAGAAGCAAAAAACAGCAGGTTTTATAAAAAACAGTTAAAAAAAAGCAAAAAAAGCATTTTAGTCTTCTCTGCATATAACCAATAACACTATGCAACAAGAAATCTTAAAGGAGTACAACTATCAGGGGTGTGCTGGAAATCGTATACGTAAAACGCCAGAATTTGGAAGTTGTTTTTAATACATTTTTAATCTAATTTTTATAGTTTTTGTTATAAAATTCTGTTTAATAGAGAAATATTTGTATCAGTGTTCGAAAATAAACACTAAAAATCGTTTTTTAATGTTCGATTAGGTAGATTTATGGAAAACACAAACGCTAATAGTATTTGTGTAGAAAATCATTAAAAAAATAACGTTTCCCTGTTAGTCATCTTTCGAACACAAAAATATTACTGTTTTTATCAAACTCAACAAAAGATGTGAACATTTAATTCCGTTTTTTTTTTGAAAATCCACAAACTTCAATGTCCGAACCGACCGCTCGTTAATGTTGGTCCCTTTTGGCTGGTAAAAAAAACATTTTTACAAAAACAAAATACACACACGAAAAAAACATTATAGAACATTAAAATATAATGTTTGTCTACAGTATCACTACAATTGTTCTGTTTTTTAACGAAGAACCGAAGATTATATAATGTTCGGTTCTTTCTTGAAAATAGTTACGAACGGTATAAAGGGTTGTGTATGTCTACACAATCACTAAATAAATAGATATCGTTCCTGGGTGTGTGAGCCGAACGTTAAATAATGTACTGTTTATTTTCGAACACTGATTTGTATAATAGTTTTCATAAAATATTTTAATTACAGAAATTATATAAAACAAGTAAGAGTGCTATATTCGGCTGTGCCGAAACTTATGTACCCTTCACCATTGTGGGAGCAGAATACAGAGCAACTAGACAAAAACTAAATAATTTTTACATACCCATACATACATATTTACAATACTTAAAAGTTCATTATAAATAAAATTTTTTCTGTGTATATATAAGTTTGTCATTCCGTTTGTAATTTCTACAATATTGATCTAAGACCCTATAAAGTATATATATTCTGGGTCCTTATGAAGAGAGAACTTGATTTAACCATGTGATGTCCCTCTGCCCCCCCTCTGCAAAAAACACAAAAATTCCTAGTTTCTATTTGTTAAAATTATTTCGTTAAATAGATGAAATAAAAAAGTATGGTGATAACGAAAATCATATTGGGCATTATGCTAGTATATGTAAACAATTGAAACGAGGAGGGGGGGGGGCAGAGGGACATCACATGGTTAAATCAAGTTCTCTCCTCCTAAGGACCCAGAATATATATACTTTATAGGGTCTTAGATCAATATTGTAGAAATTACAAACGGAATGACAAACTTATATATACACAGAAAAAATTAAAAATTGTCTCTAATTACCAAATTTGTTCCAAATTCATAGAATCAAGCAACCCATTTGTTGATTTTGCACCTATTACCAAAATAATTATATTGATTACTAAAAATTGTAAAAATTTAATATTTTGAATATATTTTTTCTCATTAAATGAAATTTTTAAATTTAATTAAAAAAATGTTTAAAAAAACTTTGCCGTTTCAAACAATGTGTTGATTGATTTCAACAATTTCCAACAACAATTTCACAAGTTTGAATTATTTTGTTTTTAACGAAATAATTTTTTGTTATTTAATTAATTTTTTAATTCAAAATTTATTTCAAAACAACTAAAATCTTAATTAAATCAAAATTATATTTGTAATTTTCATTCAACAAAAAAAAAAAATAATTGATTCAATTATCACATTAATTAAATTTAAATACTTTTTAAATAATTTTTTTGATTGATAAAAAACTACTAATAATTTTTTCTGTGTACCCTTTTCCACCTGTGGTGAAGGGTATAAAAACGACTTTTAAAATTCTTGCGTTTTACGTTTCCGATTTCCAGTACACGCCTGTATATTGTGTGTATTTGTCATCTTACTACAAAAACCGTCGAAACTTAAAATTCGGTGGATACAGTTTTTAATTTTTTTTTTTCTAAAACTTAGGATTTTAGCATAACTTAGGAAGGGGTTATCCAATTTTATTACAAAAATGCTTAATACCTTTAAATAAAGTTTTCTTTAAGTCGGGCCAATATTGTTTTTATACTTTTTATAATAAAATCAAGGGAACTGACTCTTCAAAACACCCAAATTTTAGGAAAAAGCTTAAAAAAAATTTTCCATACACTCAAAAGAAAAATCAATCCATCCGTACTTAAATCAATCCGAAGCAGTATTTATAGTACGGTGAGTACGGATTTTCTTGAATTAAGTACAGAAAGATTGATTCAAGTACGGATTTTTAATCGCAAAATACTTAAATTATCCATATTCAGTACCGATTTCGTATTTAAAATAATCAGAAAATTAATCTCATTTTAAGTAAAACTAAAGATTGAATCAATTTCAAAAAGCGCTTGATTCAAGTATTATAAAGTTGATTTTATCCCGAATTAGAAAGAAAAAAATTATTATGATTGATTTACTTACCCGTATTACACCTTACAGGATGATAAAACACCAACATCGTGCGCTATATGGTTTTTACTTTAGAAATCTTATGTACATATTTAACCAAAAGTATAAACTAAATGAGAAGCAAGAGTTAAAATTTACTTTTTAACCCTTCGTGGTACACACTCGTCTGGCCAGACCTTTTTTCAATGTGTATAGAAAATCAAAACATGCGTAAGCCGGAGGGTTAAACACAACGTAAAGTTTACATCCAGTTCATCGATTTCGAACGTTAACGTTCGCATAGAAAATTATATGTAAAACAAAAACAATATTCGAAAATTTGTTTTATCTTTTCTTACATTCCTCACTACAAATTTTTTATTTTATCCACCAGATCCCTGTTTCTACACCCTAATGTACAACCTTAATGTCAGAAAAAAAGCTCGCAAAAAATCATTAAACTCATGCTAATGAAATTATTTACCACAGGCCCCATTATAAACACCACTCTTGCAAAACACTATAGTACGCGTAAAACCATATAAAACCATATAAGGCTATTGTAATACAATTTGGTCTGCTTTGTATAACAATTTCGACAATGTCAAATTTCGTGAAAAGCGGTGAATAATTTGCCATACGCCCCTTATAACGCTAACTGAAAATATGTTGGTAGGTCTACTAAAACCGTAACGAATAATGCTGTTGTAGTAAAATTTGGTCTGTCCGTTTTAAAGGACAAGAAATCTCATTGTCGGTTCATAATTTACAAAAACTTTTTTTTATTTTTTAGCTTGTTAAAAGGTCCTCCCTATATGTCCAATAGTGCCATGTAGTTCTTGGCATTTCTCCCTTTCCTTAAATATCCTACTGTAAAGCCGAATGAAGCTTCTGTTTGACAGATTTTACCAAGTTCCAAGTTTCTCATCCGTACAGCAAAATTAAATTAACAGAAGCTAAAAAAATCGTATTTTGGGTTTCTGTTAAATATTCCCAGTAAAAACTTCGCCTACTTTTTGAAAATATATAGCTTTCTTCTATAAATATATGACAACTATATAACGACTTCTAAAACTTCTTTTTTCTGGATGTATTAAAGTAAAAAAAATAATGACTTACTTTTGCGTTCATTTTGGGACATCCCTTACAAACTTCATTGGGTATTTCAGTAGAATTGTAAGTAGTGCTTTTATGTTTTTCTGATTACTCAACACATTATTTTGTAGGCGAATTTTTTACTAGGTTGTTACAACTCCATTCCCTTTGTAATGATGCAAAAATACCGACCTGGCTTTTCGCAAACGGTTTTCAATATCTTGAATTTTTTGGACTTCCAAGATATTCGCAACCCTCTGAATTTATTGCGTTATTGCTTGTGTTAACTCTCATGCCCTTTGTCTTTTGTGAGTTAATCCTTAATCCTATTTTGTTTGCTTACTTTGCTAGAGCATTTAATTGTTACTGCATGCCTTTGTGTCTATTCGCCATCAAAACGATATCATTAGCGTACACACGTTCAACTAATTTCCCATTCAGTTGGCAGTAAACGCCTGCAAATGTTGAACTCTACAACATAGCGACATATGTCACATTGTCCCATTGTCAATACATGCAATGCCTTTAATACATGTTTGACAACGACATATAAAGACATTGTCGATTAATTGAAATTAAATCTGTACATAGTTTTCACAGTGACTTTGCACACATGAACATGGAAATTTAACAAGTCAGCACATACGACACATGCTACATATGCATGTAATCATTGGTATAGCTCATTATATGCAATAAACCTGCAAATAAAATGAGAAAGTCATCGATTATGATTGTTGTTGTGTACTTTCAAGGAACTAGTTTGAAGCTTTATTAGTAGTAGGCTGGCTTTTAAAATCTAAGTTAAACCAGGATTAGTTAATCTGAAAACAGATTTGTGCCGCCATTACCAAGTTTGTATACAAAATTTTGACAAAACATTTTAGTTTTGCTTAAAATGTTGTTGTTAGCGCTACTACCAAAAACCCTTAGTTCAGATGGTCCGTCTGGTAGCACTTAATTTTAAACACAGAAATTTTCATATCTCTCTGATTGTGAATATTTAATTTTAAACGAAACTAAAAAGGTAGTCCTAAAAAAGCCATATTTGGGAGCCAAATTGATCTGCCATTTTATTAATTAGTAAGTACCAGAACATAAAGTTAGCAGTGGCCAGATAACATATTGAATTTAAAAATTTGTTACATTTTCTTATTTGTTTCCAAACCAAAAAGTATTTATAAACATTAATAGATTTTGTAATTATTTACTTCCTAATTAATGTTATTTATTTAGGAATTTTAATAGAAATACATTTGTTGAATACATTAAGTTTTTATGAAAGTCATGTGTTTTATTCAAAGTCTCTTTGGAAGTCACTAAAAGTTACCCTAAGCTGGCGTGCAACCAACAGTTGGTCTTTAATGAAATAACAAAAGAAAGTTACATTTCGCCGGAAAAATCCGAGTTTCAGACTACGTAAAACTAAGTTTAAACTGCTTAATATTTGGATAAAGCGAAGAACATACAATTTTCTCACGACTTTATCTCGGAAACCAATTGAAATTCTATATTCCTATCTTAAGCACAATTGTAGCTATAGAAGAAAAAAAGGTGTAAAACAAACTTACCCGAAAAAACTTCATGTAGTGCATACAAATTGCTAAAATTTCGAAAAATTTTCATTCTTATATCGGATGTTAGACCATTTAAATAGAGATATCGAAATTTAAATATTTTTTTTTGGCCTTGGTCGCACAGTGGATAAGTAAGTACAAGCTCTTAATAATGCACATTTCTTTGCTTCGTTATTGATGACAGGCACCTTGTTATTATTGTGCTTTTGTCTTGTCTATAAACGCTCTGACCTTTAATAAATTTTTAATTTATAATAAAGTGAGTGATTAATAACCAACAAATAAAAAATAATTACACTGGTGCTACTAATTTTTAAAAGTTAGCAGTTAGCATATTTTTTGGAAAATTACGGGAAGTGGCATTTAACAGCGTTGGATTGATTTAAATTGAACTATGACTCCAAAAGTATAAAAAAACAATTAAGAGTGCTATATTCGGTTATGCCGAATCTTATATACCCTTTACCATGGTGCGATACTAACAGATTGTTTTATAAATACGTTTCTTTGGACATACATAAATCTTTTTTGTGCCACGCCCACTTCTTCAACCCCGCCCGCATTTTGTGGGATGTTGTGTTTAATAACCAAAATGTTTGTATCGGGTGTTTTTTTTACAGGTTTGTTTTTCGAATAGAGATAAAACTGGCATTTTGTGGTCAAATCTGGAAACTCTAATGTCATTTATGTTCAGTTTGGTTTGCCATTTCATCATAAACAGGTTGACAAAAGAACAACGCTTGCAAATCGTGCAAATTTACTTCGAAAATAACGGTCCAGTTCGCGAAGTTTACCGCAAGCTCCGTCCATTTTATGGTCGACATAATCGTCCATCAGAGCAATTAATTCGGTTAACCATGGATCGTTTTCGCACTACGTTTACTCTATGTGATAATACGCATCCGCAGAGACGTCGAACAGTGCGCACCGAAGAAACAATTGCCGCTGTAGAGCAAAGTGTTGAAGAGGACCCGAATGAATCGATTCGCCACCTTGCACAGCAATTGGAGCTTTGTCCATCAACTTTATGGAAGATTTTGCGCAAAGATCTTGGCTTGCGACCTTACAAGATCCAGCTTGTGCAAGAATTAAAGCCGCGAGACCATGCAATGCGTCGTGATTTTGGTGTATGGGCCGAAAATGAGATTGATCTCGATGCTGATTTTCATCGCCAAAATTTTGTTCAGTGATGAGGCTCATTTTTGGTTGAATGGCTACGTCAACAAGCAAAATTGCCGCATTTGGAGTGAAGAGAATCCACATGAGACCCTTGAGACGCCATTACATCCACAAAAACTGACTGTTTGGTGTGCTCTATGGGCTGGTGGAGTCATTGGGCCATACTTCTTCCGAAATAATGCTGGAGAGGCAGTTACCGTTAATGGAGACCGGTATAGAGCCATGATAACCGACTATTTTGTTCCCGAATTGGATGGCATGAATGTGGATGAGTTGTGGTTCCAACAAGACGGCGCTACATGCCACACAGCGCACGCCACAATCGATTTATTGAAGGAAACATTCGATGAGCGCTTAATTTCGCGGAATGGACCTGTCAATTGGCCACCAAGATCGTGTGATTTGACACCATTGGATTATTTTCTTTGGGGATATGTGAAGTCGCTCGTCTACGCCAACAAACCAGAAACGTTAGGGGAATTGGAAGCCAACATTCGTGGCGTTATTGCCGACATACGGCCCCATATGCTCGAAAAAGTGGTTGAAAATTGGACCTGTAGAATTGGCTTTATTCGAGCCAGCCGCGGCGGCCACATGCCTGAAATCATAATTAAACATTAATGGCATAAAATTATCCTTCCAATAAAGCCAAATTGATGGTCATTAAAACGATTTTCTTGTGTTTTATTTCAATTCGAATTTCTATACCACTGAAAAAAACACCCGATACCTAATTTTGAAACTTTGCTTCCTGCCGTTCTTCGGATATACGGGTAATTCCATGTCAAATCGACCAATAGTGGGACCCGACCCCTTTCGGTTTTAATAAAATTTGATGAGAGTGGTTCTTTTATCCTATATGGGACATATGGGCATTTCCATGAGAATGTCAACCACGACTCAAAAAATTAAAACGCTTGAAACTTTTTTTCAAATACGATAGAAAGGGGAAAAAACACCCTAACTTTACTATGCCGAAGTACTTAAAGCTTATTACAATTTTTAAAAAGCAAAAAATAGAAGTTTAAACTGACTTTCTTTTGGATTAATTTTTAGTAACTGCAATTGACAATTCTAAATATTCTGCCGATTAAATACAGATACTGGCAGCCCTGTAAGTATGCTTTAAAATTAATGTTACAACAGCAATGAACAAGATCCATGACGAAAGAACAAATTTATAGTTCGATTAGCGGTATATTTTTGTATTTGTTTTGGATGCTATTCTTATGTCACGTACGTGGTGCAAAAGCATAATTTGTCTTTGCCATTTGAAATAGATCAGCCATAGGTGTTTCAAGATAAAAGTGCAAAGCAAGATATTTGCTGCCAAAAAAATATTGATCGGAATTTTTTTTTTTAATTGGTATAATAAAAATTTTATAAGCTTTTAAAGCTCGTCACGTACGATATTGTAAGTACTTAAATGCAACTAAATGCATCACCTTATTATGTTCGTATTTAGTTAAAATTTGGTCGAACCTTATTTTATTACAATCAAAATTATCTTCCAAAATTTTTTGGAATCAGTCCTTATTTGACCAAACTCCCATACAAGTGCTACTCCCGAAAATAGCTTTAAGTGCCATAAGTTCCTTATAAATGTTGGTATTTACATACAAATTTCCGACAATGACTTTTACGATAGGTACTATGTCATGACAAAATGTTGTGCGGGTAGGTCCAAAATTAACCATAGGTCCCATATAAATCCCCTTTCTTAAATCGGCTAGGGGCAAACAAATTTCATATTGATGGAGATAACTAAATAATATTTGGCACAAATAAAAAAAATTATTTTTTAAATATTATAGTTGTAGGGTATCATATAGTTGGGCTTAACCAACTATACTTTCTTACTTGTTTAAGTTTTTATACACAAAATTTAGTTCATGCCATGTAAATGCTATAAGAGAAAAATCTGTCACGTACGGTATGTCACGAACGATATTACATTATGTTCATTATAAAACTATCCAAAAAAATTGTTTTTTTCCAATTACGGATTACAAAGGCAAAATATGTGGTTTAATGTAGAAAATTAAAAAAAAAGAAGAAAAACCTCCCACAATTCGCAGATTTTCGTATTTTTTTGCATTCACCACAAACTCATTTCCGTTTTATGTCACGTACGATATGCACTTATTTTGCTCGATATTTTGGACAACAAGGTTCCGAATTTAATATTTTTTTTTCATATATAGTACCATCTAAATGAAAAATAATGATAAAAAAAAATTTTCCAGTTAAGACAATTTTTGCAAAATTCTCTGAAGGCGTACAAATGCCACGTACGATGACATGGAAATGCCCATATATGAACGAAAAAAAAATAAAATTTTTTTTTTTTTACTTGAAAAACAAAATTTTTTTTCGTTCATATATGCTCCTTATAGGATAAAAGGAACCCTCTCGTCAAATTTCATTAAAATCGAAAGGGGTCGGGTCGCACTCTTGGTCGATTTGACATGGAATTACCCATGCATAAAAATAAAATTAAAAAGAACAACGGGATTTTGGTGTAAAATTATAGGCAGTCTTGGTTTGTTGCTCATATCTCAGCCGTTTTAACCGATCAGGCTGAAGTTTAATGGCAAACAATATCGGACTGGATGTGACACTAAAATATAACAACTAAGTCTTCATCGTATCTGGGGTCTTCGGAAAATCCATTTCAACAGACAGACGGACAGGCGGACATCGTTACATAAACTTCGCTCTTCATAAGCACCCAAAATATTTATAATTTAAAGGGTCTTAGATCAAGAAATGACAAACTTAAATATACCCTTTTGCCTTCGGTGAGTGATATAAAAATATCGTTTTACGGTACTTAAGTATTGGAAGTTGTAATCAAAAAAAAAAAAAAAAACGCGAATACGAGCGCCAACTTCGAGAGATTACTAGCACATCGGGGATGACGGTGCAGCCAATACTTTGGTATTAAAGGATTTAAATTGGCAGATCTCTTTACTGGGATCGTGGTTGCTACCAGTGATTGTAACCTCGTACTACGAAAACCAGAAGTCCTGGTAACCTAGGCTAAGCCTTGGCTTAAAACTGGTTATTGGTGAGGCTTTTTTGGGAATCACGTTTTTACCGAAGATCGTGAAAAGGCAGATATTAGAAAACCAGCAGATATTCCGTCCATTGTGGAATGTTTGATTTGCTGGCTGATCTCCTTAAGCGTTGTTCCTAATCAACAGCAGCTGCTGCATTTCAGCAATGAATATAAGATAGCTCCAGCTCTCAAGCAAGGGGCGAACGTACTGGTTTCCGCTAAAATCGATACACTTAAATTTACTATCCATTTGTTAAGTGTAATAATTGGCTGCCAAAGAGACGCCGGTGGACGGACGCATTATGCCAGTCTAGTGTTTTTTTAAACATCGTAGGGTAAGGCCCACACAAAGTACATCTTTAAGATTGTTTTCTGTTATAGGTGTTCTCTGTTTTGAGTGAGGAACCGATCGGTAGATGTAACTGGTAAATCGAGCTTTATCTTCATTACGGGTTTTTCCTTTTATCCCAATTTTCTCTTTCTAAGTTATGAAATTTTTTTCTTTTGCAATTTAACGCTATAAGCACGTTTTCTTCGTATATTAATTTCACTTAATAATATTTTCACATACATATGCATATCAATGTATTTTAGGGAAATCGCTGCATATATAAAATACCTTCTTCGTATATCGATAACAATTGAATTGATGTCCTCAACAACATTCTTCCCCGAATGACATTCCTATACGTGATGTATCGATGTTTATGGGAAATTTTACTATTTATTACATAAATTTATTAAGTATGATTATTATTATGATTGTGTAACACTCATAAACTTTATTATGTTTGCATTATGGGACAGGGTTACGATGCTCCATGCATCAACATAACAGAACTTGTTGTATCTTGCAAACAGCAGAGATGTATAAAAAACATCCAAAACTAAAAGGTTTCTATATTTATGAAGTTGATGACATGTAGGGAATGTCAAACAGTTAATCATACTTTAATACATACATACAATACAAAATTACCTTATGTATGTCCCAAACTTCAAGGACTAACGGTCTTATTAAAATATTTAAAAAGTTGTGCTCATAAAAAAATAATTGTCCATTAAACCTTTTAATCAAATAGAAACCTTGAGTTCTTTGATTCTTTTTTATTTCCTAAGTTATATTAAAGAAAAAGGTTTGAGACTCTCTCTACTTTTTTATGTTTTATGCAAAGAAATATTTACATGTATTAGTATTTAGTACTTTATTTGTGTTATCCCAAGTTTTCACATTTTCTTTTCCCCCATTTTATTGTTATTGAATTTATAACACTTTGACATTTTTATTATTTATGTCAAACGTTGACACTGCAGTTGGAATTTATATAAACGATTTTACCATAAACAACATTTAAGGCAGTATCACAGTGGTGTAAAATTAAAATAAAGCCGAGATCTATCTGGTCGATTGTTATAAGACACACTGGAGTTGGTTGCTAAGATTATTCTGTTTTTTACTAACTTGGATTAGAACAGCCTGTTGTAGCGCAGTGTAGTTCTATAGGTTCGAAAAGTCGTTTGGAAAATATGTCTATAAAAATGTAGCGAAAACATAACATTTCTGTGTGTAGCTTCAAGCGAGACTGACAGTCAGTCACTGACAGTCAGTCACTGACTGATTTTATTTAATATTTGAGCACACAAAGGTGTTAGCAAAAAGCCCGTGTGTCCCTTATTGTGTGAAAAGCTTTATTCTGTGAGGACGATTGTATGGGGAGTAAATGATATAATTGACCTATTTCGCCCATAAGTATTTTAAATAATAAAACACTGTGGTGCAATTAATAGATATAATAAATCCCAAACGATTTTTTACTTGGAAGTTTAACAACTTTGCTAACTGTCTAACCCAAGGCTACAACCGGGTTTGTCTACCTACAATAATCGATTAAAACCATGAATAAAATAACCACATACTAATTGAAAAGGTCTACGGAAAAATAAATACACAAACATTAAAATCAGAAAAATGCACTTTGGAATTCAAGAAGAATTCTTGACAAAAAGTAGAAAAAAACAGAAGTAAGGAAAAACATGTAAATAAATTAAATAAGAAAATCATTCAAAGCCAGTTTCAATCTAACAAAGATTAAATACAATTTAGTTAAAAGATTTATGTTTGACTATTGACAAAACTTGTCAGTCTGATTTTGATGTAAACAGGATTCACTTCTTTATTGAATCGACCGGATGGCTGCATGGAAATACTAGCAGCCAGATAACATAGGACCAATAGGAGACGGTGTGACATGGTAACACAACGGGAACTAATAAATGGACCCACGTGAGTTGTGCTTGATCACGGCTGCCAATGGAACCTAACGTAACCTACAATCGAAACGTCAGGGCAACCTGTCCGTGGAGACCTGGGTTCGATTCCTAGTTCAGTCAAGCATGAAAAATTATGAATAATTTTTAATTAATTTCATGTTGTAAAATTCCTATCTTCATAAAAAAAATTTTGAGAAAACAATTTGGAACAATTTGGAAATTTGGAATAAATACCATGAACAGTTCTATAAAATAACATCAATGGCTAATAAATAACTGATGGCTTAAACGCTGGTTTAGTTGAACTTAACTTGAATTTAATTGTAGTTTAAACTCAACAACTATAAATCAGTGTCCCATGTATTATATAGGCGCTACGAAATATGGCCCCAGGAAATATGGCCCCAAAAAATAAATGAAAATTGACCCCAAATTTTGGGCTATTTTTCATATTGCAATATAGCCCCATTTTTTTAATGAAAAATTACCCCAAAAAAATTAAAAATAACCCTAAAAATAAAACGAAATATGACCCTTAATTTAGGGTTGTTCTTAATTATGAAAAACCACCTCAAAATTTATAATGAATTTTAACCCCAACAAAGAACACAAAGAAAGTGACATTAAACATTTTCGGTGGAGTTCATATGCCCAAAACTAAAAATCCCAAATTTAGAATCCCGATTTCAAAATCCGGATAATTATACAGTTTTGGTTTTAAAAATCGTACGATTGATAGCACGGTTGGGCTTTCGGCCATGCACAAGGATTTTTTTCTCTATGGTATAACGAACACTGGCTTTGTTTACTAAAGCTCTACGTTATAGCCGGCCTTCGGCCGGGCGCAAGAATTTTTTTCTCTATGGTATAACGAACACTGGCTTCGCTAACTAAAGCTTGTCTGTATAGCCGGCCTTCAGCCGGGTGAAATGATTTCCTTCTCTTTGGCTTCGCTCACTAAAGCTTCACTGCATAGCCGGCCTTCGGCCGGGCCCAAGGATTTTCTTTTCTATGGTATAACGAACTCTTCTCGTAATAGCCGGCCTTTGGCCGGGCTCAAGGATTTTTTCCTCTATGGTATAACAAACACCGGCTTCGCTAACTAAAGCATCTCTGCATAAGCGGCAAGGATTTTCTCTAATTTGGTATAAGAATTTTAGTTTTTTATGTTATCCCTAGAAACTTTTACATGGAATTTTATAAAATTTGTGTAAAAATGTTTGGGGTGATTTTTCATTTCTTTAAACTTGCATTTTTTATTAGTAGATGAAAAATAGCCCCAAAGTAAAAATTGTGATTTTATTTGGGGCCATTTTTCATTCCTTGATATTGGGGTCATTTTTCATTCCACTTAAAATGCAAAAACACCCTAACGAAAAAATGAAAAATAACCCCAAAAAAAAAAAACAAAAAAATTGCGCCAGAATTGCGTGTTGTTGTGTCTCATGTAAAATTTTGGGGCCGTTTTTCATTTTCCTTTTGGGGCCATATTTCCTGGGGTCATTTTGCGCACCGCCGTATTATATATAGTTAAAAAAATAACATGTGGCAGCACTACGATAAATCTTATCAATATTAATATGGTCTGTATTGGTAGTTTAAGCGGCCAATTTTATGCGTTTAAATATGGTTTATATGTTTGGTGATTTATAGATTTGTTGGTTTAAACACATTTTAAACCAAAAAAAGAGTTTAATTTGCTCTGATTTTTTAGCCCTAAATGTTACGACCAATACCAGTATAAATACCCTAAAATTTTTTGTTTCAAACTTGCTCCACTGTAAATTGTAAAGTTTTTTTGAATAAAGTCAGTACTAAATCAAACATCAAAGCAAATATCGTGCTACTTATTCTTTTGTGTAAACTCGATTACCTTCTTAGTTTAAAGGTTCCCTTAAAGAAGCAGTATAAGAGTGGCAAAAATCTACGAATAATAAAACCATATTAATCGGTATTAAAGACGAGATGAGTATTTGCTAAAAACCCTATTAAAAGTTGGTTTACGGCTTTCGGATAAAGTTGCTGTGTGTTGTACTGAGATTTGTATAGGCAAAATTCAATATTTAGCAAACATGTAAAGTTAGAGAATGTATTGAAATTCAAGGAAGTTTAATAAACAATCATCTTCTTAACCTTAACCGTACTGACAACATTTGTATACATAGACTCCTGATAAAGGTACCTGGGCATCCGTATGTACATACATCAGTTAAATCATTGTTATAGAGAAATTGAAGATAGCAGTAGTTTTTGCTTGTTAATACATTTTAATGTCTAACAGTGTACTTATTGCATAAAATAAACCTTAGGAAATTAACAATTTGTACAGGGTGGAGCTTTACGTTTTGCACATTGGGCATTCGTATCAATAGAATCAAATATAATATCTGATTATTTTTTAAATCCCTCCTTTTCGCCAATCAGCTTCAAATAAGAGGAATAAGCATTGTCGGTTCCCTTCGTCAAAGCAAAGGGAATATTCCGATGAGCTACGGCCAAACCCAACGGAGAACATAGGAACGTCATGATATGGTTGCAGTAAGAGCGGGACTCTTTTTACTCGATAATAATGAAATAAACGATTATATCAGTAAAAAAAGGCGGAGTAGATGTATTTAACCAAATGGTGTCGAAATATAGCACTAAACATAAAACAAATAGGTGGCCCATGGCACATTTTTTACACAGTTCAAGCGGCGAAGCTCCCGTCATGGTGTTTTGTCATCACTTGGCGTAAACTTGACAACTGAAAACATGAAAAAGAGCCAATAAAAATCGTTCAATACGATATTCTTACGACCTGCCAGCTCTCTATCTAATAACAAATGAAAGTGTTTACCTCCCTTGAAACGTCAAATATGGTTGAGTTTAACAATATAATGTTTTAACAAAATAAAGATACAACTATACACTAAACATATTATGGTTACCTTAACCAAATTATTATCATGGGAACCATATTATGGTTAAATTCATCCATCCAAAAGCCATAACCATATTATGGTTGCCTCCAAACATGTTGTGGTTAATATTAAATAACAATCATATGTTCGAAATTATAATATTTTTTTACATTGTATGTTTAATTTTAAATTAAAACTACTGTGTTTAAAAAGCAACAACATTCTGGTCGTTTGCATTTTACTTGGTTTGCTTAAAATTTTCATTAATTTAATTTTAATTATTGATTGAAATACATTAATTTAATGAAGGTCGTCACAGGCAGGAATATGAATCAAAGGGGATTTTTTATAAAAGTGAAAACTTAAATAACATTTTAATTTGTCACTTATCAAACAAATTGAAAAAATCAATGAAATAAATAACCATAATATGTTTAACATTGACCATATTATTGTTAATTCTGACCATAATATTGTTACCTTTGTCAAAATTCTGGAAAATGTTGACCATATTAAGGTTAATTTTGAACATAATATGGTTAGTTTTTACCATTATTATTGTTTTTCTCATTATTTTTTTTATTAAATCTTCATATATGAACTCACAATAATAATTATTAATTTTGACCATATTATGGCTGATTTCTGGATTTTTTTGTTGATTTTAACCATACTATGGTCATATTTAAACATAATATGGTAATGTGCAAACAAAAACATTGTTCAAATCCAACCATAGTATTTTGCTCTTAGAATATGGTTACCATTTTTTTCTACGTGCAGATATAAAATTTTTTATAAATCCTAAATCGTTACTTTATCTATAAAGACTGCTTTAACTTATATACGGTTACCCAGGTACCCTAACAAGAGGATGGGGACTATTTAAATTTCGGTGGCACCACAGCCAACACAAACAATTTAAAAATGGTTAAAATTATAAAAAAACTTTAGAAAATGATTAGCTGAAGGAACTCGCGGGGCCTGAACCTCTAATATTTTTTTTTTTAAAGAGATATTTGTATCTGCATATACACCAATATCTTTTATTTTTGACGACAAACATTCGCCAAAAATTCGTCGTTCCTCCCAGTTATGTTCCTAGCTAGCATAAGTAAAATATTTTATTTCAAGCATCTCTTGTGTTTTGTAAACATTTCGGGAATAACCATGAATAATCGGGAATAATCGTTCAAATCATTGCAGCACAATTTGCGGTCATGAAAAAGATTAACAGAATTACTTTAAACTTGGTTCGTGAAGTTAATAAATCATTCTTGTTCACTTCAATTAAAAATTCGCTTCTCTGCTGCTTCTGAGTAGAATGTAATAAGCCACCGCCTATATCAGCGCTCATGCACTTTTCTTACTTCGGAAAACATTAAAATTTGTAACTGGGTTACACGCAGTATTTCAATGTAGAATTAATTAAGAAAATAATTAGTATTGTGGTTATTTTGTTGAACTATTATTAATTAATTAAGAAACATTTTTACATTTCCCAAAGATTTGATTCCTAGACACGAAATACGCTTCTTTCTTAAAGTCGAATCTTTGGTACCCTCCGAACATTTCCGAAGTGCTAGTTATATGGGATTTGTTAATTATGAACTAATATTAAAAAAAAACTGACTTTATGCTATTATAATTCGTTTCATTTGCAGGTGTTTTCCGAGATTGGGCTTTATATAAAATCTTCGGTAAATTATAAATAGACTTTCACGAAATTTGCCAGTGTTATTTTTATGGAACTATGATAGACCAAATTGTACTACAACCGCGTGACTCATTTCGTTTTCATTCGTACTCCCAGCTAGCATTTTGTATTATAATCTAATCATTTAGGAATCAGCTTCAAGGCCAAAATACACGTATATGAGCTCATTTTTCAATCATAAATAATACTCTCGTTGTGAGAAAATGGTACCCTACCGATGAATCACCTGAAAGAATCATTTGTGATACAATTTTCTGATTCCTTTTTGATAATTTTTATGTTAGGTTTTCTTATCATTACTGAATCGTTTTTGTCTAATTTTTTAATCGTTAATAATAAAGTTTCAAATCAATTTTAATTGTCATGTTTTTTTTTAATTTTTCTGCGATAAAATGATCACCATTATGGCTTTTGAGCCGAACAAAAGTAATTGGTTTTTCTTAAAGAAGACAATAAGCAATTTGCACTAACATTTAAGTTTATAAATTGTAAATAATTTTTGGGCTTCTTTTAAGCCAAGCTTCTTATTTGTTTGGTTGACATGAAAGTTTCTATTTTTATTTATATGTTTTAAGGCGTACCAAAGTATTTTTTGAGAATACGCTTTATATGGATGCTATGGTACCGACTGGTTTTCATTATATTCGGCAGTGTAATTTCTAGTCTTATGAAAACACATTTTTACACATACTCTAGTATTTTCCAAGATTTGGCTTTATATGGCGCTTTTGTTCGATTTCGAGTGCAAAAAACGACTCTGGCACAATTTAATTAACAATCGGTATATTTCGCCACTTATTCATCTTAGTTTTTCTAAAATTTTTTTCTTTAGACAGTATCATGTGTTTTTTTTTTTTTTATTACGAAATAATGCTGATACTTTATCTTTTAAAGATAAGTTTCCTAAAATCTATTTTTTTTATTATTAATAGCTTTTATTTGAATTAAATATTATAAAGTTTTTATACCCTTTCATTCATTTTTTCTATTTTTAAAAATAATTGACCCAAATTTTTTGCACTTCAACACCCACGAAGAAAGCAGTGGTGAGCAACTATCAAATTTATGTTTATTTAAAAAGCAGCGAAAAAGTATTTTTTGAAAAAGGCCTTTTTACACTTTAACAGTGTTGCCATTTAACAAACGAAAAAGAGTGTAAAAACAGGCAAAAAGGTTAAAAAATGCGAAAAAATTGTTAAAAGCAACAAGAGAAAATAGTTATTAGAACAAAAATTTTGAAATTCATTGTGTAAATTTGCCGTTTAAAAAAGTATAGTATGCTAATTCAAATGTATTACATTTCTTTGTTTTACTAAAAATTTTGATATTAAAAAGAATCCTTCCTTAGGGTGCGTACAGGGTGGCCGCTTGTTGCCGAGCCAAGCCGAGTGACGCTTATTGCGAGAACCATTGCGAGAAAACTGGTACTATACAAGTTAGTACATATAAGCGCGAACAGGTCATAGTAGACGCCGAGCTGGTCAGAGCGCAAAGCTGATTGAATGCGAGAAAACAGTTCCGAAGCGAATTTTACCGCCGAAAACATTGTTTATGTTATGTTGTTATGATTTCAACTTGTTTGGAAACAATTTTAAAAAAATTAAAACAAAAATTTTAGAAAAAGTAAATAAAACATGCAATCAAAAAATTAAGAAAATAATAGCAAGTAAGAAAGTATAGTCGGTCAAGCCCAACCATATGATACCCTACACCACAGTATTTAAAAACACGTCATGCTTATGTGTCCATGTAAATATGGATTTATCTATGTTTATAAACTTCATGAAAATCGGTTTGAAAGTTTGTGAGAGGCAGAAATTGCCCCCTTCCTCCCCTTGTGGTCCTATTTTTTAAAAACTGTATAGCTAATTTGTCCATATATATATATATGGATCTATCTATGTTTTAAATTTCATTAAAATCGGTTTGAGAGGCAGAAATTGCCCCTATGTCCCCTCGTGGTCCGATCTTTTTTAAAAATGTATACATTTTGTGTCCATATAGATATGGTTCTATCTATGGTGTAAATTTCATTAAAATCGGTTTGACAGTTTCTGAGAGGAAGAAATTTCCCCCTATCTTCCCTCGTGGTCCTAGGATTCGGGCCATTTTCAATAGGCTTGGTCCTTGTGCGAATAAAAACCTATGACCCAAATTTTATCAAATTATCTCCAAAATTTCGACCTGTACTTTGCGCACAAGGTTACATGGACATCCAGCCAGCCAGCCGGACATCGTTAGTTCGACTGAGAAAATGATTCTGAGTAGATCGGTATACTAGGGCCACTATTTTAAGGCTTTACACACATCAGCACAAATGCATAATACCCTCTCCACTATTGTGGTGTGGGTATTATAAAATAAAAATTAAAAAAAAAAAAAATAAAAATTAATCAAAAAAATAAATAATAAAAATTAAATAAAATTATAACAATTATAAAAAAATTAAAAGATGTACACAAACATACATAAAACACAATTAATAGATAAAATATCAGCGCTGGTTGTTGCATCCACTATGCACACTCAAACTTGTTTCTCGCATGAACAAATTCTCGCAATAAGCGTCAGTCGGCTCGGCTCGGTAACAAGCGACCACTCGTACGCACCCTTAGCGGACACGTCGCTGTTAGGGACACTGTTAACTGGCCCCTGAAGGATTCTAGAACTAAACATTTAGTTTATTTTTTTCCAAAAAGATTTTATTATTATAAAAGTTAAATCTTAAACTCATTATCTATTGAACCGATCACAAAATGCTGAGGAATCCCAGACACAATTAGGCACCAAATTTTTTTGGCTACTTCGACAGCGAGGGATATTTTTATAGACGAACGGACATAGCTGAATCGACTTAGAATTACTTAAGCACCCAGAATATTGTTGAAATGTTTTAAAATTGTCTGCACTAAGTGACATGATTATCCCAGTGTGACATATTGACCTTACCTTATCAAAATATTGCGTAGCCGATTAATCATATTTTCCTAATAAAAACACATTTAGAAAACACTTTTGAAATAAAAAAATATATGTATGTATTTATTTATTATAAGACTAGCATATACGCGCTACTTCGTCAGCTTCTCCTTTTTCTTCGTGTACATATTTTTATGCCAAAGTTCATTTCTCTAGGCTTAAACTTGTTTAAATTCTAGCATTTAACCCGCTACTTTAGTAGAGCCAAAAAGCTAAGAAAAATATAAAATTTCTCCTATTTTCTTGTGTGGGTAATATATTTTTCCCCCCTTAAAGTGTCAAAATTTTCAGTATTGTAGTGGCAACCCATAATTTAGTACGAATATGTCAATGAATTTAGGAAAATGTTTTGTATAAAAAGTACTGAAAATGGTTACGATTTTCACCTCTTAAATGTTCGAATTGCGAAAAAAGTACCAAATTTGTATACGTATTTTTTTGATAAGTTTCGAATGTGGTATTAACTTTGTTTCTATGTTTATTGGTTTAAAAGATCAAAAGTACTAAAATTCAGGTTTTACCCGTTTACTCCCTAATAGGGCCGAATTTCAAAAAAGTACCAGACACTTGTCTCCTAATTTTTCTAAAGAACAACGATAAGTATAACATTTTTTTAGTTTTGGAGATATAAGCCCTACAAGAAGACTACAGGTCATTTTACTAGTTATATGACTGGTAGTGTTGACCAATATATTGGTTAAAGTTTCTATTAGTTTAATAAGAGCAAAATGAAAAAACTAACCGAAACTCTTGTGTACATGTGATTTTGCTTCTTTTTCTAACTAATGAATTCCACTCGACTACGGAACATATATCTATATTGCTTACCCTACAAGAAGACTACCGGTCATTTTACTAGTTATTTGACCGGTAGTGGTGACTGATATATTGGTAGAAGTTTCTATAAGTTTATTAAGAGCCAAATGAAAAAACTAACCGTTACTCTTGTGTACATGTGATCTTGCCTTTCTCTCTAACTAATTAATTCCACCCGTCTACGGAATATATATTTTTGTATTTCTGACTCTGCTGCTTTTTATTAGTCAATGGTAACCTTAATAATGGTTAACGTTAACTATTTAGTCTTAACGTAAATATTGGTTAGCACTAACTAGTTATTCATGACGTAAATATTGGTTAGTACTAACCATTTATAAAATACATAACACATTTTTTTAATTTTTATTAAAAAAATTATCATCATATGCATAGGAAATTAGACTGCAGAAAAGTATACATCAAGTATCGTCATCGGCTGCTTTATGACGTTCCACTTCTTGCATGCGTCTGGAAATGGAGGTGAACGTACGTGTAACCAATTAATTGTGACCAAAAAATCCAATATGCACTTACTTGAAAAGATACCAGTGTTTTAATAACCTTATTAGTTGCTTTATTACTACCGGCATATCTTAAAAGATTATCCTGGTCAAATTCACCACCCGCATGGCCGCTACCTGTTGGACGACTACTCCTTTCAACTACCTCTGTTGTTTTCAGAGAATCCACCACCATGTCCTCTGAAGCCGCCATCAGTAACTTACTACTAGCATTCTAGCAATTTTTATTAGCTCTACTTTAATATTCAAATAATACAAACTATAGAATTTAATTAACTGATTCACAAACTCTTACAAGCGTTAGTTGTTCCACTCTAAAAAATACTTATTTTTTAATTTTAATTTTAAATTATATTAAAAAAAAAATTTAATGAAATTTCATTAATACATTATAGTCAGGAAATTAGATTTCAGTAAAGTAAATACCACGTACCATTATTTCTGTGGCTGCTCTTTAAGGTTCCACTTCTGGCATGAGACTGGAAATGTAGGTAAACATACGTGTCTCCACTCAATTAATCGTAGATCTTAAAAATACATTTTATATTGTTAACAATTTGTGGCAAACAATTATATACATACTTGAAAAGCCATCAGGATTTTTAATAATTGTTTTGGTTCCTTTATTATCATCACCAAATCTTAAACGATTATTCTGGCCAAAGCCACCCGCTACCTGTTCAACGAGTACTCCTTTCAAAACGACCTTTTCGCACATGACCTGATAATGCAGCACCACGTTCTCTGAAGCCGCCATCAATACGCCCTCCTTTACAACTAGCATTCTGATTAGAGCTTTTTGGCGGTGTCACTTTTGTATAGTAATTTTTTATCTCACGACTCACAAATTATAAATTTAATTTAATTGATTTTTTGCTTTAATACCAATCACAAATATAAAATTTAAGAACTTCACACATTTTTAAGCGTGTATGACAAAAATATATTAAAATATTGGCATTATTTGGGAAATGTTAGTTGTACCATTCTAACATATATGTTAGCTAACATATACATTAGCTAACATATATGTTAGAGAGGAACAACTTATCTAAAATTGTTGCAAGTGTGTTATTAATTTTTTTAGTTTTGATTATGCATTTCTTGTAGGGAGGTTACCGAATTTTCCCGTTTTTACTACTTGATGTATGAGCAATATTTATTACTAATACGCATGCAGACCCAGTTATTATTTAATTCATTAATAAAACTTGCAGAATGTTAAACGAAGCGTATGATTAATATATTTTTAATTGAGCTTAAATTCGTTTGAAATTATTTTCTTTTATTTCGGACTCCTGAACTTACACTTATTTATATTTATATTTAAAAACTATTATTAAAAAAAAAAAAAAATGTTCTGCAACATTAAAACTTTAAAAAACTAAACTAATTTGAATCAAAAACATACAGATATTCTTAGTATATTTATAGTTGACGAGCAGCGCGATACCTCTTGCTCACATCTAAATTGAAATTAAAAGTTTTTACATCAAAATTGAATTGTCGGAAATAAGTTTTCCGACATTTGTTAATTATTACATAAACTAACATATTAATTATGTACTTTATCTTATTCCACTTCTAATTTTAATATCTGAATGGTTCTTTTAGTGTGCAGTCATGAGAGATTCTACTTTACTTACATTCTTTTTTCCAACTGCCATGTTTTGAAGGGTATCACTTAACTGTTTTTAGAATATTAAAACAGGCAGTTAAAGTATGTTTTATAAATGATTAATATTAATTTTCCTAAAAATTTTTGAATGTTCTCTTAAAATTTTTTTAAGTAGTTTTAGGCCCGTTTTCACAACTTACCGATAGCTAAAAGTAGACTTTAAATGGCCTAATAAAAAGTGTTCCATTATGAAAACTTAACTTTACCCAAAAGTAAGCGATAAAGTTAATTAAGGTTCATCCTACCTGGTAGGTTAAAGCAAAGTTGCAATAGTGGAACAGTTTTTTTTACGGCCGATACTCTCCTACCTTTAGCTATCGGTAAGTTGTGAAAACGGGCCTTAATCGCATTTAATAGGAACGATTAATGTGTGTCTAAAGTCTTCTATGCAGCTTGTAAGTATCGTTTTAAAACATTGATTAAATTCAAGAAAAAACCAAAACAAAACCCTATTTATCAAAGTTTTTTTTTATCTTATGGCAAAATAATATATTAAGTTGTACTTACATGCAAGTAATGAATGAATGAATGAAATAATGAATATGTATCATAGGAATAGAATTTTATTTTATACACGTTCTTTTATTTGTGTTTGCTTACGGAATATGTGTGTGTGTGCGTATATAAAAGTAATGTCCCAGCGGGAAAAAGAAGGAGTACGGAGGCCTTCCAGAAGGCCTCTGTACCCCCTCTTTTGGATAAACAGGGCCTTCTCGCTCCATTCCATACTTATATCTTTTTACACGCGTTATCATTGCGGAGAAGGCCTTCCGCTTTCCTTTCTTCCCCAGAGCTTCTTAAAGGCCTTCAAATAAATGGCTCTTAGAAGGCTTTCCAGATAATGACTTTCAAAAGGCCTTAGCAAAAAG
The DNA here is from genome assembly GCA_930367215.1 of Pollenia angustigena. NCBI lineage: Eukaryota > Metazoa > Arthropoda > Insecta > Diptera > Polleniidae > Pollenia > Pollenia angustigena. Next base: position 130,027,555 of record OV884058.1, read on the forward strand.
GTTATCTTGAAGGGTTTTTAAGAAAGGTTTGTTAAAAGGCCTTTCAATTAATGCAATAGGATCTGAATTCTTTTGCTTTTGCTTGTGCAAAAAAAACAAAATAAAAAATGTTACTCCTTCTTTTCTCGCTTCTCATACCAAAGAGCCGAGCTCTTCTATGAGGCATTCTTTAGCAGTTACGTAAGAATAGTAATTACATCAAAAAATTTTTTAAGCAGGCCTTTAAAAAGGCCTGAAGTAAGAAGGTCTTCTGAGTTTTCCCGCTGGGGTATTGAAATGGCTCACGTATTTAATATGAATTGACCAAACAATACAAATAATAAACAAAAGGAACAAAATCAATAAAAACAACAATATTAACCAAATCTAGAAACAAAGGATTCAATGGAATTTGTATAACCATTGAACATTTTTCAACTCTGAAATATAATTCTAGTAATTTCTTACGCATTTATTGGAATTTTGTATGTGAATAAAAAAACAAGTTAAAATGATTTCTTCAGATATGCTTATTTTTTAATACCCTCCATTTTGCGGTCTGGGCTTTTCATGGGATCTGTGCTACATTATTAAGCAATCGTTATTAAATATTAATTCACAATTTCTTGTAACATATAGCCAATAAGTGTTTTAAGGCGTATTAAAGTGCATGCTTTGGGACTCATCATGATGAATTATGGGACGATCATTAAACAAAATTATCCTCAGACGTCCTTTGCGTTTCATATGCATCAATATGGTCACATTTAAAGGATGAATTACATAGAACGCGTCACTTCGCCGAAGAGTATCGTGCGTTTAATAACTTTAAAGCATGAAAACTGACAGGTTATACAACGCGCGTTATAAAAGCCTTACTTTGCTTAAAGAGTTCCAAGCTTCGGTTTTTTTTGTTTGTTTTTGCAGTCCTAGGTTCCTCTTTCATATAAAACTGCATGTTTTTTTAACTTCTTCAATAAGTTTTTTCCATGACTTACAAATTTGACAATTCTTCATATTCGCATTCACCGGACAATTTTACATAAAGATAAGCTGTCAGATTCATTTGGTCACGACTTTGTTGAAATTTTGTCGCGTAGTGTTATTTGACAAAAATACACAATGCTTAAAAAAGTTCAAAGTTGACCAACTTTCTGCAGCAAATGCGTCATAATGTTCATTATATAAATTGTTATAAGAAAAAAACCCTAGGTACAGAAACGCGCTCGCGTTCAACGCTTGTTATCTACTTCTACTTCTGCCTCAACACAGACCTCGGCAAAACTACAACACCGTGCCTTTGCACACATCAGCACAAATGCATAATACCCACCCTCTCCACTATTGTGGTGTGGGTATAAAAATTCAGATAGTGCATAGAAAAATATTCCTGAAAAATATTGATGGAATGGGCCTATTAAAGTATGAAGGCCTTATGGATCGTACTTTGATTTAGAATACACCTTCAAATCAATGTGGAAATTTAAGCTTCGTTCACAATCAAACAAACATTTTGACTTGGTGTTCATAATAGAGCGACAATTTGTTTTGCAACCACATACATTTTGCAATAAGAAACGGTTTGCAAATTTTAGCCACAACAATTTTATGCATTTATTATTATTTTTTAAATCATTATGTTAAAATTTTCATTCAAAACTAAATAAAATTATTTTAAACGTCGAAAACAATTCTATACAAATTGTTGCTAAAGTTCTAGTTGACTCAACTTTTTAGTTAAATTTTTAAAGAAGTTTTAGTTACATTTTTGTTCTTAAAATGAAAGGAAAATATATGAAATACTTTGGGAAGAAAAGAGATAGAAGAAAAACCGAAATTGTTGCTGTGCTTGTAAACAAAACAAAACAATGTTACTCACCATGAGAATTAAATTCCCAGATCCTATTTGTTGAAATAATTAAGTTAAATACATAAAATTTTTAATATTTTTTGCTAACGTTTAATAAATTGATAAAGTTATTTTTTAGATCTTATTATGGCTATTAATGGTTTTCGTTAAATATTTTGAATTTATATTCAACATTTTTTTATTTTTCGAATTTATTCTATGAGCTAAATTTCAGTTATGTATTTTATAAATAGTCCTATTCCTTCAATTTTTCAGAAATGACTTTATACACTACCAGACAATTATATTGTATTTTCTTGTTACACTAAACCTACAGGTGACCAACCACCTAAGCCAATAGAGGCAAAAGTAGGTTCATCTAAGACATTAAAAGCCTGAGCGGCTACCTCTTTAACTGTTTCTGGCACTACAGGTGGTGCGGGGATATTAGCAAAGTCTACTACAGCCTTTGATACACTTTCTGTACTGGCATATCTTATACCCTTGCGGTAATTGTTGGTTTACACTTGTTTGCCATTTTGTATCTGTTCTTATATGTAAATTTCTTGTATTTGCCACTGATACTGCTCAAATGCCGGATGATGTAAACTATAATAAATAACATTAGTAAAATTTTAATTTGTTTTTCACAAACATTTGCAGGTTATGTCATTAGTTTAATATGCTTTTTTGTTATCCGGCATTTGCTTACTATATTCTGTGATTTTTTTGTTTGTTTAAATACGCTTACATTACGCAAGAACTGTAGACGCTGCAGACTCATATTGTGTATTTATATTTATTTTAAAATATTCTTATTTAATTTCGTATTTTATTTTATGCTTTTTTAAACTCCTGCAAACGCACTTGCACAGAAAAAATTATTGCCGAATTATTTTCAAACAAACGCTTGTTTGAAAATTTTTTTAAATTCTACAAATTTGTTTACTGATTCAATTAAAATTTTTGTTTGATTTTTATTTAACCAACAAAAATGTTGACAACCATTCAAAAATATAATACACGCGTTATTGGTTTCAAGTTTTCATAATTTTGTATGAAATATTTAACGCTTTTAATGTTGTCGTCTTTTTGCATTGTTTTATTTGATCGTAAGCAACACTTCCTAATGTGAAATATAAGAACTACAACAAAAAACACATGCAGTCTATTTTTGGACACTTTAAAAAAGTACAACAGTAAGAAAGTTGAAGAGGTTGAAGTAAAAAAAAAAAAAAAAAAAAAAATAGCAGGTAAAAAAACAATTTTTGGGTGGTTTCAAAGTTGGTTAAAAAAAAAACAAAATCCCGTATTCAATTTTTTTCAAACTGTTTGCTTAAATACATCAAATACAAAAATATAATGATGACGAAAAACATATCGAGTCGGTCTGTCGCCGTTTTTGGGTTACATTTCTTCTTCATTAGCAAAGGAAAGAATACAGCAACAGTGAGTGATGACGAAAAACATTGTGTGTATAAAAAAAGACTTCGTTCAAAAATTATTCCAACAAAAAAATGTGTCTCAAAGCCAGCCGGCCGCTCTGCTCTCTCTGCCATCATCTTCTAATACAGTGCCTGCTTGTGTGCGCATCATTGCTTGTGCAAAAAAAAGCATTTTTTTTTGATTTTGAAATTTAGTGTATGAATTTCAGTAAACTTTTTGTTTGATTCAGTTAAATTATTTGTTTGAAAAAATCAGTGTTTTTTTTTCCAATAAACAAAATGCAAAGAAATTGTTTGAATATGCGAATTTGTTTATAGGACCGATTACAGACAAAAAATTGTTTGATTCTACAAATTTTTTGTTTGAATTGGAAAAATAATTTTTTCTGTGTGACATTTCATGTTACAGTGAAAACGGGAGAGTAATGTCAAAAAACATATGATGACTATGATGCTACACTGTTAAGATTATTAACGGGCATGTTGAATGGGACATCGTAAATCCTTAAATTTTAAATTCATTTTTGTGCTTTGTCTTTTAAAATTTTTTGTCAAAAAACGGTTTTATATGCCTATTTTATCAAATAATATTTTTATCTAGAATATTATTAAGAAATATTTTTAAGCAAATTGCTGCTAGGCAAATCAATCGTTATAAAACTTAGAATTTGAAAATTAAAAGAAACTTATAAGAAAACAGGGTTTTAATAGAAAACTAATCGATGTTTACGAGAGAAAATTTATCAAAAATAAGATGACATTAAGGATTAATCTTAAATTGGGTTTCTGTAAAAAAATGTTGAATATAGTATAAAGTAACCTTCGGAAGGAAATAATTCCCAGTTTCTGTTTTGAATTTATTTATATTTTGCAAAGTTTTGTATCAAGAGAGAATTGCCGGGAAATAAAAAAGTCCGGGAAAAGTAAAACTCCCTACCAATCAGTCTCGCTTGGGCTTTGACACAAGACAGCTGTGACAAATTTCTGCTACCATTTAAGTACTCAGTAAAAACTTCGCCTGTAAAATAATATGTTGAGTCATCAGAAAATAAAAAAAAACACTGCTTACAACTCTACCAAAAAAAAACCGATAAATTTTACAAGGGATGTCCCAAAATGAACGCATTAAAATGTAAGTCATTATTTTTTACCTACATTCATCCAGAAAGAAGTAGTTATAGAGGTAGCTAGCTACCCAGTAAAAACTTCGTCTACTTTTTCATAATGAATGGCTTCTTTAACTCCATAACTACTTTTTTCTGGATGTATGCAGGTAAAAAAAATAATGACTTACTTTTAAATGCGTTCATTTTGGGACATGCCATGTAAAATTCATTGGTTCTTTCAGTAGAATTGTAAGTAGTGCTCTTTTGTTTTTCTGATTACTCAACACATTATTTTGTAGGCGAAGTTTTTACTGGGTATAGAAAAAGTTATAAAAGAAAGCTACAAAATAATGAGTGAAAGAAGCTATTCATTTTGAAAAAGTAGGTGAAGTTTTAACTGGTTAGAATTTTATGATTTTCATATAAAAATGTATAAAGCACTAAAATAGTGTAGATGTGATACGAAAAAAAAAATTAATTAAAACGAATTATTATCCGTTTAGCTGATTTTGAAAATTATTTAAATATATTTATAAATACCATTTGGTAACACTACTTACCTTGGTTTATATTCTCACTAACACTTCTACAATATCTTAATACTTGTGTTTTCTACCTTAAAGCCTTGAAATTGATTTCAAATAGAGAGAGAAGAGAGAGAGAGAGAGAGTATGCCAGGAATAACAGGAATAACCCGTGTTATTAAATACTTTATAAATTTTCAACCTTTTCTAACCTCTAAATTATTTAAAGGCTGAACTTAAACAATTTAAACGTTTACCAACTTCTTTTGTAATTCCTAACACCCAACCTTCGTTTAAACATTTCCATTACTTACAAATTTTACACAAGACTCACTGGTAAATTATTTGTAATTAATAGAGCATCAAACTGCCCATATACCTTCCTTCAGCAGAAAATTCGTATCCTCATAAAATACTCGAATGTGATTGCTTTTCCACAGCAATAGCAATAGCAGAAGCAGCTACTTTTCAATTTCTCTACCATTTTGCCATTCAATATTTGAAATAATTGAAGCAATTTCACACACATTTGCCTTTTAACGTTTATTTGTTCTGTGTTTGACATAAAATTAAGAAGTGAAGCCTATTAATACCTACCAACCCCACCACCCCACCACCCCTCCACCCCAAACAATACCATTGAGTTGACTGTAATTTTTAAATTATTCACGCATAATTTTTTTTTTGTATTCCTCTAAAAGCGATGGCGAAAAAAAGAAAAGAAAATGTTACTAATGTTTGCAACATCTGTGGTTCATTTTGTTATAAATTGCCAATTATTAGTAATAAATTGCAGAAATTCAGTTAAACATTTTTGTACAAGTAAAGTTTGCATTTAAAGCAAATACACTGGAAATAATTTTTTCACATTTAATGAAAGAAACTTTTGAATAAATATCGTATAAATTACGAAATAAATTTCTAAAATTTTAATTATTATTTTCGTAGATTTTAACAAGCTTTGTTCAATTTATCGAAAAAAGTTTTGTAGGTTAGGTTAGGTAGAAAGTCCGGTGCGAGTCGCCTTCTCAACCTTACCAAAGATAAATATGGTCCATTGTGTAAGTGAAATAAATAGCGAAAGTTTAAGCATAGAAAAAGGAGTGGAAGACAGAAAATCGGACCAAAAAAGATAGAACAACTCTATCAAAGAAAATTCTGCCCTAGATGTACCTAGTCTCCTGTTGCGTAGCCAACTACTTGCCATTACGAATCCAGTATTATTCTTGAGACCACAACCCGAGACATCTCCCAAATTGCCTTAGCCTGCAGCTCTGCAGCCTAGGATGGTGACACAGTATATCCTCAACTGTCTTCAGCTTCTGCGTGTCCTCACACAACCGCACATATCCGACAAGTCAGATTCCAATACAACAAGAAGTGGGGTGTAGAATTGAGAAAACGTAGATATTTTTACTTTTTGCAAGATTTGAACGCTTCAATATGCTACGATATTTTTCCATCTTTTAAACAACTATGGATTTCTATCCAAAGGAAGTAGTCAAGAGCGTATGAGTCTTCTTTGGCAAAGTCTGTTCTATGGTAAATGATATATTAGTAAGAGCGTTTTGCATTGATTAAAACAAATAGTAGTCGGAGGGCGCAAGGTATGGACTAAGAGTAAGTAAATCATATTCCAGTTAGAGTATTCGATATCGATCAAAACAAATCGAACGGAGGCTCCCAGCAAAAACTCTACTTACCTGGTAAGTTATCAAGTAATGTTGGAGAAAAATAAACACTACTTATTTTTCGACTGAATAGCTACATCTTTTTGTTCGAGGTGTCCACAGAATTCAGTACTTACCAGAGAAAGCCAAAAAGTTATATTTTTAATACTTATAAAATATTCATACGCCACCGAGCAAGAGTACAGGCAGGTATGACTCCCAATAAGTATGAGCATGAATAAGTTTGTATGTCGACCGGTATGAGTATGAACAAACACGCATGCTTATGGGTAATCCTTTGAATGCGTATGAGTAAAGGCATGTATCGTTAGTATCGGCAAGTAACTTCAACATTTTGTATGGTTATTTTAAAGCCACGACCTAAACATTTATGTTAAAGTTATATTAAAACATAAATATTTGCTATCAAATTAAAATAATGCTTCTAAAGCTATAATAAATTATAACATATTTTACGAAATAGGTTTTTTATAAAAATAATTAAAAAAGGAGGCTATCAACTATTTTGGGATCTTTTCTGTTTCTTTTTTTTAATGTTTCCAGCTAAAGAGAAATCTTAATCTAAAGCTGCGCTGCAGGCAGGAAATTTCATAAAATTCTTGATTCTTATTAAGACAACCGTGGATACCTTGTGGAGTTGTTTTTCCACCATAGCCTGATGTCGAAGTCTTCTTTAAGGCTAACATTTTCGTTGGCATACTGATTGACTTCAGCAATTTAATTTTAAACCATTTTTTAACGTCTTAAAAATGTAACTGGCAATAGACAAACTACTCAAACTCATAATATAAATGAATGTATTTACCTGTGATATCTCATTTCTTAACTGCCAATATGAATACTCGATTTTTTTTTTGGATGACGGTATCTTTTTCTGTTTTTATTAAGAACGATTAAAATAACACGACGTATTTTAATTTGCATCCATTTAGTAATTTTTTTAGATTTTCTTAAATAAGAACGCAAATCTTTATATCACAGAAATTTCTTTAAAGTCAACAATCGTTTTTCAATAAAATTTTGTTGAATTGTACGCAAACGATTTTGAAAAAACGTATTTATTTGTGATTCAGCAATTTGGAAAAAAAAAATTCTGGCAACATTAATGGAAAAATTTAACAAAAAAAATGTTTGAAGTCAATGCTAAAACTATGGGTATGTCTGAATATGTGCGAGTATGAAACACAATAAGTATGATAACATACATGAATAAAATCAAATGAACATGGATATACACAAGTATGACAATAAACAGATACGAGTACGCACAAGTATTGAAAATTGTCGATTTGTGCTAGAGTACTTTAATTTTTTTATACCCATTGGCTTTCTCTGGTACTTACAAAACACTTACTAGAAGTCAAAAAAATCTAGTTATTATTTTACTACGTGTAAGTTGAATTTAAGGTACTTACGATGTACTTACCACAAGCCGAAAAATAACTACTTAATAGACCTAATATGTAGTAATTGAGTATGTTACCAGTAAGTTCCTGTAAATATTCAGTACTGAAAACAACACAGCTAATAAGTAGTGGCTGAGGTCATTACCAGTAAGTACTTACGAAGTTTTCAGAATAAAGATAATTGTAATGACAACTATTTGCCAGGAAACGTATGAACCCAGTAAAAACTTCGCTTACTTTTTCAAAACGTATAGCTTCTTTAACTCATTATTTAGTAGCTTTGTTCTATAACTACATCTATAACAACTTCTATAACTACTTTTTTCTGGATGTATTTAATTAAAAAAATAATGACTTACTTTTAAATGCGTTTATTTTGGGACATGCAATGTAAAATTCATTGGTTCTTTCAGTAGAATTGTAAGTAGTGCCTTCATGTTCTTCTGATTACTCAACACATTATTTTGTAGGCGAAGTTTTTACTGGGAAATAACTACCACCTATTAATAAAAATCAAAAAGTTTTTTTTAACGTGAAGGCAGCATTTCTGACTTCCGAATTTATCTTTCAACGTCTATTGGCTACAACTCGTTATGTGCCAGAGATCAGCAATGCATCGTTTTTTCGCTACTCATAATGACTCATGAAATTTTAAGTATAAATGAGTAGACATAATTTAAACTCAACTACTCTGATTCACTCATACTCACGAGACCGTTAATGTATAAGCAAAGGTTGCAATAAATATGGGTGCGACGTCGACATCATACTCATAAATGACCTCAGTTTAATTTCAATTTTCAGGAAAATACTTATAATACTCACATTGATTCAGCTCTCTCAACTCATCCATTTACCGTTTTAACACAACAGATCAGACACACAACTTATAATCAACGCTGCCCGATAAATTTGCCAAAAAAAACCGTCCACTTCATACATATTTCTTTAGTAAACTATAAATGCCAAATCGTCACTTTGTTATTTCGGGGACAAATTTTGAAGCCTTGCTTATAATAAGTTCCTATGCGAATCGTACTTTTACACATGACTCGCATTTTGCTTCGTCTGAACACATTGAGTTCAGTTGAAACTAAATCAACCACTACATAAATGTTGCTAAAGGCTAGTTTACACTATTATACTTTGTATGAATACATGTAAAAAACTCAATTAATATGTAAATGTCCGATATTGTGAATGCATGTGTGATGAATATGACAAGTATTATGAAAACAAGTTTGACATCCCATATGACTTCATAATTTTTTGAAAATTTTCAGAGCAATAATACTTTTCATTGGATCAGGGTTGAATTTAATTTCATGTGGGATGGTGTAAACACAATCTGTTATCATACATACGATTTTTTGACAGTCGCAACAAAGCTTATTTCATTTCTATCTCACAAAGAACTATGGAATACGTAAGACTTGCGGGATAGTGTAAACTAGCCTTTAGTATGTGTACAATGAGTAACATTTAACTTTTTAGTGAATTTGAGCTTCGATAACATTGCAAGAAATGTGAGTGCGTAAAAGAAAGAAGAAATTATGAGTCATAATTTAGCTCTACACTCTACTGATCTCTGTTGTGTAACTAATTTCCTTGCTTTGAGAAAAATACTGTAGCTAAATAAAGTTTTTTTTAGTTCCAAATGATTCTAAAATTTTTCTTTGAGTTTTCTTTTCATTACACCTCCCATTCATCATCTTCGAATCTTTTTGTCAAGCCCAGACAGACTTTGTATCTTGTGTCACCACTATTGAACCACACAAACCATGGCTTGAACGTTAAAGTCGATAAATTGTAAAGGGTGTTTTTTTAAGCCCGATAGAACTTGAAATTGTAAAAAATAACACAAAAAATTAAATTGTAATCAAAATTTTTTTTTTATTCGAAAGATCAATACGTGACATTAACATTTGAAAATGATTTCGGGCATATGGGAACCGCGGCTGTTCTTGACGAAGCGCATTCTGGACGTCCAATTTTGGGCCACTTTTTCGAGCACTGCTGGCCGTATGTCACGAATAACACGAACAATGCTGGCCTCCAAGGCGTCAATTGTTGCTGGTTCGCCAAATTTTGATTTCAATAAGTCGATGGTTGCGTTCGCCGTATGGCACGTAGCGCCATCCTGTTGCAACCACATCTCCTCTGGATCAATGTCATCCATATTTTCAAACAAAAAATCATTGATCATGGTGCGGTAACGATCTCCATTGACCGTAACGCGAGCTCCGGCCTCATTTTTGAAGAAATAAGGTCCGATGATGCCACCAGCGTGAAAACCGCACCAAACGGTGCATTTTTCTGGATGTAATGGAGCCTGTAGGGTCTCTTGTGGATTGGTCTCGCTCCATATGCGGCAATTTTGCTTATTAACAAACCCGTTAAGCCAAAAATGCGCCTCATCGTTGAACACAATTTTGCGATAAAACAACGGGTCAGTTGCCAACTGCTCTAGAGCCCAATCGGCGAAAGAACGACGCATATAATGGTCTCGTGGCTTCAATTCCTGCACCAGCTGGATCTTATACGGGTGTAGGCCGAGATCTTTGCGCAAAATTTTCCACGTAGTGGACGGACAGAGCCCCAATTCCTGCGACCGACGACGAATCGATAAATTTGGATCTTCTTCAACACTTTCGTTTACAGCGGCGATATTCTCTTCAGTACGCACATTCCTTCGACGTGTTGGTGTTATTGCATCCTCTAGAGAGTATGTGGTACGAAATCTATCCACAGTTCGACGAATGGCTCGTTCAGATGGACGATTATGTACGCCATAAAAATGACGAAGTCGTTCGATCAAGTTTTAGACAAAATCAACATGGGGCCATAAAATCTAAACACCAGCCAAAACTACCAAAACCAAAATGGATTTCAGTTAGTTTCGATAAGTACTTTGAGAAATTTCACACGAAAAGGATTTTCCATTTTATGTATTGCACTGAGTAATAAATTGAAAATTTTCGTTAATTTTACAAAAAATAGTTTACCAGTATGTATTGTTGACCTTTTTTGTTGTTGTGGTTTATATTTTGTTTGGCTTGAGGTCATTTATTGTAAATTAAAAAAGATTTTTAATTTTAATCATCAATATTTTTATTTTTATACCCAATATTTCGAGGCAACTTCGTTGCTCATCTTCAGGGGATTTATTTAAATAAAAAACTAAGGTTGCAATTAAATCCTTACAGTGTAAGTGACAATAAAACTTTTAACTTAGTTTTTATTTAAATAAATCCCCTGAAGATGAGCAACGGAGTTGCCTCGAAATATTGGGTATAAAAATAAAAATATTGATGATTAAAATTAAAAAAGTGTTTTAATTTACAATAAATGACCTCAAGTCAAACAAAATATAAACCACAAAAAATAATTTTGTTATTCAAAACTGCAAAAAATTCTGTAAAACCCGCGATGGATTTCATAAATAAACATGAATCAGATATTGATATATTTTCAGTGTGCATTTAAACATGTCTGTATGTACATTTACATAAGCATATGTACTTATACACTTAAATGACTTTACATACAATGCACACTTACATTTGCATGTGTTTGCTTATGCTCTTAACAATAATTTATTTGTAAATGTGTGTAAGTAAAAAAGATATGTAAAAAATATGGTTGTCATTATGGTTCTGCATTGTTATTAAAAATGTTATACATTGTTTTTTTTTCTGTTACTAAAAGACAAATCTATACATAAACACGTTTTTTCATACACCAGCATGCATACCCACCTAATCACATGTATAAATATATTAAGCTAAATCCAGTATAGAACACGTTCATATTGGAAATATAAAATAAATTTGAATTGTGTAACAATAAGTTTTGATATACCACTTGTATGTTGTTTATATTTGCACACTGTTTTATCAAACCAGCAACAAGAACAGACAAAAATATTCTACACTAAAGAGGTTTGTGAAAAATTGAAAAAATATGCACTTACAGGAAACATATTTTACTAGATGGTCACCTCTAAGAAAATTATCTTTAACGAATGATTTTAAAACATATTATGGTTACCTTTACCATATTAGAGTCGTGGTTACAATTTTATTATGTTTGCCTCTGACCGTGTTACATATAGGCACAAATTAGATAATTGCATTGCGGTAAAAAAATATGAAACATATATAAACATAATACGGTTGCGTCGTTTTCGTTAAAAAGGTACTAACTCAAATAAAAATATCGTTGCCTTTGACAACAATATAGTTTATGTAACCGAAACATGTTTGCAACATGTGTGTGCGTGTGTGGCAGATAGTGAAAGACACTTTATTTGGATCTTCGTAAAAGTTCAGTGAAAAATTGTCTAAAATGTAACATCTTTGGTAATATTAATTCCACGAGGCAGCACTATAGCTTGTTTTAAAGGCGACATTTTATGCTTCACTTTATTATAAGACATTTCTTAAATCGCGTTATTCTGTAAAAAGTTATCTGCGTTAAAAACTTAGTGAAAATTCGGAATAATTTCGTTATATTTTGCTTTTCTATTATAGTAAAGGTAAGAATGCGTCGCAGGCTGTTTGGAAAATTTGAGAAGTTTACGGAGACGATGCTGTAACTAAAAAAAAAACAGCAGAAAAATAGTTTACTCGTTTTCGATCTAATTACTTTGATGTTTACGATGCACCTCGCTCTAGTCGACCTATTACTAAAACAGTCGATAAAATCTTGGAAAAAATTAAAAAAGACTGGCACTTAAGCAACAGGGACGTTGCTTAGGAACAAGGTATTCATCACCAAACATTTGTTCAACATTTGAAGAAAGCTGGATACACAGAAAAAATGAATAACCAAGTTCAATTAACGTATTTGTTAGAACTTTGTACTATTAATTAAATTATGTACTGATTTTCCGCCAGCAAGCAAGTTGTTCATATCAATTAACACATTTGTAAGTTTGAGCTTTTCTTGCTGTTCAGTTTCAATCAATAGGTTTAATTGAAATGTGACCCCCAGCAAAATAAAACGTAAACACAAATCAAAATATTTTTTCAATCAACACAGTTAATTGAAACAATTAAAAAATTGTTTGAAAATTATAAATATTTTAAAGTTTGCGTGTATGTTTTCATATTTGCAAATATACACACAAAAATTGTTTGAAACAGCTTATTGAATTAATTGAAAAAATTTTGGTGAAATTTTTTTCTGTGTACACAAAGAAGCTCGATGTTTGGACGCCATGTAAATTAAAAGTGAAAAATTTATTGAACCGAATTTCCATTTGCGATTCAATGAAAAAATGGATTAAACCATTTCTATATAAAGCGAAAAGGGAGATGAAAAGGGGTTCACGTACGATAACAATCACAGACAAAGATCACGGAATAAAACAAAGTGAAACTACGCAGGTGGCGGCAAAGCCAGTGGCCCAATTACCGCATTCGATATCGATCGAAACTACAATAGAATCAAAGTTATTTTCGGGAATACAAAGTTTATTATTAATACGATCTTCGTATGACGTGCTAAATTCCCAGTTTTTCATATTTGATAAATACACTGAAATTTATTGTTGAGGGAAAGCAACTTAAAAGGGAATTTTTTTCGATATCGCATGTCGTAATTGCGCCCCATAATTGACACCAATAAATGTAATGCCGCACAGAAATAAAAACACTCGGGATAAATCAAGTTCTATATGATTTCTTTAACCCTAGGATTACTGTCTTGGCCTGGCCAGACCAAATTTGTGGTTTGCTTGCAATATTTTTCGAATATAACAAAATATCAAAAAAACCAGGGACGTGAATTCTATACATGATATGTGCTGGATCGAATGAAACTAAATTAGTGGGGTAAAGTTACAGTGTTATGTAAAAGTCTATTAAATTACCCTCTTGGTTTGGCCAGACCAAATTTTTTTTGTTTTTTTTTTTGCTTGCAATATCTTTCAAGCGGGACAACTTATTAAAACAGCAGAAACGTGAATTCTATAAATGATATGTTCTGAATCGAATGAATCAAGTTTGAAAAAAATCAGAAGAGTACAGCCCATTATGCGCTTAGTTTAATACAACTACAATAACCAAACGCAAAACTTATTTTAGCTGTGGTAGATGCGAAGAAGCAATGTGCGATATTAAGTACTACACGTACTCAAAAATTCAAATACGAATAACACTAAAACGTACTCAAAACAACATTTAATGGTATCAATTTCGAAAATCAATCCCGGAATTTCTTGAAATAAGTATTAAATTCTTAAATGAAGTAAAAAAAGATTATACTTTTCGTTGTGTTTAACCCTCCGGTTTACGCATGTTTTGATTTTCTATACACATTGAAAAAAGGTCTGGCCAGACGAGTGTGCACCACGATGGGTTAAAAAGTAAATTTGAACTCTGTCTTCTCATTTAGTTTATACTTTTGGTTAAATATGTACATAAGATTTCTAAAGTAAAAACCATATTGGGTGTAATACGGGTAAGCAAATCAATCAAATAATTTTTTCTTTCTAATTCGGGATAAAATCAAGGGATTTTTGAGATTGATTCAATCTTTAGTTTTACTTAAAATGAGATTCAGTTTCGGATTATTTCAAGTACGAAATCGGGATTGAATATGGATAATTTAAGTATTTTACGATTAAAAATCCGTACTTGAATCAAGCTTTCTGTACTTGATTCAAGAAAATCCGTACTCACCGTTCTATTAATACCGCTTCGGATTGATTTGAGTACGGATGGATGGATTTTTCTTTGGAGTGTGTGTGTTTGATGGGATTGGAAGGCAATTGTTCAATACAGGTTTCTACAACTTGGCCAAACTATTGATTTTGTTATCTACTGTCCACAATTAACGAGATCGGATAGGAATTTGTCATTATAAGATTGTACAATTTGTTCAAACGATTGATTCTGATCTCTACTGTCCGAGATTAACGAGATTAAAGAAAGCGATCTAGTTAAATTGACCAGAACTAATCAACAGAAAAGGTGTTGTATTCCATAATGACAACTCCCAAACTTCATACACATATTTAATGTCTCGTCAGAAACTGAAAGCATTTGCCTGGAAAGGTTTCATGCATGCACCTTATAGTTTGTATCTTGCACCTTCAGAATATGATTTGCTTCGATCTCTACAGAACTCTCTAAATAGTGTAAACTTAGGCCCTAATTGTGTAAAACGCAACGCAGTGCCAAACATTTCAAAGAAAGCAAAAACAAAGTAAACAAATTTTACAATTTTGTTGTTGTTTTCTATAGAAATGTATATTGAATTTTTAAATTTGAAACGCTGCATATCTTGTGGCGCTGAAAATTATAAAACGCAATATGAATTTCTGTAGAAGGCAACCACAAAATTTGAAAATATTTTTGACTTTGATTTTGCTATCAACGTAGTTTTTGGCGTAGCGTTGCGTTTTACACAATTAGGGCCTTAAATGCGGTAGAGGCTTGTAAAACACAATTGGATTAGTTTTTCGCTCGGAAAACATCGGAAAACTCTTAAGATAGATTCACAAAAAAAAAAAAAAAAAAAAAAAATTAAAGGCCTTATTCCGTAAAACACAATGCCATGCCTAAAATTTCATTAAAAGCAAAAACAAATTCAAAAATATTTTATAATTTTGTTGTTGTTTTCTATAGAATTTTATATTGTTTTTAAAAATGTTCAGCCCCAAAAAATTCAATTTGAATTTCTGTAGGAATCAACAACAAAATTATAAAATATTTTTGAATTTGTTTTTGCTTTCAATAAAATTTTAGGCGTTGCGCTGTGTTTTACCAAGTAAAAGCCTAAGTTTACAAACTTATCACAGTAAAACATGTTTTCCATATTCACTTATAAAAATTTAGAAATACTAAATTCTAAGCCCCTTTTTCTTATTCTTGGTAAACGACCCTGCTTTATTGTTTTACCGTCCAACATTTTGCTTACAAAAATGTTCATAAAACTGACTAAACAATTACATAAATTTCCATTCAGTCAAAATTATATTCTCATAATAACACTTATTTTAATATACTGCTCATATTCACGGAAACCTAAATTCCAGAATTTTTAAACTGCTGGACAGCCTGCAAAATTTCGTTACAGTTTAAATATATTTGAGTTTGTGTTCTGAAACCTTGTAATTGTAACTTTTGATATAAATTATATTTGATGGTGTGTTGTGGTATTTGTTTTTATTTATACGCAAACATATGGTGGCATTCAACAAACCTATACACATATACATGTTTACTCTTTATATTTATTCTTGCAACATAGTGTTTGCTTAATCAGGGGTCTACATTTGCACATAAGCAAACAAAAACATGGATTCTTAAATACACATACATACATATGGGTAATTCCATGTCAAAACGACGAAGATTGGGACACGACCCCTTCCGATTTTAATAAAATTTGGTGAGAAGGTTCCTTTTATCTTATTAGGAACATATCGAGGGTTATTTTTCAAATAGTGCTATCTGAAATTTTTCAAAAAATTTTTTTTTACAGAAACGTGTTCACTTACGGAAGGGTCATCTGTCATTTAAATTTGAAAAAAAAAAATTTGCCCAAAACGTTTTTTTTCATAAATATTTTTTGTGCTATCTAACACACACGTTTTTTTTTTTTGGCAAAAAAGTGCTATCTACATAAAAAATATTACTTCATATAATAAAATGATAAAAAGTGTTATTACAAAGTAGACATATTATACATCAAAGGGTTAGGAATTGTGTCTAGATTTCATAAACTAATTTAATTTTAAAATTCGTTGTAGAAATTTTGCAAAAAAACAGCAAAAAATTTGTCGATGAGTTTTTGTCTATAGTAAATATTTGTTTATTTATGGAGTTTTTATAGCAACGTGTTCACTGACTGAATTGCCATCTGTCATTTTAATTTAAAAAAAAAGTATTTGCAAAACGTTATTTTTTCACAAAAATTGTATTGTGCAGACGCTTTTTATGGTTAAAAAGTGCTATCTACATAAAAAATATTTGAGTATATAATATAATAAAAACTGTGTTTGTATGTATATAAATTGAAATATGTGATCAATCAACATAATGAACTCCCTACAGCGTATTGCAATCGATTATACTTCATCTACAGAAGATGAGGGCGATGTTATAACAGGTTTGTTGTTCAAAATTCGTCATAGCTATAATTTCAACCAAAAATTCATTGTAGATTCAGAGAATTACATCATTAACCGTAATGTAGTCTCTTGGCGTAAAAGAAAACTAGTCCGTTTTTCGGCTTCAAAAAATAGACTAGAAAATAAAAAAAGCGTGTGGAGGGGCAGCAATATTTAGGATTTTCGACAACCGATAAAGTTGTCAAACAAAATATAATAACAAGACAAAGAGAAATTGGAACAACATGTTTATCGAAAACATGCATAAAAAGTTCTGTAAGACACTGCCAAAAATTTGATGACGCTACTAGAAAAGCAATTAAAGTCTCAAAAAGTATTCATTACAGCTCATTTTATTTTTGTTCAAATAGTGCTATCTGCTTATTTCAATGTTCAAGTCGATAAAATTTTAATTTGTAAATAGTGCTATCAGACATATAAGCGCGAATATCTGGAATTAAAAAAAAATTAATATATGTATGATTAAGACGTTCATTTTTAATAACATTGTAAAATAAAGTTTAGTTATTACTCCTAGAGTTATCGAAAAAATCAGTTTTTTCGCTCTCCTGTAAAGTTGTGATTTTTCAGATAGCACTATTTGAAAAATAACCCTCGATATATGAACGAAAAAGGAGCATCCTACGCGTGCAGGAGCCAAATTAAAGAATTTTATTAAGCCGCAATATTTGTATGCTACAGCGCGTAGGATGCTCCTAGATGGGTCAAATGTATGACCAGCCCCACTTTATTTTTTATTGCCGAATTTCGGTTTTTTTTTAGTTATTTCAATAAACTAAACCGTTTTTGAGTTACGCGATTATATGCTGTGCAACCTCTTACATTTTCGAAATAACGATATATCTTGAAAACAAGAGCTAACCTAAAAAAACGATTAGCACCACTGGATTCAGCGTCCCAAATTAGGGTAAAATGCCAGGTGCGCAGCTGGTCTGTTGTTTGCAACTAGCACAGTGTACTTATTGCTCAAAATTACAATATTAAAATTCTATTTTAATATTATTTTTTAAGGGTTGCGAAAGGAAAACAAATCATATCTTAAAAAAGAAAAAAAAACACCTCCTTCAAAGTTTCAGGATTTTTAAAGAACAGTTTGAGGTATTATAAAAAAAAAAAAAAATCAGCCAAATAAAAAAATAGGTTTCTGACGTAGTCCGTTTTTAAAATTTAACATTTTGCAGATATTACATTTTTCAAAAAAAAATTTGTTTTTCAATTTATGGTTTGTAGCCCCAAGTATTCTCTTTTAAATGACATCAAAATCATCTTCGTATGTCAATTAGTTTTCGAGATATTGAAGAAATAAGCTCAACACATTCGGCTAATTCTGCGAAATTATGACATTTTGAATATGACATAATTTTCGAAAAACAAATTTAAAAAATTTTTTTCGTTCATATATGTTCCTAATATGATAAAAGGAACGTTCTCACCAAATTTTATTAAAATCGGAAGGGGTCGTGTCCCACTCTTGGTCGTTTTGACATGGAATTACCCATATATTTAAAACATATGTACATTTTGTATATACATACACGTATATATTTTGATTGTATTCACAAGTGTTTATTGATTACACATAAATACAATGATTTCTCAAAATATGTGTAATTGGGTGTATGAGCACGTGTGTGTTTATGTGTATGCATGCAGATTCATATCTTTAACTACAATCATACTAAATAGAATGGAAATTCGAAAAAAGTAAAATTTGTTGTTCGTTCTGTTAAAGTGCGATCAAATTTTATTTGCTCTGACAATTTTTCTGCCTCTTAATAAATTTTGTCATAATTTTATTGAGAGAGAATGAAATGTTTATCGATTAAAATTTCGGACATATTTAAAATTAGGTTTTTTTTTCATTTTGTTTTGAAATTTAATTTAGGAAGTGTTCATGAATAATTTTATTTGGTTGCAAGAGAAATTTGCATAAAATTTAAGATAAAAAAAAAAAAAATAAACAAAATATGAAAACAAAATTTTAATTAACATTTTATTATCAGCTTTAAAATTAAGTGATAAAAATGAGGGGCTTAAGTGCATCTATTCTAAAATTGAGTTTACATATGAGATTAATAGGTGAAGTTCAGGGCACAGGAGGTGAATGTTGGATTCTCATCCGATTGCAAGATATGGCTACCAATTCAAGACCAATACTTGTTTCGCTTGGAGCACAATGGGCATATGAGCACATTAACCACTGGTCTTAGCAAATATTTAAATTCATTTCTCACATGGACTGAGTGCGCCAATTTAGAGAAGCTCTGACTTATTGTAGCTGTTGTTGTTAAAATATCTGTTTCAACTTATTGCACACAGTATATGAATTGTTTAATTTTTCTGACCTTAAGAAATTTCAATTAAAAACCGCGACCATTTTTTTTTATTTAACAGATATGTGCTGAAAATCTATCCAATTAAAAACGATCGATAGGTTGAATAAATAAACTTTTTTTTTCAAAAATAAACTTTTTTTTTGACTGCATAAGAAATAATGAAGAGAAGAAGTACCCTTAGTTCTATCGTAGATATATTCTAAAAACAGGCATATATCGTTTTCCAAGGTACTTTTTCCTAAAGCATAGTGTTTTCCCAGTCATTCTGGTCTTTTAGTGGTCCCTTTGTGAAAACTAGCGCCAATGCCCATCCTACAAAGTAGTTACTCAGTAGCCGTAACTGCAGAATTCAGCCAATTCTACTTCTTAATGCAGAAAAGAGGCAACTTTAGTTCCGTCCTAGATGGATCCTTCAAGTAAACAAACACCGGTTTTCTTAGGTATTTTTCCCTAAGGCCCTGAATTCCAGGACAATGACATAAAAAATTAAACACAGTTTTCTCTTCCTACTCGTCATGACAACTTCTGCAGTAGCCATTTAATCCCAGACCCATTCTCCTCGTATGAGTCTCCACAGGCTAGTGCCCAGTCGCAACTGAGACCACTATTCTAATCTCTTCCCCATTGAACCTAAGTAGAGAGCTAGTTCTCCCTTCATCATAGCCAGGCCATAGTGCCCTGGATATGAAGCAGGTGGATTCCCAAATCCATCCCAAAAGCGAAACTCTTTAAGACTCGACCTTCATAAGTGACTTACAATAAGGCATTGGAAGGCCTGACGAATTGATCAATGAATGTTTCGTCCACACAGAAAAATTTATTACCAGTTGTTTTATCAATTCAACAAATTGTTTAAAAAGTATTTCAATTTAATTAATGTGATAATTGAATCAATTATTTTCTTGTGTTAAAAGAAGATAAAAAATATAATTTTAAATTAATTAACATTTTAGTTGCTTTGAAATATATTTTGAACTTAAATATTATGTAATTAACAGCAAATCTTAATTGATTTTTTCGTGTAAAATAAAATAATTTAAACTTGTAGAACTTGTTATCAACCAGTGAAATGCGCATAGGAATAGCTTAATAACTTAAACGAAACCTTGTAGAATTGTTATTGGAAATTGTCAAAACCTTAGGTATATTTTAATAAATCAATCAGCACATTGTTTAAAACGACAAAGTGAAAAAAATTATTCAAAACACTAAATTTTTACAATTTTTAGTAAGCTATACACATAATCATTTTGATAACAAGTGTTGATTTTGGTGATTAGAGACAATTTTTAATTTATCCTGTGCAGACGACAACCTCGCTTGCCAAGCTCATCTGATATCTTGTTTCCTGGGCAGTTCGCATGCCCTGGTACCCACATTAACGTTACCTTCGAATTCCTTGCAATCTCGTTCAAAGACATCAGACATTCTACAGTTAGACGCCCCCTAGGGAAGCAATAGCAGCCTTGCTATCAGTAAATTTACATATATGTATATCCCTGGATATGCGATAACACCAAAGCCAGTTAGCCGCCCAACTTATAGCAGAGATTTCCGCCTGCAGGACACTTTTATATCTATGAGGAGCCCCCCTTAAACTCTACCTCCTTGCCTTGAACCATCAGTATAGACCCTTAAGGTTGGTCCATGGGAAAGTCCTTTCACCTGACAGCACACTACCGTGCGTTGTATGGGCTGTTAACCTCGCACCAAAGATAGGATTCATCGTCAGTAGTCCACCTCGTTAGGGCCAATTAAATGCTGGATTATCCTGGCGTGGCCATAATCACGAGCCGACCACCTGTGCTTCACGTACAGCCGTGTCGCTGAATAAAGAGATAACTTGCCTTTCGCTTCTTTAAATACATAATAAATTTTTTATATGTAAATAAATAAAAAAGTATAATTTGCTTTGTAAATGGTTCAATTTGATTCACAAAAAGTTTAATTAGGACTGCAAACACTGTAAAATAATCGTTAAAATTGAAAAAAATCGTTAATTGTATTTTTAAAAGATTTGGTTTGAACTTTATTATTTTTTGAGACTTAATTTTATAGCGCTTTTTCTAAGCGTACAAATAAAAATTTTTAATCTTTTTAAAGGTTTTACAAATAGGGTTTTCAAATATTCATAATGCTATATTTTACCCAGAAAGAAAAGCACTAGGCATTAATTAATGTGTTGTTTCTAGGTGATATTTTCGCCGCCGTCGTTAAAAATGTGTTAATTTTAGTAAATTTTGATCGCCGTCAACGATTTGTGTGACTGGCGCTCTCAACGTCTGCAATTTCACATCGGCTTCGGTTTCAATGTTGTGGCATTTATAACGTAACGACGTAATCTCTTTAGATAGTTTTCGCCATGAATTAGAATTTTAGAATTAGAATTAGAATTTTTTTTTTTTTTTCATTTTATAAAAGTTTCTTATGTATAAATTAACATGTTACGAATAATAGTTACAATAAATTAAATAAGAGAAGAAAAGAAAAATATAAAAGAGCTTAACGACATGTTTTTTATAAAAACGTCTGTCGAACGATCACAAACAAATATTGGCATTTAATGCAAAAATAAAATTAAATTTGATTAATAAAATTATGACAAATTTAGTTAAATTCTCTTATTAAAAAATTTCTATAAGTTAATGCACATTTTAAGTATTTTACTAAATTCACCCAGTTTTCCTCATTTTGGCCATTTAGAATATGTATCATATCTTCTTCCGCTAGGTAAGATTTCCGAAATATAGCATATCTAAATTCTTTTAGCACAGGACAGATACCAAAAAGATGTTGGAATGTTTCACGCTCCTGTAGATTGAACAATTTACAAAACTTGTTTGCGTTTGCTGCACCAAATATGTTATAATTTAGTGCAATTAACCCACTGCGTGCCTTAAATATCCATGTGATTTTGTCTGTATTTAAGTCATCAGTAATGTAATGTATCATAATCCAGATGTTTGTAGATTCTTGTGATAATTTTTGATTTACTCTCCAATCTTTCATTCAAAATATTAATTTTCAGGTTACTAAGCAATTCCGTACTAAAGCAATTCCATTGTTGTTTCGTGTGGTTTGTCGCTGGCCATTGTATGTTTAAGGAAGTAGCTTTCGATTTTAATTCGTTTACCCAAAAAAGGTTGCGACGCAATAAAATTAAAGATAATTGGTGAGGTAATCTATTCTGTGTGTAATTGAACATTATTCTACTTAAATATTTAAGATGAAGTGCCAACGTATAAAGATGACTGTCTTCAGCAGCGGTTTCTAGCATAAGAATGTAGTTTGGGGTGAAACTAGGTAAATGTAATATTCTTTTCATGAAATATCGTTGCAGCTTATTAACATCTTCGAAATGTCTAAAGCCCCAAACCTGAGCTGCATAGGCTTGGATTGCTCTGCACACTGCAAGATAGACTTTCCACTTCATTCTTAGGCTTTTATCTTGTTCCCCTATTAAACTTTGCCATGTTGAATTTATTGCACCTTTTGCCTGATTGTTTCTTTTTTCGATATGTTTGTTAAACTTATGTTTTGGCGTGAAGATAACTCCCAAGTAGTTAAATTCGGGGGATATTTTTACCTCATCTCCTTTAAAAAACCAGTTTTCTTGTCGACTTAATCGATCACCATTTCTGAATACCAAAATCTCGGATTTGTTTAAATTTACTTCCAGACTCCACATGTTGCAGTAATTTTCAAGGTTTAGTATCATATTTTGCATTACCGCGATATCATCAGATAACATGACAATGTGGTCAGCATAGAGTAAAAGCCGGATATTCATATTTTCCACCATAAGTCCACCTTCCAAACATTCATGTAGATCATTAATGTACAGAGCAAAAAGCAATGGTTTTCGACATGAGTAACAGACACACTGTTTTCTCACTTTTCCAGAAACGATGGAATATTTTGTTTCACATCTTTTCGATGCGAGAAGTTTTCACTAAAGTTGCAGACATGCACTCAAAATATTATGTAGTTAAATTCAAACGAAAATTCATTTCAAACAAATTAAAATTCATTGAGAAAACGGATCATTTACATTTCATTTAAAAGAAATGATTTTTACATTAATTTTTAAATTGTTTATTTATTTAACAGCATATTCGTTAAAATTGAATAGTTTTTACTTTTAAAAAATATATTTTAACCGACAAAAATCAAAAAAAAATAACAAAATAAATACGGAAAAACTTTATTTTTTGGAAGTTTGTTTTTTGAATAACAAACATAAATGTTAAAAAAATAAAATTATTTGTAAAATAACAATATTGTTATTCAATTTTAACAGTACGGAAAACGAATTTAATAACCCACAATCAGTTACTGTAATAATTTTATGATTGTGGGTACAGATTTCCCAAATTGCAAAATAATTAATAATTTTATGTAAATCTTATCAAATTTGAATACCACGTGCCGAGGTTTTGAGATTTATTTGGAAATTTAATTAAATTATAGAGGTTGATAAAGGAGATGTATTTAGTTGAATCGAACATCCATTTGAAATAATCTGTTTGATATTATCCAAAGTATGAAATTCGATATAAAGATGGAAATAATATTCTTTGCAGTTTTTTATTTATTTTTTTTTTAATTAAAATAATCTATATAAAATTTTAAAAATAGTACGTCTTTCTCCTCTCACTTCAAAATTAACAGTCCCTTTTTCAATGAAAAATTTTCTGACATCACTTTCCTAGAATAATTTTGTATTTGTTTTTAAATTTCAAAAAACAGTTTTGATAAAAATAAAAGCTCGTCCTCCCAAGGTAAAAAGGATTTGCTTGTATTGTGTAGAAAAAACAAAAACAACAGAAAAAGAAAAAACTTACATTATAGTCATGTTTAAAAAGTAAAATAAATAGCAAAAGTCCCCATTTACCCAATAAAAAATGGAGCTTCCAACGAAGCAGGTTTGTAAGGGAGAAACATAAACGTTTCGCTTACCATTGCGCTTACGGAAGACATGAATTTTATATGGCGAGTTCCCACTTTGAAGCAATACATTTTTGATACATAAAGCGCACAGAAACATTGTTGGATGTAACGATCATATTTACACACTGAATGTTTTGATACAGTTATTTTTTAGTATTCTCCCTTACAAACCTGCTTCGTAGTAAGGGAATGCCGTAGCACTTGAAATTTTATTTTTTTTTTTATAAAAGTTGTTGAAAGTTCTTTCACTTACTTTACTGCATTTTTGTATGTCTTATTGCGTAGCGCATAATTGTGCGCTTATTTTTTTAAATGTACCTTTAGTGCTTCGCAAAATGATAACATTTTTTATTGGGTAGTTAATATTTTTAATTAAATATTTATGTTAATTAAATTTTAAAAGTAGAAAAAAAATATCGGGCATAGTGCTGGTGTTTTATTTTTGAAATTCTTTAAGGCGTTAAACAAATTAGTAAATCCATCATAATAATATTCTCCTTCTGTCGCTGGGATAAGTGTTTTAGGTTAGAATCAATCTAATTTCACGTTCGGATCATTTCAAGTATGAATTCAAGATTAAATATGGATAAGTTAAGTATTTTGCACTTGAATTATCCGCACTTGAATCAATCTTTCTGCACTTGATTCAAGAAGATCCGTACGTACCGTACTATTGATACCGCTTCGGATTGATTTAAGTACGAATGGATGGATATTTCTTTTCAGTGTATAATTTTTCTATACTCATTGACATTTTTAAAGTGTGTATGTGTTGGTGCGTCTGTCACAAAATAAAATGTGCGGTTTGTAAATAATAAATAAATAATTTTTTCCATTCGAGTTGCTATTGAAAAGTAATTAAATAATTATAATAATTAAATAAAAAGTTTTCGTAATTAAGGTATGTAGATAAAATAATATTAAAAATAATCCGGCAGCATAATCCTTTTAAACTGGCACAGATAGAGAGAAAAAAAATGTAAATCAATTATAACAAAAACACTAAACAAATTAATTTTTTTGGAAAAAAATATAAATATATACATATAAATTTTAATGGTATGATATTAGAACGGGATAAATATTTAGTACGTATACATTATTTTTTTATTATCAATTTAATTACTCATACGCATGGAGGGACATTAAAGAGTTTTTTACTCTCTTTTCTTTAAAATATAAAGTCTAAATAAAAATTATAACTAAGTTGAAAAGCTTAAAAGTGAACCGAATAGTAGGATACCCTACACCAAACAAAAATAAATTATATTACACCAACGTTTAATTTAAGACCTACTAAAGCCCAAATTGTGGTGACATTTAAGCAGACTTTAAAGTAATTTGTGGTAAATTTTTTGGCTACACCATCCTTGATACGAAATTTTTTAACCAAACAATTGATTTTCAGAAAGTATCCTTGTACAGGGTGGCGCATAAGTAACGATCATTTTTATTAAAGGAATACATTTTTTCTTACTGCTCTAATTTAGAGATGAAATTCATTAAACTATAGGTTTTAAGTAGCTTGGAAATATATGAACATTGTGTTTTGAAGATTATGTTTTCAAATGGGGCCTTTTTTGCTTCGGCCTTAAGTACTCTTTATCTAAGAAGAGCATTCCTTCTGTATTATACAAAGCAGTTCTGTATTTTAAATCATTGTTTAGTGTAAATTATTTTTTAATCAAAAAGCTTTAAGCGTTCTGTAATTTATTAAATGTTCTACATTTGTACTGTTTTTAAAACAATTGCTTAAGACCATACATTTTAATTCATGTATTATGATTTGCGAAATCTCCAATATTAATTGATACACTTAAATTGATTGTTGACGGGTAAAGCTAGTTCCTATGCGCAATTCACTGGTTGCTTACGCCAGATCATCAGGAAACCTTTCCCATAGAATTTGAAAGAGCTAGAGATAGTATACATATATATAATAAAAAAACTTGTATAAAATTGTTAAGTGAATGAGAATTATAAACACTCACCATGACTTACTTGCCACGATATCAAAGCTTAGCCAAACACCAACAATAAACAGTAAGTTTTTCTTAACAATTTATCTTTTTACACTTTCTTCTATCCCAAGGAGTAAGCAACTTATTGTACACAAGTTTCTACTTATTGCAAGTCAGAGATGGCTGGATGAAACTACCACAGAAACCTAACTGTGGTAATAACTCGCCACTTGCCTATTTGGAGGCATGCCCAAAGGCTAGGGCTCCCTTACAATGACCTGTGTAGAAGTTGCGGTGACAAGGAAGGAAGAAGAATCAACGGAATATCTTCTCTGTCATGGTCCGTCATTCGGACATTTAAGACTTGCACTTATTGTTTGAATTACCCTTGGGGAGAAATTTTGTCTTTCTAATATTGTTTTAAATATAATCCGCTCCTTATTTGAATCAACAGGGAGGCCGAGTGAGAACGTTAAATATTAGCCAGTTAGCAAAGGATCCTTAGGAGACGGTGTAACATGGTAGCACAAAGGGAACTAATTTATGGACCCAAGTGAGCTGTGCTTGATAACGGCTGCCAGTGAAACCTACTCTAACCTACTTAATGCTAATTTTTTCTAAGGAGCTATCAAATATGAAAAATTGGGAATTTAGTACGTCATACAGAAATCTTATTAATAAAAATAATTTATTTAAAAATTTGCAAAAAAAAAAGGATAATCAGATTTTCAATTTCCAAGCAAGTTATAGACGGAATTTCCCAATAATACCTATTAGACATTTGGTTAATTTTTGGTGCTTATTTTCAAATGTCAAATTTCAAAATCGAAAATATTGTTTTCGAATGATGCCAAATCTCTTATTGATACTCCTCCAACTTCCAAATTTATATTGTTGTTTATTCGTTTATAAACCGCAATTTTTAAAACCAAACAATTTCAAAAATATAAAATGGCCGAAATTTCTTGTTTTAACAATAATTTTTAGGAATGAAACCTCGGCAAAAAAATGCTACTTGACTGACCCAAGTGGGAAGTTCCGAAGTAGTTTAGGAGGAGCTCACAAAAATAGCTTAAATCAATTCCAAAATCGACGAAAAGTATTTTTAAGATTATATAGACATCAGAATCTGCGCATTATTTCAAATGAAATGGATAAATTTTAGTCGTGTAAAAGAGATATTGGAAACGTCTTTTCATACGTGGCTTTTCCTTTTGAACTTGAGCCACTTAATGGTCTATTTTTATTACATTAAATTTTGGTTTGCCTTTAACTTATAATGTAACTGCATTTTGGTTTTGCAAATATGGTCACCGTATCTTTATCGATAATTTTAGGGCTCAGGATTCTCACTTCTTCTCAGATATTTGCCTTTAGTTGTTGGATGTTGGCATGTATCTTTTTTTTTTTTTAGTTAGCCCCCAAAGAAAAAACAGAAGCCGTTAAATTGAGCAAATTGATAAACGCTATATTATTTTATCGAATAAAAGAAAAAAACCGCTCAGGAGAGCCATAGAAAGACGATATATGAATGTTTAGCTACATCTAAGTAGTTAAAACCAAAAGTCTGGTCTTTACAAAAAATTGTAACTCATCAACTGGTAATGACAGTATAGTGGACTAACTCCCAAATTTAATAAGTCACAATGAAATAACTTCCAATGTAATAAGTCCCATGAAAAATTATATAAAGCCCAACTGAAAAAAATGAAATAACTTCCAAAGGCAAAAATGAAATAAGTCCCAAATTTTGGGGAAAAACCTATTGGAAGTAAAAATAAAAATTAGTCTAATTATTGTATAAGAAATCGCGTGGCGGCGCGTCGTGATTTCTATTTACGAGCGCGAGGACGGCCGCGCTACCCCCCCCCCCCCCCAGCGATGACAAACCTTTTCATAATATTCGATATGCAGCAAAATCAATTGTTTAAAACATCCCAGCGGTGCAATTGAAAATGTGCCATCGATCAAAATCTTTTTATTGTTGTTGTCGGGAATATTTTCATTAATGAGCTTGACTATCTTATCGGATCCAAAGATGCAGTATGTAAAGTCCTTCGAGTCGTGGCATACTTTAAAAAACGCTGTTTTCTCTTGGCCCTCATGCAAAGTAAGTCCGAAATTTGTGAAGATATTTTCCTTCTGAAACATACTGACAACATCGGTTGGAGTCTTCGGAGATGCCGCAAAAACTTTTGATGTCAAATATTGCAGACCTCGTTTGACTTAGTTAAAATCAATATTTTTCGTTGCTTCCTGGTTGCTTTATAAAAAAAAAGCATTGGTAATCACACACTGAAAGTAAAAATGGTTTACACCACTATTCACTTACCTTACGCAAACGTTCCCAAAACTCGCCCGTATTGAGTTTACAACGTTAGCTGCGCCCAAAGTACTTGAAACATCCAAACATTTATCCTTAATTTCGGTAAGGGCTTTTAGCTAATCATACAGTGGTTGTTGGTCTCAATGGTTATGTTCAATGAAATCAGTTGCCTTACGACACTGCCCCTTTTCTAAAATTACTCGCCACTTGCAATTTCTTTCGTAACATGTATAATATTGCCTTCCTTTGGCTTCAGATTTTTGTAAATAAAATTGTTTTTCATCTATAATGTTTAGCACTTTACTATTTCTTCTATTGCCACTCATGCCACACGATCTTCACTAAACAAAATTCTAACAAGAACTCATGATATTTACACTGTTTTATTAAGTGGAATATCTGATTGCTTTGCAACTACTTGCTTTAAGACAGTTTCACAAAAATGCAATTTTTAGAGAAATGAAATAACTCCCAACGCTAAAATAGTGTTTGCAATTAAAATGAAATAAGTCCCAACTGCGATGAAATAAGTGCCAATGATAACTCCCAAATGAAATAACTCTCAACAACAAAAAAAAAAAAAAAAACTGTTGTTATTTAATAATTTTTGTTGGGAGTTATTTCATTATGAAATAAGTCCCAAATGAAATAAGTCCCGATGCATTGTATGGAAAATTTTTTGGGATTTATTTCATTTTTCCATTGGGACTTATTTCATTTGGGAGTTATTTCATACACATTAACGCAACTTGTTCGTCATTTTCTGTACAACTAGGTGGGAATATTTGTGTTTAAAGGGATCATAGGTAGCCTGTTGTTCCCGAAGACGCTCAACCAACTGGTACAGACAATAAAAGCCTTTTTTATGCTCTTCAGCACAGTTTTCTATTCAGCTGTTCATTTTTATAATATTGATCTGTATTAAGTCCAATCACAATGCACGATGTTAATTGTGAGTCACACCTTAAAGTCAAGTTCTTTACCCAACTTAATTCTACATTCCTTTGTCTCAGTGTTTGCCAAATTTATTCATGGAGAGGTATACCATTGAGCAGCGCGTTAAGACTGTTGAAGCCTTCTATGAAAATGAGTGTTCAAATTAAAACGCATTTCGTGCTTTTTTGTGATTTTTTTGGTCAACATAATCTTCCAATGTGTCCATAATCGGGAGAATTGTGAGCAAACTGGTTCTGTAGGATATGTTAAAACACCTGTGGGCGCTCACCTAATTCGCTCTGCAAAAAACATTGCTGTGTTTCGCGAAAGTATGGCAACCTCGACCCGTCGTTGTGCCCAAGAACTGAACATCTCACGGACATCACTGATGCAAATTTTGAATAAAGATTTAAATTTACAGGCTTACAAGGTCCTAATGAGTCAAGAGCTGAAGCCTACTGACCATTCTAAGGGAAGTAAATACGCTGAATGGTTGGTTAAACAGACAGAAGTGAATGGTGACTTTACAAAGATCAAGTGATTTGACACCGATGGACTTCTTTCTTAATAAGCCAAGAACAATTCATGAGCTTAATGATGAGATAATTCAGCACATTAACGACATTCAACCTCAATTATGTGTCAGAGTCATTAAAAATATGGACCATCGGATAGAGGTATGCCACCGAAGCCGTGATGAGCATTTGACCAATATTTAGTTTCACACAAAATTGTTATAGATAATAAAATATATTGTAAACTCCCTGAAAACTTTTGTTTTATTTACAATTACCTTCGTGCGTTTAAAATAAATTTTTTTTTCATTATTTATTTATTAAATCTTCATATATTAAATATAATAATAATTAATCACATCTTATCATTATATATTATTTTATGTCCTGCTTGTGCCAGACAAAAATTTTTTTCATCACGGGTTCTGTTCACTTATATTGGTGCTTATCGCTCATCTAATTCGGTAAGTGCTGCGCTGTGTCTTCTTCTTAAGTGAGTGTGGCCGCTATCCTTTATAATATTTCGAGCTAGTGGGTTCGGATGCAACTCGAGCCTTTTTAAGTATTTTACTGCAAATTTTGTTATCACAGTTTTAATTAATGACACATTGAGATCCTTGTGAGTATTTGAGTTTTTGACATACCAGGGAGCGGCTGTGATTATTCGAAGAAGATTATTTTGGCGCCTTTGAATTTTTCGATATTAGAGGCCGAGGCAGTGCCCCATAGTTGAATAGCTTAGCACCATATTGGCTTTAGAGTTGTAAAGTAGAAGCTTGCATTCGAGACTAAGGACAGAATTTCTTCCAATAAGTCGATGAATTTGAATGGCTTTTAGCATCATTTGAGTTAATTTTGCCTCTATATGGCTTTTCCACACTTAAGACGCTATATAGATGTATACCGAGATATATTACATTGGAATTTTCAGGTATTATTTGATTATTCATTTTAATAGGCGGCCATGATTCCCGACGCATAGTGAATGTTATATTTACGCATTTTTGCTCATTGACCTTTATCGTCCATTGCTTTAACCATAATTCGAGTTAAAATATATGATCCTGTAAGTAACGGGAAACTGGCATGAAAGTTTTCGTGCACGCATAGAAAAGCTGTATCTTCTGCAATTGTTGAAGTTTGGCTGTAGTTGTTTGTTGGCATGCCCGAAAAATAAATTAAGTATAATAGAGGGCCTAGGATGCTGCCTTGTGGGACTCCAGTGCCAATTGGCTGAGGTGAACTTAAGAAATTTCTTAAAGAAACAATTTATTTCAATTTAAAAATTTTAGATTCTAATTAAAAAGTTTATTAAATTTGCATCAGTATGCATCAGTTAAATTTTATTTTAATATTAACAACATTTTCTGCAGTTATGTTGCTGATATAAGAAAACGTTTGATTTAATTGATTAAATTTTTAATTAAAACTGATTTTATTTTTGATTAATGGTTTAATTACATGTGTGTCACTATACAGGCTAAAAAGAGTTCTAAGAATTGGTCAATTAATGGCTAAGTTATATGCAAAAACAAACAATTGCCTCTAATTTTTACTCTAAAACTAAGATTTTTATAATCCTCCGTATATGTTTTAGACTCTTTAAAATTTATGTCTTAGATGATATCTGTTTTCCTTGAAATATTTTCTCGAAAATAATAAAAAATGAGAAAACACGGGGCTAATTTTTGGGTTTAAAAAAATTATGGGTTTTTATTTATTATATTTTGTTGGGGTTTTTTCAATCAGTACGTACCGTACACTATGGGGTTTACAGAGTAAGTAGGGTATACATAAATAATAATAACAATAATACAAATAACAACAACTTTAACTTAACGAAAATCAGTGAACAATAATTTTGGACCGTTTACATTATGCACGTAAACATCCCGCCCCACTTGCTATACTGCAACAACGAGGGCTAAGGACCACGAGAGTCGACCTGAAAACAAACTTCTTTTTACAATAAAATTTAGTTCATACAATTAAAAATCATAAAGTAAAATAAAAAAGTTGTTCCGGGAACATTAGCGTCCGGGGTTGGACGGCATGCCGTGGTTTCTGTTGCGTGGGTTACTGTGGTCGTGAGGGTTGCCGTTGTTACAAGTGAAGGCTGCTGTTGTTGTAAGTGCTGGCAGCAATGCTATCATATGTTGCAGGCTGGGTTTGGCTGCGACCTTACCTCTTCCTTTATTCTTCTTTTTGGGTTCGGGAGTAGCCTTAGTGTTGGAGGGCACTTCAATGGGCGACATCATATATTCGACGGGGTAAAAACAGAATAAAAGAGAATAAAAAGAGAGAAAAAACAAGAATTAGTGGGTATCTGAACTGAGTAAGAGAACAAGCTTCTCTAAAGGCCGGGTGAAAAAGCCTGAAGCTGTTCTTACGTCCGCTGTGCAAACCATTAAAATCAGTAAATGGGGTTAAAGTGAGCAGGCTGCTCTTTGAAGATAAGGGTATACCTTGGGAAAGCTGGCTATACTCCGGTATAAAATTCCGCTGACATATAAGAATCAAGCGGTTTCGAGCGAAGTTCACTTCTGATTGGGTTAAATTCAAAGTATCGTACGAGCATTTACGAGTTCTTAAATACTGTAAACACCTGAACCAATACGAGATAATTCGCATTGCACTGGGTAAATCGGAAAATCGTTCGCATATGTCATACGGGCGTACGCGGCCAGCATTCACGAGGTTGCTTCAACCACGCAGCAAAGAGAATTATCAATTAAATCTCTTGCAAGCATTCCACGACTTACTTTACACCTTTTTTTATTTTCAAATCCCTTAAATTATCCTTATTATCTGACACATTTTTTACTTTGCATTTAAACTCAAAAATTGTTTACCAAATTACCCAATTTGACTTTCCTTTTTATCCCATAATAGAAGAATTAGAAAAATATTAAGCACCTTTAGGCTCGTGTTTCCCTAAGAATGGGATACATTAATTTTAAAAGAGGTACCGTACCCCTTTTGCTCCTTTTTCCTTAGAATTTTAAAATTATTTACAACATTATTAAATGAGCTTTACGTGACCATATTTAACTCTCCGGGTGTATAACAATTTTAAAATCAATATTTAATTCTGTTTTCATAACAAAATATTTTAAACTTTTCTTTTGTTTTTTTTTTTTATATTTTTTTTGTCTAAATGTTAAAATTAAATTTTAGAGATTAACATACGATTTGTTTGGTTGTTGTTTTGACGTAAATTTATTTTAATTGAATTTACTGATTAAATTCATTTAATTGTGTGTGTGTTTTATTGATTATATAACAAAATGTTAAGCACTTTCTAATAACCGTTAAATTATATTATATAAACACAGGCATACTCTCACTCAAGTTAAAACTCTCACATAAACACTGTCAATTTCTGACTGGCGAACATTTAAAAAATTATTTGAATACGAAAGCGAAAGGGCGTCACTTCCCCTCGACTTCTAGATGATATTTCACTATAGTGGTTACAAAAGGGATTGTCGTTAGCTACACTTGAACGTCCCTTAAAAATAAAAAAAGAATACATTATTACTATCTAATATATTGGCCAATATATGCATGTCCGTATCTGATGAGACGGACACGCAGTCCGTTATATCAACGATGTCATGAGCAATTCAGTGCGATATGAAACAGAAAATGGGAAAGATATGGGTTCAATTGTTTTATTAAAGCTTCCTGGAAATGTTTGCTTATTCATAATTTAAATTGGAGATTCATAATTTTACAGGGTTCAAGTAAGATTTTTGTATTTAAATGATGTGTTGCAAATGTGCTACGTGTTTCCCCAATCGCATTTTTTTTTAAATTTCTCCAAGATATTAAGTTTAATGTCCCCTTTTATATTATCAAGTTTTTTTTGATGAAACTTCTTTTAGTAGCTTCAGAACGATAGAAATCTGTTTATAGCAGTGTTCGGATATAAACATTAAATGTCGCTCCTTTGTATTCGGTTCGGTAGATTTGTGGAAAATACAAACGCCTATAGTGTTTGTGTAGTTAATCTTAAAAAATAGCATTTCTCTCTTTGCGATCTGCGAACACAAAAATACTACTGCACTTATACAACTCATAAAAAAGATGAGAACAGTTATTTGCGTTCTGTTGTTTTTTTTAACCACAAACTCCTTTGTACCAAAAGGCTGAGAAAAAACCAAAAATTTTTGACAAAAACAAAATACATTTGCGAAGAAAAACACAAAAAGCCAGTGAAAAAAATGTACACAAACAACACATGATCACAATACACACACAACCTATTCATGCTGTGAACATTGTTAAAATTATTTGTTTGTTCATTTCTTTACCAATGTGAAAAACAAACAATATAGAACACTAAAATATAATATATGCATACAGAACTTCCACAATTGTTCTGCTTTATAACGAAGAACAGAACACTATATAATGTTCGCTACTTTCTTGAAAATAGTTACGAACTGTATAAAGGGTTGTGTTCGTATACACAAACACTTAAGAATATATATAGTTTCGGGATGCACGAGCCGTACGCTAAATAATGTTCTGTTTATTTTCGAACACTGGTTTGTACAAATTTTTTAATGCACAGTGGGCAGAATAACAATTTTTTAAAAATAAAGCTGATCATTTTTTATAAAGTGGCAAGTGCACGGCTAAAAAACTAACTGTCAACATGCTTTATTTTTGCGAGAGCAATAGAGCAAGTTGTTTTTGTTTTCACCTTGTTTTTTGTTAACCTAATTACAATTACAACTAATGTTGGAAGAATTCCAATCAATTGTAGTGTGGAATGTAAGAAAATATAAAATCACTTTGTATTGTTCTTGTTTTTAGTTTTTCTAAAATCTTTGGAGGAAGTTTCCTGACGATCTGGCCTAAGCAACCAGTGAAAAGCGCATAGGAATAGCTTATCCCTTCAAAAACAAATTTTATTGTTTTTATCAAGAATAAAACTTGGGAATTAAGCACGACAAACAAAATCTTTTATACAGGGTGGACCAAAAGTCGCGCCTGCGTGTAAAAATTGAATAACTTTTTTGTTTATTATTATTGTTTATTGATTTTTTTTAAATATAATATTATCTTTGTATGACCTAAATTTTAATTATGAAAAATAATGTCAGAGATATGCCCACCATTTTCATCGATGCACAATTGGGCTCTTAAACAGGCGTTTTGCATAACTGCACGCAAGGTTTCAGGTTCTATTGCCCTGATCTCAGCTTCAATGTTGTTCTTTAGCTGCTCTATAGTTTGAGGCTTGTTTACATACATACTCGTTCTTTGAGATAACCCCATAGAAAATAATCAGGGGCAGTTAAATCCGGTGAACGCGCTGGCCAATTAATATGCTCGTTGCGTCAGTAAAATTGAGCGCCCATTGGAAAAGTAAAATTCTACCACTTTCGTTCGTTGCTCAGTCGTTAAATTTTGCATGGTGGTGTAACACGAATCGATGAATAAAATCTGAAAAAAAAATTAAAAATATTAATAAACAAAAAAGTTATTCAATTTTTACACGCAGGCGTGACTTTTGGTCCACCCTGTATTAACCTAATTGATAAAATCGAATTTACGGCTGCTTAATGTAACGTATTTCTCAAATTACTTTTAACTATGTTTACTTGGCTAAATACCCTCTCTACTTCAGCACTAGGCCATGGAAATATGAGCAATTTTATAATAAATTCTGAAATTTCTATAAAATTTTTGTTGCCGCCTGTAACTCTATATTAAAATACTTCAGAAAGAAACAGTGTTGTATGTGTTGGTCAATTTTATAAATTTAATTTTGGAATGTTGTTTCTTTATTTTAAAAGATGTTTGTTTCATCATCATAACGTGATTGTTGTGATTTAAATTAAATGCGTTTTAATTGTTTAAAATGTTTATTTTACTTTTAGCTATTTTAAAAATATGTATTAGATAATAAAAATTATAATGTTAAACAAAAAAACGGCAAAAAAAATTTTATGGCTGAACAGGTTGAAAAATGGCTAATGGCTTAAATAATTTTTTAATGGCTAAACAAGGTGAAAAATTGCTAAATTGGTAACACTGAACTACACTAACATTCTAGCAAAAACACCTTACCCAGCTAGCATTTTGTATCATAATCTTATCATTTAGGAATCAGCTTCAAGGGCAAAATACCCGTATATGAGCTGATTTTTCAATCATAAATGATACACTCGTTGTGAGAAAATGGTACCCTACCGATGAATCCCCTGAAAGAATCATTTGTGATACAATTTTCAGATTCCTCTTTAATAATTTTAATGTAAGGTTTTCTAATCATTATTGAATAGTTTTTGTCTCATTTTTTAATCGTAAATTATATAGTTTTTGATTATATGTATGTACCTATTTCATATCATTTTTTAATTGTCATGTTTTTTTTTAATTTTTCTACGAAAAACCAGCGCCGTTTTTGGCAAAGAAGATAAGAAACAATTTACACTAACATTTTAGCTTATAAATTGTCAATAATTTTTGGGCTTCCTTTTTAGCCAAGCTCTTTTTTGTTTGGCTGACATGAACGTTTCCATTTTTATATTTTTTCATTTGGCAAAATCAAAAATTCAAAATATTTTAAAATTATTATTTAAACATATTAATGAATCATATATGAATACTTTTTTAATCGCTGAGGTGATAAATCAGTTTTTAACCATCAAAACTGATCTGAGAAGAATCATTTGGGTGATTTTTACAAAAAAAAAAAAAAAAAAAAATCAGCCAAATGCTAGCTGGGTAGAAGGATATTTAGTTTATTTATTCTTTAACTGTATTTTAATTATCGAGTTTAATTGGGAAACAGGAATGATACTGAATTTGAAGGTGTATAAGTTGAATTTGTACGTGTGGAAAGACTCATTAAACTCGCATGCATTTTCATAAGCTCTGCCTTGAAAAACGTATCTCCCCGTGGATGCAGCCTTACCAAACATCATAATTTTATTCCACCTTTGTTGCTACATACTTCCCGAAATTCAGATGCAGTTAATACCTTTAATCCGGCAGAGCTAAAATTTGAGAGAACTCTTAAGATCCCGGCTGACCAGAGACTTTCTTGTGCCACAGCAGTCAATAGTCGCTCGGATTCCCGTTCCAATATGACTATGGGTTTAGTACCCTTGGGAATCGCGTGGAGGTTGTTTTTTGGATCCAACGTTTCCGGAAATAAAATCTACCAAAATTTGGAGAAGTTCGGAGGAGAAGTTCGGCTGCTTGCGGAATTCCCTAAATGGTATTAGTGTTCAGCAGATGCTACATTCCTGTTTTAAAATCCTGCGGAGTGCCTAACTTAATAATAGTGAGCTAGGCTATCAGTGACGCGAATTCGATTCTCGCCAGAGGCTCTGGTCTCATGCAGACAAGCGTAGAGCTTCGAGGGATTATGTTAACTAAACAAAGTTTTGATAATTTAGTTAGGCATGAGTTCATCAGATTTAATTTTCATTAAATTATTTTTACTGAAGAAATTAATTTTTACAACATGATATTTTATTGATAATTGTTTTGGATGAGCTGGGGCTCGAACCCGGGTTGAATTTACATGTTTTTGAATCACCATATTCTCTCATCAGAATTCTTTGAGTTCTAACCTCTGCACCTCTGCGGTGTCTGCTAGTCAACAGTCAAACATCAATCTTTAACCAGTAGTACTGGTGGTTCGAGAAAAATGTTTTTTCTTCAGCTCCGAAACAAGTGATTACTGTGTGTTTATTGGTGACGCTCAAACACGCAGGTGGCTTGTAAATCCTTTGTTTGTCCGCCAGTCCTAAGACCACAGTAACGTTACAAATTTTTTGCTTTTCTTGTCTCCCCAATGAAAAACATCACAAAAAAAAATGGATATATATTATGATTTTTTCTTTGTTTGGGGGAACAGACATGACATGACTTTTAATTGGTAGGCGAAGGGGCTCTTATACCGTTTTACGCACTTTTCTTAGAAAAATTTAATGGAATGCCTGCCTCAACACCCAAAAAATATTATAGAAACAATCTAGTCCTTAAAAAAACAAAGTTTTTTTCGAGAAAAATTTAAAAGTAATTAAATATTTTGGCTTTAAAGTGTTCAAAATTTTTTGGATTTTTGTTTGTTTATAACGCCATTTAGAAAATCGTATGTCTGCCCCACTGTGCAAACCTTCTAAATATATTTCTATTATCGTTTATTTAAAACTCATTGGGGTCGCAAAAACAAACCTTCTTGGGGGAAAAAGGAAATAATATTATTCGCGATAATTTCAATGGAAAAACTACACTTTTTCGTAACTTCAGCTAGAGAAAACTTTCGCAAGGCTTGTTTTCTGAAAAAAATTAAAAATAATTTTCGCCATAAATAACGGTAAATAAAAGCGAAAACAGATTAAATCTTTATTCGTCTAGGGCTGAGAACTAGCAAACCAACAAACCTCGTGATTAACTGCCTCTCACTGACTCCTTCGTGAGTGCGATGTGGATGGTTGTAACAATTTTTCTATTTTTAATTTCAATATTTTATCCCGCAGTTTGTTTTTCCTAGTTTTTTGTTGCATTTGCGTGCTAAAGGTGCATAAATATTATTATGAGCTAAAAATTTTGCTTTAGCACTTGATATTTTTTCCATATTTTTTTTTTTTATATATATAAAACTTGTATTTTTGCAATCTATTTAATGAAATTTTCTCTGTGTTTTTTTCTATCTTTTTGCCAAAAACCGCACTTTATCTACATGCATGTTGAAATTTATTTTTATGTTTTTATTTTTAAAATTTTTTTTTTTAATTTATTTCTTTGGTTTTTATGTTTTTTTTTTTTAAATTTTATTTTCACGTTTGCTGAAATTATGATTGCAAATGAAGTTGTAGTGGTGTTAACAGGTGTATTTGACATGAATTTATTAAATTAAAATAGTGAAAAAGAGCATTAATTTTTTATTGAAAAATTATTTGAAATAAATTCGATTTTAATTGATGAATTTAAAATAATTATTGGAGGTTTTTTTTCTTTTTTAAAATGTTTTTCAGAGTATTTAAGGAGAGGTATAGTAGTTAAGAGTATATGTAGTAGATATTTAATAATTCAATTTGTAAAAGTGCATCAGATAATGAATGAATGTAAAGCTACAAAAAAAAAAAAACAAAAAAAAAAAAAATCTAGCCCAAAAATTTAATACAGATATTTTTTCTTATTCTAATCCCGCGAAGCTCTGCGCTTTTCTACAGTATACCAAAGTCTTTATCGGGAATCGAACCCGCAACCCTCGTACTAATAGACTTGCGCACTACCAACTCGCAATTGGAATATTATGCCCTTGCAGATTGTCATTTTGCATCTAAGACCCTGTAAAATATTAATATTCTGAGTTCTCTAAGTAGCTAAGTTGTTATAACGATGTCCGTCTGTCTGTTTGTCAATCTGTTCACCTGAAGGTCTGTCTGTTGAAATGGGTTTTGCGAAGGCCACAGAAATGATGGGAAACAAGTTGTCTATTTCTGTCCCATCACTAGAGGAATGTGAACTAAACTTGTCACGTGTCAGTTCTTAAGTGGTAAGGACCGGTTAAAGTTCAAACACTTTATATTAAGGGGGCTTGGCCTTTAGATAGCGATGTCTTAGAAGGGGGTTAATTGACCTCTTTTTGACACTTTGTAATAGATCACTGAAATAACCTAAATGGACACATTAAATTTTAGTTGGAACAATGCCTGTAGCAGACATTGTCCCGATTGAACTTTATTAATATGATAAAACCCCTTCATATAAAGTAATAAATCCAGGTAGAACCAGCCACTACCCGCAACTATGTGTCAATTACCTGTCCACTGCAGTAACTGTACTTTAAACACACAATCATCAGTTAATTGGTATGTCATGTTTTATGCTATCACAATTCTTTCCTTTTTATCATAATATTGTGTTTTGAAATTCAGCTTAATCGGTCCATAAATCACTGAGATATGAACAAAAGTCCCGATTGCCTCTTAGTTTTGTCATTAAATCCCGCTGTTGTTGTTTTCTTTAATTTTATTTTGTTTTATTTTATTTTATTTTATTTTATTTTAATATCTAGAGTTCTTTATTAAATTTTTTACACTCTACGCATACATACATGAGTTGCCGCTTAAAAACAGAAATGTGCTTTACAGAAAAAAGTATTCAACATATCCTCAGCTCATTATTGGTTTGACCTACCGACCATTTAAAAAATATGTGGTAGGTACGGAGTATAAAGAGCTTGAATATCTCCTTTCTGAATCCAAAACCTGTTGCAATAAATTCGCTCTGGGTTATAGAATATTAAGCATTAATTTTGCTCCATGCGCCACTGTTTGACGAATGCTGCAAATTGCTCTTACAAAAACGTACAACATAAAATTCATTCTTGCTTTGCTTCATTGCCGTAAGTAAAACAAGTTGTTAATGCGAAATCGAAATAAAGTGACATAAAAAATAAATTTACTCTTGCTTCGCTTTATTGCCGTAAGAAAAAAACTAGAACGAATACACAGCAGTAGGTATAAGTATGCAGCACAGAAGGCTTATTTTTTAGAAATAAATTTAGAAAAGTGTTGCATGCGGCACAAAACATTAATTTTTACTTTCAATAGAATACTATTAACTTTTAACTTCATAAATGAAACATTAATTAAACAAATGATTTGATTGTTTTCTGTTGTAAAAGAACCAAAGTTTTATTTTAATTAATTATTAATTAATAATTAATTAATAATATTTGATAGTAAATTAAATATTAAACTTTAAAAAATTTACTTTTCTTACATATTCTTAATTTTTAGGAGCTCTTGCGCGGGCTGAAGATGTGACTTTTTTTTACCTTTTTTTGCAGTTTTTATTTGTTTTGACGTAAGACAACAAAATATTGCTGTTAGAACATGATTCGAGAACTTTTATTTTTTCTCATACATCCTAATATATATTCCGGGTCTGCCTGTCTGTCAGGCCGTCTGTTTGTCTGTCTGTCCATCCGTCTATCTCTCCGTCGGTCTGTCTGTTGAAATCACGCTCACTCTCGAACGTCTCAAAAGAAAATAAAAGAAGTGGTGTTAAATTGTTTATAATGTGTGATTTTTTAAGAGCTATAGGAAAGTTAAAAAAAACACACAAAATTCAGAAAAATGCATGAAATCTTTGTTTGAATCGATAGTACGGTCCATATAATTTAATATTTGAAGATTATTTCATGCAAATGTTGACCATGATTGCGCCTCAAATGGTCCATCCGCTTAGTCCAATTTTGGCATACTCTTTCCAACATTTGGGCCGGTATCTCATGAATAAATGCTTCAATGTTGTCTTCCAATGCGTCAGTTGAAGCGGGCATGTGTGTATAGACATGAGCTTTAACATAGATCCACAAAAAATAGTCTAAAGCCGTTAAATCGTACGATATAGGCGGCCAGTTGACCTGTCCCGAACGTGAAATAAAATGTTCACCGAACTCGCCTCTCAATAAGTCCATTGTTAAGCGTGCTGCGTGGCATGTGGCACAGTCTTGTTGAAACCACATGTCCTGCAAGTCAAGCTCTTGCATTTTGGGCAAAAAAAGTTGGATATCATCTCACGGTAGCGCTCATCATGCACAGTTACGTTACGATTCGCATCATCTTTGAAGAAGTACGGTCCAGTGATGTAACCAGCCCATAAACCGCACCAAACTGTGACTTTTTCGACAATTCTGCTTATTAACGCACCCATTCAGTGGGTCGATTAAACTGACCATAAAATGGAAGAAGCGCGCGAAGAACTTTCTTAACAGATCACGCATTTTGATAATAAAATTCAATTATTTGCAAGCGTTGTTCGTTTGTAAGACGATTCATGGTTTAATTATAGACCAAACTGAAGATGTTTGACAGTGAAACAAAACACGAAACGTGCATCAGCTGTTTAAACCAGTATTGCCAAAAAGATAATAGCTAAAAAATCACCCGATAGTTCTCCTATGCAGTATTGCATTGAAATCAAGCAATTTCCGGCCAGTATGACAGTTATGAATATAAATTCGAACCACAACTCTGAAAAACTCATAATTTTCTTACAAAAACTAACATTATTGTTGGCGGACTGATGTTAGCTTTTGCACAAATTCGTCTTTTATGATTTAAAATCATACAACTACTAATTTTTGTGACCATCGACCGAATAAGGCTATTGCAAAATTTAGGGAAGATCGGTCCATAATTTACCATATTGTCCATAAAACGCCCACTGTAAAAAATCATTTTAACATATCTAAAACCGCAGAAAATACAGATATTTTGGCCTATTTTAGCTTTATATGTTTATAAATAAAACCATGGAATTTTTTTAAATGCTGTAAAGATTGGTTAATAAATTATTTTACCTTTTTGGAGCCTACTTCTGAAGGGTGTTTTAATTTAGTGTGCACTTATAAAATTATTACAGTAACTGATTGTGGGTTATTAAATTCGTTTTCTGTTCTGTTAAAATTGAATGAAAATATAGTTATTTTTTCAATAATTTTATTTTTTAACATTTAAGTTTGTTATTCAAAAAACAAACTATAAAAAAATAATGTTTTATCGTATTTCTTTTGTTATGTAGTTTGATTTTTGTCGTTTAAAATATATTTTTTAATAGTAAAAATCATTCAATTTTAAGGAATATGCTGTTCAAAAAATTAAAAATTTAAAAATGAATGTAAAAATCATTTGTTTAAAATGAAATGTAAATGATCCGTTTTTAAGTGAATTTTAAGTTGTTTAAAATGAATTTTCGTTTGAATTTAACTACATAATATTTTGAGTGTGTTAATGTGTGTTATTGGGTAAGTGGTGTAAGACATTAGGTGAAGGCAAAGCCGAAAATAGCTCTTTTACTTGTTTTAAAACTTATTTAATCTGGATATTGTTATCGAAACGAATAAAATCATGTTTTTTATTCCCCCTCATTTGTGCGGTTGTTGTCGTTGTGATGATAACGCAATTCATTCAAAGTTAAAAAAGTCCA
Source organism: Pollenia angustigena (assembly GCA_930367215.1). Taxonomy (NCBI): domain Eukaryota; kingdom Metazoa; phylum Arthropoda; class Insecta; order Diptera; family Polleniidae; genus Pollenia; species Pollenia angustigena. Next base: position 130,070,696 of record OV884058.1, read on the forward strand.
CTCAGAAAAATTACAAAACCATTTTATGGATTAAGTAAAAAGTTTACATTTCTATTAATTTCCGACTTTTTTCTTTTTTTTTTTGGTTAAGTAAAACTCTTAAACCTTAATTTGGTTTTTATTTGTAAAATATTTTGATCTCCACAATATAAAACAAATAAATGAGTGTTTCAATTTAATTTTTTATTTATTTATTTCTCAACTTCTGAAGAAGAGTAATCGTGTAAGATTAAAATATTATTTTTCAGTAAGCGAAGAAAGGAAAAATTTATTCCTTTCTTTTAATTGATAAAAAAAAAATTTACATATGCAAGTTACAGTAGTGGAGATATAAAACGAACTAATAATCCAGTTTCATAATGTTAATCATTTTAAAAAAAAACCTGTCGAAAATGAAGTCAATCGTTAGGTCCTCGCCAAAAAGTCGTTAAATAGTTTTTGATAGATTTTTAATCGATGTACACTAGGGTGGGTCGAAAAAAAAGTTGTGCCAGTCACCCCCTAGAATGAAAGATATGTCAATGAAGTTTCTAAAACAGGAACAATTTTTTTTGTGCCACGCCCCAAAATACAGCACTTTTGGTTTTTTATATGTAGCGCTGCCACTTAAAGTCCGATCTCATCATATCGCATATCGTTGTTCATGGCTTGATAGTGGCTTCATTTTTGTCTCTGGTGACTTTTCAATCCGACCTGAAATTCTGTGCGCCACTTATGCCATCTCGGGTCCTTCCCCCAAATGTGCAATTTGTTTTACGTGCTGTCATGGGGACAAAATATTCGGTTGAGAGTGGTGAAGGCAATATTTGCTAAATATGCATGCAGGGAAACAATCGCCCGAAACTGCGTCATTGACCCACGGTGTGTTAAAAAGATTTTTGAGGCTGCGGTTAAGTCGGCTCGGTTTTAAGGGGGCTGTGGTCTGGTCGCTTGTTAAATAATAGGGGAAGATATCGTTTGATGCTTCGGAAAGTAAACAGATTGGTATACGTTGTTAAACTGGCTCCCGGTGAATATTACGGCTAGCCAGATGGCTCTATGGTCGGTGGTACAGCTGCAAGTCTCATACTTATGGCCGCGCTTGGATACTCAATCACTAGATTGTCCATACCAGGGTGGACTAGTGCAAGGTACGCAGCAAATACTATATACGAAAATAGACTGTCTTTGGAGATGCCTTTCCTAGGGTCTACTGACTTCTCGAAGGAACAAAGTAAGGTTGCCGGGGTTGCTACATAGAGAAACTGAATATAAAGGTTCCCTTTCGTCTGCCGAATGACTGTAATGCTATAAGGCGGGCGGCTTACGTGCATATCGGTGGATAAATGTTAATTTACTAAGAGCAAGGCTGCCAATGCATCCCTAGCAGTTGTATATACGACATCGAGGTTAACTGGAGAACGTCGGATGCCTTTAAAAAAGATTGCGACGCATTCAAAAGTGACGCTAATGTGGATACTGAGGCATGCAAGCTACCTGAGTAACCATAGCAGATGAGCTTGGCAAGCGAGTAAGTTGTCTGGATGAAATATTCATTAATTAATTCGTGGGCTTGTCAAGGGATCATTGTAAGTCACTCATGAAGTGCGAGTCTAACTGCCTGTTTTTAGAACGCGAGTAAAAAAATGACTTTTTAACTAACATTTAAAGAAAAGGAAAAAAAATCTTAAACACTTAAATATGTATAAATTTTATTAGAATGTAAATGTAAATATTATGGCTAAATAAATTGAATTGAACTCTAACTTTGGAACACAAAAACGTATATTTTTGTTTGTTTGCTCCCTATAGGCTCCTAAACCACTGAACCCTTTCCAATTTGCCTGATTACCTGGCGTTTTTCATAGGCTATAAATATTTCAAGGGGTGTGGCACCTCTCATACAAAGACAATTTAAATAATCTTATATCTGGAAAACGGTTGCGGTTATAGTTACAAACTTGAAACCAATAACTTAGTCATAAATACACAACATCTGCCAAAAACTGGCTTGGATTGGACAAGAGAGCGTGGCATTTTTCCAATAAAGACAATATAGTTTGCTGTATATCTGGAGAAAGGTTTCAGGAACAGTTCCAAAATTGCGTACAAATATCATGATTATCAATACAAAATATCTGATAAAGTCTGGACGGGATTGGATTACTGGGACTTATTCTTCAGTATAAATCCGGCTTTCAAGATAACTGACGCAGGGTGGTCCATAGTGTAAGCTTAAATTCGAGTATACATATACTCTCTTTTATAATTTTAGAGTGATATACCCTGTCCCACTGTACTCTAATAGAAACAATGTCTGACTTCTTCTTTTTTTATTTGACTTTGATATACGAGTAAATATATATTAATACCTGAACTGCATGGACCATAATGTTGAAAGCAGCTGGATTTTATATACATATGTACATTTCATTATACGCAAAAAATGTGTTCATAAATAAATGTATGAAGTGAGGTTGCTTTAATCCCTTTTCGGCAAAGACAAAAAAAAATTTAAATAACTCAAAAATAAAGTAAAATATGAATAAAAATACCACCATCACCAACGAAATGTGAATGGAGCAACAATCGCAGAGATTTTTAATTTTTATTTTTGAAAAATGAGATATATAAATGCTAGGCATCATGAGTACAATAAAAAGATTTATGATGAATTTTTCTTGCTGTAACCACTTGTAAACCTGGTTTTAACACACATACACACTCCCACACCCTCATTCAGTATGCAAACAATTATGTCAGTCAGATTCCGTTTCGGGCTGTGTGTTTTTGTTTACATATACATATGTTTTCATAAAGATGCAGCTCAGCGGTAAACATTAAAAGGACCGCAATTGGCAGGCCTTTTGTAGGCCTTTGTATTCTTTCTTAAAGATTCGCTTAGTTTAATATGCTGCCTTCAGAAGTATGCCTACTAGAACGTCTTTTTAGAAGACCTTCCAAAATATTCAGTGTACATTCGCTACTGCCTTATTTAAGAAGGGAGGAAAGAAGTTCTTCAGTTTTTTTTTAGTGACCACCCATACTCCCTACTTTGGGAAGGAAACGAAGAGCTTACTCCCAATGACAACCTGTGTAAAAAATAAATAAGGATGTCTGCTAAATAAGGCCTTCAGTTAGGCCTCTTTACTCATTGTTATTACCGCTGGAAGGTTTTGGTTTCAACTACTGTGTGGGCAACAAATTAAATTTTTGTAATATAAGTTATAAATTCGGGTATCACAACAGATGTCCTACTATTTTACACATGATCATAATGATTGTGGATGAAATTTTGGAAAAAACAAAGCTTATTATATTTTCGTTTTTTGGGTGGAAAATATAAATTTTGTATTAAGAAAGTATCATTTCCAGCAAGTTTTTCTTTACTTCTTTTTTAAAAAAAAGCTACAGCTCATGCACATTGACTGCTCTCCAAAGCTTATCTTTTCATTCATGCGCCATTAGTTTTAATGTCCGGGAGAATTCGTGCGGCTTAGAAACTTTAATTTTTACATGAACACCTAGAATAGCCAACGAAGGAATTGACGATGAATTTGAGCCATTAATAATAAAGAACTTGTAAAACTGTTGAGAGTCACTCAAGCATCAGTTTCAAAACGTCAGCCCGGCCAACCAGCAGAATCAACGCCAAAGCCGAGTATGCATATCACTAGGTAATGCTATGGGCTTGATTGTAAGGAAAGTGTCCCAGTTTTGAAGCTGCAACAATGGAGCAAAACGTTTACAGCTGGCCTATGCCCAACACTACATTTAGCATTGACCGATAAACGCTTGTCATAAGTGACCAAACATGATGCAATAAAATCCATCTTGACAACGCTTGACTTCACTTTGCAAGACTGAAAAAATAGTTGAAACAAAATAGGTTGTCAAGTTAAGACTCAGCAGGCCTATAATCTAGACCTTGCCCCATTTGTTCCGATTAATGAAGAAGACTCGAACTCGATTACGCTTCACTTTAGAACTTGGTTTCCGATTGGCTCGTTTTTTTGGCCTTAAAAATAGGCAGTACTTTTGGAGCTAAAACCATGTTTTGCCTACAATATTTTAAAGTATGTACATTTTAAGCGCTAAATTTGGCTTTTCATTACATTCCAGCAAAGAAATGTGGGAAAATCTTTTAAAACTCATACAGAGAACCACATTGGCTCCTAGTAACACCAACTGAACCATACGACAGACTGGCTGAAATAACAAGTAGACAACATGGAGAATAATAAGAAAAAAGAAAGAGAAAATAAAACTGAAAAATGAATAAATCAAAATGAAAAGCTTTTGGAATGACACCCATTTCCCACACAGACAAGTCACACACATACTCTTATGCATACTTATATAATGATACAGAAATATCATTTAAGAACCATTAAAAGGAAACAGAGTTGAAAAAGTGTTAAAGAATATTTCCGGGTAACTGAGAATTTGGCTGTAGACAAACGGCAAATTTTAATGTTCACTTGTTTTTTTTTTTTTTTTTTATTATTGGGTTCGGTAAATATTATGTGTAAGTCCTTAAAGATATTTGTATGTTGTATTTGCGTGACTGCTCTTTTTTGGTGGTGATGTGTGCCCTTCATCAATGGGCTTTTGCCTTGACTTAAAGCATGTCATGGGGTTTGCAACAGCTTAAAGAAGTAAAAAAAAAAATTAACTTCTTGCTATAAGATTAAATAATACCGTAAATAATTTACAAAAATGTTCACACATAATTATAGAACCAAATTTAATTTCTTAGATATATTTTCATCAAATATGTGTGCCAATCCCCATTAAAAAATACAATTGCCACAGGAATTATAACATTAAGGAGCAGGAGATATTCACACTTCAAGTGGGACACATGGAAAGAGACTTATGTTTGGAAATCAAAATAAAGGACACTGCTTGTTTTTGACATAAACATTTCTGTTGAGGAATTAACACTGAAACAACAATAAAAAAACTCAAATTAGTTTTTGTTTTTAATATAAATTCCTTAACCCATTAAGGACGGATGGGTATTTAAATACCCAAAAACAGAGCCTTCGTAGAAAAATTCTGGCCAACTTCAGGTAAGACGTATCGGAAATTGGTTTTTACAGATAGATAAAGAAAGGATAAGACTACTAAAACAAACTTTTGAAATTGAATTTTGCCCCCTTTAATTGGGTAAGTTAGCGGCTTACAAGATAGCAATTATTAATATTTGGAACAAGTGAACGACAACGGCTCTGGAAAATTGGGAGAGTGGAAAATCGGAAAACCCTCACCAAGCCTTAGGTGTGCTCTGCTTAAGAAAAAAATATTAGCTAAATTGGGCCAATAACGTTGACCACAGGTTTGATTCAATGAGATGGGTATTTAAATACCCACTTCGCTGTCAGAGGGTTCAAAACACATAGTTTTTTTTTTAATTTTTGGCAAGTAAAAATGCGATGTTTTATGTAAAATGAACTATTTATTAGTAAAAAATAAAGAAATTATTATCACAGCTGTGGTCGATTATTGAGATAATTTTATATGTTTAATGTTTTTTGGGACACCAGCATGAAAATGTGCAAAACAAGCCTTTGGGTGTAACTAAAATTTGCATTTTGTACAACCAAACTCAGTTTTGCTTCACATTGTCCAAAACGGCCAAGCTGAATAATATGGCTTATCATTTCTTGTGCATTTGTGACAACTTTTTCTCTTACACCAATGCTTCAAGAACGCTCACATGAAATAAAATTGACTCATGATTGGAGATAGTTCAGGTTTTCTTAGCATGCAGTGTAAATTCCTGGCATACACCATAGCAGCATCCAAAGCATTAGTAAGAAGGCCTCGGTTCTTTCGTATAAAATATAAAACATTCCACATTCCCTTGTATGACAACAGAGAAGAGAAGGAGTAACATTTTTTGTTATGTTTTTTCGCACAAGCAAAAGCAAAATATTTTTTTTTTGATCCCGTTGCCATTCTTATGTAACAGCAAAAGAAGCGAGAGCAATGACAACGTGTGTAAAAAGATATGAGAGTGGAATAAAGCGAGCAAGCCTTGTAAAGGGCCAATGTTGAATGTGAACCTCACCTTAGTATGGCTTATTATTAATATGGGCGTTCAAATCAAAATGCACATCGTGATTCAGTGATGAGGCACATTTTCACCTCAGTGAATTCGGCAATAAGCACACAGCACGAAACAATGGCTCTTTTGCGCAACGAATTCAATGGCCGTGTTATTTCACGTGGTGGCGATGTCAATTGGCCGCCAAGATCATTTGATTTGACACCGTTGGTCTTCTTTCTTTGGCAGAAAAGGTGTACGTCGATAAGCAAGCAACAATTCAAGAGCTATAGGATGAGATAATTCGGCCCATTAACGGCATAGAACCTCAATTATGCCTCAGCGTCATCGAACATTTAGACCATCGGATGGAGGTTTAGCGCCGAGGTCGCGGCGGCCATTTGGCCGATATTTTGTTCCATACATGATTGAACCATACCAATATTTTCATAATAAAAATAAATGTAAATTACTTCCTAAATAATTGGTGTTTTATTCAAAATCAACATCGGCTCTTAAAATTTAACCATCCTTTTCATACAAAAGATGGAATACAAAGCCCCTCTAGAAGGCATCCGTACTTCTTCCTTTTCTCCCTGGTACAGATTCAACGTACATAGTGAAATAAGCACACAACACACCCATCAATGCATGCAATAAATGAATTTTTTAAATTTTGGTTTCCAAAAAATCTTGTGTTTTAGAATTCTTTAAGAGCGAAGTGGGTAGAAAAATACCCATGGTCTAGGGGCCAAGGTTTGACAGGTAAAAATAAAAAAAAAACGCAATGTCAATATAAATGCCCATAATAGCAAATGTGTGAAATTTCATCAAAATCGTAGCACGAAATCGGGGTTCAGTCTTTAATGGGTTAAAGAAAATTTTTATTTTACTTTAAAAAAAAAGCTGTAAGTTCTGTACATAAAGGGTGTCTTTTTTTAACTGCATGATAACTTAAATTTTAAACAAAGGGTGTTTTTTATAGAGTGACACAAATAAAACAAGGAAATATATTTTTAATATAAATGAAACGGGCTTTATTAGAAAGAAAATTTTATGAAATTAATGTTTAAATATGATTTCGCAGCATTTGCGACTATATTTCGCCGATAACTTTTCGAATGTCGATTTTCAGGTGTTCAATTGTTTGTGGTTTATCGACGTAGACAAGTGACTTAACACGGCCCCAAAGAAAATATTCCAATGGGGTTAAATCACTCGATCTTGGTGGCCAATTAATTGGGCCATTACTTGAAATAATTTTTTCATCAAAAATTTCTTTGAGTAAATTAATTGTAGCGCCCGCTGTGTGGCATGTGGCTCCGTCCTATTGGAACGATATATCAGCAAGATTAATGTAGCGTTATTAAGGTGCTAACAAATTTCGAATAATGTTCATAAACCGTTCACCATTGACAGTAACATTCTGAACATCAACGGTTTTAGGACATTTGGGCCAATTACTCCGCCAGCCCATAAAGGGCACCAAACAGTAATTTTCTGTGGATGCATTGGCGTTTCGACAAATGCTTTTGGGTTCTCGTCACTCCAAATGCAACAATTCTGCTTATTTACGTACCCAATCAAACAGAAATGGGCTTTATCGGAAAATAAAATTTTGAATGGAAATTCGAAATCAATAACAATTTGTACTTCAGCCCATTCGCCGAATTCGCGGCTCATACGATGGTCGTTTGGCTTTAATTTCTGGACAAGTTAAATCTGGAATAAAAGCTTTCCAAAAAATCTTTTATAAAGTGGAATGACACAGTCACTGAGAACGGCGACGAATTGTTTGATTAGGATCATCTTCAATGCTTTTTTGTATAGCGGCATCTCGCGGGATGCACATTATCAGTAACAGTAAATGTGATCCGAAAACGATCTATTGTTCTTCGAATTAACCGCTCTGAAGGAAGATTATGTACGCCATAAAATGAACAATTATTGTGATTCTAAATTTCACAATTTGCACGCGTTGCCCTGGTGTAAGTCAATTTATAAGAAAACTAAACAAAAAGCAACTATCAGCTGTGAAATGGGTGCTCAAATAAAGCAGTGATGCCAACTCAAAGTTTTGACACTTTAAAAAGAACATTCTTTATAAGCCAGATTTATTATTGGAATGAATTTTTTGTTTATTATAGTCTGCTGGATAATTGCATAGCATTTTTTTTTTTTAATTATTTCCTGCATGTGTCCGACGCGGCTACGCCGCACCATGCAGTTCAATCAGTCTAATTTTTACTAGTTTTTTTTTTCAATTAATCTGGCCGTATGGTGGCTTGAATATTGGCTTTCGATGTTTTAAGAGTTGCTGCATAGAAAAAAATAAAAATTGATTTTAATTAAAAAAAATTGTAATATTAAATAAATTTGCACTAGTAAGCAAATTAAAAGTATCAACTAAGAGTGGGTTTTTAACATCGAGTTAAATCTTAGCGGCAAATAATAATAATTTAAAAGATTTAATTGAGTACTATTTGTGTTTGTCGTTTTTAAGAGGTAGTTGAAACCAATCTTCGAATAAACAGTACATTATTAAACGTTCGGCTCACACACTCAGGAACGATATCTATTTTTTTTAGTGATTGTGTAGACGTACACAACCCTTAATACCGTTCGTAACTATTTTCAAGAATGAACCGAACATTCTATAATGTTCGGTTCTTCGTTAAAAGCAGAACAATTGTAGTGATACTGTAGACAAACATTATATTTTAATGTTGTAAAATGTTTTTTTCGTGTGTGTTTTGTTTTTGTAAAAAATGTTTGGTTTTTTTTACCAGCCAAAAGGGACGAACATTAATGAGCCGAACAGAACACATTGAAGTTTGTGGATTTTCAAAAAAAAAAACCGAAAGGAATTAAATGTTCACATCTTTTGTTGAGTTTGATAAAAACAGTAATATTTTTGTGTTCGAAAGATGACTAACAGGGAAACGTTATTTTTTTAAAGATTTTCTACACAAACACTATTAGCGTTTGTGTTTTCCACAATTCTACCGAACCGAACATTAAGAAACGATATTTAGTGTTTATTTACGAACACTGGCTTAAACCTCGCAGCATTGCCATACTGAATAACAACAAATGACAAATTTTTATCAATGGACTTTGCTTTTTATACAGAATAAGAAGAAATTTCGCCCTTTTAATTCTTATAAAAAGAAAATTAATGCTTAATTTTTTTTTTATTTAGGTTTTAATATATTTCAGAATCACTGAAGTCTTCATCTTTACTAAAATAATCCATTTTTCTGTTTTCTAAAAAAATTTTTTCTATGTATTTTAACAGCTGCTTTTGTTATACATGTGTATGTGTTGACATTTGTTCATTAAGTTTAAACCACTAACATTGGCCGCTTAAGCTGGCAAATAAAGTAATTAATCCTCATATTAAAAACTAAATCTTTAATCTCCATGTTAAAAACCCACCCTAAACGTTTAATTCAGTTGATTAAACGTTAAATTCACTTGATTAAATGTTTAATTAAAACTGGTTTTATTTTTGATTAATGATTTAATTGTTGTTATGGTGCTCCGTTAATGGCTTGAGGATTGTCTTCGCTCCAACTGCGGGCATTTTTCTTATTGACTAAGTCGAGTTCATCTAGCGAAGTCCGTCCGTCCTTCTAGCTGGCTATCAGGCTAATTTTCTGTCTAGTAGCTCGTTTCTGTATCTCTCGCATCGTAAAATTTCTTACATGAAGTGTGAAACAAAAAATTCCATCGTTTCGCGATTTATGAGATAAAAGTGTTTCTGTATTTGAATGCGAAAACAGACACAACAAATTCTGTTTATACTGGGATATTTCCAGTCAAATAAAAGCGAAACGTCAACAAAAGAAATAAATATAATAAAAACAGGGCTGCCAGATTTGACGAGTTATCGCCATCTTGACGATTTTTTGTTCCGATATTAACAAAGTGACGTTTTGATGATTTTTGCTAAGAAAGTGACGAAAGCAAAAGCAAAAGCAAAAACAAAATCAAAAATATTTTATAATTTTGTTGTTACTTTCTATAGAAATTCATCTTGAATTTTTAAATTTCAAACACTTCTATTTTGTGGCGTTGAAAATTGAAAAAAATAATATGAACATCTGTAGAAAGCAACAACAAATTTATAAAATATTTTTGACTTTGTTTTTGCTTTTAATGAAATTGTTGGCGTTGCGTTTTACACTATAAGCCCCTTAAGGCTCAGTTAGCCGGGAGTAACAGTAACGTTGAAAATCAACTGATTCATTTTGTTGTATGTAAAGCAATTAGAACGATTACGGTTAGTAGTAAGATGTTACGTCTCAATCTGTAAGAAATAGATTGAACTTACTTTTTTACGGTAAGGTTACTGTTACTCCCGGCTAACTGAGCCTTTCGGCTTCGAAATAAGATAAATGTAAATATTTTTATATGTTTGGTTATTAGAAAAAATATATCTTTTGAAACAAGGGTTAAGTTTTTATATTCATCCCTATTGTGAAAATTGTCCTCGAAATTGTTTGTCTCTTCCCTAAAAAATGTATCGGCAAAAGCAAAATTTCGAGGGAAAGTAATGGACCGACTTGGCTTATTTTGAACATTTAATACTTCTTATATACATATACAAAATATAATTGATAATTAGTATTGTGGTTATTTTGTTGAACTATTTATGGTTTTTAATCCAAATTTTTTATATTTTTAATTAGGCTTAAGTTCATGAAATTTAATTTTTCATTAAATTATTTTTATGAATTGATATTTGATATTCTTATCGTATATGTACACTTTTGTGCCAAAATCATTATTCCGGCAAGAAAGAAATTTGTTTGTCTCCCAGTAAAAATTTTTTCAAAATGGATAGTTTCTTTCACTCGTTATTTAGTAGCTTTCTTCCATAAGAACTTCGATAACTACTTTTTTCTGGATGTATTTAGATAAAAAAAATGACTTACTTTTGAAATTGTTCATTTTGGCACAACCCTTGTAAAATTCATTAGTTTTTCAGTAGAATTGTATGTAGTGCTTTTATGTGTTTCTGATTACTTAACATATTAGTTTGTAGGCGAAGATTTTACTGGGACTTTAACCCGTTTATTTATGAACCGATTTTTTTAATTTTAACTACCAGGTATTCTACTAAGTCTTTTTCAGGCAAAAAAGAAAAATATTATAGGAATAGGTAAATTAAAGATTTATATCTCAGCCATTTGTAAGCCGATATAGTTAAATTTCAATAATATACTATTTCGGACTGCATACGATATAAATATAAAACAACGTTGTCAATATCAATTCCATAAAAACCCAGAATATTTATAATACTGTTATCAAAGCTGATTTAATTTAAAAATTTTCCATTTTGATCTCGGTTTTTGTAAATATATATCTATATTTAAAAAGGATGTATGTTTATTTTATTAAGCCTGGTTTCTTTTTGCTTTTGTAAAAATATTTATTTTATTTTTTGTTTAAAATGATATTTTCTCATGCCTTTGTGTAACTTCTCCAGGGAAAAATAACAAATTTAAATTGTTATCGGATTAAAGAAAATAAATAATTGTTTAAAAAATAATCCTCCAACTTCTTCTTCTTCTTATTTCCTTTAGCACCCTGTGGAGCATAGGGCCTCAACGTAATTTCGCCATTCTCCTCTATCTCGAGCGATGATTTTTGCCCTGTTGAAATTGTATCCCATTTTTTTCATATTATCTTCAATAGTTCGTCTCCATGTATGCTTTGGCTTTCCTCGTTTCCTGCTTCCTTGCGGGTTCCATTCTAGAGCCTGTCCGCATATTTCTGTTGGTGATTTCCACAGGGTGTGACCAATCCAATTCCATCGTCTCTTTTTAATTTCGAGTTGTATTTCAATTTGGTTGCATTTCTCGAGAAGTAATTTGTTGGATATGGTATTTGGCCACCAGATCTTCAAAATTTTCCTGAGGCATTTATTTATGAAAATTTGAAGTTTCTTTTCAAGTGCTTTCATCATTAGCCAGGTCTCACATCCGTATAAAAGAACAGATTTTACGTTTGAGTTAAAGATACGTAATTTGGTGTGGGTGTAGATTGATGATTACCTCCAGATTTTTCATAGCTGTGAGAAAGCGCCTTGTGCTTTGGATATTCTACTATGGATTTCGTTTGCAGCTCCGCCATCTGGGGAAATGACACTCCCGAGGTAGGTGAAGGAGTTCACATTGTCGATAGCATTCTCACCGGCTTTAAAGTTTGCGTCAGAGTTGGTCGCATTTATTTTTAACGTTTTGGTTTTTGCGGAGTTAATTTTTAAGCCAACATTGTTAGATTCGGTGATAAGGTTGTCAATTTTATCCTGCATATCGGCATGCCTTGATGATATCAGGCATATGTCATCTGCATATGCCAAATCTTCCAATTGGCTTTGGAGGTTCCAAGTGGTACCACGGTTTTTTCCGTCTATAGCCCGTGTTAAAACATCGTCCAGCACTATCAGAAATAGTATAGGTGACATGAGGCAGCCCTGTCGAACACCAGAATTGGTGTTGAACTCCGCAGATAAGCGACCATTGTACAGAACTCTGCACTTGAAGCCATCGTATTGTGCCTTTATCAGTCTTATAAGCTTTGGTGAAATACCCCTCTGTATTAAAGCATTCCATATACAGTCTCTGTTAATGCTGTCGAATGCTGTGCTATAATCGACGAATACAAGTTGGAGAGCGGATCTAAACTCCACGGACTGTTCTATTATTATCCTCAATGTATTAATGTGGTCGACACATGAGCGGTTTGATCGAAACCCTGCCTGTTGCCTGCGAATGGTTGAGTCCAGTTTTTCGTTTACGCGATTAAGTAAAATTTTGGTTAATACTTTTGACGGAATTGGGAGCAACATAATACCTCTGTAGTTTCGGCATTGACTAAGGTCGCCTTTTTTTGGGATCGTGACTAATATCCCCTCCAACCATTCTTCTGGTAGTTTTTCTGTTTCCCAAAATTTAATAATAGGGGATGTAAGAGTCGAGCTGTGGTTATTGGACATGTTTTAATCATCTCAGCTGATATGTTATCAACTCCCGGGGACTTGTTGTTCTTCATTGACTCTACGGCTTTAATAATTTCATTGTATTGCGGTGGTTGCGACAAAAGTGACATGTTTCGTGTGGTCCTGTTATCTCCGTGAGTCACGTTTGGAGTCGGGGGTGGGAGGGTAGAATTATTTAGAATTTCAGAGAAGTGTTCTCTGAATCGCTGCACTTGGTCTTCAATCGATGTTAAGAGGTTTCCATCCTTGTCCCGGATGGGTCGTGATTGAAGTGACTTTTTGTTTGATTATTTTATAATAAAAGTCGAAACAAAATTGGTTTAAAATTGATTTTAAATTGCACGATTCTTAAAACAAAAAAGACGATCTTTTTTATTTTTTTCCCAGGAAATTGACGATTTTAACACAAATTTATCTGGCAACACTGATTAAAACCAAAACAAGAAAAGGCTAAAAAAATTTAATATAACAAAATATAACAATTGTTTTTTGTTTATTTTCATCATATAAATTATGCATTCATCATTTATATTAATTCTATTTTTTTTTAAATAATTAAACATATTTTAAATTCAAAATATCTACATTTTGTTTTTCTCGCCACCAATTTCAAATGTGACTTATTTTGTTGTTGAAAGAAACTTTTCGCAAAATATTGTTATAGAAACACTTTTTCTCGCATCCTTCCAATAATTGCTGGAAAATTATTTAAATGACAGATAGTTCTCGCAAAAAAAGATGCAGAAATACTTGTGTGAGAAAAACCATTTTTTGTTTCATTTCATACTATTTTTTTTGCAATCCACACGTTTCATGCGAAAAGTTTTACGATGTGAGAAATACAGAAACGGGCAACTTGGAAGATTATTGAAAAAAGTCATACTGAAAGTCTTCAGTAAATTTATATTTGTCAGAAACTTTGTTCGCAATAAGTTTATTGTTTGCTGGGGAATGCGGCATGTTGTTTGACAGTGTTTAATTTAAGGCTACACGATAGTACATATGGATGTGTCAGTACCCAAATGGCATAACTGCACAAAGTAAAAAATAGAGTCAACTAGTGATGTTTGAAAAACTGATTTCCAAAATTTTAAATGCTACAAAAAAAAAGTTGCCAATTACGCGAAGCGTAGTTATTCATATTACAGGAATATAAAGGGGGTCCGAATTTAAGTTATCATCGGTCGATGGAAATCGCTACAGGGAAATGATCCGAAGAAAATTTAGGCGTAGAGAATATGTGGTTTCAACAGGATAAAGGCACTTGCCACACAGCAAGAGAAACAATGGATCTTTTGAAAGAAAGTTCGAAAATCGCCTTATTTCTCGTAGAGGAAGAGATAATTGTCCACCAAGATCGTGCGATTTGACACCTTAAGACTTTTTTTGTGGGTTTTTTTAATCGAAAGTGTACAGCAAAAGTCCTCCCACAATAGTTTCACAGGTGAAAAATAACATTATCGAGCAGATATCAACAATTGACAACACTTTATTGAAAAAGGTGATTAAGAAATTTGCAAAAAGATTGGGAGCCTGCCGGGGGTCACATGACTGACAAAATTTTTCATTTTTAACCTTAACCTATTTGTAATAAACTGAAATAGAAATATTTTTAATAATTAGTATTGTGGCTATTTTTGTAGAACTGTTTATGGTTTTGAATCCAAATTTTGTTATTTTTAATATGGCTAAAGTTTATCAAATTTAATTTTCATTAAGTTATTTGTATGAAGAAAGGAATTTTACAACAGGAAACTAATTAAAATTTTTTGATAATTCTTCATTCTTGACAGGCTTTCACGGACTTTAACCATGACATGTTTCGATCGCAAACACTCGATAAAACGGCAAATCCAGCTGAGGAGATCGAGTAGTTGCGATCGAAACATGTCATGGTAACCTGCCGGCCAGGTTTCGAGCCCCGGCCACGGTCAAGTATGAAAGATTATCAATAACAATTTTAATTAATTGTCATGTTGTAAAATTCCTTTCTTCATAAAAATAATTTAATTCACTGGTTTTTCCTTACAAATAAACAAGTAAATTGGCAAAAGTATAATTATACACTTTTGCAATTTATATCCGTTGCTTATTGACAAACCACATGTCAAGATTATCCTTCTTGTTATGTGCGTTGTAATTTTTCATTAAGTTTTTTATTAATTAAAAATATAAATGAACTAGCATTTAACCCGCTACTTCGTTAGCGTCTCCTTTTTCTTCGTGGACATATTTTTATGCCAAAGTTTATTTTCAAAAAAGTACCAGGCACCTGTCCCCTTATTTTTTTTAACGAACAACAATAAGTGTTAAATTTTTTGGATCTCTTTAATTTTGGATTTTTTTGGTTAGCGGAATCGATTTGGCGAGAGGACAACCTTCGGTCCAAAAGTCAGCTTTTTAGCTTCAAGAGTTTAGGATGTGCGATGATGAATCCGTCAGTTACTTTACAAATTAATATTATATAGAGATGGAAAAAATGTTGAGAAAACACCTTAAACGTTTGAATTTCAAAAAAGGGGCAAACCTGTTTTGTATTTTTTAGATAAGCTAAAAATGTGATACCATATTTATTTACCCTTTTACACCCCAAAAAGGTCTTCCTTCAAAAAAGTACCAGACACCTCTCCGTTTATTTTTTTTAATGAACAATAATTAGTATTAAATTTTTTGTATCTCTTTTTGTTTAGGAAATATACGGTTAGCGAATTGCTGATGTTTTTTATCTCTTTTAGTTTAGGAGGTATGAGGTTCGCGGGATCGATATACATAGGTACAATTTTCACCCCTGAAACGTTCGAATTTCGAAAAAGTACCAAATTCGCATTTGTATTTTTTAGATAAGTAACAAATGTTATTTAATTTTTATTTCTATACGTATTGGCTTAAAAGCTAGATTTACTACCTAAAACGACCGAATTTTGTTAAAGTACCAGACACCAATTTGCTTTTTTATTTAATGCACAAAAATAAATATTAAATTAAAAAAATTACCAGTTTATTTAAAAAAAAATAACTCTTACAGATTCTCATTCACTCAGGAGCTTGCATGTTTAATTTTATGTTTCTAGATCCAATAAATACGGATATATAAAAGGTACCAGTTAAAGAACAAAATAGTACCAAAAGCCCTCTTACAGGTTTTTATTCACTCAGGACCTTGCATGTTTAATTTTATGTTTCTAGGTCCAATACTAACGGAAATTCAAAAAGTACCAGTTAAAGAACAAAGAAGTACCAAAAAGTTCCCTCTTATATATTCTTATCCACTTAGGGCATTGCATCTTGAATTTTATGTTTCTAAGTCCAATAATAACGGATATTCAAAAAGTACCAGTTTAATAACTAAAAAGTACCTATAAGCGCTTTTAGAGATTCTCATTCACTCAGGACCATGCACGTTTAATTTTATTTTCATTAGACCAACATTAGCGAAAATTTAAAAAAAGGACCAGTTAAAAAACGAAAAAGCACCAAAAAGATCTCTCTAACAGATTGTCATTCACTCAAGACCTTCCATGTTTAATTGCATGTTTCTGGGTCCAATACTAACGGAAATTCAAAAAGTACCAGCTAACGAATAAAAAAGTACCAATAAGATCCCACTTAAAGATTCTCATTTACACAGTATCGTGCATGTTTAATTTTATGTTTCTAGGTCCAATACTGACGGAAATTCAAAAAGTACCAGTAAATGAACAAAAAAGTACCAAAAACTTTCCTCTTAGATTCTTATCCACCCAGGACCTTGCATGTTTAATTTTATCTGTCTATGTCCAATACCAACGGAAATTCAAAAAGTACCAGTCCAAGATTAAAAAAGTACCAAAAAGTTCACTCTTATAGATTCTCATCCATCCAGGGCATTGCATATTGAATTGTATGTTTCTAGGTCCAATACTAACAGAAATTCAAAAAGTACCAGTTAATGAACAAAAAAGTACCAAAAAGTTTCCTCTTATAGATTTTCATCCATTCAGGACATTGCATGTTTAATTTTATTTTTATAGGTCCAATACTAACGGAAATTCAAAAAGTACCATTTTATGAACAGAAAAGTACCAAAAACTTCCCCTTATGGATTCTTAACCACTCAGGACATTTCATTTTGAATTTTATGTTTCTAAGTCCAATATTAACGTAAATTCAAAAAGTACCAGTTAATGAACAAAAAAGTACCAAAAAGTTCCCTCTTATAGATTCTCATTTATTCGGGACATTGCATGTTTAATTTTATTTTTATAGGGCCAATACTAACGGAAATTCAAAAAGTACCAGTTAATTAACAGAAAAGTACCAAAAACTGCCCCTTATGGATTCTTATCCATTCCGGACATTGCTTGATGAATCTTATGTTTTTAGGGCCAACATAAACGATAATTTAAAAAATACCAGTTGTAGAACCAAAAAGTTAAGTAAAATATCAAATTTCTCGTATTTCCCCTTTTTGGTACTATTTTCCCCCCATTAAAGTATAAAAAATTTCAGTATAATAGTGGCAGCCCATAATTTAGTACGAATATTTCAATAAATGGAGAAAAATGTTTTTTGAAAAAAGTACCAAAAATAGTTACGATTTTTACCCCTTAAATGTTCGAATTTCGAAAAAGTACCAAATTTAAATTCGTATATTTTTGTTAGGTTTCGAATGTGGTATTAACTTTGTTTCTATGTTTATTGGTTCAAAAGATAGATGGGGTGTCAAAAAAGTACTAAAATTCAGATATTACCCGTTTACTCCCAAATAGGGCCGAATTTCAAAAAAGTACCAGACACCTGTCCGATTATTTTTCTAAAGAACAACGATAGGTATTAAATTTTTTTTGTATCTCTTTTAGTTTTGGAGATATAAGGTTACCGAATTTTCCCATTTTTACCCTTTTTTACCCCCTAAACATTCGAATTTCCAAAAATCCCGTCTTAGTGGATCGATTTGGGGAGTGACCAATCTCTGGTCCAAATTTCAAGTGTCTAGCTTCAGGCGTTTAGGCTGTGCGATGATGAATCAGTGAGTCAGTGAGTCAGTGAGTCAGTGAGTCAGTCAGTAACGTTACAATTTTATATATATAGATGAAAAAATTTATTGCAGCTTTAAGCAGTTGATATTTAAATCAATATCAGAAGGAAAATAATATATTTGCATTATGAGTTGACAGCACTGTGAAAAATTTCGTTGGGCGCTCCATTTTTTTAATATAATAAAATAACTTTGATAATAAATTTTCAGGTGCCCGTGCAAAAAAAATTTAACTGGCAAATTGCATTATTTTGATTTTTTTGTGAAAATGAAGCAATTTGGTTTTGATTTTGTTTTCTCTTTCTTACCCACTTACATTTACATTTCTTGTCGGAAAAAAGCCAACCAATTGTATGGAAATTATAGAAAAAGTAATAAAAAAAAAAATAAAAATTGGGAATTTATCACATCATAATTGATGAATTAACAATAATGAAAACAAGGTTTCTTTCGACGCTTAAATAAATGACCTTGTAAGTATAAAGGACGGATGTTTATTCTTCAAAATATCATATACGCAATTGAAGGCACAAACCATGCCTTAAAGATATGCCATCTCTTCTGAATCCTAAATTTTCAAGATGTGTTATTCAGCCTTGTTCTAGAAATCGAAAATGAGTGAAATTTAATTTGCACACATTTTGAAAACTATCCTCTTTTATATGTTCTTAAAAATATTCCCTTTTATATACTTTTTGCTTTGAGTAATACCCCTGCGGAAAATTTGTGTCAATTGGTCCAACAGACTGGTCCTGGGAGTTGTGAAAATAGAACAGGTTCAAAAAGAAAGAACTCATGACCATTGCAAGGAGAACCAATCATGCAACTGGATTATGAAGAACAAAAATGTAGAAAAAGTTATGAATTACAGTACAGTCTTCACCGGTGGTGTGACACTTTTTTGGGACTTTCTAAAATTTGGTTCTTCAATTTGTTTCTAGGACTAGTTTTATTGAAATAATACAACATCGTATTGAAATAATACTACATTTTAGTAACTGTCACTAAACACGTCCATTGAGAATAGATTTGTGACTGGTCAAATGGTGTCAATTGACCCCCTCCAATGACAACCCCGTGTTAAAGTGATAGGTCTTATTCATATAAAGTGTTAGAACTAGAACCGGTCCCGACCACCAAAGACCTATCACGGGACTATTTTGGTGTCAGTTCGCTTCCCTCTAGGGACAGTTGTGGAAAAGAATTACATGGATAACTGCCATAGGGCTACTCCATGGTGGATCTTTTCCATTCGGCGATAAACAATTCGCTTACCAATCGCTTCCAAGTGTCACTGGAAATAGTATTTCTTTGTCCTTATTTAATGCTAAATATCTCTTTATCTATTGGTATAGGGAACAAAACTATAAAATCAAAATTAATAAGAATAAAATTTCCTATAAAACTAGACTCGACACAGGTTCCTAGAATGAATGGTTTCGGTTAAAAAGATAAAAAAATACGAATTTTAGTGAAAAATCGCTGTTTTTCTTAATTAATGCTCAATGAGACACATGTTAGCGTTGTCCGATTGGGCTGAAACTTCGTCAATCGAATTTTCTATTCTATTGGCACATATTAGGGGTGTGCCCCGACGGAAAATCCAGCATTGATTTCTGGTAACCACCCTATTAGGCTCGTTACAAGATATGGTAAATATTTTTTTGGAGGCTATCTTTTGGTGCACCCCTCTAAAATATGCCAATATTTTAGAAAATCCGATTAACAAAGTTTAAGCCCAGTCGGATAACGCCAACACGTGCCTCATTGAGCATAAATTAGGGAAAAACAGTGATTTTTTACTAAAATTCGTATTTCTTTGTCCTTAATTAATGCTAAATATCACTTTATCTATTGGTATAAGGAACAAAACTATCAATATCAAAATTAATAGGAATAAAATATCCTATGAAACCAGACTCTACTTAGGTTCCTAAAATGAATGGTTTCGGTTATAAAGGCAAGGAAATACGAATTTTAGTGAAAAATCGCTGTTTTTCCTTAATTTATTCTCAATGAGGCACATGTTAGCGTTATCCGATTAAGCCGAAACTTTGTCAATCGTATTTTTTATGCTATTGGCACATATCAGGGTGCTGCGCCGATGGAAAATCCAACATTGATTTCTTGTAACCACCCTACTGCACAATTTGAGTACATAATCCGGCAAGATTATGCACTCCTCCTTAGTTTAGGAGCTAAAGCTATTTCAGCTCGGATGATTTTTGGAATATGCTTGCACCATCTATTCAGTAGCAACAGTACCTATGGATGGACCTGCCTCATGCAAAATACACCCATTAGTGTGAAAAATTAGACCTTTGGTTAGATTTTCAGAATTTCCCTTCCCTTTTATCTTGTCAACCCAAGTGATCCCCGAATCAGTCTTCTCAACGGAAAATTGAGACATCCGCAAAGTTAATCTTCCTAAAACATAAAAAGCATTTCCCGCAAGAAGCATACTAACGGAGGCTTCAACCATAGTCCGTTCGGTGCCGTGCCACGGAGAGCTACTGACTCACTGGGTACCAGATCGAATCTATGGATCTCGTGAGGATCTCCTAAGATCTGTCAGGTATTCACTGCACCAGAATTCGCCAGAGGCTGAAAATAAAAAAAAAAATAAGAAAAAATTAACAAAAATCTCAATTGATTTTAATATCAGTCGATTTCTGGAACATGGCCGATTAATAGATACATATGTACATATTAAAATTATACATTAAGAGCAGTTCTTCCACACAGAAAAAATAATAAACTCACTGTTTATTGTTGTTATTTTTGTTAAAGCTTTGATATTGTTACAAGAAAAACTGGGGTTTATAATTCTTATTCGCTTCACAGTTTTATTTGTGTTATATCCTTAGTTTTTCTAAAATCTTTGGATGAATTTTCGTGATGATCTGGCCTGGCCTAAGCAACCAGTGAAATGTGCATATCTTACCCCATTAACAATAAATTTCAGTTTATCAATAGTATGAAAGGGGAATTTAGCACATTTAAACGAAACCTTGTGAAAAAATTCTCGCCAATTTTTTTTTCAATTAAACCATTAATCGAAAATAAAATCAGTTCTAATTCAAAATTTAATCAAGTGAATGAAACATTTACATAAATCAACATAGCAACTGCAGAAAATATTGTTAATATCAAAAACTCTTTAGTTGATACTATTGATTTGCTAACTGTTAATTAATTTTTTATTTAATATCACAAATTTTTTAATTGAAATAAATTTTTATTTTTCTGTTCTTGTTTTATTTTAAATAATCAATTTTAGAATTCTTAAAATATACAATTCTTCTTTAAGGTTTTTAAGAAATGATTGCCGTGTTGAATTAAAATTTCATCGTACACGGTGTCATTAAAAAAAATGTTCTTTAAAAAAAATTTAATTTCTCTCAACGAAATATTCCCGTTGTAATAAATTTCCTTTCAAAAGATAATTAATGTTTTCATCCTTCTTCTTTTAATTTATTGCTGCTATTATTTCTTCATACTTATTTAACGAGAATTCTTTTTTTTTCTTAAAAGAATAACTTTTGTCCTTCTGACTTAATATTGATACAAAGTCACTCAATATATACGAATATATATTGTGGAAATGACAAATAAATAAATAAATATATCGATGATATAAAAAAAAAATATTTTTGTTGTCTTAAAATGTTACTTACTCTGCTGTGGAATGAGAGAAATGTTAAAAATAATAATAATAAAAATATTTATTCAAAAGTTTCAATTAAATTCAAAAGCTGAAGGATTGTAAAAATAAATCTTTTTTTTTTGTGGAAAAGAGCTTAAAATATAAGATTTTTTCTAGTTAAGCAATTTGATGGAAATCGTTAAAAGCTTAAAGGTTTCACAGTAACATTTCAACAATTCTGAAAATAGTTTTGACGAATTCTAAAATTCAGATGTTTTTATACTTTTTGTCTTTATGGCTAGACGTGAAACAAAAAATTCCATCGTTTCTCTTAAAGTGAGAAAAAAATGTATCTGTTACTCAAGTCGAAAACTATCAAAAGAGATTACGTCGTTACGTTATAAATTTCATAACATCCCAGTAAAAAATGTGCTCCAAAAGGAGCAGGTTTTTTGTATGAATTCATACCTCAAATCGCTTCAAACCTGCTGATGGGATGCCTGATTTTTCTATGGGGTGTTCCCGGTTTGGAGGACTATTTTCTGCTCATAATAAGCGCTGCTTTTAACATGCAAACAAAGCAATCCCAAAGTGTTTTTTTAAGGGCTAACTATATTAACAAATTCATTAATGTTTTGATTTTACTTGTTTAAATGCCTTTTTTTCATCATTTACGTAAATCATAACATATTTTTATTTTTTTTTTCGCTTTAAAACCTTTTTCGTTGTCAGCACTAAAATAGCAGCTTTTTTGTATGTTTTGTTCTTAATCATTTACTGCTTTATAAGAGCTCTCTAATTGAAGCGCTTGATTATGCGCTTTTCTCTGTAGTGCTTCAAAAAAGCCAAATTTTTTTTACTGGGATTGTACTCGAAGCCGATGTGACATTACAGGTGCTGAGAATGCCAAGCACACATATCGTTGACGGCGACCAAAATTTACTAAAATTAAAAAATTTTCAACGACGGCGGCGAAAACACAACTGTCGGCTTTACCAAATAATGTAAAGTGCGACTTTATTGTTTGTTGTTTGCAAACGAGCTTTGAGAAAATTCGTATATTTTATAAAAATGTTAAAAGCAAAATAATTAAACAATGTGCCAAGAACAAAATTTTGCAGTTTTAATCGTTTTAAGTGTTAAAATTGTTTCTCGCCCCTTTTTTTCGTTAGTTTATTTGACAGTTTAAAGCGGGAAATTTTCTCACCAAAATGTTAAAGACACACCTTTTCTGTAAATTGGCGAGTAATTTCATTACGTGACAGCTAGGACTCCCCAAAAAAAGTTACTGACACAGTTAAGTAAGAAAAACAGATGTTTGTTTCAATATATGGCATTTTTGTTTCATTTCACACATTTCAATCGAAATGTTTCTCGATGCGAGAGTTACAGAACATGGGCACTGGTAGGAAAAATAAGTCGAATTGTTATAGAATGTGACCAACTCTTTTTTTTTTCTAGAAAGTTATTTCGATATCGGTTTCTCTATATTGAAATATATAAAAAAAACTTGTTATCTTTTGTTCGTGCAGAAGAAAATAAATTGAAATGTTAGAAAGGTTTTCATATGCGTTTTTATTTAATCTAATGTCACATTCAAAAAGTATTATGCATTTCTTTTAAAGGTGAAGAACCTAAAATTGGCAGCACTGTCTTCCATGACAACAGATCTGACAGTTTTTGGTTGTTTAGTGGTAAGTTTGATTTAGAAATTTATCGTAAAGGGACTCACGCTTTGCATATTGGTTAAACAAATTTGCAGATTAAAGCCATATTGTCAAAACGCGATAAGATTTAAAAAACTCAATGTTTGGAAAGTTTAAGGTGGCGGTGAAATCATTTGTCTAGTTATATGTTGCATTCAACTCTGAACTTCCTTCCATGTGATTTTAACATGATCACATGCTACACAGCGCACTCTTGAGTTTGGCTGTTTGTGTTTAGCTTTGGGCTTTGGTATGTTCTGGCATATCGTTGCGTTTCTTCTTTAACCATGCTTTTCGTTTCGTTTTTTAGAAAACGAAAAAAAAAAACTTAATAACTTTTTAGATTTGGGTTTAAGAACAAATCTCCTAAAAGTATGGAAACATTTTTTGAAAAAATTTGTTACCTACACTGCGCTCCTAAGAAAGAAAGTCACATCTCCATTTTATTAGTTTTGGCCACCGTAGGAAAAAATTATACTCGTGAGTACAAACTTAAAAACGAATTGTGCTCGCGAGTAGAATTTTATAGTAGAGTTTACTTACGTATTTTTGACGCGAACGGCAATTTGCAAATTAAATTAAATTTTTAATTATTTTTAATTTTATAAGTTTTGTTAAAAAAAATTAAATCAGGTAACTTATTTTCTCTACTTTGAAGATTACGGCTCTTAGCATTGAAGAAATAATGTGTATCACATCGTGAAAAAGTTAATTTTCAAACATTTTCAAAATCAACTCATGTTAGACAAATTAAAAAATTTATTCCATTTCACATTTCACGATTTTTCTGGGAGCTACTATTACACAGTACAACACATGATTTCGGGACTCAATTCTGATAATTGGTTATGAAAGTAGAGCAAAAAAGAAGAACTTCTGCATCATTAGTTTGGTCATGGTACATCAAATAATAGTTTAAAAATTAATTTGAAGTTAGTAATATTGTATAGGGGAATTTGTCACGTTTTATCTCCGCCCTTCCGCTTCTTAGAAGTGTGTTTACGATTTGTTAGAATAGAGCCAAATTACTGTTATTAAAGAGAGTTATTGCCATTTTGTCAAAGTATCTACAAACTGTCTGTTACTTAATGCCAACATAAATTTGTTGGACCGATAAACTGTCCGTTAACGATTTTGGGTTTCTCAATATACCGACAAAAAACATTGTTTTCAGTTGGCAACACCACTCAAAATACATGTAAAAGTTGGGAGTCAGCTGATTGAAATAAAAAACTTAAGCCGCTTTACGAGAGTCCATTGTCAGAACTGCGTAATTTTTTATGGTTTTGCAGTGTAATAGTATGGTTGTTTCTAACCATAACATATTTGCTTTTGGAAATGGGAATAATCTTATTGTTTATTTAAGACCATACAATTATTAGTAGCAAAAAATTAGTATATTAACCGTATTTATGTAGGTGGCTTGTTGATGTTTTCTCTGTGTGTAGAAAAATGTTACTTCGGTACAGAACTTCAAGGATAAATCTTTTGCATACAAAATTGTTATTAAACATTTAAGAGATTTCCAAATTTGACATTTTCATTATTTGTTATCGGGAAATAATGCGATGAATGGATTCTATCTAAACGAATTCGCCCGTTTTGTGCATATGAATATTAAAGGGAATGTCCTACGAGGGGGTAAATTGTCACTAAGAGGCCACAAAAATACAGTTCATAAGCCGGTTCTTCTTGGCTTACCCTTAGCTGTCTCTTTATACCAACCATTAATCTCCTTTTCTGATTGTGTTGTCATACGTTCTGTTTCTCTATCTCTCTCTCTCTCTCTCTCTCTCTCTCTCTCTCTCTCTCTTTTTTTTACTATCCACCATCTGCGACAATTTTAGAACCAGTCTTCCGAGTATAGTATCAATGTGGATAGTTTTATAGTCAGCCTACAGTGTATAGTACTGCCACTTTTGGGGTAAATTGTCACGAAAACACTACAGGGACGATTTTGTTTTCTCAAAATATAGACAAAAATTTTATATTTAATTGGCAATACTTCTCAAAATAGATGTTATGCTTGGAAGTCAGCTGATTGAATTTATCTGTACGGCAACTAAGAACTTTGCAGATGGGAGGGTCTTAGCTTTGCGACAGAAAAGAAGCATATTGAGACCACCAACTTACTTTAATCTGCAGTTTTTCAGTGGGAAAAAAGTTAATCGCCTAATAAGAAAATTGCCATTAGTGTTAAAATTGGCTAAAAACCACATTTTTATTTAAAATTTACCCATTTACATTCTTGCTGAACGATTCTGGAAAATTGGAACTTGTATCCTTTTACCTGCGCCCGTTCTTCAATTAATCTTGGCGCCAGAAATCACTTAAAACTCTAAGATCAAACTGAAGTGTCGCTCTTATGTTTATTGGAGTTTTAGCAGCAATACGTACAAATGAATGGGTCCGTTTTTCTAACAGAATCCTGTAATATAATCCCTTTTTCACAAAACAAAATGTAACTTTTGCTCTTCATTTTACATCGTACACTTTTAAAATGCACAATTTTTAGAAATCAGAAAAACACGAACAAAAAGAATATTGTGCAAACAACTTTTCTTTACTTTATTTCTTCTCAATTTTTTTTTTTTTTGTAACAAAAATTTGACAATACATTTGTTCACGTCATTTAAAAACATTCATCTTTAGATTTTTATGTATCGAACTAACAATTACTTTATACACGAATGACCTTAAAATAGAGCAAAATAAAATCAGGAATGTAAAAAATAAGTTAGAATGGTATATACGGCAATAACGAATATTAAGTAGCCTTTACCAAGAATTAGAAATTTAAACATTTTACGGAAGTGGGCAATTTCTGGAACTTCGCCAAAATCGAAATCAAAATGTTACACATTCGCCGATTTTTATCGGCCACTAAGCTGTCAACCAGCGCCGATATAAGCGAACATATGTTTGCTAAACAAATAAAAACTATTTATAGGAATTTTTGACAAAATTTACCGTTATAGGAAGTATTTCTAAAATTTACTTTTAATATGTACTATTTAGAGGAAATTTTTGTCAAAATTTAATTTCTTTAAAAAATTTTGCCCACATTAACTTTTTATAGGAAAATTTGTAGAAACTTACTAGTTGGGAAATCTTTCTAAAGTTAACTTTTTATAGGTAATTTTATTAAAATTAACTATTTATAGGAACTTTTACCAAAATATTCTTTTTGTTGGATATATTGTTAAAATTTACTTTTATAGGATATTTTGTAAAAATTTCCTTTTATAAGAAATTTTGCTTGAACTTACTTTTTATAGGAAATTCTGTAAACTTTTACTTTTAATAGGAAATTTTATAAAAAATTACGGAAATTTTGTTGGAATTTACTTTTTAGCTCGAAGTTATATTTATAGGAAGTTTTGCAAAAAGTTACTCTTATAGGAAATTTTGCTAAGTTACTTTTTATAGACAATTTTGGTAAAGTTTACTTTTTATATAAGATATATTTTTGAAATTTTTTTTTTATAAGAAATTTACTTTTAATAGGAAATTTGTTGAAAATTTACTCTTTATAGGAACTTTTTTTGAAAATTTACTCATTATTGGAATTTTTTTTGGAAATTTACTATTTATAGGAATATTTGTTTAAAATTTTCTTTTTATAGGAAACTTTGCCAATATTTACTATTTAGATGAAATTTTTTTAGATGAAATTTTTGTCAAAATTTACGTTCTTTAAAAATTTTTGCCGAAATGTACTTTTTATATGAAAATTTGTTGAAACTTATTAGTTGGGAAATCTCTCTAAAATTAACTTTTTATTATTACCTATGTTTTATTAAAATTAACTATTTATAGGAACTTTTACCAAAATTTACTTTTTGTTGGAAATTTTGCTAAAACTTACTCTTAATAGAAAATTCTGTAAACTTTTAGTTTTAGTAGAAAATTTTGTAAAAATTTACTTTCTTGAAACATTTTGTTGAAATTTACTTTTTATAGGAAATTTTTCTGGAAGTTACTATTTATAGGAAATTTTGCTAAATGTTACTTTTTATAGGAAGTTTTGGTAAAATTACTAGTTATAGGAAATTTTGGTAAAATTTACTTTTTATAAGATTTTGTTTGTCGTGCTTAATTCCCAATTTTTTTTGTTAAAACACAAAGTTATAAAAAATTTACTGTTTATAGGTTATTTCGTTGTAATTTTCTTTTTATTTATTTAAATTTAAATTAAATTAAATTTTTTTGATACATACATTTTATAGGAAATTTATTTGGAAATTTACTTTTTATGGGAAATTTTTTTGCAAATTTACTTTTTATGGGAATTTTTTTTGGAAATTTACTTTTTATAGGAAATTTTTTGAAATTGACTTTTTATAGAAATTTATTTGGAAATTTATTTTTTAGAAAATTTTGCCAAAATTCATAATTTTAAGAATACTGCTAAAATTTATATAGGAAATTTAATTAAAATATACAAAGTTATAAAAAATTTACTTTTTATAGGTTATTTCGTTGTAATTTTCTTTTTATAGGAAATTTACTCTTAATAGGAAATTTTTTTGATACATACTTTTTATAGGAAATTTATTTGGAAATTTACTTTTTATGGGAAATTTTTTTGCAAATTTACTTTTTATGGGAATTTTTTTTGGAAATTTACTTTTTATAGGAAATTTTTTGAAATTGACTTTTTATAGAAATTTATTTGGAAATTTATTTTTTAGAAAATTTTGCCAAAATTCATAATTTTAAGAATACTGCTAAAATTTATATAGGAAATTTAATTAAAATATACTTTTTTTATGATATTTGGTAAACATTTATCAAAGTTATATTCGGGAATGCAAAGTTTATTATTAGTACGATTTCCGTATGAAGTGCTCAATTCCCAATTTTTCATATTTGATAAATGCACTGAAATTTATTGTTAAGGGAAAGCTAGCTTCAATGCGCATTTCACTGGTCGCTAAGGCCAGCTCATCAGGAAACCTTTTCCAAAAATTTTAGAAAAGCCAAAAATATTAAACAAATAAAACCCTAAAGCGAATAAGAATTATAAATACTCTAAGTCTTACTTGTAACAATAAAACACCAACAATAAACAGTGAGTTTATCTTTTCTTACGTCCCCCTACAATTGGTTGGGTTCTTTTCGACTCGAATTGTAGTTGTAAGTGGGTTAAAAGAAAAAACAAAATTTAAAAACAAATTGCTTCATTCTATTGTCTTCGTAAGAAAACAACAAAAAAAACCAATTTGCCAATTCAGTTTTATGCACGGGCAGATGCAATTGTATTATCAAAGTTAATTTCGGGAATACAAAGTTTATTATTAGTACGATTTCCGTATGACAATTTAATTTTTAGGAAATTTTGTCAGAATAACTTACTTTTTTAGAAAACTTTGTCAAAATTTACTTTTTGTTAGAAAATTTTGCCAAAATGTACTTTTTATATAGGAAATTTATTTTTTGTATAAATTTTTTTGCTAAAATTTACTTTTTATAGAACATTTTTGCTAAAATTTACTTTTTATAGAAACTTTTTTGTCAAAATTTGCTTTTTATACAGGAAATTTAGCTTAAATTTACTTTTTATAGAAACTTTTTGAAATATTTACTTTTTATATAAAATTTTGCTTAAATTAACTTTTTGTAAGAAATTTTGGTAAAATTTACATTTTTTAATTTTTATAGAAAATTTTGTTAAAATTTACTAGTTATTTGACTTTTATTTTCTTTTAGTTTTGCCAATATGCGCCGAAAAATATCGTCACAATGTGCGACGATAATGTTACCGCTAGGAACTGAATTGTAAAATTTGTAGAAATGTGTGCCGATGAAGCACGATAAAAATGTTCGTAGATTGTGCCATGTGCGCCGATAGTGTGATCTTAGCTTTAGATTAATACTTTTGATGTTACACACGAAATGACAAACTTTATGTACCCTTATGCCACTCGTGTTGTTGAAGAGTGTAAAGCAAAGAGAACAAGCTAAAATAAAATGAACAACTAAAAATACTTTTAGTTTTAACAAGGAGAACTGAAAAAAACAACTCCCAGCAGTAGCAATCCACAATAACATCATCATCATTATCATCATCAACTTACAGACACAATGAGGTCTTGTAAGGTCAAATAATTTGGGCTGCCATAAGCAGCTGCAATCTCATTTTAATTTACGAAAACTTTGTATACTTTCGCTTGCAATTCAATCAATTTTAAATTGTATCAAAATATTCTTGCAAAATTTCTTAATGAAATATTTAGTGAAAGAAGTAAAATGCTTAACAATAAAAATGGTCAAGACAAACTCAAAACTTAGTAAGTATAGCTACAGAGTTTTCTGAAGATTGCTGTTCTTTCGTTTGTTCCTTTATGGCGCCCTAATGAGGTTTCGTCTTCTTGAAAGAAATCAATTTCATAAATATTAAATTATTTGGAAATTTCTTTTAAAAGAAATTTTAAATAGGCACAATTTAATTTCTATATAACCAAAAGTAAGTTAGAATAAATTTAGAATGCTTTTTGGATGGCTTTTGTTTGGGTTGTCCTTTCGGGAATGCTTGTAATTTAAATAAATTATTTCATAGTAAAATTAAACTAAAAATAATTATTTATTGCATTTAACGATGTCGCGTTGCCAGTATCGCTTCAATAACCTTTTAAATTTCAAGAGACACTTGTATTTCTTTGATAGGGAAACTGGTTAAATTTTCAACAGTTCTGCATAATTTGCTCGTCTTTTACAGTTGTGGTTAATTAGAGTATTCGTGTTCTTGCTTGGTGGCCAAATTGCTTTGGAACTTTGTAAAGTTATTCATCATAAATTTTCGTTTGAAATGGTTTAGTTGAATTTTTGGCATGTCGCAGCTTCTTGCTGAAATCACATGTGGTCAATTTCCATATTCTTAACAAAAGGCTAAATAAAAGTTCTCATAAGAAGACGATTTGATGCACAACTGCATTTTTAACCCTTATGCTATGTTCATACGACGATATAAACCACTCTTTTCTCTCTCTGAAACTAGTTTTCCAAACATGCTGTTCATACGATTTATTCTTGTTTCATTTTGAAATTTTTTATTCTAAGTGTTTTGCTCAGTTGTTTCTCATGTAATACGCGCATGTCTAATTGTTGTACAGTGTTTTTATAAGGTTTATTAGGCCGTATGATTAAGAGTATCAAAAGCTTTTTCGACGTCAACAAACACGCGATAAAATGGCGATCTCCATTAAACTGACTGACTGACCTGGTCGAAACAAGATTTGTTGGAGCGGATGACAGCTTGCTCCCTTCGGAGTAGCGGCAGAATTGCATTTTAAAATATACAAAATAACTTTGTGGCGATCCTTTTTTGCGAACACTTTTATTTCGTGATTTCGTCGGACATGGTTTCTTCATATTAAGAATGCTCGGTGTTGTATGATCTTGGGAAATAATTTCCAGGCCGGGGATCTGTTGCTTTTAATTGAACAAATTGCTCCTCAGATTTTAATGATTCATGGACATTCAGTAGATATAGTTTGATTCGACATGTGAAAGCTGCAGGTGCAGATTGAATGTTGTTGAGCATGTTGGCGTTAACATTTTCCCATAAACTGAGTTACTGCGTTTTTGATGTAACCAGTTCCCTAACGTTATTTTCAATGTTCTGCTAGATAAAAATGTACTGTTATTTAACTTGTTCACAGCGAGTTATAGGTCTCTCGTGCATGGATTTTCTGCTGCTGGTTAACGTTCGTTTGCTATATGGGTGACCCATTTTGGTATATCGAATTTGTTTAAAACCTAGGCAGTGTTCTGCAGCTGATGTTCAGAATCTTTATTTGTTATAGATGTTTTTAGTTCGTTGGTTAAAACTTTGGAAATAACCTCAACCTTTAGCTTCGTCACATTAAATTTCCTTTATGTCGCGAGATAATTATTTTCGATGACACCGATTTTAAAGTTTATTTCGTTTATTTCGCACATCTGGTAGCGAATCTCTCCACTTCTTGCTGATAATGATGTGGTCTATCTGGATTTCGGTCACGCTATCAGCAGATATCCAGGTAGCTTTATGAACCCTCTTGAGGATGGATACTCCTTTAAATGTGGCAATTTAAATACTCGTTCAGAAGTTTAGTAGTTAACTTAAAGTGAGCTTTATCTGAAACGATAATTTTCTTGTGTGTATGTACACAATAAAAATTTTATCATATTGCGAAGCACTAATGGTACATTTAAAAAAATAAGCGCAGAATTATGCGCTACGCAATAAGACATACAGAAATGCAGTAAAGTAAGTGAAAAAACTCTCAACAACTTTTATAAAAAAAAAAAAAAATAACATTTCAAGTGCTACGGCATTCCCTTACTACGAAGCAGGTTTGTAAGGGAGAATAATAAAAAATAACTGTATCAAAACATTCAGTGTGTAAAGCTGATCGTTACATCCAACAATTTTTTTATGCGCTGAATTATGCGCTTCGTGTGTCAAAAATGTATTGCTTCAAAGTGGGAACTCGCCATATAAAATTCATGTCTTCCGTATGCGCAATGGTAAGCGCAACTATTATGTTACTCCCTTACAAACCTGCTTCGTTGGAAGCTCCATTTTTTATTGGGTATGCCCTCAACGTAGTCGTGATAAAACGTGAACTTTGATAAAATAGTCCAAGGACTTCAAACTTTTTTGAAGATTAAAACGCTTTATGATTAAAACTCACGTTTTAAGTCTGTACAAGGATTGCTGTGCCAACGTTACTCTATTTCGATCAAAAGTGGGAGTGATTCCGTATTTTTCTTCCCAAAGGAATAGGAAAGTTTGTTTGAAAAAGGCTAAAAGCAGTTCGGTCGGACTTGTAACTACGGAGTTTAAACTATTTCGATCGGTATGTTTGACAGGCCTAATAATGTCGATTTCTTTCAGAATGAGAAAAAGTCCAGACGATACAAATTTTTTGGAAATATTTAGATTGTAAAACTTTAAGAAAATAAATTAAATAAAAACATATTAAAATGATGAAGGTTTAGACCATCGCTTCTTTTGACCCTGTATTTTAAGTACCGCACATTTTTCCATATTTAGAGATATTTTTCTTCTCTTTCAAAATGTAATATAAAAAGTTAACTGAATACCTGAATTTATTATCGAAGCTGTTTAAACAATGAATTGCTGAGTCTTCAAAAAAAAAAAATGGTAAAAATAGTCAATCGCATTCAAATAAATAACTTTTGTAACACATTTGTTTTAAGGGTAATTTTTTTTCACTGAAACCCAAATCCGACTAAGCCGATTAAAGTGCTTTTATTTTATCTACATAAAACAAAAGGCAAACAGGAATATATGTCGTTCTTATTGAATGTCACAGGGTTTTAAAAATGTGTTTATTATAATGTGACTCTCAGAGTCATAAAAGTAAATGATCAAATATATCGTTTTAATAAAATATTTATTTATTTTTTATATACAATATATGATTTCATTATACACTTATCTATATACTTACATATCTCATCATCAGCATAAGTAAGACTAATTTTATGAATACCTATAAAGTAACTTCTCGCACAGTGGTGTACGGAGCAAATAAACCTTTTAAATTGTTTTGCAAAAATACAAGAAAAATGTAGTTTTTTAATAAGACCTTGAGTTTTAAATTATTCTTATTTCAGATTATCTTTTAGTACATACTCTGCGTACAAAAGCGAAATATTTTTATTTATATTTAATACGTTTCACTACAGGTGGTGAAAAGGGTATACATATATAAGTTTGTCATTCCGTTTGTAATTTCTATAATATTGATGTTAGACCCTTTAAAGTATATATATTCTGGGTCCTTATGAGGAGCGAAGTTGATTTAACGATGTCCGTCTGCCCGTTGTAATGGATTTTCTGAAGACCGCATTAATGATGGGGGCCAGGTTATTTTACATTTATGTCACATATGGTCCGGCATTGTTTTCTATTGAAATTCAGCAAGATCGGTCCATAAATGGCTGAGATATGAGTAAAAAACCACGACTGCCTCAATTTTTTTCCTTTAAAGGTCAAATTAGACGTGACATTACCATACCAACACTGTATTACCAAAAACGACATAAACATACCATACGGTCATACAGTGGCTATGGTAATACAGTGTTGACAATGTGGTTTTTTTTGCTGTTTTTTATACCCTTCACTACAAGTGGTGGATTTTATTTGTAATGTGTTTAATTTTACGCATACACATACACATTTATGCATGTATATGATATGCCGCAACACATACACACAATATATTTTAATTTAACGCTTCTTCAGTAAAAGCATTCGTAGCCGAGTTGTTAAGTTCTCTCCTGAGACTGATGATATTGCCAGTTCGAATCCCAAAAAGAATTTTTTTTATATTTTTTATTTAATTTTTGTATGTTCTAAAAACCGATTTTAAGATTATAAAACGAATTTTAAACATCAACTTTGGCAAAAGAGGAAACGGGCTTAGGTACATATATACTTTTTTTGTTTTTTTATATTCTTCGGCATGACGAAATGAAAAGTTGGCGTGGCTCAACTAATATTTATTTATACCTATCTAAAGAACGTTATTTATGTATATAACTTTTTGTTCTTATCTCATCATGTTGAAGGGTATATAAGATTCGGCATAGCCGAATATAGCACTCTTACTTGTTAAATATCAATTCATATTTAAATATAGTTTTTCATAAAATTTTAATTTTATTTGACATAAAAAAAGAAATTTAAACATAAATTGACATTTAAATAAATATGTGAAATCAGCCATTAGGATTGAAAAAAATATCAATATATTTATCAATATATCAAGAGTATAAATGTGTCAGTACTCAGCTGATACACTTATACCTAATGATGTATTGTGATATCGTTGAGTTCTACTTAATAAATTTCAAAATGTAGTACTTCAATTTAATGCTAGAGTTATCGAAAGTGCCGGATCCCTGATTTCAACCAACCAACCAACCAACCGTCCCTGTGTGTAAGGGCAGCTAGAACGCTCAGATAGTAACTTGAGAGTATAACTCGAAAGAATTATACGCTCATGCCTTGTTAAAGAGATAGAGCTCCCTAACCTCCACTGCTTTTTGGCATGCTAACAGCATTTGTTGAAAAGCAATAGCACCTAGGAAGATCCGCCAGTAGGACGAACTTCCTTACAAAAGTCAGCCCTTGAAGCTGACTTCTTATTCCTTCCAACGAATTTAGGTTAAAGCCACAACTACCTCACCATCCCTTAAAGTGCCACCCAATACTCAGTCCGGAGCCGTGTCTCCGGGGGCTAAGGACTCCCGTGGTTCCAGATAGGAACTTTGATCATCCGCAATCTCAAGAATTCTGAAAATTTTGTACTCTGCCTAATTCCAGGTATTAACTGTACATAATTTCCTTGCGGGATTTTACACCAAAATATTAAATGTCCTTTAACCCGTTCGTACCTATTGGGACATATGTATTCAACTGAATGTTATATTGTCCCATTAAGTTATTTAGACGTTTAAGTACAAATATTAAAAAAAGTCTTGCTTATTATCATAACACGTGTTGTTTGGAAGAGTTTTTTTGATTAATCGATGGTGGAATAAAGTTTTTATAGATTGGTGATGTCAGCTGTAAATTTGTGGATCATATATATGAATTTACAACCTAAAAAGAAAACAATTTCTTTTTTATATGTGTGCGACTAATTGGACTTATATGTCCCATGCCAAACTCCTGATGGGACATATATGTCCACCCCAAGTCTCTTCCCTGGGTAGGGGCACACAAAAAAAAAATAGTCCATTAAAAAAGCTTAAAACTAACTAATCGTCTCCCGTATCGAAAGGGATAAATGTATAAACCCATGCCCCAGGGGTTAATGGAGGACAATGGCAAATGGGATGTTTCACGTTTTCTTTCTTATTTTATTCCTCGCGACTTAGGCTGTACTCACTGTGACTGGCTCCCAAAAGCTATGCATGCC
The DNA here is from genome assembly GCA_930367215.1 of Pollenia angustigena. Lineage (NCBI taxonomy): Eukaryota > Metazoa > Arthropoda > Insecta > Diptera > Polleniidae > Pollenia > Pollenia angustigena. The sequence goes on from OV884058.1 coordinate 130,106,053, forward strand.
TACCTAAATATAAGACAATATCCCGTGATCACAGATACCTAAAGTGAATACATCCCTTTCAGTCATCGATAGTACAGACATGGTGTGCTTGTTATCCATGCGGAAACTCAATTGCATTGCAATCCAAAAATTAGCATTTGCAATTCCAAATTCAGGTTTGTAAGGTAGTGTTTAATCTAGCAAGCTCAAACACCATTGTGTTGTCCAGTATATTTCTGTGCCCTGGGACTCATTTGAGCCTGATGTCAAACTGCTCAGTTATACTTGTTAAAGATGAATGACAGCCAAGAGTTTTTCTCGAGGAAGAGGAATACAAGGACATAAGGCTATTGGTGTTTTACCAAGATTGTGTGCTATGGAATTAATATCTGCCAATGGTGACGTGCTCCAGCTATTTCTGCTTCCTTATGGGTTGCAAATATTGGCATAATTGAATAGTTTTTCACCTGCTTTGTGCAGTGTATGTCTAATGCAATTGAATTTATGACTCTAACTAGTTTTAACACCAGTATAACAGCACGGATAAAGCGCAGGTTTTTGTTTTAAAACTGAAGATTTCTTCTCATATCCTTGACTCTCAGTGGAATATACGGCCTGACCAGCAGCAATAATATGTGTTCTATATTCTATGAGGCTGGGTGAATATACCCAAAGATGTTTTTGTCTTGCCCTGAATTTCAATCAAGGTGCCATCGTTTTCAGAGACAAAACTCCCAAGGTACTGAAATTGTTCTGTTAGTTCTCACATTTAGGCTTCAATTACAAATTGATAACGACTGTTCAACATGTCATTCAAGCGATACTTTTCACTTTTCAGCTGCGTTACATAGTGATTCCAAACTCCGAATCGAATTTATAGAATCCTACACAATACATCTGCTTTTTGCATACGAATGCATCAAAATTGCGGTCATAATCACCTGAAAAAAGACTGGTAATAGAAGGATATCATACTTGACAACCTAGTTGACGATGCAATTACTGAACTGGAAAATGAAAATATTTACATTTAATATATCGCCAAATATGTAGACGATAAAAGGTGAGAATCGGTTTATAATTTCACATCCACGATGGTATTTAAATTAAATTCCTGCCAAAAATATTTTCCTTCAAATTAAATTATTTTCGAATCGGTTAACATTTGCTCAAAGCTCCCATCCTTAACTAGCTTTAAATTCCTTTTAAATGTTAACATTTTTTAACAATTTAGCGACCGTACCTAAAATCCCTTTAAGACAAAATCCCATATGGATGTTAATATCTGGGTCTATGAAATAACTCCCACGAAATAAGTCCCACTTTTAAAAACGAAATAAGTCCCACCAAAAATTGCTTAAAAAATGAAATAACTCCCACGAAATAAGTCCCACTTTTGAAAGCGAAATAAGTCCCACCAAAATGAAATGATTTAAAAATTTACTTGAAATGAAATAACTCCCACTCAAAATGAAAAAACTCCCCCTTGAATAATATATTTCTTAAATGAATTAAGTCCCACTTTCATAAACGAAATAAGTCCCACTTTTTCACTGTTTAATGCGATTTCAAATAAGAAGTATTTGGCTCTTCGAAAAAAAACACGTCGAATAATATGAATAATCAAAGCAGAGGAATAATAAAGAAAAATCGTATGCAAGCTTGCAGAAGGCTTCTTAATGGAATGGATATTACGAATTTTGATAGAGTTCCAGAATTTATTATTAATTCTTTTTTCGGTCAAGGAACGTATAGAGAACGCCTACTAGTAACAACGTTTGGATTCGTAAATGGATTAAGTACGGATCAATTGTTCCTATTATTAAGATGGAAACCGTTTCGGAAGGACCATCAGATTAAAACTATCGACCTTTATAAATGGCTTGAAGATCCAGTGCATGGTAGACGGTATTATAGTTTTAACGTGGCATTGGGATTAGTTGTATTTTGTAATGGTGTATTAGAAAACGTGGAACACGAATTCCAATTTCCTACTAAAAATATAATAAAAAACATACATACGTAATAACGTCAACAATTTTTTTTAATATTGTTTTTCCAGTAGTTAAGTTCGGTACCTATTTGTACACATTTCTTTAAAGTTTTTTTATTATAGTAAGAATAAAGTAATTAATAACAAAAAAAGGAGAGCCATGAGAGATAAGGACAAAAAATTATAGTTGTCCCTTTTACGAAATGTCCAATATATAACTTTTTGCATAAGAATAAAATGAGAAATAAAGCCATAATGGCCTTATATTTCATGGCTGTATCGCACTCCTCCATAAAAAAATCATTTATTTATCAGATAAATATTTGAAGGGTTTCATGAACTTCTGCACGACAGAATGGACATACTAGTTTACTGGTATGATCAATTTTGTGAGTTTGCATTGTAAGACAGCATTCACTGCAAATTTTCAAGTGCTTACAAGGAAAAATAAGATATTTGGCTGCTTTATGAAACAAACCACGCACATATTATTATTAATTGTATTCTAGGGGTATGAAATAACTCCCACTTTACAAAACGAATTTATTCCCACTCAAAACGAAATAAGTCCCACTTAAAATAAAAACGCGTAACGAAATAAGTCCCATCAATTGACGAAATAAGTCCCACTTTTAAAAACGAAATAACTCCCACTTTCAAAACAGCAATTTTTTGTGGGACTTATTTCGTTTTTAAAAGTGGGACTTATTTCGTGGGAGTTATTTCATAGACCCTAATATCTAGATAATATTCGGCGCTAACATCTCTTATATGAATTTTAATCTTGTTTAGGTTTTTTTTTTAGATTTTGTTATTCAATTGTTTAATATTGTGTCTTCAAATGAGCAATTTTTAATTTTCAGGGCATATTTTTAACATTTTTCAGGGCATATTTTTCAGTTTTTACTGCATATTTAATGCGCATAAAACGTGTTTTTTAGAGCATATTTCTGGTTTCCCTGCTTATAATCAATACAAGATATTCCAAGTTCGACTCACTTTTTGTATACCGAATACACATTTTTATGCAAATCAGCAAATGTGGGTTTTATGTTTTACCGGTTTTGTAAATATTACGCCACTGTCTTTCGATTGGTAGCTTACTTTGTATAATTTCAATAGTAATGCACACACATACAAACAGGCATATGAATATAAATATGGCTGTGCACAATATATTATTTAAAATGACTGCGAAATACATAAAACTGTTTATTTTATGAAATTACATGAAATAAAATACAATTTGTTCGCTTATTTTCCTTCTTGGGTTTTTTTTTTTTCTTAACTGCTCTTGTTTTGCCTTCATTTTTATGTAGATGAAATGAGCAAATATTTGTCGTCAATAATATTTTAAGACATTCCCGTCTGTTTATGTTTTTTGGTCGTAGTCGTTAAATTTTTTTGCAAAGTAATTTACTCGTATTTGTGTGTGTGTGTGTGTGTGTGTGTGTGGCTGCGTTTGTTTTTTTGTCTATTCTGTTGCTTTTGCGAAACGTTCAAGAATTTATTATATTAGAAGGCATAAGGACACAAAGCAGCCATTAATGTATAAACATACCATCATTAACACGTGTAATGAATGAATGAATGAATGAATAAATGCCTAAATTGTCATTATCACCTCTGTTGCTCTTAATTTTCTTTTCTATGTTTTAAATACCAAAGATATTAAGCTTAAATATGGGTAAATACACTGGGAAAAATATTGATAGATAACAATTTTAAGCAAACAATTTTTCTAAAAAACATAACAATTCTTTTTTATAGTTGCCCAAAATTAAGTCCGATTAACTATATTTATGTATTTTCACAGAAAAAATTAAAAATTGTCTCTAATCACCAAATTCATAGAATCCAGCAAACAATTTGCTGATTTTGTACATATTACCAAAATGATTTTATAGATTACTAAAAATTGTAAAAATTTAAGATCGTGAATATTACAAGTAAGACTTATACTTCTTATTCGCTTTTAAGTTTTATTTGTATAATATTTTTAATTTTTCTAAAATCTTTGGAAAAGGTTTCCTGATGAGCTGGCCTATGCAGCCAGTGAAATGCGCATAAAAGCTAGCTTACCCTCAACAATAAATTTCAGTGTGTTTGTCAAATATGAAAAACTGGGAATTTAGCATGTCATACGGAAATTCTACAAGTTCAAATTATTTTAGTTTAAACGAAAAAATCAATTAAAATTTTTTGTTTTTTTATTAATATTTTAATTTAATTTTTTTCAAAACATTTTAACATTTTAGTTAATCAAATTAAAATTTTATTTTTAATTTTCTTTCAACAAAAAAATAATTAATTCAGTTATCACAGTAATTAAATTGAAATACTTTTTTTAACAATATTTTTAATTGATAAAAAACTACTCATAATTTTTTCTGTGTTGTCAATCCGTTTGTAGCATATCAATATTATCATCGGAGAGCCTGTAAAGTATATACAATACTTAGCATAACAAATAATGCGATTTTCATCAATGGTCCATCCTTTCATTCTTCTACACCATTACGAGAGAACACATCTAAACATATTTATTTGGTATTAAAAATAGGTCAAATCGGTCCATTATTTCAGCTACCCCTCATTAAAATTTCCTCCCGGGATAAGTCTTTTGGTAAAATAACAGTCATATGAAACGTTTTTTTTTATAAACATATGTATTACGCTCATACTTTCTATTTCTTTATACATATTATTATATATTATATTTTCTTTTTACAAAAAATAGTTGAGTTAAATACATTCAATTTATAAAGTAACACTATCCAGTGAGACACAAAGAATGCTGACGACGGCCGTAGCGGGCCAGAAAATGCATTACATTCTGCTGGTGTCTAATAATTGTAAATTTTTCTATACATTCAATATACCCCATTGCTTTCCAACGGAAGGCTAAGGATAAATGTAAAAAGAAAATACAATATAATAGTCTGGTAGTGTATAAAGTCATTTCTGAAAAATTGTAGGAATAGAACTATTACAAAAAAGCTTTATAAAATACATAACTGAAATTTAGCTCATAGAATAAATTCGAAAAAAATGAAAAATGTTGAATGAAATATATTCACCAAAATAGTTTGTAGCATGTAAGTATGCGTGTTTGTTTTCTTTTATCTTTTTGGGGAGTTATTAAGTAGCAAAAAAACACAAAAATTCCTAGTTTCGATTTGTTAAAATAATTTCGTTAAATAGATGAAATAATAAAGAAGGATGATAACGAAAATCATATTAAGCATTATGCTAGTGTAGGATCAATATTGTAGAAATTATAAACGGAATGAAAAACTTATATATACCCTTTTCCACCTAGGATTTCAGTATTTTGATCATAACTTAGCCATTTTCAAACCAATTTGAAAGATTTAAATACCGACGTGCTTAGGAAGAAATTTACCAAATTTACTTGGGTTATAAAGTTTGGACTCGAGGAAATCTATGGTTCCCTATCTATGGTATTTTGGTATATAAGTCATATCCGTAGGACATATGGCAGCCCTAAAACTTAGGTTTTTATACAATTTTTATTTCTTTTTGTACGGGAGGTACCACGCCCACTTCTTCAATCCCGCCCATATTTTGTAGGATGGTGTGTATTGGCAACCTAAATGTGTGTACCTTATTTGGATACTTTGGCTTTTGCCGTTCCCCAGATATACAGCAAAAAGTAATAAACATACAACAACCACAAGGGATTTTTGGGAAAAATTAGAGGTAGTCGTGGTTTTTTGCTCATATCTCAGCCATTTGTGGACCGATCTTTCTGAATTTCAATAGCAAACAATTCCGGACCATATGTGACATAAATGTATAATAACCTGGCCCCCATAATATATTGGGTCTTCGGAAAGTCCATTTCAACGGACAGACGGACAGACGGACATGGTTTAATAAACTTCGCTTTTCATAAGGACCCAGAATTTATGTACTGTATAGGGTGTAGGATCAATATTGTAGAAATTACAAACGGAATGACAAACTTATATATACCCTTTTCCACCAGTGGTGAAGGGTATAATTAAACAAAAAAATAAAAATTCAAATAATAATAAAAATTTAATAAAATTATAACAATTATAAAAAAATTAAAAAAAAAAACTTATAAACAAAATTTAAAAAAAATGTAATAAAAATTTCAAATGAACAACATATATAAAGCACAAAAAACAGATAAAAAGTTCTCGCAATAAGCTTCAGCCGGCTCGGCTCGGCAACAAGCGGCCACTCTGTACGCACTCTAATGATTCCGCCCATAAAAGACCGCCGTTGCCGGTTTCATATTTTTTCATAACAAAACAGCTGATGTCAGATGGTTTCTCAGAGGAAAATAGAGCCTGTTCTTATTGAAATTTTACCAGATACTTTGCGTCTGAATTTTATAGAAGCAATGTTGTAAAGGTAATAAATACATAACATGTTTGTATTTTGCATTAAGAAATTTGAGTTTTCATATGTAGGTAAAACCATGTCGTGTATGAGTATGAGTAATTTTTCTAACATCAGAAATCATGAACAATTATGCAAATGTTTTGTTCTTGTGCATGCATAACAATGGTTAGTCTGGACGGTGTGTTAAAAAAAATTGTCTTGAGTTTTATGAAATTTGCAACGATCGAATATGACTTTCTCACTTGCTTTTCATTTCTCTAAGTGCATTTTAGATACTTGCAAAGTACCCAAGTATTAAACTAAATTAATGAAGCTGAATGAAATTTAAGTAAGTCTACATCTTCCAATGTGTGCGTGTAAGTTGATAACACTGTTTAACATTATTTTCGTACAATATGATTTTTGCATTTTTTTTTTTTTTGATGTTTTTTGTTTGTCCCGCTTTTTATTTTGCTCCCACTGGCACTGGCGTTGAACTTTTAATGGCAAAAATTAACACAACAACGACAACAATACCAATAAGACAAACAAAAATTGTATAACTCTGGAAACATTGGTAGAAAATAAAAAAAATTTCAGCGTAAATATTCCTAAAAATTTTGCGGCTAAAAAGGACACAAGAAAATCTTATAACAAAATAAAATTAAAATGGATTTATATACAGTATATTGTAAAGATAGGCAGAGGCTGCAGGCTCAGAAGAAAGCAGTTTAAGTAACTCAATTTAAGTCTAACCAAACCAAACAGTATACATGTTTTTCAAATAACAATTAATGGAAAATATCTTTTATGGATTTTCCAGACTCGGTGTCTATTTTTCATTAGAAAAGTTGCGAGGGTAATTCAAATTGGCAAATTTTTATTACAACCTTTTATCAATATATTTTTAGTTTAACAATTAATTTTTACACTGGATTTCTTAAAGCACAATGGGAAATTTATAAAAGCAAAACAAGAAAATAAAATAAACTTTTCTATATCTATAACTTACAAGAAGTCATGTTTTGCTTAAAATTTTTAACTTCTGTAAAAAAATAGCAACGGGCTATCAAAAATCGTTTGCAATTTTTATTATCATATCCATCATTTGCAAAACTGCATACTCACTAAAGCAAGAGGACCACAAAATAGGTGGTCAAAGACAACTGAACAAATAAACACTACTCGTATTAACATGAGTGCAACCTATTAAATTATTAATAATAAATTAGAAAGGACAATTACTTCCCCAACAACATCATCCTCTTCCGAAAGTCGCCTTTAAAAAACTAAACGTAAATATTCGTAAAAAATAATGTAGCACAAAGTAAGTTAAAACGTTAAAGCTATAAAACAGAAAATATATTATCTTGAAGTTGTTCTCATTGTTACACAAAACTAACTAACACAAGTAGCAAATAACCCAACAAACACTATAAACTGTTATTGGCCTTGGCTTGTCTAACAAATTATGTCCCAGCATGTCGGTCTTGTGCGTGCTCCCTTCAGTTTGTGATACCAGAACCGATACCGTTTCAATAAAAGCTTTCAAATTTGAAACAAATAAATGGTTTTTACCACGTTTTTATAATTTTACTGTTACTCAAATTAATATACGATATAACAAATACTCACTTTAACGAAAATCCGATATAACGAATGAACAAATTTTGTCATTAGTTACCTTATATAACGAACGATCAATATTTGTTTCTCCCGGTTTAACGAATGGTTAAGAAAAACAAAGCAAATCCAAAAAGTCATTGCACTACCGTTTGTTTGAATGTGCTTTTTTTTGTTGCAAATTAGTTTTTTAGCATAATAAAACAGTTTAAAGTGTTGTGAAAGCAAGACGGTGAATAGAAAAAGAATATCATTCAGTGAAAGCAAATAAAAATTTTAAAAGAATGTAAAAAGGTGTAAGTCTTTCTGTAATATCGCAAAAGTATGGAATACCAGTCTTCGATTTGCACTTTAAAAAAGATGGTAAATAAATTGATTACACGAATATTTAGTGATGCGAGTATTGCAAGAAAAAGCAGTTGAAAAAAAGTTTGCTTCATACAAACAATCATTTATTACTAAGTTCGGTATTACGAATCTCTATTTTAATGAAAGGGGCTGACGTAATATCATTCGTTATACCGGGCTTTTTCTCGTGCGTGACTAGGTGCTCCACATATCCAGGGGCCGACGTTCCTTCTGACCATAACCTTCTGCTATGCAAAATACGTATCAAACTTTGTACCACCCGCAAGAAAAAGCCACAACGAAAACTTAATATTGGAAAACTTAATGACCCATTAACAAAACTAGCAATGACAGACCAATTAAATGCAGAACTCAATAACATCGATGGAGAGGATGTCGAAAATCTCTGGAATAACGTAAAAAATTCCATCAACGCTATCACTAATAATATCCTGGGAACCACAGCATCAAAAAAAGACAAGACGCAATACGAGAACTTCGCAAGGAACGAAGCAAACACAAAAACTCTAACTATGAAAGATATTGGGAGATAAATCAGGAAATTAGAATCGAAACTCGGGCCGCAAAAAATGCGGAAATAAATAGACAATGCCAAGAAATTGAAAGACTACAAATTCTAAACGACGATTTCAATCTTCACAAAAAATTAAAGGAGGCATCCGGAATATATTCAAAGAGATCGTCTGCAGTATTATTTGATGAGAACAATACCGCCATATTCGAAATAGCAGAAAAGAAACATCTATGGGAAGAATATATAAAAACTCTCTTCACGGACGACGAAAGAACAGAACTTCTTAATACTGATGCAGAAACCAATCTTACAGGAAGGCCAATTACAGAGGATGAATTAAAATCGGCAATTATATCAATGAAGGACAAAAAGGCAACGGGCCCAGATCAAATACCCGCCGAAGTTCTTAAACTAATAGATGGAGATAATATCCAACTATTATTGAGATTGTTCAACCAAATCTATGAGACAGGACAGTATCCTCAAGACTGGCTTAAATCGACGTTTATTACAATACCCAAGAAAAATAGTGCGAGGACATGCAGTGATTACAGACTTATAAGTCTAATGAGCCATGCTTTCAAAATATTTTTAAAAATTATACATAGACGAATATAACCAATATGTGAGGCATATGTGGGAGAGACACAATTTGGATTCAAAGAAGGCATGGGAACACGAGAGGCACTACTAAGTGTGAAAGTATTAACCCAAAAATGTCGTGAGGTTCAAAAAGATGTATATCTCTGCTTCGTTGACTACGAGAAAGCATTCGATACGGTTAAACATGACAAATTGATGGAAATTTTAATCTCTATTGGACTGGAGGAAAGTGATATAAGATGCATCAAAAACCTATATTGGAAACAGATATCAAACATTCAAGTTGATGGTGAACTGACTGACAATGTTCCAATTTCAAAAGGAGTAAGACAAGGGTGTATATTATCACCTCTTTTATTTAATTTATACTCGGAGAAAATATTCCGAGAATCACTTAGTGGAAAGAATATCGGTATAAGGATAAACAATACATTAATAAATAACATACGATATGCCGATGACGCTACATTACTAGCAAGCAGCTTACCGGGATTACAGAAATTAGTAGATGCACTTATGCAAACTAGCGAGATATATGGGTTAAAAATTTACATTAAGAAGACGAAATACATGATTGTGAGCAGAAAAAAGATCCAAACTAATACTTCAATACGGATAAACAATTCCACAATAGAAAAAGTTTCAACATTTAAATACCTGGGAGTTCATATTAACGATCAATGGGATATGTCTAGAGAAATTAAATGTAGGATTGAAATGGCCAGAGACGCCTTTTTGACATATAGTAAAACACTAACTAGTCACGACATAAGCCTAACAACAAAAATACGTTTCATAAAATGTTATGTATGGTCCGTACTACTATATTCGGCAGAAACATGGACGATAAAGGTGTTAGATGAAAAAAGATTAAATTCGTTTGAAATGTGGATTTTCCGGCGAATATTAAAGATTCCATGGACTGACCGCGTTTCGAATGAAGAAGTGCTGAGGCGTATGAGTATCGGACGTATAATAATAAAAAATATAAAAACTCGGAAAATATCTTATTTGGGTCACATAATGCGAAATGGAAAATATAGAATACCCCAAAACATTTTACAGGCCAAAATTGAAGGAAGATGCCCGAGAGGAAGAAAGGAAATAACGTGGTTGAAAAACATTCTAGATTGGACAGGTCACCAAGACGAAAGTAGTCTTCTGAGGGCAGCCAAGAACAGACAACTCTCTATAATATAATGAGAATAAAAACAAAAAAAAAAAAAACAAAAAATTATTGCTACTTTATAATTACAGTCAAATCCCGATAATTCGTACCCCGATAAATCGTAATTCCCGATAATTCGTAATAAACTGTCGGTCCCTTAAAAAAATATCGTTAATTCGTAAATTTTCCATACATTTTGGTCCCCTCGATAATTCGTAATTTTTTTTCAAATAAAATCTTATTTACTTCTTATAAATCGTAATTGTTTGCTTACTACCACTTATAATTCGTAATAAAAACAACAAAAACATGGAAAGAATGATTTTTTGTTTACCACTATTTTATTTTTGCGTGGGTTTTTGCTTGTGTGTGGATTTATTTTTTTAAGATCAGTTTGTTACATACATAATTTTTATATAGAATTTTAATATATTTTATTTTTAACAACTGTTTTTTATGTTTTTTTATCGTTTTAGTAAATAAATTGAAAAACCCCGTTTATTCGTATTTATTTTATTTTAACCCCGTTAAATCGAAACCCCGCTAAATCGAAAACCCCTATAATTCGTAAGAAATGGCCGGTCCCTTGCGATTACGAATTATCGGGATTCTACTGTATTGTATGATCGCTAATATCCGAATACGGATTGGCAAATAAAGAAGAAGAAGAAGAATACCGGGCTTTGCCTGTATTTTTTGTTTAAGAGGCTTACAATCCATCTAACTTTTTGACAGATGCTTTTTATTCATAAGCAAACTATTTGTACAAAGCTTAGATATTTTGGACTTTTCAAGGTTAAAGAGATCACTGGAGCCAACACCAAAGAGGTCACATGGCTATTTATAATTAAAAACTTTATTAAAACATTTTTTTAATAAACTTTCCTACGAGATTGAAAATTAATTAGTTTAATCAAACACTTTAACTTATTTTTGCTGGGCTTTCATCTCTTTGTGGGTATGTATATATGTAAATATTTGAGAATGTAATGATGTGAGTACAAGAGGTTTTTACTTACTTTATGTTTGTACTAAATTTTGCTAGTGTTATTAACTTCTTTGTTCTATTTTTGTTTTAATAACTCAGTTTTTTAGCAAGCGGCAGTTCAAATCACTTTGACCAAGAATAATAAATTTTCAATATTATTTCTTATACCGACATAATATTAACTACCGAAATTTTCATCTTATTTTGTATTTCCTTTTCCTCTTCTGTTATTTCATCTGCCCTTTGCCACTATTGTCGTTGAAAATAATGGCAGGTTTTGTATAAAAGAAAAAATTCGTATTCGAATACAATAGAAGAAAACAATACAAATCATAAAAACTTTTTAAAGACACTAAACGATATACAACCCAAACTATATAATAGAAACATTGATTGTAAAGAAAACTTTTTATAGCTTCCATAATAAATTTTTGAAAATTAAATTTTATTTTTATAAATTAAAAAAAAAAATATATATATTCACACTGGTTTTCTGTTTTAGTGTAAAAGACAACATTTTAATATTTCAAGAAGAGTTTTATGTTTGAATATTTTGATTGAAGTAATATTTGTATAGAATTTAAAATTCGTATACGTTCCTTTGTTGTAGATCACGCGTCTTGTTGTTTTAATAAAAATATTTAAAATCGGTTTTTATAAATTATTAAAGAAATTTCGTAAATAGATTCCAAATTGAAAACTTAAACATTCCAATTTTAAATAAAACAGAGTATGTGTGAGATATCATACAAGTTTTTTGTTCCTTTAAAAGGCCGTCGATGTCATTATGCTTAAAATATAATATCGTACAAATGTCCGGCGAAGCTTGGCTGGGTATGGAGCATTCGAAATATGAATACCATTTTTTATGACTATAGCGCATAAACTAGGCTGAATTTGACCTTTGGGATGCGTTATGTTGGCTTTGAGGGCCGTTGTGGTTTGTGGCTTACATGTGTAGCCTGTGACGTAGAAATCCCAACAAAAAAAGTCTTACAGTAAGCGCGTGCCGTACTGTTAAAACTACAAAAAGAAGTTGGTAATTGTCTATCTAACCCTAGAGGGAAGCGAACTGACACCAAAGTAGTCCCGTGATAGGTCTTTGGTGGTAGAGACCGGTTCTAGTTCGAACACTTAATATGAATTAGACCTATCACTTTTACATGGGGTTGTCATTGGAGGGGGTCAATTGACACCATTTAACCTGTCACACATCTATTCTCAATGGACGTATTTAGTGACAAAACAATGTAGTATTATTTCAATAAAACAAGTGCTAGAATAATATTCAAGAACCAAATGTGTCACACCACCGGTAAAGACTGTACTGTAATTCCATACTTTTTCTACCTTTTTGTTATTCATAAGCCATTTACATGATTGGTTCTCCTTTCACTGGTCATGAGTTCTTTCTTTTTTTACCTGTTCTTTTCTTACAACTCCCAGGGCCAGTCTGTTGGACCAATTGACACAACTTTCCCGCAGCGCAGCGACGTAAAATTCGTATTGTTGAAGTTGTCGAAAGTAGTGCTGGGAAGCTATCGATAGACTATCGATATTATCGATAGTCTGAAAATATCGAAAATATCGATAGGAAAAATATAAATATGGACATTTTTAGTACTTAAAATACAGATATGAAGACATCTAACAGCAGCTATAAACACACAGATTTTTGCCGCAAATTTTTACATGATATTATTAATTCGCGCTGAATTACAGCAATGAATACAAACAACAAGAATGGAAAGTGGTACGGATTGCTTAGCAGTGCTTTTTACTGCTAATTAATACTACATTTACATTAGCCCGAAATCTTGTAGATTTGATTTAAAATCTTCTTCGAAATCTAGTGCGTTTACATTATACTTTTTTGACATTAGCGAGATTTTGTTTTTATAACAAAACAACTGACTAAAAGTTTTTTCATTACACATACAAACAAAAAAAGAAATATACATCTAAAAATTTGCATTATCTTTTATTAATAAGCAACCTTATTTATTTTATCAATATTACTCGTTTTTTTATATTTTTACAGTTTTTATTAAACTCTTAATTTGTTTTTTAACAATTTTTGTTTTGTCTTTTTTTTTAAATGTCATTTTTTCTTGTGCAGGGAAGTATTTTTTAGTGCTTTATTGAAAAAACCATAGTTGCATCATTAAGTACTACTAGATTTTGAGTAGATTTCGTCAAAATCTAGTCACGAAGTAGATTTTGTTTTGTATGGGAAATCTAGTCAAAAACAACTAGATTTGGCTCGAAATCTCGTAAGTACTAGATTTGGCGTAGGTGTAAATGTAGTATAAAGGCCTTTAAGTCGAAATTTGTACATGTTTATATAGGGAGTGAAATGTCAAATATTTTTGCAATGTTGTAAAATTAAATGCAAATCCAAATGCAATTGCAAGCATAGGACAAAACAATGAACGACCATTAGAGGATAAGTTCGCTAGATTGATTACCTTTTTGGGTTTAGAATTGAGAACAATTTTTAAAGTTGCAATGGAATATCTTATAGTCCCTTTCCTTCAGAAAGGTACTTATCAATTTTTAAAAAACTGCCATCTAAAATAACGTGCGTATATACATATGCGTCTCATACATTCAATAAAGTGATGAAAACAACGGACTGTAGCCTTATGAAAAAAATACTTAAAGTTTTCCTGCACAAGAACAAACATTCAGTCGATAGTAATATCGATATATCTATAGTGAAATCTGATCTATCGATAAATATCGATAGTGGAAAATATCGATAGTATCCCAGCACTAGTCGAAAGGCGGATTTCTTGTGAGCGAAGCGAAATCAACTGCCTATTTGAAGGCCAAATCTATTTTAAATACCAACAAAATTAGATTAATTAATGGACACAAGGACTCTATTTCAAAAAAAAAAAGTTTGTATAAAGGCCTTCTCACCATTTTTATAAAAAATCGGGGAAAATTTCGATCCGAATCGAAACGCAGAATAAGGGTAAAGCCATTATGACACTACATTTTTAATGCATTGTTCAAGTTTTGGTGAACAATGCAAATATAAAGTAATAGAAAAATTGACCAAGTGCGAAAGGTTCAGCTTTATTAAGATAAATGGCAAACTGTCCAAAATTTTACTAAAGTAATCGATAAAAAATGAAGTTATGTCAAAAAAAAATGTAAAATTGTTCAACTTAAAATTGACATTTCAAGCTTGAAATTAAATACTAAAAGTGTTGCTGAATCAGCGGTTTATGGGCAAATTAAGCGATTTACCGCTTTTTGTTTTTAGGTTTCTCATAAATAAAAAGTTGGCAACATTTAATAAAATTAACAGAACAGGGTTGGCTTAGTTGTTTCAATTGTACTTTTTTGTTGATACTTTTTAATCTAAGATTTATAACACCTTTTTGTGGTGTTTTTTTTTAGAACATAAATAAAATTAATTTCAACTAAAATAACCTTTTAGTACAATTAGGTACAATTTTTAAAGGTTGTTGGTACAATTTTAAAAATTCTCATTGAAAAACGTGTTTTCTCTGCGAGTTCCTACACGGATAGAACAGGTGTCATTACGCTGATGTATTTTGACATCAGTTCTATGACAAGTGTCTTCGTTTTTGACCCCATGACACTTTTCATCATGGTGATGTCAACCTTAACATCACTTGGCCAAAGTATCATCAGGGTCTAAATGAAATTATGTCATCAATGGGATGACACATCGGCATCACAGAAATGACGAACATTTCCTCAGTGCGATGACGCAGTTACATCGGAGAAAGGACACATTAGCATCAATTTAATGACAGTTTGTCATTAAGTCAAAGTCCCGTTACATATGTTTATTGAATTACGATCTTTGTTAAAAGCAGAACTCTCAATAATAAGACACCAGCACCATGGCCCATATGGTTTTCGTTATCATTCTACTTTAAAAATTTGATCTATTTAACTAGATAATATAAAAAAATAGAACACATGAATTTTTGCTTCTTATAATACATTGTAATCATGAACATAATGTTAATAATATACAAAATGTGGCATCGAATTGATGTCACTATAGTCATAAAATAGATGACACGTAAACAATGACAAAATTGTACGAAGACGTTAGTCATTGGATTGATTTTCCTTTTTTCATCTTTGATGCCATTTGTAGTAACATTGATGTAACAATTCTGATGTTTGGGCATCATCAATATGAAGATGCATTTTTCTATCAGTGTAGGATGTCATTGGAGTAGTCTTTAAACTTAAAAACCTCACACTTGGATACTCTCTTAGCTATATATTCAGAATCTTCTGGACCGCTTTAAATATATCAATTTTAAAAGACATTCATAGAGACGTTAACAATTTCAAACGAACGCATGACAAATGTGTTTAAAGACTGCCTGTTGCAGAAATCGCTTAATATTCTGCCGCGGGTAGAAAAAGAGTTTCTCAAACTACGTACTTTTGAATAAGGCAAAAGAGGCCCTTATAATTTCTGGGCTCACATTGGCCAAACCATCTATAATTTTGCTAAATTTTACATAAATATAAGTTGTTTCAAATGTTTAAATTTAAAAAAATTTTCCTATTAAAAAAAATTTTATTAGTTTATAAATATATGTACAAATCGTCACCTTAAATACAAAATAACGTAAAACAATTTTATAGTTTTCAGGAGAAGCAAAAACCTTTACAATATCAATAACAACAAGGTTTACTTGGCGTTTGAATTTCTTTAATTTTTGATCGCAGATATCTGACATTTTTTGTGAACATGTAGTTTAACCAATTTTGAATTTTTTGTTGATACGCTGTTTTGTATTTCAGGTGACGATACGCATATGTACATATCGAGCACTTATAGCAAAAATGATGTAATTCCGTTCGGAATTGAAGAAAATATATTTGTTTGTTGATGGAAAGTGTATTTTGATAGTTTTATGGCCTTTCAGATACAGACAACTCCTATACCGGTTATGAAAACAAAAATGGTTTCATTCCGAAACATTTTTTCGTGATTTTCTGAAGCACCAAAATACGGAATGAATGCCGTTTCCGAACGGAATTGTACTCTGTGACATGGCTGATTAATTTAAACAAAAAAATTTTTTTTTTCAATTTAATGAAAGTAAAAATCATTTAGCATTTTTAAATAACTTAAATGCCAGACTCAAAGTGTTTCGTCAGTGGGCACCTAGATGCACATGTGTTGTAGTCATAATTATTGTTATTTTTCCCATATTGCGAAACGTTTTTAAAAAAGATTTTTTTTAAAAGCACTGCATCATGAGTGGTTTACTTAAATTGTGCATTCTGTTTGTTACACCAATAAATATTTAACGATTTTTTGTTACTCCAAGTAAAAAAGTTCATCTGTCCACGTAAGTGGGCGCTACATCACAAAAGTCTGCAATGCAGGCATAAAATGGATGGCGGTTCGTATCGCTTTCATGAATTTTAGCATAAAATTATTTTATATCACTAGTAATAATTAACCCTAGGTCAGAAACCAATTACTAATATATTCTGATCAAAAGTTGGTCCAATTCAGTTAAATATGACTAGATTCTAAGCCATGAAAGAAATTATCATTGCACAAAAACTATCAGCGATAATGACCTGCTTGCTCTTTGCTAGGTTGGTAGTCTTGTTATCTTTAAAAAGGTAATATTTGCGACTGTTGTGTCATTTATATTAAGATGTTAGGATATATTTTCTAAACTACTATATTTTTGTCAAATTTCAAATTTAGTAGAATAGAACTTTTGCGGGTTAAAAGGGATTAAGAAGATGAAACCACTGATAGAAAGGTGAAAGTGTTTTCTTTAACCGTGTATGTACTCTTGTACCCATTTGGACCCGTCTGTTTAACACTTTTTTAATTTTAATGAAATTATTCAAAAAAAAAAATTCTAAACTATGTACAATCTTTTTGTCAAATTTCAACTTTAGTAGAATAGAATTTTTGCGGATCAAAAAGGATTAAGAAGGTAAAACCACTCATAGAAAGCTGAAAGTGTTTTGTTTAACCCTGTATATACTCTTGTACCCGTTTGGACTCGTCTGTTTAACACTTTTTTAATTTTAATGAAATTACTCAAAAAAAAAATTTATTTTTGAAATAGTTTTTTTACAATTTCTTTTTTAATTCCGCAAAAATTTTTGCATGTGCTATTGTCTTCAAAAAAAGTTTTATGATTTAGGAAAAATTGATCGTGATCGAACATAATACAGGTAGTACATATAAAAAATTTTATTAATGTTACACAATCAGAATAACATATAGCTACCCTGATTCATCCTTATCCGTTACACTATGTTCACACTAGCGTATTCTATAGTAGAATATAGAGCTTAGACGCGCGTTTACGCTCAACAGGTATATTGTGAATCGCACCTTAGAAGGGTTTTTAAATTTTGTTTGGTCTTTTTATTCAATCTGTTTTTATGACTCTAATAATATTTCATGACCCTATAGCTAAATAAATCAGTTATGATTTGGATTTCGGATCTTCAGGATCAATAAGAAACAGCGAAACCAACAAAGAGTTAGGAAGTTCAAAAAGGAAACATGTTCAAGATGAATATCGCAAATTTGGGTTGATTACACTGCTATACAGTCATTTTGCGGCAGGCATACTTGAAGTCGATTTTGTATAAGACGAGTGTGCTGATAACGGGAAAAATACCAGAATTGTCAAATTGACTCCAGTTTTTGAGATAAACGCTTCTAACATTTTCCATAAAATGCTTCAATAAATGGGCCAAAAGATTTATTTAAAATTTATTTTTATTGTTAATCTTTACAAAAATACACAAAAATAATATTTTGGGGTACCTTTAACTAGAATAAATAAATGAAGATCATAAAAAACTTTTTATTTGGGATTTTCTCTTATTTACTTTGTCAGGACAATCTCTTTTCAAGGTCCAGCAATAGTCAGCCATCATATGGCTGTCCCATCGACCTTGATATCTTTCTTCCATTATCCTCATATCCTGATGGAACCTTTCTCCTTGTTCCTGTAATCACTCAGGTTCTGCGGGAATCGGTCCAAATGGCTGTGTAAGAAATGCAATTTTATGCTCATGTTGACTCCTACTCTGTTAAAATTTTGTAGCATTTTTGCAACTAGTTCTTGATATTCCGGCGCTTTTTGATTCCCCAAAAAGTTTTTTACTACCAACACAAAGCTTAACCATGCTTCAGATTCAATCTGTGTCATATGGGCTACAAACTCAGTGTCTTTTATCAGTGTACGTATTTGCGGTTCATCAAAGATGCCTGCTTTTAATTTTTCCATGCTAAGGGCTGGAAATTTTTGGCACACATATTTGAAACAGACACCATTTTTATCAAGGGCTTTAATAAACTGCTTCATTAGCCCAATCTTAATGTGAAGGGGTGAAAGAAGGATGTTTTCTCGGCTTATCAAAGGTTCATTTATCACATTTGCTTTTCCAACCTCCATATTTTCTCTCAAAGGCCAGATCTTTGTAATCCAGTGTTGGTGTCTTGCACGGCTATCCCATAAACATATGAAACAAGGGTACTTAGTATACCCTCCTTGCTGGCCTAGTAAAAAATTTACCATTTTCAAGTCCACGCAAACTGGCCACTGATATTGTGCGTACGAAATCTTTTCTAAAACCATTTTAATATTTTGGTATTCTTCTTTTAGTTTTGTAGTATGACCAATCGGAACGCAAGCATACTTATTTCCATTGTGCAGCAATACACATTTTAGACTTCTTTTTGAGCTATCTATAAAAAGCCTCCAATCTTTAGCCTCATATTTAGGAAGACCCATAGATCTTAGGAGCCCAGGAATGTCATTACAAAAAACAAAGTTATCTTCTTCTGAAAAGTAAGGAAGAAGTTCACTCTCTCTGGTTCTAAAGGATGTAATGATAACACCACGTTGAAGACAATGTTTTTCTTTCAACCTTGAAGCAAGAAGTTCGGCCGAAATTTTCGGTAAATTCAAATCACGAACCAAATCATTGAGTTCGTCTTGAGAAAATCCAGGTTTCTTAGAAACATCTTCTTCGAACTCACTTCCACTACTGCTCGACTGACCGCTTGATCCCTCTAACATTTCAAAATCATCACCATTTGATGTAGATGGTCTTGAAAACACTGGAATTGGCAAATCATCACTGTGAGATACTGGAGTTGTAACCGATTTCACACTCGGGTAAACCCAAGTACGTTTTTTGTACCGGTTCATACCGTTAAGTGATTACTTGGCTTATTCCACATCATCGGCACTCCAAATTGTAACCCTTTACGTCCTCCTTGGCTCCAGTAACGCAAAGATTCTACGCACGGCTTGCACACGATGTTTGGCACCCAATATTTATTGCTTTTCACTAGTGGTATCCCGAAATATTCTCGGTAGACTGTTTTTACAAACTCTGTGATCTCTTTTCTTTGCATTTGTAAACTAAACTTGCCACAAATAAAGCAAAAACTGTTAGGATCGTTTATACAAGGTTTACGTGGAAAACTCATGTTTTTGAAAGGAAAAATGCACTTTAACACAAAACAACCGATTTATAACTGATAAACACAAATGCTCTCAACAGTATTACCATACTTTTATTTAATTTCATACATTTTGTAAACAAAACCAAAGAAAAATAAAAACAAAAGAAATAAGGAAAAAACTTTTGAAATTCCAATTGAATTTATAGTTTTGTAATAAAAAAATTGATATAATTTTTTCAAAAACAATTTTTTATAGCTTTACACACAAAAAAAGTGTAAAAATTAATTGGCAGATCCTGAAGTTGCAGTCGGCGTTTCAATTATGGGCCTGTTTTCTCTGAGAGTAATTTTTGCTTGAAGTTGCGGTCGTGTTCTGTTTCATCATTTAGGAATGAATCCAAATATGAAAAATGTATGACAATATTTGAAATAAGAAATAAACGTAAGTGAAAACAAATCAATGAACCACAATGTTTATAGGGTATTTCAATTATTTCTTAGTTCCGTTTATCTCAATAACCAGAGTGAATCAAAAATAAATAAGCATGCAGCGTGAAGGTCTAATATGAGTATTAACAAAAACCATTAACAAAATCTCTGCCGCAGATTTTTTTATTTTTTTTTTGTATAGCAGTGTTATAGATCAGCCGAGACAAGGGTCAGGCAATACAAATGATTGCAATACGGCAAGAAGATTCTTTTCAGAACCAGAAACAGCATCTGAAATTGATTGATTGAAAGTTGATTTTAACCTCATTTTTAGATTTAAATCCTAGAAGTACTTGCGTGCAATGAAGAAATTGACTCTAGAAAATTTGGAGATTTTGCTAAGGAAACTACAAAAATATATACAACCAAGTACCCATGGAGAAATATGTCTGCTAATGTCATTAAATATCAGTTGGTGCCACTTGTAGATTTGTCAGAGGAAGCTCAGGAAAAAAGGAATAAGAATTGCAGATTTTATAGAGAGCACAATACTAGAAAAATTTCACGAAATTCCACTAATGAAGATCTATTTAATATGTTATTGGCAACGTCAGATCCGTTCATCTCCAGTATTTGAAATCAATGGAAAGTGGAACATCGGGATTTAGATGAAGAAGTCAAAAAAACTACTAAAGAACAGAAATAACACGGAACAGAATATCGAGTATTTGCAATCAATATTTCAATTAAATGTTCAATAATTATAATTCATTAGATCTAAGACAGACATTGTATTAGTTAAAAATAATAATAAACAGAAACTCACATTGTTACAAAAGCTATTAAAATCTATTGCTGCTATTACTTTCAAAAGGGGTTTTTTTTTATCCACATATGTATGAAATGTTTTTATAAATAAATAAATAAGAATAAATAAGTGTAAACAAATTTGAAAGCAAAAAATTTTTTATTTTTCAGCAATAATACCAAAATTTCCAGTGGATTTTACTATTTTTTTTAATGTTAAAATTTTTTTTATAGTGTAAACATTTAATTTTTTGAGTGTCCCATTATTATGATTACACTAGTTTACAAAATGAAATTTTTTTCATGTATATTTGATGAGATGTGATTTTTCTTATGTATTTTCTTCCGCTGAATTCAAAAATCAAGGTTAAATTTTGCCAATTTTCTTGGGAACAATAAAAGCTCTAACTACGAGGGAATTATTACGGATTTACTGAAGAACTACAAGAATATGGGTACGGAGTGCCATTATTTAATTTCATTCCTGCTTGTTTTTCTATTGTATTGTTTTTACGATTTTATTTATTTCTTACAGGTGTAAATATATCTCTCAAAACCCATTTCTTACATTCGCATTTAGATTTCTTTCCGGAAAATCTTGGTGACGTAAGTGACGAACACGGCGAGAGATTTCACCAACAAATTAAGACCATTGAGCGGCGCTATCAAGGATTTTGGGATGCAGCCATGTTGGGAGACTATGTATGGTTTCTCACTAGAGAAACGGATCCCAAAAGCAACCGAAGACAAAGCAAGAGCCTCAACTATTTTTAACACACAAAAAAGTCAACAATGTATTAAAATCGTTTAAACCCAATAAATTGTAGAAAAAAAATAAAATATTCGAAAAATATGGGATTTGGATTGTTTCACTCAATATCTTATACCTTTGTCATTTTTCGGTCGATTTTCTTCTGCTTGGTGTAAGTTCTTGCGTAGAAGTATCATCTTGACGTACATGAAGAGAAACCAGATGTTTTTTCGACGATTTGTACTTTTCCATCGGCACAGAAGCACTGTAAAATATGTTTTTTTTGAAAACGTGCCATATTTTCATCAATATATTTTTACCAATCTTTGCCAATCAAAGATCCAGTTATACATATTTGTTCGTCATCTCAATACCTTCCATTTGGTACCAAGAACGACCCAATAGGACATATCTAGCTCGAGATATAATTTGTCAAGTGAAAAAAGGTCGATAAAATGAGAAAATGACCATATCTCAAAAACTGTTCCATAAAAAGAAATTTATAGAAAAAAAAAAAAATAATAAGAAAAATCACATCTCATCAAATGTACATTTTCAGTGTAAACCAGTGTTATTATTTAAATCTAAAAATTACATTTTTAAAAAAATTAAAAGAAATAAAAAAACCATATTGCACGCTAAAGTTAAAAAAAATCTAAGGTTCCACTTTGCCCTTAAATTCCGCAATAACTTCTCAACCGATTTTAATGAAATTTAAAGTGCAGAAAGTTCAAACTTAAAATACAGACTATCCCCATCGTGACATCGATGTGTGCACTTATTTTTATATGTATATATAGATTTGCAAATAAAACACAACAGAATTTCCAAGCCCCATGCTATTATTCCCTCCTCGATCTCACCAGATTCTCTGAAAGAAAAAATTTACAGTGTGATGGCATAATTTAATTTGAAAATTTAACAAAATGTGAAAATCGGTCAATATAAAGTCCACTCTAAGTTAAGGGTATTAAAGATTCCGTACAGATATATAAATCTAATTGGTTTTTTGTCCATTTATGACAACCCCCTGGTAAATATTTGTGCTGATTAGTGTAACACATAAAAATATTGGTTTTAGACCAGCGATAGGCAGCCTATACTACTTAATTATACGATTGTTTTCGCTGTATGCAATTTACATATCGTCGGTTGATTATTTAATTGTCGTATGTGGATACAAATTACATATGACATACGACAATTTAATAATCAACCGACGATATGTTGTTGATAATGTTGTTTAATTCACTAAAATGTTTGTGCACACGTACGTAATAAAAGGGAATAAGGAATATAAGAGAAAACGCGGTGCCCCAAATTTTCCGATTGCAGTTTTAGACCCACCTTTTACTCTGCCGATTGACTCAGAACTACTTTAAGAATCGATTAAACGATTTCCTTTCAACTAGCTAGCTGGTTGTCGGTCTATGTTTATCTTGTGCGCAAAGCATAGGTCAGTAATAATCTTAGCCTCGATATAATTATAAATGTGTCTGTGAATCAGTGTTGCAAAATGTAAACTTTGAAATGGTACTGAACTTTAACAAAATGAGTACTTTTTCCACCAAATGGTACTTTTTGTTAAAAATAAAATACACAATTACACAAGGAAACAAATATAAATTTGTTTAGTCGATCTGGAATTTTATTGCATATTTTTACTTATATGAGGTAGCTTACTTCAAGTCTAATCTCCATTTTTATCTATCGACTCTACTTTTCGAGATATACCGTTATGTCCAAAATAAAGGCACTTTCACTACATATATTGGAATAACTTGAAAACGGTTGACCATATTCAGTTAACAAAAAAGTCCGAATCTCGGCAATAGTATTATTAAATTTGCCCTGTACTTGTAGAGATATAGTTGAATTTTTTGAGAAAAAAAGGAAAATTGTTCCAAAAAATTTAAAAATCCGCTAATATATTCATAGTTTTCTTTCTCGTTTGGGAACAACATAAATAACAATGATGTTATAAAGGGTGGTCAAGGTAAAGGGTCAAGGGCCGATGTTGATTTTGAATAACACACAAACTATTTAGGAAATTATTGTAATTTTATTTTATTATGATATATTGGTATTACTCAATTATGTATGGAAGAAAATATCGGCCAAATGGGCGCCGCGACCACGGCGGCACACCTCCATCCGATGGTCCAAATTTTCGATGACCCTGAGGCATAATGGAGGTTCTATGCCGTTAATGTGCCGAATTATCTCATCCTTTAGCGCTTGAATTGTTGCTGACTAATCGACGTACACCTTTTCTTTCAAATAATCCCAAAGAAAAAAGTCCAACGGTGTCAAATCACATGATCTTGGCGGCCAATTGACATCGCCATTACGTGAGATAACACGGCCATTGAATTTGTTTCGCAAAAGAGCCATTGTTTCGTTAGCTGTGTGGCAAGTGGCACCGTCCTGCTGAAACCACATATCGCCCACATCCATATCTTCCAATTCGGGCCATAAAAAGTTCGTTATCATCTCACGATAGCGAACACCATTCACAGTAACTGCCTGACCGGCCTCATTTTGGAAAAAATACGGCTAGATGATGCCGCCAGCCCATAAACCGCACCAAACAGTCACTCTTTGTGGGTGCATTGGTTTTTCGACAATCACTCTTGGATTCTCATTCGCCCAAATGCGGCAATTCTGTTTATTGACGAATCCACTGAGGTGAAAATGTGCCTACTCACTGCATCTCGAAGCGAACGACATGCATTTTGATTTGAACGCCCATTTTCATAATAAGTCTGGATAACTTTATCACGTTGTTGGATTGTGTATCTCTCCATGGTTCAAATTGAGTAAGTCTGAAATAGAGAAATGTCAAATAAAATTCGGAAAAAAACTTGGCGTTTAGGTGTGGTTCACATTCAACATCGGTCCTTACAATTTAACCACCCTTTACTATTCGTTTTGCCGGAAACAATTTTTTCTGGAGTGAAGGTGCTTATAATTTTTAAGGTTTTATTTCCAAAACAAAATTTAGTTCTTAATGTTTCGCCAAAACTCAAATAATATGATTTTTGCAGTTTTTTCAATTTATAGACAATTTCGTTGTTAACTTTGCATGCTTCTTTAAATACCTATGTCCAATCGAGTTCCAAAAAAATTACATTTATAGGTACAGTATAGCCCAGTTAATTACCCCACGCTTAAATGCCTTTCACGCTTATTTACCTCGAGTTTTAAATCCCCGTTTTTTTTCTTCCATTTTTTAAACAAAAATCCACGTTTAATTGCCATACGCTTAATTACCCGATTCGGATAATTGCCTTAAAAGTTTAACTCCCAAAACAAAATTATACCTAAATTTCATTCGTTTAATTGCCTCAGTACTATTTGACAAAATCACAGCAAGTAATGCAACAAAATTTTACATGTTAATAATTTGAAAATATGCACTAAAATTTTTTTTTTAAAATATGCCTAAAAAACAAAATATGGCTTGATTAAAAGCAAAATATTCAACAAATAAATATTTGCATTAAAAGTTATGTTATGAGGTCCAGATTCATATAGAGTTATATTCTTACAATTTTCATAGGTTTTGTTCTTATGACAATTAAACGTATTAACCCAATTTTATCAAATTATCTAAAAACTGCTACCTTTACTTTTCGCACAAGGTTTACATGGACATACAACCAGCAAGATGGACGGACGGACGGACACGAAAATATTACTTAAGCAAGTGTTTCCGATTCGATCGTTTACTAAACGATGCGTCTAGGTTTCTATGTTATAAGTTGCGAAAAACATTTATCTTCAACAAAAACTTGCTTTGGCTTAAAATTGTACAGTGAAAATTTAATGTAGGTGGCGAAATTAAAGCAACAGAAAATTCATCTGTTAACCAGAATTTAAAGCAATTTTTTTTTTTTTTGCTTAACATGTATTAAAATAAGTTTTAAAAACTTAAAATATGTGTGCAATAAAATTGCAGCAATGGTAAAAATATGGAAATTATTTACAAACAAATCGATACAAAAATTCATTTAAAGCTCTAAGCGCACAAGAAAAACCATTCAATTGCATATTTACGGCTTCCATGAGTAGTAGTAGAATATGATAGGACATCTCAAAAAGCACTACAGATAAAATTTAATACAACAAATCCCAATGTTTTTATTGCTATCTCTTAAGATTTAGGTGGTACATGTTAAAATTCCTTTCTTAAATTTTTTCATACATCAAAGTTAAGTTATCTTGTAAATAAATACGTCTAATTACCTCACTGAGGTATTTAAACGAATTCGCTTAATTACCTCAATGAGGTAGTTAAACGTATTCTTATTATTACCTCAACGAGGTAGTTAAGCGTATTCGTTTAAATGCTTACCCCGCATAATTACCCAAAAATATTGGCATTTTTGTCGAGGTAATTATCCGTGGAATACTGTAATGGTTTTTATTTAAATTTAAATTTTCCACTAACAAATTATCCAAAGTATCCCTTTTTATAAATTTTCTTGCCACTTGTAAGAACAAATAACCCATAACCCAACATATAAATCCTGGCAAGGACGGCTTTCATTTCAATATTAACGTCGTAAATTATATTTAATATACAACAACATAAATTTTGCAACAA
Source organism: Pollenia angustigena (assembly GCA_930367215.1). Taxonomy (NCBI): domain Eukaryota; kingdom Metazoa; phylum Arthropoda; class Insecta; order Diptera; family Polleniidae; genus Pollenia; species Pollenia angustigena. The sequence goes on from OV884058.1 coordinate 130,132,736, forward strand.
ACACATGATTCCCAAAGTCTGCTATTTAAAAAGCGCAAAGGATAAGAAAGTACTAAAAACAACGCGGGAGTACTGCAGTATTTTTAATTTAATTAAGTACTGAAAAAAGTACTGAATTTTTCAACACTGCTGTGAATACTGTGTTGTGTGGTATTATATAGGCGGGCTTGACCGATTATACTTTGTTACCTGTTTTTTATATTGTGATGTAAAATGGTGTGTGTAAAATTACAAAAAGCTGCATGTGTGTTAAATGAATCTGAAGTAAAATAAGATACTAATGATAATAATAATAATAATGGTAATGATAAGGATAATAATAGCATATATACAATTTTTTATTATTGTAATAAACTACATAAAACACAGAAATACACAATTAGTAAAATACCCAATTGGAAATTGGGTTAAAAAAAGTTTAAGGTAAAAAATAGTGCTAAATCAAGTATATAACGAAACAACACAAATAATATTAAATAATGGACCGGATTTAATGTTGCTAGAAGCTCCATTTGAAGTGGCGTTCTTGTAATTATATGATTCGTTTTCTACAAAAAAAAAATATTTAAGAATATACCTACATTACTACCGGGGCAAATTAATGCCATAGCCCAAAAAAAATTGTGCTTCGAACGAAGCAGGTTTGTTAGAGAGAAATGTAAGGTTTTCGCTTACCATACCGCTTACAGAAGACATGATTTTTATATGGCCAGTTCACACTTTGAAGCAATACATTTTTGAAACAAAAAGAGCTTTATACAACAAATATAAAAACTGCTGAACGTAGCTATCAGCTTTACACACTGAGTGATTTTTTTACAGTTATTTTTGATGTTCTCCCTTACAAACCTGCTTCGTAGTAAGGGAATGCCGCGGCACTTGAAATATTATTTTTTTTTGTGAAACTTGTTAAGAGCTTCTTCCATTACTTTACTGCATCTCTGTATGTCTGATTGCGAAGCGCATAGTTGTGCGATTATATTTTTAAATGTACCATTAGTGGTTCGCAAAATGATAAACGTTTTCCAATATTACTTATTAATCGACATTTTTCTTGAATTTTTATTATTTTCTTAGAATTGATCTTAACAGGCTTTCAAGGTCATTTGTATTTAAATAAAAGATTATTTATTTATCTCGGATTTTAGTTTATTAAATCTGGCAACGACACAAAACAAAAATAAAATAATATTTGGAAACAACGTTAATAAAGTTCCACATTACAATAACCAAACTTACAGTCAATCTTTGTTAAATTTACATTTTATAATAAAAAACACACAAGTTTTACAACATAAAACACGAATTTGTTTAAAATTAATTGAAAAATAAAAAAGTAATTATATATCACAGGTTGTTATTTTTAATGTATCACAGTTGAACTAAAACTAAATTATTGCGATTGTGTAATTTGCATTTGTGCCGTCTTTATCCTCCTCTCTATTTATTGCGTTGTTTGATTTTTCCTGTATACGAAGACTTGCAAGCAGTGTTCGAAAATAAACAGTACATTATTTAACGTTCGGCTCACACACCCAGGAACGGTATCTATTTTTTTAGTGATTGTGTAGACCTACACAACCCTTAATACCGTTCGTAACTATTTTATAATGTTATATAATGTTCGGTTCTTCGTTAAAAAACAGAACAATTGTAGTGATACTGTAGACAAACATTATATTTTAATGTTCTATAATGTTTTTTTCGTGTGTGTATTTTGTTTTTGTAAAAAATTTTTGTTTTTTTTTTTTACCAGCCAAAAGGGACGAACATTAACGAGCCGAACCGAACACATTGAAGTTTGTGGATTTTCAAAAAAACCGAACGGAATTAAATGTTAAACAGTAATATTTTTGTGTTCGAAAGATGACTAACAGGGAAACGTTATTTTTTTTAATGATTTTCTACACAAACACTATTGGCGTTTGTGTTTTCCACAAATCTACCGAACCGAACATTAAGAAACGATATTTAGTGTTTATTTTCGAACACTGCTTGCAAGAGTGTATCGTTTGTTTGTGGTTTTCTCTCTGTTTAATATTTTAACTCCTTCAATATCAACATAGTGTCCAGTAACAAAACAATGCGTTGACAATGCTGTTGTTAATTTCTGTTTGTTTATATCAGCTTCATGCTCTGCTATTCTCGTGCCTAAGCTTCGTTTAGTTGTCCCTATGTATATTTTCCCACACGTTTCGTCTTGTTTGCCTACACATGTAATTTCATACACTACGTTGCTCAGTTCGGGTACGTTCGTAAATGCATCACTGCGCTGCATCAGAAAAGCAAACTTTTTTAATAGGGATAAAAGAATAATTATAATTTTTTTTATTGTGTGACTATTATTTTTGTGGAGTATTTCACAATTCTTTGGTCCACATTTACTTCACTGATAAATATATAACCATTTTAAATCACTGATGCAGCGCAGTGATGCATTTACGAACGCAGCCTTCGTTTTTATCAATTTTTGTTTTTGTTTTTGTAAATAATGTAGAAATTGTTTGCCGATTAAGATTAGTTAAAAAAAAAAACGCAAGGCGGCGATATGTATAGAGTTTAATTAAAAACATTGTCTAGTTTATATCGCAATGGTGGCTAATGGCTGTTAAAGCAATAAGTTTGTGCTTTTTTAAATTTGCAATAAAAGAACTCAAGATTTATTTAAAGGAAATAATCCAATGCGTTTTTAACTAAAAACATATATTTGGTTAATTTATTTCGATCTTCTCTAAAAAATCAAAAAAGATGCTTTATTTTTATATCTAAATTCATACTATCAGAACATTTACAAACAAAATTTTCGACAATTATTTTTTTTTTAATAAACCATTAATCAAATATAAAATTATTTAAATTAAAAATTCAATCAGGTAAATTAAACGTTTATTTATATCAACAAGATAACTTAAGATAATGTTGTAAATATTAACAAATATTAAATTGATACTTGGGGGATTTACAAGGTGTACTATCAAATCATATCGTCATAATGTCCCAAATAATATTTTACAATTGTTTAATAAAAAATATTGTTGTATTTGAAACAAAATAAAAATTGTAATGCTGTGTTCATTGATTTGTCATAACTGTACAGTATAAATCTAAATTATAAGCGGTGGGCACAGCAGTCATATATCGTTAGCTAAAATGCAAAAAGACGTAACTAACAAAAAATTCAAAATCGAGTTTATTAACAAAAAACAAAGGAACGTAACTACAAGTTTTTTTGTTTGATGTATGCAAAACGACGTAATTACACATTTTTTTTTCTAAGAAAATATAATGAAATGGTTTTCTTTGAAAATTGGTTGAAGAATTCCATGTACGACTTATCAATGCATGTTTTTCTGACATGTTTATAGTTTTCACTTTACAAAGTTATTTGTTTCTCCTGTAAAATTACATTTTTGTTAGTTACTTCTTTTTGCATTTTAGCTAACGATATATTTCTTGTAATAATTTATTTAATTATATATGACTTTACAACTTTATGCACACCTTGTGAATCCCTCAAAAACAAATTTTTTTATCAAAGTTATGCATGACGTGCTAAGTTCCCATTTTTTTTTTATATTTGATAAATACACTGAAATTTATTGCTAAGGGGAAAGCTTGCTTCGATGCGCATTTCACTGGTTGCTTAGGCCAGATGATCAGCAAACCTTTTCCAAAGATTTAAGAAAAGCTAAAAATATGGGCATTTCCCCAGAATGGTCTACCAGGACGAAAAAATAAAATGTTGATAATCATCGTCTTTTATTGTTTATTATTATAAAAAAAAGTCTATGATTTTATAAAAGAATGGTGTCATAGCATATCTCAGCTGATTAACTTGAGGAAATTGCGCTGGAAACAGGAACATTTTATATTTTCTTATATTTTCTACTTCTAATGACATTTTTTATACCTATTTTACATGCAAAAAATATGTTAAGAGTGCAAACTCTTTGTTCACAATCTCTCCATTACAATCAATTGTAAAAGGACTATCAAGTTTTTTTGTTAAGGAAATTTTAAGATATTTATGGAAAAACGCATGGTGATAATAATAAAAAACATAAAGAAAAATCGTACGTTCGCGACCGGTATATAAGCCAATTAAACAAAAACCAAGAGAGATATTTTATTTTATAAATACTGGATGGAGACCTACACTAAAACACTTTTAAAATAAATTAATCACTTTTGAATATTCCGTTCCATTTTCCAGATTTTTAGATTTCACTACTGTCAGCCAAAGTTGACATCTATTTTGCGTACGTTCGTGACCACATGTTTATAGCTATGTTTATGAAAACTTAAACTCGATGAAATCCATCTTTTGCACTAAACATAGAGCTACCCAAATACTATCGATTCGCAAAAAAAAAAAATGCTAGGAAAAGTTTTGTTTTCTATATTATTAGTACATCAAAAGCGTACGAACGTACGTTCGTGACCCTAGGAAATGCCCATATACAAATCACACCTTAAAGCGAATATCAATTATAAGCTCAGGAACAATACAAACCCTAAACAAAACAACAACAATAAACAAGCGAGTTAGTTTATCTTTTCTTACATATATTATATATTTATATTATTATTACATACATATGTGTCAGTTTCAGTTAAAAGGGATCTATGGATGAAAAAATCGATTCTTACTTTTTTTTTTGGCGATTTTTAAAAAAGATAATACGCTCTATCTAATGCAGCAAATCGCAGTTTTCTAAGGGCTGTAGGAAAAATCGAACAAAGAAAAATGGCAGAAAAAAAATTAAAAATCGCACATGAAAAATGACCAAAAAAGTTAAATATGAAATTTTGCAAAAAAAAAAAAAAAATTAAAAATTACCCAAAAAGCAAAAACGAATTTTTTCCAACAAAAAAAAAAAAAAAAAAAAAAAAATGAAAAATTACACAATTTGCAAAAAAGTGTTTATTATTCATATAAATTTAGTTACATACAAATGTAAGTTTTATGTAAAAAATTGCATTGTATCTTCAACAGCTGCTCGGCAGTATGGACAGTAATAGTTATTTGAGCCCTCCGCCAAACTTTGTGCACTCTTCAATAGTTAAATATTAATTAATCACTGCATAGTTATAATTAATTACTCAAAACAGAATATAGCTTTTTGCAAGGCGGCATGTCATAAAGTCCAGTGTCGTAGTGTCCATGGACACTGTGACACTTTTGAAAATGTCATAATGTCCGTGGGTATTAAGACACTTTGCAAATGGACATTATGTCATTTTCAAAAATCTCATAAGGTCCATAATTACTAAAGATGCTAAATACAAAAAAAAAGATCTACATACACAACAGGTCACAACCAAAAAAACTATTTTTAAAGAAATTTATTTTACCATAATATGGTTGTCGGTGAGAAAAAAATGGTTTTGTTATTTTTTTCATATAACAAAAACACTTTTGGGCGCAAGGATTTTCTCCCCTATGGTGTAACAAATACTGGCAGCGCTTACTAAAGCGTCTCGGCATAGCCGGCCTTCGGCCAGGCGCAAGTATTTTCTACTCTATGGTATAACAGAAACCGGCTTCGCTAACTAAAGCTTCTCTGCATAGCCGGCCTTCGGCCGGGCGTAAGGATTTTATCCTCTATGATATAACAAAGACCGGCTTCGCTAACTAAAGCTTCTCTGCGCAGACGGCCTTTGGGTGGGCGCAAGGATTTTTTGCTTTATGGTATAACAAGTACCAGTTTCGCTAAGTAAAGCTTCTAAAATCTGCCTTGTTTCCGAACGAAGGCCGACTTCGCAGATAAGCTTAGTTAGCGAAGCCAGTATTTGTTATACCATAGAGGACAAAATACTTGCGCCCGGCCGAAGGCCGGCTATGCAGAGAAGCTTTAGTTAGCGAAGCCGATTTTTGATTACCATAGAGGAGAAAATCCTTGCCCCCGGCCGAAGGCCGGCTGTGCAGAGAAGCTTTAGTTAGCGAAGCCAGTACTTGTTTTATCTAAGAGGAGAAAATCCTTGCGCCCGGTCAAAGGCCAGCTATGCTTTCGAGTTTGTAAGCTATGCTTTCGAGTTTGTCCACGGATACTATGACACTGGACGTTATGACATGCCACCTTTTTGCAATATGTCCCGTTATTTTTATAAATATAATTTAGGAATTCGACATATAGTAATAATGAATGATTTAGACAAATAGTATGTAGTAAGATTTTGACGAAATTTTAAAAATGAAAAATGGCCTGAAAAATGGGCTTTTTTTCATATAATATTTTTAAAAAATTTTAAAAACGAAAAATCACCCAATAATAACGAAAAATAGCCCAAAATTTTTAGGTCACTTTTCATATGAATTCAGGCCCAATTTTACATGGAATTTTTTTGGGAGATTTTTAATTTTTTTTTTTTTTGTGGGCCATTTTTCTTTGGGCGATTTTTCCTACAGCCTTTTCTAACTGCATTACTTTTGTCATAAGTAAGCTTTAAAATACACCTTTCATAAGAAAAAACATGAACTTGTTAACTTTAAAATTGTTTTCCTTCAAAACTCATTTTTTGCCCATAGGACCAATTACCAATTTTTTTATTGAAATCATTTTTTTTTTTCTGTGTAGCGAGGAAAGAAATCTTAAAGGTAGACTGCTTACAGTTCTTATATCTGGGCTTTTTCCTCAACCACAAAATTTCCTACCGGACTAGCAGTTATACATACATGAACTTTACTGGGTTAGACGTTACGGATGTATGTTAGTTTTTTTGTGTCCCTAACCCCACAAAAGTGTCTGCTGTCATTAAAATATTATAATGAGGTTTTATAGGAAATTTAACAATGCTTATTATTTACACATGGTCCTGAAAAGAGAATGAACTTTTTTTTTTTGGAAACCCCAAACAAAAACTGAAGAAAAAGTTATTCGTTTGTGGTTGACATTAAACTGAAACAACAAACTGAGTTTGTGTGGCAGAGTGAAGAGGAAAGTTAAATGGCCATAAAAATTATGTGGCTTGATTTATGGTTAATATGAATAGAAAGTGTCAAAAATTCAAGTGTGACTGACTAAGTTAAAGGGATATTATGAAAAGGGTTATTTTGACACTTATGGGAAATTAACTTTAAACATAACAATGGATTAAAGGCAAGAGATGCAGGGTTATTCTCTTTAAATTCGACAGGATAAAACCATCAAAGATGGTATGAAAATACTAAAATCATACTTAATTTGTCTTTCGGCAAATACATATTTGATTTAAAAATTAAAAATTGAATACATTTTAGGTGATGAATTTAGCTATAAAAGGCAACTCGAATAACCTTTTTTATAATTTTATTAATTATGTAATATTATTTAATATTATTTAATTTCGTATTTTTAATGGTTTTTATGGAATCCACATTGAGGGACGCATCTGTTACATCTTAACCATAACGTTTTTTAAAATTGTTGAAAGTTGATATCAAGTTGCGACTTATGAAATTCCTGCTTCATTTCGATCTGGAGGCCGAGCAGATCACCAAGTCTTCAGTAGCTATGTATTTAAAAAAAACACACATCTTTAATCTTGGCGTAATAAATAATCGACCAGTGCGCACCTTCATTTTGTAGATAAATAAATTTTAATACATGTGTTTATAACTTTTAACCGTTAAAACAAAATTAACAAAATTAAAATTCAACCGTACCAATTGGAACAATTCTTCGAACTTATGTAAATCAATGCATGTAAAATTTTGCAAGTCACTGTTATCTTCCTTCTACATAAGATCATTCAGTAGATGTTCCGCTAAATCCTATTCCATTTTGAAATTACCAAAACGCACGATATTAATTGTAAATAGAACAAAAAGTTTTCAGAGAATTATCTTAATATTTGTTATTATTAAATTATGTTTGAAACAAAATGTTGGCCAAATGCTCGCCACGGCTTCCGATGGTCCATATTTTCAATGACTCTGAGGCATAATTAAGTTTCAATGTCGTTAATGTGCCGAATTATCTCATCCTTTACCTTTTGGATTGCTCTTGGCTTATTTACGTACACTTTTTCTTTTAAATATCCATAAAGAAAGAAGTCCAACGGCGTCAAATCACTCGATCGTGACGACCAATTAACATCGATACGACGTTGGATAACACGGCTATTAAATTTCTAGCGCAAAAGAGCCATGGTTTCGTATGGCAAGGGACACCATCCTGTTGGAACCACATATTATCCAGATCCATATCCTCAATTAGTGGCCACAAGAAGTCCGTCATCATTACATGATAGCGAACACCATTCAAGGTAACTGCTTGGCCGACCTCATTTTCGAAGAAGTACGACCCTATGACGCCTCCAGCGCATAAGCCGCACCAAACAGTAAATTTTTGTAGATGCATCAGCTTTTCAACAATCACTCGTGGATTCTCATTTACCCAAATGCGGCAGTTCTGCTGGCAAACACGAAAAAAAAAAAAACAGAAAGTGCAAACAAAAACAAAGAAATATCAAAATAAGTTGAACAAAAAACTTGACGTTAAGGTGTGACCCACAATTATGGTTGTACCACTTTTTATAAAATTACAAAAAAAAATATACAATATCTTCTGATAACCTTTCGTTTTTCTTCACTATCCATTAAATATTTCATTTGTTGCCAGCCATTTTAAATTACTTCTTCGTGGGGGGCATTATTAATATAAAATTGAGTTTAAATTTGTGTGCAGCCTGTGTCACACCTGTCAATTCAAATGAGTTTTTACAAGCAGTTTGTGTGAACAACTTAAAAGTGATTTATTGAACATGCAGGGTTATGAACAGGGCCTCTGACATTGGCTTGTTGCGTTCCTGGCCTTAAAAAACGAGAAGTTCTTTTAGCGCAGATTTAATATGTTGCCAGAGAGATGAGAAAAGGTCAAAGATAGCCATGGCCAGATTCAAAGGTACCCATACATCTGCAATATTATTGCGTACTTGATTGCTGTTGCTATTGCCCATTTGCTCCAAATTAATCAATGGGTTGGGTAATACATATAAGTAAACAAAACCAACGCACACATGTGCATATTGTACAATGTGGTATTTTACATTATATTATATTTCTATTTGCGCAATAAAAATTTAAAGACTTTTGATTTTACCCAACACATTCTCTGCGGGAGATTTTGGTACTAGTTTAACCAAACTAGTTTAAAAATATCCAGTACTAGTTTTCAAATGTAAGCTTTTCTACACCATTAACATTGAGTGTGCTTGGAAAATCACGGAACAATGCACGGAATGATATAAGATTTTGCAAAAGTTCATTTGGAAATCACACTGTAAAATTTCGTGAAGATCGGTCCATAATTTACCATAGGCCCCACATAAACCCTACTCTCGGAAAACATTTTAGTACGCCTAAACCCGTAATAAATAATGCTATCAGAATAAAATTGAATACTTCACAGTTTTATAGGACTAGAAATAACACTTATAAATTTCGTGATGATCGGTCCATAATTTACAATTGGCCCCATATAAAGCCCACTCTGGTAAATTAATTAAATACGCCTAAAACCGTAGCAGATATATTTACAAGTGGTACCCTTGTACTACATCAAGTACTGGTACTAATAAGCAGTTGTATTTTTATATAAAAAGAATAACCCCGTTAGATCATGTACCTCTTGTTGAAGTAATTGTGCTTGTGGCATTTTGACAATTAACTCTTAATCTCCTGCAGGGTTGTGCCACATATGATATATGATATACACACAGCCAACTACTTTGTACAGTATCCATTATTACGGTTTGCTTAAGAAATTCTTATTGTACCAGTGTTTCAAAACAAACGCTCAAAGATGTGGAAGCAAATTTACCGGAGTACCCACTGGGTCGGCCCAAGCTCATGGTGGATCTAAACAAATGGGTGAAGAGCCTCCCATGTGTGGGAGAGTCTCCATCTCACGCACGTAGCGATTTTAGTCTTAAGTACGGAAAAGTTATAAGCTCGCCCCTGCTTAGGGGCTATCTAACCTCGACCGGATTTAGAAAAATGCCACCGGCTTCTGTTGAATAGCAACAGCACCTAGGGATAATCCTCCCCCAGGCAGAGCCCTTTGATCAGATTTTCAAGAATATCCCTTCCCGCGGCTATGGGTTTAAACAACCAGCACTCCGTGATCCCCTAAATAATCCCTTCGTCAAAAATTTACCTTTCTGTTGCACCCAAATGGGAGTTCGTGCATAAAATTGCTTAAGAAATTCATATTGTACCAGTGTTTCCTAGCAAACGCTCAAAATTTCGCCAGTTATAATATACTAAATGCTATAATAAAAGTTTGTTTTCAACAAAAATTAAATATAATTTTTATTTCTTTTCATTTCAGAACTCTACCATCCTGATCAAGAAAACATTGGAAAAACTAGCATTTATAATGCTACTCCTTACATCATTCAAAATGTTTTCCCTTTCTCTATCTGTTAAAAGTTAAAACTGAACATGATGGGTAATTAAACATGTAAGTATTTCCATTAAATTTCATTTAATTCCGTTTTTTCTCTTGAATTAATTTTTGTTTAAGGCGGTTTGGATAGTTTTAATCTCATTTATTAATTTTATTATACACATACTCAGAAATACAACTTCTAAATAATTAAATTACTTCTACTTACTCTCACTCATTTCAAGAAAACTAGAAGGGATAATAGAAAGTGAAAAAATAAAATAAAATCCTAGAAGTTACTAAACATTAACATTGTGTGTGTTTGTTGTAAGTTAAAGGTAAATAGTTAAACACAAAAGGAAATTTCGAAAAAGTCACAATGTTACAGATAAGGACACATAAGACACACACACACAAACGCAAAGTGTATACTGTCATTTATTTATTCGGTCAGTCAGTCATTCAGCCATACATCCATCTGTTTATCCGTTATAACATGCTGGCTGTTTAGGGAGCAATACGAAGACATCCAACTATTGTACTCAATTATGAGTGTAGGTGTGTGTGTGTGTGTGTATGTGTGATTAACTGCAAGTTAAATGAACAGGCTATCAACGTCTACTCCTTCCTATCTTAAGACCCTAGATAACTTTGTCTATAAGTAACAGTGCAAGTAAGCAATAATGCGAATCTATTCGAGAAGTCAGGTGGAAGGTTTTCTCAGTGCAGTGATATATTAAACACTCTGTTTTATGTTAATAAGAACATTTAAATCCGCTCTTTGACGCGGGGCATTTATCAATCGAAATTTTTATTATGTTCGAATAACTTTCTTTAAAAAAGTTTGCTTTAAATCAAAGTGGTTTTCAGAAAATATTTTTAAATCGAATTTCTTTTAGGAATCATTATTGACACTGAGTTTCTTTCAAAAAGATACTTGTTCGGATTCATGGAAATTTTATTAAATTGACACTTCTATGAAAAATTTAAACTGTAAAACTCAGACATTTCGAGATTTCTAAAAAAATGAAAAAAGGAATGTTTCCTATATAAAATGTCTGGCTTCCTATATAAAATGTCTGGCTTCCTATATAAAATGTCTGGCTTTCTATTCGTCTGTGTGCAGCGTAAAAATAAGTGTTTTAATTTGGCAATTGTACATTGCAAAATTGCAAATCAATTGCATTGTCACTTTAAGCTTTTCACAAGCATCTTTAATTCGAAAATTGTTCCAGCACGCAGAAAAAATAGAAACTGATTTCAATTAAAAAATTTGTGATATTAATTAAAAAAGTAAAACGTTTAATTCGCTTAACGTAACGTTTAATTCACTTGATTAAATTTTTAATTCAAAGTTGAAATTTAATTGTTTTTTGTGTATATCAGCTGCGCAACAGATATGGATGCAAATTTACAGAAGTACCCACTGTGTCAGCCTAACCTCATGTAGATCATAGCAAATGGGTAACGAACCGCCCATGTGTATGAGATTCTCCATCACATACAGTTAGCGATTTGAGTGAATAATCCGGCAAAATTATAAACTCGCCCCCTGCTTAGGAGCTATCGGACCTCCAACGCTTTTGGAAAAATGCCACCTGCTTCTGTTGAACAGTAACAGTACGTAGGGATAATCGACCCCCAGGCCGAACCCTCCCACAGGTGGTGAAAAATCAGCCCTTTGGTCAGATTTTCAAGAATATCCCTTCCCGCGACTATGGGTTTAAACCACAACCACTACGTGATCCCCTTAGTTATCTCATTGTCAATAAATTACCTTTCTGTGGCACCCAATTAGGAGTTGGTGTATTAAAAAAGCACTCCCCCATTAGACAGAGAAAAGCAACTTTTATCAAAATAGTCAAGCTTTTGCAAAGATAATTATGCCGAAAGACAGGTAGAATTAGCCGCAAGCAGCATATTAACCGAGGCCTCATACAATAGTCAATCCGGTGACTGCTCACTGGGGGCTGCAGACTCCAATGGTAGCAGATAGAACCTCAGGTCATCTGAGATCTATCAATTTTGTATTTTTGACAAGATCCCAAGGCTGCATCTGATTTGTCCTGGATGATTTAAGACAAAAAGGTGAAGTTTCCGTTAGATGCTCCCCATACTCCCGGTAGAATAACAGATGAGTTTAGGAACATAGTACACAATGGCTCTTAGGACTACGTGGCATTGTTGCACTGTAAAGCAACATGCATCTAATTTTCTTTATTTGGAAAAAATATCTTTTTACGAAGATTTCTTCGATTTTCAGCCGTGTCCTCTATAGAAAAACTTTCTAATTTTTAGCATTTTATTGAAAGTTCTGTTAAGTTCTAGAAAAGTTCTCTGATTTTCGGACTTTCCTCTGTATGAAATTTCTGCGATTTTTTAATAATTGGCTTTGAAGAAAAATTCTCTTATGTTGTTTGAGCATTTTTTTCCTGTTTAGTGAATCTTTTTCTGTAAGAAAGTTTACTTTTTTCGAGCAGTTTTCACTGTTGAAGATTTTTCCGTATTAAAAATTTTTGAATTTTCACACAATTTCTCCATTAATATGTTTAACTATCCTTATTATTTAATCTTAGAAAAATCTTAAATTTAGAGCAATTTTATCAATGGAAACATCCGTTTTTGTGATATATTTTTTTTTTATAAGAAATTAACTCGTTTTTGTACAAATTTCCCTGCAGAAAATTCCTCAGTACCAGTGAGATTTTCTATGAAAAATAATTTTTAGCCTCTGTGAGATTTTATATATAAAATATTTGTCAGTTTCTGTCAGATTTTTCCAATAGAAATTCTTGCTAGTATTTATCTGCAAACATTTTCTAAACATTTCTTTTTAGAAAAGTTCTAAATATTTAGCCACTTTGAAATGTTTTCTACAGAAAAATTCATGTATCTCATTTTAGTGTGCTCAATTGCAAATTCGTACTCTTGATTAACACACTAACAGTTTATTGTTGATGGGATAAAGTAAGTTGCTATGCGCATTTCACTGGAGGCATAGGCCATACAAATACAACTTTAAAATGAATGAGAATTACAAACACTCAAGTTTTACCTGCAATAACATCAAAGCTTAAACCATACAACAACAATTAACAGTGAGTTTATCTCTTCTTTTCTCTCTGAAAAAATTCTACTATCCTGATAATTTTCTATTGACAAAATTTCTCTAATTCAAAGGACAATTTTGCTGATAATCGAAAAAATAAATTCTCTCATTTCCGATTTTTCTTAGTTTAGTCATAAGATTTCTTATATTTTGTATCGCTGTCTGCCTACGAAAATTTTAATTATACATTTTTTAGCTTTTGCGAGACTCTTTATAATAAAAGTTAATTCGTTTCTGTGAGATTTTGTTAACAAAATATTTTTTATATTTCTGTACTTGTAGTATATTCTTCATTCATAATTAAATGTAACTAAATCAAATAAAAAAATAACAATAATAATAAAAAAAAAAAAAAATTTAAATTTTACAACTTTTGTAAAATCTGTTATTTTAAATTTTTGGTTTTTAGTTTGATACTCAGCACTGTAACAGGTGGCCTGGACTTTTATAAATCTGTGCTAGGAGGGGGATTTGTGGATTTTCTAGCAATATAACTTGACTGAGGTCAATTTAAATGTTTGCACAACCAGCAGCAGTTAATCATTCAACTTTTCTAAGTGACATTGTCAAATGATCATTATAGACACACATAACAGTATAATACACAATATATACATACATATATAATATGTACATTATCTTTTCTAGCGACTACATGTACATATGTATATGTTCTTTATAAACAGTGTTGCCAAAACTTGGTGACCAAAAATGGCTAAATTTACGGAAAAAAATGGCTAAAAAATGGCTAAAAATTGGCTAAAAAAATGGCTAAAAGCTTTTTTAAATAAAAAACACATTACAATTCAATAACAAGACAGACATAATTCATTTAATGTGGTTTACGATAAAATTGTAAGTTAAGATCAATTTCTTAAATAAGAATAAACGGAAATTAATATTTTGATACACTTATAAAACTATTACAGTAACTGATTGTGGGTTATTAAATTCGTTTTCCGTACTGTTAAATTTGAATAAAAATATAGTTATTTTACGAATAATTTTATTTTTTAACATTTATGTTTGTAATTCAAAAAACAAACTAGCAAAAAATAATATTTTTTCGTTTTTATTTTTTATGTAGTTTGATTTTTGTCGGTTAATGAATATGCTGTTTAATAAATAAAAAATTTAAAAATGACTGTAAAAATCATTTGTTTTAAATGAAATGTAAATGATCCGTTTTTTAAATGAATTTTAATTTGTTTAACCCATTAAGGACTGATGGGTATTTAAATACCCAAAAACAGATCCTTCGTAGAAAAATTCTGGCTTACTTCAGGTAAGAGGTATCGGAAAGTGGTTTATACAGAAAGATAAAGAAAGGATAGGACTACTTAAACAAATTTTTGAAGTTAAATTTTGCCCCCTTTTATTGGGTTAGTTAGCGGTTTAAAAGTTAGAAATTTTTAATATTTGGAAAAAGTGAGAGTAGAAAATCGGAAAACCCTCTTGGTGACTTATAGCATTAGGTGCGCTCTGCTTTAGAAAAAAATATTAGCTAAATTGAGCCAATAACGTTGACCACAGGTTTGATTCAATGAGATGGGTATTTAAATACCCACTTCGCTGTCAGAGGGTTCAAAACACATCGTTTTTTTTTTAATTTTTGGCAAGTAAAAATGCGATGTTTTATGTAAAATGAACTATTTATTAGTAAAAAATAAAGAAATAATTATCACAATTGTGGTCGATTATTGAGATAATTTTATATTTTTAATGTTTTTTGGGACACCAGCATGAAACTGTGCAAAACAAGCCTTTGGGTGTAACTAAAATTTGCATTTTGTACAACCAAAGTCAGTTTTGCTTCACATTGTCCAAAACAGCCACGCTTAATAATTTGGCTTAATATATGGTTAAAGCAATCCATGCGCTGTGACATTTCTTGTGCATTTGTGACAACTTTTTCTCTTACACCAATGCTTCAACAACGCTCACATGAAATATTGACTCATGATTGGAGATTATTCAGCTTTTCTTAGCATGCAATGTAATTTCCAGGCATACACCATACCACCATCCAAAGCATTAGTAAGAAGGCCTCGGCTCTTTCGTATAACATATAAGAACACATTCCACATTTTCTTCTATGACAACAGAGAAGAGAAGGAGTAACATTTTTTGTTTTGTTTCTTCGCACAAGCAAAAGCAAAAAAAAAAAATTATTTTTTTTATCCCGTTACCATTTTTATGTAACTGTGAAAGAAGCGAGAACAATGGCAACGTGTGTAAAAAGATATGAGAATGGAACAAAGCGAGCAGGGCTTGTAAAGGGCCAATATTGAATGTGAACCACACCTAAGCGTCAAGTTTTTTTCTGCATTTCATTTGACATTTCTCAATTTTAGACTCAATTGAACCATGGAAAGATTCACAATCAAGCAACGCATTTAAGTTATTCAGGCTTATTATGAAAATAATAATCAGTGATGAGGCACATTTTTACCACAGTGGATTCATCAATAAGCAGAGTTGGCGCATTTAGGCGAATGATAATCCAAGAGCGATTGTCGAAAAACCAATGCGCTCACAAAGAGTGACTGTTTGGTGCGGTTTATGGGCTGGCGGCATCATCGGGCCGCATTTTTTCCAAAATGAGGCCGGTCAGGCAGTTACTGTGAACGGTGTTCGCTGTCGTGAGATGATAACGAACTTTTTATGGCCCGAATTGGCAGATATGGATGTGGACGATATGTGGTTTCAACAGGACGGTGCCAGTTGCCACAGTGCTAGCGAAACAATGGCTCTTTTGCGTGACAAATTCAATGGCCGTGTTATCGCACTTGGTGGCGATGTCAATTGGCCGCCAAGATCATGTGATTTGACACCGTTTGCCTTCTTTCTTTGGGGCTATTTGAAAGAAACGGTGCACGTCGATAAGCCAGCAACAATTCAAGAGCTAAAGGATTAGATAATTCGGCATATTATAGAACCTCAATTATGCCTAGAACCTCAATTATGCCTCAGCGTCCTCAAACATTTAGACCGTCGGATAAAGTTGTGCCGCGGCGGCCATTTGGTCGATATTTTGTTTCATACATGATTGAACCATACCAATATTATCGTACTAAAAAGAAATGACAATAATTTCCGAAATTATTTGTGTTTTTTTTAAAATCAACATCGGCCCTTAACAATTTAACCGCCCTTTACATCCAAAAGAAGGAATACAAAGGCCATCTAGTAAGCATCCGTACTTCTTTCTTTTCCCGCTGGGACAGATTCTACGTACATAGTGAAATAAGCACACAAAACACACATCAATGCATTCAATAAATTAATTTTTTAATTTTTTTGTTTTCAAAAATCTTGTGTTTTAGAACTCTTTAATAGCGAAGTGGGTAGAAAAATACCCATGGTCTAGGGGCCAAGGGTTGACAGGTAAAAATTAAAAAAAACGCAATGTTAATATAAATGCCCTCAATATCAAATTTCATTAAAATCGGACCACGAAATCGGGGGTCAGTCTTTAATGGGTTAAAATGAATTTTTGTTTGAATTTAACTACATAATATTTTGAGTGTAGATATTTACAAAATTAAATCATCTATAAATTCGTTGTCGTTATTGTTCATCTCATAGGAACCATTGGGGGCTATTAGTTTTTAATAATTTGAAGGCAAATCATAATCACGACAACATTTACCTAACCTTTTCAGTCCAGATCTACAATAAAAACAAGTAAGAAAGTATTGTATATGGAACCCTACACCACAATAGAACCTTTTGTACCAAATTTTATCAAATAATCTCCAAAACAGCCATCCAGCCAGCCAGCACGACAAACATCGTTAATTCGACTCAGAAAGTGATTCTAAGTCAATCGGTATACGTAAAGGTGGGCTTAGGGCCATTAATTTAAGTTGTTACAAACATCAGCAAAAACGCATCGTACCCTCTCCATTATTGTGGTGCTGGTATAAATATTTTATTGATAAAATCGAATTAATGGTTGCTTAATGTATCCTTTTTCTCAAATTACTTTAAACGATGTTTTCTTGGGTAAATACCCTCTCTACTTCATCATTTGACCATGCAAGTGAGAGCAACTATATAGTCCATTCTGAAATTTCTAAAAAAAATTTTTTGCCGCCTGCATCTCTTTATTGAAATACTTGCAACCAGAAAGAAACACCGATATTTGTGTTGATCTATTTTATAAATTTAATATTGGACTACTATTGCTTTATTTTGAAAGATGTTTCATCATCATAGTTTATAGCGATTTCCAACATTTGTAAAAGTTGTGATTTAAATGAAATGAGTTTGAATTGTTAAAAATGTTTATTTTACTTTAATACATTTTTATAAGAAATTTAAAATTATTATTTAAAAAAACGGCATAAAAAATTTATGGCTAAATAAGTTAAAAAATGGCTAATTGCTAAATTAATTTTTTAATGGCTAAACAGGATGAAAAATGGCTAAATCTAGCCACTAAATGGCTAAATTGGCAACACTGTTTATAACTGTATGTGTTCATGAGTATCAGCCATGATTTGTGCATTGATATGCATTAATTAGTAGTAAATGTAGAAAAATAAAACAATAACAAGAACAACAATAGTATCACAAGGTAAAAGTAATGACAAATTTTATAAAAGTATCTAGCAACTTAGTAGATACGACTACTTACATAATTAGCTGTCCTGGTATAACTTGATTTTATTTATTGCGACAGAAGTAAGTGATGCATGCAGCTGAGCAAACTTCATGTAACAAAAGTTAAATAATCAGAAGAGAGCTGGAAGGTGATTACAACTTTTATAAATTATAAAGTCAGGAGTTTTTTTTATTATAAAGGAAGTTAAAAATTATGGTACATAATTTTTGACAGATGTTTAGGCAGGCAAGCGTAATTTCTTCTTATTCTATGCAGGACATTTTAGTTAAAAAAAAAACTTGTCTAAACTAAAATATTTATTAGATATTAAGTTTAAGAAATATTTAGAATAAAAATGAGTTTTTTTTTACTTAGGTTCAAATTTACAGTCATTAGTTAATTATTAGTAAACTAAAATGATAACTATTGCTTTACTAAAGTATCATATTTACAATAATTGGTTAACTAAAAATTTTAATAATAAATAAATAATAAATAAATAAATAAATAAATAAATAAATAGATAATAAAATAAATAAATAATAAATATTTTTAATAATAAATAATAAAAAAATAAAAATATTTAACCAATAATTTGAGGGTTTATCTAATGGTTAAGAAAAAGCTGGAAATAATATTTTATTTGTTAAACTGTTATTAGCTAACTAATAACTGTAAATTTGGGCCTTAATGTTACAAATACAATTACAAATTGTATTTTGACTTAATAAATTAAACTTACTATTTATTGAAAAATTAAGTTAGAACCTCCAGTTTATTGCACCATAGGTCAAATGTCCGATTTTAATGGCAACAAATCACCTGAAACAGATAGATCTTCACAATTTCGTATAGATGAGTATGATATGTACCTAATTCTTCGCTCTAACCACGCCCTTCTAATAGCTATATTGATTCCCATGTTAAAGATTATATGATTTTAAAATAATTTCATTATTTCTTTATGTTGCTTACTAATTTTTTTGGAAAAAAATTCAGTTAATTCACCTATAGCTTAACCAAGTTTCTGTGAAAGTAACAGCCAATTCACATGGAGGCTTTTACGACGTCGCTTTGTCGATGTCTTTTTTGGTTTGTTGGTGAGCGGCGCACAGTGGCGCCATTTGAGTTTTTTCGTTGCAAAAATCATATCTTTTGAACCGAATAAGGTAATTGAACAGTTTAAACAGCATATGATAGATAACTGTTCAGCCTATGAAATGTGCATTTGAAAAGGGTGCTACGCTGTGTAGGGGCCTACTTATGGGTTATCAAAGTTAAAATTAGTAGAAAAATCAATTTTATGGTACCTAAAAAAAAATTATTTTTACATTTTTAGATTGTTTTTATTTTTTTTTTCTTTAGGGTTCTAAATTATTACCCAACAAATTAAAAAAAAAAATTTTTTTTTTTTAAATTTATTTTTTCAATTTTCTGTATTTTCGGTATATGGGTAATTCCATGTCAAAACGACCAAGAGTGGGACACGACCCCTTCCGATTTTAATGAAATTTGGTGAGAATGTTCCTTTTATCTTATAAGGAACATATATG
The DNA here is from genome assembly GCA_930367215.1 of Pollenia angustigena. Classification (NCBI taxonomy): domain Eukaryota; kingdom Metazoa; phylum Arthropoda; class Insecta; order Diptera; family Polleniidae; genus Pollenia; species Pollenia angustigena. The sequence continues at coordinate 130,152,377 of OV884058.1, forward strand.
AACGAAAAAAAATTTTAAAATTTTTTTTTCAAAAGTTATGTCATACTCAAAATGTCATAATTTCGCCGAATTAGCCGAATGTGTTGAGCTTATTTCTTCAATAACTCGAAAACTACTTGACATACGAAGATGATTTTAATGTCATTTTAAAGAGAATACTTGGGGCTACAAACCATATATTGAAAAAATAAATTTTTTTTTGAAAAATGTAATATCTGCAAAATGTTAAATTTTAAAAACGGACTAAGTCAAAAACCTATTTTTTTATTTGGCTGATTTTTTTTTTGTATAATACCTCAAACTGTTCTTTAAAAATTCTGAAACTTTGAAGGAGGTGTTTTTTTTTTTTTAAGATATGATTTTTTTCCTTTCGCAACCTTTAAAAAAATAATATTAAAATAGAATTTTAATATTGTAATTTTGAGCAATAAGTACACTGTGCAAGTTGAAAAAAACAGACCAGCCGCGCACCTGGCATTTCACCCTAATTGGGGACGCTGAATTCAGTGGTGCTAACCGTTTTTTTAAATTAGCTCTTGTTTTCAAGATATACCGTTATTTCGAAAATGTAAGGCGCTGCACAGCATATATTCGCGTAACTCAAAAATGGTTTAGTTTATTGAAATAACTAAAAAAACCGAAATTCGGCAATAAATAATAAAGTGGGGTTGGTCATACATTTGACCCATCTAGGAGCATCCTACGCGCTGTAGGGGCCAAATTAAAGAATTTTATTAAACCGCAATATTAGTATGGCAACCATGTCTTTTTAACCTTTTTTACCTCTAGAAGCCAAACGGGCACGTACGGGCAGATAAAATTTTTGAATTATGTAAAGAAATAATCAAAGAACAGATTTTGCAAATATGGCAAATATAGAAAAATATAGATTTTTGTTATTTTCCGTCAAAGTTGAAAAATAGTGAAAAAACGGATAGTTTTTAAATAGTGATTTACCAGGAGAAACACAAAGCAAACAGTTCATTTTTTTTTTATCATTACACATTTAATAAATGCATCAATCAATACAAACAAAAAATAAGGCGATTCGTTACCTATTTTTCGTGATATTACACCTGAAATCGCAACAAATTTACTAAAAATTGTGTGTTTTTTTGAAAACCGAAAGTCGGTCAACTTTGAACGGCTATATCTTCTAAACTAAAAATGTGATATTATTAAGAGTGGCAGATTTGAAATCGTTGAAAAGTTTCCTATAACATGAGTTTATTCAAAACTTCGTCGGTGCTCATGAAAATTTTGATTTTTGCAACCTCGTTTGCTCTACGGGCGCTACTGTGCGGCGTAGAGAAGAAAGAGAGGTAAACAAAACGAGTCGTTTTTTATATTTCTCTTTTAGCTTTTTCTTTTTACGTTTTATTCCTTTTCTTACTTTCAAGTGTGTGGTTGAAAATACAGTGAGACCTCGATTATCGATAATAGACGGGACCGGCAGCATCATGATTATTTATTTTTTTTTGGTGTGTTTCTTATTTTATGTAAATATATAATGTATTAATCCAAATTTTTAATATTTTTAATTAGGCTTAAGTTCATTAAATTTAATTTTTATTAAATTATTTTTATGAAGAAAGGAATTTTACAACATGAAATTTAATTAAAATTTATTGATAATTTTTCATTCTTGACTCAATCTGGGCCCGAACCCAGGTGTTTACGGACAGGTTACCCTGACATGTTTCGATTGCAACCATTCAATCTCCTCAGAGGGCTTGCCGTTTAGCACTCATAAAAATAATTTAATAAAAATTAAATTTAATGAACTTAAGCCTAATTAAAAATATTAAAAATTTGGATTAAAAACCATAAATAGTTCAATAAAATAACCACAATACTAATAATTGTTAAAGCTAAGGCACGAGCTCTATGTTTGCATTTGTCCTTCAAGTTGTGCTAAAAAGGTCAACAAGAATAAGAAAGACAAAAAATGAAAAAACAAAAAATATGTACTTTGAACTTCAAGAAGAATTCTTGACAAAAGTACGAAAAAACAGAAGTAAAGGAATAACATGTTAAAATGAATTAAAATAGATAATCATTCAAAGCAAATTTCGATCTACCAAAGGTTGAATACAATTTGGTTTAAGGATTGATGTTTGACTAATGACGTCAGCAGTCGTCGATGGCTGCGAGTGTTAAACGGCAAGCCCTCTGAGGAGATTGAGTGGTTGCAATCGAAACATGTCAGGGTAACCTGTCCGTAAACACCTGGGTTCGGGCCCAGATTGAGTCAAGAATGAAAAATTATCAATAAATTTTAATTAAATTTCATGTTGTAAAATTCCTTTCTTCATAAAAATAATTTAATAAAAATTAAATTTAATGAACTTAAGCCTAATTAAAAATATTAAAAATTTGGATTAAAAACCATAAATAGTTCAATAAAATAACCACAATACTAATAATTATATAATGTATTATTATGTAAACATGAGGAAAAAAGTAATTTTGGCAGAACATGCTTCCAGTACGTTGGGAAAAGAAAGAGTTCTGCGTTTATTTAAATTTGTTTTGATTGTTCAAAAGTTAACGAAAAAAAGATAATTTTCTTATAATTTTGGATAACAGAGGTAATGCAGGATAAAAGAGGTAATTTAAGTTAATGCAAAAAAGTTAATTGAAGCTACCGGTTAGTAAAATGAGGAATAGTCAAGGGCATACTGTAAATAAAAAAAAGACATACAACCAAAAATCATCGTATGAACGCAAAGAGATTTTCGAAGTTGCTTTAAAAGGGAATCAAGATAAAACGACGTCGTAAAAGCCCTCATGTGAATTGAGTGTAACCTTAGCAGTGAGTGTGTTAGTAGCAAGGTTGCCAGATGTGGCGATTTCTCACCAAACGTTGTGATTTTAAAACATGCTTGGCATCCAATTTTTTGATTTGGCGTCATGGCTAGTTATTTGCGATTTATAAAATAGTTGGTTATTTTTGATGAGTAACGAACTTGCTTTGAGAATCGTGGACCAATTTACCATTTGCTCATTGAAAAGATAATTTTAACGTTCGTATTCCATCGAATTTTAATCTGTTTTGGCCAAAAGTTTATAGCTTTTAGGATACGGCAGGTGCATACCATTTTAAAGAACTTGCTTCGCTGTCTTTATATGTTGGCAATATCCACTTCTAATGCCTGCGTTAAAAGAGTGTTTTTAACTCGCTTTCGAAAAAGAATGCACTACGAATTTCTTGACGCCTTATCATTATGAGTATGTTGCACCAAATGTTGAATTAATTTATTGCCTGTACAATGTATTCCAAAAAGAGGACAATGACGAAAATCTTGACGATTAGGCGTACATATCGCACTTGATCAACAAGAGGTTATTAACTCAAAATTTTTGTTTTTACACTTTTTTATTTTTCATGTAAAATTTAAAATTGTTTTTCTTCTATTGAAAATTTTTAAATTTTGAATGATTAAGTGCGATATATCCAATATTTGTTTAATACTTACCAAAAGAAATCTTTTTTTTTTTGATGAAAATTTGTATTATTAATTCAATGTTACACAAAAACCGAACCCAGAGGGACATATATGGGTTAAAAATACAACTCAAAACATACTACTCAAAACATACTGCTTTAATATTGAAGGGACCGCAAGTGGCAGGCCTTTTTGAAGGTCTCTATACTCCTTTCTTAATGATTCGCTTCGCATGATATCCTGCCTTCAGAAGAATGCCTTCTAGAAGGTATAAACTTTTTTTTAAAAGACCTTCTGAAATATTCAGTACACATTCGCTACTCCCTTCTTTGAGAAGGGAGAAAGGAAGGTGCTCAGTTTTATTTACTTTTTATTTTTAGTGACCTTCCTTACTCCTTTCTTTGGAAAGGGATCGAAGTTGTTTTTAAAGGAAGTGTGGAAAGCCTTGCGCCCAATGACAACCTGTGTAAAAAATAAATAAGTTTGGAATTCGGCGAGAAGGGCTCCTGACTGCTTGTGACTGCTAAATAAGGCCGTCTATTAGGCCTCTTTACTCATTCTAGTTACCGCTGGGTGCGATCGGCAACCTATACCATTACATTTTGCGATTGTATGCGTTGTATGAAGTTTACATATCCCAGCGGTAAAACTCAGAAGACCTTCTTACTTCAGGCCTTTTAAAAGGCTTAAGAATGCCTCATAGAAGGCCTCGGCTCTTTGGTGTAAAAGATAAGGTACACCTTCTACACTCGCTTCTATGAGAAGGGAGTAGAGAAGGAGTAACATTTTTGGTATTGTTTTTTTGCAGAAGCAAAACCAAAATAATTTTTTTTTTTGATCCCGTTACCATTCGTATGTACCTGCTAAAGAAGCGAGAGCGGAAGGCCTTCTCCGCAATGACAACGTGTGTAAAAAAGATATGAGTATAGAATGGAGCAAGCAGGCCTTGTATATCCAAAAGAAGGAGTACAGAGGCCTTCTAGCAGGCATCCGTACTCCTTCTTTTTCCCGCTGGGATGTTGTTAAATTCTACTCAATGTGTGTGCACACGTACGTAACTAAAGAGTATAAAAGAGAATAAAAGAGAAAACGCGGCGCCCCGATTTTGCCGATCGCAGTTTTAAATAAACACAATTGTCAAAAACTAATAAAAAAAGCTTTTGCGATTTTAGACATTGAATTTTTCAAAAAAGATCAAAATAAATCTGACAACCCTGGTAAATAGTTAAAACGACCTTTCGAGTATAACAGCGTTTAGCTAGAAATAACATTAATTTACTAAGCAAATAAACTGCACAAATAAATTCGATTCTTATAATACCATAAAATCATAAAACTGACTAACTGTCAATTGCACGATGTCTTTCTCACAAATACATTTGAAACAAAAACAAAGTATGTACAATTAATAAAATTTTATTTGTTGTGCTCAATTCCCAATTTTCATTCTTGATAAAAACACTGAAGTTTATTGTTTTTGCTAGTTCCTATCCGCACTTTAATGGTTCCTTAGGCCATAATATCTGGAAAACTTTCCCATAAACTTAAGAAAAGCTTTAGAAAGATATTATGCAAATAAAACTGCATAGTGAACGAGAATTACAAATACTCAAGTCTTTTTTGCAACGATATCAAAGCAAAACAAAATACCAGCAATAAACAGTGGGTTAACCTTTTGTTACATTCACCACAACAATTGGTTGAATATTCCCAACATTAATTGTAGTTGTAAGTGGGTTAAGTAAAAACAAAATTTAGAATTTGTTTTGTTTTAAATGTAATTGTGCAAAAGAAAGAATTTTTCAACGACAGGTATGTATGTACTTTGCAGTGGAAAATTTTACAAGTCTGATGTAAAAAAAACATGTCGTGTAAGAGTGCCTTAAGATTCTTTTCAATACTTTTCTTTAATTCCTCTATAATTTTGATTTACGTTGATTAAATTGAATTCTAAGTATGTTTCTCTGAAGCAAGAAAGGTTCTAAGTTACTGTTTCTATAAAATTTTATTTATATTTTTAGTGAGTTTCCATATGGGGGGCTTATAACACAAGGGGTTCAAGTGACCTTTATGAAATAATAAGAATAAGAAATATTAAGAAAAAAGCGGTTAAATTGCAATAAAAAATTCAAGATACTGTCTGGAATATTACTTTTAAATTAATAGAGATACTGAGATATATTAAAATCCCAGATTCACCTATTGTGCTCTGAACTTCTCTGAAATTCACCTAATTATTTCTTATGTAAACACAATTTTAGAAAAAAGGCACTTAAACACCTTTTGCTTTATGTCCCTCATACATAATTTTACTAAAATTCTTAGTAAGTTTGGCTACGGATTTATTTTGTTCCTGATACCGTTTTTTTATGGAATTTGACTCAGATTCTGATTGACCTGTTTATATATAAAATGTTTTTTCAGATACTAAGTAAATTTTCAAATTTATTTTCAGCTACTTTTTCTCTATAGTTTGGCTTTTTTTTCTCAGTACAATTATATAAATTTGTTAACCCATTATTATTGACTTTTACTTTCCCTTAACATCCGCAACCTTATTGCAACTCACAAAGGACAAACTGCATATTCAGCACAAAGTGGAAGAAAACAAAATATTCCAATGAAAAAATTTATGAATAAAACTGAAAAGTAAATGTAAAATTACTCTCTTACATACGCACACCCAGATGGCAAATTGAATGAAATACAAGTGACTGTTAAAAAAATAAACAATTCACAGTTTTTACTGCAGCACTTAACGCAGCACCATTTATTCCGTCATTTATTCCCTCATTCATTCTGTCATTCATTCATTGTTACTGCATTTTTGTTACAGAAAAAAAAAAAAAAAACGAAAACAATAATAAAATTTTGCCCGTATTGTACTAAAAATTGTGTAGAAATAACTGAAGAAGAAAAAAAATTGTATAAAATACTCATGTGTGTAGTTGAAGCAATTTATTTGTGAAAAAAAATTGAAATATTTATTATGCATATTCATATAAATGTAAAGAGGCAGAGAGATGCAACTCACTTCTTTTACACTTATTCTTGTTTATTTATGTATTCCTTTCATTTTGTTTGAAATCCTTTAAGATTTGTGTAGAAAGGTTTTTTATTTCCTTGCATTAATCTAAAAAAGAATGCCTGCTGAGTTGCTGTATTTTTTTTTATATACTGCAGTTTAAAAAAAGGCAAGAGAAATACATAAATATTTGGAAACTGTTCTTGGATTATTGATAATATGTTGCTCTATTTATGGCACAATAGTATAGAGTATTTGGCAAGGAAATTCACAACATATTTCTGAAGTTTTACGCAAATTAAAGTGCTGTTTTAGGGTTTGTTGCATTGGAATTTAATTACTTTGTGGATACATTTTAGTTCAAATCATTTTAATTAAAAATGTGCATAAGCATCTGTAAAGGAGAGCTTTTGGTAATCTTTCGGCCTAAAACCGGTACCTTTTTTTAATATTATTGAACAAAATTAAAATAAATATTCACGGACTTGAGTGAAACATTACGCTTGGACCGGAGGTTGATCCCTCGCCAAATCGGTTTGCTAAAACAAATAATTGCAACATGTTAATTCATTAATACTTGTAAATACGTTTTATTCATATTTGCATAAATAATTATGGTCGAGTTTAGACCACTGGACAAATAGATATGCATATATGTTGGTACGTAGTAATGAAAAAAGTATTTTATAGTGTGTATTTTTAAGATGAATGCAAGAATATCTGATCATTATATACAGACTCTAATATATAGAGGAAATCTGAGGCGGTTTGGGGAAACATCGAAACGTGCAAGGTATCCAGAGTTATGTGGGAATGGCATGATCCAAAATCGACTAAAATTCTCCATTCGCTACCCATAAAATACTGTAGGCTAGGTAGGTAGGTTTTATAACAGGCCAGAGAGTGTGGAGTACTCTAGGTGTAAACATATCGAACCAACCTTTTGATTTACGGTTATCGTACCTCGTGGTAACGTGGAACAAACACTGTTATGCGGGGTCTTTATAACCTAGCCTAACCAAGCGTATTTCTACTGAAGTTCTTACTGCTCCCCAGTTAAAGCTTCTGATCATTCGTTAAGGAGTAAGGATTGCTGCTATTTCTTCAATACCAACACTTTCAAAGGATGACCGAACATTCACGGACCCGGTTGATAAAGCTAAGTGTTTAGCCGTTCTATTCGGAATCTCACTTAAATGTTAGCAAGTTGGCAAACGAGTTCAATATTGATTCAGGGATGCCGCAAGGCTCCGTTCTTTCCCCTACTTTAAATATTTATTACTTGTCTAAATGGCCTCCTTTGTAAAATTTTCAACACTATATACTCTTTTGATGATGATAGCAACCTTTTCCATTCGCATGTTGGCCTCATAGTGCCAACATCGGATAAACATGAATGATACACTTGGTCGAGACCTTGATATAACATCGCGATGGGGTTGTGCGAATAGGGTCGATTTTAATGCCCGAAAGATCCAATGTTGCATTCTGACGCGACAGATTAAGATGGCTCATCGGTATATATGAGTGTTATAATTATAGAGGAATCAGAATATCTTGATGCTCTGGGCATAAAAATACTGTGCTATATCCGATGGACAAAACATATATTAATTTAGGTTCTCGGTTTCTTAAAACGATGTAAGAGATGCTTCACTCTATCTGATCTCCTTACTATTTATACCATCTATATCCGAACGAGATTGGAGTACAGCTCTCATGTGTGGGTCGGTGCTTCAAAGTCTATTTGGGAGGTAGAAGGTTCTCATTAGTGAAATAAGGTGATCCAATTCTTTTGACTTCCTTGTGCACTGTCGCAATGTGGGTTTTATTTGGCTGTCTTATCGTTACATCAATGGCATATGTTCTAATGAAATAAGGGATCTGGTTCCCGAAACTCGTACGTTTGTTCAAGGTAGGCGTTTTTCTCAATAACCCATTATTTTGTGGTCGATTGACCTGTGCATCGTACAAGGCATAACAGGGAACATTCGTTTTTCGACCAAAATGTTTGTATGTGAAATAACTGTCCTGATGAATTCATCCCTCTCACTTTCAACATGTATAAGTTCAAATCGCATGTCCACAGGCACTACTTCCTATATCCTCTCTCACATCTCTCACTGTCAACATGAATAAGTTCAAATCGAATGTCCACGCGCTACTCCCTCTATCCTCTTTCCCACAGTGTAATGCATTATTTTGATTAAATCGTTAGTATATTGACGACATGCAGTTGTCCCTTCGACAATACACTGTTCTGAACCCAAGAAATAAAAAATATATGAATTTTATTAATTTATTTAACATATTTAGCAATAAAAAACCAATTGAGTTAAAACACGTCACACCATCACGAAAATATGGCATTTTCGGCATCAGCACCTCCGATTTGAATAATATTCAACACAAATGTTATATGTAATTGGACTTTAACAAAACATAAATTTTCAGACCCCAGATTCTTTCGGCTTCCGAAATATGACGTCATAAAAGATGAGAAAAATGTGAAAAAAACTCAAAAGTCTCCTTACAAAAGGGGATAGAACTCTTGAACTACGCAAGATAATTTAGTTTTTTTGGTATCGTTTTAAAGGTGAAAGTGCACCCTTTAAAATGATATGCATATTGTGTTTTTCTAAAAAAAGGTCAAAGGTAAATTTTTGGGGTCTTGAGTTCAAAGGTCCATATCTAGAAAAGTATATTTTTTAAAATTCTTAAAAAAATATATGTTAAGTATTATACCCTCTTCAACATTTGCAGAAAATTTAAAGGTGGAGACTCGATTGGTGTCAGAGTTATATACCAGAACGTAATTCTAAGTATGTTTTGTGTTCAAAAACCCCTTGTTGTTGTATTTTAATTATTTTTTTTGAGTATATCTGGAGATCGGCAAGAGCCAAAGTTTCCAAATTTAGTACACAAATTTTAGGTATCAATACACACCATCCCACAAAATGTGGGTGGGACTGGAGAAGTGGGCGTGGTACCTCCCGTACAAAAAATATCAAAACATTTTTGTATCTGAACCGATTTTTCCGAGTTTTTTAGAGAATATTTCCTACTGAAGATTTCCGATCTTTTGTTATATACGGCGTAACCATGGATCATATGACAGTCCAAAGATTCAGGTTTTTATACAATTTTTGATATTTCTTGTACGGGCGGTACCACGCCCACTTCTCCAATCCTGACCACATTTTGTGGGATGGTGTGTATTGATACCTTAAATTTGTGTACTAAATTTGGAAACTTTGGCTCTTGCCGATCTCCAGATATATTGAAAAAAATAATTAAAATACAACAACAACAAGGGGTTTTTGAACACAAAACATACTTAGAATCCCGTTCTGGTATATAACTCTGACACCAATCGAGTCTCCACTTTTAAATTTTCTGCAAATGTTGAAGAGGGTATAATACTTAACATATATTTTTTTAAGAATTTTAAAAAATATACTTTTCTAGATATGGAGCTTTGAACTCAAGACCCCAATAATTGAGCTTTGACCTTTTCTTAGAAAAACACAATATGCATATCATTTTAAAGGGTGCACTTTCACCTTTAAAACGATACCAATAAAACTAAATTATCTTGCGTAGTTCAAGAGTTCCATCCCCTTTTGTAAGGAGACTTTTGAGTTTTTTTCACATTTTTCTCATCTTTTATGACGTCATATTTCGGAAGCCGAAAGAATCTGGGGTCTGAAAATTTATGTTTTGTTAAAGTCCAATAACATTCAACATTTGTGTTGAATTTCATTCAAATCGGAGGTGATGATGCCGCACGACTTAACGGTTTGACATGGATTCACTCAATTACTAATTATTTTTTAAAAAGCCAAATTGCTGTACAATATAAATACTTGTACTATTTTTCATGAAAAAAGCTTTCCTTTGATTTCAGCGTTTGTATAAGTTGTTTTGTTGTAAGTTTTTGCATGGTGAATTGCCAAAGTACGCTGAAAAAAAGTCAAACACGCTTCATAAGTGTGATTGCTTGTTTTCCAGCTATACCAATTGAAAGTTCTTTACTTCTTAAAAAAACATCCGTTCCTTTTTCTGATAACCCCTGCAATAATGTTTATATAATGCATTATTTTCATATATTGTTGTTAAGCACTATTGATATGTTTTCTTTTATCCTCAGCTTTCTATTATTCTCTAAGCAGCACAACGTTACAATGTTCCTTAGTATTAAAATACCAAATGTTATTAAATGTCTTTAAAGCAATTCGAAAACATAACCATACAAAGAAAGTAAAAGTATTTGCTCTGATAAACTTCCATAAGAAAACAGGAACAGAAAGAATTTTGAATGAAACATAACTTCCGTTAGTAACCATGACTTTCTTCATGCATCTAGGATATTAAGAACATACAAACATATACAGTAGGGTGTCCCAAAAATTTTTTTTGTCAGAGGCTCAAGCACAATTTGAAAGCTTATAGGGTCCAGTATTTTTGAATTTTTTTTTTAGATTTTTAGGAAGACGTTTAGAGGTCGCACAAATCAAGTCTTTGTTAAAAATCGGGGTTTTCGGTCTTTTTTCAAACTTGACTCATAACTTTGTCAATAACCACGTTCATTTAATTTTTTGACCGAATATTTCTAAAGAAAATTTCCCAAACTTTATTTCCATATGCAAAAACTTTAAGTTCCGGCAATATTTTTGTGCATTAAGATTCCACATATTTAGTATTTTTGTAATTTTTTAACAAATTCTGTAAAAAACGGTTTATTACTTTTCAAATTTATATGAAAGGTATTAAAACTCGTGACGCGATTTTGAATACCGATAAGTTCTTAACAATTAAGAAAAACAAAAATGGAATTTTGTCCTGCAGCTTCCGAGTTACACTATTTTTATAGTTTGTACTTTAAAAATGGTGATACTTTTTTCGTTATAATTATTGTGTATTTCCATCAATTTTTATAGTTAGGTTTTAACTGTCATTAACTTCTAACATTTATTGATCTAAATCGTTACACGCTGTCATTTTAACTTTCTATTTTATGTGTGTTCCAGGAGCTATCAATTGGGCTCGCTGGATGATGAAAATTATCTATTCTTTGAAAATATGCGTTTTCCGAAACCAGTTGCAATCTTTTAATCTTGATGCCTTGCTTGAATTTAGTTCATTTATTTTAAGAATATATATCAAACATTGGTACCTCTGCCAGTGCCCTCGATACGATCCTCTCAATGATCAGAGCCTATTAAAGGAATTGGATAGTTATAACATTGAGAATAAAGCAGTTGCAAAAGCCTCGCTTAAAACTTTTCTAGGTCATCAGTGGTACTTAACTTCGAATTGATGAACGTATCGACACCAAAACTTTGCGCTTAATGACAAAAAAAAAAACTTGCAGATACTCCATGCAGCGATTATGAAGTAGCAAATGTAACTTTAACAGAAGAAAACTTTAGAAATAAAGAAATTCAACAATTCATATCAAAAGCCAGTTTAACTTTTTTTGAAGCTTGCAATATTTCAATCGATTTTTTAAAAAAAGATCCAGAGAATTGGAAAGCCAACAAGTCATTTCAAGAATCAAAAAAAAAAAAAATATAGTTCAACAATTGCAAGTGGTAAATGATGTGGCAGAACGAGGTGTGGCTTTGGGTAATACTTATATTAACATTTATGTCAACAGCTACATACCCGGGTATGTTTTGCGTTTTAAAACCGCTATATCATGAAAAGTAATCATCGGATCGACGTGAAATTTCATGATATCCTTAATAAAAGTGTTCTATACCATATTCCTACACCTGGGTGAAATTTGTTAAGTTGGGGCAAAGGAAAGGACAATTTTCAATTTGTACCCCTTACGTCAACAGCTGCATACCTGGGTATGTATAGACAAACGTATACAAATAACATTTATTTTACATGCTTATTGCATAAAATTAGTAAGTTAAATTAATTTTCAAGTTAAAAATGCAGAAAACTAATATTATAATTAAAGACGAAAATTAACCAGTTGTCAACAATTAAACATTTTTAACTTAATCTATTGCATTGCGACATATCAGTAGAATGAACTGCAAATACGGGTATTTTGCATAATGTGCAGACCTTCATTTTCGGATGAGGTTTTTATTCAGCATCAAAAATATTACCGCTTTAGCTGCCACTTTTTCAGTTTGCTAACGTTACTGGCATGTATTCCCGTTATCAAAACGTATGAAGCGTCCTATTGCCTAGAAGCGCCGTACACTTATCGCACCGCGATAAAGCGGATGTGCGGTTGTTTTCCACAAGTCTTAAGTCTGAAGGTGTTACGCCACTCAGTAAGAGAAGACCAAAATACGAATCAAACTTGATTTTTGTTAAAGCTTTCCATATACAATGTTGTCGTGTAGGGTTTTTTATATCCTCACGCTCATAGCATTATTTTCCTGTCTCAAGACTAATTAAGTTGCGAATTTCATCGGACTTTATCAACCTGAATGTTTCCATAATAGAAACCCCTTGTGTACTTCTTACTGGTTTATAGTTGGCAGACTTAAGTATGTTGTGGTAACGGAACCTGACAGTTTGTGGTGGTGCAGCAAACAAAATTATTCCATCTTTGCGTAAAGCTGTGTCCACTTTGACACCGTATATCAGAAAATTCGTCACTATCTTCAGTTTCATCATCTACATTGTATTTTGGTAACTGGATTTTTTCACATCGGAGTAATTTGGAGATACACCAGCGTCGGTTCCGTCCACAACTCCTTCGGACACTAACAAATCTTTGACGAATATGTTCTTGTTGTTTCTCATAATCAAGTACACTTATTTGCCTTGAAGTGAGTCTTTCATCATCAATAAAAATTGTTTATTCATATTAATAAGAATTAATTTGTCTTTCAGACTGCATCATTAGTTTTTTTCGTTTCTATTCAAACTTAAAAAGTTGTAAAGCGTTATTACAAAATTTTTGAAAAAATTACGAAAAAGTGCAATTAAGGGTATCTAAATGAGTAAACTCATCACCAAAACTTATAGTTTTTTCACACAGGAATAAAGTTGGGATACTTTTCTTTAAAACTGTTTCCTCAGGAATGAAGAAACTCGTGGTATTAACCAAGTTATGAGTAAAGTTAAAAAAAGGCCGAAAACTCCGTTTTTTTATGAAAACTTCATTTGCGCGACCTCTAAACCTCTTCCGAAAATTCTTAAAAAAAAATCAAAAATACTTTACACTATAAGCTTTTAAATTTTAATTGAGCACCTATGAAAATCAGAAAGAAAAAAATGTTTGGGACACCCTAATATACAGTCACTTACTCACTCATTCACTAACTTACTGAAACCTGTATAAATGTAAACCGACAAACATACGACAAGTAAATTGAAAAATGCATTTGCACATGCAGACATGTGTAGTTTTCCTATGGAATCTGCAACAAAATCCTTTTTGTCAAAAATCCAAAAAATAAGAAAAACGTCACATGATTTCTAACAGCAACTGTAAACGACATAAGGAAGAAATGTTTTCAATATAGCTTGAACGCTATTTCAACTTAGATGGGGGAAAGTATTTCGCGTTTGTGCTGCTGTTTGTAACACCTACAATTAATTGTATTTAGGCAGATTTGTTTCTAGCTAAATTTTTATCCGGTTAAGTATATCTCACTGAGGAAGATATAACACAATATATAAACGAGATTTGTGCGGGTTTTGGAATAAATGCATGAAGCCGTCTAATTTGAATCAGCACCAGTATCTAAGTAGATTTTAGAATTTGAATTTTCCATTTATTTAAACTATGAGTTTCTAATATAATAAGTCAATTCATAAAGAGTTCTATTGTGTCATATTGGTTCCTTTGCTATAATCTTATGAATGTCACAGTAATAAAATTATCGCATATAGAACCAATATGACGCAAAAGAACACCTTGCCTGCATATCTTATAATTTGTAGTATTTAAAAGTTAGTATTCAAAGTTAAACAATTAATAAATATAATTGGGGATTTACAAGGTGTTCTATCAAATCATATTGTCATAATATCCTAATATTTTACAATAGTTTAAAAAAATTACTGTTGTGTTTCATACAAAAAAAGCACTAAAATATTAAGACTTTTTATGCTGTAGAAATCTAAATTATGAGGCTTGCTAACAGCACTAATGCTTATTTATTGTTATTATTTTAAGATATATGACTACCTTGTGAATCCACCAAATATACATATGACATCTGATAATAACCTTTGTTTATGATTGTCTTAAAAAGTGAGAAAACATTAAGATAATAGATTGAAAAAGTTTTTTTCTGTTGTAAGGGCCAGCACTCAGGGGATGACCTGGACTAATGCATTGCATTTTGTTGGAACTGGGAAATTATGTTATGGGAAGGAGGATAGTGGGAATAGTACTTGTGAGCATACGACTTGAATTTATTCATATTAAAGGTGAGAAGGAAGACATCCACAGGAAGGTTATTTCACATATGTACATTCAGGCTGAAAAACAAATTTTCCCTATAATGACTTGTATGATGTACCTGCCAATCGATCAGGAAAGGATGGACTCTTGCGGAAAAATGTGTATTACGAAACGTACGAGTTTCGGAAACCAGATCCCTATTTTAATCAGAACACATTTCATTGTTGTAACGATAAATCAAGCAAATAAAACCCATATGGCGACGGTGCACAAGGAAGACAATAGAGTTGGATAACCTACTTTCACGAATGAGAACCTTCGCCCTCTCCTGCACTCGAGAAGCTCCAAAATATAATTCAAAGCACCAGCACATACACGAGATCTGTACTCTATTCTCTTTCGGATATAGATGGTATAAATAGTAAAGGTGATCAGACTGAGTGAAATATCTCTTACATCGTTTTAAGAAACCGAGCAGCTGAATGCTTTGGTCCGCACCTTGAATATAAATTTTGTCCATCGGACATCACATTGTATGTTTATCTTCAGAATATCAAAAGATTCTGATTCTTCAAGTATTAAACGTTTAAACTTTAGCATGCAACATTGGCCCCATTCCAGGATCATGGTGATCAACCGCATCTTTCATGTTTTTGCTTATAGCAACAACATCCTATACGTTTGGTCATTAATTAAATACGAATGGAAAAGGTTGTTGTCATCCTCAAAAGGGTAGATAGGGTTAAACAAATTGACATAGGAGGTCGTTTAGAAAAATTAGAAATATTTGGTGTAGAAGAAAGAACGGAGCCGTGAAGCATCCTTGAATAAATCTTGAGTTCTGTATTACTTCGTATAGTGTGTGTGTCTCAAAAAGTTCGAAAGAAAATATCGCCAACACCAAATACAACCAAATTTGGCAAGAGTACAGCATGTCAGACTCTGTCGAATGCCTTGGAAATATCAAGAGCAATTATTTTACTTTCGCAAAAATTGTAAATCTGTAGCCGTATTGAAAAACAAGGTAACTGCAATTTTTGATAACACGAGAAAAACACACTTACCCCCAATTTCACCAAGTTCAGTTAAAACGAAATATTACTTTAACTTCCAGTTAACAATATGTTTTGACAGCTTTAACCCTTTGAGGACCAGACTTTTTCTGCCGAAGCGATTTTTTATTTTTTATTATTTTCATAATATATGGCCCAATAATAGTAACGTCAAAAAAGGCCCACCTGGTCCTCTCTTCCTTGGCAAAAATAGTTGCCTATGGGCTGAAAGAGAATTTTTTATCCAAAAATTAAATTGAAAAATATAATGTTTTATACATTTTTTATTTATTTAAACTATTTAAAAATTAATTTATAAATAACTAACAATTTAAGATAAGTCCTATACGTGGTACTCGCCAAAACAATCACGTGATGTAAAGCAAAGAAATACATTGCATATAGTACAAAATACATTTGTGAGGCTATGTTTGCCATATCTGGCACAACGAAGGCATCGTTTCCAATTTTCACGTTTTTCCATTTTATGGAAAGACTTGGGCTTTTTTAGAGAGATACTTCCAGTTCTGGATGCTTTCGGGAATCTGCGCGGTCTTCAACAGAAGTCATTGATTAATTCCTTTGCTAAAGCTGCCCGAAAATCAATCTAGGTCACTTTTGTCGCGAAGCTGTTAGCCAACATGAGTTTGCTATATATCACGTAGTTATTATGGACGCATATTTCGAAGCGATCAAAGAACAATCGAATATAAAATCTCCATTGGTTTCTGCGATCATACCCATAGTTAACCTTTTTTTAGTCCATGAGATCGACACCTCCCATTCTCTTGTTGTAGTGCTGGACAACCAACTGCTTGTCCTGCAACACGCCGCATTACATTGCACACCACAGTTCGGTTGGACTGCTGCACTATCATTATGCACATTTCTGAAACCAAAAAAGTATAGAAAAATAGAAGCTACTATTGCAATATAAAAACTTGCAATTATAAAAACGTACCTTGAAAATTACAAACAGCATTAAACACATCATGCACTTGCGGCATTTCCACATGTGGATTTGCAATGGGTTTAGAACTTGCGAATGTTCAGATATGCAACTCTCCTGAAATCCGGTGAAGACGGGGTTTTTATAGGCAAGCGTCTCTCCGAACCAGAAAGTCTTCTCTGGTGGCATAAACGTATTACTGCAGCATTTGAAGTCGATGCAATTAGCTCATCCTCGACAGCAAACTTGTACCGCTTTGCGACCAACGCTAGCCTTTTTAATTACAGGATATTCTATAGGTTTAGTTCCTTCACTAACAACTTCTATGGGCTCATCCTCTTGGAGTTCCAAAGCGTAATGTTCTAGAAAAACGATATCCTCTTCATCCATATATGCAGCAGCTTCTTCCTCATTGTCACTAGTGTCGTAAAACCAAAGTTGCTCAATTTTGTCCGGATTAAGGAAAAGAAAACGATCACGAACTGATCCAATCATTTAAATTTTTTTAATTTATAATAACCAAATAATAATACACTGTTCGATCAAAAATAACACTCGAAATACAACAATAATACACTTTCAAATAGTAATGCATGAAGGACCTATGCTCTGATTGATTCCGAATAATAAATGAATAAAAACAAACAAACAATCAGCGCAAAAAACATCGAACTTACAACAATAACAGACATAATGCGTTTTGTTCAATTGGCCTTAAAAAAAACAACGTATCTTGTAAAGTAAGGGGCGCCTCCAAAATATACCCGAGTTTTAGGCAGGGGCGCCCTACGCTTTCCCCGCAACACCCCCCTGAAGTAAGACGACTTTTTGGCCAAATTTTAGGTTTCCTAGCGGGCAAATGGCCCCTACCACCTACCACATTTTTGTTGCCCCAACCCTCCGCTACAAATCCGTTTTGAACATATTTACTCTATCTCTTACGTGAACAATTATATGATGCAAAATCCCCTGGGCAAGAACGTTTCCCTATGGTCGTCAAAGGGTTAACTGATAGTTAATTATATATAATTAATATTAATATTAATATGCATGCGCATTAAACAAAACATAATTTTAAATAATGTTTAAGATTTCTGTTTCCATTGAACTCAATTTTAGACATTGAAACTAAAAATCAATGTCAGTTAAATTGTTTTTTCGAAAAGTGGAGTTACCTCGTTTTTCCAAAAAAAAACTTTTTTCAATTTCTTTTAATATTTTAAGGAAACTTTATTGATCGTATGTGGAAAAACATTAACTATTTGACTCAGCACGTTAATTTACCCGTTTTTCTTACGAAAAATGGAGCTACCCAGTTTTCCAACATATATTTTTTTTCGTTTTATTCTGATAAATATCAAAAATAAGCCGAGTTTGTCTGGCAGTTGTATTCTATGAATAAAAAACTTCAAAAAAGATATAATATGCATATAAAGAATGCATATATTATATGCAACTATGGAGTAACCTTGTCTTTTCAAAAAATGCATGGAGTTTCCTAGTTTATACGTAAAAATTGGTATTATTCTGATTTTTGTTAAACAAGAAATTATATCAATATTTGGATCTGACAGAGTGATAGATAGTTAATGAAACACACTTTCTGTTTTTGGTGTTATCACGATTTTTGCAAAAAATGGAGTTAGCTAGTTTTTCCATTCCACCATAGAAATGGAACGTCAACATTTTTTACGATAAAGAGGCCAGTAAGTCTCCAGCAGAGCGACCACTACAGAAGTCATTCTGGCGGTCGCTTAGTATGCTGTATACTTTACCGTATGAATGTTTAATATGCTCATGCCCGTACTTCCTACAAACAGATATCTAGTCGTGTTGGTATCTAAATTTATCTTTACCTAACCGGTCACACAGAAAAAAAATCAATGTAAATTCGTTCAAAACAAGATTGATTTTACAATTTTCAGTAGTGATTTTGCTTTATTGTTGTTTCATGTTAATTTAACATGATTTTGCAATAACTTGCGAACAACATTTTTTTCTTTTAAAATAACTATTAATGGTTATTTAACATTGCAGTAAAGTTAGAGCAAAATTTAATTTTTATTGAATTAACAATCCGAATCACGTTGAATGAAAGTTATTTAAAGTTGAAACAACGTGAATTTCATGTAGAATCAAATTGGTTAGAGTGTGATATAACAGTGTGAAGACAACATATGCATTTATTTAAGAATACTTCAAAACACTTACCCCTGTAACACATGTTTCACTTATTTTGTATCTCCTTTGTTAACAGAAGCATCAGCAGAATAGCCCAATATGGTTTTCGTCATCATTCTACTTTGAAAATTTGATGTACTATTTAACTAAATAATTTTAATTAAAAGAATACGGGAATTGTCTTCTTTTTATAACATATATTAAAAATGTAAATAAAAAATGTACATACTTAAGTATGTATGCATGTTAATTTAACAAGATACACTTTTGTTTTTAATATAAAACAGGTTTTTATGGATTCAATATTGAACAATGTTATTTTAACAGTGAATAATATTAAATAAACGTGATTTAAAGTTATTTAAATATTTTTCATTTCAAATTAATATGAAATAATGATAAATTTTAATAAAGGGCATACTTTTGCAGAAATTTACCATGATTCCCAATCAACATTTCGCCATGTTATTTTAACATTGGTATTTTTTTCTGTGTGGTACCACTATTTTGGTAATTTAAACGTTAATTTTACCTACGTGAATTAACTACCGAAAATCGGTGGAGAAAAATACACTGCACTTTACCCCTTTAGGTAAGGAATATTAAAAATTATGAAAATTATAGATAACTATGCACAGCTAGATATCTATATGTTGAAATTACAGGCATCATACCAATTAAAAGTACACTTATAAAATTATTACAGTAACTGATTGTGGGTTATTAAATTCGTTTTCCGTACTGTTAAATTTAAATAAAAATATAGTTATTTGACGAATAATTTTATTTTTTAACATTTATGTTTGTTATTCAAAAAACAAACTACCAAAAAATAATGTCTTTTCGTTTTTATTTTGTTATGTAGTTTGATTTTTGTCGGTTGAAATGTATTTCGCCCAGATAAAGATACTATTGTGATCAGTATTAAGATCATTTACGTTAGAGCTAATGGAAGCCTTGGAACTGCTACAATAACAATTTTAAATATCAGCATACATTTGTATACCATGAGAGCAATAATGGTCCAAATATGGAGCCCCGTGAAAAACCTCTTTATAACCGTAAAGGATATTAAACAAGTTCATCATATTTGCAGTCAATCTTCTATATTAGATAAACTTTACAAAAATTTAACATTTTTGGTAGTTTTAAGCACAGTATGAAGAATTGAACCGTGTCGAAAGCTTTTGAGTGGTCCAGAAGTAGCAAGATTGATATTTTTCAGTATCTAAGTTGCCCCTTATCTCTACAATACCTCAGTAAGCGTTGTCGCGTAGATATGCTGTTATTATTACATATTCTGAGAGTTCAATTTCGCAGTAGCTTGTAGCGTATTATAGCGCCATATTATCGCATCGGTTGTAAGGAGTACTCTTAAACTTCACAATTTTTTCTCCTTATTAAAGTCCCGCGAAGCTCTGCGCTTGTCTGTAGGAGACTAGACTCTCTGGCGGGAATCGAACCCGCAACCTTCGCACTAATAGTCTATCTGGGCGCTCGCAATAATACACTAAAGGAACTGATTCTAATGTAATAGATACACAATGTGCAAACGAATTCCCGAGGTAATCAAACTGCAAGAGAGCCTGCAGAGACTCAGATATGTAGAATGGGCCGATGACTACAGTATTCCACGGATAATTACCTCGACAAAAATGCCAATATTTTTGGGTAATTATGCGGGGTAAGCATTTAAACGAATACGCTTAACTACCTCGTTGAGGTAATAAAAAGAATACGTTTAACTACCTCATTGAGGTAATTAAGCGAATTCGTTTAAATTTTTACATGTATCAGCAAAATCTTAAGAGATAGCAATAAAAAACAGTGGGATTTGTTGTCTTAAATTTTATCTGAAGTGCTTTTTGAGATGTCCTGTCATATCCTACTACTAATGGAAGCCGTAAATATGCAATTGCATGGTTTTTCTTGTGCGACCAATAAATGCAGAAATATCGATTTGTTCGTAAATAATTTCCATATTTTAGCCATTGCTGCATTTTTATTGCACACATATTTTAAGTTTTTAATACATGTTAAGCAAATAAAAAAATTGCTTAAAATTCTGGTTAACAGATGAATTTTCTGTTGCTTTAATTTCACCACTAACATTAAATTTTCACTGTAAAATTTTAAGCCAGAGCAAGTTTTTGTTGAAGATAAATGTTTTTCGCAACTTATAACATAGAAACCTAGACGCATCGTTTAGTAAACGATCGAATAAGAAACACTTTTTTAAGTAATCTTTTCGTGTCCGTCCGTCCGTCCATGTTGCTGGTTGTATGTATGCCCATGTAAAACTTGTGCGAAAAGTAAAGGTAGCAGTTTTTAGATAATTTGATAAAATTGGGTAAATACGTTTAATTGTCATAAGAACGAAACCTATGTAAATTGTAAGAATCGGTCTATAATATCACATAGTCCCCATGCAAACTTCAAACTTTAATCTCTTTAGGACAAAATATCTCATAAATTTGGTGTATCTAGATAATATATAAGTAACTCTTATATGAATCTTGACCTTTTAATTTTAAATAACATAATTTTTAATGCAAATATTTATTTGCTGAATAATTTGCTTTAATTCAAGCCATATATTGTTTTTTAGGCATATTTAAAAAAAAAATTTTGTGCATATTTTCAAATTATTAACATGTAAAACTTGGTTGCATTACTTGCTGTGTTTTTGTCAAATATTACTGAGGCAATTAAACGAATGAAATTTAGGTATAATTTTGTTTTGGGAGTTAAGTTTTTAGGCAGTTATCCGAATCGGGTTATTAAGCGTATGGCAATTAAACGTGAATTTTTGTTTAATAAATGGAAGAAAAAAAACGGGGACTTAAAACTCGAGGTAAATAAGCGTGAAAGGCATTTAAGCGTGGGGTAATTAACCGGGTTATACTGTAATCCAGAAGTTAACATAACGCCGTGTTCTGGACATCGAATTCGAGTGAAATTGAAATCGAGCTAATTTTAAAAACAATCCTGTTTTAAAGTTTCACAAAAATATTCGGTTTTATAGGCGTCATACTTTGAGTACCACTTATATTTATTAGAATTATCCTAAAAATCATGCAAAACTACGGTCATTTAACCCATTAAGGCTAGGCGTTGCGTTTTTGCAACGTTCACTTAAACCTCCCCTCAGGCATTTTGTTGTTACGTGATATTGTTATAAATCACAGGGAAATAAAATTTAACTTAATATCTAATCGACCTGTTTTTAGATTTGTATCATACATAAGTTTTTGTTATAAAAATTTTTAATTTCAATTTTTAATTTTTCCTGTTTTTGGGTACTTTTGAAAAAAGTTAAAATAAATAAAGTAATATATAATATACCTGTCTGAAACTTCTGAGGGAGGTAGCTAACATACGAACATTATTATTTCTACTGAAAAATCCAATCATCTTTTTTATGATTGGATATATCCGTGATGCGAAAATGCAACACTGGGCCTATACCATATACAAAAAAAAGTGTCACACCATCGGTGAAGACTGTACTGTAATTCATTACTTTTTTAACCTTTTTGTTTTTAATATACCAGATAGATGATAAGTTCTCCTTTCACTGGTCATGAATTCTATCTTTTTGAACTTGTTCTATTTTTCCACATCCCAGGACCAGTCTGCTGGAACAATTGACACAAATTTCCCCCAGGGTTACTTCAATAGGTACAGTAAGAGAAAGTCGAACAAGTAATGAGAAATTATTCTCTCCCAGGATATTAAAGAAAAACCAGTAAGAGTGCTTTATTCGGCTATGCCAAATATTTGATACCATCCTCTGACAGCTAGGATATTTCAGGAGTGGGCATTATATTGGACCTGTGGCAAATTATGAACCGATCTTTATGAAAGTTGACAGTGTGATAGTCATATAAAACTGTGACAGAACAAAATCTATTACAATAGAATTATTTGTTATGGTTTTAGGCGTACTAAAGTGTTTTTCGAGAGTGGTTTTTTTATGGGGCCTATGGTAAATTATGGACCGATCAATTACAAATGCGACGTAGCAGTGCGCCCAAAGGGCTTTGGAGCATATCATAATTGAACTAAAAATGAAATGTATACGAATATCTTTTTTAATTTTTTTTTTCCTAAAGACGTGAATAAAAAATTTTAATTTAAAATGTTTGCAAATGCGCTTAATTTTTATATCGTTAAGGCCCAGAGTTGCGTTTTCGCAACGGGGGCTATCTGGGCTCTCACGTATCCGATTTGCCCAAAATTAGTTTTCTTTCATATTTAGGTATAAGCAATAAAATTTTAAAAGTTTCATCATTATAGCTCAATGGAATCATGGCTCGGGCCTTAATGGGTTTAAAAAAAAAAAATTCAAAAATATTGCCTACGTTTTCAATTTTAATTTTTAATTTTCTTTATCAATGTCCGGGAATAAAGGATTTAAGGGAGGTATAGCTGAGTGGTGGTTGACCTGTTTGGATGATCTATATGAAATTCAACTAAATTGGCTGGAATCTGCAGTGATACTGCAGAAGTAGCTCATCTCTAGTAAGACAATTGGTTCTGGGTATAAAAACGAAGCAGTTATAAGTCTTAGGAAAGCGGCCCATAAAACTAGCCACCTAACCTATAATTGTTTAATGTTTTATATACTCTGCTTTTATAACATTTGCAACAAATTACTTTGAATAATACTATAGTACTCTTAAGGTCTGTCCCGATCGACTGAACCTCCAAACTGCTTAAAGCTGAAATATTCTATTATTTTTTCATGTCTAGCACAGTTAAAATGGAACAAAATCCCTTAAACACTTTTTTGCTAAGTATTTTGTGGTTATTTTTAAGGATATTCGTTGTGAAATAGATTTTCATTTCATCTGTTCGCATACACACATACATACTGGTACACATGCATACTTATATATATATTTTTTATTGTCGGTTTTTTATGACACCCCACAGACTCTAGAAAATATTTTCTATTTCTGTGTTACTGGTTTTTGTTCCATTTTTATTTCCAATATATTTTGTGCGACAATTGTTGGGTGATTTAAGACATCCTGCATATATTTGCTAAAAACGTTTGTGGAATGCAGTAGAAAATACTTTTTTTTTTTGCTGAACATTGAATAATTTTCGAATATTTGGACATCGTTTTTTGATGTAATTGAAATGTTCGACTATGTGTGGGGGTTTAAAACAATTTTTATTGAATGATGATTGTGAATTTTTGTTTTTTCTTTTTGTTTTTTGTTTAGAGTTGTTAAGTTTATGGCAATATTTAAGGAACATTTGTGGGCTATAATGATAATTGATGGTATAATTTTGTGGGTGTTATGAGTTTTTTAATGATAAAGAAAAAAATCTATTATAACTGGAGTTTTGTAATAAAATCATAATTGATGCTAATGATCCAAATACTTTGCACGTCTTAAGACTAGCAGTTTTAAATTAATACCCTGCGTTTGGTTATGGCAGTTGATAAGATAAAATGAAATTGTGACGGAATGGTATATAATGGATATTAATATCCCAGCGGTAAAACTCAGAAGACCTTCTTACTTCAGGCCTTTTTAAAGGCCTGCTTAAAAAATTTTTTGATTTAATTACTATTCTTACGTAACTGCTAAAGAATGCCTTATAAAAGGCCTCGGCTCTTTGATATAAAAGAAGGAGTAACATTTTTTGTTTTGTTTTTTTTGCACAAGCAAAAGCAAAATAATTCAGATCCCTTTACAAAAACAAAGTTGAAAACAGAAAGAGTAAAATTTTTAGTTTTGTTTTTTTTTTCGCCAAAGCGAAAGAATTCAGATCCCGTTATAAAAACATAGTAACAAACTAGGTACTAATTTCATTTGTAAGGTAATATTCCTTAATGTTTTAGACTGATAGCCCTTCAATATGACGTTTAATCAAAGGCATTTGTAGAAGGATGGTCTAAAAGGCCTTTTAAGAGCCATTACTTGAAAGGTCTTTTAACATACCTTTCTTAAAAACCCTTCAAGATAACCTTTTTTCTAAGGCCTTTTGACAGCCATTCTCTGGAAAGCCTTCTAAGAGCTATTTTTTTGAATGCCTTTAAGAAGCTCTGGCGAAAGAATGGAAAGCGGAAGGCCTTCTCCGCAATGACAACGCGTGTAAAAAAGATATGAGTATGGAATGGAGCGAGAAGACCTTCTAGATGGCCTCCGTACTCCTTCTTTTTCCTGTTGGGATATAGAGACATATTTGCACATTAGATCACATTTTTTGGGGGGGGGGGGGGGGGGGGGGTAAACAAATTTTGACCGAAGCGTGTGCATTTTCGTATGTATCGTTAAGTTCTACGGTAAATGGATTTTAAAATCATGTTGAAAGTTACCATGCATCTTTTGTTAAGTCTAGAAAGTGTATGTAGCAAAGTTGAAGGGTTTTGTTGGGATAGGACACATTTTATGCGTACACACAGAAAAATATACCAAAGTAAAATTAACATGGCAAAACGTTGATTGAGAATTATTTAAATTTATCATTTTTTCGTATTCATTTTAAATGAAAAATATTAGAATAACCTTAAATCACGTTTTTTTTTATATTATTCACTGTTAAAATAACATTGTTCAATATTGAATCCATAAAAACCTGTTTTATATTAAAATCAAAAGTTTATCTTGTTAAATTTACATGCATACATACTTACATATGTACATTTATTTTATTTTCATGTTTATAGTATGTTATAAAAAGAAGACAATTCCCATATTCTTTTAATTAATATTATTTAGTTAAATAGTACATCAAGTTTTCAAAGTAGAATGATGACGAGAATCATATCGGGCGATTCTGCTGATGCTTCTGTTAACAAAGGAGAATACAAAATAAGTAAAACATGTGTTACAGGAGTAAGTGTTTTGAATTGTTCTTAAATAAATGCATATGTTGTCTCTGAAGCTTCTTTACGCTGTTATATCACACTGCAACCAATTTGATTCTACATGAAATTCACGTTGTTTCAACTTGAAATAACTTTCATTCAACGTGATTCGGATTGTTATTTCAATATAAATGACATTTTGCTCTAACTTGATTGCAATGTTAAATCTACATGCATTATAGTTATTTTAAAAGAAAAAAAAAATGTTGTTCGCAAGTTGTTGTAAAATCAGGTTGAATTAACATGTAAAACGTATAAAGCAAAATCACCACCGAAAATTTTAAATTTACCTTGTTTTTGACGACTTTAACTTGAATTGTTTGGAAGGTCGGTGGAAGGCGTGGCTGATATTGATAAAACTTGGTGGGCATCTTTTGCTTATTCTAGTAGAAAGTGTACATACCAAATTTGATACTTTGCTTGGATAGAAACAAATTTTTATACGAAAATATCGATAGGATTGTATACAATCAGGTTGAATTAACATGAAAAACGTATGAAGCAAAATCACCACCGAAAAATTTTAAATCAACCTTGTTTTCTACGTTTTTAACTTGATTTGTTTCTGTGTGTATGGACGGTGGGTGTGCCCGATTTTGATAAACTTCAATTTTTCCTCGATTTTATCAATAAAGTGCTTTGTGACAACTTAAAATGATTTAGAACCGCTCCTTAACTGAGTGACTGCTCTTTAAATGGTCATTGGCGCTGGTAACCACAAAAGGAGCTGTCTCTCGATGGCTACCTAATTAACCTAACCAAGGCGAATTCACTAGAAGGTGGGGTAAACTCAACATAAGTTGTTTTTTTCGATGGTCGAGTTGGCAAAAATTATATACAAGCTAGATTTTTTAGGTAGACGAACCTTTTTTTTAATAGCATTATTTTTGACAATACGATAACAGAAGCAGTGTTGTTGTAGAGTTGACCTCACCTTCTAGTTTATTCGCCTTAAACATAACCCAACAAAAATGCATGAAGGTCGTTATAAGAGTTTCGCAGGAACTCGGAGATTATATTTTATAGGGTCTCCGATGCTTATGTAGAGGTGTGCTTTTAGTGAAAATTTTCTGTTTTTTTTCTTACAGAAAATTCGTCTTATACGAAAAATGCTTAATATGGAAATTTATTTTTTACAAGAACGTTTTTTTTTACAGAAATTCGTCGAATAAGGAAAATTTTCAATACAATTAAATCATTTTCAACGACGAAAAATTTCTTTTAGAAAATTAACGTTATGCGGCAACATTTTTTTGTTAAGAAATTTATCTTATACGAACAGTTTTCTATCTGGTGAAAAGAAGATTGTCTCACACAGATAAAAAAAAAAATATTAAAAATTCTCATAGTTTCCAAATGCAGATGTCTGTTGTTGTTTAGCGTTCTAAAGCATTTCATTTGCTGGACTTTACCTTCATTTAGATATTTTAAATATCTGAAATAAACAAAACAATTTAATATTTACAATGCCTTCACAATTTGCAGGTAGTTAGAGAAAGATTTAATAATATTTGTTTTTTGAAAAATAAATTTTACTTTAAAAGGCTAATTAATGAGGCTTAAATAAAATTGTTGACTTAACTAAATTGTCCCGTAGCCATCTTGATAAAAAAAAGTGTGTTGTAACTTTATGCAAGTTTGGTCAATATTGACAAACAATTTATTTATAAATTATGACACTTGTAGCACAAATGAGTCTGTCGCTCTGTAAAAGTGAGGAACACAACATTAAGTTTAATGTTTCACATTATTTTTAATGTTAAGGATTCAAACAAAGTCAGTAAATTTATTACAAATGCAAATAAGCAATTTCCCTTAAAGCCACTTAAAGTCATGTCAGGCAAATAAATTCAAACAAAGATT
Organism: Pollenia angustigena; assembly: GCA_930367215.1. Classification (NCBI taxonomy): domain Eukaryota; kingdom Metazoa; phylum Arthropoda; class Insecta; order Diptera; family Polleniidae; genus Pollenia; species Pollenia angustigena. The sequence continues at coordinate 130,180,174 of OV884058.1, forward strand.
CAGCGAATTAACAACAACAATATGATGAACAAAAGATTTTGTTATTTAGAGCAACATCTACATGGATATAACAAAATAAACGTACACACGAAGTGAATGTATTTGTATATACTTGAGGGTAAAAAAGCATTGTTAAAGGGAAATTTAAAAATTGTACCAAGAGTTTTGTACTAAAGGACCGTAAATTCTAACATTCTTCATTTTCCTGATTTGAAGATTGAAGTTAAATTTTAATTTAAACGAATGAATTTTTAAATCATTGTTTGTTTTCTTGTTTTATACATGAAACAATAACATAACTTTTGGCTTAAATTTAACAAGTAAAAGTGCTATAGTCAGAAGTACCGAAACTTTGATTCCCTCCAGCTGGAAAAACAATATTTCAGGATTGTGCTTTATAACAGGGACCGTAACAGTTATGCCTTTTTTCATAAAAGTCAGATGATAACTGTTATTTTTTGATTTTTATTTTTTTGAGCAAAAATAACAGTTATTTTTTGATTTTTTATTTTTTCGAGCAAAAATAAAAGTTATTCTCGAAGTAAATTTACGTGTTTTAATAATTTAGATGACTTTAATAATTATTTTAATGTGCATAAAGAATTCCAATGATAATTACACACTAAAATAAAAATTTAAAGTCAACTAAATTAATAAATCACGTACCTTTATTTAGAGAATAACTTTTATTTTTGCTCGAAAAAATAAAAATCAAAAAATAGCTGTTATTTTTGTTCAAAAAAATAAAAATCAAAAAATAACTGTTATTTTTGATCGAAAAAATAAAAATCAAAAAATAACTGTTAAGTTTGTTCGAAAATATAAAAATCAAAATTACAAAAATCAATATATTTTATCATTGACAAGGGCATGAGGAACAATATGGTATACTTGAATCAGTTTTCGACATTTAATTCTATATGCTTTTTTTGTTTTAAAATTCCAATATAACTGTTATTTTCGGTCCCTGCTTTATAATGCAGGATGTTAATTGCACGTAGAGAAAAAACATGTTTAAATATGGTCACCTCCAACCAAACTATTTTTAAAGGTTAGTATAACCATATTATTGTCAGCGACAACCATATTATGGTGAAATTAGTCCTCCATAAAGAACCCACAATCATATTAGGGTTGCCTCTAAAAATGGTATGGTTAAATATGATAACAATTTGTTTTTTAATTTACAATAGTATTTTCCTCTTTTTCAAAAGCAGCATGCTTTGGTTGAAAACCAACCATGTTAATATAAGTGTTAAACATATTTTAGTTATTACTAATGATAACATGATCGGAGGCAACCATAATATGGTTGTGGCTTCTTGATGGAGACCTAATTTAACCAAAATATGGTTACCGCTGACAATAATATGGTTATATTAAACATATTATGTTCACAATTTTCTTTAAAAATAGTTTGGTTGGAGGTGACGATATTTAAACATGTTTTTTCTCTGGGTGTGTGTATTATTTTGACATTTCTTTGTTTTTTTTGTTTGACGAATTCAACCATGTACAGGTACACAATTTAACAGCGTGTTAAGATTGTTGAAGTCTTGGTCAGCATAATGGATTCATTAGCCAGTAGAATTGCCGCATTTGAGCAAATTAAAATTCACGAGTGATTGTTGAAAAGCCGTTGCATCTTCAAGAAATAACTGTTTGGTGCGATTTATAGGCTGGCGGCATAATCGGGCCGTAGTTCTTCGAAAATGAGGTCGGCTAAGCAGTTACCGTGAATGGTGTTCATCATCGCGAGATGACAACAGACTCGTTGTTGCCAGAAATTGAGGATATGAACGATATGTGATTTTAACAGGATGGTAGCTCTTGCCACACAGCTAACGAAACAATGGCTCTTTTGCGCTACAAATTCAATGGCCGTGTTATCTCACGTCGTGGCGATGTTAATTGGCCGTCGCGATCATGTGTTTTGACACCGTTGGACTTCTTTCTTTGGGAATATTAAATAGAAAAAGTGTATTTCAATTATCCAAGAATAATTCAAAAGCAAAATGATGAGATAATTAACGACATTGAACCTTAATTATGTCTGAGAGTCATTAAAAATTTGGCCCATCAGATAGAGGTATGCCCCCGAAACGGTGGCAAGCATTTGGCCGATATTTTGTTTCACACATAATTGTCATAGATCTATCCACCCTAACCATTTTTAAAAATTGATTATTCTTTGCAAAAACTAACATAAATAGTGGCGAAGTGCCCCGGTAGGCTAGCTGGTAGAGAGCTAGTGAATCAGTGCGGAGACGCTGGTCTCCTGCAGATAATCGTAGAGCTTCGCGGGATTATTTCGGGGAAAATAAATACATATTGATATAAGACTTTGCAGAAATTCTTTCTATATGACTAAAAAAAAGGCTTTTCTTAGAAAGCCCACTCATTGAAAACACGTCCAAACCGTAACGAATAATGCTGTTGTAAAAAATTCGTTCTGTCACGGTTTTGTAAGACCATAAATCACAATTTTTCATCGATTTCGAACGTTAACGTTCGCATAGATAGTTACTTTTAACACAAAAACAAATTTTCGGATTTTGTTCTTGTTTTAAGTATTATTTTCTATGCGAACCTTGACGTCCGAAATCGTTAAACAGGCAGTATAATTTTCGTAAAGATCGATCCATAATTTACAATAAATCGCACTTCTGAAATAATCTAACTGTCGGTTGAGGGTATCAAAAACTCGGTACAGCCGAATATAACTCTTTCACTTGTTATCCCTGTCTTGTTCTGCTGTAGTGCTTAACATACCCTTAACTATCAACTTCAGTGAATTTTTACACTGACTGTTTAGTTTGTTGTCGGTTGACTTAAAAAAAAGAATGATTGGTGACGGGGGTTTGTTATTTAGCTGTTTCTTCACTATTGTTGCCCTTGTTAGAGCATTTACACTTTGCTTCAACAATTTAAATTCAAACCTCATTGTCAGTCATCACTCACTCAGCCAGCAGTTACAACAACATCAGCAATGAAGACTTAGCTAAATGAAGCGTAATTTGCAATTCGGTTTAATTGTTTACAATACCACTGCCATGATTTAAAAAAAAAAATTAACTGAATAATAGTGCGATGGAAAAAAACTACACAAACTTGTAAATTTACAACTTTAAATACTACATACCTGAATTAGCATAGATTTGTGTTAGTTTGTATTTTTTGGTAAAAACTACCCAACAGTTCGAAGAAAAAACTTCAGAGAAATATGTAAAAATTATACTTTTATAATTGTTTATACAAAATGGATTATCTCTTAGAAAATCTTTAAAATAAAATAAAATGTTCTGTAAAAATTTCTATTATAAGATAAATATTCTATAAAAGTTTTTAGTATTAAGTCAATTTTCAAAAGACAAAATTTTGCACAAGATAATTTTTTTTATAGAAAAGCTTTTTTAAAGTAAAAGTTTAGTATTTAAATAATATTTTTATGTATAAGACGACTAATACCGTGTTCAGATATGCACCTTAATTGAGTTTTACGAAATAAATGCCATTATTGAGCTCAATTATACATACAAAATTGCAATTTAGTTATTGCTCAATTAATACGAAATTGTTATAAATATTGAGTAAAATTAAAATGCGACACTGTAACAAGTGTATTTATTAAAGGCCAGTTTACACGGTAATACATTGTATTACGACATAACGCAGAATGAGAGAAATCATATCATGTAAAAGCAAAATGCATTGAGTAAGAGAGAATACGAATACAAAATCTGACAAGCGGTCGGTAAATGGTTTTTTCTAAACCATTTTAGAAACGTATGTATTTTCATCACACCAGAGGTGCATTTTAACGGAGTATATTGAAGGTGGTAGCATTTTTATACAATTACAAAAACAACTAAAATCAACTCAGGAAATTTTCATGTTGTTTTTGTAAAAATTGTTAAACTGTAACCATCTGCTTTTTTGTTATTATTTTTTATTTTACTTGTACCATCCGTGTAAACATAAAGTATACTCTCAACAGACTTTTATTTTTTTCTTTTAAGCACGGAGAGAATTTCATATTATTTTGATTCTACAAAGTCGTAATACATTGTAATACCGTGTAAACTGGCCTTAAGCAAAACACAATTTACTAAACAGTGTTTTGACATTTGGCAACTGAAATTACAACAAAAAAAAAAAAAAAAAGCCCATCCATTAGATCTGCGCAAAAGCCAGATGTTTATTCATTAAAGATGTCAAAAGCTATTTACATTTACTTATACATGTACATTTTTGTTTGCGTTGAATGTTGTATGTAGTAGTAATATAAATTGAGTTAGCTAAATTGTGTATATGTGAACAGAAAGATAATTATGTCAATTAACCGAATATTGACTCAATAAAAAAGGTATATCTGAACACGGCTAAGAAAGGTTTCGAATAAAGTGAAGTAGCATTAGGTCAATTTTCAATAGCAAATATTTTGCACAAGATAATTTTTTTATAAAAAATTATAAGAATAAGATACATTTTTTATAGTAAATATTTAGTATTTAAATAATATATTTAGTACAGGATGAATTTAGAAAGGTGCCCAATAAAGCTAAATAGTATAAGATAAGATTTTTAGAAGATTATACATTTATTTGTTTATAGTAAATATTTTGTACGAAAATTCATCAGTGTTGCCAGTGGATTTTTCGAAATAATACCTACGCATGCTAAAAAAAATCCGATGTTTTCCTACACTTAAAAAAGATTTCCCCTACAAAAATCCCTACGCATTACTGTCAATAAAATAGACGTAAAAACATTGGCTATAAAAAATAAATTTTATTCGAATATGTTTATTAAAGCTTTGACAAAAAAATTTGTGCAAAACTTAAAAAAAATAAAACATATCGCCCTTGTTCAACAATACTGTATTAACTCAAAATTTTAAAATTTTCAGTAGAAGGAAAACAATTTTTATTTTAATATGAAAGGCATGGGAAAAAATGTTTTTAAACCAACCATTTCTTTACAAAAAAGTGGACAAAAAAGATCGATATTTTTACAGTGGGTAGATATGAAAAACTAAAAATTGTGAGTTAATACAGTATTGTTGAATAGGTGCGATATGTATTTACTTTTTGAAATTCAAAAAGGTAATATCTTAGAAAAAACATACACATAGATATTAGTGTCGCCCACTTTTTAAGCCATCAACTACTCTGGAAATATATTTTTTAGCGATTTTAGTGAAAAGAAGTTTCGGACAGGAAAATATCACTAACAAAACGTTTTTTCTGTATTTATTTTATAAATAATGCATTATGACGAAAAATCCCTAATTTTTGGTGATTATAAAAAATCTGTCCGATTTTCCCTACACAGAAAAAATTATTTTTCCAATTCAAACAAAAAATTTGTAGAATCAAACAATTTTTTGTCTGAAATCGGTCCTATAAACAAATTTGCATATTCAAACAATTTATTTGCATTTTGTTTGTTGAAAAAAAAACACTAATTTTTTCAAACAAATAATTTAACTGAATCAAACAAAAAGTGAAATTCATATACTAAATTTCAAAATAAAAAAAAAAAAAAGTTTTTGCACAAGCAATGACGCGAACACAAGTAAGCACTGTATGAGAAGATGACGGCAGAGCCGCCGGCTGGCTTTGAGACACATTTTTTTTGTTGGAATAATTTTTGAACGAAGTCTTATTTATACACACAACACAATGTTTTTTTTTATCACTCTCTGTTGCTGTATCCTTTCCTTTGCTAAAGAAGAAATGTAACCAAAAACGACAGCAGACCGACTCGATATGTTTTTCGTCATCATTCTATTTTTGCATTTGATGTATTTAACCAAACAGTTTTAAAAAATTGAATTCGGGATTTTGTTTCTTGTAATGTTGTTTCTGCTATTGTTTTTCTTATAGTTGCACTTTTTTAAAGCGTCCAAACTGTGTGTGTTTTTTGTTGTTGTTCTTATATTTCACATAAAGAAGTGTTGCTTACGATCAAATAAAAAAATGCAAAAAGACGACAACATTAAAGAGCGTTAAATATTTCATACAAAATTATGAAAACTTGACACCAATAACGCGTATATTATATTTTTGAAGAGTTGTCCACATTTTTGTTGGTTAAATAAAAATCAAACAAAAATATTGTTTGAATCAGTAAAAAAATTTATAGAAATTAAAAAAATTTTCAAACAAGCGTTTGTTTGAAAATAATTCGGCAATAATTTTTTCTGTGTACGCTTCTATTTAAGTGTCAAAAATACCTACATGTAGGGATTTTCCCCTTCTTCTGGCAACACTGTACTGCATAGAAAATATTCCTGGAAAATATTGAAGGAATAAGACTAATAAAGTATGGAAGATTTTGAGGATTCTAATTTGACTTAGAATACACATTCAAATAATATCAAAAAAAATTTTATAATAAATGTAACTCACCATGAGAAATAAATTCCCAGATTCTATTTTGTATTTAAATAATTTTTTTAGTACAAGATGAATGTAAAAATGTGTCGGAACAAAGTGAATATTTTGCACAAGATCATTTTTTTAATATAAAAGAATAACTTACATTTTTTATATTTAGAACTTAAATAAAATTTTTAGTATTAGATAAATTTAGAAAGTTTTCGAACTAAGTGAATCTTTAATAGAAAATATTTTGCACAAGGTATTTTATTTATAGAATATTGTTTTATAGTACATAAATATTTAGTATTTAAAGATAATTTTTAGTATAAGATGAATTTAGAAAAGTTCCGAATAAAGTGAAGAAGTATAAGATAAATTTTCAGTAGAAAATATTTTACACAAGATATTTTTTATAGAAAATTTTTAGAATAAAATACATTTTTTATAGTAAATATTTAGTATTTATAGAAGACTTTTAGTAGAAGATGAATTTAAAAAGTTTTCGAATTAAGTAAAGTTGTATAAGAACAATCTTTAATAGAAAATATTTAGCCTAAGATATTTTTTAGCATATTTATTTGTCGTAAATATTTACAGCCGTACTCATAATGAAAATTTGGCAAGGTTAGGTTAGGTTAGAATGGCCGGTCAGAAATACCCCGCATAGACCAAAAAAGTCCCTAGCGTTACCACATTGTACGATAACCCGCAGAAGAAAGTCAGTAAAAAGGTCAGTTAGATGTGATGGTACCCAGAGTACCGCACACTCTCTTGACGAATGCCAGGAGCCTCATTAACCCAATTCCAGAGATTTCCCCGAGATCTTGGAGATAATGATCTCCCAGACAGTTTGCCCTGGGGCGCACGAGTGCCGGACAGTAGCATAGCAAGTGCTCTACCGTCTCCTTTCCACTGGTACCCCACAAAATCTGCAATTGTCACTATTCAACCACCCCGCCTACGGGCGTATACCGCAGTCCAACAATGACCCGTCATAAAACCTAACAGAAGTCTACAGCCCCTTTTCGATAGCGACAGAAGAATTCTCGTTGACTCCGGATCGTAGGATCCCCACATTACCTTGGAAACCCTGCACGTTCTTGTGTTTTCCCAAAACGCCTCTGATCTCCTCCGTATAGCAGAGTCCGTATCTCTCCTAATATTCTGAATTGGAGCCGGGATGGACATCATCCTATCTTATGGTAAATGGGCCCCCCGTTTCGCAAATTCGTCCACCTCCTCGTTGCCTTCTATGCCCTGGTGACCGCGAACCCAGTAGATATGCACTCTCCTATTGGCACAGAGTCTATCTATCGAGTCCCTACACTCCTGGACGACAGAGGAGTATGAGGATTCAGCGGTTATAGCCCTGATTGCCGCCTGACTATCAATGAAAAAGTTTACGTGTGAGTTCTCAGTACTGTAGACACGTGCCAAATCAGCAGCCATTTTGGCCGCAAAAACCTCCGCCTGGAAAAGGCTGCAGTAATCGGGAAGCTTATACGATTCCCGAATACCCAGTTCTCGGCAGTAGATTGCAGCTCCAACTCTGTCCTCCATTTTGGAACCGCCAGATCGGAGTCCTGCCAACCAACCGTCCTCCTCTAGGGTAACTCGCGGTTTCCTTTCAAGTGTCCGCCTCGGAGTGGTGCTACAATCTATTCCTCTTATAATACTACTGTGAGCATAGAGTCCGTATGCAAATTGTCCCGTCGCCTTTAAGCGGATCGCAGACTTAGCAAAAAGTTTATTCATAATACACTAACCAAACTCTGGCTAACATTTTGCCAAACGTTTGCCAACTTGTGAAAAACAGCCGTTTAATGTCAAAACATTTTTGTTGGTTTTTTTAATTAACTGTTTTATATTTTAATTAATTTTTTTTTTAATTAACTGTCATTTCACTACACATTTTCCTATAAAATTAATTTTATATACAAAATTTTTTATAAGATAAATTTTTTATAGACAATTTTGTATAAAATGTATTTTTCTTAGAAAGCTTCCATAAAGATATAATTTTAATAAAACATTTTTGTATAAAAAAATTAAGTGGCGTAAAAAATGTATCGTAATTCCCTCCGGAAAAGTCGCAAAATTGGAAAAGTCGAAAATTGAGTTTTTGTATGACATTTTGTGTGAAATTATTCCTTAATGGTTTTCCAAATCAAAAAATAGAAAGTTATTAGTGTAAATCATGGAAAATGGCGGAAAATTGGAAAATCTCTCCGAAAAAGTCGGAAAATTGGAAAAAATCGAAAATTGATTTTTTTGTACGAAATTTTGTGTGAAATTATTCCTTAATGGCTTTCCAAATGAAAAAATAAGAGTTCTCAGCCAAAATCCGATAGATGGCGTTATACGTTGACTTAGACTTTGCGCAATCTGACAGGTGTCATTTTGGCATTGTATTTTATGCAATTTTTCTTGCTGCAATTTATTTATTTTGATGATAATTGTGGAAATCATTGTGATAAAGAACGTTTTGAGATCGATTATACTGATTTTTTTCGGTTCGTTTCGTTATTCGTAACAACATGATTCATTATTTACGAAGGTTTCTTCATTCTTCGTCAGTATCTTTTGTATGTTTTCATTATTTGAATTGTAAAAAAACTGATAAGTGGTGTCGGACTTCGCTTTTATTGAAATGTCTTACTTTTGTGTCTTCCTTTGTTCTCTTCACTCAACTTCTATAATATCCCTTCATTTTTGTAAACGTCAACGTTTATTCAGAACAAGTTTAACATTTTGCATGCGTGGTTTCGCTACTCTGTTTCCCTTACTATAATAAGGGTATTCATTTCAATTGTTTTTTTGGTTGGTAAAATGGAAAAAAGAAAAATTACACTCTTATTGACGTGAACGGGGGGTTTTTTTTCTTTGTAAAAAGTACAAACTGTCAAAAAAATCTGTCAAATACTTCGTGGAAGTAATTGATATTTTTCAACTTGCCGAATAAAAGTTTTATAAGTGAATTAATTGATTATTTAATTTAAAACGAAGTGAATGGTGTTATTTTCATCATAATATTCGACTACAAAAAGTTAGCTCAAAATGGAAATTGTCTGCCAAAAAGTCGAGTATTTTATTAACTTCAGCTTCTGTCCATTTCTTTTTGCCCCAATTTCTTTTTTTTTTTAAATTCTTTTTTAATAACTTTTTTCAATGAAAACATTCTTAATATGAATTTTTCTTTTTGAAAGATTAAATGAGAAATGTTGGTACTATAAAAAATTAATCTTAAAATCAGAGTTGTACAACTCGAGAGTTTATAAAAAGAGATGTAATTTTTCGTACTTTGTATTAAAAATTAACAATTTTTTATGAATGGCAACATCATTTCGTTTGACGTTTAAAGCGGAAAATTACATCTTTTAATCCTGATTTTTTTACACTTAGTTATAGTTTGATAAAAATGTAACTTATAGTGGAATTTTTTTTCTTGTAGTTGTTGTAACAAAAATTAAATTTTACCACTTTTGCATTTTTGCATTTTTCCAACAAACAAAAAAATTGAAATGAATACCCTTAATGAATAACGTTGGGGCGAGGCAAAGTTCGCCGGGTCTGCTAATTTTGTATAAAATAAATTGTTTAACCCTCCGATGAGTGAGAAGGTCCCTAGGGACGTTTTTGCCTTTTCAAACTGAAATTACTCCTACTTCGGCCACTACAACCCTTAATAAATAACGTTGGGGCGAGGCAAAGTTCGCCGGGTCTGCTAATTTTGTATAAAATAAATTGTTTAACCCTCCGATGAGTGAGAAGGTCCCTAGGGACCTTTTTGCCTTTTCAAACTGAAATTACTCCTACTTCGGCCACTACAACCCCCCCCCGCGCATCTTTTGGAAAAAATCAAGCCGATCGGATCATTACTTTAGGAGTTATTGAGGTTTTAGTGAGAATAGTACGCGGACGTGTGAATAGGTCCGTGTGGACCTTGTACTGACCTTCACTAATAAATGCATGTTTTTGGGCATCATTATAATTTTTTTATTGTTTCAACATATAATTTACTTGTTCTGAACACAAAGACCTCATCTCTAAGACATTAGGGATGATGATAAAAACAAAAAATTCTAAGCAAAAATTCTAAGATCAAAAAATTCTAAGAACTGGTTTATTGCTAGTAGTATAAAATTAGAATATTGTGCCTTTCCTTGAAAGCAATAAAGTTCATGTCTTTATATTTGTATGTCGAATTTAGTTATAAACAATAAAAACAAAAAAAAAATAAAAAAAAAAAATTTTTTATATGAAAAAAACATGATTTACAAAAAAGGTCCGTAGCGACCTTTTCACACGGCCGTGAAGTTCAGAACTGTCACTCATCGGAGGGTTAAGCAAAATTTTAATATAAGAAAAATTTTCTAAAGAAAATTTTCAAGTTGAATTTTATAAAAAGTTATTGCTATAAGATGTTTTTTTTTTTTTATAGAAAATTTCTATATAAGAAAAATTTTATAAAAACATTTATAGTATAAGATGAATTTTGCGTAAAAAAGTTTTCTCTTTATAGACAATTTTCATATAGAATACACAAAATACTACTTGGTATAAACATGTTATGTAATTTAATAAATATACAGCGGACTTTTGCACTTTATATAATTACAAACAATTTATTTAAAAATATGTGACTTAAAGCTTAAACAACCAATCAAACATTTTAGAACACTGGAAAAAATATCATTTCTAAAAATAAAAATAACAAAGAATTATCAAAATTTTACGTTTTATGCGTCGAAATTTTTAAATTTCCCCAACACTCAGATACGAATAAAACGTAATGAAACGACTTGGAGATGTTCTCCAGACACACACATACTCCCAAATATCCTTTTACTTTGGAATATTTTTATCTGTGCCTTCGGTTACCTAAAAATGAATAAAGTTTTTTTAAATTCCCACAATTATTCTTCAAGTGTATTTATTTTGCGCTTATTTAAATATTATGAATGTTTGCCTAATGATAACTGCTGACTTGTTGGTTTTTTGACTATTTGCCTAAATATATGCTATACGTTTTCGTTACATGTGAAATGTTGTACTGTTTGTTTTGTTGTAGAAACACAAGCATGTGTGTATATATCTGAGTACTTCGGTGTTTGTGTGGTCGTTATATTTACATGCGAGTATATGAAATGCATAATTAAAGGTTTTTGTTTAGAGGCTCCACAATTATGCCACATATTGTAAATATTTGTGGCTTTTGTGTCAATAATTTAATTTCTTTTTTCCTTTACAACTACACATGCATACATTTATATTTATTAGATCCACAAATCCAATACATTTGCGAGTAATAACGTACGAGTTTGTAGTCTTTGTTATTACTATTCCGTGTGTATTATACGTGATTTAATTAGTTTTCAATTAATTTTTCTTATTTAAAAGCAGGATGAAAAAATTATTCATTAAATTGAATTTTAAATTGGTGTTATTCAAAGTGGGATAACAAAGAGCGTAATAGTACATGGGGCTCAGTATATTCTGTTACAAAAAAAAGAATTTTGTACAAATTAACTAAAGAAAATAATTGTGCTATAAAATTTGGCTATACAAAATTTCTGGGATATTTTAAGAGTAAACGGATAAAACCTGAATTTTGGCACTTTTTTGTCACCCTTGCTATCTTTTAAACCAATAAATATAGAAATAAAGGCTGTATCACATTCAAAACTTATCTAAAAAATACATATATAATTTTGGTACTTTTTCGAAATTCGAACGTTTAAGGGGTAACAATTCTTACTATTTTTGGTCCTTTTTTTACAAAACATTTTTCTCTATTCATTCATATATACATTTTAAATTATGGGCTCCCATACTCATACTTCAGTGGGGTGCAAAAAGTACCAACAAAGGAAAGTACGGGAAATTAAATTTCTTTCTTTTTTGTTCCACAATTTAAAATTTTTCTAACTTTTGCTAATATTGGACCCAGAAACATAAAATTCAACATGCAATGTCCTGAGTATACAAGGCTCTATGAGGGAACTTTTTGGTACTTTTTTGATCTTAAGCTTGCACTTTTTGAATTTCCGTTAGTATTGGACCTGGAAACATGAAATTTAACATGCAATGTCCTGAGTGAATGAGAATCTTTAAGAGAGTTTTTGTTTTTTTTTTTTTTTGGCTGGTAAATTTTCAGTTAGTATTGTAGTATTGGGCTTAAAAACATAAAATAATACAGGTGCAGAAAAATTTTTGAACCTTTTGAATAGGTACCTAAAAGCATAAACTTTGGCATATAAACATTTCCATGAAAGAAAGGGAGACGCAAGCGCAGTAGCGGGATAAATTCTAGTTTATTATAAAAAGCTCATATACTTAATATGAAAATTATCTTGATTTAATTTTATTTACGATTGCTGTACTACACTGAAAGAAAAATGCTTCATATATTTAATGAATCATTTTCATAAAAACATTTTCCTTAGGTAAATTAAAATTTTCATTGTCTAAATGGAATTTCATAGTAAGTAAGTATTTTCGTTAAAATCGCTTCATTGGATTTCGTAATTACGTTAAAAATTTTCATTAAATATATGAAAACTTAAGTTTGTCCAAGTTAAACAAAAAATTTTAATTGGGAACATAAAAAAAACAATAAACAACATAACTATATTCATAAATTAATACAAAATTATAGTTTCCTTAAAAAAATGTTTAATTGTTAATCAAAAAATGTAAGTTTTTATTATTTCATACATCTAATGTAATATGTCATTAAATTTATGAAATCAAAAATTTTTTTATAAAAGCAACATACATATTTCAATAATGCTTGCATAAATTAAAATTTTAATTATGACAATGAAAAATGTCATTATAGTAATGAAACAAAAACTTTCAATCAACGTTGTTATTGTTGTTATGGACAATTTAATCTCATATTTATGCTCTTAATTGAGTAAAAAACATAGTTTTTTTATCCAAAAACTACACTGCCCCGGTAGGCTAGCTGGTAGTGAGCTAGTCTATCAGCCCCGATGTTGCGCGATCGATTCCCGCCAGAGACAGAAAAAAAAATAAAATAAAATAAAATAAAAATAAAAAATAAAAATAAAATGTTTACTTTATTGAAAGTATTCATCCAATGAATATTATTCATAGATCTAATGCAGTGATAACCAAGCCCCGAACTAACCAAGCCCCGAACGCACGCACACAAAGATATTATGTACTTGTGTGCGGTCGCAGAGACTGATGATAGTCTGATGTTTTGAAACGAACAAAGTTGTTGTATACATGTGAATGCCGACCGTGTCTGTGTGAAAAATACGATTATTGACTGAATCGCGAGCCTATGGAGTGGCTATCACTGATATAATGTAATGTTTCATTAAATACGTTTTAATGAAACAGGTTTTATTGATCCAACGAAGCGCTGCATAGGTTCATTTTTAATGGGATTAATGTCAAAATTCATTGATATTGCGAAGAAAATTCTTTCAGTGTAGACAAATAAAGACAATTTTAATATAAGATGAGTTTTCAATAGAAAAGTGTTGAATTTTCTGCAGAAAATTATTGTGTAAGAAGAATTTTTTTTATAAAAAAATTTTGTATAAGATGAATTCTTTTTCTTTAACAAATTTCCGTATAATAGAAATTTTCTTAAAAATATTTTCCCAAAATTTGCATTTTCTGCTGAAAGTAATCGCAAATTTTGAACTTTCCTTAAAAAGTTTTGGGTATGTTATTTTTTTTTCGTATTTTCACTTGGCAAACCCCTTAAAATGATTCCAAATAAGAAAAAAAATTTATATAAATATTTTAGATCGTTTGCATAGTTTGTAGCCTATTTTTCTTACTATGTGTCGTTTTAATTGTTGATAACTACCGTTATATTAATTTTAGAGAAAACCCTTATTTACAAATATTCTAGAGCTATATCTTATGAACAATGTTGCTCTGTATTAGTTGTCTTTAACATGAATATCTAATCCAGAAAAAACCAAATTAAAAAATAACACCGAAATTTTCACATATCTTCGCATTCTTTGCCTGGTGATTACACTACGTGACAAATTTTCAACAAAGTCGTGACCAAATGATTCTGACAGCTAATCTTTATATAAAACTTTCCTCTGAATCCGAATATGAAGTCAGAATTGTCAAAAGTATAACAGTTTTTTTTTCCAAATTAAGAATTTGTAAAGCAGTGTAATGAAGTTTGAAGTTTTGTCCATTATAACTCCGCCATTTTATGACTCATCTCTTCAAACGACCCATGGTTATTTAATAAATTTTATAACCTCTCAATAAAAGAAAGAAATACATAGTCCGTTTAAAATTGTTGAAGATATTTGCATTTCGGTCACATCATCTTTTTTAAAACACAAATAACGGTTATTTTGGAATATCTTTTAAATACGTTAAAACTGGTGGTTTAAAAAAAAAAAACGGAATTTTATATGAGATGAAAATATTGTCGTTTCACAAAATCCTCAATAAAAACTTTATTTTTCATCCGATTGTTTTCAAATTGCGCTTAAAATGTTGTTAATTAAATATACTATTTGGTTAAAAAATAAAACATTCCAGAAATTTAATATAACGTAGAAAAAAAACGAAATAAAAATGAAAATTTTTGAAAAAAACGTAAAAAATAGGCAAATTTTGATCATTTCTTATCAGATAGAAATTTTCAGCATATCGACAGAAAAGGCATTCAATTAACTTTCCAACGATATGCCATTTATTTCGATCGGACTTTTTGGTTGGGCTCCACAAGGGTTTGAGTGGGACCATACATCGAAAAACACAAAAGTACCGTTATCTAAAAAACGGTACTTAGGAAAAAAAAATTACAGCGTTTTTCGTGTTCAGGAGGTCCCAATTAACTTATCTAGGCATGTGGCGTTCTTGGTACTTTTCCAAACTTAAAATTTGTTAAGCAGTGTTATCATTATACGTCGAGGGTTCGAGCCCGAGCCACGTCAAGAATGAAAGATTATCAATAACAATTTTAATTAATTTTCATGTTGTAAAATTCCTTTCTTCACAAAAATAATTTAATAAAAATTTAAATTTCATGAACTTAAGCCTAATTAAAAATATTAAAAATTTGGATTAAAAACCATAAATAGTTCAACAAAATAACCACAATACTAATCCTATATGTTATTTGTAAAAATAACTATGACACTCCAGAAAGTGTCACAGTGTCCATGGACTTTATTACACTTTTAAGTGTCATAATGCCCATCAGAGCAGTGTCATAAAGTCCGTGCACGTTATGTCACTTTGTAGAGTGTCATAATGTCCACAACATGCTTACAAACTCGAAAGCATAGCCGGCCTTCGGCCGGCCGCAAGGATTTTCTCCTCTTTGATACAACAAGTACCGGCTTCGCTAACTAAAGCTTCTGTGCACAACCGGCCTTCGGCCGGGAGCAAGGATTTCCTCCTCTATGGTATAACAAAGACCGGCTTTGCTAACTAAAGCTACTCTGCCAAGTCGGCCTTCGTTCGGAAAAAAGCAGATTTTAGAAGCTTTACTTAGAGAAACCGGTTCTTGGTATACCATAAAGGAAAAAAATTCTTGCGCCCGCCCAAGGCCGTCTGCGCAGAGAAGCTATAGTTAGCGAAGCCGGTCTTTGTTATACCATAGAGTAGAAAATCCTTTGGCACAGCCGAAGGCCGGCTATGCAGAGAAGCTTAAGTTAGCGAAGCCGTTTTTTGTTATGTCATAGAGTAGAAAATCGTTGGGCCCGGCCAAAGGCCAGCTATGCAGAGAAGCTTTAGTAAGCGAAGCCGGTTTTTGTTTTGGTAAAATAAGTTTCTTTAAAAATAGTTTTGTTGGTTTTTTGCAAATTGGGTATTTTTTTTATTTTTTTGGAAAAAATTCGTTTTTGTTTTTTGGGTAATTTTTAATTTTTTTTTGGGCGCTTTTTCGTTTTGTTTGGGCAAAATTTCATATTTAACTGTTTGGGTAATTTTTCATGTTCTTTTGGACTATTCTTCATTTGGGCGATTTTTAATTTTTTTTTTTGGGCCATTTTTCTTTAGGCAATATTTCCTACAGCCAAAAATGTAATACAACAAAAACAAAAGGTACTTAAAATTCATTTGTACATTAATTATACATAATAATAGGGTGGGTAAAATTTTTTCGCTTCAAAAGCACATCGTGATTTAAAAATTAATTACGAGCCCCGGATTTTTCAAAATAGTTAGTTTTCCAAATTATTCAAGAATAGATGCAAATAAATTGTATTTGATCTAGCCAGACCCTGTATCATGCGGTGTTTAGGGTCGAGCAATCCATTAATTTTTATTTTTGATTGCCGAATTTTCCTCAAAATGCAATCCCGAGTTTTAAACGGAAATAAAATTTTGAAGCGTTCTTAAAATATGTGCATTAGACTGGCCCACGCTTGTATGGAAAAGTAAAAGTATAGTCCAATACTTTCTCCACAAGCTTGATTTTGTTTCTTTTACTAAAATATATGTATATACCAAAAATTGGATCAATAGGACAATAATTAGAGGTCGCGATGAATGGCGACTTTTATGTTTCACAGCTTATGCCTACTACATGCATTTACTTTGGCTTATCATTATTGTACTTGTTTATGTATTGGAGATACTTTTTCACACTTTTTTTGATCTTTACTAGATTTACATTTGTTAAAATTAAATATATTCATCCTCTACATAATTATTTAACTTATTTTGAATGCAGAATTACAAGAAACGAGTTTAGAAAGATTATGATGAAATTTCTGACAGTGAGTCAGATTCATCGCACGAAGAAGTTAAGTTTCGCAAAAAACAAAATACAACTTAACCAATAAAAATGAAAACTGGTTTTTAAAGCGACTTTATTGGAAGTATTGACCGTGTAAGTCTATCTAACCCCGAAAAATCATTTAACTATCGCAACCCTAAATATTGACCGATTGTGCTCAAATTTGGACTGAACATTTTTAAGCACTATTCGAATAGGATCAGCGTTGTGGAGCGCGAATATTCGATACTTTTGTATTTTGGGCCACCCTAATGTGCATACGAACATCTTTGGATTGCATTTCCAAATTCATTGTGTTTATAATTTGTAATATGTACGGCAGAAAAAGGAAAGGAGTAGAAAGTCGAAAATCGAAGATAGCGCTTGTAAAATCACCTTCAAAATAATTCGGAGCAAAATAATAATGCAGTGGGTTCCCACTGATTACTTCTAGACATGAAGACAATCTTCTTAACGAATATTTGAAAATATTATGAGTTCGTTCCAAAAATAATCTTTAATTGAGAGGAATTCGTCTTTTTTGCAGAAGTGGTTTCCTATATCTTTTAAAAACTTGCCAATATCATCAGAAAATGCACGCTTATATGTATGCTGCCGCTGATACTAAATTTAGAATGTGGCATAAGCAATCGTTCAATGATCAAGTGCAAAAATCTATTCACAGTAGCGGAGTTCAGTGTTTGGTGCAAATGGTCTTGCAAAAGAGCTAATGCAAAATAACATAGCTGTTATGTTAAATCCAACAACAAAAAATAGAGTTTCCCTTAGATTTCATAAAAAACTACGACATTTTGCATTTTCGCAAGACTATTTGCACCAAATACTAAACTCCGCTTATATTCATTGAACATTAAATACGAGCTGGCATTTTATATCAATTATAAATATGTACACAGAAAAAAATAATTTTCATATTTGAATACGAAAATCGCATATTTGATGAAAAACATTTTTGAATTTTCTGCGATGACGATTTTTGCGTTATTGATAAAAAAGTTTGTAGGTATAGTTATTGAATTTTTAGTCAACAACGAAGTTTATTGAATCAATAAAAAAAGTTGTTGCCCAAAATAATTTTTTTCAACAAAATGTTTGCATGATTTGTTAAAATAAATTGTTGGAAATGTTGACTAAATCAAATAAAATGTTTATCGAATCTTTATTTATTAATTATGACGTGCCTAATTCCCAATTTTCTTCCTTTTTAAATAAATACACAAAAATTTATTATGGGGGAATAAGCTAGTTCCTATGTGCATTTCGCTGGTTGCTTAAGCGAGATCATCAGGAAACCTTTTTCTAAAGACTTTGGCAAAACTAAAGATATTTAACTAAATAAAACTGTTAAGCGAATGAGAATTATGGCCTATTATAAAATGGACAAGAGTTGTAAAAATACTGTGTAAACGTTGATTTAAATATTTGTTTTATTGAAAATCAAGAAATATTTTATTATTTTATTATTGAATATGTTTTATTGAGTGCTATTTTGCAAAGTGTATATATGATAAATTTTTTCATTGAATCAAACAAAAAGTTTGTTGAAAAAAAATTATATTTTTAACAAACTGTGTTGTTAAAAATTTTCTTGAGATATTTTTTTCTGTGTAGGTTTGAAAAATTTGGAAATAGTACCAAATGAGTCACGGGTGTACCAGCGTAATTTTTAGTTTTGAATTGTACCAAAAAAATACAATTGTACCTACTTTATCAACCTTGATACAAAAAACCAAAAACAAAGCCATAACAAAAAAAAAAAAAAAAAAAAAAAAAAATACAGAAAAAAATAAATTTGATTTCAATTAAAAAGTTTGTTATATTAATTAAAAAATTAATTAAATTTGCACTAGTTAACAAATTAATAGTATCAATTAAACGTTTAATTCACTTGATTAAAGATTTTTTTTTCACTTTTTTTAATTTTCTAAGCTATTCCCGCGAAGCCCTTCGTTTGTATGCAGGAAAGATACCAGAGTCTCTGTCGGGAATCGAACCCTCAACCCCGGCGCTGATAGACTAGCTCACTACCAGCCAGCCTACCGGGGCACTTGATTAAACGTTTAAATCAGTGTTAGAAAATAAACACTAAATATCGTTTTTTAATGTTCGCTTCGGTAGATTTGTGGAAAACACAAGCGCTAATAGTGTTTGTGTAGAAAATCATTAAAAAAAATAACGTTTCCCTGTTAGTCATCCTTCGAACACACAAATATTACAAAAACAAAATACACACACGAAAAAACATTATAGAACATTAAAATATAATGTTTGTCTACAGTATCACTACAATTGTTCTGTTTTTTAACGAAGAACCAAACATTATATAATGTTCGGTTCTTTCTTGAAAATAGTTACGAACGGCATTAAGGGTTGTGTATGTCTAGACAATCACTAAAAAAATAGATACGTTCCTAGGTGTGTGAGCCGTTTATTTTCGAATACTGGTTTAAATCACCTGATTACATTTTTGATTAAAACTGGTTTTATTTTTGATTAATGCTGTAATTGGAGAAAGATCTGTGCAACGTATCAATTTTGTTTTCTCATGTAACGTCTATACAAAGTAAATGAAATCACCCATATAAACATATAAATAAATCCATGGGGTTTCGTTATTTTTATTTTAATTCAGAAGATATTAGAGATACAAAAAAAAAATGTGTGAGCAAAAGTTGTTCGTCTGAGTTTGATCTATAACGTTTACTAACAATTTTTGTTGTAAAATAAATAGAAACGAAGTTTTTGGCAATCCAAGTAAAAAATCAGGTATTTGGAAAAGTTTGGGGGGATAGGGGATTAGGGGCACCCTATCCCCTCATCCGATTAAGCTTAAATTTTCAAGGGGCTCTTTCTTTTAGTAATTCGAACCAATCTGGGGCTTGGCGTGAAACAAAGTTCTTCAAAAAAATTGGCACCTTAATGCACATACGTGCAAAATTTTTATTTTGCTATAAAATCAATTATTTTAGCTATCTGACAGAAAACAATAAAAATAGCAGCTTCCACTTTAGAATTTGCCATGCCTTTTTTATTCTATTTCTGTCATAAGTCTATTAGAAATGCCGGCAAAAAGCCCAGCATTTTTTAAGACATGTCTGGCAAAATTCGTGTCAATCACTTCATATATTTTCGGGTCAGAGATCTGACAGAATACAGATATGGTTCCGACTTTTTTGTCGATGTTTCTCTCAGATATCTGGAAGACGTGTGACGAGTTTGCTGGCTCTCTGCAGGCATTCATGTTATGTTATGTCATTATGAGACAATAACGCTTGCAATCAAACAAAACTGTCTCCCAACAAATTAATCTTACTTTACTTTTTTATCTTTTAATAAGACATTTATTAAATACTCTAACTATACTCTAATTACGATAGCAATTAATAATTTGTATGATAATAATTAAATTAAATTAAATGTTGCCTTTCAACCAAATTCAAATTTTTCTGGCTCTTTCAGCAAGTAACTAAATATTTGAGTGAAAGTTAGTTTGTGTTTTCGTATCCTTGAGCCCTTCAAATGTCTGGCACGTAATTTACTTATCAAAATAAGATTTTATTACAGTTTACAAATGATGGGATTTCTCTGTAGTGCATTCATATATCAGAGTCTGTTTGTCTGTCATTCTTTCTTTTCTATTCCGTTTATCAAGGCAATATTCATAATTACTTTTTTGTTAAGGGAATTTGCAAACTGCCACAAACAAAAATATAGACCACACATGTCTAAAATGTATAACAACAATGCCAAATGTGAGATGTGAAACTAGCAAATGGTTTTATTAATAAATAAGTGTCTAGTTAAAATACGTAAATAGATATTTCTGGCATGAATTGCTTATTGTTATAAGAAAAAGTTAATTTATGCTCATTTGCAGGGAGATTTCTCATCATGGCAAAAATATTTGAAAAAAAGTTCATTGTACAAAACATTACAAGGGCATCAATTAAAAATAATTTAGCTGGCATTTGGAAATTTGAGACTTTAATGGGCGGGCATGAAAGTATAATTTAAGAAACAGAATTTGACAGCAACTCAGTTTTGTTTTAAAGATCTAAAGAAGTATTTATAATTTAAATTTTTTGCTACACAAATTTTGTACATAACGTTGTACATAAAAATATTTGTTAAGTTAATGTCATGTCATGATAATACAATTTCAAATTGTCTTAAGAAACAAAATGCTTGGCCGTTTACTTCAAGCATGATACAAATAAATCGCACATTAAATGTTCTTAAGAAATCTGCCTTGTAATTTCTGTATTCCTGTGTTGTACAGAGATTAGATATATTAAAGTACAAAGTACTTTTTGTTGGTGAAAACACAAGTGAAAACATAACGGGTGTTTTTAAGCCCCAGATATCTTATATAATTGTCAAACTGCGTTCACTTTTAACAGTTATAATCAGTATAAGCTGGCAAATTATCATAAATAGATTAACGTTTTGCCCGCACAGAAAAAAATAATTTTCACATTTGAATACGAGAATCGCATATGGGCATTTCCTGGGGTCACGAACTTACGTTCGTACGCTTTTGAAGTACAAATAATATAGAAAACAAAACTTTTCCTAGCATTTTCTTTTCGATTCGATAGCATTTGGGTAGCTCTATGTTTAGTGCAAAAGAAAGATATCAATCGAGTTAAAGTTTTCATAATAATAGTTATAAACGTGTGGTCACGAACGTACGCAAAATAGAAAAATCTGCGTAATGGAACGGAATATTCAAAAGTGATTAATTTATTTTAAAAATGTTTTAATGTAGGTCTCCATCCAGTATTTACAAAATAAAATATCTCTCTTGGTTTTTGTTTAATTGGCTTATTTACCGGTCGCGAACGTATGGATCGCGAACGTACGTTTTTTCCATATGTTTTTTTATTATTATCACCACGCATTTTTCCATAAATGTCTTAAAATTTCCTTAACAAAAAAACTTAATACTCCTTTTGCAATTGATTGTAATAGAGAGATTATAAAGAAAGCGTGTAAACATAACATATTTCTTGCATGTAAAATGAGTATATAAAAATATCTTTAGAATTTTCCAGTTTCCAGCCCAATTTCCTCAAGTAAAACAGCTGAGATATGCTATGAAACCATTCTTTTATAAAAACAAAGACTTTTTTATAATAATAAACAATTAAAGACGATAATAATCAACATTTTATTTTTTCATCCTGGTAGACCATTCTGGGGAAATGCCCATATTTGATTAAAAAAATTTTTTAATTTTCTGCGATGACGATTTTTGCGGTATTGATAAAAAAGTTTGTTGGTATAGTTATTGAATTTTAAGTCAACAACCAAGTTTATTGAGTCAACAATAAAAAATCAGGTAAACACAAATGCAATTCAAGCCCCACAGCCTAGTAATAACAGAACCTCTTACGCTAACGTCCTAAAATCAAACCATGAGCCAATGCAAGGTGCCTCGCCAAGTAATGATGAAACTCCAGTTTCTAATTTAAGTCGTTTAGAAAAAACCATGGAAACATTAGTGCAAACGGTAAATAACTTTACTAACACAATGGGTAATATGATGCAGGAAATGCTTAGAATGCAATCGATGTTATTGCAAGCTGTACTTAACAAACCATGAACTGTTTAAAAATTTGTTTTTGGAACCCAAACGGCATCCGCCAACATAAAAATGAATTAGAATACTTTCTTAAAAATAAACAAATTGATGTCATGATGATTTCTGAAACTCATTTGACCTCAAGAAATACGTTTAATATAAATGGTTATATACTATATGATACCAAGGACCCACGAGATAGAGCTTGTGGAGGTTCTGCCATTTTAATAAAAACCCGAGTCAAACACTACCTAATGTGTGATCATCGTGAAGATTATCTCCAAGCAACGAACATTTGCGTTGAGGAATTCAATAGAAACCTAATAATTTCATCGTTATACTCCCCGCCTAGATTTTCAATATCGGAGGACCAATATTGTAAATATTTTAAATCATTAGGACCGTGTTTCCTAGCCGCTGGCGATTATAACGCTAAAAATACCTTCTGGGGGTCGCGACTTATAACACCAAAGGGTCGTGTTTTATTTAACACAATTTCTAAAATGGATTTAAATGTGGTAGCGAGCGGACAACCAACATATTGGCCCACTGATCATCAAAAAATTCCAGATGTCATCGATTTCGGCGTGGTTAAAAACATTCCCATAGAAACGATTCATGTTGAAGCCTCCCTAGATTTATCTTCCGACCACACACCTACAATTGTTATTATAATGAACCCCAATAGAATTGTACCTCCGACGACAGCTACGCAAATTGGTTAAAATATAAAAAATATCTCAGTACCCATTGCACAGAAAATATTGCGCTCAGTATACCGGATTATGTAGATCGCTCTATTGACAATTTTGACAGTTTTCTGAAACTATCTGTTCAACATTCCAATATTGCCCCCAAAAAAACAAAAACTATTAAAATATATTCCACAGATGTCGAGCATCTTTGTCTGAAAAAAGGAGGGCTCGAAGAGAGTGGCAATTGCACAGATCCCCTCAACTTAAGAACTTACTTAAAGAGTGTACAAAAAGACTAAGAAAGTTACTGCTGACTAAGAAAACGGCTTCTCTGGAAAAATATCTTCAGGAACTTGATGCAACCCCACAATCAAACTACTCATTATGGGGTGCAGCTAGAAATCTCAAAAGGCCAGTTGTCTCTAAACCACCATTAAGAAACTTGAATGGAAGTTGGGCAAAAAATGATGTTGAAAAAGAAATCTGTTTGACAATCATTTAAAAAAAGTATTTACCCCAAATATATCTCACGATATTGCGGTCGAGTTACCACCTGTTGCTGCTAGAGCAGCTGTTCCCCTAAGATTTGAGATAAGAGAAATCGAAAAGGCTATTTGTGATTTAAACCCCAAGAAGGCTCCTGGTTTTGATAAGATCAGCAACAAAATGCTTTTGGAGCTACCCAGCATAGCAAAGAAAATTATTCTTTTAATTTTTAATGCTATTTTACGCCTTGAATACTATCCTCAAAAGTGGAAGGTCTCCTTAGTCACCATGATCACACAAAAGTTGAGTCATATAGGCCTATAAGCTTACTTTCTAATATATCAAAGCTGTTTGAGAAGCTGTTAGCGTCAAAATTAACCCCAATTTTAAATGAAAATAGATGTATTCCTAACCACCAATTCGGCTTTAGAAGAGAACACAGCACAATTGAGCAAACCCATCATATAGTTAACGCAATAAGAAAAGCCTTTGAAGAAAAACAATATTGTTCCGCTCTCTTCATCGATGTTTCTCAAGCTTTTGATAAAGTCTGGCATGAAGGCTTATTACATAAATTGAAGCTTAACTTACTAGTAAACACACACAGTCTGTTATAAAGCTACTTAGTCGGTCGAAAGTTTATTATTAAAGAAGGTGATTATTTAAGCTCTCCTCAGCAAATTGATGCTGGAGTCTATCAGGGCAGCATCCTGGGCCCACTTTTATACTTAATATATACCTCGGATATGCCAACAAACAACTACACACAAACTTCAACATTTGCTGATGATACAGCTCTTTTGAGCGTGCACGAAAATCGTCAAGAAGCATCTCGATACCTACAGGATCATATATTTCAACTCGAACTATGGTTAAAGCAATGGAGGATAGAGGTCAATGAGCAAAAATGCGTACATATAACATTCACCTTGCGTCGGGAATCATGCCCCCCTATTAAAATCAATAATCAAAAAATACCTCAAAATTCGCATGTAAAATACCTCGGTATTCATCTAGATCGCCGTTTAACGTGAAAAAGCCATATAGAGGCAAAATTAACTCAAATGAAACTAAAATCCATCCAAATTCATTGGCTTATTGGAAGAAATTCTGTCCTTAGTCTCGACTACAAACTTCTTCTTTACAACTCTATCTTAAAGCCAATCTGGTGCTATGGTATTCAGTTATGGGGCACTGCCTCGGCCTCTAATATCGAAAAAATTCAAAGGCGTCAAAATAAACTACTTCGAATAATCACAGCTGCCCCTTGGTATGTTAAAAACTCAAATATTCACAAGGATCTCAATGTTCCATTAGTTAAAACTAGGATTACGAAATATGCAGTAAAATACAAAAAAAGGATCGAATTGCACCCGAACCCACTAGCACGAAATATTTTAAATGATAGCAGCCACACTCGCTTAAGAAGAAGAGACACTGCAGCACTTATCCAATTAGATGAGCGATAAACACCTATAAAAGTGAACATAACCCGCGATGAAAAAAAATTTTTGTCTGGCACTGGCAGGACAAAAAATAACGTATTCGGTTAAGATTTGATTAATTATTGTTAGTTCATATTTAATATATGAAGATTCAATAAATAAATAATGAAGAAAAAAAAAAAACAAAATGTTTACGTGATTTGTTAAAATAAATTGTTGGAAATATTGAATAAATCAAACAAAATGTTTATCGAATCTTTGTTTGTTTATTTATTAATTATGATGTGCTTAATTCCGAATATTTGTTCTTTGTTAAATACACTTAAATTTATTGTGGGGAAAGAAGGTAGTTCCTATTCGCATTTCGCTGGTTGCTTAGGCCAGATCATCAGGATACCTTTTTTCAAATACTTTGGAAAAACTAAAGATAATATTCAACTAAAACTATAAAGCGAATGAGAATTACATATTAGCTAAAAAATGGACAAAAGTTGTAGAAATACTGTGATTCAAATATTTTTTTTTATTGAATATGAAGAAATATTTAATTATTTCATTATTAAATATGTTTTATTGAGTTCTATTTTTCAAAGTGTAATTTTGATAAATTTTTTCATTGAATCAAATAAATAATTTGTTGACCTAAATTTTTATTTTTAACAAACTGTGTTGTTAAAATTTTTCTTGAGATATTTTTTTCATCGAAATTTTGAAATCAAAATTTGACGATAAGTTGATTTTAAAAAATGGATCTGTCAGTTGGATTCCAAGGTCTTGCGATTTGGCAGCTCTCGATTATTTCCTGCTACGTGAGATCACTATAATTATTGACGACTTGAAGGCCAGCAATATTCGTGATATTCGTGATATAAGGCCAGGAATGCTCCGAAAATTGTCGCAAACTGGACGTCCAGAATGCGCTTCATTAAGAACAGCCGTGGTGCCCGTATGTCCAAAATCATGTTCAAGTGTTATAACCAGGAAAACCATAAATATGCGATTGCATGCTTTTTCTTGTGCGACCAGTGAAGACGGAAACAATCTGTTAATCCGTTTTACAGCTTTTTATGAAGTTTGGCATCGATTTGTTAGTGCATATTTTTGCATATTTTTGCCTTTTTGAGGCATATTTTGATACGTGTTAAATTGTTTTAGATAACTGCAAGAGTTTTCGCAGCAAATAACAATTTTTTTTTTTGCAAAATTCTAGCTTTACTGCTTTAAATATCTATCTTTGTACCCAACTTGTTGCTTTAATTTCGCTATATTTTGGGGCGAATTAAATCTAAATACTAATATAACTAGATATTTTAAGGACACAAAAAGTATTATTTGGAAATAAGTTTTTACGGAGAACATGAGAAATTATAGACCGATTCTCACTTTTAACAAAGATTTCGTCCTTATTGGTTAACATGGACAGATAACCAGCCAGACGGACAGATGGACGTCGTTAGATTACTGAGTCGATCGGTCCACTAACAGATTGGTCGAGATTTCTGTGTATTACACACATCGTCAAAAACGTATATAAGTAATCTCTTTTTCCATAATTTTTGCATACATATAAAATTTTAAAGTTTAAATATGCTTTGTCTTACTATTTTATAGTAAAAATTAAATGCAGATGGCGAAATATTTAAAACAGGTAACAGTAAAGGCTAGATAACACTATTACACTTCGTATTAATACATGTCAGAAACTCAAGTAATATTTCAAAGTGCGATAGTGTGAATGAAATGTGTCACGAAAATGACAAGTATTATGAAAAAAGTTTGACATCCCATACGACTGCATCGTGTTTTGAAAAATGTCTAAAAATAATACTTTTTATTGGATCAGGGTTGCATCTTATTTCATATGTGAGAGTTTATACTTTGTGTGATGGTTTGAACACAAGCTGTCGTGCTAAATCAGATTATTTGACAATCGCAACAAAACCCATTAGATTTCTATCTCACAATGTATTATGGAATACGTAAGACTTGTGAGATAGTGAAAACTAGCCTTAACTAACAAATCGATTCCAAAATTCATAAATGGCTCTAAAAATATATTATTTATGTCTTCATTGGTGGCACAAGGAAAAGCATGCAATTGCTTATTTATGGTTTCCCTGATCATAACGTTACTAATGCGCCACCCTGTATGACCATTTTTCTATGCGTTAAATTTATTTTTTTTTTTAAATTTTCGATTGTGTATTATTAAATAGGAGAGATGTTAGAACTACTAAATAAGAGATTCTGGTCCATAAATCAGTTTGTAGACAGAATGTCGGCCATTAGCTAGTCAATTTCTAGAGGTTATTGTAAAGTCCTCTGTGCAATTTAGATAACTAACTCATTTACATACATACACAAACACATACATAATATTAAAATGTCTGTTTGTGTAAAAATACACCCTGCAAACACTTTAATTGAAAAAATAGTTATTTTATATGATAAAATGCATTTGAAATCTAACAAAATCAATCGCTTTTCGAAGTTGTATCGATGTACTAGCATCATTCGGAAAAAGTGTGCTAGTTAATACATACTATTAGGATCTACTAGGAGTATTTGTTTTGAAATTGATCAGAGCTTGTTTAAGGCAAATCCTAATTATTAACTTGGTATTACCTCTTTTGGCACAGGTGCCCGTGCAAAAAAAAAAAAAATTAAATTCAACTGGCAAATTGCTTTATTTTGCTATTCTTGCGAAAAAATAAAGTAGAGCAATTTGTTTTTAACTTTGTTTTTTCTTTAACCACTTACAACTTTAATTAGTCGGGAATCAACTCACTGTTTATTGTTGGTGTTTTGTGTTGGCTTTGATATCTTTGCCAATAACACTTCAGTGTTTATAATTCTCATTCGCTATACAGTTTTATTTGTATAATATCTTTAGCTTTTCCGAAGTCTTTTGAAAAGCGGAGGGGTTGGATACTGATAACCAAAATGCTTATACCTAATTTGGAATCTTTTGCTTCTTCCGTTCTACAGAAACAGAAAAACAGGCGGTTAGGCGGACATCGTTAAATGAAATGCGTTGTACATGTTTGTATTGAAAAAAAAACAAAAACTCAAAAAAGTGAAAAACAAAATATACAAGGTTACAGCCGGTGATAGGTATAAAAAAAAACAACAACATGAAATTTTATGAAAAAATTAGAGGCAGTCGTGGGTTTTTGCCCACATCTCAGCCATTTATGGGCCGATCTGGCTGAATTTCAATAGTTAAATTTAACGAAGCACATATAACAGAAATATGTGTATAAAAACCAAGTCCCTATCACATCTGGGGTCTCCGGAAACTCATTTCAATAGACAGACGGACATTGTTATATCAACTTTGCTACGCATAAAGACCCAGAATATATCGCACTGGTTCCTCTAAAGGGGGTTAAATCAAAATTTATTAATTTTCAGTAGAGACAAAAAACAGTTTTCTTTTTATATGTACTCTTTTTTTTTGTTGGCAAAATACTAGAGAAATCGATCTAGGATTTTTACAGTGTGTAGATATGTTCTTGGCAAAAGTGAAGATTGAAAAATTTCGAGTTAACTCTCTTTAGAGGAACCAGTGCGATATATACTTTATAGGTTAAAAGACCAATGTCGTAGAAATTACAAACGGATTGACAGACTTATATTTCTCTTTTTACCTTCGGCGAAGGCTAATTACAATTGTTTTAAACATCGTATGTTAAAGTTAAGAAACAGCATTTTTTCAAGTAATAAAATTATGGTTATTTAGCTTTCTTATATGATATGAATGCCTTTTAATCACTTGTTCGGTTAACTTAAAATTCTCACATTCTTTTTCTTTCAATTGTTAAATGAAATGCATAATATTTATGTAAAATGTTGAAACCAGTTAAACGGAACCTTGACCATATTATTTTAATTTCTGACCTTAAAATGGTAACTTTTAATCAAAAAATTGATATTTTTGACCAAACTATGGTTAATTTTGACAAAATTATGGTAAATTTCGACCAAACTATGGTAAACTGTGAAGTAGACACCTAATTTTTGTGGCACAAACTGCCACCTGGCCCTGGCTGGGCCCACTTGTATTTTGTATAGAGTTTTTTGTGTCTGTATAACAACTCACACTAACGAACCCCTTGGCCCAGCTGGGACTACTGTTATATGTAGGGATGAAATTTTCATGCACTAAAATATCGAAAATATGCGTATAAAATATGCACTTAAAACTTCAAAATATGCATAAAAAAAAATGCACTAAAACTGGAACATTTTCAATAAAAAAAGCGTTTGCTTTTTTAAATTTATTTAAAACCAAAAAAAATCTGTTGTTGTTTTTATTCCATTGTTATTCATGGGTACATAAAATTGCCGTATTCACAAACCCCCTTGTATCGTTATATCTATTGTATGTTGTATAAAAAACCAATAAATAATTTTTTATATCATCAAAAGTAAACCTTTTTCTGTTAAAAAGCCTTTGAACATGGAAAATTATCTCTCAACGTCAACCGAATTTGAAGTATACTTGAAGGATGCCATTTCATTTCGAGAATATTATTTAGGCTAAATCAAAAATAGTTGAAATTTGTTTTATTGTCTGAAATCCCATATTTTTTTTTTTTTTTTGCAAAACGTTTTGGATTTTTTTTTTTTAATTTGTCGGGCTATTATTCCTTCCATATTGTTTCTCGTATGAACTCAATAAATCAATATTTTCGAATTGGCTTCTAATTTCCTCTGCAACTCAATGTTACTCATGTGCCTAGAAAGTAGCATGTAACCGTTTTGGATAAATGTTTAAGGCCACTTGGCAGCCTTAACCATACAAGGTGCTGCATCGGTTAAAACTGAAGAATCTTTTGTCGAAATCTTATATTTTAAGCAGAGCTCCAAAAAAATATATATTGGAAAATTTTTTCTATGCAATTTTGAAATTTTTTGAACAATTTTTTTTTTTATGGAAATATGGAAATTTAAAAATTATGTCACTCAAAAATATGCATTTAAAACCAAAATATGCAAAAATATGCATTTTCACCCAAATATGCAACAATATGCAAAAACAAATCGATGCCATTTTAACGCAAATTTAATGATTCGGAAAGATAATAAATCGACATCAATCTTAGACTATTGACAAAAAACATGCATTTGCATGGAAATCGCCTCTCTGGTTATATGTATGTACCATAATATGGTAACCTGCAACTATTAACATTGTGGGAATTAAACGTTTTAGCAGCATACGTCCTCAGAATATGGCTACCTCTAAGCATATTTTTTTCTGTGCGTTTCTATTTACGTCTTCATGAGTTTTAGTGGCAGGGGCCCAGAAAGAGAAAGCCACTGAATTACATTACAAGACAATCTAGGATTACGGTAGAGCGACTAAAATATGGATACGTCAAATCAAGAGGGAGCAGCGTGATTCCCACGTTTCGTGGGGCAAGTTA
This sequence comes from Pollenia angustigena, assembly GCA_930367215.1. Lineage (NCBI taxonomy): Eukaryota > Metazoa > Arthropoda > Insecta > Diptera > Polleniidae > Pollenia > Pollenia angustigena. Next base: position 130,210,967 of record OV884058.1, read on the forward strand.
AAGCGACTGATGGCTGACAGGAAAAAATGGAAGACTTTTGTTATGGCTGCCCTTAAAAGTAACGCAAAAGGATATTTTAAAAGACCTTATAGATTTTGTATATATAAATTTCTTTAAACTCTTCCATAGAGCTAACAAATGTGACAAAGTAGTGACTTTTTGTTAGACAATTGAAAACATTCTACCAAATGCTTAGAGGCTATGAAATAAAAATGTTTATAAACTTATGTATGTAGACACTAATTCAATCATTCAGCCTCTCAGTTTTGCAAATTTCTTATTTTTGTAGACCTTTAATTGATGTTTTTGTTTCATTTTACAGTCGCCATATTGACAGTTACATACCAGACTGTTAAATTATTCATTTTGATTTGTTGATAATTGGAATGTTATCCTGTATTTTTTTTGCCCTTGTTTTGTATTTTCAAAATTACGTTTTCATTGATGTACATAAAGTTGATGAATCTATTTGTATTTGCATAAAAAAAATTAAATTATTGTTGTTGTTGTTGTTTTTAGTCCTTACTTGTAATAAGAATTCTGATTTATGTCTGGTTTCATGCTGTTTGTATTTTGCAATAAACATTTTTTTGCGTTTATTTGGCAAAAATTCAATTAACATTTTGACCTTTTCTGTAAAGTTAATTGATGATTTATGATTTTATATTAAGACATAGAAAATAATTAAGTTTTTTTAATATTTTTTGTTTGTTTTATATTCAAAAAATAACTTGATATGAAGAAAATGTTGTTATATTTCATTTTAATTACTTTTGTTGAGAAAGGATTTATTTTTTGACATAATTTGCCAATGATTTAAATGCTTTGAGCCTTTCTGTATTTGACAGCATTGCAATGATGATAATTAAGCAGGAAACTTGACCGAAATATATTAAATTACAGGATTGGCGTGATATGCCCTTCACTGCCACTAGAAGTCAGGGACGGTATATTAAGTTAAGTATGGCGTGCCTTACACCAAGAATTATTGATTTATCGTTCTATGTCTTTGCTTATATAGTGGAATTTTTAACAGATGTATGAGAGACGCTGATACCATTTTGGTTTTTTAATTCAGCTTTTAAATTTTCAAAATTGGCTAAATTCGAAGATTTTTTTTTATAAAACTTCTGAAAAAAGTGTTAAAATAGAATAAATGCATCTATTTAAAGAAATCAAAAATTCTAATCTGGCATAAATTGCTAATAAACTGATAGATTTGGTGCCATTGGCCGCCGTTATCAAGCATATACAGAAAACAATTTTGCACCAGTAAAATCATTAATCAGAAATAAAATCAGTTTTAATTAAAAATTTAATCAACTGAATTAAACCTTTAATCAAGTGAATTAAACATTTAATCAATTGTATTAATTTATATTAGTTCCCGTTATATTACCGTGCGTCACTGGCTTCCAGACGTGCTTTGTTTCCTGACTTTTAGCATTACTCGGCAAACCATTTAATTTAATAAAAAAGTGAACCCCAGTTATGACCACAAAAAGGTTTCTTAGAATAGCTGTAATGCCAGCCAAGTGCTATTTGTATATAATAGTTACCAGAGTTTTATCGTTTCCTTATTTTTAATTCATCATGGTGAAATGTATAGTCCAAAACGCTTACGTTGAAGCCAGGATCAAATGTTAAATCAGGTGTGCCATAATCAACACCTTCAACACAATTTATATCGTATAGAATGCATACTTTTCCGGAATGTGAATCTACCCATCTGATTTAGAAAAAAATTATAAAGATAACTTAAGAAGATACATGTTTCTGCACTTTAAATCCACATTATCCGTTGTATCAATAGCTAGTTTATGAAATTAAAGCCACTTCAGCCCTGCCAGTCAGAAGGGGTTTAGGTTAGGAAAAAACTTTCATTTCATTCATGTTTTCCAACCTTATTTTTTTACTGGCTCACGAAAAGCACGAACATTGTCATGATATATAGATTTATAAATTATTTTTCAGTTCTTGAAACTTTTCATTCATTGGTGTCTCTAAACGGATCAATGATTGATGCAGCAGTTCTTCAGTAATAATCTGGCTCATGACACGAAAACCATTTTAATCTAAAGAATATAAACATAACCTTGGGGCCAATAGATATGTCTGTTTGCACCTCAAGTTCATGTGGCACTTACTTTCATTGCTTTAAAATAAAATAAAGTGTTTGTGAATGAATGGAAAATTGCCGCTCTATTACTCCCAATCATTTTCTTTTATGGCCTTTTCAGACTTTTTAAGTCCTTAACATCAAAAATATTAATTTTAAAAGACCAACTTTAATATGCTTAAGTTTGCTTAAGCACCTATGCGAATACATGTAAATTATATGTGACAAGCCATATTGAACTAAAGGAAACTTTTTGTTAGGTTTAATGAATCTGTCATTTGCTTAAGCAATGTGTGAAATAGATCGCACTTTCCGTACGGAATAAAATATTTTTTTAATGCTTTTTTAAATGTTTTTTGTAAGTTAATTTTAGAGAGTTGCTTAAGCCAGCTTAAGCATATTTAGTTGGGCGTTTAGACTTCTAAACCATTGAAAGTAATCTTCTCCAATTCTCTCTCTCGTATAATACAAGAGGTATATTCTAAAGTGAACTCATATTTTTCTTTCTCATTTTATTTCTTATTAAAATTCAAAATATATCAACTAGTTTTCGCTTAATGTTTTCTAAATCAGCGCGTCAAGCGTAATATTTTCTAGCTCTAGTCTTAATGCTGAAATATCATCTTTAAATAGGAGCGCCAACGTTGTGTCTTGAACAGAAGTGTTTACTTTTCTTGTCGAATAAAACCCACAAAATCAAATCTTCCATTTTGAAGGCGTCGAAACCGCACTATTTGGTTTTGCTTCATACATTTCATATGAACATGATAACTTTTGACAGAAAGAAAACGCTTGATGCTCTCATTGAAGTTGGTCTGTTGTTCGTTGTTGCTTTAAAGCTAATCTTGAGTTGGTTTACACATATAATTGTAAATGCGGCTTAAACCAATTTTGACAACTTGCTTTCAAAACACTTTTCTCCATTAAAATTTATGAAAAAAAATTCCTAGAAAACAATACTTCTTTGGGACTAATGCTGATGTCAGACATTCCGCTAAAAGCTATAATATAAAATGGTGCTTCATGGTACTAGAAACCACTGATTATGTATTTCTAATGCATTTGCTCAAAAGAAGGAAATCGAATCTAGATCTGGAACTATAAAGCAGGTTGTGTAATGCTTTCTAGCACTTTGTTGTTTTCACTCTTTTTTTCTGCCAAAAGTGCATTTAAAAACGGTAATTTGGATTATTTCTCTCGTGTGCAGGAGAGGGCGAAGGTTCTCATTGGTGACAGTAGGGTATCCAATTCTATTGACTCCCTTGAGCACCGTCGCAATGTGGGTTGTATTTGCCTGTTTTATCGTTACTACAATGGGATGTGTTCTGACGAAATTAAGGATCTGCTTCCCGAAAACCGTACGTTTGTTCGCAATACACGTTTTTCCTCAAGAGCCCATTCTTATGTGGTCGATTTGCAGGTGAATCGTACAACGCATTACAGAGAGAATTCGTTTTTTTCCCGGACTGTTCGTAAGTGCAATAACCTTCCTGCCGAAGTCTTCCCTCTCACTTACAACATGATTAACTTCAAATCGAATGTTCACATGCACTACTCCCTCTATCCTCCTTCCCACAACCTATTTTCCTAGTTCCAACACAATGCAATGCATTAGTAGGGGTCATCCCCAGAATGCTGGTCCTAACAGAAAAAAAAAATAAAAAATTTGGAAAATTTTGTGTGTTAAATTAAGGCCCTAAATTTGTAAAGCGCAGACGCAACGCCAAAAATTATATTGAAAGCAAAAACAAAATCGAAAATATTTCATAATTTTGTTGTTGTTTTCTATAGAAATGTATATTGAATTTTTTAATTTTAAACGCTGCATATCTTGTGGCGTTGATAATTTTAAAACGCAATATGTATTTCTGTAGAAAGCAACAACAAATTTTTGACATTGTTTTTGCTTTCAATGTTATTTTTGGCATTGCGTTTGCGTTTTACACATTTAGGGCCTAAATAAAAAAAAGAAACTAAACAAAATAAAAGAAACTTGTGTGTTAAAAAAAAGTTTTGAAGTAATTGAAATCGATATCTACACCCAGAGAAAAAACATGATTAAATATGGTCACCTCCAACAATACTATGTTTAAGGAAAATTTGAACCATATTATGTTTAATTTAACCATATTATTGTCAACGACAACCGTATTATTGTTAAAAAAGTCCTCCATCAAGAAGCCACAACCATATTATGGTTGCCTCCGAACATATTATGGTTAATTATAACTAAAATATGTTTAACACTTTTAATAGCATGGTTGGTTTTCAACCATAGCATGTTGCTTTTGAAAAATAGGAAAATTATATTGTTCATTTAAAAACAAATTATTGTCATATTTAACTATAACATGCTTAGAGGAAACCATTAAATGGTTGTGGCTTCTTGATGGAGGACTATTTAAACCATAATATGGTTGTCGTTGACAATAATAAGGTTAAATTAAACATAATATGGTAAAAAATTTTCCTTAAACATAGTATTGTTGGAGGTGACCATATGTAAACATGTTTTTTCTCTGCGTGTCTATTCCTCGTTTTTACTAAAAAAATGTATTGAACGTATTTATTGAGAAGAATAACTCCGCATTAAAAAATTTCAAGGTTTTTGGGAGCAAGAAAAGTGCATGAGCGCTAATATATCGTCGGTTGATTATTTAATTGTCGTATGCCGTATGAAATTTGTATCCACATACGACAATTAAATAATCAACCGACGATATGCTCTGACTTTTTCATACTACTAAGAAGCAGCAGAGAATCGATTACCATTGAAGTGAATTTCGAGAATTTCAAGAAAAATAAGCAATGCAAAAATAGCACGTGTTAAAGCTTAGTGCTGAACCAGCTGAAATATATGTTGTGTTTGACAGCTCATAGCTGCACAACTAGATCATTTAAATAAAAAAAGAATCGATATATAAGTTCAGTGGGATATTAGTAATTGTAAGAGACACAAAATGAAGACTTTAAATATTGAATTAAACGACGCTAGATCGACCATTTCGCCCACAGCGCTTTGGGGCGACTCCTAGCCATTTATGGGACTTTTTCTTCAACATATTTCTAGCCTGCATTGAAAATTTTGTATGGGAGCCCCTTAAGCAATAGAGATAGCGGGTAGATATCTTTAAAACAAATGATGGGGATGAAAAATAAAGTGATGTTAGCCATACACTTGACCCGCCTAGGAACAGGTGTCAAATCGAAGATTATAATTTATATTCAAAAAAGTGCCATAACTGTCTGAGAGTTTTCCCTAGTGGTATACAATTTATGAACGACCTCCATTTATTGTTTCGTCCTAAACATTTTCTCAAAACACACTTGCCCTTTATCTCTACCCCTTTGTGTGGCGTTTAACAAATTTCATAAAATTAGGTTGTAAAGAGGTTTTGTATGGAATTTTGTTTTCTATACGTTTAAAAAAAAATTAACAAGGCTGCTTTTTTAATAAAAAACTAAACTGATTTTGAGTTACCCGAATATATGTATGTTGATCGACCTCCTTTTTTTTAAATAAATGAGTTATTCGAAAACAAGAGCTTACCTTAACCACTGGACTCACCGTACTCGATTAGGGTTAACCCTCAAGGTGCCCCGCTTGACAGTTTTTTCAACTAGCACTGTGTTATTTAAGCCACAAAAGAATAAATTTATTTATACAATTGCTGTTTTGTACAAAAGTCCTGCCACAAGTTTAAATAGTTGCGATTCTTAATCCTTTTGTTGAATTAACTTTGACATCATGTACTTTTAATCCTCATGTACTTTAGCTGCAAATGAAATTTTCGCTTTTTTTAATAAATTTGCTTTAATTTCAACTTCAGAAAAAACATAAACTTAAAAACTATGTATACAATTTTTTTCCATCGTACACACTTTAAATCTAAGAGATCCTTGTTTTATTTGTTGTTCTTTGGTACAAACGTTCTTTGTATTATTAAAAAATAAAAAAAAATAAAAATTAAATGCAAGAGTGCTAAAGTTGGCTGTACCGAATCTTTTATACCCTACATCAGAGCATGAGTAAAATTTAATGGTCTTGGCTTTTAATTTTCCGATACATTTCAAAACCTTTATTGCAGAAAGAAAGGACCAACACAGGAAAAATTATTAGTAGTTTTTTTTATCAATTAAAAAAATTGTTCAAAAAGTATCTCAATTTAATTAATGTGATAATTATTTTTTTTTTGAGAGAAAATTAAAAATATAGTTTGATTTAATTAACATTTTAGTTGTTTGAAATAAATTTTTAATCAAAATATTAATTAAATAATAAAAAAATCTTTATTGATTTGTTCGTTTAAAATAAAATAATTAAAACTTGTAGAATTGTTGTTGGGAAATTGGGAAACCTATAAATAATTTAGTCAATTACCACATTGTTTAATACTGCAAAGTTTTTTGGTCATTTTTACACCCTTCACCTCAGGTGGAAAAGAGTATATATAAGTTTGTCATTCCGTTTGTAATTTGTACAATATTGATCAAAGATTCTATAAAGTATATGTATTCTGGGTCCTTATGAGGAGAAAACTTGATTTAACGATGTCCGTCCGTCTGTTCGTCTTACGTTTGATATGTGTTTTCCGGAGACTCCAGACATGATAGCGGCTAGGTTGTTTTGCATTTGTTTCACATATAGTCCACCATTTCGTGCTATTGAAATCCAGCAAGATCGGTCCACAAATGGCTGAGATATGACCAAAAAACCACGACTGCCCCTAATTTTTTCCAAAAATCCCTTGTTGTTGTATTTTTATTGCTTTTTTCTGTATGTCTGGAGAACGGCAAGAGCCAAAGTTTCCAAATTAGGTGCAAACATTCAAAATATAAGTACACACCAACCCACAAAATGTGGGCGGTGTTGGAGAAGTGGGTGTGGTACCTCCCATACAAAAAATTTCAAACATTGTTTAATAACCTGAATTTTTGACTGTATATGATCTATGGTTACGCCTTATATTTCAAAAGATCGGAAATTTTTAGTAGAAAACATTTTCTGAAAAACTCGAGAAAATCGGTTCAGATACGAAAAAGTTATGACGAAAATATTTTCGGAAACCATAGATCTTGCCGAGTCCAAGTTTTATAACCAAACTAACTTGAAAATTTCTTCTTAAACACGTCGGTATATAAATCTGTCAAATCGGTTAAAAAATGGCTGAGTTATAATCAAAATACTGAAATCCCAAAAATTACTCTTTTTATACCCTTCACCTCAGGTGGAAAAGGGTATATATAAGTTTGTCATTCCGTTTGTAATTTCTACAATATTGATCTAAGACCCTATAAAGTATATATATTCTGGGTCCTTATGAGGAGAGAACTTGATTTGACCATGTCCGTCTAAAAATGATTTAAAAAAATATTTGCCAGTTTTCGCTTTTTAAATTTTATTTATAATGAAGTTTTAAGTATTGAAAATATGTATGTATATGTAAATGTCTAGTTGCTCTGTATTCTGCTCGCACAATGGTGAAGGGTATATAAGATTCGGCACAGCCAAATATAGCACTCTTACTTGTTTTAAATTAAAATAAAAAATATCATTCATTCGAAAAAAAACTATTTACAATTTAAAATTTTCAGTAATCTATATAATCATTTTGGTAAAAGGAGCAAAATCAACATATTTGGGCATGTTCTGCAAATCAAAATGAAGTGGAATTGAAATCGAACGAGATTTTGATCTAAGTTTTTTACAAAATGGCTGTAGTTTTCTCGGTTTTCAACAGTGGTTCTTGTAAAGATAATTAGTACTCAAAGTATGAAGAATATAAAACGGAATATTTTCATGAACCTCCTATACAGGATCGTTTTCAAAATTTCTGCGATTTTAATTCCACTTCATTTCGATTTAGAATACATGCCCGATATTTTGCTGGATTCTATAAATTTGGTGATTAGAGACAGTTTTTAATTTTTTCTGTGAATTTGGTGCATAAAGTTAATAGTCATTCAAAATGCCTGCTGTTATGAATTTTGTGTCAAAAACATTACACTACGTGACAGTTTTTTGACCAAATGCATTTGACACCTGATCTTTATGAATCCGAATATGAAGTCAGAATTGTAAAAAGATATCCAAAATAACCGTTATTTGTGTTTTTAAAAAAGATGATGTGTGATGTGATTTCTAAAATATTCATGGATTGCTAGTGAAGATTGGTCAAGAAATGACTGAGTTACAGGGGATACAAGTTCATATTCGGATTTAGCGGAAAATTTTACATACAGATTAGCTGTCAGGTTCATTTGGTCACGACTTTGTTGAAATTTTGTCACGTAGTGTTATAAAATTGGAGAAAAGTAATAATTTTTCAATCATTTGCTTACTGGTCACTGCAACTCGGAGGGGGAGGGAGTGGTTAGGTATCTTGGTAAACGCTGTAAACATATTTATTTAGCAGGCTCGGGCTCTTGATTTATTTATCCAGGTGGTAGTGCCAAGCGTAGTATTTTCCGCCTTCGTCTTCCTATTTTTCATCGTCCTTTTCAAGCTAGTTCAGTCATTATCCATTCTGTGGGCATGTCTTAGCCAGCGCAGTCTCATTATATTGATCTGTGCTTGACTATGTCAATGTCGGGACTTGGGTCATACTGCTCATGGTTCATACGTCGTTGATACTCACCGTTATTCGCTATAGGACCATATATTTTACGGTGTAGTTTCTTCTCGAAGACTCCCACTGCTATTTCGTCTGCCTACGGAGAAATAAAAGCACATGCTTTATTCAAGTCCGATGCAGTTGGATTTTGTTATCTCTCGAGAGGAATTTATCTCTCAAGTACTTGCTGAGCCCAAAATAACATTTGTTTGCAAGCAGTCCCCTAAGCTTCCCAGTAAAAACTTCGCCTACTTTTTCAAAATGAATAACTTCTTTAACTCATTATTTTGTAGCTTTCTTCTATAACTACATCTATAACAACTTCTATAACTACTTTTTTCTGGATGTATGCAGGTAAAAAAAAATAATGACTTACTTTTTAATGCGTTCATTTTGGGACATCCCTTGTAAAATTCATTGGTTCTTTCAGAAGAATTGTAACTAGTGCTCTTATGTTTTTCTGATTACTCAACACATTATTTTGTAGGCGATGTTTTTACTGGGTTAATATCAAGGCGGACATTGTTGTTTTTATTCACTGCGCATCCGAGGTATATCAATCGACAAGAACCTTGAAATTAAAACAATTGTCAATGTTCACACTTTAGTTTAATCGCGTGGCGGCAACGCTTGTTGTAACCATTAACTTTAAAAAAATTAGCCATACAAAATAGTAAATTTTCCATCAGTACCAGCGACTTTTTGACCAATTTCATTGAATTGTGCAATAGCAGGTTGTCCAGACTAAATGTCATATAATTAGATAACAATCTAACCTCAAAATTATATCGTTGGATTTAGGCAAAACCATTTCAACCAACATACTGATTTAAGAAAATCAATAAATCAACTTCCGTGTCTTGAAGAAAGGATCCAGAATACTTTATTAAATCCATATTAATATCATGGAAAATCCAAACGGAATGACAAATCTATAGCTTTTATATAGTGAGGTATAGAACAAATTGATGCTCCTGCTTATCATCATGTAACGCTGGACAAAAAAAAAATAGAGAGACATTGTTTGCATTGTTGGTTTCTTTGCAAGTGTGTGTATTCGTGCTTCTGTGTGGTTGGTTGACTGTTGAAAGCAAGCGTCGTACAGCAGCATCAATTGTGTTTGAAATGAATGTAGAAAGTTGAATTGTCTGACTCGATTGGATCGACCATGTTGAAGGGCAATTTAATTTTTATTACATTTTTATTTCTATTTCTTTTTTTTTTTTTTGGTTTTCGTATTTTTTTTCCTACTGATTTCTAGAATTATTTCTGTGTATTTTTCTTTGTTGTTAATGATAATGTCGTTGAAATAACAAAAAAAACGAATAAAAAAAATTCCAAAAATTTTTACACACCATTTACATTTAATTGCAAATGGTTTAACTTAAGTATGATTACATATATTTGAAAATACTTTGTTTGTTCTCTTATCTTGAAGAGAATTATTTGAGGAATTTTTATTCTGCTTGAAAAAATTCTAGTATTTGGAGTGATAGAATATTTAATCAAACTCAAAACAAAAAAACATTTAAAATGTCGTCTAATTTAACAGGGCACAGCAGCATATCGCATTTTTATTTGTTATGAATGACGTATACTTAATATTCAATTCAAATATATATAATATAACTTATACGCCTTTAACAGACATTTAAGGTTTACATTTAAATCTACATTAGTAAACATTAATTAATGATTTAACAAACATTTTACACGCTAATATTGTAAACAAAAATATGTTCAATAGATACTCCCTTAAAGAAAATCACACAAGTCTCTAAGTCATTTTAAGTCAAATAAATAAAACCATGTAAAAGGCCTTTTTTAAGCCTAATAAAATTTAAGTTTTAGTGCCCCGGTAGGCGCTAGCTGATATTGAGCTGTTCTATCAGTGCCGGGGTTGTGGGTTCGATTCCCGAAAAGACTCTGGTGTTTTGCAGACAAGCGTAAAGCTTCGCTGGATAACACAGGCCAACACTCAATTTGTTTCTTTGAATTTATCAACTGATTTTAGTTAATTTGGGTGCGCTGAGTTCAAAACTAATCAGTTTGTCTCTATCAGCTCTAGTTTCCATGATATAGCTTTTCTATACCCTCCACTTATGACCTCCAATTACCAATTACCCAAATTTTTTTTTCAAAATTTTTTTTTTTTATCAAAATTTTTTATTTACTGTTATAGTTATTGCCTAAAAAAAAAATTGCCAAATTAAAAAAATTTTGATAAAAAAAAAATTGGTAGAAAAAATTTTTGGGTAATTGGTAATTGGAGGTCATAAGTGGAGGGTATAGAAAAGCTATATCATGAAAACTAGAGCTGATAGAGACAAACTGATTACAGTTTTGAATTCAGCGCACACAAATTAACTAGAATCAGTTGACAAATTCAAAGAAGCAAAAATATTTTTTAATTTTTTCGGGCTGTGTAATTTTAGAAAAAAAAGTGTTATCTTTTACACTGCGCTGACTTTTCAACAAAATTATCTATATTAACTTTTTAAGCCAGTCATTGATTAACTTATAGAGGACTTCGTGGTTTTAATAACGCAAACAACCGTCCATCTGAGCTAGCCACCGGTCGAGCCGTGTGAAGATTTCTTGACACATACTCTCTTAATGATGCAATAGCATCAACACAAGTGTAAAATATGAAGAATAAATTTATCGATTCATCGTCCGTCGCAAGAATTGGGGCTCTACTCCCTCACTACGTTGTCTGATCTAGCCGGTGCAGGAAAACAGACCCAATTTTATTTCTCAAAAAACTGATTTCAGTAATGAGGGTAGTGTTTTAGCTTAAGGAGGTTTAATAATAAACAAAATTGCCGCATATAGATTAAGACAAATTTACAACAGACTCCACCGACTCCATTACATCCAGAAAAATTAACCGTTTTGTGCGGCTTGTACTTTGGTGTTACTATCAGGGGCCTGATTCTGGCAGCCGTGATCGAGTACTTTCTCGATTCGAAAGCAATTTAATATTTAATTATTTCAGTCAATACTGAACGAATCGGAATTATTATTTCAGTGTTATAAAGCATTAATTTGAGTTTCACAATACTGAAAAAATAATTTCGATTCGTTCAGTATCAACTGAAATAAAATTGCTTTCGAATTAAGAAAGTACTCGATCACGAGTGCCAGAATTAGGCCCCAGGTCTTATTTCTTTAAAATTGTAGCCGGAGCTCGTGCTTTGGTCGTTATCCTACCATGATCAACATTTTTCTGCTTAAAAATATGAATGATATTGATTTGGGCGAGATGTGGTTTCAACTGGATGCCGCAAGGTGCCACACGGCGACCTTAAACATCGTCTTATTTATATTATTTGCAGACAAGCAGATTTTGGCCACTAACGTAACCGGGGGGGGGGGGGGGGGGTTTGTTGGGATAACTTATAGGATATTTAACGTTTTGGTGTTGTATCCTCGGGGGAAAATTAGGTTGGGATCATTTCTGGATCCGAAAGAGCACAATAAACATTTTATTGCCTTGATCATGTATTCAACTTCAGGTAGTGCTGTACTGGCATTCTTCGGAGTCTCGTACACTGTAAAAAGGAGAACGATATTTGATTTTGCCATATAAACTATCGGGGTGCTTTATTGGACTTCATTAAACTTGTACTTATACCTCAGCAGTCCCTCAGTAGTCCCCGGCGCAAGCCGTTCTAAATGCAGGTGAAGTCTCCGTTATGTTTGCTTCTTGTGAGAAATGCTTGCTGAATTTCAGGTTGATTGTCCTTGCCTTGTCTTTTTGTTGGAAGGGATACCATTCAGGAGAGTACGTAGTTGCTGTGGTTTAACGCTTTAATCGCGGATAGGGTGACGTCCTGGTAAGAACTGGTGTCAAATTACCGCATTCGATATCGATCGAAATTACAATATATTTTAAATGGGAATATCGAATGCCGCAATTTGGCCCCTGATCTTTTTCTCTGCGGTTTAAGTTCGGTCCATGGAGGGATCCCTAGGTGCTGTTGCTATTCAACAGATGCTGGCAACATTCAATGGGTAAGGCAGCGGAGGTTAGATAGGCCCTCAAAGCAGGGCTGAGTATGTATTCCAGTGGCAGAAATTGCTACCTGTGTGTTCAACTAATTCATACTCAAACAGAGGAATTTGGCTAAGATCCATTATGAAGTAAGGCCATAATGGTAGGCATTCATATAAGTCAAGAGCATATTTGGCCGCCAAAGTAGTGCGAATTGGACACCTTTAGACTATTTAAGGCTAATTAAACTTACTGCTTAAACCTGATAAGCCGGTTACAATTGACTACTTTGAGGTCAACATTGTTCGTTCTACACTTGACTTCCAGTCAAGAATGCCAGAGAAAATAGTCGAAAATTTGACTTTAAGAATGAGCTTTGGCATAAATAGTCGCAATGCTCCTATATCCAGAATCATTTTCAAATCTTAAAGCATGTATAATCTTTTGAATAAGATACATTTTTTTTATTAAAATTAAATTTATTTTGTTCTATTTGTTCTATCTAGTTCTATTTGGCTTTAAAAATACCCTTATCTTATTTATGTCGGCCGCACCGGTTTTTCCATCTGACTCAGTGAAGTATTAAGGAATTTTAAGTTTCTTTAAACACTGTTCAATTATGATATTGTATTAACAAATTCTTTAAAGAATTTTATTTTGCAATACAAAAGCCAGTAATCGCAAGCATTTCATACAAATATTTTGTTGGCAGAATACTTAAAATAGAAATATATTTTTTTTTTTTTTGCCAACCAATAGTAAATCATTGCTTTAATTATAAAACGTCAAGAAATAGAAAGAGAAATTGTGCGGACATGTTTTGTGTAAAGTTACTTAATAATTAAGATTCTTAGAAAAATGTTAGAATTTATTATATTTCACTTATTTCCTTATTTTTTCTAGAGAAAACAATTCTTGAATACAAACGAAAAATGTTATAAAGAAACAAAATTCTGTTTCATCTAGATTCAACTTCTAATTGTATTTTTTCTAAAAGTCTTGTAGATGCCAAAAACGTTAACATTTTTGAACTTCTTCATAGTATTTTGCGATAATGCTGACATCTGAAGGTTATTTTACATTCCATATTCTGACGGCGGAGTTATTCATGGAAGTCTAATTTTCAGGTTATATAAGTTTGACGTAACAAATTGTGTGATTAATTTTTTATCTGCAATGGTGGAAACTAGCAACATTTCTATAAACAAAATGAAAGACAAGAAGTAAAAACAAGTAAGATAGTATACACTGTCAAGTCCGATCATGAGATACCCGTCTCCATAATAATAATTTTCGAGAGCGTACCAAATTCGTGGCCAATGGCCAACCATGGATCCCTCAGAACACTTTAATCCATTAATGAGGTTAAGATTTATGTTAAAGTTGTTTGTACCAATTCTTTTTTTTTTTTGTTTTTCGGTGTGATTTTCAATTGCTGAAAGTACACCGCAAAACAGAAAAACGGTGTGATTTTCAGAACACTTCAACAACAAATGTGTGCTTTTAAATCGCGTGATTTTCAGAACAGTCCCTTTTGTTACTTAAAATTAATTAAAATTCTATTAAAACGTACATATATACATTAGACCGACCCAACTTGTATGGAGCTGAAAAAAATGATTTTGTTACCACTCTGAAAATAAAGTTTGATATGTTTTATGATGATTCCCAAAATATTTTGGTTCTAGCGTTGACCATCCGTGAGCTGGACCATTTTTAAAAAAGGTATTTTTTCAGTTTTTCGAATTTTTTTGTACTTTACTCCAAGATGATATAGATAAATTTGGTATCATCGAAAAGAGTTTTTGAAGCAGCGTCCGAGATATTTTACTAAATACATATTTTCATTTCGGGTTTTCATACAAATTCTACGTCTGTGGAAATAATGTTCTACTTTTTAAATTGAATCTGTTTTAAAATAATGTTAATTTATGTTTTTCTTTGTATCTTTCCACATAAAATGCGAAAATCGCGATATATTTTATCTTTTTTCATACATATGGGTATCCAATTACGTACGATAAAAAACATAAAATTTATAAAAAATCTTTTCGCGATTCTATCTTTGTATTAAGTTTTTACGATTCCATTTTGTTTGCAATATGACCTGGTCGATTACTTAAATTTGGAAAGCAGAATATTATTTTAACATACGTAGAATTTGTATGAAAATCCAAAACGAAAATATGTATTTTGTTAAATATCTCAATTAGTAGGTCGCAAGTGGTCAAGTTTTATATACCATTGGAACCTGCTTCAAAAACTCTTTTCGATGATATCAAATTTTATTAATATCGTCTTGGAGCAAAGTACAAAAATATTCGAAAAACTGAAAAAAGTACTTTTTTTAAAAATGATCCAGCTCACGGATGGTCAACGCTAGAACCAAAATATTTTGGGAATCATCATAAAACATATCAAGCTTTATTTTCAGAGAGGTAACAAAAACACTTTTTTTTGAGTCGCTCTAATATACATATGAGGGGTATAGAATCAAAGACTGCAAAGTCCACATTTATAGTTTTCGTAATAAATAGTAAAAACCTCTAGCTCAAAGTATATTCATATTTATGTATTGTATATCTGATATTCAGTAAATAAGAATATGATGGAGATATGAAGCAAGTTTCAACCAAATCGATATAGCGAATTGCTGGCAATTATAATAATAAAATTGGACATTGCTGTGTTTGATCTAATCAAATCGAAATTGCTGCTTTTTTAGCATGGACAAGCACTTAAAAAAATCAGTAGTTATAAAATTCTTAAACTTAACAAAGGCTTAGTTTTTTCTTGATTGATTTGGAGGAACTTCATAACAACTTAGCTCCATAATTACGACTAAAGACAAAGTTATAAAATGAACAATAAAACAAACTGCTTTATATAAAAAAAAAAATTTGTTATATTTTTAATTTCTTTTTAGTTTTGTTTTGCAAAAAGGAAAAAAAATAAAAAAAATAGCCTGCATTTTCGAAAATGGTTGAGAGAAAAAGAGCTTAACAAACTGTGATCATTGCAAAAACGACAATGTCCAATGGACATTGCCGTTTTTGCATCAATTCTTAATTTTTGAACATACTTTTTTATGTGATAAAAGTGTTTCTGGTAATGTAATATTCACTAATTGGAAGCATTCATTAAATACAACTAAATGGCATTTTTAGTTACGTTTGTGAAAAAAGTGGACTTTGCAGTCTTTGATTCTATACCCCTCATATATTAAAATTTAAAAAAAAAATACATTAAGCACATTACTTGCTTTTTTTCATTTTATTTGCATCAATGTGCTGAAAACTATAATTTTTTGTCTTATTTCTTATTTTTATGTTTGTTTTAAAATCCCATTTTCATGTGTTTGCTAGCGTTTTGTTCGTTTTATTAAAATCTTCTGTAGGCAGGTATTTTTTCTTGTCTTTAAGTATTAGAACTATAAAATATTTAATTTATCTTTTTTGTAAGACAATATAATGGTAATTTTACAATTGAATACTTTTCTTTATTGTCCGAGACAATTGAAGCACAGCCGCGAATAACGTTTTAAGTTACAAAATAATAATTTTTCAGGAGAGCAAAAAAAAGTTTTTTGACAGGCAGCATTATTTGTTTTGAAAATTGTTTTTTTCTATTATTAAAAATAATGATAATAAAAACTTTAATGCAAAAGGCTTTAAAAACATTATTCCGCACTGCAAAACCATTTCGGTTTCATCATTTTGTTAGTAACTTGCAATGTTCTTCCACTGGCCGACACTTTGTACGCCATTTTGAAGGCGTTAAGGTGCATAGTTTTGGTTGATTTGATGTTTAAACTGTGTAAGAGAGTAAGGTTAACGGTTATCTGCTAAAAAACAGTTTTTGCAAAATGTGGCGCTTACAACGTTATTCGCGGCTGTGCTTCAATTGTATATTTGCCACTGTGTGATTGTATATTTCTTAGTATTGGAATATTTGTTAGAAAAATAAAAAGATACGGTCGAAGGAATTTGAAATCAAAGCTCTTAAAAAGAAAATAAAAACCTTAGACAAAGCAATAATATTAAATGTTTCTTTTTAAATTCGAAAATAAATAGCAAATATTTATATTTTTTAAGCCCTTTAACAGAGCAGGAAAGGGAATATATAAGTTTGTCATTCCGTTTTTAATTTTTACAGTATTGATCTTTGACCCTATAAAGTACATATCGCTCCATTTCTGTAACGTCGGACACACGCAGAGAAAAAAACATGTTTAAATATGGTCACCTCCAATAAAACTATTTTTAAAGAAAAGAAAATTTAAAGAAATGACAATCATTTGTTTCCGTAAGCGCAATGGTAAGCGAAACGTTTATGTTTCTCCCTTACAAACCTGCTTCGCTGGAAGATTCATTTTTTTATTGGGATTGGAGGTGACCATATTTAAATCTTTGGGTCTAGTACCGCTTTTTCCTAAGAACCGTGGGTAAATTTGCTGACAAAATTTTGTGAAATTAATGAATACATCGTGTAAACAGCTACTTACCGATCGCAATTCAAAACGATTCGATAAAACTTATAGGTGGTGGAGCTGCTCAAAATTGAAAGAAAGCAAATAAAAAAGGTAATTTTAAAGAAAAATTCACTTAAGAATTGAAGTGTCAGAAATATTGCCGTTCGATCACTTCTTTTTTGGTATGTTTTTAAAGATGTGTTTATTTTTAATTTAAATAAGTAACCAAATGTTTATTAGACTCCCTACTCTTCTACTACTTTCAACTATATATCGGATGATTTTTTAAGAGCTATAGGAAAGTTAAAAAAAAACACATACAATTCAGAAAAATTCATGAAATCTTTATTTGAATCGATAGTACGGTCCATATAATTTAATGTTTGAAGATAATTTCATGCAAATGTTGACCGTGAGTGCGCCTTAAATGGTCCATCCGCTAAGTCCAATTTTGGCATACTCTTTCCAACATTTGGGCCGGTATCTCATGAATAAATGCTTCAATGTTGTCTTCCAATGCGTCAGTTGAAGCGGGCATGTGTGTATAGACATGAGCTTTAACATAGATCCACAAAAAATAGTCTTAAGGCGTTAAATCGCACGATCTAGGCGGCCAATTGACCGGTCCCGAACGTGAAATAAAATGTTCACCGAACTCGCCTCTCATAAGTCCATTGTTAAGCGTTCTGTATGGCATGTGGCACCATCTTGTTGAAACCACATGTCATGCAAGTCAAGCTCTTGCATTTTGGGCAAAAAAAAAGTTGGATATCATCTCACCATTCACAGTTACGTTACGATTCGCATCATCTTTGAAGAAGTACGGTCCAATGATGCCACCAGCCCATAAACGGCACCAAACTGTGACTTTTTCTGGATGCATTGGTAGCTCTTGCAATGCTTCTGGCTGATCTTCACTCCAAAATCGACAATTCTTGATACTATTAATTTGTTAACTATTGAAAATTTAATTATTTTTTTTTTAATTAATATTACAAACTTTTTAATTGAAATCAATTTTTTTTTTCTGTGTGTTATTTTAATTTTATTTGTGGCAGGTATTTTTTTTTTCTTTTGGTTATGGCTTTGGTTTTTGTTTTAATTTGTAGATTTAGAAATTTCTAATTATTTTTGCTACCTTTTATTGCAATTTTTACACAGCAGGAAGAGTGCTTTGCTCGGCTATGCCGAATTTTATTTACCCTTCACCATGCTGCAATAAGAACATAAGGAAATATTAATACCATTCTTGAGGTATAAATAAATCTATTAGTTCTCCAATCCGGCCCAACGAAACATCGGGAACAAAATATTGTTATTAAAAATTTAATTTTGTTTACATTAA
Organism: Pollenia angustigena; assembly: GCA_930367215.1. Lineage (NCBI taxonomy): Eukaryota > Metazoa > Arthropoda > Insecta > Diptera > Polleniidae > Pollenia > Pollenia angustigena. The sequence goes on from OV884058.1 coordinate 130,229,513, forward strand.
AGAAATTTAAGCCATATTAGCTTGTCAAAAATAACATTCATAAATTCATCACTCTGACCAAAGAAACAACTTCAACAAAAAGTTTTTTGTCTCTCCTGTAAAATGTGTTGAAACGGAGTTAGCAGATTTAAATATTAAGCCGACGAATGGGTGGTTGTTAAATGCCCCAAACTGCTGGGATTACCTGCGTACACACATAAGTAAGCCTAACGGCGTCAAGTCGCATAATCTTGGTGGCTAATTGACGTCGCCAAAACGTGAAATTATGCGTGCTGGAAACTCTTTATGCATAAGGTGAAAAGCTGTTATGTTGTGTTGCTCGTTGTACCATCTTGTTGCGTGAGTTGAACTTTGTACAAATGCAAATGGAAAATAAGCCATAATTAGCCATAAGATGGGCTTGACCACATCTGTTACGCTTCTAGTGTCGTCAAATTCTTGTATTCTCTTGCCAATTCCTTGCACAGTACAGTACTTTTCGCTTATAGTCCATTCCGCTTAAAGGCCAAAACGGATTTAAGCCAAAACTGTCCTATTCACATGCAGATTTTTTCGAATTTCATAAAAATTATTTGTTCTGAGGTCCATTTCGCTTGTAGTCCATTTTCGTTTAAAAGCCAAATTTTCTTAGCATGCGTATATAATTCTTCATGCAAAAATGTTCGCTGTTTTTTATATTTTTTAAGCAACTGGCTACAGTCAAACTTCATAGAAAAAAAAAAACGCAAATAAAAATATTAGAGTTTTTTTATAACTAAGACTTTGACGTTTGGTATAACAAGAAATTGTCCGGTGTAGTTCTATTATGACGATCATAATAGTGGAAAAGTGGCCACGTTTTAACTACCACTTTTGTAGTAAGTGTCCCGGTAGGCCAGCTGGTAGTAAGCTAGTCTATCAGCACCGGGGTTGTGGGTTCGATTCCCACCAGAGACTCTGGTTTCTTTCCTGCAGACAAGCGAAAAGCTTCGCGGGATTAGCTTAGGATATTAAAAAAAAAAAAAAAAAAAAAAAAAGTTTTTACCATTTTTACGCCTTCTTCGGTTGCAAAGCGATCGATATTCGTAAATGGCAAACCTTTCGCTAAATAAATAACACTTCAGATAACAGATATTTAACAGCCTTGCCAAACCGGCGGCTTCGAAACCATTTAATGGATTAAATATCAGCAAATTTCATCATATACCTAAGAATAATATACTCGGGGCTTTGAATTTGACATAACGATAAAATTATCTTGGATCGCTTTTAAAGTTTTTCTTTACTGTGAAATATCAAATTTAACAATAATTATTGTATCATTAGTTGAAATTTATATGAATCCGGGGCCAGTTATAGACCGATCATTAACAATTTTGATTAAATGAGAAGTTATTATTCAAACAGAACTACGTCGAGACCACATTTTCCACACAATTAGACATACAAAATTATCGTAGAAAGACGTCGTGAAATAAAATCAATTTTTCTTTGAGAAAATTTTTTTCCTGTGTTCTCGCATATACCTGTAGATACTCATTCTCCCAACAATGCTACTACCATACTTTCAATAATATCACAAAGGGACCGATAAAGGACCCAAGTGAGCTGTCTGTTGATAGCTGCCCATGGAACCTATACTTTCAATAAATTTTGTAAACAGAAAATAAAAAACAATCGAACATAAAAAATTAAAACAAAAAAATCAGAGAGAATTTAGATTTACTGTCGACCTTTTAATAATGGGCTTTGGGAATTTTGCCTGCAGTTAAAGACTTAATTTTATTTGAGCACTTGAAGCAAAAAACATCATGGAAAATAGCACCTTTTTGCAGAAAAGCATGAAATTAAAAATGCTGATGATCACTTTACAACAGCATTTTGCTGTTGTTTAAAGGGAGCTAATTAAATCTGATTGGCGATCCCCTTTATCAAAAATCATGCTGTGTTCTCGTGTAAGTGATACAGGGTATTTTCCGCTGTATCAATTTCATTTGGTTTTTAATTTCAAAATGCCTTATGTTTTTCTAAAATGTTAACCTGACTTGTTTTCAAAAGTTCCACAATGAGGTCTCCGATGAATATTATTTGGCATTGCATATGGAATGACAAATAATACTTGCGGTCGTAGGCGTAAAGGCAGTTAGTATGACCTTAGTGTTCAATACAGCCTAAAAATATTTTACTTTTCAATTTCAAAAGATTTTGTTATTCGTGCTTAATTCCCAGTTTTTATTCTTGGCAAAAACACTTGAAATTTATTGTTGATGGGATAAGCTATTCCTATGCATTTCACTGGTTGCTTAGGCCAGATCATCAGGAAACTTCATTCATAAAGATTTTAGAAAAACTAAAGATATTAAACCAAATAAAACTGTTAAACTGGATGAAGTTTCCTGATGATCTGGCCTAAGCAACCAGTGAAATGCATAGGAATAGCTTATCCCATCAACAATAAATTTCAAGTGTTTTTGTCAAGAATAAAAACTGGGAATTAAGCACGAATAACAAAATCTTTTGAAATTAAAATTTTGTATTCCCAAAAATTGAAATTACTTTTTGATTTTACTTTTCTTTAAAATTGTTATAATCATTTTCATAATTTTGTCAAAAAAAAAAAAAAATTATTTAAACATTTCTTATTTACTTTAATAAAAAGAAAATTGCGACAGAAGGAATCTTTTTAATTTTCGCTTTAAGGAACCACAATCACACAAAATCTAAGTTTTCCTTTTCTCTTATTTAAATCCTTGTAAATGACAGCACTTCTTTTCTATTTCCAATAAGTGTTTTAATGTTTTCTTTTAACGAAAATCCCATCGAAAATCAAAATCTGATACACAAACTTTAATTTTCCTAAAACTTTTAACATAATGCTAACCCAAAATAATAAAATGTGTCTTTTTACTACGCCTGACCTTGGGCATAATGAAAATAACTCAAAAATATTTATTTCTGTTAAATCATTTATTTAAATTACAGACACACTTAGAGGGGTACTCGACAATCAAATTAATCAAATAAGTGCTGCAATGTCTTGTGTGGGTCAGTAAATAAATTTAATAAATTTGTTTTTATTCAATATTTCTTACGAGCAGTGTTTGCTAAGTTTAACCTACAACATCGATGAAAATCAGAATAAAATATGATTTTACAATAACAAAGGAAAACTAAAGTCATTTCGTATATCGAGTGTTCAAAACCGAAGGAGTTGTCGTACGACAATAAAATTTGGAAGTTTATGTAAACCAAAGCTCAAATTTTTCCCTAAGTCCACGCAAATACCCTTAAAATTAACAACTAGATAAAATCTAAAAAAACTGTTTAAATCGCCAAAAATTAAACAAGAACCGAATCTCGTAAATTTCGGATCAATAATACGCCTGTACCCCATACGTACTAAAAGTTTTCCTGAATTTCAAGTCCCTGTAAGAATATGCATATCATTAAATTCGTGATATAGAATAGGGCCTTTCAAAGTTTGAAAGCTCATAGCGGTCATACCATGAAAGCTACATCTGTCAAATTGCCTGTCATTTATTCGTTCTGATTTGCCTAATCCCCATGGATGGATGTAGCAATCAACAACGCATTCGAATTAGTTATTTTATGTCAATGGGTGTTGAAACTGACCCGCATTTTAGTCCAAAAATCACCTCTTGCAAATAGATCTACGAATGAATGGCTATGTCGACAAACAAAATTGTTGAATTTAGGACGATACAAATTTACATGAGTTCCACGAAGGTTCCGAAAAGCACAAATATTGTTTAGATTTACGTGAGTATCTCTTAAAGCACAATCTCACGGTGGATCTAACCCACTTGGTGATTTATTAACATTTACCAAGTGCCCCTGTGTGTGTAGGATCATTCAATCACACAAAGGTTGCAATTAAGGTACAAGCCCACGAATCTTAATACCTCCCCTTGCTTAGGAGTTGGAGCTATCTAGATCTCTACTGCGAAGAGTGATCCAAGCAGTTTCAAAAAAGAGAGTTAACAACGATCCTAAATCAAGCTACCAACAAGCAGAGTCCGCACCATACAGTCATGCCTGGTTGTTACTTCTGTGGGCTGTATGACGTCTCGTGGCGCCAAAATAACAAATTGAGGGTGCTTTGGTGCACGCCCCAGACTCAGGAAATCCGTAAACTTCAAGAGCCCTGTCATTTCAGATGTTCTTGGCATCCTTGTGGCATGCATCAGCCACAGTGCTCCCATAGATTTTCAATGTCAGAAAGAAGATATCAACACTACAGACCTAGTCCAGCCATGCCCCTCTAGCCACTACCATTTCTTAGTTCCGAAAGACTCCATGGCAACGATTCTACTGCAGGAAAGAAATACTTTTCTTCTGATACCTCCAAACGGCTTCTCTATGATAAGCGCACTGTCAGCAGTGCATAGATTCATTTAATTATTTACAAATTCATTTAATTTATATAGGGGAAAGATTCATATATACATTTTTCAATTTGTCACTTGCTCTAATCAATTGGCAGTTATGCAAGGGTGGATTCATCCACAAGCACGTTTCTGTGTATTTTGATATTCTGTTAGGCCACCTATTGGTTCCTTGCGGAACCCAGGCGTGACCAATTTCCTGATTGTAGGCCATGCACCATGTCTTCACCAAACGGGGATCCCTCTTAATATTTGTACCCAGTCCTTGGACTTTTAATCTTATTATTCGCTATTTTACAAAGAGGTGGAATACAATCCTCTAGGTATGTTACTATCCTTCCTGAGGAGAATAGTATAGTTTCATAATAATATTTATTTAACCCTGTTCTGTGGAAATATCCAATTGTTACCTGGAGCCGCCACGAGGAGGCGGAACATAGGTACTTGATGCCAATCTGATAGCTTGTAGGGCACATCAAACTGACATCTTTGGCTCCCTCCGAAAAGAACAATCTTTGGTATGAGGTTTGGGCTGGCAGCGTTTTTGATCAATTTTAATTTAAGAATGTCGTTGGCTAGGCAATCACTGATAATCGCCGATGATGACCAACTTCTTTTGGACTGAGTCGGATGATGTGAAGACTGAAAAAATTTTCCAAAATTGTTCACCAATTAAAGCACTAATTAAAATTTAAATCAGTTTTAATTACAAATTTAATCAAGTGAATTAAACGTTCACTTTTGTATAAATTTGTTTACTGGTGCAAAATTAATTCAAAATTTAATTAATATCACAAATATTTTAATTGAAATCCTCTTTTTTTTTTTGTGAACACCAGCGACAAGTAGTTTCGATAAGATGTCGCTACGTGGCATACAACTCATGCCACATTGAACATTCTGCACGATCGACTTGAGGGTATAGCCATCTCACGTAGAGCTGATTAAAAAAAATTAATCCATAATATAAATTCACTCTCTTGTAGTAACGAAGATTCTGTACGAAAAAAATTTGCTATTTTGTAGACACAGGTGTAAAACCCTAAGTTTCCACATGCAAGTAATTACTTGCAAGTATTGTATACGTATTAATTACAAAAATCAGGAGGAATAAAAAAAACACAACATTTTTTGAATGTCAGCATCAATTTCTAGCTTTAATAAGCTACCATATAAATTAATTAACTTAAAATTTTCTTATTTATTTAACTTTTATGAAACCTTTATGAAAAGTTATGTCTATTGTTAAAAATATATGCATACAGTATTGTGTTTCCGATTCAAAAACTTAGTAAAAATAATATATTGATTTAAATTTTGTTATACCCTCCACCACAATTAGTTGTAAAGAGGGTATACTAAGTTTGTCATTCCGTGTGAAACTTTTTTTCTATTCATCTCAGACCCCATAAAGCATATATGTATATTCTAGGTGCTTGAGTAATTCTAACTCGATTTAGTAATGTCTGTCTGTCCTTCTGGCCGTCTTTTGAAAACACGCACACTTTCGAAAAACTTAAAAGAAATAAACAAACTTGCTGTCAAATTGCTTGTAATTGTCCTAAGCAGTTTTGGATTGAAATCCAACAAAATAGGTTTAGTAGGATTAGAGCTATGAATCAAAATGGGGAACTACCACCTAAAAAAAAAAAAATTGATAATTTGGTTACAAAAACAAACATATAAACCCTACTTTCGGAAAACAGTTTAGTACGCCTAAAACCGTAATAAACAATGCTATCATAATATTAATTGGTACGTCATAGTTTTTTAGGACGAGAAATGACACTGTGAAATTTCGTAAAGACCGGTTCATAATTTACCCTACTTTAAAAACGTAAAAAATAAAGCTATCATAACAAAATTTGGTGCATCAAAGTTTTAAAGGACTAGAAATAATACTGTGAAATTTCGTAAAGATCGGTCCATAATTTACTTTAGGCCCCACATGAAGCCCATTCTGGTAAAATAATTAAATACGCCCAAAACCGTAGCAGATATAGATATTGCGGTAAACTTTTTTCCAGCTTAGCTTCATATGGCCAGCATAAATGTTATGCAATTTTGTGATATATGGTCCATAATTTACCTTAGATAGCTTACTATGGCTCCAATATAAATTTCCCTCCTGAAAATCATGTTGGTTCGGCTTAAGCTGTTGATAATCATGATGTTTTACTCAAGCTAGTAACAATTTCTAAAAAACCATTAAAGTTTCTGATTATCGCGACTTTTCGGTCAATAATTTAATATTGTTCTAAACCGCAAATAATTTTAATGTAAATGTCTGTTTTTAAAAAGATAATATTAATAAATAGGCATCATACAGATATTACTCCTAAAACATTCGAACTGTCGGTGGAGGGTATCAAAGATTCGGCACAGCCGAATATAATACTCTTACTTGTTTTACAAAAATCATCCACGGTAGCACTGTTTTTCCATTTGTCATTTTACTTGCGACATGTGTCAGTACTGGGTAATTTGTGCCCCCAAGTACATAAAGAGGTTAAATTCGATTTTTTTTTTGCTTTTAAAATATTAATTATAAATAACTGAAAATAGTTTTGTCAACTTTCATCATAACATGAAAATATCCCACGATATTTCGTTATCAACTTAATGAAATACTTTAAATTTCCAAAAAATTCATCTTGATGTTGTCATTTGATCTTTGGCATGACTCGATTTTGATTCGATTTTTTCAGAATATAGTCGCTGCAGCTTTTGTTTTTGAACTCTGAATAGCATTAACCCTTGTGTAAATACCCGGGTACCATGGTACCCACCTACGTATATTTACATGAAAAAATTGTATTAAGAATTAAAATGTTTAAACAAGCTTCTGGATCGTCTTTTGTCGTTTGTTGCTCCTTTAATACTAAGAAAAATTTGCTTAAACTTTAACCATCGCAACATGCGCACCCGGGTACCCCCGTACCCCGGTACCCAATACAATACAATACACTTTATGGGATAACACAAACACTTTTTAAATGCTCAAAAAATTCAATAAACTAAATTTTGTATCGTAAAATAACTTAAGTTAAGTCTCCAAAGCGTTATTATTATAATACGGGGAAGTCTCATTTACACATCATGTATGACCAAAAATGTCCAACCGTTATACTAAAAAGTACTGTCCTATATAAAAAATTTAAAATTTTAGCCGTTATGCAATAAAAAGTTAACAAATTCATATTTTTACATAAATATAATTAAATACGCTTTTAAAAAGATTATAAATTTAATTTTAATTCAAAAAAGTATTGATTATTAATACATTATGGTATTAGGGTGACCGGGTACTCCGGGCGCTAAGCAATGTGGATAAAGTTGGGTATTAGCAAAACGGTGAAATGAAACTTAATAAAAATAGAGGAAGTTTAACCTATAGATAAATTTTGAGGAAAAAAAGCATTTCCCTCGAAATCCGTGAAAATCAAGTTGTTGCTTTTTTTATTTTTATTCTCTAAGGTGTGCTAAACTATTCTCTGGTGTACACATCTCAATTTTTTCAATTTTGTTGAAGAATTTCTTTTAAACTTAAAAAAACCCCAACATTTTTTTCGTTTTTGACATCATCGGCAGAAAGATTATCGCCATCCAAAAAAAAAAAAATTAATTTCACTTATTTATTTAATTAAGTCTATGGATACAATCTTTACATACTAAATATTAAATGTTACAATCTCACAATTTTTAGTCTTTTGTAGAAATAAATTATATTACCGAAATCAATATCAAAGATCTAAAGATTTAAAGGCGTGTGCTGGAATTTCTCGATCTAGTAATAATTGGCACATTAGTAGCTTGGGGCATTATTTTTTACTGGGCTAGTTCTTCACCGATGTTGGGTTTTTAAAGCTGGTTGAAAACATAATTGTTTCATCATTTCGATTAATTTATCATCTAAAATGAAACTTTTACGATATTTTAAATCATTTGAAAAAAAAAACTATTCAAATTTTCCATCGATTTCCGCTTAAACTTTTCTTTTTCCAATGGACACCAAACTTAATATTAAATGCCATTCATTTACTTTAAGCCATTCATTTGCTTTAGAATTCACTTTAAAAAATGGCCATACAACATTGGACACTTCTAATACCCATATTAGCCGCAAAATAATACGTCTTTGCTCCTTATTCTGTAATTTATTCATTCCCAAAGAAATTAATTAAACAATTATACGATTTCAATCAGATCCATTTGTATAACTTCTCTAACTCAGTCCAGATACTTAAGAAACTATTTGGTGTATTTGCCTGTACTTTTGCAAAGTGCGACAGGCATAAGGGAGGTACAGAACTGAGTCTTAAGCCCTTATGACACTACATTTTTAATGCATTGTTCAAGTTTTGGTAAACAGTGCAAATATAAAGTAATAGAAAAATTTACCAAGTGCGAAGGAAGGGTTCAGCTGTATTAAGATAAATGGTAAACTGTCAAAAATTTTACTAAAGTTATCGATAAAAAATGAAGTTATGTCAAAAAAAAATGTAAAATTGTTCAACTTAAAATTGACATTTCAAGCTTGAAATATTAAAAGTGTTGCTAAATCAGCAGTTTATGGGCAAATTCAGCGATTTACCGCTTATTGTTTTTAGGTTTCACATAAACAAAAAGTTGGCAACATTTAATAAAATCAACAGAACAGGGGTGGCTAAGTTGTTTCAATTGTACTTTTTTACTGATACTTTTTAAACTAAGATTTATAACACCTTTTTGTGGTGTTTTTAAGAACATAAATAAAATTAATTTCAACTAAAAAAATCATTTAGTACAATTGGGGTAAAAAAGTACAATTTTTAAACGTTGTTGGTACAAATTTAAAAATTCTCAACGCCATCTCTGAAACAAAATCATAACAAGAGAAAAAAAAACTAAAAAACTTTGTTTACGGTTTTTATAGTTTGCTCTTTCTAGCATTTACTGTTTCTTTCTATCAATTCTATATCAATTAATGAATAAAAAATGAAGTGTCATAAGGGCTTTAGTGTGTTGTTGTATCTACAGAAATCATGCAATCAAAATAATTATTGAATGAAAAGTTTCAGAGAATCGTTTCAGTCAATTGTAGCATTTTCACCCTTATGACAACCATTTTGAATTTTAAGTATTATGTGCATACACTTGTATGTATGTCCTTTAAGAACATTCCTGGAAACATGTTTGGCTGTTCAAGCAACAAATCCGCAAAATATTTTTGATTAAATTCGAGAGAAATATATTTTTCACACAAAGAATTTTTTACATTTAGAAATCTAATTAGAAATAATTGTAAGATTATTATTTACATTAAATTTGAAATAGAAATGAATTTTCATCATCCAGCTGAGCGCATTTAATAATATTTTTCTCACAGTAATGAACAGCAACAAAAAAAAAAAAAAAAAAATAAAAAAAATGAAATGAAATGAAGACGAGAATCAAAAGGAATTTAAAAAAAAAATAAACATCATCAGAACTGACGGCGTGTGGCAAATTACTTTTCGTTAAGTTTTCCTCTTTCATTTTGTATAAAATTATTCTTTAATTTTTCTATATTTTTATTTTTCCCGCCTTTTATCCTGTTTTACAAAATGGCACTTGCATTTGAATAAAGTAAAATTGCTTAATTCCTTAATGTAAGTATGTCTGTGTATAATCTTTGAAAGCAGCAACAACAACAACTAGAAGAATAACAACAATTATTACTAAGCAAATAAAAAGAAACAGCAACAGAAATAAAAAAAAAGGAAATGGTTTAGGAAAACCTTAGAAATCAGTAAAGGGTGGTTTTTAAGCCCGTTAGAAATTGAAATTTTAAAAAAATGCACAAATTACACTAGCAACGTTGGCTTTCAAGGAGTTAATTGTTTTTGGTCTATCAGCGTAAAAAATAATCGAGAGATGTCAAATCGCATGCTTCTTGAGGCCAAGTGACAGATCAATTAAGCGAAATCAACCAACTTAATGCCAAATTTTAATTTGGTAAATTCGATGGTTGCGGTGGTCATTGGTCATGGTGCGGTAAATGAACGTTACGGCAGGACCGGCAAGTAAATAGCATGACGCCAGATTTTTTACGTAGTTGATGGACAAAGCTCCAATTTCTGCGACCGACGATTAATCTAAAAATTTGGATCTTCTGCCATACTTATCGCTTACACCGCGGTGCACCGGCGATATTCTTGTACTAACATTTCTGGGACGCAAACATCACGAAGTCGTCCATAGATTGCAGATTTTATAAGTAAATGTAGATAACTTGGTTAAAAATAGAGCGCGGTAGTACATTCATTTGCCAGCTAAGTTCCATTAGCATAAAGAAAAAACACCATATTGATAGGAATTTTACAGTTAGACATAAAAGTATAACATAGAATTCGAAAATATTAAATAGTATGATGAAGTTTTGTTTGTCGAAGGGGATGGTCTCAATTTAAAGCTGGGTGAGGTGAAACTTATTGCGTTTTCTTTTCCACACAAAAAATATTACCTTCTGAAAAGTTGCATGTATAAAATGAATTGTGAACACTGCTATAATGCTGTTTATTATTTGACGAGAACTAAACACATTTTTGAGAATAAAACACGGGCGCTGCGAAATATGGCCCCAGGATATATGGCCTCAAAAAGTAAATGAAAATTGACCCCAAATTTGGGGCTATTTTTCATAACGCAATATGGCCCCATTTTTTTTGATGAAAAATTACCCCAAAAAAAATTAAAAATAACCCTAAAAATAAAACGAAATATGACCCTTAATTAAGGGTTGTTCTTAATTATGAAAAATCACCTCAAAATTTATAATGAGTTTGAACCCCATTTTCGGTGGAGTTCATATGCCTAAACTAAAAATCCCAAATTTAGAATCCCGATTTCAAAATCCGAATACTTATACAGTTTTGGTTTTAAAGATCGTACGATGATTTGGTTTTCGGCCATGAGCAAGGATTTTTTCCTATGGTATAACGAACACTGGCTTTGCTTACTAAAGCTTCACGTTATAGCCGTCATTCGGCCGGGTGAGAGGATTTTCTTCTCTTTGGTATAACGAACACTGGCTTCGCTCACAAAAGCTTCACTACTTAGCTGGCCTTCGGCCGGTCTCAAGGATTTTTTCCTCTATGGTTTAACAAACACCGGCTACGCTAACTAAAGCATCTCTGCATAACCGGCAAGGATTTTCTCTTCTTTGGCATAAGAATTCTGGTTTTTTATACTATCCTTAGAAACTTTTACATAGAATTTTATAAAATTTTTGGGGTGATTTTTCATTTCTTAAAATTTGCATTTTTTATTAGTAGACGAAAAATAGCCCCAACGTAAAAATTGTGATTTTATTTGCGGCCATTTTTCATTCTTTGATATTGGGGTCATTTTTCATTCCACTTAAAATGCAAAAACACCTTAACGAAAAAATTAAAAATAACCCAAAAAAAAAAAAACAAAAAAATTGCGCCAAAATTGTGTGTTGTTGTGTCTCATGTAAAATATTGGGGCCGTTTTTCATTTTCCTTTTGGGGTCATTTTGCGCACCGCCTAAAACATGCTACCCTATAAGAAGGAAAAACATTGATTTTTAAGTAACGAACACCATATGGCATTTTTTAAGTAAAATGTAAAATTTTTTTTTGTAGAAAAGGAAACACCATTAAATAATTCAGTTTTTTCTTGGAACAGAAAAATCAGAAAAACATTGTCATGATCGAAAATATGTAGATGATAAAGGCTCTACCACTTTAGTTTGATCCGGCTTAAACTCTACAGTCTCACAGGTGTTTCTTGATACAACTGACAATCGGAAATGGGACCTATAAGAATAAACATATCATTATTATGGACTAAAGATATCTAAAGAAATATTCCTGGAAACGTAAAAAGATCGCCAAAAAATTGCTAATCTAACAAATTTTGTAACACTGGATCCATAACTGATAAGATCTCCAACGCTATTCGATTGAGAAGTCTTTGGAACTAAAATAACAAATGGTCACATAGGCCCTGAAATAATATTTTTCTAGAAACAAGTTGTAAAAATTAGAAAACTTTTAAGCTTATTAAATTTCGTCGAAATCGGTTAATTAAGCACTGCTTTCAAAAATAATCACACATAAATTCTTAATAAAATTCCCTTCAACATTTCCACAAATTCTCATTGACACTTCACTGACATCACAGTAGTCCCGTGTTAGGGTTTGGTGGTAGAGATGTTTCTAGTTCTAACACTTTATTTGAATACGACCTATCACTATTACATGGGGTTGTTATTGGAGGGGGTCAATTTGACCGGTCACATATCTATTCTCAATGAACGTGTTAAATGTTAGTTACTGCAATGTAGTATTATTTCAAGACAATATAGTACTATTACAATAGAACAGCTCAAAAGTAACGCTGGGACTCCACGTAGCAATTTTTATTGCAATAACGTCGGCAGAACAATGACAGAACAATGGAGCAATAATTGCTGATTAAATTGCTGAGAACACTTGAAATTGCTTTGCCATAAATTTGCAATTTTCACCGCGAGTAGTTGTATAAAGTTTTGTGGCTGTATTTATAACAAATGTTGTATTTTGAAGTGGTTGTTAAATTTTCTTTTTTAAATTAATAAAATAATTAATTGTAATTGTCGTAGCTGTGTTTTGTATTGCTTTTTTGAAAAATGCAATGTCAGATAAATTACAACTGATTTGACAGCAGTTTACTCAGCAATAATTGCTCAAGCAATCAGAAGAGCAATCATTGCGCAATGGATTGCCACTCATGACAATTTGAGGTCTATACGTCGCAAATTTAATGGAGCAATCAAATTTGTCGTTTGCCGCAATAAATATTGCTACGTGGAGACCCGGGGTAATTCAGTTTTCGATATATTCCAAAATAACCGTTATTTGTGTTTTTTAAAAAGATGATGCCACTTAAATGCCAATATCTTCAAAAATATTATTTTTATATATTTTTTATTATATTAAAATTAAATTAACAATGGACTGCTAGTGAAGATTGGTCAATAAATGACAGAGTTACAGGGGACGAAAGTTCAAACTTCATTGAAAATGTTATGATTTATTGCAATTAGGTATAATCATCGTGGTTATTAATGCACAACATCCGACAAAATTTCTGCGAATTTGCACAGGTGAGCGTGGCACAAAGTTGAACGGTTAAAACAACGGTATTTATTAAACTTTCTGTTATTTTCGTACCATGGTGAAGATTCGGCATATCCGAATGTTGCACTCTTACTTGTTTTTATAAAATTTGACTTAAATTTTTTTTTTCGTTCTTTACCGCATTGCGATGTGGCTCTGTGCATAAAATAATCACAACATTTAAGCTTACGAGCTGCTTTTCTCATAGAAGTATTCGGTGTTTTCGAAAGAGTTGTTCGACATCTTATCCCTAACCAATATCTGTTAGACTTTGTTTCTTCCCCATCTAGGTTTTCTTTCAATGTTAAAGTCTTCCTGAAGCTATTTAATGGCTTTTGAAACAGTCTGACGATGTTTATTTTTTTTTTTTTTTGGTTTTTTTTTGTTAGTCCAGCGGATATGGACTGTAGTTAGGGGTGGATCTGGCTGGACTGCAGTGACACCAAATGTCCAAGGACTTCTTGTTGGACCTAAGAGGAGCAACAAAACTGCGAAAAAGAAAGATCAGATCGCAAAATGTGATTTTTTCAGCAATAAAATTGGTTTTTTCCAAATGAAAACACTTTCCTTATTCACTTTAACACGTTATAAAACTAAGGTTTTATTCAACTTTTAAAACTTTAAATTTTCCTCGAAAAAACTACTTTTTGTGATGGCGGTTACACAATGAATAATCAAAAAATTCTTCTAGAACAACTTCATTTTCTCAAAATCAATATATAAAAAACTTAACGAAAATACATAAAAAAAAATTAAATATGCGCTTAAAATAAACCATTTGATGACAGTGGTGAGTTGTCAAAGTTCATCTAAAATAGACCCCAGGGCTGGAAACACCGTTGCCTTCAGTTTAGACGTAAACAGCTAATGTGATTAAAATAAAGAATAAAATATTTGTTGGACAAGGATAAGTTTTGGCTGGAATAGTATGTAAAAGTTTTTTCTCACTCACTGTTTATGTTGGTATTTCGGTTAAATTCGATCCAAACTTATTTGATTTGAATCTTACTCATCTTAATAAATTTTGTTGGAATCGGTCGATATTTGACCATACCTTTACTTTAGTGCCATAACCTCCTTAAAAAAGTAAGTATTGACATACAAATTGGCGACAATAACGACAATAATGATGTTGTGCTGGTAGATCCAAAATTAGCCATAGGTTTTATATAAACCCCCCTTAAGTGCAAATAAATCTCATAAAGATAACGATATCTAAGTAATATTCGGCACAAATAACTTTTGCATGAATCTTAACCTCCTTACATAATTTTGTTCTTGCGTGTCCAAGGGTCCAAAATAGGGTACAGTCTCGTATTTTTTTTAAGAACTGCAGTGTAGGGTATCATTTAGCTTTATACTTTCTCACTTGTTACTCAATGTAGGGGAGGATCTACAAAACACTTAAAGATGTTTTCTATTCTGGGTACGACTTTAATTGGTTTTTTTTGGTATATTTTTTTCTAGAATTGCACGAGTTATGACAATATTTTCCATATGAATAAGTTTCTCCGAAAGGTGTTGTGCCAAAATGTTCTTAAAATATGTTCCGTAAATTAAACGGTCTTTTCGAAAACATTTAAATTTTTAGAGAATTTCATACAAAAAATTGTTGTGCAAGTGCTTGTGTAAATATTAGAATTTATATTTTTCACAAATATCCATGTATTTACATATACATATGCATATTTGATAAGTAGCAGGGGAAGTATACTAACTCGTAATAGAATGGGAAACTTTGGTGAAAATAATTTTTAAAGTTTTATGGATTCTTGAATTTTACATCAAGACAACAATTGCTTATTATTTCAAAAGATTTTTTCCATTTATTTCCACCTCTTCCACTTAGCGTTATTTCCCGCTTTATTCACACTCTCGTAATATAAATTGTATAACGAATGTTACAGAGAAGTAAAAAAAAAACTAAAATAAGCTGAAATTATTATGTAAAGTAGATAAAAAAAAATTGTTGTGATGTGATTTTTCGCTTGAGAAACCTAAATAATATTTATTTATTACGGCTTTTTTCATTTTGATTTTTAATATAAATGCAATTTCAAATCTAAACTGTAAAAATGGAATAAAAAATAAAAAAAAAAAAATACAAATATTTTTTTTCGAAAATTATTTATAAACCTGTGAAATTGTATTTTGATTGAATTTATATGTGTGCTCATGAACCGTAAATGAAAATATTTCGTTATTTTTTTTTGCACTCAAATTTCATAAGTAAACGATTTAAAGAAAACGAGAATATATTTGATTAATGATGAACAAAATTCGGATGTTAAAATGATGGAGTAGGAAGAAAACATTTTGTATTACAATACAAATCGAAATTGTTATAATAAATGACATCAGCTTTTTTACTAAAGCTAAGGCAAATTTTTTGTTAGTCTAGAAAATTTCACGCATTACCAATTTATTATGTGTTATTATTTGTTTGTTGGTCGCCAAGAAATAAATAAGAAGGTATAGCCGGTTAAACCTAACCCTACGATACCCAAATCTAATTAAGCGTAAAAAGGGGTTTTCGTTAGGAGTTACGCATTTTGTTTTTTTAATTAAAAGTATTTCAGAGCGAGCTTCTTGAGGAGAGGAGAACACAATTAAAATTTTATTTCTATCTTAAGCCCCTCTAAAAGATATTGGGTGGTTACAATCAGAGAACTGCAAAATCACAATTTTTCTTGATTTTTTCATACGCTAAAATTTACACTAACTCTATGTCTGCTAAACAAAGTTCAACGTTGGTAATTTTGACATCGTTTTATATTAAAAGTGCTTTGTTTATGCATTTATTGTTGCGCACGCAACAACACAAATACCGAAAGTCAAAAATTCCTATCCTTTTGCATTCAAGTAGTCATTGTCCAGTCGATGAGCCAAGGACGAACTAAATTGGTATGAGTACGAGTCGGTTTGTTACATTAACATTAACAGCAATAACAACTATAACAACAACAATACATTGTCTTCTATTTCTATGGAAATTGTTTGTTGTTGTTTTTGTTAAATTTTAGTTTCTTGTACTACATAGCAACTGCCGAATGCTTACCCTGCAGATAATATTGGACTACGTGATCCATTTTGATGAAATGGACTACGCCCTGGACTGGTCCAATGTTATGCAAGCATGGACCATGTTATTGTTGAAAACAGTTTGTAGTGAAGCGACATGTCTTCGTTTTTAAACGAAATGTTTTCGTTTTTAAACGAAGTTAAAACTAATCCTCTGGAGTATACCATGGAGTAGTTTCAAAACTAGTCCACTAGAGTATGTATGAACATGGAGTAGTTTTAAGACTACTCCGTTGTAATGCAAATCTGGGTCATATGGTCCAGCCCTAGGACGTTCAATGGACCACCTTTAACCATATATTTGGAGTAGCTTTGGAGTACTCCTACTCCTTTATGGACTACTCTTTACATGCATGTATGGACTAGTCTCGTTATCTGCAGGGTACATGAGTAATGATTGCTTGATTTCTGGCTTTTTTGTCGCACCGAACACACAAACATCCATACTGATCCATATTGATCCATATTGATAAAATGAACTACTCCATGGACTGGTCCGATGTAATGCAAGCATGGACCATGTCATTGTTAAAAAGTGTTTGTAGTGAGACGGCATGTGTTCGTTTTTTAACGACATGCTTTCGTTTTTAAACGACTTCAATACTAATCCTCTTGAGTATACCATGGAGTAGTTTTAAAACTACTCCTTAGTGGTCCAAAGGTGGGTTATGGTCCTCTCCTAGGACATCGTAATGTTAAATAGACCAGGCTTTTTCCAAACGTTTGGGTTACTTTTGGACTAGTCCTGGTCCCTTGGACTACTTTTTGCACGCGGGTTTGGACTGGTCCTATTATTTGCAGGGTAATTAAAAAACGAAGCTAACAATGGTATAAATAACAAAGCACGATGTGCATTATTTGAATGACTGCAAACCAGCAGCGAATGTTTGCGGTTGCGCAAGTTTGATTGTATGATCTCAAGCGAGTGTATTTGTTGGTGTTCATTTTATGCGATTTTTTGCAATCGCACAAAGCAGTTCGAAACGTAGGAGCAACCTGTCCGTGAAGACCTGGGTTCGGTTCCCAGCGCAGTCAATAATGAAAAATTTTCAATAAAATAACGTCAGCAGTCGTCGATGGCTGCGAGTGTTAAACGGCAAGCCCTCTGAGGAGATTGAGTGGTTGCAATCGAAACATGTCAGGGTAACCTGTCCGTAAAAACGCCTGGGTTCGAGCCCAGATTGAGTCAAGAATGTAAAATTATCAGTAAATGTTAATTAATTTTCATGTTGTAAAATTCCTTTCTTCATAAAAATAATTTAATGAAAATTAAATTTGATGAACTTAAGCCTAATTAAAAATATTAAAAATTTGGATTAAAAACCATAAATAGTTCAACAAAATAACCACAATACTAATTATTTTCAATAAAAATTTAAATTCATTTCATATTGTAAAATTCCTTTCTTCATAAAAATAATTTATGAAAATTAAATTCAATGAACTTTAGCCTGATCAAAATATCAATAATTTGGATCAAATCCATGGACAGTTCAATCAATAAACCACAATACTTATTATTTTATTACTTTAGAAGTTAAATGGATTACCAAAATTATATTTTTGCCATTTTTCTTTAGCAAAATGTACAAATTTCAAAAAACTACCCGGCACATGTCTATTTAATTTTGATACAATAATGATATTTTTAGAATTTAACGTCTACCTTTGTTAGATCACGAGATATAAGGTTACCGATTTTACCCATTTCTGACCCCTTAGAAATTGAATTTCCAAAGAACACTACTTATTTTATCTATATACAATATACATACAAAATTTCAAGTATCCGGTCTAAATTGTTTGGCCTTGGCGATGATCACCTAGGCGGTCATCACAAAGACTGAACAACCTAAACAAAAGCGGCAAGCGTTTTTTTAAACACGCAAATTTAATCTAAATACAATTTCAATAAAACAAACCGACATAGCGATCTGTCAAATAAGATTTATCAGCCGGGTGGTTTCTAATTCGCATTCTAATGGTTTGTTTCGTATAAATTGTATGCAAATGAGAAGTTTTGACATACAAAAAACGCTTCCGCTCTTATTTAGGTAGCTCAGAGAGAGACAGTTAAAAATGTGTATGTAGTGGTGAGTGTAAAGAGAGGAAAATAAATTTACTCGTTTGAGATATTAACTATGTGTTTTGTTCTTGTTTTTTAAAATTATGGCTTTTTACAATTGTTTCGTTAACTTCGTGATGTGTGTGTGTGAAATTCACGAAAAGTGCTCGGACCCCGGGGGCAAAGCGTGATGATCGTTGTCTTAAATCTGTGACGGGCACATTTGCAAATTCTATGAACGCGTGCATATGAATGCTATGAATAGAAATGCTGCTTGTGTGACGTCGACACATGTACACTATAAACTTCTTTGTGTGGTCTGTGACAATGAACGTTCGGCTGTTGCTTTGTTGTTATTTCGTCAACACAAGCATAAATATAATAGTATGTGTGTGCCCTTCACTGTCTTAAATTAATAGACGAAGTCACGAAAAATGCTCTTGCTAGGTAACTACCCGTCTCCACCATCCATCAGCTTGGTAAGAACAGCATGTCGCACATAAATTCTACTCGTGTAGACTGTTCATGTTTATGTTTCGTCCATGTGCTGCCATCGTTGCTTACACATTCGTCTTAGCATCCATGTGCGCCATGATGTTGGCCATATAATGTATTTTCTGTATACAACCAAACGCACAACAACAAAAATTGTGGTCAATCAGAACATGAACATCAACACGTATTCGCCACATACAAGAACATGAACAAATTAATACCGTTGCTCTGCCGGCGTTATAGTTATGTCATGTTCTAAACGAAAGCGCATGGAGACGTGAAGTAAGACTTCAAAACATACAACTCATTTCTTTATTTGGCTTTTGGATAACAATGTTACTGTTAGACCTGGAGTAAAGTATAATTTTTTTTTTGTTATTTTAAGGTTTTTAAAATAGATTTTTGTACTCTGAAATAAGTGTGAGCCACTGATGGGATTTTTGGTACAATTGTACCAAATTTGGTACAACCGAAACGTCATTGGTACAATGGTACAATTCATCCCTTTTTGGTACAATTTAAAAAAAATACCCACGAAGTTTTATCATTTCTTTGAGGTGGATTAACTCACTTTTTTCAAAAATAAAATTTTTAATAACAGCCGCGAACAGAACTAACAAAAATTGTACTATATTTAATTAAAGTTCGCATAAAGCATCAGCTACGGTACAAAGACAGCTTGATATGATTGGAAATTGGTTACAGAAATGGAATATAAAAGTTAATGCAGAAAAATCGGTTCATGTAACGTTAACATTGAGAAAAAATATTTGCCCGGAAGTAAAGTTAAACGAAACTGTTATTCCGAAATCTAATAGTGTAAAGTTCTAAGGCCTTTATTTAGATAGAAGACTAACATGGAATGAACATGTGAAAGCGAAAAGAAAACTTTTAGATATAAAAACTAAGAAAATGTATTAGCTACTAGGTCCTAAGTCAGAATTAAGCTTAGAGAACAAAGTCATTATACACAAAACAATTCTAAAACCAGTATGGACTTAGGGTGTTCAACTATGGGGAACTACTAGTAATTCGAACATTGAAATATTACAAAGGTATCAGTCAAAAACATTGCGATTAATATCAAATGCTCCATTTATTCTTGGGTTTTGTGACAATTTTTTTCGGTTCATATCGACCAAAACTCAATTGCGACAATAATCGGTACAATGCGGTCACACTATCGTGCTATTTGGGCAAATTAAATCAAATGTTTTTGTTTATTTACTTGTTGGCAGACATAATTTTACTTTAGAAATTCGCAAAATTCTCCGTCCGAATGTTAAATTATGTTTCCTAACAATTTGAAATAATATATTAATATACATACATATATATAATAAAAAATATATTCAATTTCATTCAAACTTACTGCACTTGTTCTTTTTTTTGTTGTAATTGTTGTTTTGTAAACAGATGCTTACAAACCAGGGATGGCAACATTGATACAACTGCAATGTTTTGGTTAAAGCGAATTGTTTTCTTTCATTTAGTAGTACAAATGTACTATTTAACGTTTCAATGCATAAATAATAGATAAAACAAATGTAATTTTGGTACAATTAAGCTCAAAAAAGTAAAATTTTAGTAGCCAGTTGGTGCAATTTAAAAACTTCGTTTTGCCATCCCTTGTATCGACGCTGATTGGCGACTGTTATCGGCACACAAATGGCCGATAAAAATCGGTACATATTAAACAATTTGATTGCTCCACATTGTGCAAAATAGTGTTCACATTATCGGCGCATCTTGGTTAATTTTGATTGTCCACAGTCAGCACAATTTCGGCACAGAATGTTGCATATTAAAACATTTTGACCGTTCACACTATCGGCACATGAAATACGCCAAAAATTGGTACATTGCGCCGAGAGTGGGATCTTAGCTTTATATTTCGTGTAAAATAGATTGCAAATAAAAATACATGAAAAAATGTACTCGTGTGCATGTAGAATACTAGGATTAAGAGCCTCCAAATCGCCACTTTAGTCGATTGTTTTGATGACTCTGGGAACCAAGTGTTTACATTTTTGACTGCTTTTTCTTAATTTTTATACCCCAAGTACGCTACAAAATAATACTTTCTGAGTCGATTTAACAATGTCCCTCTCTGGCTGGCTGGTTGTCTGTCCATTTAACCTTGTGCGTAAAGTATAGGTCGCAATTTTGAGGGTAATTTGATGAAATATTGAACATATGTTTCAATTCATAGAGACAAAGCCTACTAAAAATGGTGTGAATCTGTCTATAATTTTACTTCATTCCGGACTAGTGTTTGTGCCTATAAACCATCCTATAACGTTGGTAAATACGGCCCCTATTACGGTTTGTAATTTCTTAATTTTTGTATTATGGTTTACAACTTTGCTAAATTGCGGTGAACTAAAACATAACAAAAATTACAACTGATCACAACCAGTTGTCTTTATTTCAACTCAACTAAGTTGAGTTGTAAACCGTAATAGGGGCCTACGTTTAACTTGGACCAGAATTATTTTATGTTAATCTAAATCATCTTACTATTTTTTACTGGAATCGATCCATATATGACGACTACCTTTTTAATTTTTTTTTATTGAAATAGATATTGGCGAAAATAACTGCTATGATAGCCAATTTGTCAAGACAAAATGTTGCGATGTTGGATTCAAAATTTACCATAGGTCCAATACCCTTCCTAAAATCACTTAAAGGCAAACAAATCTCATTATTCAATATTAAAACCAAAAGTTTATCCTGTTAAATTTACATGCATACATACTTAAGTTTGTATGTAGGTACATATGTATGTTTGTGTGTATGAATGTCAGGCGCGGATTCAGGGGGGGGGAATAAGGAAATTTCCCCCCCGTAAATTATAAAAATATGTTTTGTTAATTTCGATAATACAAGAATTCCCAATTATAAAATTTTTTTTAATGCACAAATCAAAGCAAAGTTTTTTATTTTTTTTATTGAATCTCTAACGATTTTCAATAAGTATCCATATCTTAATCCTAATAGTTATTTATTAGATATTTCTAAAGAAACATCTAGTTTACCGTATTCAATTACTTATTATTCTACATTCAATCCCAGCAGGTGCCATCTATATCCAAAGAGTAAACGTTTGACTTAAAAACGCGTGCGGTTGAATTATTAATATGCCTTAGTAAATGCAATATTTATGTATGTATTGTATGAATCAAAATTCTATTCGATAATTTTTGACGAAAGGACGGATTTGTCGGGGAAAAGCCAGATTTCCTTATCTTTAAGATATTTCAACATACAACAAAAAGTTTTTAGGGAAGAATTTATTGCCTTTGTTGTAAACGCATTTGAAGAGGCTTTAAAAGATATTGATGATGTGTCAATTGATGCGAAGGCACTATGATCAATAGTTCTTATTATTGATAAAAACACTGAAATGTATTGTTGATGGGATAAGCTATTTCTATGCGCATTATCACTGTTTCATATATCCGCGAAATAGAGTCGCGATTTCTTTTTGCGCTCTTCCGTACAAATGGTAAGATCTTGTTATATTCATGAAATTATTAGAAAATACTTAAAATTTTGTAATTAAATGTAAATTTTGTATATTAAGGAGAAAAATTGAAATTCAAAACTTTATCGCGTTTGGTGCGGATCCTTTCTTCACGACGCGAAAAAGTAATACTTAATTTCTTCATGTGATGAAGAATTTGATATTCGCCAAAATTGCAAAAAGTACTCACCCTAATATACATATTGTTTTTAATAAACTTTTAAAAACAAACTTTTTACTTTTTGGTATCATACAAAATTCCCCCCCCCCCCCCCCTAAGGCTCAAGCTGGATCCGCGCCTGATGCATATACAAACAGAAAAAATATCAATGTTAAATTAACATGGCGCAATGTTGATTAAAAATCATAGTAAATTGTTTTAAATTTATTTTAAATGAAAAATGTTAAAAAAAACCATTGTTCAATATTGAAACCATAAAAACCTGTTTTACTTGTTTTGAAAAAAAACCACACCATAAAAAGAAAATATAAATATTTTTAGTTTCAAATTCCCGTATTCTTTTAGTTCAAATTATTTAGTTAAATAGTACATCAAGTTTTCAAAGTAGAATGATGACGAAACCCATATCGTCTTCACGTTGTTTCAACTTGAAATAACTTTCATTCAACGTGATTCGGTTTGTTTATTCAATATAAATGACATTTTGCTCTAACTTTACAGCAATGTTAAATCAACATGAATTATAGTTATTTTAAAAGAAAAAACTGTTGTTCGCAAGTTATTGTAAAATCATTTAAATTTACATGAAGTAACAATGAAGCAAAATCACTACCGAAAACGGTAAAATCAACCCTGTTTTTGACGATTTTACATCGATTTTTTTCTGTGTGTAGCACGTTATTTTTAAACGGGGTTAGTAATTTATGTTTACTTATGATTTTGTGCGTGTTTTGGATAAGTGAAGTGATTGTGAGTAACCTTAAAAATAATAAAAGCTAAACGAAACCAAATTTCAAAAGACCAAAAGTTGGGGCTAGAAGAGGTTAAGTGCGAACTAATTACATCTGCTACTGTTAAGTGTCAAAAATTGTAGCTGCCACCACGTGTCACCTCGCTATAATTTGTCATCAAAATTTTATTGAAATTAAAAAAAAAAATCATTTCTGGCACTATGTCGTGTAATGATTTAAGGCCCAGTTAGCCGGGAGTAACAGTAACGTTGCAAATCAGCAGTTTAATTTCGTTGTATGTAAAGCAATTAGAACGATTATAGCTAGCAGTAAGATGTAACGTCTAAATAAGTAAGGAATATATTGGCCTTACTTTTTTACGGAAAGGGTAAGTTACTGTTACTCCCGGCTAATTCAGCCTTAAGGCTGAACCCACACCAACAAAGGACAAAACAGATATTTTTGATTAAAATTGGGATTTTTGTACGTTATAGAGAAATCTTATTAATAATAAATTTTGTATTCCCAAAAATAATTTTGAAAATAAATTTTCATGTGGCGGTGCAAAAAAACTGAACTGACAAAATGCTTTATTTTCGCTGTCTTACGAAAACAATAAAATAAAACAATTTGTTTTTTCTTTTAACCCACTTTCAACTACAATTCGAATCGGAAAAAAGCCAACCAGTCGTAGTTGGGAATGTACGAAAAAAACCACTCAATGTTTTTTGTAGGTGTTTTTTAAGCTCTGATATCGTTTGTTTGCAAGTAAGACTTGAATGTTTGTTAGTTTTTCTCATTCGTCTTACAGTTTTATCTTTAAAATATCTTAAACTTTTAAATTTTTTTTTTAGAAAAAGGTCTCCTGATGATCTGGCTAAAGCAACCAGTGAAATTCGATTCTTGCTTTCCCTCAGCAATACATTTCAGTGTATTAATCAAAAATAAAAATTGTGAATTTAGCACGTTATAGAGAAATCTTTTTAAAAATGGCAACGGAAACCACACCAAAAAAAAAAACAACTACTAAACTGTCTTTTTGACCTACTGCGACAAAACATTGGTTGCATAAAATACATGTGGTTTGATACCTGCAAATAATAGGACCAGTCCAAACACGCGTGTAAAGAGTAGTCCACAAGGGACCAGGACTAGTCCAAAAGTAACCCAAACGTATGGAAAAAACATGGTCTATTTAACATTACGATGTCCTAGGAGAGGACCATATAACCCACCTTTGGACCAACTACTCCATGGTATACTCAAGAGGATTAGTATTGAAGTCCTTTAAACACGAAAGCATGTCGTTAAAAAACGAAGACATGTGGTCTCACTACAAACACTTTTTAACAATGACATGATCCATGCTTGCATTACATCGGATCAGCCCATGGAGTAGTCCATTTGATCAAAATGGGATACAATATACACACACAGAGAAAGACAAAACCGACAGAAAGCAACCTCGTAGCACATAATTCTGGGCTTTCTTATGGTGTAACTCACACCAGTTAAGGCAAGCCAAAAAAATAAAAAATTGTTTTTTTTTGTTTGGGGGAAACCATCAAACAAGTGTCTTTAACTCTTACGACAAAAACGTTTTGTCTTTTGTTGCTAAGGGTTCAAGTTCAGCTTAAACTAGCTATTACTTTAACTTCCAGTTAACAATATGTTTTGACAGTTATAACTGATAGAAAATTATAACTGAACTTGGCGAAATTGGCCGTAAGAGAGAGTAAATAAGAGAGTTAAACCCTCTGGAATTATATAAGATATTAACGACACAAACCATGTGTTAAAGATACGGCATCTGTTGTGAATCGCGCATATTTATGTCTCTATATTTTATTTCAATTTGTTAAGGGGGTTTAAATTGCACAGTTTTGTGACCTTAAAACTCACATTTGCTTGTCATTTAAAAAACTTCCATAAACTTTGCGTTTTTTTAATTAAATATTTAAAAAAACGATAGTATTTATTAAAAAAAAAATTTAATTAAGTAATTGTTGCAGAGGCAATACTTTTGGCAATTTGTCTATTACATTTGCTCTTTTTCTCGTTTAAGTATTTATATGTGTTTCGTTTTGAGCAACAAAAAATTAAACTTTTAAAATGTAAAATGTAATTTTATTTAATGTTTACTTAAATTTTTCATTTCTTTTCTCTTGTTTTCATTCCATTTTTTGCAGAACTCTACAGCAACATCTTTTTAGTGTTTTCCATTTGGAAATTAAGTGTATGAGTTTGGTCTCCTTGCCGCTAGAGCTCCTGCTGATTTTTGTGTTGCACACTGGCAATTTTGGTGCATCAACATTTGCAGCTTTTAGAGCTAGTCCTGGTGCTTGGGCATGTGCTGATGCTGATGGTATTGAGTTCCATTAATACCTAAATAAAATATTATATTCTCTTGTAGTGTTTGGATATGCATGTGTGTGGAATGTGGGTGTACGAGTATGTATAAAATAGTTTTTGGTAACTGCAATTTGGATCCATAAGTGTTGCTACTGCAGCTATTGCAGTTGTTGTTGCTGGTGGTAATGCTGAGGTGGCATCACATTCATGTGAATTTGTTAGTAGCAGCAAATGTAGTTGTGTTTCTGCAAAAGGTGCTTGTTTTATTGTGGCAATTGGCCAAATAATAAATAAAAGGCACGGCGATGATGACGATGACGATGACGCTGTCGGTAAAGATGATGAGGACAATTGTTTTAGTAAATACAAGGAGTGTAGCAACAAAATCGACAATACCAACAACAATGTTCTATATGCTAAAAACAACGAGTGCAAGCACTTAAAAATTGTACTTGTTTTTAAAAACAATAAGAAAAAATACAACAAAAATGCTAAACATTTTTGCTGAATGCAAAATATTGTCTTAAATTTAAGTTTTAGCTACAAGCAAAAACCAACAACCGACAAAAAAAGAGATAAAAAGTAGCAACAAAATTAAAACAGCCATAGAACATACTCGGGCAAATAGTAAAGCTATCTACGCACATTTTTCTAGAAAAGAACGAATATTCAGTTGAACTCACATTTCATCTGCTTTGAAACTAAAACAAATACAAACACAAGCACACAGCGGATGCAGCAGTTGCCATTTAACTCCACTTACATACTCAGTCCAAAAGTATTTGTTTACGAAAAACTGCAGTTGCTGCTGCTGGTGCTGCCTCTCTGCTGTTTAAATCATTTGCCCCTCGGGAATTTTTATAGCTGCATGCACACAACTAGAACGTAGTGATACACCGGCCACCTCTTCTTGTTACCTGCTCTTCCATTATGATTGCAACTATGCGGGCAATTCAAATTGTAACACGCAGCTTCTGCGAGACGTGCTTGCTTCTGGTGATTATCTTGACGGGTAAGTGTTGTTGCTTTTCATATTTTTCTGCGTATTTTATTTTAGGAGTATGTTTGCTAACGACACATGCATGATAAACTTTCGAGGAAAAAAAAAGCATTTTGCTAATACTATTAGAATGGGGAACAAATTATTTCCCTTTGAAAGTTCAGAAAAAAAACCGAAAACAACATAAAGCCTACTGGGCTCTTAGTGACTTACCTCTTATGTAACCGTTAGCATAATATTTAGACTATTCATAAGACTGGCTTGCATGTTCTCCTTCTGAATTTGTTTTCTAGGGCTTACTCTTTGGCAATATTCTTCTTACTCTACTAAGCATTCTCTGCTTAATGGTCATGATATTGGTGATCACACTTTTTATTATCGTGTAGACCATAAAAACTACAATCTTACTACATTTTGCTTAAACAAAAGAAATCCGGTGGCGAAATGAGTTCTTCTTGGAGTTTTTTACTGCCAATTTTATTAGAAGACCCAAGGCAGGTTGGAGACCAAATAAAATGTTTTTGTCACAAATAACTTGTAGAGTTTCGCTTTTGAACATAAGGGGTCTAATCATGTAATTTGCGGTTTTGTTCATCATGATATCTCGGATGAGCAAATGATTAGTCTAATGCATCCTATTCTGATGATGGGGCTGACATCTTAGCCATCAGACTGGTTGTATATATTTCACGTTTGTATAGCGAACCGCCTAGTATAAGTACAGACGTCCGCTTGCACCAGTTACGTAAACAGACGCTGCGATGTTCGGGGAGCAGAAATTTAACCCTTGTGTTAATACCCAACTTTATCCACATTCTTTAGCACCGGGGGTACCCGGGTACCCTTATACTATAATATTTTAATGATCAATATTTTAATATTTCGAGGCAACTCCGTTGTTCATCTTCAGGGGATCTATTTAAAAATATTTGTATCGTATTGAAAACACAAAAAACTTTTAAAGTTATAAATAACAATAAATTACAAATAACAATAAAAACATACTTATTTAAATAAAAAACTAAGTTAAAAGTTTTGTTGTCACTTGCACTGTAAGGTTTTGATTGCTACTGTCATTTTGATAGTCCATTATTTTTATATTTGTTTATCGTGTGCTTAAATATATTAATATAAGTTATTTTTTTTTTTAATATTTGTGATACCGCTATCAACCGCACGATTTTTTTTAATGCAATACCCGCCATACGCCACACATTGGTTGAAGTTCATAGAACGAGCGGCAAAAAATAGAAGAAGTTGTTGAAGGATAATGAAACTTGGCACATAGGCATTTGTTTGAATCAAGAAAAAAATGGAAAAATCAAAATGAATCGCCCACCTCCCATACAAAGTGAAAATTAAATTTTGACCTACGGCATTGTTTTTTGGCACATAGCATTCTTAAGCACTCGTAATCATTTGTGTGATATTTAAAAAATATCCGCCCACCTCCCATCAAAGTGAAAATTAAATTTTAACCTACGGCATTGTTTTTTGGCACATAGCATTTTGAAACACTCATAATCCTGGTGTGAAATTTGATTTCTGCCTTGATTCCTAATACATCAACTCAATTTTCACAAAAAATAAATATTATAATTGTAAAATGGGCTCCTGAAAATATATACCAGATCACGCCCACCTCCTATAGAAAAAACAAATTGAAAAAACATGAATACGTAATTCAAGCATAGTCTTTTAATAATTTTTTAACATCATTATCGGGTTGCAGAACAGTTAAATTAACAGTTAAATTATATGCATTTGCATACTGCTCAGTTACCAATCCAGCCTTGTAAATGGAAACATCTTCAAGATTTGAAGCCGGTTATACCACTAAAATATCATTACTTTTATGATAATTTAGTTCAGATGGAGTCAAAGTAATAAGGAGCAATGTGACAATGTCCAATTTGAATTACCTTTTTTAATTATGTTTATTTTTTTGTTATTGTTTTGTTATTGAATTCTTTTATGTTAGAAAAACGTAAAACAAATGCTTAATTTAATAAAATTACATATTAGAGCAAAAAAACATATTTTTATTACTGTGCAATTACCGCTATACGCCATAAAAATATTTGAAGATTTCAGTTGCAATACCCGACATCAACCATATCGCTACGAATAGAGTTAAAAGTTCTCCTTTTTTTATAAGGGTGACTTAGTAGTCATATTTAAAAAATATTATAGAAGAAAGATTAATTCATACCTTAAGAATTTTCGAAAGAAACAGTTTTTCTCTCTCCTGAAAAATGGTATTTTGGCGGATGGCGGGTATTGAATATAAGCCGTCGATATGCAAATGAAACTTACCCGTGTTATACTATTAACGCTTTGGAAATTAAACTTATGTAATTGTATGATACAGAATTAAGTTTATTGAATTTTTTGAGCAGTTCAAACGTGTTTTTGTTATCCCATAAAGTGTATTGTATTGGGTACCGGGGTACCCGGGTGCGCATATTGCGATGGTTAAAGTTTAAGCAAATTTTTTGGAGCATTAAAGGAGACAAAAATAAATCTAGAATCTGAATTCGCTTTAATATAAGTTAAATAACGACGAACCACAAGCTTGTTTAACAATTTTAATTCTTTATACAATTTTTTCATGTAAATATACCTAGGTGGGTGCCATGGTACCCTAAGGTTTAAAGGTGGTACTCACTCACCTTGTCGATGTTGCCAACATGGCATACATCCGCTGGCTGTCCGGGACTTTTTAATTGTGAAAAAAACACTTATTCGCAGCTAGCCTTTCTTTATATATAAAAGCCGTTCAATATCCGATGGTGATAGAGTTTAGAGAAATAGCTCGCTTTTATATAAAATATGACCCATCATAGACCCACCTTTGAGTATACCAATTGACTCAAAATCACTTTCTGAGCCGCTCTAACGATGTCCTTCCAGCTCGATGGCTGGCTGTCCTTGTTAACCTAACAACTGACAAAAAGATTGTTCTTCAAAATTAAAAAAAACAAATAATTCAAAATTTGTTTATTGCATCAACAACAAAATGAATGACGAAATTTTAGTTTGCTTGACTTAACGTTGGCAAAACTAGTGGACGCAAGCACAAAGATTTACATGGTATATTAGTATATTTAGATTATACATGGTACATTAGTATATTTAGATTATTTTAATTAAATATAATTAATATTTCTTCCTCATCAGATGACGAAGATGAATCCAGTAATTGATTTATTGTCATTTCTGAACACACATGCATATGTATAATAAATAGGGCTGTCAGATACGGCAATTTTTTGAGATTTTGAAACGTGTTTGGCGAAATATTTAAAAACAATTTTGATGGTTTTGTGGCACTTTCTATGTAAATGAAATATTGATTTATGTAAATCTTCAGAATGAAAAAAGTTTTCAAATTTGGTACAAATATCTTCTATGTAACTAAACTAGATCTGGAATAATAAATATTTTGCCATTTTATTTTAAAGAAAATTGCAAAGAGCACTGGGTTAAGCTGGCGTTTTATAAAACTCAATAACGAATAAATTTTTCCAAAAAGGCATTTGAAAAAAAAATCAACTTAAGCGGGCCATACACTTGCAATATTATTGTATATGATATCCGCCATATTATTTCCATTTTGTCCTTTATT
The DNA here is from genome assembly GCA_930367215.1 of Pollenia angustigena. Lineage (NCBI taxonomy): Eukaryota > Metazoa > Arthropoda > Insecta > Diptera > Polleniidae > Pollenia > Pollenia angustigena. The sequence goes on from OV884058.1 coordinate 130,260,106, forward strand.
ATGCAATAAGTCGCATAATAGTTTCATTCATTCAATAAAAAGATGAACATAACCTATAGGAATAACATAAACAGCATTGTACACCTCCCACAATTCGCTAACAATATTTTTAATAATTTTCTTTTAAATATCAATGTATGTTATAATCATGAAATGAATTGCTTCCTTTGCCCAATAATTTGCATAAAAAAAAAAACAAATAAATATTCATATACTACGTGTTTTTATAATATTTTTTTTTTATATTTAGTTTTCTTTTTATCCAGCCACTGGCATTATTAGTTTTGTTCAGCTTTTAGCTACAAAGTAAGCCCTTCAAGTTAATTGTTCAAGTTTGTTAGTTTTTAACGCTGACTAATTTCTCTTTACACTTTTAACGTTCTTTATATACTAAAACATTAACTTACATACACAATCAAACAAATACAAAAATACACATACAAACACGTATTCGCACATTTGTATAAACAAACACATTTACATACTTATAAACCATAAAGTTTGGAAAAACTTGATTTTATGGCAAAAAAGCCACTTCCTAGTTAACTCCAGGAGCGTTAGGAACAAATTGTAAAAGTTTGCTTTAATGTGAAGGGAAATTCTGCTTTAAAGTCACAATACACAGACATTATACGGACGGACGTAGAAATGGTTCTTAGTTAAGCTTCGTATTAGAATGTATCTGAAAAACTTTAAGACTGTTGCTTTGAAATTTGGACGTGGGATAAGAGTAAACTTTAGGGTTCCCAATTCTGCGAACATTTTCTGTTGTTAAAAGTTGTTGTTCTCTTAGTAAAAAGTAATTAAGAAATTAAAAATAATTGATAGTATTAAGCAATACTTATAAATTGTTTGTACTCTTTATAATCGATTGCAGATATTAGGATCAGTGTGACCATATTAACTTTTTTTGTGCTTAATTTAGCTTTATTTTTTCCTTTTTAGCTTGAGATATTTCATTTAGCTTTAAGCTTTCTTCCAGCTTTTTCAACATTGCATTTAGCTTTTCCTAGCCTTTTTTAATTTCAATTTCGTGTTTATTAATATTTTAAAATAAATAAAACAGTTTATCCGAAAAAACTTATGTGTGATTTAGTTAAAAGGGTAATAGTCTGGCAGCGCAGAAGAAATCGCTGTTGCAGATTTGATTTACAGTTACGCTATTTTCCAAAAAAAATTAGGAATTTTTGACAAAAGTTACACTTCGAAAAATTTCTTGTATAAACAGTAAATTTATGTGATTTATAAGAACCAAAAACATTCATATTCTATTCCATATTTCACTGATAATAGCAAGACTCTTCCATACTCACACCTTTCCAACATGGTTTTCGTAAAGGATGTTCAACTACGACTAATTTACTAGAATTGACAACAATAATAAATAATGGCTTTAAAAACGGATGTTATACCGATGTTATATACACTGATTTTAGTAAGGCTTTTGACAGAGTTAACCATAAACTTCTATTGCATAAGCTGTATTTAATGGGATTTACGAATTGCTGTTTGAATTGCATAAAATCTTATCTTTTCCGTCGTTAACAGCGTGTGTGTTTTAATAATACATTATCTAAACATATTATAGTCAACTCTGGTGTTCCACAAGGTAGTCATCTCGGACCAATACTTTTCTTATTATATATGAACGATCTACCTACCACAATAAAATTTTCCAATATACTTATGTATGCTGACGATGTAAAAATTTTTTCAAGTTGTGCTGACTCCATTGTTCAACACCACTTACAACAGGATTTATATTTATTCTTTAATTGGTGCCAAATAAACTTATTGGATATAAATTTTAAAAAATGCAAACATATACGTTTTTCCAGAAAAACTAGACCAATTGGCTGCTATTTTATTGGTGACCACAAATTGGAAGTTGTTAATGCTTTCTTGAATCTTGGTGTATTATTTGACACTAAGTTATCTTTTTTAGAACATATTAATATGTGTACTAATAAAGCTCGTGGTGTATTTGGATTTATTAAACGTTGGTCAAAGGAATTCTCTGACAGATCTAAAACAAAACAGTTGAATAGCACTTGTCAGACATATAATCGAATATGGCTCAATAATTTGGGATCCATATTACAACGTTCATAGTGATCGTATTGAGTCTGTCCAAAAACAATTTCTGCTATTCATATTACGGAGCACTTACCCAAATCCATCTATATATCTTCCTCCATATAGAACCAGGTTATGGGAGGTTCATTTACCAACTTTAAAAAGCCGCCGAACAATGCTGAATGTCATATTTGTTATCAATCTAATTAATGTGTAAACTTTAATGATCTGTACAGTATTATTGATATGACTTTGAATATTAATACTATCAAACTGAATTTAATTTAATATTTAAATAGATGATGTTAAATTTGTTTGTTTAATTTTGTAATTTTTGTCTGAAAGGAGGTAATCCATAGACTAAATAAATCTATATATATGAAATTGGATGTGTGTGTGTATGTATGTAACGTATGGACTCCAAAACGGCTGGGCCGATTTTGATGAAATTTTCAGGGAATCTTCAGAATATTCTGGCGGGTGACACTGTGAAGTCTGATTTTTGATTTTCGGTCTGGGGGCGGAGGGGCGTGGCAAAAACCATAACTTGAGAACGGCTTGACCGATTTGAACGATTTTTTCTTTAAAATGATCGCCATGGTCCACCTTAGGTTTTTACGGAAAAAAATTTTCCCCGCCCACTTTTACGCCCACTTTTTTCGATTTACCTAAAATCAGAAAACGGCTCCATGGAGTTGACTAATTTTTCTTTCAAATGTTCGTATTAATCAACTTTAGGTTTTCATCGAAAGAAAAATTTACCACGCCTACTTTAACGCCCACTTTTTCTATTAAGCGCATAACTGAAGAATGGCTTGACCGATTTGGACGATTTTTTCTTTAAAATGATCGCCATGGGCTAACTTAGGTTTTGCGGAAAGAAAATGTTGCCTGCCCACTTTTACGCCCACTTTTTTCGAATTACCTAAAATCAGAAAACGGCTCCATCGATTTGACAAATTTTTCTTTCAAATGTTTGTACTAATCCATTTTAAGTTTTCATCGAATGAAAAATTTACCACGCCTACTTTTACGCCCATTTTTTCTATTAAGCGCATAAGTTGAGAACGGCTTGACCGATTCAAACGATTTTTTCTTTAAAATGATTGCCATGGTCAAACTTAGGTTTTTACGGAAAGAAAATTTTGCCCCGCCCACTTTTTTCGATTTACCTAAAATCAAAAAACGGCTCCTTCGATTTGACTAATTTTTCTTTTAAATGTTCGTATTATTCCATTTTACGTTTTCATCGAAAGAAAAATGTATCACGCCTACTTCTACGCCCACTTTTTCTATTAAGCGCATAACTTGAGAACGGCTTGACCGATTTAGGTTTTTACGGAAGGAAAATTTTAAAGGCTGTAAATTTCGTTTAAAGCTCAACTTAAATCGTCTGGTAATACAACACTAATGTTTGCTTGGGGCCAGCAACGCGGACCGGGTCAGCTAGTAAATAAATAAAAAAAAAAACCACAAATCAGTTATTGAACAAAAGCAAAGCTTAGAGTAAGCTTTATGCCTATGTCTATTGCATGAGAATTTAAAAATAAGGTTTAAGCATACAGTATTTTTCGTTTATAGTCACTACAGTTTTTAGCCACTTTAGCGATATATTACAATTTATCTGTTTTTTCTGGCAATATAAGTAAATTTAATATAAAGGATTTACGTGATAGTCCATATAGCGATAAAAGCATATTTGCCACATACTTATTTCATCTATAAGCAGGCATCAAGAGCCAAAGTAAATCGAATTATGGGCTTTATAGTTACATTAGAAAAACGTTCTACGTTCTTTTTAATTTTCGAAGACTCAAACCATTAAAAAAACTAAGAATTAAATCGTTTATTTTTTTCATCATGAAAAAATTAGTTTTTGGCATAGGTATCAGAGAAAATATTTTTTTGGCCTTCTTATGAGTGTTGTTGTCGTGGTCGAAATATAGTCGTTTTTAAAAGTTGGTATTTTGATTGACGCAAACGACATATGTAAGGCGAAATTTTTACTTATGTGTTTTACATTGTCGTTGTCGTCATTTCGAATTTCCAACGGCTACGACTGCGATCACGACAACGACTTCCGTCAACTATTTTTTGAAAATTTGTGCTAGTAAAAATTTTACTAGTTAAGTTATGTTCATACCTATTAAATATTTGGCGTCCCTTGCTTTAATAAAAAATTTATTTGCTTTTGCAAAACGTTTAGCTAGATCAAACATCATTATACAGTTTCTTAATAACATAATGCAATTATCTTCTTACAAATAAAGTTAAGCAAATCCATAGAAATTGTTAAAAATATAGCTAAAGTTTGATCAAGTTACTGGTCAAGCTTTTTTTGGATTTTTTTTTCGTTTATTTATATTATTACTTTCAGCTATAATAACATAAGCAGTTAGGCCCGTTTTCACAACTAACCGATTGTGTTCCATTATTACAACTTTACTTTAAGCTCCAAGGTAGTATGAACCTTAATTAACTTTATCGCTAACTTTAGGTTTAAGTAAAGTTTTAATAATAGAACCCTTTTTATAAGTCCGGTTGAAGTCTACTTTTAGCTATCGGTAAGTTGTGAAAACCTGAAAAATATCGAAATAATTAAAAATTACTACAAGAAGCTATAAAAAAATTTAGCTTTATTTTTTGGCTTTAAATTTCCTTCTTTAGCTTTTTCTATTTCAAACCTGATTTAGCTTTATATTTTTAAAAAATCTGGTCACACTGATTAGGATCCAAAAAAAATTGCTTAACTTGCCTGTTGTTTTTGAATTCTTGGCATCTTTTCATCGAGAAAACCCGTTTCACTAAAGTTAACATTTAAATAACTTTGGGTCGTTTTTTAGCTGTATCAGATCATAAAATGATAACCAATAAAATGTTGGAAATTTTTTTTTTTTTTTGTTTTAATATTTATAGTATTTATTTATAGTATTTATTTTTTAAATATATTTTTTGGCATATGTCCATCGCGGCTGGAGTTAATTCAGTCAGTTTAATTTCTGACTTCTTTCTGCAATAATTCTGGTCGTATGGCGTAAATGATGGCTTCAATACTGGCTTCGAATACTTCAAGAATTGCTGGTTTGTCGGCGTAAACCAGTGACATAACATTGACCTAACAAAAATCGCACGACCGAGAAGGCCAGTGAATAGGACAGGACCACTTCTGAAAATAAAGTTATCACCAATTTGCAAAAAATTTATTGTTAGGCGCGCTGTATGGCAAGTTGCGACGTTTTGATGGAACCAAAAGTAGTTGATGTTCAGCTGATTAATTTTTGAAAACGAAGATTCAGTCAGCATAGCTCGATAGCGCTCGGCATTCATCGTTACACTCATAAAAATGTTTTAGTAACTGCCCAATAAAAAATTGTGCTTCGAGCGAAGCAGGTTTGTAAGGGAGAAATGTAAGAGTTTCGCTTACCATTGCGCTTACGGAAGACATGAATTTTATATGGCGAGTTCCCACTTTGAAGCAACACATTTTTGACACAAAAAGCGCATTATTCAGCGCATAAAAAAATTGTTGGTTGTAACGAATAGCTTTACACACTGAATGTGCTTCGTAGTAAGGGAATGCCGTAGCACTTAAAATTTTATTTTGAAAATTGTTGAGAGTTATTTCACTTACTTTACTGCATTTCTGTATGTCTTATTGCGTAGCGCATAATTGTGCGCTTATTTTTTTAAATGTACATACCATTAGTGCTTCGCAAAATGATAAAATTTTTTATTGGGTGATTGTGGGTTAATAAATTTGTTTTCCGTACTGTTAAAATTGACTAAATATATAGTTATGCAGCAAATGACCGATATGTGTCATTTGGTTACCGACCAGAGATCAGCAATGAATCGTTTTTTTGCTACTCATACTGACTCATGCAATTGTAAGTATAAGTGCGTAGAAATCATTTAAACTAAACAACTCTGACTCACTCATACTCACAAGATAAATATTTACCCAGCGGGAAAACTCAGAATACCTTCTTACTTCAGGCCTTTTTAAAGGCCTGCTTAAAAAATGTTTTGATTTAATTACTATTCTTACGTAACTGCTAAAGAATGCCTTATAGAAGGCCTCGGCTCTTTGGTATAAAAGAAGCGAGAAAAGAAGGAGTAACATTTTTTGTTTTGTTTTTTTTTTGCACAAGCAAAAGCAAAAGAGTTCAGATCCCTTTACAAAAACAAAGTAACATATGTTGTAAATAATTTTAGTTGAAGTTGAAAAGAGAAAGAGTAAAATGTTTTGTTTTGTTTTTTTCGCCAAAGCGAAACAATTCAGATCCCGTTATAAAAACAAAGTAACAAAGTAGGTACATATTAAAATACAAAATAAAAACAATAATGTTAATCATTTTAGTTCAGTTTTGTTCATTAAGGAAGATAGGTACTTGTGCTTAAAAGCTTTTTTTATTATATATGTACATACTTTTATTTACAATCTATTTTACAATATTTTGCAAATTTGATTATTTCATGTTATTAAACTACGATGAGTTTTATAAAATATATAATCAAACGTTTGTAAAATAGATACACATATATAAAAAGTTAAGTGTTCATTTTCTATATTGGAGATCTGATATGTACATAAAACCTATTCAATCTTCTTATTTCATTTGTAAGGAAATATTCCTTAATGTTTTAGACTGATAGCCCTTCAATATGACCATTAATGCATTTTTAGAAGGATGGTCTGAAAGGCCTTTTACCATACCTTTCTTAAAAACCCTTCAAGATAACCTTTTTGCTAAGGCCTGTTTACAGTCATTCTCTGGAAAGCCTTCTAAGAGCCATTTATTTGAAGGCCTTTAAGAAGCTCTGGGGAAGAAAGGAAAGCGGAAGGCCTTCTCCGCAATGACAACGCGTGTAAAAAAGGTATGAGTATGGAATGGAGCGAGAAGGCCTTGTTTATCCAAAAGAAGGGGTACAGAGGCCTTCTGGAAGGCCTCCGTACTCCTTCTTTTTCCCGCTGGGTATGAGCGCGACGTCGACATTATACGCATACTCACAAATGGCGTCAGCTTGATATATAATTTTAACACTACAGATAAAACACACAAGTTAATAATCAGCGCTGCCAGATAAATTTGCAGAAAAATCGTCCACTTCATACATGTAACTTAAGTAAACTGTAATTGCGAAATCGCCACTTTGCTATTTCAGGGACAAATCTGGCAGCCTCGCATTTTACACATTGAGTTGAGTAGATTCTAAATCAAACACTACAAATGTTGATAAGTATGAGCACGATGAATAAAATGAAACTTTTGAGTGAATATGAGTTTGAATAACATTGGAATAAGTATGAGTGCGTATAAGTACAAGAATTTATGAGTCATGATTTAGCTCTACTCACTTTTTCACTACTCATTGCTGATCTCTGTTACCGACTCATTTTGTTGGCTGCTGACTTTCTTTGCCGGCAAATGTTGTTAAAAGAGTTTATAGCGACAATTAACGTTAAGTAGCAAATTTTGACTACTTTTTGTGTCGTTAAAAGTTACTGTACTGAAAAAATCGTTAGTAAAGTTTTTTGATTCTGTGTTTCTTCTGAAACTATAGATTGTCCTTGCGAAAGATTGTTTATAAATGGCTTAAATTTTAAGATCTTTTTTAAATTAGATCCTGCACTGAAAGAAAAATGCTTCATATATTTAATGAATCATTTTCATAAAAAAAACTTTCCTTAGGTAAATGAAAATGTTCATTGTCTAAATGGAATTTCATAGTTATAATGAAGTATTTTCGTTAAAATCGCTTCATTGGAAAAAAAATTTTAATTGGGAATATAAAAAAACAATATACAAACATAACTATATTCATAAATTAATACAAAATTATAGTTTCCTTAAAAAAATGTTTAATTGTTAATTAAAAAATGTAAGATTTAATAATTTCATACATCGAATGTTACATGTATGCCATTAAATTTATGAAATCAAAAAAATTTTTTATAAAAGCAACATATTTCAATAATTGCCTTCATAAATTTAAATTTTCATTATGACAATAAAAATGTCATTATAGTAATGAAACAAAAACTTTCAATCCACTTTCAATCAACGTTGTTATTGTTATTATGGACAATTTAATCTCATATTTACGCTCTTAATTGAGTAAAAAACATAGTTTTTTAATACAAAAACTACACTGCCCCGGTAGACTAGCTGGTAGCGAGGTAGTCTAACAGCACCGAGGTTGACTGATCGAATCCCGCAAGAGACAGAAAAAAATTAAAAATAAAATAAAGTAAAATAAAAAATAGAAAAGATAAAAAAAAATTAATTAAAAAAATTAAAAAAAATAATTAAAAATAAATAAAAAAAAAAAAATTTTACTTTATTTAAAGTATTCATCCAATGAATAATATTCATAGATCTAATGTAATGTTTCATTAAATCCTTTTAATGAAGCAGGTTTCATCGATCCAACGAAGCGCTGCATAGGTTCCTTTTTAATGCAATTTTTCATGGAATTAATGTCAAAATTCATTGGTATTGCGAAGAAAATTCTTTCAGTGTGGGAATGCGATTTCGTAATCTCCAGTCCGACAATGCTTAATCTTATTTTTTTGCGGCATGGATAAACTGACCAAACCGGAAATTCGTTTTGCTTTTCCCTGGTAATTATATAAAATTATGTATAGGAACCCTAAATTATTGAAATTTCATAATTTTTCTAAGCCTATAAAAACGATAATATAAGTTTTTCTTTTAATAAAATATACATTTTAGCTGCCGTATTCATAAAATATTAAACTAGCTTTGAAATGTATTTTAAGAAAAATAAGTTTGAATATTTTGCCTTAAAACACATTTCAAACTTGTTTTATTTTTTTTTAAATACGGCAGTAAAACTTCATGATTAAAAATTAATTAAAAAGATAAATGTTAAAAAAATATTGTTTGCAATCTGCTAACTCCACTTCTCATCAAAATTAGTGACAAAATTTATGCTTTAATTCCTCTTTAAAATGGCATTTGCATAAGTATTTTCTTATTTTTTCTCCATCGTCCTTGGTCTACAAACACCAATCTTAAATCGCTCTCAACCCAATTTGAAGTGTTTGGCATACCCACTTTTATTCAAAATCTATTCCCACTCAAAATCTTTTTCACAAGTGTTCTTGTTCAGCGTTCAAATTTGTTTGTGTGTCTTCTTTTACTCTGTTTGCTGTCTATCGGTTATCGACTGACAATTTCTAAGAGATATTTTGACACCCCTTTCCAAAGTTCAAAACATGACTACGCATAATGTTGATTTCAATTTCTTCTCGTGTTTTTTGCTTTATTTTTTTTTTTTGGTTTCGTTTTGTATCTCCAAGTATGGATTAGTCAGTGTTAGTGTTAGTGTGCGTGTGCAAGTGTTTGTGTTCTAAACTCATTAGTCCGTATAATGCAGTATGCATGCATAAACTTGAAAACACATTTTACAGTGATGAGCAGAGTTTTCGGAAAATTGTGGTTGACGTGGAAATAAGATTGGAAACGAAGAGTATGTGGAACAATAATTGAAAAGGAGGTTGGAGTTGACAAATTGGTCCACCTCCAAGAATCTAATTATACTCAACACCACAATAGCTGTGATGCTGCTAGGAGATTTTGTAAATATTTTTAGTATACCGATCAAATTGATTTTGCGCCGGTTTTCCAGTAATTTTTGTTGTAGGATCTTTTGTCCTGTCTTCCTTGAAGTTGCTTTTGCGTTTACATTGCGCAATCAATCGCATCTGTTATTAACAGATTTGCGAGCGAACTTATATCCAAATTTCGTCAAATGAGGGAACGAATAAGGAAACAAAACGAATGGAAGAGTACACGCACTTATGTGACTCTTGTAATTGCTTTGTCCTCTCGCCCATAAAGTAACAGCGGGGGCGACAAAAACCGCTTAATGTAATTTAACCATGCCTATATCGACCCCTAACCGCGGAAATAACTAAAGCACCAAAAATCAAATTTTACAGGAGAGAGTTTTTTTATTTTATTTAATATAAATTTTGTGTGAGATTTGTCGCTTACGATAAAATTGTTCTTGCTATAAAATCTTAACGTTTCCTTATGTGACCATAGCATTTAAGGAGATGATGCAAGATGATGCATTACAAAAAAACAAAAATTGAAAATTATGTCGCTTACGTTATTTTCGCGGTCAGGACATACAAATAATCTCATCTCATAGGTTTTATTCGGCGCTCAAAAATAAACATTATATACTGTCCTTTAGTGTTCTGTACGGTAGAAATATGGAAATCACAAACGTTAAAATCGTTTATATAGGAAATACCCTAAGAAAAAAAGGTTTATTTGCTTGTGATCTTCCTACACAATATTAATACTGTACTCATCCAACTCAACATAGAGATGAGAACATTTCGTTGCATTCTGTTTTTCGTATAAAAACCACAAACTGTTTGCGGTTCACCGCATTAATGTTCGTTCGTTTCAGTTGTGCTCAATGCTCTTTTGGCTTGTAAAGACTAACAATTTTTTTTACGAAAACAAGATACAAATGTATGTGTGTTTTAACGAATAAAATAAAGAACAAAAATTTTTACAAAAACAAAACATGTACACAATGCACGTGCTAATTACCAAGCAAGGTGAATAAAAACACTACAGAACATTAATTTACAATGTAGGTCTACACAATCACTACAATGGTTCTGTTTTATAACGACAAACCGAACACTACATAATGTTTGTTACTTCTGTGAAAAATTTTTGAACGATGTTTAGGGGTTGTGTACTAAAATACAAACAAAAAGTATTAGATATCTTTTTTGAGTGTGTGTACCGTGCGCTAAATAATGTTCGGTTTACTTTCTAACACTGGTTTTAATTAGTTTGAATATTTTGAAAATTTCAATGAATGAATCTCTTAAAACATTTATGAATCTAAACAAAATTTGGCAGAAATAAATTCAGGATTTTAGGCAGATTTTAAGCACTTATTATTAATTACATTCGTGTTACGTACTGTCTTACGTTGGCTAGGACTCTTCACGTCTTCTTAGCAGCAAATGAATTCAGCGCCAAAAGAAGTGCTAATTTTATAAGGGCTCATAGCGAATCAAGACGCTTCTTAATTGAATCGTATTCCATTAAGAGCGATCCGAATTGATATAAACAAATGGCAGTTAAATAGAGCAAGTGTGGGCTAAAGGAGTTAAGGTAAAACAATTTCCTCAATAGTTTTTGTCTGGCATCGCAATATGTGACCGGGCGTTGATATGCTGAAATATTACGGCTTCATGTCTGGTCGCATATTTTCTACGTTTCTTGGCCACACAGAAGAAAAATGATTTCAATTAAAAATTTTGTGATATATATTAAATTTGCAACAGTAAACAAATTTGATAGTATTAATAAAACGTTTAATTCATTTGATCAAACATTTAATTCACTTGATTAAACCTTTAATTCACTTGATTACATTTTTAATTAAAACTGATTTGTATTTTGATTGATAATTTAATTGGTTAACAATTTTGTAACACTTTTGTTGTATACTGTTTCCTTAAAAGTAATCAATTATAGTCAGGTAGAGATGCCCTGTGAAGCTCTTGCTGGATTGCAGCACCTTACACTGAAAGAATTTTCTTCGCAATACTAACGAATTTTGACATTAATCCCATGAAAAATTGCATTATAAAGGAACCTATGCAGCGCTTCGTTGGATCAATTAAACCTGTTTCATTAAAAGGACTTAATGAAACATTACATTAGATCCATGAATATTATTCATTGGATGAATACTTTCAATAAAGTAAAAATTTTTTTTTTAATTTTTTTTTTTCTTTTTCCTTATTTTATTTTACTTTATTTTATTTTTTATTTTTTTTCTGTCTCTGGTGGGATTCGAACATGTTACCTCGGTGCTGATAGACTAGCTCACTACCAGCTAGTCTACCGGGGCAGTGTAGTTTTTGTATAAAAAAACTATGTTTTTTTCTCAATTAAGACCGTAAATATGAGATTAAATTGTCCATAATAACAATAACAACGTTGATTGAAAGTGGATTGAAAGTTTTTGTTTCATTACTATAATGACATTTTTATTGTCATAATGAAAATTTAAATTTATGAAGGCAATTATTGAAATATGTTGCTTTTATAAAAAAATTTTTTGATTTCATAAATTTAATGGCATACATGTAACATTAGATGTATGAAGTTATTAAATCTTACATTTTTTAAATAACAATTAAACATTTTTTTAAGGAAACTATAATTTTGTATTAATTTATGAATATAGTTATGTTTGTATATTGTTTTTTTAAGTTCCCAATTAAAATTTTTTGTTTAACTTGGACAAACTTAAGTTTTCATATATCCAATGAAAATTTTTAACGTAATTACGAAATCTAATGAAGCGATTTTAACGAAAATACTTCATCAAACCTATGAAATTCCATTTAGACAATGAAAATTTTCATTTACCCAAGGAAAACTTTTTTATGAAAATGATTCATTAAATATATGAAGCATTTTTCTTTCAGTGTATAATAGATGTAACCATTCTGGACGCATCCAAAGCATTATTTTAGCGCCATTGATAATTTACTTTGGTGTTGATTCGACTGGTAGGCAAGACTTTACAAAGGTTTTTATACTTCGAGTTATCGCGTTGGATTCATTTTTGTTAATAGTAAAAATAAGAAGCGTTCAGGCAACATTTTCGACATGCGAAATCATTATTAAATGCCTCTCGGCTTCAGTTCTTATGCTATCCAGTCTACAATAAGCTTTTCGTCAAAAATGAGTCTAACTTCTGCTACGATTACCGATACAGTTTCCGGTGATCGGGCTTGACTTACTATACCTTCTAACTTCCTTTACAAAGGTGTTAGTGAGAAATGTACATAATTGATAGCCGCGGTGCCCGTTTGAGTAAAAAAATATTTAGTTCAAACCTTAGCCTCTAATAATTTTCTATTGCAGCAAGTTAACAAAGGATGGGTGTGCGATTTGTAGTGGGAAGTTTAGGGGTATTCTAAGTGGATTTTTTTACTATTGTTTTCGCAAATTGATGGAAAAGTAAAATACTTTGTGTTAGTTGCACCATCAGAATGGCAACATGTGGTCTAAATTCTATTATTTTATAACTCCAAACTTCTGCAACTTCATCATATGTTTTTCCCCCTACTGTAAAAATTTCTAAACATAAATTTAAAAAACTAAGTTTTGTATGTTATGCTGTTTTAACAGTTTTTTTTTTTATTCTTTCTTTGTTCGACTGCATAGAGACGTTAAAGTGCCTTCAGAGTTTTAAAACATTTTTTTTAGTTTTCTGCTCAAAACACAGTTTAGTTTAAAATAGAAAAAAGAGCTTTATAATTAAGTTTTTTCTTTTTTTTTTGTTCACTCTAATCGTATATTATGAGTATTTAAGATTAAGAAAAACTTTAAAAAATTTAAAAACGTTTTTGTTAGGAAAAAATAAATATATAACAACTATATATAACGGGTGATTTATTGTGGGGTAAAATCTCAAATTTTCTTTATTTTATAAGACGCCTCTTATGGACTATTCCACCGTGGACTACAAAGTCCTCCGAGAGTCGGCTCAATGAGACATATGGTTTATTAAGGACTGATATTACCGAAATTAAGTAGAGTATTCTTTTGTCTTGAAAAGCAATATTTATTACAGTTTTTGGCGGATTTTTCTTTGCTACAGACAAGCGTAGAGCATCGCGGGGATTAGCATAAGGAATTAAAAAAAAAAAAATACAGTTCAGCCAAAATAAATATGCGCAAAATTTAATGACAATCGCTGTATTCTTCTAACTTTTGTATGTTTTTGTAACAGATTTATAATTTTTTTTGGAAGGCTGTTTTACATTTGGGCTCATAATTCTTTTGCTACTGAACCGATTCTGCTGTACTTCAATTCCAAACTGCTTACGACAACTAAAAATAATTTATCATCAACAGTTTTTTCTTTAAAGTCGCTTGGAAGTGATCACTTAATAAAAATGGAACAAACGAACTGACAGGCGGACATGGCTAAGCTCAAGGATCTAGGGGGTTCTAAATGAATATTAAAAACATATCACTCGTAATGACAAATTAAGTTTAACCTTATTCACCACTTTACAAGAAAAATAAAAATTAATTTTAATTAAAAAATTTTAGATATTTTTAAAATAATTAGAATTGTGGTTATTTTACCGAACTGTATATTGCTCAAAATCACCAAGGTGCAAAATTGGTTTTGCTAGCAATTTAATGTATTAAATCTTGACTTTATTGAAAAAAGAAAATTTATAAATTATTACAACTACAACTCGGGAACGCGTCCTAATTACAATCTTCAACAACAAGCCCAAGATATTAATGAAAATTTTAAGGTATTTAACACTAGTCATTACTAAATACACCGTAATTATTATACAAAATCTAGTTTTGAAAAGGATACTAAAACATTATTTATTTCTTATTATAAAAATGCAAAAATAGTTTGTCCGATAGTGCACGAGTGTTGGGCTCAAAATGTTCATATTAAAATAATCTAATGTCGTATGCAATAAAACATTAGGATTTTTAAATCATTGGTTAAAAAAAAAAAATAACTTGAAAAGAACAAAATTGAACAAAATCATAAAATGTTGTTGTTTTTTTGTTTGGCTTAAGGTCATATAAAATTTATAAATAAAAAATCCACAAATTTTTGTATTTTTAATTTTGCTTTTTATTTTTCATCCGATATTTCGACCATGCATCGATGGTCATCTTCAGGGGCTACAAAATACACATATATTTAACATTTAAATTTTATATCATAACACTTATCAATACATACATTTAAAACACTGTCAAATTAAAAACTGGTCGAAATATCGGATGAAAAATAAAAAGCAAAATTAAAAATACAAAAATTTGTGGATTTTTTATTTATAATTTTTATATGACCTTAAGCCAAACAAAAAAACAACAACATAGATAATCGAAACAGGTCAACAATTAATATTGAACAAAATCATAAAATTTTAATGAAGCTTGAACTTTTGTCCCCTGTAATTCTGTCATTTCTTAACCAATCTTCACAAGCAATCCATGGTTATTTTAGAAATTTTATAACCTTTTACTAAAAAGAAAGAAATGCATAATCTGTTTACAATTTTTGAAGATATTTGCATTTCAGTCACATCATCTTTTTTAAAAACACAAATAAGCTATATCATGAAAACTAGAGCTGATAGAGACAAACTGATTACAGATTTGAATTCAGCGCACCAAAATTAACTATTTTTTTTAATTTTGTCGGGCTGTGTAATCAAAAAATAACCGTTTTAAGTGAACATAGCCATCAGGTGTTAAACGGCAGTAGAAGAAGAAAACAATAAAAAGCCAACTGTCAATGCATTTATCGTCAAATAAGTTATATTAAAGTGGTAAGTAACTTTCAATTCATTATTCGTAGAGCGTACATCAATAGTTCGTCATTTCGTGAACGTCTTTATTAAATGCAATTATTCATGAAATTCTTTTTTACGACAAGAGATATTAAAGTAGCCCCAAATATTTTACTATTGACAAAGTCAGGTCGCATTTAAACTAGCCGCTGTATAAGCAAGTCGCGCATTTATTTGAAATCGTGAACGGTCATTTCGGGAACGTTTCCGTATATTATGGCACGTTCCCGAAATGACTGCTGCGTTCTCGGAATGATAATTATTGTTTCCTAGGGCGACTCACTTACAATTTTTTATGGATAATATGAATGAGTAACAGAAAGAAATTAAATGGCAACATCTCTTCGTCAGCAGAATAAACCATTGCGTATGGATACCAGGCTTAATATTTAAATTGCTTCAATATAAATTTCCAATACATCAAATTATTTTAATATACAACATGATAAGCAATAAAGACTTCAGGGTTTGTTATCAAAATTCGAAAAGTTCAAAATCTTTTAAGATGGTTAATGGATTACAACAAGGAACCGTAAACTATTCTCTTTAATATATACATTTTAGATCTATTAAACAAAGTCGATAATATCATATCATTTGCGGATGATATTATTATATATCATTCTGAGGATAATATAGAAGCAATAAATTTTAATCTTCAAAACAAATACAACCTAGTTGAACAATATACAACTAATTGGAACATAAAAATCAACGCACAAAAATGCGAAACCATCCTTTTTAGACCATCTGTTGATAAATGTAACTCAAATATAAGAAAAAACTGGAAACAGTTTGGAATTAAATCAAATTTAACATATTATAGCATTCCAAATAAGGATGTAGTAAAATACTTAGGTTTATACTTGGTCAAATTTTTGTATTTTAACCACCATGTCAGGGAAATACTCATAAAGGCAAAAAAAAGCGTTATTTCTATACAGACCATTATTTCATTCAAAATACATTAAACCTAAGATTAAAATTATAATGTATCAATCCCTTATTAGACCTATAATAACATATGGTTGCCCATATGGTTGAATCTTAGAAAGAAAATGTTTAAGAGCATGTTCATCATTATATAGGACTAAACAAAGCTAATATTTAAAATACATATCTAATAAGAAATTGTATAATAATGCTAATATAATGAGAATAGATAATTTTATAATAAATCTAATCAGAAATTATATATTAAGGTGTAGCAAATGTATTGAAAATAATGCTATAATGGCCCCCTATTAAACAAATAATGAATATATAATTGATTCCTTGCAAAAGGGATTTGTTCCACCTGAGGCTTTTATTTACCTTGATAACCAAAAAATTATTCAAAACGAAAATGGCATACCGGTCTTTTACCATGACTATAGACGTGCCAATATAAAAAAAGTTAATTGTAATTCAGAAAACTTAAGTATGAGATATAGTACTAGTATATCAATCAAAGATTTGAGATTGACCCAAAAATCTAATACCAAAAAATTTTGGTGGTTATCTGAATAAACAGTTTAATTTACCTTTTTATCCTTTGACATAAGCCTTTCTTTACCCACTCATTAACATATAAGCAATGTTTTTTTTAACTAATTTTCATTGCAAAAAGCTGGTGATATATATTTATTTATTGTAAATGAAATAAAAAATAATTATAACCAATTTGTAAAAAACAAGTCATTATTATATTAATAATACTTGAGAGCTCGATTATGAGACATTGTATATAGGAATTGTTATTGTTAACTAGTGTTTATAATATTTTGAGTATAAAAAATGTTAATAAATAAACGATAAAAAAAAAGAAAAAAATAATGAAAACATATTTTTATTTTGATGATTTTTTTTTTGTTTTGTTTTTTTTATTATTTTTTTGCTAACTTATCGTCTAAATAAATGACTTTAATATTTAAACTGTTGCTTACAGTTCAAATATTTCCTTACTTATACCTTATGATATCAATATCATCATTTCGGTAACAGTTTTGCCATTCCGCGAACGATTGATCATGTCCGGGAACATTAATATTTTTTATTATAATACGCATAAATTGAGCTTTTTTTTTAGAAAATACATAGTTTATTTTATAACACAACTTTTATTCTGTCCATGTTACGTTAATTCGATCATAAGAGTTTTGAATATTTTGATTTTTCTAAAATTTTATGCACGATAATAGCAACTTCTTTAATTTTTTGGCGTATTTTGCTTGAAAAGGATTTTGCTTATGTTTATATAATATAGATTCATAAAAAACCCGTGTTATGAAACGATGCTTAAGTCATGTATTTTGTTTTGTTTTTGTTAATTTAATCAAACTTAGAAAAACGTTCCCGAAATTATGGTTTTCTGAAAGATATTCACTAAAAAGTAGTTTTATAAAAAAAGTTTAGAATTGTGTGCGCTGCCAAACTTTATTAATATACAAATTTTGCAAAAGCATAAACTAAGAGCCATCATTATAGCTTAATATTTTTTCTGGCATAAAATCAATCTTGAAATTTACAACCTTGGTGATTTTGAGCAATATGGTTGTTAATCAAAATTTTAATATATTAATAGCCTGATTATTGTGATTTAGTTCATTTAATTTAATTTTCATGAAATTATTTTTATGAAGAAAGGAATTTTACAACATAAAATTTATTAAAACTTATTGATCATTTTTCTTTCTTGACTGACTGGGGAACTAAACACGCGTTCAAGGACAGGTTTATTTGACATGTTTCGATAGTAACCGCACTATCTCTTTAGAAATCTTTGCCGACGACTGGCAGTCAAAAGTCAAACATCAATCTTTGAACCTAATGGTATATATTTGCTTTGGTTGATCGAAATTTGCTTCGAATGATTATCTTTTATATTTGATTTACATGTACTTCATAAATATCGTTTTTTATACTTTTTGTCAAGAATTCTTCTTGAAGTCCAAAGTACATTTTTTTGTTTTTCATGTTTTTGTCTTTATTTTTCGCGTTGACCTTGTCGGTCAATCAAGAATGAAAAATTATCAATAAGTTTTAACTAATTTGATGTTGTAAAATTCTATTCATCATACAGATAATTTAATGGAAATTAAATTTAATGTGTTTCAGCCTGCTAAAAATTTTAATTAAAAAATTAATCAACAGCCTTTCATAGATTTCGAACGGTAACGTTCGCATAGAAAATTACATTTAAAACACAAAAACAAATTTTCTAACATTCGCGACTACAATTAGTTGGCTTCTTTTCGATATGAATTGTAGCTGTAAGTGGGTAAAAAGCAAAAACAAAATTAAAAAACAAATTGTTTTATTGTTTTTTGTAGGAAAACCAAATTCTAGTTCAGTTTTTTGCTGATTGATTATATTTATACCCTTCACCACAGGTGTAAAAGGGTATATATAAGTTTGTCATAACGTTTGTAATTTCCACAATATTGATTTTAGACCCCATAAAGTGTATATATTCTGGGTCCATATGAGAAGAGAAGTTGATTTAACGATGCCCGTCTGTCCGTCTTACGTTTGATATGTTTTTTCCGGATAATCCAGACATGATAGCGGCTAGGTTGTTTTACATTTATGTTACATACAGTCCACCATTTCTTCCTATTGAAATTCAGCAAGATCGGTCCACAAATGGCTTAGATATGACCAAAAAACCACGACTGCCTCTAATTTTTCCAAAAAAATCCCTTGTGGTTGTTGTTTTTTTGTTTTTTTTATTTGAACGAGTTGAATTTTAAGCATAAGAAACATGTACACATGCTTGTACATGATTGTTCGCTTTAATTGAAAAATACATACCTACATATTAAACTAATAATATGACGGAGTAGATTATACTATAATTCTTTATTTTTAACAACGTTAGTAGCTCAATTGTCTGGGCGGTTGCCCAAGAAGGTTTGTTTGTTAAATTGCCAGGGTTCAAATCTCGGCATCTCCACCTTTTCCAAACAGAAAACTTTTTAACTTTTTTTATAAATATAAACGATTTTAAAATTATTCAGCGATTTTTGATTTTTTCATTTTATTAACAATATAAATATGAATCGTTCGCCTTACATGTGAAACAAAAACCATATTTTACAATTTGTTTTTGGCTTAAATGTAAATACCTAAGTATGTAGTATGTACGAACCCTGTCGGACATTCAGTTAACTTTAAATTAACTGAAAGCTAACTATTTCTCAAGCAGTGGTGGTTGACACTTGCATTGCTTTTATATGAAATTAACTAACTATTTTAACATTGCGATGTCCTAGGAAGAAGTCAATTGTCCGACTCTGCACTACTTTCAGTTAACTTAAAAGTTAACTTTTTGTAGCTACCCAGCAAAAACTTTTTAAAAATATATAGTTACACAAAGTCAATAAAGTAAAATTTTGTTTATTTTTTTTAATTATTTTTTTTTATTATTTTTTTTTATTTTTTCTTATTTTATTTTACTTTATTTTATTTTTTATTTTTTTTTGTCTCTGGTGGGATTCGATCCCGCAACCTCGGTGCTACTAGACTAGCTCGCTACCAGCTAGTCTACCGGGGCATTGTAGTTTTTGTATTAAAAAACTATGTTTTCTGACTATAATGACTATAATGACGTTTGCTTGTTAATCGACTTGGCTCTCTCTACTTAAAATATACATTGTTTGTATACACTTTGGTTAATGTAAATTTTCCATTGCTTAGTAGTTGGCTTTATGTTAGTCTATACAAGCTAACTTAAAGTTGGCTTTTTTGTAGTTAGCTACTCATTTGACGGCAGGGAATATGCAAAAGTTATTTATGTGTATTGGAAGGCATTGTTTTCAGGATTGTTGTTTTTTTCAGTTTTAGAGACGGATTGTTGCTATGTTTTGATAATCTCTTCTTACATTTCAATTCAAAAATCTTACACGTGTTGCCATATTATTTTTAAAAAATCTTATTATTTCTAAAAAAAATCCCATTTGTTATTTGAAAACAAAACATTCAACAATAAGTACTTGCGTACGTAAATGTTTAATTTAATCAAAAAGCTAGAAACATTTAAGTTTGGATAATTTTATTGACGAAACCAATGACATAGAAACAGATCTTAAAATTTGTTCACAGCTTACTCTGACATTAGGCAAGGCAAAGAAATGCTAAAAATTATTTTGAAAACGCTACAAATAATTCTACAGCTGAAAACGCTACAAATAATTCTTAAAGTTGTTCATTATGTATATTGTTTTAAATCCTTATACACTTAAGTGACTCATTTTAAACAAAATTAAAATAAATGGTAATATTTAAACAAGTATTTAGGTAGATTTGATATAGCATCAGATATAAATACCACAATTGGTTAACCTTGAAATTGGAAGGCCCTCTAATAAAAACAAAATACAAACGGTTTTATAGCTATTTCGATTTAAAAGAATTTACAGACATA
Source organism: Pollenia angustigena (assembly GCA_930367215.1). Lineage (NCBI taxonomy): Eukaryota > Metazoa > Arthropoda > Insecta > Diptera > Polleniidae > Pollenia > Pollenia angustigena. Next base: position 130,281,009 of record OV884058.1, read on the forward strand.
TTTAGACCAGATTAATTTTTTTATATTTAAAAAAAAACAGTCATCATTAATTGCGTAAAAGTTAGTTTATAACAATTTATTTTAGTTTTAATCGCTAAGACTATCCAACTTTAAAAATTAATCAAAAGAAGCTTAAAACATTTTTCTAAAAAGCTAATAAAATGCCAAATGGAAATTTTACAGCTAAATCTAAGTTTTTGGTGCTGAATTTACTTTCAAAAATAAAAAATTCCCACACTACTTAAAAGTCTTCATTAAAAATCGCCCAAACATGCAGGGTTATCGTCTTGTAAAAAAATAAAATGAAATTTTTTTTACAATAAAATAAGAATTATCCATTTCCATACGAAATTTAATTTTGACTACAACTATTTTTTTTAGTCAAAATTTATTATAATTTATTATAATACATAAAAAACTTAAGTTATATCAATACCTATTCTTCAATTTTTAAAATAATTCTAAAAAAGCTAGAAACATTTAATTAAAATGCTTAAAAAAAATGCGAAGCGCTTAATGAAAGTATTTTAGCTAAATTAAAATTTTTAATCTAAGTTAAGCTGCAAAATTGCCAAAATGGTCACACTGCTTAAAAACCATACAAACAAGCAGGATTATCCACTTAAAAAAAATTGTATTTAGGGAATATTAGAAATGCCCTCATCATCTAATTTTACGACTACAAAAAACCGCTAACATAACGAACAGTGATCTAGTGTCGTCAAAATATTAAAAGCAATCTTGCCTTTTTATTGCTGACATTGATAACATATTAGTCACTTTTTTAGACAATTTATACAAAAATATATTCATATATACCTATATACGGGCCTGTTCTGAAATCACACCTGTGACTTTGTGGTGTTTTGAAAGTCATACCGTTGTTGTGTTTCTTGGTGTGCTTTCTGCAATTGAAGATCACACAAAAACGGGACGCTAAAATATCACACGTGTGATTTTAGTAGGCACATGTGATTTCAAATCACGTGATTTGAGTTAAAGTGATTTTCAGAACAGGCCTGATAATATCTTCTGCACAAAAGCGACTTAAAAGCATACACAATTTAAGCAATTTCTTGGTATGTTTATGTTGTATTATTGATAAATAAAAAACATTTAAATTGGTTTGCGACTTTTATTAACCAAAACGACAGTTTACGTTTCAAAACGGTTATTGGTAACCCTGTAAAATAGTTGTGTGTTGTTTTTTTTGTGGTTTTTTTCATTTAAAATACTTGCGGTAAACTTCTTTTTTTTTTTATTTAATATTACCTTCTGTATTATACACAAACAACAAACACATACATACTTTAATTTACTGTTAATAATTATTGATATCACATACTCAAATCAACAACGGCTTTACATGCGGTTCGATGGTCGAACGGTCTAAACGGTCTGCCTCCTAACAATTTCTTATTGGTTTACTGGTTCGAATCCCATTCATTCCTTTTTTTTTTTTTTGTTTTTTATAAATTCTTTTTATCTAAAAAGAAATTGGTCAGTTTTTCACTTTTTAAAATTTTTAAAATATATTTATGAACTTCATATACGTATATTTTATACATATTTACGCCTTTTAATTTACCCTTTTTATACCCTTCACCACAGGTGTAAAAGGGTATATATAAGTTTGTCATAACGTTTGTAATTTTCACAATATTGATTTTAGACCCCATAAAGTATATATATTCTGGGTCCATATGAGAAGAGAAGTTGATTTAACGATGTCCGTCTGTCCGTCTTACGTTTGATATGTGTTTTCCGGATAATCCAGACATGATAGCGGGTAGGTTGTTTATTTTATTACATTTATGTTACATACAGTCCACCATTTCTTGCTATTGAAATTCAGCCAGATCGGTCCAAAAATGACGTAGATATGAGCAAAAAACCACGACTACCTCTAAATTTGTATCTTGAGAACGGCAAGAGCCAAGGTTTCCAAATTAGGTACAATTAGGTACAGTTAGGTTGCCCGTACAAAAAAAATTAAAAATTTTATAAAAACCTAAATTTAAGGGCTGCCATATGTCCTATGGATATGACTTATATATCAAAATATCGGAAATTTTTAGTAGAAAATATTTTATAAAAAACTCGGAAAAATCGGTTCAGATACAAAAAAGTTATGACCAAAATTAAATTTTTTTTTTAAATACCCACTTTCGGGAACCATAGATCTCCCCGAGTCCAAGCTTTATAACTAAAGGAAATGGTAAATTTCTTCTTCAACACGTGGGTATATAAATCTGCCAAATCGGCTAAAAAATGGCAGAGTTATAACCGAAATACTGAATCCACAAAAATTACTCTTTTTTATAATTAACTTTGTTTTTATAATTAACTTTGTTAAAATATATATTTACAAGTTTATATAAATGTTTATATATAAATATAACTTAAGTAAATGCTAAAATTCTTCCTTAACACGTCGGTATATAAAACTATCAAATCGGTTAGACAATGGGTAATTTATGAGCAAAATACTCAAAAAATGGGCTAAAAAACATCAAAATTTGTATAAAAACCTAAATTTTAGGGCTGCTATACGTCCTATGGATATGACTTATATATCAAAATGTCGGAAATTTGTATGAGTTATAACAGAAATACTGGGGTCTAATCACCGCATACGATATCGAGCAAAATTCATCGAAATTATTTAATTTGGTATCTTGAAACTCGATATCGAATGAAATGTATTGAATTTGAAATAATAGCATTCGACATCGAGTAACTCGACATTACATTTATCGAGTTTTCATTCGATACGCCAGTGTCTATCGTATGCAAAAAAATTCAATAGTTTATTCGATACGATAGTATCGAATGCAGTAATTAGAACCCTGAATTCCCGGAAATTACTCTTTTTATACCCTTCACCGAAGGTAAAAAGGTATATACAATATTGATCCTACACCCTATAAAGTACATATATTCTGGGCCGTTATGAAAAGCGAAGTTCAAAACCGGTTGTCTCTTATTTAAAAAAAAAATATTTACCAGTTTTATTTAGTTTTTGTCTAGTTGCTCTGTATTCTGCTCGCACAATTACTTGTTTTAATTAAAACTGATTTTATTTTTGATTGATGGTTTATTAAAAAATGGCGAGCATTTTTTCTGTGTAGTTTAGGAAAATAGTTTTTCTAGGTTTCCCTTGCGACAGAGGGATGGATAATGCCAGATTGCCATAGAATTTAACAGGGATTTTAAAAGAGAAATATTTTATGGTGTTGAAGAAAATATGTCTTTAATATCCCACTTAACTTAAAGCATAAAAATTTTTGCCAAGAAAAGCCTCCTCCTCAAACTGCTTTAGTAGTTGTAAAAAGGATTTACATGAGCTCTACCATTGGCCTTATCTCATGGCGGATCCAGTCCACGCTGATGACAAACTATGTGTTAACCAACCGCCCACTACTTTTAAAAAATGTCGGCAGCTTCAATTGTATAGCAACAGAACAGTTCTCCCTCAGACCGAACTCTCTCATAAGTGGTGAAAAATCAGACTTTTAGTGGGCTTTCCAGTGCTATCACTACCCACGACTTTGGGTTTTTAAGCAATCCATGAAAGAATTTTTTCAGGTGAAAATTCTGCAAAGGCAATCTCCCGGAAAACTTCGCAATAACAATGGAGCTTCCAACGAATCAGGTTTGTAAGGAAGGACACGCAAAATTTCGCTTACCATATCGCATACAGAAGACATGCATTTCACAAGGCAAGTTCTACTTTGAAGCAATCCTTTTTGACAAAGAGAGCTCTTTGTTCAGCGCATATAAAAATTGTTACATGTAACGATCAGCTTTCCACACTAAATCTATTGTGGTTACCGTTATTCTTTAATATATTCCCTTACAAAACTGCTTTGAAGTAAGAGAATGTCGTGGCTCTTCAAATGTGTTTTTTTTTAATTTGTTAAGAATTTGTTCACTTATTTTACTGAATCTTTGTATCACTCAATTCACATGAGGCCTTTTGCGACGTCGTTTTATCTTGATTCCCTTTTAAAGCAACTTCCAAAATCTCTTTGCGTTCATACGATGATTTTTGGTTGCATGTCTTTTTTTTATTTACAGTAAGGCCTTGATTATCCGTCATTCGATTAACCGGCAGCTTCAATTAAATGGAAAATAACATTTTTTTTGCATTGATTTATATTGCCTCTATTATCCGGACTTACCTCTGTTATCCGTAATTATGAAAAAATTATCATTTTTTCGTTTACTTTTGAATAATCAATACGAATTTAAATAAACGAAGAAGGAGAATTTCCCAACGTACTGGAAGCATATTTTGGCAAAATTACTTTTTTCTTCATGTTTACATAATAATACATTATAATAATATATTGACTTAAAATAAGAAACACATAAAAAAATAAATTATTAAGAATGCTGCCGGTCCCGTCTATTATCGATAATCGAGGTCTCATTGTATTTTCAACCACACACTTTAAAGTAAGAAAATGAATAAAACGTTAAAAGACATAGTTAAAAGAGAAATACGAAAAACGACATGCAAAACACAAAACGAGTCGTTTTGTTTACCCCTCTTTCTTCTCTACACCGCTTACCGACAAACCAAAAGAGACGTCGACAAAGCGACGTCGTAAAAGCCTCCATGTGAATTGGCTGTATGTCTTATTGCGTAGCGCATCAATGTGCGCTTACTTTTACTATAAGTGTTTCGTTAAACAATAAAACTTTTTATTGAGCTCTGACATCCCTTCACTAAGCCCTCCGTGTTTTACAAGTTTTGAGTTTGCCTTCAAAACGTATGGAAAAAGCTCTGGCCAGGCTCATGAGTACGACGAAGGGTTAAATTGACTATTGGGTTTCACTTCAGCCAAAGACATCAAACAGTTTTTGATTCTTTTATCTCCGTAAACAAATTAAGAGACATGGCTTTTTTAAGCGAAGGGCGTAAATTGGATTTTTTTAGAATCTTTATAATCCACTTTTATAATCTACTTCCTGTCTTAGACTTCATAACTTAAAAATTTAAGAAGAATTCATTAAAATTTCCCGGAATGTATTTATGATTTAAATTAAGCTTAAATTATTGCATTTCAAAATAAAAGAAACTCCCAATTAATTAATAAAATATAGTCAATTTAACCTTCGCTTTCATGAAGAATTTTTTTACGTCAACACATAGTACCTACCCGGGTAGATAAAATAATATATTCCTAATTTTATATGGAGAAAAACACAAGCAATGTCAAACAAGGCAAAAAGAAATAATATTAAAAAATTATACTTTAGGTAATGCATTTGCTTTTTTCTACTACGAAGAGCTGTCGCCCACGCATCGAGATTCAGCTGTGTCCGATATTAAACAAAAGCCAGAAATGATTTTGTTTTATTATCAAACCAAGAACGGTGTGGACGCAATGGATAAAATGGTGTCCCAATATACCACAAAAAGGGAAACAAATCGATGTTTTACAACATGTTGGATATCTCGGCATATATGTATGTGGCCGTCACACAGTGGCGCCATTTGAGTTTTTTCGTTGCAAAAATCATATCTTTTGAACCGAATAAGGTAATTGAACAGTTTAAACAGCATATGATAGATAACTGTTCAGCCTATGAAATGTGCATTTGAAAAGGGTGCTACGCTGTGTAGGGGCCTACTTATGGGTTATCAAAGTTAAAATTAGTAGAAAAATCAATTTTATGGTACCTAAAAAAAAATTATTTTTACATTTTTAGATTGTTTTTATTTTTTTTTTCTTTAGGGTTCTAAATTATTACCCAACAAATTAAAAAAAAAAATTTTTTTTTTTTAAATTTATTTTTTCAATTTTCTGTATTTTCGGTATATGGGTAATTCCATGTCACACATATATTCGCGTAACTCAAAAATGGTTTAGTTTATTGAAATAACTAAAAAAACCGAAATTCGGCAATAAATAATAAAGTGGGGTTGGTCATACATTTGACCCATCTAGGAGCATCCTACGCGCTGTAGGGGCCAAATTAAAGAATTTTATTAAACCGCAATATTAGTATGGCAACCATGTCTTTTTAACCTTTTTTACCTCTAGAAGCCAAACGGGCACGTACGGGCAGATAAAATTTTTGAATTATGTAAAGAAATAATCAAAGAACAGATTTTGCAAATATGGCAAATATAGAAAAATATAGATTTTTGTTATTTTCCGTCAAAGTTGAAAAATAGTGAAAAAACGGATAGTTTTTAAATAGTGATTTACCAGGAGAAACACAAAGCAAACAGTTCATTTTTTTTTTATCATTACACATTTAATAAATGCATCAATCAATACAAACAAAAAATAAGGCGATTCGTTACCTATTTTTCGTGATATTACACCTGAAATCGCAACAAATTTACTAAAAATTGTGTGTTTTTTTGAAAACCGAAAGTCGGTCAACTTTGAACGGCTATATCTTCTAAACTAAAAATGTGATATTATTAAGAGTGGCAGATTTGAAATCGTTGAAAAGTTTCCTATAACATGAGTTTATTCAAAACTTCGTCGGTGCTCATGAAAATTTTGATTTTTGCAACCTCGTTTGCTCTACGGGCGCTACTGTGCGTCAGCTCAAAAGTAGTGTAGGTCACACTATATTTATCTCATATTTGTTTGGTTTATGGCTACTTTGCGCTGACGGTCTCATATAATATACGTCACCAACAGTCCACATAGTGCGGTAAAGAAATCGCGACGTAGAAAATGTATACAGAGCTTGGGTGAAGAGCTTTGTATTTCGCGAATTAGGGTCCGAGCCCAAAGACCAATGGCAGTCAAGGAGATTGCCATCAAGACAGCCGTTGAATGTATTTTAGGTATATTTTTGAACCTTTTTGAGTGGAAAAATACTAAGTTGTTTTTATTATTGCTGAATAATCATTCTCTGTATCGAAATACGAAGATGAAGAATTTGACGCTGATGATGTCGCGGAACGAGATGCAGGTTGCCGCATCAAACAAAAATGTTGGTGCTACATGTGCTCCCGTTGTTCTAAAAGGAAGAGAGCTGCACGGCAAGCATGTGTCCAATGAAAGAAGCCCGTATGCGTAGAATATAGCTTCACCCAGACAAAGTGTGAAGATTTTCATATGGGCTCATCTTCTCACAATTTGCGTAAATAAATGTTACATACATGCATACATACTTTTTCTCACTTATTTGTAAATTTTTAATTGCAATAAACGAAAATCCATTTATTTACATGATGTATTGTTTTTCTAAAAATTTCAAATGATTATATTAGGAAATGTAAGTGCTTATACAAATTTCTATATACCTACCTGGGTAGATACTATTAACTTACGTAGAAAAAAATACAATATTACAAAAAAAGTAAGAAGTTCTGCAGCAAAATCATTTTTGTTTGCATTTTCTGCTTAAAGTCGAAAATTTGATAACTGACCCGGTGGCATTTTCAGATTTGATTATCCCTACCCGGGTAGAGAAAGCGACGGTTAACGAAAACAAATCTTTACAATTTTTCTATTACATTCAAGCTCGTCCTTAAAAGTTTCCAGTAGCCAAAAAATACCTCTATTTAGTTACTCCTGAATAAAAAACACAAATATAAAAAGAGTAGCATCTACCCATCAACAACCTAACGCATCATCAGCGATATTGATTTCCCCTACAAAATAAACACAAACAAGCAGAGTAATGTGGATTCCGAAAAAAAAGAAAAATATTTGTATAAATTTAATACTTTTCTTTGGAATTTAATATCTGTTTTAACTTATTGCCCCAGTTACATTGATACCAAGTAATCATTGAAACACACTTTTATTTGACCACTCTCCAATACACAACAGCAACAATATCCAGATACAATACAAAAGTTTGCCATAGATAAAGTATGCACTTCAGTTGGTCCAATTTCTTTTTTAAATATGTGCATGTGGTAGATAAAAGTTGTAAATATGTAGTTAAAGTGAAAGCATTGCTTTTACTTGTCTACCCGAGCAAAATAAACCTTTAATTCAACTGCAGTTTGACAGTGGGCACTGGCTTTATAGGCTTCTTATTTTGGGAATATGATTTGGGTACGGAGAAGTTATCAGCCGAGATTGGTCTTTTTATTGCTAAGAAAATTGTAAGAAATTATATGTTATTCAGATGCCTTTTGTATCTTGATTATTATACGTTCTACCAAAAAAAATTTGGTATATTTTGTATGTCATGCCGTTTGTTGCACTTTGAAATAACCATCGAAAATTCTATTAATGACAAAATCCAGAATTTTAGAAGGACTTGCAATATACTTAAAGTGCTTGACCGGCAAGAAGGTTATAACTCAAAAGTTTTATTTTTTACTTTTTGGAAAAAATCGCATGGAATATTCATATCCACCCACAGTAAAAATTTCCTGCTACACGCAGAGAAAAAATATGGTTACGGCAACAACACTATGTTTAATGTAACAATATATTGTTGTCGTACACAAATAATTGTTATTTTTATTTAATATCAACAATATTATAGTTACTGTAAACATATCAATGTTTATCGCAATTATAAATTTAAGTATTGTTGACCGAAAAATAATTATTTTTCTTACAACTTAATTATGATAACTTTCTAAAGATATTATATTTCTCACAACCATATCATGATATTTAATAGCCATAACATGATAACTCTCTATACATTTATCATATTATGTTAAAGATGCAATCAAACTATTTTTACTCTAATCATATTATGTTAGCGCCATTTGTAAAATAATTTTGAAGAAGTTGTGCTGTTTTTTTTATTTGTGAGCGGTTAAACAATTAAAAGATAAAATTCCATAAAAAATAAGTTTAAAGAAATTAAAATATTAGCGGTCTTCATTCAAGTATTAGTGATGTAATAGTGCAAATGCAAAATATCATAGTTTTTTTGTAAAATCCAACAACAAAACACACAGATATTTCGTTATATTTTATAAAAGTGCTACGATATTTCTGTGGTTTTCATGGGCAATCGCGTATGTCTTAAAACAAATTGTTCAGGAAAGCCGAAAAACCATTCGAGATCAAACTATGGGCTAGGTACTGCACATTTTAAACTTTGTCATTACGTTAAAAAATCGGAATTGATCCATCTTTTTTCAAAAAAATGTTAAGAGTGTTCAAAATTAGGCAATATGGCATCAACATCTTAAAATCGAAAAAATGGACACACGCGGTTGCCCATGAAAACCACAGATTTTTCATTTGCTCTTTTGCAAGCCTTAAATTGAACTACGCTATTTGATTTACATTAAGAAAAAATGTCAAAAGCCACAAAATAAAAAATCGATTCAAAAATATTTAAATTTATATTGTATTTTTATGACAGCTATAAAAGGTGCTGTATCATAATATGATTGCTTCTAAATTTATTATGATTAATATGATGATAATATGATTACTTCTTAGCTTATTATGATTAACATGACAATAATATGATTAATTGCTTAGCTTATTAATTTGATTACTTCTTAACTTAGTATGATTAACAGAATAATAATATGATTAAGGGAAAAATGTTATGATGACATATAACGAGTATATTTAGTCATAATATGATTCAATAATAATCTTAATATGGTGGCTTCAATCATAATTCTTATCATAATATGTTGCTCTTAGAATATGTTTACCACAACCATGTTTTTTCTTTGCGTGTATTTTGTTTAATTTTTGGTAATCTAGCGATTTTCTTTATGGAAATGGAAATAATTCTGGATTTTTTTTAACGGTAAGTCCTATAAGAATTAAATTTAAGCTGGCAATTAAAGACTTGTATTCGAGTTTAGGCTTTGGAATTGGTGTATAAAGACCTATCAAAAGGGGCGGCATAGGTTCCCAAAGTAGGGTGCCTCAAGTATTACAAGACTTAAAAACGATTCAGAATACTCAATACTAAAATTTAAAGTTAACGACATGCGTATTTAGCTCTTATAAAGGGTGATCCAACCTTAATTCACGATGTTCATTATGAGTTACACCTTAACATCAAGTTTTTTGCCCAACTAAATTTGACATTTGTTTGTTTCAGTGTTTGACACATTCAACCATGGAGAGGTACACAAATGAGCAGCGCGTTTAGATCGTTGAAGCCTTTTTACGAAAATTGGCGTTCAAATCAAAATATAATTAATGGCACACTTTCCCCTCAGCGGACTCGTTAACAAGCAGAATTGCCGCATTTGGGCAAGTGAGAATCCACCAGTGATTTTTGAAAAGTCAATGCATTCACAAGCAGAGCTTTTTGGTTTAGTTTATGGGCTGTCAGCGTCATCGGAACGTACTTCTTCGGAAATGAGGTTGGCCAAGCAGTAACCGTGAATGGTGTTCGCTATCGCTATCGAGAGGATAACGGAATTTTTGTGGCCAGAATTTGAGGATACGAATCTAGCGATATTTGACACTTGGCACAGAGCCAACGAAACAACGGCTCTTTTGCGCGAGAAATTCAATGGCCGTGTTATCTCACGTCGTGGCGATGTTAATTGGCCGCCACGAACATGTGATTTGACACCGTTGGACTTCTTTCTTTGGTGATATTTAAGCAAGTGAAACAAGTGTTTTTGTGAAGTTTTGTTATTATCTTTTTAATTGTTCACACATCCCTGAAGATGGTTAGGGACGCTTACTGAAATGTTGGGAATAAAAATATAAATACAAAAATCACGAGTTTTTAATTTTATTTATTTACTTGGACTTGCAGCCAAACAAAAACAACTAATAAATAAACTATTTGAACAAGGTCAACTATAAAAACATACTGAAAAAGTGTATGTGAATAAGCCAAGAACAATTCATTAGCTAAAAGATGAGATAATTCGGCACATTAACGATATTGAACCTCAATTATGTCTCAGAGTCATTAAAGATATGGACCATCGAATAGAGGTATGCCACCGAAACCGTGGCGAGCATTGGCTGACATTTTGTTTTACACATTCTTGTCATAGATTGCGCTATAATTGTAAACAAGTTAGAAAGTACAGTCGGTCAAGCCCGACCATATGATATAAATATATACTTAAATATGATAAAAGATGTGGCGGTTTAATAAAATTCTTAAATTAATTAAAATTGTTCGTCTTTTGTGAATACATAAAATCAAAAGTTGTTAACAGATTTTAATCATTTATAGCTTGTTTTGTTTGCAATGTTGTTTTTTATATGTTTGCATAAAATTAGAAGCATAGCTGCATTTTTAAATTTTTTATGAATTTTTAAAAACAAAAATTCCGAAATTTTTATAAAAAAATTATTTTTTTTTCCAGAAAAAAAATTATGTTTCTAAAACGACTGTGCATATAAGAAAAACGTTTTACCTTTCTTAAAGTAAATTTTACGCGAACATATGTTGTGCAACCTCCTTAATTTTCGAAATAACGGTATATCTCGAAAACCAAAGCCAACATAAACAAAAAAGTTTTAACTTTCTTAAGGTAATTTTATTGCGGAATTTCGGTTTTATTTAGTTTTTCAATAAACTAAAACATTTTTGAGTTACGCGGACATATGTTGATCAACCTCCTTAATTTTCGAAATAACGGTATATCTCGAAAACCAAAGCCAACATAAAGAAAAAAGTTTTAACTTTCTTAAAGTTAATTTTATTGCGGAATATCGTTTTTTTTAGTTTTTCAATAAGCTTAAGCGTTTTCGAGTTGCGCGAACATATGTTGTGCAACCTCCTTAATTTTCGAAATAACGGTATATCTCGAAAACCAAAGCCAACATAAAGAAAAAAGTTGTAACTTTCTTAAAGTTAATTTTATTGCGCAATTTCGGTTTTTTTTTTAGTTTTTCAATAAGCTAAAGCGTTTTTGAGTTGCGCGAACATATGTTAATCTATCTATACAACATATAATTTCTTAGTATGTCAGGATGTTTGCATGTATGTCCTATTCTTTCCGCAACTTTCTGAAGGCATCTGATGACATAGGAAGCTGAAATTTGGCACACTTGAAGTACTTTCTCTTACACCAAACCTCATATTTTAAGCAGCGCAAACAATTAAATTAAAAAAAAAAAAATAAAATTGCACTTACTAGATTTAAGAAAACCCCATAATATTTCTCTTAACAGTAAAAGCTCTTGAATTTTGACAAATAATATTAAAATTACTTTAAACTAATGAAATATTTTTTATTAAATATATTCAAACTCGAATTAAAAACAACTCAGTCAATACACCATTTCCTTCTCTATGTTCACATTTATTTATTTTTGTTGGACACATTTTCCAGCTGGTACTCGTATCTATGACTCACTGGATTTGGTTTTAATAATATTCAACAAAGTAAGCCATTGTTGGCATAACAACTGAATGGCTTAATTTATTTTTTTAAGCTAAAAACCCTTGAGTGTATTCGTTTATTCAATTTTACGAAAATGAAACAAGTATGAAAGTATAGCCGAAACCGGTCTAACCATATGATACCCTACACTTATATTTCTTAATAAATTTTCTGTCAGTACTTAAGATATATTTGGAATTTTAAGAGCAATGCTGTGCCCATGTTCAGTAAGTCTGTGTTCATACGGCTCATGTCTTATTGACAAGATTGCTACTTTATAGGCGAGAGGGAGGAGGGGAAAAGAAACGAGTACACAGATGCATGTACTTTCTTTACGTTTTGCTTTTTTATTCGTTATTCAATTTTGTTTTCAATATCAAATAAAACAAAATAAAAAACATGCCGTCAACATGACATGTCAATAAGACATGAGCCGTATGAACTCAGACTAACTCTCGCATCGATAAACTTTTCGATTGAAATGTGCGAAATAAAACAAACATGCCATATATTGAAACAAACAGCTGTTTTTCTCACTAAATTGTGTCTGTAACTTTTTTTTTGGCGACTATTACCTGAAAAAGTATGTCTGTAGCATTTTTGCGAGAAAAGTTCCCACTTTGAACTGTCAAATACACTCACGAATAAAAATGGGATGAGAAAAATTCTAACACTAAAAAACAATTAAAAATGCAAAATACAAAGAAAAATAATAATAATATTTTGTTCTTGGCACATGTTTTATAGTTAAATTATTTTGCTTTTAATATTTTGGTAAAATATACGAATGTATTCAGAGTTCGTTTTCAAACAACAAACATTTGAGTCGCACTTTACATTACATATTAAGTAAAGCCGACGATTGTATTTTCGACGCCGTCGTTGAAAAATTTTGAATTTTAGTAAATTTTGGTCGCCGTCAGCGGTGTGTGTTACTGGCGTTCTCAACGTCTGCAATGTCACATCGGCTACGAGTGCAGTGTTATTACATTTATAATGTAACGACGTAATCTCTTTTGATAGTTTTCGACATGAGTTACAGACACAAGTTTTTCTCACTTTTAGAGAAACGATGGAATATTTTGTTTCACATATTTTCGATGCGATTAGTTCTCACTATAGTTACAGACCATGGGTACTGGAGTCTTAACACCGCTCACGATGTCGAGCAAAATTAATCGAAATTTTCTATTTTGTTATAATGACACTCGATATCGAATGAAATGTATCGTAAATTGAGATGATTTTTTCGGTATCGAGTAACCAAAGACATTACATCTCTCGAGTTTTCTTTGGATACGTCAGTGTTCATCGTTTACAGAAACGAACGATAGTTTTCTAGTAACAATAGTTTACAAGGCAATGAATGCGGTGATTGGACCCCCAAGTTTTAAAAGGTACACAAGGTCAAGTTGGTAATCGAAAAATTTTATTGAGAAAACGACCTGTACCAATATTTATTCATATACATACCAACATTTGTAAGCAAAATGTGTATAAAAGAGATTTTTGAACTTTGGATAGGACTACTTGTCGGTGAATCTTGAATTTATGTATATTTTTAAGGTTGTATTCTCATTAAAACTACAAGATGGTGTAGAATGAGTTATATGGGTAATTCCAAAGTGTTGAACGTGACAGTCGTATGCATCAAAAATGCAATAATATTTTAAACAAAAAATATTTTTACGTTTTCTTACCCCTTAAATTATAGCACTAAGAAAGCAATGTTATATGTGCTAAAGTTTATTGAGGGCGCGATTCTAGGCCAAAGATAACGGCAAAAGAATTAGCGGTTCGAACGTGAAAAAAACAGAAGTAGTGTTTTTGGCCATGTATACAAAGGCGTAATTCAGCGAAACCTGGCACAATTTTTTAGTTTTTATCAAATATCACCTCTTTTAAGAAAGATAAATATTAAAGAAAGCAGTCTGGTTGTTCATCTAAGTGAACAAATTTATGAGTAAATTTATAAAATTAGTAAAATCTAAATATTTCTCTATAACAATATTGTAAAATAATCAGCTTTTAATAACTTTTAAATTTTCGGTCACGGTGGACCTTTTGACGGAAATGCCCCTATACTTAAATAGTTTTTATTGTATTTGTATTTTGCTTTGGACAATCAGGTCTTATCGCTTCAAACTTTAACACAAAATTCAAAATACCCTCTTTATTTATATTGATGTAGAGTATTTGAATTTTTACCACGTGGCCATTGTGGGTGTGTATTAAACGTATTATATTTTTCCTGCAGTATTTTTTTTAAACAATCTGGTTTGAAGAATTACAATTCTATTTGTACGAGTGTAGTTTTTTCACTCGTGTCACTTAAAAAAAAAAAAAAAATAAATTTACAGCAAAAAAAAAAAAAAAATAAATAAAAAAATGGAAAAATGGAAAAATGATTCTATAAATGGAAAGTAATCGAGAATTTTGATAAAAATATTCAATAATGTTTGGGAATCGTGTGGGTTTCTTCTGGATTTCGTATACCAAATTGGCTGATTTAAAATATTAAATGTGATATTTGGGTATATATCAAAGTAAAAAGTTTTTTGGTTTTTTATTTAGTTGTATGTTGAAATTGACTGTCATCTTTACTTTTAAAGAACAGATCAATATTGAACAAACTAAAGCTACGGTCACACCGGGCAAATATTTGACGAAAAAGACGTTAACAAACAGGCAAATAAGAATATAATGCTTTAGAAGCAATATTTATTTTACTTAAAATACAGTTTTCTGCTGTATCTAAAAGTATAATTCATTTTATTTTTTTGAATAAAGACCGTGTTAAATCTCCCCTGCAAATAAAATTAAACCACCTGATCCATTATGATAAAATAGACTACTCCATGGACTGGTCCGATGTAATGCAAGCATGGACCATGTCGTTGTTAAAAAGTGTTTGTAGTTTTTTAACGACGTGCTTTCGTTTTTAAACG
This sequence comes from Pollenia angustigena, assembly GCA_930367215.1. Classification (NCBI taxonomy): domain Eukaryota; kingdom Metazoa; phylum Arthropoda; class Insecta; order Diptera; family Polleniidae; genus Pollenia; species Pollenia angustigena. The sequence continues at coordinate 130,296,243 of OV884058.1, forward strand.
ACTTCAAAACTAATCCTCTTGTCTAACCATGGAGTAGTTTTAAAACTACTCCTTAGTGGTCCAAAGGTGGGTTATATGGTCCTCTCCTAGGACATCGTAATATTAAATAGACCAGGTTTTTTCCATACGTTTGGGTTACTTTTGGACTAGTCCTGGTCCCTTATGGACTACTCTTACACGCGTGTTTGGACTGGTCCTATTATTGGCAGGGTCACTATTGGTTATGCCTGTTTGGGCAAATATTTAATAAGTGTTACTGTAGCTTTAGGATATTGAAAAAACTTTGCCCACAAGAAGTGGCATCGGCAAATCCGTATTCCTATAATATAAATATGTTAATTTGACTTAATTAAAACAAAATGCTTTTCTTTGCCAATGCGGCATACGATTATGGCAAAATCTTTTAATTTTAAAAAGACCAAGGGCCAAATTACGGCATTCTATATACAATTTAAATGGGACTTTAGAGCGATATCAAATGCCGTAATTAAGCCCCAGGTTTCTCAGCCCTTGCCTTTATCGAACCAAACCCCATACCATCAGTGCATTTTAAAATTGTGTGCCCTTCTATGATATTCTAGAACAACTTACATATGGGCATTTCCTGGTGTGACGAACGTACGTTCGTGCGCAAAATAGAAGTCAACTTTGGCTGATAGTAGTGAAATGTAAAAATCTGCGTAATGGAACGGAATATTCAAAAGTGATTTATTAATTTTAAAAGTGTATTAATGTAGGTCTCTATCCAGTATTTACAAAAGAAAATATCTCTCTTGGTTTTTGTTTAATTGGCTTACGTTCCAGTCGCGAGCGTACGGGTCGCAAACGTACGATTTTTCCATATGTTTTTTTTTTTTATTATTATCACCATGAATTTTCCCATAAATATCTTCAAACTTCCTTAATGGAGAGATATTGAAGAAAGAGTGTAAACATAACATATTTTTTGCTTGTAAAAAAAGTATATAAAAATGTCTTTAGCAGTAGCTTAAACAGAAAATAAAAAAATTTCCAGTTTCCAGTTTCCAGCGCAATTTCCTCAAGTAAAACAGCTGAGATATGCTATGAAACCATTCTTTTATAAAAGCAGAGCATTTTTAATATAATAATAAACAATAAAAGACAATGATTATCAACATTTTATTTTTTCATCCTGGTAGATCATTCTGGGGAAATGCCCATATAAAAATCTCAAAAAAAGTTTTCTGGAACATTTCTAAATTCTTTCGAACTCAACACATTTCTACATCGCTTTTTTCAACTCACAACTATATTGAGATATAGAGCATTGTCCCATAACGTACGTCTCCGTTAACGCAAAGTACTAAAGTTGTACAACTTTGAACGTATGTTAAGTTATTGAAAGCTTCCAGTTTGTTTTTTTTATTTTTTCTTTGCTACCTGGCCCACAATGTCGAAAAGAAAATTTCCTTTCGTATATATTTTAATTGAATATAATAATAAAAAACTAAAATTTAATTTTAAATTTTATTACGAAAGAAATTTTCTTTTCGTTATTATGGGCCAGGCAATACAATTTTTTCGTTACGTGTCAGCAAAAATAAAACAAAATACAAAGTAAAATAAATTAAAATTTTTTAAATAAAATTGTCTCTCTGATTAAATCCTCCATTATTACGTAAGTGTTAGGGGAAAAAGCGACGATTAAAGTACAAAGAATTTTATGGTACTACACTCACAATATTCTGTACGTGAAATTAACTGAAATTGTAATATAAAATAAATGAAAATTTAATTAAAATCCGGTCTACTTATTTTTCATTTATTTTTAACAAAAAGTTCATTTAATTTTTACTGTCAAAAATTCAACACCATATTCCGTAAAATCAAATTCAGTTATTTTTTAAAATTTTACTGTCAAAAATTCAACACCATATTCAGTAAAAACATTTAAATATTCAGTTATTTTTTAAAATTTTACTGTCAAAAAATTGACCCCATATTCAGTAAAAACAATTAAATATTCAGTTATTTGATTAATATTCAGTAATTTTCGTTTACTCCACAAAAGAGCCGAATTTCTAAAAAATACCAGACAGACACCTGTCCGCTTGTTTTTCTTATAAGCGAGAGAGGAAGAATATTATTATTTACTTACCCTGTTACACACGTTTGTTTTACTTTTGTTGTACTGACCACGTTGTTTACAGAAGAACTCTCAATTATAAGACACCAGCTGCATGACCGATATGGCTTCGCAATTATTTTACTTTTAAAATTTAATGTATTTAAATAAATTAAATTAACAAATAGAAAATGGGAATTGCTTACACAAAACAAGCAATTCATTTTTTATTTATAGATAAGTAAAACTTAATTTTTGGAAGTAAAATTATATAAAATAACTGAATATTTAATTGTTTTTACTGAATATGGTGTTGAATTTTTGACAGTAAAATTTTATAAAATAACTGGAGGCTTATTCTAAATTGCGATGCGAAAGAAAATTGGTATTCTGAAAGACTTTCGTAATCGCATTCGTAATTTATTTCAAATCGTGGCAACGCTGCTCAAATATACGTCAGTGTCAATAAACGTCAAATTAAAAATACATAAATTGTTTGTGTTTGGCTGTGAAAATTGTTTCAACAATTTATTTAGGACATTCTGCAATAAAAAATAACAATAAAAAGGGATTTTGTGGTGTACTTTAAAATCGGCCCAATCCAATTAAAATTTAAGTGAAAGTCAAATATTTTTTAACTGGTTTATATATGTATTTCATACATTTTCCATCCTGCAGCTTCTCTAATAGGTGGCCATTGATATTTAGTTCTTCAGTTAACGTTTGCCACAAAGTATTTGCCGACTGACATGCATTTGGTGTTTTCAAATGACCTCTTGCCAATTGGCTGTGCTTTTTCATATATTCTATCAATATTTCAAATTGACGCGGTTTGGTGGTCTTATTGCTTGCTTCTCTGAATTAAATAATAAAGATATGATGAATAAATAAATAAAATATTATCTTTCACTAACATGTTTGTACTTTGCGAATGCTATTTTGTTGTCTAATAAATTTTGCGAATTTGACATTTGTTTTCGCAATGTAGAATACCGACTTGTCACCTTTTCGCATTTGAAATGCGATAAAAAAAAAAACTTTGCGAATATCGCAATACAGAATAGCAATTGTTCGCATTTATGCATTTTCGCATCGTATTGATTTTCGCATCGCAATTTAGAATAAGCCTCCTGCATATTTATTTGTTTTTACGGAATATGTAGTTAATTTTTTGACAATTAATTTATATACACTGAAAGAATTTTCTTCGCAATACTAACGAATTTTGACATTAATCCCATGAAAAATTGCATTATAAAGGAACCTATGCAGCGCTTCGTTGGATCAATGAAACCTGTTTCATTAAGAGGACTTAATGAAACATTACATTAGATCCATGAATATTATGCATTGGATGAATACTTTCAATAAAGTAAAAATTTTTTTTTTTTTATATTTTTTTTATTATTTTTTTTTTCTTTTTTCTTATTTTATTTTACTTTATTTTATTTTTTATTTTTTTTTCTGTCTCTGGCGGGACTCGAACATGCAACCTCGGTGCTGATAGACTAGCTCACTACCAGCTAGTCTACCGGGGCAGTGTAGTTTTTGTATAAAAAAACTATGTTTTTTTTTCTCAATTAAGGGCGTAAATATGAGACTAAATTGTCCATAATAACAATAACAACGTTGATTGAAAGTGGATTGAAAGTTTTTGTTTCATTACTATAATGACATTTTTATTGTCATAATGAAAATTTAAATTAAAAAATTTTTTGATTTCATAAAGTTAATGGCATACATGTAACATTAGATGTATGAAATTATTAAATCTTACATTTTTTAAATAACAATTAAAAATTTTTTTAAGGAAACTATAATTTTATATTAAGTTATGAATATAGTTATGTTTGTTTATTGTTTTTTTGTGTTCCCAATTAAAATTTTTTGTTTTACTTGGACAAACTTAAGTTTTCATATATCCAATGAAAATTTTTAACGTAATTACGAAATCTAATGAAGCGATTTTAACGAAAATACTTCATCAAACCTATGAAATTCCATTTAAACAATGAAAATTTTCATTTACCCAAGGAAAACTTTTTTATGAAAATGATTCATTAAATATATGAAGCATTTTTCTTTCAGTGTAAGATAACTGAATATTCATTTGTTTTTACGGAATTCGCGGTTGAATTTTTGACAGTAAAAATTAAATGAACTTTTCGTTGCTTTAAATTACATTTTTATTTAATTTAACGTAAAGAAGAATTTAACTCAATCAACGGACAATATTAACTGCAACTGAACATCCGTATTAATATGCACTTAGTTTTTTGAATAACTGTTAGAATCAGTTAAAAATTAATTAGCTTGGAATTTTAAATGTTTACTTTTTTAAAAATGACTGAACGGAATATTTCTTAAATAAACTACAGTCCGTTACTGTAATAATATTGTGAGTGTACTTTTGTTTGTATGGAGTTTAGAATAATTCTTTGAAATAAAAATAAAGAAAGAATTCTTACGGTTGCGTGTGCTTTTTGATACGTTTCGTTTTGATTTTATTTACTAACGGCAGGGCTGGGCAGTATTTGAAATACGTATTTAAACTACAAATACGTATTTTGTATTTTACTGGAATATTTAGAGGAATTTATTGTAGTTTTGAAACCTATTGCCACAGCTTTAGATTACCTTCAGGGTAACAACTGTTATTACGGAAAACTTTTCCGACTTTAATGTCTGTTAGAACAAGATTCAGTTTGTTGAATTGAAACACTTTAAGACATTTAAGTCCAATTATACTACTACTAAAAGATAGCTTGGAAAAAAGATTCGCCGGAAATAAATAGAGCTTTTCCATACAAATGTAGTGGTTTAATGAAATTCCTAAATTTTGTCCCAGCAGCGCCTAGTATGCCTCTAAAAAGGTCAAATGTAGGACCGACCCAACTTAATTTTTAACATTTGTTTCTAACATACCAACATACCCTAAAAGGGCTTCCATACAAAATGTCATTATTTTTTTTAACTTTTGTATTGATAAAATTTTGCACATGATGTCTGACGTTGGGTCAAAAAAATCGTTCTGGTTCACACAGGCGGAACCTGGCGGATATAAAGGGTTTTAGAGGCTCGTTCGTGTTACAAAGTGTTGCAATATTTCTTTGATTTATTTTGAAGGGTAGGAGTTACGCTCTATTTAGTGGGAAGTTTTCGGGCACTTTGGAATCTTTAAAATAAATAGATTTTTTAAATTTTCTTGGAGACATAAAATATTTTTTTCTAGTACTAACAGCTTAAAAGTGACATTGTTATACAAAATATATTTTGGTTTAAAATTAAAAAAAAAAGTGTTAATAATTTGCAAATTTAAATTTACGAACAATTTTTGAGTTTTAGCAAAATACGGAAAAGGTCCATTTTGGATCACCCAGTTCGCGACTTGGGTTCACTTGTACATATTTACTTTCAAATAAGTAACAAAACTTTGAAATCGGTTACCATGAAAAATATGAATCGCAGTGTGGCGGTGGTTTAAAATAAAAAATTAAGTGCAAATGCAATAAAATAAGAATGATACAATAATTTTATCGCTTTTTATTAACAACAAAAAAAACAATCATGTTGATTTTTATTGCTCCCACCACATACACTCATTTACCTCACCTGTATTTAGTACCTCTTTGCGGCTTTTGGGGGTTTTTGAATACCCAGGGGTGTCTAGTGCCACAGGCAAATTACCAAGTTGAATGTTGTTTATTTGGCAAATGTAGTGTTTTAAAAATATTCCACACACGCTTTTAACCGAAATTATCTCTGTGGTTTTTGGGGGCTTGGAAAAATGCGTCTTTATAGAAGAGTAAATAAAAACAGGGATTAATTTTTTAGGGTAAATATAAAAGCAAGTTTTCTAAAAAACAAAATTGACGCAAATATTTAAAATTTTTAAAAATTTAATAAAGAAGAAACAAAAAAAAAAACGAATAAGATGCGTTGGCTGCCAGAAAACATCATGACAGAAGAAAGGTAAAGAATCAAAAATCTTGTAGTTTATACTCTGAAGGAGTCTGATATTTATAAAAGAAAACAATTGTTTGGTTAATTCGTTTTATCTAATGTATTTTTTGGTTTGAATAAAAATTGTGTATTTCGTTTTTTATATACATACATGTACATGACGTGGAAGTATTTCGTATTTTGTATCTTAAATACATAACCTGAAAGTATTTTGTATTTTAAATACATGACTACATGATGTATTTTGCCTAACACTGACATATATAATAGCGCAGGGCCTGCCAGGTCAAGGTGAATATAATATACACAAAATTTTCATTAGGCCAATTGCCACACCCGCGAAGTTAAAACTTACACTTTTTTCTCGTTACCTTGTAAAAAATACTTTTATTGAGAAACACATAATGTTTTGTTCTAATTCATTTAATAATTTAACGAAAAAAACTGGAAAAAATTCAAAAATGGTCTTGCCAGGCCGAGGTATACATTTAAGTGTTAAACAGGTGGCAGAATACACCGATTGCTATTGATTTATGCACAAACTTGTTTCATCTGACTAGAAATCACACTACTAAATTTCGTAAAGACAAAATTTACCGTAGACCTAGTAAAAGGATGGGTCTAAAATAATATTATTGCAGTAAAATTTTGTCTGTCACAGTTTTACGAGAATAAAAAGGACATCTACATTTCTATAAGCCAATTCTTAAAAAAAACTTCAATACAACTAAAGTCGTAACGAAAAAGTATTTTTTTTTACCCTTATGTGAGTAACAGGGCAAAAGGTACCCATTTCATTTATAATATTTATGTATCCAAAATATTGATTTTTGCAAATACGATAAAAAAAAATAAGAGCTCGAATGCTTAAACTTTAGTCATATTATTCTCGTTATAGGTGACATATTTGATAACTACAATGGATACAATATGGCTCCAAATAGATATCCATCCGAAATATCTGTTTTTACGAATAAATTGACTTTTAGCTGTCCTTCATTCCAATCATAATTTATCTTAGGTTATAAAAAAATAGCAAAAGTATTTAAAATTTCAGAAACTTTTTATCGGAAACTAATTTTTGGTTTTTGGTTTTTAAAATTAAAATCCATTCTTCAAAGAGTTGCAATGGTTAAGGGCTTATAAGATTCGGCAAAGACAAATACAGCACTCTCGAATGCTTGTTTTTTTTCATCTGGAATACTTTTCATTCAAATGTGGAAATATCAGCTCCATATTTTATTTCTAAAAAAGCAATTTTTGTTTGAAATACAAAAATTTTTATTACAACATACTTTGTGTTAAAAAAAAAAAACTTAATTTAAATTATGTTTGTTCATTTTTTGTTTAAAAACTTTCTAAATACTTTTAAAAGTATTTTCTATAAGTAATTGCTTTAATTACACAAACTTTAACTTATTCGATTGTAAATAATGTTCTTTATGTTCTTTACACTTTTGAATTTGCTTGATTGCATGCAAAAATAAAATGCTTACAGTGCGTGGAAATATTGTTCAGACAAAATGTGTAAGGGAAAAATTCATAAGTGCACACATGCAGTTAAATCTATAAATTTCTTTTGGAAAAGTTTATGCAAACTTGTGTATCCCAATGTACTCTTTGTTTTTTTTTTTGTTAATAAAACTATTCTTTCTTTTTAGTTTACAATTGTGCCAAAATATAAAATTTTTGAATACAACATTTGCTTACGCAAACATAATTTGGCCTTGCTTTACAAATATATAACATTATTTTTGTTATACTCTGCACCCAAAAGTTTATTATTGTGGGTTTGCATTTTTGTTTGTACCCTACAGATAGTATTGGACTACGTGGTCCATTGTGGCTTAAATGGACTACTTACAACATGGTCCGATGTACTGTAGTGCGGACCATGGTATAAGAAATTAACATGCAGTGCTGCCAACAACTGCATGATGTATACTTTTTTATAGTTTACATTATTACACATAGGTAGCCCTGATGGTGTCCATTATTAATTGTTTATTTAAAAGTGAAAGTTTGTGAAATTTGTGGAAAAAGGTAAAAAAAAATAAAAAATACCAAGTAAATATATTTAATAACAGCAATAAAAGACTACAGTACACACCATAAAAGGCGATTAGTAAAAAATTAAAAAGGAAATGCTTAAACTACCCCTTAAGTGTACTCTAGAGTGGTTCGAAAAAAAATTTTTTTGTCAGTCCTCCCCTAGGATTAGAGATAATGTGAAAACAATTCCAAAAATTATTTTTTTAATTTTTTGCCACGCCTAGAAATAACGCCCTTTAAGTTTTTTGTTCACTGTCTCGCCATTTTTAGTCCGATCATAACATTTTGTATATCGGTATTAATGGCTCTGAAAGGACTACATTTCTGTCTTTAATAGTTTTTTTTATAACACGCAAACTCTAGCCATGTCTTTCAAAAGCTCGATGTATACCCTCTCAAACGCTAAATATTTTTGAACTAAAATAAAGCTGTGTTATTTTGATAAAACTTCTGTATAAAAAAACTATTAAAGACAGAAATGTAGCCCTTACAGAGCCATGAACACCGATATACAAAATGTTATGATCGGTCAAAAAATGGCGACACACTGAACAAAAAACTAAAAGGGCGGTATTTCTAGGCGTGGCAAAAAAATAAAAAAATAATTTTTGGAATTGTTTTTACATTATCTTTAATCCTAGGGGGGGACTGACAAAAAATTTTTTTTTCGAACAACTCTAGATTACTCCATACTGTAGTAACATGTAGTACTTTTAAAACTAACCCACTTGGGTACTCCATGGAGTAGTTAAGGGACTACTTCGGTGGGTTATATGGTCCCCTCCTAGGACATCGAAATCTTAAATGGACCACCTTTTATCCATATATTTGGAGTAGTTTTGGAGTGCTTCTACTGCTTTATGGACTACTCTTTACATGCATGTACGCACTAGCCTCGTAATCTGCTGGGTAACGCATCGTTGTGATAGTCGAAGACTTTATATAGTATTTATATAAGTACATATAGGGGTCTCAAAAAGAGAAAATTTGTTAGAAAAAATACATCCGCGATTTATTATATTTAGAAATTTGGTATTAAAAATGTATTAAGTCGGTTCGTTAATTTATCCAGAGCGCAGTTACAGCCAATCTAGGGGAACAGCGCTTTGTATAACTTAGCTATGTAACCATAACCATTTTTGTCCATGCGATAATTTTATTATTAATGTTTCAAATGGATATTATTTTCTTAATTTCTAATTTTCTAAACTTTTGCGGAGAAAGACGATTTCGCCAACACGTTGGAACCAGACCTGCAGCCGTATTCCGTAATTCGCTAAAGCTAAATCTCTATCGCTAAAAATCTATAAAGTTGATTTAGCGGTTTTTGGATTCGAATGCAATTCTGGAACGAGCATTGTTAAATTTGGAAATGCCATATAAATTTAATTCGCCGCAATTTTAGCTCTTAATGTCATCGCTAAATTTTATATAGCGACCGAGATTTACTTTAGCTAAGCAAATTACAGAATACGGCTGCTGCAGTGAAAAAAAGACTCTCAGATGCGACAGAACTCATTTAAAAACTTAAGTATTTTGACGTTAATTTCTTAAAATTTGTGTAAACAATCGGACATATTAGGATATCTAAGGTATCTCTTGACTTTTCTTTAACCACAGCTAAGGATTGGGAGAACCTTATAATAATAATTAGTTTATTCCAAAGCCATTCATTGAAGCGGGAATAAAGACAGCAAGATAACAAAAAAGTATTTTCAATTCAAACTTCTAATTGGTGCTTGTCAGAAATGTTTTTGGTTGTATTAAAACTTCTACTACCCCCAGGAATAGTGAAATTTGAGTCCCCTCCGAATGCCAAAATTTTAACAGCAATAGTAATTTGCTACCGTTTAACACACTCCCGATATTGCAAAGCAAAATGGCTAAAGGTATCTTGACATTTGAAGTGAAACCCCGAAAATGCGTGACCACTTGATATAGTTTTAACATTCTTTTTACCAGTTTTTGTTGATTTACTAAAGTTTATTTCTGAAAAAAATTGTAGAAGAATGTTGCTTAGAAACTGTTTAAAGCTATTGAATCTAGCAAACGCTATGCAAAATAAAAAGAAAAAAAAAATTATAAAATTAATGGTTACGTGTGGGGGTAAAATGTTCATTAATCTTCAGAATTATTTCATTATTCTATTTTGATTTTATGCTCTGCTTTCTAATTTATTATTTGTCTTAGCTTTTATACAAATAAAGCATTGAAAATTAAATTGTTTAAAAAAAAAAAAAAAAAAAAAACTCTAAATTAAATTTAAGAAGTATGGTCTTTTCGACAGTAAAATATCAGTGATACCGAAATGCAAACTTCGAGCTAAAAACAGGCTAAATTGGTTAATTTCTTACTTAATTTGCCAAATCATTATTGATTCATCTAACTCTCATACAAATCTATATCCTTTTTTATGTCACACAAGATCAGTTAGAGAAATATAAGTTTGCTTAAATATTTTGTTGGGTGCAAAAAATATACAAATTTCCACAGCAATAAGAATTTTTACACACTAAGGCTCAAATTTACAGTCATAAGTTATTATTAGTGATAACTATTGCTTAACTAACATTTCATATTTACAATTTAGTGGATAGCCAAAAATATTAATCAGCGCAAAAATGGCAACTCTGTCAAAATAACAATAAATTTCATATTCATTAGTTTTAAAGAAAAATAATAGAAACGCGCGATTATTTTTCTCCAACCTCACAGAAGAAAATTTCAACTTGTTTCCACAGTTACTATGTCGACGTTCAGAACAATATTCCAGATGTTGTCAATATCAGCATCACTTTCAATATTGGATTCAACGTTTTCAATTTCACTGGTAATTTTTTCATAAAGAAAAACAAATGCAAACAATAAATTTTCAAAGAAACGGCTGTTGTCTAACTACTAGTTTAACTAACGGTTGACAAAAAGCTGGAAATAATATCAAATTGGTTAAACTATTGTTATTAGCTAACTAATGACTATAAATTTGGGTGTAAGTCTCTCGGAAAAGGCTTTAAGAAAAATTTAATTATATAAAATAGTTGTAAGCGTCTAAAAGTTACCATGACCGAAATCTTTTCTTTCATACCTTTTCAATTGATTTCTTCTTAAATAAGAAATTTGTGGTAAGTAATAGAGTGTGTTCCTTTATTTCTGGCTTTTTCTTTGCATTAAAAACACATGATTTTCCATTTACCTTTTTGTTGTTGTGTTGAGATTAAGCTTTCTCCCTTGAATGGTAGTTATAAGTTGCTAAAAAATAAACTTAAGCAAAATTAGGATGTAAATGGTAACAAATAAGAATGGCATATACGACAGTGTTGAATCTTTGATACCCTCCGCATACACGCAGATAAAAGACATGTTTAAATATGGACAACTTCAACAAAACCAATTTTAAAAACATTATTAAACGACAACCATATTATGGTTGCCTCTAAACATGTTATGGTAAAGTATGACAAAAATTTGTTTTTAAATTAAGAACAGTAAGGGTATCCATGGCAGTTTTTTTATTTGTTGGAAAAATGGAAAAGTGGATAAATGTAATTTTTGTTACCACAACCACAAGAAAAAAAATTCCACCAAGAGTTAAATTTTTAACAAACTATAATCAAGTGTAAAGTAAATTTTATTGCGGAATTTCGGTTTTTTTTAGCTTTTTAATAAACTAAAGGGTTTTTGAGTTACGCGAACCTCCTTAATTTTCTAAATAACGGTATATCTCGAAAACCAAAGCCAACATAAAGAAAAAAGTTGTAACTTTCTTTAAGTAAATTTTATTGCGGAATTTCGGTTTTTTTTAGTTTTTCAATAAGCTTAAGCGTTTTGGAGTTGCGGGAACATATGTTAATCTATCTATACAATATATAATTTCTTAGTATGTCAGGATGTTTGCATGTATGTCCTATTCTTTCCGCAACTTTCTGAAGCCATCTGATGACATAGGAAGCTGAAATTTGTCACCCTTGAAGTACTTTCTCTGCGGAAGATCGTAACGAAGCCATATTTTTGATTTTCGGCTTTTCAACTAGTTAACTATAAAGATCTGATAGAAAATATGTTTTTTTATAATATGGGGAACTTTGGGCCCCACCCGGCACGGTTAGGACCCGTCGGATTGACCTGAAAAATTAGATCATGATTTCTTACACCAAACCTCATATTTTAAGCAGCGCAAACAATAAAATTAAAAAAAAAAATCCCATACAAGATGCGACCAGTCTAATGAATACCCTTAGTATTTTCCTCTTTTCCAAGAGCAACATGCTATGGTTGAAAATCAACCGTACTGTTATGAGTGTTAAATATATTTTTGTTATTATTAACCATAGCATGTTCGGAGGCAGCCAGCTTCTTGATGGAGGACAATATTAGCCATAATATGGTTGTCGGGACAATATAATGGTAAAATTAAACAAAATCTGTTCAAAATGTTCATTAAAAATATGTTTGTTGGGAGTGACCATATTTAAACATGTCTTTTCTCTGGGTGGAGAATTTAATATCTCGGTAGTAGACCATATATGGAATTTGTTCATATTTAAGAAGCTATCACAATCACTGTATTTCGGAAGTAAATGATGCTGGTTCTTTATTGTAATTGCTTTGTAAGTATAAGGAATTTGTAAAGTTTGTAGGAAGGGTGGTCTACGTTTTCTGATTGAACTCTTTATCTACTGAACTACAAACAAAATTACTTTTATCGCTTAAGACGTTAAGATGGACAGATATGACTAAATCGACTGAGAGTGAGAGTCCAAGTCAAATCGGACAGTTTGGAGAATTATATTTTTGATTTCCTTTATCTTTTTACTGTGTTGATATTCGTTCTCAACAACACATTTTAGCAAATTTTTTTGCTTATGGTTACAGAGATATCGAACATTTAAAAAATCGCGTTATAAAAAAAAATTTTTCAATTAAATGCACATAACTTGTTCTAAATGGAATGATTTTTTTTTTTGTCTACTATCCAGTACAAAGTAGAAAGAAAATTTGCACCGTGGGCTTGGATGCAATTTTCGGGATTTGATATTTTTGATACATATTTTCGCTGTTTGTACTATTTTTTTTTCTTGAATTTTTTTGTAATAAACCATGACTTTTCCACAAATTTTATGATCCATTTGGTTGTGGGATTCATATAACTAATATTTTTATTTATTTTTTTTAAATTTGTTGAAAAAAAATTTTTGATATAAACCACGGTGCAAAACTTTTCTTGTATTTCGCAGGATATATTTTCAATACTAATAAATTTATTTTGTTACAGTCAAATCCCGATAATTTGTACCCCGATAAATCGTAATTCCCGATAATTCGTAATAAACTGTCGGTCCCTTGAAAAAATCTCGTAAATTCGTAAAATTTCCATACATTTTGGTCCCCTCGATAATTCGTAATTTTTTTTCGAAGAAATTCGTCTTTACATCTTATAAATCGTAATTGTTTGCTAACTACCACTTATAATTCGTAATAAAAACAACAGAAACATGGAAATAATGATTTTTTGTTTACCGTTTTTTTTTTTGCGTGGGCTTTTGCTTGTTCGTGTGTTTATTCTCTTAAGATCAGTTTGTTACATAAATAATTTTTATAGGTATATTTTATCTTTAACAATTGTCTTTTATGTGTTTTTTATTGTTTTAGTAAATAAATTGAAAAACCCCGTTAATTCGTATTAATTTTATTTAAACCCCGGTAAATCGAAATCCCGCTAAATCGAAAACCCCTATAATTCGTAAGAAATGGCCGGTCCCTTGCGATTACGAATTATCGCGATTCTACTGTATTTGCATTGGCTATGTCTAAATAGTCATAAAATAACTAAGAATTTTTTCAATACGATTTTTTACTTTTTTCTGAGCAAAATATATGACTGATCATAGAGCATCCTTCACCCTTTTCGTGCACACACAATTTTATTTCATGATAGGTGCTTACTTAGCAGTGTTAACTAATAACGAAACAGTAACTTACAAATTTGCTGATATGTGCTGTTGAGAAGGAACATCAACACAGCAAAAAATAAAGGAAATCAAAAAATAGTTTTCACTAAACTATCCGATTTGACTTGGATTGCCCCATATACTTTATTCGGACTTGTATTTTTTTAGTTATACTCAGGTAATGGCAAAGTTGATACAATATTTAACAACAGAATGAACTTTAAAGTAGTCTTATCATAATTTTAGTTATTTTTTTTTTTATTAAAGAATTAACGACATTAAAACTTAAAAAAAAATTAAAGAACTTTTCCTTCTAATCTCGTTTATATTGTGTTGGGTATGTGTATACTTACATGGAAAAACACAAAGTCACATACATCAAATACTCCCAAACATGTCAGTGCTATTTATTAGATTGCTTATGAGGCATTTACATTTTTTGCTCTTTTCCTTAAACACTCACAATCACACCCACTCACATGGAACAACTAACAAAAACTCCCACATTCACTACAAAACATCCATCAACATTCCCATACTCTGTTCTAATTGAGCGGTTTGAAGTAACATTTTTTGGATATTTGATGAAAAGAAATTTCAAAAGGAAATACATCTATAAAGAGCTTAAGAATTTTTTCCTGATTGCAGCATGTTTTTGAATATTTTCTAATGTTTAAAAGTGTTTTTTGTATAATTTGAAATGAATTTGTTATAGAACTTTAATATAAAAGAATAAACATGTAAAGAATAAATTTTTTTTCCTAATAAAATTAATTAAAATACATTTATATAGAATTGAAGTTTATACAATAAATTAATTACAATTTACACTTACCTCGTAATAAAAGAAATGAGCTTCAATACTTTAAAAGTAAAATTACTTTAGAAATAAAAATACTTTGAAAGTAAAAATACTTTAAAAGTAAAAATAGTTTAAAAGTAAAAATAATTTAAAACTTAAACTACGAAAATTACCTCGCGCTAGTATCACATCCAATTGTTGCATTTATGTGACCTTTTCCTTAATCACTTTTTTAAGGATTTTAGGAGCTAGTGCTGAATTTGTTTCTCGAATTTAACGAGTATTTCTGTGGACACAAGTCATAACAGCCTAAGTCTGTTTTTCAATATTTTCAATACAGCAGTTTCAAGTTTGAAATCTTCACTGAAAATTTGGAGACGGGTTTATTTTGAAAAACTTTGCGTCAGATTCCAAAGAAACGAATTTCTTTACTCAGTTGTTAAAAAACTAGTTGTTTATTCTCGTAGTCAAAAAAAATATTACCAAAACAGACACTTAGGCTCTTATGAATTCAATAAGTCAATAATTTAAAGTTGAGTTAGGCTATTATTCCAGATAGAATAAAAAACTTTCTGTGAGCCTTAATTTACATAAATTATTATTCTATGTCAAAATGTTTTTGATTCGATCTCTCATGTTGAGTATGGTTGTTATTCGTATATAATAATTCATAAAGATTAAAGAATAACGACTTAAGTTGATTTAGGCAATAATGAAAAAATTATGTTTATATATCGAGCCCTAATATCAAAAATGATGTAACCAACAACATTTTAGATTTTTGTTTTTTGATGAAAATCGATCATTTCTGATCATTTGCATCATTTCTAAAAATCTCATATCTCCGTTACGAAATGAGAGCAATAGCAATTTCAAACGAAACCCTAGACTTGAAGCAAAAATATTTAAAAAAAATCTTCTCCTGTAAAATTTTATTTTTGTTGGTTACATAGTTTTTGCTATTAGGGCTCGATATGTTGTAATCCTGTTTTGACCGTCTAAGTCAAAACAGACATTTAGAAAAATTACTTAAGCTTTTAGGGGTTTTAGGGTAAGTTGCCTTCCTATACAGACACAAAAAGAAAAATATTTTTAGCAAATAGATTTAGGCCCGTTTTCACAACCTACCGATAGCTAAAAGTAGACTTTAAAAGGCCTTATAAAAATTGTTCCATTATTAAAACTTTATTTTAACCTAAAGTGAGCGATAAAGTAAATTAAGGTTCATCCTATCTGGTAGGTTAAAGTAAAGTTCTAATAAAGGAACACTTTTTATACGGCCGATAAAATCCTATCTTTAACTATCGGTAAGTTGTGATAACGGGCCTTAGACACGTTGAATACGATGGTTCTAATGTGTCCTAACTCGACTAAGGCTGTTATAAGTTGTGACCACAAATTTATCCCCACACCCCAATCGTGGAGAGGGTATTAGGCGTTTGTTCTGATATTTATAATACCTACAAATATTAGTCCTAGACCCACCTTTCAGTGTACGGATAGAGAATTCTTTCTGGGTTGATCTAACGATGTTCGTCCGGCTGGCTGTCTATGTTAACCTTGTGCGCAAAGTAAAGGTCACAATTTTCAAGTATTTAAAAAAGATTGTCGACGGGACTTGGACAAAGGTATTACTTTAATTCCCTAAAAAGAAAGAGAATCTCTTTCACGAAATTCCTTCATATTAAGTGTATGTTGGTGTAAGTTCAATTCTTTAATTGGGTTTGTTATACTAACACACCGGCTTGTTATCAAAACTTATACCACTGACAGACATATATGGGATATTCACAAGGTTGTCATATAGTTGTAAAGTCATATGTCTGAAAATTATAACAACAAATATATCGTCCCCTTAATATAACAATAGCGTATGTGATCATACCCTATTATTCTTTTATTGCATATTTAGAATCTCCATCATTGATTTTATGTCTGGTAAAAATTTCGTCAAATTCTACTTCCAAAAAGTGGGTCAAAATGTCGTTGGAAAAAATAGTGTATAATTTCTTGTTCAAAATTTTCCTTCAATAAGTGTGGAAGCTCATATGCGCTATTTTACTTGAAATTGCCACTCCAAAGTTGTTAAAAGAATAATAGTGTATACGCATTTTACTCCATTTTAGCCTGTAGAAAAATATACAATTTATGAAAACTTTAACTCATAAAATAGCTTATAATAATATACACTATTGTTTGAGAAATAGTTTCATTCCGACAATCGAAAGCTGCATGATCTCCAAAATTTGTGCATGAAGAATGTAATTCCTCGTGGCTCGCAGTCATTTTTTTTAAATTACAAGGTGGAAAGAAGCGAAATTGTTTAGATGAGCCAGATGTAGCAGAGAAGAGAATGAAGACGAATGAACTTCTAGTTATTTTTGATTTACAATATGTCTACCTTAATTTGTCATAATTTTTTGTTTAAAATAACCCAAATTGGAAAGTAATGAATATGTGCCACTGAATTAACAAAACTATGAATAAATCACTGTTTTTTAATGTTACAAATTGATATTTTTGAGATCAAATATTTTAATAAAAATTTATATTTACCGCGATATTGAGGTTTTAATAGCAATCCGATTGGACAAAAACTTTAAACACGATTTTCTCAAAACACCAAAAAAATTATACGCTATTGTTATATTGAGGGGACGATATATGACATGTAAAGTTACGACGAAATAATGAACACAGCATTAAAATTTGAGTCATAGGTTCTTATTGGCACAAGGACCAAGCCTATTGAAAATGGGCCGAATCGTTGGACCACGAGGGAAGATAGGATGAAATTTCTTCCTCTCAGAAACTATCAAACCGATTTAAATGAAATTTAAAACAAAGATAGAACCATATCTATATGGACACAAAATTTATAAATTTTAAAAAAAATCGGACCACGAGAGGAGATAGGGGCAATTTCTGCCTCTCAAACCGATTTTAATGAAATTTAAAACATAGATAGATCCATATTTACATGGACACATAATCATAATGTGTTTTTTAAAACTGTGGTGTAGGGTATCATAGTGCTGGGAAACTATCGATAGACTATCGATATTATCGATAGTCTTAAAATATCGAAAATACCGAAAATATCGATAGGAAAAATATCAATATCGATATTATTATTATTTAAAATACAGCCATGAAAACATGTTACAGAAGCTATACACACACAGTTTTTTGCCTCAAGTTTTTACTTGCTATTAATAATTCGCGCTGAATTACAGCAATGAATACAAACAACAAGAATGGCAAGTGGTATGGATTGCTTAGCAGTGCTTTTTACTGCTAATTAAAGGCTTTTAAGTCAAAATTTTTACATGTTTATATAGGGTCTGAAATGTCAAATATTTTTGTAATGTTGTAAAAACAAAATGCAAATCCAAATGCAATTGCAAGCATAGGACAAAACAATGAACGACATTTAGAGGATAAGTCCGCTAGATTGATACCCTTTTTGGGTTTAGAATTTAGAAAATTTTTTAAAGTTGCAATGGAGTATCTTATAGTCCCTGTTACTTCGGTTCCTTCAGAAAGGTACTTATCAATTTTTAAAAAACTGCCATCTAAAATAACGTGCGAATATACATAGTGCCCCGGTAGACTAGCTGGTAGAGAGCTTGTCTATCAGCGCCGGGGTTGCGGGTTCGATTCCCGCCAGAGAGTCTGGTTTCTTTCCTGCAGACAAGCGAAGAGCTTCGGGGGATTAGCGTAGGGAATTAAAAAAATAAAAACGTCTCGTACATTCAATAAAGTGATAAAAACAACGGACTGTAGCCTTATTAAAAAATAATTAGACTTTTCTTGCACAAGTACAAACATTCAGTCGATAGTAATATCGATATATCGACAGTGAAATCTGAACTATCGATAAATATCGATAGTAGAAAATATCGATAGTATCCCAGCACTAGGGTATCAAATGGTCGGGCTTGACCGACTATACTTTCTTACTTGTTATATTTTATTTTAAACAATTGAAGCACAGCCGCGAATAACGTTTTAAGTTACAAAATAATAATTTTTCAGGAGAGCAAAAAAACGTTTTTTGACAGGCATCATTATTTGTTTTAAACATTTTTTTTTTTTTATTATTAAAAATAATGATAATAAAAACTTTAATGCAAAAGGATTTTAAAACATTATTCCGCACTGCAAAACCATTTCGGTTTCATCATTTTGTTAGTAACTTGTAATGTTCTTCCACTGACTGACACTTTGTACGCCATTTTGAAGGCGTTAAGGTGCATAGTTTTGGTTGATTTGATGTTTAAACTGTGTAAGAGAGTAAGGTCAACGGTTATATGCAAAAAAACACTTATTGCAAAATGTGGCGTTTACAACGTTATTCGCGGCTGTGCTTCAATTGTAAAATACTATTTAAGACATTATGACGATATGACTTGATAGCACACCTTGTGAATAGCCCAATAGTTTACATACCATGGTTTTGGTTGACACACATGTAGTATACTATGCAAGTATAGTATAAAAATCTTATGTCTTTCAGGGGTAAACCCAAAAGTTTTTACTGTGCTTTATTTGTGAAGGATACACAAATAACACTCATTATAGAAAGATTTATTGTTACAATTTTAAATTCCTAATGAATATTCAAAAAAATTGCTCTATTAAATATTCATTTTAACATGAACCCTTACACAGGTCATTTAACATAGACATTTTGATAAATCATTTTTCACCTGTTATTGTAACGATTGTAAGGATTGATTCTTTATATAAGAACCTTTTAAGTACGTGTCAGTGTTCATATGTAAAATACAAAATTAAGTACGTTACATAATAAATCTCAATTCTAAGCACTTGTAAATTTGTAGTTGATGGAGAATCAAGTCGAACCAAATTAAAAAATTTATTTGTATCTGTGTGTAATTATGTTTTGATACATTTCAATTTCAAACTTATTTATAAATGTCTTGTATTGGTAGACTTGTTTGTAGTTTGATGAATTATTTAAAAGGAAAACATTAGATATGTTTTTCCAGTAACAATAAAAAAAAATTGCTGCGGTTAACAGCTAAGTGCTCACAAATACTAAACTTCTGAACTAAAGAGTGCTCTCGAAAAAAATTTTACATTATATATGTATTGTTCAGTTTTCTAGCTTTTTGAAAATATTTTATTTAAAATTTTTAAATATAAGCAAATATTTATGTAGTTGTTCACTTCAACAACAATTTTTGTAACACTTTGATAAACCAGTTAATTAATGGTTAAAGTCTTTACTATTCACTGTCTCAAATAAAACTAAATCCAAGAACACAGTGGGAGATTTTCGAAAAAAATTAAATAACTCTGAATTTTCTAAACATTTAGTTCGATTGAAATAAGATAAGTTTTAAATATGGGGCCTATACCTACGGTGACCATTTTTTTTAAAACCAAAATACAGAACACAAAAATTCGATAATATGCAAATATGTTAAATAAAAATTTTTATAAAAAAAGGAATAAAAATGAACTTTTGTCAATGTTTTCTAGGAGAAAAAAGATTTACTCTGGTTAAAATAAACTTCGCCTATAATGAACAAGATTACCTGGTCCCGCGGAGTTTGTTTTAACCGAAATCCACTGTAGCTGCTTTGTAAGTGAAGTTTTGGATCTCACACATGGCGGCATGAAATAACCCCCCAAAAAAAACTATGAAAATAACCCCCCAAAGTGTGGGGTCGTATTTCATATACAATTAAGCCACAATTTTGAAAATGAAATAAACTCCCAACGAAATGAAATAACGCTTATTTCATATGAAATAATACCCCAATTTCGGAAATTAAATAAGAGCACAATATGTTTAATACAATTAATTTTAGAGTTTTTTTAAAGAATCGCGCGATAGATATCATGGTTGGGACTTCGGACGAGCGCAGGGATTTCCTCCTCTATGATATACCAACCACAAGCTTCGCTTACTAAAGCTTTTCTGCATAGCCGGCCTTCCGCCGAGCCCAAAAATTGCTAACTTAAGCTTCTATTGATAGCCGGCCTTCGGCCTTGCGCAAAGATTTTCTCCTCTATAGTATACGGATAGAAACTTTAGCTAGCGAAGCCGGTCTTTGGTATACCATGAGGAAAAAGGCGGCATGAAATAACCCCCCAAAATATAACCACCCAAAAAAATAATGAAATAACCCCCCAAAGCGTGGGGCCATATTTCATATGCAATAAAGCCCCAATTTTGAAAATGAAATTAGCCCCCAACGAAATGAAATAACGCGCCAAACATAAATTAAATAATTCCCTAATTTTTGGGGGCTTATTTCATATGAAATAAAACCCCAATTTCTGAAATGAAATAAGAACCCAATATATGTAATACAATTAGGCGCTACGAAATATGGCCCCAAAAAATAAATGAAAATTGACCCCAAATTTGGGGCTATTTTTCATAATGCAATATGGCCCCATTTTTTTAATGAAAAATTACCCCAAAAAAATGAAAAATAACCCTAAAAATAAAATGAAATATGACCCTAAATTTGGGGTTATTCTTCATTATGAAAAATCACCTCAAAATTTATAATGAATTTTAACCCCAAAAAAGAACACAAAGAAAGTGACATTTAACATTTTCGGTGGAGTTCATATGCCCAAAACTAAAAATCCCAAATTTAGAATCCCGATTTCAAAATCCGGATAATTATACAGTTTTGGTTTTAAAAATCGTACGATTGATAGCACGGTTGGGCTTTCGGCCATGCACAAGGATTTTTTTCTCTATTGTTTAACGAACACTGGCTTTGCTAAGCTCTACGTTACAGCCGGGCGCAAGACTTTTTTTCTCTATGATATAACGAACACTGGCTTCGCTAACTAAAGCTTCTCTGTATAGCCGGCCTTCGGCCGGGTGAAATGATTTTCTTCTCTTTGGTATAACGAACACTGGCTTCGCTCACTAAAGCGCAAGGATTTTCTTTTCTATGGTATAACGAACTCTTCTCGTAATAGCCGGCCTTCGGCCGGGCTCAAGGATTTTTTCCTCTATGGTATAACAAACACCGGCTTCGCTAACTAAAGCATCTCTGCATAACCGGCAAGGATTTTCTCTACTTTGGTATAAGAATTCTGGTTTTTTATGTTATCCCTAGAAACTTTTACATAGAATTTTATAAAATTTGTGTAAAAATGTTTGGGGTGATTTTTCATTTCTTTAAACTTGTATTTTTTATTAGTAGATGAAAAATAGCCCCAAAGTAAAAATTGTGATTTTATTTGGGGCCATTTTTCATTCCTTGATATTGGGGTCATTTTTCATTCCACTTAAAATGCAAAAACACCCTAACGAAAAAATGAAAAATAACCCAAAAAAAAAAAACAAAAAATTGCGCCAAAATTGAGTGTTGTTGTGTCTCATGTAAAATTTTGGGGCCGTTTTTCATTTTCCTTTTGGGGCCATATTTCCTGGGGTCATTTTGCGCACCGCCATACAATTAATTATACAGTTTTGCTAAAAAGAATCACGCGATAGATATCATGATATGATATACCAAACACAAGCTTCGCCAACTAAGGCTTTCCTGCATAGACGGCCTTCGGCCGGTCGCAATGTCTTTTTCCTTGATGGTATAACAAACACCGGCTTCGCTAACTAAAGTTTCTCTGCATAGCGCCAGGATTTTCTCCTCTATAGTATAAAAATACCGATTCGACCCGGCTACGCAGAGAAGCTTTAGTTAGCGAAGCCGGTGTTTGTTATACCATAGAGGAAAAAGTCATTGCGTTATGCAGGGTAGCTTTATTTATTGAAGCCGGTGTTCTGTATACCAAAGTGGATAAATCCTTGCGCCCAAAAACGTTTTCATTATACATTTGAAAATTAAATAATCCCCCATAAAATATATTGGGGATTTATTTCATAATGATTTTTTGGGGGATAATTTCATATGAAATCATACCCCAATTAAAAATATGAAATAACTCTCCGAACAAAATGAAATAACCCCCCAAAAATCGTTTTTGTTGTTCTCTGTACAAACTTTTGGGGGGTTATTTAATTTTTTTTTTTTTGGGGTTATATTTTGGGGAGTTATTTCATGCCGCCGAGGAAAAAACCTTTACCAAAAAGGTTTTTATTATAAATTTGCAAATAAAATAACCCCCAAAAAAGTATATTGGGGCTTTATTTTATAATGATATTTTAGGGAATAATTTCATATGAATAAAAAAAAATTATTTAATACCCCAAACAAAATTAAATAATCTCCCAAAAATCATTGTTATTGTTATTTGTACAAACTTTTGGGGTGCTATTTCATTATTTTTTTGGGGGTTATATTTTGGGGGGTTATTTCATGCCGCCCTCACCCATACTGTGGTGAAATTAAGCACAAATTAATTTTATATGCCCAAAAGTTGTGATGTCAGATTTTATAAAATTGTTTCACAGCACAGGCCTGCAAAATATGGAAAAAGTCGAAAGCCTGGGACTTAAAAAATCTTAAAAAAATAATAAAAAAAGAAAATTATAAAAAAAATTACAAAAAAAATAGCAGTAAAAATATCAGTACAGCGAAAAATCGTATTTTTCAAATTTCAGATTAAGATATCTCAGAGAAGGAATAAGATATTAAAAATAGCATTATTTAAGTTTATTCTTATTCGACCTTTTTATTTTAACATAAAAGAAGTAACTAATTAAGCTCGAGGTCAAAGTTTTTGTTTTTATAAAATCATATTTTATTTTCCAATATTTCTCTACAAAACATCGAGTAGCATCATCAGTGTTAAATATATAATTTAAACAATTTCAAAAACAAAACGTTAAATAGTAGTTATCACTACTTCTTTTGATATTGCTTCTGATTGCAGAGAGTGCAATCATCGATGATTTGTAGCGAAATATTGGAAAATAAAATATGATTTTATAAAAACAAAACTTGGACCTCGAGCTTATTTAGTAACTTCTTTTATATTAAAAATAACTTTAATAATTCATCACTTTGATAATAAATTTTCTGATGCCTGTGCAACAAAAAAAAAAAAAAAAAAAAACAGAACTGGCAAATTATTTTATTTTGATTTTCTATCAAAAATGCAATTTGTTTTTAATTTTGTTTCTCCTTTACCCGCTCCAAATGTAGTTGTACATTGCGAGTTCGGAAAATTTAACCAATTGTAAGAAAATTTACGCCCCCTATTTATTGTTGGTGGTTTTTTCTAAGCTTTGATATCGTTGCAAGTAAGACTAGAGTGTTTGTAATTCTCATTCGCTCTACAGTTTTATTTATATAATATCCTTAGCTTTTCCAAGAACTTCGGAAAAAGAGTCCTGTTGATCTGGCCTAAGCAACCCGTGAAATGTGCATAGGAACTAGCTTATCCCCCAAAAATTAATTTCAATGAATTTATCAAGTACAAATTTGAAGCTTAAACGTCTTATTAGTGAATAATTTGTACTCCCGTTAATAACTTTGACGTTAAACATTCATGTTATGGGTAATTGGTAGGACTTTCAGAAACCATACCAGGTCTTATAAATACAGATGAATTCGCGAAGTTATCACGTTTCGAATATGGCGAAAATCAAGGGGTTTTTTAAACTTTAAGCGAAGATACCGAAAACCTGATATGATAAGGGCAATCAGAGTACAGATTCGGATTCAGCGTAACTCAGACCGTTAGAAATGTATTCTCTGGTCCATAGGTTAAAAATTTGTTGGCCTTTGTAGTTCAATTTTTTTTTAAAGTTTTGACTCTGTGTTCTAATCAAAAGAAAAAGTTTTGTTGGCAAATATTTTTAATATAAATTTTGCCATACAATTATTTCTCTGCCGCACAATTAAACATTTAATGTCACACACAAT
Source organism: Pollenia angustigena (assembly GCA_930367215.1). NCBI lineage: Eukaryota > Metazoa > Arthropoda > Insecta > Diptera > Polleniidae > Pollenia > Pollenia angustigena. Next base: position 130,320,927 of record OV884058.1, read on the forward strand.
TGGCAAAATATTTATACTTATTTTTCTTTTTATATTGCAATAATAAAATAATATAGTTAATGGCAAAAAAGCTTAAAAATAAAAATTACGACCAAATAAATATTCGATTCTTTCAATTACTTTCCCACACTCTTAATTTCGCTTACTTGCTTGATTGCTGCTTCATTTCAAGGTTAGTTCCGCACCTTCATTAAAATGGAAACAATAAAAGAGCAAAAAATTTATTATACACAATATAAATGACTCAAAATAATAATAATTCTGATAGAAATAATAATAGTAATGATGATAATGACGAAAACAACTTTCATCAATGAAAGTCCAAAAATGAACAGAAAACAATAAATCATCAATAAAATAATGATACATTATTATAAGCAATCATCATACATCATGGATCATAAAAAGGGCCAAACAATGCAACAACAGTCTACAATAAATATTATTGTTTGCATGTTCAGATACCAACACAAATATAAACATATGTATATGAGTGTATATGTGATTTCTTGTATAACATAATTGTAGGTAATGTGTTTATGTATGTACTTTTTGTTATATTTTTATGGAAGAGAAAGTCTATAAAATTTATTTGTATTTATGTGTCCGTTACATCGTTCTCTTAAATAAAAACAATGGGAATGGAAATAAATTATTTGCTGTGAAAATAAATCGAACAAAAGCAGTGGCCGGAACTGATAGCATACAGTGACGAGCACAATCGACATTTCTAATACGAACCTTGACAAAACTTTCAAACAAATTAATAAATAAGAAAAATACTTTTCAGTTTCTTTATTAAGAACATTCGCTTTAAGCATTCGGTCAAATGTTACTACTTTGTCACATTCTGTAACAGCTGAATACGTAAGAATTTAAAAGTGTGACAACAACAAACAACAAAAGCATAATGGAAGATTTTCAATATAAAAGTAACTTCTTTGCATCTAAGAGGTGCTTAATAGTGGATAGTACAAATTTAAAAAGCATACATTATGACAGCAAACTGTAAATAAAAGGTTTGTTCCCGTACCTTAAAATCCATCGATGTAACTGAAAAGCATTCCCGTTCTCAAAAATTATGCAAATAAAAGCGGTTTTAGGAAAACAAGTTTCTTCTAGCACAACTGCTATCGATAACTATATATAAATCGGCATAGGCACACCAGTTAAGAACACTTTTCCCCTCTTCGTTTTGTCAATCGATTTGAATAAAAAATGCGCCATTAGAAAGTTATTTACTTACGGAGTGCGCAGTATATATCGACGGCTTATATTCAATACCCGCCATCCGCCAAAATACAATTTTTCAGGAGAGAGAAAAAACTGTTTCTTTCGAAAATTCTTAAGGTATGAATTAATCTTTCTTCTATAATATTTTTTAAATAGGACTACTAAGTCACCCTTATAAAAAAAAGTAAAACTTTTAACTCTATTCGTAGCGATATGGTTGATGTCGGGTATTGCAACTGAAATCTTCAAATATTTTTATGGCGTATAGCGGTAATTGTTATTTAACTGTTCTGCAACCCGATAATGATGTTAAACAATTATTAAAAGACTACGCTTGAATTACGTATTCATGTTTTTTCTATTTGTTTTTTCTATGGGAGGTGGGCGTGATCAGGTATATATTTTCAGGAGGCCATTTTACAATTATAATAGTTATTTTTTGTGAAAATTGAGTTGATGTATTAGAAATCAAGGCAGAAATCAAATTTCACACAAATGATTATGAGTGTTTCAAAATGTTATGTGCCAAAAAACAATGCCGTAGGTTTAAATTTAATTTTCACTTTGTATGGGAGGAGGGCGTAAAAGTGGGCGATTCATTTTGATTTTTCCATTTTTTTCTTGATTCAAACAAATGCCTATGTGCCAAGTTTCATTATCCTTCAACAACTTCTTCTATTTTTTGCCGCTCGTTCTATGAACTTCAACCAATGTGTGGCGTATGGTGGGTATTGCATTAAAAAAATCGTGCGGTTGATAGCGGTATCACAAATATTTAAAAAAAAAGAACTTATATTAATTTTTTTTTTCTGAAATTTTTGTCAGAGATAAAAAAGCTGGCATCAGTGAACAATTTGCCATTAAAAAGTAATTCTCCAATAATTGGTGTATGGCAGGTATTGAATATAAGCCCTCGATATGTTATTAAAATCTTAGGGGGTAATTACATAAAAAATGGGTGAATTCGGTATCAAGAAAACTAAAACAGAAATAAAAAAACGTAAGCGGACAGAGGGAGAAAACGAGTATAACCTGTACTTTGAAATTTCTTAATTTTTTAAGCAAATTAACATAGAAATAAAGTTTATACCAAATTCGTTACTTATCTAAAAAAAACAAATACATATAAATTTGGTCCTTTTTTTGAAATTCGAACGGGGGTGAAAATCGGACCTATTTTTGGAAAAATTTTTTACAAAACATTTTCGCCATATACATATACACTATTGAAGACTTAGATACTTCAATGAGGCGAAAAAAGTATAAAAAAGGGGGAATTACGGGAAATTGAATTAATTATATTTATTTATTTTCTTTTTAGCACGCCAATTCTACAAGACCAAGTCTCTTTAACAGCATTGGGAAAATATTGTTAATAAAAACATATGTAAATACATAGTTTCAATTAAATAAAAAATAATTATAGAGAATAAATTATACAATTAATGACAGAAATAACAAATCAAATTATTAACAAAAAAAAAAAAAAAAAAAATGGAAATTTGAGCAAGTTGTAACAGGCATATTTATCATTTGTTATGCTAAATTTAAATGTTTGTTTTATTAATTTTTACACAGTTTCAAAATAAAAATCATGGAAAGTATTAATTAAGTTTAATATTTAAATAAAACTAAATCATCTTTGTTGCGAAAAATGCTTGAAAATCTTACATTTAAAGTGCTTTGCATTGGTTGTTGTTTGAAAGTTATGAAGTAAATGGTTCCAGAGAATAATTGTGTGAATTAAAAAGTGTTTCTTAGATTGCTCATCGCGATGTTGGATACTGGTTATCTTTTTTCCCCTATTGGATCTGACGAAATTGAGTTTACGATATAAGTGATTAGGCTGCTTTGTGTATATGGAGGGCTCAGAGCTGAAGCGAACCAAGTCAAAAATGAAAATTCGATAATATTTTGAGTTTGAGTAAGTGAATTTCCATTAATTTCTGGAGCCATTGACATTGGTTTATTACCGTTACCTTTCGAACGAAAAACTTTTTGATTTAGTCGGCAACAGAACTCGATAGAGTTAAACTTTGCGAAGAATTTCACACCAATTTTGAAATACTTATATGCATTTTATTTTATGGCTTGGTTCGTTTCAGCTTTGAACCCTCCATATAATCTTGTGTAGTTAAATTAACGAACGGCACTTTAACAGGTTATCACATGATATATTGTATTATCTTTGAATAGCGCGAGATTCTAGAAAAACGCTTCAATTCAAAAACATATCTGACAATATTGTTATATGTTACATTTAGTTTTCTCTTACTTGACGAATCACAGTTTGTGTAAAGTTCACATCCATAAATTAGTGTTGGCAGTAGGTAAGATTTTGCTAATAACCAGGGAAACCAGAAATATGCTCTAAAAACACGTTTTATGCGCATTAAACATACAATTCAAAAATTTCTAGTTTCAAAACAAAATATTCAACAATTTAATAACAGTTCCAATTAATAAAAACAATCCTAAAATAATAACCTGTAAAGCCCAAACATTAAAGTATTTTCAAACAAATTTTTAAAATATTCAACATTTTTAATTTTTCGAATTTATTCTATGAACTAAATTTCAGTTATGTATTTTATTAAGCTTTTTAAATTCGAAAAATGAAAAATGTTGAATATAATATAAAGTAACCTTCGGAAGGAAATAATTCCCAGTTTCTAAATTTTTAAAATTTTACCCTATTTAGAAATGAGGTTAAAATTCATATAAGAGTTATTTGTGCCGAATTCTATCTAGATATTGATATCCATATGATTTTTTTTTGTCTTTAAGGGATTTTAGGGACGGTCACTAAATTGTTGTTTAAGTTTAACATTTAAAAGGAAGTTAAAGCTTTTTATAGATGGGTGTTTTGGGCAAACTGATTCGAAAATAATTTAACTTGCAGTAAAATAATTTTGTGAATTTTATCTTGATACCAACATAATAAGATGGTTTACAGACACAAAGTCTAGTTTGGAAAGAAGTTTTTATTGCGAATATGTAAAGATTACATAGACTTCGTTCTTAGTACAATTAAAATGTGTCTACCAAATTTGTCAAATTAACATGTAAAAGCATTAGCGTTGGCCAGACGGCCAAAATTTCGTAATATCGTAAAATCTCTTGCAAGCATTTAAAAAATGTATTAAAATAGGCCTCAAAAAGGCAAAATATGCGCTTAAAACCTAAAAAAAGCTGCAAAAAGGTCTTTCAATTAAATTATGCAAAAAAATGCTGCAAACGGTAAAATATGCAAAAATATGCCCTAACAAATCGATGCCAAAATTCATAAAAAGCTCTAAAACGGATAAATATATTGTTTCTGCCTTCATTGGTCGCACAAGGAAAATTAGACGCAGTGCAATAAAGCCATAGGAAATAAAGCCATATGGCCTTATTTCTCAATGAATTGAGAAATAACGCCATATGGCTTCTCAATGAATTGAGAAATAACGCCATACGGCTTTATTTCCATGTAAGGAGTGAAATAAAGCCATACATGGCCATATTTCCCATTTAAATTTGTTTCTTTTCATGTAATTGCAATTTATTTAAAAATTGTTTTGTTGGTTTTTCTCTGGGTGTTTATAAAAAAAATATAAGGAAAACACTTTTGGACGCAAGGATTTTCTCCTCTATGGAATAACAAAGACCGGCTTCGCTAACTAAAGATTCTCTGCATAGCCGGTCTTCGGCCGGGCGCAAGGATTTTCTACTCTATGGTATAACAAACACCGGCTTCGCTAACTAAAGCTTCTCTGCGTATTCGGCCTTCGTTCGAAAACAAGGCAGATTTTGGAAGCTATACTTAGCAAAACCGGTCTTTGCTATACAATAGAGGAGAAAATCCTTGCGCCCGGCCGCACCTGACGCGTTTGTCCCAAGCCCGCGCTTCGAGCGCCCACCGGACGCGCTCTCCCCCTTCCACCTACCGTACCATATTTTTTTAACATTTGACAATGGCAACTCATTCTTTTGCCAATTTGTAACCATAACAATTACACTGTTATGGCGTTATTTCCACTTTGGTTGCTAAACGGTTATGGTGTTATTGCACGGCGCCGGAAAAACATGCAATTGCATATTTTTGGTTTCCCTGCTTATAACATTCGAATTTTTAAGGGAGTATAATGCTGACTGATCCACAAATTACGTAACATTGCAAATGTTCTGCCACATATTGCATTTATGTGGTCTGACCAATTTAGTTTTTTATTAAAGATTATTCCAAGGTTCTTAGGTTAGGTTAGGTTAGGTTAGAGTGGCCGGTCACAAAGACCCCGCATAGACCAAATAGGTCCCTAGCGTTACCACAATTGTCCGATAACCCACAGAAGAAAGTAAAAAGGTCAGTCAGATGTGATGGTATCCAAGGTACCCCACACTCTCTTGACGAATGCAAGGAGTCTCATTAACCCAATTCCAGAGACTTCCCCGAGATCTTGGAGATAATGATCTCCCAGACAGTTCGCCCTGGAGCGCACGAGTGCCGGACAGTAGCATAGCAAGTGCTCTACCGTCTCCTTTTCTCCTGGTACCCCACAAAATCTACAATTGTCACTATTCAACCGGCCCGCCCTATAGGCGTATACCGCAGTCCAACAATGACCCGTTATAAAACCTATCAGAAGTCTACAGTCCCTTCTCGATAGCGACAGAAGCATTTTCGATGACTCCGGATCATAGGATCCCCACATAACCTTGGAAACCCTGCACGTTCTTGTGTTTTCCCAAAACGCCTCTGATCTCCTCCGTATAGCAGAGTCCGTATCTCTCCTTATATTCTGAATTGGAGCCGGGATGACCACCATCCTATCGTGTGGTAAAAGGGCCCCCCGTTTCGCCAATTCGTCCACCTCCTCGTTGCCCTCTATGCCCTGGTGACCGCGAACCCAGTAGATATGCACTCTCCTATTGACACAGAGTCTATCTATCGAGTCCCTACACTCCTGGACGACAGATGAGTATGAGTATTCCGCGGTTATAGCCTTGATCGCCGCCTGGCTATCAATGAAAAAGTATACCTGCGAGTTCTCGGTACTGGGAACACGTGCCAAATCAGCAGCCATTTTGGCTGCAAAAACCTCCGCCTGGAAAACGCTGCAGTAATCGGGAAGCTTATACGATTCCCGAATACCCAGTTCTCGGCAGTAGACTGCAGCTCCAACTCCGTCCTCCATTTTGGAACCATCAGTGTAGAATCTGAAGGTCCCTTGGCCTGATCGGAGTCCTACCAACCAGCCGTCCTCCTCTATGGTAACTCGCGGTTTCCTTCCAAGTGTCAGTCTCGGAATGGTGTAGTCACTGCTACAATCTATTCCCCTTATAATACTACCGTGACCATAGGGTCCATATACAAATTGTCCCGTCGCCCTTAAGCGGATCGCAGACCTCCTTGCAGTTCCTTCTGCCACTAGATGAATCGGCTGCAAGTCCAGGATCACATCCATTGCCGCAGTCGGTGTACTACGCAGAGCACCGGTGATACTAAGTTCGGCGAGTCTCTGTACGCCCGTTAGCATATTCCGGTACGATATCTTATCCAAGGCCGTCCACCACACAAGTATCCCGTAGAGTAGGATTGGTCTCGCCACCGCTGTGTAGACCCAATGTGTAAGAGCAGGGGTTAGACCCCACGTTTTGCCTAGCATTCCCTTACATGCGTAGAGCGCAATCGTTGCCTTTTTCACCCTCTCCTCCACATTCAGTCTCCACGACAGTTTGCTATCCAGTATTACTCCCAGATACTTAGTGTGGTGTTTAAGTTCTAGGTTAGTACCCCCTAGTTTAGGTCTCCTCCATGGACCAACTTTATACCTTTTCGTAAATAGTACTAGGTCCGTCTTCTCGGGATTAACTCCCAGTCCTACTCCGGCTGCCCACTGGTTGATTATCGCCAATGTAGCCTCCATTACAGAACTAATAGTATTCAGATCCTTGCCAGTAACTATCACCGCCACGTCATCTGCGTATGCGGTCATCTTTGCTGCCCCGTCCTGAAGTCTATTGAGAAGTTCGTTGACGACAAGCGTCCATAGCATCGGCGAGAGAACCCCTCCCTGGGGGGTTCCCCGGTGTGCCCTCTTTGTTATCCTGGAGTTGCCCCACGCCGCGGATATAGTTCTACACCGTAGCAGGTTACCAATCCAGTTTTTAGCATGCGGATGTGCCCCAGTGCGAGATAAGCTGGCCAAAATTGCCTCTGTGGACACATTATTGAATGCTCCCGCGATATCCAGGAACACACCCATAGCGAAGTCCTTATAGCTCAGGGTCTTCTCAATCAGCGAGACAACCGAATGAAGTGCCGTCTCAGTTGATTTACCCTTCGTGTACGCATGTTGATTGACAGAGAGAATGGTCGGCCTCATGTTACCCTTGACATGATAGTCCAAGATTCTCTCCAACGTTTTCAGCAGGAAGGATGTGAGACTTATAGGTCTAAAATCTTTTGGGTACATATGATTGCTCCTGCCCGATTTCGGCAGAAATACAATCTTAGATATCCTCCAAGTTTTAGGCACATAGTTTACCCTCAGACATCCTTTAAAAATTTCCACCAGCCATGGTACTATCCGTTGTCTACCCCGCTGTAGTTGCGCTGGGATAATTCCGTCAAGACCAGGCGACTTATATGGCTGGAACGAATCGATTGCCCATTCCACCCCCTCATAGGTGATAATTCCGCTATCACCATCTGCCACAACAGAATTTTCATCAGTTGGAATGGGATCATCAGAGCAGCCCGGAAAGTGTGTATCCACAAGCACTCCCAACGTTTCCGCGCTGCTCCCTGTCCATTCTCCGTTTTCCCTACAAACCGTACTTGGCATTACCGGAGTGCCCACTAGCATCCTCCGCAGTCTTGCCGTTTCGGTTGTCTTCTCTATATTGTCGCAGAAGCTTTTCCACGAAGCTCGTTTAGCCCTTCGCACGTCGCGCTTATACACCCTAAGAGCGTCCTTATACTCCCCCCAGCACTCAGACCGGTCGACAATTTTCGCCAGTTTGAATAGCTCACGAAGCTCGCGTCTTCCAGAGTCCAGCTGACCATTCCACCACGGCGGTCTGGACTTACGCCTAGCTCGTGTCGGGGGACACGACTTCTCATAGGATCTAGTAACGCCCGATACCAATGTGTCTACAGCCGAATCTATGTCCCCTGAACTAACCAATGTTCCCGAGTGACCTAGGTCCCTGTTCAAAAGTGAAGAGTATTTGGCCCAGTCCGTATTCCTTGGGTTCCTAAACACTGTTCTGTCAGGTATAGTATAATTTAACAAAAATGATATATAGGAGTGATCAGAGAAGGATGGCTGCGTAAGCACCTTCCAATCATCTATCACTGTTTTATAATCAGTATAAAGCGTCACATCAAGCACATTTTCTGAGGTGGGACCCCTATACGTGGGGACCTCACCTCTATTCGCAATTTGTATATTATTCTGTAATATAAAAGCAATAAGATCCTCACCTCTACTGTTGGTATCCTTACTGCCCCATATTGTGTGATGAGCGTTAGCATCTGTACCCACTACCAGGTTTTGTCTCCTTCTACAAGCTTCCTCGACTAGTCTATGGAGTTCTACTGGTGGGGCATCCCTATCGTGTGGCATATAGGATGATGCAAAAAGTACCATGTCATCTCTGCCATCCTCCAAGGCCACCACTGTGAGATCGTCAGTGCTGTAATTATAGAGAATATATGAACAAAAATTCTTCCTCACAAGTATTGCAGAACGTATTCTACCTACCACTTTTGAGAAGTACGTGTTATAATTACGTGACTTCAATCCAGAAACCCGATTTCCTGTGGAGATCCACGGTTCCTGGATTAAAGCCACGTCGTAGCGACCCTCCTCTAACGTGAGGAGGAGTTCGACCGATGCCATCTTACAATGTTGAAGGTTGACCTGCAGGATCTTTAGCGTCATCGACTAAAATCACCCGCTCGGGGTCGGCTCTATCCTCATTGGCCGTCTCACCCAGACTCAGTCCAGAAGTGGCCGCAGTGGCAGCTGCTAGATCACGCTCCACTTCATCGACCTCCAGTGTGTTATGGTTGGAGTCCTGCGGATGTCTTTTCTTTAACCGTAGAAAGACACTTCCAACTCCCCATGACATTTTTCCATACCGCGGATACAAAAGGTCTTCCGACTCCTTTGTGATCTGCAGTATGTAGTTCTGTCCGTCCTTATTACCTTTTTGCACGTGCAGAATCCTCCATTCTTTAGTGGGAATATCAGGATTCTGATTTTGTAGGAGACGAAGAGCGACTTCCGGTTTGACAATACGCGGAAAATTCACCTTCGCCTTCGGTATAGCAGGAATGTGCGATCGATCCACAATCTTAAGTTGTGCATCCGACCACAAACCCTTGAGTTTAGTAATGACTCCTTTAAGCCATTCCAGCGTCATTTCGTCCTTGCAACTGATGAGCTTCACTCCATTGAACCAACCAGCCCCATCAAAAGAGGGCAGCGGTCTGTCAGGTTCAGCTTCCATCTTAGCAACGATTGCGTTGAAAATCTTAAGCTCCACAATCTTCCATCGCTCTGTGGACATTTGACCAAAGGGGTTGCTCATGTCGAGAAGGTTCTTAGCAGTTTTAACTAATTCAATTGTTGTATTATTAATCCTTATTGGTGGTATTAAAGATGGAAACCGTTTTGGGTTTCCTATTATTATCGCATGAGACTTTCTGGCATTTAAACAAAGTCCATTTCTTGTCGCCCATTGGTTAAGCCTGTCCAGATCTTCGTTTAACTTGCTAATACGGTCGATGGCTCTAGATGGCTCGCAACTGATGTAAAGCTGTACATCGTCTGCATACATTTGGATTCCACAATGTAGGAATTGGGAAGGTAAGTCATTTGAATACATGGCATATAGAAGAGGGCCGAGTATGGACCCCTGGAGTACACCTCTGAAACTGCGCAACAATTAGATTTTTTAGAACCGTGGCAAGCTGACTTTGATCTATTACACAAATAAGACGACATTAGGATTACTGCTGTTGATGAAAACCTAAACATATGCTGGAGTTTAAGGCAAAGAATCGAATGTTCTACGGTGTCAAACGCCTTAGAATGGTCTAATAACACTAAGAAAGAAATATTGTTATCATCTATTTGGCATCTTAATTCCTCTGATACTTCATTAAGCGCCGTAAGACAACTGTGCTTAGGGCTACAACCTGATTGTCGCTCAGTAAGTAGTGCATTTACATAAAGCTCAAAGACCTTTGACAAAAAAGGTAAAATGGCAATTGGACGATAGTCCTTATCTGATTTTGGTACAGGTATGTACAATCTTTTAGTTTTCCGTGCATATGATAATTTTTTGATTTTCTTTTTTTTTTTAGTTTTTAAACATAAAAAATTATGTATGTTTTTCTTCTTGTAATGTTGTTGTTGTTTCTACGCAAAACAATCAAATCGTTTTTACCTTCTTTTGTAGTGTTGTTGTTTCTACAACAAACTTTCACAAACACACGAATATGCACGCATATTGGTTTTTGAAAGTTATCCCATTTTGGATTGTTTTAAGTACTTTTTATTGTTATTCGTTCTTGAATCATACGAAAACTAAGTAGAAAAAACTTAAATTGAGTACGAGTTTTCTCTTTCTGTGTATATACCTTTCCCTTTTGTAGACCTATTAACTTTGATTCCTGTGGCATAATGTACCAATTGTTATTTACAAAATACAAAATTTTTATATACTTCGTAAGAACTCATTTTACATCTAATATAAAATCCTTAACAAACGCCTAATATTTTTGTTTAAATGTCACTGGCTTAAAACAAAATAAAAACATTATTTTGTGAAAACTCCACAATACAATCGTAATGAGTTTTTGGCACAACCGCAAATAATATAAAAGAATAAAATACACATAAGTATGTTCATATGTATGTATGCATATGTAGAAAGTTGCCTTACCATAAACTGTTTATATTTATATTTGTTGTTTTTTCTTTTGTAATAAAATAAATAAGTTAATAGAACGTTTCTGTTGTCAGAAACAATTGTGTTTAACAAAATTACTTTAAGTACAGACTATTTTGTGGATATTGAACTCAAAATAAAAACGAACTGAAGCGAAAATAAGATTAAATTAATCTTAAACAGTAGTGGACAACACACATTTATTGATATTTACGATTGTATGTGCAAACGAGCAAAAGATTAGGTTAATCCGTGCAAGAATTTTCTGTCGAAATATAGTCTAAATTGTTACCAAAATGGGCCGCGTTTTGCTATCGATGTAGTTACATCGTTTTTAAAACAGTGTGTTACTGAGCTACCTAAACAAAAGCGGCAAACGATTTTTTAAACATGAAAATTATATTTAAAATACAATTTGAATTTACCAGCCGGGTGGGGTGTAATTTGCATTCTTAATGTTTGTAAATTGTATGCAAACGAGTAGTTTTGACGTACAATAAACGCTTGCCGCTCTTAGGCCGAGGCGACGCAATGAGCGGCTAAATGGCAAGAGGTGAGTTGTTAAAATGCCATTGTAAAGAGTGGCTTGTTTAATGTTATTACGCGAAAATCGTATTCATAAGAATTTATTGGGTTTATTAAGAAAAAAAAAAAAAAAAAAATTGCGGCCTGTTTGTCGATTTCGAGCGAATATTTCGTTCGCTTAACTTACATTTAAAGCAAAAACATATTATAAAATATACATATATATCGAAATAGACGAACAGGCCTTGGTGTTCATCATATAAAGTAAGCAAGATGATTGGTGTATACAAATCAACCCAAAACAATACTGCCGTATGTCTGTAAAATCCTTTGATTTGCTGTTGCAAAAAGTTAACACCAGATTGACAAAACAAAAAAATAGTTTCTCGGTTATATTTTCATTTTTAAAATTTGCTAATCTGTCTTGCCATAATAGCGGTCCGCTTTGTACAGATAAAATTATAAGCTCCACAGTCACTTTTGCCATGTTTATTCTTTGCCGCTCAGAAGACAACTAAAAATTAGAGCAAGTTTTGTGGTAGCGCGACGCCGCTCAGAAATTTCGCTCACATGCCGCTCATTGCGTGGCCACTTCAGTAGTATTTCATGTGTTTTAACTTTTCGTGGCTCTCCACTCTGGTGCTCACCGCTTAGCCGCTCATTGCGTAGCCTCGGCCTTATTTAGTTAGCTCAGTAACGAAGGCAATACCTACAGCAAGAGTCTAAGTAGTTGAATTGCACTTTTTTTATACACGAAAAGAAAAAACATGGTTGTGGTAAACATATCCTATGAGCAACATATTATGATGAATAAGATGAATTTTTTTAGTGACCATATTACGATTATTATTAGTCATATTATGACCAAATATATTCGTAACATACAACTTACAAATTTTCACTTAATCATATTATTATCCTGTTAATCATACTAATTTCAGAAGAAATCATATTATTGTCAAGTTAATCAGAACAAAATAAGAAGTAATCATATTATGATACAGTGGTGCTGTCACAGCAATTCGATTCGATTTTTGTTTGTTGCACTTTACAATTTTTTTTAAGTTAATACAATTTCTTCATTGTTTTAATTTGTTTTATAATTGCGATAAACATTGATATGTTTACAGTAACTATAATTATTGCTGATATTAAATAAAAATAACAATTATTTGTGTACGACAACAATATATTGTTACAATAAACATAGTGTAGTTACGGGAACCATGCCCAATAGACGGGTCGCATCTTGTATGGGATTTTTTTTTTTTTTAATTTAATTGTTTGCGCTACTTAAAATATGAGGTTTGATGTAAGAAATCATGATCTAATTTTTCAGGTCAATCCGACGGTGCCTAGCCGTGCCGGGTGGGGCCCAAAGTTCCCCATATTATAAAAAAAAACATCTTTTATATCAGATCTTTATAGTTATATAGTTGAAAAGCCGAAAATCAAAAATATGGCTTCGTTACGATCTTCCGCAGAGAAAGTACTTCAAGTGTGCCAAATTTCAGCTTCCTATGTCATCAGATGGCTTCAGAAAGTTGCGGTAAGAATAGGACATACATGCAAACATCCTGACATACTAAGAAATTATATATTGTATAGATAGATTAACATATGTTCGCGCAACTCAAAAACGTTTTAGCTTATTGAAAAACTAAAAAAAACCGAAATTACGCAATAAAATTAACTTTAAGAAAGGTAAAACGTTTTTCTTATATGCGCAGTCGTTTTAGAAACATAATTTTTTTTCTGGAAAAAAAATTATCTTTTTATTAAAATTTCGGAATTTTTGTTTTTAAAAATTCATAAAAAATTGAAAAATGCAGCTATGCTTCTAATTTTATACAGACATATAAAAAAGAACATTGCAAACAAAACAAGCTATAAATGATTAAAATCTGTAAACAACTTTTGATTTTATGTATTCACAAAAGATGTGTCGGTTTAATAAAATTCTTAAGTTAATTAAAATTTTTCGTCTTTTGTGAATACATAAAATCAAAAGTTGTTTACAGATTTTAATCAATTATAGCTTGTTTTGTTTGCAATGTTGTTTTTTATATGTCTGTATACAAAAATTCCGAAATTTTAATAAAAAGATCATTTTTTTTCCAGAAAAAAAATTATGTTTCTAAAACGACTGCGCATATAAGAAAAACGTTTTACCTTTCTTAAAGTTAATTTTATTGCGTAATTTCGGTTTTTTTTAGTTTTTCAATAAGCTAAAGCGTTTTTGAGTTGCGCGAACATATGTTAATCTATCTATACAATATATAATTTCTTAGTATGTCAGGATGTTTGCATGTATGTCCTATTCTTTCCGCAACTTTCTGCAGCCATCTGATGACATAGGAAGCTGAAATTTGGCACACTTGAAGTACTTTCTCTGCGGAAGATGGTAATGAAGCCATATTTTTGATTTTCGGCTTTTCAACTAGTATAACTTTAAAGATCTGATAGAAAAGATGTGTTTTTTTATAATATGGGCAACTTTGGGCCCCACCCGCACGGCTAGGCACCGTCGGATTGACCTGAAAATATAGATCATGATTTCTTACACCAAACCTCATATTTTAAGCAGCGCAAACAATTAAATTAAAAAAAAAAAAATTGCGACCAGTCTAATGCCCAACCATATTTTTTCTCTACGTGTATGTTAAAATATCGGTCATACTGCTATTGATTTTTGTTCGTTTGTGACAACTGGTGAAATAACTAAAATTTAAGCTTAAATAATTTTTTATTAAAAGTCAGAGATTATGGGAAAATTACACTGGTCGGCAAAAGAAAATTCGGAAGCGAGAATTTTGTTATGTGATGTTAGTTAGCGTGTTGAATCTAAATTTATTATGCAAAAAGTTAAACATCTTGCACATAAATTTCTTTTATTATACAAATTAAAATCTTAAATGAACTTAAGAACTTATATAAAATAAAAATATAAATATAAAAACTGGTTGGTAGTTCGTTTTCCTGTATAAGTTTTTTCTGCTGTTTCACGATTGATTAAACAGAAGAAATCGGTTATCATTACTAGGCACCACGTGCCGTTATATGTTTTCCATGTGAGCAATATATTGGTTCAACCGCTCACCATGCGCATCAGAGACTGCAACAAGATTTTCTGGGGAAAATCTAAATGCGAATGCAAGAAGTGTATTTTTATGAAATGTTTCATTCGCAGTGATGTGAAAATAGAAGTTATTTTACCAGATCTGTGTAATAAGCAGCTCTTATATTTCCAACAAAATTTTGACACGTATTTTTAAAAAATTAACCATGGTCGTCTTTCTGCTTTTTACCAACTTTGTCTTATTTGGAGACCAATATATTTGCCTTCTTTCAATTTGGCCTTAATTAAGCGTGGACATATACTTTTCAGCTGTGCCTCTCCATCAATGTTTAATTTAACAAATTGTTAATTAAGTCAACTAAAGACTCATCTGCAAGGTTTTTGCTTTCCGCAATCTCATGTGATCTTTGGGGTCAATTTCGTTGTATGAACTGTCACGCTTTTGCTCTGCTGTCTCACTAACATATAACTCTGCAGGCAGGAGGTATATATTAATACTAGCTGACCCGACAGACGTTTTCCTGTCCAAAATAGAAAAAAATGTTTGCGTTCGATTTTAAAAATCTGCTAAAAAGATACTAACATTTGAAAGAAAATCAATGGAGCCGTTTTCTGATTTGAGGTAAATCGAAAAAGTGGGCGTTAAAGTGGGCGGGCCAAAAGTTTCTTTCCGTAAAAACCTAAATGGTCAAGCCGTTCTCAAGTTATGCGTTTAATAGAAAAAGTGGGCGTAAAATTAGGCGTGATAAATTTTTCTTTCGATGAAAACGTAAAATGGATTAATGCGAACATTTGAAAGAAAAATTTGTCAAATCGATGGAACCGTTTTCTGGTTTTAGGTAGTTCGAAAAAAGTGGGCGTAAAAGTAGGCGGGGCAAAATTTTCTTTACGTATAAATCTAAGTTGGACCATGGCGATCACTTTAAAGAAAAAATCGTACAAATTATATAGATGTCATTGGTGGTGCAGACCGAAAATCAAAAATCAGACTTCACAGTGCCACCCGCCTGAATATTCTGAAGATTTCCGGCCCAGCCGTTTTGGAGTCCATACGTTACATACAAACATACACACATCCTGTTTTATATATATAGATAATGTCCTGTGGTTTCTAAAAGGAACAAACGGCCACTAATTGATATAAGTTGGGGTTTCAGTGAAACTGTTTCTTTTTTTTTTCAGAAAAAGCGACTTAAAATATGTAGGGAATATGAATGACTATTGTAAACAGCTTTATAAATTATAATTTCACTCAGAGAAACACTTTAATGAAAAAGTTTAATAAAATTAATTGTTTTTGTTAATTTAACAAAATTCTTAATTGTCTACAAAAATTATGTTTTTTTTTTCAATGTCAAGCTTTTTTTTCGATTTTGATCTGTATAGCCTAACTATACATTTAGAAACTGGAGATTTATTTCCTCCCTTAGCATCCTATCTTCATGGATTATGACATCCATACTTCTATATTTATTCAAGTGCTTCCAATTCTTAAATTTAAACTAGTCTTTAATAAAAATCGATTATTTTATTTTAGACTTTTACAAGATTCTGGATTATAAACTTAAAAACTCTTCATTGCCTCCTTAATAATTCAAATAATACTTCAAATGTTGTTTTGTTTTGTCACACATTTCAATCAAGTACTTTAAGTCAATTACTTATTTATATGCGTCCGAATAAACACTTAACGCTCATATGTAGCATGTGAATGGTTTTGGTAACAGACTTGATGTTTCATTTGCTATTTGATTGTTTTGTGCAATTTGTTTTTATTCGCAGTGGGTCATTGATTTTTATTTCTTTATCAGCAGCGTTGCCATGTATTAAAAAAAAACTTGGAAATTTAAAAAGAAAAATATTTTATCACCAAATTTGTTTGGTTTTTTTTTTAAATTTATTTTTATTATTGAATCTTTCTTATCGAAATTTACAATATGTATTAAATTTTACTTGTTTTTTATTAGTTGTTTCCACCCAGTAAAAACTTCGCCAACAAAATAATGTGTTAAGTAATCAGAAAAACTTAAAAGCACTACTTACAATTCTACTGAAAGAACCAATGAATTTTATAAGGGATGTCCCAAAATGAGGGCATTCGAAAGCAAGTCATTATTTTTTTACAAGCATACATCCAGAGCAGTTAAAGAAGAAAGCTACTAAATAATGAGTGTGAAAAGCTATTCATTTTGAAAAAGTAAGCGAAGTTTTTACTGGGCAATGTAACCACTAACTGCTGTATTAAAATTTTAAAAATGGCTTCTAGTTAGACTCAAAGTATTGGTTCTTTTTAGCCTCTGGTGACCTTCGAACTGAAGCAGACCCCGAGCGAGGTAGTAAGGGTGGGCCATTAGTTTATCGATGTAGCTAATTGAATATTTTTTAATTTCCTCCTGGATAGAGGGGACGTTGAGATCTCTGTGGATAATATCATTACGTATATACCATGGGGCGCAGACAATTTGTCGTAATATTCTAGACTGTTTTCTTTGAAGCTTTTGGATGTAAGATGCGCATGCAGTACCACATAATTGGATGCCATATGTCCATATTGGTTTTATGATGGACTTGTATAAGAGAATTTTGTTATCTAAAGACAAGTTTGAGTTTCGATCTAGGAGCCAATGTAGTTGAGCAGCTTTAAGTTTCATAGCCGTTATTTTCGCTTCAGTATGACGAGACCAGGTCAATCGTCTATCTATATGAATTCCCAAGTACTTTGCATGGTTTTCTACCGGAACAGTGATGTTATTTATTTTTACTGCTGGGCACGTTTGTCTTCTGAGCGTGAAAGTTAAGTGAGCACATTTAGCCGGGTTAACCTTTATTCTCCATTTTTCTAGCCATGCCTCTAGTTCATTGATGTGGGACTGCAGATTTTGCGATGCGACTTTTGGGTCATGGTTAACGCTAATAAATGCTGTGTCGTCTGCAAATGTAGAGGTATGCGTGCTCAGGTTTGTTGGCATATCCGCTGTGTATATTATATATAGAAGCGGTCCTAACATGCTGCCTTGGGTGACACCAGCAGTAATTTTCTTGAGGGGGGAGTATTTATCCTGCGACCTTACTATGAATGTTCTGTCTGTTAGATTGCTCTCCAGAAGCTTGTGAGTGTTTTGAGGAAGCATTCGTGTTATTTTGATGAGCAGCCCATCATGCCAAACTTTGTCAAATGCTTGGGAAATTTTGGAAAAATATAAAGGTAAAAAATTGGCTTTCTTATTTAAGAAATCATTTAATTTTCATTAAATTTAGTTTAAAATGTTTCAATAAGAATAACAAGTTTGTAACAAAATTGAAAATACTACAAAAAAGAGTGGTTGTTTTAAAATATTTCTTCGAGCTATAGGATCAAGTAACAGAAAGTGGTCATTATTAAAGCTAATGGAAAATTTTTAATTTTAGTCTTTGAAATCAATTTACACACAATTTTGATTTAATTTTATAAGTACAAGTAAAACTATGAATTTACGGCAAAAAGCCAGACCTTTTTCGATTTTAAATGTAAGTTTAGTATATTTAAAACTCAGGTAGAGACTTGAAATTTCAGGTACCCTTCTAGAATGTAGTTTACTATAAAAAGCTGAAAAAATATATCCTGGAAAGGATATATAAGGAAACTTATTCAAATATTTTACTGCACACATCACATTCGTAACACATGTGGTCTGGCCATACCCATATATATTTTGTATAGAAAATGCCGCATTTGTAACTTTCTTTCTTGCTTTTTTTAATTAGTTTTTGTTAAATTATCTATTTTTTATTTAATTTTATTAAACACACAAACTAGTAGCTCCATCTAGTTCTCAATTTGAAAAAATATAACAAGCCCAGTATCTAGTAACGTCCACAAGCTGATTTTTACATGTGAAAAGGAGGCTAATGACTTAGAACATAATACAGCTGCTGAGGAAGGTTATAAATTCAACCGTTCGCAGCTGAACAGAATGATGATGTGGATTACTTTCCAAATAAGAACGATTCATCCGGTACTGAAAATAATTTGGTCATAAAACCAAATGAATCGTTTGCTTCTAAGGACGATGAAGAAGAACCACATGTACAAACTTGTCAAAAATACACTACCCATGATTATTTCTATGGTAAAGATTGACCAAAATGGAATAAGCAGCAACTTGATGTTTGTATATGCTTGGGCCCTACTCTCTCTACTCCAATTCAGGCGCTAAAGAGATTTTGCACACAAAATATTACATTTAACATCATAACTAAAACAAATTGTATTCGTGTATTTGCTTGAAAAGTAACGATGTTTGAAAATTTGCAAACGAATTGGTTCTATTTAAAATTGAAAATGGAATATTCATATACTCCGAAAAGTTTTTTGTTCAAAGTGTTCAGATTGCCAGCAACATTCTAAAATTAAAATAAGATGTTTCAGTTGCTAAGGAAATCCATAGTGCTAATGCATTTATTTTATTTCTCTTTTTTATTACAAATAAATAGCATTGCATATTATAAACATGTTATATACATTTTATGATATAAAACGATCTTATTTTTCAGTTTTTAGAAATATTTTGATAAATCAAAATATGTTAATTTGTATATTTTAATTAAAAGTAACATGAATATGTACGCATATTATTTCATATAATGAATTTCATATTTTATTGAAATTATAAATGTGTATAATATAACATTTAGTTAAAAAAAATTGTTTTTTTTATTCAAAAGTTGGTTGGGTCTGGCTAGACTCATGCGTTACGAAAATGAAAATAAAAACATGTGTAAGACCGAGGGTTAAAAAACTTTAAAAAAATAGATAAATCTGGCAACGCAGATCCATTTCTTCGACCCTTGTTTTATGTTTATTTTTTTATGATTTTTTTATTCCCTCCAGCACGATTTATAGGGTATGCTAAGTTTGTTATGTTGTATGCATTTATTTATATTCTAGGTCGTTTAGTACTTTTTAGCACGTTTAGCTATGTCTGTCTGTCTGTACATCTGTAAACAAACCCTTAGTTTTCAAAGACTCCACGAAATTGATTTAGTATCAATACTTGATATTTACTACCTGTTTGACGATTTTGAGCGTCAACGTTCGCATGGAAAATTACATTTAAAACAAAAACAAATTTTCGAATTTTGTTTGTGTTTTAAATATACTGCCTGTTAAACGATTTCGAACGTCAACGTTCGCATGGAAAATTACATTTAAAACAAAAACTAATTTTCGAATTTTGTTTGTGTTTTAAATATAATTTTGTTTTGACAGTATTGACTATATATGTAAAACATATATTTATTTATTTTTTTGTATCCTCACAATGTACAGTGTAATCTCCCTAAAGGTACACCTTCATTAAGGGGACACCACAGTATCCCTAAAGCAATACGGATACATTTCAAAGATTCTTTCGAGGGTCGCTCGTGAGAGATTTCACTGTATTTTTATTTCCCCTCGTGGGCTTGAAGAGATCATCCTAAATGTATTGCACCTTCTGGGTTACAAATTCCGAGGAAATCAGGTGAAGTCAAAATCGGCAAAAGACCCAAATTGATAAGTCCGAAGAGATCTGTACGATCTCTTGACGTCGCAGCTGACTAGAGATCCTTTCTGGTAGAACGGGATACCGTAATCTCGTTTTTAGTGACTTAGCCCCCTTATCACACGTAAAGGCTGATTTTTCACCGCTTGTGGGAGAGTTCGGCCTGAGGAAGGTTCTTCTCTAAGTGTAGTTTCTACTCAGCAGATGCTGCAGATGGAGGTTAGATAGTGAAAGCACCGAAACAATGGCCGAGTTAATAATCTCGCTGAATTATTTACTAACCCCCTGAACTTCGTAGTCACTGATTATTTACTGAGGGCTCTTTGGGGATCACGTTGGAGTTTATTCTCACAGCTGCGAGATGAGACATCTTGAAAAGTTGGCTTCACAGTCTGATTTTCTGCCTTATGTGGAACTTCGGCTACTGGTAACCTTCCATTGGGTGCTGTTGCTATTTCAACAGTTGTTACTTGCTTCATAACCACTGCAAATGTGGAATAGCTCCAGTCCCATAACAACGAAAGAGTGTATAATTCTGCGGAGTTTTACACATAATGGCCTGTAACCCGAACCGAAAAATCATATTTTGGTGGGCTGCAAGCAAAATTACCCTTAGCTAAATCGCCAAAAACAATGTGTAAAAAATCGACCAAAAATGTTTCACATGTGTTTCTTATCACATCCAACACCCACACTTTCGAACAGCAGTAGAAGACACAATAAAGCTCTTTATATAAATAAGTAATGAGCAGGGAAACCAGATATGTGCTCTAAGAAGAGCGTTTTATGCGCATTAAATATGTAGAAAAAAATATGCCCTACATAATTTAAAAATTGCCAATTTGAAATCAAAATATTCAGCAATTTATTAAAAGTTCCATTTAACAAAATTAATCCTAATATTATAATCGGTAAATCCCAAATACCATAGTATTTACAGAAGAATTTTCGAGATTTACCCTATTTGGAAACGATAGGCAGTCATGGGCTCACAAAAATAAAGTTATGTTTAGAGGTTAAAATTCATTTGTGACGAATATTATCATTAGGGACGGTCGCAAAATTTTTTATTAATGTTATCATTCAAAAGGAAGCTAAAGCTATTTATAGATGGGAACTTTGGGCAAATGTGAACCGGTTTGAAAACAATTTAATTTGCAGTAAAATATTTTTGAGGCGAATTTAATCTAAATACCAAATAATATAGATGGCTTACGGACACAAAGAGTCTAATTAGGATAAAGAAGTTTTTATGGGGAATATGTAAAGTTATAGATTGATTCTAGGGTTTCTAATTTCCCGAACGTTTTCTATCCCCGGGAAACGAAACAAAAAAATCTTATTACCAGGAATCCCGGGATTCTTTGAATAAAACAATGATTTCATTAAATGAGTTCAAGACAACAGTTTTTAATTTTTTAAATGAATATACACATACATATACAACAGTCTAAAAAATTAGCTTTATTAATTCCACAGAAATCAAAAACAAAACCAAATAAGTTGATACATTCATATGGGCAAAACCTGCGTGACGAACGCAACATTCGCATGCGTTTTCTGATTGAAATATAAACATTTTTTGGTTCAAAAGAGATAGCTTCAACTTATATATAGTATTTAGGGACATTAATATGTACTTACGAATGGCATACATCATAGTTTCTTAGTAAGTATTTGTTGCGAAATAATTGATAACAAAATTTTGTGACGCACGCTACAAAAAGTGGAAGTAACTTCAAAGGTTGAAGTGCGTTTTCCTCATTTTTAGCGAATTTGGCATGATAAGGTATACAAAATCTTATTCCTAAAAGAAAGATGACTATAAGAGAATTCTAAACGCACTTATTCGCAGCCAAAAAATGTTGTGATTTTTTGACAAAAGCCGTGAACCCTTTGTGACGCACGCTACATAACGCACGCTACAGTTTTTCCAGTAGTATTTTATTATTATATTTTATTTATTTTAACAAAACAAATTATATTTTTATGAATTTAATTTCTTAAACTAATTTCTTAAATAATGAATGTCAACTTTTTTTTAACGAAATTTATCTTTTGATAAGTCTGCTGTAAGTGCTATTTGAAGCACAAAAATCACCTAAAATAATGCTTAATTCACGTATAACATTAAGAAATCATCAGTGGGGTAGGATTTGTTAAAAATTATTGCATTAATGATTACTGAAATACATATTTTTTAATATAAAAATGAAATTAAACATCTAGTCTTATATTCCGTTATAAAAGAAATTCATTTGAAATATTTTTGGTTGGTGGACTGTTTCTGGGATTTGCCCATATGTAAATAGATATTATATATAATTATATATTTATTTATTTATTATTTTTTTTTTTTTTTTTTTTTTTTTTTTGAGATCACGAATAATTAAAACTTTTCAATACCTAGAAGTTATTATTAATAGCAACTTTGATTTTTTGATTTTTTTTTAGAACGTGATAAAGCCTTTTCAAGGTGTTCTTTAAAGATAGTAGATGGTTCATCATCTGGTGTTGGTGACGATGTATCGTGTACATTATCATTATCTACTTCAAGAAGCTTTTTAGACATTTCATCAGCAATTAACAAGACCATGGATTTATTGGCTTAGGAAAAATAGTTCGATTTGTAGGTTGTTTTTAATAAAGAATATATTTTTATTGTTTGTTTTTGATTTTAACGATGCTAAAAAATTTAAATTTCAAACAATTTAATTTGAAATTCCCGAAAATTCCCGAAAAAAATTCCCGAGATCAATTTAAAAAAAATGTCCCGGGATTCCCGGGAATTCTTTCCCGCGTAGAATCTCTAACTGATTCTCACCATTGAAATATAATTCGTCCTTAGTGCAATTAAGATATATTTACCAAATTTTATCAAATTTTCTACAAGTTTGCAATTTGGATTTTCGCACTAATTTGACATGGACAGACTACCAGCCAGACGGACGGATTGATATTGTTAGATCACTTAGAAAAGTGATTCAGAATCTATCGGGGTACTTAAAGATTGGTCCAGATTTCTTTGTAATATACATATCGCTAAAAACGTTTAAAATTGCTATTTCCCTAATTTTTGCTTATATATAAAATTATAAAGTTCAAATACATATTTTGAAATGATACAAAAAAGTAAAAAATTTGTTTTGCAAAGTTTATTAAAAACAATATGTGTATTAGGGTAAGTACTTTTTGCAATTTTTGCGAATATCAAATTTATCATCGCATAGCCGTATAGACCGTGAAAAAATATTAAGAAATGATGTATTACTTTTTCGCGATCGTGAAGAAAGTTTCCGCACCAAACGCTATCAAGTTTTGAATTTCACTTTTTCTCCTTACTATACAAAATTAACATTTAATTACAAAATTTTAAGTATTTTCTAATAATTTTATGAATATAACAAGATCTTACCATTTGTACGGAAGAAGGGCGCAAAAAAAAATCGCGACTCTATTTCGCGGTTTTTTTTAATAAATAATAGATGTTGTGATAGATGAGTTGTTTGGCGTATTATGAAACAGTGATAACTTTCAGCAGCGTAGTAATATATGCGCGGAACGAGCTATTAAAGTTGCACAAGATATTTTCCCATTATGTAAATCAACTCGCACTTTAAACTTAATATTAATTTTTTTATTATTATTTTATGTTTTTATGTTTTAGGTATGTTCAATACATTTGGAATATCTATTGGGAAAGTTGTTATGAGATCTTCTAAAATAAATTCAATAAGAGGAATGTAACCTACACTCGGTAGTAATCTCCAACATTTTGGATGTGATTATTTCGTCTAAATCTTGCCTTTTCGATTGGAACCTCGATCTGAACGCAAATAACTTTAACTTTTTCAAAAATCGCTTTAAATTGTTCTTCGGCTTTATATCATTTCTCTTCAAGGCACATGATTAAAGTTTTGATAAGGCTTGATCCTTTTTGAAGATCTATATCGTGCTTTTGTAAAATTATACTAAGTGGCTGTGTTACAATAAGTATCACACTGAATATGTATATTCTGCAAATAAATTTAAAAGTACTAAGTGAGATTCTTAATATAAAGGTAGAGATACTACCTCTGCACTTAGATATTTTTTCCAAAGCTTCTACTATATGATGTACACTTGTTGCAAAGACGCATAATGAAGAGAGTTTGGCTCCCAAATACTTTGCTAAACTGTTTTTCGCTTGGTATGATTATATTTAAAAAATTTTGTCGTTTCTTTAACAAATGATACAATTTTTTGTATTAATAGCACTTTATTGCTTTTAGAAATTGAGTTATTCGATTTATGAGAATATCAAGGCGTTTGTTTCGCATTTGTCGCTTTTCCAGAAAATTTCAACAGCTCCATTATCTGCTGACATCAGAGGTCACCCATCTGTTCCATCTCCTACACAAAATTTGTCATAGCTTTAAGAACTATTGATGATAGTGCCTTCGCATCAATTGAGACATCAACGTCATCAATGTCTTTTGAAGCCTCTTCAAATGCGTTTACAACAAAGCCAATAAATTCTTCCCTAAAAACTTTTTGTTGTATGTTGAAATATCTTAAAGATAAGGAAATCTGGCTTTTACACATAAATATATTATAGATAAATATTGCAAATAATAAGGCTTTTTAATAATTCAACCGCACGCATTATCAAGTAAAACGATCAGTCTTTGGATATAGTGGGCACCTGCTGCGATTGAATGTAGAATACAAGTAAAAGTATTTGAATACGGTAAACTAGATGTTATTGAAAATTTCGTTAGAGATTCCATAAAAAAAAAACCTTTCTGCGATTTCCAAAAACTTTGTATGTACATTAAAAAAAATATTATTATTGGGAATCTTGTATTATCGAAATTAACAAAAAATTTTTTTATAATTTACGCGCCTGGTATGTATGTATGTAACGTATGGACTCCAAAACGGCTGGGCCGATTTTAATGAAATTTTCAGGGAATCTTAGAATATTCAGGCGGGTGACACTGTGAAGTCTGATTTTTGATTTTCGGTCCGCGGGCGGATGGGCGTGGCAAAATCCAATTTTCATATTGCACCACCAATGAAATCTATATAATTTGGACGATTTTTTCTTTAAATGACAAGCCCACTTTTACGTCCACTTTTTTCGAATAACCTAAAATCAGAAAACGGCTCCTTCGATTTGACAAATTTTTCTTCCAAATGTTCGTATTAACCCATTTTGAGTTTTCATCGAAAAAAAAATTTACCACGCCTACTTTTACGCCCACTTTTTCTATTAAATTGATTGCCATGGTCATACTTAGGTTTTTACGGAAAGTACATTTTTCCCCGCCCACTTTTATCGATTTACCTAAAATCAGAAAACGGCTTCATCGATTTGACTAATTTTTCTTTCAAATGTTCGTATCTTTTAACTGATTTTAAAAATCGAACGCAAATATTTCTCCTAAGTTGGACAGGACAACGTCTGTCGGGTCAGCTTGTACGCTATAAACTTTAAAAAATGCCGCAAAAACGAGCTTTATAATCCCGAATTTGGAAATCCCAAATTTAAAAATTTTGTTATCAAATGCCGAATAAAGTCAAAATCACCCATTTTGGTGAAATTTAGTTTTGTCGGTCTATAATCTACCCCAAGTCCCACAGCAACTTCACTTTTGGAATATATTTTAAAACTTATAAAACCGTAACGAATATTAAAACTGTCATGACTAGAAGCTGTAATGTTAGATTTTATTAGGATAGGTTAATAACTAACTACAGATCCCATAGAAAGTTAAATATCGAAAAATTTTACTGCTTACTTGAGGGTATCAAAAATTCTAGCAAGAAAAACAAGAAAAATCTATGAAAGTTTTTTTGATGAAACAAAACTCATAAAAACAATTAAAATTAATTTAATTTGCCTACTAAACATTACGTATGGAGTTTTCGTAGTGTACTCGTGGGTTTGTTGTGAAAATGTTCACACATACATATTCACGTGTAAATAAATATAAATAATGTGAGTCCAGTTATAAAAACAGTAATTCAGAAAGTAACAAAAACTCATTAGTTAATAATAAACAATATTTTCTTTTGTTTTCTTTTCTTTTGCAACTAAAGGCCAGTTTACACGGTATAACAATGTTTTACGACTTTGTAGAATCAAAATATCATGAAATTCTCTCCGTATTGAAAAGAAAAATCTTTTGAAAGTATAATTCATGTTTACACGGATGGTATAAGTAAAATCAAAAAAGCAGATGGTTGCAGTTTTAATTTTTTACAAAAACAACATGAACATTTCCTGAGTTGATTTTAGTTGTTTTTGTAATTGTATAAAAATGCTACCATTTTCAATATACTCTGTTAAAATACACCTCTGGTATGATGAGAATACATAAGTTTCTAAAATGGTTTAGAAAAAAAAAAAAATATTTACCGACCGCTTATCAGATTTTGTATTCGCATTCTCTCTTACTGAATACATTTTGCTTTTACATGTTAAGATTTTTCTCATTCTACATAATTTTTTGCATTGTCGTAAAACATTGTATTACCGTGTTAACTGGCCTATTATATGTATTTTGTCTTGCAGTATTAGGCTTAGCAATAGTAAACTGTGGCAACAGCAGGTTTAAACGTACCAAATTCTGACAAATTTTAATGATATTTGGTTTTCTTTTATACCCTTCATAATAAGGAAAGAGTATGAGTAGAAAAGAGAAACCTAAGCAGCTGCCGTGTTGTCCTAACCAGGGTACTCTTTAACGCTAAGTGACAAAAAATGCGTTTACCCTCAGCCGCTGTCTGTCAGCACCTAACACAGAAGCTATCAAACCTCCGCTGTATTAGAATAGTCGAAAGCATCTGTTGAAAATTAGCGGTACATATCAGAGAACTGCAAAATCACTATTTTTCTTGATTTATTCACACGATCAAATTTACATTCACTCTTTGCCTGCAAAACAAAGTTTAACGTTGGTAAGTTTTACATCGTTTCGTACATATTTGATTTTTGCATGTGTGCATTTTTATTGAAAGTGCTTTGTTTGCATGTTGAGTCAAAAGGCACACATTCTTATACGTTTGCATTAAAGTAGTCATTGTCCACTCGATGAGACGCTTTGTTAACATTAACAACAATAACAACAATAAACCACTCGATGACACGCTTTGTTAAAATTAACAACAATAACAAGAATACATTGAACATACAGAACTACTGTACTTTTTAAGATATGATAAAAAAAGTCTTCTGTTTCTATGGAAATTGTTTGTACCTACATATGTACGTCTAGTTTCATTTAATTTTTTTTTTTTCTTGTACTACATAGTAACTGCTGAATGCTTACATGAGTAATAATTGCTTGATTTCTGGCTTTTTTGTTTGTATTTTTTTTTTTCTTTGCCAAAACAATCATTGTCGGACCAAACACACAAACATCTTAATTGACAAACGAAGCTAAACGATGGAATAAATAACAAAGCACGATGTGCGTTATTTGAAAGACTGCAGACCAGCAGCGAATGTTTGCGGTTGCGCAAGTTTGATTGTATGAGCGCAAGCGAGTGTATTTGTTGGTGTTCATTTACTGCGATTTTTTTGCAATCGCAGAAAGCCGTTCTCTGGTACATATAAAGAGAATTTTGTAGTGATCCCCGACGGGTAATCAGCCAATAGTCAGCCTGGTGTAATGCCACCAGGGGCTACTGTCTTCCGCTGTACCAGAAAGCATCTCTGGTCAGTCACGATCCCAAGAGATCTGTCTATTTCAAACTCTGGCGAATTGTAGGTGTTGGCTGCACCTGATTTGCCCAGATGGTGTAATAACAGAATGTGGCATATCCTATTAATGTATCCTTACATACCAGTGGGGTGGAGATGGAAAAGTTATATACAATTTCTAAAATATTGATTTTAGGCCCTTAAAAGCAGTGTTCGAAAATAAACAGTACATTATTTAACGTTTGGCTCACACACCCAGGAACGATATCTATTTTTTTAGTGATTGTGTAGACATACACAACCCTTAATACCGTTCGTTAATATTTTCTTAAAAAAACAGAACAATTGTAGTGATACTGTAGACAAACATTATGTTTTAATGTTCTATAATTTTTTTTTCGTGTGTGTATTTTGTTTTTGTAAAAATATTTTTTTTTTACCAGCCAAAAGGGACGAACATTAACGAGCCGAACCTAACACAATGAAGTTTGTGGATTTTCAAAAAAAATCGAACGGAATTAAATGTTCACATCTTTTGTTGTGTTTGATAAAAAAAGTAACAAAATATTGTAATTAAAAATTGAATTTTATTTACATTGAAGAAATTTAGGCCCTATTAGCTTGACAAAAATAATATTCATATTTTTGTGTTCGAAATATGACTAACAGGGAAACGTTATTTTTTTTTTAATCATTTTCTACACAAACACTGTTAGCATTTGTGTTTTCCACAAATCTACCGAACCGAACATTAAAAAAAGATATTTAGTGTTTATTTTCGAACAATGCTTCAAAGTATATATTTTCTGGGTTTTTGTGAGTAGCGAAGTTGATGAAACTGTGTCTGGCTGTCCGTATGAACCGTAGCTGGACGAGACGTGTAAGCTTTGGCTCCATCTAGTTGAAACCATAATTCTAGATTGATCTCTACCGCGGGCCTTACAACATTTCCAATCAATGCCTGGAATTGAATGCTATAAACATTAACCGCAAGTTGTACACTTTTTTCGAAAAAAAGTTGTCTAATAATCGTTTCTGCTGTTGTTCCACACCATTATGTGCATTTTTAAGCAGGGTTTGAAAAGCTGCAGTCGAAATCTAAAACTGTCAAACAAAAAAAAAAAAAACGAAAATTGGTTTACAACTTTTAAGTTTTTGAGTTGGTTTGACAGTGACTTTTTACATTTACTGAATCAGAAGTAAAATCAACAGTTTTTTTTGGCCAATGACAATTGAAGAAGTATAAGAAATGGCAGTTCTTCTACTTTGACTGCAGTTTTTTAAAAGCTGCATTTAAGTGGGGGCATTTTTGGTGCCCGATATCCTACAATTTGGTGTATTTACGTCACGAATGAGTTGAAAATGGTTCTCATCACATATTTTTCGCTATGGTATTTGTGTCTGAATAACCGAATGCGAACTTTTAAAAACAAAATTGAGCAACCTTGCGTCTTTGTTCCGTGCTGAGTCTTTCCATCATAAAATTCCCAAGTTAACCAAAAATGTATTCACATTTTTAAACATACCGTTTTTAATCGCTACCCTGGATATGAAATTAATCTACATAACCGCAAGTAGAGTAGTCAGGCGCGGATTCAGGGGGGGGGGAAATAAGGAAATTTCCCCCCCGTAAATTATAAAAATATGTTTGGTTAATTTCGATAATACAAGAATTCCCATAATAATATTTTTTTAATGTACAAAATTTTTGTTTTTATTGTTTTTTATGTTTTATTTGTTTTTTTTTATGGAATCTCTAACGAAATTATCAATAAGTATTTTTTTATTTTTTTTTTATTGAAACTCTAACGAAATTTTCAATAGTTATTTATTAGATATTTCCAAAGAAACATTTAGTTTACCGTATTCAATTACTTATTATTCTACATTCAATCCCAGCAGGTGCCATCTATATTCAAAGACTAAACGTTTGACTTGATAATGCGTGCGGCTTAATTATTAAAAAGCCTTAGTATTTGCAATATTTATGTATAAATGTGTTACATGAATCAAAATTCTATTCGATAATTTTTGACGAAAGCACTGATTTGTCGGGGAAAAGCCAGATTTCCTTATCTTTTTAATATTTGAACATACAACAAAAAGTTTTTAGGGAAGAATTTATTTGCTTTGTTGTTAACGCATTTGAAGAGGCTTCAAAAGATATTGATGACGTTGATGTGTCAATTGAAGCGAAGGCACTATCATCAATAGTTCTTAAAATTTTGAAAAATTTTGGTCTTGACCTAAAAAATTGTGTAGGAGATGGAACAGATGGGTGTCCTCTGATGTCAGCGGAAAATGGAGCTGTTCAAAATTTCTGGAAAAGCGACAAATGCGAAAAAAACTCCTTGCTATTCCCATTAATCGAACAACTCAATTTCTAAAAGCAATAAAGTGCCATTAATACAAAAATTTGTATCATTTGTTAAGAAACGACCAAAATTTTTAAATATAATCATCCCAAGCGAAAAACAGTTTAAGCGTCTTTGCAACTAGTGTACATCATATAGTAGAACCTTTGGAAAAAATATCTGAGTGGAAAGGAAGTAGTATCTCTACCTTTATATTAAGGAGCTCACTTAGTACTTTTAAATTTATTTGCGGAATATACATATTAAGTGTGATACCTATTGTAACACAGCCACTTAGTATCATTTTACAAAAGCAAGATATAGATCTTCAAAAAGGATCAAGCCTTATCAAAATTTTTATCATGTGCCTTGAAGAAAAAAGAAATAAGGCCGAAGAACAATTTAAAGCGATTTTTGAAAAAGTTAAAGTTATTTGCGTTCAAATCGAGGTTCCAATCGAAAAGACAAAATTTTAACGAAATAATCACTTCCAAAATGTTGAAGATTACTACCGAGTTGTAGGTTACATTCCTCTTATTGAATTTATTTTAGAAGATCTCAAAACATCTTTCCCAATAGATATCCTAAATGTATTGAACATACCTAAACTTCAACCTCAAAGTGTAATAAAGTCATATGGACAAATCCTGCGTAACGAACGCTACACTCGCTCGTGTTTTCTGATTGATATATAACCATTTTTTGGCCTTTCAAAAGAGATAGCTTCAACTTATATATAGTATTTAGTGACATTAATATGTACTTACGAATGGCATATATCATAATTTCTTAGCAAGCATTTGTTGCGAAATAATTAATCACAAAGTTTTGATACGCACGCCACAAA
Organism: Pollenia angustigena; assembly: GCA_930367215.1. Taxonomy (NCBI): domain Eukaryota; kingdom Metazoa; phylum Arthropoda; class Insecta; order Diptera; family Polleniidae; genus Pollenia; species Pollenia angustigena. Next base: position 130,352,125 of record OV884058.1, read on the forward strand.
ACTTAGAAGCAACTTTAAAAGTTGAAGGGTGTTTTCCTAGTTTTTAGCGAATTTTACATCATAAGGTATACCAAGTCTTATTCCTAAAAGAAAGATTATAAGAGAACTCTAAAATCACTTATTCGCAGCTTAAAAATGTTGTAATTTTTTGATAAAATCCGTGAACCCTTTGTGACGCATGCCTTACAACGCACGCTACAGTTTTTTTAGTACTATATAATAAACACAATTTTATTTATTTTAACAAAACAAATTATATATTTAAACTAATTTTGTGATTATTAATGAATGTATGAATGAATATCAATCTTTTTTTTTAACGAAATTTATATTGCGATGAGTCTGCTGGCTGTAAGTGCTATTTTAAGCTCAAAAAGCACCTAAAATAATGTTAAATTCATGTGTAACATCAAGAGATCAGGGAAGAGTTTATATTTGGTAAAAAATATTATATTAATGATCGTCGAAATACATATTTTTAAATATAAAAATTAAATTATACATCTAAAAAAAATTAATATGAACAATTTTTGGTTTGTGGACTGTTTTTGAGATTTGCCCATATACCATTTATTTTAAAACCACAACTAGCTGATGAGCTGATTATATTTGATAAACGAGATTACACATTTTAACTTGAGCCTGAACTGTTGCATTGGCAACAAACATGGAAAATATCTGAAAATCTATCAGATAACATTGTAGATGCTTTAATAAACTGTGATGAAGACATCTTCCCAAATCTAAGAAAAATATTTAAAATTTTCGTGTCAATGCTCGTCAGTAATGCTACAAGCGAGAGATCATTTCGTACCCTTCGTCGACTAAAACAAGGCTCAGATCAACAATGACCGAAGATAGACTGTACTATCTCAATTTGCCTCACAAGGAAATCACAATTTACTTGTTTAAAAAGATTAATTTATTTTAATTTATATTGAACGGATCTTATATTTTATTTAACCCTATTGTTTTTTTTTATATAATATACATACATATATTGTTTTTAATAAACTTTTAAAAACAAATTTTTTACTTTTTTGTATCATACAAAATTTCCCCCCCGTAAGGCTCGAGCTGGATCCGCGCCTGAGAGTAGTTGACATGTTTCCATTGACTTTTTACTAATATATTGAACAGTGAATTGTTTCTTTTGGTGTTGAATCAGAGCTAAATTGTTGAACCTCTGTTAGGCTCAAAAACAAAGGTTACATATATTTTAATTAAATCAAATATATAAATAAGTAAAAAAAATAAAAAAAAAAACTTAATAATATCGTTTTGTTATGTCACTTGTTATTAAATTTATGTTGATTATTTGAACTTTAAAAGAATTAGAATTTCAAACAAAAGGTTATAATAAACCAAATTTTGATAAAGTCTCTTTAGTAACATTTTAGAAAGTTGAAATTAATTTATGACCACTTAGTTTGCAACCACATTTCTTTCTTTAAGTGTACAATACAACTTTTATGCCATATTTCCACTCAACAACATCTGTATGCTTGTGTGTGAATGTTTGTGAAATTGCAGTTTGTTGTTGTAAGTAAAACAATAGTTGATTATTATTGAAAAATACTTTAAATGGAAAAATACATTTGTTGTTAAGGAAAAAAAAAATAGCCCACACAACCACATATACACACGCATACTAACGCTAACACACACATACACATCGAGGATTTTTACCATTTTTTTTTTAATTTTTTAGTTTAGTTTGCATTTTGAGGTTTTTTTTTCTTTTTATACTACAATTTTCCACAATTTATGTGGCTTTTGTTTTTTATTTGGATTCTTTTTTCATTTTTCTTGTTGTTATTGTATTGCAATTCTTGTTGAAGAAGAAAAAATATTTTTTATTAAAGTTTCAATGTTTTATTATTTTCTTTTTCAGTAAACAGAGTTTTCTAGGTATTAAAAAATATATAATAAATATTTTTTTTGCTGAAGATTTATTTGCATGTTGTACCAGAAAAAAAATTGTTTTTCTGTAATTCAAACCTTAAGAAATAGAAATTTGTTTGAATACGGACACTTGAACTCGACTCTTTTTTTTTTGTAAAACATTAAGCTTAAATCGGTTTTCTTGTTTTGTTAAAAAAAAAAAAAAAATATTTCCTTTTTGAAATTTCCTTAATAAACATTTAATGAAACTCTAATAAAGCAATAAATAAATCTACAATAGTTTTAAGATTTCTTTGAAGAACAAAAAAGTTAAAAGCATTAAAGGATTTATTGAAAAAAAAGAGAGAAGAAAATAAGGAAAATATTTTTGCACTTAAAAGTTATTAAAAGATTTTATACTTGCAGCTAGAAAAGTTTGTGAATCGTTAAAAATTTGTGGTACCAAATTGCATGGACTTTTTTATTCCCGGTAACGATAACAATTTTGAAAAAAATTATGCTTAAAAATGCATTTGGCCTTTACGTTCTTTCGCACTTTCTAAACGGGGTACCGAACCAAAACACTCATATCCTTGTTGACCTTATTTGCTTCCTTAAACAGAACCAAAATATGGGCTTAAAGTCTTGAAATGCGTTATATTTAAAATAGAATGAAATAGTTTTTTAAGTTTTGATAAGGATTGAAAATTGTAAAAATCCTTGCACTTTTTTAAATAAAAGACAGATATGAGGTTAATTTCGTATATGCATATATCGGCTAGTCGATTGAGATTGCTGGTATTAAGTATCAGATAATTCGATTTTTTTAACATCTTAGCTATGGCACATATACCCATATTTCCGAACAAATTTCTTTCTCCTGATTCACAATGTGGTACTTTATGGTGATATCTTTTCTGCAAAAAAAAAAATGTTACATTTTATATATGTAACACTGTTTAATGTTATGGCGTTTTCTTTTCTACAAAAAAAATGTGACATTTTATATAAAAAAATGCACCCGAAAAGGGTGAAAGGGTGTAGAAAAAAAAACACCATTACCTATACTCACTCGAAATGTTACATGTTTTAAAACTTCAAGCGAATAACATTAATGTACTTCATTAGCGATTTTTTAAACCATTGGAGCGGTTTTTATACACTGTTATACCACTTATTATCTGCCAGTGATGTTAAATACTTTTTGAAAAGTACAAAATTCCTATTTTTCAAACATCTAAATCCAAATGTAAAGTGTGTTCCAACCATAATACACTATGTTAATTGTGAGTTATATCTTAACGTCAAGTTTTTTGCCCAACTTAATTTGACATTTCTTTGGTTCAGTGCCCGCCCTTTTACAAAAATGGGCGTTGAAATTAAAATGGATTTCGTACACTTCGTAATTTTTTTTTTGTCAGCATAATCTACCAACTGTGTCAGCAATTGGAAGAATTTTGCCTAAATGTCAGCAAACCGGGTCTAAAGGAAATGTGAAAACACCTTTGCTTGCTCGCCAAGTTCGTTTTGTGGAAAACGTTGCTGTTGTTCGCGATAGTCGGTCTGTCAAGAACTTACCGTGAATAGTGTTCGCTATCACCAGATGATAACGGACTTCTTGTGGCCAGCTATTGAGGATATGGACCTGGACTAAATGTGGTTCCAACAGGATGGCACCACTTGCCATACATTCAACGAAACAATGACTCTTTTGCGCGATAAATTCAATGGCCGTGTTATCTCATGTCGTGGCGATGTTAATTGGCCGCCACGATCATATGACTTGACGCCGTTGGACTTCTTTCTTTGGGGATATTTAAAAGAAAAAATGTACGTCAATAAGCTAAGAACAATTCATTAGCTAAACGACATTGAACCTCAATTATGTCTTAGAAACATTGAATATATGGACTGTTGGATAGATTTATGCGAACAAAGCTGTGAACAGCATTTGGCTGATATCACTGTGCAACAAAAAAAAAAAAAAAAAAAACCAGCCTCAATATTTGCAAAGCGAAATGAAACTAGACTATTGGTAGAGCAAATCTGCCAAGGCATTTTTAAAAGTTAGCAAGAGGTTCCTGAAATATTGGCCCCTAAATATTTATGAATTTTTTGAAAAGGCGTTTGCTATAAGTCAAAAAAAAATAATAATAAATGTACTTCTGAGCTAAAATAGATGTCTTCTATAGAATTGCATGGCGATTCTTTGTTAAGAATATATTAACCCTCTAACACTCATTTTAAGGGGAACATTTTGTACTTTTTTTAACTTCCTAACAAAAGTATACTAAAACGGCACTTTAGAGAGTTAAAATAATTTTTGGTATCAAATTTTACTAGGGGCCTTCTAAGACCAAAAGTTCGTGCAATGTATGTAAAACAGATTTTTTAAATTTCAGGCATTGAAATTATTGAATTTCTTGAAGAGGCGTTTGGTACAAGTCATAAAAATATACTAAGTGTACTTCTGAGCTAAAAGATTATTTCAGATGTCTGCAGTAGAATTGTATGGCGATTCTTTTCTTAGAATATATTAACCCTCTAAGGCCCGTTTTCACAACTTACCGATAGCTAAAGGTAAGATTTTATAGGCCGTATAAAAAGTGTTCCATTATAACAACTTTATTTTAACCAACCAGGTAGCATTAACCTTAATCTACTTTATCGCTCACTTTAGGTTAAAGTAAAGTTTTAATAATGGAACACTTTTTAACGGGCCATTTAAAGTCTACTTTAAGCTATCGGTAAGTTGTGAAAACGGGCCTAACACTCATTTTAAAAGGTTATTTTTGTCCTTTTTTTAACTTCCCCACAAAAGTATACTACAGCGGAACTTTAAAGGATTAAAATGTTCCACGAATAATTTTTGCATCAAATTTCACTTGGGGTCTTCTAAGACCAAAAACTCATGCAATGTATGTAAAACGGGTTTTCGAAAAATCAAAAATTTCAAGGCCCGGAATCCGTTTAACATACATTGCATGAGTTTTTGGTCTTAGAAGACCCCTAATGAAATCTGCGAAAAATAAATTTAAAAACCCCAATGTTAACTGTGGAAATATAAACAACTTCTGAAAAACGAAAATAAGGTAAATTTTAAAGACAAAATGCTTTAATGCAAAACCCAAAAAGGAAACCCTGAGAAAATGTAAAAGGTGTATGGATTTTAAGCATCGTATATACGCCCTAGTCCAATCCTGTCATAATGAAACATTTTTTGGCAGTTGCCATTTTTATTTGGTCATAAAAATTCTGTTACCTGTATTTATCTTTGTTTATGCAGTTGACATTTTTTTACAACACAAACGATTTTGGCTAAGAACATTTTAAGCAAATGTGTTCAGGCATATTGTCTGTGGGTGTTGTTTCGATAAGCAGAACTTTTATAGAATGCAAACATTAAACATTAGCTGAATTCACACCGAGCTTGTTAGTTTGTTAGTCGTTAATCGTTACTTTTTTACACGCATTTTGTTTTTGTATATTTAACGGGCTACCGCATTAACATTTAACAAATTAACGACACGGCACCCCTGATAAAATAGTTGTTAGTTGGTAACTCACTACTTACCGTCAGTAAACGTTATTTGTGTCAAAGCATGAGTAATTAAATGGTTGACAATTGTTTTTTTTACACTTTCTCATGGCATGTTTTATTTTTTCCAGAATAATAAATTGTGTCAGAACAATAAATCAGTTGTTTTACTACGAAAGTTACCAGACTAACAAAGTTTTAAAAAGGGGGTCGTTCACAGTTGGTAACTTTAACAAATTAACAAACTACCGAGTAACAAATTAACAAGTTCGGTGTGAATACCACTATTGTGTTTAAAGCATTATTCTTAAGTTTGAATTTTATTCACAATTAGTCAGTTTGTCATTTGAATAATAAATTCTAAATAACTTTTTTCTTATCTTAAATTTATTTTCTGCAAGATTTTATTTTTTAAAGCCTCTGTTTATGTAAAAGAGGTCGGATTTTGTTGTGTTATATACAATAATAAAAAAAAGCACTGGGCAAACACTTTTGCGATTCTTTACAATTACATATTCAACATTGTTGACTTTAGTGCAGAAGAGTGTAAATTGTCTTTGACATTTATTTGATATACCAACAGTATTCTTTTTTTTCGTACATGAGTTTACCTGTGTATTTGTGCAAATATTTCAATAGCATCACCAAGAGATACATACATCTATACATACCATCATCTTAGATGTTAAAATAATTCACCTTACTCAATTTAATGGCATTTATAACCCGGTGCGCTTCGCTACCTCCATTAAAGAAAATAAGTATAAATAGCTTAAAACGGATCTAGTGAATTGATACTGAAACAATTTCAGCCAAATTTTGAACTTCTATTATTATCCACCTTCAAATATTAAAACAATTATATTGTAGTTGTATGGGAGGCACCACGCTCAATTTTCCGGTTCAGTTCGTTTTTTTTTTTTTTGACAAATGTTTTTTATTGACAGCCGAACCTTTTGTGTCAAATTTTGAAACTTTTACTGTAGCCGTTCTGTAAAAGGCTAATAGCACAGCTGTGATTCTATACTAAGGCCTAATGTCATGGTGGATCTCAACCACTTGGTTAGTTATATAAAAGCAATTAGCAAATGCCTCTGTGTGTGCTCGTCAAACACACACAAACAGGTCGCAAGTAGTTGTATAGTTCGTTAAAAACAATACACTCAACCCCTTGTTTAGAAGCTGGAGCTATTCAATCTCCGCTAGTAAAAAGGAGTAGCTAGCAGCTTCTATAGAATATCAACAGCACACAGATGAACCATCTTTACAAGTTGAACCCACTCCACTGATTAGAAGCATTCTACCCGCGTAACTTTGACCACAGCCACCCCGTATTCCCTTTCTGCTAATACCCTTGGGAAAAGCACTTTTTTTTTATCAATAACCATTATTCTGTTCAAGACACACTCTATATAGGTAGCCAACGATCTACCACTCCACATCCTCCGATGCCTCAAGTTTTCGCCTGCTTGAATTTAAGAACCTTCTACCGGTCATCCCTGGGTCACAGACTTCATGTGAACGGCCTTAATATCTACTCACAGAATACTAAGTCTAAGTCAAAACAGAATCTGCCGTGGACGGGACCGACAATTTCGACTCTACACTCAAAATATTATGTAGTTAAATTCAAACGAAAATTCATTTTAAACAAATTAAAATTTATTTAAAAAACGGATCATTTACATTTCATTTAAAACAAATGATTTTTTCATTAATTTCAAAACGTTTTATTTATTGAACTTCATATTCCTTAAAATGAATAGTTTTTACTTTTGAACCATATCTTTTAACCGACAAAAATCAAACAACATAACAAAATGAATACGGAAAAAAATTATTTTTTGGTAGTTTGTTTTTTGAATAACAAACATAAATGTTAAAAAATAAAATTATTCGTAAAATAACTATATTTTTATTAAATTTTAACAGTACGGAAAACGAATTTAATAACCCACAATCAGTTACTGTAATAATTTTATGAGTGTACTTTCTATTAAGACAGACTACTTAAATCTTCACCATCACACACCAGCAACACCAACGCACAACCAGTAGATCAGAATTCCGATTATAAGAAGATACTGTCGTGGGAAGACCTATTGCATCGACTATACTCACTACTAAGAAGGCTACTAAGTCCTAATTAACGCACAACAATTTCTCTCCACTCGCAATGTATTCATTACTGAGCTTATTTTAAAGCCAAAGACACCTTATTTAAAAAAATCTCACTCCGTAAAGAGCCATCTTTTCATGGCGAAAAGCATTCTCTTTACAGCAGAGAGTTTGCCAAAGGGGACCTTAAGCAATAGTCAGACCGGTGCCGCGCCACCGTGGATACTGACTCCCTTTGTAATCCCTTTGAAATCCGAAAACTTCAAGGGCCCTAGCATTTGATTGTTTACCGCATTCTTGGTATGCATCACCTGTTTTCCCCAGTGAATGCAACACCAAGAAGTCTTACACCTTAAGGTGCTTTTACTACGCCCCCTAAAAGGCGCAGCACCGTACCGCGAGGTGTATTTGTTGTTTAACCGTGGTACCATCTAAACTATGTAGATGAATTGACATGTAATGTTGGCTTTTTTTTCTGCTTGCTGTTCTTGGTGCTTCCATATTCTGGTCGGTATTTGCACCGTTCTTCACTGAAAAAAATTTCTTCACAGATCCAATGAAATTTACATTAAAATTCAACCTATGTAACCTTTCATTGGATTAATGAAATGTTTCATAAAATCAATGAACATTTTGCATTAGTTTAATGACAAACGTTTATTTTATCCATTTTTTCAATGAGGATTCATAAAATCAATGAAAATTTTGTCATTGATTTTATTAATCCTTCATTAATCCAATGAAAGGTTACATAGGTTGAATTTTGATGTAAATTTCATTGGATCTGTGAAGAAAATTTTTTCAGTGTTTGGTGTAATTTCTTTTGCTTTCTTTACATGAGCAGTGACAAGGCCACTTGAAAACTTATACTTATATAAAATACTTACAGCCTACGTAAAGTGCCGGGAAATAACTGTGAAAATTTCAGGAAATTTTTCACAAATAAAGTAGCAATCGCTTAAATTCATTATTTTAGGTCATATAAAACTAAATCGCAAGAAATTTCATAACAATATGATTATCATAAACGTTTGGTGTTAAAATTATTGAATTTTTGCAATATTTAAACACGATATTAGAGTTTCTGATTTCCCCAACTTATCCATTTCTGTGAGCGCAGAAGATTTCAATTTCATTCCCAGGAAATCTTGTGTGAAGAAAGATAGGAAAAAGTATATTTAAAGCCATCAGTGGCAGTTCTGTGCAAGAATACGTGCTTTGCCAGTATAATCTAAATCGCTTTTATTGTTTGAAGTATGTATATCGAGTTTTTCAGCTATTAGATTTCAGAAGTCATTCAGCTTGCCGTTGCGTCACAAGAAATATTAGAGAACACATCGCAGTAAAATTGCTTAGATTTATTTCGAAAAATATCTTAACGGGTTCCTTGCCGCGGTTGATTGTTATCATATGATTGGTATTTGAAGATACCATAATTCTGTTGCAACCAGTGTTCGAAAATAAACAGTACATTATTTAGCGTTCGGCTCACACACCGAAGAACGATATCTATTTTTTTAGTGTTTGTGTAAACATACACAAACCTTAATACCGTTCGTAACTATTTTCAAGAAAGAACCGAACATTATATAATGTTCGGTTCTTCGTTAAAAAACAGAACAATTGTAGTGATACTGTAGAAAAACATTATATTTTAATGTTCTATAATGTTTTTTTCGTGTGTGTATTTTGTTTTTGTAAAAAATTTTTGGTTTTTTTTATCAGCAAAAAGCGACGAACATTAACGAGCCGAACCGAACAAATTGAAGTTCGTGGATTTTCAAAAAAAAAAACGAACGGAATTTAATGTTCTCATCATTTGTTGAGTATGATGAAAACAGCATTATTTTTGTGTTCGAAAGATGACAAACAGGGAAACGTTATTTTTTTTAATGAATTTCTACACAAACACTATTAGCGTTTGTGTTTTCCACAAATCTACCGAACCGAACATTAAAGAACGATATTTAGTGTTTATTTTCTAACACTGGTTGCAACTGTATTAGCCATTGATTGTTTCGTACTTAGGAGCGAACCAATGTTATGCCTTATTCATCCTTAAACGTAAGTGAAAGTAATGTCTATAACCATTTTAAAACGTTATAAATACCAACACAAAGGTAAATAAATAATTCAGTCACTTATGAAGATATAGACGACACTACTATATAGCGAACTCGAAGGGATCGATAGCTTTAGTTAGTTCGCTACATCCGAGAAAGAGAAATTTTAAAAATTGTAATACTTTCTCTAAAGATATTCTATTAAAACTTAAGTGTGAGAACAACCAACACACACAGGTAGATGGTACAGTCCGCGCAGAATTATAGACTCGCATCTTTTTTATGACTGAAGCTGTCCAAACTCCGCTGTGATTTTGAATCCGCCATCAGTCGAACTTCCCCTCTAGGTAACAAATCAGCTTACGAAATCGACTTTTAAGAGTCTTCCAGCGAGTTTGCATTCAAATTCCAACTACCACGAGAACCCCGAACGGGTTTCAACCAATAGTCAAACTGCAGCGACTTCTGGCTCCTGTGGTACCAAATAGGGCCGTTGTTAATTCGCGATCTCAAGAGATCTGTAAATTCTCTCTGCCAATTTACAAGTATTTACTTCACCTGATTTCTCCGCAGAATGTTACATAATCAGGGGAAGATATTTAGGAATTCCTCCTTAATTCCCCCGGCGGAATCAATGGCTCGGGAGCCAAGTGTTCGTTATTTGTATTGTTCGTTATAATCGTGTTTTATTGTATATAGATTTAATTTTCTGCCGCTAAATCTGTAAGCCTGACTGGTGTAAATTCCTGGTCCCTTTCCAATGCCAATATTCTTTATAACTTTAATATTGACCGAGCTTTCAAAAATTCCTTTTAAGATGTTTTATTTAAAATCATGTTTACATACTCATACAAACAAACTTACCACTTCCGTATAACATAAAGTTTTATACAAACATACGCCTTTAGACACACACACTATTTCCTTATGAAACACGCTTTTGTTATAAAAACTGTTTATAGTTGAGTCTTTTTTAATCTTTTGCAGATACTTGTTGTTGGTATGAGCTGATTCTTGTAGTAGTTGTTGACTTTCTTTTTTTTATCTTCTTGAAAAAGAAAGTTGTTTACTCTTGTGATACACTTGCTCCTAACAATATTGTGCGCTGGCTTGAAAACAGATTGTATGTTACACAAACACACAAAATAAATCTTAGATTTGTATATCGAATAACTGAAATGAAGTTACGAGAATAGATAGAAATTGCTTTAAAAACGAGCCTTCGCACTTAGACTGTCTTAAACAGGCCAAGATCTTAAATGTTTTAAAAATATGCACCAACAAATTATACCAAGATTATGACCGATTTTTGAGAACTGAGCATGGCAAAATTTTAGTAACATTTAAACTTTTTGTTTAAAATTTAAGTTAAATACCAGCACAGTTAGGACGTTTATAGTTTGGAAGACTCAATTCGGGAAGAAAATATGGAGCTTTACAATAGCATAGCCCAATTGTAGCTACGTTTGAGAGGCTTGGTGCTTGGCCCGAGAGAAATGTATGACGAATCTTGTATAGCTCGCACCATGGTGTAAAAAGAACAAAAAGTTATATAGGCACTAGGGTGTTCAATTAATCGAACAAAAATGAAGCTAGATTAAACGATTAATCGATATTTGGATTTTTTACCTTATTCGATGAAACGAAAAAATTTTTAAATGAATCGATTAATCGAATAATTTTAATTCCAGAAATTTTAAATTAATATATTTTTTTCATAATCTTAGAAAAAATTCGTACTTGAGTAAATAAACATTTTTTTTTTAATAACACTTGTCAATGTTGCTCCAAATTGTTGCTTCATTTTCGGGCACTTGGTTTTAAAAGAGTCAATATAACTTTGGATTCTTTTAAACTTTTCACGGATATTCCTTCTTCTTCTTCAAGTTCTATGTTCTAGTAAATGTGTAAGTGGCAAATTAGTGAAGTTGTTGAAGAACATTTACTTTAACACATTTTTGGATATATTAAGCATTAATAGACTTATCCTTCGTATAATATTTTTAAACCAAACTCATTATAAAGAGTACTATTTTGTTAAAAAATACAGGCGTGTTCTAGAAATCGAAATAAAGTGAATTTAATGAAAGTTCATAAAAATATTCCATTTTACCTACTTCGTTCTTTAATTACACTGGTTTACAGCCAAAAAAAATACCAAGAACGCCACATGCCTAGATAAGTTAATTGAGACCTCCTGAACATGAAGGTACCGTTTTTTAGATAACGGTACTTTTGTGTTTTTCGGTGAAATGCTGAAATGGCTGAGTAATGGTAACTCAAAGTTCAAAATTTGCAAATTTTTTACGTTTTTTCCAAAGTTTTTCATTTTTATTTCGTTTATATTAAATATCTTGAATGTTTTATTTTTTAACCAAATAGTATATTTAATTGCCAACATTTTACGCGTAATTTGAAAAAAATCGGATGAAAAAAAAAGTTTTTATTAAGGATTTTGTGGAACGACAATATATCAGCATATCGACGGAAAAGGCATTCAATTACCTTTCCAACGATATGCCATTTATTTCGATCGGACTTTTTGGTTGGGCTCCACAAGGGTTTGAGTGGGACCATACACCGAAAAACACAAAAGTACTGTTATCTAAAAAACGGTACTTAGGATCAAAAAATTACAGCGTTTTTCGTGTTCAGGAGGTCCCAATTAACTTATCCAGGCATTTGGCGTTCTTGGCACTTTTCCAAACTAAAAATTTGTAAAGCAGTGTTATCTATTATTTTTGCAAGAACAACACCTAAAACATACCTACCCGCTATCTCTATTCTTTAAGGGGCCTCCCATACAAAATGTTCAATGCATACTAGAAATATATTGATAAAAAAGTCCCATAAATGCCCAGGAGTCGCTCCTAGTAGGATCAAATGTATGACCGACCTCAATTAATTTTTTGTCTTTAACAGTTTCTTGAGACATACTTGACGCTTATCTCAACTTCTTAGACAGGCTCCCATACAAATATTGCTTTTTATGAAATTCGTAATTAAATTAAAATTTGTCGAGTTGTGTGAATAAAATGAAAAGTTGCTAACAGATTTTAGTCATTTATGGCTTGTTTTGTTCAGAGCTTCGTTTTTTATATGACTGCAAAAATTAGAAGCATAGCTGCATTTTGCAATTTTTAATGAATTTTTAAAAAACCAAAATTTCAAAGTTTTGATAAAAAACATTATTATTTTTTCCACAAAAAAAACTATGTTTCTAAAGCGACTGCGCATATTTGAAAAATTTTATTACAGAATTTCGGTTTTTTTAGTTTGTTCCATAAACCAAACCGTTTTTGAGTTACGCGAATATATGTTGTGCAACCTCCTCAATTTACGAAATAACGGTTTATCTCGAAAACAAGAGCTAACCTAAAAAAAACGACTAGCACTACTGGATTCAGCGTACCCGAGGCTAAAACGACAAGTCAATTTCGAGTGTTATCAAACTATTTTTGACCATAAACTTGTTCAAATAATCACCAAAGTAAAAATCTAAACTTTAAACTTCATAAGCATTTTTTTAAGAGCTAATAAATCAGTGCAAAATAAACTCTATTTTTGGTTAAAAATGTGTTTAAAACAGCACATCTTTAATTCAGTAAACATTTTAACCATCTCTAAAGGCATACAATTGGGCATGTAAACTACCAATACAGACCATATTACCGATTTACACTGACTCACAGCTGTTATGTTTAAACTTTGTATAAATTTAAGTTTAGTTAAACTTAACCAACTCTTAAACATTCATTGATTTATAAGCCATAAGTATCTTACATTTGCTGTCAATTAAATTTTATTTTAACTCTTCTGCAGCTGAATATGTTTTAAAAAAATGCAACCTTTGGCCCTTGTAAATGTTGTGGCTTGAAAGTGTACGGTCCGCAGGTTGTCAATTTCTAAAGAAAATCTAAACTAAAAAAGTATAAACAAATGTCAGTTGTTAATATAATTAAAGCTTATGAAAAAATACATTAAAAACACTTTTTCTACTTGTCTTAACATATAACTTTTATACAAAAACTCAAAAAAATATAAAATGTGTTTTTAGCCGCTTATTACTTTTGTTCTCTTATTCGATTTTTAAAATCGAAAATACAAATTGAAGCTTAAAGTCCCACCTATTCAACAAAAAAATACTCAACCATTCACTCAACCTGAACCTTCCTTCGGCGTCCCTATTGGTCACATTAAAAGCAGGGTAGGAACAAATTCGACTCGCGAGCACAATTCGAGTTTTATTTTTAAGTTCGCGAGCACAAATTTTTTACGACTCATAAGATATTTTCGCTCGACTCGTAAGCATAAAACGTCTTGTTTTAAAATTTTTGCTTACCAGTTTTATTTTTGAACTCGTAAGTACAAATTTTATGCGTGCAGAAAACGTGCACAAACGAGTTGAGAACGAGCCGCTCGCGACTTTTATTTTTATTACTCGCGAGAAGAAAAGAATAATTCTTTCTAATGTTAAAAATAAAACTCGCGAGAATTGAATTCGCTCGCGAGCGAGTTTAATTCGAGCACTCTCCGTAGTCTGATTAAAAGTTCGATACAATCATGGTCAGAACGTGAATTTCTTCACACATGGACGTCCACTTGTGAGTTGAGGTAGTCCAAGACCCTGTCCCGTGGCAGGGCAGGTAGGCTACTTTCGCTTGAGAAGGGAGCTAAAGTTTATCTACTTGTTGGGCTTAGATATCATCAGTTTATAATGCAGATTTTGTGAGTTTGATAACAAAATGTGATAGCATCTGCTCTGCTGCTGCCCTGCCTTGGGGACTACCAGGCGGAAATTTTTCGGGGGGAAGCTGATGAGCATACTAAAATGTATGATCTTTCACCATGCAGGGTAATTGGCTTTTTACAGAGGTTGAACCTTACATTGTAAGATACACAGGCAGTTCGAAAGATCCTTTAGGTCGTTGTGTCTTTGGCCTTACACAGATCTATCTAATCTATCTATATATCTATCTAAACTGTTCCATAAAGAAATTATCTCTCCGATACTGAATTAATTTTTCGTCTACGAAATAATTTTAATCATTAATTTACGAAAGTATCTAAAGTTAAAAATTTTATTAAGTTTGAGACATAAAACTTGATAAAAAAAATTTATATATATAGCAAATCTTATGTATAGTTTTAGAACTAGAGATCTTCGATGATTATTTCAGGGAGTTGCAAACGAAACGACAAATATCAATATCCATATCAACATCAACATCAACATCAAACCATTATTATTTAAATTTATTTTTTGCATGTATTAAGCTTTTGTTAAATTTAAAATATAAAAAAGTGTTAGACTTTCCAAAAAAATTGACAATTTTATTACTCCTTCGATAACATCAACATTTCTGTAAAAAAAGCAAAACTACAAAATCAATTTATATTGTTTTTTTTTATTAAAAATAAGTTTGAAATGAAATCGAAAATTGCATTTATAATTGTTTTTATCATTTTGTTTTTCTGTGCTTCTGTGTATGTGAGCTTATAAATTTTTAACAAAATAAACCATTAAATTTGTAGACACCTGTTCAATACTTTTGGTTTATAGAAAATTTCATATGCAAACTAAAATGGAGAAGAAGAGAAATACTGGAAACTTATATTGATAGATATTTAAAAGCTTTTTCATGTTCGTTTTATTTCAATTCACAATTTATTTATTCAATCATTCACTTGAATGTTCTTACATGCACTCGGAAGAGAAATCTAAAATGTGCATTTTTATTGTTTATGATAAATTTGTTTAAAAAAAAGGTTTAAAAGTATTTTATTGTTAAGAACAAAAACGAAAAGTTATTTAAAGAACATTTAAGTGATAAGGAAGTTTTAAATGCATATGATGTACGCACAGTGGCATAAAAAAGAAAAAAAAGGATGTTCACGAAAGCCTGAACACAAATTACGACAAAAATTTGCCATGACATAAATATTTACAATTTAAAAGCTGATGTAAGTAAAACAATGGTGGAAAAAGGTCAATCGTTGGGATACCTGCCGCTCTGTAGCAATCAATTATTGAATACTGCCTCAACACTCGCATGTAAAATGTCAAGGTATACATCTAGATCGGTGTTTAAGATGGAAATGCCATATAGAGCCAAAATTAACTCAAATGAAACAAAAAGCAATTCAAATTAATTGGCTTATTGGAAGGTATTCTGTCCTTAGCCTTGACTGCAAACTTCTACTTTACAAATTTTTCGCAAAGCCAACCGCGTTCAGTTATGGGTCGCTGCCTTGGCTTTAATATCGAAAAAATTTAAACTGGCCAACATAAGCTGCTTGGCATATTCACAGTTGCCCCCTGATATGTTAAAAACTCAAATACTAACAAGGTTCTCTGAGTGCCATTAGTTCAAACTAAGATTATGAAATATAAAGAAAAATATATACTAAATGTACTTCTGAGCTAAAAGACTTTTTCTGACGTCTTCAGTAGAATTGTATGGCGATTCTTTTCTAAGAATATATTACCCTCTAAAACTGATTTTAAGGGGCCATTTATGTCATTTTTTAAGTTTCCCCATAGAAGTATACTAAAACGGCACTTTAGAGGGTTCAAATTTTCCATTTTTTGCATTTAATTTCACCAGGGGTATTCTAAGACCAAAAAATTGTGCGATGTTTATTAGCTGAGTAAATGATTAATGTAAATTTTTTATATTATTATTTATTTTTTTATATTGTGCATTCAGCTTTTTAACTTTATAACTATTTATTTTATTACATAGTCTTCGTTCTTTTTTTAATTTAGCCAGCTGAATCCATTTTTATTCAACCGTCTTTTTATATTCTAAAATTAATTTTGGCTTTATAACAAATTCTTTTACGCTTTCAATAGTTTTATAAAGATATGTTTAAAAATATCAACCAGCTTAATAAGTTTTTATAAACAAAATGTTAATTACACATGCCTTTCAAATTTGTTAAAAGTCTATTATCGATTACTTTTCCTTCTTAACCTTCGCGTAAAGTGTAAAAAACCTGTTTTCGCCATATTCGAGACGTTATAACTACCCTTACTTTATGACGTCCCAATGTTGTATTGATTGCCTTTAAGAACCCCTTAACATAGTTTAAACATTTTGGCGAAAATCGGTTATTTCAAACTTCAGGTTTCGATATCTCAGCGAAGGAAGTAGATATCACAAAATATGTTAAAAACAAAAGTAAAGAAGAACATGCAAATCAATTAAAATAGATAATCAAAAAAAAAAAAAAAAAAAAAAATTATTTTCACAACAATTTTCGATCCACCAAGTGGAATAACATTTGGTTTTAAGATTGATGTTTGGCAATTGACTGCCAGTCGTCGTCAATGGCGGTGAGTGTTAAACGGCGAACCCCTCTGAAGAGATAATGTGGCTACTAAAGCCCTGCACGAATGCATTTGAATGCCGTTTCAAAACATTCGTTTGTTTTTCAACTACTGATTGTCGATTGCTTTTTGCTAACGAATCAAATTCTGTATTGTGAAAAACACATAAAGCACGAAAAAAATATAAACACACAAATGCAAATGAATTTCAATTAGTGTATTATAAACGACCAAATACGAAGTGTAAAGAGCACGAAATATACTCCACACAACAACGAAACAAACGAATAACACAAACTACACCAAATCACACGAATCGCACGAATTAAACGAATCACACCAAACAACAGTAAAAAAATAGGTGATATGAATTATCTTATTGTTTTACACTTTTTGTACACTTGTCGAAGTCACATCGACGACTGAATTGATGAACATAAAATGTGTGTTAGTAGTGGTATACACAATTGTGCAATGAAATGGAATTCCCTGTTATAGACTCACAATTGTTGTGTGTTATGTTTTCTTTCACATCAAATTATACATTGCGTTGATTTGTTTTTTTAAATCAAACTACTGCTTAACAACGAGTTGTTTGACACCAACTACTGTTTAAAATTGATTCGCTTTTTCATTGTGTATCATTCGAACTGATTAAAAAAAACACAGTATTTGACACAACAATAACTTGGTGTGGAGATTTGTGAAAAAGAAACAAATGCATTCGTGCAGGGCTTTAGTGGCTGCTATCGAAACATATCAGGGAAATCTGTCCGTGAAAACCTGGCTTCGATTCCCAGTTCAGGCAAGAATGAAAAATTATCAATAAATTTAAATTAATTTGATGTTAAAGAATTCCTTTCCTCATAAAAATAATTTAATGAAAATTAAATTGGATGAACTTAAGCCTAATTAAAAAAATATTTGAAAGTTGAATTAAAACCCATGAACAAACAGTTTTAAAAAATAATGACATACTTATTATTGTTATATGATTATGTTGAAAATTTATTGTTAGTTCTTTCAGACGACATATCAGGTTTAATAAATAAAGATCAATTTGCGCAGTTATCACGTCTCGGACATGGCGAAAAACAGGGTTGCTTAAGTTTTAAGCGAAGATATCACGAAAACTGGATGTGTTGGATAAATTCTGAGTACAGATTCGGATTAAGCGAAACTCCAACCTTAGTATACCCTAGTCAATGGGTTACAAACTTGTTGGCCAGTGTTAGTTTTAAACAATATTATTAAATCATGAAAAAGGTGTATGCTGTAACAATTGATGATGTTTACTTTTTTGGTTTGGTTATCTCTCATATAAGGCAAACAAAAATTCCAATTAGAAACAATTTTTAGTTCTTTTGAAGATTAAACATAAAATTTCTTTATTTTTTATATTGATTGCCTTTTATGATAGCTTGAAGTTATTGTATTTCTACTTTTTACATAAATATATATTTATTTTATTTTTTTCCATCAAAAATCAAGCAACTAGTATTTTCTTTTATACATTTTCAACAACAAATATTCTCACTTTTATGTAAATTGTTTGTTTGTCTGCATCAAATACTAAATCAATATTCAAATGCAAATGGCCTCACAGAAACATTTTCCTGATGTTTGTGTTGCTGTAATATTTCCTGAAACACAGCAAAAACAAGAAATACAACAAGTAAATCATTAAAAAAATTTAGATCTTGATTGACAATGATTTTTATATTTTCATTGTTTTTCCTTTCAAAGAAGGAAAAATATGGAAAAAATAAAAATTTTAGGCATAACGATGTCCTGTTGATACAAGCAGCAACAACTTGTATCATGTTGTGCTCACACCAGTATCTGTCTACACACGCACTTGCATAAACAATAATTGCATTTGCATTCCTCAACAGACAAAAAAGCAGTCACCGATAGTACAGTGATGTAAAATTCAAAAAAAAAAAAAAATTATGAATATGGCAATTTCAAAGCCTAAAAGTACTCAGGAAGGTTTTTTCTAAATTTTTACCACACTTAGAAATGTTATGTAGAGTCAAAGAAGGAATATGCATTAGACTGGTCGCATCTTGTATGGGATTTTTTTTTATATTTAATTGTTTGCGCCTCTTAAAATGTGAGGTTTGGTGTAAGAAATCATGATCTAATTTTTCAGGTCAATCCGACGGTGCCTAGCCGTGCCGGGTGGGGCCCAAAGTTCCCCATATTATAAAAAAAACATCTTTTCTATCAGATCTTTATCGCAAGGTGAAGTGAACAACAAAATTACCCCCATAATTTTTTTTTCTGAAAAAAAAAAATAATTTTTTTATTAAAATTTCGGAATTTTTGTTTTTAAAAATTCATTAAAAAATTGAAAAATGCAGCTATGCTTCTAATTTTATGCACACATATAAAAAACAACATTGCAAACAAAACAAGCTATAAATGATTAAAATCTGTAAACAACTGTTGATTGTATGTATTCACGGTCTTTATTGGATAGAAAATTTTATGACATTAATGTTTAAATATGATTTCGGCCATGTTGCCGCCACGGCTGGCGCGTAGAAGGCGCAATCTTTAAAACAACTTTTCGTATTGTAATCATCATCGTTTTTGAAGACATATGGGTCAATGACTCCGCCAGCCCATAAAGCGCACCAAATAGTAATTTTCTGTGGATGTAAATGTTTTTCTACAAAAGCTTGTGGGTTCTCTTCACTCCAAATGCGACAACACTGCTTATTTACGTACTCATTCAACCAGAAATGGGCTTCATTGGAAAACTAAATTTTGAATAGAAATTCAAAATCAATATCAATTTGTGTTTCAGCCCATTCACCGAATTATTTTGATTAAAAATTTCAACAATTTTCACGGGTTGCTCTGGTGTAAGTCGATCCATAATGAAAGTGGCAAAGCAACTATCAGCTGTTAAATAGGTGGCCAAAGCATAAAAATAAAGCAGTGATGCCAACTCAAAGTTGTATCACTCCAAAAAAAATACCCTTTATAAATAATGAATTGAATTGAAAAAAGCATTACGGGATGGCCCAAGAAAGAGCTTCAAATATGTCTGATTGCAGGCTTCGTACTTAACCTCGAATAACTTGCCTTCGCAGTCTAATTGTCTCTGGTTTATCAACGTTAAAAGTTTTTTCCCTCGTTATTTGTTCACATTTCCCTTAGATTTGCTCACTTTATTTTTGCTAGGGAACAGAACATATATATAAGTTCCTCTTATAAATCAAATAGTAAGGGCTAGATCCGTTAATAAGACACAAACCGATATATTGGTCAACAAAATGCAAAACGACAGGTCGATTGGCTGCTGATTTGTGAAGCTTTCGACAGACGTGGTGGCAGAATTTTGGAAAATATTTTAGTACATAAAATTTATAAAACTGCAAAAAAACTAACGTTGTAATCAAACTATCCCTCCAATACTAAATATTTTGCTTTATTATTTTAACTTTTCTTTAAAATATATACATACGTGTGTATTTTTGAACAAAAATTTCATTGATTTTTAATTTTTTTTAATCTTTCTTTTTTTTACATTCACTGGAACTGATAGCGTGAACAATTTTTCACATGAGATTCACGATTGCTTTTTTCCCTTCGAGGGGAATGAAAATTTCACGGGAACAAAAATCCCACTTGTTATTCACGATAGGGGTGATAAATTATGTAATTTCTCTTCAATTGGCGGCAAAAAATTATGAACCATTGTTCTGTACCAAACCCGGGCAAGCGTTTGTTGTCTTTAATCCTCATTGTCGAAGAAATATGGTCCGACGACTTCCTCTTAACCCAAAAGTGCTTGTCAATGGGTGCCACTGATGCTGATGGGTTCAAAGCCCCACAATCTATAGTTTTGCGTGTTGACAAAACCACTTAAATAGAAATGCGCTTAATGCGACATCGCAATATTATTTTTAAACATAAATTTTTGTGACTTTTTGCGTCAAAGCATAACCAACAAAAAGAACTACAGAATTATATGACAAAAACAACAGTTATACGTATTTAGCATTGGTTGATTTATTAGGCGATTTGCATTAAATGAACTTTTCAGTAGGCTTCGTGCTTATGAATTGAAATCTATGTACCATATTTTATCAACTTGCGACCTGTACTTTGCGCACAAGTTTACATGGACAGAAAACAAGCCAGTCTGCCAGCCTGCAGGACGGAGGGACAACGTCTAGGTCTGGGTCGAATATATTTTCGTTTTACACACATCAGCACAAACTCAAAACACTTTCACTGCTATTGTGGTGTGGATATAAAAAAAAAAATTAATCAAAATCCCTTTATTTCTCTTTTTTGTCGAAGGGAGACAAAAGTGTAGGTCAAAACAATTGGCAAAAGTGGCGATTTGGACACACTTGATCCCAGGCTTTCTACACGGATACCAGTTTTGCACAGATTTTAGTACAATAATTCGTGAACACTACAACTTAATCTAGTACTTACGAGATTTCAAGCCAAATCTAGTTGGTGTTGACAAGATTTCCCATACAAAACAAAATCTACTTCGTGAATAGAGTTTGACGAAATCTACAAGCTAAGCACACTTCATTAGTGTGACAGGTCTAAAAACACCCTTAAGTACAGGGTGTCATAATTTACATCCATGGGTGCGATCCGTAAATGATATTTTATTCGTGATAATCTTAAAAACTATGGCTTTTTATGACACTCTGCTACAATATCCTGCAGTGTAACAGAGTGCCTCGTAGTACCATAATAGAAAAAAACCGAACAGAAGCTAAGACATTCGGTCTCGAATTGGCTAACGGGGCAACCTTAAAGGGGCAAGCGTCTGCAGATGCTAAAACGTTTAAATTCTGTAAAAAATCCGGTAGCGGTTAGAAAATTCGATCTTACTGATCGTTTTTCGATTCTTGTTTAAGGCCGATTTACACAATCACACAATTCTAAAGTTTTTTGACGCAAATACTTCCCTGATCTAATTATTGTTTGAATCTTTTCTCGAATTGGCTAACGGGGCAACCTTAAAGGGGCAAGCGTCTGCAGATGCTAAAACGTTTAAATTCTGTAAAAAATCCGGTAGCGGTTAGAAAATTCGATCTTACTGATCGTTTTTCGATTCTTGTTTAAGGCCGATTTACACAATCACACAATTCTAAAGTTTTTTGACGCAAATACTTCCCTGATCTAATTATTGTTTGAATCTTTTCTGAAAACAATAACAACTTATCAAGACAGCGTTGTTTTTACTTCCAAATAAAGTACCCTATACAAACATTCAATGGCAAGTAAATTTTTCAAATCTAAAAAACGCCAGTTGCTTTAATTTAGTTGGGCCTGTAAGATTTATTAAGATCTAAATTAGTCATCCACTTTTTTTTAATTTTATACCACTGTTAGATGATGATGGTAATGATGAGGTTGTTATTCGTGTAGGCCGCTGTTTTATTTTGTAAAAGTTTCAAGTGTATCTGCATACTTGATATGCTTTCCGATTGAACGGATCTCTATCATGACGTTTATTATGTAGAAATAAGGACAATTTACATGTTAGTTAGAAGAAAATTTTTAAAAATAAAAACATACAAGGTATACACTGAAATATATTTAGCTCTGCCAAAATTTTGTGTGCGGGTTAATTTCGGGCAATATAAGAAACTTTTTAGGCATTAGTATTTATATGTCGGACATACAAATTATTAATGTTAGCATTTCACACTAATTTACCACGTAACGGGCAATTTTTACTTTGCAAAGCGCCGAATAAAATCTGACACAAGTTATTCTCGCATAATCCAAAATCTCACAAGAGAATTCGCGGGTGATCCATGAGTGCCCATAAGTCTAATAAAGGATCCAAAGCCACATGTTACTTTTACCCCAATAAATATTATATAAATTTTAATATGGTTATACGATTTATTAAACATATAATTACACAGTGCAAAAAAATAACCATATACGTGATAAAAGACGAAAAAAAAGACCCGTGTCTCCCAGTTTTGCCCAAAGTCATCCACTTTTATTTTTATGGGGCCCCAAAGATTTGGGGCCTCGGTGGCATTTTTGCAAAAAAGTTGTTTACTGTGATCAAAGGGTCATTTTGTGGTTGATTATGTCCTTGAATTGTGAACGGTTAGCTACCTATAGACCTGAACAGGGGAAAAATAAAAAAAAATCGAATTTTTCAAAGTTTTTTGCGATTTTGATCTTGAAGATGAAGTTTGTTTCAGAGGGTAAATCAAAATTCCGGTTTGCAAGATATGAGCCTGAGAAAATGATCACTTTTTTGCAAAAATGCCAATGGACCCAAATCTTTGGGGTCCCATAAAAAGAAAAGTGCATGACTTTGGGAAAACTGGGAGACACGGGTCTTTTTTTTTTGTCTTTTATCACGTAGTGGTGTTTGTATATGGTTATTTTGCCATGACTTAAAAAATTACACACAGTGTTATTTTCTAAATACTTAAAAGCGGTGTAGGGTAGGTAAGACATGCATGACCGTATATAGATTTAACTCATTTAATTTGCTTCTATTTTGCACATATCAGTTTCATTGAAGTTAAAACAGTTTGATGAATTCCGACCAAAACATATTTTACTTAAAGGACATTTAATTTTAACAATTGTAAATAAATACGAAGCTTATTTCATAAATAGTTTTGAAATTTATTTATCGAATATTCTTGTTTAATTAAATTAGGCTCAAAGAAATTAAATGAAGTGTAAATTTAATTTTCAAACAATTTGTTTAAGTTAAAATTTAAAGGATAATTGACATGCAATAATAATTAACAGAAATGATTGAAGTGTGTTATGCTCATGTACATTTGCATCTACATGCGTACATTCATATGGAAGCTTTAAGACCAGTGGTAAGCAAAATATGTACACCGAGCTTTTGTTGCTTTCGCATTTACGCGTACATCAGCGATAAAACCAATCAATATCTCTGGAGGAAAAGGATTTGTTATTAATTGTTGCTGGTTTGGCATCGACAGATAGTTTAAAGTATAATAAAATAGCTTTTTATACCCACACAACCAAAGCTGGAGAAAATATGAACCTGTTCGTAAATGCATTACAGCTGGGCATCATACGATCACACATTGCTTTGCACTGCTAATGCAAATTTGCTGATAATCTTTTAAAGCAGGATACTTTTTTTACTAAGTATTACGGCATATGCTTTAGCAAATTATTTAAGGACATTTAAATTTTTATTTGCAGCGCAGTGATACATTAACTAATATGTCATTTACTAACATGCGCTGATGTGTGTAACACAAAAAAATACTGCTTCTAGATCGTGATTATGAAACGATCTGACGATAGACCGGCTCTCGCTATTTTAAGTAGGCTTGGTCTTTTAAAAAAATTACAACCTATGTAAAAAATTTTGTCAAACTTTGCGCACAAGTTTTACATAGACAGCCAGCTAGCCTGACTGACATCGCCAAATTGTGTCCAAAAGGGATTCTAAGTCGATCGATATGGTGTTACAAACAGCAGCACAAACGCATCATATCCAGAGAGAGTATAATTGTGTATTGTCCTGTTACTTCCCAATAAAAAATGGAGCTTCCAACGAAGCAGGTTTGTAAGGGAGAAACATAAACGTTTCGCTTACCATTGCGCCTACTGAAGACATGAATTTTATATGGCGAGTTCACACTTTGAAGCAATACATTTTTGACACATAAATCGCTTTATTCAGCGCATATAAAAATTGTTGGATGTAACGATCAGCCTTACACACTAAATGTTTTGATACAGTTATTTTTTAGTATTCTCCCTTTCAAACCTGCTTCGTAGTAGGGGAATGACGTAGCACTTGAAATGTTATTTTTTTTTTTATAAAAGTTGTTGAGAGTTCTTTCACTTACTTTACTGAATTTCTGTATCTCTTATTGCGTAGCGCATAATTGTACCCTTATGTTTTTTAATGTTCCATTACTGCTTCGAAAAATGATACAATTTTTTATTGGGTTATGTTGTATTCTCTTTGTTAACAGAAGCACAATCAGAGTTCCCAAAATAAACATTATATACCGTAATTAAGGCCCTAAATTTGTAAAACGCAAAAGCAACGCCAAAAATTATATTGAAAGCAAAAACAAAATCGAAAATATTTCATAATTTTGTTGTTGTTTTCTATAGAAATGAATATTGAATATTTAAATTTTAAACGCTGCATATCTTGTGGCGTTAATAATTTTTAAACGCAATATGTATTTCTGTAGAAAGCAACAACAACATTTTGAAAAATTGTTGACATTTTTGGGATTGCGTTGCGTTTTACAAATTCAGGGCCTTAATGTTCTGTATGGTAGAAATATGGAAAACACAAACGCTAAAAGTGTTTGTGTAGTAAATACCTGAAAAAACGTTTCTCCGCTTGTGATCTTCGTACACCATAAAAATACTGCGCTAATCCAACTCAGCATAAAGATGACAACATTCCATTACGTTTTATTTTTTCGTAGAAAACACAAACTTTGTTTTGGTTGATTAAGCAAGTTAATGTTCCTTCATCTCAGTTGTGGATGGTTAAGGCAGAAAATAAATTTTTACAAAAACAAAATATAAAAAAAAACAAATACCAAAAACAAAAAACCAACAGAAATTTTTTACAAAAACAAAACATGTACACAACACAAATACACACACAGGCTATTCGGCTGTGTTCTTGTAAATATCCAAGCAACAACAACAATACTAGCGAGAAGCGTTTTTTTTATTTGCTCATTGCTTAATCAATGTAAAAAACACTAAAGAACATTAAAATATAATGTATGTCTACAGAATCATTACAATTGCTCTCGTATATAACGAAAAACAGAGCACTACATAATGTAAATTACTTTGGTGAAAATAGTTATGAACGGTATTAGGGGTTGTGCACTAATACACAAACACTAAAAAAATATATATCTTTTCTAAGTGTGTGTACTATACGCCAAATAATGTTAAGCTTATTTTCGAGCACTGCTCACGATTAAAAGACACCACTAAAATGGTCCGATATGGTTTTTGGCATCATTCAACTTCGAAAATTTGATGTATTTAACCAAATAATTTTAACAAAAGCAATACGGGAATTTTTCTTCTTTCAATAATTATTTAAAACATGAAAACAAAACAATATGTGTGTTTTTCTTCTGGCAGTGGTGTTTGCTTGCTCGCAATTTAAAGTCACCAACAAAATGGCACGATTTGGGTTTCTACAACATTCAACTTTAAAAATTTAATGTATTAAACTAAATAATTTCAACAAAATGAGTACGGGAATTTTCCTTCTTAAAATAAATTTTTTAAAAATGAAAATAATACAATGTGTGTTTTTCTTCTTGAAATGTTGTTGTTGTTTCATTAAATTGATATTTAATAATACCAAATTCACTTACTTATGTGAGACACTGTATGCAGAATGTTTCTGACAAATAAAAAAACCTAAATTCTTAAAAACCACACATTTAAAACAATTTCTATACCATTCATTTCATAAACATTTAATTTCAATTTTACAGAAACCGCACCTTCCACAATTTTGCAAAAATGTCACCTCTTTTTGCGTACATTCCTGTAACATTTTTGTTTTTTTTCGTCATAAAATATATGAGTTTGGTTTTTTTTATTTGCATTCTTCCCATCACAATATTTAACAATAAAATATTTTTTCTTTTTTATGTATAAATTTTGTAACAAATAGCCACATGCATAATTGTGGTCATAAATTTATGACCATATTGCATGTTGAAAATGACATATATGGTGCATTATAATTTATATTGTTAAAAAAATGTGTAAATTATACATTTAACTAAAATTAAATTAGAAAAACAGTAAATTTTTTGCTCTGTCGGGGTTTTTTTTAAAACCCTAAATCACCATCGTTGGAAACGGTATTGTGCGTTCGTGCTGAAGTTTGAAACGCATCAAAATACAGGCTTAAGATCCTTTAAATGTACCAATCTGTACAGAGATACTTTCTAAGTCGCGCTAAGAATGTACTTCCTGCTGATTGTAGCGTGTTCACAGTTTTGAAAGGATTTTAAAAATGTTGAGAATCGGTTTGCAATTTAACACAGGTTAGATAAATATAAATCTTCTTTCTTTGAGATAAACTCTAAATGATCAAGGTGTAAAGTTAACACAATTTTCGATATGGTCAACTACAACAACACTAATATGATCGAACAATTTTTAAATATATCGAGTCATAACCGCAAAAAAAGCTTAAGCGGCAAAAACAAAATTTTATAAGAGGTTTTTTTTTTTATTTCATACTAGCTGGCCGCCCCGCCCCGCTTTCGCGCGGTAGCTAATTACTAATGATCGATGGAGCCGTTTTCTGATTTTAGGTTAATCGAAAAAAGTGGGTGGGGCAATATTTTCTTTGCGTAAAAACCTAAGTTGGGCCATGGCGTTCATTTTAAAGAAAAAATCGTTCAATTCAGTCAAATAAATAGAAAAAGTAGGCGTAAAAGTAGGCGTGGTAAATGTTTCTTTCGATTAAAACTTAAAATGGATTAATACGAACATTTGAAAGAAAAATTAGTCAAATCGATGGAGCCGTTTTCTGATTTAAGGTAAATCGAAAAAAGTGGGCGGGGCAAAATCCGTTCAAACCTAAGCTGAACCATGGCGATCATTTTAAAGAAAAAATCGTCCAAATCGGTTAAGCCGTTCTCAAGTTATGCGATCAGCAACACACAACATTTAATTTTTATTATATAGATACATTTTGAATGAAGGTTGTCGCTTACGTTAATTTTTTTTGCTATAAATTCGTAACGGTACCTTATGTGACCATAATATTTAAGGGGATGATGCAAGTGCTGCCAATTAAGTCATTTATTAAAAAAAAAAAGGAAAATTGAAAATAATGTCGCTTAAGCTTTTTTGACGGTAATGCCTCTATATTATAGTTACTTTAACCATTTTATTGTCGCTGGTAATCATGATATGCTTAAATCAGTCCTGCATCAAGAGTACATAACCATATTATGGTTGCCTCAGAACATGTTATGGATAAAAATATCAATAAATTGTGTATAACCTATAATAGTATTATTGCTTTTCAACCACAATATGTTGCTCTTGAAAAAAAGGAAAATGTTATTGTTATTTTAAAACCATAAAATTTTTAGTGGTAAACAAAAATATTGCTATTAGTGCTATTACAAAATATAACATGTTTCAAGCCAAAAGTAATATGGTTGTGGCTTTTGGATGGGGGACTAATATAACCATACAATCGACGCCAGTGGCAAAGTATGTTTAAAATAACCGTAATGTGTTAAAATTTCTTTTGCTAAAAATAGTTTTGCTAGAGGCGATCATGTGTTTTCTTTGCGTGTTATTATGCGTTATCATAGTACGAAATTTTGTTGCAATCGCGTTCTAAAGGTAGGTCAACTACAGAGACCACGCCTAAAAACCCCTTATACCGCCATACATCTCTTCAGAAAGTTAAAATCAAGACCAAAGTTTTTACTGGCTAAAATGTTAAACCAAAATTGTGCAACAACTCGTCTAGAATTTACCATAAATCGCACATACTTGCACCACATGTCCCTTAAGGATATCACAAATCTGTTACAAATCTTGGTACCCTGAAAAAAATTTTGCAAAAATAAACTTTAAACTCAAAACTAAAATTTTTTGGTCTGAGGTCTAAATTTCTTCATAGGTCTAAGATATGGTCCATGAAGGCCTCTCTTACTTGCACAGAAAAAATTAAAAATTGTCTCTAATCACCAAATGTATAGAATCAAGCAAACAAGTTGTTGATTTTGCTTCTATTACCAAAATGATTATTAAATTATAATCCTTTTTCTTCTACCTTTTTTATTAAATTTTATACTTTATTAAATTATTTAAGCTTAAGGTCACTTTTTAAAAAAAATTAATTAAAATGTTTTTATTCGATATTTCGATTTCCGTTGGAAATCTTCTTCAGGAAATTTTTTGATCAGACTATTATGTTCACTATTGAAAGGGAATTGAATTTTTCAATTTCATATTTGGACACTGTAATGGACACATTGGTGATTAGGAAATGAAGTAGATTATTGGTAGATTGGTATCAAAAACCAACCTCATCAGGTAAAATTTTAAATAATTATTCTAAACACCCAAAGAGAATTATCATTAACACAGCTAGGAATCTAAAAGAAAGGATATTAACAATTAGTGACAATAGATTTCATAGGAAAAATAAGGAAATTATTGGGAATATTTTGAAGAATAATAGTTTTTCCAACAAATTGATTTGCAAATTAATAAGACAATACAATATAGATAGATCTCGTAATATTGAAGAGATTTCGGCACCACGTATTTATAAGTCATTAACTTATGTACCTGGGTTTTCAGAAAGATTAGAAAACTCGAATATATATGATAAAGGGAAATACAGAATGGCACATAAGGTGATAAATAATGTCGGGAAATTATTCACAAAAACTAAGGATAGATTACTAAAGTCAGAAAGGTCGAATTTAGTTTATAAGATTCATTGTGGTGGCAATGATAATGAACAATGTAGGAAAATATATGTAGGAACAACTGGGACAGAACTAAAAATTAGATTAGCTGGACATAAACATGACCAAAAATATAGGAATTATAATTCAGCACATGGAACGGCGTTATCAACTCATTGTTGGGATTTTAATCATTATCCTGATTTTGAAAACACAACAATTTTGAATACGGAAAGTTTTAAGAAACGTAGATATATGTTAGAAATGTTGCAGATAAATAATGTTCCATTTGAGAAAAGGATTAATTTTAAAAAAGATACTGAGGGCTCAAATTTATAGACATTTATTGAATAAAAATAAATAGGTTGATGTAAGGGATAATTATAAATAGGTATTTGTCCTTGATTGTTTATAAAATAAATTTCAGATGGCATAGCTTATTATTGACGGAAAGGGACATTAAAATTGGTTTTAGGCTTTGAATAAATTTAAAATTTTGTTTTCCTTTTTTGTTTGTTTGTCTTTTTGTTTAAAGTTTGTAGAATGGAATTTTAAATTTATTTTGATAATTTTGATTTTTGAAATTTTAAAATTTATTTTTCCATGTATTGTCAAATTTTATTTTATTTAAAAAAAAATTTCCTGAAGAAGATTTCCAACGGAAATCGAAATATCGAATAAAAACATTTTAATTAATTTTTTTAAAAAAGTGACCTTAAGCTTAAATAATTATTGTAAATATTTTTTTTTTCCAATACATGATACGTTTTATTTTAATTTAAAAAATTACCAAAAACCTTTGCCGTTGCAAACAATGTGTTAACTGCTTGAATCAAAGATAGCTCAGGTTTTTAGAATTCCCAACAACAATTCTACAAGTTTAAAATGTTTTATTTACAAAAATCACTTAAGATTTTTTTGTTATTTCATTAATTAATGATAAAAAACTACTGATAATATTTTCTGTGTGTATTTTTTATTACATTTGCTTACTGATGCCATAAAACTCATTCCAAAGGACTTTTCTTGCGGTAGATCCCGAATAGATCTTACCTTTTTGAAATCATTTTGTTTATTTTATAAAGCGGTGAAGGGTACAACGTGGTCGGATTCATCGTACATATGATTGTTTTCTTTTGTAATTCTTTATGAATGAGAATATTTTTAGAAATCTACTTTTAGAATAATAGTGGGGTTCAAATATAATTGTAAATGTCGTTGCGTTCTTGTTTTACGTTAACGACAAAATACATAGATTCGCACCTACTATACCATTGCGTATTTGCTAGACTTAAAATGGTATAGATTTTCTCGAATTTTGTGCTGCAATGACAAAAACAGTGATGTCAAT
The DNA here is from genome assembly GCA_930367215.1 of Pollenia angustigena. Lineage (NCBI taxonomy): Eukaryota > Metazoa > Arthropoda > Insecta > Diptera > Polleniidae > Pollenia > Pollenia angustigena. Next base: position 130,382,882 of record OV884058.1, read on the forward strand.
TTAAAACCTTGAGTTTTTCACGGATAAACTTGCTACATTGAATAAAAAAATGACAACTTTGCCACCACTAACATTCTACAAAAAAATAAACAAAATTGTATAATTAGTATTGTGGTTATTTTGTTGAACTATTTATGGTTTTCAATCCAAATTTTTAATATTTTTAATTAGGCTTAAGTTCATGAAATTTAATTTTTATTAAATTATTTTTATGAAGAAAGGAATTTTACAACATGAAAATCAATTAAAATTGTTATTGATAATCTTTCATTCTTGACGTGGCTCGGGCTCGAACCCTGGCCGGCAGGTTACCATGACATGTTTCGATCGCAACCACTCGATCTCCTCAGATGGATTTGCCGTCTTACATTCGCAGCCATCGACGACTGCTGACGTCACTAGTCAAACATCAATCCTTAAACCAAATTGTATTTTATCATTTGGTAGATCGAAATTTGCTTTCCTGAATGATTATCTATTTTAATTGATTTTACATGTTTTTTCCTTTACTTCTGTTTTTTCGTATAAATTTATTTAAACACAAAAGAAAGAAGTAAATAATAACAAACAAGAAATGGAAATTTAACCGAATTATGAATAAAATATTCCCGAAAGTTTTTGCTATTTTAATATTGATAAAGACGATTCTTATTTAGAAATGGAATTAGTGTTGCAAAATATCATAAAAGGCTGCACACGGTTATTAATAAAATATAAGCAAATGCGAATAATTGCAATTAAAAAAAAGTTATCTATATTTGAATACTGCTATTGTTTTGTTGGCTTAAAGGGTTGTGATAAATAATTTTGTTTTTTTTTATATAAATTTGTGTAATTTGCAACACCCAAATGAAAGTTATAATAAAACCTTTTTGTATAAAAAATTGTGCATACAAAATGATGCGTGTTTTAAAAGAGAATTTGTTAAACAAAAAATTAACTTTGGAGCATTTAAAATTTTAGATTATGCAACTAACGCCGAGTTTTTTCACTATTCTCTTTTAAGTTGCTACGAAACACTTTTCACATTTCAATCATGGTAGAATAAGCACAAGGTATAGTCATTAGAAATTTTATTCTCAATTGTAAAACCCACATAATCTCAAACAAAAAAAAAAAAAAAAAAAAATAAGAAAACTAATTTAAACAAGCGTTAAGATTAAGATCTTTGAGTTCTACCCACTGCACCACTGTACTGGTGGTGTAGTGGGTAGAACTCAAAGATCTTCCGACGATAGAAAGTGGTGTTTCTTGAAACATGTAAAGATCAACCCGGGTTCAAATCCCAGCTCAGCCAAGAAAAATTATCAATAAATTTTAATAAAAATTCCAAGTTGTAAAATTCCTTCCCTCGGTGAAAATAATTTAATGAATATTAAATTTGATGAACTCAAGCCTAATTAAAGAATATCAAAAAATTTAAAAATTAACAGTTCAACTAAAAAATCAAAATTGTTCTTAATTTTATTTAGTTTTGAATGAAAATTTTAACAAAATGTTTTCAAAAATAAAAATGAATGCATAATATTGTTGTGGCTAAAATTTGCAAACGGTTTCTTGATGCAAAATGTGTGTAGTTACAAAAGAAATTGTTGGTCTATTATGAACACCAAGTGAAAATGTTTTTTTGATTGTGGACGCAGCTTAAAAAATCAAATTTCTTGAAAATTTTCTTCATTTAAAAACTTTGTAATACAAATTTTAACCAAATTAAACAGTATATGAAAAAAATATAGTTTTATATAAAACAACTAAGTTTGCAATATCTAAAAAGTGCAATATGTGTTGAAATTTAAATATTTGTAATTGAACAAAAAATCAGACAAAAAAAGAACGACCTGATTGCCCTTAAAAAAATAATGACAACGAGAGCGAGCTGTGCAACACATTTAACAAAAAAATGCTAGCAACTATTGGCCACCTTATTCTATACCACGCAAAACGAAAAAATTATCATATAGTTTACCACATCTAATACATTGTTGGCAAACCTTTTTGGTTTATAACTGCATCTAAAAGTTTTGGCATGGAATGCACCAACTTTTTCGTTGTTTCCTCGCCAATTTTTTCTATTCTTCTATCAATGCCTTCTTAGGTCAGATTTATTAGAAATTGGCCTCTTTTTCACACATCTATCGAGTTCTTCCTACAGATGCTCTATCGGATTGAGGTCTGGAGATTGTGGGGGATGTGGTAGGACATGTGCGATGTTATATATAAGCCACATACGAACGTCATTGGCTGAATGCTTCGGGTCGTTATCTTGTTGAAATGAAAATTGCTTGGTAGTTTCAACTCTTCAGCGCTTTTTTACCTTTTCCTTTAAAATATTTAAATAAACCGTTTTGTCCATAATGCCAACTATGAAAACCAACTCTCCAACACCCACCCGAAGAAGACATGCAGCCCCACACCATAACTACTCCCCCACCATGTTTTACAGTTGGCGAAAGATTTGATTTTTCATATGCCGTATTAGGTTTTCATCATACGGTTGTTCGTCCATCAGAGCGGAAAATATTAAATTTACTCTCATCCGATAAGAGTACTTGATCAAAGTAGCTGGTAGGCTTGCTTATGTACCGTTTTGCGTAGGCTAAACGCTTCTTTTGGTTAATATCAGAAATAAGTGGCTTACGTCTAGCAACTCGAGCACTGTAATTTGCCTCGTACAGCACTCTTCTGACCGTCATGGGGTGAAAGTCTTTCTCAAAGTCTTCCTTAATTTCAGCGGCAATCTCTGTCGATGTTTTTTGTAGTTTATTTTAATTTTCCGCACTATTTGGTTACGCTCGCGATCATTTAATATTCTGTCACATTAACTGCAAAAGCTGCCAGATTATGGTTACTGGCTAAATTAAACAGGTATTTTCTTAACTAAGTTGCCAAACCATAAACAAAATAAGGAATAAATCAAACAATAGTTTGAGTATGCCAATAGTTTTGTACTGCATAATTGTGCATTTTTTTGTAAATTCCTTCCAAAAATTTATTTTATGCAGATTTTTGGATGAAATTTTTTTTTAATGTTTAAATAATAATATGAACTTATTAATATTAAATATTTTTCCAACAATATGATATTTAGAATGCTGCTTAAATAACCGTGAAATGAAAAAGCTGGTTGTGCCAATATTTATGTGAGGCACTGTATAGTCGCCTTATGGCCATTTTGTCAGTGTATCAAAAACCTGTCTGTTACTTAATGTCAACATAAATTTATTGGACCGATAAACTGTCCGTTAACGATTTTGGTTTTCTCAATATACCGACAAAAAACAAAGTTTTCAGCTGGCAACGCCACTCAAAATACATGTAAAAGTTGGGAGTCAGCTGATTTAATTTATCTGTACGGCAAATAAAAGGAAAATAAATAATTGGCAGATGAGTGCCGGTCAGCTTTGCGATAAAATCGAAGCAAATGAGACATTGAGAAAACCAAATTTCTTTAATGTGCAGTTTTTCGTTGGGAAAAGAGATAATCGCCTAATGAGAAAATGGCCATTAGAGTATTAACCTGCTAACTAACTTCTACGAAATTTAACAGGGCAGACAAAAAACCTCTAATGTTTTCTATTTCTAGTTTAGGAAGCAACCCTTTATATATTTGGTTTTGTTTTTATAATATTGTATAGAGTCCCAAATTGAAGTTAATGTCTTTCTTAGTTGATGCAGAGTTATCTTTTATCTTTCGAACGGTAACAAAATGTCAAATAATGAAAAAAATGCATTTAATTATTTATATAGTATTCAGATTTAAAATTACATCTGTAACTAATATGTAGTTAAATTAACAATGTACTTCCTAAATAACGTACTTGTTTAAAAAAAAAGGTACTTATTAAAATTAAAACAAGTAAGGAAGTGGATACTCAGCACCACAGTATCTAAAAACACAGCATGCTTATGCATAGTACCCTCTTCACTATTGTGGTGTGGGTATAATTAAAAGTTATTTGGGAGATAGTTACTCTTTTAAAAATATTAAGTTCTTATGAAGACATTGCGATATGGATCGGGTTAACTAGGATTTAAAATATTTATAGATTTATAATTAAATCAATCAATCAAGGACCTTAACTTGCCTTCGTCAATGATTTCCTGTGCTATTGACATACCTGCCGATTGTTTTTTTTTTTGGCGGAAAGATCATTATTATAAAAAAATACATTTGGGAACGATGCTCTTGGTCAATGTGCAGAAAGTTTTTGGATTAAACACACATAAGATCCATACACTTCAAGAAAAAAAACGCTTTGTGTCCGGTTTATATGTAAAAAAAAAAAAATATAAAATTATAATGAAATATTTATTTGTTTTAAAAATGTATTTAATTATGTCCGCTTAAACAAAATATCAAAACGAAAGACATTTTAAATTCTGAAACCTGAAAGCAGATTCTCTGTCGCCAAATTCTAATAAATATTCTGATTCCACCATAAAACCAATAAGATCTGTTTCTGTGACACCAAAATTTAGTTTTATTTTGCAATAACAATATATTTTTTAGAACAATCCTGAATAATTAACCCTAAAGGCCGTTACACACTATCCCACAAAGTCTTACGTATTTTATGGAAATGCAGCCCTGTAATGATAAGTTATTGTTCACCCCTATCGTGAATAATTTTTCCCCATTTCACATATTTGCGATCATGAAAAACTCCCATGAAAAAAAGTAAATCAAAGGAGAATAATAACGTGAAGAAATGTTCACGGGAAAAATTCGCCTTATCGTGAAAAGTTTTTTCCCTCGTAATTTGTTCACATTTCCCTTAGATTTTCTCACTTTATTTTTGCTAGGGAACAGAACATAAATATAAGTAGTTCCTCCTATAAATCAAATATTAAGGGCTAGATCCGTTAATAAGACACAAACCGATATATTGGTCAACAAAATGCAAAACGACAGGTCGATTGCCTGCGGATTTGTCAAGCTTTCGCAAGACGTGGTGGCAGAATTTTGGAAAATCTTTTACTACATAAAATTTAAAAAGTTCAATAAACTAACTTTTTTTGAACAAAAATTTCATTGATTTTTAGTTTTTTTTAATCTTTCTTTTTTTTACATTCACTGGAACTGATAGCGTGAACAATATTTCACATGAGATTCACGATTGCTTTTTTCCCTTCGAGGGGAATGAAAATTTCATGGGAACAAAAATTCCACTTGTTATTCACGAAAGGGGTGATTGTTTTTTGAAAATTTATAAACAATAATTAGATCAGGGAAGCATTTTCATAAAATACGAAATACTTTGTGCGATAGTGTGTAACGGCTTTAACTAACATTATATATAATTATTGAATTAATACATTGATTTTAAAATAATAAAATTTTTTTCTACTTTATCTCTTTTAGGTAAGTCAATTATGCGTAAATTTCCTGATAAAAGAACCAAAAAGGAATTTTAATAGGTAAGTGTTTTGATGTTGGTAAAAAGCAGAGATATTCCCTGGCAATTTCGTATATGTTGAGATAAATTAATTTCTGTTTTTCCACTTTTCAAATCGATTTAAATATTGCTCACACTAGTCTGTTTGATTCACCTGTTGTTTTTCTGTGATATTATCTATAATTTCACCAAGCCCACTTTTAATGTTTGGTTCTACGATAAGTTTAGGACTGAATACGTTAAACTGCTACTTTTCTTTTTTTACTTAAAATTTGGCAAACTGCACAAACGTGTGTAAACTCAAATTTAAAATTGTATTGTGCATATTATCGTTTAAAAGAGATAACGAATAAGAATTTTTATAAAAATAAGAAAATCGATTTTTTACGCCAAACTATCGATGTCAGTATAGAATCGCATACGAAAATTCATTTGCGAAAAATCAGTATTTTTAAACAAAATCGATTCCCATTTCATATTTTATATGATTACGTAGGCCCTAATTATACAAAACGCAACGCAACGCCAAATAATTACATTGAAAGCAAAAACAAAGTCATAAATATTTTGTAATTTTGTTATTGCTTTCTACAGAAACTCATGTACCGTTTTAAAATTTTCAACGCCACAAGCAATGTGAATTTCTCTAGAAAGCAACAACAAAATTACAAAATACTTTTGACTGTGTTTTTGCTTTCAATGTAATTATTTGGCGTTGCGTTGCGTTTTACAAATTTGGGCCTTAAACCGAAGAGTCGTGTAATTTTTTAATCTCTGGCAGTAACACTGCCAAACACAATGCAAATAAAACTTTTTTGTCTATCACAACTGGAGACTTTTTGATTTTCATCAATCATTGCGGACAAGTACGCGTTATAGCCGAGAAAGAACTACTGCCTGATTCATTTGTTACTTTGATAGTCCAAGGGCCATTTAGTATGCACAAATACATAGATATAATGGTGTGGTAAGTGTTAATAAGTTCCTTCGGACTATGGTTTGTTACATTACAGGAATTTTCCAGTTTCCTGTGAAGCAGAAAATAATCTTGAATTTACCGGGGTACAAGGAATTATTGCTCTTAAGAATTCAAAAAAAAAAAAAAAAAATAAATAAAAATAGAAAAGGAGGGAATTGACTAAAAATAATTGATTTTTCAAGGAACTTTGTGCAACTCAAATTCCAATAAAGTACATATAACATAATTCTGCAGAAAACAAAATAATAGTCCCAGAAATAAAAATATAAAACTTATTTCAAAAGAACTTCGTTCTAAGTAAATATTGAAAAATTTTAAAAATAACGAATAAATATCAATGTTTGCCATAGTACTGCCATACTAAATACTCCAGCAACAAAGAATTTTAAATCGTTGATATTCAACTTTTTTTTATTTTTATTATTTGCAATTTATCCCCCATTAGGGTGGTGCGTCGCACATTGGTTGAAGTTCATATAACGAGCGGCTAAAAATAGAAGAAGTTGTCGAAGGACAATGAAACTTGGCTCATAGGCATTTTTTGTTTGAATCAGGAAAAAATGGAAAAATCAAAATAATCCGCCCACTTTTACGCCCATCTCCCATACAACTTGTATTGAAAAAGTGGCACAACTCCCTTGATTTTGATTGCATCAATTCAATTTTCAATAAAAATAAATATAATAATTGTATAATGGGCTCCTTTTTGCCATCTATCTTTGAACTTTGTAAAAACGTATTTTTTCAAAAATCTAGTAAAGACTTCAACATCCTCAGCAGTCATTTCTCCATTGTTATTTGCAATGACTTCGACAGTAATATCAATATCCATTTTGGTATCAATCAATATTTCGCAAATATTTAAATAAGAAATTGTTAAATTTTCCATAATTAATAAAATAAAATTGTGATATCACTTAATAATACAACACTTATCACTGCACTTGCCAATTTAATGTAAATTAGTAAACAACAATTCAAATTCAATTGAAGCTTATGCTTTTTTCAAGAATGAAATGTATAATTAACACTATTGACTAGTATGTAAATTACATTTTGTAATAATTTTAAACAGTTAAGAATTATGGCAACAACAACAAGCATGAACGAAAATTCATGTTTTGTTACTTTATCACTTTATCACTTTATAGTTTTTACTGTTTTTTTTTGGAAAAGTGCAAATATGTGCAGCTGAATTTTTTTTTAACTTTTAGCTGAGACTTCAAGCTGTAATCTGACATCATTCGTTAAACAGCGCTGCACAGCGCTAAAAAGATACAGCCTATTGAAGTTGATGAACATTGAAATTTTGATGTTGTTTATATTTTGTTCTACGAAACTTTTTAAATGGCACTTTTTCCAACTTTTTTTAATGCAAATCTCATCTTTGACAATTGTCATTTACGAAAATATACAACAAAGTGAAATTATAAGTTTACTGTGATTGTACCAAAAGATTGAATATACAGTACATTTGCATGCTATTTTAAACAAGCGAACATATATGAACTTCGAGCGTGTCTATCCAAACAAATAATAAATATATCAGCCTAATATTACGGAATCATAATATTCAGATATCTGCCAACAAAATCAAAAAATTATCCAAATCGGCGAACATGAAAAAAATTAATTTTGGCCACTCTTCAACCAATGTGCGTCGGTGAGTGACGGAAACAAATAAGTGATCCAGTAAATTCCGAATACCTCCATAATGTTACATTTACCTCAACTATATACAAACAACTTTTTTAAAATTTTTCCGTCATATCTTTAAGCCTTCTATCAGGGCCCTGTTTCTCGAAACCACAAGTTAAAAATCTGCAAGTAAAATACGTTAAAAAAGCAACAATTTTACAATTCATGTTTTACATTTTACTTGCAGATTTGTAACTTGTAGTTTTGAAAAACAGGGCCCAGGGCTGGAAGTTGGAGTAGAGTAAAAGGCCGATTTTATTTCCCACACAAAATTTATTTTATTTTACTATAATTTGTTTTTACTTTAAACTGGATTTAATAAATTTTGTGAAAAACCGGCTTTTTTAGTTTATACATTTTTAACACAATGTGATCGTCGCAACAGCCCGAAAAAGACATACTCAGTATATTTTTCTATATTAATGGAGCAATTTAAATTAATAGATTTTTAGAAAACGTCTAAAAATAAACTCTTTTTTAAGTTTTAAGGCCTGTAACTCAATTCAATATAATCCGATCCGCAAAATTAGCTAAGAAAATGTTTTTTTTTTTAATAAAGATGTGACAAAACATTATGAATTATAAAAAATTGGACTCATAACTTCAGCTCAAATCTGACCTTCAATGTAAAAATAATTAAATGTTGTATTACCATGATGCCGCACAATTGATCGATTTAATATCATTTTTAAAATATTGATGCTGCGATAGAGGGCGAAACGTGGGTATACTAAGTTTGTTATTCCGTATGAAACTCTTTTTTAATTCTGGTTCCCTGAGTAATTCTAAGTTTATGTTGCCATATCCGTCTGTCTCTCGGTCTGTCCGTCTGCTGAAAACACGCTCACTTTGGAAAAACTCAAAGGAAAAGAACAATTTTGGTAGTTATCCAAAGCAGTTTGGGATTTAAATCCAGCAAAATTGGATTAGTAGGATCAGAGCTATGAATCAAAATGTGGAACCACCACCTTAAAAAATTGAACATTTTGTTACAAAAAGTAACATAAATGGTGAAATAATGCGGTAATGCGATAATAAGATTTTGCAAAAATTCATTGCATTTGACTGGAAATCAAAGTAGGACCCATATAAACTCTACTCCCGGAAAACAGTATAGTGCACATAAAACTATAATTAATAATGCTATCCTAACAAAATTTGGCACGTCACAGTTTTATAAGACTAGAAATGATTCTGCAAAATTTCGTGAAGATCGGTCTATGATTTACCTTAGGCCCCATATAAACCCTACTTTCCGAAAACCGCTTATTACGCCGCATATTAAACCGCAGTACACATTGCTTTCATAATAGAATTTCTACGTCACAGTTTTATAGAACGAGAAATCGCTCTAATTAATTTCGTGATGATCGTTTCATAATTTACTAAATTAATTAAATACGCCTACACACAGAAAAAAATCAATGTTAATTCGTTCAAAACAAGGTTGATTTTACATTTAGCAGCAGTGATTTTGCTTCATTGTTATTTTATGTTAATTTAACATGATTTTACAATAACTTGCGAACAACATTTTTTCTTTAAAAATAACTATAATTCATGTTAATGTAATATTGCAGTAAAGTTAGAGCAAAATGTCATTTATATTGAATTAACCATCTGAATCACGTTGAATGAAAGTTATTTCAAGTTGAAACAGCGTACAATTTCATGTATAATCAAATTGGTTGGAGTGTGAAGCAGTTTCAGAGACAACATATGCATTTATTTAAGAATAATTCAAAACACTTACCCCTTTAACACATGTTTCACTTATTTTGTATCTACGTTGTTAACAGAAGCATCAGAAGAATGACCCAATATGGTTTTCGTCATCATTCCACTTTGACAACTTGATGTACTATTTAACTAAATAATTTTAATTAAAAGAATATGGGAATTGTCTTCTTTTTATAACATATTTTAAGCATGAAAATAAAAAAATTTACATACTTAAGTATGTATGCATGTTAATTTAACAAGATAAATTTTTGATTTTAATATAAAACAGGTTTTTATGGATTCAATATTGAACAATGTTATTTTAACAGTGAATAATATTAAATAAAATTTTTGCAGAAATTTATCATGGATCTCAATCAAAATTTCGCCATGTTATTTTAACACTGGTATTTTTTTTTTATAGATGTACTGAAAATTTTTGATAGTGAAACGTATGATAGCATTTTCCATCCCTGGTTCTAAATAATTTGAATTCCATAATAACGTTAACAAAGAATAAAGACCCCTGGGTCCTTTTTTATTTTATTTGCTGTTAAGAATTAGTCCATTTACTTTATTAACAACTTTAAAGTTTTCCCCTTTTATTTTCTTAAAAAGACAAATGACTTTAGTGATTTGTTTTGCTTTCCCTCCGCCTCCGCTCAGTATCAGATTTATGATCACATTTAGTTTCCAACAAACAGTGAGTTTAATATGACACATGACATACATTTGTATGCAAATTTTTCACACATAAGCGACTTTGTACACATCCATACATAAATTTATATTTATATAATATTTTTTTTTCTCTTTCTGGTTTTATGTGACATAAACAATGTATTTGTGTTAAAGTTTTTCTATTTTTGAGTTTTTCAAATGCTTTGACATAAAAACAACTTCCTCATTTACATACGAACTTAAAAAATAAAAATATTTGGAAAAATAAAACACGAGAACGAAGGAACACAAAACTTTATTTTAATTCCCACAACCATTGTTTGTACATCGTTTGATGACGGTTTTTTGTTGTACTTTTTCGAGTTTTTGTAGTTTGTTTTTTTTTTTTAACACAATTCGAAAAAGGGAAATATGAACAAAAATGTTTAGTGTTAATAATACATGGTTGAATTTTAGAAAATAAAATATATCATTGTTTTATATTTTCTTTTTTACTATAGATGCAAAATTAAATTTATAATACTTATCGCACCTGAGCAATAAGAAGGTGCTAATACAAAATTTAAAAATTTGCTGCAGTATCAAAACAATTTTTTTTATTAAATATTAAGGGCATATTCTTAAGCCAACCGTTTTACTTCCACAAAAATAAACAAAATAGCATGACATTTTTACAGTTCTAAAAAGGGAAAAAATAAAAATTAATAATGTAATACCATCGTGTTGATCAAATGCGATATACTACATACTAAAGGGGTAACGGAAATCAATAGCGGAGTTCAATATTATGCATTCAACACATTCACCACGGCAGGATACACGAACACACGACTACAAATGCTGCTGGGTGCAATTATAGTCGTGTAGTCAGCTACTTAATTATGTTAAAGACCGCAGCTACAACTGAAAAAATATAAACAGCTGTTTTTGTCTACTAAGTATTTATATTTCAGTGGTGCCACTATAATTTTTTTTTCAAATTGAAAAACGTGCATAATTGCAGACTTTTATACAAACTTAATTTAAGATTATAAATATCAATACTTATTTATAATACATTTTATAACGTAAAAACAAATGAATTTATTTAAAACAATAATTAGTATTGTGGTTATTTTGTTGAACTATTTATGGTTTTTAATCCAAATTTTTAATATTTTTAATTAGGCTTAAGTTCATGAAATTTAATTTTTATTAAATTATTTTTATGAAGAAAGGAATTTTACAACATGAAAATAAATTAAAATTGTTATTGATAATCTTTCATTCTTGACGTGGCCCGGGCTCGAACCCCGGCCGGCAGGTTACCATGACATGTTTCGATCGCAACCACTCGATCTCCTCAGATGGATTTGCCGTCTTACACTCGCAGCCATCGACGACTGCTGACGTCACTAGTCAAACATCAATCCTTAAACCAAATTGTATTTTAACATTTGGTAGATCGAAATTTGCTTTCCTGAATGATTATCTATTTTATTTGATTTTACATGTTTTTTCCTTTACTTCTGTTTTTTCGTACTTTCGTCAAGAATTTTTCTTAAAGTCCAAGTACATTTTTTGTTTTTTTCCCTTTGTCTTTCTCTTTTCCGTTGACCTTTTTCAGCACAACTTGAAGGACAAATGTACACATAGAGCTCGTGCCTTAGCTTTAACAATAATTAGTATTGTGGTTATTTTGTTGAACTATTTATGGTTTTTAATCCAAATTTTTAATATTTTTAATTAGGCTTAAGTTCATGAAATTTAATTTTTATTAAATTATTTTTATGAAGAAAGGAATTTTAATTTTGTTGTTTTTGGAACTAATAAACAATATAATTTTAACGGCAGATTAAATAAAAAAAATACATATAAACTGCATTAAAAATAAAAAACTTTTTTTCCGACAATGTTCGTGGTATAGGTCGTGAAAGTTTCAGAACACTTTTGGTACGTGATGCAAAATGTTGTTGCTGATGCGTAATTACCAGTTGCAGTTGTGATGCTGGTACTTTTATACTGCACAACAGCTGTGCAAAGTTTAAATTTTTAAACACGGGCTAAACTTCAGAAGTTTAATAAGCAAAAATAATGATGTCAAATTTTATTCAAAATATTGAACAAAAAAGTGACAGTTTTCTTATAAATGACAAGAAAAAGCATCAAAAAATACCACGATTTTTTTTCAACTTTCAATTTATTTATTGAATCTTTCTATAATAAGAAAATAACAATAAGTATTAAAATCTTAAATTAATAAATAATTTCTGGGTCTATTGTCGTTGCAATAGAAACTCCATTTTTTGTTTCGTAAAGTTCCATCTTCCATGCATTTGCACGTGTCGACGCTCTTGAGGCGAGTATGTCCATTATAAAACAGTAGATCCTGTGCAAGAGGATTCGGATGAGTTGCCAGTTTTCGTGCATATTTGGAGCAGAAGGTTCTTATTTACAAATGGAATGTTGAGGTCCTTATGAATATTTGCGTTTCTAATATACCAAGGGTCATATTGTCTTAATAATAGCTTTGTAGAGTAGAACCTTGTAGTTTAGGTTGAGAGCACAATGAGAGCAAATAAGCCACTGAAGCTGTAGTGTTTTAAGTTTGAGCTGTGTAGATTTGGATTCAATATGTTGAGAAAAGGTAAGGCGACGATCGAGGTGTATACCAAGATATTTTATATGATTTTGTTGAGTGATTTCGATGTTATAAATCTTTAGTTTGTGACAGTCGCCCTTTCTCAAGGTGAAAGTGACGTGTGCACACTTTGTTGGATTTACTTTTATTTTCCATTTGTTAAGCCATTTTTCGAGTTCATTAATATAAGTCTGCAGACAACTAGAAGCAATTACTGGATTTTTATGAACGCTTATAAACGCTGTGTCGTCAGCAAAAGTTGACGTGTGTATCAGATTACTTGTGGGTATAAAGTATATACATGAGAGGCCCAAGTATACTGCCTTGGGGAACTCCTACTGCGATTCTTCTTGAGTCTGAGATATAGTCTTTATATTTTAATACAAACGAGTGATCTCATAAATAATTTCGCAGTAAGTTGTGGGTATTTTGGGGTAACAAGGACCCTATTTTATATAAAAGCCCGTCGTGCCAGACTTTGTCAAAGGCTTGAGAAATGTCTATGAAGAGTGATGAACAATAGTGTTTGCTCTCAAAGCCTTTTCTGATAAGAGTAACTATGCGATGAACCTGTTCTATGGTGCTATGATCCGTTCGGAATCCAAACTGATGGACTGGAATTATGTGGCGGTCGTTTAAATATGGGGATAATTCATTTAAAAATACTTTCTCAAAGAACTTTGACAAAATTGAAAGTAAGCTTATCGGACGATAAGATGACACTTGACTAGCGTCTTTACCTGGCTTAGGTATCATAATTATTTCTGATATTTTCCATGATTAAGGGTAGAAACCAGTTCGCAGGATGGAATTGAAAATGAATAAAATTAGCCTTAGGGCAGATGTTGGTAGTTCACGAATCATTTTTCCTGAAATTTTGTCCATGCCAGGGGATTTATTTGTTTTGATTTTTTCGATTGCTGAAGTTAAGGACGAGAAACGAATTTTCATTGGAGAAACAAAATGGTCTTCAATAGCTGGTAAGGTTATGTCTGAGTCGGAAATATTAGGCGTAAACACTCTTTCGAGGTGATCGGCAAAAACTTCAGCTTTGTCTTTATTGGACCTAGCCCATCACTATAGCGAATAACATTCTCGCATTTTATTGGGTTATCAATTCTTTTGGTGGCTTTCCAAAGACTAAATATGCCCTTAGAGCTGATTGTATGTCCTCCAAAAGAGCACTATGAAGGGCTCTTTGATAGTGGTTTAGTTGCATTTTCAAGGTAGGTGAGCGGTGTAGTTGCCATTGTCTTCTAAGTTTTCACTTTTCTTTTATAAGGTTTTGAATAGTTGTTGAGAATTCGTTTTTAGTGCCGTTGTAATGTTTGAAAGGTGTAGGTACTTTAGCTGCAGTTAAAAATGTTTCAGAGAATACGTTTATAGCATCTTGTATTTCATTATCGGATTTAAGCGAAATATTTTGCGATATGTGGAAGTTTATATACATTCTGTATTTGAGCCAGTTAGTTCTATTGGGGAAACAAAAAGGTTTTTCGATGTTTTGAAAATTTAACATTGATATAATAGTGGGAGAATGATCTGAGGACAGGTTTCTTTTATTTTAAAATTAACTGCAGCAATAATTGTCAAAATTTGTTGCAGAGCTGCATGAAACTGATGCCAAGTTTTTTTCGAACATTAAACTTTACTTTTGCGCAAGTGATACCCAACAACTGCATTTACTAGATCAAAGAAGAATTGGTATTATTGGAAACTACTTCGAAATATCTTTCCCATGATGTATTAAAATTCCTATTATAAGAGCAAATTTCAAAAATAAATATTTTTTAATATATTTTTCTACAAAACTTAAATTTTTTTTTTAATATATTAATTAAAACATAATCTGCCTTATTCATTAAAAATAAAATAAGTTTGAAATTTGCTTTAAGTCAAAAATTTTATAAAATTTTTTCTTAAAATACAATTTAAATCTATTTTAATTTTTTATGAATACGGCAGAATATGTTTAGGAAAGAATACTTCAAGCTTTATATACCATATTTTTAGTAACTCCATCATATAGATTTTTATATTTATTCATCTTTAAAAAATTTTCGCAATTTATTAATAAGTTTGTGTAAAAATATATATGTGGTAATAATTAATATACATACTTGTTATGTATTTACTTATTGCAATATGTACATAATTAATTAATTAAGTGTTCCGCAAGGCCAAATACCCGCAATACAGAAAAAGTTTATTAAGCAAATATCTAAGGGTTAAATATATAAATATCAATATAATTTTAAGAAAAAATCAGTTTTGTAAAAAAAATGTTAGCCACGGAGCATGAATATATAAAATTACCTCTTAATTGTTAAATCGGTATGCTTAAAACGCCATGTAAAACACATTTGAAGCATTTTCCAATGATTCCCATATTTAATAGATACATTTTTCACCTTATTTTGCAACTTTTACGACCTATCACTCCTTTACTAGGAGCGTTGGCGCGAAAAACATGTTCCTATAGAACTTCTTTCAAGAATACTAACAAATTATATGAATATCAATTTGGTGTTGAGCCGAGTTAATATTCTTGTTTCAAGCCGATTATTTTCTGTTAAACAAAAAATTAAATTGTTTAAGCACTCATTCTTTAAATATTTTTTTTTTTCGTAGCCACACTTTATCTTTTGTAGTGGACAAAAATAGAAATTACCCAACAAACAAGGAGGTTTGATTTCAAATTGAAAATGATTTGAAATCAAACGTTTTTGTAAACGAAAATCATAGCGTTCTCAATAAAAAGGGGTAACTATTTTCAAATTGAAAAATACCGTTATTTTTAACTTGCTTTCAAACGTAATTCACAAATGTGGATTATAAAACAATGTAGAATATAAATAAAAATATTTTAATATTTTTTAATTTAAATTTATTATTTATTTAAATAAACTGTGAGATAAACATTCGGCAACATAGCTTAAAGATGAAATAGTGTTCTTTCCGTCCCCTAATTCTTGGAAAGACAAACTACTTGGCTCCCTTTTATTTTGAGGATTGTAGCACCGCGATCGTTCAACAAACTTTCTCCACTTTCCCGTTTTATATTCCTTTTTTTTTGTATTTTTAATGATTTTAATTACTCACAAAAAATTTTTATTTTTCACAAGAAATAAGCTGTTCACTTTATATTAAAATTTATTTTTAATATTAAAACACATGTAACCACAAAGTAAAAATGTAACTTAAATCGCCATTTGTAATGATCACATGTATTTTTCGCTTTAGTATTGCAGTTTATTTTTGATTTAAATTTAACATTTGACAAACATTTGTCATCAAATCAAATTTATTTTTAATAGTAAAACACATGTAACCACAAAGTAAAAATGTAACTTAAATCGCCATTTTTAATGATCACATGTATTTTTCGCTTTAGTATTGCAGTTTATTTTTGATTTAAATTTAACATTTGACAAACATTTGTCATCAAATTGATAAAACATTTGATATCAAATGTTTATTTTCAAATCACTATCACTTTAAAATTAAATATTAAATCAAACAATTGAAAAACGTTTGAGAATTGTGTTTGATGTCAAATGATAAAGTCATTTCATATCAAAGGTTTGACTTCGTGTTTGTTGGGTAGTTTAATTTGACTACAACGACAAAATAAGCACAGACAATAACCTGCAGCCATGTAGCCGTGTCGTCGTGAAAATAATCATTTTCATATACCCACATGTATTCTATTTTTTATATTACGTTGATTTTTTTATTTTATACAAATCTTAATTTTAATTGTGGATGTTTGTGTGGACAACGTTACGTATAAATGTTAACTAATTTAATCATAACAGAATCCACACCAACTCAGTGTAATTTAATGAGTATTTATTAGAGTATCCAATTATTTAACTTTTGGTTTTGTTCGAGTAAGAATTTAATCGATTTTTAAATTTTTAAATTGCTCGATTAATCGAACAGGGGTTTTAAATTGTTCGAGTTACTCGATTCATTCAAATAATTTTAGCCAATAAAAAAAAAACATATACAAATATTTCTTTTAAAATTAATAATTTTATTATATTAATAAACAAAAATTAAGGGTATAAAAACAATTAAACAAACATACAGTAAAACAACAAAATTACAATTCAGTTATACTACGTATAAAATTCTAGATCATTTAAATGAAATTAAAAAATATAGTTTTTAATATGGATTGCTGTTCGGTTTTAACCGAAATCGAAACCGCGGTTTTAAATGCCTAAAAACCGAAAACCGAGAAAAAAACCTCGGTTTTAGGATTTACTTTAACAATATATTTATGCTTAAAGAAGTTGCAAATTATACATAATACTGGAACTTCATATACAAAAACTTTATACATAACAGCTTGCAACAATGGCAAGGTATTTCAAAATTCCTTAAATTCAAAATAAGTGCACAGGGAGAAATTGAACGAGCCCTTTCTGAAAGTGACAATGAAGATATTTGTTTAAAAAATAACTAATTAAAGTTAAATAAACAAAAAATTTAATTAAATTATTATAATAATAATATCGATAAAACATTTTTTTTAATGTTTACTGTCTTTGTTTTCTTTAAGTATCATTCATTTTTTAATGAGTCCGTTAAACACTACTGGTCAGTTACGTTACAAAAGCATAATGGGTAGTTAAGGGTTAAGTGAGGTCATCTTTTTTCCAAACACAAATAACGGTTGTTTTGGAATATCTCGAAAACTGTTCTACCTTTGACCATTTTGACCATTAATATTCGGATTCAGCGGACAATTTTACATAAAGATTAGGTTGAGTGAGATACATTTGGTCAAAAAACTTTCACGTAGAATAATTGAGGTAAATGCAACATTCTGGAGATATTCGGCATTTACTGGATTACTTATTTTTTTCTTTACTCACCGGTGCTCCAGCCTAATCTGCGAGAATGTGCAAATAATAAAAAAAATTAAGTTAAATATCAAAGATTTAAAATCCTTTGTTGCTGGGGTATTTAAAATGGCAGTACTGTGACAAACATTGATATTTATTCTTCGTAATTTTTTTAATTTTTCAATATTTTATATTTCTTAGGAAATAAGAGTTTAATTTTTTCAATTTTCTGGAATTAGTATTGCCATTTTCTCTAGAATTAGGTAAT
The DNA here is from genome assembly GCA_930367215.1 of Pollenia angustigena. NCBI lineage: Eukaryota > Metazoa > Arthropoda > Insecta > Diptera > Polleniidae > Pollenia > Pollenia angustigena. Next base: position 130,401,102 of record OV884058.1, read on the forward strand.
AGGTAAGTTATTGGAATTTGATGATGGCAAAAATGAAATAAATAGGAAAATCAATTTTTCCGTAAATTACCTTTTTTGTGTTTTGGATATTAAATACGGAAAATATACCGTAGGCAGACAAATTGTACATAATAAAGTAAAGAAATTGTTCTTTAATTGTGTGTTTCTTTTAAATGTTTGCTTGTTAAATAAAATCCGAAACAATTTTGAAACAATTTTGTTTTCGGCATAAAAATTTTCGTTTGGGAATTTACATTAAAACAACAATAAATCAACTTAAATTTGTTTTTGTTAGCAATATAAATTTTTAAACGAAATTTTTCATTTTATTCTTTGAACACAATTGTGCCGTACGTAGTTGGAACGTAGGACGTATCGCCGTTAATTTCTGCAAACACGCTTCAATTACCCAAAATTCCATCGAAAAAGTATTTTGTTTTCTATTGAAAATAATCTTAGAAAATTCCAATTTATTTCCAATTGGTGTTCATTTTCTTCTTTTATTTTCTTTTCAAATATTCAATTTGAAAGCACAAATCGCACTTGATCAACAAGAGGGGTCGGCATTGTTTATTGTAATAATAATAGGGTATTCATTTAATCGACCTTTTGCTTTAATCGGTTAATCGCTCGATTAATTAACCGAGGTTTTGGTTTAATCGGTTAATAATCGGTTAGTTTTGTTTTTGATCGGTTAACCGATTATTCAAGTTTTTTTTTATAAATTAAGTAATTTCAATGTATAAAAACGCATTAATTGTTTATTATTTGGAGTTTATTAGTAAAAAAAAAAACAATAACATACCAATCATAACAATTCTTGAACTAAAACGAGCAAACAAAAAAAAAAAAAAAAAAACAATTCATAAATATTTAATATGCATTTTTCAATTAATACATAAGGTGTGCTATCCTAAATAACATTTTACAACTGTTTAAAACAAATTTTGTTGTGTTTCAAACCAAATAAAAATTTTAATGCTGTGTTCATTGATTCTTCATAACTGTACAGTATAAAACTAAATTATATGCAGTAGCCTACAACAGTCATATCGTCGGCTTAATATGCAAACCTGCTAACTCACTTTCAGCACATTTAACAGGAGAGACGAACAACTTTGTATTTTTCCTATTTGCAGCTTCATAGAAAATTCAAAATGCAGTTAGTTTTAAAACCTTCAAGACTTAAATAAACAAAACACCACATGCTGGTCGAAGAGGCGTACGATATATATTTCTTGTAATTATTTTAAGACATAAGACTTTATGACTTTTTTGTGAATCCCCCAAATATTTATTTATAAAAAAATAAAATGAGATAATTTCTTTAGTTATTTCAATAGTTAAAGAAGATCTTATAAAATAATCTTTTAGAAAAGTAATTTATTTTAAATGTTTAGGATTTAAGCTCGTATTTTCTTTAGTTTTGCCAAAACTTGACTTGGAAAAAATTCTTTCACTTATCGTAGATCTAATTTCTCAGTCATTTTCCAGGATTTCTCTAAACATATAAAACACTCCATTATGCCACTAGAGTTTTTAAAAATTTTTATCACTTTTAACTTTTTTAGTTAATTCTGTTGAAAGACTGTTATGAGAAGATATAAGAAGAAACAAATAACTAAACACATACATGAAACAGAAAAAAGGTGCTGGTAATCAAAAATTTAACCCATTTTTCGCCACATTCCTGTTGATCGATGATGAAGATAAAAAATCATTGTAAGTTTAGTCAACGGTCGGCAGAAAATGGGTTAAATTTAAGACCACTGAACGATCACCTTCTTTGTTTGTATGAAAAAATATTTTCTACACACATACATTTTGTAAATGAGACGAAAAAAATAATTACAATCACAAAAAAAATATGTTATAATACTACAAAATATTGAAAATTTTATTACATCGGTTAATCGGTTAGTCGACTGAAATTAATTGCTTTAATTGTTAATCGAAAAAAGCCAATTTGAAATTAACCGATCAGTTAATCGGGTAGTAATTAATCGGTTAACCGATTGACGGTTAACCGAATAAATACCCTAAATTATAATGGGTGATTTTTTAAGAGCTATAGGAAAGTTTTTTAAGAAAAACACATAAAATTCAGAAAAATGCATGAAATCTTTATTTGAATCGATAGTACGGTCCATATAATTTAATATTTGCAGATAATCTCATGCAAATGTTGACCGTGACTGCACCTCAAATGGTCCATCCGCTTAGTCCAATTTTGGCATCCTCTTTCCAATATTTCGGCCGGTATCTCATGAATAAATGCTTCAATGTAGTCTTCCAATGCGTCAATTGAAGCGGGCATGTTTGTATAGACATGAGCTTTAACATAGCCCCACAAAATATAGTCTAAAGGCGTTAAATCGCACGATCTAGGCGGCCAATTGACCGGTCCCGAACGTGAAATAAAATGTTCACCGAACTCGCCTCTCAACAAGTCCATTGTTATTCGTGCTGTGTGGCAAGTGGCACCGTCTTGTTGAAACCACATGTCATGCAAGTCAAGCTCTTGCATTTTGGGCAAAAAAAAGTTGGATATCATCTCACGTTGTTGAGTAACAGAGGCCCAATTGCTGTGAACGGCGACGAATCGATAATTGATGGTCTTCATTAACACCGGCCGACACAGCTGCGATATTTTCTTCTCTTCGCTCTCTACGTAAGCGTGTTGGTGGTTTAATGTCCAACAATGTTAATTTGGTGAGAAATTTAGTCCCAATAGCCCGAATAGCCGCTTTAGTGGGTCGATTAAACTGACCATAAAATGTAAGAAGCGCGCGATGAACTTTCTTAACAGAGCACGCATTATGATAATAAAATTCAATAATTTGCAAGCGTTGTTCGTTTGTAAGACGATTCATGGTTAAATTATAGACAAAACTGAAGATGTTTGACAGCGAAACAAAACACGAAACGTGCGTCAGCTTTTTAAAACAGTGTTGCCAAAAAGATAATAGCTAAAAAATCTCCAGATATATTGTTGTCGTACACAAAAATTGTTTTTTTTTTTTTTTTTTTTAATATCAGCAATATTTTAGTTGCTGTATACATATCAATGTTCATTGCAATTATAAATTTGAGTATTGTTTACTGAAAAATAATTAATTTTCTAACAATTAAATAATGATAACTTTGGAAACTTAATATACTCCTTACAACCATCAAATGATATTTAATAGCCATAAGATGATAGCTTTCCATACGTGAACTCTTTATATGTTTAAAATGCAAACAAAATATTTTTACTTTAATAATATTTTGTAAGCGCCATTTGTAGAATAATTTTGTATTAGTGTATCCATTTCAAATAAAGACAAAATTATAATTTTGAATAAGGAAAGAAATTAACCATTGCATGTGAGTTTAATGTTATTTTTATAAAAAATAATGAAATTTCTATAAAATAACTTCTTAATAAATGCGACATTCGGCAAACGTTTAAAACGATATTATGATTACCTACGATTATAATATGATTACAGTAATCATCTTTAAGTCATAATATGATTCTTTCAGACTATAATATGATAACTTTATACATACCATAATAAAATCACTTTGTATCATAATATGATTACGCCTTAACTTATTATGATTAACATGCTAAGAGTATGATGAATATGATGTAATAAAGGCAATTGGTGATTAAGGGAAAATTATTATGATGTAATATTACGAATATATTTGATCATAATATGATTCAATAATAATCGTAATATGGTGACTATAATCATTAATTTTATAATAATATCCCAGCCAGCAAAATAATCCGACGTCGTTCAGATATCTCAGAGAAACGTAGGCAAAAAAGTCGGAATCGTATACGAATTCTGTCAGATTTCTGACCCAAAAACGTATGAAGTGGTTGACCCGAACTCTGACAGACATGTCGTGGGAAATTCTGGTTTTTTGTCGGCATTTCTGATAGATATCTAATAGAAATCTTATAAAAAAGGCATGGGAAGTTTCGATGTGTTAGCCGAGATTCTTTTTGCTTTCTAGCTGATAGCTGAAAGAAATAATTTTATTGCAAAATATGTAAAAGTACATTTACATAAATATGAATTTTAAACGTACGTATCTTTTCTATGCTTTTTATCTTGAACAAATAAAAAAAAAATTAAAATAATTTTCAACTGAATGACAATTGTCATTATTTTAAAAAAATAATAAGTCTCGTTAGACAAATCTGAATGAATTCCGTCGGAATTCTATTGGACATATTTGTACATAAATTCCCCTCGATATATTCATGTGAAATCGATCAGAAATCGACCAGACTGTACGTGTATTCAATGTCTGACAGAAATCTGAACGAAGTCTCTAAGAATGAAGTCAGACATTTGCACGAAATGTCTGATTCAGGCAATGTCGGAATATTTTGTTGGCTGGGATGTTGCTCTTCACAACCATGTTTTTTCTTTGTATTAACTCAAAATTGTAATTTTTTACTGAAAATTTTAAAATTTTTTTAATTAATACACTCTTGTTGATTAAGTGCGAAATATAAAAATTTTATAATTTTATTTTTTCTATTTCCATGTTTGATTTCAAAATACAATTTTACCTTCCTTCTTGATCTAAGAAGTTATAATCCTTAAATGGCTCCTCACATTTGGCTTGTGTACCTACTTTTTGACATTCAAGTTTTATTTATTTGAAATTTCTTTTCATGCTACTCTTTTCCTCGAGAGCTTTTATAATCTTCCCCTGCCTTGTATTTTCTTTGTCGCACATTTCGCTTCCAAGATTCTTGGTTTATGGCCGGTTTTCCAAAAGTTGATGCAACACTTGGTTCATCCTCTACCACATATTTTTCATTTTCCAATTACTTATATGTATTTCTTGAATGGCTGCTCCTCAATGTTCCAAACAAACCCATTAAACAAGACCATTAAAAACAAAAAATATTGAAATTCATTTATTTGTTTATGCCTAAATACAGTTCATAAATATAGAAAAAACCAAAAATATAAAAAAATTTTCCTGGAAGTGTGTTTTTAGGGCTGTACTCGGACGAGTACAGAGGCGTAATGAGTATGCTATTTTTTTAAGTATAAAATTTTTTAAGGCATACTTTTTCAACACAAAGAGCAACATCGCATTGCTCAAAATTCCCATCTTATTCTGTTAAGACACTTACGACATTGTAAAAGATTTTTTTCCTTTTAGGAAAGAGGTTTTCACCGCTAGTTGCAAGTGCAGCAGCCTGCGACCGTTTGGAAACATTCACTTTTTGGGTATAGTTTCGCAAATAATATCGAGCAATATTGCGTTAAAACTCAAGCAAGTCCATTTGAGATCTGTTTGCAACATGATCTGAAGGGTGAGGAACGTTGTCCAACAAATCAAAAACGACTCTGGATCCAAAAGGGAGTTTTGATCTTTCTACACTTAAAATTTTGGCCCCACCGTAGGTATCTAATTGGTATAAATAACCGGAGCTGCTCGTTAGCATCCTATTTTTAAAACCATATCTCACTGGTTTAACTCTTATGAATTGTTTTGAAGAGTGGTTACCAAAGAAAATTAGATTGATGTATTTGAATGTCACAAGGTCTCTTTGTCTACTTTGAAGCCATTTTGCTTGATTTTGAAAACTTTAATGTCGGTCGCAACTGCTCAAGTGGGATATAATCTTCGCTGTCACTGTCAAAGAATACTTCGACTTCACCTGGTACTTCATTTGGCATGCGATCAAAAATAATACCCTCAGCATTCCCCTCCTTTTCATCTGTGTTATAGTCCGGATCTGGTGGAATAACAGCTATATCGAAATTATTGTGATCAGCTTTACCATTAAAACTTAACGTTTTGATGGCTTGAAATTCCATATTGGTCCAAGAAAAATTTAAAAAAAAATTATACATATCAAGCCATTGTACTCGATTGGGTACAGCGATTTTGCACTCACATAACGTTGTCAAAAAAAAAGAAAAACATTTTTCTTGTAACTTTTTATTAAATGTACACTAGGGTGGTTACAAGAAATTAATGTTAATTTTTCCGTCGGGGCAACCCCCTAATATGAGCCAATAGGATAGACAATGCAATTGAGAAAGTTTCAGCCCAATCGAATAGTAAAGCATTTGACACAATCCCGCACGTCAAGCTCTTACAATCACTGTAAAAAATAGGAATACGTGGTAGAAGCCTGAAATTTTTCGAAAACTACCTTAAATGTAGAAAATTTTTTGTGAAAATATCAGACAGTGTTAGCCAAGAAGTTGTTATGAATTATGGTGTGCCACAAGGTTCTAAATTGGGCCCCATATTATTTATTTTATATTCAAATGAACTGCTATGCAACCTTAGTAATAGCAAAGCATTTGCATATGCAGACGATACAACTATTGTAGTGGCGCATAAAAACGTTGAAGCTGCCTTAAACATTATGCAAATTGAACTAGAAAAAGCGCAAAGATGGTGTCATGATCACGGTTTGATAATAAATGTATCAAAAACCAAACTAATGCACATAAAACCCCCACACTTTCTATATGCAGACTTAAAGCTCAAATTTCACTGCCCAGAATGTCTACACGATACAGGTAGAACAAACCTCAACTGCGAACAAGACCAGTGTAACACAACAGTTGATATTGTAAACTCTTACAAATACTTGGGAGTAATAGTAGATCATAACTTTAAATGGCGTGAACACATAGAATATCTTAGAAAAAAGCTAAGGAAAGCCTCCTACATGCTATACCACCTAAGATTCCACTCAAACAAAATGGTATTGAGGCAAGCATACTTTGCGTTAGTAGAGTCTAACATTAGACATGGCATCACAGCCTGGGGGAATTCAAGCCATTGCAAAAAGCTACAACAAACGCAAAACCAGTTAATAAAAATACTGGATGAAAACACTAACTCACGAACATATCACCAAGATAATACATTAAGGAATAACAACAACTCCTTCAACACTAGCACCAACAACACCCCCCACAGCACTAGCAATAACATCAACAGCACTAGCAACAACATGGCTAACTACACTACCAATAACATCCATAACACCAGACACACTAATTATATCTATAACTCCAACAATAACAACATCAACTACATCAGTAACTATAACCACATTAACATCAATAACAACAACGGAAGCAACAGCGAGATTACTAATATTTATAGCAGCAACACGAACAACAACAATGGTAACAGGAACACCAACGACTCAATCAACAACAACAGCATTAACAATAATCGCACCAATAATGCAAACAACAACATCAGCAATAGCATTACGAACAATACGGTAAATAGCAACATTTCATCAACCAACAATAACATAGCTAACAACACCAACACCACTACCAATATCAACAACAATATCAACGGAAATATAGCAAATACAACTCTCAAGGACATACAAATATTAAATATAACAAGTATATACCACATAACACTAGTCATTGAATTCAGTAAAGACACCCGATTCTTGGCGAAATCAGGAGGGAAGATTCAAAATTCCGAAATACAAAAACAATTACGGAAAAAATACACTAGCCGTCGTACTACCTACGATACTTAATACTATGCCTTTGGATATTATTAATATTTCAGTAAATTTCCCCAAAAGAAAAAAGGCAATCAAAAAATATTTTGTGATAATTTTTAGTAATTTTTAGTCGAAAAATTATATCAAATATCAAATTGAATTATTGAATAATAAAAAACTCTTTTTAGTAATTAAGCTACATTTATTGTTTTGAAATTCATAATTTATAATTTATATCATTTTATAGAAATTTAATTTTTGTATACTGTACCTGCAGACAAGCCAACATGGCTTCGCAAGGTCAATATTTAATTAAATGTAACTGAAATGAAATAAATAAATTATAATAATAAAAAAAAAAAAAAAAAATAACGCTTACACGGGCCTCATTGAGCATAATTTATGGAGAAACAGCGATTTTTCACTAAAATTCGTATTTCTTTGTCTTTTTAACCGAAACCGTTCATTCTAGGAACCTGAGTGGAATCTTGTTTTATAGGAAATTTTATTCTTATTAATTTTGATATAGATAGTTTTGTTCCTTATACCAATAGTTAAAGTGATATGTAGCATTAATTAAGTACAAAGAAATGCAAATTTTAGTAGAAAATCGTATTTCTTTGTCCTTAATGCTAAATATCTCTTTATCTATTTTTATAAGAAACAAAACTATTAACCCTTATGTGAGTGACAAAAAAAAAACACCTTTAACAGAGTGACAGGGTACCCTGGTACCACATACAATAAATACGAAAATTTTACATTATATTACAATATATATAAGCAAATTCATTTAACAAAATGTAAAATATAAGTTTTTGCAATGTCTAACATAAACATGAATCGGGGGATTTCTCTTTGGCTTTATGATTGATCGACAAATTCATCTACTTGCTACTGCTTTCATACATTACTATGTTCATACATGAATAAGTTCGGTGAGCGCAAGAAGAAGGTAAAGTGCAATAACAACATTGGCTTCTTGTTCTAAACAAGCACGCTTAGATTCCATAGATACAAATGATATATTAAACGAATTTGAACATATTCTGAAAATGTGCGATATAATATCAGATGCATTCGATGCAAAACATATGGGATAAATAGAGGACAACGAGGATTCATATGATTCTGACAGGAGTGAAGAAACAACTGAAGAACATGAAAAGAATGGTTGTCATTGGCCTCTTGATCGCTATCCGGAATACCAATACATCAACAGAAATTACGGCAACGCAGAGGTCCTGATCCTGGCTTAAATATAGGAGCACCTAAGGACGTATTTAAAACTTAATTATCCAGTGAGATGTGCGATATAATTTTGCGTGAAAGTAATAGTAATTTCAGAGTTGTCGGCAGTTGCTCTATGTGCCAAAAAAAAAAGGAGGGCTTGCGCAAGTTGTATCGAACATTAAATTCATCGTCCTCTGTGTGAATCCTTCTTCCAAGGATCTCAGTACACAATTTTTTATTTTTTTTTCTGATTTGTTCTATAGTGAAGTGTATATAATTTCTATTTTTTGTGCTTTCTTTAAGCCTTTTGTTTGAATAAACAATAAAAACGAAGTATGTTTATGTACAAAATAAGTAACACTGTCTTTTTATTTTTAACTTTTAAATTTTAATTCATGTGAAAAGCAAAAAAAAAAATATTCCAGTTTATTCAATTCAACATGCTTTTAAGCTGATATTCATTACAATAAATTAAATTATACTAAAAAATAAATGTTATTTTAAATATTTTCGTACCCTGTCACTCCGTCAAGGGTGCAAAATATAAATTGACCCACAGAACCCTTTCAAATTAAGAAATTAAGCTAATGTTTATTTAAATATATTTAAAACACAAAAATAAGAGTTCTCAAGAGGTTCCACTCCCTTAAGAAACTTAAAACAAACAAAAAATGCAATTAAAGATTAAAAAGTTACCCGGGTACCCTGTCACTCACATAAGGGTTAAAATCAAAATTAATAAGAATAAAATTTCCTATAAAACAAGACTCGACTCAGGTTCCTAGAATGAACGGTTTCGGTTAAAAAGACAAAGAAATACGAATTTTAGTGAAAAATCATAATATGATTGCCTCTGATCATGTTATCCTATACAAAGTCTACTCCTGTAAAAGTATAATTTTTTAAATTTAGAGGAGCACATTAAAATTACACAATTTTTACTTGTTATAAAACTTATTGTTTAAACCAATTTGTAACATGAATTTGACAGAAACTGATTACATTTCAAAAGCGTATAATTATAACCCATAAAAAATCATTTAACCTCAAATTTATTTAGTCTTTAAAGCTTGTTGTATTTGACTCGTTCTTTATGAATGTAACTCTATAGTAAAGGTTAGGTGCAACCTTCACTACAATATTTTCAATTCAATTAAAATTTCACATATTTTTTTCTTGGCTCGAACTTTTAAAAAGAAGCAATTTGTTTCACTAAATTATAAGAAAGAAACAAAATTCATTCAAGCATTTGAAAAAATACTGAATGTGCTTTGTTGTTTTTATTTGTAAAAATTTTATTCTTTTTTCCTCTACACAAAATTTATTGCCCTCATTCATCTTCGTTTTCTGTTTCTTTTTCCATAATAAAATATTTTCATAAAAGGAAACCTTTTTTATATTCCATGTTAAAATACGAAATTTAACAAAAATCTGTAACCTTCAAAAGCAGACACATGGACACTCGTTCATTTACTCGCTTACTCGTGCGGATACTCGTAATAGTAGTAGTAGTAACTTGCCACTTAGTCAGTCATATTAGAAGCGTTTGTAGATGGCTGAAGAGATAGCGGTTAGTAGCAGAATCAGAAGTTGTACTCGTAATAGGGGTAGTGGTAATATGCAATTAAACGTATCCACTTAAAGTAAAACAAAAAAAAAAAAAAAAAATAAATTATATTTTAGTTTAAAACCACAAGCAACCCTCAGACATCACTTGCATCACCATCATCACCGCTACTCTAATATGGGAAACATGCTAAAGACAACAAGTACAAGAATAAAACAAAAAAAAAAAAAAAGGATTTTCAAAAACCACCTATTTACTTAATGCTGCTTACCACATCAAAGAGTTGACTAGAAATATTTCATAATACGAGGACAGTCTTAAAAGTTTTTTTGTTAAATATATATATATAAATTCCTTTTGTTCCTATGAAGAGCATATGGCCTTAACGATTGTGTTCCATTCTTGTTTGACTGTTGCTACGATCTTCAGCTCGTTCCACGTTTTGTTGACTTTTGCTACTTCAATGTCTAGTTGTCGACGCCAGGTGTGGCTCGGTCGACCCTTCCTGCGACTGCCTTGGGGATTCCAGTCTATTGCGTTTCTGATGATGTCGGCTTGAGGTCTTCGCAGGGCATGTCCAATCCACCGCCATTTCCGTTTTCTGATTTCGTACTCAATTGGTGTTTGTCCGCAGTCGGCCCATAAGCGTTCGTTTGTAATGGTGTTTGGCTAGAAAATTTTTAGTATGCGACGGAGGCAACGGTTGATAAATACCTGTATGGCATTGGTATCGCATTGAGTTGAGTTCCAAGACTCGCAGCCGTAGAGTGCAACTGATTTCACGCAGCTGTTAAAGATGTTAATTTTGGTGCGCTTAGAGATATGCGGGGAATTCCACACATGGTAAAGTTGGCCATAAGCTTGCCTGGCCTTGTTTATGCAGTTCCCAATATTCCCTCTTGAGCCTCCACTTGTTGATATTATGCTACCCAGGTAGCAGAAGGATTGGACGTCTTCGATCTGTTGTTATTGTAGTGTGAACTGTTGCGTATTTGTTGTATTGATTCTCATGGCCTTGGTTGTGGGGATATTAATTCTGAGCCCACACATTGCTGCTTCAGCTTCGATGTTGTTAAGTTTTGACTGCATATCGTCAAATCTATGTGAGAGGAAACAGATGTCGTCTGCATAGTCTAAATCTTCGAGGCGGCCATTTAGGCGACAGGTAATGCCTCTAGGTGTTGTTATTACTTTTTTTCATGATGCTGTCGATGACAACGTTGAATAGTAGGGGGGATAGTGGGCAACCCTGCCGCGCACCTACTTTGACACTTATTGGGCAACTGATTACGTCCTCGTGTAGGATGCGGCATGTGGCTTTCGCGTACAAAGCCCTGATTATCACAATAAGTTTTTCAGGTATTCCCTTGCAGCGAAGTGCGTTCAATATTGCAGCGTGATGTATTGTATCGAACGCCTTCTCGAAGTCGATGAATGTTAGATAAAACGGAGATCGCCATTCGACTGATTGTTCCGTTATTATTCTAAGGCTATTAATATTGTCAATGCTAGATTTGCTGGGACGGAAACCGGCTTGTTCGTTGCGAATATCGTTGGACAGTGCGTCTGATTAACGTTTGTTTATTATATTGGCTATGACCTTGTTTTCCATGCTAAGAAGAGTTATGCCCCTCCAGTTCTTGCATTGTGTAAGGTCTCCTTTCTTTGGGATTTTAATTATCATACCCTCTTTTAGGTCCTCGCTAAGTTGATTGGTGTCCCAGAATTTGTCTATAATGGGGTTTATTAGTTGGGCACATGTAGCTGGATCTGCCTTTAGTAGTTCGGGCGATATGTTGTCGTTTTCAGGTTCTTTCATTGTTCTTGGGAGTCTTAATTGCCGTCTGAATTTCCCCTAGAGGAAAAGGAACTAACACCAAACTTGTCACGTGACAGTTCTAAAGTGGTAGGGGCCGGTTCTAGTTCTAACACTTTATATGAAGGGGACTTGTCACTTTAACATGGCGATGTCCTAGGAGGGGCTTAATTTGCACCTTTTTGACACTTCGTGACAGGTCACTGAATAGTCCCCTTCATATAAAGTTATAGAACCAGATAGAATCAGCCACTTCCCGCACAAAATCCAGTCACATGACTAGTTTTGTGTCAATTGCCTTTCCTATGGAGTAACTACTCTTTAAACACATTATCATCAGTTAGGTAATGTTTCTTGTTTTCACCTATCACAATTCGTTCCTTTTTATTTCAATATTGTGTTCACTGGTCGCGGGATAGGTACATGCAGAACAATCGACACAAATTTCCCGCAGGGTCAATTTTTTTTGTTAAATAACGTTAACTTATTTTTGAAAAAAAGTCGAACCTGCATATTTTCTTTTTAAACTTTATAATAAAAAAATATACGAGGACATTATTTAGTTTGTTTTAACCCTTAAGAAGACAGCTAATTTGTGTGGTACAAACTACCTCCAGTAGTGCGATTCTCTATTCAATTTTAACATAATTTAAATTGTTAAAAATATTTAACAGCAAAGTAAACGTAAATTTTATTCAGTATTTTTTTTTTAACAATAACGTTTACTGCTATGTTCTATCTTAACGTCAGGTATTTAAGTTATCTTAACGGCAAAATATTTTTCATTGTTTATTTTTAAATTCATAGTTATTTTTCAAAAAAAAAAAAAAAAAAAAATTGGCCAATAAGAGCCACATTCACATTTTTAATATTCACGTTATTTACATACAAACATTTTGCAAAAATAATATTAAAAAATTTGTTTTTTGGGAATTTATAAAAATCATTAAAAATATATCATTTTAGATGCAGCTTATGGAAGTCACTAATTGTGTTTTATTTCCTACACAAAAAAAATAAGTGATAGACTTTCCCACCATGCTGTTAGCAAATTTTTGCGAATTTCCCCGAACTTAACTATTTTAACGGAATGTTTGCCATTCCTTATAGTTTTATGGTGTTTTCTTTTCTACAAAAAATGTGACATTTTATTTTAAAAAAATGCAATTTGGAGTCTGTTTCTTAAAAATTTTGCTCCCGAAAAGGGTAGCTTGTTTTATTCTAAAAAACTCACCCTTTTTGGAAGCAAAAATTAAATAAAACAGGCACCAAATTGCATTTTTTTTAATAAAATGTCGCACTTTTTTGTAGAAAAGAAAACACCATTAGTAACTTTAAATCAATTTTATGGTTTTTTCGAAATATTAAACAATTTCGCGAATTTTGGCTATTTTTGCAAAAAAAAAAAAAAAATTATATATTCCGACAATTTGTTTTTAAGCGATTTAGCGATTTCAAATAAATTTTACGTTTTTTTCCATGTTTGCAATTTTTCGCGAATTTTAGCCATGTTCGCGATATAACCGATTTTTTCCTGTGGTTCTTTAGAGCTTTAACGATTTTTAATAAACAACCGCTGTTTGCTAATTTTTGCGAATTTCATCTAGTTTAAAAATTTTTACCGAATTTTCGATCTCCTTATAATTTTAGCGACTTTTAATTAATTTTATGGCTTGTTTCATATATTAAAAATTTTCGCTATTTATGCAAATTTTGCAAATTTTTGCAATTTGCGCTAGACTAACAAACCTTAAATGGGGGTTTTGTTAGTTTCGAAATTACTTGAAGTCGTTCCACACGAGAAGTAGTTTGCACTCGATGACAGTGTTCGTTAAATATACTAGTTTATTAACAAAGATGCCACTTGACTGCAATTTTTGGCTATGTCGTTAAAATTGAGTTACTGAATAGCTGTATTGTTACCGTAAGCAATTAACCGTGTCGGTAAAATTAACGTTAACGTCAATCGTTAAAAGTTAGAGAATTCCACTGCAGGGCCTGGTTGAGACCACTTGTGTTTCGTATGGAGTTTTTTGTGACTATCGCAAAAACTCACACTAACGAACCCCTGGGCCTGGCTGGGACTACTTGTATTTGTATGGAGTTTTATGGCTATATCAAAAAAGAAGTAAAGAAAAAATTCTTGTATATTGCTGATTTTCTTTCCTACAGTATATATATAATAGGGCAGGTCCTGGCTAGGCCCAGGTCGATACAATATGCACAAAATGTTCATTTGGCCAATTTCCACGCCAACGGTGTTAGATGTTGTATATTGATAAACACAAGAATTTAGAAACTTTGGCTCTTGGCGTTCTCCAGATATACAACAACCAACGATTTATTGGTAAAACTAGAGGCAGTCGTGATTCTTTGCTCATTACTCAGCCATTTGTGGACCGATCAGGCTGAATTTGATTAGCAAACAATTCCGGACTATATATGTATATGTGACATGATATCTGGGGTCTTAGGCGGACGGTACAAACATTTGTTTGCTTAATTCAATAAAACTTCACAGAAAAAATGATCAGTAGTTTTTTCTCAATTAAGAAAATTGTTTAAAAATTGTTTCAATTTAATTAGTTAATGTAATAATTTAATCCATTAATTTTTTTATACCCACACCACAATAATGGAGAGGGTATTATGCATTTGTGCTGATGTGTGTAACGCCTTAAAATAGTGGTCCTAGACCCACCTTTAAGTATACCGATCTACTCAGAATCACTTTCTGAGTCGAACTAACGATGTCCGTCCGGCTGGCTGGCAGGCTGTCTGGCTGGCAGGCTGGCTGTTTTATTTGGTTTAATATCTTTAGTTTGTCTAAAATCTTAATGGATGAAGTTTCCTGATGATCTGGCCTAAGAAACCAGTGAAATGCATAGGAATAGCTTATCCCATCAACAATAAATTTCAAGTGTTTTTATCAATAATAAAAACTGGGAATTAAGCACGAATAACAAAATCTTTTGAAATTAAAATTTTGTATTCCCAAAAATTGAAATTACTTTTTGATAATAAACAGGCGGTGCACGGCCTAAAAAACACTTAATTGACAACATCTTTTGTAAGTTGTTGTTTTTTTCATTTTGTTTTTCTTAACCTACTTACAACTACAATTAATGTTGAGAGAATTTCAACTAATTGTAGTGGGGAAATGTAAGATGAGATGAACCCACTGTTGTTTATTGTTGATGTGTTTTGTTTAAACTTTGATATTGTTACAAGTAGAACTGTTGCTATAATTCTTATACGTTTAACAGTTTTATTTGGTCTAATATCTTTAGTTTGTCTAAAACCTTTATGGATGAAGTTTCCTGATGATCTGGCCTAAGCAACCAGTGAAATGCATAGGAATAGCTTATCCCATCAACAATAAATTTCAAGTGTTCTTGTCAAGAATAAAAACTGGGAATTAAGCACGAATAGCAACATCTTTTGAAATTAAAATTTTGTATTCCCAAAAATTGAAATTACTTTTTGATAAAATGTATAAATTTTTAAGAAAATCGGACCACTAGGGGAGATAGGGGCAATTTCTGCCTCTCAAACCGATTTTAATGAAATTTAAAACATAGATAGATCCATATCTATAGGGACACATTAGCTATACAGTTTTTAAAAAATAGGACCACAAGGGGATGCAGGGGGCAATTTCTGCCTCTCACAAACTTTCAAACCGATTTTTATGAAGTTTATAAACATAGATAAATCGATATTTACATGGACACATAAGCATGATGTGTTTTTAAATACCGTGATGTGGGGTATCATATGGTCGGGCTTGACCGACTATACTTTCTTACTTGTTTTTTGTTGTTGTACGAAAATAAAAAATATAATTTTGATTTTATTGACATTTTAGTTGTTTTGAAATATATTAATTACATAACAGAAAAATTTTAATTGATTTTTTTCGTTTAAAATAAAATAATTTAAGCTTGTTGAATTGTTGTTGGAAATGGTCAAAACCTGCGCTATATTTAATTAAATCAATTAACATATTATTTGAAACGGCAAAGTTTTTTTATCATTTTTTTTAATAACAATCAAAAATATTATTTATTGAAAAAAAAAATCACAATATAAATTTTTTTTAAATTTTAAGTAATCAACAGTTTTTTTTTACTAAATGTATATGCTACCTTATTTTTATGTTAAAATTTTACGCTGAATCCGAATTTAAACCAAACAACAAAATTGTTTAAGTTTAATAAATTGCGACGTTAGCCTATTTGGATACGAACACTTTGTGCCCAATAGGATCCAAATCGGCGCAAAAATGACAAAGTTACAGAAGATTAACTCGCTTTTCAATTTTTTATTTGTACAAAGAAAAACACAACAAATAAAGGCGACCGTACACTACATGTTTTTGTCATCTGACATGTCAAATTTCCCACTGCAAACTACATTCATGTCGTGTGTTACCTTTTTAACTTTGCTTTTCTAAAATTTAGATGCAAAGTCATCTGACAAAATTTCAATTAGAGCGTGCTCTATTTTCTTCTGACAAACCATCTGACATCAGAAATCTATGCCGAGAAGAAACAGGCAGTGGCGACCACCATTGACGGAATCATAAGTCGGCTGCAGTTAATATTTTACAATACCGAGATATGTTTTTATGATCATCGCACCATTGAATTGAATTTATGTAAGTATACATATATATATCGGGTGATTTTTTAACTATTATCTTTTTGGCAACAATGGTTTAAACAGAGTACGTTAATGAGCAAAATTGTCGATTTTGGAGTGAAGATCAGCCAGAAGCATTGCAAGAGCTACCAATGCATCCAGAAAAAGTCAGTTTGGTGCGGTTTATGGGCTGGTGGCATCATTGGACCTTACTTCTTCAAAGATAATGCGAATCGTAACGTAACTGTGAATGTTGAGCGCTACCGTGAGATGATATACAACTTTTTGTTGCCCAAAATGCAAGAGCTTGACTTGCATGACATGTGGTTTCAACAAGACGGTGCCACATGCCACATAGCACGCTTAACAATGGACTTATTGAGAGGCGAGTTCGCTGAACTTTTTATATCACGTTCGGGACCGGTCAATTGGCCGCCTAGATCGTGAGATTTAACGCCTTTAGACAATTTTTTGTGGGGCTATGTTAAAGATCATGTCTATACACACATGCCCGCTTCAATTGACGCATTGGAAGAATTTATTCATGAGATACCGGCCGAAATGTTGGAAAGAGTATGCCAAAGTTGGACTAAGCGGATGGACCAATTGAGGCGCAGTCACGGTCAACATTTGCATGAAATAATCTTCAAACATTAAATTATATGGACCGTAATATCGATTCAAATAAAGATTTCATGAATTTTTCTGAATTTTATGTGTTTTTTTTTAACTTTCCTATTGCTCTTAAAAAATCACCCTTTATATATAAAAACCGTTTCATTATAATATCCTAAATTGGTATCTTTGAATTAAAAGAAAAATATGCTAAGATGGCTAAACTATTTTGCGGCGTAAAAAAATTTTCGTGGCGGCATTGTTATTTTGGTTTTTGCAATAACTATGCGAAAAAAACAGAGACAATGTCAGAAGAAATTTCATGTACGTTAGTGACCGAATATTATAAACCTTCTGTAAAACAGCAATTTTGACAGACATGCACAATTACATGTGACTTGAAAAGTTAACAAGTCAGATGTAAAAACATGTCGTCTACATGCACCTTAAATGAACAAAGCAAACTTTTCTACAGAAAAAATTATCAGTAGTTTTTTACCAATTTAAAAATTGTATTAAAAATATTTCAATTTAATATATGCGATAATTGAATCAATTATTATTTTTTTTTTTTTTTGTTGAAAGCAAATTAAAAATATAATTTTGAATTAATTAACGTTAATTTTGAATTAAAATATTAATTTAATAACAAAAAATCTTTATTGGTTTTTTCGTTAAAAATAAAATAATTTAAGCTTGTAGCCTTTTTTAATGATACAACTCTTTAATGATTGGAAATCTCTGTAAATATTAGTTATAAGATAACAAGCAAATAAAATTAGTTTCTTTACAACCTTTAATGCGTGCGTTCTACTTATGTTTCATAGTATGACTAATTTGTATCCAAATAAACTTTGTCAAATGAACAGCACTTTGCTTTAAAAGAATTTAGCCAACTTAAAGAAAATTTCTTCAATATAACACTTGACCCCGAATTACACTATCTAACAAATGTTTTCTTCTTACCCGATATTTTTTTTTTTTTTTTTTTTTTTGAAGAACTTTTCCTACTTACCTCGCAGTAACATGCAATACATTGTTATAACACACTAACCAATATATTGGTAGACTGTTACCATTGACACACTTTACCCATACACACATATTTTTTTTCTCTGTTTCTCAAGGGCAATTGAACAAAAGAATTCATGTCGTTTATTTTCCTAGTTTTTGTTCCATTAAATTTTGGTTTTTCTTTTCATTTATGGCTTGAAAGAGGGCATGGAGAGCTTACAAATAAACATTCCAACTCATACATTCACTCCCTCACACAGACAAACAGTCTTATTGACATTTTCTAGCACGTTTTCAAGCATGACTATGAATGGAACTAAAAGTATGAGTTTAAGGAAGTGTGTGTGTGTGTGCTATTATAATCATAGGAAAAGGTCTACAAAATCATAGAAAACCATTTAACCGAAATAGGTAAAGAAAATGAAATACAATAATAACATATGATAACGAAATCTCTGTGAATGTCGATCATTAATAACCCAACCAAATAATGTTTATTTTTTAGGCATCTCAAAATCTGTGTGTGTTTGTATTTACAACACATATATACACTTTATTTTACTCATACAAATGTGTCAGTTAATAAACGAATGAACCAAAACATGAGCTTAACCTTTCGGGCTGTAAAAAG
The DNA here is from genome assembly GCA_930367215.1 of Pollenia angustigena. Lineage (NCBI taxonomy): Eukaryota > Metazoa > Arthropoda > Insecta > Diptera > Polleniidae > Pollenia > Pollenia angustigena. The sequence goes on from OV884058.1 coordinate 130,420,147, forward strand.
TACCACTTTATTAGCAGTATTAACTAGAAAAGTGTATTAACTTAGTTTGTTAATGAAGCCTGTAGACTCACATAAGCTAAATGAAGATTTTCTATTATTCTGAATAACCAAAGATTATAATGATGTCAACTAAATCTTGCCTATGAAAGAAGGCCACCTCAGGAAAAATTCAAAAAAGTTTCAAAAATATTCATTTGACAGAATGATTTATAACAATTTTCAAATAAATATTTTCTCATCATTGAAACGAATAAATAATACACAAAAATCATGTAACCAATTGTGGTGATGATAACAGCCAATTTCAATTATAGCGTTAAAAAAATAAGAAAAAACGTAAAAAATTAGAGAGGATGTTCTTAATAAAATAATACTTAAGTAATTACTTATTCTTTGCGCATATTAGCAGCACAGATAATACACATTTCTACCCATTTGCTGCAAAACATGTATGGATCTTATTACTTATGCGTCCCATACACTTTTCAATTCAATTGTCAACTGAGTCTGTCAACTGATGCTTGGCCACACACTTCATCAACTTAATTGAAAGACTTCAAATTATTTTAAAAACTTAATGAAATAAAAGACAGTTTTAAAAAAAAAAAAACTTTTTTTTTTACAAAAGAAAACTAAAAACATTTATTTTGACAGCTGATCAAGAGACTTGAGCATACACAGTACAATCGAATTGAAAGACTTATTAGTCAACTTACAAAACAAACTCTTTTGATTTTTCTTCAACCAACTCGACAACGCTTTGCTTTGGCCAACAACCGACTCAGTTGACAATTGAAATGAATCGTGTATATGCTGCTTTATAGCTGACATAATTAACAACAAAAATATGCGTTAATCCTCAATTGGTTGTAAGTGGATAAACTATTGAGAGTCTGCAATATCTTTAGTTGTGTTACATTTAAAGTTATAAGTATGCAAACTGTGTGGAAGTACTTCTTAGTATTTATCAGTCAAATAAATACTAATTAGTCAAAGAAGTACTTATAACTGCAGCACAGTATAAAAATACTATTTTCTAAGCTCTGCAAATTTGTTTTTTTTTTTAGAACTCAGAACAAATTATTAGTAGTTTTTTTTATCAATCAATAAATTGCTAAAACATTATTTAAATTTAATTAATGTAGTAATCGAATTATTTGATTTTTTTGTAGAAAGAAAATTAAAAATAAAATTTTGATTAAATTAACATTTTAGTTGTTTTGAAATAAATTTTTAATTAAAATAATTATTAAATAACAAAAAATCTTAATTGATGTTTTCATTAAAAACAAAAAGATTTAAACTTGTAGAATTGTTGTTAGGAATTATGACAACCTGAGCTATATTTAATTTAATCAATTAACTTTTTGTTTGAAACGGCAAAGTTTTTTGATAATTTTTTTTAATTAAAATGAAAAATATTATTAATTAAAAAAAATATATTCGCAATTTAAAATTTTTACAATTTTTAGTTATCTATACAATCGTTTTTGTAATAGTTGCTATACGAGTTTTAGAGGAGGACATAAGCTTTAAGAAAACCACAGGGTATTAAAGTTGTCTAGAAGCACTTCGATCTATTGATGTCCGTTCGTTTGGCTGGCTGGCTGTCCATTTAAACCGTAAAATTCTAAAGATAATTTGACGAAATTTGGGACATAAATTCTAATAGTCACAAGAACTTAGCCTATTGGAAATGGTGGGAGTCGGTCTACGATTTCACATAGCCCTCATAGAAGCCTCTTTCCAGAAAGGTATGTTGTATGTTGGTATTTATATTAAATGAAGCACAGCCGCGAATAACGTTTTAAGTTACAAAATAATAATTTTTCAGGAGAGCAAAAAAACGTTTTTTGACAAGCAGCATTATTTGTTTTAAAATTTTTTTTTTTCTATTATTTAAAATAGTGATAATAAAAACTTTAATGCAAAAGGCTTTTAAAACATTATTCCGCACTGCAAAACCATTTTGGTTTCATCATTATGTTAGTAACTTGCAATGTTCTTCCACTGGCTGACACTTTATACGCCATTTTGAAGGCGTTAAGGTGCATAGTTTTGGTTGATTTGATGTTTAAACTGTTTAAGAGAGTAAAGTCAACGTTTATCTGCAAAAAAACAGTTTTTGCAAAATGTGGCGTTTACAACGTTTTTCGCGGCTGTGCTTCAAATGTTGACATTTAGATTAAATTTGTTCCAAACTCATTTTATGGCAATCTAAATATCTTACCAAATATTATTGTAATCGGTCCATATTTGACTTAAGCTCCTTTACAAACACTATTCCCAAAAATTGCTTTTAATGCCATAACTTCCTTACAAATGTTGGAATGGAAAAATTCCAATAAAATTTGAAGGCAATAACTTTCACGTTAGCTTCTATGCCATGACTTGTCCCGTTTAAACCCCTTACTCATAGCACTTAAAGGCAAACAAATCTTACTTATATAGATAAATATATCTATAAAATAGCCGGCACAAAGAACTTTCACATGAATCTTAAATTTATAAGTCTGGGTTAACACTATGAAAAGTTTCTTTCAGAAAGTGTATTTTATTGATGAGAGGGGTGGTAATAACAGCATGTTTACTTCGCCTCACACCTATTAACTCAGACTTTCGTAAGGAAAACTTTCGTAGTGTGAACCCAGAGTAACATAATTTGGTTTTGATGGTTCCAAAATTGCAAATAGTTCCCAAATAGGATACACTCTCGAAAATGTATTTTTAAATACTGTGCTGTTGGGTATTATATGTTCCCGCTTGACCTACTATACTTTCTTACTTGTAATTTGTTCAAATAGCAGTTTAATTTGAAATAGACCCAATCAAATATAAAAATCAAGCTCAACAAATTTTCGCCTTCAGCCATTATTTGAGTGATTTTCTTGAGAAAGTACCAGCGTATTGAGAGAAAATTTAAATTTGTATGTTTGCTGATACCTTTTTCAGCACAAAGGTTTCTCGTAGAATATATAAGATAAACTTTAATGAACCTAGTTACAGTCCATTTGCTTGGAGGAGTGTCACTATGGGGGTCTAAACTCCCTTTAGATGAAACTGACTAACTCCAATGCATGGCAGCATTTAAATGCTTGCTTCTTTTAGAACGATGACTGTAATGTGTTTTTTGGCAGCAGTACGCAGCATGGTGACTGCCATTCAGATGATAACATAGACAAATTGACAATTGAAAATAGACTTTTCTTGTAATTTATTAATATATACATACATATGACCTACATAAATTTGTATATACTAATGTATATATGTATGTATTTCATATGTATATAACAAGTGTTCCATGTTTGTAAAATATGTTTATGTCTTTGGTTTATTTTTTTAGTACTATCCGGAATGGTGTTTTTTTTTTTGTTTCTCTTTTTGTTTATATGTGAACCCCGTAAACATTTTTTTCCGACAATTGTTAGAATACTTACCGACAAACTGCACAAGTTGCCGAAATTACATCCAATGTCTGGCCAAAAATTCTCCAAAAACTGTAAAGGAAGTTGGCAAGAAGTCGGAAATCGGAAGTCGGGGGAAATTTAGTAACATTTTTTGATATGTCAAAAATAATTTTTTAGAAACAGAACAGAAATTCTTGAAACACTACATTAGTAACTTTTTAGAATTAGGAAGATTAAACTTTGATCGAATGTCTTGTAACAAATTCTATAAAAGCAAAATAAAAGAAAACATTGCTTACAATTTGTACAGTAATCCCCGCATTTATGCGCATGTTTAAATTTTTAGTAACGGAATTTATGATAACAATAAAATTACTTTGGCACCTTTTCTGTTAATCCTTTCACTACAATGGGGATCATGCATCCCAGGAAAAATTAAAAAAATCGTCAAAACTACTATTTACCGTCTATTTAAATAAAATAATGTCCCATTCGTAGTTTTAAAGGTTTTCTGCACATAACACTACGTGACAATTTTTTTAACCAAATGTAAAACTTTCCGCTGAATCCGAATATGAAGTCAGAATTGTCAAAAGTAGAACAGTTATTCCAAAATAACCGTTATTTGTGTTTTTAAAAAAGATGATGTGATTTAAATGCAAATATCTTCAAACATTTTACGGATTTTGTATTTCTTTTTTTTTAGTGAAAGGCTATTAAATTTCTTAAATAACCATGGGTCGTTTGTGAAGATGAGTCAATAAATGGCAGAGTAATAGTGCACAAACTTTTAAACTTCATTATAAATTTGATTTTGATTTTTTGCAATTTTACATAAAGATTAACTGTCAGATTCATTTGTTCACGACTTTGTTGAAATTTTGTCCCGTAGTGTAATCAGATTTTTTGAGTGTGTTTAGTGAGTACATTGTTTTTTTTTTACAATCATTTGGCGGCAAACTCAACGCACGTGGTTTCCAATTTTTCAGTGTGAATAAGTGGTTTATCCTTTTTATGTTATTTTTTGCAAATAATACAAGTGTTTTATGCTTTAATTAAGCGATTAAGCAACAAAATGCTCTTAATATATTATTTTACTCGGGTTTTTCAACCTTTTGGATAATTGGATAATTTTTTGGTTTTGTTTGACACAAATAAATGGAATATATTATCCCATTGGTAAACAACCCTAGGGGAAAAGAAACTAACACCAATCTTGTGCCGTGACAGTTCTAAAGTGAAATGGGCTCCCTTTTGTAACTTTGTGACAGGTCACTGAAATAACCTAAAGGACACATTCAATTTCGGCTAAAATAATGCCTCTCCCGAGTGAACCAAATTAATATCATAGATCTCCTCTATACCGGTATAAAGAAATAAAGACAGATAGCATCAGCCCGCATAAAATCCAGTCTTTGTCAATAACCTTTCCTCAGAAGTAAATACATCTTAAAGACTTAATCACCAGTTAGTGATATGTCTTGTTTTCACCTATCACAATTAGTTCAATTTTATTAAAATATTGTGTTCACTGGTCACAGGATAAGTTCTTTAAGAACAATTGACACAAATTTCCCGCAGGGAAATGTAAGACAATTTGTATATTTGCAGCATGAATAAAAACAAATCTTGTGGTAGACTGAAGGAAGAAGAAATGTCTGAGATAATTCATACCAGTGATTATGAAAGCCCTTAAATAGGCTCCTGATTCACAATATATTCCTATAGAAAATACTGTTTTCATAGACAAACCACCGATGGGATATTTGGTCCCAATTTATGAGGTTTAAAAAACCCAGTGGGACATATACTACCAAGACATATCTTGTTTCTGACTAGATTTTTTAAAATTTTTTTTTTGGCTCTTTTTAGTATGAAATCTACACGAAAAAAAACTTAGATTGATAAAAATTACTACTGTTAAGATCAATCAATACATCAATAAAATTTGATATTTAAATAGAGAAAATCATATAATTAAATATCCCGGTGTAGTCATAAAATAGTTTTCCAAGGAATTCCTAGGACATAAGACCTAATGGAGATATTTTTAAGATGGTTTTTAAATTTCTTAAGCGTGCATAATTATCGACTTAAAATCGTTTATAGGCTGCCAATTTTGGTGTTAGAGGCAAACAGTAAATCCGATTAAATATAGGCTTGTCGAAAAGCAGTCTACACTAATGGCTCAGAACTTTTTAGACTCAAACAAATTAGATTTTGGACTATATTGAGAGTAGCCGTTAGTATATCTTGCGGTTTTTGGAAAACGTATAAAAATGTAGGCAGAATGAAAATCTTCCCTGTAGTTTTTTTGTGACAATTTACCCCAAAAGTGGCAGTACTTTACACAGTAGACTGGTTATAAAACTATCCACATTGATCATGTACTCTGAAGACTGGTTATAAAATTATCCACATTGATCCTATAGTCGGAAGACTGGTTCGAAAAGTGAGGAAAATTTTACTGTCACTTTGTGCTGGCAGCTAAGTCTTTTTGTGTCGCAGATGGTGGACAGTAAAAACTGTATGTCATTGAGCATTTCGTTCATTTTATGAGAGAGAGAGAGAGAGAGAGAAACAGAACGTATGACAACACAATCAGAAAAGCAGATTTATGGTTGGTATAAGGAGACAGTTAAGGGTAAGCCAAGAAGAATCGGCTTATGAACTGTCTTTTTGCGGCCCCTTGGTGACAATTTACCCCCTCGTAGGACATCCCCTTGTTAAATTGGCCAGTCATATGACTAGCATTCGGACTGGTTGTGTCACAAAGGGGCTAGCATTATAGCCAGCTCGGAGACAGCCACATGAACTACAGGGTTTTGATAAGTAAAGAATAACAATTAAACATTTATTTTCGAAAATGTTCTTACCTCTAGTTAGTTTCTTAAAACATCAGAATCTTTGTAGAAACTGCAAGAATTAAGATTTTAGAGCTTTGAGACAACTGCCTGAAGAAAATCCCATGATTTCAGTTGAGGTTAGACATGCCGGCAAAAATATTTACTGGGTATGTGTGTATATATTTTTATATGCATGTGTTTTTATATATTTAAGAGCGTTTTTCTTCTGGTTTTTCATGCAAAAAGCTTTTTATGTTGAATAGGCGTTTATGAAAATTTTAACGACATGAATAAATTATGAACCATAAGTTTCCCATCGCCCATTTCGTCCATCCAGTTATTCAGGCATTTGTATATTTTATCTAAAACATTTCAAAAAATATAAACATTAAAAAAGAAAATATTTATTATTATAATTATACCCTCTTCACACAATCGATTGCGAGTGCTGAAAGAGGGTTGGTTGATTGGCCAGTGATTTTGCTATATTTTTTGGTTTTTGTAAAAACATTTAGAGTCATAAATTTCTGACAAACTAGAACTTCAATTCTATTTTAATATACATATTTCTTTTTTTGTGACATGGAATGAGTAAAGTCTTTGTAATGAGGTCAATATACGTTCTGATTAATGGTTTATCTCTAGTTAGAAAGCTGAAAAAATATTGAAAGTTTGTCCTTCTTGCTTTACTTTTAAAAGAATGATTAAGACATTCACTGAGAAAGATTTAAAGCATTTAAATAAGAATGTGTTTAATGCTCATTAAATATGCAGTGAAAACTTCAAAATGTGCCCTAAAACTTGTTAAAATTATGCCGCAAAAGAAGCAGAATTGGCTTATTTGAAGACAAAATATTCATTTAATTATACATTTACAAAAATTTACATGTCATTATCTGAAATTCAAAGTAACGTGACATAACTTTTCATAAATTCCATGGGCGCAAATGGAAAATATTTGAGATATAAAAGCAATTTTTTGTCTAAATTTGTTGGGATTAATTTATGTAAGGAAAATTCATTCGTCATTTAGGAAAAAAAACAAGTAAGAGTGCAATATTCGGATATGCCTTATCTAATATACCATTGACCATGGTGCAACAATAACAGAAAGTTATATAAGGTGCTTACATCTAATTAAGATCTTGTCGTTATCCAAATATACAGAAAAACAGACGGACAGACGGACAGACGGACATTCATTTAGACAGTCTGTGCTATTCGAGACATTACAAAAAAGAAACCAACTTATACAAGGCCTTATTTATGAACCGATCTATCGGAATTCCAATTGCAAAACTTAACGGAGCAGATGTGACAGAAATATACAACAACCAAGTCCCCATTAAATCTGGAGTCATCTGAAAGCCCTTTTTAGCAAACAGGTGGACGGACGGACAACGGTTACCCAAAGTAGATAATCCGATACCGGATTATGCCTATCAATCTTAAGATCCCACATGAAATTCAGTACAACCCAAAAAAGAAATATTCCAGTCAATATGAAATTTTCATCACGTTTTAGATTCGTCCACAAAGTGTTTGGTTTAAAACACAGAAATCGTTTTTTAAATACTATTCGAATATAAGTTAGATATAGATTTACTTTTCCATGAAGAGTTTGTACAGAGATTACCATTTAATGTCACAGAAATTTGCAAAAATTTGTGAAAAATGTATGTAAGAAAATCTCGCACAAAATATGCACAAGTAAAATTTTATTTTTCAATAATTTTGTTTAGATTTGGAAGAAACAAAATACCTGGAAAGAATTGAATGCATTATACATACAATCACTATGTAATAGATACTTTTTTTAAATGTTCTATTATTCATTTAAATGAAATGTAGATATAAAAACTGATAACATAAAACTAAGATAAACATCGGGGTGAAAATTCATAAGTACAGTGACAACACAAACACCATTTTTAAATGTAACCAATTTTAAGGAAAACATTTTTTAATTTTTACTTTCAAAAATCTTGGATTGAATTTTCTGAACACAAAAGTTTTCAATAACAAAATTCTATAATAATCTAGGAATTTATTTCTGATTGTGCATAGAAAATATTCCTGGAAAATATTGATGGAATAAGACTATTAAAGTATTGAAGGTTTTGAAAATCGAATAATATGAAAATTTATGTAAGAAATTGTATAATGTTTTGAGTTTAACTGCTGTTCCCTGCAAATAATATTGGACTACTTGATCCATTTTGATCAAATGGCCTACTCCCTGGACTGGTCCAATGTAATGCAAGCATGGACCATGTAATTGGTAAAAAGTAAAAAGTGAAACGACGTGTCTGCGTTTTTTACATGTTTTCGTTTTTAAACGATTTCCAAGCTAATCCTCTGGAGTATACCATGGAGTGGTTTTAAGACAACTCCTTTGTAATGCAAAGCTGGGTTATATGGTCCTGCTCTAGGACATCGTAATGTTAAATAGACCATGTTTTTTCTAAACAGTGGGGTTACCTTTGAACTAGACCTAGTCCCTCATGGGCTACATTTTACATGCGTGAATGGACTAGTTGTATTATTTGCCGGGCTCAGAAAGTTAAATAGTCCAATCGAGGTACCCTTTTATAGACCGTGGTGAAATAATAAACAAAACTTTTAAGGAAGCTTATTTTTTTTTTTTTTTAATAGAGAAGCTTAAAAAATATTAACGCGTAAACTAAAAACAAAGCGAAAAGTTTTTCCCTCGCAATTTTGCTTTTCCATTTGCATTTTTAAGGGAAAGGAAAACATTTTGAGTGAAATTTTATTAACCATAAGGATGATTAACTGTTTCTTATAAAATTTAAATTAAAAATTAAAAACTTTTATTTGCTGTATAATAATTAACAGAGTTGGGAATTTTTCATTCTCAACTATTTTTAAAACCTTGCACTGTTCTAAAACTGTTATGTACATATGTATGTCACGTTGTTGTAATGGTTTTGGTCAAATATGATTCAAATAATTATTCTGTTATTACTTGAAATCTCCAACGAGAATACTAAAGCTGAGTGGATTGGTACAAAATAAGCCAAGGAAGAATTTACTTGCAAACATTTAGATAAACAAACTTATTTTAACTTATAATTACACCATAAATAATAAATAATAAGAAAAAGTTTAACCTTTTTTCTAAAGGTACCAAAAAAACTAATGCATCCAAAAACAAAGTTATTTTTTAGTTATTTTAGATAAATGCAAAAACAGTCGACGTCCTCCTGTTTAAACACGAGCAAATAAAGGGGGTCCAAAATTAAGGTATAATATTAATTTTAATAAAAAAGAGTTTTTGAGATATATGAAGTATTTTCATTTCAGTTTATTACAAATAGGTTCCGGTTAAAATTGAAACCCCCGCTTCTTTGTTCCGCGCTTGGCACTGATTTTTTTTTTTTTTTATTGAAATTTGCTTGTCGAAAATTACAATATGTATTCAAAGCTTAGTTCTAATTGTTATTTATTAGCCATTTCCAATTTAACCGCTAATTAATTCCATTCAAGTGTCAAAAAGCCTGCTAGGCTCAATGATTTGGCTGGGCTTTCCATTAAAGTTTCTTGCGCTGTAGATTTCCGCAAAAAATCAATTTTTTAACTTTGTTACGAGTTTTAAGCAACAATCATTCAATAGTCGTTTGACGTCCGACGCTTTAAGTAGTGTCCTTGCTTTTGGATAAGACATGTTGCTTAAAAATATTTGAAAATTGCGGCCTCACTATATTTAATATATTTTCAATTTCTTTAAAAAGTTTTCAACAATTTTCATGGAGTATGCATGTAATGCACCATCCTCGAACGTTCGTGTTGGGTTGTCTATATCGCTACTCCTCAAGAACCATCTTTCCTATATTGAAATCGATGGATCGAACATGTTTTGTGAAAACAACGGTGAGAAATCGATATTCTTCAGCGCAAGGATTTTCTCCTCTATGGTATAACAAACACCGGCTTCGCTAACTCAAGCTACTCTGCACAGCCGGCCTTCGGCCGGGCGCAACGATTTTCTCCTCTATGGTATAACAAATACCGGCTTCGCTAACTAAAGCTTCGGCCGGGCGCAAGGATTTTCTCCTCTATGGTATAACAAACACCGGCTTCGCTAACTCAAGCTTCTCTGCACAGACGGCCTTCGGCCGGGCGCAAGGATTTTCACCTCTATGGTATAACTGAATAGTCAGCTTTCGTTTGGAAACAAGGCATATTTTAGAAGCTTTACTTATCGAAGCCGGTGTTTGTTATACTATAGCCGGTATTTGTTATACCATAGAGAATAAAATCCTTGCGCCCGGCCAAAGGCCGGCTATTATCCCAAATTTGAAATTTTAACGGTATTTCAAAACAAATTTTACACATTTTAATATTTTTCATTATAAGTTAAGTTGTGGACATTATGACACTTTGCAAAGTGTCATAACGTCCGCGGACGCTATGACATTTCTTTGATGGACACTATGACACTTTCAAAAGTGTCATAAAGTCCATGGACACTATGACACTGGACGTTACGACATGCCACCTGTCTTAATGCCAACGGACGTTATGACATTTTCAGTCCATGGACACTGGACTTTATGACATGCCGCCTTGCAAAAAGCTATATTCTATTTTAAGTAATTGATTATAACTATGAAGTGATTAATTAATATTTAACTAATGAAGAGTGCACAAAGTTTGGCAGAGGGCTCAAATAACTATTACTGTCCATACTGCCGAGCAGCTGTTGAAGATACAATGCAATTTTTTACATAAAACTTTCATTTGTATGTAACTAAATTTATATGAATAATAAACACTTTTTTGCAAATTGGGTAATTTAAAATTTTTTTTTTTTGAGGCATTTTTCTTTGGGCGATTTTTCCTACAGCCAATTTTGGCACTTTACTTCCATCAACCGAGGTAAAAAAAATTAGTGGGTGTCCAGGAGTGTAGAGTGAATTCGAAATTGTTGCGCAACCCTATGATAGCCTTTGTAACTAATTATCAAGTTATTAGAGTGGTTGCTCCACATATTGATTTATTGAACTCTTTTCCTACAGACCCACCCGATTATGCTGGATTTCAAATTCAAACTGCTTAGGAGAACAGGAAATAGTTTGATATGAAAGTGTTCTTTTGTTTTGAGTCGTTCGAAAGTGAGCGTAATTTCAACAGACGGACATGGCTTTATCGACTTAGACTTACTCAACGACCCAAAATATTGTTACGTTTTTCCTTTAATAAACGCGTTTGAGTTCTTTTAAATTGCAAATCCGAATAAAAACACACACATATTCAACTTAACAAACTTTATTGAAAATTAATTATTTTGTCAACAATTGTAAGCAACGAACAGAACCGTTTCTCAAAGCAAAACTAAAACTAATTTACCATGAGTCACCCCTTTTTATATTTCATAATTATTTCTAGATTTTTCCTGAACCTTCCCGTAAAAACTATTTATTATGTTCTATAACCATTGTGTTGAAAATTGTACATGACAATTTTAAGTAACATAAAACTATAACTTACAAGATAACTTATAACTATAACTATAAATAATTCTTAGATAATTTAACTTTCTTAAGAATATGTACACTTTATGGGGTCTTAGATGAATATTAAAAACGTTATCCTCTTCACAACTGCATAGTTGTGGTGGAGGGTAAAAAAACTCAGTAGGATAAGAAACCCTACTTCTGCCACAACAAATGTGCATATGTTTATCTTTGTATTTTATTAGAGGAGGTCAAAAACAAAACGAAACAATGCCACATTAAACATTTTTCTTTGGATAAATAAAATAAATTATCAAAGCTATTCTTGGGAATACAAAACCTATCATTAATAAGACTTCTGTATGACGTGCTAAGTTCCCAATTTTTCATATTTAACAAATACACTGAGATTTATTGTTGAGGGAAAGCTATCTTCTATGCGCATTTCACTGGTTGCTTAGGCCAGCTCATCAGGAAACCTTTTCCAAAGATTTTAGAAAAGCCAAAAATATTATACAAATAAAACCCTTAAAGCGAATAAGTCTTACTTGTACCAATATCAAAGCTTAAACAAAACACCAACAATAAACAGTGAGTTGATCTTTTCTTACGTTCCCCCTTAAAAAAAATTAATAAAAACATGGTTTTGGTAAACATATTTTAATAGCAACATATTTTGATAAGAATTATGATTGCAGCGACCATAGTACGATTATTATTGAATCATATTATGACCAAATACCCTGTCACAGTTGACATACGAATGCGAAAGATGAATAGGCTGGGTCATACATTCAGAAAGCCACATGATGACGTCACCAGAAAAGCAATTGAATACAACCCTCAAGGCAGCAGGCGAAGAGGCAGACCAGCAAATACATGGCGACGACAGGTAGAAGCTGAACTACGCACAGCTGTAGAGCGAAGCTAAAAGATTGGCAACAGACTGAATTCAATGGAAATCATTTGTAATGGCCCTATGTTCCAATTGGGAATTTTAAAGGACTAAATATATGACCAAATATATTCGTAAAATTACATCACAATATTTTTTACTTAATTATATTCTAATCATGTTAATCATAATAAGATAAGAAGTAATCATATTATTGGCATGCTAATTATAATAAGCTAAAAAGTTTGAATTATTATCATGTTTATCATAATCATATTATGATAAAGTGGTGCTGTCACAACAATAAAAAATAAATTGACTTTGTTTTGTGGCACTTTACAATTTTTTTTTTTTTTTTATTTAAATACAATTTATATATCGAGGGTTATTTTCCAAATAGTACTATCTGCAGTTTTTCAAAAATTGGTTTTTTATAGAAACGAGTTCACTAACTGAAGGGTCATCTGCCACTTAAATTTAAAAAAAAAAATTCCCAAAAAGTTTTTTTTTCATAAATATTGTACTGTGCTATCTAACACAAACGTTTTGTTGTTTTTATAAAAAAGTGCTATCTACATAAAAAATATTACTTGATATAATTCAATGATTAAAATTGTTATTACAAAGAAGACGTATTATACATCAAAGGGTTGATAATTGTGTCTAGATTTCATAAACTAATAAAATTTTAAAATTCGTTGTAGAATTTTGCAAAAAAAAAACTGCAAAAAATTTGTTTATGAGTTTTTGTCAACAATATAAATTTTAGTTTATGCAATAAAATCTTTGCTACCTTATATTATTTAATGAAATTTATGAACAAGTAAATACATTTTTTAATACTTAATACAAATCAGCTCAAAATTTAACTAACAAAACGAATCCCACAATTCCCAAAAACAGCAGAAATTTCCAAAAAATTAAGTGTTTTTTAGAAATATAATGGCTACCAAGTAAGGTTCTTAGTATTCGTATTGCAAAATTATTATAAACATATCGGTTCATACAAACTCGAACGAATCGCCCAAAATTGGGACGTCCGAATGGACCACCCCAAACGAAGTCATGGCCAACATTTACATGATATTATACAAATAAAACTGTTAAGCGAATTTATTTGTATATTATCTTTAGTTTTTCTAAAAGCTTTGGATGAAGTTTCCTGATGATGTGGCCTAGGCAACCAGTGAAATACGTATAGGAATAGCTTATCCCATCAACAATAAATTTCAGTGTTTTTATCAAAAATAAAAATTGGGAATTAATTAAAAAAAATCTTGTTAATAATTCACAATAAAATATTTCAAACAAATTGATGATAAATTGAGTCTTATATTTCTAAAATACAAGACCAATTATAAATTATGAAGAACTCGGCAAGCGCATTTCACTAAAAAGTTATTTTTAGCATCTAGCTAAAATTAAGAGTTAAGGATCGTTTTAGGTTTTTATTATAACCGAGATATCCTAATTTGGGAACCTATAGCACCTGTCTTGCTAAGTCTATAGACCTCAAATCCAAGACTTAAACCCGACTACAACTATTTAATGGTCACCTCAAACTCCGTTTTAATCTGACCAACCGTTTATAAAATATAGAATTATTTAAATTTTTTTCCAAATTTACCACACAGTGCAGGGATCATATAAATAGAAGCGAAACCCTTACAATCTGGCCCACGTTCTTTTCAACTAAGCAAACGGATGCATTTTCAAAGCATTGAAGTCTGCTATTTCGCAAGAATGTCATAATTTTTATGATCATTTAAAATATGTGGATAAAGTTAAATTATTAATTGCTTTTCAATAAACGTTAGTGTAAAATTTTAACTTTATTTCGAGTTCTGTTAACATGATTACGCATTTCTTTAAATTTTACTAATTATTTTAATAAAAATTCGTGTAACTTAAACTATTGTATCAAATAGTTTTCATTACAGCTCATTTTCATTCTTGTTTAAGTAGTGCTATCTGCTATATTTCAATGTTCAAATCGATAAAATTTTAATTTGTAAATAGTGCTATCAGACATATAAGCGCAAATATCTGGAATTAAGAAAAAAAATTAACATGTATGATTTAAACATTGTTATACCCTTCACCTCAGGTGGAAAAGGGTATATATAAGTTTGTCATAACGTTTGTAATTTCCACAATATTGATTTTAGACCCCATAAAGTATATATATTCTGGGACCTTATGAGGAGAGAACTTGGTTTAACGATGTCCGTCTGTCCGTCTTACGTTTGATATGTGTTTTCCGGATAATCCAGACATGATAGCGGCTAGGTTGTTTTACATTTATGTTACATACAGTCCCACCATTTCTTGCTATTGAAATTCAGCCAGATCGGTCTAAAAATGACGTCGATATGAGCAAAAAACCACGACTACCTCTAAATGTTTCCAAAAATCGCTTGTTGTTGTTGTATTTTTTTTAATTTCTGTATATCTTGAGAACGGCACGAGCCAAAGTTTCCAAATTAGGTACACACATTAAGGTTGCCAATACACACCATCGTACAAAATGTGGGTGGGATTGGAGAAGTGGGCGTGGTACCTCCCGTACAAAAATTTTATAAAAACCTAAATTTAAGGGCTGCCATATGTCCTATGGATATGACTTATATATCAAAATATCGGAGAACATATTTTATAAAAAACTCGGGAAAATCGGTTCAGATACAAAAAAGTTCTGACCAAAATTAAAATTTTTTTTTTAAATACCCAACTTTCGGGAACCATAGATCTCCCCGAGTCCAAGTTTTATAACCCAACTAACTGGCAAATTTCTTCTTAAACACGTCGGTATATAAATCTGTCAAATCGGTTAAATAATGGCTGAGTTATAATCAAAATACTGAAATCCCAAAAATTACTCTTTTTATACCCTTTACCTCTGGTGGAAAAGGGTGGGTATATATTAGTTTGTCATAACGTTTGTAATTTCCACAATATTGATTTTAGACCCCATAAAGTATATATATTCTGAGACCTTATGAGGAGAGAACTTGATTTAACCATGTGATGTCCTTCTAGCCCCCCCCCCCCCCTTTTAATTGCTTACATATACTAGCATAATGCCCAATATGATTTTCGTTATCACCCTTCTTATTATTTCATCTTTTTAACGAAAATATTTTTACAAATAGAAACTAGGAATTGTTGTGTTTTTTGCTACTTAAAAACTCGCCAAAAAAGATAAAAGAAAACAAACAAACACACATACATGGCGCGAACTATTTTGGTGAATATATTTCCCAACTTTGTGGTGAACAAAAACATCAGAAGTAATTACAACAAAACTTTGTTGAATTTTGTGAACAGTCAACGTGCCATATTTCATTTTAATGATATTCGATTAACGTTCCTTCATGGTTCAGTTGTCTAGGGGGTTTGTTAGAAACTGAGAGTTCCCGGTTCGATTCTTGGTTTTTTAAAAAGAAAATTTTTTTTTTAATATTTTTATTTTTTTTATGTCTAAAAAAGATTTAAAAAAAAATATTTACCAGTTTTCGCTTTTTAAATTTTATTTATAATGAAGTTTGAGGTATTGCAAATATGTATGTATATGTAAAAATTATTAAGTTTTTGTCTAGTTGCTCTGTATTCTGCTCGCACAATGGTGAAGGGTATATAAGATTCGGCACAGCCGAATATAGCACTCTTACTTGTTTTTTAATAACATTGTTAAATAAAGTTTAGTAAATACTCTTAGAGTTAACGAAAAAATCAGTTTTTCGCTCTCCTGTAAAATTGTGATTTTGCTGATAGCACTATTTGAAAAATAACCCTCGATATATATATATTTTTTTAATTTCCTTACACTTGTTGTTTTTAATGACTATTTATTTTTAATTGTTTAACCAATCACTCAAAATAATTCAAATTATTCCAAAGGAATATTTAAAAAAAAAAAAACGACACAACTGATTCAAAATTATTTTACAAATGGCGCTAACAAAAATTATAAGAGTAAAGATATTTTGTTTGCTTTTTAAGCATACTATGATTACACGAATAGAATCCTATCCTGTTATGGTTGCATGAATTTTAATTTGTTTTCAAAGTCATCATTATTTTGTTGTTAGAAAAATAAATATTTTTCAGCCAACAATACTCAAATTTATAATTGCGATCACATTGATTTGTTTACAGTAACTATAATATTGTTGATATTAAATAAAAATAACAATTATTTGTGTACGACAACAATATATTGTTACCATAAACATAGAGTAGTTGCCGTAACCATGCCCAACCATATGAATGTTATTTTTGTCAAGCTAATAAGGCCAAAATTTCTTTAAGCAAATAAAATTCCATTTTTAATCACAATATTTTGTTCCCGATGTTTTTTCTCTGCGTGTATTGATCCAATTCAAGGTAAATAACTTTTTTCGATATGACCCCAAGAGAAAGGCTGCGCTCTAGCATGTTTTTTGTTTACTTCATATATATGGAATTGTTTAATTTTGATCTTAACTATTACACCCAGAGAAAAAACATGTTTCAATATGGTCACCTCCAACAATTCTATGTTAAAAGAAAATTTTAACCATATTATGTTTAATTTAACCATAGTATTGTCAACGACAACCATATTATAGTTAAAATAGTCTTCCATTAAGAAGCCACAACCATATTATGGTTGCCTCCGAACATATTATGGTTAATAATAACTTAAATTTGTTTACCAGTTATAATAGCATGGTTGGTTTTCAACCACAGCATGTTGCTCTTGAAAAAGAGGAAAATACTATTGTTAATTTAAAAACAAATAATTGTCATATTTTACCATAACATTTTTGAGGCTTCTTGATAGGGGACTAATTTAACCATAATATGGTTGTCGGTGACAAAAATATGGTTAAATTCAACATTATATGGTGAAAATTTTCTTTAAACATAGTATTGTTGGTGGTGACCATATTTAAACATGTTTTTTCTCTGCGTGTATATTTGTCATTGAATAACAACACAATTATTATCGTTTCGAAAGTTTTATAACAATGGCTTTAAAGATTTAAATAAGTCGAATAGTATTCACTTGAAAAAAAAAACTAAAAAAGTGGAATTGTTACGTTTTGTTATGGACCTCCTCATCTATTATCTAAATAAAGCATGCATACATAAATACTCTTATGCACATAAACTAGAATATTAAATGGATTTAAGTTTTTTTTTTCTTTTTTTTTAATACCGTCCATAAAAATGTTCGTTAGATTTGAATTTTAAGTTGCTTGCAAAATAATCCGAAGAGATTTTCCTTAAAAAAAGTACCAGGGTTTATCTAAAATCTTTTAATCATTAAATGCCATAAAAACAGTACAGCAAATACATGCACATGAACATACACATTTTATTTATTGTATTATAGAGCAATAAGATTTATTTATGATAAATTTGGAATTAAGTTTAAAAATACACCTGAACGAACGTATAAGAAAAATATTGAATTAAAAATTTATTTGGGTGCAAAAATAAATCAAAGTGAAATTTAGTCGAAAGCAATTAAAAGTAGCATATTTTTCGAAAAGCAATAATTCTTTTTACTTTCTAGTTTTTATTTAAAACACAAGCAATTTATAGCTGTTGTGAAATATTAATTTTGTTTTGACTTTCCACAATAACAAATACAAGTAATACGAAATCATGTTAAATAAAAACTTAATAAAATAACTTTTTTATGTTTAGATTGTTTGGGCAAAATAGAAACTTTGCTATTACGAATTCATATGACAACAACTAAATAATAAAAAAAAAATAATAACAAGTCAAAATGAATAAAAAGTGGAAGTACAAAAAGATTTTATTGTTATCTTTTTATAGATACTTAATAAAATTACTCTACAAAAGGAACACAATATTATTAGATAAGTTTTTTATAAAAAAAAAAGTTCGTCAGATATCTTTTTTTGTTTGTTCAATTATTGTTTGTTTTTGTAATATTTTCCCGCTTTACAATATTTATTTCCAACAAATGTACAATCTTCTCACACCTTAAGACTATAGCGGAACTCCTTAGTCGGAAAAATCTTAAATTGGAAAACAAAACAGCGATTAGACATTTAGGTTTCTTATTATTTTACCATTTAAAACCTACGAATACAAGAGAGAAAAAGTGTCCTAATGCAGAGTTAGAGGATACCACCAACCCCATTCCTGCTCTTCATAAAATTTTGTCTTAACACATTTAAGTTATTCAATTAAAGAGGTTAATTGTAATTTAAAAATTTTTTCGCGTTTCACATACCAAAAAGAGGCTAATTCTAATCCAAAACCTTACTGACGTATTCATAAAAAATAAAACAAGTTTGAAATTAAAGCAACATTTTCATACAAATTTTTCTTCAAATCCATTTTAATTTTTTATGAATACGGCAGTTATTATTTACTTAGTATTTTGAAGATATTTTTTTTTAACGTAAGTTTAGTAAACGATGTCTTCTTTCGAATTCGCTGAACAGGCCAAAAGGTTAAAAACCAACGCAAAATTATGTATATAAAAAATTTAACCTAAAATGTTACACCATAAACCAACAAAAACAGTTAGTACGGCAAAAGGCTGAAGCACAAAACCAAAAAAGTACACAGGAGGACTAAGTGATTCGTCGAAGTTATGCCGGTAAAGCCCGTTGGTGTTACCGATAAGCCTGTTACAAAATATATTTTTAATAAAGAACTTGCAGGGCTATTTTATTCTGTTTTATTTCCCAGTAAAAAATGTGCTCCAAAAAGAGCAGGTTTTGTGTATGAATTCATACCTCAAATCGCTTCAAACCTGCTGATGGGATGCCTGATTTGTGTGTGGGGTGTTCCCGGTTTGGAGGACTATTTTTTGCTGACAATACGCGCTTCTTTTAACATGCAAACAAAGCACTCCTAAAGTGCTTTTCTAACGGCTAACTATATTAAAATATTCATTTATATTTTACTTTTACTTGTTTAAATGCCTTTTTTCAATCATTTTGGTATATTTTTATTTCTTTCGGTTTGCAACCTTCTTCATTGTCAGCACTAAAGTAACAGCTTTTTTGTATATTTTATTCTATATTATTAACTGCTGTATAAAAGCTCTTTTATTGAAGCGCTCGATTATGCGCTTTTTCTCTTAAGTGCTTTAAAAACCCCAAATTTTTTTTACTGGGTTATTATTTTAAATTAAATTAATTTTGCTTTAACTTGCATAGTCACAACAAAAAAATTCAATGTAAATAAGCAAAGCAACTTCGTCGATGCCACTTATTAATTTTTCTGTTCCCTTGAAATTTATAACTGATAGATTTTTTTCTCGAGAAAAGTATCTTCCGTGAGAAAAGAACTCTTTGGGAATATTTTTGATTGTGTTGAGTATCTTGCATCTAGCTTCATTCAAATTTATCTCTAATAAAAAAACAAAAGCCTGCTTGATTATTCTCATCATTTATAGAATTAAACCAACTTAATATATAGAAAATGGGGGGGGGGGGGGGGGGGGGGGGGGTGTGCTTTAAAACCATGTGAGATACGGACATGGTGGCTTTATTGCTCAATTGAGTGGGAGATAAAGTCATAATGGCCTTATTGCCCAATCATTGAGAGGTAAGGTCATATTTAAAATATTGCAAAATGAGAGATATAGCCCTATTTTTTCTTCGCAAATGAGAGATAAAGCCATATTTTTTTAGAATATTGTAATGCATGGTGTAAACATTCTGTAAAAGGGAAAATCCTTAGTTATCATTAAAAAAAATTTTATTTTTGTGACGCACGCAGGAAAACTTTATTCAGCGAAGCCAGCTGCCGCGTCCTACTGGAGGAGAAAACCCGTAAGCACGGCCACAGGCCGCCACGCAGAAAAACTTTAGTGTGCGAAGCCAGATTTCGATACTTAACTTTAGTGTCTCCGGAACAGAAATGAGAGATAAAGCCATTTTCTAATATTGCTAATGTGAGCTAAGGCCATGATGGCTTTACCTTACATTCAAATAAAAAAAAAAAAAAAAAAAAAGGCTTTATCTCGCTATTGAATGAGAGATGATGGCATTATCTCACATGATGGTGTTAAAGCAAACCCCCCCCCCCCCCCCCAGAAAATGTTTAAGACACTTGGCGTTGTCAGGGATCTAGGGGATCTAGTTACAGCTTCTACCCGTAATTTCACGATGCATTAATTTGACAAATTAAAAAGTAATACGCCTTTTCGAGGGTTGCTTAATGGTTGTGTCTTTAATTTTTAATATTGGAAAAGGAAATACAAAAACTGCTGGGCTGGTTTTTTTTTTCTTAAAACTGAAACCTTTCACCACATGTGGAAGTTTTATATATACATAAGTAAGGTTATCATTCCGTTTATAATTTCTACAATATTTTTTGTTAGATACTATAAACTATAAATATTCTGGGCCCTTTTGAGTAGAGAAGTTGATTTTACGATGTCCGTCTGTCAGTGTGTAGATTGAAATTGGGTTTTGGAAGACCCTAGAAATAATGGCGAGTAGCTTGTTATATTTATATCAGAAATAGTCGGGCTTGCCTTTAATTTTCACACATTAAATCCCTTGTTTACCACAAGTATATACATATAATCTATATAAGTTTCTCAATCCTTTTGTTATTTCTACAATACTTTTTTTTTTTTAACATAACAAATACATATAATCTATATAAGTTTCTCAATCCTTTTGTTATTTTTTTTTTTTTTTTTTGTGGTTACACATTTTAAGACTTTCTTTGTTACAAGATTTATAAGCGATTTATAATGATTCATTTGAAAGTTTCACAATTAAGGGTTGTGAACAACCTCTCCACCGGAGATGCCTGACCGCAATACTTTTTTTTTGCTTTTTTTTAACATAACAAATACATACATAATTGGCCTCATAAAAAGATAAATGTGTTTTTAGCGAAAAAAGGTACTTATCATATTTTTTTAACCCTTATGTGAATGGCAAGGTACCCGGGTACCTTTGGCGTTTTCAGATTATTTTTTTTATAGAAGGAGATGAACTTCTTGAGAACTCCTAACTATTAATAAATTTTAAATTGTCATTATTTTTTAGCTAAGAAATCATTTTGGAAGGGCTTGGTGTACCAAATTCCATCTTACACCCTTAACGTTATGACAAGGTACCCGGGTACCTTCATACATTAAGTTTCGAAAAACGATTATTGCAAGTATATTTTTAGTGAACTGTTGCTAAAATAAAATTAGAGGAAGTCGTAACGAATAATTAAGAAAAACAAACAAAAAATATATACATAGATAAATAAAAAATAACCAGAAATGAACACTTCGCTATTTGTTCATATTGGACAGTTTGTTGATTTGAATGCTCATTTCAAATTGGTTTGAAACATTTTGTGCAAGCTTTGCTTGTTTTTATGTGCTTCATACGTAGTTGCGAGCACACGCGACAATTCCCTACTACGGGAGTACGTTCGCTTTTATCATTTATTTTGCAAACCGAAAATTTTTGACGTGGATACATGAAAATCTTTCCCCAGCAAACTCGGTGTTGCAGATTTGACTGTGATAACTTTTGGGTTTATGATGCGATGTTGAATATTTTACTAACACTCTTCAAATATGATCACTTTCAAAAATTGTCTGGTTTTCCATATATATTATATAAGATGATAATGCTGCTACATCTATAATATTATGAAATTTATTTGCTCTGCGCTTGCAGGAATATTCCTTTTGTTTTGATGTAAAATGTAAAACTTTCAGGTTTAGCAGCAAAAGTAGATTCTACATTGGGCTTTCTGGCTGGTTGTACTTAACAACTTTCCATGCAAAGGGTAAGAGTTCATTGCATCGCAAGCCAAAGACGTTTTATATCTCTGACGTAAATTCAATTTCAACATTGTCCAAATAATCTCGAATAAATAGCTTTATATGTTCTGTTCGAAATATGCGGGTTTCATGATTTTCAAAACTTTTGAAAGGTAGCATCATTTTGAAACTGCAGACAACGGCAAGTGAGTAGTTTTCCATAACCCTGTTATGAGTTCTCTATTTGTTGTGTGGACGCCAGCGTGAATAAGAATCCCAATAAAGCGTTTAATTATTATTCACAAATTACTCAAATATTTTTATTCCACATAAAAAGTTCAATCTTTGTATCTTTGCAATAAGCGAAATCATCGGAATAATATTTACATTTCTTTTGTTTCAAATTTGCATAGAGAAATATTTACGCTTAATTTCAAACTTGCGTATCTTACCAGTAATACGTTGCACAAACCCGGGCCCTTACAAGATATTGGAATTTTACTGAAAATTAACTTCTACTGTTAGTCTTAGGGCCATTATTACAACTTGAAGTTAGCTAAAGTTATGATTAAATTGACAGATAATAATGTGTTATCTGTCAAAAGCGTATGTTAACTGTCGGATAACAGCTAACGCCAAGTTATAATAATGGCCCTTAGAGTTATTTTTCGTGACTATGCACATATTTTCCACAAAAAATGTAAGTTTCCAATATTATTTCCATATAGGTACCCGGGTACCTTGCAATGCTGTTAAGGGTGTTCATTTTCCATTCACATAAGGGTTAATTCTGTTTTATATTGCTGTTTATTAATTCTCTGGTTTTACATTTTGTTCTTCCTGTAAATAAAAAAATTTGTAATGTTATTCCCTTAAACCAAACGGAATTTAAACTTAAACAATATACAATTTAAGATTTTTACCTCATTAAAGTATCACCTATTTCTTTAATAAATTTTACATTCAGTTCAGTTTATTCAGATTTTAAAAGAAGGTGTCTTGGAGTATTTTAAATATTCAAATTCTTAATAAAACGAACATTTCTTGACTTTATAACCCAAACATTAAAGATGCTTCAAAAAGTTAAATGGCTTTTTTCTTCATTATCATTTCAACTGAATGAAAACATTTCTTTAAAATTTCTACACACACCATTTCGCTTTTATACTATATAATTAAAATAATGCAAAATTTAATATTATGTAATGTTAATAATTAGTCTAATTAAATTAGTGATAAGTAAAACAATATTTTGTCATGAATACTTCTACGAACAGCAGAATACGACGGCAAAAAGAATGTTTAAAAACATGACGTTTCTAACACGCGCTAAATTCATTAAGACACACTCAAGAGATGCGTAAAAAGTAGATAAATATCAGTAAAACGTGTATGTTGACTATTGTTAACCCATAAAATGTGTATAAGGACTATTAAAGAAAGTTCAGGAAGATGCCTGTAGCAAGAGCTCTCTTGGGAATATATTTTGGATACCAATAATTAAATTTATACTTTTCTCTATTTGAAGTTAAATAATTTTTTTTATTACGTTTTTATTCTTTGATTTTAAAAATACAATGCTTTTCTGTTAAGGGTTAACAAATTAAAGACTTTGAGTCAAGACAACAACGTCTATAACAGGAAATGTCAAGTGCCGTAATCTCCATTGAGTTTTAAAATTTCATTATAAACTCATTACACACACATCTAAGGATACCTATTAACACAAGCATATATAAATACATGCAGATAAAAGTATTCCAAAAATTTCTTTTGAAAATAATCTGAGAAAATCCAAAATTTTTTTTTTTTTTTTTACTTTCTATTAAAATATTCAATTTGAAAACAAAAAATAAATTCATTATGTACTTTTGTTTATTTTTCTATGACAGTACGTTCGAAATTGGCGTTAAAATAGAATTAGATCTAAGATTTAAATTTTCGTCATTATTGTGTGCCATTGTATAAATATTATAGGTTTTAATTTGGCAACGTTGTACATCACTACGTTCATACGGTGCTATTGTGTTCCTACGGTTAAATTAATTATTTATCGGCTTATTTTTTTTATAATAATTGCTTGTTGCATAAAACAAAAACATGTTTCCATTCTCTACAAGTGACAATAAATAATTGTTTTAATGACTCACACGGAATGTAAAATAATTTTTTTTTATATATATTTGACTTGAATTAAATATTGTTTTATGTAACATTTATAAATATGGATGAAGGTGTATGTATGTTAAAATAATTTACAGGTAACAAGCAGAATGTTTTCAAAAGTAACGATAAAAAAAATAGTGAGTTTTGCCCGTCCATGTAATACCTACACAACAGTATTTATAGACAAATATACGAGAGTGTACCCCATTAGGCACCCTTTGGAAATTATGGACTTGTCAAAAGAAAATTTTATTATGAGGTTAAAAGTTCTTTCTGCTGAATATTGAATCTACATATCGTCGGTCTCATGTAGAAAAGCCCTAACTCGATTTTTTTCGAAATTGAGTTTTTTTGTGATTCCAATACATTTCCCACAAATATACCTCGTCACAAAAATTTAATACAATATCAAATACATCAGTCCAGCAAGCAATTAAAGAAGTCATTTTACATTATGATACATATAGTTTCTATTATGTTTTTGCCTTCTCCTGTAAAGTTGCTTTTATGTTAGTTAGGACCTTTCTACATGAGACCAACGATATATAAGATTTGTTTCCTCTTTAAGTGATTTTAGGAAAGGGGTTTATATGAGACCTACAGTCAGGTCTGGACATACTTCCGCATAAGCATAACATTGTAGGTGTTATAGAAGTAATTGTCCTCAAATTGGGTATCAATACCATCATCTGTAAGAATGTTAAGGCACTTAAATTTTTTTCGGGAGTGGTATTTGCTTGGTAGCTATTATCATAAGTAGACAGATTAAAACTTGATAACATGATTTGTGTTCTTCATAGCATGATTTAAATTCAATTTAATTAACAACATAGTATAATGGTTTATAATGGTTTTATGGACCGATTTTCACAAAGAGGGTATAAAAAAGTTATTTTTTGTTTGCCTGCAGGTCCAAGTTAATAAATATAAATTAACAACTCGTAATTTTTGTTTTATATTTTTATTCCCAATTTTTCGGTCAGCATCGTTGACCACCTTCAGGTGTCTGAATATTTAAATACATAAAATAATTATTCTTAAGATTAAACAAAAAAAACAAAACATAAGTAAACAAAGATAATTTTATGTAAACAATCAAAAAATAATAGCAAAACTTCACAAAATCACTTGTTTCACTTGCTATAAGATTTTCTTAACTAAATCTAGTTCGTTGATCGTCTGTTTTTGTTTATTATTTGTCTGTATGTGTGTGTATCAATGATATGAAGCATCAGTAGTGTATATCTCCTTCAGTAACTTCTCTCTTCTTGTTATATTTGTACTCCTTCGAAATGTGGTTTATGATTTGTCAGCGTACAGTGGGCTGCTAGCGCAGTTTTTTGTGCTCAATAGACTTGCCACTTGCTTTTTGGTCAGATTTATGCGAAGAAATTCTTGCCTTAAGTTTTATTTTTGAAGTCCTATCGTATACTTTATTGCATATATTGGGCCCGTCACCACTACACGAAATTTTATTTATTTGACTTTTCTTCCTTTTATTTAATTTTTGTTTTTGTCTTACTAAACAACTGATTCACAGTGTTGTCCGTTCTAAATGCTAGTTAACAATTTTCTTTATCATAAATATCATAGTTTTTCCATGTTCCAGAAAGTCCAGAAATATATGATACGCTTTTATATCTTTTTGGTTATCTTTCCTCCTGCTGCCTGCTGTTTTTTACACATTTTATAAGATTTTTCATTGTTTTTATTAGGAATTTATTTTTGCTATATTATTTTTATGGAATTCCGTGTCACTTATTTTAAAAACTCGTCGTATGAAATTTGATGCTGTATATATAATTATTATTCGAGGGTGTTTGGAATAAAAATTGATCGATCGTCCAGAGGCTGTTGGGTTTTGATACCAGTTAACTTTTAAATTGTTCCCTTTTAATATGGTAATCGCTTATAAGTATGGTAGTTGGTTATCGCTTTCCTCCTCTATGGAAAATTGTATATGTCCATTAAATGAATTTAGTTTTTTGATGGTGTGGTTTATTCTTTCCTTTTTTAATATTGCGAATAAGTCATCTACGTATTTCATCATTATTCTCGGTTTTCGACCATTTTATCTAGGGATATGTCCTGAAGTTGTTCCATAATAATGCCAGCTATCACTGGTGAGGCTGTAGAACCCCTCGGCATTTCTTTTCTTTGTTCATAGATTTTGTCATTATACGTAAAATATCTACTTTCCTTAATACAAAACTTCAGAATTTCTATAAACCAATCCTTTGGTATATCGTCTGCTCAGAATTGGTTTGACCTACCGACCATTTTTAAAAAAATTGAGTTAGGTATGGGGTATATATATATTGAATACCATCTTTTTGAATCCAAAATCTGGTTCGCGAAATTTTTTGTGGCTTCTGAGTATAAAGCATTCATTCAGGACATTGCGTGTTGAATTTTATGTTTTGAGGATAAATATTAACGCAAATTAAAAAATACCAAATGTAGAACCAACAATCTGAAGAAAGATATTTAATTTCCCGTATTTTGGTACTATTTTCCCCCCATTATAGTATCAAAAATTGCAAATGGCAAAATGTTTGGTAAAAAATTTTCACCCCTTAAACGTTCGAATTTCGAAAAAGTACCAAGGTTATATTCGTATTTTTTTGATAAGTTTCGAATGTGGTATAAGCTTTATTTCTAGGTTTATTGGATCAAAAGATAGACGGGCTGTAAAAAACGTACCAAAATTCAGGTTTTACACGTTTTTATCCTAAAAGAGCCGAATTTCAAAAAAGTACCACACAACTGTCCACTTATTTTTCAAAAGAACAACGATATGTATTACAGTTTTTTTGTATCTCTTTTAGTTTTGGAGATAAAACGTTTCCGAATTTACCCTTTTTTACCCACTAAACATTCGAATTTTTAAAAATTCAAGTATTTAGCTTCAGGCGTTTAGGCTGTACGATGATGAACGAGCCAGCCACTCACTAGTATACTCATTAGTATACGTATGCAGCACAAAAAACCACTTTTTTAATTTTTTTTTAGAAAAGTGGCGTATGCGGCACAACACAATATTTTTCATTTTCAAAAAAATACTATTTAATTCTAACTTTATTCATGAAAGTGCGCAAAAATTTACATTTTTCTTCAAAACATATACTGGAAGCAGTGGTAAAAATATAAAAAAATTATATCGGGTACATTTTGAGAAAACTTCATGTAAATCTTCTTTGTTGTTTTTCTCCACTCCGACTTTTTGGCATATGCGCCAACCCAATTTACCATTTTTCTTCAATTGTCCTTAACTCTAAATTAATCGGAATACTTGGAAATAACAAAACCACGTCAAATGAAATAAGTGCTTCTTCATCAACATTTAAAAATTTTCTGTGAAAGCACAACCATTTTAAATGTATTATTTAAGGCTTATGAAAACAAATTTTTAGACCAACCCTTTCTTACAAAAAAGTAGGCAAAATAGAACGATATTTTTAAAGCAGGTCCAAAAAGTTATAAACAATAATTTTGATTTAATAACCTTTTAATGATCATATATTTATTTACCAAATTGTAACTTTCTCAAAAATTGCGATCTATTCCATCTGGCTGGACATCGTTATGCTAATTCAGAATATGATTCTTAGTCAATCGGTACATACATAAGAGCCAATACTTCTATATATTACACATATTTGCACAAAACCATAATATTCTCCCCGCCTGTTGTGGTGTGTGTATAGATCATTGGTGTCCAGCCCATACCACAATTGTGGAAATTAATTCACATACATTCTTCACACGCATTCTTACGCTCTTTCATTTAGTCCACGAGAGTACACAATTCAGTACTTTTTGTATTTTTATTAAGAATATTTGTCTCTTTATTCACTAATACTAATAAAAAGCAATACAACCACGATTAAAATTTTGGACGTCACTGGTATAGATAGTTTCGTATACTCGTTTGTTGAAATTAAACGATATTCAAATTTATATTTATTTGAAACAGCAGTATTAAAACTCATTCTTTTACGGTGGAAAATTTTCACAATCATTTTTCTCCTTTTGTATGTATTTTTTACATAATCAATATTAAAATGAAACAAAAAAAAAAAAAACAATTGTTTGAGTGCCATGTTTCGCTGAAGCTGCAGAATTTTATTTATTATAAAAAATGTGTATGCATGTTCTACATTACTATACCCTTCAACGAAAAAAAGGGTATATGTACATTTCCAGCGAAAAGTCTACTTCTGTATCGAAGCAGACGCTACGAAGCTACGTTTTTATTAATTTTTTTTTTCACAAGATAACTTTAAAAAATCAATAAAAACAAGGGTTTCTTGGCGTTTGAATTTCTTTTGGAAAGCGAAATATGACTTTGACTAAAATTTTGCGTGAACATGTAGTTTTATAAACCGAACAAAAATCAATCGAAAACTTTATTATAATTGTGTGTAGTTACATCTGTTTGCGTTTAAAGTGACGATATGTTAATATCTATATCTTGATATATAAACTTCCGTTCTTTACCAACCATTGTAAAGGATATATAAGACTCGGCATAGCCGAATATAGCATTTTTACTTGTTCTGATGACTCTTTGAAACATTAATAAATTATTGTCATTATTACAGAAATGAATTAACCTTTCATATTAAGTATATCTGTATTTATTTTTCAATTTATCACATTTTTTGCTCCAATTGTAAAATATTAAAAATGTAAGTTATGTCGTTTTGAATTTCAGCTAATGAAATATAACTTGTTTTTCAAAAAATTACCAAAAAAATACTTGTTGATTTATTTTTTAAACGAACAGTGATGTCTATATCACCAAAATCGAGGATATACAATTTTTTTAAATTTCCTTTTTGCACAATTTATCATTTACTACTGTGTTCTTACATTAGTACAGTGTTAATATTTGGTCAAGATATAAGTACTTGCTGTAACAGGTTGACTGTCGTCAAAAGTTCTTTCCTGTAAGTCTTTGCCCAAGTGAGACTGTGGTCATTCTGGAAATTCAATTGTCGTTGTAATGCTAGTGTTTGTCCTTTCCGATATTTTGGTGCGTTAAAATGTAGCTTACAAAAAGTGTTTTTTGGACCACTGTTATGTTCATGTTTCATGATAAGTATTTTCGAGTTGTATGTATGTAAAATGTATCACACTAGGTTTGCAACTGCTTGCGTTTTCTTTTTGAACGTTTTTGTAAACCTCTATAATGTAATATATTTATTTATTTATTCATTTATTTATTAAAGGCCTGCAAATGTTGTACTCTACAACATAGCGACATGTGTCATATCATGCTCTTGCCAATTTATACCGTGCCGATCATACATGTTTGACAACAAAATATGAAGACAATGCCAAATAAATTAAATTTAAGTTATTATTACAGTGATTTTTCACACATGTATATAGAAAATAAACATGTCAACACATGCGATACATGCAACATACGCAGCATATGTTTTTAATAATTCATTATTATACACAAAAAAAAACTTCAAATAATATGACCAAATTATTGATTATGATTGTTTATAATTTCAAGCACTCTTTTTTTTAAACTTTATTAAAAAATATATAACTGAACTCTGCTGTAGTAGAATAACACAGTGCAACATTTTTGCAAACTCCTTTTCGTGTATAATTTCCCAAGGTGAAATCTAAACTGACAAGCCCCTTTTTAAGTTTTAGCCATGGCCCAATACTTCATTAAGAGAGAATGATGACAGAAGAAGAAGTTTTAACTGCACGCAAAGAAACAGCATGGTTTTGGTAAACATCTTCTAAGAGCAACATATTATGATAAGATTCATGATTGTAGTCACCATATAAATATTATTATTGAGTCATATTATGACTAAATATACTTGTAATATGTCATCATAATATTTTTCCCTTAATCATATTATTATTCTGTTAATCATACTAAGTTAAGAAGTAATCAAATTATAGTCATGTTAATCATAATAAGCTAAAAAATTAATTATATTATTGTCATGTTAATCATAATAAGCTAAGAAGTAATCATATTATCATCATGTTAATCATAATAAATTTAGAGGCATTCATATTATGATACATTTCATAACTGTCATAAAAATATAAAATAAATAAAATTTTTTTTTTTCATCGACAGCCACAAAGGCTTTTTACAATTTTTCTTAATGTAAACCAAATAGCGGAGTTCAATATAAGACTTGCAAAAGACAAATGCAAAATCTGTGGTTCTCATGGGCAACCGGGTATATCCATTTTTCCTATTTTAAGATGTTGATTTCATATTGCCTAATTTTAAACGCCATTTATAAGCTTCAAAGAATTTTTGAAAAATATGGTTCAATTCCGATATTTTAACGTAAGACAAAGCTTAAAAAGTGCAATACCTAGCCCATTTGATCTTGAATGGTTTTTTGGCTTTCCTGAAACATTTGTTTTTAGACATACGCCGCTGCCCATGAAAACCACAGAAATATCGTAACACTTTTATAAAATATGACGAAATCTCTAGGTGTTTTGTTGTTGAATTTTACAAACAAAACTACGATATTTTGCATTTGCACTATTAAATCACTAAAACTGAATAACCTAGCGGAATTTTAATTTTTTTAATTTCTTTAAACTTATTTTTTTTATGGGAATTTATCTTTAAATTGTTTTACCGCTTACATATAAAATAAACGACACATATCATGTTATGGCTATTAAGGCGACCGTACACGACATGTTTTTGTCATCTGACATGTCAAATTTCCCACTGCAAAATACAAACATGTCGTGTGTTACCTTTTAAACTTTGCTTCTGTAAAAGTCAGATGCAAAGTCATCTGACAATATTTCAATTAGAGCATGCTCTATTTTCTTCTGACAAACCATCTGACATTAGAAATCTATGCCGCTAGGAAACCGGCAGCGGCGTTCACTATTGACGGAATCATTAGCCGGCTGAAGTTTATATTTTATAATACCGAGATATGTATGATCATCCCACTATTGAATAGAATTTATGTAAATATATATACGAAAACCGTTTCATTATAATATCCTAAATTTGTATTTTTGAATTAAAAGAAAAGTATGTTAAGATGGCTAAATTATTTTACGGCGTAAATAAAAATTTCCGTGGCGGCATTTTTGTTTTGGTTTTTGCAACAACTATGGGAAAAAAACAGGGACAATGTCAGAAGCAAATTACATGTACGTTTGTGACCGAATATTATAAACCTTCTGTAAAACAGCCATTTTGACAGACATGCACAATTACATGTGACTTGAAAAGTTGACAAGTCAGATGTAAAAAACATGTCGTCTACATGCATCTTTAGATATCATGATATGGTTATGAGTAATATAATATGTTTTAAAAGTTATCGTAATTTAGTTGTTAGAAAAATAATTATTTTTCGGTCAACAATACTCAAATTTATAATTGCGATCAACATTGATATGTTTACAGTAACTATAATATTGTTGATATTAAATAACAATATCAATTATTTGTGTACGACAACAATATATTGTTACATTAAACATAGCGTTGTTGCCGTAACTATGACCAACCATATTTTTTCTCTGCGTGTGCTATTCGGATTTTAAGGCCTTAATGTTCACCTGTGAAAATTTTATTAAAAAAATCTTCAGAAAAAATTGTCCTTATAATATAATTCATAATTCATCAGAACATTAAAATAGTGCAAAATGATTTTTTCACAATTTCCAGCTGTATTTTTTAATCGAAAATTCGATAATCGTATGAAAAGTGTAGCGAAACGAAAAAAAATATAATAAAATAATAAATATCAAATTTCGGTGAGCAAGATTTCTCAGAATGGGCTAAGAAATCATTGAACGAGTGCAACCGCTTAGCAAAATTACAATGACATGCTTAGACAAACTTGAGTTGACATAACACCTTGTTTAAGTTGACATAACAATATTATTTATTTATTTAATAATAAGCAGAGCAAGTTTAAAACGGCACGAAAAATGGTACAATTGGCAAAACTGGGAAAAATAGAAACATTTTTTTAGTTAAGAAACATTTATTTTATTAAGTTTTGATTGCAAAGTACAATAATATGTTTCTTAAAATTGTCAAAAATAAATGATCTCCTGTTATCGCATAAAACGGATAATCTTCAAAAGCAAACCATTTTTCTTAAGTCTTTTAAAAAAGTTTGACCAAATAGTTATAGTTTAAGCAAAAAGTACCCATCTTTATCTTGTTAAGAATGTATTTTTCTTATATGACTTTTAATACAAAATCATCTCAAACTATTTTGATAAGATAGTTAAACAAACACTAAGTAAATCTTTAATAAACTTCACGAAAGCTAATAAATGTTTCTTATTGCACTGGGTTGGACAACCGTCTAAAATTAAAGATCACCAGCGCAGCAATAACTGCGATTAAGGTGGTGCATGATACATGTCCACTATGTTAAACCATACGCACATTGAACTTGAAACTTATATCTTACAATTTCTGGGTTTTTCGCTCATTTTAACTTTAAGAATACATATGCAAACCTATATGTATATGTTGGTACAATACATAATTAGAGAAATCATTAATTTAAAACAAATTTAAGGCACTTTAGAAATCGCTTTCAATGCGCAAACCTTTTTCACCGAAACAACCAAAAAATTGTTTTTTTTTTATTATCAGAACAACATTGCTACTGGAATGGTATACTCATATAAAGTTTAACCCTAATGGTCACTAAGTTACTTTTTACGTCCGATTTTTGCAAAAAGATTTTGGCATTCCGAATTTTTTTCCGGAGGTTTTTTTAAGTTCGCAAACATTAATTTTTAAAGATTGTTACGAGAAGGGGCCTGCAAAATATAAAATAATACAGAAACCTTGTAAATATGCACATTCGTTTTAAACTTACCTTAACAAATACAGCTTTACAGCTTGATATTAGCGTGTTACCATTTTCAAAATGTAGACGAATAAAATCAGTTATTCTGTGCAACCCAAGCGTCAGGCACGTTATGTGTAAAGTTTTTGTAAATAATGTGTTAAGCGATCGGACTGCAGAGACCATATAATTGTGCAGCGTCTGTCAATTTAAGCAAAACAATATTCCACTTGATGCCTGTTATGAAATAGTTAAATAAATGTATTAAACAAAAATGGGGGGTATAGGAAAAGATAAACTCACTGTTTATTGTTGGTGTTTTGTTTAAGCTTTGATATTGTTACAAGTAGGACTTTGAGTGTTTGAAATTCCTATTCGCTTTAGGGTTTTATTTGTATAATATTTTTAGCTTTTCTAAAATCTTTGGAAAGGGTTTCCTGATGATCTGGCCTAAGCAACCGGTGAAATGCGCATAGAGGCTAGCTTTTCCTCAACAATAAATTTCAGTGTATTTATCAAACATGAAAAATTGGGAATTTAGCACGTCATACAAAAATCTTAATAATAAATTTTGTATTCCCGTAAATAACTTTGAAAAATGCAAATTTACCATTATTTGTCAAGAATCTGTAAAAAAAAGCTGACATTGAACTGGTATTAGCTTTTTCTATGTAGGCAATGTTTTAAAGATATGACGTCTCCTTATCACCTTTTTCAGTGATACCAAATACCAAATTTGCAACTATCCGCTGTCGCTGTCAGTAATTTTATCCATTGATACCCAAATCAAACTCTTTTCGGCTCTATTTTGTAACACTTTAATCACTTTTTTTATACATTGTTGGCATGTATTTGGTTTGTAACAGTGTCTTACTGGTTACGGCCTTCTTAGTATATTTCTTTAAAAATTCCTTGATGGCCGGGTTATTTATATTTTACAGCGGTATTTTTGCCTATAAAAAAGTATTGCACAAATTCGAAATGTATGGGTTCCATTCTGTTGTGGTATCTGTTAGTTAAGGTTGTGTCGTATGCGAATTAAATTTTTCAGCTAGAGCTTTATTTTTCAATGAAGAGAAATTGTGCTCAACCTTATACAACTTTGGTTTGTTAAGTACTAAGCACTGAAGAATCCCCTTTTAAAATAGCTTTAACCATTTAAAGACCCGTTAAAAACTGTTTGTTATATCGTGTTAATAACGAGACAATATGTGACAGCTCCCATATACCTTACTAATACTCATCTTCTCTCTCCAAAACTACAACCTCCTCGTCAAAAAACGTATATATTTTTTCTATTTTTATCAAAACTAAATTGAATTTACACTTTTAATCGACTTCCAGAACCTTTTACTTAATTCTTTTTTCGCCTTAACATTTTTCTATTTTTATTTCACAAAAAGAGTTAAACAAGTGTGAGCAGAGTGAGTAAGTAAGTCCTTTTTCTCACCATATGATGATTACATCATTTCTTGGTAAGAACTGGGATTATCTTTATGAAAACAGATGTGTCTGCCAAAGCTTATTGAATGTGTGGTTTAATTTGCATAAAAGTAAATCGACGTTTTTGCACGTTACAAAAACCTTCATCATGCATGGTAATCCATCGATTGGATGCATTAGGGTAATACTATTTTAGCTGTTTAATATAAATTCGTTTTGTTGAAATTGATTTTATGTATGTAGTTTCCGGAAACACCTAAATGCTTTACCATTTAAAGAGTGTATGACCCTAATTCTTTAGCATTTGACTACATAAATATATGAGGCACATCACCTCAGTTTAACTCTCTCCCTCTGCCACATGCGAAGGAGTGGCTGTCGGTGTAAAGGACATGCTGAGTTCGTTTATTTTGAACTAAAATGCTTGATACATGAAGGGCTGAAAGTAAGTATTGTGTAATTTTGAGGTTGCCCCACAATTCAATGTGTCGATTCAACACTACTTCTCAAACAATTTTCAAAGATTCATCGAAAAAGTAAATTTACTTCCTTTCACTAACAGATTTAAATTTTCGATTTAAATTTTTTTTAGTTTAATTTGCAAAATTAACAACAAAAATCGTTGCATTTTACTAGTTTTAAAGAAATTTTGTGTGCAAAATACGTTTTCTGCGTATTTTGCAAAAAAAACTTTAATGTTTATATGCACAGTTGTGTGCATAAAAATAGAAGTGCTGTGCAAGGAAAAAAACAGGTTCTACTAGTTTGTAAGAAAAAGTCGTAGCTTTATTCAGTTCTTTTTTACAGCAGATTTACCTATTGATTTGTTTGTTAATGTTAAGAAAATTCATAAGGTCACAGGCGCGGAATTTCCTTATCCCCCCCCCCCCCCCCCCTAAATTATAAAAATATTTTTGTTTATTTCGATAATACAATAATTC
Source organism: Pollenia angustigena (assembly GCA_930367215.1). Lineage (NCBI taxonomy): Eukaryota > Metazoa > Arthropoda > Insecta > Diptera > Polleniidae > Pollenia > Pollenia angustigena. The sequence continues at coordinate 130,455,934 of OV884058.1, forward strand.
CCAATAATAATATTTTTTTTAAGTAAAACATTTTTGGAAATCTCAGAAAGGTTTTTTGTTTTTTTTATTGAATCTCTAACGAAATTTTCAATAAGTATCCAAATCTTAATCTAATAGTTATTTATTAGATATTTCCAATGAAACATCTAGCTTACCGTATTCAAATACTTATTATTCTACATTCAATCCCTGCAGGTGCCATCTATATCCAAAGACTAAACGTCTGACTTGATAATGCGTTTGGTTGAATTATTAATAAGGGTTAGTATATATATGCAATATTTATGTATAAATGTGTTATATGAATCAAAATTCTATTCGATAATTTTTGACGAAAGCACGAATTTGTCGGGAAAAAGCCAGATTTCCTTATCTTTAAGATATTTCAACATCCAACGAAAAGTTGTAAGTGATGAATTTATTGGCTTTGTTGCAAAAGCATTTGAGGAGGCTTCAAAGGATATGGATGACGTTGATGTGTGAAGTGATGCGATGGCACTATCATCAATAGTTCTTAAAGCTTTGACAAGTTTTGGTCTTGACCTAAAAAATTGTGTAGGAGTTGGAACAAAAGGGTTTCCTCTGATGTCGAAGAAAATGAAGTTGTTAAAAAATCCTGGAAACCGCGACAAATGCGAAACAAACGCCATGCTATTCCCATAAATCAAACAACTCAATTTCAAAAAGCAGTAAAGTGCCATTAATACAAAAAGTTGTATCATTTGTTAAAAAAACGACAAAATTTTTTATATAATCATACCAAGCGAGATAAGATGGGTGGACCGTCACGACTCAATTTTACACTTTGCAACAAGTGTACATTATAAAGTAGAAGCTTTAGAAAAAAATGTCTGAGTGGAAAGGTAGTATCTCTACCTTTATATTAAGGAACTCCTTAGTAATTTTGAACTTATTTGCAGAATATACAAATTCAGTGTGATACTTATTGTAACACAGCCACTTAGTATAATTTTACAAAAGCACGATATAGATCTTAAAAAAGGATCAAGCCTTATCAAAACTTTAATCATGTGCCTTGAAGAGAAATGATATAGAGCCGAAGAACAATTTAAAGCGATTTTTGAAAAAGTTAAAGTTATTTGCGTTCTGATCGAGGTTCCAATCGAAAAGACAAGATTTGAACGAAATAATCACTTCCAAAATGTTGAAGATTACTACCGAGTTGTAGGTTACATTCCTCTTATTGAATTTATTTTAGAAGATTTCAAAACACCTTTCCCAATAGATATCCTTAATGTATTGAACATACTTAAACTTCTACCTCAAAGGGTAATCAAGTCATATGGGCAAACCCTGCGTAACGAACGCTACATTCGCACGTGTTTTCTGATTGATATATAAAATTTTTTTGGCATTTCAAAAGAGATAGCTTCAACTTATATATAGTATTTAGTTACACTAATATGTACTTACGAATGGCATATATCATAATTTCTTAGCAGGCATTTGTTGCGAAATAATTGATCACAAAGTTTTGTGACGCACGCCACAAAAATTAGAAGCCACTTTAAAAGTTGAAGTTGAAGACATGCTGAGTTCGTTTATTTTGAACTAAAATGCTTGATACATGAAGGGCTGAAAGTAAGTATTGTGTAATTTTGAGGTTGCCCCACAATTCAATGTGTCGATTCAACACTACTTCTCAAACAATTTTCAAAGATTCATCGAAAAAGTAAATTTACTTCCTTTCACTAACAGATTTAAATTTTCGATTTAAATTTTTTTTAGTTTAATTTGCAAAATTAACAACAAAAATCGTTGCATTTTACTAGTTTTAAAGAAATTTTGTGTGCAAAATACGTTTTCTGCGTATTTTGCAAAAAAAACTTTAATGTTTATATGCACAGTTGTGTGCATAAAAATAGAAGTGCTGTGCAAGGAAAAAAACAGGTTCTACTAGTTTGTAAGAAAAAGTCGTAGCTTTATTCAGTTCTTTTTTACAGCAGATTTACCTATTGATTTGTTTGTTAATGTTAAGAAAATTCATAAGGTCACAGGCGCGGAATTTCCTTATCCCCCCCCCCCCCCTAAATTATAAAAATATTTTTGTTTATTTCGATAATACAATAATTCCCAATAATAATATTTTTTTTAAGTAAAACATTTTTGGAAATCTCAGAAAGGTTTTTTGTTTTTTTTATTGAATCTCTAACGAAATTTTCAATAAGTATCCAAATCTTAATCTAATAGTTATTTATTAGATATTTCCAATGAAACATCTAGCTTACCGTATTCAAATACTTATTATTCTACATTCAATCCCTGCAGGTGCCATCTATATCCAAAGACTAAACGTCTGACTTGATAATGCGTTTGGTTGAATTATTAATAAGGGTTAGTATATATATGCAATATTTATGTATAAATGTGTTATATGAATCAAAATTCTATTCGATAATTTTTGACGAAAGCACGAATTTGTCGGGAAAAAGCCAGATTTCCTTATCTTTAAGATATTTCAACATCCAACGAAAAGTTGTAAGTGATGAATTTATTGGCTTTGTTGCAAAAGCATTTGAGGAGGCTTCAAAGGATATGGATGACGTTGATGTGTGAAGTGATGCGATGGCACTATCATCAATAGTTCTTAAAGCTTTGACAAGTTTTGGTCTTGACCTAAAAAATTGTGTAGGAGTTGGAACAAAAGGGTTTCCTCTGATGTCGAAGAAAATGAAGTTGTTAAAAAATCCTGGAAACCGCGACAAATGCGAAACAAACGCCATGCTATTCCCATAAATCAAACAACTCAATTTCAAAAAGCAGTAAAGTGCCATTAATACAAAAAGTTGTATCATTTGTTAAAAAAACGACAAAATTTTTTATATAATCATACCAAGCGAGATAAGATGGGTGGACCGTCACGACTCAATTTTACACTTTGCAACAAGTGTACATTATAAAGTAGAAGCTTTAGAAAAAAATGTCTGAGTGGAAAGGTAGTATCTCTACCTTTATATTAAGGAACTCCTTAGTAATTTTGAACTTATTTGCAGAATATACAAATTCAGTGTGATACTTATTGTAACACAGCCACTTAGTATAATTTTACAAAAGCACGATATAGATCTTAAAAAAGGATCAAGCCTTATCAAAACTTTAATCATGTGCCTTGAAGAGAAATGATATAGAGCCGAAGAACAATTTAAAGCGATTTTTGAAAAAGTTAAAGTTATTTGCGTTCTGATCGAGGTTCCAATCGAAAAGACAAGATTTGAACGAAATAATCACTTCCAAAATGTTGAAGATTACTACCGAGTTGTAGGTTACATTCCTCTTATTGAATTTATTTTAGAAGATTTCAAAACACCTTTCCCAATAGATATCCTTAATGTATTGAACATACTTAAACTTCTACCTCAAAGGGTAATCAAGTCATATGGGCAAACCCTGCGTAACGAACGCTACATTCGCACGTGTTTTCTGATTGATATATAAAATTTTTTTGGCATTTCAAAAGAGATAGCTTCAACTTATATATAGTATTTAGTTACACTAATATGTACTTACGAATGGCATATATCATAATTTCTTAGCAGGCATTTGTTGCGAAATAATTGATCACAAAGTTTTGTGACGCACGCCACAAAAATTAGAAGCCACTTTAAAAGTTGAAGTGTGTTTTCCTAATTTTTAGCGAATTTTGCATCATAAGGTATACAAAGTCTAATTCCTAAAAGAAAGATGAATATAAGACAATGTTGTGATTTTTTGACAAAAGCCGTGTACCCTTTGTGACGCACGCCTTACAACGCACGCTACAGTTTTTCAGTACTATATAATAAACCCAATTTTAGTTATTTTAACAAGACAAATTATATATATAAACTAATTTTGTGATCATTAATGAATGTATGAATGAATATCAATCTTTTTTTAACGAAATTTATATTGTAATGAGTCTGCTGTAAGTGCTAATTTAAGCTCTAAAAGCACCTAAAATAATGTTAAATTCATGTATTACATTAAGAGATCAGGGGTGCGGTAGTATTTGGTAAAAATTATTGTATTAATGATCGTCGAAATACATATTTTTTAATATATATATATATATATATATATATATATATATATATATATATATATATATATATATATATATATATATAATATATATAATATCTTATATTCCATTAAAAAAAATTAAATTGAAACATTTTTGGTTTGTGGACTGTTTTTGAGATTTGCCCATATACCATTTATTTTAAAACCATAACTAGCTGATGAGCTGATTATATTTGATAAACGAGATTAACAAATCTTAATCTGAGGCTGAACTGTTGCATTGGCAACAAACATGGAAAATATCTGAAAATCTATCAGATAACGTTGTATCTAAGAAAAATATTTCAAAGTTTCGTGTCAATGCTCGTTAGTAATTCTACGAGCGAGAGGTTATTTCCTACCCTTCGTCGAATAAAACCAAGGCTGTACTATCTCAATTTGCCTCACTAGGAAATCATAAATTGCTTATTTAAAAATATAAATTTATTTTAATTTATATTGAACGGATCTTATATTTTATTTAACCCTATTGTTTTATTTTTTTTTTTTTATATAATATACAGTGTACTATACGGCGGCATAAAATAACTCCCCACGAAATAACTCCCCAAAAATAAAATGAAATAAGTCCACAATTCAGAAATGAAATAAGTCCCCAAAGGAATGAAGTAACTCCCCAAACTAATATGAAATAACACCCCATTTCTTTGGGGACTTGTTTCATATGAAATAATTCCCCAATTCTTAAAATGAAATAAAACCCCAATCATTTATCAATAAATTCCTAAAAATTGGGGTGTTATTTCATTGGAAATAAGTCCCCATTTCCTGAAATGAAATAAATCCCCAGAAAGTATTCAAAACATCCAATCAATACAAAATAGGGGGGTGCTTTTTTACCATGGGAGGTAAGGCCATGATGGCTTTATTGCTCAATTTTGCGAAGTGAGAGATAAAGCCATATTTTTTTTCCCAAATGAGAGGCAAAGCCATATTTTTCCAGAATATTGTTACGCATGGTGTAAACATTCTGTAAAAGGGAAAATCCTTAGTTATCATTGAAAAACATTTTTTTATTCTTGTGACGCACGCAGAAAACTCATTCAGCGAAGCCACCTGCCGCGTCCTACTGGAGGAAAAAACCCTTAAGCGCGGCCGCAGGCCGCCAAGCAGAAAAACTTTAGTATGCGAAGCCAGATTTCAATACTTAACTTTAGTAAAAGGGAAAATCATTACCTCTTAATTATAAAAATAAGAAAACTATTAATCAATGTAAAATGGAAAAGTTCTTCAAAATTGAAATGAGAGAGTTGTCTTGACCGGCGGCATGAAATAACTCCCCACGAAATAACTCCCCAAAAAAAAAATGAAATTACTCCCCAAAAAAATTTTTGAGGACTTATTTCATTTTAAATTTTTGGGGAGTTATTTCATATGAAATAACTCCCTAAAATAAATAATGAAATAAGTCCCTAAAAAAATGAAATAAGTCTCCGAAAAACGTTGTTGTTGTTTCCTGTATATTTTTTTGGGGAGTAATTTCATTTTTTTTTTTTTGGGGAGTTATTTCGTGGGGAGTTATTTCATGCCGCCGTATTATACACATATTATTTTTAATAAACTTTTAAAAACAAATTTTTTACTTTTTTGTATCATACAAAATTTCCCCCCCGTAAGGCTCGAGCTGGATCCGCGCCTGTAAGGTCATTTATGCTGAAGGAATATAAAAACAAATCGGACTTAGCAAAATTAATTTAAAATCCATGGCGAAATATTTACGAATAACAAGTGGAGCAAAGTTTGCTGCTGTGTAAAGAAAGTTGATTTTTTATAAATTTTTGCTGATATTCATTAATTTTTATTGATTATGGGTCATCGATATAGAATCCATAAGGTACTGATATCGTTTTAACGGGATTTGCAAATTGCAATTTGAATCGTACATACCACAAACTGAAAATATCAAACTATATTTTAAATTGCTACAGCAAAGCTTTTAATCACACCACAAGTACATACACGATTTATCGGCTGGCCAAATCACTAGATTGCACATGCATACTGTAGTCGTGCATGAGGCCTTAACACTTTCATATAACAGGGTTCCTGAAACAATAATAATTTGAAGGATTTAGTTTTAAGTCATTAATTTTGTAATGCTGCTTGTGACTTCCACAATATTAATCCTAGATCCTATAAAGCATTTATATTCTGGATCCTTATGAAAAGAGAAGTTCAGTTCCGGTTGACCATATGTCTGTCAGTCTGTTGAAATTGGGTTTTGGAAGATGCGAGATATGATGGGGACTTGGTTGGTATATATATTTATGTTAGACATGCTCATTTACTTTTCGCTATTAAAATCAGCCAGATCGGTCGGTACGGCACTAAGATATTGGCAGGAACCCACGACTGCCTCTAACATTACCCTTTACTCCATTGTTGTTGTTGTTGTTGTATGTCTGGAGCGCGGCAAAGTTTCCAAATTAGGTTCAATTATCTTGGCTATCAATACACAACCTCATAAAAAATATGACCGGGATACACATTATAAATTTCTTTATATCTGCAGAACAAAAAGATCAAAACTTTCCAAATTTAATTCAAACATCTCGGTTATCAACAACATCCGACAAAATGTGTGCGGGATTGTAGAAGTAGGCATGGCACAAAATAAATTTATTTATATCGAAACGGCGGGGTGCACTAACGCCTTAAGAAATAAGGCCTTAACGCCTTAAGAAATAAAGCCTTAATTATTTCTCAATGGAAAGTGAAATAAGGCCTTTATTTCCAAAAAGGTTTTATTGCACTTTGAAAGTGAAATAAAGTCGTAAAGGGGTTATTACACTTAAATTTCTTTTTAAATGAAGCAATAAAATTTCTTATTCTTATTATATTTTATTGAACAATTATAAAAAATTTCATATTAACAAAAAATAATAGAACATTAATAATTAAAAAAAAAACAAATGTTAATTTAACTGCAACAATATTGAAAATCTTTGCTTTATAAAGTTTTCTACGTGGCGGCCTGCGGCCGCTCTTAGGGGGTTTCTCCTCCATGGGACGCGGCAGGTGGCTTCGAATAAAGTTTCCCTGCGCGCGTCACACTACGGTTGATAATGAGTCGAGCGCAGGAAAACTGTATTCAGCGAAGCCACCTGCCGCGTCCCATTGAGGAGAAAACCCCTAAGAGCGGCCGCAGGCCACCACCTGGAAAAACTGTATTAAGTGAAGATTAAGGTGGCTTTTTCCTACGTAGTGCATAAAGTCCATGGACATTATGTCACTATTCGTGTGTCACAATGTTCATGGACATTATGACATGCCACCGGAAATATATACTTACATGTTCATAATGAGCAATATGTATTATTAGGAGTTGTTTAAAGATATTGGAACTACTAATCGGTCGAAATGCTGCTCCCAACAACAACAAAAATCGATAAATTGAACAGTGTAACAAAAGAATCAAAAAATATAAAATAAAGGCTTTATTGCATCATTGGCTTTATTCCAATAAAGGCTTTATTTCACTTTCAATTGAGCAGTAAAGCCTTTTTCGCAAATAAGGTCTTATTTCTCAATTGAAAGTGAAATAAAGCCTTAAAGGCCTTATTTCTTAAGGCGTTATTGCACCCCGCCATCGAAACATCGGTTTTTATATAACTTTCAGCTCTTATCGCACCATAGCACTTTAGGAAATTTTTATTTTTTCTGGCCAAAACGATTTTTTGATTCGATATTTGGAGGGGTTCCACCATCTTGCGTGGAAAAAAATGTTTGGTCACACACTCTCACATGCGAAAATTTCAAAGACCTTATTTTAAAACAATTACTTTTTTTATTCCCACATAAAAGAAACTTTGTTTTAAACAAATTTTTATTGCAAGATTAAATTAAAAAAACAACATGCATTTAAGAAAAATTGACTGTCACTTTCATCACCTTCGCTCCCAGAATATTGCTTATCTTCCTGTTCGCAGTTTTCGACGACTCTTACGTCATCTATATCTGAGATTTGCATAACCATTCGGGACTGCTCTTTGAAATCTTGTTTAAAATGTTCGGAATACCTGCCTTTAGCAATATATGACAGAATGAAGTCATAAACAGTTGCCCGCTTTTCAGTTTCGTTATGTTTTACTCTCTATAAATTAAATAACTCTGAATTTGGCAGACTCAAGTAATCTAGTAAAATACGTTATTTAAAGAGATTTGCAAGTACTTGCAGTGAAGGGTATAGGATTCGGCGTAGCCGAACATAGCACTCTTACTTGTTTAGTAACTTATTTTTTTTAATTAGTTTATCACCAATAATTAGTTTTGTTGTTATTTTGTTGAACTATTTATGGTTTTTAATCCAAATTTTTATATATTAATAAGGCTAAAGTTCATCAAATGTAATTTTCATTAAATTATTTTTATGAAGAAAGGCATTTTACAACATAAAGGGGGTCCCAACTAGAACGCAATTTTTAAATTTAAAATAAAACACAGATATTTAAAAAAAAAATCGTGAAACTTTATTATATCGTAAAGTAGACAGAATGAGGTTATGTATGGAACAAGATATCGTGCAGATGGCCGCCGCGGCTTCGCTGGCACACACGCGATCTTTTTAAGAAATTTTCAATGACCTTTTTGCATAAATACTGCGGTATTTCATTAATGCAGCGTCCAATTTCCCTTATTTAAGGCTTGAGTCGTCGTCGGCTTATTCGCGTAAACCATCGACTTCAAAAATCTCCAAAGCAAAAAATCTAAAGGTGTTAAATCGCACGATCTAGGCGGCCAATTCTGGTCTCCAAAACACGAAATAACACGACCGGAAAATGCCTGATGCAGCAATTGAATTGTTTCTCTGGCTGTATGACATGTTGCGCCATCTTGTTGAAACCACATGCCCTCCACATTCATTTCTTCAATTTTAGGCAAAAAAAAACTGGTTATCATTTCACGATACCGAACACCATTGACTGTTTGCGCTTGACCTGCCTCATTTTCATAAAAAAAAGGTCCAATGATTCCTCCAGCCCAAAACCACACCACACAGTGACACGTTGAGGATGCATTTGCTTCTCGTGAATCACTCGAGGATTTTCCTCACACCAAATGCGACAATTCCGCCTATTGACGAAACCATCAAGATGGAAATGGGCCTCGTCACTGAAGATGATTTTATGCAAAAAGGTCATTGAAAATTTCATTAAAAGATCGCGTGTGTGCCAGCAAAGCCGCGGCGGCCATCTGCACGATATCTTGTTCCATTCATAACCTCATTCTGTCTACTTTACGGTATAATAAAGTTTCACGATTTTTTTTTTTAAATATCTGTGTTTTATTTAAAATTAAAAAATTGCGTTCTAGTTGGGACACCCTTTACAATTAATAAAAATTTATTGATAATTTTTCATTCTTGACTGCAGCTGGGGCTCGAACCCAGGCTTTTACGGACAGGTTACCCTTTCATGTTTCGATTGCAACCACTCAATGAAACTTGCATTTATTGTTTGCAAAATAGCAACTGCAAGCCGATAACTTACAAAGAAGAATTAATTGTTATTAACTTTAATTTCTTATATATTTTTTTTTTTTGTTAGTTTTGTTTGGCAAATTATAAAGTTTTTTAATTTGCCACAATCTAATATAAAGTATTTTACAGAAACCCTTATTAAAATTCAATTATGGGAGAAAACGAATGAACTGAAACAGTTTTCCTGGTATTTCATAAATTGTTTTCCAACAGAATCTTTAACTCAATGATGTTCTAAATGTTTCGTAAGAAGTTTTCTTGATTTAATAAAAGAAATAACAATTAAACTTAAATGGGTTTAATGGCAATGATTATCATTTTCAGTGTTGTTTTTGCTGGAAGACAATACTTTTAATTGTTGTTTCTTCTTGGCAGAAAATAAAAGTTTGGTATTGAGGAGAAAACCAAAAGTTGTGCATTATACAAACAATCCGATAAGTTTTTTGAACTTTTGTGAATTTAAGAAGAAGTTTGAAGTTTAGTAAAACTTAAGTAAGATTATTTAGTAAGAGAAATGTTGACCTAGTTTGAATGTTGTTATAATCAAGGCAATTATGTTTCAGAAGATTGTGAGAGAATAGAAAACAACTAAGTTAGTTTAATTTGTATATGTATTTAACATAGACTAAATTTATCTTAGAAATTCTAACAAATAACAATAATAACATACAAAATGTTATTTTTTTGTTGCTAGTTTAGAGAAAAATTCTCGTTGTTTGTTGTATCAAATATGCTCGTAACTAATGTAAAGTAAACTTTTATTAAAAATATGCTTTAGATCTACTAAAAGCATACTTTACACGTTTAAACTGGTATTAATTTTAAAACTTGTTTTAAACTCATTTAACGACAGCATTAGCTGTTTTTCGCCAGATAAAAAAGTTCGTTCACAAGATTTGGCCGATATTTTGCAATTATAAATGATTTGGAGGAAAACGTTTGTAGAAAGAATCGTGTAAAACGCAAGGCCAAAAATTATATGGAAAGCAAAAACAAAGTCAAAAATATTTTGTAATTTTGTTGTTTCTTTCTCTATAAATTCTCATTGCATTCTAAAAATTTTCAACGCCTCAAAGCATGGCATTTTCGGCATCATCACCTCCGATGTCAATTAAATTCAACACAATGTTGTAAGTTATTTGACTTTAACAAAACATCAGTTTTCAGACCCCAGATTCTTTCAGCTTTCAAAATATGACGTCATAAAAGATTTGAAAAATGTTAAAAAAACACAAAAGTCTCCTTACAAAAGGGGATAGAACTTTTACCTATGTCTTTTGGTATTGTTTTAAAGATGAAAGTGCACCCTTAAAAACGATATGAATACTGTGTTTTTTTAAGAAAAGGTTAAAGGTCAATTTTTGGGGTCTTGAGTTCAAAACTTCATATCTGGAAAAGTATATTTTTTAAAATTCTTAAAAAAATATATGTCAAGTATTAGACCCTTTTCTACATAGAAACCTGAATTTTTGGACTGTCATATGGACCTATGGTCCTGCCTTTTATCGGAAAATCGGTTCAATCGGATACAAAAATTTCTACTAAAGATTTCTGATCTTTTGATATATAAGGCATGCCCATAGGTCATAAGACAGTCCAAAAATTGAGGTTTTTATAAAATTGTAGATATTTTTGTATGGGATGTAACACGCCCACTTCTCCAATCCCGCCCACATTTTCTGGGATGATGTGTATTGAGAACCTTAATGTGTGTACCTAATTTTAAAACTTTGGCTCTTGTCATTCTCCAGATATACTGAAAAAAGTAAGAAAAAAACCACAACAACAAGGGATTTTTGAACACAAAACATACTTAGGATCACGTTCTGGTCTATAACTCGAACACCACCACCACTTTTCCAACTGGAAACAACAATACTTTGCCCGTTGCTTACACCACGCATAGAATCAATCACACAGATACAAACTTGTTCAACAATAGTGTATTAACTAAAAATTTTTATTTATTCACTTTTTGGAGAAAAAAAAGCGAAACGCAATATATCTAAACACTGTAGAAATTTCGTGCTATTTTGTCTACTTTTTGGTTAAGAAACGGTTGGTTAAAAAGTTATTTTTCATATGCCTTTATTGTAAAATTAAAAATTGTTATGCCTCTATTGCAAATTTTAAATTTTCTGTTAATACAGTATTGTTAAACAAATGCTATGTGTAAAATATGTAAGCGTTTAATTTGTATGCAACGAATTGGTAAATATGAATTTCGTTTACGAAACATTTACGATTAAATAATGTAAATTACAATGAAAAAAAAAAACAAACAAATAAATAATTCATTGTAAATACACAACAAATAAAAGCAAGGATAGAAAATGCTCTATACAACTAGTAGATCGTGCCAATTCTTGCACATGTGCTGTTTACACCTTTTTTATAAATAAAGTTTGTGTTTAACCCATTAAGGCCCTGCGTTGCGTTTTCGCAACGTTCACTTAAACCTTCCCTCAGGCATTTTGTTGTTACGTGATATTGTTATAAAGCACAGTGAAATAAAATTTAACTTAATATCTAATCGACCTGTTTTTGGATTTGTATCATACATACGTTTTTTTTATAAAAATTTTTAATCTAAATTTTGAATTTTTCCTGTTTTTTGGGTACTTTTGGAAAAAGTTAAAAAAATAAAGTAATATATAATATACCTATCTGAAACTTCTGATGGAGGTAGCTAACATACGAACATTATTATTTCTACTCAAAAATCCAATCATCGTAGACATTTGAGACTTTTTTTATGATTGTATATATCCGTGATGCGAAAACGCAACACTGGGCCTAAACGATATGCAAATTACATACAATTTTTAAATACAAACATATTTATACAATCACTTGCTATTTAAAACAGCATAATAACAACATGTATGTATGTTAATTATAAGTTGTTGTTATTTATGTGTTTTGAAATTTTCGATAATTTTTTCACCTTTTTCAAACTAATTTCCAATTTTTAAAATGCAGGATATTTCGCAGAAGGTAAATTCTCTATGACAATTCCTTTTTTTTTCTCATGCCCAAAGTGTGTTATTTTCCTAAAGGAAAGCGAACTTACACCAAAGTAGTCCCGTGATAGGTCTTTGGTGATAAGATAAGAAATATCACTTTAACATGGGGTTGTCATTGGTCAATTGACACTATTTGACCAGTCTAACATCTATTCTCAATGAACGTGTTTAGTGTTAGTAATAACAATGTTAGATTATTTCGAGTCCCCAGAACTAGATTTAAGAATCAAATTTGAGAAAGTCCCAAAAAATAGTGTCACACCATCGGTGAAGAATGTACTGTAATTCATTAGTTTTTAACCTTTTTGTTCTTAATATACCAGTTAGATGATAAGTTCTCCTTGTTCTATTTTCACAAATTCCAGGACCAAACTGTTGGAACAATTGACACAAATTTCACCCAGGGTTCTTCAATAGGTACAATAAGAGAAAATCGAACAAGTAATGTGAAATTATCCATCCCAGGATGTTATCTTTTTGAACTTGTTCTATTTTCACAAATCCCAGGACCAGTCGGTTGGAACAATTTCCCCCAGGGTTATTCAATAGGTACAATAAGAGAAAATCGAACAATTAATGTGAAATTATCCTCTCCCAGGATATTAAAGAAAAACCTGCAAGAGTGATATATTCGGCTATGCCAAATATTTGATACCATCCACTGACAGCTAGGATTTTTCAGGAGTGGGCATTATATTGGACCTGTGGTAAATTATGAACCGATCTTTACGAAAGTTGACGGTGTGATTTCTACTCATTATAAAACTGTGACAGAGCAAAATTTATTACAATAGAATTATTTGTTATAGTGTTATACTACTAAAGTGTTTTTCGAGAATGGGCTTTATATGGGGCCTATGGTAAATAATGGACCAATCAATTACAAACGTGAGAAATGCACCCAAAGTGCTTTGGAACATATCATAATTAAATTAAAAATGAAATGTATATGAATATCTTTTTTAATTTTTTTTTTTCCTAAAGACGTGAATAAAAAATTTTAATTTAAAATGTTTGCAAATGCGCTTAATTTTTATATCGTTAAGGCCCAACGTTGCGTTTTCGCAACGGGGGTTACCTGGGCTCCCACGTATCCGATTTGCCCAAAATTTGTTTTCTTTCTTATTTAGGTATAAACAATAAAATTATCAAATCATTATAACTCAACGTGATCGTGGCTCGGGCCTTAATACTGAACCGTCCTAAATACACCTGTTTCTTGTTCTTTACATCTGATAATTATGCTATTTTCAGCAACTTTGTAGAAAATGCTACGGAAAAAATTTCTGTAGAACATATAAACCCATTAAAATTCACTGGCATTTTACAAGTTTTCAAGCAAAAACAAAGAATTTTTAATCGTTGTACCGTTATTTATTTTATGGTTGGCAGGACTCCGATCTGGCCATAGAACCTTCAGTTTCTACACTGACGGCTCCAAAATGTAGCACGGAGTTGGAGCTGCACTGGGTATTCAGGAATCTTAAAGGCTTCCCGATTACTGCAGCATTTTCCAGGCGGAGATATTTGCGGCCAAGATGGCTGCTGATGTGGCATGTAGTTCCAGTACTAGGAACTCGCACATAAACTTTTTCATCGATAGTCAGGCGGCGATCAGGGCGATATCCGCTTAATATTCATAGTCTTCAATCATCCAGGACTGTATGGACTCGATAGATAGACTATGTGCCAACAGGCCACCAGGGCATAGAGGGCAACGAGGAGGCTGACGAATGGCGAAACGGGGGGTCCACTTACTATGCGATAGGATGATGGCCGTTCCGGCTCCAATTCAGAGTATTAGAGGAGATATGGACTCTGCTATACGGAGGAAATCGGAGGCAGTTTGGGAAAACAACAGAACGTGCAGGGTTTTCAGAGTAGTGTGGGGATCCTATGATCCAGTGTCGACGAAAATTCTTCTGTCGCTACCGAGAAGGGACTGTTGACTTTTGGCAGATTTTATAACGGGTCACTGTTGGACTGCATTATACGTCCAGAGGGCGGGGCGGCTAAATGGTGACAATTGCAGATTATGTGTGGTACCAGGGCAAAGGAAGGCAGTGGAGCATATACTCTGCTACTGTCTGGCAGTCGTGCGCTCCAGGGCGAACTGTCTGGGAGATCATAACTTCCAACGTTTCGAGGAAATCTCTGGAATTGGGTTATCAGTATGTTATGAGTATCATTACATCGGAATGACCTTTTTCTAACTTTCTTCTACGGGTAATCGTACAATGTGGTAACCCTAGGGCCCTATTTTGTCTATGCGGGGTCTTTGTGACCTGCCACATAATAACCAACAGTACCTAAAAAAGAATTTGTGTCTGTTTTTTAATTTTGGGTACAAAAGTATAAGTCTGATTTGCGCATTGAAAGCAGTTTGAAGGTATGAACACAATTTTGATAATATTGAAAACAATATTGATTTTTTTTTTTTTTTAGTAATTTTAAGTTATTGTAATTTAGATCGTATCAGAATAGCTCACAGACAAAAAAATACTTACATACAAAAATAATAAAAGTAGAACTGTATAAAATTGAGAACACTGACAACATGCATAGGTAAAGAATAAGTTTTTTCTTAGATTAGAACTATGACCCAAGAAGCTGTTGATATCATATTGTGATGAAGTAGGAGGTGTTAAGGAAATTATAACGGTTTCAAGCCTAGAAAAAGACAAACCTGGAAATATTGAGAGCTCCACACTAAGCAGAACTCTGAATTTTATGAAAGATTAAATAGTGTACGTGAAGAAATATTTAAAAAATCTTTTATCAAAATCTCTTTGACCTTAAAGCCACCATTTTTTGAAGTCAAATCAAACTGGCTTCCTTCGAATGAAATGCTTATCGGGATGGTGACCACAATATTCCTAAAGTCGAGTCAACAGTTAAACATTTTGGCTACCATCCCACTAGGCAATTCATTTGAATAAAAGCCAGTTCGATTCAGCTTAAAAAATAGATTGCGGCTTTTGCTGCCTGTTAGATTTGTAGTCCGGAAAGTCGCATATGAAATCTTCCGATTCATTTGGTTCACGTGTTGTTAAAAATTTGTTGGAGTAGTTGATTTGCACTGCACGAAATTATCGTGTTTTTTACAACTTTTTACTAGATCTTTAAGTTGATCTTAAAAATTAGAGTGACGTCTTTGTCATTGTTGCAAATTAATCTCAAAATGGTGCTGGACACTATCCTACTAAACTACAAAGCCAGCTGCGGTGCATTTTTTGCCAAATAAGAGCTTAAGAAGTGCTTAAAAATACTTTGCATTAAAAAAAACAATGTTCGGAAAATTTTCATAAATAAGAGGTCAGTGTACACGGTTGAGAACACCTCAAAAATTCAGTTAAAAAAAAATTTTTTTTTATACCTTCCATTTTATATTTTTTTTTAAATACTTACTTTAATCAATAAATAAAGTCGAACTCAAAAAATTAAGGCCAGTTTTCGTTTGACCTTTAATGCATAGAGCGATACAGGATAAGCATCTATCCTAGTAAAATACATTTTGGATCCAAGATTTTCAATCATATAGGACAAATTTGTGGCAAATTTAATAGCAAGTGGTGCATTACACCAACATAATCTTATAAGCTCTCAAATTACAAAATACGGTGCGATATTGATTTTCGCAACATTTGATTATCGCAATACCCCGATTTTAGCAACATTCAATATTTTAACCTCATCGTGTTCATAACTGCAACTATTTTTCAAAAATTTTACAATATTTCTATCTTCTCATAGCGATCATATTTGGCTAAAGAATCCCAATTTAACAATATTTTCGTTTCACCCACTAATACATTTCATTGATAAAAACATTTTTTTAATCTGGCTAAAGTTAAGCGCGTCAATAGGTGCAATATAATTTTCTTTATTAATTTTCAATATTTCTCTCTTATCAAAGTGATCACACATTGCCAAAGAATCCCCTTAGTACTGTCGCAAAAATGTTCAAACAGTATTTGAGGGCAATTGTTCCAAATTTTGTTCATTAATCATACCGTATGTAGCCGATTGTGCTGGATTGCAAAATTGTTCTTTTTTGTTGTGTCGTTCGGAAGTGAAAATTACTTTAACAGACAGACAGAAGAAGATAGCTAAATCGACTTAGGGCTAATAAATCGTTGCAAGTTAAACTATCTTTTTGGCTTAAAATGTGTTTAAATCGATAAACCAGTTAACATATAAATAAACTATCTCTAAACGTATAAAATTTCGCGTTTAAACTGCCAATACAGACCATACGAATGATTTGCAGCTGTTGAATTTAAACTTAATAAAAATTTAAGATTAATTCAGCTAAACCAGCGTTAAATTATTAACTGATTTATTAGCAATTATAGTTATTCAGGGACTTAGAATATACATATGTACATATATACTTTATGAGGTCTTAAATGAATATGTAAAAACATTCGCACGAAATGATAAATTTGAAGTAACCTACCTCATTTACTACTACACCATTTTTCATTGAAAATGAGAAAATTCCAAATGAAAATGAGAATTTAAATTTTAAATTGAGAAAATTCCAAATGAAATTGAGAATTTCAATTTGAAATTGAGAAAATTCCAATTGAAATTGAGAATATCAATTTGAAATTGAGAAAATTCCAAATGAAATTGAGAATTTCAATTTGAAATTGAGAAAATTCCAAATGAAATTGGGAAGTTTAAATTTGAAATTGAAAAAATTCCAAATGAAATTGAGAAATTTTAATTTTTCATTGATCAAATTGAATTATCTATATAATTTTTATTATATTCATTCAACAACTAACAAGAAAAAATTAAACTAAATAAAAATCGCAGTATTATTGAAGAACAGGCATCCAGATCCTCGTATTGGTATGTGACAATGCTCAATGCCACAGTCGGCTACAAATTATTTTTGACAGCTCTCCAGCTACGCTCCTGCGATTGAGCTTCTATTCACCGATGCTTAACCCCATTGAAATTATTTGGTCAAAAATAAAAAGTACGGTAAAAACAACGATGAATGTACCGAACGTAATTCCCACCCATGTAGGAGAACAGAGGCTTGTCTTTTTAGAACAGATGATTAATGCTTCTAAGACATGTATACCTACTGGAGATTGCAGTAGAGCCATACAGCATACGCGATTTGTATTTATTTTCATATTTTTCGATCCTCGTTAGTTATGCATGTTTGTTGAATGAATATAATAAAAATTATATAGATATTTCAATTTTATCAATGAAAAATTAAAAAATCTCAATTTCATTTGAAATTTTCTTAATTTCATTTGGAATTTTCTCAATTTAAAATTAAAATTTCCCAATTTCATTTGGAATTTTCTCAATGTCAAATTGAAATTCTCAATTTCATTTGGAATTTTCTCAATTTCATCTTGAATTTTCTCATTTTAAATGAAAAATGGTGTTGTGTTGAAGGGTATTAAAAGATCTAGTGCGTATGAGTTATATTGAAAGAATTTGGTTTTATATATGCAATTAAGCCGTAGCATACTTTTCGGGGTGAAATAGTTAATTGTATCTGCATGTTGGTTCGTATGAGCAATACTTATTACTGGCACCAAAAAATATTACTTATACGTCATTAAATCACAAAAGTTGCAATTAACGCGAAAATTAATACAATTTATAATTTTTCGAATTATAAATTAAAAAAGGTTTTTTTCGTAAAAAAAATTCTCGGTAAGAAATTATTTTATTCCTTTATCTATTTAGATCAGCGATCATCACGCAATGCCCCCGGGGGCCGAGCACTTTTCGTGAATTTCACACACACACAACACGAAGGTTAACGAAACAATTGTAAAAAGCCATAATTTAAAAAAAAAACAAGAACAAAACACATGGTTAATGTCTCAAACGAGTAAATTTATTTTCCCCTCTTTCCACTCACCACTACATACACATTTTTAGCTGTCTCTCTTTGTGATGACCGGTGATTTAGGTATAATCAGAACTAACATTTTAACACTGCGTAAAAATTATAGCGCATACAACAAAGGCTGATATATAATTGGGGAATTCATAAGGTGTCATAAAGTTTTAAGTCTTAAAATAATAACACGAACAAATACGACTGTTGTGAATAACCCCTCATAATTCAGTGTGCTATTTTGAATTAAAATCAGCTGATTTAAAACAAATATAAAAAATAAATATTTACTTAACATGAAAATTTATATTTTAATCCATTAATTAAAAAATTAAATTAGATCTTTTTAGACGAAAATCACAAACACATTGTTTACCACAATCAGAGTCCTTAGCCGATATAATGTGAAGCCGCAAGTGATTTGTTGCGCAAATTGCTAGACGCAGGTTAAATTCGAATGTTAGCCGGCTAAAACTATACCATCAAATGCGACGGCTACAAAAACTAATGCGGATTGGCTCAGCCGCTCAGAGCAGGTTTCTTTTGATTAATTACGAAAGCACAATAAACATAGCAAGTTAAGCTCTATTTATTTAAGATACTTATTGTTTACAAAGCAACAACAATATTTTTAAACCATTGTAAAATGCTAGAACATTATGACAATTTTACATGGTAGCACACATTGGGAATAACCCAAATAACACTTATTTTTTGTATATTTGTATACAAAGAGCATACTAAAATATTAAAGGAATTTATAAAATAAAATTCAATATTTTGAAACAAATTTAAGACATTTTTATACCCTGCTCCCACACGCAGAGAAAAAATATGGTTGGGCATGGCTACGGTAACTACACTATGTTTATTGTAACAATATATTGTTGTCAGACTCAACAAATTATTATTTTTGTAATATATAATTAATGGATTAGAATTAAAAAAAAATGTTCATGTTAAGTAAATATTTATTTTTTATATTTGTTTTAAATCAGATGATTTAAATTCAAAATAGAACACTAAATTATGAGGGGTTATTCACAACAGTCGTATTTGTTCATGTTATTATTTTAAGACTTAAGACTTTATGACACCTTGTGAATTCCCCAATTATATATCAGCCTTTGTTGTATTCGCTATAATTTTTACGCAGTATTAAAATGTTAGTTCGGATTATACCTAAATCAGCGGTCATCACAAAGAGAGACAGTTAAAAATGTGTATGAAGTGGTGAGTGGAAAGAGAGGAAAATAAATTTACTCGCTTGAGACATTAACCATGTGTTTTGTTCTTGTTTTTTAAAATTATGGCTTTTTACAATTGTTTCGTTAACCTTCGTGTTGTGTGTGTGTGAAATTCACGAAAAGTGCTCGGCCCCCGGGGGCATTGCGTGATGATCGCTGATCTAAATAGATAAACGAATAAAATAATTTCTTACCGAGAATTTGTTTACGAAAAAAACCTTTTTTAATTTATAATTCGAAAAATTATAAATTGTATTAATTTTCGCGTTAATTGCAACTTTTGTGATTTAATGACGTATAAGTAATATTTTTTGTGCCACTAATAAGTATTGCTCATACAAACCAACATGCAGATACAATTAACTATTTAACCCCGAAAAGTATGCTACGGCTTAATTGCATATAAAGGGTGGTTAAATTGTAAGGGCCGATGTTGAATGTGAACCACACCTAAACGCCAAGTTTTTTTCCGAATTTTATTTGACATTTCTCTATTTCAGACTTTTCAATTTGAACCATGGAGAGATACACAATCCAACAACGTGTTAAAGTTATCCAGACTTATTATGAAAATGGGCGTTCAAATCAAAATGCATATCGTGCACTTCGTGATTTTTTTGGTCAATTTGATCGTCCAAATGTGCGTACAATCGCAAAAATCGTGGAAAAATTCGAGCAAACCGGGTCTGTAGAAGATGTGAGAACACCAGTGCATGCTCGTACAGCTCGTACTGCAGAAAATATTGCTGCTGTTCGCGATAGTGTGGCTGAAGAGCCGTCCACCTCAACTCGTCGTCGTGCCCAACAATTGCACCTCTCACGCTCGTCGTTGATGAACATTATGCATAAAGACTTGCATTTACACGTTTACAAGGTGCAATTGGCTCAGGAACTAAAGCCTCTTGACCATTCCAAACGTCGTGAATGGGCAGAATGGTGGCAAGAAATGGCAACAGTAGATGATCAATTTTCGAAGAAAATCATCTTCAGTGATGAGGCACATTTTCACCTCAGTGAATTCGTCAATAAACAGAATTGCCGCATTTGGGCGAATGAGAATCCAAGAGTGATTGTCGAAAAACCAATGCACCCACAAAGAGTGACTATTTGGTGCGGTTTGTAGGCTGGTGGCATCATCGGGCCGTATTTTTTCCAAACTGAGGCCGGTCAGGCAGTTACTGTGAATTCTGTTCGCTATCGTGAGATGATAACAAACTTTTTATGGCCCGAATTGGAAGATATGGATGTGGACGATATGTGGTTTCAGCAGGACGGTGCCACTTGCCACACAGCTAACGAAACAATGGCTCTTTTGCGCAACAAATTCAATGGCCGTGTTATCTCACGTAATGGCGATGTCAATTGGCCGCCAAGATCATGTGATTTGACATCGTTGGACTTTTTTCTTTGGGGTTATTTGAAAGAAAAGGTGTACGTCGATAAGCCAGCAACAATTCAAGAGCTAAAGGATGAGATAATTCGGCACATTAACGGCATAGAACCTCCATTATGCCTCAGGGTCATCGAAAATTTGGACCATCGGATGGAGGTGTGCCGCCGTGGTCGCGGCGCCCATTTGGCCGATATTTTGTTCAATACATAATTGAATAATACCAATATATCATAATAAAATAAAATTACAATAATTTCCTAAATAGTTTGTGTTTTATTCAAAATCAACATCGGCCCTTGAAATTTAACCACCAAACCAAACAACCAAATTCTTTCAATATAACTCATACGCACTAGATCTTTTAATACCCTTCAACACTAGTAGTAAATGAGGTAGGTTACTTCAAATTTATCATTTCGTGCAAAAGTTTTTACATATTCATCTAAGACCTCATAAAATATATATCGTCACCTAAAAGACGAAATAACCTATCTGAAGTTTTTAAAAGTTTACAGGAGAGGGAAAAAACGTTATAAAATTGGAACTATTAACGATATTGAAACGAAAATTACACATTTTGATTAAAATGGAACCAGAAATATATATCGGTTGAGAAAAATTTGTTTTTCTAAACACAGCTTATGTTATTTGTTTATTTGGAAATGTAACAATCTGAAACAAAATAACCTATCTGCAGTACTAATCAGTATGAATAAATAAAAATTTCTTTATACACATTAATATCATCCCAGCCAGCAAAATACTTCGACATTGTCGGAATCAGACATTTCGTGCAAATGTCTGACTTCATTCTTAGAGATTTTGTTCAGATTTCTGTCAGACGTTGAATATACTTATTGTCTGGCCGTTTTCTGATCGATTTGATATATCGGGGGAAGTTTATGTACAGATATGTCCAATAGAATTCCGACGGAATTCATTCAGATTTGTCTAAAGAAACTTATTATTTTTTTAAAATAATGACAATTGTCATTCAGTTGGAAATAATTTAAATTTTGTTTTATTTGTTCAAGATAAAAAGCATAAAAAAGGTACGTACGTGTAAAATTTATAATTATGTACATATTTTGCAATAAAATTATTTTTTTCAGCTATCAGTTCGAAAGCAAAAAAAATCTCGGCTAACACATCAGAACTTCCCATGCCTTTTTCATTAGATTTCTGTTAGATGTCTATCAGAAATGCCGACAAAAAAGCAAAATTTCCCACGACATGTCTGTCAGAATTCGTGTCAACCACTTTATACGTTTTTGGGTCAGAAATCTGACAGAATTCGTATACGATTCCGACTTTTTTGCCGACGTTTCTCTCAGATATCTGAACGACGTCGGATTATTTTGCTGGCTGGGATATACATTAAATAATTACAGTAGTAGTTTCTTTTACTGGTTTAAGCAAAAATAAGTACTTAATGTTTGTTTAAATTACACTGTGCAACAAAATTAGATTTTTATCGTGATTTTTGATGATTTATTTTTCTCGTTTTTTGTGCGAAACGGTCCTCTAGGTACAAAAATTTTGTCATTTGTCATTTTGATATAGGGAATAAAAATCCATAAAAAGCTCAATTTTGAAATTTTTGCAGATAGGTTATTAGGTCTTTAAGATGACGATATGTACATATGTATATTCTAATCGGTATCATTAATGAACAAAATTTGGAACAATTTCCCTCAAATACTATTTGAACATTTTTGCGACAGTACTAACGGGTAAGAATTATTGTTAAAAGGGGATTCTTTGGCAATGTGTGATCACTTTGAAAAGAGAGAAATATTGAAAATTAACAAAGAAAATTTTATTGCACCTATTGAGACTCTTAAGTTTAGTCAGATTTTAAAAATTGTTTATCAATGAAATGAACAAGTCGGGTGATACGAAAATGTTGTTAAATTTGGATTCTTTAGCCAAATATGATCGCTTTGAGAAGATAGAAATATTGCAAAATTTTTGAAAAATAGTTGCAGTTATAAACACGATAAATTAATTTGCCTGTTGCTTTTGTATTGAGGTGATATTGAGGCCAATTTGCTTAGTTACACACAATAGGAACTTAAATTTTCTGCCCGACCCACAATGTCGACAAGAACATTTCTTTCGTATACTTTCATTGATCACAAAATCAAATTTGAGCTTTTTTGTTATTGTTTTCAATATAAATATACAAAAGAAATATTCTCGTCGACATTGTGGGCCAGTCAGTTAATTTGAATGTTCCAGATTGGTAAATTAAGCTTCACTTAAATGTTAAGTGAAGAACAGAATTTTGTGTTTAACCCTTATGTGTGTGGAAAAAAAACACCTTCTATAGGGTGGATAGGTACCTGGGTACCTTCATGAAAATTGTATGAGTAATCTAATTTTTTGTCTTGTATTGTACAAAAAATCGATAAAAATAAAGGGTGGTTAAATTGTAAGGGCCGATGTTGAATGTGAACCACACCTAAACGCCAAGTTTTTTTTCGAATTTTATTTGACATTTCTCTATTTCAGACTTACTCAATTTGAACCATGGAGAGATACACAATCCAACAACGTGTTAAAATTATCCAGACTTATTATGAAAATGGGCGTTCAAATCAAAATGCATATCGTGCACTTCGTGATTTTTTTTTGTCAATTTGATCGTCCAAATGTGCGTGCAATCGCAAAAATCGTGGAAAAATTTGAGCAAACCGGGTCTGTAGAAGATATGAGAACACCACTGCATGCTCGTACAGCTCGTACTGCAGGAAATATTGCTGCTGTTCGCGATAGTGTGGCTGAAGAGCCGTCCACCTCGCCGTGCCCAACAATTGCACCTCTCACGCTCGTCGTTGATGAACATTATGCATAAAGACTTGCATTTAGACGCTTACAAGGTGCAGTTGGCTCAAGAACTAAAGCCTCTTGACCATTCCAAACGTCGTGAATGGGCAGAATGGTGGCAAGAAATGGCAACAGTGGATGATCAATTTTCGAAGAAAATCATCTTCAGTGATGAGGCACATTTTCACCTCAGTGGATTCGTCAATAAACAGAATTGCCGCATTTGGGCGAATGAGAATCCAAGAGTGATTGTCGAAAAACCAATGCACCCACAAAGAGTGACTATTTGGTGCGGTTTGTAGGCTGGTGGCATCATCGGGCCGTATTTTTTCCAAACTGAGGCCGGTCAGGCAGTTACTGTGAATTCTGTTCGCTATCGTGAGATGATAACAAACTTTTTATGGCCCGAATTGGAAGATATGGATGTGGACGATATGTGGTTTCAGCAGGACGGTGCCACTTGCCACACAGCTAACGAAACAATGGCTCTTTTGCGCAACAAATTCAATGGCCGTGTTATCTCTCGTAATGGCGATGTCAATTGGCCGCCAAGATCATGTGATTTGACACCGTTGGACTTTTTTCTTTGGGGTTATTTGAAAGAAAAGGTGTACGTCGATAAGCCAGCAACAATTCAAGAGCTAAAGGATGAAATAATTCGGCACATTAACGGCATAGAACCTCCATTATGCCTCAGGGTCATCGAAAATTTGGACCATCGGATGGAGGTGTGCCGCCGTGGTCGCGGCGCCCATTTGGCCGATATTTTGTTCCATACATAACTGAGTAATACCAATATATCATAATAAAATAAAATTACAATAATTTCCTAAATAGTTTGTGTTTTATACAAAATCAACATCGGCCCTTGAAATTTAACGACCCTTTATTAGAATTTTACTCTGGTTTTCCCCTTTTCATATATTTTTTAAAATCCTACACCCAAAAAAAAAAATTGTAATATAAAACGTATACAGGTACCCAGGTACCTATTCACCCTATTAAGGGTGCAAAAAGCAAATTGATATGCCACGCCCCCCCCCCCCAACTGATATTGTATATAAACACCTATGAAAATATAATTATAACAAAAAGTTCTCATGAAATTGTAGAATTGTAGACTAAAATCTTATATAAAAAAATTTCGATTTGAACACGCAATAGGTACACAGGTACCTGTCCACACACATAAGGGTTAAAAGGATTATAAATATAAATGTGATTTAATATCAAATCTAAGAAATCTATTTGTTAAAATAACTAAAATTTGAATATGAAATTTTTCTTATTGCAAGAATCAAATGTGTCTTTCTTTATGTTTCAATTAAATTAATATTCAGTAATTTGTTACAATTTAATAAAAGTAAGCATTAATCAATTGTTATGATCAAGAAATGGTTTGGTTATGCTTAATTTTGGGATAACAAAAAAAACTGGTGCTAATGAATTACTTTATCCTACAGGCTTTAAAGTATTAAAGGTTTTCATGATGTCGCTTAAAAGTCTTGCAATCTGTACATTTGAACGCCCTCGCAAAGCAACTGTCAAAAATTATATGAGTACTCATTTACACAAACTTCGTCAATTTGTCCAAAAATTTTAATTTCTAAACTTGCACTGTTTAATTGTGCAGTCATACAAACAGATTTTTTTTATGCTTACTGGCGTTTTTAGTGAAAAATTCAAGTGTTTATAAATCACAAACAATTAATTCTTCCAATAGTTTGAGCAACTTTGTCTCCTAGCTTTCTTTATGCATTTTATGGTGTTTTCTTTTCTACAAAAAAGTGTTGAAAGCAAAATTTTTATGAAAAAGACACCAAATTGCATTTTTTTTAAATAAAATGTCACATTTTTTGTAGAAAAGTAAACACCATTAGATAACAAATTTCACATTTTATTCACAAATTTGTATTTATTTTTGTATTGACGTATCTAAAAACCTGGCATTTATTTTTAAAAATTACACAAAAATTAAAAAGAGTCTTAATGAAACGAGTTTCGCAAGTCTTCCCATTTGCGCAAATGGCAACTTTAAGCGATATCATGAAAATCCTTTTTGCGTAGTCCTTGCACACAAACCGAATTTCTTATTTATTGAAAGACAATATATTAAATATGCCTTTCAACGTAAGTAGCAACAACGCAGGAAATAAACCACAGAATATATTTGAACAACAAGTTTACAAAGGAACTCAGATACACATACATACGGAGATAAGTAAAATAAATTAAGTCTGTCATTATCTTTTAGTCGATAGTGTGGGAATAACAATAGAGATGTAAATACAAACATACATATGTATGTACTAGTGATGCTACAAATATTCGTATTTGTATTGAAGAATATTCGGCAAAATAAAGTTATGAAAAATAAAGAAAAAAAAAAAAACTAAATTAAACATGAGAAAAATCGCTGACATGAATGGCTGCAGCATACTTTAATTTTAAAAGTAAGTGCTCATCTCTTCACTTCTTTAGGCTAATTCGTAAAATTTCGTAATTTATTTTGAAAGTTCAATAATATAAAAAATCAATAACCAATTAAAAAACAAAAAGTGCCAAAAATTCTCCTCTTATAAAGCAAAATAAAATATAAACTCCAAATATTTTATGGTAGGCCTAAAGTTAGGCTGGTTCACATTGACCCAATAGAACTACAAATGTATGTAAAACTTATATTTGCATGTGGACGGAAAACAAAATGAATTATTTTACTTTATTTCGCAACCATTAATTAAATTCATGTTTAGAATAAAATAAAATATAAAGTCGGTACCCAGTAAAAAATGTGCTCCAAAAGGAGCAGGTTTTGTGTATGAATTCATACCACAAATCGCTTCAAACCTGCTGATGGGATGCCTGATTTTTGTATGGGGTGTTCCCGGTTTGGAGGACTATTTTCTGCTGATAATAAGCGCTTCTTTTAACATTCAAACAAAGCACTGCTAAAGTGCTTACTATATCGATACCTTCCCGTAATAATATACAATTTAATAACCAAACCCTTTTTTCTGATTGGCATTTCTCATGTCTATTTTTTTCTTTGACTAAAACAAAAAAAAATGGTAAAAGCTTGGGCAGATGAAACTATTTTGTTTTTGATCAGTGAAATAAAGCAGGTGCCCTTCATATGGGATTTCAAATCATAAAATTTCAATTAAAGAAAATACCCCGATGTAATTCGTAGTATTTTACATTATTTGCATTAAATTTTATTGTTTATTGAAAAAAATAGTTTGTGATTCCAAAATAAAATGTAAACAAAACAAACAATACTGGCCACGTTTTTTCCCACAAAAACCCGTCAAAAAAGCTAAAAATCGCAAAAATAAAGTTAAAAACCGCTACTTTCGATCAAAAACTAAAAAAATTGGCAACAGTGCTAACAATTAATCTGGAAATGTCAATTTTAAGTTCAAAATTTTTGTATTTTTTTTGACAGTCTTAGATTATTTATCGATAACACATGTATATTTGTTTGTCATTTCAAGATTTTTTATGATATAATCATACTCTTTACACTTAGTCAGTTTTCCTATGCAAATATATTTGCACTGTTCTTCAATATAGAAAAAATACAAGAAATAGCAAGTATCATAACAGCTTAAGCGACATTTCTAAAATTGTGTAGGAAACGAAAAAAACGTTTCATGTAGTTATTTATTTTTCGGATTTTATTGAAAGAAACATATTTGGAAAGCGATTTTCAGAATACAAAACATATTTAAAAATGTGGCTTAGCATAGTTTCTTTGGCGGATAATACAAATTACAGGGTGACACATTATTCCAGTGAGAAAACTTGACAATTTTATTTTCACCCTAGTTTCCTTTGCATCTATGATAGGGCAGCGAGACCCAGGCCAAAATATGGCGCTTAATTTCTAGTATAGTTCCACATCAAAAAGTCATTTTCGAAAAAAGTGTCGCTTAATACATTCTTACGGGAAAGTATCGATATTAACATATTCATTAATGTTTTGCTTTTACTTTTGTTAAAATGCCTTTTTCCAATCATTTTCGTATATTTTTTTTCGGCTTGCAACCTTCTTCGTTATCAGCACTTAAATAGCAGCGTTTTTGTATATTTTATTCTATAGCATTTACTGCTTTATAAAAGCTCTTTTATTGAAGCGCTCGATTATGCGCTTTTTCTCTTAAGTGCTTCAAAAAACCCAAATTTTTTTTACTGGGTAGGTACAGTATTATCAACTTGAAACAAAGTGGTAAATGCAAAAGGGTTAACAATTTTCCCAAGTGGCATCCAGATTTACAATCTTGTTGACGATTTTATGGTCCAAAAATGGCATACTGTCGGTAAATAAAATTATTCATTACAAACCAAAATGAGATCACGAGAATATACCTATTGAATTAAAATTACATTGCAAATAAAATTACTCATAACATTTAGGCATTAAAAAAATCGGTTATCTTTTTCAGCTGCTTTTTCTTTTCTAAAAGATGAAATACTGCTTTCTCCCTTAAGCTTCTAAGTACACTCATGTCACTTAGATCCACCATTGCATCTCCTGCCCATTGCAATGCATTGTTAAAAATTGTAATTGCCTCACTTGCAATTTTTTTAACAGGATCATCGGGAATGCAATCATCGTCTTCACTTTCTTCGTTTTGCCCAATTTCATAGATGTCAGTCGTATTATCAGCACAAGGATCATTATTCCACTCTTGAACCATTCGCAAGGTAAACTCAACCTAAAAGTTTGTAAAACAATGCTTTAATTGTGATTTCAAAGTTTTTCGTAAATTTTTTACCTGAGGACTTAAGTCCTAAAGGAGATCGGCTGACATTTGCATTAAAGAATTTATTCCTGCATCCCATTTCGTTTTCAGAATACTTATTGGAATGTTATCTTCAGTGTCATCGTGGTTTCTAACTAAACTTAAAAAATTTGTCCAGCAATTGGCAAGAGTTTCTGTGCTGCTCCGATCCCAAGCCACACATAAAAGGGTGACAGCATCTTTTAAAGTTAAATTTCTCATTGATTCAAGCACATCAGAGTTTTTAGCTGCTATCGAAGCTAACAAACTGTTTCTGTAGTATAATTTTGTTATCCTAATTGCATTTTGATCTATTGGCTGGATGAGGGGGGTGACATTTGGAGGCAAAAACATGGCATTTATATTTCCATCTTCAGTTTTTAATTCTGTTTCGCTTGGATGAGAGGGAGCCTTATCGATAAGTAATAGTGCCTTCATTGGCAAGTTTTTATTCCTTATCACTAATCAAAAGCAAGAACATTTAGTTATATTTTTTATTCACCGTAGAATTTGCTTAGCTGTGGTACAAAGGATTGATGGAACCAATGCTTAAAAATGGCTGACGTAATCCAGGCCGATTTGGATTTCTTATAATCCGTAGGACAAATAAAGTTTTAAAAACTGCGAGGATTTTTGGCTTTACCAATTACCAAAAGTTTTAGTCTATGTGCACCTGATGCATTTGCACAACCCAGGAACGTTAAACGTTGCTTCTCCGTCTTTGTACCGGGAGCACATTTCTCTTGCATTACAACGTACGTTTTATCTGGTAAAAGTTTCCAGAATAAACCAGACTCATCAGCATTATAGAGTTGGTCATTGCATAATTGCATTTCTTCCATTTTTTGTTTCAGTTTTAGTTTAAATGGAGCCACTAATTCAGGCCGCGATGAGAGTTTTTCTCTGGATACTTTAAGAAGTCTAACTCCGTACCTTTTCTTGAAACGCTGAAGCCATCCGTCACAAGCATTTAACCCGCTCTCGTTTTCTTTAAGCTGGGAATGTAATTCCTTCGCTTTTTCTTTTAGCATTAGCCCACTTACAGGCCAATTCCTTTCACGCATTCGGATGAACCAACGGTTAAGATTTTTTCCATAACTGGAAGTTCTGATGATTTTAAAGTTTTTCTTTTTCCCGGTCCTTGGTACGTGTGGCTTACACATTTTAAAATTGCTTCTTTTTTCTTTTTAATACTGCATATGGTTGACTTAGCGACATAATACTTTTTTGCTAAACAAGACACACTTGTTCCTTTTTGCAAACTTTCTAAAATTTCTGTCTTTTCTTTGAACTCTAAACATTTAGATTTTTTAACACTAGTGCCGATTGATTCACCACTTTGCAAAAGAAAAAGACTTAAATTAAAATTTCGTTGCCAAACAAACAAATTTTATTTTGTGGATACACACATTTTTATATAATGGGATTCCCTCAACTTTAAAAATCAAATTTAACCCATTAAGGCCCTGCGTTGCGTTTTCGCAACGTTCACTTAAACCTCCCCTCAGGCATTTTTTTGTTACGTGATATTGTTATAAAGCACAGTGAAATAAAATTTAACTTAATATCTAATCGACCTGTTTTTGGATTTGTATCATACATAAGTTTTTTTTATAAAAATTTTGAATTTAAATTTTTAATTTTTCCGGTTTTTTGAGTATTTTTGAAAAAAGTTTAAAAAAATAAAGTAATATACAATATACCTATCTGAAACTTCTGAAGGAGATAGCTAACATACGAACGTTATTATTTCTACTGAAAAATCCAATCATCGTAGACATCTGAGACTTTTTTTATGATTGGATATATCCGTGATGCGAAAACGCAACACTGGGCCTATACTATATACAAATTATATAACATTATCAAATAAAATATATTTATACAACCACTTGCTATTTAAAACAACAAAATAAAAACTTGTATATATGTTAATTTTAAGTTGTTGTTATTTATGTGTTTTGAAATTTTCGATAATTTGTCCACCTTTTTCAAACTAATGGCCAATTTTTAAAATGCAGGATTTTTCGCAGTAGGTAAATTTTCTATGACAATTTCTTTTTTTTCTTATGCCAAAAGTGTATTATTTTCCTAGAAGGAAGCGAACTTACTCCAAAGTAGTCCCGTGATAGGTCTTTGGTCATAGAGGCCGGTTCTAGTTCTAACACTTTATATGAATAAGACCTATCACTTTAACATGGGGTTGTCATATTTCAAAGTCCCAAAAAAAGTGTCACACCATCGGTGAAGATTGTACTGTAATTCATTACTTTGTTACCCTTTTTGTTCTTAATATACCAGTTAGATTATAAGTTCTCCTTTCACTGGTTATGAATTCTATCTTTTTGAACTTGTTCTATTTTCACAAAGCCCAGGACCATTCTGTTGGAACAATTGACACAAATTTCCCCTAGGGTTACTTCAATAGGTACAGTAAGAGAATATTGAACAAGTAGTGTGAAATTATCCTCTCCCAGGATATTAAAGAAAACCATTAAGAGTGCTATATTCGGCTACGCCAAATATTTGATACCATCCACTGACGACTAGTATATTTCAAGAGTGGGCATTATATTGAACCTGTGGTAAATTATGAACCGATCTTTACGAAAGTTGACAGTGTGATTTCTAGTCATATAAAACTGTGACAAAACAAAATTTATTTCAATATAATTATTTGTTATGGTTTTAGGCGAACTAAAGTGTTTTTCGAGAGTGGGCTTTATATGGGGCCTATGGTAAATTATGGACCGATCAATTACAAATATGAGAAATGTGACGTAGCAGTGCACCCAAAGTGCTTTGGAACATATCATAATTGAATAAAAAATGAAATGTATATGAATATCTTTTTTAATTTTTTTTTCCTTAAGAAGTGAATATTAAATTTTAATTTAAAATGTTTGCAAATGCGCTTAATTTTTATATCGTTAAGGCCCAACGTTGAGTTTTCGCAACAAGAGTTATCTGGGCTCTCACGTAGCCGATTTGCCCAAAATTTGTTTTCTTTCATATTTAGGTATAAACAATAAAATTTTAAAAGTTTCATCATTATACCTCAATGGGATCATGGCTCGGGCCTTAATGGGTTAATATATATCAGTGTTGTCGACAAGACTGGAAAACATATGCAGTGAAAAAAAAATGTTCACGTTATAGAGCATTCTGAGTTTGTTCACGTTACAGAGTAGTCAACGTAAAAAAAATTTTGTTCAAGTTAGGCGGTGTTCACGTTAGACGGTGTTCAAGTTACCGCGAGTGCACTGTAAACAATATTTTCAATATTATTTAACATATTTCTCTGTCTTGTATTATCATTTTAAGTGTTCATTAAGCTAGAAAAAACACAACCTTTTTATATATTTATTATTAAAAGCCATTGTTTCAATATATTCGTATTCGGCAAATATAGGTGCAGATATTCGTATTCGCGAATATTAAAAATTTATATTCATAACATCTCTAGTAAACACAAGTAAATGTTTGTGCAGCTGTGTGTACAACGCTTAACTCAGCAATAACAATTATAGGTAAATATACCTCACTCTCTGTATTTGAGGACAAATTGTGTTGAAAATATTTTTTCACTTCATTAAAAGCAAAAAAAGTAGACACAAAAAAAATTATTTGCAACATCATTACGTTTAATTAATACACAGCTATCGGTAAAGTCATATAAATATACATACACATGCTTATTTACATCTATATACATACATATTTACATTAAATACCGATTGTTATTTATTCTACGTCAACAACTACACACATGTGAGTAAACGAATGGAAAAAGAATAATATGGAATTAACCCAGTATGAAAAATACTTATTATCGGCTCAAAGCCAACAAACACATTAAAGAACTTCATAGCTTTTTTAGAATCTGAGCAAATAAAACAACACAACTTTAATTTAATGTTTTAACTACTTTCTGTTATTTGGAATATGAAATATGGCAGAAATAGAAAAAAACTAAAGAAAATTACAATCAATCTCTGTCTTTAAGGAAGAGTGATTTGACTTTCAAACCCATGGCAATTTAAGATGCTTTAAAGGGATTTTTTTTTAGTTTAGCTTAAAACTCAATGCCATTATAGGATTTTTAGTACGAAGATTTTCACTTTAGATAAATTAGCAAAAAAATTAAAAAAATAGGGAGAAAAAAAATAAATAGGGTTTAAAGGAATAAAATGACAATAATGAACATTATGAAATATTATTACATAAAAGCCTTATATGTCATTGAATAATTAAGCTTGATTTCCAGAAACTGTGGCCAAAAATTATTTTTTTTTAATATATAAATACATTCAAATATTTTAATTTGGCTTTTCCTTATTTGGTTTCTTTTAATTTTTAAAGATAAGTTATAATAATTCTTTCTTTTAATCCTTGTGTTATACCCGGTTACCATGGCGCCCACTTAGGTATGTATATTAACATGAAAAAAATTTATTAAGAATTAAAATTTTTAAACAAGCTTCTGGGTCGTCGTTATTTAACTTAAAACAAAGCGAATTCAGATTCTAGATTAAATTTTTTGCTCCTTTAATGCTAAAAAAAATTTTGCTTAAACTTTAACTATCGCAATTTGCGCACCCGGGTACCCGGGTACAATACAATACACTTTATGGGATATTAAAAACACGTTTGAAACTGCTCAAAAAAGTCAATAAACTAAATTTTGTATTATACAATTACAGTATTTATCGGATATATATACAACTATTTTATATAAGAAACTTATTTCTTATATAAGTAGATATGGCCATAAGACTTACATATTTTGGATTTCTGTCTCTTTTTTTGTTACATAGTGTCATCACCTCACAATTTTTTGTTATAATAAACGTCAAACTTCATATAACAAAACGCTGACAAAAATTTTAAAGTTTTTTTTATATGGACTTTGACGTTTGGTATGACAAAAAATTGTCAGGTGAAGACCCCATGTTAACGTTTTTAACTTTTAAATAAGTATTGTCTATGTCTTTTGAGTTTTTCACTATTTGAGATAACGTTGAATGTCCAATATTATATTTTTTTGCAATTTCGCTTCTTTTTATACCGTTTTGTATTTCTTTTAAAATTTTAACTTTTATTGACAAAAAACACAAAGCTTCTCATGAGTACCAGCTCGGTCCATAACACGCCTCCACGCAGCACACGCTTTTATAACCTTACTTGCGTTCTACGTTTCAAGTTACATGCAACGCTTTTTATGCAGCAGTACCACAAGTAAAAATTAAATTTAATTTGTCAAAATCAGCTGATTTGTTCGAACGCTCCTTGTGGCGCTTACAAAAGTAGAAAATAAACCTACTTTTCGCCTCAAGGCATCTACGCTTTTGTGCATGTAAATTACTACGTATAACTACACAGATTCCACTTTTTTGACAGCTGCGTATGCTGCTTAGCAAATGCAACTTTTAAGTTCAGCGAAAGTTAAAAAACCTATAAACGGACCCAGGATGTCGTTAATATACACTTTTCGTCCCCGCCCCTTTTTGTGGGCGGTTACAAAAAATAATATTAAAAATATATTTTAAAAGAAATAGATAACTTACGCCTAACTTCCATAACAATTAAATTTTTTAACTTATACATGCTGGGGAAGGTACTCTCCAAAGGAACGACCCTGGCAAAATTTTTTTTATATTTTGTTAATTTCCCCAAAACTTTTATTTTTAAGATTTTATGTGACTTTTAAGTATTTCATAATATTTAATTTATCTGAAAATAGTTAATTTATTCGTAATTATAACTTATTTATAATTGTTATAATAAATTTTATTTAAAATAATACATAACAACTAATTTATTTAAAACAACTTCTCTTCTGCACTAAGACGATGATGAGTGTCATGGTTCTTCTTCGCCAAATACTGGTGGAAGCATAAGAGAAATTGCTTCTTTTGTAAAGGTTAATGATTTTTTTTGAGTTGGTCCTTTGCTAGTAATCAGGGGGTCAGAACTGAGCAAAAGTCTATTTATTATATCTTTGTTATACTGAACCCTTAAAAACTTTTCGTTGTAAAAAATGCTTACCCTCTCTTACTAATTTATTGATTTTTCCCGATTTCATGGACTAAATTTGCTGCTTTAAGGAAAATTACTTTTAAGTTATTTTCTTATCAAATTTATTAAATAAAAAAGAAAACAGTTCATTCTAAAGAAAAAAAGTGTTATCATCACTGAATCAATTTAAACACATTTTTGCACGAAAAATAATTTGCAACAAAAAAATTATTTAACATCTTAAATGCTTCAAACTACAGCAAATAAAATGTAAACCAAAAATATAAAAAAGTACTCTGTTTTAGAAAATATTTGTGCTGCATCATACTAAATCAAACTCATACTTGACAAAACACTTATTGTTGAGATGAAACCATTCAAGCAGCACACCGAACCGAACCAGCCAACCATTTCTTTCTTCACTTAGTCTTAAATTTTCTTCATCATTCTCATCAGTATTCATTTTTTTTTTTCTTATTATTATCATCTTTTTCTACTGTTCTTAATTTTTCAATTGTGCCAACAACTCTCGTTTCATCCATCTAGTTGGGGTTCTTTTATGTTTTGCCTTTAAACGTATGTTAGGTTTTGAACTGTAACCCTAATTCCTCTTAACTTATCGCTCAAATACTTCAAGTAGAAATTCTTTCTTACACGTCATATTGTAGGGCAGACTGAAAAACATAATCAGAAACAAGCAAGAAAATATTGTCGGTCGAGTTCGTTTGTATGATACTCTACACTTCTTGCGAATGTGGGTAGATTTATATGCAAAAGTCGGTCGTCCCAGCGGTAAATATTGAAAGGACTAATTTATAAAAGATTCGCTTCGTATGATAACCTGCCTTCAGAGGTATGCCGTCTAGAAGGCATAAATTTCTTTTTGAAAGACCTTCCAAAATATCCCTTTTTCATGAAGGGAGAAAGGAAGCTGTTCAGTTTTATTTTTTTTATTTCTTTGGGAAAGCGAAATAAGTTGTTATTGAAGGAAGTCTAGAAGGGCTTGCTGCCAATGACAACCTGTGTTAAAAAATAATTAAGTATGAAATGCAGCGAGGAGGGCTTGTGTCTGCTGAATAAGGCCTTCTTTTAGGCCTCTTTGCTCATTCTAGTTACTGCTGGGCTTTAGTATATGGGATGGTTTGTGAAATATAAAAATACGATTTTATTAATTAGAATTGTTTAAAATTTCTTTTAAATATTTTATAAAGACTTTTGTACTTGATTTCTTTAAGTACTCGCAAATGGGGACTATGGCTTTAACCGGCAAAGAGTTTGAATCAGCATAGTGGTTAAGATTTATAACAGAATTATTTCCGAACATGACGTTGCTCCGTTGAGTAGGGTTGCCAGTTCTTATGCTTTCTTCAGCAGTGTCCCCCGATTTTTTTTTAATTCAGACTTACCACGCAAGATTTGAAAATCTTGCCTTTTCATGTTTTAATATTTTTAGTTTTACACCAATTTACAGTCAATTTTAAACTGTGATACCAAAAGAAAGAAAGTTCATCTGTGATATATTTTATTTATTTTATTATTTATTTTATTTATTTTTGTGTTTTATGTGGTACTTTTTGTATTGTTTAAAATCAAATTTATTTAAAATTATAATGTAAAGATTATATATTCAATAAAGTTTAAATCCCTGAGGAAGTTGAAAAAATCTCAACGAAACGTCGGAGGAGTAAAATTATGAATAAATTGTCTTTTATTTTTCATTTACTGTGACCTTGAAAGCCTGACTTAGATAATTCTAAGAAAAAACAACATAACTTTCTAGAAAATTGCAAGACTTTTTACTTGGATACCTGCCCCACTCCAGCGTTGATCTTAATCACTGAGAAACAAGCAATGCGCCATCCGAGTGTGAGAGCAACCAACAAACCCATTACAGTTTAATTTGTATAATATCTTTAACTTTTCCAAAGTCTTTGGAACAGGTTGTACTGATGATCTGGCCTAAGCAACCGGTGAAATGCGCATCGGAACTAGCTTATCCCCCAACAATAAATTTCAGTGTTTTTATCAAGAATAAAAATTGCGAATTCCGCATATCATAATGAGCGAAAGTAAGTTTTCCCAAAAATAACTCTGATAACACCCTGGAAGCACTTTAAATGCAGGAAGAAAGGAAGTTTAACAGCTGGAGATGTCTTACCTCCACTCCAGATCCTCCCTCAGTTTGAACTCTATCACAAGTGGTGAAAAATTCGCCCTTACCCCACGTCTTTATTCGTTTTCGATTTGAAAATTTATTGTATGGTTTACATCATGGACACGGATGTTAAGACGAATGTTTAGGCAACGATGGAATCCCATGGACGAAACATGAACATAAACAGTCTACACGAGTAGAATGCATGTGCGACATGCTGTTCTTACCAAGTTGCTGGATAGTAGAGACGTGTAGTTAGGTGGGATTATTCCAATTATCCCTTCCCACGACTTGTGGGAAAGACCAAAAGCATTTTCAAGGGCACTATGCGCCCACGATTTGGCGTAAAAGCAACAAATTATTATTATTATTATACTAACGAAGGCATCCGCCAAAAGTTAGATCGGGGCCGTGCCCCCGGGGGCTACTGACACCTGTGTTAGTAGATAGGATCTGTGAGAGATCATAAAGATCTTTTGAGATCGCGAGAAAGAGATTTATGGTCGATGGCTTAAGGTAATCGTAGACAGGTTCTTGATATTGTGTCTTCAGGGATCTAGTAATACCTTTGGCTTATACCAGAAGCGGAGCTATGACGCAGGCAACTTAAATCAAGTAATTCTAAGTCGAACAGTGCGTGGGTGTAGGGTATTCAAATTAAACTTATTTTAATATGAGTGAATGAAAATGATTTTAAACTTTGCAAACTATCTCCTTACTAAAAAAGAATGTTACACAGTGAAATGCTTAGGCAGTTCATATCTACTCCTCTAATGGCTGAAGAAATATTAAAAATCCCTTAAATTTAAGGCAAACTAAGTTAAACTACAAAATTACTGAAATATAATTATTTTCAACAAGTTTTTCTAGTATTCAAATTCTACAAAGCTGAAGTTTTAATACATTTAACACCCTTTTCGCAATTCAAAATATATAATTACTTGCATACTTTGCTTTTGAAGTGTAAACAAAATTTAATATATTTTCATAAATTGTTTTCCATTTCTTTCTCTTCAATCTTTGCTACGTTTTTCATATCCTACTTATTATTCACCGCATAGATACAAATTCTCTGTGCAATATCGACTGCATCGAAAATGAAAGTTAATTATTCAAACTATTGAAAAAAAGTCATTAACCGTTTACTTAATGATGATGTTGTATGTAATTACTTAAACTTATTCAAACTATACACTCAGAGAAAAGTTCGACAGCCAGAGAAAAGTTTGAACATAGTACTTTGCCAGGATATTAAACTATCAGTAAAAACTCATTTAAGCGAACAAGTTATAATGCTGTATTCACCTGTTTAGATTCGAACATCATTCGCTCAATTCAATATCTCTGAATAAGTTCTTGGGAGGTGCTTGGAGCCCTCACAAAATTAGTAGCGTAATTTTTGTAATCAGAACTTTGTTGGTTTCAGAATTTAGAATCATAATGTCGCAGTTAAAGTTAAAATCATAAATCAAGTTAAGGCCTCCGGAAGGAAACTTTTTATAAAAAAAAGTATTTTCGCCACGAAAAATTGCTTTCACTTTTTTCATAGAATATTGTTTTTGTATGAGAAGACACTCTTACGCAATATATTCATTAATTGTTCAAATGGTTGATGATAGAGGGGAGGGGGTTGAAAAGAATCCGAAGTATGAAATAAGAGCTTGGATTGATGAGTGTTGAATAAACAGGAAGAAGATCCGAAGTATGACAAAACGACTCGGTAATGATGAATGAGGAATGAAGAGGATTTGAAGATCTGAAATAATTGGAATGATGAATATTGGATGAGGAGTGAAAAAAAGAAATAAGTCATTAACTTAAATTGAATACACATGTTTCACCTATTTATATGTAGTTCATATATAATCGTTTAACTAAACCAGGAAGCTACGCCTACACTAGCTACCCATTAAAAAAAATTTGGTTTTTTAAAGCACTTAAGAGAAAAAGCAAATAGTCGACCGCTTCAATAAGAGAGCTCTTTTACAGCCGTAAATGATAAAGAATAAAATATAAAAGAAGCTGCTACTTTAGTGCTGAAAATGAAGAAGGTTTTAAAGCGAAAAAAATAAAAATAAATCATGGCTTACAAAAATGTGTGAAAATAGGCGTTAAAAAGGCTAATGAATATATTTGCATGTTAAAAGAAGCGCTTATTATCAGCGGAAAATAGTTCTCCAAACCGGGAACACCCTATACAAAAATCCGGCATCCCATCAGCAGGTTTGAAGCGATTTGAGGTATGATTTCATACATAAATCCTGCTCCTTTCGGAGCACATTTTTAACTAGGTAAGAATACGCATAGGTTCCATACTCGACGTTTTCTGAGTGTGCCTGTAAATAATTTATTCGACCTTTCATTATTTAACTTTTTTGTAATGTATCTCTTGTAAATTTTGTTTAGACTTTTGCTTTTCTGATAATACTCATTTAAAAAATGTGTTTTGAATTTCTCTTCTTTTTAACTATCAGATTTTAAATCATAAAAGTTTTTATTTTAAAAAACTCTTCTCAAAGTAAAAAATCCCTTTTTAATTAAGGAAATAGTCCACTAAAAACAATTTAGTTTTAATCTATTGATTTAAAAATGAAAATGTTTGTCTGTTTATTTGTTGGCTTATAGACTCCTAAACTACTGAACAGATTTCCAGTAGCATCACGTGAGTGCCGAAATTAAAATAGGCTACCTTTTTTCCGATAGGGGCAGGGGAAGTGGAAACCTCCATAGGCTGCCAATATTAGGTATCGCATTTCTTTTCTCTTTCTCTTTGCAGTGAGCCCGGAAATAATCAGGGGAAGTTGTATCCCCATAGGACGCCAATGTTAAATATCGCATTTCTTAAGAACTGTTATATTGATCATGTTCTAACTCGGTAGAAGCCAATTTTATAGTAAGCTACACTATTGAAAACAAAAATTAAGGGGGTAGGCGCAGGTGGAGCATTACCCCCCATAGGATGAATATATTGAATATAGCGCAACTGAAGCCAGTATCATGGTAAATTGTAAATTTTAAAATAAAAATAAAGAGCAGTACCCCCCATGGAACGAAATAATTAATACCGAATATCTGAAGGAAAAAGTATTAAAGCCTTGTAGGACCCACTCTTATGGTAAACTACACCTTTCAAAATAAAAAGCAATAAATAATTTATAAATGAAAAAGCGTATGGTTGTTGGTTCCCAATAGACTCGTAAACTACTGAAACGATTTTTCTGACATTTTCACAGTAATTTTCTCACCTCGCGACATATTGGCTATTAATGTTTCTTAATTTTTAGGTCGGCATGCCACCTCCCACACAATGACATTAAAAATTTCTACATATTTGGAGTATTGTTAAAGTGAAAGTATTCCAATTTTGTAAAAATAGCTTAGATAATAACGCACAACAACTATCAAAAAGTAGGTTCAATGGGAAAAGTAAGAATGGCACCTCCCATATGAATAAACTTGAAATTTCTGTATATCTGTAGAACGGTTGCCGTATTAGCAATTAAATTTAGTACAAGATGCTTTGTTATCAATACACGAGATCTGTTTAAAAATATTTTTACTAATTTTATTTCGATTGGGGTAGTAAAGCGCATCGGATATTTTATAAAAATCTAAGAAAACATGAAAACAAAGCTAAAATTTAACAGACACATTAACCTTGTTTTGGCCAAAAATCTTAATTAAACTTTTCCTGCTTTTAAAAAATATAGCTGTATAAAATGTTATACTTTTTATGCAACTTTTTTTTAAACTATTTTTAAGGATATATAAACAGTTTTTTTTTTTCAAGCAAAAAACTTTATTTTTGATCACTTTATCATAATTCATAAAATTTGTGTACGAAAACAACTTTCAATCTGTTTTATAGACACACTCACATGCACACAAAACTTCCATATATAAAGTGTGTACATTGACTGGAAAATACATGTATGTATGTGAACATTTAAGAAAAACTTTTTTCTT
This sequence comes from Pollenia angustigena, assembly GCA_930367215.1. Lineage (NCBI taxonomy): Eukaryota > Metazoa > Arthropoda > Insecta > Diptera > Polleniidae > Pollenia > Pollenia angustigena. Next base: position 130,496,795 of record OV884058.1, read on the forward strand.
ATTACTAAAACAAAATTAACATGATAATTTTATGAATGTCATAATTTAATCCAACAATAACCCGAATACATACATCTACAAAACACAAACACACTTACACCTACGCACGATCTAACACACATCCAAAATAAACTACACACATACAAAAAACTACTTGCATACAACAAGGACACATGCCAAGCGAAAGTAACTACAAACTTTGGCATGCGAGGGCCAAAGAAGCGCATGGAAAGGCAAAATCAACTTTAAAATCCTCAATAAACAGTAAAAGACAAAAGTGGGATATATTTATTGTTAATGAGTCGTTAACAAAGTTATATTTTTCCTAAACACCTTAACTTGTTATTGCAATTTAATATAGACATTTAGGATAAAGTCCCACATTATATTTCAGGCATTGGAAACTTGTTTTCCCCTTACATTGACTTGCACAGCGACGTTCTGTTATGGACACAATCCAATGTTCTCTTCCGCTATAACGCGCTGAGTTCAATGCTTTTGCTGTTTTTGTCCTTGAAGTGATGAAGATCGATATTCCTCTTACCAGCGTAGAGATGGGCTAAAATATGCATAACTAAATCTTTACGGAGCAAGAGAGTGAACTAATCTAAGGCAGTTTTGCAGTTTTGGCCTTCCACTTTTGTTGGTTTTGGTCTGAATTCTGTGGGTGAAAATTTGGGTAATACTTTTTTCCAAAATGTTTTTGTTTTCATACCCACACCACAATACACACCTCAGCACAAATGCACCTTAAAATATTGGTCTTAGACCACTTTAAAGTATGCCGGTCGACTCAAAATCACTTTCTTCGTGAATCTAACGATGTCCGTCAGGATGGCAGGCTGGCTGGAAGGCCGGTTGGACCGATGGCTGGCAGGCCGGCTGAACTGATGGCTGGCTGTCCATTTAACCTTCCGCGCAAAGTACTTTATGTACAAATTAAAATAAATGAGAACTATTGCTTTTAAATTTTACTTTTTAAACATGAGCGTAATGTGCTTTTGAATTGTTCTGCTGTTTTTGTTGTTCCTACGCACAACAAGCAAATCGTTTTTTAACTACTTGTGTGGTGTTGTTTTAGTGTCTACAACAAACTTTGATAAGTTTAATGATATAAAAAAATACCTAATGATTGGACAATGTGTGCAAATCACAAAACAGAATTGCGGACTACATGAAACATGACTTATATTTAAAAAATACACTTGCTATTTTCCTTGATTTTATGCTTCACTGTATGAATTAAAACAGCATGTTTATAGACAAGTTTTGCATGTAAATGAAAGAAAAGGATATTCAAAAATACTTACACAAGAGTTATAAAGAAGATAAAAAAAAAATTAACTTAATTAAACAGGAAACCAAAAAAAAAAAAAAAAATATAGAAAATTTTAAAAATATTTTAAACAAAGGAGGATTGCTTTATAATTTTTTTTTTTATTCAATCACAATATCTAACAAGATGAATCAGCAATTTAAGTTAATTATCTTAACTAATTATAATTAGTCTTTAAAAAAAGGACAAAAAAAAATTGAAGTTTGTTATTGAAATTTAACAAACATATCTGTTTTCTATTTCTTAAAAAATCTGAACTAAAGTACTGCAGGTCTATATTTATTACAGAGGCCTTTTAATATCTAATTGATATAGAATTGAAAATCATATACACTTTTATAGCAAATTTTGCGAAAAATGGAGAAAGGCTTTCATTTAATTCATTATTGGAAAACATTTATGAGAAAAACCTTTCGATATCGATAAATTTTAATTAAAAAAATGATTGCATTCACTCGTACCAAATCAACTATAGAGATCAAACAGATACTATTCGAACGGTTGTAACCGGTTTTTTTAAGTAACTAAAGTCAGTTATTTTCAAATGTCAATTTTTCTAAAATCTAATAAATCGGATATCGAATAAATTAAATATTTTCATATTTTATATAAAAAATTTACTTGATTGCAATCTTTTTTTTTTTTTAATGAAACTCCTTCTTCTAGAAATTATAAATTTTTGTTCACTACCACTAGATTTCAAGTGTATATTATTTTGTTAAAGCTAAGATTTCAATGAAATCAGCTTGTTTGAAATTATTTTGAATTGGTTTCGCGAAATCAGTCCCAGGTGCAATAGGTCTTAGTGTTATAACTTCCAATGAAATAAATCCCAAAATAAATGAAATAATTCGCAAACTGGTAAAAAGAAATAAATTTCAAAAAATTAAATAATTTAAAAATTAAAAAATCCCAACTTTTGTGCGATATTTCATAACGAGCTATTGTAACGATCTGTTTTCCACCTTATAATGGGGAAGAGCTCGTAATATTATAAGTGCAGGGTTCTGAGTGAAAGAAAACAAAAAAGATGAAAAATATTGGTACTTTTTATTTTTCCTTTGGTACATTTTGAATATTTGTTAATATTCGACCTATAAAGATAATGATTAAAATTAATGGTCCTGGGTGAATAAGAATATGAAAGAGGAGCTTTTTGGTACTTTTTTGTTTAACATCTGGTACTTTGATTAATTTTCGTTAATATTTGACATTGAAAAATAAAATTGAACATGCCTCTTGAGTGACAATCTATTAAGGAGATTTTTTGAACTTATAAAATCAAATTTACTTACGTTGAAGCTAAAATATGAGCCGGAGAATGGTCCCTCGCCAAATCGATCCATTAAGACGGAAAAAATGGTCGAAACATGTAAATTCATATATACTTAGATGTACTGTGTTTTCTTCATATGAACATGAAAATATATGGTCGAATTTTTACCATTAGGCAAACACTAGTTAAAATAAATTCATCAAACCAAAAAAGGTAAAATATAAGGTCGTAAGAAAATATTCACAAAGTAGTTACGCTTTAATATAAAAGAAATACTAATAACATTAAACAACCCTGGATGGGTATAAATGATACACGGAAAGAGTTATTTACTTAATATGGCTTGGCCAAGGAAATTTGTGTGTGAAAATGTGTGGCATAGTTTAAGCAAAATGTTTTTTTATAAAAATTTTAGTAAATACGAACGAAAACTTAGTTGAATTCTTTAGAAAATAAACTTCTTTCCGTGTACTTCCTCGTCTACGTCTTCGGGAAGGGTAAGCATGGTGTGGTAAAGCAGGCTCGTCACACTATGGGGCAATCCCAACCAAGTTTGGTAGCGTATTTATTTAATAATCCGCTTATAAAAGTGGAACGTAACATGTAGCAATCATAAAAAAAACGAGATAAAACTATACCGTAATTCTACCAAAAACTAGATAATTCCAAACTGCAAATGAATCTCAATAATACATATGGGTAATTCCATAGTGTTGAACGTGACAGTCGTACGCGTCAAAAATGCAATAACATTTTAAACAATAAATATTTTTACGTTATTTTAACCCTTAAATTATAGCACTTACAAAGCACTGTTTTCTATGTCGAAGTTGATGGAGGGTGCGATTCTAGGTCAAAGATAATGAATAAAATAGAAGTAATTTTTGTGGCCATGTATAAAAAGGCGCAATTCAGTCAAACTACTTTCAGAATTTTACGTACATAACAATGTAACATTAAAATTTCCTTGGTTTGATTCCAAAATCTTCAGTATTTTTTGTTAAGCTAAAATCTGTGTTCATACCAGAGAACTGCAAAATCACAATTTTTCTTGATTTATTCATACGCTAAAATTTACATTCGCTCTTTGATTGCAAAACAAAGTTCAACGTTGGTAATTTTTACACATTTGATTTTTGCATTTATTCGTTTTTTATTGAAAGTGCTTTATTTGCATTTTTGTTGCTCACGCAATATAACACAACTGTGTAAATTCAAAAGAACACATACTTATACTTTTGCAGTCAAGTAATCATTGTCCACTCGATGAGACGCTTGTTAACATTAACAACAATATATATATATATATTATATATATATATATACTTATGCACAGGGCATATTATGCGAACACAAAAAATCTTTACTTTTTTTGATGAAATATTATAAATTGCAATATTTTCGAAATACAAATTCAATATTTTTCTTCTAAAAGTCTTAAAAGTCTTTTAAAAATCGTTTTTTGTGGGCAGAGCATATTTGACGAACAGGTGCATACGTTGCGTTTAATTGCCGAAACTGTCTGGAAAATATGCTCCTTGTATATGAAATTTTTTGTTGCCATGTTTCCACATTATTATTCCCAAATAATAATGTGGGAATATTAAATTTCCTATACAAGGGGCATATTATCCAGACAGTTTCGGCAATTAAACGCAACGTATGCAGCTGTTCGTCAAATATGCGCTGTATTTGCCGACTTTGATGCTGCAGGTTGTTGTCTGTGCTTATTTTGCCGTTGTAGTCAAATTAAACTAATTTCTTTTTTTGTGCACTATAAAACAGAAAAAGTGTTGCTAATAAAAAAAATTTTTTAAAGAATGAGTGCTTAAAATTTTTTTTTTTTTTTTTTGTTTTTGTTTAACAGAAAAGAATATTAACTCGGCTCAGCACCAAATTGATATTTATATAATTTTTTAGTATTCTTGAAAGAAGTTTTATAGGAACATGTTGTTCGCGTCAACGCTCCTAGTTAAGGGGTTATAGGTCGTAAAAATTGCAAAATACTTTATCCATATCTATTTAGGTAAAAATGAATTTATAAAATATGGAATGGATCATTGGAAAATTCTTCAAAATGTGTTTTACATGGAGTTTAAAGCATCCAGATTTACCAATTTTGAGGTAATATTATATATTCATACTCCGTGGCTGACATTTTTTTTAACAAAATTGGCTTTATCTTTTAATTATGTCGATATTTATTTATTTAACTCTAGATATTTGCTTAATAAACTTTCTTTATTGCGGGTTTTCGGCCTTGCGTAACACTTAAGTAATTATGTACATATAGCAATAATTAAATATGTAACAAGTACATAAATTATTACTAAATACATACATATTTTTACTCAAACTTATAAATAAATTGAGAAATTTTCCAAAATAAAATTTTTTTATCCTTATAAATTATAAAATTCTATATGATGGAGTTACTAAAAATATGGTTTATAAAAGCTTGAAGTATTCTTCCCTATTCATAGTCTTTTGAGTTGTATTTTAGGAAAAATTTTTATGAAAATTTTGCATCAAAACACATTTCAAACTTATTTTATTTTTTATGAATACGGCAGATTATGTTTAATAAATATACTAACAAAATTTTAAGTTTCGTAGAAAAATCTTTCTAGAAATATGGTAAATTATTGACAGATTTTCACCTTATTTTATAATAATTCAAGTTATACAAAACGAATATGTGCAAAATCTTATACCAATAATTGCATTCCGCTACTAATTATGTTAGTTTATAACAAAACTATAAATTTTTAGGTTGGTTGTTAGACATTTTGATTCATAACTATTATCCTGCTATACCGATCTTGTTGGATTTCGACCCCAAACTGCTTAAGAAAGCTAGAAACAATTTGACATCAATATTGTTATTTTCTTTTAGATTTTCTAAAAAGAGTTTTTTACAGACGGACATGGATAAATCGACGAATGTTAGTTCACATACATCAAATATTTCACTATACACGCAAAGAAAAAACATGGTTGTGGTAAACATATTCTAAGAGCAACATACTATGATAAAATGCATGATTGAAGTCACCATATTAAGATTATTATTGAATCATAGTATGACTAAATATACTCGTAATATTACAACATAATATTTTTCCCTTAATCATATTATTATTCTGTTATCATACTAAGTAAAGATGTAATCAAATTATTGTCATGCTAATCATAATTAGTTAAGAAGTAATCATATTATTGCCATGTTAATCATAATAAATTTAGAAGCAATCATATTATCATAAAGCCCCTCTCATAGATGTCATAAAAATACAAAATAAATTAAAATTTTTTTGCAACGATTTTTTTATTTTGTGGCTTTTTTTAAATTTTTCTTAATGTAAATCAAATAGCAGAGTTCAAATAAGGCTTGCAAAAGAGCAAATGCAAAATCTTTGGTTTTCATGGGCAACCACGTATGTCCATTTTGCCCATTTTAAGATGTTGATGCCATATTGCCTATTTTAAAACGCTCTTTACATGTTAAGGAACATTTTTGGAAAAATATGAATCAATTCCGATTTTTACTTAATGCCAAAGTATAAAAAGTGAAATACCTAGCGCATTGGATATCGAATGGTTTTTCGGCTTTCCTGAAACATTTGTTTTAAGACATACGCCGTTGCCCATGAAAACCACAAAAATATCGTAACACTTTTATAAAATATAACGAAATCTCTGTGTGTTTTATTGTTTAATTTTACAAAAAAACTTCGATATTTTGCATTTGCCCTTTGAAATAAGTTTCTTAAATATAAAAATTTTTTGGTATTTTATGTTTCTCGGAAAAAAAGCTTTGAAGAATGAAATCGGAAAAAGGCAACAATTGCAAATTCTGAAATTGAAAACATTTATAATGGAATATAAAAATTTTTAAAATTTATGGGACATAAAACGTGTTTGGTAGAAAAGTTAAAAGTTCATAAATTGACATTTTTTGTATGTGGTCTTTCAACGACAATCAACGAATTTCTTCAGCTCATTATTGGTTTAACCCGCCGACCATTTAAGAAAAATTAGTAAGGTATGGGTATATTTATTTTGATTACCCGCTTTCTGAATATTAAGCATTAATTTTGCTCCATACCAACTCTTTTGAAGTGTATTAAATATTGTTTGGCATAACGAGCCAGTGCTTGGCAAATGCTGTAGAAGTTAAAGCAAAATAATTTGACAAGAAAATACATTTTAATCTTGCTTCGCTTCATTGCCGTAAAAAAGGAGTAGAAGTTAGATAAACTGTCAACATCACAATATACAGCATTAAATATATGTTTGCGGAACAAAAAGCTTATTTTGTAGAAATAAATTTTGAAAAGTGGCGTGTGCGGCACAAAATAATAATTTTCACTCTCAATAAAATACCTTTTTTGCAATTATAAGTGGATTTAGCTATAAATCGCTAAAAACCACACTTTTTGAAATAAAATTAATGAATTATTATAAAACAAACACAATAAATTATAGCTCAATTTTTTTAATATTAAGTGCATTTAGCTATAAATCGCTAAAAATAACTCGTTTTGAACTAAAATTATTAAATTATTATAAAACAAACGCAATAAATAATAGCTACATTTTTAATTATGAGTGAATTTACCTATAAATCGCAAAAAATCACCCTTTTTAAATAAAATTTAAAGTTAAAAAGTTTGTCCTATAAATTTTATTAAAAATCGCTGGATTTGATAAGAAAATAGCTAAATTGGCAGCAGTGTGGAAAGAAACACACAGAGTTGCATATTACCAGCGTTACCATTTGTCATGTAATCTCTATTTTATAAGTATTTTTAGACGTAAAAATGTTTAAAATTTTTATAAAGATTTTCATAAATAATAATAAACTACAATTTGCAGTATATTAAATGAAAGGATGCAGTGAAGTTTTTATGAAACAAACCATATTAGACTCTATGTGTGCTTTATTACTGTAACGTTGTATAGTTCTGTTTACTCCTTTAATACTTCATACCTTAACGATCCCAAATATATTCTTTTAGGTGCTGAAGTATCTAAAGATGATGAAATCGACTGTTATAGTCCTAAACATAACTGAAATTAAGCTCATAGAATAAATTCGAAAAATAAAAAATGTTGAAAATATAAAATTTTTATAAATTATTTTTGTTGTTTCGCCAATGTAGTTGTTTATAAAAATATATGCAATTAAAATGCATTTAATCCATATCTTCCCAACGTTTCGTGAATGTTATGTTCACTTTATCAAGGGATTCGTAAAAAGAGAAATTAATTTTTTATTACATTGAACAATAATTTGTTGTAGACAAACATAAAAACATTAAACATGAAAAATTAAATTAAACACAAACTTAAAAATTATATCACAGGTTAGTTTTTGCACTATTTTTGGCTCGTAGCTGCCAAACGGTAATCTTCAGAAAAAATATTTCATTCATAATTCCTCATATGCACATAAGTATGTATATAATTACCGGAAATGCATTTTCCACATTTTCCAGATGTATTTTTGAAAGAAAATTCGTGATATTTATGAAATGCATACAATGTTGCAAAAAGTAAAAAAAAGTTAATTATTCAATTGTTATTTTGACACATACATATTTCAAATTTTTGATAATAACACAGCTGAAAAAGGTAAAATAAGAATTATGATGTTCTAAAGAATTTTGAATTATATTTAAGAATTAATTTTTTTCTGAATATTACCACAGAATACACAGAACTGTTAAAAGTGACGTGTGAAAAAGGCCCAAAACAGTTGCGAGGGCAGCTTTCGAAGAGACCGAAAGCGATTTTTGGTAGTGAAGTGGCAAGGTGTAAAAACAGACCGCAACAATCAACACAAATGGCGTTATCAAAATAACAAAACACAAACCACGTTAAACAAATGCATTTGTTTAACAAACGATGTTTTTTGTGCAAAAAAAATGTATTTAGTAATATTGTTTTGTATTATAATGTTATTTACTTACTTAAATATTATTTACTTGTGTTGTGGTGAACTAAAAAGTTAATTTTTACAACAGTTTTGCAAATAAATCTTAACTAAATAAATTTGTGTTCATTGCGGCAAAGAATATGATGAACAGAGAAATGCAATAGGGCAGCTTTCTTAGAAAGAGACAAAAAAAAACGCAAAATCGTCCGTCTCGTGACAGTTCTCTTAGTATTCTGTGATATTATTGGTTTCCGAAAAAATTCATGTTTTTTCCAAAAAAAATCAAGTTTTAGACAAAATTTTCAATAGGCCCAAAAACTAGTTCGGCAGATAAACTAGGAAAACCCAAATAGGGGTTTGTAAGTTGCGAAAAGTACTTCTAGAAATTCCACACGAGAAGGAGCTTTTATTTTATCTGTTGCATAGTGTAATTATTCTTATAAAAGTAATATTAATAATATTTTCAGTTCCATGATGGCTTTTTACTAAAATAAAAAAAATTATTTTACCCTTTTTAGCTTTTTTTCTCTTACACACAGAAAAAAATCAAGTTAAAAACGTCGAAAACAAGGTTGATTTAAATTTTTTCGGTGGTGATTTTGCTTCATACGGGTTTCATGTTAATTCAACCTGATTTTACAATAACTGCGAACAACATTTTTTTCTTTTGATATAACTATAATTCATGTTAATTTAACATTGCAGTAAAGTTAGAGCAAAATGTAATTTATATTGAAATAACAATCGGAATCACGTTGAATGAAAGTTATTTCCAGTTGCAACAACGTGAATTTCATGTAGAATCAAATGGGTTTGAGTGTATTTTAACAGTGTAAAGAAGCTTCAGACAACATTTGCATTTATGTAAGAATAATTCAAAACCCTGTAACACATGTTTCACTTATTTTGTATTCTCCTTTGTTAACAGAAGCATCAGCAGAATCGCCCGATATGGTCATCATTCTACTTTGAAAACTTGATGTACTATTTAAATAAACAATTTTAATTAAAAGAATACGGGAATTGTCTTCTTTTTATAACATATTTTAAAAGTGAAAATAAAAAATGTACATAATTAAGTAGGTATGCATGTTAATTTAACAAGATAAACTTTTGATTTTAATACAAAACAGGTTTTTATGGGTTCAATATTGAATCCAGATTTATTTATATTTTAATATTTTTTTTATTTTTATTTTTTTAACAGTGAATAATATTAAATAAACGTAATTTAAGGTTATTTTGATATTTTTTATTAAAAATTAATATGAAATAATGATAAATTTAAGTAAAGGGCATAATTTTTCTGAAATTTAACATGATTCTCAATCAACATTTTTCCATGTTAATTTTACATGGGTATTTTTTTCTGTGTGTACGAACTCTTATATGAACTACATTAATTGTGTTTTGAACTTGAAACACTATTTTAAAGTTTATGTAAAATTGTTTTGAGAAACATTTTTACTTTAAGAAAAGTAACAAGCGTACAAAACTTTACACGTTTTGTCCGCCCCGGTCAAAATTTTTTAAAATTTTTACTTCTAACTTTTTTAATTCCAAATTGCTTACTGATTAGAAACATAGCGCTTTACAAAAAGTACGAATTTGAACCCTGTTTTGCCACTTAAATTTAATTTGTTTGTTTGTAAGCTTTTTGATTTATTGTCCTTGTTCTAAATACATACCACAAGTTGCAAGCTTGCACAAAATTATTATTAAAAAAATTTGTTCACAAAAAATACGAATTTTTTACATTTTTCTCTTCAAATGTACTTTATTTGTATGCTGTCTCTATGTTTAAGGCTAGTATACCCTATTATACTTTGTAATAATACTGTGAAAAACTCAAGTGATAAAATGACAAGTATTATAAACAAAATTTTACATTTCTAAAGCTTCGTACAGACGATGGTCAGATCTTACAATATTGGTAAGCAGCGTTGCTTAAATTGCATTAAAATTGGCTAAAATGTCTTACAACTGTGTGAACATTGTAAGCTCATTTGTATTTGCAGAAGTGCAAAATTAATGCATCTGACAATGGAACATTGTCAGAAAAATATTGCTGTTGGCAACGCCTGCTTACAATATTGTAAGATCTGACCATCGTCTGTACGAAGCTTAAGCAATAATACTTTTCATTGGATCAGGGATGCATTTTATTACATGTGTGAGTGTTTATACTTTGTGAGATCGTGTGAACACAAACTGTTATGTTAAATTAGATTACTTGACAGTCGCAACAAAACTTATTAGATTTCTATCTCACAAAGTATTATGGAATACGTAAGACTTGTGAGATAGTGTAATCTAGCCTTAAGGAACACAATTGTACCATATAAACGTAGTACTGTACGACGTTGATACGATGCCAAATTAAAACGTACAATATTGTATAGAAAGGCACACAATAGCTGGCGCAAATATAAAAGCGTATCTACGACGTAGGTCGCCTTACAGTTAATTCAGGCGTGGGCTTTTACGACGTCTCTTTTGGTTTGGTGGCCACGGTTTAGAGAAGAAAGAGGGGTAAACAAAAATACTTGGTAAGTGTTTTTTATGTCTTTTTCTCATATTTCTCTTTCAACTTATTTTCTTCTTGTTACGTTTTATTCTTTGACTAACTTTGAAATATCAGTTTGAAAATACAGTAAGACCTCGGTTATCAATATCAACAATTTTTAGTAGTTTTTTGTGTGTTTCTAGTTAAAATTATTAAGAGATTTTATATACAGATTTACGTATGTACATTAGGGATATAACTTTTTAACAATTTTTTAATAGATAGACAATAAAAAACTGTAAGGGAACGTATATTTATTTTTTCGCTAAGGTCAAAAAAGTTCACACACCAACCGCGATGAAGTTTTGAAAATTTTTGATTTTCTTTTTTGCTAAGAAAAATTAATAATATGTTTATTTAAAACAAAAAATAGCTCAAGTATGAAATCTCATTAATATTTAGAGATGGTAAGAGATTTTTCCGCAAACGAAAACGTATTTTTAACCTTTAATAACAAAAGAAAAAATAAAAAAGAAAACAAAACACCGTATAAAATTATGAATATTCAATATCGCATTGGTTTAGAAAAACCAATTGGTGCGTGAAATTTTTTGAGAAAAATTACAAAAGATTATGATTTTCGTGGTTACTAGGACATGGTTGGCCTCATGGTAATACGCCAAAAAATTGGTTGTACCCTAATGTACATGTTTAAATAATATGAGTAAAAATGTAATTTTTGCAGAACATGCTTCCCAGTAATTTGCAAGAGAATTCGCCTTTATTCACATTTTTATGATTGTTCAAAAGTATTTTAAGTTGATTAAAGACTTTTGTATATTTACTATATAATTGATGTTGCTGGTTAATCGAATGACTGATAATCGAGGCCCTTTCTCAAATAAAAAAAGATGTTACTAAAAAGCGCGTCGTGTTACAGCAAATTCAGACGGGGATTTTTACGACGTCGCTTTTTTGACGTGTCTTTTGTTTTGGCTTTCAATGAAATATTTGGCGTTGCGTTGCGGTTTAGACAATAAAGTCCAAAGAAAAAAAGAAGCCGCAAAAGCGCTCGTATGAATTGTGTGTTAGATATAATTCTACTTCGTACACCGGATGCGCCCGCATTGCCATAGAAAAGAAAAATCTAAATTAAATTATTTTAATGTTTTCAAATTGAATATTTGAAAAAAAAAAACATAAACGAAGTACAAAATAAACAACCATTTCAATAAATTTTTCCACCTGTTTTGTCGACTTTTCTCTTTTCCTAAACCTTTGCGTACCAATTATAAACAAACACGAAGAGGAAAGTGTCCAATTTAGCCTTGGCGTTTTTAAGTTTTAAGCAGTTGAACAACCAAATAAAACATATAAGAAAATTAAATTAAAAAATATATTTTTCTTTAAAAAAGGAGGATACGATAAACTATTTATTAAAAAAAAAAAAAACATAAAATAAATCAGCAGATCTTTAAAATTACACATGTCGCTCTTGATCAACAATAGTGTACTAATCCAAAATTTCAGTTTAAATTAATATTTGGTATAGATTTGGTTACGACAAAATTGTTTAACTTATTTTTTTTTAATTATGGAAAAACTTCAGAAAAACTTCATCGCAACATCTTTATTTTGCTCTGTCCATTAATCATGTGCCTTAAAATTTAAACGTTGTAGGTAAATCCACTCTAGAGAGAATTTTGAAATCAAATTCGGTTAAAGTATAAAAAAACTTGAAAGGCAAAACTTCATCGTGCAACCCTTAATTAAGGTATGTTGGACAGATAAAATAAGATCGGTCAGTAGCCAAAAATCATCATTAGATATTTTCATCATTATTTCAGCCGTATTTAAAATATAAAATAAGCTTAAAACATGTTTTAAGGCAAAATGTCCATGCACTGTAATTCTTTATGAATACGGCAGGATATTTTTAAAAACCTTCATTAACTTTAAAACATCGTAAATTAACCTGTAAAAAACAAGGGAAAATTGTTTACAATGGCAACGCTGAAAAATGTAACGGTTTGTCCTCGAAGTCACATGTATATATTTTTTCCCTTTGTGTCCTCGAAGTCACATGTTTATATTTTTTCTCTGTGTCCTCGAAATCACTTGTATATATTTTTTACGGAGAAAAAAAATGGGAAAATATATGAGAGTACTTGGCAATACTACGCAACAAAATTTGTTAAAAAAATACAAAATTAAGGCATTTAAACCGTATATATAGAAGTTTTAATAGTAATTGATTGATATATAACCACAGTGCAATCAAATAAAGTAAAAAAAAAGAATAAACCAAAAAAATTAAAATTTGTGGGGAAAAATTGACGTGTCCGGTAAATATGCTCTAGGCATGTAATCATTTGGCGGACTGTTCGCTAAGTATGCAACTGTCCGCCGTTTATGCGCTAGCTTCAAAAACTGTTCGCTAAATAAACGCTGTGCATATATATATATATATATATTATATATTATATATATATATATATATATATATATATATATATATATATATATATATATATATATATATATATATTATATGATTTCCTTTAACTTCTACTGGAGCATAGGGCGTCCACTACGGCGGACTTCCAACAAACACGGTTTTGTGCAAGATTTCTAAGTTGACTCCAGCTCAAATTAAGAGACCTCATTTCATCCTCTGTAGATCTTCTCCAGGTTATACGAGGTCGGCCGACTCCACGATTCACGTTATTGAAGGGGTTCCATTGTAAGGCATGCTTCGCTATGTTGTTATCATCCCTTCTCAACGTATGGCCAATCCAGTTCCACTTTCTACGTCTTATTTCAATGCCAATTTCAACTTGATTATTTCTTCGTAGTAATTCGTCGTTTGAAATTGTTCTTGGCAAAAATATGCGAAGAATACGTCTCAGACAGCGGTTAACAAATAATTGTAGGCGGTTGGTTAGCTGAACTGTTACCTTCCATGTGTTACATGCATATAATAAAACTGATTTTACATTTGAATTAAAAATTCGTATTTTAGTGCGAAGGCTTATATTATTGTTTTGCCACAATGGAGCTAATAACCCGAAAGCTGCTCTTGCCTTTTTTATTCTGTTATCAACATCAAGATCACTTCCTCCATCGACAGATACGGTGCTACCCAGGTAGCAAAAGTTGTTAACTTGCTCATAACACAAGTCATTAGTAGGCATGTCTCTGCATGAGCTGAGCAGTTTTGTTTTAGGGATATTTATACGTAGACCCGCAGGTGTTGATGCTTGGTATATAGATTCCGCCATATAAAGTACGTTGTTGATGCTATTCGAAAGGAGGCAGATGTCATCAGCATATGCTAGGTGGCTCAAGTGACTCCCATTGAAGTGCTGCGCTTAACACGTCACCCATAACGATTAGAAAAAGAATTGCCTAACTCCACTTTGTACAGCAAAGGGGTCCGATAGACGGCCTTTGTGAAGAACGTAGCAATTAGCATTGCTGTAGCTAGCTTTTATTATTGCAATGATTTTGGGTGGAATTCCCCTGTTTCCCAGAGCAGACCAAATACGGTCACGGTTGACGCTATCGAAAGCTTTTTCGTAGTCCACTCTCATGCTTTGTTAATATTAACAACAATAACAAGAATACATTGTACCTACATACAGAACTACTGTACTTTTTAATATAAAAAAAGTATGTTTCTATGGAAATTGTTTGTATGTATGTACCTACATATGTGCGTTTAGTTTCATTAAAATTTTTTTTTCTTGTACTACATAGTTAATGCTGCATGAATACATGAGTAATAATTGCTTCATTTCTGGCTTTTTTGTTTGTATTTTTTTTTTTCTTTACCAAAACAATCATTGTCGCAAAGAACACACAACATCTTTATTAAAAAACGAAGCTAACTATTGTATAAATAACCAAGCACGATGTGCAATATTTGAATGACTGCAAACCAGCAGCGAATATTTGCGGTTGCGCAAGTTTGATTGTATGACCGCAAGCGAGTGTATTTGTTGTTGTTGATTAAATGCGATTTTTTTTCAATCGCATAAAACTGTTCTCTGGTCCATACGTGAAATTATTTCCATAAAAATTTAACAGAATAATGATTAAAACAAAATAAAAATTTACCGTCAATCCGAATAACATATTTCTCTTCGAACTCTTCCTTAGATTACAGACCATGTAAGGAATTTTTTTGGCTAAATGTTTTCTTATATCACCTCTTTTAAAGAAGATAATATTTAAGAAAACATACAATAAAACTATCTCACTAATACGATTTTACGTTTATGCAACTTTGTAGCCTGCTTGTTCGTCTAAGTAAACGAATTTTTTGGGGGGAATTTATAAAATATGTAAAATCTAAATATTTCTCTATAACAAAATCATAAAATAATATGCTTTTAATAACTTTTAAATTGTCGGTCACGGTGGACCTTTAGAAAGAAATGCCCATATGTATTTAAGACAGTTTTAACCTTTAGCTGCTGAGGTGGTGGTAAATTTGAAACTGCAAAGCAAATTCTTTTCGAATCTGCGTATGTTGTTTTTACTGTCATATATTTATATATTGACTACCGTACGTAAATCTTGAGCGGATAAATACAATGACCACTCGACCTCGTTTGCCTAAAATCATCTCCTTAGCACAACCGCTAATGGTATCAATTCCTGTTACTGTGAAATTATGCTACATATTTCCCAGTAGGCAAAAGCCTTAAACCACGCATTTTGGCTGCGATACGTAAATCATTTGCTGCAATGAAATGCGCAAATAAGAAATTTGACGACCGAAACTACTTGAAACAGACCGATCTTTATTTTTTATTACCATATGTGACGCGAAAACTAGAAAGGGACCTAAGGACCTAAGATTTAAATACGTGTAAATTTGGTGTACTATCACGGAGCGTGTTGGTATTGGTCTCATTTGAAAGCGACACATCTCAACCTTGTTGGTCAACATTGAAAACGCGCGTAGGTCGTCCCTACCTCTTGTTTTATGTAGTTGGTTTTTACTGTTCCCTTTACCTTACTGGTCCCTTTCTCTATTCGCTGTCACATATATTAATGTTGGTGCTCTTTATTTTTTATTTCTTTTTGGATATTTGGCTGTGGAAAACTGCGGGGTCTTTGTGACCGGCCACTCTAACCTAACCTAATTAAAGAAAATCTGATTTTTAAAAAAACTAAAAGGCTTCAAAAAAATGTTTTGTTAATCAAAAATTTCATGTAAAATTAAATGGAATCAAATTTTCCACAACGTCAGTGAATATGTGAAAAAATGGCACCCCAGTTGTTAAAGCTTAAGACGTCTGTGTGGGTGCTAGGCTAGAAAAGCTTCCATATCGAGCCCTAACTGCGATTTTACAAGAAAGAGCTTTTTTTATTTTATTTCATATACATTTTGTATGAAATTTTTCGCTTACGATAACATTTTTCTTGCTGTAAAATCGCAACGGTACCTTATGTGACCATGACCTTGTTTTAGATGATGCAAGTGTTCCCAATAAAGTAATTTATAAAAAAAAAAAATTTTAATTTAAAAAATGTTGCTGATTTTTTTGCGTCAACTTACTCATCATCTACATTTAATTCGAATGATCAGTATTCATACACTTTCCCTGAATCCAATCACTTTGATATATCCGTAATAGGTCATCTAACTGTCACAAAGTATATGAAAAACTTGAAACTATCTTATGTTCCAGGCCCTGATTTGGTTTCTAGTAGTATTTTAAAGCATTACCATCATTTATTAAGTACCTCGTTAACATATATTTTTTTAATAAATCACTTAATTTTCCAACCATTTGGAAGGAATCGTTCGTTATACCTTAAGGTGGGTCGAAAAAAAAAGTTGTGCCAGTCACCCCCTAGAATGAAAGATATGTCAATGAAGTTCCTAAAACAGGAAACATTTTTTTTGCCACGCCCCAAAATATAGCACTTTTGGTTTTTTATATGTAGCGCTGCCATTTAAAGTCCGATCTCATCATATCGCATAGCGTTGTTCATGGCTTGACAGTGGCTTCATCTTTGCCTTTGGTGACTTTTTAATCCGCGCTCAGAGTTTGAGCCCTTTTAAAACTTAGTATGTATAGCTTTAAATATGCTCACTTTTCTTACACGCCCCTTTTTTCTTTTTCACAAACATACTACATTAAACCAGGTAGAAGCCAATATAAACCAAAAAGTGTTCATCTGTCACGCCCTAGAATAAAAGGTATATTTATTAATTTTGAAGCACTTAAAAAAATTGTTTTTGCCACGCCCTAAATTACAGCTCGTTTTGCTATATATATGTAGGTAGCAACGTCATTTAAAGTCCAATTTCATCGTATCGTATATCATTGTTAATGGCTAGAATATGGCTTAATTTTTGTATTTAACGCTTTTTTTAAACTAACTTAAAATTGTAGGCAAGGATGAAGCCACTGTCAAGCCATGAACAACGCTATGCGATATGATGAGATCGGACTTTAAATGGCAGCGCTACATATAAAAAACCAAAAGTGCTACATTTTGGGGCTTGGCACAAAAAAATTTTTCCTGTCTTAGGAACTTCATTGACATATCTTTCATTCTAGGGTGCGACTGGCACAACTTTTTTTTTATGGAGGTCGACCCGGTCTATTATACCTCTATGTAATCTGGATAAAAAGCTGATATCTCAAATTACAGAGGAATTGCTAAACTTAGTGTTTTACCAAAACTGTTTGAAAAACTTTTATATGATACACTATCACATCAGGCGTTATATGTTTTATCTCCATTCGAACATGGATTCTCTAAATCACGATCAACAGTCACAAATCTTCTAGAATTTACAACTTTAGTTTCCGACGTCATTTACATTGATTTTATTAAAGCGTTCGATAAAGTAAATCATAACTTACTCGTTCATAAGCTTAATCGATTAGGATTTAGCACTTCGCTAATGAAATGGATTGAGGCTTATTTAACGAACAGAAAACAATGTGTAAGGTTCCGTAACACATATTCTAACTACATAGATGTATTATCTGGAGTGCCTCAGGGCAGTCATCTTGGGCTGATCTTATTTACTCTATTTATAAATGATCTTCCATCTGTTGTGAAAAATTCCAACAAACTGATGTATGCAACCATGTTAAATTGATCAACAAATACTTCTGCAAGATGATATTAATTACTTGACATCTTGCTGTACTGATAACTTAATGGAACTAAATGTTAAAAAAATGTTAATATATGATATTCTCTAGAACGTCACCAAATAATGGCATGTATACTATGAATGCTTCTTTACTTGAATTGGTTTATTCCATCAATGATTTAGGAGTACATTTTGACAGAAAGTTGGAATTCAAGAATCACATCACGTTAACTACTAACAAAGCTACTGGTGTCCTTGGGTTTATAAAAAGGTGTTCTAAAGAGTTTTCAGATCCTTATGTTACCAAGCAACTGTTTGCTACTTTGGTTCGACCGATTTTTGAATATGAATCGGTGATATGGGATCCACAGTACTCAGTTCAATCTAACAAAATCGAGTCAGTTCAAATCCAGTTTTTATTATTCTGTCTTTGCAGATTGGGTTGGGACTCTCACATAAGCAAACCGTCTGGCACTTTTTAAGTTACCAACTTTAAGAAGTCGTCGGAAAATGGTAAATGCTCTTTTTCTACTTAAGCTAATAAACGGAAGCGTCAATTCTCAATAACTTCTGGGGAAAAATAACCTTAACGTACCTGCTCGTCTATCAAGACATTATAGCATTCTGAGTATTAAATATTATACTACAAACTTTGCTCAGTTTGACCCATTTCGTAGAGTCTGTGATGATTTATATAAGTTATATAAATATATTGCCTTTAACAAAAGCATTAAAATCATAAAGAGTGATATCATATATAATATCATATTTAAATTCGTTAAACTAATCGTTTTGCTTTTATTTTTATATTTACTAAAATTGACAATTTGTAATAGTCTGTAACGATTTTTCCATAGACTTAAGAAATAAATAAATAAATAATATAGTTGAGCTGGTCATGTATTGTTCTGAATAAATTATAATGTGGTTGGTTGTGTTTGACATTATGCGAATGCTTAACAACTCTACTTGAAAACAAAAACATTAAAACTATTTTCAATTAAGTACAAACTCAAATCTTTTTTGGATGAACATTATTTTTCGAACTAAATTATTTTGTTGCACAAATATTTGATTAAAAACTTTTCTTTGTTTTGTGTAAAATATTTAATTTAAAATTTAACTGAAAGCTGAAAGCTGAATTCAATTTGTAACAAAGTATTAAATAACACAAAAGTTTTAAGTATTCATATGTACTAACTACACTTTTATAATGTTTTACAAATTTTTAATTTTTTTTATATTCTGAATAAATAAAATCTATTCAAAGTAAGAAACAATGTATAGTAAATGTATAACATACATTTTAAAACTATCGAACAAATGTTAGAGAAAAACAATGTGAAATTGTTTTGTAAAATTTAGTTATTAAGCTAATTCTAGAAATGCTTTTGTTTAATAACTTTTTGTTTGCTTTTTATTTTATATTATTAAATTTTGTTTGGTAAATAAATTGAATATTTCGAATAATGAACGTGAAAATATTTATAGTATGAGTGTAAAACATTTTAATTTTGGAATGAAAATATTTTCAAAACAGCCTTTTATAATCGCTGGGTAACAGTCTTGCGCGCATCGAAAAAACCATTTAGCACAGATAAAAATTCAATATTATCCAAAATATTATAAATTACACAATAGAGGTCAGCCTGAAAAGAGCTTTAATTGTTGAACACTTTTTTATTAATGTGAATTTTTCAATATTGTGTTTAAATAGAGTTGGGCAATCTTTTTGGATAAACTTTAAATACACTTAAAATTCCTCCAAGAGAAAAGTGCTGTTTTATCGGATGAACGTAGAGGCAAGACAAAACAGACTTTTGCGCAAAGTATTGCATTCGCTGAATGTGTCCCTCTCCAAAGGCTTTCAGGCACCTGCAGTATGTGCTGGTAAAACCATAAGGCTAGATGGTTTTCCACAGCTGACCTAGCAAATTTTGCAGCATCGCCCGATTTGCACCACAAACATTTATTAATGCAGGACAGCAATTTGTTCCTCATGTTGGCTTTATTAGTTGTAATTTGGTGGAAATTTTAGCACTGAACATTAAAATTGCAGAGTAACAAGAAAAGTTATAACAGTTTTTTAACTTCGAAATATGAGCCTCTATACAAGAGAGTCTTTATATCACAAACTTTTGACCAAAAGCTTTCAACATTAAAATTGTCAAAATATGAAAGAGATTTATAAAGGTTTGGTTGAAATTTTTAAAGAAATACTTTTTTAATGAAAAAAACGCATTTTCACGAATTTTCTTATGATTCAAAAATCCCAAGGAAAAATTGTTGGCTCATTTTTTAATAATTACACAGAAATCGGCAACGCACCTAAACAATTTTTAAATCAATTATGACTGCGCAACCTAAATTGTGGATCAATGTTTTAGCAGAAATGAGGGGTATTGAACCAAAGGCTGCTGTGGTTTTTTGCTCATATCACAGTCATTTATGCACCGATCTGGCTGAATTTCAAAAAATAATTCTTAAAAATTAAATTATCTTTTTTAATTATATCATATCTACCAGTGTTCGAAAATAAACATGATATTTTGTTCTTTAGTGTTCAGCACGATAGAAATAGCTTAAAAAGACGTTTCTGTGTTTGTTATCTTACTACTCAATATATATAATCAGTTAATCAATTCAGCTGTGCACTGCAAGCCCAATATCATATGTTTGATGCCCATCACTGTTTAAGCTTTAAAAATTTATTAACGTTTGAATACACTCAGGTTTGCTGCTACGTTTACATTGTGAAAATAAGAATGAGCATCTTCAATCCATTCATATATTTTCATATGGAAATTAATCACTACTTGTTTATGGCCATTCGCAGTGCATTTATTACAAAAATAAATAGGGAAATCCCATGCTATGAATATGTTTCTTTTGTATTTTTTATAGGACCAGCACTTGGGGATGACCCCTTCTAATGCATTGTATTGTGTTGGAACTAGGAAAACAGGTTATGGGAAGGAGTATAAACATTCGGCTTAAACTTATTCATGTTGATAATGAGAGGGAAGGTTAATCAACATACGAACAGTCCAGCCAAAAAAACCAATTTTCCCTGTAATGCGTTGTAATATTCACTTGCCAATCGACCATAAAAGGATGGGCTCCTGAAGAAAAACGTGAGTTATGAACAAGCTTACGGGTTTCGGAAACCAGATCCCTAATTTCGTTAGAACACATCCATCCACATTGTTGTAACGATAAAACAGGCTAATACAACACACCTTGCGACGGTGCTCAAGGGAGTCAATGTAATTAGATACAGTGGGGTTGACAAGCTCCAAAATTGACTTTGAAGTACCGGCCCACACATGAGAGTTCTATTCTATATGCGATCGGATAAAGGTGGTATAAACAGTAAAGAGATAAGATGGAGTGAAGTATTTCTTACACCTAATTTTTACGATGATTTAAAAGACATGACTTTTTTGTATTTGTTTTCTGAAGCTACTTCCAAAATCTTGTTAAATTTTCACTAAGTTTATTTTTTTTTTTTGCCGCCAGAGTTAATTTTTTCTGATTAATTTAATTCCTTATTCCTATAAAAGTATTTAAAATTTTGTAATTCCACATAATTTTGATATGTATTATATTTTTTTGTAATTTTTATATATACATTATTTTTATTTTTCAATATTTTAATAAGCACTTGTCGCTTTAAAATAAGAATTAAACACAAATTAAAACACACAAATAAGTTCAAAAAGGAATGTCAAAAAACACAGAAAATACGATTCATGTCTTTGTTTTACCCTGCTTACTTCTCTAGCCCGCTCGCTTTTAAACGGAAAAAGGCATGATTTAAAAATAGGGGAAAAAATCATCATGAAAATTGCGTGTTTCACCGTCTTAAAAATCCGATGCTCTTCTGTCGACACCTTGAATATATGTTCTGTCCATCGGACATCACATTGTATTTTCATGCCCAGAACATCAAGAGATTCTGATTACTCAATAATTATACCACCCATATATACAGATGAGGCACCTTGATATGGTGCGTGTTTTTGCGTCAGCACGCAACATAATTTTTTCGGGCATTTAAATCTACCCTATTTGCACGACCCCATTCCGAGAATATGTCAAGGTCTCGGCCAAGCGTGTCATTCATATTCTGCCTCATAGCACCGACATCGAATACGCTTGGCCTGCAACCCAATGAGTACGAATGGCAAAGGTTGCTGTCGTCTGCAAAAGAGTGGATAGGGTTGAAAGTTTGACATAGGAGGTCATTTAGAAAAAGAAGAAATAGAGTAGGAGAAAGAACGAAGCCTTGTGGCACCCCTGAATTAATCTTGAACTCGTTTGACGAAACCCCATCTATAACAACTAGTATAGTGCGATCTCTAAGAAAGCTCGATATAAATCGAGAGAAATTTTCACCGACACCATATGCAACAAGTTTTGTCAAGAGTGCACCATGCCAGACTGTGTCAAACGCCTAAGAAATATCTGATAACAGTGCCAGTAAGTCGCCAGTAGAGCGACCGCTACGACAGCCTTAGAAGGTAGTTTAATTTTAAAAATTTTGCAAGATAGTAATTTACCATACTCCCCATATCTTTGGAAAGTGCCGAGCAAATTGAAATTGGTCAGTTATTTTCAGGGTTATCCGATACTCCTTTTTAGGAATTGGCGCTACATTAGCACCTTTCAAGCAGACGGGTAATTTGTGGTCATTTAAATAGATACGTAAAAATGTGTGCATAATATACATTATAAATGGTCTTTTCTTATGGTTGCATGCAAAGCAATTTAATTATGAATTGCAATTTAACAAAAATGTTTTTTTATCAATTCTTACAAGCAGTTTTCAATTTCTATTTCAATGATGCCTGGGATTGTTGCTGGGTGTAAATAATAGGTGGTAGTTTCAAAAACCTTTCGTTAATCTTAGATTAAATAAAAATTTTAAAGTCGCACTTTACATTTTCTGGTATAGCCGGAGGTTGTTTTATCGCCGCCGTCGTTGAAAATTTTTTAATTTAGTTAATTTTGATCGCCGTCAGCGAATTGTGTCACTTTTGCAAAGCCACACCGCCTTCGAGTGGAATATTATGACATTTATAGGGTAACGACGTAATCTCTTTTAGAAGTTTTTGACAAGAGTTACAGACACACTTTTCCCTCGCTTTTCGAGAAACGATGGAATATTTTGTTTCACATCTTTTCGATGGTATGTGGTTGTGGACATAAGGGTTAAAGACAACACGTATTTATACAATTTAAACTGATTTATATTCTACGTCCATGGAAGTGATAACAATATTATAAGCTCTGTAATCCCTTAATGGTTTTAACTCAAAAAGAGCCTTTTGTCTACGTGTTTAGTAAACAGTTAAGCATTACACCAATTATCTGTGAGTTAGGCAAATATTTATTTTATCCTTGTGTCTTTGCAAGGTCAACTTTACTTCAATACAAGTATTTATTTCTTCTCTTTGTATTTGTTTCTTATTCGGGCACAATTCTGGATGTCAAGTTGTTGCATGCTCAAAATTCACCATCAGTTAACGTTCCAAATACAAAATATCGCTAACTAACACACAGACAAGCCGAGACAACATAGTAAAAAGTAAATTGTTCTATTTCGGACATTTATTTATTCAAATAATGTTGTAAATCTTGCGCCTAAATGTGTGTTTTATGTAGTGAATGTAACGTGTGCAAGTGTGGCTGTTGTGATTATTTGGGTTAGTGAAAAACGATGAATATCCTTGATATATACATAAATCTAAAGCTGCAGGCTTTAACTGGGGAAAAAGTGAAAAGAAATCAAACAAATACAGAATTTAAATTACTTTTACTTTCGTCCCCCAGTTTTTATAGATTTTTTTCATATTGTGATACTTTTTTTGCTTAAATTCAAAACTTTTATGATTCACTGCATATTCATAGACTTTAATGCGTGATTTCTTTTCTCTCTCTTTCTCTCTCCTCCTCATTTTATATTTGCCCCATGTTCTATTTGCATAATGAAGATGTAAATAATGTCCCAGTTGCATATGTTCATCACTTAAACGTTATCAGATTTCTTCATCGCAAAAGAAGCATACGAATAAGCTAAAAAATGAGTAAAAGTATTATGGATATTTTTTTCTCTTCTTTTTGAATTTAATAATTATTTAAATCATAATAAATCTTCTTGAATACCACACATAGAGGATTATGGAAAGTTTTATCATTTTATTTAAAAACCATATTCAAATTAAAACTACAATTTGTTTTATTTTCCAGATTAATACATATAAGCAGGGGAAGTTTTTTTTAACTTTTTGCTTAAACAATAAGCTTTTCATAATACTCATGTTTGATTTTCTATATTTAAAAAATAAAAAACTTGTTGGTCACGTCATGGCCGTACATAGCTTGTTGGCATATTTTGAGCATATGACTTTGCTTTTTATATTTCTCTGTAATATTAAAACTTTCCCTATGTTTAAATAAATTGTGCATGGTGAGAACTTATAACAGCTTTAAAAAAATTCATTTTTTTAAACAAAGTGTTTTTAAAAGTGTTTACATACGAAAGAGTTTTTAAATTAAGAGAAGAACTGCATTTGAACATTAAAAAAGATAAACATGTAAAAGAAACGGAAATGTTCTTGATAATTCCTGGTATAGAAATTTTATATTATAAACCGTATAAGTACAGGGTGGCCCAAAAAACGGTCTACCAAAGTCATTGTTGGTAGCAGTACTTGCAGAATTTAAATGTTGCATGGATGCGTCTTAAGAGCCAATTTTAAAATTTCCAGCAGTGTTATTCTGATAACACTCAATTGACCACAGCGACAACGATCTGAGACAGATGGATAATTTTTAATGAGACCTCTTCCAGAACGGTCGATCACAGAACCCCGTTCATGAAAATGGCCGACAAAATTTCTAATCATAAGGTTAGGTTAGGAAGGGTTATGCGGTCAAGGACATACCTCCTCTCGGTGACCAATGCGGTCCATTGTGAATCGATTCAATATAGGGCAACAAGAAAGAGAAAAGTAAAGCCTTGAATAAAAATGCTGATGATATTTTCGTGCAAAAATTATAAGAAGCGGTCCTAGATCATTGAAACTTTGCGCCAATATTTATTTTAACTTAATAAAGAAAAGAGTTAAATTTCTTCAAAATCATCCACGTAACGCCCTTGCAATTCCAATCGATTTCTTCCCATAAAATTTGTTCAATCCAAGCAAAATCTTACAATTCGGTACAAACTCTTTCTGGAAAAAAGAGATGAGTTCTAAGTTGCATTAAAACCGGCCATGCAATCTGAATCGATTTGTTCGCATAAAATGTTTCTATCCAAGAAAAGGCTTTAAATTTGTTACATAAACTCTATGGAATAAAAAAAGATGCATACCAAGTTTCAATAAAGTCGGTTCAGTCCACAGCCATTCAAACCTATACATAGATAAATTTGTTTGATATTTTGTTTATCATAACAAACAACTTTTTTATCTTTCTTCTCTTTAACTACATCGTCACAACCCAAATTCGGTTTGGATGGCTCATCTCTTAAGCTGGATATAAAGGGGTCTGATGGAAACAGAAAACGATGAAAAATATCAGTGTTTGACGTAGTTGCATTGCAATTCCTAGAAAACATGAACCTGAACTTTTTTATTTCTTGCTTCTTCCGCTTCCTTATTTAGCACACCGATAGGAAACTAACAAAAGCCTCTTTCTAGGTAAAATAAATGTTGTTCATTCTCATTGGTATGCCGTACTAGCTCTCATTAATAACTACCAACTACAATCTACCTCACCTGATTTTGAGTGGCGAAGTTAACACGCGGATGTCCTACGAGGGGGCGATTGACCTCTCTCTGCATAATATTTACCTTCCATAAGAGTTGAAACTTATATCTCCAAAGCGTGCTAGCCAAAAGCAAGCGATTTTGGTGTTTTTCTAATAACGGGATCTCTTTCGGATTCATATTTTTTATGTTGTCGTTGAAAAAAAAATTGTGTTCCTAATTACTTGGAGCTATAGAATTAGTGAGCCAAACGTGGGTACCTATTTTAACATGTTAACACTATATATTGGTGTTTAGGGAAAGATTTAGGTATGATTTAAATAGTCACTTGTACAAATTAATTAACAGTGCTAATTATTTCGCCTGTCATTGTTGGCGATTGCTACTTTTTATACCACTGGATTCACTTGACACATATGCCATTTATAATTTAAGTGATTAAGTAACCGCTTTGAAATGGCTTTTTTAACATTTGAACTAGATCTTAAGTAAGTTTATGATTTTTAAGCTTTTTTAAAGGGGTTTTTCATTTAAATTTCTCCATTGCAAATAATAATTTTTATACAGTTCTTTATATGAATCCGAAAACAATCTAATTTTTAGAATTAAAAACATACTAGCCGTGCCAGCGGGGTTGCCCGCCCAGGGCTAATTTTTGACTAATTATAAAAGAGAAATTAGAAATCAGTACACAAAATTTAATTCATTAGTTTTAATTAAAAAAAAAAATTTAAGCAACATGGAAAGACGTAAATACATACATAATACATGAATATTAGGGTGGTTGTTAATTGTATGGAGCATATTTGTTTCCTATTTTTCCATGCTCTCACCCCCCATTCGGTGGGTATTAATAAAAAACGACGTCAAAAAATGTTAGGACAATCCGCGAATGCGTCCCTCACGCCTGCTTAAGTTTGAGAAAAATCGTAAAGTCCGACTAATATGCCTCAAAACTTGGAAAATATTAACTTTACATAAACATCGTTTACTAAGAGGTTGTTATTAGTGAAGTTTCCAACAAATTTTGCCTAAACAAGTTTTCTCTTACTCTCATTGTAGTGTATGTGCACTTATGCACATTACTGTAATAATATATGTTTGAACACTTATGAGCAACACTATATTTAACATAAGACCTAAAAATCAAAATGCTTCAATTTAATTAAGTAAAAGAAATTAATGTTTTGTCAGCGGAAATTTTAAGATCAATGATTCCCCAAACTCTCGCTACAGAAATATTTGTTGATGTTTAAACTTTCAATGTCAATGTTTAAGAATATATTTTTAACGTGAGCATTTGGATTTATGGCATTGTCGCCAAATATCATTTTGTTTATGTGAAATAATATTTTTGTAGCTAAAACATCGTTTGGATTTTCAACAATATTGTATTAATTTTTTTTTTTTGATTTTATGAGGAATGCTGACTACAAGGATATTTGTTTACAAAAATATGCTTTTTCGTCATTAAAAAAATGTTAATTTTCCCAATTTTTTTTTTATTTTAAAACTTTTTGTTTGAGGCTGTTTGATCTAACAAAATTTTTGTAAGAACAAATATTTATTTGCCCAAAAACAAGGAAAATATTTGACGTTGACTGGTCACATAAGAAGCAATTTTGTTTGCTGACAAATAATTTTGTTTGCCCAAAATCAGCTGTGTTTCTGTTTGCCCCTCAAAAATATTTAGTGGTCAGATTAGGGCAAACAAATATTTGACATTTTTTGACAAATGTTTTCCGTATGTTACTGTACCTTAGCCTGTAGGCAGGTGTGACCACCATCCGTTAAAATATTTCTAGCTAGAGGAATTGGGTCGATTTTGAGCATTTTTAAAAATTTGACTTGATGAAAATATGACAAGCAGTGAGGACGTATCAACTTTTTTATAGTTTTAATTTGTCAGTGTTTAAATCCCTGGAAGATGACCCATCGATGTATGGTCGAAATATCGGATGAAAAATAAAAAACAAAATTAAAAATACAAAAATTTGTGGATTTTTTATTTATAATTTTAATATATGACTTTAAGCCAAACAAAAACTAAAAACATAGACAATTGACACAGGTCAACAATAAATATTGAACATTTGACTTGACGTAAAATTATTTCTATAAAATTTGTATTTTGTAACATGATGAATTATTTCACATATCACCCATATTCCACTTAATAAATATTACTCATACGTACAGTATATTAAATCTCTTAAAATTAATTTATTACACTGTACAACACAAAAAAAAATTACAGGGTCTGGCCTATAAATTTTGAAAAAGGAGACAAAAATAAAAAAAGACACGTGTATCGGCGTCTTAAAAGTTTACATCTGAATTTCATTTGAGGGGGGGGTTGA
The DNA here is from genome assembly GCA_930367215.1 of Pollenia angustigena. Classification (NCBI taxonomy): domain Eukaryota; kingdom Metazoa; phylum Arthropoda; class Insecta; order Diptera; family Polleniidae; genus Pollenia; species Pollenia angustigena. The sequence goes on from OV884058.1 coordinate 130,525,118, forward strand.
AGTTTCCCAGCTCTGGCACAATCTAATTGTTAATCGGCATAAGAAACATGTGACCCTTACATTTTAGGTATAAAATGTGTTCAGCAAATTTATGTAACGCAGAACATTTTTGGAGAATATGTTAACCCTCTAACTCCTCAAGGTATCGATCGGTCTTTTTGTCCTTCTTTTAAAAAAGAGCAAAAACACCAATAAAACAGGGATTTAAGGGGCTGAAATGTTCCGCAAAAATATTATTCGTGAAATTGTAATATTATATAAATAATATTGAGTAAAATTAAAATGCAACACAGCAGTGCACTGTCACAAGTGTGTTTAGTGTGTAAAACCTAACTCACTAAACAAAGTGTTATGACATTTTTGCCAACAACAAAACAACAAAAACAAAGGTCCATCCATTAGGTCTGCGCAAAAGCCATATGTTTATTTTATTTTTTCTTTAAAGATGTCAAATGTTGTTTACATTTTGCTAAGTTACCTAGCATTTACACATGCCGCTGCCAGTTCGAAAAACACTTTTTTACTAATACACTCACATTTTTCGTAATGGCAGCTCCAGTGGCAGCAAAAATTGCATGCGATGGAAATTTGGCACTTGTATGCCACTAAATGTCAAAACGATAAGCAATGTTACCCTGTTAAAAATTTAATTCACATTTACTGGATTGTCAAATTCTTATTGAAGTTTAAACTTAATAAAGAATTATTATGATTAATTTTTTAAAAACGCGCATAAATAAAAGTAAGTTTGTTAATAATAGAGCATTAAAATCGTTAAAATAATGCCAATATAAATAAATGAAAAAATTTCCCCAAAAATGTGCCATTATGATTAACTCGGTAACTCTATTTTGTTTTCTGGTACTTTTTTTTTTTAATTTGAGAAGAAAACAAATTTGCTCAAGTTGACGCTTCTTTTGAAAATGAACTCGCAGTGGCATGTGTAATCACAAAAGTTAATGGCATGAGATTCGAATATTTCGAACAAATTTTCTTTGATAATATGTAAACAACAGTGGCATGCCACTACTTGCATGTGTAAAGGCAGGGTTAATAGCCAAATGCTAATTGAGTAAGCTAAATTGTGTATGTGTGAACATAAAGATAATTATGTCAATAAACCGGATATTGACTCAATAAAAAAAGGTATATCTGAACACGGTATAAGAATGTGCCAAGGCTGGGAAACTTTAACCCCCCTCAAATAAAAATCAGATGTAAACTTTTTTTTTTTTTTTTGTCTCGGCTATCAAAATTTGTAGGCCGGACCTTGTAATTTTGGAAAAAATTGATTTTGTTGCACAGTGTTATCTTAAATATGTTATTGTTTTTTTTATTGAAACCTTCAACATTATAAAAATAACTGCATGGCTAGACGTCTGATAAGTGTGTTATTGCTTTACCACAGGAGAGAAGGAATAATTTCCACAATGATTAAATAACCGCCTTTACGTTGCAAAAATTTTAATGTCAATGGATTTCATGTAAGCCCTCTAGTCAATCCCTAACCTAACGTTAGAACAAGTTCAAAGGAACAGAAAATAAACACAGACAGCTACAATAATTATGGACAAGATAATTTTACTTTAAGAATAAATTTAATATTTTCTAAAATATTTAAGAAAATGTCTTTTTTAAAAGCGAACTGCATACTTTTTTTCTTGTTTAAAAGAAGCCTAAATAAAATTCAACACAAAAGTGAATGAAAAATGTACTCAATACAAAAAAAAAAAATATTAAATGATAGAAATATAAGCCGTTGAGCATTAAATAAAATTTAAAAAAAAAGTAGAACAAACACTTTCCCATTCATAAACATACATTGAAATTTATGCCATCTTCAGTTACACAGTGCTCTAGTAAAAATATATTTTAACTTTGTTCATCTCTGTTGGTGTGAGTGGGCATTATAAAAGTGGGAATGTATGTGTATGTCTGGCTGTTCTCAACAGTTATACTATCTGTAAATGTACTTTATAAATATATTTATGTATATTTTGCTACACGAAGTTACTTACGTACTTTAAATGTGCTATGCAAAATCCACATTAGGGCCATAACTTTTTGCATTTTTTGGAAATATCAAAATTTTCATCGCATAGTGGTAAAGTCAATAAAAATATATTACGAAATGATTTATTACTTTTTCGCACAAAACGCGATGAATTTTTGAATTTTGAATTTGAATTTAAGGACGTAATGTAAAAATATACACGCAGAGAAAAAACATGTTAAAATATGGTCACCTCCAACAACACTATTTTTAAAGAAAATTTTTAACATATAATTTTTAATTTAACCATATTATTTTCAGCGACAACCATATTATGGTTGCTTTTAATCATGTAATGGTTAAATTTGACAATAGCATTTTCCTCTTTTTCAAGAGCAACATGCTATGGTTGAAAACCAACCATGCTATTATAAGTGTTAAACATATTTTAGTTATTATTAACCATAACATTTTTAGAGTCAACCATAATATGGTTGTGGCTTTTTGATGGAGGACTATTTTAACCATAACATGGCTATCGCTGACAATAATATGGTTAAATTGAAAATAGTGTTGTTGGAGGTGACAATATTTTAACATGTTTTTTCTCTGGGTGTAACACTTAAAAAATTTTTAGTTTTCTTTAAAGTGCCATTTTTTTCCTTTGGATTTTTCGTAATGAATTTTTTCTTATGACGATATTGAATCAGCAGAGCAGTAATATATGCTCAGAACGCGCTTTCAAAGTTGCGCAAGATATTTTTCCGCTATCTAAAACAGCTCGTACATTTAACTTGAAAAAGCTTAGTTATTTATCATTGTTATATACATTTTTTTTAAATATATAAATATACATATGGGCAAATCCCAGAAGCAGTTCGCCAACCAAAATTTTTTCAAATTAATTTATTTTTAATGGAATATAAGACTAGATGTATTATTTCATTTTTATATTAAAAAAAATATGTATTTCGATGATCATTAACCTTTATGTGCTCGGTAGTCTAATAATTTGCACAACAGCAGGGTCCGAAATTTTCAGTAGCTTCCTTAAAATCAATTCTAAGCAGTTCTCGCCACTAACACGTTAAAAAAATAATTAACTGCTCCCCCCAGACCCTACTTTTCAAAATGACCATCACCTGGCGGGTAGTCTGCAAATGTAGACACCATATAAAATTTATGGAAATTCACATCACTCTCTTACTTAACTCAAATTTTTTTTGAATGCTGCATGTCAAACACGTCATTTAGTTTTTGTTTACCTTTTATTTTCTTGTTCACGTTTGTGTATGCATCAGTTATCCCAACAATAGGGATTTTTTCGGAAAATTTCAAGCATTGGGAAAAAAGGACAGATTTTTAGTTTTAAGGCAAATGAGGGAAATTTATCTCATTTTCAATATAATGTGTACAAATACGTAAATATTCGTATTATTTTCATTTATAAATTAAAATTGTTCATACACAATAGCATTTAAGTACAAATCTGTGGCCGTATGGAAAAACTAGATAACTCCGTTTGTTGAAAACACGAGAAAAATTTAAAGTTTTAAACATATTTCGCTAATTATTTCATATGAATTTAAGTTATTATGCATGCGCATTTAACAAAACATAATATTAAAATATGTTAAAGATTCCTGGTTCCATTGAACTAATTTTTGGACATTAGAACCGAAAATCAATGTCAGTTATCATGTTTTTTCGAAAAATGGAGTTATCTAGTTTTTCCGAAAAAACTTTAATTTTATGGAATTAAGGCAAATAAAGTAATGATTTGTTGAAAAACATCATCTATTTGACTAAGCACGTTAATTTATCCGTTTTTTTACGAAAAAATGGAGTTTTCCAGTTTTTTCAAAAAAAAGATTTTTACTTTTGTGAAAAATAAGCAGAGCTTTTGTCTGTTTTTATACGTAAACTTAATTAAATGAGTTTACAATTAAAAAAATATTATTGTTTAAGTATGTTTTTTTTTTTTAATTTGCGAAAAAAATATGCCGTCAAAAAGTTGTGGATCATTTCCTTTTTTCTTTCTTTCTAAAAACTTAATCCGCTATCATATTAGAGTTACGACAAAATTGCATTTATATATATTCCAGAGCACCGTGTAAAATACATCTAATTTGCAAAAATCTAAATTATTTACATACAAAGATGATGTACTTGGCAAAAGAAAAAAAATTTGATACCCATATTGCCCTATTTAACACGAAGGGCTACCACCCCATTGCATTTTTGTCAAAACGCGAACTAGCACGAATTTCAAAAAAAAATCTGAGACACGTATTTAATTAAATCGACTAAAGATTGAAATATGTTAATTTGGCATTTTTATTACAAACAACCACGAACAAAAAATTCAAAAACCGTTCTTTTTTATAGATTATCCTTAAAAAAGGGCATGGGTGATCTTCCTTGGACAAATTATATATACAGTTGGAAGCGTCTTAAAAAACCTTTCTTATGATACCCATATTGTATATGTTGGTAAGGAAACAGATCCCTAAATTAACAAAACATGCAAAAATATACCCTTTTTCAAAATGGTCCAGCTCACGAGAGGTCAGAGCTGGATCCGAACTATTTTAGTCAAAGGTTTATTTTTAGGAGGGTCATCGAGCACTTTTTTAGTGAGTCGCTCTAATATGCATATAAAGAATTCATATAATATTCTTTGAATTTTCTGGAGTTGCAATTGTTATGTTTAACATTTTGACCCAAAGAACTTGCGACTCAAATTTGTTCTATTACGCTCGTTCCATCTTAGTTTTCGAAACAACGTCGTTTAAACTTCTTATTTTTCTGCTTTGTCTTGGAGTTATCTTGTTTTTTTAAAAAAATGCATGGAGTTATCTAGTTTTTACATAAAAATTGGTATTTCTCTGATTTTGGTTTTTCAAATAACTTTTAAATGAGACACTATATCAAAATTTCGAACTGACAGAGTGATAGTAAATGAAACATGCTTTCTATTTTTGGTGTTATGTCAGTTTACGAAAAAAGTGGAGTTAACTAGTTTTTCCATACGGCCACAGAAATGTAGTATCTTTTAGCAGAAACCTTATACTACGAGTCCATACAGCATGGCAATCTTCAACAGTTGCCAAAACCAAGATTCGGGATTGCAGTTGCGAACTATTCTCTTATTTTTTCTATTTGCACTCGCACTCACATTCGCTAAAATGTACGCGAATAATAAACGCGGATTTTTAATAAAAAAAAAAAAATAATCGCACCTTCTAAACTAAGAGAAATCAAAAAATACAATTTCGAAATTTTAATGAAAATTTTTAAGGATATGGAAGGTTATATTTTTAAATAAAAATAATATTCTTTATATTTTTTTTTTTTTAAATTCTAGAGTACCTTCCTCCTTATTTGGTACCCAAAGTTTGCTCAAAACTATTAGATACTAATAGCCTATTTCCGATGTGCGAAAGAAATTTTAATTTGTTTTTGTTTTAAATGAAATTGTACGAAATAAAGAATTCTTTCGCATATCGGAAATGGGCAGTGATATTAAAGAAAAATTATTTGAAATAAGTATTCTTGAAAAATGTTTAGTTCTTTAAAAAGGAAAACAGATGAGGAAATGAAAAATCAAATACGAAATTCGACTATGTTTTATTTCACTAGACTAAAGGATATATAGAGGTGTTTGTGCCCAAATTTTAATTTGTCACAGTGTTATTTTTTAAATTGAATTTTTATATGTGCGTGTATGGCTTTTACTTATTTATTTTGTGTTTTTTCTAGTTGTTAATAAATGCCTTTACTACAATATGTTTAGAAAATGTAAACAAAATATGTATTTGTTTTCCTGCTGTGTAGGGAATTTTTTTTGGTTGTATGGAAAAAAATCCTTTTTTTACACGTAAAGATTTTTTAAATATATCCTGGCAGCACTGGTATGCTGGTGCTGGCATATTTGACTTTATTAGATTTTATAAATATCAATTAAAGTATAAAACTTTGCTAAGTAAGGTTTTTTCATATGTGGACATGGTTTTCCATACAAATACATATGTGCTACAAATGTAGACTTCCAACCGCCGACGTAAGTTTACAATCCCGAGCACATAAAGTGTAATACAATAATGCTTACCAAATCCTACCCCACCCCTGATCTCTTAATGTTGTACGTGAATTTAGCATTATTTTAGGTGATTTTTGTGCTTAAAATAACACTTACAGCAGACTCATCAAAAAAAAAATAAAAAACAATAATAATTTAGTACTGGAGAAACTGTAGCGTTCGTTGTGAGGCGTGCGTCACAAAGGGTTCACGGATTTTGTCAAAAAATCACAACATTTCTTGGCTGCAAATAAGTGATTTTAGAATTCTCTTATAGTCATCTTTCTTTTAGGAATTAAATTTTGTATACTTTATGATGCAAGATTCGCTAAAAATAAGGAAAACACCCTTCAACCTTTGAAGTTACTTCCACTTTAGAAAACTTTGTGATTAAATATTTCGCAACAAATATTTGCTAAAAAAAATTATGATACATATTAATGTCAATAAATACTATACATAAATATAATTTTATTTAAATATTAAACTTTATTAACACTTTCTATGATTTTTATTTTGATACTGTGTAAAAATTGATAAAACAAACATTTAAATTTAGCATAACATATGATAAATATGCCTGTTACAACTTGCTCAAATTTAAATTTAATTTGTTTTTTCTGTCGTTAATTGTATAATTTATTCTCAACAATTATTTTTTATTTAATTAAACTATGTACATATGTACATTAGAGCGACTCACCAAAAAAAGTGCTCGATGTACCCTCCTAAAAATTAACCTTGGACTTTTTTAATATGACATTTTAAATATTTCGGCTCCAGCTTTGAGCTCTCGTGAGCTGGACCAGTTTGAAAAAGGGTTTATTTTTGCATGTTTTGTTAATTTAGAATCTGTTTCCTTACCAACATATACAAGCTGGGTATCATAAGAAAGGTTTTTTAAGGCGCGTCCAACTAGATCATTTCTTGTTTTCTTTCTTTAGTCCTATTTTCATCCATACATGATCTATCATCCGCTATCATATTAGAGTTATTACAAAATTGAATTTATATATATTCCAGAGCACCGTGTTAATGCATCTAATTTGCAAAAATGTAAATTATTAACATACAAAGATGATACACTTCTCTTCTCTCTTTATTCCATCGCTCTTGTCAGAGCATAGTGACATAGTAAACATAATATGTACATTCATATAAAAATAGATAATGTAAAAATACAAAAATAAAAATTCAACCATACTTGCCGAAAGATAAAATTTGATACCCACATTACAATATTTAAAACGAAGGGTTACCACCCCATTGCATTTTTGTCAAAACTCGAACTAGCACGAATTTGAAAAAAAGCTGAGACACGTATTTAATTAAATCGACTAAAGATTAAAATATGATAATTTGGCACATTTATTACAAACAACCCCGAACAAAAAATTCAAAAACCGTTTTTTTATGATCGTCCTTGGACAAATTTTATATACAGTTGGACGCACCTTTCTTACGATACCCAACTTGTATATCTTGGTGAGGAAACAGATTCTTAAATTAACAGAACATGCAAAAAAAAGACCCTTTTTCAAACTGGGCCAGCTCACGAGAGGTCAACCCTGGAGCCGAAATATTTAAAATGTCATCTTAAAAAATTCCAAGGTGCATTTTAGGAGGGTACATCGAGCACGAATTTTGCTTCCATTCAACTTGAGTCGCTCGAATGTACATATGTATTTATAAACAATATTTTAATAATGCTGTTAAAGAGACTTGGTCTTATAGCATTGACGTGCTAAAAAGAAAATAAATAAATAAAATTTAAGCTATATTTTTTTTTAAAACCAAAAATTTTTGTCTTAAAAAATGTTTATATATCAATCAGAAAACGCATGCGAATGTAGCTTTCGTCACGCAAGATTTGCCCATACATGAAATTTAATAAATATGGATATAGCAAATATATACATATATATCATTAATATCATAAATATCATAAATACCATATATATCTAGCCCTAAACGCGAAAATAACGTAAGCTCCAAAAATCAAAACTTGTTCTTGCTATAAAATCATAACGGTACCTAACGTGACCATGACATTTTAGGAGATGATGTAAGTGCTGCCAATAAAGTCATATATTTAAAAAAAAATAAAAAATTTATAAAATGTCGCTTACGTGATTTCCGTGGTTTGGTTTCGATATATACATTGACATAAGTAGGGAAGCATATGCATATTTTTTGTCGATAGTCTGAGAACGATGACGACCAGTTATCTTTCCGAATCATTTGATTTGCGTTAAAATGGCATTGATTTGTTTTTGCATATTGTTGCATATTTTGGTGAAAATGCATATTTTGGTTTCAAATGCATATTTTAACATTTTTACACACAAGATTTTTAAGATTTCGACAACAGATCCTTCCATTTTAAACAGATGCTGCACCTTACATGGTTACGGCTTCCAATGGGTTAAAAATATTTTATCCAAAGCTGTTGCAAATTACTTGCTTGGCACATCTGTTTTAACGCATTGCAGAGGAAATTAGAAGCCAATTCGATAATATTGCAATTTTAATGAAATGTATTCCTTGGATCCCATTCCACCGCAGCCAGTAGTAACCGGGCTAGATGCTTTAGAATTCTATTCAAAAAGCTTTTAGTAATTTAAGAATATAAAAAGAGCTTGCTGATACCGATGGTTATGCAATTAAATAAGTAAAAGAAAATATTTTATTTAAATAACATTAGAAGTCAATTAGCATTTGTATTTTCCAACAACGGATATATTGGTGAAACAATAACTAATTAGCAGGGATAAAGTTAACTTAATAATCAAATCAAATTAATAATATTGCAGAAAGTAAAATTAAAAATTTGGAAGGAAGAATAGCCCGACAAAAACAAAAAAAAAAAATCTAAAACGTTTTGCAAAAATATAAAGGATTTTAAAAAATAAATTTCAAATATTTTTGATCTGATCTGGAATTAAAGTGGGATCTGAAAATAAATTTTTTCAAAATGCAATGGCATTCTTAAAGTACAAGACAAAGTTTTACTTTTAATAAAACAGTACTTATTTATTTAAACAAACAAAAACTAAATTAGTTATTGAAGAGTTTTTAAAGATATTTGAATAACAATAGACTGAATTGTTTTATTTTTTTTTTTTTTTTAGTTAAATCAATTTTTAATGCATATTTTAAGCGCATATTTTTGATTTTTCAGTGCATGAAAATTCCATCCCTAGAAATAAGCAAATAAAAAATTTTATTTATATCAAAAAAATAGAAAATAAAAATTCTTGTGGGAGGTTTAGAAATTGCATTCGGTACGGAAATATTTTTCACCAAAATATACTTAAAAAAGTGATATTTATTGTCAGTGGTGGGATGAAGAAATTTTGTGAAAAAACGTTATCACCCTAATCCACATACATACATGTATTTTCAGTCATTTCCCAGCGGGAAAAAGAAGGAGTACGGAGGCCTTCCAGAAGGCCTCTGTACCCCTTCTTTTGGATAAACAAGGTCTTCTCGCTCCATTCCATACTCATATCTTTTTTACACGCGTTGTCATTGCGGAGAAGGCCTTCCGCTTTCCTTTCTTCCCCAGAGCTTCTTAAAGGCCTTCAAATAAATGGCTCTTAGAAGGCTTTCCAGAGAATGACTGTCAAAAGGCCTTAGCAAAAAGGTTATCTTGAAGGGTTTTTAAGAAAGGTATGTTGAAAGGCCTTTCAATTAATGGCTCTTAAAAGGCCTTTCAGACCATCCTTCTACAAATGCATTAATGGTCATATTGAAGGGCTATCAGTCTAAAACATTAAGGAATGTTTCCTTACAAATGAAATTAGAAGACTGAATAGGTTTCATGTACATATCAGATCTCCAATATAGAAAATGAACACTTAACTTTTTATATACATATGTATGTATGTATACCTATTTTACAAACGTACGTATGTTTATATATTTTATTAAACTTATTGTAGTTTAATAAAACATGTGATACCTATATTTTTATTGAAATAATCAAATTTGCTTAATATTGTAAAATAGATTGCAAATAAAAGTTTTAATAAAATACAACTTTTAAGCACAAGTACCTATCTTCCTGAATGAACAAAACTCAACTAAAATGATTTACATTATTGTTTTTATTTTGTATTTTAATATGCACCTACTTTGTTACTTTGTTTTTATAACGGGATCTGAATTGTTTCGCTTTGGCGAAAAAAACAAAACAAAAAATTGTACTCTTTCTCTTTTCAACTTTAACTAAAATGATTTACAACATATGTTACTTTGTTTTTGTAAAGGGATCTGAATTCTTTTGCTTTTGCTTGTGCAAAAAAAAAAAACAAAACAAAAACTGTTACTCCTTCTTTTCTCGCTTCTCATAGAAGCGATTGTGGAGGCCTTCTATGAGGCATTCTTCTGCAGTTACGTAAGAATAGTAATTAAATCAAAAAAATTTTTAAGCAGTCCTTTAAAAAGGCCTGAAGTAAGAAGGTCTTCTGAGTTTTCCCGCTGGGTGTATAGTCTTGAATTTGTATACACTTTTACACGCACATAGAATATGTATACTATATATACACAATTAAAATAGAAGGAGTATATATGTATGTATATTTAAAAAGCATACTTTTAGGCTTTATACATGTCACGACATACTAAATACAAATAAATACATACGGACAAGAGCAAGTTTATGTAAACGAAAATCAGAACAAAAAATTGGTATTTCACATTTAAGCATGCAGTAGTTTAATGGCTTTTATATAAACATGTACATATATGGCTAAATACAATGGTCTGCAAAATATTAAATTTTTTGCTCCTTTAAATAAGTTTGCTGAACATATGTCTTTCTTTAGTTTTCCACAATAACGTATAGATCCTTTATGAAGGACATTTCTTTTCACCCTAAAAAATAGAGGTTTCTTTACAAATTTCAATAATTATCAAGAACGAGTTGTCTGATTTGGTTAAATAAAAATTCGTTAGATTATTAGCTTAATTATACCCTCAACCAAAATTAGTTGTGAAGAGGGTATACTAAGTTTGTCATTCTGTGTGAAACTTTTTTATTATTCATCTCAGACCCCATAAAGTATATATATTTTGGGTCCTAGCGTAATTCTAAGTCGTGTTTGCCATGTCTGTCTGTCTGTCCATCTGTTGAAAACACGCTCACTTTCGAAAAACTCCAAAGAAATAAAAAACCTTGGTGTCAAATTGCTTGCAGTTAGCCTAAGCAGTTTGGGATTGAAATCCAGCAAAATCGGTTCATCAAGGATCAGAGCTGTGAATCAAAATGTGGAACCACCACCTAAAAAAAATTGATAATTTTGTTACAAAAAGTAGCATAAATGGTGGAAAAATTCGTTCTATTCGACTTGAAATCACGCTGTGAAATTTCGCCAATATCTGTCCATAATTTACCCTAGGCCCCATATAAGCCCTACTCCCGGAAAACGGTATAGAACTTCTAAGACCCTTATTAATAACGCTATCATTACAGGTTTTAACATTTCGCAGTTTTATAGGACTAGAAATAAAACAGTAAAACTTTCGTGAAGATCGGTTCATAATTTACCCTAGGCCCCATATAAACCCTACTACCGGCAAACAGTTTAGTGCGCCTTAAATCATAATTAATAATGCTATCATAACAAAATTTGGCGAATCACAGTTTTATTGGACTAGAAACAAGTCTGTAAAATTTCGTGAAGATCGGTCCATAATTTACCCTAAGCCCCATATAAACCCTACCACCGGAAAACAGTTTAGTGCGCCTAAAATCATAATTAATAATGCTATCATAACAAAATTTGGTACATCACAGTTTTATATTACTAAAAATCACACTAATAAATTTCGTGGTGATCGGTCCATAATTTACTATAGACCTCATATAAGCCCTATCTGGTAAAATAATTAAGTACGCCTAAAACCGTAGCAGATATAGATATTGCGGTAAACTTTCTTCCAACTTAGCGTCATATGGCCAAAAAAAAAGTTATGCAATTTTTTTGATATACGGTCCATAATAACCCTTGGATCCATTTAAAGCATACTTCTGAAATTCACTACAAACGCTAAAATTAATTTTTCCGCTGTATTGAAATTTATGTCCTTTAATACCAGAAATCACTCTGCATAATTTTGGGATGATCGGTTCATAGCGTACCATGGCTTCAATATAAATTCCATTCCTGAAAATCATTTAAGTTCGGTTTAAACTGTTGCGAATCCTGATTTTTTACTCAAGCTAGTAAAAAATTGCTAAATAAAAGTCATAAAACTTTCTGATTGTCAGTCAATTATTTAATATATGACTAAACATCAACTAATTTTAATGCAGATGTCTGTTTTTTTAAGTTAAATTAGTAATAAATAGACATCATATAGATACTACTCTTAAAACATTCGAACTGTCGGTGGAGGGTATCAAAGATTCGGCACAGCCGAATATAGCACTCTAACTTGTTTTCTTTAATATGTGTAAACAGAGTATTTGTATCTGCTTAATATGAGATTGGAAGACAAAATTTGCCTCCGATATTGTTATACCCTTCACCACAGGTTAACCTTTTCTAAAAACAGGCAGTTAATTATTTCATTATTAAATATGTTTTATTGAGTGCTATTTTGTAAAGTGTAATTTTGATAAATATTTTCATTGAACCAAACAAAAAGTTTTGTGAATCAATATTTTATTTCGCTTTTTTGTAAGTATAAGTCGTTCTTTAACCTTTAATTGCCATAGCGGTGTCACCGTGACATCGCACGAATTAGATCATGAATATTTTTACAACCAATAACTTTTAAAGCTGTATTTTTCAGTAGCTTCTTGTTTTAACTTTATCTTTCGTTAGTCCATACTGAACTTTCAGCTTTAGTGAGCTTTCACCGGGTTTCTCGCAATCAGTCCTCTGGTATCACCGTGACGTAAGGTCGGTAATAACGTTATCAATTAACGAACAAAATTCAAAGAGACAGAACCGATTCTTGGTAACAACTTGATACCCAAAGAGCCAGAAGACCATGATGAAGTTGTAATAAACCAAAAAAAGTAAGCTGTGTAACATCTGGCCTTTCAAAGTGAAACAGGACCCCTCATCAGTGCATCAAGTGCAAAATATACATTTGTCTTCAATGCACCCAAAAAGTCTGCTAGAATTGTGCCTTAGAAAACTAGTTCTTTAAAATATTTTTTAAGACTTATGACTTATAGACTATTTTGTTAAATGTATAGGAAAAGTTTTTAATTTTGTTTCTTTTTTATGAATTACAACGTTTTTTTTCCATAACTAAAATTTCGTTTCTAAAAAAGTGCAATTTTATTAATTTTGTAATAAAAACTTTTTAAATCTTAATTGTAATTGTTTTTATTTAATTCCAATTTTCTCTAAGTAAATTATTCAGATAATGTACAATCTAAACATATTTTTGGCACAGATTCTCTTAAAAGTACGTCGCTAAAAGGGGTGGCACCGTGACCTATCGTCGGCAGTTAAGAACTGAAAAATAGGGTCGGTACATAAAGGTTAATTGAATAGCAAATCAATAAATTTGTACTGTCGACACATATTTATGTCTTTAAATGCTTGTATTAAAATGTTATCTTTACATTTAAAATCGAATACCAAAAGTATTTGGACCTCTATTTCCCTAAATCTTTTAAACGAATACTTGTACAAGTATTTATCTCTTTAGTAAAGCAAAATTCTGTACACGTTTATTTTTTCAACTCTTCTTTTTTTAAGTTAAAACTACAAACAAAATCGTGCATAATTATGCGCTGAGTGCAATATTTCTATGCACATGAATTTTGTAAAAAAAAAATTTTAAATAAGAACGGAAATTTAAAGCAAATGCAAAAATGAGTGGCCATATTTGAAAGTTTGAAGCGCATAGAAAATGTTGATGAAATAAAAAAGAGTTTTCGCAAAGAAAAGGGTGAAGATATGGTATTTAAGCCTAATTTGTTAAATGTCAACACACTGCTTAGTAAAATGTATATCGGAGTTCAGTGTTTGATGTAAATGGTCTTGCAGAAGTGCAAATGCAAATTTAGTAAACAGTTCTTTCCGTGTTCGTATTTCATGCGTGTAATAAGAAAGAAGTCTGCTTTAAATAGATTTCTACATTTTTGAAATTTATAAAAGGGTACCTGGCCACCTTAACATGATTATTGACATCTACATTTCTATAGAAATTTTTTTGTCTCTTCTGTCTGTTTGTACATCAAAGTTAAAGTTTAGCTATTTTTGCACGTTTTAACATTTATAAAAGTGCGATAACTCCACATCACTTCACATTTTCCTCAAATTCTTTTCTTAAACGCTTTTCTGAAGAGCTGGCAAAACTAACAGTCTAAAAATGAGCTAATGAAATACAAAAAAAAAACAACGAAATAAAAAAGGAGCGTATCTAAAGCTGATGGTTGGTTGGTGGTATTCACCATCAGTTTGATTAAGAAACATGATGAAAATATGTCAAAGAAGGCAACTTAAATACTGAAAACCCCAACAAAAATTATAAGGAAAATAAGAAATTTTTATAGTTTTTCTTCTTTTAATTTAAAGGCTGTGAAGGCCCTCCTCAGCCTTCAGTTTGCATGTAGGAAAAGTTTAAAAATCATAGTTCAAGGAAGTCATAAAACCGGATTTAAAAATGTGCAAAAAAAATTAGTTTCATGTTGTTTTCTTGTATAGAAAATTTATTTCAAGTTCCGTTTACCCTTCAGATAAAGGTTTAAGTCTTTAGGTTTATCAAATAAGCTGAAGTGAAATTTAATTTGAACCGGCATTTTGACATATCCTCTTATATATACATAAATCGGCAAAGCCAAAACATTTAAGAGCACTTTCCTCCTCTGTTTGTTAACCGATGTGAAGAAAAAGTACACCATTTGAGAGGTATTTAACAGAAGTAACCTCGGCGGCATGATATAACCCCTCAAAATGTAACCCCCCAAAAAAAAAATGAAAAAACCCCCTAAGCGTGGGGCCTTTTTTCATATGCAATAAAGCCACAATTTTGAAAATGAAATTAACCCCCAACGAAATTAAATAACGCCCCAAACATAAATTAAATAATTCCCTAATTTTTGGGGGCTTATTTCATATGAATAAAACCCCAATTTCTGAAATGAAATAAGAGCACAATATATGTAATACAATTAATTATACAGTTTTGCTTTAAAGAATTATGCGATAGACATCATGGTATGATATATCAGACACAAGCTTCGCCAACTAAGGCTTTGCTGCATAGACGGCCTTCGGCCGGGCGCAATGACTTTTTCCTCTGTGGTATACCAAACATCTGCTTCGCTAACTACAGCTTCTCTGCATAGCGCCACGGATTTCTCCTCTATAATATAAAAATACCGACTCGACCCGGCTACGCAGAAAAGCTTTAGTTAGCGAAGCCGGTGTTTGGTATACCATATAGAAGAAAACCATTGCGAAGCCGGTGTTCTGTATACCAAAGTGGATAAATCCTTGTGCTTAAAAACGTTTTCATTATAAATTTGAAAATGAATTAATCGCCCAAAAAATATATTGGGGCTTTATTTCAAATGATTTTTTGGGGGATAATTTCATATGAAATAATACACCAATTAAAAAAATTAAATAACACCCCGAACAAAATGAAATAATCCCCCAAAAATCGTTTTTGTTGTTCTCTGTTCAAACTTTTGTGGGGTTATTTCATTATTTTTTTGTGGGGTTATATTTTGGAGGGTTATTTCATGCCGCCAGTAACCTCATACATATCTTCAAAACTAAAAGAGATACAAAAAAATTTTAAATTTATCGTTGTTAATTCGAAAATTTAGCGGGCAGGTGTCTGGAAGTTTCTTGAAATTCGGCTTTTTAGGAAGTAAACAGCTTTAACCTGTATGTTGGAACTTCTAACGTCCATCCCATTTATCTGTTAACCCTTAGCCAAACCATATTTCACTTTCATATGCAATATATTTTTTTGTAGCCATAGTTTTATGAAACAAAGGCTATGAATTCTGGAGGGCAAACCATCCCAAAATAAAAAGTTCGCTAAGTGCACCTCATAGTTTGGTGGGACCACAGGTACCTTTGAAGTACATAACAGGGAAAAATACCAACTCGTAAGCCGAACATGTACAAGCGGTAACGTACCCGTCAATTTCAACTTATCACCGTCCGTTGTGCGTTATTTGTCAAACAAGAATCAAAGCAATGTGCTTCAACATATAATGAAGGATGATAATGTGCTTCAACATATAATGAAGGATGATGTGATTATGTAAATTGTAAGGGATTGCTTATTTTTAGGGTGAGCACGCCACTTTGTTATGGCTAATAAGCCGCAGTTTAAGTTGAGAATAAAAGAAAGATGTCTATACAGCTAAGAAGCCGTTTTGACCATCAAATTTATTCTAATTTTATTAATTAATATTACAGCTATTTATATGAATTCTTAAGTCTTAAATCTTTACATATCTATACTTATGACCTAATTATAATTTCTATTTGTTAACATTCAGCGTAGTGTGTGAAAGGTTATTCCTACTTTAGCATTTTGCTATTTCTCACTTATCGCATGTTGATAATTTGTGCAATGCAATTTGATTCCTCGCGCCGTTACAATTGTAGGTCATTAATATTTATTTTTTATTTTATTGGGAATTGTAAGAAATGCTCTTTTAAGTAATACAAATGTGACCAACACACAATAGTGGATAAATGTGACCAACACACTACAAGACAGACAAAAATGTTTATTTGCAATAATTGTTTAACAGAATAATTTCAATATTTTCCAATTATATTAAAAAAGACTAGTTTCTTTTAAATTAACACAAAATAACTACAAAATGTTGTAAAGTTTACTTATTTGGCTGTGGATTTTAACCGTAGTCTGGCCAGACCATGTGGTGCACTTAGTGGTACTAAGGTTATAGAATATCGAAGGGTTAAATCAATAAGAAAAAAGATTATACCAAATTGTTAACTTATCTAAAAATACAAATATAAATTTGGTATGTTTTCAAAATTCAAACGTTTAAGTGTTGAAAATCAAACCTAGTTTTGTTACATTTTGGAAAACCATTTTCTCCATTCAAAAACATATTCACACATTTAAAATTAAGTGTATTGATCTTCAATGGGGCGAAAAAAGTATCAAAAAGTGGAAATACGGAAAATTAAATTTCCTTCTTTTACTTTTTCGTGCTGCATATGGTAATTTTTAAATGTTCTATAGTACTGAATTTAAAGATATAAAATTAAAGTTGTGTGATCCTGTGTGAATGAGAATTTAAAAGATGAAACATGTTGATACTTTTTGTTCTTCAACTGGTACTTTTTTGAATTTTCTTCATATTGGACATAGAAACATAAAATTAAACATATTTTTTTTTTTTTTTTTTTTTTTTAACGATAAACCAACACTCAGGGGATGCCCCCTATATATGCAGTGCATTGTGTTGATCAGGAAAATAAGGTTTGGGAAGGAGGAAAGAGGGAATAGTGTTTGTGGACATTTGACTTGAATCTTAATAAATTATAAGTACCGAGAAAGACCTCTGCGGGAAGTTTATTCCACATACGGATAGTTCGACTGAAAAACGAATTTTCTCTATAATGCGTTGTGCGAAACACAGGACAATCGACTACAAACGGACTCATGCCCCAATGAGTCAATAGAGTTGGATACCCTACTGTCATTGATGAGCTTCACCGCCCTCCTTTGTACACGGTCCAGAAGGTTCAAAATAGACTTTGAAGCCCATATATGGGAGTTGTATTCCATCTTCGGTCGGATATAGGTGGTATAGATAGTAAGGAGATCGGAGGAAGTGAAGTAATGAATGCCTCTTTCGACACTTTGAAAACGTGTTTATTCCAGCGGACATCGCACTGTATTCTCATGCCCAGAACATCAAGAGTATCCGATTCCTTAATATCAATGCCACCCATTAATACAGATGACATAGTTGGTCCCACGGCCCGTCTGTGGGTCAACATACAACATTGGGTCTTGCGTGCATTAAATTCGACCCTATTCGCTTGACCCCACTCAGAGATTGCAGCTAGGTCCTGATTAAGAGTGTCATTCATATTTTGCCTTTTGCCCCCAATCTCAACAAGGCTTGGCCTATGATCGAAGGAATATGAATGACAAATGTTGCTGTCATCTGCAAAAGAGTAGATAGGATTTGAAGTATGACCAAGAAGGTCATTAAGAAATATAAGAAATAGCGTAGGAGAAAGGACAGAACCTTGCGTTACCCCTGAATTTACCTGAAACTCGTTTGATGCAATCCCATCTATAACAACACGTATAGTGCGATCACTGAGGAAACTCGATATAAATCGAGAGAAATCATTACATGCTCCTGTGTGAATTTAAATCTGTAAGGCGAAACTTTTTGGTACTTTTGGTTGTACAACTGGTACTTTTTTATTTTCGGTTATTTTGGACCTAGGAACATAAAATTGATCATGCAATGTCCTGAGTGGCTTAGAATAAGTAAAAATAAACTTTTTGGTACTTTTTAATTCATCAGCTGGTACTTTTGGGAGTTCCGTAAGTACTGACCCTAGAAACATAAAACTAAAGATAAAACTAAATATGCAAGGTCCTGAGTGAATGAGAACCTGTAAGAGGGACATTTTCGGTACTTTTGGGTTTCTTTACTGGTACTTTCCGAATTTTTATTAATACTAAACCTAGAAACATGAAATTCAACATCAGAAAGAAACTATAAAAGGAGACTTGTTGGTACTTTTTTATTTTTGAACAAACAGTTTTAGTCTTAGATCTCCGAATGCCGGGCAATGATAAAGAAGATTTTCCGTGGACTCTTCCTCCTCCTCGTTGCCGCAACTTCTTCATAGGTCATTTTAAGGGAGCCCCAGCCTTTGGGCGTGCCTCCTAATGGCCCAGTTATAGCCGCAACTAGGTTTCTTAGGTGAGTCTGGACATCTGTAATGCCCACCGTGCCCTTTTTTCATCTATTATGGGACAGATTTTCCTGGTTTGCCCACAGATATCATCGTTCCACCTCTGACTGGCAATAAGGTGCAACTTGTGCGCTATAAGTTGCTTACCCAGTGGGAGTCACATACCTACATTATATGTTAAACCATCTCGAATCAAGGTGGTGTCTGTATACGCCAACGAATCCGCCATGCAGTTTCCCTGTATGTCCCTGTGTCCGGGGACCTAATTAAGGGTGACCAATGAATGTCTCGCTATCTCCTCTAGAGAGATCCGTCATTATCGGACAATTCTCGATATGATGAACGCATTCTCCAGGGATCTTATGGCCACCTTGCTATCGGTAATAATGTATATATCCCTTCCAGATATTTCGCCGTACCAGATGCGTCTCGCGGCTGTGTGGATGGCCATTACCTTATAAGAATGCTCCAGTTTAGCTGCTCGGAACCGACACCATACAGTGTTTTAAACCCGTCCGTGAATATTTGAGTCGCATTCGCGGGAATTTGTAGGTCATCATAGTGGACCACGTTATCCAAAATGCTCAACGTGAAGCCAGGATCGAAGATTGGCTCGGGTGTGACATAATCAACATCTATTTGCCAATTTGTTAAGATCAGAATACTAGCATGTCCGATATTGTAATCCATGCTTTATTGACCCTTAGTCTTACCGCCGCGTTCGCAGCTAGCATTTTCGCAAAAATGTCTGGTGGAAACCAATTCAAAATTGTAAATTGTATAATAATTGTATAATGGCACGTGTTACCGTTATCGCCACCGTTTTCATTGTACGTTCAAACCTCGTTTGACTACTCCACATCTTGAGCGCCGGCCACCAAACAGCTGCCCCGTAGAATATATTGGGTTTAATGACACACTCGTATAGCCAGTATACATTTCTCAGGTTAATTCCCCAGTTTTGGCCAATGGCCCTTTTGCAGCAATATAATGCAGTTGGCGCTTTAGTAGTTCTGGAAATGATGTTCATCTTCCAGTTCAGTTTACTGTCCAATATTAGCCCAAGATACTTGGTGCTGTCAGACAGTTCCAGTGAGATCCCCTTTATCCTCGGGGTATCAAATTTGGGAATTTTGTTTCTCCTTGTGAAAAGTACCAGTTATGTTTTGGTAGGATTTACATCCAGTCCGCATCCCTGGCACCGTTTTGTGAGAACGTCCAATGCGGACTCCATAAGTTCAGACAATAGTCTGGGATCTTTACCCATAGCCACAACTGAAACGTCATCCGCATACGCGATCGTCCTGCAGCACATCCTTTCCATGGCCCCAGGTAGGGTATTTATTTTCAGATTCCAAAGTAAAGGTGACAGTACACTACCTTGCGGGGTGAACTTACAAAACAAAATAAAGCATTCATAGCAGGACACGAAGATGACCAACAATAGAGGTATTTCAATTAAGCACAGGGAACAGCGTTATCATCCCATTGTAGTGAGTTTAATTACTATCCGAATTACGAGGACACATCTATTTTATACATATATGTTAGAAATGTTACATATAAATATGGGTCCATTTGAGAAAATAATAAATTTTAAAAAATAAGCAGATGGCTTATCTCAGATTTAGATATAATAGATCATTATTTGTTTGGCACATATAAATGCCAATGTCGTAGTGGAAAAAATCGAAAATTAAGGTTCACATGAAATTTTCTGAAAATATAGCTGATATAAATTTTGGTTGATGAATTTATGTGATTCACCCAATAGTAGCGTGTAGAGGAAAACAATACTTACTAAACTTTAAAATAGGAAATATGGAGCAAAATTAACTCTTAATACACAGTGCAACAAAATTCGGGTCATCGCCGCCAGCCACAGCACTTGCAACGCGAAATGAAAAAAGACTACTAGAAGAAAAATCTGCCAAAGGGTTTTGAAAAATTAGATCGGGTTCCCGAAACATGGGCCCCTAAAGTTTTGGAATTTTTTGAAAAGGCGTTTGGTAGAAGTCAAAAAAAAAATATACTAAATCTATTTCTGAGTTAAAAAATAATTTCAGATGTATTCATTATAAAGCCTCTAACTCTCATTTTAAGGGGTAATTTTTGTCCTTTTTCCTAAATCTTACATAAAAATATACTAAAACGGCACTTTTAAGATTAAAATGTTCTACAAATATTTTCTGCATCAAATTTCACTAGGGGCCTTCTAAGACCAAAAGTTCGTGTGATGTATTTAAACGTTTATATTTTATACAAAAATTTTCATAAAAATGTATATACATTTGTCGTAAAATTTGTATTTTCCCATTAAAATTGTTAATATCGTTAACATCTCTTAGGGCCATTATTACAACTTGAAGTTAGCTAAAGTTAGGATTAAATTGACAGATAATAATGTGTTATCTGTCAAAAAGCGTCTGTTAACTGTCGAATAACAGCTAACGCCAAGTTATAATAATGGCCCTTACAGAATTTTGTATATTTTACAAATAATAATAATAATAACGAGAAAGTCAGCACAATTAAAACATTTTTAAATACTGGTATTTCAAATAGTTAACTTTTAACAAAAATTGATATACATAATATTTAACTTTCTTAAAAGTCCCATCCAATAAGTTTTCTTGTAAATTCTCTTTTTTCCTCCTTTCAGTTCTCACAATTTTCTCGTTGGTTAGGCAACTCAAACAATTTGAATTGCAAGTAAATTTTGTGAAAAGTAAATGATATCCTGCTGCATTTGAACCCTTAATTGCGACATAGATTTGCATGGTGTTTTCCATTTAACTTCAAATGCCAATTAAAAATGCCCTCTAAATGAAAGGAAAAAGTTAAATGTAGAACAAAGACAATGCGAAAGCGTATAAAATAACGGTTGAATTACCAACAATGAAAGGCAGATACAAGGAAACTTTTCTTATTACAATTACCATAAATTTTATTGGTTCAAAAGTTCTTTTGTATGTTCTTTGTCCTGCTGTTCTAGGAAAAAATGGTAGTCAAAAAATGGTGCATTACAAAATAAACAACTTTAAGGAACATACACATTAAACTCAGCCGTTAAAATATAACTTACATGAATGTGATATAAAATTTTTGTTTTTATTGTAAATTTTTGGCTGAAACCAAATTTCTTCTCCAGAAAACCTAAATAGGTAATTTACGCTTTGGTACAAATTCTCTGAATCCTAATTATCGGATTAACCAAATTAATTAAATATTTTTTTTAAGAATATTTTAATATCATAAATATATTCAAGGAAATGTTATTCTATCGTATATTTTTTCTAATAAATATTATAACATCGTCAATATTTTCTATAGAATATTGCAATTTTTTTAATATATTTTTCAAAATATTTTAATATCGTAACATTTTCTATAAAATATCTTAATATCGTTAATATTTTCTAGTAAATACTTTTTAAAATATTTTAATATCGCAAATATGTTCTAAAAACTATTTTTTTTTTCTTTGAAATATTAAAAGTTTTTCTTGAAAATTTTTAATATCATAAACAATCGTAACAATTTTTTAATATCGTAAAAATTTTCTAGAAAATATTTCAATAACGTTATTGTTTTCTAGTTAATTTTTTTTAACATTTTTTAATATTGTAAATATGTATCTATATTCTACATTGTGTCATTTGAAATATTTACCTACTTTCTAGAAATTTTTTTAATATCGTAAACATTTTTCAGGATATATTTTAATATTGTTAAAAATTTGTTTTGTAAATATGTTAAAGAAACTATTTAATATCGTAAGCATTTTTAAAATATTTGTTAATATCGTAAAAAATATTTAAATATTGTAAAAATGTTCAAGAAAATATTTTAATATCGTTGATATATTCAAGAAAATATTTGAATATTTTTTCTAGAAAATATTTCCATATCGTTAATATTTTTTAAATTATTTTAATAATGTAAAATAAATACGATTCTGTTTGTCGTGCTTAATTCCCAATTTTTATTTTTGATAAAAACACCGAAATTAATTGTTGGGGGAGAAGCTAGTTTCTATGTACATTTTACTGGTTGCTTAGACCAGATCTTATCAAAAAGTCTTATGTGCGACGTTTTCTTTTTGATATATTTAAATTAGACTTTAAGCTCATCAAATTTAATATTCATACATATAACTTTTTAATGAAGGAAGGAATTTTACGATATGAATTTTATTAATATTTGTTTTGCTTAATTTTATTCCTGACTGAAAAAATTGTAAAATACTTTCTAGAAAGTATTTTATTTTAATAAACTTTTTTTATAATATTTTAATATCGTAAATATTTTCTAGAAAATATTTCGTGACCGGAAAACTAGCTTTAAATATCGTTAAAAGTTTTTTATAACTGTTAAAACCGTAAATTTTTAGCATAATTTTCGACATCATAAAATTTCTACAAAATTTCTAACATACATTTTTTTTTAAATTCTATTGTCCTTGTATCGTAAAAAGTCTTTTGGAAACATTAAAAATTTAATTTTTTTTTTTTTTATTTTCAGATTTCACAAGGGGCGGTGTTTCAGGTCCCCTCGATGTTTTTAATAATTTCGATGAATTGTCAACGACAACTACCACAACATTCCCGCCTTATACCCACCCTCAATGGATTGAGCCCTATTTTGATCCTACAACGCCGCGTAATGTAACGGCCCTGATGGGCAAGTCGGCATATCTGAGTTGTCGTGTTAGAAATTTAGGAAATAAAACCGTAAGTAACAATTACAATTCGAGAATTTATTTAATGGTTTTTTAATTTAATAGCGTCAAAAAATATGATATTAACTGAAATGTTTAATTTTCATAGAAATAAGATTCAGTTTAGTGAGCTCATTAAAACTTTAGTTTACTTTATCTTTTTACCATACTATGCAAGCTGAATATATTATTAGTTTGTATTAGTTAGTAATCAACAATTCACAGTGATGTTATACAATTTTTTGAAAAGTCTCTACGCAGCTCGAAAAAAATTCCTAATTTTCCCTACAAGTTTAAAAAATATCCTCTACAAAAATCACTGCAACCTTCAAATGATAAAATATCAATACAAATATAAAAATTTGTTTTAATGAATATAAATTTTATTTTAAATTATTCTCAGCTAGCATTTGGGTGATCATTTGTTGTAAAAATCACCTATCCCACCGGTTAGAGCTGAAGTACAGCTTGTAATATAAAGTTACATGGAACCTTTTTATACACTTCACCGAAGGTAAAAGGGCTTATATAACTGATTCATTCCGTTTGTAATTTCTACAATATTTATCTTAGAGCCTATGAAGTTCAAATCAAGTTGTCCGTCTGTCTGTTGAAATAGGTTTTCCGAAGCCCATGTATAAAAACTTGAATTTTTGGGCTGTCATATGACCTATGGATACGTCTTATTTATCAATATATATAAATATATACATATATCGGGAATCTTGATTAGAACATATTTTCTAAAAACACCAAAATAATTTTTTTTCTTTTTTTTTTTTGAAAAATACCCATTATCGGGAACCATAGATCTTCCCGAGTCCAAGTTTTATAGCACAAATAAATGGAAAATTTCTTCTTAAACATGTCGGTATACAAATCTGTCATATTGATTAAAAAATGCGCAATTTATGAACAAAATACTCCTAAAATGGGCTAAAACAATTTTAGGGCTGTCATATGATCTATGCACCCAGAAAAAAAACATGTTTATATAGGGGCACCTCCAACAACACTATTTTTAAAGAAAATTTTAAACATAATATGATTCATTTAACAATATTATTGTCACCGACAACCATATTATGGTTGAATTAGTCCTCCATCAAGGAGCCACAAACATATTATGGTTGCCTCCGAACATGTTATGGTCAAAAATAACTAAAACATGTTTAACACTTATAATAGCATGGTTGGCTTTTAACCATAGCATGTTGCTCTTGGAAAAGAGCAAAATACTTTTGTTATTTTAAAACAAATTGTTGTCATATTTAACCATAACATGTTTAGAGGCAATCATAATATGGTTGTGGCTTCTTGATGGAGGACTAATTCAACCATAATATGATTGTAGTGGACAAAAAATAAAATATAGTTCTGTTGGAGGTGACCATATTTAAACATGTTTTTTCTCTGCGTGTGGAAACGCCTTATATGTAACGGGTTGCCCATATTCGACGGACCCATCTGGCAACGCCATAACTTTTGACAGAGATGTCAGATCGCTTAATGACATACTGCGTTTGAAGCGTCAGTCCAAGCAGATTTTTACCATGCAACAATACACGCGACGCGAGCGCTCTGAAATAGTTGAAATTTACATTCAACAGAACAAGTCAATTGTGAAAACTCAACGTGCTTTTAAAATATTAAAAAATGTGAGAAGTGCGCCTTCTAAGAACACCATTAAGCGTTTATACGAAAAATTTTCGACTGGTGAGGCTCTTTCTAATCCTCAGGAGATTCAAGAAGTGCCTCTTCATGAGGAAAAAGTCACAGTTTGGTGCGGCGTTAGTGCGAAAACGGTCATTGGGCCGTTTTTCTTCCAAAATGAAAATGGCCATGCTATTACCATCAACCAGGAGCGTTATCGCGACATGATGACCAATTTTGTGATGCCAATTATTCGTCGAAAGTGTATGAGGCAGTTCGGGTTTCAACAAGACGGTGCTCCACCGCACACAAGTCGCATAACAATCGATTTCTTGAAGAATTTGTTTCCGGGCCGTTTGATGTCGAAAAGTGGTGATTTGGACTGGCCACCGCGTTCGCCCGATTTGACGCCGCCTGACTTCTTCTTGTGGGGATATTTGAAGTCAAAGGTTTACGTTAACAAGCCAAGGACCGTAGAAGAGCTCAAGGACAACATTCGTGAAGAAATAGCCGCTATTCCGGCCGAAATGTTGGCGAAAACGATGGAAAATGCTGCAAAAAGGGCACAATACGCCATCAACGCCAGAGGCGGCCATTTGAGAGATATCATATTCAAAAATTGATGTAAACAAATCTACTTGGAACAAATTAAATGATTAAGATTGCCAACCGCCAAATTTTTATTTTTTTCTTTGATTTTTAAAAAAAAAAACATGGGTCCGTCGAACATGGGCAACCCTGTATATCAAAAGATCGGAAATCTTGAGTAGAAACTATTTTTTCTGAAAAACTCGGAAAAATTGGCTTAGGTACAAAAAAGTTATGACCCAAGATATAATTTTTTTTTTTTAAGTACCCACTTTCGGGAATCATAGATCTTCGCGAAGTCTAGTTTTATAACCCAGGCAAATGGAAATGACCAATATACTGCAATCCTAAAAAGCGCTCTTTTTTATTATTAATAATTTTGTTAAAATATATGTAAAAGTATGTACACAGTTCAGTTACAAAAAAGTTATGTAAAATATAATTTTTTTTGAAAAATACCTATTTTTGGGAACCATAGATTTGCCCGAGGCCAAGTTTTGTCATCAAAGTAAACGTTAAGTTTCTTTCGAAAAACTTCCGTATATAAATCTGTCAAAGCGGTTAAAAAATGTTGTTGTGCTCTCCACTAAAACGAATGGTGTTTACATAACTGTTTGTTCTATTTCACAATGGTGAAGGGTATATAAGATTCGGCATATTGTATATCCAACTTGCTAGCCCGGCAAACGTTGTTTTGCCACATAACTTATTTCTTTCAGATTTAACAGTGTCTGCTAGCCAAATTTTAAGAATAATTTAAAGGCTATAGTTCTTTCCAGATGTTACACTATTTGCCTGCCCAATTCCAAGAAAATTAATTGATTAGTTAAGAAGATATAGGGAGGCGGAGCTTTTACCCCTCTTTCCCTATTTAATGCCTTGTCCTCTTTCCGATGTTATAGTGTATGCATGCCAAATTTTAAGAAAACCGGTTGAATAGTTAAGAAGATAGAGAGAGGTGGAGCTTTTACCGCTCTTGCTCTGTTTCACGCCCTAAATAATAAAAACTATAGCCTATAGTTCTTTCCAACTGTAACACTATTTGCCTGCGAAATTTCAAAAAAATCGGTTTTTTAGTTACGAAGATATAGGGAAGGGGAGCTTTTAGCCCTCTTATCCTATTTGACACCCTATTCCTTATTCTCTTTCAGATGTTACATTGTCTGCATGCCAAATTTTAAGAAAACCAGTTGATTAGTTTAGAAGATTGGGGAGTGGAACTCTTACCCCGATTGCAATATTTTGCGCCCTCTAGCGATATAAAATATACTCTACGACCTATTCTCATACCTAACAAATACACATAAAAAATTTCCTAAAATCGGTCAAGCCTTTTCGGAGGAGTTCAAAACGGAGTGCATTTTGTTGATATTTGTATGGGAATTAATACAGTGTTCACTAAAATGGCTTTAACTCATGAACCAATACACATTTGAAGACCGTTGATACATAAAAACCTTGGTATTGACGACACCTTCCACGGGTTCACGCATTTCAGAGAACATCAATTACGACAATGCAACTTATTTTTATACAGTAGTTTTGACTTAACTGCCTTTTGTTTACGTGCACTTTTGACTTAACTGCACAAAATTGATAACTTTTGGAATTATTCTTTATAATTACATACAAATTCCTTTTTTTACTTTTCTATACCTGCACATTTAAGATAAATGCACAACATTTTTGGCATCTTAAAATTATTTTCATACAAAAAATCAAAGTTACCTGCACTTTGATTTAACTGCCCAAAATACATATTTTCTGGAATTATTCTTCAAAATTCTTGTTTACGTGCATTTTGTATAGCTGCATATTTTTCATATTTTTGCGCAGCTTTAAAATATTTTCATACAAAACATCAAAGTTAGCTGCACACCTAAAAATATTTTGTGGCCACTTTTTCACATTAATATCCAATTTAAGCTGTTTATAAAAATTAAAATCTGGGAATTATTTCCTTCCGAAGGTTACTTTTTATTATATTCAACATTTTTCATTTTTCGAATTTATTCTATGAGCTAAATTTCAGTTATGTATTATAAAGCTTTTTTGTAATAGTTCTATTCCTTAAATTTTTCAGAAATGACTTTATACCAAGGACCGGATTTTACGAACGGAAAACACAAAATTAAATTTTATTTTTTAAATAAAAAATTTTTGTGTGTGAAAAAAAGAATATTGTTTTTCTGTGTTTAAAATTTAAACGAAAAAGAAAAAAAACATTTTCTTTGAAAACAAAATTTATGGTTTCAAAAAAATAGCAAAAACTTTTTTTGTAAAAAAAAAACAAATACAAATTTTCAAAAAACTTTTTTTTTTTTGTTGAAAAATATTTTTTAAAACGTTTTTTTTTAGAATTTTTTTTTCTATGTATGTATTTTTCAAAAATGAAATATGTATGTATGTATTCTCAGAAACCTCTTCATAAATTTTATTGAAATTTGTTTTGAAGAATGAAATTTTTATGACAATGCTTAAATATAATTAATTTGTTTTTGTTTTTTTATGTTTTTAAGAAAACGTTTTATTTTAAAAACTTTATTTAATGTTTTTAAGAAAACGTTTTATTTCAAAAACTTTATTTTATTTATTTTTTTTCGACGGCTTTTTTTTCAAAACTATTTTAGAAATTTTTTGTTTTCTGTAAAATGTAGAACTTTTTAAACTTGCACAATAAATATTTTTTTAGAAACAAAATAAAAAAACATTTTCCGATCCTTGCTTTATACACTACCAGACTATTATATTGTATTTTCTTTTTACATTTTACCTTAGCCTTCCTTTGGACAGCAATGAGGTATATTGTATGTACGGAAAATTTTACAATTATTAGACACCAGCAGAATGTAATGCATTTTCTGGCCCGCTACGGCCTTCGTCAGCATTCTTTGTGTCACACTGGATAGTGATACTTTATAAACTGAAATTTAGCTCATAGAATAAATTCGAAAAATGAAAAATGTTGAAAAATTAAAATCGGAATTATTTTGTTTTTTTTCATAAATTTTTATATTCTTTGCGAATTCTCATTGTTTTTGTTAATGTTTCTTTTATATTAAATAAACATACAAACATGTATAAAATTATCTGCTATTTCCCAGCAAGCATAGGTGTTTGTTAGACGATTATATTTAATATACAGCTCCTAAAATAATCTTCTGATGATTATCTGAGGAGTAACTCGTTAGATAATCTCTATATACCTACATCATAAACGATTCCCTTTACGATTAATATAAGCGTTTTTCGCTGCGTTATGGAAGAATCTCTCATATGAATCAGCACGTGTAACAGTTTCTCCCGTGCGAGGAATTGTCCACAATTAAAAAACACTCTTTGTGAGATTCCCAGTAGATTCCTAGACGATTGATAATGCTAGCTGGGTTGGAATAAAATGTTAGTAAAATATAAATTTATGTATTCTACTTTTAAATCAAAAACTTTACTTTAGCTGCACTTTTGTGCAGTTAACCACAATTTTGTACCTGCACATTAAGGCAGGTAAATGCATTTAAGATAACTGCATTTTTGATTTACCTGCACAAAAAATCGTGCAAAGGAAATAGTGCAGCTAAGTCAAAACTACTGTATATATTAAGTTATTGAAACGAGTATCATAAAACCAAGGACCGGAAAATGTTTTTTTATTTTGTTTCTAAAAAAATATTTATTGTGCAAGTTTAAAAAATTCTACATTTTACAGAAAATAAAAAATTTCTAAAATAGTTTTGAAAAAAATGCCGTCGAAAAAAATAAATAAAATAAAGTTTTTGAAATAAAACGTTTTCTTAAAAACATAAAATAAAGTTTTTAAAATAAAACGTTTTCTTAAAAACATAAAATAAAGTTTTTAAAATAAAACGTTTTCTTAAAAACATAAAAAAACAAAAACAAAATAATTATTGTCATAAAAATTTCATTCTTCAAAACAAAACATACATAGAAAAAAAAATTCTAAAAAAAACGTTTTAAAAAATATTTTTCAACAAAAAAAAAGTTTTTTGAAAATTTTTATTTGTTTTTTTTTTACAAAAAAAGTATTTGCTTTTTTTTGAAACTATAAATTTTGTTTTCAAAAAAAATGTTTCTTTTCTTTTTCGTTTAAATTTTAAACACAGAAAAACAATATTCTTTTTTTCACACACAAAAATTTTTTATTTAAAAAATAAAATTTTATTTTGTGTTTTCCGTTCGTAATTTCCGGTCCTTGCATAAAACACTTAAATTTTAATTAATTATACAACAAACTATCCAAGTAAAGTTGAAGTCTTACGCGTCGATTACGGATGGCAACACAACTGAAGTCGAGTTGCCAGCAGCGAAATCAGGCTACGCCGCACAAAACTTTGATGTAGAAAAAAATTGTGCAAAAATAGAAGGACTTGACCCAGACAAATAATATTTTGCATGGATTTATATATGATTTTAATAAACAAAATTTCAAGGTTTGAAAAAATTCCGTCAGAGGATTCAGGGACCTCCCATATATCTTTTTTTTAAATTTAATTCAGCAGCACTTTTTATGTTGAATTGTTGAAAATTACCAAATCTATCTAAATTGGTGCACTTCAGTGCATTTATCAAATATGAAAAAATTGGGAATTAAGCACGTCATACAAAAATCTAAATGTACTTAATTTTTTACAAAATCTAGCAGGGATTTTTGTATTTTAGAATATCCTTTTGTTAAAAAGATCACAAAAATATAAAATGACAACGCTATATTCCATTTAAATTATATAACTATAAATATAAAAGAGTTTAGTGCCAAACTAACTGAAGGATATGCATTTCTTATACATGTATGTATGTCCTGTTAAGGAAAATATACATGAAGGGAAAATATTTGATATTTATTAAATATTCATAATTAAAATATTTCTTTAAAAATATAAAAAACAAATACAATTTTCACATATCGATTTGCTTTTTGCACCCTTAATAGGGTGAATAGGTACCTGGGTACCTGTATACGTTTTATATTACAAATTTTTTTTTTGGGGTGTAGGATTTTAAAAAATATATGAAAAGGGGAAAACCAGAGTAAAATTCTAATATTATATCATTAACCATCGATTTTTTTACAATACAAGACAAAAAACTAGATTTCTCATACAATTTGCATGAAGGTACCCAGGTACCTATCCACCCTATAGAAGGTGTTTTTTTCCACACACATAAGGGTTAAACACAGTACACAGCAAATAGGATAATTTTATCGCACAGAAAATTATTTATAGCTGTAAATCTAAAGTACTAAATTATAACAAATAACACAAGGGAACAATTTGAACTTTTTTTGTGCGCTCTGAAATTTGATTGCAAATTTTTAATAATTTTTGGTCGCTGATTTCAAATCTAATCTACATTTTTCTCTATCAGCTCTAGTTTGCGAGTTATACCGTTATGTCCAAAATTAAGGCACATTCACTACATATATTAGAATAACTTGAAAACGGTGTACCATATTCAGTTAAAAAAAAAACCCGAAACTCGGCAACAATATTATCTTTAAGCCGTGCTTACATTGTTTTTAAATATGCCCCGTAGTTTCAGAGATATCGTTTCATTTTTGAAGAAAAAATAGGAAAATTTTGAAAATAAACCAATTGTTTGTTCTTTAAAATATCATAAAAAATAAAGACGCGACAAAAATCACAGTTTTAGTCTAAAAACATTTAGCTTAATATAATTTCAAGTGAAATGAGGGTTGCTTCATTGAAAACGGACCACAACTTTTGATTTTATTCACAATTAACTGAGAAAACTGTATATTGATTTTTCATACAAAAATAAAATTTTAAATATGTGTGTGTCATGAACTTTTCCTTTTTGTATGAAAATCGATATCCCCCAGCGGTAAATATTGAAAGGACCGCAAGTGGCAGGCCTTTTTGAAGGCCTCTATACTCCTTTCTAAAAGATTCGCTTCGCATGATATCCTGCCTTCAGAAGTATGCCTTCTAGAAGGTATAAACTTCTTTATTGAAAGGACCGCAAGTGGCAGGCCTTTTTGAAGGCCTCTATACTCCTTTCTAAAAGATTCGATTCGCATGATATCCTGCCTTCAGAATTATGCCTTCTAGAAGGTATAAACTTCTTTTTAAAAGACCTTCTGAAATATTCAGTACACATTCGCTACTCCTTTCTTTGAGAAGGGAGAAAGGAAGGTGTTCACTTTTATTTACTTTTTATTTTTAGTGACCTTCCTTACTCCCTTCTTTGGGAAGGGATCGAAGTTGTTTTTAAAGGAAGTGTGGAAGGCCTTGCGCCCAATGACAACCTGTATAAAAAATAAATAAGTATGGAATGCGGCGAGAAGGGCTTCTGACTGCTTGTGACTGCTAAATAAGGCCTTCTATTAGGCCTCTTTACTCATTCTAGTTACCGCTGGGCCAGTTTTCTCAGTAAATTGTGAATAAAATCAAAAGTTGTGCACCGATTTCAATGAAGCAACTTTACTTAAAATTATGTTAAGCTAAATGTTTTTAGACCAAAACTGTGATTTTTGTCGTGTAAAAATTTGCAATCAAATTTCAGAACGCAAACTTACTGTTCCGCAGTGTATATATCTCTAAGTTTGAACTAAAATGTGGTTACTTTCTCTTTTTATTCTTACTGGAGAACACTTGGTTTATTAAACGGCAGAGAACACTGAAAAAAGTATTCCCTCAGTTTTTTTATTTGTACATCAAAAATTTTTTTAACTTTTTCTTAGTGACGGCAACACACTTTTAAGATTCATCCAGAGCATTACTAATAGATACTTTAAAAAAAGTGTGGGCTCATATCAAAGAAGAATGTCCTTTGGCACTCAATACTAACTTAAAAGTTGTGGCAGTTCTTTAAAATAAATTTTTAATATTTTTTTTCCTAGTACATGAATTAAGTTGAATTTTTCTTGAAAAATGTTATAAAAAATTAGGACAAGTTTAGCGACCTCCAGCAGCGGCGAAACGTATTAAACATAAAAAAAGGTTCTTCCTACATCAAAAAGTAATTTCAATTTTTGGGAATACAAAATTTTAATTTCAAAAGATTTTGTTATTCGTGCTTAATTCCCAGTTTTTATTCTTGATAAAAACCACTTGAAATTTGTTGTTGATGGAATAAGCTATTCCTATGCGCATTTCACTGGTTGCTTAGGCCAGATCATCAGGAAACTTCATCCATAAAGATTTTAGAAAACTAAAGATATTAAACCAAATAAAACTGTTAAACGTATAAGACCTGTAAGCAACAGTTCTACTTGTAACAATATCAAATTTTAAACAAAACACATCAACAATAAACAGTGGGTTTATCTCATCTTACATTCCCCACATGTAATTTATTTAGATACGATTGCAGTACATTAATTTTTTAAACATTGGAACAACATTGTTTCACCTTATTTTTGTAAATGGAACAAAGTACTGTGCGCCGTTCATGTTAAAATACATAAGATTTTTTTATTTTATATTTTAGCAAGAGCGGCAGTGCCTAATTTCGCTGCTGGCAACTCAACTTCCATTCAGTTGCCATCCGTAATCGACCCATTACACTGCACTCCCCATAAAACACCTTAGAGACTAAGGCCCTAAATTTGTAAAACGCAAACGCAATGCCAAAACCAGTAAGAAAGTATAGTCGGTCAAGCCCGACCATATGATACCCTACACCACAGTATTTAAAAACACATCATGCTTATGTGTCCATATAAATATAGATTTATCTATGCTTATAAACTTCATGAAAATCGGTTTGAAAGTTTGTGAGAGGCAAAAATTGCCTACCTCCCCTTGTGGTCCTATTTTTGAAAAACTGTATTGCTAATGTGTCCATATAGATATGGATCTATCAATGTTTTAAATTTCATTAAAATCGGTTTGAGAGGCAGAAATTGCCCCTATCTCCCCTCGTGGTCCTTTTTTTTAAAATGCATACATTTTGTGTCCATATAGATATGGTTCTATCTATGTTTTAAATTTCATTGAAATCGGTTTGATAGTTTCTGAGAGGAAGATATTTCCCCCTATTTTCCCTCGTGGTCTTACGATTCGGCCCATTTTCAATGGGCTTGGTCCCTGTGCCAATAAGAACCTGTGACCCAAATTTCATCAAATTATCTCCAAAATTGCGACCTGTACTTTGCGCACAAGGTTACATGGACAGCCAGCCAGCCAGCCAGCCAGCCGGACGGACGGACATCGTTAGTTCGACTCAGAAAGTGATTCTAAGACGATCGGTATACTTTAAGGTGGGTCTAGGACCAATAGTTTAAGGCGTTACACACATCAGCACAAATGCATAATACCCTCTCCACTATTGTGGTGTGGGTATAAATAGCATTGAAAGCAAAAACAATGTTAAAAATTTGTCAACATTTTGTGGTTGCTTTCTACAGAAATACATATTGCGTTTTAAAATTATCAACGCCACAAGATATGCAGCATTTAAAATTTAAAAATTCAATATATTGGGCATAGCTTGGGAATAATGATTAGTAATCCTAATGATTACCAATTGGATTAGAAATTTTTATTGTGCTAAAAAATTGATTAATTATGATTAGTTAGCCATTTTAGACGATTACTAATTGATTAGATTATAAATAGTCAAAAATCTAATCGCAATTAGTGACGATTAGCATTTCTAATCAAATCTAATCAAAAATAATTAAAAAAGTAATTGATTAGATTTCTTGATTATTTTCGATTAGATTTGATTAGATCAACTAATTTTAACTATTTTTGTGAAAAGAAAACATTTATTTATCACATTTGTTGCTATATTTACATAATGTAACAGTTTTTGAATACTGTATAAAATTGCATTATATATTGCAACATACATACATATATAATCCCAAAAAATCAAACATTTATTTATCACATTTGTTGCTACATATATTTAAATAATGTAATCGTTTTTGAATATTGCATAAAATTGCATACGGTGTACCCTGTTCTTAAACTAAACAATTGACACAGCTGGTACACTTTGTTGTTGTGTTATTTTATAATAACACAGGCCAACAGCAAAAATATGGTCGAAGAACCACTATATAGATTTGACGTATCATGGCTACCTAAGTACAAAAATGGTAAATATATAAACGGATGAAAGACTATATAAATTCTAATTTTTCTGACTTTATTTGAATAATATTTGACTATCCGTTTATGAGTTATCACTACTTTTGTGAAAAGACTTCTTAAAAAAATTCAATTTTACAAAAAAATGTAAAAAAAAAATCTTTCCATAGAACTTGAAAATTTAACCATTTTTGTACAAAGGTAGTCATGATACATCAAAATTGTATAGTGATTTTAAAACCATTCCTTTGGCCTCAACACGACCAACATTATAATGACTATCATGGACAACGGGTCAAACTTTGTCAAGGCATTTCGTGACCATGGCTTGAGCCGAAGTGATTATGATGGCGAAGAGGCAGAGGAAGACAGTGAAGACGAATTGCCGATTTTCGAAAATGCAAAATATTTGCCGAAGCACGAAAGGTGTGCCAGTCACACACTGAATTTACTGGCCACCACTGATTTCCAGAGGATTTTTCGAGAACAGCCAGCACTGTATATTCAACACACAATGGTAAAATTTACACAGAAAAAATATTTTTTTGATTCAAACAATTAATAAGCTGAATAAGATAAATTTAAATAAAACAATTTTATATAAAAGAATCAATGTTAAACAAACATGTAGGGTTTTTTATTAATTTATTTGTTTCTCAAGTTATGTTTTTTACTTTTTAAAAAACCCATAACAAAATGCACATTCTCTTCTCCATTTCTTTGTTTAAATAATTTGCTTACATCGGACCAAGAAAAGTTAATAAGAGAATGAAGTTTTGTTAAAACTTTCTCAACTGAATAAGATTATTTTTTATTTTTTTGGGTATTGTTATCATTGTACGGCCTAACAGCAAAAAAATTTAAACAAAAGTTTAATTGATTCAAATGAAAATGGGTATTGAAAGTCAAAATATTTTCAAACAAGTGGTTGTTTGAAAATATTTTGAAAAAAAAAATATTTTCTGTGTATACATAAAATTTTTTGAAATGCAACTTACATTTCACTTACTTACATTGATTTCTTACAGACGATCAAAAAGTGCCATCAGTTATGGAAGAAGTGCAAATGGCCGAAATCCTCTGAAGTCATCCAGAGCATTTTAGGTTCAGCTCTCCTTGTACCTGTAGTAACAAGGTGGAACTCACTATATGATGCAATCCTGAAGTTACTGCAGTTCAAGGAGAAATTGCATGAGCTTGCCAATGAACTGACTCTGCCTCCTTTTACAGCTGGTGATTTTCAATATTTGGAGTCGTACAAGCTGCTAATGGAGCCCATTGCCCAAACTTTGGACTTTCTCCAAGGTGAAGCCAATGTGAAGTATGGTTGCATTATTCCTGCGTTGCTTTCTTTGAGCAACAAGCTGCTAAAATTATCCAGAAAACTCGAGGGAAATATAAGCTCAATAGCAGTGCAATTAGAACAGCAATTGAGACTAAGGTTTAAATTGTATTTCACATTGGCTCCAGAGGTTAACATGGCAATAGCGGCAGCTGTATTGACTCCAAATGTGAAAATAATATGGGTTATCCAAAAAACTTCACCCGACTGTACTGAGGAGCAGATCAGCAAAAGGGTGCTTGAAGTCATAGGCACTTTGTTCAAAAATGGTTTTTCATATAATGCAACAGACGTGCCGAATTTGAACAATGACAACTCATTTTATGATTTCGATGATGACGGTAACTTTATCAGTATTTCATGATTTTTCAAACTTTATATTATTTTCGTTACAGAAGATGACGTTCCCAAAACCCCGGTAACACCAACCGAGTCCAACGTTTTCAAAAATGCCATAAGCAATGAGTTTTACGCATACTTAAATGACCCGGATTCCGGCCCTGAAATTTGGACCAAATATAATGTGTTGAAGGAAGCATTCCTCTTATGTAACACCCCACTGACGTCGTCAGCACCCGTTAAACGACTTTTTTCATTTGCAGGCATCATCAATAGTCCAAGACGAAATTCATTGTCAGATTTTTCTTTTGAAAAGTTGGTATTAATGAAGTCTAATGTAAATTTTTTGTGATTATATGTATATGTATGTATGTTGCAATATATAATGCAATTTTATACAGTATTCAAAAACTGTTACATTATGTAAATAAAGCAACAAATGTGATAAATAAATGTTTTCTTTTCACAAAAATAGTTAAAATTAGTTGATCTAATCAAATCTAATCGAAAATAATCAAGAAATCTAATCAATTACTTTTTTAATTAGTTTTGATTCGATTTGATTAGAAATGCTAATCGTCACTAATTGCGATTAGATTTTTGATTATTTCTAATCTAATCAATTAGTTATATGAAATTGTTTTCAAAATTCAATTCTAATGATTAGATTATTTTATAACTCTAATCGTAATGATTTCTAATTCTAATCGAAATTCCCAAGCTATGATATTGGGCATGTTCTGACAATCGCAAAACGCTTAACATTTGCGATCTTGACTTGAAATTGCATAACACGTGTACTGTAAATCGCAACCGCAAGAAGTTTGGTGACTTCAAATTGCAAAAGTATGCTCAAGGGAACTTTAAAAAACTATGGCAGGTCGCAAGCAAAACCCACCAGTTTCAGAACACCATAAAATAATTCTGGCGTTTTGCGATTTCAAATCGTGCGATTGTCAGAACATGGCCGTATATTTCTAGTAGTAGTAAGATTTTCTTTATTTACAATCAAATTTTTTTTTACATATTTCATCCTAATAAAATAAATTCTTATTGAAAATTAGAAAATTGAAAGTAATATTCGACAATGTTTTTATAAAACGTCTGTCGATAACCTTAAAAAATAAACTTTGAAATTATTTAATAAATTAACTAATTATTTTCTTGTGATGTTGAAATGTTTCCATTATACCCATATTACAAAGCTTGCAAATCTTGTTTTCAGTTGTCGCCCCGAATGTGTTGTAATTTAGTTTAATGAGACCACATCTTGCTTTAAAAACCTACGTTACCTTGGATTGATTCATGTTGTCGATAAAATAATTTGAACCTCTTTCGAAATCTAAATCTTTATTTATTCTTGAGGTAGCTGCTTTATTCTGTAACCACAGATTAAGCTGATGTTGTTTTATTCTATTTGTTAGTTCATTGCTTTGAGTGATCCATTGTTGTTTATTGGGTTGTGTACTGGACCATGGAATATTTAGATTGTCTGAAGCCTTTTGCAATTCTTTAAAGCAAGTATATGTGCAATTTGAAACGGTAACCTATTAGCCGGGTATTGAAACATAACATTTCTATAGAAAACAACAACAATATTATGAAATATTTTCGATTTTGTTTTTGCTTTCAATATAATTTTTGGCGTTAGGTTTTACAAATTTAGGGCCTAAATGCTTGCATATAATACTTTTTAATAATTCAACGGCTTTTAAACAGTTTTTCATTACTTCAAGTTAATATTAGCAGTATCGTTTCCACGATGTCGCACCATAATTTTATTATTGTACACAAAAATATTTATTATAAACAAAAGTATAATTATGGCTTATTAAAAAGTCCTTGCAGCTACAGTCAAGAAACTTTTAAATAAGGAGAAATAAGTGTATCGATGAGTTTTTCTTTGCTCTACAAATAAATTAGTTTTCCCTCAAAATACTTAATATTCAAGAACACTTAATTCCTTATACAACCTTTTTTTTAAATACTCATCTTTAAAATTTTATAACAGTTGACATGTTTGCTGCAAAGAATTTGTCCAACTGCATCAGATTAAATAAATGTTTAATATATTAAAGTTACAAATAAGAAATTAATTCTTTTTATATGACGAAAACAAAAAAAACAATATTTAATTTTTCACTTTTCTTGTACAATGAGCTGTGGAAAGTAGGAAAGTGTTTTGTTTAACTTACAAACGATACACTAATGAATTTTGCACTATAAATAATTTTGTGTAATTAAATATGCTGGTGAAACAGTTAAACGTTTAGTAAATAATAAATGGGGGAAAAAACGCTCATTAAAAGTACCTGACAAGAATTAAAAGAAAAAAGACAAAAATGTTGAATAATTCGTATTTGAACAAATAGAGTTTTTAGCAAGGAGTGATTCACTCATATCGGGAATATAATTCCCCGTGAAATTTAATACCTTTTCCCTAAAAATTGTATGGGGGAAAAAACCGTTCACTCTTTAGTCACGCCAGGTGTGATTTAATTATTTAATAAATAAATAATTTTTAGAATTCAATTATTAATTTACTATGCGATAACTGTTATACATAATGCAAATGTTTTAATAAAAAAAAAAAATCAATTCTCTTATACAAACATTTTGTATAGGAAATTACTCTTATGCAAAAGAAATCTTTTAAAAACAGTGTGGCCAATATCGTCTGTAATTTTTACTTGCATGTGTAGCCCATGTGAAATCGTTGTGCAATTTTACTTTAAGTTCTATTTTATCATTAATTTTTGACTTTAAAAATTTTTTTTCGCTCATTAAGTTTTGGTCATTTTTTCAGACAAAATACTTTTTTACACCCTGACTTCTTTCACTTTTCATTCCCACGACAATACTCTACTCACAAATTATATTACTTAGTCTGGGTTAACACTATGAAAGATTTCTTTCAGCAAATCTGAATCAATTGTTGAGTGAGGAGAGAAGAGATAACATGTTTAACATAAACTGTCTAATAAGATTTTAATTTCTTTGAGATTTTTTTTGCGCTATTTAATAAAAAAAGTGTGAACATTTTAGAGATTTTAGAATTTAAGAAGTAATATCCTAATTTTTTATTAAATCACAAATAAATTTGAGCTGAAAACTTATTAAATAGTGTGGAGCAAAACGACAATATATTATAGCTATAAACTACTCAATAATATTGTGTAGTCGATAAGTACCTAAATGCTATTTTCACCCATTATTTCCGAACAATGTTGTTGTTTCGAACAACTTTTTTTATGTGTAGTTTAATGTCTCTCTTCTTTAGTAAGAGTAAAACTAAATAAGAGAAAAAATAAAATTAAAGAATAAAACAAAAGTCAATTGGTTTGTTTGAATCAAACAGAACCACTCACAGCGAATTTTAAAAATTAATGTTGCTTAAGGGCATTATAAAGGCCTAACCAGAATGTGAATAACGTGGCTTAAGCAACTAGGCGATTACATGTAAATCATATGTGTAAAACCATGTTGAACTTAAAGGAACTTTTTGTTAAAATTTATGAAACTGTAATTTGCTTAAGTAAAGTGCGAAACTAATTGCACATTCCGTACGGAATCAAATGTTTTTTATTTTGTTTTTGTTTTTTTAAATGTATTTGAGAGGCTTTTTCGTTTATTTTTGACAGTAGCTTAAGTTATTTTATGCACATTCTGGTTGGGCCTTAAACCTTACAAATATCTTGGCAAACATGTCAAATTTTTACGTTTGTACAAACATTTTGTGTTGTTAATTGGGGTGTATGCTTTTTGGACAAACATTTGAAGCAATGTTTGCAAAAATATTAAACATTTTTAATATTTGGCAGACATGTTGGATATTTGTCAAACTTTTTGTGGCGTGTAATGCTAAATGTATTTAATTTAATTAATTTTTAATATTATATTAAAATTGTTAAGTAATTTTCCTTGCCACAAAACAGCTCGTTGTTTAAATAAATTTTTTCTTTAAATTTGTTGCCTTTATTTTACAACTTCTTCTCCGTTTTAAGCAAAAAGCAACAAAACTGCAGCAGCACTATTGACATCTGCATTCATTGAAAACAAAACAAAAATGAAAATTAACGTTTGTACGGAGAATATTTGTGTTGTTAATTGGCAAACCCCAAACGGAAACAATGTGTGTATTTGCCAAGCATTTTCTGTGGTTTATTATACCCTTAAGGCTTGTACAAAAACATTTTTGTGCTATTCTACTTTAACGTTACTGCTTATGTTCGGAACATGTTCATCTAGTTATTTCAGTCAGCAATTTTTAAGCTTTGCTTTTTTTGTAAGCCTTGCCAAATAATCGTATCGATAAGGTTTTCATTCTAGCAAAGCTACTTATTCAATTTGTGCGTGTAATTTCGCCGCAAATGATTAATTTGCTGCACAGACATGTGTAATTCCCGAATTCTTTATTGGCAACACCGATCAAAAAAGAATCTTATATATATTGAAAATTACTCTTGCACCAAAATTTTTGATGGAATATTACATTTATATTAAAATTTTCAACAGACAAATACTCCTAGACGAAAATTTTTTTAATAAAATTATTTTATATGAAAATTGTCTATAGAATAATCCTTTTTTTAAAAATTGTTCTCAAGAAATTACTATTATACTAAAATTTTCTACAGCAATACAAAAATGTTCTATAAAAATTACTGTTAAAGTAAAATTTTTAAACTACTCCTAGAATAAAATATTCTTAGAATATTTTATTTTTACGAAAATCTTTTTTTACAGACAACCTCATTTATACGGAAATTTTCTATAGAAACCCGATTCTTTTACTACCATTTTCTAACTCTTATACAATTTCTGCCATTGTTAACCTTAAAATTTTTTCTTTTAATTAGATTTTCTCAGAAAATATTTGCAAAAATTCCATAAAAAACATTTTATATTTGAGTCATTTAAGTCTTTCTTTTTCAATTTATTAAATATACAAACCTCTTAATTGTCTGTATTATGCCTGTAAATCACTTTAAAACCTCTTCACTATTAATCGCTTCAATCTTTTATTTTAACAATCTCAAACTCTGTCTGATAATTCTGATAGAAATCCTTAAATTGCCGGAGAAGAACTGAAATCTTTGGAGGGTGCATTTATGCAAATGAAAATATCACATCTCCTGTTTAAATTTCACCATTTCTTTTATTTATACAATGAATGAATACATAAATGAATGAACAAATGAATGTGCGACTTAATGCACAAATGGAGGGGGTTTGAATGAAGAATTAAAGAAATAAAAGAATGTCAAATGGGAAATTAAGATGGCGCAATGGTAAGTCGTGAAAAAAATCACCAGGTGCGTTTACCTTCTTTATAAATAATTACGTTTTTAAAACTTAATGCAAATAAATTCCATTTATTGTTGTTAATTAAAAGAAGCAACATAAAAAATATAAAAATGTTATGAATAAAAAAAAAAAAAATAAACGAAAAAGAATAAATTTAAAATAATAAAAGAATTGGCAAATGAAAAAAATGTCGCCGTAATAATTTAAATATACACATTTTAACTGTTTGTATGAAAATTATATTTGCAGAATATTTAAATCCTAACACTTGTGAATTTCTTTTTAGCAGCAAATTAACAAAATCGCTCCAAAATCGGCTGTAAACGAACTGGTTTTAAGCAGTCATGTGAACTTTTAAGGTCAACATCTGCCACAATTAATAATTTCATTACCAATTCCAAGTAGAATGGCTAAGAAACTTACTTTTAAACAAAATCTTTTTAGCATTCTCTCTATAACAAACAATTAAGATAATAAAGCAGATTAAGTCTAACCATATGATACCCTACGCCACAGTATTCACAGACACGTTCTAGAGAGTGCGAAATACTTGGCACCAGCACACAAACGCCAAAACAAACTTATGCTATGATGTTAAGAATATTAGTTTAAAGGATTTTAAGAGAGGGGTTTATATAGAACCGCTACTCAATTCTTGAACGGCTAGCGTAAACTTTTGACGTGACATGGAAAACTGTTAAAGA
This sequence comes from Pollenia angustigena, assembly GCA_930367215.1. Taxonomy (NCBI): domain Eukaryota; kingdom Metazoa; phylum Arthropoda; class Insecta; order Diptera; family Polleniidae; genus Pollenia; species Pollenia angustigena. Next base: position 130,567,839 of record OV884058.1, read on the forward strand.
AGGTTTTTTCCAAATATTTTGTATCCATAAATGCCAACGTCTCTCAGAAAATTGTGGAATTTAAACCTACACTTTCTAATTTTTAATACACTACACACTTTCTTCGTCGAATCGACGAAGTCCGTTTATGATATATCCTCAAACCCACCCAATATAAGGAAACACGAAAATTTTTGTTTAGTTTATAAAATACTTAAGTTTTGATTCATTCTAAATAGTATATTATAGTTAACTTCAAAACTTAATACTAAAAACACAACAAAAGCAAGCCAAAGCTTTTTTCGTCAATACGACGAAGAAAGTGTATCTAGGGTTAAAAAAGGTTAAAATTTATACTAAAAGGCAAAATTTCTCACACTTCCATCGTCAGAGCGACGAAAACAATCAACGAAAAATCAGACTTACACACAACCTATAAGCACGTTCTTCCACACACTTCAGCAGATCAGCAATATCTACAGCTACATGAAATTTGGAAGAGTTTCAGTGAAAAACTGCGGAGTTAAATAAGTACTTTTTAACGGTATTCGTCAATACGACGAAGAAAGTGTATCTAGGGTTAAATGCGAGACATGATTATATGTGGACCATATATAATCATTCAACCATGGACAGGTACACAATTGAGCAGTGCGTTAAGATTATTGAAGTATTTTACGAAAATGGGCTTTCAAATCAAAATGCGTTTCACTTCATCTTCAGAGACAAGGCACACTCTCACCTTAGTGGAATCGTTAATAAGCAGAATTTCCGCATTTGGGCAAATGAGAATCCACGGGGGGTGCTTTAAAACCATGGTAGATAAGGACATGATGGCATTGTTGCTCAATTCAATGGGAGATAAAGCCATAATGGCCTTATTGCCCAATCATTGAGAGGTAAGGTCATATTTAAAATTTTGCGAAATTAGAGATATAGCCATATTTTTTCGCAAATGAGAGAAAAAGCCATATTTTTCCAGAATATTGTTATGCATGGTGTTAACATTCTGTAAAAGGGAAAATCCTTAGTTATCATTGAAAAACATTTTTTTATTCTTGTGACGCGCGCAGGAAAACTTTATTCAGCGAAGCCACCTGCCGCGTCCTACTGGAGGAAAAAACCCCTAAGCACGGCCGCAGAAAAACTTTAGTATGCGAAGCCAGATTTCAATACTTAACTTTAGTGTCTCCGGAACTGAAATGAGAGATAAAGCCATTTTCTAATATTGCTAATGTGAGCTAAGGCCATGATGGCTTTATCTCCCATTCAAATGAGAAAAAAAAACAAAATGGCTCTATCTCCCTATTGAATGAGAGATAAAGCCATCATGGCCTTATCTACCATGGTATTAAAGCAACCCCCCCCCCCCCCGAATCCACAAGTGATTGTTGAAAAGCCGATGAATGCACATAAAGCTTATGTTTTGTGCGGGTTGTGGGCTGGCGGCGTCATCGGGCCGTACTTCTCCGAAAATGAGGGCAGCCAAGTAGTTACGTGAATGGCATTCGCTATCGCGAGATGATAAGGAACTTCTTGTGACCAGAAGATGAGGATATGGACCTTGATAATATGTGGTTCCAACAGTATGGTGCCACTTGCCACGCAGACACCGAAACAATGTCTCTTTACACGAGAAATTCAATGGCCGTGCATTCTCAACTCGTGGCGATTTTAAATGACTGCCACGATCATGTAATTTGAGATCTTTGGACTTTTTTCTTTGTACGTCAAAAATTCAATAACAATTCAAGAGCTAAAGGATATTAATCTAATTCTCTGAAAACTTTTTGTTTTGTTTAAAATAAGCATCGTGAGTTTTGCTTTAAAATGGCGATCTGTATTTGCGCTAGTGATTGCACTTTATCGAGGGCACCATAAACAACATCGATAAATAGGAGATATTGAAAATATCGAAACCCATTTGAACTATTGATAGCGATAGTATAAAATATTGTTGAAAAAATGCACTTAAATGGCACCACAAAATTTTTTGCTTAACATATCATTAACATTAATCGGGGCCAAGGTCATCCGCCGGTAGTGCAAACATTTGTTTTTATTGTGCGAAATTTTTTTAATAATTTTGCCTTTAAATCATTAAACCACACTCGTACGCTTCCAAAAAACTTTAGTGCTGGCTTTTGTTTTCCCAAAAGACCCAGCCAACATGGGCAATCGGACTATTATTTTCCATTTTATTGATTAAAAGTTTAAACTATTTTAGACTTGTGTTTTTTTACATTTTGAAATCTAAACTTATAGAAATATAAACATAAGCTTAAAAAACACAAACATTTTATACAAAATAAACTTACTTATTAGTTTTGCCCCCTTTTTTTCTTAAAAAAATATTACCGGCAACTACAAGTTTACGGATGCTAATATGGCAATAGAAATATCAAGCTGTTAGATGACAGCAGCCATACGTTACATTAATTTGATAACTGGCAACACAACTGAAGCTGTAATCGACCCATAAATAAGTTGTTTGTATACAGATTGGCTCTGTCTGAATAGTTTTCGTATATTTCTAATGAAAATATTCTCAATGCAAAATTGCAGCAATAAGTAAAATTCCGTAAATTGTGTGGGTCGTGTCAAAAGTAAAGAAATAAAGATTTGTCATACCAATTCTAATATACCGCCATGTTCTCACAATCGCATGATTTGAAATAACAAAACGCCAGATTTGTTTTATGGTCTTCTGAAACTCATGCGGTTTTTTGTTTCCCAAAAATATTCCAGTTCCCTTGAGCATACTTTAGTAATTTGAAATGCTATTTACGCCATTTTAAGTCAGAATCGCAAATGTAAAGCGTTTTCCGCTTGTCAGAACATGCCCAATATTATTTGAAGCTTAAGTCGGTTCTCTCTTTCATTTTAAATGAAGCTTGATCGCCAAATGAGAATTACTTATATGAACTATAGTCAACAAAATTCACATGCTATTTCTTTTACCGCAACTGCTTTAAGTATCTTTTAGTTCGCAGTTGTATAAAAGGGATTTGTTTACTTAATTTGCATATATTTATCTTTCCATCTCTGGCCCCTTAAATTACTACTTTTTTGTATTCCACTTTACACAGTGCGGATTATAAAAACGTTGACAAAATGTAACTCAAAGTAAATAATAATAAAACATTTATGAAATCTGGCGTAAAAAATGCAACAGCAAAAACAAAACCCAGACAAAAAAGAATTAAAATTTTGAATAAGAAGACAAAAAAAACTTAAACAATTATAATACCTGACCTGTATTCCTTCGGAATTAATTTACAAAATGGATTAAAAGTGTTAGCAAAGATACTTTTTTTTCCTATTGCTTTTATTGTTTTAGACAATAAAAATAAAAATAATTTTATGAAAAGTACTAAGTAAATAAATAATTCTTTTTGAACTAGTAAACGAAAACTTATTTTAGGTCATTCTTTGTGATACTAATTGCATTTTTATGTAAACAAAAAGGAAAGAAAAATATTTGTTAAGCAAAAAATACATGGGCTTTAAGTACATAAGATAAAAGTTATTTAAGAATTATATAAAATAGATTGATTTCACTGCTTTACAGCCAAAAATACCAAGAACACCACATGCCTAGATAAGTTAATTGGGACCTCCTGAACACGAACATCGCTGTAAATTTTTTCCTAAGTACCGTTTTTTAGATAACGGTACTTTTGTGTTTTTCGGTGTATGGTCCCACTCAAACCCTTGTGGAGCCCAACCAGAAAGTCCGATCGAAATAAATGGCATATCCTTGGAAAGGTAATCGAATACCTTTTCCATCGATATGCTACAAATTTCTATCTGATAAGAAATGGCTGAGAAATGGCACCTCAAAGCTCAAAAAATGTAAATTTTTTACGTTTCTTTCAAAATTTTTCATTTTTATTTCGTTTTTTTACTACGTTATATTAAATATCTGGAATGTTTTCTTTCTTAACCAAATAGTATATTTAATTACCAACATTTTAAGCGTAATTTAAAAAAGATCGGATGAAAAATAAAGTTTTTATTATGGATTTTGTGGAACGACAATATTTTCATCTCATATAAAATTCCGTGTTTTTTAAATACGTTAAAACTGATGGTTAAAAAAACACGGAATTTTATATGAGATGAAAATATTGTTGTTCCACAAAATCCTTAATAAAAACTTTATTTTTCATCCTTACGCTTAAAATGTTGGTAATTAAATATACTATTTGGTTGAGAAATAAAACATTCCAGATATTTAATATAACGTAGTAAAAAAACGAAATAAAAATGAAAAATTTTGAAAGAAACGTAAAAAATTTACCGTTATCTAAAAAACGGTACTCAGGAAAAAAAATTACAGCGATTTTCGTGTTCAGGAGGTCCCAATTAACTTATCTAGGCATGTGGTGTTCTTGGTATTTTTCCAAATTAAAAATTTGTAAAGCAGTGTTTTAAATTATAATTTAAAATTTTTAATTAAAAAGGTAGCACTTGCATAGTAATTTTTCATAGGATTCCTGTTCAAGGATTTTTAAATTTTCGCTTTTCCGAGAGTTTAATGCGGGATTTCCGAAAAATGTGTTTAAGACAAAACAAAGAAAATGAGGGAATTACTGTACGTTACTCTTAATCTCGACAAAAGTTTCTAAGTAGGACTTTGTGTTGATTAGCAACCGAATTTAAAGAATTAGCAGGAGAATTATTCTTTAATGCTTATATTTTAAGATTTCCATTTCCAAAGTTGTCTTCCGATTATAAACCTCAGCCTTCACGTAATTTTCTAGAATTTATTTTTCATTATAAACTCGAATATAATACACAATCCTTTTTAAAGCTTTTCCAATCGAAACAAAATGTGTTTCATTTCATTTTGCTCTAAACACCATATATCGAGCAAGTTTATATAAAAGCGTATAAAGATAGCAATAAATCTAGTCTTTGATGTAGCAATAAAAAAAAGACGAGAAACGTTTGTGACAAATACGTTTGGAACCAAATTGTCTTTACGATATGGGTTGAAATTTTAAAAAATGCATTAATAAAGGCACTTAAAATGTTGAATTTTTCAAAAACGTAGAAAAAATAATTTTTTTTTTTTTGTTAGGGGTAACTCAGTCATTTTTTTTCTAACCCAGTAAAAAAAATTTGGGTTTTTTGAAGCAGTACAGAGAAAAAGCGCATACTCAAGCGCTTCAATTAGAGAGCTTTTATAAAGCAGTAAATGATAACGAATAAAACATATAAAAAAGCTGCGATTTTAGTGCTGACAACGAAAAGGGTTTTTAAGCGAAAAAAAAATATATGATAGTTTACTAAAATGATTGAAAAAAGGCATTTGAGCATTTCCATTTTATTTCACCGGTAAATTTCTCGATCGTGTCCGATTTCAATAAAATTTGGTGAGTGTGTAAAGTAGTATATGTGTGTAAGAAAAATGATTTTTTTTTTTTTTTTTTTTTGAAAACACTATACCTTTGAATAACTGAAAATTTTGGGTTAGCGACCTCACTCTAAAGTTCATAACTTTTGTTGTGTAAAAGATTTTAAAAAAATTCTTTTTGCATAAGAATGGTATAAAAATAGGGTTTTAGAAATTAAAAAAATAAAATAAAAAAAAACAATAAAAAAAATTTAAAATTAAATTTTTGAAATGATTACCCCCTTTAATTTTTTTTATTTTTTTTATGCAAATAGCCACATATGTTCTCTAACCACGCTGAAAATTTTAGAGTGGTAGCACTTAAACTTTTCAAGATATGTAGAGCTATGTAGTTACTACAATATACATTAGCGTGGCCGTTAGTTGTATGGAGAACTTTTTTTTTTTTATTTCTTATATTCTCCCCCCCCAAATCGGTTCAGTTTTATGAAAAAAAAATACAAAAAAATTTCGTAGCGATAAGTTGATCAAATAGCTATCTAAGCTGCTTGGGACAAATTTTGCTAACCCCAATTGGTAATAAGTTACATGGATGTGAAAGAACACCTGTATGGCCAAAATTTCAAACTTTGACCCTCCCAAACTCAGAAACTTTTTGACGGATCTTGTTGAAAATTTGTGTCTGAACTACTATTCAATGGGACTAACGGTGGTGCAAATTTCATCCAAATCGAAAGATTTCGATTTCAAAATTAGTTCACTTGACATTAAATCCCTCTTTTATATATATAAAACGTATATAAAATGTTTGGAATTTTGTTGTTATTTTCTTAATTATTTTCTTAAATATTAATTTTAGCAAAAAACTTTCTTCGAGGCTAATGTTGTTGACTAGAAGAGCTAAAATATTGCCATATACCATGTTCTTGTAAAATGTTGTTTTTAAGAGATAGTCATATGCAAACAAATTACATTTGAATAAATGGCTTGATGGCAAACTTTGAGGGGCCGACGCCCCCCCTAAAACACAACTTATCGCTACGAAATTTTTTTGTATTTTTTTTTACATAAAACTGAACCGATTTGGGGGGAGAGAATATAAGAAATAAAAAAAAAAAAGTTCTCCATACAACTAACGGCCACGCTAATGTATATTGTAGTAACTACATAGCTCTACATATCTTGAAAAGTTTAAGTGCTACCACTCTAAAATTCAGGGTGGTTAGAGAACATATGTGGCTATTTGCATAAAAAAAAATAAAAAAAATTAAAGGGGGTAATCATTTCAAAAATTTAATTTTAAATTTTTTTTTATTTTTTTTTTTTTATAAAAAAGTTTTTTTTTATTTTTTTTTTAATTTCTAAAACCCTATTTTTATACCATTCTTATGCAAAAAGAATTTTTTTAATATCTTTTACACAACAAAAGTTATGAACTTTAGAGTGAGGTCGCTAACCCAAAATTTTCAGTTATTCAAAGGTATAGTGTTGCCACAGTTTTCAAAAAAAAAAAAAAAAAAAATCATTTTTCTTACACACATATACTACTTTACACACTCACCAAATTTTATTGAAATCGGACACGATCAAGAAATTTACCGGTGAAATAAAATGGAAATGCTCATTTAAACAAGTAAAAGCAAAACATTAATGAATATGTTAATATAGTTAGCCCTTAAAAAATCACTCTAGGAGCGCGTTATTTGCACGTTAAAAGAAGCGCTTATTTTCAGCAGAAAATAGTCCTCCAAACCGGGAACACCCCATACAAAAATCAGGCATCCCATCAGCAGATTTGAGGTATGAATTCATACAAAAAACCTGCTCCTTTTGGAGCACTTTTTTACTGGGTACTTAGTCAATGTCAAATCGACCAAAAGTGCATGACATTTGGTGAGAAGGTTCCTTTTATCCTATAAGGAATATACATATATGAACGAAAAAAAAAATGAAATTTTTTTTTCGTTATGTTATGCCATATTAAAAATGTCATAATTTCACGGAATTAGCCGAATAGAATGTTTACATTCTATCTAAAATTTTTTAAACTTTTATTTGAATCGTCGCAAAATTGCCTGTCGACTAAAACAGAGACAATTCTATTCGACGTCGAACAAATCCTTAGAATATATCAAGTGACTGTCAGCAGTAATCGATTATTTTCAATAACGACTCAGAAAATACAATTACTCTTCCGGTGTCGACTTTCATATTAGGGGTGATTATAATTTTAAATAATAGTTGAAGAATACAGACACCTGGCGTTTTAACCTAATTCGGGCACGCCGAATCCAGCCGAATCGTTTTTTTAGGTTAGCTCTTGTTACCGAGATACACCGTTATCATATTATAGAGGTTGCAAAACATATATTCGCTTAACTCAAAAACGATTTATTTTATTGAAATAACTAAAGGAGCTAAATTAAAGAACTTTATTAAACAGCCATATTTGTATGTTTTTGTTTTCAATATATTTTTTGTAGCCCCAAGTATTCTCTTTAAAATGACATAAAAATCATCTTCGTATGTGAAGTAGTTATCGAGATACTGGAGAAATTAACTCAACACATTCGGCTAATTCGGCGAAAATATGACATTTTGAATATTTTTTTTCGCTCATATATATTCCTTATAGGATTAAAGGAATTCCCAAGGGGGATAAAAAGCAATAGTTGTATGTGCTTATCTTTTTCTCAAAACATACTTGCTCCTTACCACAATCCATTGGCTGGGCTTCCATACAAATATGGCAGTTTAGTGAAATTCTTAATTTTGGCCTCTGTAGTGCCTACGATGGCCATATACGGGTCAAACGTATGACCAACCTCACTTTATGCTTCATTTCTTAAGGGGCTCCCATACAAAAATTTCGGTAAAAACTAGAAATATATTGAAGAAAAAGTCCCTTAATTGCCTAGGAGTCGCCACTATGGGGCCATTTTATGAAATTCTTAAGTTAATTTGAAATTTTCATATATTTCACATATTTTGTGAATAAAATCAAAAGTTGTAGACATATTTTATTTGTTTGCGGCTTGTTTCGCTCGGAACTATGTGTACTATACGTGTAGAAATTTTGCTAAAAAACTATTTTTTTTTTGCCAAAAAAATTTTAATTTCTAGAATGTCTGCGCAGATTAATAAAAATAAAAGCCTTCCTTAAAGGATATTTTATCGCGGGATTTTTTTCGCAAACATATGCTGTTGAAACTCCTTCATTTTCGAAATAACGGTATATCCTGACAAAAAAAGAGTTAGCACCAGTGGATGCAGCATACTCTCACTAGGTTTACCCGCCAGTTGCCAGTTTTTTCAACTAGCACAGTGTTATTATTAAAATTCTATTTCTACATATAAAGAGCAGATGTCAAGTGCTTAATCAGTTGAAAGCAACTTCAGCTAGATTTTTAAAATTAAAACCGGTTTTTAACAAGTTTTTTACAAGTTTACTTTATAACTGTTAAGCTTCGTTCACAATCAGAGCAACAATTTCGTTTTTTCTTCTATTTTATTTCTTCCCAAAGTATTTCATATATTTTTCATTCATTTCTCAAACAAAAATATAACTAAAGTTTTTTTTTAAAAATTGGTTCAACTAGAATTTGTATGAAATTGTTTCTGACGTTTAAAATAATTTTATTTAGTTTTGAACAAGGACCGGAAAATGTTTTTTTATTTTGTTTCTAAAAAAATATTTATTGTGCAAGTTTAAAAAATTCTACATTTTACAGAAAATAAAAAATTTCTAAAATAGTTTTGAAAAAAATGCCGTCGAAAAAAATAAATAAAATAAAGTTTTTGAAATAAAACGTTTTCTTAAAAACATAAAATAAAGTTTTTAAAATAAAACGTTTTCTTAAAAACATAAAATAAAGTTTTTAAAATAAAACGTTTTCTTAAAAACATAAAAAAACAAAAACAAAATAATTATTGTCATAAAAATTTCATTCTTCAAAACAAATTCAAATCAAATTTATGAAGAGGCTTCTGAAAATACATACATACATATTTAATTTTTTAAAAATACATACATAGAAAAAAAAATTCTAAAAAAAAACGTTTTAAAAAATATTTTTCAACAAAAAAAAAGTTTTTTGAAAATTTTTATTTGTTTTTTTTTTACAAAAAAAGTATTTGCTTTTTTTTGAAACTATAAATTTTGTTTTCAAAAAAAATGTTTCTTTTCTTTTTCGTTTAAATTTTAAACACAGAAAAACAATATTCTTTTTTTCACACACAAAAATTTTTTATTTAAAAAATAAAATTTTATTTTGTGTTTTCCGTTCGTAATTTCCGGTCCTTGGTTTTGAATGAAAATTTTAACATAGACCATATTTACATTATGCAATTTTGGGGTTGATAAAGTTGAAAAAATGCTTGAAAAAAATGTAAATGTAAATGTGAAAACAGTTTCGTAGTAACTTCTTTAAAAGAAATAAGAAAAAAAACTCGGCATTAATTGCATAGTCTAAATGCGGTAATAATGTTGTAAAAAATAATAATAAATGCATAATATTGTTGTGGCTAAATTTTGCAAACGGTTTCTTAATGCAAAATGTGTGTGGTTGCAAAAGAAATTGTTGCTCTATAATGAACACCATGTGAAAATGTTTCTTTGATTGTGAACGAAGCTTTAAAGTGTAGTTTATTAATGACTGTGGCTATGGTTACGTCTTTATCAGATGTGTTAAAAATAATCGCGTTTTTAACAACAAAAAACTATTTTAAAAATCTGTAAAAAGTTATGTATATGCATTTATAATATTAACTGATAAAAGCTACTGTTATATTGCAACAATCTTGTACGGCTTCGTCAAATAAACTTACACAGAAAAAATTATTTTTCCAATTCAAACAAAAAATTTGTAGAATCAAACAATTTTTTGTCTGAAATCGGTCCTATAAACAAATTCGCATATTCAAACAATTTATTTGCATTTGGTTTATTGAAAAAAACACTGATTTTTTCAAACAAATAATTTAACTGAATCAAACAAAAAGTTTACTGAAATTCATATACTAAATTTCAAAATAAAAAAAAAAACAGGTTTTGCACAAGCAATGATGCGCACACAAGCAGGCACTGTATTAGAAGATGATGGCAGAGAGACCAGAGCGGCCGGCTGGCTTTGAGACACATTTTTTTGTTGGAATAATTTTTGAACGAAGTTCTTTTTTTATACACACAATGTTTTTCGTCATCACTCACTGTTGCTGTATCCTTTCCTTTGCTAATGAAGAAGAAATGTATATGTGTGATATGTTTTTCGTCATCATTATATTTTTGTATTTGGTGTATTTATGCCCGTAATTTCTACAAAAAGAAATCTAGCTGTGTATAGAAGTCTATGGTGTAAAAGCAGCCACATTTTAAAAGAAAACTGAAGGTTAAACACGTTGGCCACATGTTGATTGAAATAGGTAAATTTAACTGTTAGGTACGAACACGACCAGCTTTCTTTTTGTAGAAATTACGGGCATTAAGCAAACAGTTTGAAAAAAATTGAATACGGGATTTTGGTTTTTTTTTTAACCAACTTTGAAACCAACCAAAATTTATTTTGTTTCTTATAATGTTGTTGTTGTTTCTGTTGTTTAAAAAGAGTGAAACGTTTTTTTACCTGTTAATTTTTTTTTTTTTTTTTTACTTCAAACCTCTTCATCTTTCTTACTGTTGTATTTTTTTAAAGTGTCCAAAAATAGACTGTATGTGTTTTTTGTTGTAGTTCTTATATTTCACATTAGGAAGTGTTGCTTACGATCAAATAAAAAAATGCAAAAAGGCGACAACATTAAAAAGCGGTAAATATTTCATACAAAATTATGAAAACTTGAAACCAATAACGCGTGTATTATATTTTTGAATGGTTGTTGGTTAAATAAAAATCAAACAAAAATTTTAATTGAATCAGTAAAAAAATTTGTAGAAATTAAAAAAAATTATCAAACAAGCGTTTGTTTGAAAATAATTCGGCAATAATTTTTTCTGTGTAGAGATTTGAGATTTAAATGAAACGCACTCAAAAAACTATATAATCAATTTCCTGTCGTTTGCCAACCGCTCATTTAAGTTCGAAACTTCTTAAATCTGTTTCGAAAATACAAACCCCATATTGATTTACACACCCAACAATAAAAATACTTCATAAAATTGACAACTAAATTCAATTTGTTACAGCTTGTATGTTTTCTTTTAATATGTTTAATAAATAGCATTTCAACCGAAAACAGTTTGTGTTATATTGCAATATATTAACAAATTAAATAGCATTCATATATTTCCCTTCATTCATCTTGTTTACTATATTCTGTATAATTTTAGGTCTCATGGATACGACATCGTGATATTCATATTTTAACCGTTGGCTCATATACATACACATCAGATTTACGTTTTCAGGCAACACATCATCACGATTCGGATGATTGGACATTGCAAATCAAATGGACACAAAAACGTGATGCTGGCATGTATGAATGTCAGATATCTACCCAGCCTGTTAGAAGTTATTTTGTGAATCTTAATGTTGTGGGTGAGTAGCAGATACACGCAGGCTTAAGTTAACACAAAAACACATACCCAGAGTTAGACATGCGATATTTAAATCACCCACACACACAATTGCCAAAGCCATACACATACTTTCTTATAACGACTGACAGTGAATTATTTTTTGGTTGAAAAATTTAATCAGTAAGAAAATGAATAGTTTCAACATCTATTAAGTATTCAATTATTCTTATTCGTCACATTTAGAGCCACTAACAAAATGGGTATGTAGATTTATTAAGTTGGTAATGTCATGTGAAATATGTGTCCCAAAATAAGCGATGGGGTTTGAATAGTTTTTAATTTATTCTTTTCAAGTCAATTAAATTAAGTTTTTATTTTGTATCAGGAATTTTATTAATTAAGACGTGAAATATAACTTTGCGTACATGTTGCTCATTCGTAGCTTCGCATAGTCGCGCTCTTTTTAACCGTAAACCAAATAATGCCACGCAAACACATAAGCAGGGTACACATGTGCCCCTTTACAATTTGTAATCATTTTCAGCCTCACAGCACAAACTATTTGTTTTAAAACCCGTTAAAAAAAAATACAATTCTTAATTTTGTATTAATTTTTACTACAAAAGATTACTGAATACATGTAGTAAGCAAACATAACGAAGCCAGGGTACTTGTGTACCTTCACAAAAACATATTTTAATCAAATCCTTTGATTAAAAACAGTAAAATTAATTAATTCACTTAACATTGTCTTCCGGATATGTGTTTGCGTGATATCTCTTGGGTTGGAAGCTCAAAGCTATGGAACCACAGAGCCGTATGTCAGTGGTCCAGATAATTACACAAAAAGACTCTATTAGTATTGATTTTGCAGCAACAAACGTTTAAAGTCTCTAGTGGACACATTTGCACCCCGTTACACATTCTACGTTTAAGAAGTTTTCCATGACGTTTTCATGATTTTTGGAACTATCGCCAGAATATTCTCATGAATATTATGTTTAGTTGAAGTATGGTCTGTGGATTTAACTCGAACATATGTACATACATATGTATTTTCAAATGCACTTTAAGGAAAAATCGAGAACATTAAAGTCACTAAGATATTTTGTAAAAACTCATAATTTTCTTCTCCTGTTTCTATATGACATCTTTAACTGCAGAATGTCATATGTCTTAACCCATTAGGGCCCTGCGTTGCGATTTCGCAACGTTCACTTAAACCTACCCTCAGGCATTTTGTTGTTACGTGATATTGCTATAAAGCAGAGTGAAATAAAATTTAACTTAACATCTAATCGACCTGTTTTTGGATTTGTATCATACATAAGTTTTTTTTTATAAAAATTTTTAATTTTTCCTGTTTTTTGGGTACTTTTGGAACAAGTTAAAAAAAATAAAGTAATAAATATACCTATCTGAAACTTCTGAATGAGATAGCTAACATACGAACATTATTATTTCTACTCAAAAATCCAATCATCGTAGACATTTGAGACTTTTTTTATGATTGGATACATCCGTGATACGAAAACGCAACACTGGGCCTATACCATGTACAAATTACATCAAATAAAATATATTTATACAATCACTTGCTATTTAAAACAACATAATAAAACATTTTTACATGTAAATTTTAAGTTGTTGTTATAACGCAGTAGGTAAATTCTCTATGTCAAGTGTGTTATTTTCCTAAAGGGAAGCGAGCTTACACCAAAGTTGTCCCGTGATAGGTCTTTGGGGGAACAGACCGGTTCTAGTTCTAACAGTATATATGAATAAGACCTATCACTTTTACATGGGGTTGTCATTGGTCACACATATATTCTCGATGAACGTGTTTAGTGTTAGTTATAACAATGTAAGATTATTTCGATACAATGTAGTATGTACCGTAATTCATTACTTTTTTTACCTTCTTGTTCTTTATATAACAGTTAGATGATTAGTTCTCCTTTCACTGGTCATGAGTTCTACCTTTTTGAACTTGTTCTATTTTCACAAATCCAGGAACAATTGACACATATTTCCAGCAGGGTAACTTCAATAGCTACAGTAATAGAAAACTGAACAAGTAATGTGAAATTATCCTCTCCCAGGATATGAAAGAAAAACTAGTTAGAGTGCTATATTCGGCTATGACAAATATTTGATACCATCCACTTACAGCTAGGATATTTCAGGAGTGGGCATTATATTGAAGCTGTGGTAAACTATGAACCGATATTTACGAAAGTTGACAGTGTGATTTCTAGTCATATAAAACTATGACAGAACAAAATTTATAGCAATAGAATTATTTTTTATGGTTTAAGGCGTACTAAAGTGATTTTCGAGAGTGGGCTTTATATGGGTCCTATGGTAAATTATGGACCGATCAATTTCCAAATGTGAAAAAGTGACGTAGCAGTGCACCGAAAGTGCCTTGGAGCATATCATAAATTAATTTATATATCTTTTTTAATTTTTTTTTCCTAAAGACGTGAATTAAATATTTTAATTTAAAATTTTTACAAATGCGCTTAATTTCTATATCGTTAAGGCCCAACGTTGCGTTTTCGCAACGGGGGTTATCTGGGCTCCCACGTATCCGATTTGCCCAAAATGTTTTCTTTCATATTAAGGTATAAACAATCAAATTGTAAAAGTTTCATCATTATAGCTCAATGGGATCATGGCTCGGGCCTTAATGGGTTAAAATGAGATTGCAAAGTATAGGAGGAGTAATGCTTGTGTTAGTTCCAGGGTATGCCCGGGCAACCAGCTATGATAAGCTATCCAAACGAGGTGGTCGTCTGGATGGCACATTCATTGATCAATTCGTATGGTTTCTAATCGCTCTCTGTAAGTCACTTATCAAGCGCAAGTCTTATAGACTTGCACAATTTGGATGGATTTGCGAATCCACGTTATCTATATGCAGGGTATTATAGACGAGCAATGATGAAAGGAGAACTTACCCATTTCTTAGGTTTAGTTTTAACTTATGCGAGGAGAATGGGTCTGGAATTCAATGACTTCTGCAGAAGCTGTCATGGCGAGGAGAAGGTTACTGTTTTTAATTTTCTATGTCAACGTCCCGCCATTCGGAACATTTGGGAGAAATGTCTAGGAAACCGATGTTTGCCTGCTCGGATGATCTACCAAGAATAGATCTAATGTAGATTCTTTTTTTCATTAAGAAGACGACTTAGTTGAGTTCTGCAGCGACGATTATTGAGTAACTGCTCTGTAGGAAATTGGTTGTGGATATCATAATAGGACCACTGAAGGACACAAGTAAACTGTCTCTCGATGGCTGCCCAAGTAACATAACCGTACCTTCTCTAAAAGAAATACAAAATACAAGTCGCTGTTGGATCTTTATTTCGTTTTTATGCTCCCATTTTTTTTAGAACAATTGAAGAAAAGATCAGAAAATTATATTTAATTATTACAGATTATTTTAATTAAATCCCAATCATGTATAAGCCGACATTTTTGTATTTCGTCAACAAATTTCTCTAGGCCAATCGTATGGGAGGTTTTTGACACTCATTTCAGATTTTCATTTTCATTCAGAAGGATCCAAAATAAAAATCGCTTACTTTTCATAAATACACATTTGATATATGTATTACAAAGGGACATTTGATATACATATTACAAAGGAAATGCAAAACTACATATAATTTGTATTCTTACAATGGTTACTGCAACCAACTTATTGTTACCGCAACTATTTCATGAATAGTCTTTAATATGTTTACCTACAATGATCTTAAATATTTCAGCCATTTTACCGTTTACCGTTAGTAATCGTATGGTTGATAAAACAAATTCGCTGTTTTCATGTACAAATTTAACATGTTCTTTTCAGCTTGCTGGTCATAGCGCCTGTATAAATACCAACACTGAAATGATCATGAAAAATTATTGTACTCTTTGTTTTATTTCACCCGAAAAATAAAACAAATAAAAATCATGGTTGCTTTAGACCACAATTTGAGAGCAATATACTCTTGTCAAAATTACCACATTGTTTTTTTTTTATTTACACATTTTTTCGAATGGGTTTTTTTGAGTCAAATTTCAAGTGGTAAAGCAATGTTTTAAGAGTTTTATATTTCACATACATTTTGCTTACGTCAACTTTTGGTTAAACTAAAAGCTCTAGATGTGTACATTGCACATATACTTAGGAATAATATTGTTACTCGTGATCATAATATACTTAACCCTCCGATGAGTGACAGTTCTGAACTTCACGGCCGTGTGAAAAGGTCCCTACGGACCTTTTTTGTAACTCATGTTTTTTTCATATAAAAAATTTTTTTTGATTTTTTTTTTGTTTTTATTGTTTATAACTAAATTCTACATACAAAAATAATTTTTTAAATTTTTTTAATTTACAATATTCTAATTTTATACTACTAGCAATAAACCAGTTCTTAGAATTTTTTGTTCTTAGTATTTTTGTTCTTAGAATTTTTACTTAGAATTTTTTGTTTTTATCATCATCCCTAATGTCTTTGAGTTTAGGTCTTTGTGTTCAGAACAAGTAAATTATGTGTTGAAACAATAAAAAAATTATAATGATGCCCAAAAACATGCATTTATTAGTGAAGTTCAGTACAAGGTCCATACGGGCCTATTCACACGTCCGCGTACTATTCTCACTAAAACCTAAATAACTCCTAAAGTTATGATCCGATCGGCTTGATTTTTTTCCAAAAGATGCGGGGGGAGGGGGGGTGTTGTAGTGGCCGAATTAGGAGTAATTTCAGTTTGAAAAGGCAAAAAGGTCCCTAGGGACCTTCTCACTCATCGGAGGGTTAAGTTAAAACAAAAAGAATGTGGTTACTCGCGACTAATTACCCCAGAAAAATGTGCCTTTTTAATTATACGTTAATTTATAAAATTTTTGTTTATTAGTCGTGTTCCTTATCAAGGGGGCTAAAGAGAGCTGTTTATAAACCAGAGATCAGCAATGAGTAGTGAAAAAGTTAGTAGAGCTAAATCATGACTCATAAATTCTTGTACTTATACGCACTCATACTTATTCCAATGTTATTCAAACTCATATTCACTCAAAAGTTTAATTTTATTCATCGTACTCATACTTAGCAACATTTGTTGTGTTTGATTTAGAATCTACTCAACTCAATGTGTATAGGCAAAGTGACGATTTGGCAATTACAGTTTACTAAAGTTACATGTATGAAGTGGACGATTTTTCGGCAAATTTATCTGGCAACGCTGATTATTAAGTTGTGTGTTTTCTCTGTTGTGTTAAAACGGTAAATGTATAAGCAAAATGATTTGAATCATTGTGAGTATTGTAAGTATTTTCTTGAAATTATAAATCAAGATGAGTATGCGTATAATGTCGACGTCGCACTCATAAATATTTCTCTTGTGAGTATGAGTGAATCAGAGTAGTTAAGTTGAAATGATTTCTACGCACTTATACTTACAATTGCATGAGTCAGTATGAGTAGCGAAAAAACGATTCATTGCTGATCTCTGTTACACACCACCAGAATGTTGTGTAACCTCCTGTTACATACTCTTACTTTTATTAACTATCCTTTTTGATTGATACTAAAGTAAATTGTATGTACATATTGGACTTTCTGTCTCCCGACGTACTTCTTTATAATTCTGTGTGTTTCACTGGTAAGTTTAATAATTTGAACAAATAGAATTTGGAAATTTTACAAGCAAACCAACTGATTGCAAAGCATTTTACACCTGTACGAAACTAAAAATTGTATAAACAAACATTATATTGCCGCTTTTAAGCATATAATATAAAACTTTAACATAAAATATTGAATAACCCTTCGATGTTCGGTGCCACAAGGTTTTGAAACTTTTGTATTTATTTAAATTCTTTCAATATGCATAAAGGCTAGATTACACTATCTCACAAGTCTTACGTATTCCATATTACTTTGCGAGATATGAATCTAATGAGTTTTGTTGCGACTGTCAAAAAATCTAATTGAACATGACAGTTTTTGTTCACACCATCACACAAAGTATAAACACTCACATATGAAATAAAATGCAACCCTGATCCAATGAAAAGCATTATTGTTTAGAAATTTTTCAAAAAACGATGAAGTCGTATGGGATGTCAAACTTTTTTTCATAATACTTGTCATTTCCGTGGACCATTGTATTCACACTATCACACTTTGACATTTTACTTATGTTTTTGACATGTACTAATACAAAGTATAATAGTGTAATCAAGCCTTTCGCAGTTAATTTAATTATTTTAATATAATTTAATATCAAAGTAATTTTTGGGAAAACCAACTTTTAATTTAAAAGATTTTGTTATTCGTGCTTAATTCCCGATTATTATTCTTGATAAAAACACTGAAATTTATTGTTGATGGGATAAGCTATTCCTATGCGCATTTCACTGGTTGCTCAGGCCAGATCGTCAGGAAACTTCATCCAAAGATTTTAGAAAAACTAAAGATATTAAACCAAATAAAACTGTTAAGCATATAAGAATTATAAGCAACAGTTCTACTTGTAACAATATCAAAGTATAAACAAAAACATCAACAATAAACAGTGAGTTTATCTCTTCTAACATTCCCCACTACAATTAATTGGAATTTTGCCAATGAAAACAAAAATAGTTTGCAAAAGCATGTTGCCAGTTAAGTTTTTCTAAGCCGTGCACTCGCCAGTTTATTATCAGACTAATTTTTGAGAATACAAGATTTTAATTTAAAAGATTTTTTTAGTCGCACTTAATTCCCAATTTTTATTCTTGATAAAAACACTGAAACTTATTGTTGATGAGCTATTCCTATACGCATTTCATTTTCTTCAGTTTTTCTAAAATCTTTGGATGAAGTTTCCTGACGATCTGGCCTAAGCAAAAATAATAATCAAGAATAAAAATTGGGAATTAAGCACGACTAACAAAATCTTTTAAATTTTTTTAATATATTTTACAAAGAACAATGGGGCTTCAATCTATGTAATCATAAATAATGTTCGTTGGGTCGGCACAGACCCATCTGAGCTTGATTGACGAAAGTAGTTTAAAATTAATTTCTTTCAAGTCAGAAATAAATATTTATTAATTAATTTTTTTTTAATATGCATTAATAATATATTTTATTATTTTAATAAAATTTACAAACAACAATGGTGTTAACATCTTTGTTATTGAATGGAATGTTCGTTGGGACTGCCCAGACCCATTTATGCTTGATTAACGAAAGTTTTTAATATTAATTTTTTTCACAACAAATGTATTCAACATGTAGAATTTATTTTTCACAGTATTAAACGAACTAAACCTTAGGAAGTCGTAGGCTTACGCAGCTCAGCTAGTTTTAAAAATCGATTTGAACTGGCCAGACTCATATGAACATCGGAGGGTTAATATTATAATATTGTTATCTAATTATACATGTAAATTGTGGTAAACATTTTGACAAACATTTTATGGTTTCTTTTTTTTGAAGTTTAGTAATGAAATTTTAAGAATATGAATAAATACAGAAACACAAGTAACATTAATATTCTCTATAATCTCTTTATCTTCAGTGCAGTGAAAGTGTTATAATTGTCTGGACTATGCTTTAGCCATTGTTGTGATAATGCTTTAATACTCTTTTTAACTGTGTGTATATAACGCTAATTGTTGTCATTATACGAAAAACTTTTCTTTAACGAAATGAATATTTCTGATGGTAAAGATTTAAAGTTAAAAAATTTCTTAAGTTCTTTTGGCTTTAATATTCACCGCGAATCGCATTAAATGCTCTCAAAGCTAAAAGCAAATCAGAAATTAATTACATTTAAAGTTTTTCCTTTAAAAATGTGTTGAATGTTCTTCTGTAGATTCACTCAGTTGGTTCTATTGAAAGTTTCGTTCACTCCATACCATTTAAGGAAGGGCAAAAAAAAAGAAGATAACTCCCGCTCAATAAACGACTACAATAGAAAAACCAAAAATCTGGATAGAGAAAAAAGAACAATTCATGAATACAGAGTTGGGCGGAAAGTATTTACCATATAAATTACCCGTTATACATCAACAACTCTTTGTCAATTCAAGTTCTGAAGGCGATTGTCTGGTTCTCTATGGCCGTGTACATCTGCTTGTGTGTGCTTTTGAATCAGTTTATGTCGGCTTAATTCATCCATAAATTTTGTGTTTGCTGAAATTGTTGTCGCTGCCATTTTTGTTATTTTTATTAGTACATGTCTGACCAAATTTGGAGAACATAATGTTCTCCAACATCCACCTCTTTCTCTTTTTGAAATTTTTTCTGTTTTTTTTTTTTTTAATATTTTAGCGTTTGTTGCCATATCAAAATAAGCCAGCCAGAGTTTGTTTTACATACATTTTTGTTTAGGCAATATAGTTTTTATTTCTTTGCATACAAGTATTATTAACTTTTTTACCACACAAAACTCTTTTATAGTTTTTTTTTATTCAAACTCTTTTGTTCTATTTTTTTTATATCTGGTTATTTAACATGGCTCATCTTGCTGTTGCTGTGGTTGGAATGTGTCTACACAAACGGATGGACATGGATGTTAAAAAAAAAACATGGCTACAAAACCATCTACAAATACAAATACAAACATGTATACTTTAATAATGAAATTGCGATTTATATGTCAACAGTGCCAACGGCAACCATCCTTGGTGGACCTGACCTTCATGTCGACAAAGGCAGCACAATAAATCTAACATGTACAGTTAAATTTAGCCCGGAACCACCAGCCTATATATTTTGGTATCATCACGAAGAGGTAATTTAAATTTACAAGTTTCAGTACAATTTTTATTATTGTTATAAAGTTTTTTTAAATTTTTTTTACATTCGTTTTATTTCAATTTTTAAACTGATGTCCTTTTTTACAGTAATTTATGTTTAGTTTGCTTTTAAGAATACAAAAAAAAAAATTACTTACACAAAACGTAAGAAATTTGCAAAACTAATGTGTACTCTTTTCACAAGCCAAGTCATACAACTTGTAGTAAAATTGATATGTAACACTGAAAAAAAAAATTAAGTTCTTTTCATATAAATTTTACTTCACATTCAATTACATGTGTTGTGAAAACACCCCATTAAAGTTAATAAATTTAATATTTGAAAACAGCTACAACTTTTGTTAGTTTTCGAATTTGTCCACCATTCAAACAAGATAACAGAATTATCTAGTCACCCTACACATTTACCCTTAATAGATTCATGTGACTTATCTGTAACAAAAGAAAATGATATCGCTTAATTATACAGTTTCTCTGTTTTGACGATAAAAAATCGTTGTAATACTATGGCGACACACTTATAATGGTCTTGCTACACAAGAAGCTCTAAAGACGGCTCAACTACTGATATTCGTAATCATTTGTATGTACTTAGTAAATTTACCACTTGTTGTGGTTAATAAATTGTGGATACACAGGACTTTATTTATTCAAATATAAAGCCGAAGCCGCAGTATGATCAATGATCTTTTTTTAAAAAATATCGACTTATGGAAATTAAAATTTGTTGATTTCGAGAAATGGACCCAGTGATGTAAGAGAAATTTCAAAAAATCCCTACGTGTTTAAAAAAATCCCTTTTTCCCTACAACCAAACAAAAATGTTCCTATACTTTTCCCTACGTTAAAAATTTATTGTTTTCAGCAACACTAAAACAAATACATTTGTTGTTAACATTTTGTGAATCAAAAAGTAATTTCAATTTTTGGGAATACAAAATTTTAATTTCAAAAGATTTTGTTATTCGTGCTTAATTCCCAGTTTTTATTCTTGACAAAAACACTTGAAATTTATTGTTGATGGGATAAGCTATTCCTATGCATTTCACTGGTTGCTTAGGCCAGATCATCAGGAAACTTCATCCATAAAGATTTTAGAAAAACTAAAGATATTAAACCAAATAAAACTGTTAAACGTATAAGAATTATAGCAACAGTTCTACTTGTAATAATATCAAAGCTTAAACAAAACACATCAACAATAAACAACAGTGGGTTTATCTCATCTTACATTCCCCACTACAATTAGTTGAAATTCTCTCAGCATTAATGGTAGTTGTAAGTAGGTTAAGAAAAACAGAATAAAAACAACACAACAACTTACAAAAGATGTTGTCAATTAAGTGTTTTTTAGGCCGTGCACTTGCCTGTTTATCAAAAAGTGAATATTATAATAAAAAAATTAATTAACAACAAGAAAAAAAACTAAATAAATATATAAAAAAAAAATTTTAAAAATAAAACTGTGTAACAAATATTTTTTTTTTTTTTTTTTGGCGAAAATACCTCTATATATCCTTTAATCTAGAGACAAACATAGTCAAACTTGATTTTTAATTTTCATTTCCTCAGCTTTCGTCCTTTTAAAAGATCTTATTTTAAATAGGTTTTTTAATATAAGTATCTAATAATTTTTAGCAAACTTGGTACAAAATAAAAGGGAAGGCTCTGTAAAATTTTAAGAAAATATTTGACCTTAAATAGAAAACAAATTTCCTTTAACAAATATATCCTTCCTTATCCTTAAAAGTTTTCACTACAAATATTTTAACAATTCGAAATTGTGTTGTTTTATTTCTCTTAGTTAGATTACCTTTTTACAAACTAATTTCTAGGTAGAAATTTCATTCTTTAGATATTCTATTTTATTATTCGCATACATTTAAGCGAATGTGAGCGAGAATGCAAATAGCAAAAATAAGAAACTACACAGAAAAAATTATTGCCGAATTATTTTCAAACAAACGCTTGTTTGAAAATTTTTTTAGTTTCTACAAATTTTTTTACTGATTCAATTAATATTTTTGTTTGATTTTTATTTAACTAACACAAATGTTGACAACTATTCAAAAATATAATATGCGCGTTGGTTTCAAGTATTCATAATTTTGTATGAAATATTTAACGCTCTTTATGGTTGTCGTCTTTTTGCATTTTTTTATTTGATCGTAAGCAACACTTCTTTATGTGATATATAAGAACAACAAAAAAAAAAAAAAACACATACAGTCTATTTTTGGACGCTTTAAAAAAGTACAACAATAAGAAAGATGATAAAATAGCGTGACGATGTTTGTAGTAAAAAAAAAACAAAAACAATAGCAGGTGAAAAAAAACGTTTCACTCTTTTTAAACAACAGAAACAACAATATAAGAAACAAAACAAATTTTTTGTTGGTAAAAAAGAATGAAAAACAAAATCCCGTATTCAATTTTTTAAAACTATTTAGTTAAATACATCAAATACAAATATATAATGATGACGAAAAACATATCGAGTCGGTCTGCTGCCGTTTTTGGTTACATTTCTTCTTGTTTAGCAAAAGAAAGGATACAGCAAAAGTGAGCGATGAAGAAAAACATTATGTGTATCAATAAGACTTCGTTCAAAAATTGTTCCAACAAAAGAATGTGTCTCAAAGCCAGCCGACCTTCATCTCATCTTCTCCTACAGTGCTTGCTTGTGTGCGCGTCATTGATTGTGCAAAAACTTTTTTGTTTGATTCAGCAAAATTATTTGTTTGAAATTTATATGAATTTCAGTAAACTTTTTGTTTGATTCAGTTAATTATTTGTTTGAAAAAATCATTGATTTTTTTCAATAAACAAAATGCAAATCAGTTGATTGAATATACAAATTTGTTTATAGGCCCGATTTCAGACAAAAAAATTGTTTGATTCTACAAATTATTTGGTTGAATTGGAAAAATAATTTTTTCTGTATAGTTTGCAAATGCGAACGCGAATATTCGTATTTATACATTAGGGGCGCCACGAATATTCCAGTAAACGGCTGAAAGGACTCAAAGTATAGGGTTTCTGTTAAAAAATACTACATTTGTACTTAATGCTATATTGCATATGAAAAATTTTACTTTTTAAATGAAAATGAGACAAATATTTACGAATTTTTTAGACAACATTATGAACATTAGATAAAGATAAAATATCTGTCCTATTTTCCCTACGCTTGAAAATTTCCGAAAAAATCCCTACAAAAAGGGAAAATTCCCTACTGTTGGCATCACTGAATGGACCTGTCAGTTGGCAACCAAGATCGCGCGATTTAACATCTCTGTAAAGTTTCCAATGCGGCTAAGTGAAGTCACTGGTTTATGCTCATTAGCCAGCAGCATTAAATGCTTATAAAGGTGGACCAAAATTGGACGTGCAGAATACGCTTGACAAGAACAGTCGCGGTGGTGCATATAGATCTGAAATGTTTTTTAAATGCCAATGTCATGTTTTAATCTTAAGAATATTTTTGTTTAAAATTGAATTGTTTGTGTTACTTTTTACATTTTCAAGTTCTATCAGCCTTTTTATACTAAATTCATAAAAGAATTTTTACAAATAATCTAGTCATGAAGCACCAATTCGAAAAGTATCTGGCCTCAGAGAGAGTTTCGACTTGAAACTCTTTATTTCTGTGGTTTTCATGGGTAAACGCGTATGTCAAATTTCTTGTGTTTTGAGATGTTGATGCCATATTGCTTAATTTTAGACGCTATTTACATGGTTTTTAAAATTTCTGAAAAACAATGTTAAAACGGTTTAATAGTTTGATTTATGCCCGTAATTTCTACAAATAAATATTTAGCTGTGTATAGATATCTATGGTTTTCATAATTTTTAAACGTATTTCTTACCTACGGGTAAAATTCTAATGTATTTTACACCATTGATTTTCGATAGTTTATTCTCGTAGCCAAAATTGACATTGAAATAAGCAAAATAGTGTTACCGGATAGGTAAAAATAACTGTTAGGTTCGAACACGACTAAGTATCTGTTTGTAGAAATTACGGGCATTAGAATGGTTTTTCGGCTCTCATGAAAAATTTTATTTTAAGACACACATGAAAACCATATATTTGTGGATTGAGAAAATTGTCTTTTATATACAAAATATCTAAAGCGTCTAACCACCCATCAAAACTGACGCCAGAAAGATAAGTTTATGTAATTAAGAAGAGTAAACTACATCTCGGCTGGCAAACGAGTGATATATACTGATATCAGGCAGCTTGATATTTTCCCACTTAAACCTTTACGAAAAAGTTGGCAGATAAAGAAAAAAAAAAAATTAAATCTATTCCCCCGTATTCATAAAAAATTAAAATGGATTTGAAATGCACAAAAATTTGTTTGAAAATTTTGGCTTAAAACCAGGGACCGAAAATAACAGTTAAATTGGAATTTTAAAACAAAAAAAGCATATAGAATTAAATGTCGAAAAACTGATTCAAGTATATTTAACAATTTAGTTGACTTTAAATTTTTATTTTAGTGTGTAATTATCTTTGGAATTCCTTAAGCACATTAAAATAACTATTAAAGTCATCTAAATTATTAAAACACGTAAATTTATTTCGAGAATAACTTTTATTTTTGCTCGAAAAAATAAAAATCAAATAATAACTGTTATTTTTGTTCAAAAAAATAAAAATCAAAAAATAACTGTTATTTTTGATCGAAAAAATAAAAATCAAAAAATAACAGTTATTTTTGTTCAAAAAAAATAAAAATCAAAAAATAACTGTTATTTTTGCTCAAAAAAATAAAAATCAGTTATCATCTGACTTTTATGAAAAAAGGTATAACTGTTACGGTCCCTGCTTAAAACACATTTCAAACTTATTTTATTTTTTATGAAAACAGCAGATTGAATTTATTTACTCCGTTTTCAAAAAGTCCAATTAGTGTAATGATTCAGCACTAAAATATGCAATACTTTTTAAAAAGTTTTTTTGCAGCATTTAAAGAATCAGCAAAATACACAAATTAATTTTCTAGCAACATTTTGTTTAGGTAATCCCAAGATATATTTTTTTGCTATTTGTCACAAACCATTGAAAGCTTTTTCTATTGTTTAATCTACAAAAAATAAAGTCACTTAAGTATTTTTTTTTTCTTTGTCGTAAAACGAATACTGAATACAAAATACGTTAATTTTCAAAGATAAGTCAGCAGTTTATAAAGAGTTGCGAATGTAACTCAAATAAATAGGATTAACTAAAAGAAATGTATTAAAGCTTTTTAGCTTTTACTATTTATAATTTATTTTTCATTCTATGTTTTTTTTGTTGTACTAACAAATTGAATACAAACGCTTTATTCACTTAATTACATCGAGGTTTACTTTTTATTGTTTTTACATCAAGGTTTACATTTATCTGATTATAATTTCTATAATAATTCACATTTAACTTGAATAAGTGCACAGAATTATAGAGCTCAAGCAATTAATTCATTGTAAAAAATAATTCAAATTGAAAACTCATTTGTAATATTCATTTAGATTTGTAAAGCAATTTTACAAAATGTTAATTCTTAGTTGTCATCATTTTATCTATATTCGTTATAATAACAAACATTATAATTCTATGCATTTAATATAATTTAAACCCAACAAACAAGAACTAAAACTTTTGATATGAAATGACTTTGTTATCGGAGATCAAGTTCAGTTCTCAAAACGTTTTCAGTTAGATGATTTTAACATTTGAATTCAAATATTTGACGTATAATATTTAATCAATTTGTTTTCAAATTGTTATCAAATGTTGTTCCCAAATCCAAAAAAAAAAACTTGTTAAAACTAAAGCGAAATTCAGTGCAGTGAATTCGCTTTTAGAAAACCTTAATTTCTTGTTTAAAAAAATATAAATTATTTTTAAGTAAAAAAAAAAAAAAAATTACAATATGTAAGAGTGCGAATAAATATAAAATGGGAAAATGCGGAGCCATGAAAATCCTCAAAATAAAAAGGAGCCAAGTACGGGTGGTTAAATTTCAAGGGCCGATGTTGATTTTGAAAAAACAACACAAATTATTTAGGAAATTATGGTCATTTATTTTTATTATGATAATATTGGTATGGTTCAATTATGTATGGAACAAAATATCGGCTAAATGGCCGCCGCGACCTCGGCGGCACACCTCCAACCGATGGCCAAAATTTTCGATGACGCTGACGCATAATTGAGTTTATATGCCGTTTATGTGCCGAATCATCTCATCCTTTAGCTCTTGAATTGTTGCTGGCTTAGAAAATAGTCTATCGGTGTCAAATCACATGATCTTGGCGGACAATTGGCATCACCATAACGTGAGATAATACGACTATTGAATTTGTCGGGCAAAGTAGCCATTGTTTCGTTAGCTGTGTGGCAAGTGGCACCGTCCTGTTAAAACCACATATCGTCCACATCCATATCTTCCAATGCGGGCCATAAAGAGTTCATTATCATCTATAACGATAGCGAACAGCATTCACAGTAATTGCCTGACCGGCCTCATTTTGGAAAAAAATACGGCCCGATGATGCCGTCAGCCTATAAACCGCACCAAAGAGTCAATCTTTGTGGATGCATTGGTTTTTCCACAATCACTCTGGGATTCTGCTTATTGACGAATCCACTGAGGTGAAAATGTGCCTCATCACTGAATCACGAAGTGCACGATATGCATTTTGATTTGAACGCCCATTTTCATAATAAGCCTGAATTACTTTACCGCGTTGCTCGATTGTATATCTTTCCATGGTTCGAATTGATTTAGTCTGAAATTGAGAAATGTCAAATGAAATGCAGAAAACAAGTTGACGTTTAGGTGTGGTTCACATTCAACATCGGCCCTTAAAATTTAACAACCCTTTAGTTCGTCTTTTCAAGAATCTGATTACGAAAATAACGCTAATTCATCCTTCAGCAGCATTAAAATTCAAAAATTTTGATTAAAAGTATGACAAAGTTTAAAATTTATTTGCTTATTGTTTTATAGAATCGAGGAAAATAGCAAAATCAATAAAAAAAACATGTAAGAAGGTATAGGCATTGTCGGTTTTGATCAAATATTTATAATACACTACGCCGTAATACTCTTTGTAAAATATTTATCTTTATTCTGAATGAATACTGCAATTAAAGATGTAAGCAAGCAAGAAAGTATAGTCGGTCCAGCCAGATTATTTGATAGCCTTCACTACAGCTTTATGACAGTTATGGTATTAAAGCTATTTTCGGGAGTGTAACTAGGAACTATTAACAACTATGGACCACTTTTAATAGAATTTAGTAAGATGATTATGCTTGCAATAAAATAGTTTTGGGCAAAATTTTATCTAAATACCAACACAAAGAGATGGTGTATTGACACAAAGTAGTGCTTGTAAAGTATTTGGTAGTGCGTACCAAGTGTTTGGAGCTTTTTCTAGTATTCAATTCTCAAAAGTAGTTTTTTTTAAGAGTTGTATTTTTATACCCTGGGAAGTATACAAATTTTGGGTCCATATGAGTAGCGAAGTTGATGGGGACTAGGTTCTAATATATTTATATCGCATATGCTTCGCTAAATTCTGCCATTTAAATTCAGCCTTATCGGTCTACAAATAACTGAGATATGAGCAAAAAAACCCCAATAGTTGTTCTCTTTTTCTGTATATCAGGAGAACGGTAAAGTTTACAAATAAGCAACAATCATTTTGTTATTACAGTATAACCCGGTTAATTACCCCACGCTTAAATGCCTTTTACGCTTATTTACCTCGAGTTTTAAATCCCCGTTTTTTTTCTTCCATTTTTTAAACAAAAATCCACGTTTAATTGCCATACGCTTAATTACCCGATTCGGATAATTGCCTTAAAAATTTAACTCCCAAAACAAAATTATACCTAAATTTCATTCGTTTAATTGCCTCAGTACTATTTGACAAAAGCACAGCAAGTAATGCAACCAAGTTTTACATGTTAATAATTTTAAAATATGCACTAAAATTTTTTTTAAAAAATATGTCTAAAAAACAAAATATGGCTTGATTAAAAGCAAAATATTCAACAAATTAATATTTGCATTAAAAGTTATGTTATGAGGTCAAGATTCATATAGAGTTATATTCTTACAATTTACATAGGTTTTGTTCTTATGACAATTAAACGTATTAACCCAATTTTATCAAATTATCTAAAAACTGCTACCTTTACTTTTCGCACAAGGTTTACATGGACATACAACTAGCAAGATGGAAGGACGGACGGACACGAAAAGATTACTTAAACAAGTGTTTCTGATTCGATCGTTTACTAAACGATGCGTCTAGGTTTCTATGTTATAAGTTGCGAAAAACATTTATCTTCAACAAAAACTTGCTTTGGATTAAAATTGTACAGCAAAAATTTAATGTAGGTGGCGAAATTAAAGCAACAGAAAATTCATCTGTTAACCAGAATTTAAAGCAATTTTTTTTTTTTTGTTTAACATGTATTAAAATATGTTTTAAAAACTTAAAATATGTGTGCAATAATAATGCAGCAATGGTTAAAATATGGAAATTATTTACAAACAAATCGATACCAAAATTCATTAAAAGCTCTAAGCGCATAAATATATTGTTTCTGCATTCATTGGTATCACAAGAAAAACCATCCAATTGCATATTTACGGCTTCCATGAGTAGTAGTAGGATATGATAGGACATCTCAAAAAGCACTGCAGATAAAATTTATGACAACAAATCCCATTGTTTTTATTGCTATCTCTTAAGATTTAGCTGGTACATGTAAAAATTCCTTTCTTAAATTTTTTCATACATCAAAGTTAAGTTATCTTGTAAATAAATACGTCTAATTACCTCACTGAGGTATTTAAACGAATTCGCTTAATTACCCCAATGAGGTAGTTAAACGTATTCTTATTATTACCTCAACGAGGTAGTTAAGCGTATTCGTTTAAATGCTTACCCCGCATAATTACCCAAAAATATTGGCATTTTTGTCGAGGTAATTATCCGTGGAATACTGTAATAGTAGCGCTGGGATACTATCGATATTTTCTACTATTGATATTTATCGATAGTTCAGATTTCACTATCGATATATCGATATTATTATCGACTGAATGTTTGTACTCGTGCAGGAAAACTAAAACTATTTTTTTTAAGGCTACAGCCCGTTGTTTTCATCATTTTATTGAATGTATGAGACATGAGACGTATGTATATACGCACGTTATTTTAGATGGCAGTTTTTTAAAAATTGATAAGTACCTTTCTGAAGGAAATGAAGTAACAGGGACTATAAGATATTCCATTGCAACTTTAAAAAATTTTCTAAATTCTAAACCCAAAAAGGGTATCAATCTAGCGGACTTATCCTCTAAATGTCGTTCATTGTTTTGTCCTATGCTTGCAATTGCATTTGGATTTGCATTTTGTTTTTACAACATTACAAAAATATTTGACATTTCAGTCCCTATATAAACATGTACAAATTTCGAGTTAAAGGCCTTTAATTAGCAGTAGAAACCACTGCTTAGCAATCCATACCACTTGCCATTCTTGTTGTTTGTATTCATTGCTGTAATTCAGCGCGAATTAATAATAGCAAGTACAAATTTGCGGCAAAAAAAGTGTGTTAGATGTCTTCATATCTGTAATTAAATATTAAAAATAATGATATTTATATTTTTCCTATCGATATTTTAGATATTGGAAGACTAACGATAATATCGATAGTTTCCCAGCACTAATTAATAGACAGCATCCGAAAAATTCTAGGCTGGATTGGAGAAGTGGACTGGACTGTTTATTTAAATAAATAATGAATTTAATTAAAAAAAAACTTTTTTTAACAAGGTTTCGTTTAAATGCGCTAAATTCCCATTTCAAAATATTGATAAACTTAGATTTATTGTTGATGGGATAAGATATTCCTATGCGCATTTCACTGGTTGCTTAGGCCAGATCGTCAGGAAACTTCATCCAAAGATTTTTGAAAAACTAAAGATATTATACAAATAAAACTGTTAAGCGAATAAGAATTATAAGCCCTAGTTTTACTTTGAATAATATCAAAACTTAAACAAAAACAACAACAATAAACAGTGGGTTTATCTTTTCTTACAGTCTCGCCTACAATTGCTTGATTTTTTGTCAACTCTAAATGTAGTTGTAAGTGGATAAAGAAAAAACAAAAATAAAAACAAATTTATTTTATTTTGCCAGTTTAGTTTTACTTACACTGCCATATGCATATTAGTTTTCAAAGTTTTTCTTTGGATTTAAAAAAGTAATTAACAAGGTTTCGTTTAAGTGTGCTAAATTCCCATTTCATACTATTGATAAATTGAAATTTATTGTTGATGGGATAATCATTTCCTATGCGCATTTCACATTTTTTAATTTATTTTCCACATTGTTGTACAATGCACATTTAAAAAGCATTTGAAAATACCGTTTGCAATCAAATTGAAAATAAATTTATACTTCAGTTTGAAAATAATTTCCTTTTTTTGTTGAGAATGCTATGATTTTCAAATCATTATCAAACGATTGTCGTTTCAAAGAAGGTTTGATTTCAAATCATTTTCAATTTGAAAACAAACAGCTGTGTTTGTTGGGTAGTCATTAGCATTGGTTTCACAAGTATTGTTCATTTAATGTGGATACGAAGATGCATGTGCGTATGTGTAATTTGGTGTGTTTGAGAGGCAAATGATTTTCGTTAGAATGTGTTTGTTTATGAGTTTAAGTGGGTGTAGGCTAAGTTAAATTGTTTAAAGCTTTTTAATGATGAGGTTTCAATGTACACATAAATAGATGTATGCAATTAAAAATGTTCTTTATGTGTATGACAACTTTAAGGGTGTTCCATTAAAGAAATAAATAAATTAAAAGTCATGTAGTATTAACGCAAATCGCAATTGCAATTTTCATCACTTGCTCCAATAGCACAGCACAACAACATTGACCTTTTTTTTATTTTCTCGAATAAAATTAGATGATACTTATCTCTAGCTCTACTTTTAAAGATACAGAGTGACATATATAATTAAAATTATTTTCACAATTTGTTGTATTATACAGTCAGTATTTTGTGAACTGTCCTTTAAATTTTAAAATATTTTCTGGATTATTAATTTACGTATGTATGTATATGCAGCTCATGTGCCTCGCCAATCCAGGTTTAGGCTACGTAAAAAGCCCATTGCCCTACCCGATGAAAGATCATAAATATCAGTTCACTATTTGCCAACCGAAAAATTTCCGCCCAAAAGTCCCTAAGGCGCGATAGCAGATTTAACCGACAGGGATGCCGAAAAACACTCAGGGCCTATGAATAAATGGCGAGCGCCCTGTTAACCTCATGGCCGGGTACCCAACATAAATTCAAGTCATTGTGTTTCCATAACTCATTCGGAGACGTAAAACAGCCCATGAATAGTCTGGATTTCATCTCCAAAGAGGAAAGTGCTCTAAGATCGGTTTTGCTATCTGACATTACAAACAATCTCAAGCCCTTTGCCCTCCTACTCAGACATTTCCCATCGCATATGAGGATGGCGTAGATTTCCGCCTGAAAGATTGAAGGCTTTTTGCCCATTGCCAAGCCTCATTGGAAACCCGGGTCCATGATGTCCGCACCAGTATCACCATTTGCTTATTTCGATCCGTCTGTGAACTAGACCCACTGGTCCCTATCACGTATAAGGACATTTAAGTTCCTATTCAATACCAGCTTAGGCAGCAGATGATCTCCGACCACAATGGTTGAATCATTCCTATAAAATTAAAGGATCCGCATGTGGCCCACCAAGTCGCCTGACTTGTATTCAGCAATGCGCTGTAGCCTGCCGGCACACCTGCAAGCTTCCTCCGTTGGAGATATGTGCAACGGAGGAATGTGCAGGATAGCTCCTAAAGCCAAATTGGGGTAGATCCTCATGGCGCCCATGATCGATGCGCACATTAGGTGATAGACCTCAATAAGTATCACTCTAGCTTTGACCTATTCGGGCTAAGTCAATATTGATCTGATAATCGTTTAAAAAGACCTGTGGATCGTTTTAGGTTTCAGCTCCCATGTCTTCCCGAAGGTCTTTGGAGTCTTTACGGCGGTGTTGATCTCTAACGTGAAAAGGTTGTTCACTACCCTTAAATTGTTGATTCAAGAGGAGTTAATAACAAACCTATGTGTTTGCTGATGCTAAATGAAGTATAAATTATTTCTCTACACAAAAGTCTCTTTCAGTTGGGTAAAGTCACATTATTGAAGATATCAGAATATCATTACTGATATCGCTATAATGTTAAAATTCTTGTTTTTCTTGTAAAGAATCTTAAAACTTTTTAAGTTAATTTTCTGAATTCAAAATAACTGATCATTTCAGCGCTCTTTTAATAGATTCAAAAATTTTCACTTAAAAAGTTCGTTGGAATGTTGAGCCTTTTTTTCCTGCAAATAGGTTAAATGTACTCGTTACAATGACAAAGTCCATCTAAATCCAAATAAAGTATTGCATTGCTTAAGAACAAAATAATAAAAACTCCTCTCCTGTAAATGTTTCTTTTTTGTGCATACCTGTTTGTGCATAAATTTAATTATAAGAGAAATTTTAAGAACTAACCTAAGAAAACATAGCTCTGAAAACCCTTGCAATATAAGTTAGACATTCTGATATACTTACCAATGTGACTCTTCTCACCTGAAATAGATTTTTATGTAGATTAATAATCCAGATAATATTTTAAGGTTTTTAAGGGCGTGACTAAAATACTAAGCTAATAATACAAACAAATATTAATGTCACTTTATCTTTTAAACTAGAGCTGCTACAAAAAAAAAACCAATGATACCATCGTAATAGGCACGCTGAATTTAACCAAACACAATGACAAGTAGCCTGTTATTATACCATAATATTTTTTTAACCTATTTACTACCGTTAGAACTCTTTTAAGGTACACCCTATTATTTCATACTGGTTTTATAAAATTAGCAAGTAATCAGGTGAAAATGACCTCCAAGTTACGTACACAGCTCACTGGTATTGAAATCCGTTACTATTATAAACGATATTCTTATACCGCATATCTCTATTGAGTTAAGAGGATGTAATAGATTTCCAAGTAAAATTTAATCAGCTAGACTTCATTTTGCAAATACAATTTACGTAGTGATGGATTTTATTTCAATGTAATTAAAACTGTGACGTATTTGAAAAATAACATATTCTAAAGAACCAACAACTTAATTGGTTGCAGTTATAAAAATAGTTAAAAACCTTATTATGTGGTAAAGAAAAAAGTTATATGCTTTATTCGGTAACAACGAATATTGGCATATTCTCTGGAGTTATAAAAATTATTCTCTCAGACTTTGTAAGAGGGGTGAACAATACACATTTTATGTTATAAACGATTAAATGGAAATTTGGTACAATTTGACTTTTTTGCAACCACAAATTATTTTGTACATTTTAAAGTTTTAATTTCTAGCAAAAACCACCCGTTTATTAACCCATTAAGGACGGATTGGTATTTAAATACCCAAAAACAGAGCCTTCGTAGAAAAATTCTGGCTAACTTCAGGTAGGAGGTATCGGAAATTGGTTTTTACAGATAGATAAAGAAAAGAAAAGACTACTTAAGCAAATTTTTAAAATTAAATTTTGCCCCCTTTAATTGGGTAAGTTAGCGGCTTACAAGTTAGCAGTTTGTAATATTTGGAAAAAGTGAACGACAACGGCTCTGGAAAATTGGGAGAATGAAAAATCGGAAAACGCTCTTGGTGACTTAAAGCCTTAGGTGAGTTCTGCTTTAGAAAAAAATATTAGCTAAATTGGGCCAATAACGTTGACCACAGGTTTGATTCAATGACATGGGTATTTAAATACCCACTTCGCTGTCAGAGGGTTCAAAACATATATGTAGTTTTTTTTTTAATTTTTGGCAAGTAAAAATGCGATGTTTTATGTAAAATAAACTATTTTGAATGGGAGATAAAGCCAACATGGCTTTAGCTCACATTAGCAACATAAGAAAATGGCTTAATCTCTCATTTCAGTTCCGGAGACACTAAAGCTAAGTATTGAAATCTGGCGGGTAGGGGGGGTGCTCTAATACCATGGTAGGTAGAGATAAAGTCATTTTTGTTTTTTTTTTTCATTGGAATGGGAGATAAAGCCATAATGGCCTTAGCTTACATTAGCAATATTAGAAAATGGCTTTATCTCTCATTTCAGTTCCGGAGACACTAAAGTTAAGTATTGAAATCTGGCTTCGCATACTGAAGTTTTTCTGTTTGGCGGCCTGCGGCCGTGCTTAGGGGTTTGTTCCTTTAGTAGGACGCCGCAGGTGGCTTCGCTGAATAAAGTTTTCCTGCTGCGTGCGTCGCAAGAATAAAAAAAGTTTTTCAATGATAACTAAGGATTTTCCCTTTTACAGAATATTTACACCATGCATAACAATATTCTGAAAAAATATGGCTTTATCTCTCATTTGCGAAAAAAAATATGGCTATATCTCTCATTTCGCAAAATTTTACATATGACCTTCCTCTCAATGATTGCGCAAAAAGGCCATTATGGCTTTATCTCCCATTCAATTGAACAATAATGCCACCATGGCCTTATTTCACATGATTTTAAAGCACTCCCCCCCCCCCAAACTGGCTTCGCATACTGAAGTTTTTCTGCGTGGCGGCCTGCGGCCGTGCTTAGGGGTTTGTTCCTCCAGTAGGACGCCGCAGGTGGCTTCGGTGAATAAAGTTTTCCTGCTGCGTGCGTCACAAAAATAAAAAAATGTTTTTCAATGATAACTAAGGATTTTCCCTTTTACAGAATGTTAACACCATGCATAACAATATTCTGAAAAAATATGGCTTTATCTCTCATTTGCGAAAAAAAATGTGGCTAAATCTCAAATTACGCAAAATTTTAAATATGTCCTTAACTTTCAATGATTGTGCAATAAGGCCATTATGGCCCTATCTCCCATTCAATTGAGCAATAAAACCCCCATTTTTGTATCCAGTTTAATACCGCTATCTTTTCACGCTCCTAAAGTAAGAACTTAGAGATAAAAATTGTGGCGATTTTTCTGGCGATATTTAAAAGCGTTGGAGATTATTTGAGCGTTTTTTAAATCGCATTTAAGCTTATTTTTTTCTTACTTTTGTGAAAATTTTCTGAGCACGTTTGAGTTTTTTTCTTTGAATCTTTAATAATATTTAACATCACAATTCCCATGCGAATGTTACATATGATAAATTAAAAGTTTAGCCAGATAATTACTTTCAGAACAATTAAAAATATTGTTGCTATAGAAATTTGGAGGAACGTTAAAGCTTTCTTAGATTTTCAGAAATTTTCCTTATCAGAAGTTTTAATTTGTTAAAGTATTTAAATATACTCACAGTTTGCAATATTTCGAGTAACCCAGCTTGCATATTGCTAAAAAAAAATCGAATATTTTAGAAATCAGCTTCACGAGCAAAATATCCGCATATGAGCCCATATTTCTTTTCATTATTTATTTATTGAATCTTCACACTCAAAAGAAAAATCAATCCATCCGTACTCAAATCAATCCGAAGCGGTATTAATAGTGCGGTAAGTACGGATTTTCTTGAATCAAGTACAAAAAATATTGATTCAAGTACGGATTTTTAATCGCAAAATACTTAACTTATCCATATTCAATCCCGAATTCGTACATAAAATTATCCGAAAATGAGATTGATGTAAGTAAACCTAAGACTGAATCAATCTCAAAATGCGCTTGATTCAAGTTTTATAAAGTTGTTTTTACACCAAATTAGAAAGACAAAATTATTATGATTCATTTACTTACCCGTATTACACCTTACAGAATGATGAAACACCAACATCATGCCCAATATGGTTTTTACTTTAGAAATCTTATGTTCATAGTTAACCAACAATATAAACTAAATGAGTAGCAAGAGTTCAACACAACGAAAAGTTGTTTAAATTTTTTTACTTGATTTAAAAATTTTATACTTATTTCAAGAAATTCCGGGATTGATTTTCGAAAGTACTCCCATTTAGAATTGATTTGAGTACGTTTTGTTGTTATTCTTAATCATAAAAAAACTTGATTTACCCCGAGTGTTTTTCTATCTGTGCATATATTAAATATTAACTAACAATAATTAATCAAATCTTATCGTTATACTTTATTTATATCCTGCCAGTACCAGACAAGTGTCTGTTCTTAAGCGAGTGTGGCCGCTATTATTTAAGATATTTCGAGGTAGTGGGTCCGTTGCAATTCGAGCCTTATTAAGTATTTTACTACACATTTCTTAATCATGGTTTTAACTAATTGCACATTTAGATCCTTGTGAATATTTGACTTTTTAACATACCAAGGGGCAGCTGTGATTATTCGAAGGAGTTTATTTTGGCGCCTTTGAATTTGTTCGATATTAGAGGCCGAGGCAGGGCCCCAGAACTGAATACCACAGCACCAAATTGGCTTTAAGATGGAATTGTAAAGTAAAAGTTTGCAGTCGAGACTAAGAACAGAGTTTTTTCCGATAAGCCAATTAATTTGGATGGGCTTTTTGTTTCTTCTGGGCTAATTTTGCCTCTATATGCCTTTTCCAAATTAAACAGCCATCTAGATGTATACCGAGATATTTTACAAGCGAATTTTGAGTTATTATTTGATTTTAATAGGGAGCATGATTCCCGACGCAAGGTGAATGTTATATGTACGCATTTCTGCTCATTGACCATTATCTTCCTTTGTTTTAAACACAGTTCTATTTGAAATTTATGATCCTGTAGGTATCGAGATGCTTCTTGAAGGTTTTCGTGCACGCTTAGAAAAGCTGTATCATCAGCAAATGTTGAAGTTTGGGTGAAGTTGTTTGTTGGCATACCCGAGGTTTATATTAAGTATAAAAGTGGGCCGAGGATGCTTCACTGAGGGACTCCAGTGTCAATTGGCTGAGGAGAACTTAAATAATCACCTTCTTTACCAATAAACTTTCGACCGACTAAGAAGCTTTCAAACAGCTTATGTGTGTTTACTGGTAAGTATAGCTTTAATTTTTGAAATAAGCCTTCATGCCACCCTTTATCAAAAGTTTGAGAAACATCGATGAAGAGAGCGGAACAATATTTTCTTTCTTCAAAGGTTTTTATTATTATTTATTATAAGTGATAAATTAGTTTTATCACCAAAAGTGATCTGACCATTGAGGCGATTTTTATCAAAAATATCACCCAAATGCTAGCTGGGAAATATCATTTCCTTATCAATCACCGGCTCCTTGCGAAAAAACTAGTCAAATTTTAATTTATTTTGTTGGATGAATTCTAAAATATAAATCGTTTGCGATTGTCTATGAAATTGCTTGGAAAACTGTGTTGACTTCAAATGTTGTATATTGGGCTTCGATCAAAATCGATTATTTTCACATAAAAAATCACTTTTATTAAATCTGTTTTTTTTTAATCAAATTATACTCATTTTGCAAACTATGCATGGATTTTTTGGCAACATTAAATTTACTGATGTCGCAAATCCTATAATTTAAGATATAAATCTTAAAACGTTTAAAATGCTACAATATAAACGCACAACTAGAATAAGGCTAAATATAGAACATTTTTATAATGGTAAAATTACTCTTGTTTACTATTTTTATATAAAACTTCAATATCCCAAGACGAATGCGATTGCGATTATTTAAAAAAGTTATTAATAAATTTGAACCGTAAAAAATACACCAAATTATTACAGTACTTTTCGTCACAACAATGTGAAATGTCATACACACACAAGATACGCGCGACAAGATTTATCCTTCCTTGATAGCCGGGTAAAAAGTTTCATCTAGAAACAAAAAATAACCCTTGCCCTAAAAAATTGTTGGTTTTAAATGACTGTCAATTGTTAAGAAAGACATTAGAGTCCAATAGAAGTCCTCACCGCGTGGTACAAGTTTAAAGGTGAAGTTTGCAATACGAGTAGACATGAATAGAAATGGCAACGGAAGACAGAATTTGGTTGAAATAATAATTAAAAGTTTGACAAGTAACTTCTAAATTGTGATTTAAAATTTTACAAAAATTTTATTGCAAGTGTTTGCAAAAACTTTTACGACTGAAAATAAGCAGTTCTGAAATAAAAGATTTGATTCACAATGGTTTATTGCAGTGAACAAAGTTAAACATATTAAACTGTATACTCTTATAAAATCGATGAAAAATATAAGTCGCATACTTAAAAATATAAGCAAATAAAGCCATAAATAATCGTATTTACGAGAATCTTTAAGAATAATATTTAGTAAACTTTTTTTGAACTTAATTCTTAAATCAAAAATAAAAACAACAAACAAGTTAGAGCGCTATATTGGGCTGTGCCGAATCTTTTATACCCTCCACCTACAGATAGAATATTTCTGGAGTGTTATTTTTAATGGGGCTTACGGTAAATTATGGAGCGATCTTTACGAAATTTGACAAAGGTACTTATAGTATAAAAAAACAATGACTGACCACATATTATTTTAAGGTCCCGTGCAATAAAGCCATATGGCCTTATTTCTCAATGAATTCAGAAATAAAACCATATGGCTTCATTACGACCATCCAAGTGCAATAACGCCATAATCGTTTAGTAACCAAAGTGGAAACAACGCCATAACAGTGTAATTGTTATGGTTACAAATTGGCAAAAGAATGAGTTGCCATTGTCAAGTGTTGAAAATATATGGTACAGTAGTTGGAGGAGGGGGGGGAGCGCGTCCGGCGGGTGATCGTGGGGCGTGGGGCGGTCCCGTCATAACATGTTTACAAACTCCAAAGCATAGCCGGCCTTCGGAAGGGCGCAAGGATTTTCTCCTCCATGGTATAACAAACACCGGCTTCGCTTACTAAAGCTTCTTTAGGCTTTATATCCCTTGTGTTAATACCCGGGTACCATGGTACCCACCTACGTATCTAAACATGAACAAAATGTATTAAGAATTAAAATTTTTTAACAAGCTTTTGGACCGTCGTTATTTAACTTAAAAGAAAGCGAATTCAGATTCTAGATTTAATTATAATTAGTATTGTGGTTAGTTTGTTGAACTATTTGTGGTTTTTAATCCAAATTTTTTAATACTTTTAATAAGGCTAAAGTTCATCAAATTTAATTTTCATTAAATTATTTTTATGAAGGAAGGAATTTTACAACATGAAATTAATTAAAATTTATTGATAATTTTTCATTCTTAACTGAAGCTGGACTCGAACCCAGGCGTTTTTACGGACAGGTTACCCTTACATGTTTCGATTGCAACCACTCAATCTCTTCAGAGGGGTTTGCCGTTTAACACTCGCAGCCATCGACGACTGCTGATGTCAATAGTCAAACATCAATCCTTAAACCAAATTGTATTTAACCTTTGGTAGATCGAAATTTGCTTTGAATGATTATCTATTTTAATTTATTTTACATGTTTTTCCTTACTTCTGTTTTTTCGTACTTTCGTCAAGAATTCTTCTTGA
The DNA here is from genome assembly GCA_930367215.1 of Pollenia angustigena. NCBI lineage: Eukaryota > Metazoa > Arthropoda > Insecta > Diptera > Polleniidae > Pollenia > Pollenia angustigena. The sequence continues at coordinate 130,608,032 of OV884058.1, forward strand.
TGTCCAAAGTAAATTTTTCTGTTTTTGTTTTAATTTTTTTTTTTTTGTCTTTCTTTTTCTTGTTGACCTTTCTCAGCACAACTTGAAGGACAAATGCAAACATAGAGCTCGTGCCCTAGCTTTAACAATAATTAGTATTGTGGTTATTTTATTGAACTATTTATTCTAGATATATTTTTTTACTCCTTTAATACTCAAAAGAACTTGCTTAAACTTTACCCATCGCAATATGCGCACCCGGGTACCCCGGTACCCAATACAATACACTTTATGGAATAACAAAAACACGTTTGAACTGCTCAAAAAATTCAATAAACTAAATTCTGTATCATACAACTACATAAGTTTAGTTTCCAAAGTGTAAGTATTATAAAATGGGGAAGTCTCTCTTACATATCATGTATGACCAGAAATGTTCAACTGCTATACTAAAAAATACTGTCCTGTATAAAAAATTTAAAATTTTAGCCTCTATGCAATACAAAGTTAAAAAAAATTATATTTTAACATAAATATAATTTAATACGCTTTTAAAAAGTTTAAAAATTTAATTTTATTTCATAAAAAATATGGATTGTTAAAACATTATAATATATGGGTACCCGGGTAACGCGGATGCTAAACAATGTGGATAAAGTTGGGTATTAAGGCAAGGGATATGAGGCCTATGGAAAATCATGTACCGTTCTTCATGAAATTTTGTGGTATGATTGCAAGTCATCTAGAACGAATTTGTGCGAAATAGTATATGGATGCATGATATGATATGCATTCCGCCACTTTTTATGCAAGTTTATTAAACAAAATTATCAATTTTTTAGCGTGGTCGTTCCACATTTTGATTCATTACTATTTTTTCCAACTCACCCGATTTTAATTGCTTTCAATCACAAACTGCTTAAGACTAGTTTACACTATTATACTTTGTATTAATACATGTCAAAGACTCAAGTTATATGTAAAAGTGTGATAATATGAATGCAGTTTGTCATGAAAATAACAAGTATTACGAAAAACAATTTGACATCCCATACGACTTCATCTTGTTTTGAAATTTTTCAAAACAATAATACTTTTCATTTGGTCAGGGTTACATCTTAACAAAAGCATGTTCATGTGTGATAGTGTGAACAGACACTTTAATGTCAACTTAGATTTTTTGACAGTCGCAACAAAACTCATTAGATTTCACTCTCACAAAGTATTATGGAATCCATAAGACTTGTGTAATAGTGTAAACTAGTCTTTAGGAGAACTAAAAACAGTTTGACATCAATATTGTTATTTTCTTTTGAGTCGTTCGAAAGTGACCGTAATTTCAACAGACGAATAGACAGACGGACATGACTAAATCGATTAAATTACTCAAGGACCCAGAATATATACTCTATGGGGTATTAGATGAATATTAAAAAAGGTTTCACACGGAATGATAAACTAAGTATACCCTTTGTGGTGCAGGGTATAATAAATAGAAATTTTCTTTTTATTATTTAAACGCATGTGTGTTAGGGTTTGCAGTACGTGGGCTTGTATTGTCAAATATTATTTCGTGTTGAAATAATTTTGTTCATTCAAATAAGATCTAAACACGTTATTAAGAAGCATTTTTGTTTATATCTAAAGACAAAAGTTTTATTTACGTTGAATTCGTTTAGAATATGACACTGTATTTCGTTTTAAGAAATAATTATCTCCTAATGCACTATATCAGCTCGTGCATATAAATATGTATAGCATAGTAGGGTGCTAATATTACCCTGTTAGATTCAACAATATTGCCTTTTCAATTACACAGGTCAACAAAATTTTGTAGCAAAAAAAGTGCGTTCTTATTACGAAATATCTACCTTACTTCTCCACTAAAAAAAAAGTATTCACAAGGTATTGTATCAAGTCATATTGTCATAATCAGGGTTTCGAACAACTGCTAATAGCAGTCAAAATTTGCTAAAAATTTCGTTTTTTTTTCAGCAACATGTTAAAAAAAGAACTTTATTATTTTTTTCATCCACATTCATCACATCCACAGTCAAAAGAATCAGCAGCAGGCTCACTCCATTTAAAACACACAGACTGATGTGTCTAAAGTTGACGTAAACTTTTTTTTTTAGTTTACTAAGCAACGTAGTTAGAAACTGGCAGTTCGACTCTCTAGTCACGTTAACACAAACTGGCTGGTTGAAAACACATTTATTTTGTTGTTTAAATTAAATAAAAGAAAAGAGAATGAAATACAATTGTTGATAGAATGAAACATATACATTTTATGAAAAATTAAAAAAAAAAAACAATTTCTAACTAGATAATAATTCTATGAAAATTTTATCCACTAAACACATTAAGGGCCATTATTACAACCTAATGATAAAGTTGCTGATAGTTAACGTGAACAATAGCTATCTTGAACGATAAAGTGACCAGTAAGTTTTTTCCATTATTACAACTGTCCGATAAAATAAAAAATGTAATTAATATACTATGGCAACATTGCAGTATGTACCGACTACTTTTGTTCGTTTAAAATACATGCTGGCAACGCCTTAGTTTTGCTTGTTTCTTTAATTGAAAGCCACTCGTAAAACTGCTCTGAGTGGAGAAGCAGCTCGCGCTTTTTGTCATTATTTCTTAAGGGTAAACAGGTCGTTTTTGTTTGTCTGCTTTTGTTGCGTTTTGCGTTGTCACCCCGCATTGGTTAGTGTTTCGGCGTCGTATAACTGTACCGAGTAACAGTTTTTGCGGTATCTGCATTAACTATATGCAATCGTTTTAACCTCAATTTGAGGTGTTGTCTGGTGGAGAACCATTAATAACTCATGTGACTGGTGGAGAACCAATATAACTCAGACGTTTTACTGGTGGAGTACCAAGGAAATAACTCAGACGTTTTACTGTGGAGACAAGATATACTCTGGAGCTTATTCTGGAAGCTCTTCGCCTTCCTATACGAAGGACTAGGTCGATCGAGGACTTGTGGATGAGGCTCCAACAAACCGTGTGATACCCTGGCAATATAACTCTAGATAGTTAGCCAAAAACTTTTAGTTTTTAAGCAAAGTAAAAAAAAAAATAATTGAAAGCAAAGTAAAGTTTTTGTGCTTAATTTTTGGTTTTTATGGTAAATTATTTTGTTTTTTGTGTTAAATTGTGTTTTTTTAAGTTTAAATAATTATTATACAATTATTCCCATATCTTCAGCAGAAAATATGGTAGCTTCAATTTCTTAAAGTTCACTTGTAAAGTTACCACCAGGACAAACCTGATGTTAGCTTATCAGTCACTTTTTAGGTTAATGTTAACATGTAATAACCAAAAACTATTTATCTGTCAGATAGCATCCTAAAAATAACTATTTGTGAGTTGCAATAATGGCCCTAAATATAATATCAAAATATGATTTTCTATGGTAAAAATAGTAAACTAAAAAATGTTTCCTGTTTGTTAATAATATTATAATTTTCTACTTAACGTTTTTCTCAAATTACTGTTAACGGTTTTTAGCAATGTTCAAAAAAAAAAAAACACTTAATATGGCTTTATTGTGTTAGGTTCGGTAGATTTGTAGAAAACACAAACGCTGTTTGTGCAGTAAATCATAAAAAAATAACGTTTCTCTATTTGTCATCTTTTCAAAATAAAAATAATACTGTTGTTACCCAACTTAACAAAAAGATGAGAACGTTTAATTCCGTTCCGTTTTTTCGTAAAACCAAAACTTAATTGTGTTCGATTCAGCTCATTAATGTTCGTTCGTTTCTACTGTGCTTAGCGATCTTTTGGCTGGTAAAAAAAACCAAAAATATTTTTAAAAAACAAAATACTGTTGTTACACATACGAAAAAAAAAAACAAAAAGCCAACAAAATAATTGTACACAAACAAAACACGATACACACACAAGCTGTCCGTGCTGCGGGCGGTGCTAAAATTTTGTGTAAAAAAAGTAAAATTATAGAACATTAAAATATAATGTTCTGTTTTTACGAAGAACAGAACACTATAAAATGTTCGCCCTTATCTTGAAAATAGTTACAAACGGTATTAACGGTTGTGTTCGTCTACACAAACACTAAAAATACATATCGTATCTGTGTGTGTGAGCCGAATGCTAAATAATGTTCTGTTTATTTTCGAACAATGGTGTTTACTTTGCTAAATACCCTATCTACTTCAGCATTAGACTATGGAAGCAACTTTATTGTAAATTCTGACATTTTTAATAAAATTTGTTGCCGCCTACATCTGTACATTGTAATACTTGCGACCAGTGCCCTGTTTGTCAAAACAACAAGTTACAAATTTACAATTATAATACGTTAAAAAAGCAACAATTTTACAATTTTACAATTTTTGTTTTTGTTTCAAAAATATTTTACTTGTAGATTTGTAACCCAAAAAAAAATTTTTATAATTTTGCGAAGCACTAATCGTACATTAAAAAAAATAAGCGCACAATTATGCGCTACGCAATAAGACATACAGAAAGCAGTAAAGTAAGTTAAAGAACTCTTAACAACTTTAAAAAAAAAAAAATGACATTTCAAGTGCTACGGCATTCCCTTACTACGAAGCAGGTTTGTAAAAAAATAACTGTTCCAAAACATTAAGTTTGTACGTCTGATTGTTACATCCAACAATTTTTATATGCGCTGAAAAATGCGCTTTTTGTGTCAAAAATGTATTTTGAAGCAAGTGCGAACTCGCCATATTAAATTCATGTTTTCCTCAAGCGCAATGGTAAGCGAAATGTTAATGTTTCTCCGTAACAAACCTGCTTCGTTGGAAGCTCCATTTTTTATTGGGAACTTTTAGATTTGAGAAACAATTCATAGAAAGAAACAGTGTTGATATATTTTATAAATTTAATGTTGGAATATGGTTCAATGATGTTTCATCATCATCGTTTATAGCGATGTTGAAGATATGTTAAAGTTTTGATTTAAATTAAATCCGTTTTAGTTGTTAAAAATTTTGACTTTTAGCAATTTTATAAATTTCTATAAGAAAATAAAAATTATTATTGAAAAAAAAAGAAAGGGAAGAGAATTTGTTATGGCTAAACAAGATGAAAATTGGCTAAATTGGCAACACTGTTCCCAACATAATCAGCTTAAATTTTTGTTATACGGAAAAATAATTTTTATTCACCGTGTTTTTGGTTCATTATACCCACACCACACTGTAGACAGGGTGTTATACGTGTGTGCTGATGTTTGTCATACATAAAAATATAGGTATACCGATTCATCCGACCGGCTGGATGGTTTCCTCTCCATATTCCATTAAATTTGGCAACGATTACTTTCATAATAGTCGTACCAAATTTTACCGGTAGGTCCAGAATTGACCATGGGTCCCCTCATCAAAATCGCTTTAAGACGAAAAAATCTCATTAACATGCTGATGTTTAGATTACATTCGGCTCAAAGAACTCTTTGTATAAGTCTAAACCTCAAAATTTATTTTGCTTTTCCGAGTCCATGATTGACCATTAGTCCCTAATGCGTTACACTCTCGAAAATTTGTCTTTTTTTTTGTAGTGTTGGATATCAAATGTGTGGGCTTGACCGACTATACCCTTTACCTTGTTTTCAAATCTTCTTATTTTGATTTATAACAGATTTTTGGGTTTTATTGTCAATTTAAAACCGACTTTAATGATTATATACACTCGAAAGAAAATCAATCCATCCGTACTCAAACCAATCGGAAGCGGTATTAATAGTACGGTGAGTACAAATTTTTTTGAATCAGATACAGAAAGATTAATTCAAGTACGGATTTTCAATCGCAAAATACTTAACTTATCCATATTCAATCCCGAATTCTTACTTGAAATAATCGAAAATCAGATTGATTTAAGTTAAACTGAGGTTCAATTAATCTCAAAATGTGCTTGATTCAAGTATTTTAAGTTGATTTTATAACGAATTAGAAAGAAAAAATTATTTTGATTGATTTACTTACCCGTATTACACCTTACAGAATGATAAAACACCATCATCATGCCCGATATGGTTTATACTTTATAAATCTTATATACAGATTTAACTAAAACTATAAACTAAATGCGATGCAAAAGTTTAATTTTACTTTTTAACCCTTGTTCTGTGTTAGGAATAATGAGTTCTGGAATCAAATATTAATCACTTTATTTATTACATTCTCGTTTCCTATTGATAACATTTTCCCTCTGGGAATGAAATGCTGAGAGATGAGACTAATTTCAGCGGGAAAGTGGAATCAATAGGAGTCGAGAAAGTAATACATTACTTGTATAATATTTGTTTCCAGAACTCATTATTCTTAACACCGACTGTTACGGGAATTTGCTAGAGCGCCCAGTTTTCACGAGATTGTAAACAACAAATACAAGTTTTGGTAAATTCAGTTTTTATTGCATTTGTATGTTGAAATTCCTAAGTAAATTATAGTTTTATAAATAAATACAAATTATGTGGTGAGTGAAAATACATACTTTTTAGTATGAAAACAAAGCGCGACAAATAGGTTCGTAACTGTGTTATAAATTATGTTTTTAAACAAAAAAAAAAGGTTTTAACAATGTGAGTTTAATTTTAATTTCACGACTACCAATCACTTTGCTTAACTATTTGAAAATGTGTTTTCTTTACGACTTTAAATAGCTTTTTTATACAATTACAAAAGAAAAAATGTGCGCTTTTTCAAGGCTTGGGATTTTTACATGTTTTTTAGTTTTTGACAGATTGAGATCGCACTGTCTCGATAAATAAGTAACCGAATGAAAATTGAATAAGTAACTAGACGACAGTGGCGCTAACACCGACCATGTCCTAGGATTGTAATAAATTATTTAAATGTATCCTGCGAATGAATTAAATAATTCATCCTTGATAATAAAAATTAGTAGACGACATAAAAACAGCAAAGTATAAGGGATTTTTATTAAGAAAATATGTAATAGGACGGAAACGAACGGAAACATTTCATTCCATGTTTTGCAAATGTGGGAATTTACGTGGTAATCAATTCATAATTATTTTGTATGATAAAATTACCTTCTCGATTCAAAAGAATGCCTTATTATTCTTTCGAAAATAATACATTATTTTTTTAATTATTTATGTAATCAATCCCGCTGGGACTACCAATGAAAACATGAATATTTTTATACCCTTCACCGAAGGTAAAAGGGTATATATAACTTTGTCATTCCGTTTGTAATTTCTACAATATTGTTCCTACACCCTATAAAGTATATATATTCTGGGTCCTTATGAAAAGCGAAGTTCAAATCCGGTTGTCCGTCTGTCCGTCTGACCGTCTGTCCGTCTGTCTGTTGAAATGGGTTTTCCGAAGCCCCCAGATATGATGGGGGCTTCGTTGGGGTATCTTTCTGTCAGGTATTCTTATTATAATTTTGCTATTGAAATTCAGCCAGATCGGTCCACAAATGGCTGAGATATGAGTAAAAAACCACGACTACCTCTAATATTTTCCAAAAATCCCTTGTGGTTGTTGTATTTTTATTACTTTTTGCTGTATATCTGGGGAACGGCAAAAGCCAAAGTTTCCAAATTACGTACACACATTTAGGTTGCCAATACACACCATCCTACAAAATGTGGGCAGGATTGGAGAAGTGGGCGTGGTACCTCCCATACAAAAAAAATTAAAAATTATTGAAAAATGGCTGAGTTATCAGCAAAAAACAACGACTACCTCTAATTTTTTTTAAAAATCCCTTGTTGTTGTTGTATTTTTATTACCTTTTGCTGTATATCTGGTGAACGGAAAAAGCCAAATTTTCCAAATTAGGTACACACAATTGGGTTGTTAATACACACCATCCTACAAAATGTGGGCGGGATTGGAGAAGTGGGCGTGGTACCTCCCGTACAAAAAACCCATTTTCGGGAATCATTGATCTTACCGAGTCCAAACTTTACAACTCAAGTAAATGGTAAATTTCTTCCTTAACACGTTGGTATTTAAATCTTTCAAATCGGTTTAAAAATGGCTAAGTTATAATCAAAATACTGCAATCCCTAAAATTATTTTTTTTATACCCTTCACCGAAGGTAAAAGGGTATATATAACTTTGTCATTCCGTTTGTAATTTCTACAATATTGTTCCTACACCCTATAAAGTATATATATTCTGGGTCCTTATGAAAAGCGAAGTTCAAATCCGGTTGTCCGTCTCTATACATTTCACATTTGTTTACATATACTAGCATAATGCTCAATATGATTTTCGTTATCATCCTTCTTTATTATTTCATCTATTTAACGAAACTATTTTAACAAATCGAAACTAGGAATTTTTGTGTTTTTTTGCTACTTAAAAACTCCCCAAAAAGATAAAAGAAATCAAGCACGCATACTTACATGCCACAAACTATTTTGGTGAATATATTTCTATATTTCGGTTCACAACTGAAATAAGTTTTATGGTTTACAACTTTGCTATTGTGGTGAATAAAAACATCAAAAGTAATTACAACTCAACACAGTGAAAATTAAACGGGCCATATTTCATTTTAATGATATTGAAACAACGTTCCTTCATGGTTTAGTTGTCTAGCGGGTGTGTTAAGTTAGAAACTGTGAGTTCTCTGGTTCGAATCTTGTTTTTTTAAAAAGAAAATTTTTTGTTAAAATTTTTATTTTTTTTATGTTCTAAAAACGATTTAAAAAAAATATTTACCAGTTTTCGCTTTTTAAATTTAATTTATAATGAAGTTTAAAGTATTGTAAATATGTATGTATACATATGTAAAAATTATTTAGTTTTTGTCTAGTTGCTCTGTATTCTGCTCCCGCAATGGTGAAGGGTATATAAGATTCGGCACAGCCGAATATAGCACTCTTACTTGTTTTAATTGATTTCAGTTTTTTAATCCGATTTTAAGAAATTCCTTTTTTTTTTTAATTCCTATGGTAATCCCCGCGAAGCTTGACGCTTGTCTGCAGGAAATAAACCAGAGTCTCTAGCGGGAATCGAACCCGCAACCTCGGGGTTGATAGACTAGCTCACTACTAGCTAGCCTACCGGGGCACTCTAAAGTGATTTTCGGAAGTTATCCCATTTAGGATTGTATTGAATACGTTTTATTGTTATTCGTACTTGAATTTTTGAGTACGACTCGTACTTAAAGTAAGTATACAAAACTGAATTTATCCCGAGTGTGTTTCTTTAAGTGTATCTCCTAAAAGAACATCTATGGAATTTTAATTTTTTTTTATCTGAAATTATACGATTCTTAAACTATAAACTCATTAATTCGTTAATAAAAAAAGTACAAGAATAAGGATAAGAAAAAATTAAATTTGTCTTAAAACACCAAATTTTTCAGTGATTTAAAATAGCCTAAAATTCAAGCACGAACTTCAAAATTGTAATTGTTATAACTTCTTAAAAAAGGCACGCATTTCGATGATTTCGGTATTGCAAACCCTAATGTGGGTGCTATCAGTTACCATTTAAAATATTAGACTTTTGTTCAATAAGCTTAAAATACAGTAGTTTGTGGAAATATGGGAACTTTTATTTATTTCTTCGTTTATAAAAAAATCTTTCAACAACTTTTAATCTGTATTTTTTTCCATAATCCTGTTCTCAACATACAATATTGGATTATTGAGGGTCTTGCCTCCTGCTTTCTTATTAGATCCACTTAAAAATATAGCAAGATTTAATCCCTGTCTACAAACTTATATCGTTCAATATGTTCGCATGAAAAATGGAAAATGCAGAAAAACATTATAACGATTGCTGCTTGTATTTAGTTTTATATATTTTGTTTTATTTTTTTAAAAAAACATAACTTTGTATATGTATGAAACACATAAACAGACATATTGAAAGTATTGTTATTAGCTTAAGGGGGCTCACATTAATCTGAAAGTTAAAAAACTTGTTACTATAATGTGTTAATCTGTATACAAGTTGTTTAAAAAATAAACATAACCGATCTTCTTGTACACAAAAATTCCTTTTCCAATGGGGTACCACACAAAGTCAGTTTGGTGTAAGCAGAATATTGCAAATAGGGGACAGCTTTCACAAATTGCTTCTAATTATAAGGATTTTGATACAATTGTGCTTAAAATTATTGTGCGTATCGCCATTGATATATAATTCATGCTGTTTTCATCATCAAGCGAAAACAAAACGCTCGCTTATGTCTATGTGTGCTCATTAATACATGTTTGCAACGGGCACTAACTCTTAGCTACACAAAAAAAAAAAAAAAAAATATTGTGATGCCAAATAATTTGAGTATTTGACGATTATGCTGTTGGGGTAAACAAAAACTTGTTGGCGTAAATGAAAACCTTTTGCCGCAAGAAAGTTTCCAACAAAATTTTTTTTACCGCAACATCATGAAAGAATTTGAAGCAGAATATTTTGTTGTAAATAAAATAACTTTTGTCGTTAAAGGGTTTCCTCTGAAATAACAGCACGTTGAAAATTGCTGTTGACGTAAATGATTTGCATTTGCAGGAAAAAACAATTTTTGTTGCCATAAAGTATTTATTTTTTGAGTCAAATAATATAACTGTTGTCGTAAAAAAATGCGTATTTGAACAATGAATTTACACTTTGGGACAAAAGAAACAGACTTGTTGCTACAAATGCAAAATGTTGTTGGGCACAATCCGAATGTAAATTCTATTGAATCAAAATCAATTTCTTTTGGCATTACAGTCTTTTTTTTTTGTTTGTAAGAATCTACATACAGCTCACGCCAGCTTCTGTTAAACTGCAACAGCGTTAAGAAAGAAGAAGTAGCTGGCGGGATAAAAATGTTCTCCTTAAATAACGTATTAACGTTAGTCATCGTACAATCGCTGAAGGCCAAAGTCTATCTTAACCCATAATAGAACTTCGCCACTATCTTTTGAAAGTCTGTAAATTTTAAGCTTTAGACAAGAATACTGGAATTATTTTAGGAATATATCTCGAAAGTGCATTCTCCAACACCTTTTTTTGTTTTACGTACTTTTTTGGGATGTGTTTAGTTATTTGTTTCTTCTCATATCCGTCTTTTAACATAATTAACCGAAACAATTAGAAGTGTTAAAAATTTAAAACAACTTTAATGGCACAATGGAGTATTTGATATGTTAAGAGAAATCCTGGAAAAGGACTGAGAAATTAGACATTCATCTACGACAAGTGAAATAATATTTTCCAAGTCAAATTTTGTAAAACGAAAGAAAAGAGTCGCTTTAATCCTAAACATTTAAAATAAATAACTTTTTTAAAGATTATTTTATAAGATCTCCTTTAACTATTGAAATAACTAATAAAATTATCTCAGTTTATTTTTGTATAAATTTGTAAATATTTGGGGGTATCACAAGGTAGTCATAAATAATTACAGGAAATATATATCGTCGGATTAATATGAAAACCTTCTAAATCCACTTTTGATGCCGTGTGGTAGAGAAATATACGCCTCGTCGACCAGCATGTAGTTTTTCTTCTATTTAAGTCTTGAAGTGTTTAAAACTGACTGTCATTTTAATTTTCAATCAAGCTTCAAATAGGAAAAGTAAAAAGTTTTTTTTCTCTCCTGTAAAATGTGCTGAAAGTGAGTTAGCAGGTTTGCATATTAAGCCAACGATATGACTGCTGTAAGCTACTGCTTATATTTTGAATTAAAATATACAGTTGTGACGAATCAATGAACACAGCATTACAATTTTCATTTTGTTTGAAATATTTACTTTAAAAAATTTTAAATTTTATTTAGGATATTATGACGATGTGACTTGATACCACACCTTGTGCATTAATTGGAAAATGCATATTACATATTTATGAATTGGTTTTTTTGCTTGTTTTGCTTGTTTGTTTTAGTTCAAGAATTGTTATGTTTGGTATTTTATTGTTTTTTTTTTTACTTATAAACTCCAAATAATAAGCAATTGAAGCACAGCCGCGACTAACGTTGTAAACGCCACATTTTGCTAAAACTATTTTTTTGCAGATAACCGTTGACCTTATTCTCTTACACAGTTTAAACATCAAATCAACCAAAACTATGCACCTTAACGCCTTCAAAAAGGCGTACAAAGTGTCAGCCAGTGGAAGAACATTGCAAGTTACTAACAAAATGATGAAACCGAAATGGTTTTGCAGTGCGGAATAATGTTTTAAAAGCCTTTTGCATTAAAGTTTTTATTATCATTATTTTTAATAATAGAAAAAAAAAAATTTTTAAAACAAATAATGCTGCCTGTCAAAAAACGTTTTTTTGCTCTCCTGAAAAATTATTATTTTGTAACTTAAAACGTTATTCGCGGCTGTGCTTCAATTAATGCATTTTTATATATTGAAATTACTTAATTTATAAAAAAAAACTTTATTAATCGGTTGACCGATCAAAAACTAAATTAACCGATTATTAACCGGTTAAACCAAAACCTCGGTTAATTAATCGAGCGATTAACCGATTAAAGCAAAAGGTCGATTAAATGAATACCCTAGTATTAACATTTGTCATACTTACAAGCTGTTTGTTTTTAAAAAAACCAGTATGGTGTGGCATAACTTTAGAGAAGATAATTAGACTTTATTTCTTAAAACACGATGTTAAAGTTGCGGTTAATGAAAATGGCATTTAAGAACGGGCAAAAATTTAAAATTTTTTTTTGGGCCAAGCTAAAGAAACAATTCAAAATTATGGTTCCAACTAAATTGCGCCACAGCTCACAAGGCTCGTCCAACTTTGCCTTTTTTTATTTTTGGCAAACATAACGTATCATAAAATTTGGCAAAAATTAGCTTAATACTACTTGAAACTGCGATATCTCTTCGTTTAGTTCTTGTTGGAGGTTACCTATGATAGGGCAATTTTGAAAATAGAGCTCCTATGAATAACGTACACTCTTAAATACATTTTATATACTCTCACCACCAAAGTGGAGAGGATATTATGCGTTTGTGCTAAAGCGTAAGCACCTAAATATATTGATACTTGATCGATCGATTCAGAATCGCTTTCTGAATCGATCTAATGCTGTTCGTCCGTCCAGATAGTAGGCCGTGTAAAGCCAAAATTTTAGAGAAATTTAAATGAAATTTTAAAATGATGACAAAAGTCCTCAATGTTCTAAATCACCCATACAAGTTTTTTACCGGAATGGAGTCTTTGTTACCATTTACCAACTTAATTTGTTAACTTTTAGATAAAATTTAGTCCAAACATACTTGATTGCAATCGAAAACATCTAACAAAATATTCGTAAAATCGGCCCATATTTGACCACAGCTCTCTGCCATTCACGTACCACTCCGGAATATAGCTTTTATGGTGGCAGGGACATACAAATTGGCGACAATTACTTTCACGATAGCTATGTTATGGAAACATTTTGTGCTGGTAGGTCCGTTATTTACCAAAGATCTATTATAGATATAAACCTCCTTCCGCCCCCCCCCTCTCCACCGTCTTAAATCAATTTAAGAACAATCTCATATAGATGAAGATATATAGACAATATTCGCCACAAAGAACTCTTATATGAATCTTGATCTCATTACAAAATTAATTGCTGCCGGGTCCATGAGTACCAATAAGGTATACTTTACAACATTTTTCTGTAAACACTGTGGTGTAGGGTATCGACGGGCTTAATACAACAACTGTCTTACTTTTTATTTTAACAGATATGCTTGTTGTTTGTAAAGTGAGGATCACACTACCGAACATGAATGAGAGTTTTGCTCAACTTTTTGCTTGTTTGAAAGTGTGGCCGCAAATCTTTGTCAGTCAACTGCCAACAACAAATTATCGGGTGAATTTTTAAGAGCTATAGGAAAGTTTAAAAGAAAACACATAAAATTCAGAAAAATGCAAGAAGTCTTTATTTGAATCGATAGTACGGTCCATAGAATTTAATGCTTGAAGATTATTTCATACAAATGTTGACCGTGACTGCGCCTCAAATTAGTCCAATTTTGGCATCATCTTTGAAGAAGTACGGTCCAATGATGCCACCAGCCCATAAACCGCACCAAACTGTGACTTTTTCTGGATGCATTGGTAGCTCTTGCAAAGCTTCTGGCTGATATTCACTCCAAAATCGACAATTCTGCTTATTAACGTACCCATTGAGCCAAAAATAAGCTTCGTCGCTGAACACAAGAAGCGCGTGATGAACTTTCTTAACAGAGCACGGATTTTGATAATAAAATTCAATAATTCAATGATTCAATAATTATTATTAAATAATGTTCGTTTGTAAGACGATTCATGGTTAAATTACAGACCAAACTGAACACGAAACGTGCGTCAGCTGTTTAAACCAGTGTTGCCAAAAAGATAACAGCTAAAAAATAACCCTTTATATATTGGTTGACTGTTTACTCGAGTTCAATTGTATGTACCCCTCTTATATATATGTATATATATTTAAATAGTCACAAGAAACTGCCCTAATTACTTTCCCAAATCTAGTGAAACACCCCTAGTTTTCTAAAAAGAAAAACAATACAACAAAATAAAAAACAATATGAACTTGTATTAGCACATAAATAAGGCTCAGCATATGCTACCAACTTCGTTAGTTAGAAGTGAGTGGGGGTAGGGCGATGGAGAGAGAGTGTGTGATAATGTTTGTGAATACTTACTAAAATACCAAGAGTAACTAGTTGAAGGGCAATAACAGTTTCCACCATCTATGAAGCACAAAACACATACAAACTCATTTATATTCCTACACACAGAGTACTTAAGTACATAAATGTTGTTTCTGTATGCTGAACTAACTAAATGTCTATTAACGTGGATTATATTCAATATAATTCGTTAAATAAAAGCAACATCTTGTACAATTTAATAATACTTAGGTAAATATATGTATCTGCTTAATAAAATACCAACAAAATTACAAACAACAGCAATATTAACATGAAATAAAAAATATTACAAGTCACAAGATTATGTAACTTGTTTTTGTATTATTTTAACATTAACGGACAGAAGAAAAATAGAAACGTTAATACATTTTAAAACATTTTTATTGAAATAATTATATTGCAAAAAGAAAGTTTTCCAGTCCATTATAATTTAAACTAAACATTGCTAAATACAAAATAATTTTGAATTTCCTAATACTTTTCACTGAAAACTTTGCTACGCACATTAAAACTTATTTGTTTGCCTTAATTGGCCTTGGAAATAATATTTTAAAATAATTGCGAAAGTTTGTTAAACAAAATTAGCTTAATTTTTAAGAGCTGTTGGTTTTTTTTCAAACTAAGTTAATGTTGCAAAAAAAGTATTGTGGATAATACATTTATTAGGCCCGTTTTCACAACTTACCGCTAGCTAAAAGTAGACTCTTATTAGAAATCCTTCATAATTAAACAAAACACACAGCATATAAAGTCTTATTTTAGGAATAACGAAGTGTTCTAAAGTGCATAATACTAAGTTCTGAAAAGCCCGTTGTACTAACTATCATAACATAAATAAGTGCAAATGGCAAAATTAAATAACAAAAAATTTGTTATTTAGTATTACGGGAATAAATTAATAGTAAAAGAAAAAATAATGACTTAAAAATGTACACAAAAACCAGGCCCAAAAATTACATACTGAAAATACTTGGAAAAAGATTGGCATATTCATATAATATTTTTGAAAAATAAAACGACATTTTTATAACAAATATAAAATTGTAGCAAATATATGCAACAAAAGAATAACGTTGTAAATTACTAAAAAAATTATACAATCTGATGGTTTTGCAAATTGGAATAACGTTTTAAAAGCCACTTGCGTAGTGAAAAAACGTTTAAAATGACATCGCGATTGTGGATAAAAGGTTTTTTCCACTATAAAAAAGTTATAAACTGCAAATTTGCATGTTTTTTAAATTAAAATTTCTTGATATTTTGCATACACAGAAAAAAATAAAAATTGATTTCAATTAAAAAATTTGTAATATTAATTAAAAAATTAATTAAATTTGCACCAGTTAACAAATTAATAGTATTAATTAAAACAGTTCATAGTATTAATTAAACGTTTAATTAACTTGATTAAACGTTTAATACAGTTGATTAAATTTTTAATTAAAACTGATTTTATTTTTGATTAATGCTTTGGTGAAAAACTTTGGAGAATTTTTTCTGTGTACAAGGTTTTTATTATCACAATAGAACACTTTGTGAATTGCCAGGAATTGGCAATATTATACTGGCGGATAATCTGAAATTGTCGATTCCACGGCGTTCTCAGCAATTGGGCCTATATCACGTCATTTTTTGGACCTGTAACTAAAGATTATGGCCTGGAAGATATGTGGTTTTAACAAGACGATGCCACAAGCAACACAACACGACCGATTTTGGCTCTATTAATTTTAGAAATTTAGTATTTATTTCATATAGTCCCTAAAAATTTGGGACTTATTTTATTTTGTTTTTAGGGGCTTATTTCATGGAGCCATATTTTTGTAGTATAAATGTGCTTAAAATCGATTACCACAAATAAAGGAAACGTAGCAGTAATGATTTCTAACGAATTTGAACTCAATTAAAAAATATATTAATCATACGCTTAGCTTAACATTCTACAATATATTTTACCACCACAATGTATGCTATAGTTTTATCAAAAAATTTTACAATAACTTGGTCTGCATGCGTATTAGTAATAAATATTACTAATACATCATGTAGTTTGAATAAATACATATGGGGGATTTCATGTCAAGTGACCCAATTTTTAAATCGATTTCTTTCGATTTGGATGAAATTTGCACCAAGGTGCAAACACGAATTTTCATCACGATCGGTCAAAAAGTTTCTGAGTTAGGGGAGGTCAAAGCTTGACAATTTGGCCAAACAGGTGTTCTTTCTCATCCATGTAACCTATTACATATTGGTGTTAGCAAAATTTGTCCCAAGTAGCTAAGATAGCTATTTGATCAATCTTTTGAAATTTTTTTTTTTTTTATTTTAAAACTTTTTTTTTTAGCGGGAAAGTTTTTTTTTTTGCACCCTTCCAAAAGCCAGCAGCAAAACCAACTGAAAATTTCACCCAAATTGGAAGACATGGATTTAAAAATTTACATGAAATTCCCCATACATATTTTTTTAAACATATTTTCAAATGTGGTTTTATTAGGGAAGTCCGATTAATCAGCTAATTAATATTTTGATTAATCAACACTTCTGGTTAATAAGAATTCTAATTAATTGACTTATTTAAATATAAATTAAATAAGTATAAATAATTTTAGAAACTGGGAATTATTTCCTTCCGAAGGTTACTTTATATTATATTCAAAATTTTTCATATTTCGAATTTATTCTATGAGCTAAATTTCAGTTATGTATTTTATAAAGCTTTTTTGTAATAGTTCTATTCCTTCAATTTTTCAGAAATGACTTTATACCTTCCTTTGGAAAGCTAAGGTAAAATGTAAAAAGAAAATACAATATAATAGTCTGGTAGTGTATAAAGTCATTTCTGAAAAATTGTAGGAATAGAACTATTACAAAAAAGCTTTATAAAATACATAACTGAAATTTAGCTCATAGAATAAATTCGAAATATGAAAAATGTTGAATATAATATAAATAATTTTATTAAAAAAATCATAATCTAACAAAAAATACAAAAATTAAATAAAATTAAACCATTGTAGTGAATTATATAATTATAATCTGAAGTTAAGTCAATATTTTAAGAAGGCTGAAGTTCATAAAATTTAATTTTCATTAAAATATTTAATGAAGATACACCATGAAATGAATTCAAATTTTTATTGAAACTTTTTCATTCTTGACTGACCGTGGGATAAAGCCCACTTTCACGGACAGGTTTAGTAATAACCACACTATCTCTTAAGATATATTTGCTGTTTGACACTATTTGCCATTGACGAAGGTTGGCAGTCAATAGCCAAACATCCATCCTTAAACCATATTTTAACCCATTAAGCCCCAAAAACAAATTTTGGGCAAATCGGATACGTGGGAGCCCAGATAACTCCCGTTGCGAAAACGCAACATTGGGCCTTAACGATATACAAATTAAACGCATTTGTAAAAATTTTAAATTAAAATATTTTATTCACGTCTTTAGGAAAAAAAATTAAAAAAGATATTCGTTTACATTTTATTTTTAATTCAAATATGATATGCTCCAAGGCACTTTGGGTGCACTGCTACGTCACTTTTTTCACATTTGTAAATTGATCGGTCCATAATTTACCATAAAACCCATATAAAACCCACTCTCGAAAACACTTTGGTACGCCTAAAACCATAAAAAATAATTCTATTGTTATAAATTTTGTTCAGTCACAGTTTTAAATGACTAGAAATCACACTGTCAACTTTCGTAAAGCTCGGTTCATAATTTACCACAGGCTCAATATAATGGTATCAAATATTGAAGTAACCCTGCTGGAAATTTGTGTCAATTGTTCCTGGATTTGTGAAAATAGAACAAGTTCAAAAAGATAGAACTCATGACCAGTGAAAGGAGAACTAATCATCTAACTGGTGCATAAAGAACAAGAAGGTAAAAAAAGTAATGAATTACGGTACATACTACATTGTATCGAAAAAATCTTACATTGTTCTAAATAACACTTAACACATTCAGTGAGAATAGATGTGTGACTGGTCAAATGGTGTCAATTAACTAATGACAAACCCATGTAAAAGTGATAGATCTTATTCATATAAACTGTTAGAACTAGAACCGGTCTCTTCCCCCAAAGACCTATCACGGGACTACTTTGGTGGAAGTTCGCTTCCCTTTAGGAAAATAGCACACTTGACATAGAGAATTTACCTACTGCGTAATAACAACAACTTATAATTTACATGTATACATGTTTTATTTAAATAGCAAGTGATTGTATAATATATTTTATTTGATAGTTTTATGTAATTTGTATATGGTTTAGGCCCAGTGTTGCGTTTTCGCATCACGGATGTATACAATCATAAAAAAAGTCTCAAATGTCTACGATGATTGGATTTTTGAGTAGAAATAATAATGTTCGTATGTTAGCTATCTCCTTCAGAAGTTTCAGATAGGTATATTATATATTACTTTATTTTTTTAAACTTTTTCCAAAAGTACCCAAAAAACAGGAAAAATTAAAAATTTAAATTAAAAATGTTTATAAAAAAAACGTATGTATGATACAAATTTTATTTCACTGTGCTTTATAACAATATCACGTAACAACAATATGCCTGAGGGGAGGTTTAAGTGAACGTTGCGAAAACGCAACGCAGGCCCTTAATGGGTTAAACCGTATTTGTACTAGGTGGATCGAAACTTGTTGTTTGTTGAATGATTATCTATTTTAATTGAATTACATGTTCTTCCTTAGTTCTGGTTTTCATACTTTTTGTCAAGAATTATTCTTGAAGTCCAAAGTATATTTTTCTGTTTTTTCTATTTTCCGTTGCCCTTTTCAGCACAATTGCATAGATTTCTAAAGAGATAGTGTGATTTCTATCGAAACATTTCAACCCGGCCTGTGCGTGAACGAGGGTCTGATTTCACGGTCAGTCAAGAATTAAAAATGATCAGTAAAAATGTTAATTTTTTCATATAATAAAACTCCTTTCTTCATAAAAATAGTTTAATGAAAATTAAATTTGATGAATTTTAACCTGATTAAAATATAAAAATTTGAATTTTTAAAACCATAAGCGGTTCAATAAAATAACCACAACAGCGTTCAAAAAACTGCAGTCAAAAAGAAAACAACTACCACTTCTTCATTTGTCTTTGGCAAAAAAAAAACCCCATAAACTGTTGCATTTTCTTCTGAGTGATTAAATGTAAAAAACCGCCGTAAAACTAACTCAAAAAGCGAGAAGTTGTACACAAATTTTCGTTTTTGGTTCGACAGTTTTTGATGTAGTTATTGAAACCCTGAACCATAATACTTATAACTAGGGATGCGAAAAAACATGCATTTGGAATTGAATGCAAGTTTTTTGTCCATAGTCTAAGAACGATGTCGACCAATTACATGGTTTTAAAATATTTTATCCAAAACTGTAAGAAGTTACTTGCTTGGCACATGGGTTATACCGCGTTGTAAAGGAAATAAGAAGCCAATTCGATAATATTGCAATTTGTAATGGCAGGAAGGGGAACCCCCTTCCACCGCAGCTAGTAGTAAGAAGATGGTGACTTGGCTAGATGCTTCAGAATTCTAACCAAAAAAATTTGAATAATTTAAGAATGTTCGAAGAGCTTGTTGAGAATGCAATTAAAAAAGTAGAAGAAATGTTAAATTAAACTAACATCAGAAGTCAATTAGCATTTGTATTTTCCAATTACGGATTTATTGTTGAAACAATAACTATTTAATTGATACTGCAGAGAGTAAAATAAACAATTTTTAAAATTAAAATAGCCCGACAAATAAAAAAAAAAAAAAAAATCAAAACGTTTTGCGAAAAAAATTTAGTATTTCAACAAATAAAATAAACTTTAAATATTTTTTATCTGATCTGGAATCAAAGTGGGATCTTAAAATAAATTTTTCAAAATGGATTGGCATTGTTCAAATACTTGTTCTTTTGCTTAAGATATCCCTTTAAAATCTTTTTTAATCTATATATATAAAAATAAGTTGTCGTATGTTCGTGATTTTATAACTCGAGATCACTCAACCGATTTTCAAATGAGTACATGCGTTAAGCGGCCCATACACTTGCAATATTATTGTATATGGCAATCGCCATATTATTTCCATTTTGTCCTTTCATTCATTCAATAAAATGGTGAACATAATCTATAGCAATAACATAAACAGCATTGTACAATGTTGCCAACACATTTCACTTTCTTTTCGTTGTGCAATAAAAATCAAAAGCCTTTTGATTGTTGCCAATATATTGTGCCATCATCGAATATCACATACACATTGGCGATATAATTGTACAGAACGTAAAATTGAACAATTTTATTGAAAGTGTATGATCCGCTTTAGAAAGGTCTACTTTCAATGATGGTTTGTAATAAAACTCCCGATAGGTGGCGCTGTTGTCATGATATTACAATTATTTATTGATGGCTGATAGCGCTGAGGTCAAGTTATTAACAAAATTGGCTCTGTGAAATAAGCCCCAGGTGAAATAAGTCCCTGTGTAATAACTCCCAATGAAATAAATCTCAAAATAAATGAAATAAGTCCCAAACTGAAAAAAGAAATAAATCCCAAAAAAAATAAATAATTTCCAAGTCTAAAATGAAACAAACCGCAACTTTTGGGAGTTGGTTCATGATGAAATAACTCCTAAAGATATAAATGAAATAACTTCTAAAAACAGTCCATCGAAAAGAAATGAAATAAGGCCAACAAAAAAAAAAAGAACTCACAAAGAAATTTATTATATGTTCGTTTTACTTGAATATTTACATATCAGTGCCTATGTTCTGTAATTCTCGCGTCGAGAAAGTTTTCGATTGAAATGTGTGAAATGAAACAAAAATGCCATAAATTGAAACAAACAGCTGTTTTTCTCACTTAACTGTGTCTGTAACTTTTTTTGGCGAGTACAAGCTGTCACGTAAGAAAATTACTCGCCAATTTACAGAAAAAGTGTGTCTGTAACATTTTGGTGAGAAAAGTTCCCGCTTTGAACTGTCAAATAAACTCACGAATAAAAATGGGGCGAGAAAAAATTTTAACACTAAAAAACATTAAAAAATGCAAAATGCAAAGAATAATAATAATAATATTTTGTTCTTGGCACATTTTTCATTGTTTTATTATTTTGCTTTTAACATGTTAATAAAATATACGAATGTCTTCAAAGCTCGTTTGCAAACAACAAACATTAAAGTCGCTCTTTACACAATTTGGTATAGCCGACGGTTGTATTTTCGCCGCCGTCGTTAAAAAATTTTGAATTTCAGGTAAATTTTGGTCGCCGTCAACGATATGTGTTACTGGCGTTCTGAACGTCTGCAATGTCACATCGGCTTCGAGTGCTATATTATGACATTTATAACGTAACCACGTTATCTCTTTTGTTAGTTTTCGACATGAGTTACAGACACACATTTCTCTCACTTTTCGAGAAACGATGGAATATTTTGTTTCACATCTTTTCGATGCAAAAAGTTCTCACTAAAGTTACAGAACATGGGTACAGGTTACCAAAAAACTAACATTGAGTCCTCGACAGTTTGGCAACAAATGGGGCATTTTATTGTATCCTGACCTCTTGTAATGGCAGCTGCCTGCAGTCTAAGCACGCAGCTATTGCAAGTTTTTAGGTGCTTGCATGGCAAAAAGATAGTATTTGATTCACTACCCATACATATGGCACAATCGTTTGTACAAGGATTATCTCCTCTGTGGTATAACAAACAGGGGCTACGCTGACTAAAGCTTCTTTATATATACATTCTTCAGCCGGTTGCAAGGATTTTCTTCTTCACTTTCCCTGCTTTCATGTTTTTAACATATTTCCTTTACCTTTTCAAAATATTCTAAATCTATGCGAAGCAACTGTTTAAACTCCCACGTTTACTTATTCGGGGACTTATTTCATTATGAAGTAACTCCCAGGAAAAAAATGAAATAAATCCCAAAAAAATGAAATAAAACCGAGAGGGCTGGGAGCTACTTCATAATGAAATTACTCCCACATTTGTATGAAAAATTGTTGGGTCTAATTAAATTTTGTTCTTGGGACTTATTTCACCTGAGAGTTTTTGCACGGAGCGACAAAATTGTCCAGTATTTCATTTTTTATTTTTTTTGGTAGAAAAGCCCGAAAAGCGCCGTGACCAAACAGCTAGTAAATAATAAAATCTTTTTTCAAAAACAAAAATAAATTATAACGAAACATTGATAATTAATTTTTGAATCCCAAGAAAAACTTTGATAACTAATATGCATGTGGCAGTGGAAATAAAACTGAACTGGCAAAATAAAATAAATTTGTTTTATTTTTGTTTTTTCTTTACGCATTTGCAACTACATTTAGAGTTGACAAAAAATCAACCAATTGGGATCGGGATTGTAAGAAAAGATAAACTCACTGTTTATTGTTGTTGTTTTTGTTTAAGCTTTAATATTGTTACAAGTAAAACTGGGGCTTATAATTCTTATTCGCTTAACAGTTTTATTTGTATAATTTCTAAAATCTTTGGATGAAGTTTCCTCTCGACCTGGCCTAAGCAACCAGTGAAATGCGCATAGGAATAGCTTATCCCATCAACAATAAACTTCAGTTTGTCAATAGTATGAAATGGGAATTAAGCACATTATAACGAAACCTTAAAAATAAATTCCATTTGTAAAACTTCAAAAATTTAAAGTTTGCAATATAAATAAATAAAATGTGTACAGTTGTAAATTACACATTTACTTTTTCTGTAAACATTATGTCAATAATTAATGTTTAAAAAAAGAAACATAATTTTAATGGCTTAAATCCATTTTGTCATAATTTTCAATTATAAATTCTCTTGCAATTAGTCCGACTTTCTTGTCATAACAATTTCAATACCAGAGTTTATTGTTTGTAACAAAAGCATTATTTTGTCAGAGCTTCTTTTATATAATTCGTGTGGCGGAAATAAGAGAAAGAGTATAAAATTTGTTGATTATTTAATGGATTTTAAAAGTTTAGCAACTCAAGAGAATTTCGAAATGGAAATTGCATTTCTTTTAGAAGTTTTATCTATATTTTCTAAGTAAATGTAAATAGAGCAATAAAATTCAATTAAAAAAAAAAAACAGATATTTTTTAAATCGAAATTGGATAGACATGAAAGACAAGGATATAAAGGGTGTTTTTTAGGCCTGAAATAACTTGAAGTTTAATAAATATTTACACAAAAAATTCAATTTCAACATTCGAAAATCATTTCGGTTATAAGGGCACCTTGACTACTCTTAATGGTGCACATTCTGGACGTGCATTTTTGTTTAACTTTTGAGGAAACTGGGTTCGTTAAAGATACCAACGTGAAAACGCATCAAACGGTGCATTTTTCTAGATGTATTGGAATTTATACGGACTGTCCTGTATTGGTCTCACTACATTAGAGTCAATTATCGGGCATGTTCTGACAATCGCAAAACGCATAAAATTGGCGATTCTGACTTAAAATTGCATATTAGGTGTTCTGTAAATCGCAATAGCAAGAAGTTTGGCGACTTCAAATTGCAAAAAAGTACTAGAATATTTGTAAAAAAAACTATAGCAGATCGCAAGCTAAACGCACTAGTGAAAGAACACCATAAAATGAACTTGGCGTTTTGCGATTTCAAATCGTGCGATTCAGAACATGGCCGTATGTCTTTTTACAAGCCCATTCAAATGGACAATTATGTGCGCCATAAAAGTCACGAAGTCGTCGATGAATTGCGCAAAACGATGACTAATTTTTCAAGTTAATTTGATTAATCTGGTTGCAATGTTCAAGCGTGAATCCATTTATAATGATTTGTTAGAGTATAAATATGAAAAAGCTAGCACAGTGTGACAACTGAAACTTTTGTAAATTCTTTTGGGCTTAAAAAACCCTTGTTATTTTATGGATTTTTAAAAATTGTGGACTAAAATTTGATAGGATTTAACTTCTTGTTTAAAAAACACTTCAGCTAACTTAAAAAATAAATTTATAAACATTTTGTAAAATACAAAATGAATGAATATATGAATGATTTCTTAACCCAAACTAAAGGGATTCATAAAATAAGCCACTTAAAATTCTTAAAAAATTTATTTAACTTTTTATTTTCTATTTTCATTTACGTTCTATTATTTTTCAAAGTTGTATTTTTATTTAAATTGTTGTTTTTGTATGCTACGATATTTATCATTATCATGGTCATCCTTTTGATGTTTTTATGTAACTACCAGACTGATTTTCATTTCAATTCGCAGGTCATTAATTATGATTCATCGAGAGGTGGTGTTTCAGTTATAACGGAGAAGGGTGATGTTACAACATCATTTCTGCTGATACAAAATGCCGATTTAGCTGATTCTGGTAAATATTCGTGTGCACCTTCAAATGCAGATGTTGCCAGTGTACGTGTTCATGTACTTAATGGTAAGTATCCGTTTGTGTTCATGTTTCTTGTTTTTTTTATTTGCGCGGAATAATTACAAACAAAAAAAAAAAAAAATTAAATGGGAACGAGTACCTAAACTTGTAAGGGTATACCAATGAAAACTATTTGAAATATAAAAATTCTTAACTGTTTTACTATTGTATCTACAAAAACTTTTTGTATCAACCTAAAAATCATTGTTAAGATTTCCTTTAAAGAAAAATATCTCTAAAATTTAATGGACACCCTTATTGTACTGTTTTATAATTGTTGTTTTTACTGACCCAACATGTTTAACATCTATACTGCACACTTACGTTTATAGCAAATCTCCATGTCTACATGATACAAGTTTTGTTGTGCAACACCATGTGGTATTTACCCCTTAATTTAGACGTTTCCCCCGATTGGGGAATATGGTCTTCTTTTTTGATTTTAATTAAGCAAATACCAAGTGAAAATGTGTGATTAAAATAGCAGTTGGTTTGACTCAAATACAAACACATAAGAAATTAGTAAGAATCTAGTGATTTTACAGGCAAATACATGTCGCTGGAAAAAGTTCATGGAAATTATTTTTTAATAACATATTTTCAATTAATTTTAAACAATTGATATGAAATTGTAGAAATTATTCTAAGATGAAACAAGTGTGATTGCAGACCCATGTGTCTCAGTTAATGAATGAAAAAAAATTTATTAAAATAATTAAAAAAAGAGTGTGATGCTAGTTTTGAATTTTCAAACGATGGCCTCTCATAGGCAATACACAGAAAGCAAAACACTCGGGATAAATCAAGTTTTTTATGATTACTTTAAGTATGAGTCGTACTCCAAAATTAAAGTACAACTCAGTAAAAATTACGCCTACAAAATAATGTGTTGAGTAATCAGAAAAACATAAGAGCAATACTTACAATTCTACTGAAAGAACCAATGAATTTTACAAGGGATGTCCCAAACCTGCATACATCCAGAAAAAAGTAGATATGGAAGTTGTTATATATGTAGTTATAGAAGAAAGCTACAAAATAATGAGTTAAAGAAGCTATTCATTTTGATAAAGTAGGCGAAGTTTTTACAATAATCCTTTATATTTTTGTTTAAATATGTACATACGATTTCTAAAGTAAAAACCATATCGGCCATGATGTTGGTGTTTTCTCATTCTGTAAGATGTAATACGAGTAAATAAATCAATCATAATAATTTTTTTATTTATAATTCGGGATAAAATCAATGTTATAATACTTCAATCTTAGTTTTACTTAAAAAAAAAAAAAAAAATCAATCTCATTTTCGGATTATTTCAAGTACTACATCGGGAATGAATGTGGATAATTTTAATATTTTGCGATTGAAAATCTGTACTTGTATTAATCTTTCTATACTTGATTCAAGAAAATCCGTACTCACCGTACTACTTATACCGCTTCGTATTGATTTGAGTACGGATGGATTGATTTTTCTTTTGAGGGTAGACGGATTCCTCACCATAAGGATTAAAGAAAAAGTGAGGCGATTATACAGCCAATCCCAATCAAATGTCAACCTATCCTACTGACCTTTCAAGTATCTTGCGTCCACTGTTAACGCAAAGAAGGCTTTGATAAGTGTACTTAACCATCAAATCAACATGGAAGAAATTCCGATGCACTACGCCGGCCTAGAGGTTAGCTGGCAACCTCAGCAGCAGGTTCAGATGCGCTAGCCAAATCAGTTAGCCATCTTAATTAATCAAATAATTGAAAACCACAGCAAACAACACCAACAATTGAACCGATTAACCGATTCCGATGTATAGAAGGACATAAAGAATACCATTCATGCATCGCTATGTTCCTTAGAGGATTCACAAAATACATGTTCACCATAAGAAAAGTTCCCTCGAAGCCAGGAATGAAATAAACTTTGAAGCTCGTTTTTTTGACCAGGAAAGTATTACTCTACTTTTCGCCAGTTATTTCACTTTGGTGTTTACTTCGCTTATTGTATCAGCTTTTAGTATTTTGAATTTTATTTTGAATTAACGGCCACCGCCACAATCTAAATGCAAAATACTCATCCCTTGTAATTATAACGAGAAAAAAGGAAAAAAAACTCACTTTTGTTACGTTTTGGTTAAAAATTATTTAACGTTAAGAATAAATCCTTTGTCGAGAAATACTTTTCCCGTATGCTTTAGACTTTAAAATCACAAATTTAAAACTGTCGAAATCTATAGTTATACCCACACTACAATGGTGGAGAGGCTTCAGATGTGTGTAGCCAACCTTTAGCATACCGATTGGCCAAAAATCACTTTCTGAGTCAATCTAACGATGTCCGCACGTCCGGCTTGCTGGATGGTTGACTGTCTTGTTCGCAAATTACAGTTCGCAGTTTTGCAGATAATTTTATGACATTTGTTTAAGTCGTCATAGGGACGAAATCTGTTCCAAATGGAGAGAATTAATAGATAATTGCACATAGTCAGCACATAAACCATTTTGTGGTCATTAACCAGCTTCCATACAAATAGCCTTAAATGACATTACTTTCTTATAACTGTTGGTATTTATGTAAAATATGACAGTGAAATCTCTTATAAGAGCTTTAATGGCAAAATGTCCTACTGGTTAGTCCAGAATTGACCACATAACCCATATAAACTCCCTACCTAAACTCGCTTTAAGACGAACAAATCTTATTTTGTTATAGAAATTAAGATCAAATTTGGCACAAGGAACTCTTACATGAATCTTAACCTCAAAATATAATCAATAAATGCCCGGGGGTCCCACATATGGTACACTCTCGAAAATTGCATATGTATATTGTGGTGTAGGATATCAAATGTTCGGGCTTGCCCGACTAAACCTCCTTACTTGTTTAATTTTTCAATATTTACTTTGCATTTAAAATCACCCCTTCTCTGCGTATCGATTCGGATCGAAATTTTCTTCGTTTTTGGCAACTTTGGTATTTTGTGCCCATGTTCTGTAACTCCCGCGTTGAGAAACCTTTCGATTGAAATGTGAGAACTGAAACAAAAATACCATAAATTAAAACAAACATGTTTTTCTCACTAAACTATTACTGTAACATTTTTGGTGTGTAATAGCTGTAACGTAGGGAAAATAAATAAATAACGTTATTTATGTATATAACTTTTTGTTCTTATCTCATAATGGTGAAGGGTATATAAGGTTCGGCATAGCCAAAAATTGCACTCTTACTTGATTTGCATTAATTTTGTTTAAATAGTTCATAACAAATTAAATTTTCAAATTGCTTTAAATCGTATTAAAGCACTCTTCGCTACAGAATTATATACAAAAGTAATTACTTCTCAGAAAATGTTATGAAATTTCATTTGTTTTAATTAACTAACGCACTTCAACACAAAAAGCTACAATAGTTACTATTTATATGCTCCAAAATGGAGTAAAAATATTTACTTTGTGAAGAAGAAGAAGGTAAGATGTGAATAATAATGTACTAAAATTAGGATGAACACCAAAACTAGTTTAATAATTAGAAAGATAAAATAAGAATTTTATTAAAATACATAAATATTTTGATAATGTTGGTATTTTTTGCAAAAAGTACAAGATTCACAAAATAGGCAAATGAACAGTTTCAAACACTAGAGCAAATGCGTTTGTTCAGTGACATAAAAGTAAGCAAAGTGATGATAAATACAGGATATTCAATCAGTGGTGGAATTACCGTTAGGTCCGGGCCAAGGACGGCATAATTTAAAGGGCGCCAACATTTAAAGGCAAAAGAATGTAAGGGGAATTCGAATTCGAAAATAAAAGTTTTTCTTTAAACGAATACGAAAGTTATATAAAATTATACATATTAAGTGAATCAATTGTTGAATTTACTTCTTAATTAGTAAGTCGATTTAGATGGTTATCGATTCTGATCACAGAATGAATAAAGGAAATTAAATAATATTCTTAAAAAACCTATGTATCTTAACTCTTTATTTTGGTAATAGATATATACAAAAATCGCTTAACAAAATATTTAATTTTAAGCCTGCTGTTAGGTGAGAAAAAACTTACGAATATTAGGTTAATGGACCAACCATATAAACAGCTTATGTAAAAATCAAGTATGGGATACGCCTTTTTTAATCAGTATTGATTAAATATGTAAAAGACAATCGTGGGATACCCAATTTTTGATTTTTGTTATAAAGAAACACAAATATTTGCACTGCTCTATTCAGTTTGTGAGCTCTTTTTATAGTTTAGACGTGTTTTACTCAATGTTGAAAGTGAATCCGATATTTCAGACTCGCAAATGGATTATATTTCAGAAAATGGCGAAACAAGTTCTTCTGAAACAGATACTGAATGGGAACCCGCCCAAGCTGCAGTTAACTCTGTTAATCCGTTTTTTATAGCTCAAAATAAAATAATGTCTGAAGTAGGGAATGGTAAATGAATTCCAAAATCGATTTTCGATTTTTCGATCGACTTTTTTTATTTCGTTTTTTGAAATCGATTAATCGAACCTCAAAATCGATTTTAAAATCGATTTCAAAATCGTTTAAGATTAATTTGCAAACTTATACCTTATATCACAAAGGGGGATACACCAGCATTTTTATGGCAAAATTGAACTGAGATTTTGACAGTGGGTAGACATAACTACTTTCTATATATTTCGTGTAAAAAGTGAAAATGTGTAAATTTTGAGATGTCCTTTAGAGAAACAAGTGCATGTACATTTCACATATTAAAATTGTATTCTTGTATAGTCAGTCAGGGCTGTCACATAAATTAATTCCGATCGAAAGTGGAATTGATTTCGTATCTTGCTTCACATAAAACGAAATCAATTTTGATCGGAATTGATTTCTGTGGCAAGTCTGAATGTATGGATAGTATTTCAAAGTATTATGACAATAGTTCCTGATCGTTTCCGACTGTTTATTTGCTATGTTATTGTTTAGTTTTAGAAAAAAAATGTTTGCATGTCGTTGATGTCAGAAAGATGCAGAGATATTTCCTTGTAATTTTGTTTTTGATAGGAAAATTACATACTTTATATTTTTTCACTCTACTTATAACTAGATTTATATATCGCTCACACACTAGTCTGTTTGAATGTTAGCATATTTCCAAAGGAATGCCATGGCTTAATTCACCTGTTGTGTTTCTATAATATGTTCATTTTCACGAAGCTGACTTTCAGTGTTTGGTTCGGTACGATATTTTTAGGACTGTTTTGTTCACTGTCCATTGATGACTTTAATTTCTGAAGAACAAGAGCCCTTATATTAAAGTTGGCAGTATACCAAGGGTTCTAATAGATAAATACGTAAAACTACAACGTTACCTTGGAAAACTGCATAAGCATACCTACAGACGTATGTACGCACAAAAGTTAAAGTTTTATTGTGTATGCTCATAATTTATCGATTTAATTAAGATTAGCATTAAAAATTGCCAAAATTTTAATAAAAATAAAAAAATCGATTTTAAAAGCCCAGTAATTGATTTCAGTATAAAATCGCATACGTAAATTCGATTGCAAAAAGTCGATTTTTTTTACCACAAAAGGAATCGAAATCGATTTACCATTCCCTAGTCTGAAGATAAATATCATATGACTAATAGTGCCATCCGCTTCGATGATGTTTTGGGTGCGTGTATGATATAAATTTGTTCCTATTCCTGAACTGTGGGAGCGTTTTCACCAACTTTTTTCAATATTTTATAATTGTCACAAAAATTTAATTATTGATGATCAACTTGTTGCAATCAGGGGGTGATGTTCTCTTCGACAGTTTATGCCATCAACACCAGAAAAATATGATTTGAAATTTTGGCAAATCGGTGAACTCTAAGTTAGGCTACATATTTGAAATATGGTTAGCCAAGAAATACACAGCCTGAAAAGAACCAAGGGCAACACGTTCATTTTTTTACACTTTTGATTTGGTAAAAAACTTCAGGAAAGAAACTAACATATCGAGGGTTATTTTTCAAATAGTGCTATCCGAAAAATCACAATTTTACAGGAGAGCGAAAAAACTGATTTTTTCGATAACTCTAGGAGTAATAACCAAACTTTAGTTTACAATGTTTTTTTAATTCCAGATATTCGCGCTTATATGTCTGATAGCACTATTTACAAATTAAAATTTTATCGACTTGAACATTAAAATAAGCAGATAGCACTATTTGAACAAAAATAAAATGAGCTGTAATGAATACTTTTTGAGACTTTAATTAAGTTACACGATTTTTTATTAAAATAATTAGTAAAATTTAAAGAAACGCATAATCATGTTAACTGAACTCGAAAATAAGTTAAAATTTTACAATAAATAATTTAACTTTATCCACATATTTTAAATTATCATAAAAATAATGATATTCTTGCGAAAAAGCAGACTTCAATGCTTTGGAAATTCATTCGTTTGCTTAGTTGAAAAGAACGTGGGCCAGATTGTAAGAGTTTCGCTATTTATATGATCGCTGCACTGTGTGGTAAATTTGGAAAAAAATTTTAATAATTCTATAAATTATAAACGGTTGGTCCGATTGGAATGCAGTTTGAGGTGAAAATTAAAAAGTTGTAGTCGAGTTTAGGTCTTGGATTTGAGGTCTATAGGTTCCCAAATTAGTACATCTCAGGTATAACAAAAACTTAAAACGATCCTTAATTCTTAATTTTAGCTGGATGCTAAAAATAATTTTTTAGAGAAATGCGCTTGCCAAGTACTCCATAATTGGTCCAGTATTTTGGAAATATAAGACTCAAATTTATCTTAATTTGTTTGAAATATGTTTTTGTGAATTATCAACAAGATTTTGTTTGTCGTGCTTAATTCCTAATTTTTATTTTTGATAAAAAACACTGATATTTATTGCTGATGGGATAAGCTATTAACATACGCATTTCACTGGTTGAATAGGCCAGATCATCAGGAAACTTCATCCAAAGATTTTAGAAAATTTAAAGATATTATACAAATAAATTCGCTCAACAGTTTTATTTGTATAATATCATGTACAAGTAAATTTTGGCCATGACTTTGACTGAGGTGGTCCATTCGGACGGTCCAATTTTGGGCGAATCGTTCGACTTTGTATGACCCGATATGTGTATAATAATTGTGCAATATACACTTGCAATAAAATTGTTCAATTTTAGGTATTGTACAATTATATCGCCAATGTGTATGTGATATTCGATGGTAGCACAAAATATTATCAACAATCAAAAGACTTTTGATTTTTATTTCACAACGAAAAGAAAGTGAAATGTGTTGGCAACATTATACAATGCTGTTTATGTTATTCCTATAGTTTATGTTCACCTTTTTATTGAATGAATGAAACCATTGTGCGACCTATTGCATAATATAGGACAAAATTGAAATAATATGGCGAATATCATATACAATAATCGCTTAAGACCCGTGCTTGGTAGCCATTATATTTCTAAAAAACACAAATTTTAGGGAATTTTCTGCTGTTTTTTTTGGGAATTGTGGGATTCGTTTTGTAAGTTTAATAAAATTTTGAGCTGGTTTGTATTAAGCATGTAAACATGTATTTACTTGTTAAATTTCATTAAATAATATTAGCTAACAAAGATTCTTAAAAGATAAAGATAAATTAAAATTTATAT
The DNA here is from genome assembly GCA_930367215.1 of Pollenia angustigena. NCBI lineage: Eukaryota > Metazoa > Arthropoda > Insecta > Diptera > Polleniidae > Pollenia > Pollenia angustigena. The sequence goes on from OV884058.1 coordinate 130,640,746, forward strand.
TGTTTACAAAAACTCATAAAACAATTGTTTGCATTTTTTTGCAAAATTTCTACAACGAATTTAAAAATTATATTAGTTTATGAAATCTAGACACAATTCCCAACCCTTTCATGTATAATATGTCTACTTTGTAATAACACTTTTTATCATTTTATTATATGAAGTAATATTTTTTATGTAGATAGCACTTTTTACAAAGAAAAAATAAAACGTGTATGTTAGATAGCACAATACAATATTTATGAAAAAAAAAAGTTTTGGGAATTTTTTTTTTTTTTAAATTTAAATGACATATGCTCCTTCCGTCAGTGAACTCGTTTCTATAAAAAAAAAATTTTTGAAAAATTTCAGATAGCACTATTTGAAAAATAACCCTCGATATGTAGGGGTTTGAGGTGGCGTAGGTTTTAAGGTGGCTCATCAAATGGTTAGTTCCTACAGCATAAAGCGCAAAGCAAATCGATGGCCAAACTTTGTATTTGCATAATACAATTACATAATGGATATATTCGCTTTGAATGCGTTCATACTATTTTCTAAAATCGACGTTTCATGGGCTCCAGCTGATCGGAATCGCTGAATCTTTGCGGCAACTAGCACTTTCTCTGGCTAAGGAAAATATGATGAAACGGACTAGATTACCTAAAAAAAGAGTTCTCAGCACAGTTATTCACTGAAATACGATCATAATGCACAGTTCAAGTGGTCTCTCCGAAAAATAACACCTCTAACTCAGGGGATCTAAAGCGTGAAATATGTAGTTGCTGTAAGCCTAAGTCTGACATAAAATGCTCCATTTGTAGCAAGTTTATTTGCAAAACTAACTGAAAAACATTTTTATTATCATAACATTTTTTATAAATTAAACTAGTAAAAACTTATTTTTTTTTAAATAAATGTAAAAAAATCAAAGAAAATATACTATGGACCAAATGGTCCCTTAACCTAAGATTCGTAAATTTATAATTTTCTTAGTCCTGTTTTGAGTTAAAACCTTGAATTTTTGTAAAAAAAAAACATTGTTTTATAAAAAGACCACGTGAGCTGAAAAACTAAGTCAGTATATATCACCGTTCAAAAATTACAAAGGAAACAATTCAAAAATTGGACGAAATGGGGTTAACCAAACAGCAGGGTTAACGCCTTTAATAGCGATAAAGTTTCGACTATAGGTTAATAAATGTACAGTCCTTTCTTCATAAAAAAATAATTAAATGAAAATAAAATTTGATGAATTTTAGCCTTATTAAAATATTAAAATTTTTAAAAATGATTAATATCAAATTCAATAACATAGAACACGATACACAAAATCTGTAAAATATTTTGGCGATAATTACAATTATGAAGTCAAATTTTTAAATAAAATACCAGATTTTGTGATAATGCGGATTCAAAACTCGGTTTTTTTGTAAAGTTGGCGTCTTTTTTTTACTCCGTAGAATTTCCACTCTCCCAAAAAACGTTATCTATATACGTTCCAAAAACGTGTTTAAGTTAAAAAAAATCAGTCCACTATCTAAAAATTTGTTAAGAAAAAGGTAAAATAACTAATATTTAATGAAGAATCCGCAGGATATCGTTATCCATCCTGCAATGGGTATGTCACTCATTTTTATTTTAAGCTTTAATCAAGAGGATCAAAATAATATATTGAATGTATTTTTTTTTGTGCACACTGGCTATAAAAATAAAAAATTATAACAATTTTTCGTTTGTTCTAAAATTTTATAGGTAATAAAATTTTAATTCACAATTCAAAGGACGTAATTATAAGTCATTGCATATATAATTTAAACTTTTTTTTTGATTTGCATCCATACAAAAAATTTTAAAAATTCCAATTTTTAGAGATCTTAAAACGTCATTCGATTTCGCTTACATTTGGAACATATGTTGGCGTGGTTCATACGCAATGATCCAGCCTTGAAGAGTTGACGATTTTGAAGCACCCTAATAAGTATATAAATTAATAAAAATGAATAAACAATAATTTTAGTATTTAAAACTCCTATATAATCAAAAAGGGCGTCATATTAAAGAGTGCCTAAGGAGAAAGCAGGCCTAATTCCGCCACTGTATCCAATATGAAACATTAGCGTAGGGGTGATCTAGTTTTCGGTCAATAAAGTATTTTTGGATAAAATAAAAATATGTAAATTGCCACATAGCTTTTTTGGTAAACCCTTCTGCATTCCTTGGGTCAATGTGACCCTATTTTACTTCAAACTCACGTATTTTATTTTATCCAAAATAGGAAATAACTTTTGAGTAGCAAAATAAAATAACAGATTTTTTTCGCTCATATAATTTTAGGCCCTAATTCTTGGCCTACAATTAAAAGTTTGTCGTTTTTTTCTCATTTTGCGATTGTGTTCATATGGTAACCTCAAGTTAACCAATAACCAATATTGATGTGGTAATATCAATTTTACTATAATAAACGGTAAGACATAAGTTTTTTTTATCAAAGCGAGATAGTTAATTTTGGCAGCTTCACGCGAATTTGCTTGTTTGTTTATTTAAATGATCTAGACAAGAAAATTAAAATAAGTGAGGTAAAATTTTATATATCGTTACTTTAATATAGAAAAGCCCTAACTAATGTTGTTCTTAATTTACAGGAGAAGGAAAAAACTTAATAAAAATGATAGTCTTTTAGCCGCGATTTTTTTTTAAACGCACTTCTTTTATTAAATTCTCTAAGCAATTTAATAAAAAACTGCCTTTAAAAAAAATCTGGACTTCCAGACTATAATTTTTATAAGGTTTTTGCCATCTCCTGTAAATTAAGAACAACATTAGTTAGGGCTTTTCTATATTAAGGTAACGATATACATGTGTACATTATATGGGGGCTAATTCTGGTAGTTTTTGGTTCAAAAGCAATTACGATAGTGGTCTTATTTATAATTCTAACAGTTGATACAAGGGTATTCAATTAACCGAATAATTGCGCGATTAATTGTTTGAGGTAAAAGTTTTATCAAATAATAATCGAACAATTTAATATAATTCGGTTAATAGAATAATTTTAATTTTGTCTAGTTAAGAACTTTAAAAATAATTATATTTTTTGTTAACATAAAAATTGTATTCCAAATTTTTTTAATATTTTTAATTAGGCTTAAGTTCATCAAATTTAATTTTCATTAAATATTTTTTGTATGAAGAAAGGAATTTTACAACATGAAAATTAATTAAAATTGTTATTGATAATCTTTCATTTTTGACCGTGGCCGGGGCTCGAACCCTGGCCGGCAGGTTACCATGACATGTTTCGATCGCAACCACTCGATCTCTTCAGATTGATTTGCCGTCTTACACTCGCAGCCATCGACGACTGCTGACGTCAATAGTCAAACATCAGTCCTTAAACCAAATTGTATTTTAACCTTTGGTAGATCGAAATTTGCTTTTCCGAATGATTATCCATTTTAATTGGTTTTACATGATTTTTCCTTACTTCTGTTTTCTCGTACTTTTTGTCAAGAATTCTTCTTGAAGTCCAAAGAACATTTGTTGTTTTCATTTGTTTCTTTCTTTTTTCTGTTGAACTTTTTCAGCACAACTTGAAGGACAAATATACACATAGAGCTCGTGCCTCAGCTTTAACAATATGTAGTATTGTGGTTATTTTGTTGAACTATTTATGGTTTCTAATCCAAATTTTTTAATATTTTTAATTAGGCTTAAGTTCATCAAATTTAATTTTCATTAAATTATTTTTATGAAGAAAGGAATTTTACAACATGAAAATTAATTAAAATAGTTATTGATAATCTTTCACTCTTGACCGTGGCCGGGGCTCGAACCCTGGCCGGCAGGTTACCATGACATATTTCGATCGCAACTACTCGATCTCTTCAGATGGATTTGCCGTCTTACACTCGCAGCCATCGACGACTGCTGACGTCAATAGTCAAACATCAATCCTTAAACCAAATTGTATTTTAAGCTTTGGTAGATCGAAATTTGCTTTTCTGAATGATTATCGGCCAGGGTTCGAGCCCCGGCCACGGTCAATAACGAAAGATTATCAATAACAATTTAATCAATTTTCATGTTGTAAAATTTCTTTCTTCATAAAAATAATTTAATAAAAATTAAATTAGATGAACTTAAGCCTAATTAAAATTATTAAAAAATTTGGATTAAAAACCATAAATAGTTCAACAAAATAACCACAATACTAATAATAAAAATTTTATTAAAAAAGTAACAACAATTTAACAAAAGCCACTTCATGCAATAAAAAAGGAAAACCTTTTAAATAAGAAATAGCACCAAAATTGAATCTATTCTTCTAAAATCATCTTTCAAAAATAGTATACAGTTTAAATGTTTTTGTTTCAAACTTGATCTAGAAAAGATTATTTCACCTATTGTAGACGTTGCACATATTGAAAGTAAAGCGTTATAAAGCATATCCAATTTCTCTACTTTTTCTTGTCATCTCTTCCATTGAACTACTTGAATCTCTTTTTGATTTTTTAACAATTTGATTGGTCTTGTTAAGGTCTAATAGAAGGTTGTTTCCATTCGTCTCAAAAAATTAATATCATCTTCGTCATCTAATTCATTGTGGTAAAAGTCTCGTCTTGCTTTACTAACATTAAAAAAACTAATACCTTGAAAAACAAAATTTCGATTAATCGACATATATTTTTCGAATTATTATTTAATCGAAAATAAGCAATTTTAAATTATTTCAACAGCTTAACGACAAAAATTATTCGATTAGTCGAACAACGGTTAATCGTTTGAATACCCTAGTTGTTACTGAACGATTTAAAACTACAACACTGAAAAATTTTAGAAATTCTACACAAAAAACATCTTTGTAAACTGTTAAACAATTAAAAAAAGTGAAAAGTTGTTTTTTAAGTTAAAATATAATTTAAAATGGATCCCGCTTTCTTTTTATAACCTGCACCGAAGTTGGGTTTTCTGAAAATGGAATGACATATGAACAAAAAACGACGAATGCTTTTATTTGACCCATAAAATCCTTGTTGTTGTTGTTGTTGTTTTTTTTCCTTTTGTTTTATCTAAATCTGAGTAACCGCAAGTACACAACATCTGACAAAATTTGGGCGGGATTGAAAAAGTGGGCGTGTCACGAAATAGGTTCCCCTGTGATGTGTTTGCGTAGGTCTTATCTTTGGAAGGGACTATAAAATTACTCAAAATAGACTTAGATTTTCTTGATCTGATATTTTGATATTCTAATAGCATGGGATCTGCTGTTACAAATGTTGATAATCTCTTATGGATATATGGGTACCCGGTTTAACATTATAGGGTTAAAGAACATCCCAAGTATCCAGAATCAAAATTAATCAAAATCGTTCTAGACACGATTTCCTGCGTAGTGTTATATATCTTCTCTATTTTTCCTTTGCCATCACATCTTTTTAAAAATGATTATTAATACATCATGTCTGATCGTTTCATAGGATTCTGTACAGAAACAATACGACAAATAATCTTTTATTTTGAAATACTCAAACTTTTTTTATATAAAAATTTTTGTAGATTTTTTTATTTATTTTAAAAAGTTTTGCCAGAGTAAACAGCAAAAAGAAAAATGCAAGGCTCACCCTGTCTACTCATAAACTTTTCTATGTGTATTTGAAAACACATTATATTTAACCAAAAACAACAATATGGAAATGCATAAAGGATTTTAATGAAACCGAAATAAAGATGCGTATAGAAAAAAATATGTTACCAAAAAACCACTTGCAATGTTTGTATGGGAACAAACAACAACAAGAACAACAAAAACTAAGAACCAAAGACAATACAGAAGGAAAAACTAAAACAAAACTAAGCCTTTCATACATTGTTTAGTAGTCACACACATATGCACACACATAAACTAGATCCTTACACTTTAAGTACCATGTATGTCAAGTGGTGTTGGTAGTGGTGATGCAGGGAAAACAATATTAAGCATTAATGAAAGACAACTTCAAAATAATGTCCTACATTACAATTGTTTTTCGTATTATTAGAATGAATAAGTAGAGAAGAGAACTTAATATATGTACAAATGCTCTACAGTTTCCCCAACAATATAGAGCCAGAGGAAAAGTATATAGAACTGTCCTTTTATTGAAGTTAATTTCAGTTGCTACTAATTTCGCCAACAACAGGAGCAACAAAAGAGTTTAAGACTATTGGCCAAATAAGTAAGTATCTACTTGTACATTCTGACCATTTGTTTGTATGGTTACTTGTTTGTTGGTTTGTAGGTTGGTTGCATGAGTGTTTTCAACATCATGCTTTTACACACACACGCAGTTGCACAAATACACTTTTTTCATTCTACACTTATCGTTATGCCACAACATGCAATTGAAATTTTTGCTGTTAAACACTACAAGGACAACGAAAAACAATAGAAACAAATAACAACTGAATAAATGCAACACTATTCGCACAAAAACAAAATAACAATGCTGCAACAATAGTAATCCCAGACAACGGTGCAACAGAAACAATTAATGTGTAAATTTACACACAATATTGGGTAAAACACATAATGAGGATTTTTTTCAGACACAGTTCTAAAAATCTTCAATATTTTTTGGGTAATAAGGTTTTTTAAGGTATAAAAAAATCTTTAAAAATTTACAATTTTGCTGTAAAAGTATGCAGATTTTTGTTTTCCCCTTTTACCCTTTCGGCATTTTTTTATGCTTTATATTGGCAGTAGCATCAGATCTTTTTATCTACCCAGGCAAAATTACAGCTTGGTATTTTTTTTTATCAGCTATTCAGGGATCGAGATCAGGAATCATCAAGAATTTTCAAAATTTAAGTCATTTGTAATTACGATGACCATCCGTTCAATAATTTAAAGGCAGTAATTTAGTTTAATTCGCGGAAGATTTGGGATAGCGTAATCCGGGTTTTATCTAGCTCTTATATAAAGCTTACGCCAATAAAAAAAAACTCATTCTGAAAAACTTTTGCTTTGTCATAAAAAGGTTTAAATACAAATACAAATTGTTAAGGGTATACAAATTGAATTCATTGGATACCAATTAATACAAAATTTTATAAAACTCGATTTTAAAGATGCGACACTGAAAAATAGATATTAGGGTACTCATTCGGTTCCCTGTTAATCGCTTAACCGAATAATAACTACTCGATCAACTGATCGATTAATTTAAAATTAGCTATTTTCCATTAACGATTAACCAGGTTAGTTTCAGTCGATTAACCGATGTAACAAAATTATTTATTGTTTTGTAGTTTTACTAGTCATATGCCAAAATCGACTTTTTGCAAAGAAGAATTTTTTTATTGCTTTACGGCTTCAACAGAAACTTTTTTTCTGGGACTTTTTCATAATTCCGTTATTTACAAAATTACCGTTACCGTTCCAGAATTCGACCAAATTATGCTTGGCAACATATAAACTCATGATATCTGCCAATACAGCGTGTTTCGGTGCATTTTTTAATTAAAATTAATTTTGCGCTATCTAGCGGCACCAATTTGTATATTTAGCAATTAGAATGGTAGTTTGAATACCTTTCCAACAAACAAATTTTGACAATCGGTTGAAAAATAACCGAATGAGAAAGTAAAGAGCTGTAGTATAATGAAATTGTCATACGAAGATCGTATTAATAATTAACTTTGTATTCCCGAAAATAACTTTGATAATATAATTGCATGTGCCCGTGCATAAAACTGAATTGGCAAATTGGTTTAGTTCGTTGTTTTCTTACGAAGACAATAGAATGAAGCGGTTTGTTTTTTAATTTTGTTTTTTTCTTTTAACCCACTTACTACTACAATTCGAGTTGGAAAGAACCCAACCAATTGTAGGGGGATGTAAGAAAAGATAAACTCACTGCTTATTGTTGGTGTTTTGTTTAAGCTTTGATATTGTTACAGGTAAGACTTAGAGTGTTTATAACTCTTATTCGCTTAAGGTTTTATTTGTTTAATATTTTTGGCTTTTCTAAAATCTTTGGAAAAGGTTTCCTGATGAGCTGGTGTAAGCAACCGGCGAAATGCGCATAGAGGCTTGCTTTCCCTCAACAATAAATTTCAGTGTATTTATCAAATATGATAAACTGGGAATTTAGCACGTCATACGAAGATCGTATTAATAATTAACTTTGTATTCCCGAAAATAACTTTGGAAATTGTTTTAAATTTATATTAAAATAAGTATTAACATGAGTTAAAGATTTTACCTCAGTGTTCTTGGATATGGCAGAAGATTTCCATACTGACCGAAGGATACCGAAAGTGCTTGGTTGGCTTTTGAGATTCGGTATTAAGATACTACAGATATCATCTCTATACTCGAGGCTCTCGAGATGTTTTTCAAGAACCCAGTTGATACCTCTATTAGCTTAAGTAGCATTACGAACTACAACATCAAGCACGATGTTGTAAAGCAAGGGAGAAGTTCTGGAAATTGCTCTTTAATTATTCGTAGACTATTGATGCGGTCTTCATAGGATTTTGGGGCTGAAAGCCAGCGTGTTCGGGCCTTTGATCCCTTAGTACAGTATCGGATATTCTCCGGTTAATGATCTGCGCTATTATCTTATTTACTGCACTAAGGATGGTTATGCCTCGCCAGTTCTTACAGTTTGTCAGGTCACCCTTTTTGGGAATATTTAAAATTAAACCTTCTTTTAAATTCAAATCATGTGTAAGGTAGAAGTTCTGGATATTTTCGCTGTAGTATGGGGGTCGGCGCTAAGCATCTTGGGCGATATGTTGTCGGCCCAGGGGCCTTATTCGTTTTTAAGTGATTCATAGCATCTAAAACTTCTGCGATATCTGGACCTCATTTCGTGGGAATCGCAGGTGCAAATGTTTTGATAGTTAGATGTTGTTAAGGAAAGCATATTGGAATAATGCTGTACCCATATTTCCAGTTGATCTTTCACAAATGTTGTGAGCTCGCCGTCAGTAGCTTAAATGCTCGTTTTTTAATATTCACTATATTTTTTAAATGAATAAATTACATTTTGCCGAATAAAGGCTTTTATGTATTTTATCCTTTTCATCCCCGAATTTTTTTGAGCGGTTAAAAAATTTTTTTAAAAGTTAGTTAAGTTCGTTTTTGCCTAGATATGAAATGAAATAAAATTTGTAGTTCTACCTATCCTGGTTAAGGATATATAAGATGTTGCCGATAGGCAACATTGGGCAGTTCTGTGTAAACTGTAAACGCATGTTGAAGATATTTGATAATTATTATAATTTATATATTGGAATTTTTTTATATTTTTAGTATGATATAATACAAAATTTCTTCATTTCTGCACTTAGAACGTGGAAAGCCGGTGTGACATCATCCTTTTGATCCTTATTTAACCCAGAGAATAGATTTGTCATATATTTAATTTTTTACGGGTTCTGCTACATAATATCTTTTTCAAGAGCTTGCGATGTCGGTGATGAAGTTGGTGATAATGGAGAATCTAGTGATGATAGAGCTGGTGAATATGGGTCACTGCAACTAGGCTCGGAAATGGAGGGTCCCGATAGTTTGCAGGCGGTCAGGCCTCAAATGTGATTATACTTTGGAAGAATAAGGGAATGGGCGCTAAACGGGACTAACCGGGCGTAGCGGACCCGAACGGACTGACGGGTATCGCGCACGCTGTGGCCGGTTCTAAGCAGTTCAAATTCAGATGCGCTGCTGGGCAAGAGTAGGACCTGCGTCAGGACCATGATAGCTATTATCACAGGCCACTGTATGAAAGGCAGGATGGCGGTGGGAATGGGATTTGACTTCTCGGATACATGTAGGTTGTGTGAGGACCTAGAGGAGTTGGAGACAGTAAGCACTTTCTGTGCCACTGTCCTAGGCTACAGATCAACAGGCTGAGGTGGCTGGGAAGCAGGTTCCTGCGCGAATTAGGAGATGTCTCGAGATGCGGGCTCTAGAATCTGATTTGTAATAGGAATGACCTCGCTGCGCGGCTGAAGACTGGGTACTGGGCACATGTAAGGCAGTTTTCTGTTTAGTAGGGTTGTTGTTGGATTGTGCAGTCCGATTTTTTATCTTCCACTACTTCCTCTTTTCCTGTTCTTCCACTCTTTACTTCTCGTATTCTTGCATACTAGAATTCTTTCACTTACTAAGGCGTCACAATAGACCATATCAGTCTCTGGGTGAGGGTGTAAAGTCTACTTCATGCATCATTTTCGATGTCTTCATCTTCACATTAATAATTTTTTTCAATTGTTCACTTTGCCAAACCCCTTGCACTCATTTTTAGTGAACAAAATATTCTTATGTAAATTATGAACATAATGGACCAATGTTGCCTAAAGGTTTTTAAAAAAATACTGAGGACAAAGCTACAAATTTTTTTGTGTGTTTGTTGCTTAATATCATTAACTAACCTGTTTTGAATAGCAAATTGCATTTTCTACACAAATATTTTTTTTTAATATCAATTTCTTTAGTTTTTATAAAAACACACTTTTTCCATATAATTTGCAATACGTGTGGCTGCTTAAACAAACAGTTCGCAAATGAACACGACCAAAGCTTATTGTATTAAATTCTGCACACACATTGCTAAGATGCATATTAACTAAGAACAGAAAACCGTTATAAGAAAAAATAAAATTTTCGGGAGTTATAAGCGTTTGATTGCAATGTTGCCTATAGGCAACAGTGGGACTGAAAGGGTTATACGGCACAAATTGGGCCGAATATTGTGCCTTGAAAGTCAACATAGTTGTTGATGACTATAAAATCTAAAATTCTGCGGTGCTGCTTGAGGGCTACATTCCTACTTCAAAAGTTAAATGTCAATGAAGGTGAAAAGAACGCATATTTTAAAATGTTCTTGTAAACGAAAAGTGCGATCGTGACGCACCGGCGCAGAATTTTAGATTTTGAAGCAACTGACAACTGTGTTGAATGGGAAGACATAATATTCAGCCCAATTTGTGTCGGGTTAAATGTTAGCAGTAGCAATTTTCTTACTTCCAAGTATTGTTGTTGCCATTTTTTTCTCAGTGTATTATTGGAACAATATCCGAAAATAGAAGATTACTAGCCAAACTAACTATCCAACAAATTAAAATCATTTTGTAACTGTTAACATAAAAAATGCGTTAAATTCATTAAAAGTTAAAAATCCAAGATTTAAAGGACACCCTAACTTTTCGTATTAGAACAAGTGAGGGACACTCTAATTAGCAATTAAGGTGACTCTATCCATTCATAGCTTGAAAAAGTAAATTTTTTTGGCATATTGCTAATTATAACATACTTTTTTGTGTTTTTAATTATTTTTTTCGTCTTTCTCATACAAAAGGTATGTGTTTAGAAACTATTTTTTCATACAATATATTTCATTCTGGCAATACATACAGAAAAAAACAGAATCTTAGAAATTCGAAAATAATGTACGTTGCTACACAGAAAAATTTTTGACAGTTTTTTTTTCAATTAATAGCGATTTTTGAATTTTAAAATAAATTTGATTACGTTCTTAATTGATTGAATTAAAAAAAAAATGTGTTTTTTCAATTAAAATTTTACTTGATTTTAATTATAAGTTTAATTGAATCAATCAACTCTGTTGTTTGAATTGAACACTTTGTTGCTTTCTCCTTGCTTTCATCCCTCATCAACAGTTTGCGAAAAATGTTACAAATGCAACCAACATCTTTATAAATTTATTGTCTTTGCCCTTACATGTACATATACACAAACACACATGTTTTTGTCATCAAAAAGAACAGTAAGCGTCGCGTGCAAAAATAATCTATCAACAAGTAAAAAATGAACTGAGATTTGTTATAGACTACCAAGTAAAACATTTTAAGGTTTTCGGAAGCAAAAAAAAGTACAAGAGCGCTGATATATGCGCTGGCTATTACATACTACTTAGAAGCAACAGGGAAGCGAAAACCATTGAAGTCAATTTTTAATATAAGTAAATGAAAATTATTTAATAACTTCGCATAATCCCTTATAAGTAAGCAGGTTGTAAGGGAGTAGTTGAAATGATTATTTTAAAGAAAAAATTTACGACCAAAGTTCAAAGTGCTTCTGTTAATCCCTTACATGGAAGCACGTTGTATTGCAATGATTTCAAAATGTGTTTACGATTATTCCCGACATGTAATCGAAAACAACAGATGCTTAAAATTACTTCTTTTTTATTACGCAATCAGTCAGCAAATTGTTTTTGAGTAGAGAGGACGCACGCAAATTTTTGTGTGGTCAATTACTAGATTTGTTGTTGTTTTTTTTTTTAATTTGCGTACAGTTTCGTTCTATTTTAAAAATTACATATTAACTGTGTTGTGTGTTTGTTTTGCTTTTTGTTCTTTTGCATAAGTTTTTGTGTTGCGTTTCTTGTATACAGTAAATAAGCAATTAATCAAAGGAATGAAAGCTGCGGTTTTTGGAAGCTATTCCTTCACGGAATAATGTATGCCATGAAAAACGCAGTGATTTTACAAAAAAGTAGTGCTTCCAAGTGGGAATTCGCCATATAAAATCATGCCTCTTGTAAGCAGGTTTGTAAGGGGGAAGTGTGCTTCTCTCCCTTACAAACCTGCTTACCAGTAAGCACCATTTTTTACTGGGTAATTACAATTATGACCACCACCAATGTCAATAATAAGCCTACATACATATGTATATTATGCGTAAAATAAAAAGTCGCCTTGTGGCTGATCACATTGTTGACGGTGGTTATGGTCGCAATCGAAATTTGGTGTTTATTTTCTTTGTCTGTTAATTCTTGAATTATTTTTGGCTTCATTTCATGTTGTGCGTTTAAAGTGAAAAGGTGAAAAAAGTACAGCCAAATTACACAGCAAAAACAGTTTTTTGTTTTCAATCTTGAATACCCTGAAGAATCAGAGTTATTCTACAATTTTATACAAAGTTGTATGTATGAAATTCCTTTGTCAAAAAAATCTTCCAAAATTTGTTCATTAAGCATGAGCTATTAAAATTAAACAAATAAAACAAGTTATTTTTAAACCATATTTAAATAAAGCATATATTTTAAATATTATTATTTTGCTTCATTGAACCATCAACTGAATTGATTTAACAAACTTGTTTGATTGAATAATTTGCGTAATTGAATTTAGATTGCATTTCAAATACCCTATTTAATTTATTAAATTAAAAATTTAATCGACATAATGCAAAAATTCAATCACTGTTTTAATCAATACAATTATAGTAATTCATTCAATTAAAATATTGATTTTTTATTGTTTGAATTAATTTGTTAATTCTTTCAATTAAAATATTGTTTAAAATAAATAATTTTTTCAATTATTTTTGTAATTAAAATGTAAAAACTTTTTAATTGGAAAAAAAAATCCTTGTTTTGCAATTTTTGGAAATTTGAGTAATTGGTATAATCGTTTCGGTAATGGGTGCAAAATTAAATAATTTTTTGCTTGTTTCAATTATTTTGGTGATCAAAACCTTTTTTTACTTTTTTCAGTGTTAGCTTTGCCAGGAAGAGTCAGTTGATGACCTGATAACAGAATAAACCTTCGATAATAATACAAACAATCTTTTAACAGAATAAACCGAAACCGAAAATTAAAAAAGGACTCTAATGGCATTATCGTAGATTTTATAGGCCTTATTTAAAAAAATATTTCATGTTAATAACAGGTTTATAGAATAAAATTTATATGAAAATTTGTTTAATAAACCTCTTATAGAACTGAAATATTTTTTATGAACAAGGGGGTGTATGTTTAGAGAAATCCAGGAAAAGGAGTGAAATTTCTCCAAAACTTACGATAAGTGAAAGAATTTTTTCCAGGTCATGTTTTATCAAAACTTAAGAATGGATCGCTTAAATCCTGAATATTTAAACCAAATTGTTTTCCTAAAAGATTATTTTATAAGATCTCCTTAAACCCTTGAAAAAACTAGTTAAATAATCTGATAGTTAATACTCTATTTATGAATTATTTTTTTGTTTGATTGCTTTAGTTCAAGAATAGTTACGTTGTTTTTTTTTTTTTACTAATAAATTCTAAATAATAAATTGTTTATGCAATTTAATTTATAGAAATTACTTCATTTATAAAAAAAAAAAATTATTAATCGGTTAACCGAACAATAATAAAATTAACCGATTATTAAGCCAAAACCTCGGTTAATTAATCGAGCGATTAACCGTTTTAAGCAAAAGTCCGATTAAATGAATACCCTTCTATAAATGCATCATGTAAGAGAGTTGATTTTTGTAACTCTAACATGAACTTACTACTGACTTATCTAACGTAATATATGGGTATTTCGACATTAAGTTATATTTTCTGTCACATTACGCCAGCAAGCAATTAAAATGTTTTGGTTATATAGCAACTAGTTACTATAAGCGGGAAAAATTCGAATAATAATTCTATAAAACAAGCTTAATTGCTTGCTGGTGTTACGTTACAGAAAGCAGACTTTTCTGGGGAAAATCCCAAATGCTAAAAAAAAATTAAATTAAGTTTAATTTCAAATATTTCAAATCATTTTATATGTACTTTTCTCATTGTTTTATTTAAATAAATGTAAATAACTGCAAATGTAAATATTTAGTAATTCATGCAAATGTATATGGGAAACACATACATACATGTACATTTACACACACACTCACACCGAACATTCATTACTTAAGAGCTTTTAAAATTTTTATTTTGGTTTTGTTAGATTTGTACTGGTTTGGTTTTGACTTGACCACAGAATCCAAAAATATAACAGATTTTCCAAACTAGACTAAATAACTAAAGTTCAAAATAACTAATAAACCTAATGACTTGTGTAAGTGTGTGTTTGCGCAAGTATTTATATGGATAATTGTTTGTACTTTTAGAGTTATTAGTATTTACTCATACATTATTCTGTTTGCTCATTTTTTTCTCATTTTTGAGCTTAAGGGTATTTTCACTGTTCAGGAGTTATGACTTATCCACAGTAGAGTGGTGGTAGCAATTTTGTACAAATTGTTTTACATTTGAAATCATGTTTTGTTGGTTTTCTAAACTTTTTTAAAGCTGAAATGGACGTTTTTAAAACAATTGGAATAGTAAAATGCACGTTGCCGCAATAGTGTCTGCCATCAATAGGAGTGTTGTTATACTTCAAAGCGAGACTCTATGCTTTGCTTTAACAAGAGAATGCTGTACATTTCTATCATCTGTACACAGAAAAAAAGTTTGCACCAATAAAAGTATTACTCAAAAAAAAAAAATCAGTGGGTAATTCCATGTCAAAACGACCAAGAGTGGGACACGACCCCTTCCGATTTTAATGAAATTTGGTGAGAAGGTTGCTTTTATCTTATAAGGAACATATATGAACAAATAAAAATTTTAAAATTTGTTTTTCGAAAGTTACGGCATATTCAAAATGTCATAATTTCGCAGAATTAGCCGAATGTGTTGAGCTTATTTCTTCAATATCTCGAAAACTACTTGACATACGAAGATGATTTTAATGTCATTTTAAAGAGAATACTTGGGGCTACAAACCATATATTGAAAATATTGGTGCTAACCGTTTTTTTAGGTTAGCTCTTGTTTTCAAGAGCACAGCATATATATTCGCGTAACTCAAAAACGGTTTAGTTTATTGAAATAACTAAAAAACCGAAATTCGGCAATAAATAATGAAGTGGGGTTGGGCATACATTTGATCCATCTAGGAGCACCCTACGCGCCGCAGGAGCCAAATTAAAGAATTTTATAAAGCCGAAATATTTGTATGGTACAGCGCGTAGGATGCTCCTAGATGGGTCAAATGTATGACCAACCCCACTTTATTATTTATTGCCGAATTTCGGTTTTTTTTAGTTATTTCAATAAACTAAACCGTTTTTGAGTTACGCGAATATATGCTGTGCAATATCGTACATTTTCGAAATAACGCTATATCTTGAAAACAAGAGCTAACCTAAAAAAACGGTTAGCACCACTGGATTCAGCGTCCACAATTAGGGTAAAATGCCAGGTGCGCGTCTGGTCTGTTGTTTGCAACTTGCACAGTGTACTTATTGCTCAAAATAACACTATTAAAATTCTATTTTAATATTATTTTTTTAAAGGTTGCGAAAGGAAAAAAATCATATCTTAAAAAAGAAAAAAAAAACACCTCCTTCAAAGTTTCAGAATTTTTAAACAACAGTTTGAGGTATTATACAAAAAAAAATCAGCCAAATAAAAAAATAGGTTTTTGACTTAGTCCGTTTTTAAAATTTAACATTTTGCAGATATACCATTTTTCAATATATGGTTTGTAGCCCCAAGTATTCTCTTTAAAATGACATTAAAATCATCTTCGTATGTCAAGTAGTTTTCGAGATATTGAAGAAATAAGCTCAACACATTCGGCTAATTCTGCGAAGTTCTGACATTTTGAATATGCCATAACTTTCGAAAAACAAATTTTAAAATTTTTTTTTCGTTCATATATGTTCCTTATAAGATAAAAGCAACCTTCTCACCAAATTTCATTAAAATCGGAAGGGGTCGTGTCCCACTCTTGGTCGTTTTGACATGGAATTACCCCAGTTTTAGTTAAAAATTTAATCAAGTGAATTAAACGTTTAATACACTTGATTACACGTTTAATTCACTTGATTAAGCTTTAAATAAACTTGATTAAATTTTTAATTAAAACTGATTTTATTTTTGATTAATGCTTTTACTTGTGCAAAATTTTTTCTGTGTATTACAGTTCTAAGAATTAAAATTCGGAAGAATTAGGTGAAGATATCGAAATAATACTAAGTTGTATGGAGTTTGAAATTTATATGGTTAATATTATTGTATGTATATATCGAACAAACTTCCCATGACTTTATAGTCAAACCCACTATTTTATCATACAATAGTGAAGGGTAATTAAGATTCGATCAAGTCTGGTATAACTTGGTTGCATTTTAAATGAAATTAATTTATTTTTCTATTAATAGTTTATTTGTGAAAATTTTCTGTAGTTTGTTGCAAAAGCAATCTCGAAAATTGGGTAATAACACTTTAGCCAAACAACTTAAATTATTGTTGT
The DNA here is from genome assembly GCA_930367215.1 of Pollenia angustigena. NCBI lineage: Eukaryota > Metazoa > Arthropoda > Insecta > Diptera > Polleniidae > Pollenia > Pollenia angustigena. Next base: position 130,657,808 of record OV884058.1, read on the forward strand.
TGTAATTACAGTTTCCATTCCATAATAAATTATTTTGAGCTGGTTAGCAAGAATTATTTAATTGGATTTAGGAGAAATTTAATTGTATAATTGAAAATGTATAAAACGAAATTTTATGTATAATAAGATTATGTAAAATTTACGGAAACTCTGAAAACTTTGTTTAATTATAGAATTTCAACTTATGCTTTTAATAAGCTTAAGAAATGTAATTTTAAAATATTTAGCATAGTAAATTAAGTTAAGCTACTAATAGATTTGTTGCAACAATTATTCCCTTTATTTAACTGAATCCATTTCAGTCTCTCAAGTAATATTAAGTTTGTTATTATACCCTTCACCTAAGGTAAAACGGTATATAAGTTAGTGATTCGTTTGTAATTTGTACAATACTGATGTTAAACCGTATACGGAGTATTCATTCTGTGTATTTATGAGTAGCGAAGAAGACTTAACGATGTCAATCTTACCCTCTGACCGCCTGTCTGTTGAAATGTTCTGTTCCAAAGACCCAAGAATTTATGGGAAACAGGATAGTAACATATTAATGTCACATATGCAATGGTTAATTTTGCTACAGAAAATTACCAAGGTGCATAAATGTCTGGGATACAAGCAAGAAACCCACGATCGCATGTAATAAAATCCCCTCTTGTTTTTCCTTTTTTTTTTTAATGTGAAGATTTTTTTTATTTTTGCTTTTTTTGTATATAACAAATACATACATGATTTGCCGCTTAAATTGATAAATGTGTTTCAATCGTAGATCGATCCTTGCAACAAAAATTTTGCATATGAATTTTTTTTGTTACTCTAAATTTTTTTGTAAGTGAAAATTTAATTTCCACCTTCAAGCAATTTGTAAATGCATCGTTATATTCAGTATACAACGACATGTTCTGACTTGTCAACTATTCAAGTCACATGTAATTTTGCATGTCTGTAAAAATTGCTGCTTAACAGAATGTTTTTAAAATTCGTTCACAAATATACATGTTGATTGCTTCTGACAAAGCCTCTGTTATCCTTCGCATAGTTGTTGCAGAAACCATAGTAGTTTTCGGTCTCAAAATGGCGTGTTGCCGCCACAAACATATTTATTTGCTCCATTAAAGTGTAGAGCCTTAACAATTTTTTTCTTTGAATTCAAAGGATATAATTTTTTACACACATTTGTATGTACATAATTTCTATTAACTGGTGTAATGAATATACTTGCATATGTATATCGGTATTATAAAATATAAGCTTCAGCTGGATAACGATTCCGTCAATAGTGGACCGCCGCACTGTGGCTGAAAATTTAACTTCATCGGCCAAAAGTCCAATTTTTGTTAACTCCTATTTCAAAAATGTTAATGCCATTTGATATCAAACGTATTTCAACTAAGGTATCCAAAAAACTGCATTAAAATATTGGCAATTGATGGTGGGGAATGCTGCTGAAAACAAATATTTTGTTTTTTAATTTTTGTAAATTTGATCGGAACTATATTATGATTTATCGCAAACTGTTTTCAATTAGGGGTGGAATTTTTTTTTTTTTTTTTTTTTTGTTATATTATTTGAGATATTAATTGTTAAGAAATGGTTCGTTCAACCACTGTATCATTTATACCTGACTTGCTGACCCGACAGACGTTGTCCTGTCCAAATTAGGAAAAATGTTTGCGTTCGATTTTTAAAATCCGTTAAAAAGATACGAACATTTGAAAGAAAAACAATTAAGAAAGTATAGTCGGTCAAGCCCGACCATATGATACGCTACACCACAATATTTAAAAACACATCATGCTAATGTGTCCATATAAATATAGATTTATCTATGCTTATAAACTTCATGAAAATCGGCTTGAAAGTTTGTGAGAGGCATAAATTGTCCCCTACCTCCCCTTGTGGTCCTATTTTTGAAAAACTGTATAGCTTATGTGTCCATATAGATATGGTTCTATCTATGTTTTAAATTTCATTGAAATCGGTTTGATAGTTTCTGAGAGGAAGAAATTTCCCCCTATCTTTCCTCTTGGTCTAACGATTCGGCCCATTTTCAATAGGCTTGGTCCTTGTGCCAATAAGAACCTATGACCCAAATTTCGTCAAATTATCTCCAAAATTGCGACCTGTACTTTGCGCACAAGGTTACATGGACAGCCAGCCAGCCTGCCAGCCAGCCGGACATACATCAGCACAAATGCATTATACCCTCTCCACTATTGTGGTGTGGGTATAATTAGTCAAATCGATGGAGCCGTTTTCTGATTTTAGGTAAATCGAAAAAAGTGGGCGGGGCAAAATGTTCTTTTCGCAAAAACCTAAGTTGGACCATGGCGATGATTTTAAAGAAAAAATCGTCCAAATCGGTCAAGCCGTTCTCAAGTTATGCACTTAATAGAAAAAGTCGGCGTAAAAGTAGGCGTGGTACATTTTTCTATTGATGAAAACGTCAAATGGATTAATACGAACATTTATAAGAAAAATTAGTCAAATCGATGGAGCCGTTTTTTGATGTTAGGTAATTTAAAAAAAGTTGGCGTAAAAGTGGGCGGGGCAAAATTTTCTTTTCGTATAAATCTAAGTTGGACCATGGCGATCATTTTAAAGAAAAAATCGTCACAATTATATAGATGTCATTGGTGGTGCAATATGAAATCTTCAGAAAAATCAGGCGGGTGACACTGTGAAGTCTGATTTTTGATTTTTGGTCTGCGGGCGGAGGGGCGTGGCAAAATCCAATTTTCATATTGGACTACCAATGACATCTATATAATTGTGAAGATTTTTTCTTTAAAATGATCGCCATGGTCCAAATTAGATTTATACAAAAAGAAAATTTTGCCCCGGCAACTTTTTTCGAATTACCTAAAATCAGAAAAAGGCTCCATCGATTTGACAAATTTTTCTTTCAAATATTCGTATTAATCCATTTTTAGTTTTGATCGAAAGAAAAATATACCACGCCTACTTTTACGCCCACTTTTCCTTATAAGCGCATAACTTGAGAACGGCTTAATCGATTTGGATGATTTTTTTCTTTAAAATGATTGCCATGGTCTAACTTAGGTTTTTACGGAAAGAAAATTTTGCCCCGCCCACTTTAACACCCACTTTTTCCGATTTACCTAAAATCAGAAATCGATTTGACTAATTTTTCTTTCAAATGTTCGTATCTTTTTAACGGATTTTAAAAATCGAACGCAAACATGTTTCCTAATTTGGACAGGACAACGTCTGTCGGGTCAGCTAGTACTATATATAAGTTGAAGCTATCTTTTTATTTTATTTATTTATTTATTTATTTATTACTTGGATATCACATACAACAAGAATTGAATCTTTTAAATTACAGTATGTGATGTTATAACGATACAATTTATTTTAGTTACATTCATTAAATAAGACAGAAGTAATACATTAATTTAGTTTTATATGAAAGACAGAAAAACATAAAATATATAATAGAAACTAATATTAATTTATAAGATACAGAGGTATATAAAGAAAACAAAAAGGTGTTATTAATTAAAACAAGAGAACAATTTATTTTTGAATTGCATAACGTTGCCTATGGTTTGTACTGTGTTGGGTAGTGAGTTCCACAGTCGTATGGTATTTGTAAAGAACTGCCATTCAGAAATTAACGTACGATATCTTAGTTGTATGATGTGTTTTCCTCTATTAGAACGTGCAAATTTTAGGCGGTCATATAAATAAGTTGGTTCTTGGGTGTATATAATTTTATGAATGAGTATAAGTGATTTAATTTTCAGCAATACTTCAAGATTAACTCCGTACAAAGATTTAGAATATAGAGAAGTTCCATCATATCTTTTTATTCCATAGACGTATCGTAGAATCGCATTGTAAGCTACAGTTAATTTACTCTTACTGTATGAATCACAGAAAGCAAACAGTTCACAACCGTATAGAAGCTTAGGCATTAAAAACGTTTTCGCGAGAAGCACTCGAATATTAAGAGGTGTAACATGTTGTGATGGGTATAGAGTTCTTAGCATAGAAAAAATTTTTCCAGAAACAGAAATAATGTGAGAATTCCATTGAAGAGTTTTATTAAAAATAATACCAAGATTCATAGCTGATTCAACAATTGAAATAGTTTGATTTCCTAATAGTACCGGAATATCAACAACAATATTTTGATTCCTTTGAGCTATAATCAGGCACTTTGATTTTTTTGGATTTAAGTATAGTCCATTCGACGACGCCCATAAATATATCCGATTTAGATCCACAGACCAAAAAATGTTTATATTTCAATTAAAAAAGGCGTGCGAATGTAGCGTTCGTCACGCAGGATTTGCCCATATGTATGTTTAAAAAAAATCTAATTTTTTTTAAATATTTATTTAAGTAAAAAATTCTAATAATACAACACACTGAGTTTTATAAAATCAGAACAGTAATATTTTCTTATATATCAAAGGCAATTTTTTAAATTGCCAAGCAAGAACAACAATACTAGTGAGAAGCGTTGCTAAAATATTTTGCTTGCTGATTCCTTCATCAATACAAAAAATAAAAATAATAAACAAAATTAAAATATATTGCATGTCTAAAGAATCACTGCAATTTTTCTGTTTTATAACGAAAATAAAACACTTCATTAATTTTGTTGCTTTCGTGATAACAGTTATGAACTGTATTAAGAGTAGTGTACTAATACAAAAGCACTAAAAAAATTGATATCAGTAAATAATGATCGGTTTTATTCCAACGCTGTTTAGAATACATTCAAAGAAAGTAAATAATGTTTGTTCGAAAAAAATGCTGTGTGATCTCTATTTTAGGAAATTTGTTTCTACATTTTAATCCATAAGTCTCTTCTTACTCAACCGATTGCGGCTAGTTTAAAGCCCAAACTGCCTATGAGAAGGGGCACAATAAATCATCGAAACCATGTTTACTGTTGAGTCGTTCAGAAGTTATGCCTCAAGTTTTTCCATATAGTACTTAAAAAAATACTCAAAAATAACATTTTAACAAAAAACAAATATGGCGGCTATAACTGTTAAAAAAAATTCTAACAATTATACGAAATGATAATAAAATTAAAAAGATAAATAAAATTGATAAAAATAAATGAAGTTAATTATAAATAACAAAGAAACGCAAATTTTTAAATCTAGCTTATGTCAAAAATGGTGGGCCTATGGTCTACGCGGAACTATGGTCATGCCAGGGTCACGCTTCACGCGTCATACGACCTGGCGGGGCTGGACTATTGCACTCCGGAACCCTTTTTCGGTGCTTTGTTCACGGTTCATCATGGTAACTATGATGAGCTGCTCGATAATACGCGATCTCTGGAGCCGACCCTGCGGGTCTACACTGATGGTTCCAGGATGGGCGACAGAGTGGGTGGAGGTTTCTTCATCGAGGAATTGGACATCAGGGTCTCTTTTAGGCTGCCAGATGGCAGTAGTGTGCTGCAGGCGGAAATCTCTGCCATAAAGCGGGCGGCAAACTGGCTGAAGTACTATCGTATATCGAGGGATATATGCATATTTACGGACAGCAAGGCTGCCATTGCAGCTCTGGCTGGTGTCTTTACGACATCTATCTTAACAGTGGAATGCCGGATGTCTCTAAATGAGATCGCGAAACATTCCAGTGTAACGCTAACATGGGTACCAGGACACAGTGGGCTCCTGGGCAACCATACTGCGGACAGTCTAGCCAAACAAGGCTGTCTGTTGGACGACATGTTCGTCGACGGCCTGATTGACACTTCAATGGCCCGCTGCAGGACTCTCATCAGACGGGAGTCGTACAGAAGGGCTCAGGGGAGATGGCAGGGCGAGCATACCTGTTTAATGGCCAGGACTCTATGGCCTGGCTATGACGCGGCGAGAACGCGCGTACTACTCGGTCTCGGCAGGGACCGGATAAGGACAGTGATATCGGTTATCACGGGTCACTGGGTGATAGGGACTCATGGTAGGAGGATGGGTCTTGCGTATAATGACTACTGCAGGAGTTGTCATGATGAGGAGGAGGAGGACACGGTGTTTCACTTCCTCTGCCAATGCCCCGGTCTGGCGGTCGTTAGGGTGAGGCATTTTGGGAGACCGGAATTGGCATGTCTGGACGATTTGTCCAATGCGGGACTGAAATCGATCTCCCTGTTCTGCAGGGAATCGGGGTGGTTCGACACTGCGGTGACCTCTGGGGAATAGTCTGGTGGATACCGGCTGACCCTTGTCACTGGCTAGGGGTATCACAAAGGGACCGCTATAAGGACCCAAGTGAGTCGTCTTCGTGACGGCTACCCATTTAACCTAACCTAACCTTTGTCAAAAAATTGTAAACGCACTAGATTTCAAAAAGGATTTTAAATGAAATCTACAAGATTTCGGCCTAATGTAAATGGACTGTTATTTTCACTCAACAACCCAGAATGCACATGACTGTGGGCATTATGGGGTCTGGTTGTTCAAACAAAATGACAAGTGGGTATAAAAAGACTTAACGTAGTGTTCGAAAACAATCAATGATACTTCGTATTCTTTGGACTTCAGGTATGTAAATCCGTAAAAAAAAAAAAATCTTGAAATTTACGAGGTTTAAATTTATTAGATGACAAAACAAAATGTTAGCTTATTTAAAAGGATTTATTAACGGCCTTTATAGGCCTTAGAAAACTTTAACAATCTGTTCACCATATAAATTTACACAGCAACTATCACAAAACCATAAAAAAATAAAATAAAATAACAGAAAAAAATATCTATAAAATAAAAAATATTACTAAGGAAAAACCTTGCCACCTACAGCATGATGGTCACAAAGTTAAATAATGTTAATCAAATAAACCTCGTCTCCAGATAGCCAATACAATCAAGCATCCACTCATGCACACACACATACTTTCTCATACTCAACATACAAAAGGGATCAACATACAAGATATTTACAATATAGAAATTATCAAAACATAACTGACTTTTATTCCCAGCTAGAAAATTCAACAAACAACATAAAATGAAAAAATAAATAAAATACTTCTGGTGATAGCACAATCACAACTTAATAAATGCCTCAATAATTTTTCTAAACACATACACACAAATAAATGGAGAACAAAAGGGAAAAACATAAATAAATACAAAAAGGTTTATTTGGCTTTCTGTAACACAGGGATATAAAAAAAAATTTATTTACATACATAAAACGATTAAAAATGTAAAAAGGGATTAAAAGAATTTTTTTTTCTCAATTATTCATTAACAAGATTTTGTTGTGTGCTAACATCCAATTTGTATTCTTGATAAATGCTCTGAAATTTTTAATTAGGGGCAGTGATGCCAACTTAGTGCTTTTGGCACTATTTATGGTGCTTTTTGATACCTCAAAACGCCAAAATTTTATTCATAGTGCCAAACTAAAAAAAAGCACTAACTTGGTGCTTTTTAAATTTTTCGTTAGTGCCTTTAGTGCTTTTTACAATTTTTATTTTTTTTTCTACCATTTTTAAAAAATACGATTATATAGAGGATGATTTAGTTGAACTTTGCTATTTGCGGTACAATTTTCAGAAGGCTTGTAAAGATTTTAAGATTTCAAATGATAAAAAAGTGATAAATAAAAGTTACATTCGTTTTACCAAAAACTTTATTTACGAGGTTAGAGCTAGGCTTCCTAGCAATTTGGATATTTTACGAAACGTTGCACATTTTAGCGTTGACAACATATTTAAGCTGAAGGTCCACACCATGCGTTTATGCGTCTGTTCTTTTTATGCATTTGACAAAAAAGTTGAATCAGTTTAATGGTATATGACAAGTTACACAACAAAATGCAGAGAATGCATAGACGCATAAACGCATGAAAGTAGGTTTACTTTCTACTTTTGTATCCGTCGCATGTGTGGTGAAAAAAAGTCAGCTGTTATTGATGGCCATGGATGACAAATCATATTTTATTTTCAATGTTATCGATAAATATGTTTGTGTGGTGGATTACTTTTTACTATGTTTTTGGATTAAAAAAGGTTGTTAATAGAAGAAAAAGCTTTCGTAATAAAGATTGTATAAACTTTAAAGAATAAAATACATTAAAATAAATTTTTAGCACAATTTTACCACGAACAAAATTTGCCATTCTAGTAATCGATTACTTTTATCTTCTGATTGTCATCTTTGTTGTGTTAATTATTTTTTTTAAACAAATGCCATGAATTGGAAACTTATTGATACCGTGAAAAATCACGAATATTTTTATAATAAAAGCTTACTCCCCTATGAATTCTATTAAATAAATTCTATTAAAATATGAATTACACTCTCCATTTCTTGCAAAATTGTTTTTAATTGTTAAATATATTAGCACAACAGCTGATAAAAAAAGACAAATTTGGCGCATAAAACGCATTGCATGTAACTTGAATTTAGAAACGCATAAAATGCACAAAAAGAATCATACGCCTCTATGCATGAACGCATGATTTGGACCTTCAGCTTTAGTAATCGTAATAAAAACAATGTATTTCGGTAAACATTTTGTCAAAGATGTAGACACTGTTTCAAAAATAGAATATGGATTGAAAAGTATTAGGAATTGTTAAAAAAAAAAAAAATGCAGTCGGAAACCGTACAAAAAACGCACAGACTTCAAAAACAAAAAAAGAGCCGTAGCTTGGTATATGCAAAGTGTTAAATAAATTAAAAACAGCGCTTTAGTTTTCTAAGTGTTGTGCACTTCTACCTCTAGTGCTATTGAAAAAAGGTTTGACTTAGTATCAGATTGCAAACATACATGTTTTTTTTCTATTTTACACCTTATGTGTGTTCTTTATTCAGAAGCGTACATATGTTAAAATAATTTGATAATATCATAAGCCAATTGTTTTATTAAACTTTGCACGATTTTAATTTAGATTTATTTAAACGATAAAATATAAGTTTTTTTTTATCAAATATGGGCTGCCATTAAGTTTAATGCAACAGGCCATATTTTTTCGAGTTACCAAAATCGAGATCGCACTGTATTACTTTAAAACTGTTTTATGGCCAATTTAAACTCTAAATGATTTGGATGATATTATTTTTATTGATGATAATAAAAATACATGTAAAAATGTTTATATACAAATGTAAATATATTTATTATTTAATCTTAAATGAAAATGGTCCCCATCAACGCCGTCGCCTTTTTTTAAATTTTGGAGGTATATAATATTCGGCATAGCCGAACGCAACTTGTTTTGTGTTTAATTAAATTGTAAAAATAGCTTAGTGCTTTTTTACGCTTTTTTTTGGCTCGAAATAGTGCTTTTTTAGTGCTTTTTTTTAATTTTAAAGTGCTTTTTGCTCTCAAAAAGTTGGCATCACTGGTAAGGGGATAAGCTAGTTCCTACGCGCATTTTACTGGCTGCTGGGGCCAGATCATCAGGAAACCTTTTTTCAAAGACTTTGGAAAAGCTAAAGATATTATACAAATAAAACTTTATATCGAATGGGAATTACAAACACTCAAGTCTTATTTGCTACGATATTTTGCTTCACTTTTTAGTAATATTAAAGAAACTTAATTATTTGTTACTGAATAGGTGTAACGGCAGAGTAAGAAAGGAAATTTAGCTAAATTTTTTTTAATTTTTTTTTTATTGACAAAAGCAATTTCTAATTTTTAAATTTAATAGGCCGCAACGTATCAACATAATATTTATAATATATTTAAAAAAAATAATATTATATTCTCTATTATATTCAGTGTGTTATAAAGGTGGTTTTAGAGTTCATGTTTTTTACAGTGTCTTTGTCAGATGTAAAATCCATATGTAATTGAGCATGTCTCTAATAAATAAAACATACAAAAGGTTAATAATTTTCACGTTCTCACGATCGCTTTTGGTTTCATCAAAGTTTGATAAGTTAGTTTAGATTCTAATTGTGCATGTAGACGACATGTTTTTTCCATCTGACTTGTCAACTTTGCAAGTCACATGTAATTGTGCATGTCTGTCAAAATGGCTGTTTTACAGAAGGTTTATAATATTCGGTCACAAACGTACATGTAATTTGCTTCTGACATTGTCTCTGTTATTTTCCCCATAGTTGTTGCAAAAATCAAAATAAAAATGCCGACACGAACATTTTTATTTACGCCATAAAATAATTTAGCCATCTTAACATATTTTTCTTTTAATTCAACGATACCAATTTAGGATATTATAATAAAACGGGTTTTTTATACATTTATAATTAAATAAATTGTATTCAATAGTGGGATGATCATACATATCTCGGTATTGTAAAATATTAACTTCAGCCGGCTAATGATTCCGTCAATAGTGGACGCCGCTGCCGGTTTCCTCTCGGCATAGATTTCTGATGTCAGATAGTTTGTCAGAGGAAAATAAAGCATGCTCTAATTGAAATTTTGTCAGATGACTTTGCATCTGACTTTTACAGAAGCAAAGTTTAAAAGGTAGCACACGACATGTATGTATTTTTCAGTAGGAAATTTGACATGTCAGATGACAAAAACTCTGTCGTGTACGGCCGCCTTAAGCTAACCATAAATCGTTTACAACAGCAAATGATCTGCCTGTTTTTAGAAAATAAAAACAAGTGAGTGAGTGAGAAATTATATTGAAAACAAAAACACATTTTCATTTTTTATTGTTGCTTTCAATATAATTTCTCACTCACTTGTTTGCATCTTCTTAAAACAGGCTGTAAATACATATTTATATTTCTATTTAAAGAATACAGAATATCATTTTTTAAATGATAATTTTTTTAAGGAAAACAACATTATTAAATTTTTTTTTTTTTTATTTTTTTTATTATTTTTTTATTTATTTATATCTTTTTTTTTGAAAAACACAAACTTAAAGAATTCAGAATTTAATAAAAACTAAAGCACCACCAACTTAAGGTACAAAAAAAAATATTGAAATCAATATTTCGTTGAGAATTTTTTTTTCTGTATGACACACGCACATCTTTCAGGCATAGAGGATATTTAATTATTAATTATTTCAGGTGATATTGCTTCCCAGGCTATTTTTGCGGCTTCAAATAAATTTTCTTTGCTTTTGCAATTTTCTCGGTTGATTTTTAAGTTAACGATCTCCCTCAAGTTCTCGATTGGGTTAAGATCAAGTGAATTTATCAAGCCATTAATTAAGTGCAAAATATTCGATCGACAGATCAATTATTTCTAGGCTAATTAAAAAGTTTTTGCAGACTGGTCGCACATCTCTTACTCATTCTGGAGGACGGCCACGTAAAACTTCTCGACATGAAGACTCCTTAACTAAAACGACACTTCAAAATGATCCTACAGCAATCATACTTCCATCAATCTTATGAATTGGCCCAATCCCTTGCCCAGAGAAACAACCTCAGACCATTATGTTGCCGCCTCCATGCTTTACTGTGCCTTTGCAATTCAACCGTTCAACAGCAGTCCTCCATTTTTGGAACTCCAGTTGAGATGGGCCTTGGCGAATTCAAGTCTGGCTTTTTTTATTTTTTAACGATATTAAAGGTTTTTTTTTGCTGGTCGTCGACTGAATAATCCGGCCTCTACCGCCCTTTTGCAAATCGTTCTTTCGCTAAATTTTAAATCGAAGCGGTCTCGTATGTAACTAGAATATGCTGTAGGATCATTTTGAAGTGTCGTTTTAATTAAGGAGTCTTCATGTCGCGAAGTTTAAAGTGGCCTTCCTCCAGAATAAGTAGGAGACGTGCGACCAGTTTAGTCCGCTTATATTTGCGACTTTAAATATTTTTTTGAATTTTAACTTTTTTTTAAATAAATTCTGAATTTATTAAGTTTGTGTTTTTCAATAAAAAAGATATCAATAAATAACAAGTAAGAGTGCTATATTCGGCTGTGCCGAATCTTATATACCCTTCACCATTGTGCGAGCAGAATACAGAGCAACTAAACAATAACTAAATAAAACTGGTAAATATTTTTTTAAATAAGAGACAACCTGTTTTGAACTTCGGTTTTCATAAGGGTCCAGAATATATGTACTTTATAGGGTGTAGGATCAATATTGTAGGAATTACAGTTATATATATATACCTTTTTTACCTTCGGTGAAGGGTATAAAAAGTTTAATTTTTTGGAATTCAGGGGTCTAATCACCGCATTCGATACTATCGTATCGAATAAACTATTGAATTTTTTTGCATACGATAGACACTGGCGTATCGAATGAAAACTCGATAAATGTAATGTCGAGTTACTCGATGTCGAATGCTATTATTTCAAATTCAATACATTTCATTCGATATCGAGTTTCAAGACACCAAAATAAATCATTTCGATAAATTTTGCTCGATATCGTATGCAGTGATAAGACCCCAGTATTTCGGTTATAACTCATAAAAATTTCCGATATTTTGGTATATAAGTCATATCCATAGGACGTATGGCAGCCCTAAGATTTAGGTTTTTATAAAAATTTTGATGTTTTTTAGCCCATTTTTGGAGTATTTTGCTCATAAATTACCCATTGTCTAACCGATTTTATAGTTGTATATACCGACGTGTTAAGGAAGAATTTTACCATTTACTTAAGTTATATTTATATATAAACATTTATATATACTTGTATACATATATTTTAACAAAGTTAATTAAAAAAAAGAGTAATTTTTGGGGATTCAGTATTTCGGTTATAACTCAGCCATTTTTTAAACGATTTGACAGATTTATATACTGGCGTGTTGAACAAGAAATTTACCATTTACTTGAGTTACAAAGCTTGGACTCGGGCAGATTTATCTTTCTAAAAAATTTAATTTTGGTCATAACTTTTTTGTATCTGAACCGATTTTTCCGAGTTTTTTATGAAATATGTTCTACTAAAAATTTCCGATATTTTGCTATATAAGTCATATCCATAAGACATATGGCAGCCCTAAAATTTAGGTTTTTATACAATTTTTAATTTTTTTCTGTACGGGAGGTACCACGCCCACTTCTCCAATTCCGCCCACATTTTGTAGGATGGTGTGTATTGGCAACCTAAATGTGTGTACCTAATTTGGCAACTTTGTCTTTTGCCATTCCCCAGATATACAGCAAAAAGTAATAAAAATACAACAAACACAAGGGATTTTTGTAAAAGTTAGAGGTAGTCGTGGTTTTTGCTCATATCTCAGCCATTTGTGGACCGATCTGGCTGAATTTCAATAGCAAAATTATAATAAGAATACCTGACATAAAGATACCCCAACCAAGTCCCCATCATATCTGGGGGCTTCGGAAAACCCATTTCAACAGACAGACGGACAGACGGATAACTGGTTTTGAACTTCGCTTTTCATAAGGACCCAGAATATATATACTTTATAGGGTGTAGGATCAATATTGTAGAAATTACAAACGGAATGACAAAGTTATATATTCCCTTTCTACCTTCGGTGAAGGGAATAAAAAATTAAAAAAAAAATGTTTAATAATTTTGTTTTCTTAAAAAAATTATCATTAAAAAAAAATATACTGAGGGGGTGCTTAGGTTTTGTGCGATACTGTAAGTGTAAATAAAAAGATTTAAGTAGGGATTGCTGCTCGGTTTTAACCGAAATCTAAACCGCGGTTTTAATGCCTACAAAACCGAAAACCGACCAAAAATTCTCGGTATTAACTTTTACTTTATATACATATATATTTATGGTTAAAAGTAATTGCAAATTATACATAATACTCTTACTTTGTATAAAAAAAAACTTTATACATAACAGCCTGGAACAATGGCAAAGTATTTTAAAATTCTTTATATTTAAAATAAGCACTATGAAGAACAAATCGTCACCTTAAAGACGAAATAACCTATCTGCAGTTTTCAAAACTTAACAGAAGTGCAATTCGCTAACTTTTAACACTTTAAAAAGTGTTAACTTTAACCACATATTTTGATGTTTGCACTAACCACTATGTGATTCACTAACTAAATTATAACCACGGTAAACAGTTTTATATTTCTCTCTAAATTGATACATCGTGGCAACTCTGCCAAGAGAAACATCAAAATAGGATAAAATAACAAAGAAGAAAAAAAAAAAAAAACAAAACAAAAACTTTTTAATTTTTAGATTTTAAATGGTTTTATGCAAATTGCATAAAGCATTACTAATTTTTATTATTTTATTAATTATTTTATATTATTAATTTAATTTTAATTACATTATTTTTTTAAATTTTATTTGAGTCAAGTGGTTGGCTTTGGACTAAATAAATAAGAAGCTCCACGAAAAATTGGCGTGTGACAAGAAGTGGATAAATTGTAGGCTAAATACCTCAAAGCAATATTATTTATCGACTATATATGTAGGTACAACGATAAATAAACACTTTTCTAAACGGATTTAACCACACCAAAAATGTTGGTGTTTATAAACCACAATTTGTTTTGTTAAAAATAACAGCTGACTGAAACAGCTGGCTTTAAACACCGGCAGATGTCGTTAAAAGTGTTAGTGAATAGCAAAATGGTTTATTTTGTGGTTAACATTTTTAAACGAAACAATTGTGGTTTAAAAAGCACAGTGAATCGCACTACAGGAGAGGGAAAAAACGTTATATAATTGAAACTATTTACATTATTGAAACAAAAATTACACATTAAGATTAAAATGAAACCAGAAATATATATCGGTTGAGAAAATTTTGTTTTTCCTAACACAGCTTATGTTATTTGTTATTTGGTTATTTGGAAATGTAAAAATCTGAAACCAAATAAATTAGTATGAATATGAAATACATTTGAATATTATATACATATTATGCATTATAATAACAGTTATAGTTTATTTTACTGGTTAAGGTAAAACAAAAGTCCTTAATGTTGGTTTAACTTACACTATGCAACAAAATTAATCTTTAATCGTGATTTTTGATGATTTTGTTTTCTCTTTTTTTGTGCGTAATATTACATGTTCAAAATTTCATAAAAAACTCAATTTTGAAATTTTTGCAAAAAGGTTATTAGGTCTTTATGATGACGAAATATTTCTTTTTTAACAAAAGAAAATGAATTGAAACAAATAAAAAAATTTATATGTATGTAGTTTTACTTGGATATTTTCAAAACCGAAAACCGAACCGAAACCGACCGGTTTTAATAATTTTAAAACCGAAACCGAGGTTTCACAGCAAACGGTTTTTTGCAAACTCTAGATTTAAGTGTGTATATTTGCCATCACAAGCAAATGGCTTGCAAAAGAGCTGATGCCAGATGGCTTGCCAGCTTAAATTAAAACATGATCTAATGAAAATTTTTTACACTGAAAATTCGAGCTGACATTTACAGAATATTTTTTTTTTTGTTTTTTTTTTGTTGGCTTTTACATGACTTGTATGCATTTTTAAGGGGGAAATTTAACAAGTCTACGGCCGAGTACATAGCGTTTAAACCCAATATAAAGTTGTCATTCCGTGAATTCCATAAAGTATATATCTGTGGCTTGGTGCTAAAAGGGCCAATGTCAATACTTTGCTGTTTTGAGTTAATCGTTTCATTATGTGTATTATTTTACTCTTTTTTATTTTTCTGTATCAGCCAATGTCTAAGAAACCTCATTAAACTGTTGTGGGTTAACTTAGACATTGGCTGATACAGAAAAATAAAATAGAGTAAAATAATACACATAATGAAACGATTAACTCAAAACTGCAAAATATTGACATTGGCCCTTTTAGCACCAAGCCACAGATATATTCCGCTTCAGTAATTCTATGTTGACTTAGCCTTAATTCGTATAAAAAAACACGCTTGATTTTTAACGATTTAACCCTTTCATATACTTGTTGTGTGTGTTCAACAACACTTGTTTACCCTCCACCACTAGTGGTGAATCAGGGTATCATTAGTTTGTCATCCCATTAAAACTTTTTTAATAGTCATATACAACCCCATAAAGTCCTTGAGTAATTTTAAGTCGATTAAGCCACATCCGTCCGTCTGTCTGTTGACAACACGATCACTCTCAATAAATTCAAAAGAAAACAAGTAAGAAAGTATAGTCGGTCAAGCCCGACCATATCATACCCTACACCACAGTATTTAAAAACACATCATGCTTATGTGTCCATATAAATATAGATTTATCTATGTTTATAAACTTCATGAAAATCGGTTTGAAAGTGTGTGAGAGGCAGAAATTGCCCCCTACCTCCCTTTGTGGTCCTATTTTTGAAAAACTGTATAGCTAATGTGTCCTTATAGATATGGATCCATCTTTGTTTTAAATTTCATTAAAATCGGTTTGAGAGGCAGAAATTGCCCCTAACTCCCCTCGTGGTCCTATTTTTTTTTAAATGCATACATTTTGTGTCCATTAAGATATGGTTCTATCTATGTTTTAAAATTCATTGAAATCGGTTTGATAGTTTCTAAGAGGAAAAAATTTCCCCTTTCTTCCCTCGTGGTCCTACGATTCGGCTCATTTTCAATAGGCTTGGTCCAATAAGAACCTATGACCAAAATTTCATCAAATTATCTCCAAAATTGCGACATGTACTTTGCGCACAAGGTTACATGAACAGCCAGCCAGCCGGACGGACATCGTTAGTTCGACTCAGAAAGTGATTCTAAGACGATCGGTATACTTTAAGGTGGGTCTAGGATCAATATTTTAAGGCGTTACATACATCAGCACAAATGCATAATACCCTCTCCACTATTGTAGTGTAGGTATAAAAATTCTCCTACAGCTATGTTCACACCTATTAAATATTTGACATCATACACGCAGCCACCAGTTTTGTTAAAAAACTATTTGCTTTGCAAAACATATGGTTAGAGCAAACATCATTTAACGGATTCTAAATTACATTATACAATTATCTTCTTACAAAGTAAGTTTAGTAAATCTATAGAAATTGATAAAAAAAAAAATAAAGCTCAACTTAAATCAATTTACTGGTTACGTTTTTTTTTTGTTTTTGGATTTTTTCGTCAAATATTTGTTAGATCTAAACACATACCTTAAGCAGTTTTGGATTGAAATTCAGCAAAGTGGGTTCAGTAGAATATGAGTTTCATAGGTTCTTATTGGCACAAGGACCAAGTCTATTGAAAATGGGCCGAATCGTAGGACCACGAGGGAAGATAGGGGGAAATTTCTTCCTCTCAGAAACTATCAAACCGATTTTAATGAAATTTAAAACATAGATAGATCCATATCTATATGGACACATTAGCTATACAGTTTTTCAAAAATAGGACCACAAGGGAGGTAGGGGGCAATTTCTGCCTTTCACAAACTTTCAAACCGATTTTCATGAAGTTTATAAGCATAGATAAATCTATATTTATATGGACACATAAGCATGATGTGTTTTTAAATACTGTGGTGTAGGGTATCATATGGTCGGGCTTGACCGACTATACTTTCTTACTTGTTTCTTATTTGAACTATAATTTTTGACATTTTTATTGTATTAATATAATTATTATTCCATTATTTCTGCATTAAAAAAAATGTTTCTATATCATGAAATCACCGATTTAATGCATGAAATTCATTTTTGCGATAAAATCAAACCGTATCAAGGAATCGCTACAGACAAATATAAGCATCATGTTTGTTTTTTTTTACAAAATGTTATTTAGCTTTCAAGAAATATATATTTTTCACTAAATAGTTTTTTAAAATTTAAATCTGTTATCAAAGTTATTTTAGGGAATACAAAGTTTATTATTAATACGATCTCCGTATGACGTGGTTAATTCCCAGTTTTTCATATTTGATAACTACACCGAAATTTATTGTTGAGGGATAGCTAGCTTCTACGAGCATTTCGCCGGTTGCTTAGACCAGCTCATCAGGAAACCTTTTCCAAAGATTTTGGAAAAGCCAAAAATATTAAACATATAAACCCCTAAAGCGAATAAAAGTTATAAACACTCTAAGTCTTTCTTTAAAGGCCAAGGCGAATTCATTAAGTTGACCTCTTCGAGACATCTGTTTATTGTTAATTTATTTGTGTTGTAAATACCCTAGAGGGAAGCGAACTGACACCAAAGTAGTCCCGTGATAGGGACAGTCATTGGAGGGGGTCAATTGACACCATTTAACCAGTCACACATCTATTCTTAATGAACGTGTTTAGTGTCAGTTACTCCAATGTACTTTTAATTAAATACAATGTTTTATTATTTCAATAGAAAAAAGTCCTATAATTAAATTTAAGAACCATATTTTAGGAAGTCCCAAAAAATGTGTCACACCACCAGTAAAGACTGTTCTGTAATGCATTACTTTTTCTACCTTTTTGTTCTTCATAAACCAGTTACATGATTGGTTCTCCTTTTACTGGTCATGAGTTCTTTCTTGTTGTACCTGGGGTCTAATCACCGCATTCGATACTATCGTATCGAATAAACTATCGATTTTTTTTTTTGCATACGAAAGACACTGACGTATCGAATGAAAACTCGATAAATGTAATGTCGAGTCACTCGATATCGAATGCTATTATTATAATTCAATACATTTCATTCGATATCGAGTTTCATGATACCAAAATAAATAATTTCGATAACTTTTGCTTGATATCGTATGCGGTGATTTTGTTCTATTTTCACACCTCCTAGGACCAGTCTGTTGGACCAATTGACACAAATTTCCCGCTGGGTCAAATGTCAAATTTTATATATATTTTCTCAAAAATCAGTAAAATTTTAAAATTCAATAAAAATTTGAAAAAAAAAATAAAAACGTATTTAAATAATAAAAATCAAAAAAATTGAATATAAAATATTAAAAAAAGGACATAATAATGCATAAGAAATTAGTGGAGGATTAGCAAGCTGCAGCTTCATAAATCCACAATAAATTTGCAATACAGGAAAAATGTTTACCTTATAAAGCAATTGTGTATATTTTATAGACAAAAAAATGCCATAACTTTGACATTCAGTCAAACTTTTTACAAAAACAAAATACACAATATTTTTTCAAAAAAAAAAAAAAAAAAGCGGTAGCTAGCATAAGTCTCTCTAACATTATGCAGTCACCTGTATGAATTCTAATTCTAACTAAACATTTTTCGTAAATATTAAATGCAAAGTTTTGTCTAGTACCGCAAAAACAAAAATAACTAATGAGTTGTAATTAATTTGTTTCATAATGAAAAGAAGATTCTAAATGGCATATTCAGCATTTTTTTTTTTAACAAAAAAAAAAAAAAACTCTTACGGCCTTTTCATTCTAGCCGTTCTAAACAATATTTTTAGTATTTGCACATTTCTATATGAACACGTGTGTTTAACTTCAGATAATGCCAGGAGATAAAACCAACAAAATGAAAACAAAAACAGACACAAAATAAACAGTTTCACAAATACATACATTTGACAATTCGATGACACTGTGAAATTCACAGTGTGAATGAATAAATAAATGGCGTAAAGAAAGAAAAATCACGATTTCGACTAACAACAACACAACTAAAACCTTTTTTGTATTTTTTGCTTATTTGTTATTCATCGTTTACTTAATGCCACTGATTTAATTTTCATTGTTCTCAATTTTTCATGTATTTAAGAGTGCCTTTGTTTGCTTTTATATATCCCAATAAACACGAGCGTTTGATTTCCAAATTAAAATGATTTGAAATCAAAAACTTTCTCAAACGCTTCAACATTATTTGAAAAAAAAAATGGAAAAACATAGCATTTTCGACAATAAAAGGAAAAGTTATTTTCAAATTGAAAAATTCATTTATTTTCTACTTACTTTCAAACGTTTTTTTAAAATGTGTTTTGAATATGGATTGTAATATAATGTGGAACATAAATATAAAATTTTTTTGTTTATTAAATTTACATTTCTCTTTTTTGTAATTTAAATTCATTATTTGCAAAAATAAACTGTCAGCTAAAGATATGACACCATCGCTGCTGCTGAAAGATGAAAAGAGTTCTTTCCATTCTCAACAGTGTTCGAAAATAAACATAAACGATATTTTTTTAATGTTCGGTTCGGTAGATTTGTGGAAAGCACAAACGCTAATAGTGTTTTGTGTAGAAAATCATTAAAACAAAAACGTTTCCCTGTTAGTCATCTTTCGAACACAAAAATATTACTCTTTTTATCAAACTCAACTAAAGATGTAAACATTTAATTCCGTTCGGTTTTTTTTCGTTCGGTTCGTTAATGTTCGTCCCTTTTGGCTGGTAAAAAAAAAAACCATTTTTACAAAAACAAAATACACACACGAAAAAAACATTACAGAACATTAAAATATAATATTTGTCTACAGTATCACTACAATTGTTCTGTTTTTTAACGATTCTTTCTTTCTTGAAAATAGTTACGAACGGTATTAAAGGTTGTGTATGTCTACCAGAGAATAGCTTTTTGCAATTGAAAAAAAATCGCATTTAATTAACGACAACAAATACACACGCTTACGGTCATACAGTCAAACTCGCGCAACCGCAAATATTCGCTGCTGGTTTGCAGTCATTCAAATAACGCACATCGTGCTTTGTTATTTATACAATCGTTACCTTCGTTTTTTTTTATACAGATTCTAAGTGTTCTGAGCGCAAATGATTGTTTGGTAAAGAAACAAAAAATACAAACGAAAGAGCCAGAAATCAAACAATCATTACTCATGTATTTATGCAGCATTAACTATGTAGTACAAGAAAAAAAAAAATTTAAATGAAACTAAACACACATACTTATGTAGGTACACACAATTTCCATAGAAACAAAAAGTACAGTAGTAGTAGTAGTAGTAGGTACAATGTATTTTTGTTATTGTTGTTTTTATTGTTGTTAATTTTGAAAAAGCGTCTCATCGTTGTTTATTATTGTTGTTGTTAATGTAAACAAAAGTATAGAGAATGTGCTCTTTTAAATTTACTCAGTTGTGTTATATTGCGTGAGCAACAAAAATGCAAATAAAGCACTTTCAATAAAAAACGAATAAATGAAAATATCAAATGTGTACGAAAGGAAAAAAAAAATTACCAACGTTGAACTTTGTTTTGCATGTATAGAGTTATTGTAAATTTTAGCGTATGAATAAATGCACAAAAATAGTGAGTTTTGAGGTTCTCTGATGTCTACACAATCACTTAAAAAAATAGATATCGTTCCTGGGTGTGTGAGCCGAACGTTAAAAATGTACTGTTTATTTTCGAACACTGATTCTCAAGCTCTTGGAAAGATCAGGATTGTCTTGGCTCTGCACAGCAACTCGATCATACAACAAATTTATAATTCTTTTACTTTCCATTTCTACTAATGCTTTAACTTACAAACTGTTTGTATCTAATTCTCCTTCAGTTGTTTAAGGCATTTGACTTTAAACGACATTTTAAAATGTTTAAATTTATTTTGCGCTTAAATGTAATGGAAAGTTTATTTTTAATTAAAGTATAGCATTTTTTCTGATCTCGGAATTTTTTTTTCAATTACACCATTTTTCAAATATCGGATTAAGTTAATAATTTAATCAAGTGAATTAAAGATTACTGAAGAAAATGTTGTTAATATCACAAAAAAAAATACTAAAAAATACTATTTATTTGTTAACTGGTGCAAGTTTTATGAATATTTTAACTACTATCGCAAATTTTTTAATTGCAATAATTTTTTTGAGAGTTAAATTACAAAATGAGGGTTTTAATCTCATAAAACTTATTAGTCTCATCTCTCATTGCATTCTTTTATGCGTGCGAACGTGTGTGTTTTTCAAAATTTGTTGTACAATTCCAACAACACAACACAAGTTAGAACAGTGATTAGTGAATAAAGAGATTAGTACTTTTAATAAAAATAAAAAAATACGTAAGCATCCGCCGCATGTGCACTCATCGCTTAATAATCGTCGACTGAATTGTGTACTCTCGTGCACTAAATGAAAGAGCGTAAGAATGCATGTGAAGAATGTGTGTGAATCAGTGATGTCAATTATGGTTGTGTTGGTGAGATTACTCTTATGTTTTACATGCCCAGCGGGCGAAATGTGCGGTTGCGAGGCCTATTGCGAGGCCTTATTAAAGGCTTCTAAGGGTCATTTATGTTCGATTAAATTTTTGGAAATCAGGTAAGGTACTGAAACTTACACTAGGAAACATTTTCATGAAAGGGCGATGCAAATACCAGGGCCAGCATTATGTGAGGACACATAGTATGTACCTACATGCTTTTCATTAATTTTTTATCAGACCATTTAAAGTTAACTTACATTTATTGCTATGAAGACTTAAAAGCAATTAATAATAATACAATTATCGAAAAATGTTGAGTTTTGGACATACACAATCAGTTATTATTTAAATAAATTTAATTTAGAACCTCAAAAACTTTGCTTATTTTTTGGAAAAATTGAGCAGTTGACAATATTTGAAGTTTTTTTACAACCTTATACAATTCTTTCCAATATTTTTGGTTTTTTGCTCAACATACATACCTTTGCGAATTCCAACAATGAAAATTCATTTGCTCATACTAATGCAAATAATAACCCCATTAAGTTTAAAAATATTCTGTAAGTATTTACCACCATTATAAAAAGAGAAGATTTTCGTAACAACAAAACATTATTTAGGTTTGCGGATGTTAATTTATTGCGTTGTTTTGAGCAAATGTATTTCAAATCGGAAAATATTTGTTCGCAAAGATATGTTGAGGGAAAAAGCGACAAACATTTGAAGGAATTTTTTTTTAATATAGTATATAGCGCCCCGTCTAAATTTTTCGAGAACTCAATAATATTTTCCCTATCTGGATAAAAAACAAAATAAAAAAGATAATAAAACAAAAAAAGGTGTACATACCTACATACAGTTATTGCATATTTATTTATATACATAAATATTTATATTATTTCTCTTTAGAGGCCTAAAAACAGGCCTTGCGATATTTGCGATAATTCCCGCTGAATGAGAGTGTTTCTCAGTAAACAATACATATGTAACGCATGTTTTTGTTATCTATACACATTAAAAAAAAGCTCTGACCAGACTCACGTGTACCACGAAGGGCTAAAAAGTAAATTTAAAATCTTGCTTCTCATTTAGTTAATATTTTAGTTAAATATGAACATGAGATGTTTTAAGTAAAAACCATATCGGGCACACGCAAAGAAAAAACATGGTTGTGGTCACCATATTAAGATTATTATTGAATCATATTATGACTAAATATACTCGTACCATTACATCATAATATTTTTCCCTTAATCATATTATTATTGTGTTTATCATAATAAGTTAAGAAGTAATCAAATTATTGTAATTTTAATCATAATAAGCTAAGAAATTAATCATATTATTGTCATGTTAATCATAATAAGCTAAGAAGTAATCATATTATCATCATGTTAATCATAATAAATTTAGAAGCAATCATATTATGATACAGCACCTTTCATAGCTGTCATAAAAATACAAAATAAATTTAAATATTTTTGAATCGATTTTTTATTTTGTGGCTTTTTACAATTCTTCTTAATGTTAATCAACTAGCGGAGTTCAATATAAGGCTTGCAAAAGAGCAAATGAAAAATCCGTGGTTTTCATTGGCAACCGCGTGTGTCCATTTTTTCGATTTTAAGATGTTGATGCCATATTGCCTAATTTTGAACGCTCTTTATATTTTTTTGAAAAAAGATGGATCAATTCCGATTTTTTAACGTAATTTAATAAAGTGTGCAACACCTAGCCCATAGTTTGATCTAGAATGGTTTTTCGGCTTTCCTGAACAATTTGTTTTAAGACATACGCGGTTGCCCATGAAAACCACAGAAATATCGTAGCACTTTCATAAAATAAAACGAAATCTCTGTGTGTTTTGTTGTTGGATTTTACAAAAAAACTATGATATTTGCATTTGCAATATTACATCACTAATATTAGAATGAACTCCGCTAATATTTTAATTTTTTAATTTCTTTAAACTTATTATTTTTATGGAATTTTATCTTTTAATTGTTTAACCGCTCACAAATAAAAAAATCGACACAATTTCTTCAAAATTATTTTACAAATGGCGCCAACATAATATGATTAGAGTAAAAATATTTTGATTGCATCTTTAACAAAATATGATAAATGTATAGAAAGTTATCATGTTATGGCTATTAAATATCATGGTATGGTTGTGAGAAATATAATATGTTTAGAAAGTTATCATAATTAAGTTGTTAGAAAAATAATTATTTTTCGGTCAACAATACTCAAATTCATATTTGCGATAAACATTGATATGTTTACAGTAACTATAATATTGTTGATATTAAATAAAAATAGCAATTATTTGTGTACGACAGCTATATATTGTTACATTAAACATAGTGTTGTTGCCGTAACCATGCCCAACCATATTTTTTCTCTGCGTGCATGATGTTGGTGTTTTATCATTCTTTTAGGTGTTAAACGGGTAATTAAATCAATCATAACACTGCTTTACAAATTTTTAATTTGGAAAAGTACCAAGAACAAAAAGTACGTAAGAACCATTCCAACGATGTGCCATTAATTTCGATCGGACTTTTCGGTTGGGCTTCACAAGGGTTTGAGTGGGACCATACACCGAAGAACACAAAAGTACAGTTATCTAACAAAAGGGTACTTAGGAAAAAAAAATTACAGCGGTTTTCGTGTTCAGGAGGTTGAGATTGATTCAATCTTAGTTTTACTTAAATCAATCTCATTTTCGGATTTGTTCAAGTACGAAATCGTAATTGAATATCGATAATTTAAGTATATTGCGATTGAAAATCCGTACTTGAATCAATCTTTCTGTACTTGATTTAAGAATATCCGTATTCACCGTACTATCAATACCGCTTCGGATTGATTTGAGTACATTTGGATTGATTTTTCTTTTGAGTTTACAATTGAAAAAATATAAGCAGCTGTTTCGTTATGATGTTTTTATGTTTCGGTGGCGCCACTATCATAATTTATTTATTTTTTTTACTTTTATAAAATGGAAAAACATGCATAATTGCAGACTCGTACACAAATTAGTTTAAGCCTATAAATATATAAATACTTATATGTAATACATTTTATAACGCAAAACATATGAATTTATTAAAAAACATTTAAATTATTTTAATTTTTTTGTTTTTGGAGCAATATAATTTTAACGGCAGATTTAAAAAAAAATACATATGTATAAGCTGCTTTTAAAATAAAAAATTTTTTTCGTCAACGCATGTGGTATAGGTAGGGTTGAAACGACACCTCTAAGGTATCGATACTTTTACTCGATGTGGTATCGCTCGTAAAGTATCGATACCTAATCAGTATCGAACAAAAAGTATCGATACTTACTTGTATCGGTACTTGTATCGATTTGTATGATAAAATAATAGAAAACAGACTTATCAACGTACTTATTAGTGTTTTATTACTTTATCATACAATAAGAACTACGACCCATTAGAATTTTGTGCAAAACAAAAAGTGTAAAAATTGAGCCCACTTTTAGTTACCACCTAGTACCGATTTATTTTCGAAAAATCTTTTTTATCTTAGAAAAGAAAATTTTACGTTCAGGATAACAACCTTCATTCACCTTCTATTCCAGAAATCAAAAATGTCACTATGTATTTAAATGTAAATATGTATTTTATTTTCAAATTGATAAATAAAGGGTGGTTAAATTTTAAGGGTCGTTGTTGATTTTGAATAAAGCACAAATTATTAAGGAAATTATTGTCATTTCTTTTTATTATGACAATACTGGTATGGTTCAATTATGTATGGAAAAAATATCAGCCTTCATCCTATGGTCCAAATTTTCGATGACGCTAAGGCATAGTTGAGGTTCTATGCCGTTATTGTGCCGAATTATCTCATCCATTAGCTCTTGAATTGTTGCTGGCTTATCGACGTACACCCTTTCATTCAAAAAACCCCAAAGAAAGAAGTCCAAGGGTGTAAAATCACATGATCTTGGCGGCCTATTGACATCGCCACCACGTGAGATAACACGGGCATTGAATTTGTCGCGCAAAAGAGACATTGTTCGTTAGCTGTGTGTCAAGTGGTACCGTCCTGTTGAAACCACATATCGTCCACATCATCTCACGATAGCGAACACCATTCACAATAACTGCCTGACCGGCCTAATTTTGGAAAAAATACGGCCCGATGATGCCGCCAGCCCATAAACCGCACCAAACAGTCACTCTTTGGGGGTGCATTGGTTTTTCGACTTATTGACGTATCCACTGAGGCAAAAATGTGCCTCATCACTGAAGATGATTTTCTTCGAAATTTTATCATCCACTGTTGCCATTTCTTGCCACCATTCTGACCTTTGACGACGTTTGGAATGGTCAAGAGGCTTTAGCTCTTGAGTCAATTGCACCTTGTAAGCGTGTAAATGCAAGTCTTTATACATAATGTTCATCAACGACGAGCTTGAGAGGTGCAATTGTTGGGCACGACGACGAGTTGAGGTGGACGGCCCTTCAGCCACACTATCGCGAACAGCAGCAACATTTTCTGCAGTACGATCATGCACTGGTGTTTTCACATCTCCTACAGACCCGGTTTCCTCAAATTTTTGCTCGATTTTTCCGATTGTACGCACATTTGAAAGATTAAATTGACCGAAAAATCACGAAGTGCACGATATGCATTTTGATTTGAACGCTCATTTTCATAATAAGCCTGAATAACTTTAACGCGTGGCTCGATTGTGTATCTTTCCATGGTTCAAATTAAGTAAGTCTGAAATTGAGGAACGTCAAATGAAATGCAGAAAAAAACTCGACGTTTAGTGTGGTTCACATTCAACATCGGCCCTTATAATTCACCATTTAATAATTAAGGGTGGTAAAACCATAATCCACGATGTTCAATGTGAGTCACACCTTAACGTCAAGTTTTTTGCGCAACTTGATTTGAGCTTTCTTTGTTTCAGTATTTGACAACTTTTACCGTTGAGAGGCACACAATTGAGCACCGCGTTAGGATTGTTAAAGCCTTTTACGAAAATGGGAGTTCAACCGAAATGCATTTAATGCACATCGTGATTTTTTTGGTCAGCATAATCGACCAAATGTTTCCACAATCGGTAGAATGGTGCGCAAATTTTACCAAACCGGATCTGTAGGAAATGGGAAAACATATGCGCATGCTCGCCCAGTTACTTCTGCGGCTGGCGGCGCTATCGGGCTTACTTTTTCTACCGTGAATGGTGTTCGCTATTGCGAGATGATAACGGATTTTCTATAGCCAGAAATTGAGGAAATGGACCTAGACGATATGTGGTTTATCAGTGTTTACTGGTCAAACGGTTTCTTGATACCGTTACTGCTGCTCCAGCTTTGGAAAATAATAAAAACTTGAGATTTATTTCAATACCAAAGTTTTTTTTTTTTTTTTGGTACTTATATAAAAGTATCGAATATGTACTTGTATTTACTTGTATCGTTTCATCCCTAGGTATAGGTAGTAAAATTTTGTTGCAGATGCGTGATTACCAGTTGCAGTTGTGATACTTTTTTACTGCACAACAGCTATGCAAAGTTTGACGCCCTAAATTTCAAAAGTATAATACTAATAAACAAACATAAAATAATAATAAAAATGTTATCAACAATAACGATGACAAATTTTATTCAAAATATTGAACCGAAAAGTGTCAGTTTTCTTATAAATGACAAGAAAAAGCAAGCACAATAGAAAAATAAAACGATTTCTTTTATGTCAAAAGTTATTGCTTCGCAAAATTAGCTGAAGCAATAATTGCCAAAATTTTCTGCAGAGCTGCGGCATCACTGCATAAAAAAACTTGACATATGAGAGTGATGCAAAGTTTCTTACAAGTGATGCTTTTACGAAAATTTAACTTTACTTCTGCTCAAGTGATAACCAACAACTGCATTCACAAACGTACCCTTTATCCATAACTAGGTAGTATTAGAAACAACTTCGAAATATCTTTCACATGATGTAATCAAAATTTCGATTTATTAGCCCGTTAAGAGCCAATTTCAAAAACAAATATTTCTTGAAAGATTTTTCTACAAAACTTAAAACTTTCTCAATATAAAGGGTGTCCCAACTAGAACGAAATTTTTAAATTTTAAATAGAACACAGATATTTACAAAAAAAATCGTGAAACTTTATTATATCGTAAAGTAGACTGAACGAGGTTATGTATGGAACAAGATATCGTGCAGATGGCCGCCGCGGCTTTGCTGGCACACACGCGATCTTTTAATGAAATTTTCAATGACCTTTTTGCATAAATGCTGCGGTATTTCATAAAAAAATCATCTTCAGTGACGAGCCCCATTTCCATCTTGATGGCTTCGTCAATAGGCAGAACTGTCGCATTTGGGGTGAGGAAAATCCTCGAGTGATTCACGAGAAGCAAATGCATCCTCAACGTGTAACTGTGTGGTGTGGTGTTTGGGCTGGAGGAATCATTGGACCTTTTTTTATGAAAATGAGGCAAGTCAAGCGCAAACAGTCAATGGTGTTCGGTATCGTGAAATGATAACCAGTTTTTTCTTGCCTAGAATTGAAGAAATTAATGTTGAGGGCATGTGGTTTCAACAAGATGGCGCCACATGTCATACAGCCAGAGAAACAATTCAATTGCTGCATCAGTCATTTTCCGGTCGTGTTATTTCGCGTTTTGGAGACCAGAATTGGCCGCCTAGATCGTGCGGTTTAACACCTTTAGATTTTTTTCTTTGGGGTTTTTTGAAGTCGATGGTTTACGCGAATAAACCGACGACGACTCAAGCCTCAAAAGAGGAAATTGGATGCTGCATTAATGAAATACCGCAGCATTTATGCAAAAAGGTCATTGAAAATTTAATTAAAAGATCGCGTGTGTGCCAGCAAAGCCGCGGCGGCCATCTGCACGATATCTTGTTCCATACATAACCTCATTCTGTCTACTTTACGATATAATAAAGTTTCACGATTTTTTTTTAAATATCTGTGTTTCATTTAAAATTTAAAAATTGCGTTCTAGTTGGGACACCCTTTATATATTAAAACATATTCCCCCGTATTCATAAATGATTATTAAATTTAACAAGCGTTTATTAAGGATACTTTTCATTGTAAATTTGTTCCTTAAAACTTTCTTAAATTTAAAAGATTTTTAATTAATACAGGCAAATATGATTTGGGAACAAAACTTCAAGCTTTAATATACCATTTTTTTAGTAACTCCATCATATATAATTTTAAATTTATTTATGTGTGGTTTATAGAACACGAGCGCCTTACTCGTCCGTTCAACAAATTTCGAAATTTTGTTTTTGTTTTTAATGTAATTTGAACGGACGAGTAAGGCGTAAGCTTTAAAAAATTATATTTTGGAAAATTTCTCAATTTATTAATAAGTTTGAGTAAAAACATACATGTATGTATGTTAATAATTTATGTACTTGTTACATATTTAATTACTGTATTATGGACATAATTAATAAGTGTTCCCCAAGGCCGAAAACCCGCAATAGAAAAAGTTTATTAAGCACATATCTAAGGGCTAAATATATATTGTTATATCGACATAATTTAAAGATAAAGCCAATTTTGTATAACAAAATATCTGCCACGGAGTATGAATACATGAAAATACCTCTTAATTGGTAAATCGGTATGCTATAAACGCCATGTGAAACACGCTTTGATGCATTTTCGAATGACTCCCATGTTTTATAGATTAATTTTTTACCTAAAGAGATACGGATAAAGTATTTTGCAACTTTCACAACCTATAAATCCTAAACTAGGAGCGTTGGTGGGAAAAACATGTTACAATAGAACTTCTTTCAAGAATACTAAAAAATTATATAAATATCAATTTGGTGTTGAGCCGAGTGAATATTCTTGTTTCAAGCCTTTTAACAAATAAAAAAAAAAATATTTTTACAAGCACTCATTCTTTAAATATTTTTTTATATTAGCAGCACATTTTCTGTTTTGTAGTGGACAAAAAAAAATTAGTTTAATTTGACTACAACGGCAAAATAAGCACAGACAATAACCTGCAGCCATGTAGCCTTGGCGCACAATGCTTTGATGTAGAACAAAAATGTGCAAAAATAAAGAGTTGACTAATAATATTTTGCATGGAGGTATATATGATAATAATAAACAAACTTTCGTCAGAGGATTCATGTACCTCCCATATATCCTTTTTTTAAAAAAATTTCATTCGGCAACACTTTTTATGTTGAATTGTTGAAAATTACCAAATCTATCTAAATATAATGTTATAATTGATCTACTTAATTTTTTATAAATTCTAGCAAGGTTACAAACAATTTAAATATTTCATAATTAAAATATTTCATACAAAAATATAAAAACATACAATTTGGTGTTCCGTAAAAAGCACAAAAAATTACACTTAACTCAAAATGTTGTAAATTTTTCTTTACATCAATAGTAGGGTTTTTGATTTAATCGGTTAATCACTCGATTAATTAACCGCGGTTTTTGTTTAATCGATTAATAATCGGTTAGGTTTGTTATTGATCGGTTAACCGATTAAAATTTTTTTTTTGTAAATAAGGTACTTTCAATCACAGAGTATACAGAGGCGTCACGAGACAGAAAATATTGTGTTTTTTTCTGTCTTTTTCTTCGAAAGCTGCCCTTTTTGCGTTTTTTGTTTTGATTATGCAATTTGTGTAGATAGAAGCCGCCTGTTTTTACGCATTGTCACTTCACTAACAAAAAACGTTTTCTTTCTCTTTCTTCGAAAGCTGCCCTCGCAAATGATTTAGGCATTTTTCATACGTCACTTTTTTCATCTCTGTATACTTTGTGCTTTCAATGAATAAAAATGAAAAAGTATTTATTATTTTCAGTTTAGTAGTAAAAAAAAACAATAACATTACAACACGTTAGCTAAAACGAGCAAAAAAAAATAGTTCATAACTCTGTAATACATATTTTTTTTTTGTTTAATACATATTCAGCCACTTTCTGAAAATCGAAATCACGTGAAATTGAAATCGATGGAGATTTTAAGTACATTTTTTTTAAATGAACGTAGCTTTTCCTGATTTCAAAAGTAGTTTTGGTAAAGATATGTGGTCCTCAAAATATGAGGCAATGAAAAAGAAATATTTTTTGTGAATTTTAAACACAGGATAGAATTAAAAACTTGTTCGATTTCAATTTCACGTGATTTCGATTTCCAGAACAAGGCCGATTATGTATTTATTAAAAACTAAACTGGGAGATCATTTTATTAGTAATTTAAATAGTTTAAGGCCCGTTTTCACGACTTAACGATAGCTAAATGTAGAAAGTTATCGAACAGATAATGAGTTTTTAATTATCACAAGTTCCCTTTAACCTAAAAGTGAAGGATAAGATAAAGAGAGGAACGTTCTACCTTTAACTTTTGTCGTAAGGTTTAGATTTGAGATTGCCATATTAAATTCACATATTTGTTATATATGGCAACTCCAAGTATACGTATATTTTGTAAATTAATAACAAACTCGTATTTTGACAAAAAAGTTACAAAACGTTAAATTCGCGTGTACGCGGAACTTCATTAGTATTTGCCATTATTAAAAAATATTTGTGGACACAAAAATTTAATATGAGAAAAGTAAAAGATAGTACGTAGTTGCCAGTTCGTATTTTTATTTTGGCAAAAATAATCGGTATTTACTTTAGTATTGCCACATTTTTAAAAATGTTAAGTTTATTTTATACAGAAGTTGTGAAAACGAAAAATAGTTGAAGGTAACTTTATTCCTCACTTGTGCTAAAGGTACCATTAAATATTTCGATCTTTAAAGGTTAGTCGTGCAAACGGGCCTAAGAAGATCTTATAAAATATTCTTTTAGATAAATAATTTGGTTAAAAAGTATTGGATTTAAGCGACTCCTTTGTTTAGTTTTGATAAATTTTGACTTGGAAAAATTTCTTTCACTTATCGTAGATGTTGGAGAAATCGAAAGCAAACCATAATACAGAATATCTAAATTCTCAGTATTTTTTCTGGATTTCTCTAAACATATAAAACCTTCCATTATAACATTCAAATTCTGTTTTATTTTTTAAAATTTTTAACACTTCTAATTGTTTGGGTTAATTCTGTTGTTGCGTTACTATCGTAAGTTTCTTCTGTTGTCATGTCAACATCTAACTCATCCTGGCAAAGCTCAGCACCGAACGTTCTGCAAAAAAGTTAATTTCCGAATTCCTTAATTTCTGTTTTTGTACTGTATTTATGGAAGGAAATATATTGTATAAAAAAATAAAACTTTTTTGGTGCACCTTGGCAACTTTTTTTGGTGAATTTTGGTACGGATAACGTTATAAAATTGTTCATGGTTGCGCTGTAGAATTCATTTAAAAAAGGGAGTTGCTTTGCAACCAACGTTTTGGAACTCACCCATTGTTTAAAACACAAAAAAATATGGTTTAATACTACAAAAAATTATAATTTTTGTTACAACGGTTAATCGGTTAATCGACTGAAATTAACCGCTTTAATCGTTAATCGAAAAAAGCCAATTTTAAGTTATCCGATCAGTTAATCGGGTAGTAATTAATCGGTTAACCGAATGAATACCCTAATCAATAGTAAGGGCAACGGAGCATATATTCTTTAAAAAAAAAAACTGAAAACGGTGCACTCAGTTTTTTTTTTTTTTAATTTAAAGTAAATGTTGACGATTTTCATATTTTTAGCAAAAATAACCTACATTTTTTACGGCTTTATAATAATGTCTAATAAAGGTAGAAATTTTCTTGATGTTAATTTCTTTAGAACGTTAATTTTTAAACGCAGTGCAAAAAAACAGGATAATTTTATCGTACAGAAATATATTTATAGCTTTAAATCTAAAGTAATAAATTATAAAAAATAATAAATGCGTTTTGGGCCTCTAAAAATATAAAATATCTCTAAGTAAGAACTAAAATGTGGTTAGTTTCCTTTTGATTCTAAGTGGCGGACAACTGGTTTATTAAACGACAGAGAAAATTTAAAAAAGTATTCACTCAGTTTTTTATTTGTCCATCAACAATTATTTCAAAATTTTTTTTTTATCTACGGCACCACTTTTTAAGATCCATCCAGAGCATAACTAATAAAAACTTTAAATAAAGTGTAGGCTCATATCAAAGAAGAAAATCTTAAAAATTGTGTTACTTCTTCAAAATAAATTTTTAATAATTTTTTTTCTAGTACATGAATCAAGTTTAACTTTTCTTGTAAAATTTTATTAAAAATTAGCACAAGTTTAGGGAGGTCTAGCAGCTGTGAAACGCATTTAACATAAAAAAAGCTTCTTCCTACATGTAATTTATTTAGATACGAATACAGTACAGTAATTTTTTTAAATATTGCAACAACATTGTTTCACCTTATTTTATATGGAACAAAGTACTGTGTGGCGTCGTGAAAATAATACTTTCATGCACAAAATTGTACACGATAAATTTCTCAACTAGTTCTCCACATTGGGCCAGAAATTCATTGCTGCTGGCGACTACAACGCTAAACATACATATTGGGGCTCCAGACTTATTAGTCCTAGAGGTAATCCGCTATACAATACCGTAACTGCAAATAATTTTGATGTGGTATCGAGTGGTGAGCCTACCTATTGGCCAACCGACTTCAATAAGCTACCAGACCTTATTGACTTTGCTGTAATTAAAAATATCAAGCGCAATCAGGTACTAGTTAGTTCCTGCTATGATCTTTCGTCTGATCATTCACCTTCAATCCTCATTTTAAAAGGTAACTCTGACGCCTCAGCTGCAAACTTTATTTCCTATCCAAACAGAAACACAAATTGGTTAAAGTATAAAACGTATGTGAGCTCTCACCTATCACAGTGCATTCCCCTAAAAAATTCATCTGACATCCAAATAGCTGTCGACCGATTTACAGAAGTCTTGGATACTGCAGCAAGAAATGCAACCCCAATCCAGCGGACAATTAAACGCGCTCCTTACAATACATCGACGGATATAGAGACCCTTATCAGAGAAAAAATGAAGTTAAGAAGACAATGGCAAAACAGCCGTTCCCCAACCACTAAGGCCCAACTACAATTATGCCTGACCACTCTTCGCAACAAATTGAGACAGAACCACGAGTCTGCAATAGAAGGCTATCTAAACAGCCTAGACGCCACAAAAAACTCCAATTATAGCTTATGGAAGGCTGTACGGCATATGAAATGCCCTATAACACAAGAATCTCCGTTAAGACTGGAAAACCGCACTTGGACCAAAACACACATGAAAAATTAAACATGATACAATAGAACAAGTGCATAGAATTGTCACCCTTATAAGATCGGCGTTTGAGAAAAAGCAATACTGCTCAGCCCTGTTTATAGACATTTCCCAAGCATTTGACAAAGTTTGGCATGATGGGCTACTCATCAAAATAACACGAATGCTTCCTCAAAACACTCACAAGCTTCTGGAGAGCTTTCTTACAGGCAGAACATTCATAGTAAGGTCGCAAGATAAATACTCCCCCCTCAAGAAAATTACTGCTGGTGTCCCCCAAGGCAGCATATTAGGACCGCTTCTATAAATAATATACACAGCGGATATGCCAACAAACCTGAGCACGCATTTGCAGACGACACAGCATTTATTAGCGTTAACCATGATCCAAAAGTCGAATCGCAAAATCTGCAGTCCCACATCAATGAACTAGAGGCCTGGCTAGAAAAATGGAGAATAAAGGTTAACCCGGCTAAATGTGCTCACTTAACTTTCACGCTCAGAAGACAAACGTGCCCAGCTGTAAAAATAAATAACATCACCGATAGAAAACCATGTTAAGTACTTGGGAATTCATATAGATAGACGCTTGACCTGGTCTCGTCATATTGAAGCGAAAATAACGGCTATGAAACTTAAAGCAGCTCAACTACATTGGCTTCTCGGTGGAAACTCAAACTTGTATTAAGACAACAAAATTCTTTTATACAAGTCCATCATAAAACCAATATGGACATATGGCATCCAATTATGGGGTACTGCATGTGCATCTAACATCCAAAAGCTTCAAAGAAGACAGTCTAGAATATTACGACAAATTGTCTGCGCCCCATGGTATATACGTAATGATATTATCCACAAAGATCTCAACGTCCCCACTATCCAGGAGGAAATTAAAAAATATTCAGTAAGTTACATCGATAAACTAATGGCCCACCCTAACTACCTCGCTCGGGGTCTGCTTCAGTTCGAAGGTCACCAGAGGCTAAAAAAACCGATACTTTGAGCCTAACTAGAAGACATTTTTAAAATTTGAATGCAGCAGTTAGTGGTTACACTGGTAACAACTAATAAACAACAAGTAGAATTAAGATTTGAATACATATTGTAAATTTCGATAAGAAAGATTCAATAATAAAAATAAATTAAAAAAAAAAAAAAAAATGCTTACACATGTATTCTATTTTTGACAAATTAAACTCGGTAGCCTGCTGTCTCGAATGTGTTTAAAGCATAACACTTGACAATAAAACATTTATTGTCAAAAGTTTATATTCAAAACGTTATCAATTTGAATTCAAATTTTAAAATAAAATTATTGAAAAAGATTTGAGAATTGTGTTTGATATCAAAATTTAATAAAGTCATTTGGTATCAGAGGTTTGGCCTTGTGTTTGCTGGGATAGTGTAGAATTAATATGTGCTAGTATTAGGGGAGCTTTTTGGGAAAATGAGGATGATGTCTCCATTTAAACAAATAGCCATAATATTCAAAAAACTATTTGCTACAAATTAAAGTTTGATTTGTGAAAATCGGCTAAGAAGTAAAGGCGTTTTATTATACGCCACTGAACGATATACAAGTAACATATATCTTTTTTTCATTTGCTTGGAATTTTTTTTAAATATTGATCCTTAGGCATAAGAACAATTCAATGTCTGACATTTATTCACGCAAACACAGACATGCGTATGTAATTTATCACTAAATTAAGCCATTTATTTTATTTATTTAATTTCGTCAATCACATACATTGAATCCGTATTTTTTTTTTTACTTATGCAAGGAATAAACTTACTACAAACGAATTACATACGCATATACAGAAACACAGACTGACAGAAAATTTACAGTAGTTTTTTTATTATTAAGACTTGTTCTCTCTAAAAATTTTAAGTTTCTGATATGTTTTCGAGAATATCGCGTCGCAGTGTACCACTGTGCTAGTTGATATAAGCCAAGTCGTTGAATGTGATTTTAGAAAATTAATACACATGAATGCGAAATATGATAATTTATTTAAAGTATAGATTTTGTTAACAAGTTTAACGTACATTCAAAAAGTTAATTTTATTTTGGGATTTACTTTTTTCGACCTGTTTTATATTTATTTTCGATAATTCCTAATTTTCGTCAAATTGACTCAGAATTAATCTGAGTCGACTGAAATACGTAATTATAAGTAAAGTTTTTCTTTTGCAAACAAATAATTTTAAGGATATTTTTTTTTCTACTGGTTGTGTTATAGCAGCTCTAATTATAGGAAACTCCGATTTGCTTTGTAAACTAAAGGGGTTTTCATTTAATGTAATGCATTTAGTTTTTTTTTTTTTAATTTAGAGACTTATGGGTTAGTTATAAAAATTATTTTTGCAATCAACAACATTATTAATGGAACACGACATCGTTTAAATGTCTGCCGCTAAAACGCTGGTAGGAGTGAATGCCCTTTACTTAGTTTTCAAGCGTACAATTCGGCTGAAATAAGAAA
Source organism: Pollenia angustigena (assembly GCA_930367215.1). Lineage (NCBI taxonomy): Eukaryota > Metazoa > Arthropoda > Insecta > Diptera > Polleniidae > Pollenia > Pollenia angustigena. Next base: position 130,694,521 of record OV884058.1, read on the forward strand.
GTTAAGATAACATTCACGAAACGTTATGGATTAAATGCATTTTTAATTACATATACATTGGTCAAACAACAAAATATAGAGAAATTTATAGTTTGATATCAACCTGAAGCTCTTCTTGTTGCCATTAACCAATGAGCTAAAGTAATTCTAAATAAAAGAAGTATACTTCTACAAAAAAAATCTCCAAAATTGTACACCAATTAATGCATTAATCAAAAATAAAATCGGTTTTAATTAAAAATTTAATGAATTTATTTAAACGTTTAATCAAGTGAATTAAACGTTTAATCAAGTGAACTTAACATTAAAATCAAGTGAATTAAACGTATAATTGATACTTTTAATTTGTTTACTGGTGCAAATTTAATTAATTTTTTAATTAATTTTACAAATTTTTTAACTGAAATCAATTTTTATTTTTTTCTGTGTATGGAAGTATAATCGGCCAAGTCCGACCATTTGATACCCTACACCAGAGTATATACCGACAAATTTTTGACATTCAGCCGGACGGATGGACATCTTTAGATCGAATCAGTAAGTGATACGGGTATGCTAGTGAATGTCTTTTAGTGAAAGTGTAACAGGTAATCTGAATTTATCGTTTCTACGTAGGATAAAATATTTGTTGGCCTACAATTGAAAATTATGAACTGGACGACAAGTGGTTTTTTTGTAACAAGACGGTGTCACGAGACACACAACATGTCCGCTTTTGGCTTTATTGCAATTTAAGTTTCCAGAACGCATAATCTCATATTTTGGCGACGTCAATTGTCCATCAAGATCACGCGAATTGATGCCATTATACTCGGTTTTGTGAGGGTACGTTAAAGACAATGGATAATCCTTTAAAGTTGGAGTATTTGAAAACCAACATTCGGGACAAATTGGCCGAAAAGAACTTAACAGGATCCGCTGCCATTGTATTTCGTATGTAATGGAAAGGTCCAAGCACTATCATCAAACTAAAGTTTCAGCAAAATCGGAGCTTTATGTGTGTTCTATTATCTTAACTTTTGATACCGAAAACTGGATAAACCTCTTTTAGGCTGCTTACTCGTCTAAATACGAAAATTTTACAGTTTAAGTACGACAATTTTACCAAACGGCTGTAACAAACTGAAACTCCATCCGAAAAGATAATTTTCTTGTCTCTGCACCAGTAGCGTGTCGCTTAGAGAACGGTAAAACTTAACCTTTTATTAAAAAACATCACTAATTTGTTTACACTAGTTTTTGTTTATGTGGAACAGACTGATCTTTTAAACTGTAAAACGAATTGCTCCTATTCGAGAAACTAAAAAAAAATAGTGCGTCGTACATACTGAGAAACCCAATTGGCTAAAATATGCATAAGTTCTAACTACTTTATGAAATGTTACTAAATCAATTAAAAATTAATTATGAATTATGTATTTAACCACAATTGACAGCTTTATTAGAAATAACTCGATTACAGTTGGATAAAAATTGATAATATAATACATTATCGGTAAGTATTATATTATTTATTTTTTTTTAACATACATACATATGTACCTATAAATACTAACATAATACTATTTTTTTTGGAAATTTTCCAATTTAAACTACTTCCGGTTTGATATAGTTTGCAATAAAAGCAATTTCCTGTTGCCTTAATATGTGTTCATGTATGTGTGTGTGTTGTTCTTATAAGCTTCTGTTGTTTTGTATATACTTAAAACTGTGGGGAAGGAAAAAGGAAAATCAGAAGAATAAACTGTATAAATTTTATTTTTCATATTTTATCTTTTGTATATTGATTGCAATTTTCTTTTTCACTTTTTGCAAATAAATGACGTTATTTTTTTACAGTTTTCTCCAACAAATAATTTATACTCAATGGCAAATTTTTCTTATGTCCAGTTTGTGGAAGTCAAATCATAGCTTATGTTTATGTGTCTGTTTTTCTAAAGCTGATTTTGACCATTGATTGCTTCAATCTTTCATTGGTTGGATTGACTAAACAAATACAAAAACTATGTTAAAACTACATGGCATCCATGTGGGGGTTTGTAACAAACCAACCAAAAAAAAAAAAAAAAATTATCTGTACTTTATTTCTGTTGGATAACAACAGCTTGTCACATTATGTTTATTTTTGAATTTCATTTTTCTCTTGTTTTGATTCCGGTTTGACATTTGCAATTGCTGTTATTGGTATTAGTATGGTATGTTACATGGTATGATTACGATTTGTAGATTTATATAAATGACTTTTTAAAATAAAGAATATGTTTTGACAGAAGACAAAACCCAACGCAGATTGATATTTTTTACTAGTCGCACTAATTGATTGACTAAGATATTTAGAAAATAGTTTTGTTATCCTTGATTGTATGAAACAATTTTGTATCTGCGTGCATATAAAGCTAACTCCCTCAGTCCACCTTGCATTAAAACTTAAGGTATGCATAATTTGGCATAAAATTTAATACAATTTGGTCATGGTGCGGGTAAGAACAGAAAGGTATATAAACAATGTTTGAAAATAAACACTAAATATCGCTCCTTAGTGTTTGGTTCGGTAGATTTGTGAAAAACACAAACGCTAATAGTGTTTGTGTTGTAAATCATTAAAAAAAATAACGAACCCAAAAATAATACTGCTCTTATCCAAATCAACAAAAGGATAAGAACATTTTATTGCGTTCGGTTTTTTTAAAACCACAAACTTCATTCTATTTGGTCAAAAAAAATCAAATGTGACAGCGCATAGAGAAAGGGACCAGTAAGGTTAAGGGAACAGTAAAAACCGACTACACAAAACAAGAGGTAGGGACGACCTACGCGCGTTTTCAAGGTTGACCAACACGCTCAGTGATGGTACACCAAAGATACACGTATTTAAATCTTTAAAATGGCAAAACCCTTAGGTCCTTTTCTATTTTTCGCGTCACAAATATATTTTACAAAAATAAAATATACACGCGAAAAACAAAACATATACAGAATATACAAATAAGCTGTTCGTGCTGCGGTCGTTGCTTAAATTTTTTTCTTTTGTTTGTTCATTTTTTATTCAATGTAAAAAAAAAACATAAGAGAACATTAAAATATAATGTTTGTCTACAGTATCACTACAATTGCTTTTTTACGAAGAACAGAACACTATATAATGTTCGAAACTTTCTTGAAAATAGTTACGAACGGTATTAAGGGCTGTGTTCGTCTACACAAACACTAAAAATAGATATTGTTCCTGGCTGTGTGAGCCGAATGCCAAATAATGTTCTGTTTATTTTCGAACACTTTATACAAATACCGTTCTTTAGATATAAATAAATCTATTTTGTGCTACGCCCAACTCTCCAATCCCTTTCACATGTTACAGGATGTTATGATGCTTGTACCTAATTTAAAGAGTTGTCGCTCTCTAGATATACTGAAATCTATAATATATTTGCAAGAGGGGAGCCACCCCTACTTCTCCCATTCCGCCCATATATTTAAAGAGGTTGTGTATTGATTACCCACCCATGTGTACTAATTTGTTTTTAAGTTTTCTCTTACTGTTCTTTAGATATACTACACCAACCAATACCACTCACATTTTGTCGGATGTTGTGTATTAGTATCCAAAATGCTTCTAAATATATAATTTAGAATTTCAACGAACACACGGGCAGACAGGCAGACATCGTGATTGGAACTTATCTTCTGGTAAGGATCTTGAATGTTCATATATAATTTAAAGAGTCTAGGATCAATATTGTAGAAAATACAAACGACCCTAATAGCTTTTTCACAGTTGTCAACATCTAACATATAAGATCAAGTTGCGAAGATGTTAAAATTTTCCCATAAGAAATACATAGAGCTAAAAGTCAACATCTTCGCAGGATGTTGCTATTTAATTGTATTCCATTCTTTATCTTCCGGTTATTTTAAGGTCAAAAAGTGGCAATAAATTATAATAGGGTGCCCCGGTAGGCTAGTTGGTAGTGAGCCAGTCTATCAGTGCGGGTAATGCGGGTTCGATTCCCGCCAGAGACTAGTCTGTTTCACTCCAACGGGCTGTAGGTCTACGTTACTATTGTTCGGTCAATTAAGTTAGAATATTATTTGTAAATGTATTTGTAATTCTTATTAAATAAATAAATAAAATAAATAAATTCATATATTTTTGCGAAATCACTGATTTGTCAAGTTTTTCTATTTTGCAAGTCTTTTTTTGTTATTTTTTTTTTTTAAATTATTAAACAAAATCAACTTTAAATACATATTGGTTTTTTCTCTTAAAATTTCGGCACTTTTGTAGAAAAAAGGTATTTTCAAAACAGTTTTTTTTTTGTTAATAAGATTTCTGCACGGCGTGCTAACAGTGTTGCCACTTTGAGGGTAATTACCCGAATTTGGTATAAGTTTTACTGTCGTGGGTAGAGCGTGAGTCATTTCTCTTAGGTGAATTTCAGGTGTAATATGAAATTCTTACTTCAGACAACCAAATAAAATCAAGATTCGATTTCAGTGATGACATTAATTTACTTTTAAATATTGTTGATAAAAAATGCACAGTCTTCTGAACCGTAGTCTCGGTTTCTTTTTAAGAAAAGTCTTCAATCATTTTATATATATTTTCAAAAGTTCGGTAATGAATGTCGCAAGATGGACTCTTAGATTTGGATAAAGATGACTATAACAGTGATTTAGAACCTGAAGTATAATGAAAAAATTTATTGAAACTAAAAACTAGCCTGGGGGATGATATGTTTCTAATATTTCAACATACAATTCATTTTATTTGTATCTAACAACTTGCAAATGCTTTAGTTTGAAGTATATTTAACGCCTCTAGCAGTTGTAAAACTGAATAACGGAAGGGATATTTGTATAAAACCCTGCAGGTATTTTGTTTACTAAATAAGAAATAAAGGCTTTTTTAAAGACCACAGAGAAAAAATTATTTTTCCAATTCAAACAAAAAATTTGTAGAATCAAACAATTTTTTGTCTAAAATCGGTCGTACAAGCAAATTCGCATATTCAAACAATTTATTTGCATTTTGTTTTTTGAACAAAAAACGCCGATTTTTTCAAACAAATAATTTTACAGAATCAAACAAAAAGTTCACTGAAATTCATATAAATTTCAAACAAATAATTTTGCTGAATCAAACAAAAAAGTTTTGGCACAAGCAATGACGCGCACACAAGCAAGCACTGTTGGCGAAGATGAAGCAGAGCAGAGCGGCTGGCTGGCTTTGAGACACATTTTATTGTTGGAATAATTTTTGAACGAAGTCATATTTATACTCACAGTGTTTTTCTTCATCCCTCACTGTTGCTTTATCCTTTCCTTTGCTAATGAAGAAGAAATGTAACCAAAAACGGCGGCAGACCGACTCGATATGTTTTCCGCCATCATTCTATTTTTGTATTTGATGTATTTAAACAAACTATTTGAAAAAATTGAATACGGGATTTTGTTTTTTTTTTACCAACTTTGAAACCAACCAAAAATTTATTTTGTTTCTTATAATGTGTTTTTTCTGTTGTTTAAAAAAAATTAAACGTTTTTTTTACCTGCTATTGTTTTTGTTGTGTTTTGACTACAAACCTCGTCACGCTATTTTATCATTTTTCTTATGCCTGTACTTTTTTAAAGCGTCCAAAAATAGACTGCATGTGTTTTTTGTTGTAATTCTTAAATTTCACATAAAGAAGTGTTGCTTACAATCAATAAAAAAATGGAAAAAGACGACAACATTAAAGAGCGTTAAATATTTCATACAAAATTATGAAAACTTCAAACCAATAGCGCGCTTATTAAATTTTTGAAGAGTTGTCCACATTTTTGTTGGTTAAATAAAAATCAAACAAAACAAGTAAGAAAGTATAGTCGGTCAAGCCCGACCATATGATACCCTACACCACAGTATTTAAAAACACATCATTCTTATGTGTCCATATAAATATAGATTTATCTATGATTATAAACTTCATGAAAATCGGTTTGAAAGTTTGTGAGAGGCAGAAATTGCCCCCTACCTCCCCTTGTGGTCCTATTTTTGAAAAACTGTATAGCTAATGTGTCCATAAAGATATGGATCTATCTATGTTTTAAATTTCATTAAAATCGGTTTGAGAGGCAGAAATTGCCCCTATCTCCCCTCGTGGTCCTATTTTTTAAAAAATCCATACATTTTGTGTCTATATAGATATGGTTCTATCTATGTTTTAAATTTCATTGAAATCGGTTTGATAGTTTCTGAGAGGAAGAAATTTCCCCCTATCTTCCCTCGTGGTCCTACGATTCGGCCCATTCAATAGACTTGGTCATTGTGCCAATAAAAACCTATGACCCAAATTTCATCAAATTATCTCCAAAATTGCGACCTGTACTTTGCGCACAAGGTTACATGGACAGCCAGCCAGCCAGCCAGCCTGCCAGCCAGCCGGAAGGACATCGTTAGTTCGACTCAGGAAGTGATTCTAAGACGATCGGTATACTTTAAGGTGGGTCTAGGACCAATGTTTTAAGGCGTTACACACATCAGCACAAATGCATAATACCCTCTCCACTATTGTGGTGTGGGTATAAATATTGATTGAATCAGTAAAAAAATTTGTAGAAATCAAAAAAATTTTCAAACAAGCGTTTGTTTGAAAATAATTCGGCAATAATTTTTTCTGTGCAAGGAACTTAAAATGGTAGAAAACACAAAAAACATTAATTTTAATCGCAGATTAATACAGGGCATTGCCAATTGAAACTGATTGAAAACAAATAAGCACGTCCAATTGTTGCTCCTCTTTTTCGAGCATTGCTGGCTGCATGTCACGAATAAAATGAACAATGTTGATTATTGCTGGTTTATCAGCATACACCAGTGAATTCACTGCCCTCGGAAAACAATCAAGAGATGTCACATCGCACGGCCTTAAAGTCTAATTGACAGTTTATTTTCTTTAATCAAATTTGATGGCGTTGTTCAAGCATGAATCTATTCATGATGATGTGTCTGAGCAAAAAGTGAAAGCAGTATGACGTTTCGTTTGACAGATAACCTTTCGTAAGCTGTATGGGTCTAAAAAACACCCATTATAAAGGAATGGCAATGAGCATTATGAACCTTCCCTAGATATATGCAACCAAATGTGAAAGATAAACTCATTATTTTAGGAGTTTGATTTTATATTTACAACTACAATTCGAGTCGGAAAAAGCCAACCAGTTGTAGGGGAATGTAAGAAAAGATAAACTCACTGCTTATTGTTGGTGTTTTGTTTAAGCTTTGATATTGTTACAAGTAGGACTTTGAGTGTTTATAATTCTTATTCGCTTTTTTTATTTGTATAATATTACAACATCTTCCATGCGTTCCTTCAAAGTATATACAAGTGTACGAAGGGTATAAAGCGGAATAAATATACATTTTGTAGTTAAATTTGATTCGACTTAGTATTGCATAACTAATGGGTCTTTCATTTAAAATAATTTCTTTATAAAGCCCTCTGCAAAAGAATAGTTTTACAGTTTTGTCAATTTTAATGTGAATTATAATGAAATTTGGAGCACTTTCCGCTATTTTAAATAGGGAATTATATAGTACCAGTTGGAAAGAGTAAAGGCGTACAAAATACTGCACCTGCATTGGCCACATAAGGTGTTTTAGTATATCAAAATATTATATAAAATTTTTTTTTTGTTATATCCTGGGACAGTTATCTTTTTTTATGAGCTTTTTTTTATAAAGAATGATGTTGGTTTTTACTCAACCCTTCTATTGACTTCATTTGTATAAAAATATATTTATATTTTGTCATACTGCTTCAAGTGTAATGTTTTACATTTTTATAAAAATTTCCATATTAATCATTTTGTGAATGACTGCCAATCAATAAGAATGAGCTCATGATGAATTACATTTTTTATGCAGACTATATATTTTCTCTTTGCTTCTTTTTATTATAAAACACAACAACAACAATACAGGAAGTCTCGTTCGTTTAAAAAATAGACCTAATATTATGTGATTTATATCCCTTAATGAATGTTGTTTCCTTTTAAACAGTGCTGACAACTCTTTGCGATTTTAAAGGAGACCAATTTAGCAAAATTTGGTTAAAATAATTTTGTTACAAAATTATAAAAAGTTTTAAAAAGTATGAAATCTTTTAAAGCTTTTTACAATAAAATTACAATTTAAAATAAAAATTTCAAAAAAAGTTTACACTTTGAATACACAAAAATGGAAATTTGCGAGAGAATTAAATGAATTCTGAAAAATTATCTATAACATTTTAATTACAGCTGAATATAATAAAATTAAAAATACTAAGAGCTGAGCTTATTTCTTTATGGCTTAGTAAAACAAAAAAAGGCAAGATTAAATTTAATGTAATGAGCCCTTGTCTTTCGTCTTCAAAAAACATATAAACATGCTTTTAAATACATGTTTATGTGCATGTATACATATAAAAGTATGCATACATAATACAGTAGTATCACCTTTCGTAATTGCATTATTTTCCATGGTGAAGATGTAAGAACAACACAAAAAAAAAAACAGCAACAGAAAAATTAATTCAATTTAAAATCCATCATGTTATTGGCTTCCTCTTTTTCACATTTGTTTCCAGCTGCCATACCTTGAAAGCGACTGCTAAAACCAAAATTAGGTTTGCCTTAATTTCCCATTCCAAAAATAGACATAAATTGAATTTGCATTTATGTTTGCTACTTCTTTTTTCTACACAATAGTTATCAACACTCTTTTACCATTGTTTTCTCTTATTAAAACACATACGTCACTTAGGCACTAATGTATGTATGTACCTGTAATGAAACAAAAATAAAGAGTGCGAAAGGGAATGGCAAATAAACTAGTAAGAAAGCCATATTAAGCTTTGACGAACTTTTGATTCCCTTTACTAAGAATTAATTATTTTTTTGAAGTGGCATTGGGGGCGGCTGTGATTTTTGGCTTATTCATGTAGAAGAAAAATTCTAACGGGGTCAAATCGAACGATCTCGGAGCAGTGTTGCCAGAACTTTTGGAGGTAAAATCAGCAAAAAAAAAAAAACAATTTTTCATCAAAAAATCTGCAAAACATGCGTGAAGATTTTAAAAAGCTTTAATAAATCTTTGAAACACATTTATTACATTTTTTATATAACAATTAACATTAGAATATACGACTATGTTCTGGAATTTGAAATCCGTGGTACTTTCAAAATATGTTCTGGTTAATACATCTATGTGGTCCTCGAAGTATGAGGTATAGATAAGGAAATATTTTTTTGACCTTTCAAACAGAAAAATTTTAAAAACTTGTTTGATTTTAATTTCAATGCAATTTTCAGAACATGGCTGATAATTTTTGGATATTTTTACTTTAAAAACATTTATCCAAATTTAATTACTCAGTTTGAGTAAGGATTAATCACATTTTTGTTATTTTAAAAAACAAATTAAAAGTAAATTGCTTGACATGTTATTTAAATTATCAAGGATCTTATTGAAAATTTACAAGAGATCAAATATTACAACCTTTAAAGATATTTATAAATAAGTACGAATTTTTTGTTTTTAAATAATCTTTTATGAATAAAATTCCTACTAATGAAGCTATTTCCAAGCAGTTCTTCCGTGAATGGTTGCTATTTCGTTTTTCAATGCAAGAAGTGGAAATAGAACAAACATCAGTGACAATTAAGAGAAGTTTCCATTAAGCAAAAAAATCTGTATTTTAAACCAAAAATCTTCAAATCTGCATTTTGGCAATTCTGGCATCACTGTCTCGGTGGCCATACCACATCAACTCCACTTGAGATTACCATGCCCTGAAATCGCTTTAAATTGCAAATTCTGATGTGGCATGGCCTCTGTACATTTTTATTTTTTTTTTTTTTTTTGTTTTTCAATTAATTATACTTGCCCAAGCAGAAAAAGACAATCACCACGACACTGTGCCGACGTTGCAAGGGGTACTAACAACATCAATACAACGTACTGTTTACCAAATTTACAATATTGTCACAATATTGAAATGATAACGCCAAATGTGCGTCTTCCGACTCTTCTTTTTAGTGTTGTCACAGTACTGTAAATTTAAATTTACAATGTTGGATTCACGAATTTAGAACGTAGTCACAACCGTCTTCCGACTCTTATTTTCAATATTAGGTGGGTTTGAATACTTTTACAGTAAAATCCAGTAAATGAGTAAACTAAAAAATTTTCTCTCACAAAAAGCTGTTGTCCAAAAAAGTACGCGAACGCAAAATTTGTAAAAATTCGTAAAATAAAGGCAACAGCTGATGGCAAATAATTGAAGTGTTGAAAAATATTGACACTTTTGACTACTTAACTCGTTTTCTTATCGGTACTCGATTAAATACTTTTTATAACATGAACATTTTTTGAAAATACAAACAAACTATTTTATGCAATCTTTCATATTTGTTTGTTTTTTATTTTATTTGATTTTACTAATTTGTAGCGGGTTAATTTATTTAAAAGAACATGAATAATTTTTTTGCTATTGATTACTTAAGTACCCAAATACTTCACACTTTTACAACTCTAAAAAATTAACAGAACGAAAAAAATTTCAAAAGTTTGTATTTAGCCAAATAAATGCTTCACAAACAAGCTTAATTAATTGATATTTATTCACTTTTTGTTTTGGTTTAATTTTTATTTCAACTTTTCTTTTATTTAACAATTTTTTCACAATTTGTATGCTTTTTATTTGTTACTTTTGTTTGTTTACCTTTTGAAACATGTTTTTTTTGATTTACTAAATTTTACTGCAAAAATTTCTGCAGTAAAAATTTGTAAATACTCAAACAAGAACTGTCACTTTTCGCTCTCAATTTATGTTCTCATTTACTGCATTTTGTGTACTCGAACGCAGTTTCGTAAAATTAAGTAAAGTTTAGTAAAAAATAGTTAAAACTTTTGTGTTCTCGAACGCAACTATTGTTACAAATATAAATTCGCTAAATAAACAAACAAAAATTTTTATATTTTCTAACCTAAAATAGTTTTTGTGTTTTCATTTTAATACGACCTTTTTAAAATAATAAGACTAAATTTTTGTATATACAGCGTTGTAGCGGTATAGAATTATTATAAACACGGTATTAGGAAATAAACGTTTAATTCTTGAGTGTTGTAGCGGTATAGTTTTATGGTAAATACGACTTTAAAAAACTAAAGTCGTATATTTGTATTTAGGGTGTTGTACCGGTGTTGAATCTTATTTAAAAACGGTATTAAAAAACTAAGGTTGTAATTTTGTATCTACAGTGTTGTGATGGTACCATATTTTTGGTAGAGTCACAATTTTGTATTTACAGGGTTGTGGCGGTACATAATATTTAGAAGAGTCGTAATTTCTGCCTGGGTAATTACATATTTATTGACAGTTATATAACTTTAACCAGCAGTGTTGAATAAAGGCATACTAACGGCCATTTGCACCAAGTTCGGTTAAAATTAACTATCGGTTATAGCTGTCAAAACATATTGGTAACCGGAACTTTAATTGAAAGTTAGTTTTAACCGAACTTGGTGAAAATGGTGGTAAGTTTGTCATTCCATGTGTAAATTTTTTTTTTTTTTCATCTATCACCCCATTAATTCTGGGTCCTTGCGTAATTTTTAGTCGATTTAGCCATATCCGTCTATGACGCTAGTATCCTAACAACAAAACAGAAAGCAGCAATTTGGTTGTCCAATTGTTTCTAGTTTTCAGGGTTACCGTTGAAAATTTCGAAAAAGTGAAATATAAAGGGTATTTAAATAAAAAAAGGGTATTTTTAAGTAACATTGGGTCAAGTTTATTAGTATGTAGTAGTGCTGGGAAACTATCGATAGACTATCGATATTATCGATAGTCTTAAAATATAGAAAATATCGATAGGAAAAATATAAATATCTATATTTATATTATTTAAAATACAGCTATGAAGACATCTAACAGCAGCTAAACACACACAGTTTTTTGCCGCAAATATTTACTTGCAATGAATAAAAACAACAAGAATGGCAAGAGGTATGGATTGATTAGCAGTGCTTTTTACTGCTAATTAAAGGCCTTTAAGTCGAAATTTGTACATGTTTACAAAGGGATTGAAATGTCCAATATTTTTGTAATGTTGAAACAAATGCAAATCCAAATGCAATTCCAAGCATAGGACAAAACAATGACGACCATTAGAGATAAGTTCGCTAGATTGATTACCTTTTTGGGTTCAGAATTTAAAAAATATTTTAAAGTTGCAATGGAATATCTTATAGTCCCTACTTCGGTTCCTTCAGAAAGGTACTTATCAATTTTTAAAAAAACTGCCATCCAAAATAACGTGCGTATATACATACGTCTCATACGTCCATTAAAGTGATAAAAACAACGAACTTGTAGCCTTATAAAACATAATTAATGTTTTCCTGCACAAGTACAAACATTCAGTCGATAGTAATATCGATATATCGATAGTGAAATCTGAACTATCGATATATATCGATAGTAGAAAATATCGATAGTATCCCAGCACTAGTATGTAGTAATTAAATACATTAGACTAAAATAATAAAGTAATAATGCATACTTGAATTATAAATCAATGTTAAAACTATGAAACGATTCACAAATACTTTCCAATAATAGTCATATAATAAAAAAGAAGTTACTTTTAAAACAACCTTTGATAATGTTGATCACTTTTTAGAAATACTTATTCTATATTTCGTTATTAATTCTTTACTTGGAGTCCATTCTTCCAGCTCCGATTCGAGCAAATTGAGAGAGGAAAGCACGGACTCACAAGTTTCTATTTTAAGTTTGTTTGTAAATAGTGTCCGTGGACACTATGACACTATGACACTGGACTTTAGACATGCTACCAATTTTTACATGCATGTTCACAAAATTCATAAGAACTTTCGTTAGGAATATGGAAACTTTTACCTTTTTACAGAAAGATTCAAAAGGTTCAAAAAGTGTCATAAATTTTGTTACAATGATACAAAGGGATGCATTAAAAAAAGGTTCACAAAAAGTGTTAAAAGTGATACTTAAGTGTCACAACGGCAACGCTGCAAGTTTCTAGCAGTCTGGGTCTGAAATTCAGCATTAACGGTTTAGTAGGAAAAGAGAAATAAATTGGTGGCAGAATGCACGGATTGAGCCTTAAGGCTCAGTTAGTAATTAAAATATTATAGTAAGGTTATAGATGTGTGACTGGTAAAATGGTGTCAATTGACCCCTCCAATGACAACCCCATGTAAAAGTGATGGGTCTTATTCATGTAAAGGGCTAGAATTTGAACCGGTCTCTGCCACCAAAGATCTGTCACGGGACAACTTAAGTGTTACTTCGCTTACCTAGGGAAGAATGAAACCAGACTTTTGGAATAATTTGTTTTTAAGAATGTTTACTACAGACTTTTACCAGAATGGCTCAGATGAAGAAGATGTTTTTTTTTTGAGACGAATGAAAACAACCTTTTACCAGACCTTAACAAGACTATAACAAGTTTCTTTAAAACTCAAACAGATAATCAAGTGGCTTAATGGAAGATTACTTATTTTTAGAAAAGCCAAGAAAAAGAACAGAGATATTGTATAATCTTTATAACGCTTTTCTTTAAATCTCTCCATCGTTAACAATAAGTGAATGAATCTGCTCTAAATTAAGTTTAATCAAAACGAATGAAAGAAGTCGTCCGAAGCATAAGCATTTAAACTGTATACTCTTTTTGAAAGATAATTTTAGAAGATAAGCTTTAATTTTGATGCTTTTTTGTATTTAAAAAGTTTTCCTCTTTCATTACGAGAAGTACCTTTTAATAAATTGTTGTTACTTTTTTAATAACATTTTTATTTTAAAAATTATAATTTTTGGTCTTATTTTTACAAAATTTAATGTATTCGATTAACCGAATAATATTAAATTGTTCGAATATTATTCGATTAAATTTTTACCTCGAATAATTATTCGCGATATTATTCGATTAATACAAAACATCGAATAATTCAATACCCTAGTCGCAACAAAACTCATTAGATTTCGATCTAACAAAGTATTATGGAATACGTAAGACTTGTGTGATAGTGTAAACTAGCCTTTAGGAATTACGATGTCGATTAACACTAGGATTGAGGACTATGTCGTAAATAGGCTCAATAGAGCTAGAAGTGTATTCGGCAGACTCAAAAACAATATGGTGCTCACTACAAATCACGAAGTCTACCATAATCCGAATTTTCAACACATGTGACAAATCCATACTTTTAGTCGTAAGTGCAAAATGGCTGAATAGTGAAGCGACCAGGCAATGACTTCAAACGTTTATAAACAAGAGCCTGAGCATTACTTGTAGAATATTCTGACCTTAGATCATTGCTAACGAAAACATCTAGAGTTTGACCAACGAAAAGCCCATTCACATACAAATAAAGTGCAAGAAGCCAACTGAGAGCTGAATTACGATGGACTTAAAATGGAGCCCACATGAAAGTAGACGACGAGGAAGATCCACAACTACTTGGCAACTCTGTATATGCAAAATATAAATAAAGATTTTATAAGGGAAATTCGTTCTCATTTGCATCCATAGTTATATATTTTCCGAAATCTTAGGACTACACACGCAATGATAAACTTTATGAACTCTAATTTAGCACTTGCGTTAGTGGTGGATATAATAAAGAGAAGGGAGAAAAAAATTGGCGAGAAAAAATGAACTTTATTTAATCATCAAGTCGTCGTTGTGTTAGTGACGGTTATGTATGATTGTCAATATAAGAGTGTGTGTATTTTAAGCCCTTGGGCTTAATTCCTTGGCTTCCACGTTGAAATGATTGGATAGGAAATTTAACGTTTGTAGATGTGTGTCTAAATGTATATATTTGCGTGTGTTTCGCTGTTTTCTGGATTTTGTAAATTTAAATTAAAATTCACTGTTAGAACTGCTATAAGAAATCAATATTTGCATGAATATTTCTTTCTCTTACTTAAAAATTTGTTTTTTTTTTTTTGAGAATGTGTTACTTTTACGCCACCAAACCGAACCGAAATTCCAAATTTTGTTCTACACTTGGAGAATATTTGAAAGCAGCAAACACGTTTTTCTTAGAAACCTTTTTATTGAATTCAAGTAAGAAATAATCAAATTTAAAACTTTGGACAAGTGAAGGTTTTCTTCAATGAAGTGTATAATCTGGATGAAAGAAAACTTTGTGCCAAAATGTTTGGTTTTTATTCAGAATTGTATGTGAAAATGTAATTTGGATTCTTAAACTTTATGTTTGACAACTACATGGGGTTTTTTTAAGTTTTAGTAATGTTCAAAATCTTTTGCTATCTGTTCTTTTGTAACTTTTTCCATTTCTTTAATTACTTTATAAAAAATATTTACAAACCGTTTTTTTCGCACAGTGTTAGGCATCTTAATTATTCATACTAACAATTTTGGAATTTAAATTATTTTTTCTATTATAATTAAAAGAGTCATTTATTTTTCTTTATATCTAAAAATATTTCTTAGCTTTAAGCCTTAGTTTTATTAGATATTCGTAAATGCAAATACTAATTACTATAACTGGAAAAATTTTAATTAAAAACTTACTTCAAACTACTTCATGTATGCATATAACAAAAAATTTTATAATCATCAATTTAATTATCAACAAAAAAAGTTGATACTTAAAATATCGCCCATTATTCGCAAGGATTTTTTTTTTATCTAACGACTAATAGAGGGATGCCGCACAGTGGTATTTTTTTGGCAAAAAGTCTTTTTTTACAGATATTTTTTAGAAATCTAACGATGCAATTCTGTTGAGAAATGTTTCATTAGTAGAAAACCATGATTTGTTTTCGAAAAAAAATAAAATTTTGTATAAAAAAAGAGTGTGTTAAAGTTATCTAAATATTATACAACGAAAACTGATGAAAATTTTACTACATTTCAGTTGTTTATATAATTAATATCGTTCAACTACCAAGAGTTTTAGAGCATTTTTATTAAAATATAGTATTTTAAATTTAATAGGAAAGAAAAAATATTTAAATTACGTATATAGTTTAAGAGATCTGAGTAAATCAAAATGACTCCAAAAAATTTAGCATTTGCAGTTTTCATTAGAAAAAAATAAGTTAGCTCGGTCTACCTCCGTGTTAGTACTACTACTAAATGAAAGTTTGGAATATTTTCTTTCATTTTATGTAAAAAAATTCTGCGACTTGTTGTGATCGCTGAACAAACTAATAAATTTTGTAATAAAACTCACGTATTTTTTATGAATATTTACAATAAATTGCAATGCTTATATACAATAAAAGGTCTTGTATACTTTTAGGCTTTTACTTTTACTTTTTAATAATTACACAGTACAACAGCCAATCTGGGGGGTGAGAAATTCCAAGTCAGGGTGATGGTACTAGGTCAGTATAGTAAACCCTCAAAGGGTTTGGCGTTCGTATGTGTCAGTTTTTTTTTTATGACATTTTAAATTTTTTCCTTATCTTGATGTTTTTTTGTTTAACATAACTCGAGAACCACTTGTCCGATTTTGCTAAAACAAACTCAAAAAAATTTAGAATTACAATTTCTTTAATCCGTTCATATAATGTTTTTCTTTATAATCAACAGTTTTGCCGGTAAAAATAAATTTGTGGAGAATTATAATTGATAAGTGCAAAAAAATGTTCAAGCCTGGATGTATGCAGCAGATTTTATCACAAACCTGCACTGCAATTTTGTGACTTTTTTTAAGCGATCGGTGAAAATCGTCGGACTTTTGTTTGTTATTTGAAAGAATACACCCACATTCAGTGATGCCAACAGAAGGGGATTTCCCCTTTTCTAGGGATTTTTTTCGGAAAATTTCAACCGTAGGGAAAAGGGGACACAATTTTTTATTTTAGGGCATATTTATTTATTTATTTATTTAATCAATGGATATTATCCTTACTGACTAATAACAATATTGACTTAAAATTAATGAATAACAATATGCATTTTAAAATATACTACACATTTACAGAATATATGTAGTACATAAAAATTTACGAATAAAGAAAAACAATAAGAAAAATCAACAAATTGTGACATAGAATTAAATTGTCTACATAACCTCGAAAAAGGATCAGCAATAGCGTAATTTTCTCTAAAAAAATTTAACAAAAAGCAGATTATAATGACGCGTATTGCGACAAGGTATATTAAATTTAGCAGACTCTACAGAAAATCACAACAAACATTACCATTAATAAGATTAACCATAAAAGAAACATTTAACATTGTACGACGAATTTTGAGCGATGGTAATTTTATTAATGCCAGTCTTCTAGCATAGGAAGGAAAGTTTGTCGAGTAACTCAAATGAAGATCACGTAAACAGAATAATAAAAATTGTTTTTGGACCGATTCAATACGAGAATTGTGAATGTTGTAAAATGGATCCCAAATGATTGACCCATATTCTAAGATTGGTCTAACGAGTGATACGTAAAGTTGCTTCGTTATGTATGGATCGGTGAATTTTTAACCCAGCGCTTAATAAAGCCAAGAACGCCTCGAGCTTTATTAACAGTTAATGTAATATGAGAAAAAAAGTTTAATTTAGAATCCAGTAAGACTCCAATATCAAGAAACGAATCAACCAACTCCAGTTGATGACCACCAAAAGCATAATTAACAGCAATACAGTTATTTCTATAAAAACGCATGCTTTTGCATTTCACAAGATTCAGCTCCATCATATTATGATTACACCATAAAAAGAAGTTATTAAGATCCGATTAAAGATAAAAATGATCCGAAAAAAAATCCCTAGAAAAGGGAAAATCCCCTACTGTTGGCATCACTGAATGTGGGTGTATTCTTTCAAATAACAAACAAAAGTCCGACGATTTTCACCGATCGCTTAAAAAAAGTCACAAAAATTGATTATAAAGAAAAACGTTATATGAACGGATTAAAGAAATTGTAATTCTAAATTTTTTTGAGTTTGTTTTAGCAAAATCGGACAAGTGGTTCTCGAGTTATGTTAAACAAAAAAACATCAAGATAAGGAAAAAATTTAAAATGTCATAAAAAAAAACTGACACATACGAACGCCAAACCCTTTGAGGGTTTTACTATACTGACCTAGTACCATCACCCTGACTTGGAATTTCTCACCCCCCAGACAATAATCCCAAAAATGTTCCATAGTGTTATTATTAAAACACGTACATTTCTTTAGTGCATAACTTTTATTTTTGTTCGAAAAAATAAAAATCAAAAAATAATTGTTACTTTTGATCGAAAAAATAAAAATCAAAAAATAACAGTTATTTTTGTTCAAAAAAATAAAAATCAAAAAATAACTTTTATTTTTGTTCAAAAAAATAAAAATCAAAAAATAACTGTTATTTTTGATCGAAAAAATTAAAATTAAAATTTTAAAAATCAATATATTTTATCATTGACAAGTGCATAAGGAACAATATGGTATACTTGAATCAGTTTTTCGACGTTTACTTCTATGTGCTTTTTTTGTTTTAAAATTCCAAAATAACTGTTATTTTCGGTCCCTGGATACAACCTATGATGAGACTAGCTCATTAATATGAATGAAATCAGAATTTAGACATCTGATATTGAAATTTTGTGTAAGCCTATTTATCTTATCTCGAACTAATTCCAAGCCCGCGATACCATGAAGGCGTGAGGTAGAAAAATACCAAGGTAGGTTATATATGAGCTTTAGTAATTTATTTTGAGCAATTTGTAGTTTTTAATATGGCAAGATCCGCTAGTATACCAAACGGGGACTGCGTAGAATATTATAGCATGGAAAATTGACCTCAGAATCAGTTTTTTATTATTTATGTTAAGTCTAGATTTCCGATTTAGAAAAGGGTATAGGAAACGGGTTAATAAGTTAACTTTATTAATTATATAAGGTATGTGATCTCTGAACTTCATTTTCGGATCGAGCATAATACCCAGATATTTTACCTTTTGTTCCCACTGTATAGAATAATTATATATAATGATATAGGTCCGTGGTGTATAACATTCTTTCCGTTTTCTTGTAAAATATATCGCCTGCGTTTTATCGCAGTTTATCATAATTCTCAATTTGTTGAAATAAGATAAAATATCAGATAATGCTGTATGAAGATTAGCTATAACATCGACAGCCACGATTTCAGAGCATAGGATTGCTGTGTCATCGGCGAATATTGACAAAGTACAGTGGTCTAATTGGGGAAAATCAAATGTGTATACGTTATAAAGGATAGGGGATAAACATGACCCTTGGGGGCAACCTGCCGTTATAAAATGACTTTCAGAATGGTGCGAGCCAATGTAAACTTTAAAAGAACGAGAAGTGAGAAAACTATGAATGATTTTTATCAGTGCTATTGGAAATTTTAGATATATCATCTTAAATACGAGACCTTCGTGCCATACTGAATCAAAGGCAGCTTTGACATCTAATAGCACCATGCCAGTTGATTTTTGGTGGCTAAAGTTTGAATTTACTAAATTTCTTATTCTCATCAACGGATGAGCTGTGTTATGTTCTCTGCGGAAACCAAACTGTTGGGGTGGGATAATGTTATTGACTTCTATAAAAGCAGTCAATTTAATTGTAATGACTTTCCAGAATTTTACTTACACTCGATAATAAGCTGATAGGACGGTATGAAGATGGATAATCAGATTGCTTACCAGGCTTTTTAATTAGGATAACTTTAGCCTCCTTAAACATTTTGGGAAAATAGCAGAGCTTTAGACAAGAATTTATTAATATTGTTAAATATTTAATGCCTTTATTAGGAAGTGCTTTAAGGCATCTATTATTAATACCGTCGATGCCAGGTGATTTTTTATTTTTCAATGTTTTTAAGATATCAGAAATCTGTGAACACTCTATCAAATTTATATCAAAAGGATTAACTTCTAACGACCTATACGATTCCAGAGTATCATTCACCAAAGAAGTCGTAATTGGGTCGCTTAGATGGGATGAAATTGAATGATTAGTAGTAAAAGTTTGCGCTAAAATTTCACACTTTTCCTTATTGGTGGTGTTCCGAACACCGTTTTGTTTTAAAATAGGAATATTGTTAAACTTCTTCCTTAAAATTTTCGTCAAATTCCAGAAGGGCAGAGAGCCCTTATCAAGTGTTGTCAGTAACGAATCCCAAGATTTGTTTCTGAATGACACAATTTCCTCACGAATCTTTAGATTAAATATCTTCATCTGATAAAAGTCATTTAGATCCCTGTATCTTTGCCAATCTTGTCGGTAACCATTTCTACGTTGTATCATATTCTTAATATGTAAGGGCAGAGATTTTCTTCTCAATAAGGGATATATCTTAGGCACACTACAAGCGATTGAATCATTTAAAACATTTTCGAAATTTATAATATTCTGATCAATGTGTTCATAATTTAAAATATTGTTGGTATCAGGTAAATGTAAATTTCTATTTACGAATCTGGCGAATTGTTTCCAATTAGCATTGTTAAAATCATACCTGGTAAAATTTGTATTATTGTAGTTATAGTTTAATGAAATTTTTACGGGCAAGTGGTCTGAACTCAGGGCGTTTATGACATCCGCTGGCGACATTATAAGCGGATCATTAGTCAAAAATACGTCCAGAGTAGAACCTTGTCTATTAGCCTTGAAGGTATATGAGTATTATCAGAAGGATATATGATGTCAATATTATATGATTCTAATTTTTCATATAAGATATTTCCGCAGCAGTTTGCCCTAATACACCCCCAAGATCGATGTCTACTATTAAAATCACCGCCTAATAGATACCTATCGCTACTACTGAGTCTAAGAATGTCAGATGAGAATTGCGGTTTCCTTATGCCATCAGAACCCGCTAAACCACCAGGGTAGTAGCACGAGTATATATCAATTGGACCTAAATAAGTGAATAGTTTGATGCCAATAGTCGAGTATTTATCCTATCGTTTCTATAAATTTTAAATCCACTGTGTCTGATAGATAATTTTGAATTAAGCCAAGTTTCAGATACCAAACAAATGTGAATACTACGATTCGTTAAAAAATTAAATAATTCTAAATATTTATTGCGAATGCCTCTTGCATTCCAAGTTATTATGTTGATTCCATTTTGTTCCATTATGCTAAGAATTTGCATGCAAGGTTAGTAATGACCTCAAACTGATCAGCCTTATTTTTACAATTTCTAAGATTTGTAATCAATTCTAAAGTGAAATTCTTAATTTCTTCAAGAGAGAATAAATCATTAGAGCTATTATTATTAGCGATGTTATTATTTTTATTGTTATTAGCGTTGTTACTGCAGCTACTGTTGTTAATAATGCTCCTCTGAGCTTGCCAGCTACTAGAAGCAGGTGGAGCACTTTGGCGTAATGTATTAGGGAAACTGTTGCTATAATTATCGATAGAAGAAACTCCTGTATTGGCACGGGCCGGTCGTCTTGGAGTTGGTTGGGCACGCTGTCTTATATTTTGATAATTAATCTTACTTGGACATTGATCGAATGTTGATTTGTGAGATCCACTACAATTTGCACACTTTGTTGTAGATTATTTGCAGTCGGATGTATTATGCTGCCCAGCGCAGTTTGAGCAAAACGTTTTAACCTTGCAGCGGTTTGAACCGTGGCCAAACATTTGGCAGTTATAACATTGAGTTATCTGGTTTTTTAGCTTGTTGAAATTCCCATCGCACCCTTAAATATTCAATTACAGAATATTTCTGCCTAAGTTCTTTAATTGTTATTGTTTGTCTTTTAAAATAAACAACGTAAATTATATACTCGACGTTGTATACGTTCTTCTTAATAACGATTTTAACGTCTAGGCACTGGAGTCCCATATCGGTAAGTCTTTTTTTAATTGTTAGTGGATCATGTTTATCAAGACCGAACAAAAGAGCCTTATACGGCTTTTCATCTTTGGTGGCATAACTAAAGAACTCGTATTTCCCAGTGAGAACACTACATATAGTTTGGTAATCAGATTTAGTTTTTAAAAATAGATTTAAACCAATTGAAATTTTTTTGATAGAATAATCTGTTAGCTTGTTTATTTTACAAAGCTCGTGAACTTCCTAAATTTTGCATTTTAATATGGTAATTGAGGGTATATGAATCTTCACCGCTTTTTGGACGATAACTTCATCATCATCTATTTTATCATCTTCGATAGTTTGAAGAGGGGAAAAGTAATTATAATTGTTTGATGCACTAGATGCATTGATCGTTTTAAAATTTTTATTCATATTTTTTTTAACGCTTAATGCGTTGACATTGTCACTATTAAATGTACGTTTGAATTTGTTTTTATAAATTCTTTTGTTTGTAACAGTTCTTTTTATACCCTCCACCACAATTAGTTGTGAAGAGGGTATATTCAGTTTGTCATTCCGTGTGAAACTTTTTTACTATTCATCTCAGACCCTATAAAGTATATATATTCTGGGTCCTTGAGTAATTTTAAGTCGATTTAGCCATGTCCGTCTGTCCGTCTGTCCGTCTGTCCGTCTGTCCGTCTGTTGAAAACACGCTCACTTTCGAAAAACTCAAACGAAATCAACAAACTTGGTGTCAAATTGCTTGTAGTTATCCTAAGCAGTTTGGGATTGAAATTCAGCAAAATCGGTTCAATGGGATCTGAGCTATGAATCAAAATGTGGAACCACCACTTAAAAAAAATTGATAATTTTGTTACAAAAACTAACATAAATGGTGGAAAAATGCACTGAATGATATAAGATTTCGCAAGAATTCGTTTTATTCAACTGGAAATCACGCTGTAAAATTTCGTAAAGATCCGTCAATAATTTACCCTAGGCCCCATATAAACCCTACTCCCGGAAAACAGTTTAGTACGCCTAAAACCGTAAAAAATAATGCAATCATAACAAATTTTGGCCCGTCACAGTTTTATAGGACTATAAATGATACTGTGAAATTTCGTGAAGATCGGTACATAATTTACCCTGGGCCCCATATAAACCCTACTCCCGGAAAACAGTTTAGTACGCCTAAAACCGTAAAAAATAATGCAATCATAACAAATTTTGGCCCGTCACAGTTTTATAGGACTATAAATGATACTGTGAAATTTCGTGAAGATCGGTACATAATTTACCCTAGGCCCCATAGAAACCCTACTCCCGGAAAACAGTTCAGTACACCTAAAACCATAATTAATAATGCTATCATAACAGAAATTGGTACGTCACAGTTTTAAAGGACTAGAAATTACGCTGTGAAATTTCGTGATGATCGGTCCATAATTTACCCTAGGCCCCATATAAACCCTTCTACCGGAAAACAGTTTGGTTGCCTTAAACCATAATTAATAACAAATCGTCACAGTTTAAGATTATAATAACATCATACAGATATTACTCCTTAAACATTCGAACTGTCGGTGGAGGGTATCAAAGATTCGGCACAGCCGAATATAGCACTCTAACTTGTTTGTTTTGTTTTCATAAAATAAAAATGTAAATTGTTTAATTTAAGTAACACAACGCTATGTATAACGATAGGCTGTCGACGAGAGCAATTGAAAGTACGTCTCTTCTCAAACAACAAAATAATTAATGTGTACTTTGAATATAATTGATAATTGATGAATAAAAAGTTTCAAATGAGTTTAAAAGTTTACTCATTTTGTTTATACTCAAATAAAATTATTCTTAAATTTGTACTATAGGTACGAAAGGTATTCGATAGGCCAGCGAAACCTGATGATATAGTTACTGAAATGATAGATGATGAATAAAAGTCTATATTTAAATTCATGTATTGAAATTTATTTGTAAAATAATTAGTTTTGGTAAAGAAACAAAAAGTTGTGGGAAAAAATATAATATGGGTTATATGGGCAGTGAGTGGTGGGCGTTAATTTAGGTAATAAAAGCTCAGAGCAAATTTCAAAAACTTTGGGCCAAAAATAAATAAATGTTGGGCGTGGCCAATTTTGAAGCAACTTTATTTTTTTCTTAATTGAGCTAACCAAGGGTTCTGTGCCAAATTTCAAAAACTTTGGGCCAAAAATTAATTTTGGGTTTTATGGCCGGTGGGTAGAGGGCGTGGCCAATTTTGATGAAACTTTATATTTTTTTTAATTAAGCTAACCAAAGGCTCTGTGCCAAATTTCAACATTCTACGAGCACTCCTTTTTTTTCCAAACATTGTATGAACAAATCCATATGTGTGCCGTACCAAAAGAACTTCTCAGCTGAAACAATAGACGGAGTTGAATTGATCAAAGGTATAATTGGAATACGTTTAATTTAAACTCCTGTTGTTTTCCAAATAATTTTTACCAAGTGCAGCAACGTGCGACCAAGAATTTCCTTAATATAAGGTTGTCCGAATAAGGTCCCACACATCGCACTGGTTCCTTTAAAGAGAGTCAACTCAAAATTACCACATTTTGACTATGGTCATATTCACCCACTGTAAAAATCTTTGATCAATTTCTCTAGTATTTTGCAAAAAAAAAAAAAATACAATTCGTCACCTCAGAATTGGTTTGGCGCATATGCCAAAAAGAGGATTTACATGTTGATTTCTCAAAATGTACCCGATAGAATTTTTTTTATATTTTTGCCACTGCTTCCGGTATATGTTTTGAAGAAAAATTTAAGTTTTTGCGCACTTTCATGAATAAAGTTAGAATTTAATAGTATTTTTTTGAAAATGAAAAATATTGTTTTGTGCCGCATACGCCACTTTTCTAAAAAAAAAATAAAAAAGTGGTTTTTTTGCTGCATACATATACTTATTGCGTGAGTGACTGACTCATTCATCATCGTACAGCCTAAGCTTCTGAAGCTAAAGACTTGAAATTTGGACCGGAGGTGGATCTCTCCCCAAATCGATCCACTAAGACGGGATTTTTAAAAAATCGACTGTTTAGGGGGTAAAAAAGGGTAAATTCGAAAACCTTTTATCTCCAAAACTAAAAGAGATACAACAAAACTGTAATACATATCGTTGTTCTTTTGAAAAATAAGTGGACAGGTGTGTGGTAGTTTTTTGAAATTCGGCTCTTTTAGGGTGAAAACGGGTAAAACCCGAATTTTGGTACGTTTTTTTCAGCCCATCTATCTTTTGATAATAAACCTAGAAAAAAAGTTAATACCACATTCGAAACTTATCGAAAAAATACGAATACAACTTTGGTATTTTTTTGAAATTCGAACGTTTAAGGCGTGAAAATCGTAACTATTTTTGGTACTTTTTTACAAAACATTTTGCAATTTTTGATACTATAATGGGGGGGAAAAATAGTACCAAAATGGGAAATACGGGAAATATAATATCTTTCATCAGTTTTTTGGTTCTACAACTCGTATTTTTTAATTATCGTTAATATTTGACCTCAAAACAAAAAATTCAACATGCAATGTCCTGAATGAATGCTTTATATCTCAGAAACCACAAAAAATTTCGCGAAACAGATTTCGGATTCAAAAAGCGGATATTCAAAATATATATACCCCATGCCTAACTAAATTTTTTTTAATAATGGTCGGTAGGTCAAATCAATTCTGAGCTGACGAATTGTTTCCTCCTTTATAGTGTAAGAGACATACAAAAGAAAACAGTCCTTTGTATCTACTGAAAATTTATACATTTTGAGTTAACCCTCTTTAGGGGAACCAGTGCGATGTATTCTACTGCCAAAAAATACATTTGCTGTCATAAATAATAAAAATAATAATAATTCGGCTAATATTTTGAACAAATAATTTTCATATAAAGAAACATATTTGCCCGTATATTGTCCCTGATTCTCAAAACTTCAAGTTACAAGTCTACAAGTAAAATACATTTGAAACAAAAACAAAAATTGTTGCTTTTTTAATGTATTTTACTTGTAGATTTGTAACTTGTAGTTTTGAGAAACAGGGCCCTGTTCGTAGATCTCAAAATCACTTTTACTGAAAACAAAAGTATAATGGATATTGACATCGGTAGAAAATATATCTTAAATTATTTGCTTACGATCTAAAATTCGAAAATTGTCCATTTTTGTTAGAAGTAATATATTAAACTCAAATGTAAATTATACGTTTCTACTTATTTTGATATTTATATGGAATTTATTTATTTAGAAAAAAGGAGCTTCATATAAATTTTTCCTCCTCTTTTAAATTTAATTAATTTAAGAAAATATTCTTTTTCATTTCAGGTATGTATTGGTTGGCTTTTGAACTTCTAAGATAAGTATTTTTGAATTTAGTTATAAAAATTGTAATAAATTGTTAACATACGTAAGTCAAGTTAATAGTTTTAAAAGGAAGTATTTAGAATTTTACAAAATATTTTCAAATAATAATGATGAACAATCCGAAAGATATATTTTTCGATAAATCATTTATTTTTTTATTATGTCTTGCTTCTTAGATATTTGCTAAAATTTTAAAAACGTATGGTAGTTTTTTTAGAGATATTATCATATTTTGTTTTCAATTAACACTCTGCTCCAACAGATTCGACTATATAACCCGCAGCTAGACAAAAAAAATACAAAATCTTTTAATGGTTTTTAACTCTGAGTGAATTGAGCTTTGAAGTGAATACACATATTTATGTATGTATATTAAAATACAAGAATATTTTTTGGAATTTATATAAAAATTTTTAATTGTAGTCAAATCCTTGTAGCATAGTTGCCAGATAAAATTGGTTTAAAATCGTTTAATTTTAATAAAAAAAAATCGTTCAAGTAACTTTCCCCAATCGTTACAAAAATTGTCATTGTTAAATAAACCCATTTTTTTATAATTTAAGTTTATATATTGTTATACTTAGTTTTCGTTACTAAAAAGATTACAAAGAAAATCTTATAAATTAAATATTATGTATTCCCAAAAACTACTTTGATAATAACAAGTGCACGGCTTAAACAAACCTGAACTAACAACTTTCTTTATTTTGATTTTCTTTCGAAAACAATAAAGCAATTTGTTTTTATTTTGCTTCTTCCGAACCCACTTACAACTTAAAATAATGAAGGGATAATTCCAACCAATTGTATTGGGGAATGTAAGAAAAGATAAACTCACTGTTTATTGTTGGTATTTTGTTAAAGCTTTGACATCTTTGCAAATAAGACTTTTTGAGTGTTTGCAATTCTCATTCATCTGCAGTTTTATTTGCTAATAATTTGGCTTTTCAAAAAATAATTTTTCTGGAGAATGTGTCCTGATGATCTGGCCTTGGTTACCAGGGAAATACGCATAGAAACTAGTTTATCCCCCAACAATAAATTTTAGTGTTTTTATCATGAATAAAAATTGGGAATTAAGCACGACATAAAAAATCTTATTAATTAAAAAATTTTGTATTCCCAAAAATTACTTTTACTTTTATTAAAAACTTCTATACCAAAAGTCTCGCTCTCAATAACTATTCATAACGTATTCCTACACTCACAAAATTATTACAGTAACGGATTGTAGTTTATTTGAGAAATATTCCGTTCAGTCATTTTTAAATAAATAAACATTTAAAATTCCAAGCAAATTTATTTTTAACTGATTCTAACAGTTATTCAAAAAACTAAGAACATATTAATACTGATTTTCAGTTGCAGTTAATATTGTCCGTTGATTGAGTTAAATTCTTCTTTATGATAAATTAAATAAAAATGTAATTTAAAGCAACAAAAAGTTCATTTAATTTTTACTGTCAAAAATTCAACCTCGAATTCCGTAAAACCAAATGAATTTTCAGTTATCTTATATAAATTAATTGTCAAAAAATTAACTACATATTCCGTAAATACAAATAAATATGCAGTTATTTTATAAAATTTTACTGTCAAAAAATCAACACCATATTCAGTAAAAACAATTAAATATTCAGTTATTTTATATAATTGTACTACCAAAAATTAATTTTTACTTATTTATAAAAAATGAATTGATTGTTTTGTGTAAGCAATACCCATTTTCTATTTGTGAATATAATTTAGTTAAATACATCAAATTTTAAAAGTAAAATAATTGCGAAGCCATATCGGTCATGCTGCTGGTGTCTTATAATTGAGAGTTCTTCTGTTAACAACGTGGTCAGTACAACAAAAGTAAAACAAACTTGTGTATCAGGGTAAGTAAATAATAATATTCTCCCTCTCTCGGTTATAAGAAAAACAAGCGGACAGGTGTCTGTATGGTATTTTTTAGAAATTCGGCTCTTTTGTGGAGTAAACGAAAATTTAATGAAATAACTGAATATGTTATTTTTTTTTACTGAATATGGGGTCAATTTTTTGACAGTAAAATTTAAAAAAATAACTGAATATTTAATTGTTTTTACTGAGTGTGGTGTTGAATTTTTGACAGTAAAATTTTACAAAATAACTGAATATTTATTTGATATTACGGAATATGGTGTTGAATTTTTTACAGTAAAAATTAAATGAACTTTTTGTTAAAAATAAATGAAAAATAAGAAGACCGGTTTTTAATTGAAGTTTCATTTATTTTATATTACAATTTCAGTTAATTTTACGTACAGAATATTGTGAGTGTACTAAAAGCAACGAATCCAAAAAAAGAAACAATTTAAAAATGTTGCTTAAAAACTTTGCTACAAACGGCAAGGCTGTAAATGCTATGTTTTATGAATTGCCTTGAAATCTACCCTTTTTTCGGTGTTCAAACTTGTTTAAAAAAATCGTATTACAGCGGAGATCTTTTAAAAAAAATTAATCCTGTAAAGCGGAATAATTCTACAAATTTTATTATTTAATTTTTTCTCTAACAAATAATTAAAAACCTTTTAACTTCACTAACAGTTCTAACATTATTTATATATAATGCTCCAAATTTCTTAATTTATTATTAATATTTGTTTCAATAACTCTATACAAATTCTTGGAAATTTTCTCAACGTACAAGTTGTTTTGACATTAAGAAAGGGGCAAGAAGCTTTCACAAACTTATTTACAAATGTGTAGAATATAGCGAAAATGTTATTGTTTTTTGACCTTTAATAACATTTTCAAAAGCAATGCAAGGGAATAAAAAATATTGTTTGAAGTGTTAAAATATTAAAAATTGTTTATGAATTAACTCTACTGGTTAGATTTTGCTAAAATACTTTGTGTGTACCTTGAGCAACTTGTGTATTTTAATCTCCTGAGTACATGCCATTTGCACAAATGCAGTATGTACTTAGTTTTCGTGTTTATAAAATAAACTACAGAGTAAGAAAATAGCGAAAATGTTTTTTGTTTTAAATCAAACTGAAAAAGAAAGATTTATCTTAATATAAATCAGATTCTTGAAGCAAATGGCTTAATTTCATTTTCGGTGAAAGGTAGAATGTTATAGAGTTAAGAAACTGGTCAGCTTTTTAAAGGATACAAGCTTAAAAATCCTCATACCAATAAAAGTGGAAGGATCCCAGCAGATAGCAGCCAAACGTTTCATATAAAATTACTTTTGAAACGCTCTAATAATGTCCGTCTTGCTAAGTTGCTGTTGATGTTAACCTCGTGCGCCAAGAAATTGTCGGAATTTGGAGATATATTGATTATATGGGTAAATACGTTGTAGTAGGGCCATATAATATAAAAAAATTGATAAAATGGGTCCAATATTTCACACAGCCCTTATACAAACTGCTTGATGTTTTTGTGCCCATTAACCATTTTATTATTATTATGGAATTTAGATCAAATTTGGCCGAAAAGTATTTTTCGCTATCTAAATCACATTTCGAAATTTTATTAAAATCGGTCCATATTTAACTATATTCCCCATGTACTGATAGAAACATCTTCATAACGCTGATGTATTTTAATATCAGTAATATAACGACAAGTTTCTTCGTTTTTGACACCATGGCACTATTCATCATTGTGATGTCAGCTTTTACATCCATTGGCCAAAATTGTCATCAGGGACAAACATTGCAATTATGTCATCTTCACAGAAATAATGAATCGGATTAAAAAAAATTTCATCAATGCGATGACTCAGTAACATCGGAGAAAGGGCTTATTAGGCTCAATTCAATGACAAACTGTCATTGGGGTTGACTTAATTAAAAGTGAGAGAAAATTGTTATATCTTACCCGTTACACTTTAGAACTTTAGAACTATAAAAAATTAATAATTTAAACAAAAAGAATGTGGGAATTTTTTCTTCTTATTTTACTTTTACATAATAATAAAAATAAATATGTGCAATCAAATTGATGTTACTGTAGTCATTGCACGGATGACGCATAAAATAAGACAAAAGAAAAAAACGTTCGTCATTGGATAGATGTAACTTTTTGCCACATTGACACAATTTGTACGTACGTCCAGAATTGACTATGGATCCTATATTAAATCATTTTTAAACGAAAAAACCTCATAAAGATAATAAAATCGTATACCATAATCTGGATTTGGTACACTCTGGAAAAAGTCTACGTAAGTCTGTAGTGTAAGGTATTATATGTTCGGGCTTGACCGACTATACTTTCTTGGTTTTTATTAGTTAATTAGACTTTTTTTAATTTTGATATCAGTTATATTTGTTGGTGCTCTCCTCAAAACATTAAATTTTCTCTTCAAATAATATTTCAAATATCACTACCAGTTTTATGAAGGAAATCATAAAAAAGCTATTCTCTCATATTTTCAGTTATAGTATATTTTAGTTACATTGCCATCATACTCTCATATGATGTTGTAAATAATAAAAATATAATTTATTCTTTGTATCTTCAAAGGTTGCTAAACAAATGACAATGTTTTATATGACCTTATCATTTACACTACATAAAGCAACAATAAAAAAGAAACAAACAACAAATATGTACAATTATACATATTTGCACATCCGGCAACAGTAGAACGAACAACAACATTAAAAATATGAAAAAGGCAAAAATACAGGCAAAAATACAGGCAAAAAATGTGTAAAAAAAAGTTAAAATAACATGTCCCAACTCATACGCAAATTTTTTTTTTTTTTTTTTTTTTGAGATACAAAAAAAATTATAACAAATTTTGTATTACACAGTTTCCTGGTGATTATAACCGTCTTTAATTTTTTTAAAATTTATTGCCAGATAAAGCTTAAAGAGTACCAATTCGTCAGCTCATTATTGGTTTGCCGCATATGCCAAAAAGTTGGAGTGGAAAAAACGACAAAGAAGGTTTACATGAAGGTTTTTCAAAATATATCCCATAGAATTTTTTTTATATTTTCACCACAACTTCCGGCATAAGATTTAAAGAAAAATGAAAATTTTTGTGAACTTTCATGAATGAAGTATAAAGTTACTAGTATTTTATTGAAAGTGAAAACATATTGTTTTGTGCCGCATACGCCGCTTTTCTTACAATAATATTTAATAAGTGGCTTTTTGTTATGCATATATATATATATATATATATATATATTGGTTCCTTTAGTTCCTATAAGGAGCATAGGGCCTCAACAAAGTTTCGCCATTCGTTTCTACTTGGTGCAAGGTTCTTTATTTCGTTCCAGATTTTGCCTGCTCTCAAAGCTTCTAAGTCTAGCTGTCTTCGCCAAGTGTGTGCTGGTCGTCCTCTTCTTCTACTACCCTGTGGGTTCCAGTCTATAGCATTACGGGTTACGTCATCTGGAGATCTTCGCAGTGCATGGCCAATCCAGCGCCATTTCCTTCTTAACACTTCGATTTGTATTTGATTCTGATGAGTGCGTTCCCAAAAAATTTTTAATATTCTTCTCAGACATTTGTTGACGAAGACTTGTAGGGTGTTCACATCTTTGGTAGCCATGTTCCACGTTTCGCACCCATAGAGAAGAACAGATTTCACACATGAATTGAAGATGTTGATTTTTGTGTGGGTGGAGATGACTGGTGATTTCCACACTGTGCTGAGTTGGCCGAACGCTTGTCGGGCTTTCATAGTGCGATTCAGTACATCATCAGAAGATCCTCCGGTCGTTGTTATGATGCTACCCAAGTAGCAAAAAGTGTTGACATCCTGGATTTGAATGTTTTGGATGGAAAATGGCCTGTTACATGTGGAATTTATTCTCATGGCTTTTGTCTTAGGAATATTTATTTTGAGGCCTGCCTTTGCAGCTTCTGACTCTACCATTTTTAGGCTTTCTAACATGTCGGAGTGACTATGTGTTAGAAGGCATATGTCGTCGGCATATTCAAGATCGGCCAAACGCTCGCCAAGTCCCCACATTATGCCTCTGTTGTTGGCCGTTGCATTTTTCATAACGATGTCCAGCACAACGTTAAAAAGTAACGGTGACAATATGCAGCCCTGACGCACGCCCGCTTTAACAGAAACTTTGTCGCTTATTGAGTTTTGGTGTAGTATACGACAATTTGCGTTTCTATACAACTCCTGAATGATCTCAATTATTTTTCTAGGAACGCCTTTACAGGTCAGTGCTTTCCAAATGGCATCGTGTGAAAGTGTGTCAAAAGCTTTTTCGAAATCTATAAAGACTAGGTAAAGGGGCGATCTCCATTCGACTGACTGCTCAATTATAATACTCTGTAACATCACCTTTCTTCGGTATGTTGATGATCAGGCCCTCTTTCAATTCGTCGGAAAGCTCATTGTTGTCCCACAATCTTTTTACCACATTCTGGAGCAGGAAGGCACTTGTTTGGGGGTCTACTTTTAACAGCTCAGGATTGATGTTGTCAGGTCCTGGAGCCTTGAGGTTTTTAAGGGCGTGTATAGCGTCAACTATTTCTTCTATTGTAGGGGTGGATACGGGTATGTCGGCCCTCTCGGTATGGGTAGTGCAATTGCATATTGGATGTGGTATGTGCATGTCCGATGACAGCATGTTGGCATAATGATGTGTCCAAATTTGAAGCTGAGTATTTTTTGAGGTGATAAGATCGCCGTTGCTGTTTCGTAGCGGTTTTGACGAGTTGAATTTTTTATTAGTAAGTTTTTTTATTGTTTTGTATAAGTCTCGTGTTCTACCTGACTCGGCTGCAGTTTGTGCTTCTGTGGCAAGGTTTTCCACCCATTTACGTTTGTCTCTACGCGCGCTACGCTTAACTTCTCTGTCAATAAAACTGTAGTTGGCCTGGAGTCTGGATTTTTCCAAGCTTGTTCTGGCATTATTCATTTGAGACTTGATTTCTTTTCTCGTGGTTATGAAGTTCCACGTTGTATCGGATATCCACGGCTTTCTTTCGGGGATTTTGTATCCAATATGTTTTGCTGCAGCATCACATATAAGGTCCCTCACTTTTTCAAATTCGTCAGTAAGATTTTGGTTGGTTTCTGCTGAGTTTCTCAAGGCCTGGGTGTAGGTAGTTTTGACGTTGGGGTCATTTAGCTTCTGGACATCAAATTTTCTGTGGGTTTGAATACCCGTCTTCACCGCCGCAACTCTTAATCTGATGGTGCCCACAAGGAGATGGTGGTCACTGGAACAGTCAGCACCACGTTTATTTCGCACATCTAATAGGGAGCCACGCCATGTCTTGCTAATAGCGATGTGGTCGATCTGGTTTTCTGTTCGATGGTCAGGTGATACCCACGTGGCTTTGTGGACTTTTCTGTGTGGAAAAATTGTACCACCTATAATGAGTTTGTTGCCCAAACACATTTCTGTAAACAACTCTCCATTTTCGGTCATTCTTCCTATGCCATGGACGCCCATAGCTGGTTCTCGATTTGAGTTATCGTTGCCCACTTCAGCGTTAAAATCACCCATCACCAATAATATATCACCCCTGTGTGCAGTTGAGGTTACTCTGGCTAGCTGGCTATAGAAGTCTTCTTTAGTCTGTGTGTCAGAAGTTTCTGTGGGTGCATAACATTGTATACATGTGATGTTTCGAGCGCGTGTTCGGAGTCGTGCTGTAATTATTCTATCCGAATATGGGTGCCAGTCTATCAGCGCATTTCGCGCTTCCCTGCTTAGTAGTATCCCCACTCCACTAGACCGTTGTTGATCGGCTGGTTTGCCAGAGTAGATCATGGTAAAATTATCAGATGTTGAGAACTCTCCTGAATCCGGCCATCTGGTTTCACAAAGTTCTAGAAAGGCGAGGTTGTAAGTTTTTGCTTCCCTGCAGACCTGCGCAAGCTTCGAAGAATCTAAAAGCGTCCTCACGTTCCAAGTTCAAAATCGTGTCCGTTGTTTAAAGCTGAAGGTCGTCATCAGAGGGATCGATTGTTTTTCATTTACGTTTTAAGATGAGTAGCTGATTGGGCTTCTGCATCCGATCCTGGAACTGGGGCTGCCAGCATGGCCTCCAGGCGGGCTGTTGGTGGCGATTGGTTATTTGAAGGCGCCAATCTCTCGCCTTGACGTTCCGAGTATCATTGGCACTCAGAATTTGTTAGGAGTCCGGCGCCACCCATGCATAAGTATACTTAGTGCTGTGTATTGAGAAACTTTTTGTTGAAATAACAATTTCTATATTTAAAATCATAATAAAAAAATTAAAAGTCAACGTTGATGAATTTGTTTTTAATTAATTAGTTATATTTTACTTAAACATTTCCATTTTTATAATTTTTATAAATTTATTGATTAACACGTTTTTATTATTTTATAAAATTATTTTCAACATACAGTGTAACCTCGGTGAACGCAACCAATAGAAATTGGGCTGTTGCGATAACTGAGTTGGTGCGCAAACCAAGTCACAACTTTCTAGTCATATTTTTCTATTTAAAAATTTATTTTAAGCCAATCAAGAATTTTATAAAAAAAAAACTAAGGTTAGCTTTTAATAATTGTATTTATTGATTGAAATAAAGAATAAAAACAGAAAAACAAAATATACATCTAATAAAAAATTAATAAAATACACATTCAAATAAATGTATGTTTATTTGCACTGATGGTTGTTATCGAGTTAAAGATTCATGTTTTTTAGGGAAAAAGCCTGAAATTTTCGACTGAGTTTTTGTGCTGGTCATATTTTTTGGAACTGCAATTTCACGAATATTTTGCGATACCATTATATGCTCCGAAGAACAGCTTTTCTCCACTGCCCATTGTAGAACCACTCATAAACAAAGAAGTTTCTAAGCTAAATTGATTTCAAAAACAGAAGTACATAATACCCACAAAATATATGTCATTCTTAGAATAACGGCAAATCAAAAAGACTATTGCCCTTAATCATAACATTTGACATTCTCACGTTTTAGTTTTGAATTTATATATAAAAACTCAAATTAAAAAAAAGCCTTACTTGTTTTGCTTTCACAAAGTTGCGTTAATTGAGGTTTTGTTTTTTGAAAAGTTGCGTTTACATAGTCACCAATGTTACGAAATTGGGTGTTGCGTTAAGCGAGGGGTTGCGCATTTCGAGGGTTGCGTTCAACGAGGCTACCCTGTATTTATTGTAATTGTTGTAATTTTATTTTGCTTTTGCTCAGGTTCCAATTATTGGGTCAATGCGGAAACACAACAAAGAAAACACGCATTTGGTTTGTGTATAAGTACAGACGGTGGTCAGATCAAAAAATATTGTCAGTAAAATTTGTTTAAAATGTTTTACAACAATTTTTGTTTAACAACGTTCTCAGAAAAAGCATTGCCAGTCCATTATAACAGCAAAATATTTCTTAGGCAGTATATAGTCAACACATTGCCAGATCTTACCCAATTATAAGATCTCATCACCGTCTGTACGAAGCTTAACATGATAAAGATGACAAAAACAATTGCTACGAAAACAATTTCATAAAAAAACACAACTCTGCAAAAACTTAGCAGGCGTTTTGCGTATACCTACCATTCTTTTGCTTTAATTCCGTTTTTTTCTTCTTCTTACTGCAATGAAGCAAAGCAAGAGTGAAATTTATTTTGAACATTTTGTATGAAGAATTTGGTGCAATCGCCAAACAGTGGCGTTAAGACCAATGAGATAACCCTTTATCATTAGTCAAAATTTTTTTTAACCCTAGAGTACTAATGATCGACGTTTCGACGAGCCCATACGAAAAAATGCCGAATGTCAAAATAAAAATGTGATATTTGCGGAAAACCCATATGCGGAGACCACAAAGTTGAGCTTTGTGACTCTTGATCAAAGTATTATTTAAAAAGAAAAAAAGTTTTTTTTAAAGCTAAAAATGTATTTTTTAAGTTTTTACTCTTTTCAATGTTTCAGTTTTACTTACAATATTTTTAGGTCCTTTTTAATGATCCCAAAAATATGTGCAATATAACATTAAATAGGACACAAACAAAATATTTCTTTTATCTATAGAAATTAAAATTTAATAATTTTTTTTTATATAGACTTATAAGGTGCCCCAATGATCAATAACATTTACTGAAAAAGTATTTTTGGTTTTAAGCCAAAGTTATAGGCAGTTAAAAAATACATCGTCGAATCGACGATCATTAGTTACAACGTACGTAAAATATGGTTTGTACTCAAGGGTTAAAGCGAACCTTAAAAAAAAACAAATTCATTCCACAAGTACCTTATAACAAGAAGCAATTGAAATAATTCTTGTAGTAATTTTGAAGGAAACAGTGTTTTAATTTCATTGTGTATGCAAAACAATAATGTTGCCAGAAAAATCCCAAAAAAGGAAATATTTTTCATTTACTATGTTGTACATTTTTTCCTAAAAGGGACGACAAAAAAAAACCAAAAAACGAACCCTGTTGTTTAAGCCAAAGAAAACAATGAGCAAATACAGTAATACATAAATGCTGCTTGTACATAACTGATTCACCTGTACGAGATCCTAAAATAGTAGAAAAAATTAAAAGCACAGAAAATCGTTTAAAAAACATACACAATATTTACTTAAGGTCATCCCTAAATTGAAAAGTTGCACAGTAGCGCAAATGTTAAAAAAGCGGTAGTTCATAAAGGGCTTCTTTATTACTTAGCCTATTTTAAGCAAAGAATCTTATTTATTTTAGATTAAGGCAATTCGAACAACATACTACATATTTTCTGTCGGCACATTCAACTTCAAAACCACAATCTTAAATTGTTCGAATGGTTTTTCTAAGTTAACTTGGCAGCAACACGATCAACTTTCGCCGTTCAATTCCCCAACAAACGCGAAGTCAAACCTTTGATATGAAATTAATTTATCATTTGACATCAAATTTTCAAACCATTTTCAATTGTTTGATTTTAAAATAAGAATTCAAATGGATAATAATTTGAATATAACATACAAACAATGTTGATGTTGGATGTCAAATTGTTATAAAATGTTATTCTCAAATAATAAAAAAAAACTTGGCAGCACTGAGGCTAAAAATAAATGTAAACACTAAAAAATGGGATTAAAGTTAAATGCGTGCTTTTTGACACCCTTAGACCAATTTTTGAAGGGTTTTTTGAAATCAAACTTGTACAGCAATAATCCCACAATAGCTCAGGAGGTTAAAAACAATATTATCGAGCAGAAATCTACAGTTTATTGAAAAAATGTGAATGAAAATTTTAGTAAAAGCTTGGGAGCGTGCCGAGCCAGTAGGGGGTCACTTAATGGACATCATTTTTAAGTTTTAACCGGTACCCTTTTTTATAAACTGAATTTAAAATATTTTTAGTATATCAGAAAAAAATACACCATTTATATATAATACAAAAAAATACACCATTTATATATATAACGTCCTATGGATCCCCAGAGAAATAAAAGGCCACAACGATCACTCCATCCGGTGCTATGTGATACAAAGTTGTAGGGTTCCAGCTGAGGTTCCTCCGAATAATTTATGAGTCAAGTTGGCGTTGGTTGGAAGGGTGCCCAACTCAGCATGTGTTTCCATGAGGATTTCAATTTGATACAGTTTTTGTCGTGTGGTGATGAGGTTTCCGGAGCATGTGATCATTCCAGTGCCTTTTACAAACGAAAATCTCTATTTGGATTGGGGTTTGGCTTGTTTGTTCCCACAATCGCGTATTGGAAATGGCGTAAGGCTAAAATATTCTTAATATCCTTTCAAGACATCGATTGATGAAAATCTTGATAGTGTTAATATCATGACAATAACAAACGACCATAACTTCTATAACAGCTATTATGTCATGTGAAAATTGTCTGCAAGTAGATTTGGAATTGACAATGTCATAGATGTAGATATTTAGGTAATATTCGGCATATGTAACTCTTATATTAATCTTAGCGTTTTAAATAATTTTTGTTTTGGCGGTCCCACGGTCGTAAATAATAAATTTTATTTTCATTTTTGTTTATATTTATATTTACACCTCTGTGTGCTTTATTCAAATTTAAAAATAAACCTGCAAAGTAAAAGTCAATTTTTGATGGTTTGTAATGAATAAAGAAATTTAGTTAGTTGTTTTTTTTGCAGCTTTAAATTTTGTTACTACCTTAATACAAACATTGTTTAACACACAAACTCTCGTATTTTACTGTATAAAGAAACATATATTTATATGCAAGTTGCATGTTTAATTACTCAACAAAAATTGGAAGCTACAGTCCTCATTGTTTGCTCCAGTAGCAGCAGCAGTAGTTTTTGCCTTAAAAAAATTATAAATAATAATAGCAACAAAATAAAATGGAAAATAATAAAAGATGATATTGTAAATGAAAAACGTGTGACAGTGTT
The DNA here is from genome assembly GCA_930367215.1 of Pollenia angustigena. Taxonomy (NCBI): domain Eukaryota; kingdom Metazoa; phylum Arthropoda; class Insecta; order Diptera; family Polleniidae; genus Pollenia; species Pollenia angustigena. Next base: position 130,733,113 of record OV884058.1, read on the forward strand.
TTAAAAAAAAATTCAACACTCAAACAAAATAGCGTCTTATTTTAATTTTTTATTTTCCCTTTTCAGTGTCTTTTCTGGGTAAGCTTCATTTGGTTACTTAAGCCCTGACATAAGGTCCTATTTAATATAACAATGTTGTCCTTTTGGTATTATTTAATTAACTTGAAAAGGGTATACAAATAAAAGGAGAATTTTAAAACAAATTACTTTGTTTGGTTTTTTATAAAGTTAAAGAAAAACTTGCAGAATGTGGAAAAACGTTAATGGAATAATAAAAAGCTAAAACCTTTTTATGTATTGCGTAGTAATTTACAGCCAGCAATTAATCACAATAAATTTAGATGTCATTTTTTAGTGGAAAAAAAAATTCATAAATAAGTGTACCCTAACAATATGTTCTACTGGCTTTGAACTTATTTCTGTTAGAAAATCAGATGGTTTAATTACGGCTTTCCTCGTAATTTATTAAGAGATAGAAGTTTGCCCCTATAAAAATGATCAAATAAATGTAGCAAAAAAATCCTTTTTTTACAGTAACACGAAAAGGTTATGTATGTACATAAATTTATATAAAATAAGCTTTTGTTTCTTCACAATATTAGCACTTGTTAATCGGCACTCTTTTTCATTTGTCTGGCATCAGATGGATTTGGCTAAAAATAGCCGCGCTAAAATAAATCCATATCACATTTCATGAACAAAATTTGAAGCTACTTTTTTAAATTTTTTGTAAAAGCTTTTCAGATTTAGATTGCAAAAAAATAAGTTTTGCCCAAATTTAATCTAAATACCAAAACAAGAAGAGGGTTTATAGGTGCGATCGGCAAAATCAGGGCGCCGCGTTTTGTCTTTTCTTTTTTATTCTCTTTTATAACCTTTAATTACGTACGTGTGCATCAGTGTTGCCGTTAGGATACGAAAGATAAATTTTTCGTATCTTTTGATGGCTTCACGTACCATGTATAATCCTGACATTATTCGTATCTTTTGAATCTGTATTTGTGAGGAAATCTTCAGTTTCCTGAGACAAAATAAAAAAATCGTCTTTATCGTTTCGAAAAAATCGGAAAACTTAAAATTTAATTTTTTTTATACAATTAAACAATTTTTTAAATGGCACAGCGAAAGACGATTCTTAAATCGTTGTGGAATCGTTTAAGACTTGGGTAAAGATAATCTAGTGAGACTTTCATGTCAAGAATCTTTTGAGACTCATGTAGATATTCTCTTACAAATCGTGAAATGCTCGCCGTATAATTGTTGAAAATATGATTCAAGGTATATTTATAGCAGGTAGCCGCGAAATTGCAACAATTGTACAATAAAACAAACAACAGGGCTTTTTATTGTTGTTATGTGATACGAACTGTCAAACAGCAGAGGGGTTGAAAAGAGACAAAAAAGACAAAACGTCAGGTGATTATTGTTTTAGCCTACACGCCATTTTTTTACTTAGGAATGGATTATATATGGCTTCAATGTTCTCTTTCATATTCCAAAATCCATTTTTTGATATCTCGTATAGAATCTGAGATATTTAGTATCGACTTTGGTCTACATCCACATTCTTTGGGTTTATTGAATATTATATTGCTACATATTACATTTTTTTGCATGTGGAGCAAATTTTGTATACAAACATAACAAAATTATACTTTACTATTGCTTTGCGCCATTCGAATGATGAACAACGTAGGTCAAAATAAAACGTCACAATAGTTAAAATTTATTGGACACAATGTGAAACTTGAGATGAATATGGAGCCCACAACAAAACTAATTGTTGAATATTGATTTGCGCTATCTAACATATATTTTCTTTCCATATTATGTTGGATCTGTAGTTCGGGGCTTATAGGAATGAGTTAAGCAATTATCACCATTCTAAAACATACCAGCCTTTCCTTGTAAATCTCTATTAACTATCAAATTCATTGTTTTTGCCATTGACTTACCTTGCTCCACGTCAAAGATAACTTCATAATACGAAATAAAATTTGATATGGAGCACAAAACGACAAAATTTGATTTTAGAACAACCATTAAAACTTTGGATTTATTGCATGTAAATTAATGAAAATGTAAAGTTTTGTTTAAAACATACGTAGCAATCAATTAGGAGCGTTTAAAAAAATCTATCGGGTGGTTTTTGAGAAAATTTACTGTAAACCTATTTTATCGTTTTTCTCAAAACCGACTTGATGGCTTATAGGCTAAAACAATAATCACCTGACGAAAAGATAAAGACAAAAAAGACTTTTTTACTATACAACATTTCACAGTTTGTATCACAAAACAAGCAAATAAAAAATAACCAGCTGGCTATCCGAGACTACCTGCTATAAATATACCTTGATATGATTTATACAGAGAGTCGTAAAAGGTTCATTCGATGATGGTTTGACGAAAGATAAACAAAGTGTAACACAGTTGTTTTTGTACTTGCATATTACAGCCGTACCTAAACCAAAGCGGCACGCTTTGCAATTGTAAAACCCGATTTTGACAGCTCATTTAATAGTAAAGTCTGCTGCTATTGCTAATTAATAATGGCAATTAAGCTATTTTTTGGTCAATCTAACGTTTTTATCGCTATTTTTATTGATAGTTTGTGGGTTTTGTTAAACAAAAAAGATATCACTACTGTTCGTGACACAACGTTTACGCTCTTGCTTTGGTATGGCATATCAGCGTAAAAGCTAAGCCAAAGAAAGCGTTCCGCCTTCCGCTTTTGGAAAGGTATGGCTGTTAAATATTCCAAGATTAAAAAACGAATTTGTTAGAAAATGTAATGTTTTATTCAGACTTTGGAGACGAAAAAAAATCGTCACTTTTTAGAACAAAATCGGCAATTTGATAATTTCGGAACAAAAATCAGCAAATCGGCATCGATAAGTAAGTAAGGCATCGATATGTAAAATTAATACAACGCATACAATCGCGAAATGTACTATCTATTGCATTTGCTAGCATATACCTGCAAATAATAGGACCAATCCAAACACGCGTGTAAAGAGTAGCCCACAAGGGACCAGGACTAGTCCAAAAGTAACCCAAACGTAAAGAAAAAACATGGTCTATTTAACATTACGATGTCTTAGGGCAGGACCATAAAACCCACCTTGGGACTACTAAGGAGTAGTTTTAAAAGTATTCCATGGTTTACACAAGAAGATTAGTTTTAAAGTCGTTTAAAAACGAAAGCATGTCGTCTCACTTACAAACACTTTTTAGCAATGACATGGTCGATGCTTGCATTACATCGGACCAGTCCATGGTGTAGTCCATTCCATCAAAATGGATCAGGTGGTCCAATAATATTTGCAGGGATGTTTACACAAACACTATTCCAGAAATAAGCTTGTACGGCGGCTATGTAAAATTACGAACCGATTCTCATAATTTTTTGTAGGTTTCGTACTTTTGAATTGAAAGCAATGCACAAAATTTCATAAAATTACCATCAAAATTTAAACCTGCGACTCAGACAATGATACTGAGTCGATGGGTATAATAAAAGTGGATATACAGTAGAATCCCGATAATTCGTAATAGCAAGGGACCGGCCATTTCTTACGAATTATAGGGGTTTTCGATTTAGCGGGGTTTCGATTTAACGGGGTTAAAATAAAATTAATACGAATAAGCGGGGTTTTTGAATTTATTTACTAAAACGTTAAAAAAAACATAAAAAACAATTGCTAAAAATTATACATAAAAATTATTCATGTAACAAACTGCAGCCGTATTCTGTAACATGCTTAGCTAAAGCTTAATCTCGATCGCTAAAATGCCTTAGAGAATGCAAAAATTAAAATTTTAGCAATGACATTAAAAACCAAAATTGCTGCGAATTAAATTTTTATGGCATTGTTAAATCTAGCAATGCACGTCACAGTATTGTATTCGTAGCCAAAAATCGTTAAATCAACTTTATAGATTTTTAGCGATAGAGATTTAGCTTTAGCGAATTACAGAATACGGCCACTGATCTTAAGAAAATAAACCCACACACAAGCATAAAACCACGCAAAAATAAAATAGTGGTAAACAAAAAATCATTCTTTCCATGTTTCTGTTGTTTTTATTACGAATTATAAGTGGTAGTAAGCGAACAATTACGATTTATAAGAGGTTAAGAAGATTTTATTTGACAAAAAAATTACGAATTAGCGAGAGGACCAAAATGTATGGAAATTTTACGAATTAACGAGATTTTTTCAAGGGACCGACAGTTTATTACGAATTATCGGGAATTACGATTTATCGGGGTACGAATTATCGGGATTTGACTGTAGGACCAATATTTTTTAGTGTTACACCCATCAGCACAAATGCATAACACCATCTCCACTATTGAGGTAAAGGAATACGAAATAAAAAGCAATGACAAATTTCACTTTTCTTGTCAAAGACAGACAAAATTGTAGACAGTTGCACAAAAACAAAAGTGGCGATTTGGATACACTTGATTCCAGGCTTCCTACAGAGATATACTTATGTATGTATGTACTTCATATGTTAGTATAACATCATAAACACAAATATCAATACATAATGCAATTTTTGGTGGTTCTGGTCAGAGATGAAGATATGTTAATAACATTTTATTATTGAAAAGAAAAGTGAGTTAATCCACCTGAAAAAAAATGATAAAACTACGAGGGTATTTTATTTAAATCGAACCAAAAAATTATAAATTGTACCAGTGTACCAATTAAGTTTCGATTGTACCAAATTTGGTTTCCCATCATAATACTTTTCGCCCGCAAAAAGATTGGATTGCACAAATGATAATCAAATGAAAATACATATACGAGTATGTAATGTTGCCTATAGACAGCAATGGGTTTGAATGGGTTAAACCCTTTTGTACTTATTTTAATAAAAGTTAATAATAAGAACATTTAAAAAAAATTTTTTTAAGAAACGCTTTTCTGAAAAAAGAATATTTAAAAAGAATTTTGCCCGACCCCCCCTAGTTTTTATCCTGGCTATGCCCATGTATTCGTGTACTGTCATCGGGAATATGTATGCCTGCAAAGTTTCATCCAATTGCATTGAGAAAAAGGCGGTCAAAAAAGCATTTTACCAAAAAAAAAATGTTTGCCCCCCCCCCTAGATTTTATCCTGGCTACGCCCATGTATTCGTGTATTTTCATCGAGAATATGTATGCCTGCAAAGTTTCATCCATTTGCATAGAGTATAAGGCGGTTAAATTAACGTTACAAGATTTGATTTTCCGAAGTGAAGCTAAAGAAAAGGTTTTAATAAAAGGGCACTACTTCATTTTACCTTTGCGGCCAGTGTACTAAACTTTACACGAATTAAGCCGTTTTATGTGTTTTTTTTAGAATACAATGTTAAATAATATATATTTTATCACTTTCTTAAGCCAGATATTGTTACTAACGAATTACTCAGCTGCCAGTGTGAAATAAATCGCTAACACAAACTAGAGATTCTTTTCAATTAATTTGAATGTATATGAAGAATATAATTAATAAATACTGAAGACAAAGTTCCATAACTGCCTGGGATTTGCCTAGGAGTTGCAAAACAGACTTTTCCATAATCATGATCCATAAGCAGGGCGGTTTAATCAAATTATTAAATTTGGCCTCTGCAGCGCCTCAAATGCCCCTAGACGGGTTAAATGTATGACCAACCTCACTTTATTTTTCATCCCCATCATTTGTTTGTAACATACCTACCCGCTTTCACCATTTGTTACGAAATATATTGAAGAAAAAGACCAATAATTGCCTAAGAGTCGCCCCTAAACATATTCGCAAAACATACTTATTCTCTATCACCACCCCTTTGGGGGGCTCCTACAAATATGGCGAATAAGAATCTATCTGTCGATTAAAAAAAATTTCACTGAAATATCTTCTTCGGTTCAAAAGTTACAGATTTTTGGCCAATGAAAAACGATTTTCAGCCACTGTGCGCCGACTTTAAATTGCCAAGTGACTGCAATAAGAAGTAATCGATTATTTTTAAAATCGATTAAGAAAATACAATTATAGTTCCGCTAAAGTCGGACCGGCGACTTTCATAAAAGGGGGGAATTTCTTTTTTTTAACAGCATTAATTTAAAGCATTTAATGATTTTAATAAGTTATTTATTTTAATCAACTGAAGGCTTCTTATTAAATTTGCAATGGATAACAAAATGTGTCACTGCACCTTTCATATGACAAGCAAAATTTCTAGGTGGTAAGAAAATCATAACTTTTTATTAATTAATTTGTTTTGAGAGAATACAGACATACTTGGAGAACAAACTTTTACGTTAATGAAAATTGTTTTAAAAAAACTGTATCGTTTTTATGCTTGTCTTTAATTTTCTTTTAAATTCTAAATTAATTTTGCATTCCTTTTTTGACTATAAGATACATGTGATTAACCCAGCAAACGCAAGTTAAACATTTGAAAAAAATAACTTCAAAATTTTTATTTTTTTGTTCAAAAAGTTAACAAAAAATTTAATGTATGTTTAATTAAACCAAAATTCCATTTAAGTCATCAGCCTTGCTTTTATTAAAATTAATAAGCTTACAACAACAAGACAAAACAGACATAATTTTCGAACAAACTTTAATGTTAAGGAAAATTTTTTAATAACAAAAATGAATCGTTCTTGTACGCTCGTCTTTTTCCCCCTTTTTTATACAAAAAAAAAAAGTTTCCTTATATTTTCTAAGACTATGAGGTCCTTAAATTTACCCAATAAATCCACTTCAAACCTTTGAAATAAATAAATAAAGCCTTTTGCATTTAGTATCAAATGTGACATTAATCTTTCTTCGAATATTAAAAAGAAGTTTAGAAAATAATTCTGTTGTTGCTCTTGTTAAGGTAGCGGAGTTAATAGCAGAATAGCAGTGTAAGGGGTTTTCTCTCTTTTTTTCTAGAAGGTTTCTATGATTGATTGTATAGGGTGGTCTTATGCTGCATGAGAAATTGAAATGATACAACAAGGCAGAAATATTGTTAGAATGAAGGTTTTATTTATATAATCTGTAGTGGGATTCTGTAACTTTTAACAATAAGAACAGTTGTTAGAATTGTCAACATGTTTTGTTGTTTGCACTAACGATTATGTGATTCTGTAAATTGTTGTTAACAACATAGATAAAAATTAACGTCAAGTAGCAGCACTGTCAAAAAAATGGCAAAATAACGAAAAACACAAAGAGGAATAAAAAAAAAACAAATAAAATTATTAAGACTAAACAGAATTTTTTTTTAGTTTTTTGTTTTTTTAAGAAGATAAGCCAAACATGTTACTATTAAATTAAATACAAATTATTTATTTGCCATTTTCAAGTTATATTATTTCTTTTAACTAAATAGTTTTTATTTTTTCAACATTTAACAATAAATAAACAACACTAAAAAAGTTGTCGTTTACTTAACACAAGCAGCTGACTTAACGATAACAAGTGCTGTTTAAAATGTTACAGAATAGCAAAATCGTTAATTTGCTTATTAATTTTATTAACAATGACAACTATTGTTAAAATTAATTACAGAATCGCACTACTGGTAAATAATTTTTTGGCATTTATTGCTAAAATATGATTTCCGGCATATATCCGCCGCTGCACATAGGAATTTTTTACCAATCTAGCCGGACATTAGGCAAAAAATTAAATTTAAGAAATGTAAAAATTTAAGTACGCAGCTTGACAGACAACAAAGTTCTGCATCGTAAAGTGAATTTTCAGGAAAGTCAGGAAAGTTGATTAAATTGCTTGCGTGTTCATTGACTTTTTACGGTTATGGGAGGTTTACAATATATTTTTTTGTGAGTAAAGCCTAGTACTCTGTTCAAATTTATGAAAAATGTTGAGCAACATTTATTATTTCAAACGAAAATTTTGACATGTATCGATGTTACCTATCATGCGAGTTTGTACAATTTGCCGATTTTATTCATGCAAAGTATGCGACATTGTTTTGCGTATGTAAAAAAACCCCACATGTATTTTATAAAATAATTTTTTTTTAATAAAAAAGAAAGTAAATATGGATAAAAAAACTGTTACCGGTTGTGTTATATTAATTTTTTATTTCTTAATAAATAATCAGTTCATCTTTTTTTGCTTTTGCTTAAAATTCCACGTGAAATAAGTGCAGCTTACTTTATTTCGCAGTTGTAAAATAATGTTTCCAGAAACATTTCGGAACTTTTTCATTAAATGAACAGAGTACAACTCTATCAACATTATTTCATAGATATTCCGCACAAGTTTTTTTTATATGCGTTTTGACAGCATTTCACGTGAAATGTTGAACAGAGTACCAGGCTTAAACGAATAAAGATTTTACATTGATTTTTTTTCTGTGAAAGACTATATTAACAGCTACTTATAAAAATTTTTAGAAAAATTTGATTAGAAATTTTTATGATAAAAAAACTCGTTCGAAATTAAAAAAATCGAATTTTTTGTTCACTTTTTTGTAAAAAAAAAAAAAAAATTAAAAGGTTTTTGAAAGTGAGTTTTGCTTTATCAATTGAAATCTTGAACATCACAATACAATTTGAAATCTCTACTTTTAAATTAAAAAAAAAACGTTGCGCGTTGTTGCGCCATTTGTTAAGATTTATTGAAAATTTCACCTTTTTTTCTGTTTTTGCTCATCTTGCATAGGTACATATGATAGAAACCCTTTTTTTTAATTATTACATCTAAGACTAATATTACCTGTGTAAAAAAAGACTGTGCGAAACAGTAAGAAACGGGTTTTAACCACCTGTGCGCCAGCTTAATGACGTTATTTTATGGAGCAAAATAAATGCACCTATTTTGCATAACTTTTAAAAATATTAATTAAATTAATTACAAGTGGTCACAAAATGCATTTGCACGAGTTTGCCAATTATTGCTTATACACTGCAAAACTTTACGTTTCTCTATATCCCTGGCATCCTATGGCGCCTACAAGGCACAAGATTTTAATACATGGCGCAACTGTAATGAACGAGGTTTTGTTGAATATCGGGCTATTATCAGAAGAAGCGTCTGAGGCACGAAATAAAAATTTTCGGCTTTACAGGCAGAATTTTGCTAGATAGTTTTCGAGGGTTCAGTGTAACAAAGACCCACTGATTACTAGCATAAGACCAACTCCAAAAAAAAAAGTCATTACCCTTTACGAAAGAAGCAATTTCTTTTATGCTTCCACGTGTACTTGGATCTGAAGAGAATTTAGATTCCGAAGAGGATTTTGAAGAAACAGACGAAGAAGAACCATGGCACTCATCATCATCTCAGTGCAAAAGAGAAGTTATTTTAAATAGAAATGATATCATATAGGTGATAGAAAGTATCACAAGTGATAATCGTTTACGAATCGAAAACGATAGTTTTTTACGGACTAAATTGTACCTTTCCTTATAATATCGTTTTTCCATTAAATTATGATATCGTTTTCGATATCATAATTTCCAAAAATAACGATAGTGAAATCGCATTTTTAAATTTTTCGAAAAACTATCGTTTTATTATACTGATAATGACATTATATGTATCTAATAACAAGGTAAAATTTTCATCTTAAAAATAAAAACATTTTTAATTTTTATATTTGAAATATATTTATTATTTATAAAACGTCAACAAAAACATTAAAGCTAGATTAACAAAAATGTTATATATTTCTACAATATTAAGAAAACGTGAGGTAATTTATGCATTAATGTAATTTATGCAATAGTAAAAGCAATGTGAAAAATCTTTTAAAATAATAAAAATACAGTTCTTAGCGATTTATCCTCTTGCAATAAATAAATTTTTGTTTGAAGTGTTATTAAAAATTTTCTGCAACAAAAATTTTAAAAATTAAAGAAAAATTCTTAAAATATAATAGCTAATACTTACAGTTTTTTGTAATATTTATAGGATAATTCGATCACAATGTGCATACATATTTTAATAAAAACTTTTTTTTAATTTTTATATTAATATTTGTTAAAATAATTTATTATAATCAGTATTGTGGTTATTTTGTTGAACTATTTATGGTTTTTAATCCAAATTTTTAATATTTCTATAATCAGGCTTAAGTTCATCAAATTTAATTTTCATTAAATTATTTTTATGAAGAAAGGCATTTCACAACATAAAAATTAATTAAAGTTGTTATTGATAATCTTTCATTCTTGACGAGGCTGGGGCTCGAACCCTGGCCGGCAGGTTACCATGACATGTTTCGATCGCAACCACTCTATCTCCTCAGATGGATTTGCCGTCTTACGCCCGCAGCCATCGACGACTGCTGACGTCAATAGTCAAACATCAATCCTTAAACCAAATGGTATTTTAATTTTTGGTAGATCGAAATTTACTTTTCTGAATGATTATCCATTTTAATTGATTTTACGTGTTTTCCTTACTTCTGTTTTCTCGTACGCTTGTCAAGAATTCTTCCTGAAGTCGAAAGTACATTTTTTTTTTTTGTTTTTTCATTTTTTGTCGATCTTTTTTCTGTTGACCTTTTTCAGCACAACTTGAAGGATAAATGTTCACATAGAGCTCGTGCTCTAGCTTTAACAATAATAATTAGTATTGTGGTTATTTTGTTGAACTATTTATGGTTTTCAATCCAAATTTTTAATATTTTTAATTAGGCTTAAGTTCATGAAATTTAATTTTTCATCAAATTATTTTTATGAAGAAAGGAATTTTACAACATGAAAATTAATTAAAATTGTTACTGATAATCTTTCATTCTTGACGTGGCTGGGGCTCGAACCCCGGCCGGCAGGTTACCATGACATGTTTCGATTGCAACCACTCAATCTCCTCAGATGGATTTGCCGTCTTACACTCGCAGCCATCGACGACTGCAACCACTCAATCTCCTCAGATGGATTTGCCGTCTTACACTCGCAGCCATCGACGACTGCTGACGTCAATAATCAAACATCAATCCTTAAACCAAATTGTATTCCAACATTTGGTAGATCGAAATTCGCTTTCCTGAATGATTAATCCATAAATCGATGGCTGCGAGTGTAAGACGGCAAATCCATCTGAGGAGATTGAGTGGTTGCAATCGAAACATGTCATGGTAACCTGCCGGCCGGGGTTTAATTAATTTTCAGTTGTAAAATTCCTTTCTTCATAGAAATAATTTAATGAAAAATTAAATTTCATGAACTTAAGCCTTATTAAAAATATTAAAAATTTGGATTTAACAATAATCAGTATTGTGGTTATTTTGTTGAAAAAAAAAATAATATTTTATTATATTTAAAAATATTTGATGTTTTTTTCAAATGTTTGTTTTTAAATTGGAAAAAAATATTTTGATAAAATGATGTCGTAACGATATCGTTTTAAATATTAGTATATGCTATTATACACGCCGTAAAATATAATATCGCTTTCGCAATCATAGAACGGTTTATTGGGTAGTTGTTATTATTTTAAATAAAATTTGTTGTTACTATTATAGATAAGTTATAAGTACGAATAAATTAATTATTTTCAGATAAATTAAATACTATGAAATACATAAAAGTCACATAAAATCTTAAAAATGAATATTTTTTGGAAATTAGCAAAAAAAAATTTATTTGACAGGTCCGTTCCGGGGGTTGGTTTTGGAGGGATACTTCCCCCTGCCCATAAAAGTTAAAAAAATTTATTTTTACAGTATTACATATTATTTTATGTAACCGCCCACAAAAGGGGTCGGGGGCGAAAAGTGTAATTTTACGATCTCTTGGGTCCAATTTTAGGTTTTTTTTTACTTTGGCCGACGTTAAAAGTTGCATTTGCCAAACAAAAGTATGGGAAAACTTAAAAAAAAATTGAATTTTTCAGAGGTTGGATTAGTTCTTCTGGAGGGAACTTTTCCTCCTTGGTCCGATTTATATTTATTTTAAAGGTTAACCTGCCTATGACAATAACACGTATTTCTGCCAAGTTTCATCGATCTAGGGGCACTCAATAACTTTTAAGAAACAATTTAACTTAAAACAAAAAGTAATGTCCGGCTAGATTGGCAAAAACCTCTTATGTGCGCTGCTGCGACTTACCTGGTTCATTCGATCAGTCCAATTTTTGACAACGTTTTCCAATAAATCTGACCGTATGACATCAATGGTGGCTTGAATATTGGCTTCCAATCCTTCAAGAGTTGCTGGTTTTTCGGCATAAGGCAATGACTTACCAAAGCCCCGTACGGAAAAGGGCCAGAGAAAAGGACCATATCTGGAAATAAAGTTGTCAACAAATTGAGTTGCGCAGTCTTGTTGAAACTAAATTTCGTTGAAGCTTAGCTGATTAATTTTTGGAAACAAAAATTCCGTTCGTTTACCGTAACTGCGTTCATTGTAATTCGGTAAAAAAAAACAAGGTTGATTTTACATTTTTCGGTAGTGATTTTGCTTCACAGTTATTATTTCATCTTAATTTAATATGATTTTACAATAACTTGCGAACATTATATTCTGTTAAAATAACTATAATTCATGTTAATTTAACATTCCAGTTAATTTAGAACAAAATGACATTGATATTGAAATAACACTCCGAATCACGTTGAATTAAAGTTATTTGAAGTTGAATCAACGTGAATTTCATGAAGAATTAAATTGGTTTGAGTGTGAAATAACACTTAGAAAAGGCTTTCTAAGTACTTACCTGCAAAACCAGAGAGGAAGAGAGAGAGAGAAGCACTCACAATTAAAAGACACCAGCAGAATGTCCCGACAATGTTATCGTCATCATTCTATTAACTTTGAAAATTTGATGAACTATTTAACTTAATTAATTTCACAAAAAAACACGGGAATATTTCTTCTTAAAATAAATAATTTTAAACATAAAAATTAAAAAATTTACGTTTTTATTTGTATAGTGTTGTTGTTGCTTCTATACAAAACAAGTTTAACTGGACTTGTGGATTCAATACTGAACATTGTTATTTTAACATTTTTCATTTAAAATTAATATGAAACAATGATTATTTTAAATAAAGTCAATACTTTTGCAGAAATTTACATGCAGCTAGCAAAAAACACCCGATATTACAAAGTTTGACAAAACTAAGATTTATATAACTTAAAAACATACAGCCTTAACAATAAAAAAACTAAAACCGGTTGATTAAACGGATTTTCTATGAAAAGTTATGCAATAGACCTTTTTGTTTTATTTTTTTCTTTTCCGGTAACAAGTTCTTTCACAATCTTAGGAGTTCCGCTTGATTTTAATTTATTTATTTTTTTAATAAATTATAAAAAAAAAACTTCGTTTAAAGTTCCTAATTAGAAAAAAAGACTAAGGCGTTGGTATTGAAATCTCTTGAAGTCATTAGAGTACAAAGAAAGTAGAGGACTAAATTTGAAAAAAAAATTTTTTGCAGACTTAATATTTTCGATTCTTCAGTTTATTTTTTTAACTGATATCAAAATTACGCACTGCTAATTTAATCACACTCTTTAATTTCTTTTTTTTATTAAAGTTAAACAAAAACCTGTGAAAAAATTTCTTTAAGCAAAAAAAAACATGCAACATGCGGCATTTAACGAGTACTTTCATTCACAATTTCTCCTCTTTGTAAAAAAAATTGTGCAGCTTTGTATGTTTAGAGCTAAAAAATTTGTGTAAAAGAAAAAATTTCATCTTTTTTACAGATCATTAAATATATGAAAATGTTAGTTACATAAAACATCGTTATTTATATATTTTTCAAGAGAACTTTAATTTTTTAGATCTAAATGTTACAGCATTTACCACAAAATTAAATTTCAGTTTTCCGGCGATTTAAATGCATTGAAAAATATCACAAAAAAAGGTGTTCATACTCTAACTTACTAAGCCCTAGAATGAATATCTAGGGACAAGTAATTCAAACCTCGGATCTATTAAACTAATGTCGTTTTGTACTGTTTTCTTTCCTATTTATGAAATTCCGCTGCAGTAGTTTCATAGCTTTAAGCTACCAAAAATGACATCTACGCAAAAACATTACCGGGTTACACGTGTACAATATAGTTTTCAATTAAGAAGATGTTCAAAGATGTTTTTAAATTAAAAATATTAATTAGTATTGTGGTTATTTTGTTGAACTATTTATGGTTTTTAATCCAAGTTTTTAATATTTTTAATTAGGCTTAAGTTCATGAAATTAAATTTTTTTTTATTAAATTATTTTTATGAAAAAAGGCATTTCACAACATAAAAATTAATTAAAGTTGTTATTGATAATCTTTCATTCTTGACGAGGCTGGGGCTCGAACCCTGGCCGGCAGGTTACCATGACATGTTTCGATCGCAACCACTCGATCTCCTCAGATGGATTTGCCGTCTTACACTCGCAGCCATCGACGACTGCTGACGTCACTAGTCAAATATCAATCCTTAAACCAAATTGTATTTTAACATTTGGTAGATCGAAATTTGCTTTCCTGAATGATTATCCATTTTAATTGATTTTACATGTTTTTTCCTTTACTTCTGTGTTTTCGTACTTTCGTCAAGAATTTTTCTTGAAGTCCAAGTACATTTTTTGTTTTTTCACTTTGTCTTTCTCTTTTCTGTTGAACTTTTTCAGCACAACTTGAAGGACAAATGTACACATAGAGCTCGTGCCTTAGCTTTAACAATAATTAGTATTGTGGTTATTTTGTTGAACTATTTATGGTTTTTAATCCAAATTTTTAATATTTTTAATTGGGCTTAAGTTCATGAAATTTAATTTTTTTTTTTTTTATTAAATTATTTTTATGAAGAAAGGAATTTTACAACATGAAAATTGATTAAAATTGTTATTGATAATCTTTCATTCTTGACGTGGCTCGGGCTCGAACCCTGGCCGGCAGGTTACCATGACATGTTTCGATCGCAACCACTCGATCTCCTCAGATGGATTTGCCGTCTTACACTCGCAGCCATCGACGACTGCTGACGTCACTAGTCAAACATCAATCCTTAAACCAAATTGTATTTTAACATTTGGTAGATCGAAATTTGCTTTCCTGAATGATTATCCATTTTAATTGATTTTACATGTTTTTTCCTTTACTTCTGTTTTTTCGTACTTTCGTCAAGAATTTTTCTTGAAGTCCAAGTACATTTTTTGTTTTTTCACTTTGTCTTTCTCTTTTCTGTTGACCTTTTTCAGCACAACTTGAAGGACAAATGTACACATAGAGCTCGTGCCTTAGCTTTAACAATAATTAGTATTGTGGTTATTTTGTTGAACTATTTATGGTTTTTAATCCAAATTTTTAATATTTTTAATTGGGCTTAAGTTCATGAAATTTAATTTTTTTTTTTTTTTATTAAATTATTTTTATGAAGAAAGGAATTTTACAACATGAAAATTAATTAAAATTGTTATTGATAATCTTTCATTCTTGACGTGGCTCGGGCTCGAACCCTGGCCGGCAGGTTACCATGACATGTTTCGATCGCAATCACTCGATCTCCTCTGATGGATTTGCCGTCTTACACTCGCAGCCATCGACGACTGCTGACGTCACTAGTCAAACATCAAATTCAAATTCAAACCGCTGGGAGAACCCTCCACTAACAGATGTGGTAAAGATTTTCATGAACACCTGCCATATGGCCTTATCTCATGTTGGATCTCAATCTATGGGTGATAAGCAATGCGTTAAATAACCGCCTCCGAGTGTGATGGCGCACCCACGTATGAATTAGAGCGCATGTTCCGGCAATATTATACTCCTTGTTAAGGAGCTTGAGCTATCTACCCTTTTGTATCCATATGTCAGCAGCAGCAGAGTAGCAACAGCAACTATGGATGATTCGTCCCTAATGCCAAACTCTCTACTATCTACCCTTTTGTATCCATATGTCAGCAGCAGCAGAGTAGCAACAGCAACTATGGATGATTCGTCCCTAATGCCAAACTCTCCCACAAGTGGTGAATAATCAGGTCATAATCAGGTTCGTCTTCCGCGACTTAAGGTTGAAATCACAATCAACACGTGATTTCCGAAAGTCGGATTTCAACGGAAAAGTAAAAGTCTACGCAAAAACAATCTTCCTGAATGACAGAAATTATTTACCCCAAGAAGTATGCTCTCCAGGTTCTCAACCAATATTCAGTGTGGTATCGTCCCACCTTAGGCTTCTAACTCCCGTGGTACAAATTTGGATCTCTGGTCAGCCACAATCTTAGGAGATGTTACTATTTCGGTTGAGATCTGTCAATTTTAATATGTAACACCAGAAGGTGAAATATCCTTAAGAGGATCCCTACAAACTCCCAGGGTACCCCTACTCACAATGTTATTAGTTTGAAAATGTTCTTTTAAATACCTTCCAAAATTACACACCAATCCAGTAGCCAGTTAGGCCACTAGTTTTTTGTAAGCCGCCAAAAGAGCAAATTCCTTAAACTATCATGAAAATAGGGACAAAATCGAATATGTATGCAATATTCAGAGAAGACATTCATTTAGTTCCCAATTTTGTTTGAAGTCCGTATGGTCTAGCTCTTATAGTAAATTGATGCTTAAGGACATTTTTCACTCCATTACCCAAGCAGCTCTTTTTTAGTGCTACGTTTTTTCTTTTTTCTTTTTTTTTTTTCTTTTTATGCTGCCATAAGCAAGAAGTAACATTGAAACTGCAAACAAAAAGTACATCAACCTGTATTTTAAACTTAAAAAACATTCAGTGTTTTCTATTAAAGAAACGAAAAAAATCACGAAAATAATATTAGAGAAAAGGCGCCGCTTAGAATGATGTATTAAAACTCCTTTCAGTTTTGCGAATGGTGTTGGGGATTAAGTAAAAGACGATTAATTTTGTCAACCATAATATCTTAAAGCCCTTTAGGCCGCTAACAAAAATGTCTGGAATGTTATTCAGGTTTTTCGTTTTTATTTTTTGCCTCATGTCTGCTTTCCAAAAAAGGTGAAATTGCAATTTAGCGCTTGAAATTAAATATAATATAGATTAATACAAGTATATGTATCTACACATATACATACGTACATTAGGATATTTTTACACATGTGTTAAAGTCTACAAAAATTTACACAAGTGAGTGTATATAAAAATGTATAAGAAGGTATTTTATTGTAACGTATAAGTAATAAAATACTTTTAATACTTGATTGCCTTTTTTTGAAATTGCACCAGCATCTTGTGTAAAAATAACCCCTCGAAATATGTCTTCGCCATCAACCTTTAAGAAAAATCCGCCATAAATAATTTTCGATAATTAATTGTGATTGATATGACACAGCGAACTCGTTGTCATAAAACATGAAAACATGGAAGACACTTCGGTAAAGAAACATTTTTTTCCTGTTAAGTTTAATACGAGTGAGTAATAAATATGTACTAAGATGCCATTAACAAGCTTTTTTTTTTTCTTTATGCCCCAAGTGTTTAATATTAATTATATTTTACGAGTTGATGTGGTAAAAATTCTTAACATTTAATGCAACAGTTAATTTTTATCGGCAATTTGCCACGTAGATTTTTATATCAAGTGAAGTATAAAAAAATGCAAATTAAGACAAAGCGAAAAATTAAGACCGGTCTAGGTTGAATATCGAAATCCCCTACTTGAGCAGTTTAATTATAGCTTAAATGGGCTGCTAGCCTGTGTTCACCAGGTTGGTGATAGGGCTGCTATCTTAACATCCGAAAGTACACTCACAAAATTCTGAACGTAAAATTAAATGAATTGTTATATAAAATAAATGAAAAAATTCATTTAAAGTCGGTCTACTTATTATACTCACATGTGTTTAACACCTTAAAAAATTGTACCTAGACCCACCTTAAAGTATAGCGATCAACCTATGGCCATCCGGCTGGTTGGTTGGCTGTCCATGTAACCTTGTGCGCAAAGAGCAGGTTGCAATTTTGGAGATAATTTGATAAAATTTGGGCCATATGTTCTTACTGGACCAAGCCTATTGAAAATGGGCCGAATCGTAGGGCCACGAGGGAAAATAGGGGCAACTTCTGCCTCTCAGAAACCGATTTTAATAAAATTTAAATCATAGATAGAAACATATTTATATGGACACCTAAGCTATGCAGTTTTTCCAAAATAGGACCTCACGGGGAGGTAGGGGGCAATTTCTGCCTCTAACAAACTTTCAAAACGATTTTAATGAAGTTAGATAAATTCATATTTATATGGACACATGATGTGTTTATAAATACTGTGGTGTAGGGTATCATATCGTCGGGCTTGACCGACTATACTTTCTCACTTGTTTTCATTTATTTTTAACAAAAAGTTCATTTAATTTATACTGTCAAAAATTCAACCTCATATTCCGTAAAAACAAATGAATTTGCAGTTATTTTATATAAATTAACTATCAAAAAATTAACTACTTATTCCGTAAATACAAAGGAATATTCAGTAATTTTATATGGTACAGGTTTCACACATTTACTAAACCAAAAAGCAGACACCAGAGAGAGAGATAACGTTATTATTTACTTACCCCGTTTCACAAGTTTGTTTTAATTTTGTTGTAGTAACCCCTTTGTTTACAGAAGAACTCTCAATTATAAGACACCAGCAGATTGACCGATATGGTTTCGCAATTATAAAAATTTTAACATATAGAAAATGTGATTTTTTTTACACAAAACAAGCAAATCGTTTTTTTAATCGCTGTAAAAATTTTTTTTTTTTTTTTGTATTTAAATTATATAAAATAACTGAAAATTCATTAGTTTTTACGGAATTCGCGTTTGAATTTTTGACAGTAAAAATTAAATAAACTTTTCGGAATTTTAAATTACATTTTCATACATAAAGTGCAGTTAGTTTTTTGAATAAATGTTAGAATCAGTTAAAAAAAATTGCTTGGAATTTTAAATGTTTATTTATTTAAAAATGACTAAACGGAATACTTCTTAAATAAACTACAGTCCGTTACTGTAATAATGTTGTGAGTGTACTGTAGTTTTTTGGGCTAATCTGAACTTTCCTCCCAATTCCTGAGATGATATTGAACCATTCAGGGTTAACTCTCTTTCTTTATGGATACTGGGCTTGTTGTTAACTGAAGAACCTTTGTGCATGTGTGCAGATTATGATGTGTAAGATCGTTCGCCAAAGCATAGTTGGCTTAAAATTTATACAAAAATATTTAAATTGCTTTTTTATAACTGGGTTTTTCAAAAAGAGCTTGCGGTTTCGCACGTGCTTTGTCCCCATATACTGAATGGGCAAAACTAGTGTAGTTATCGTAGAACGATAAAAAAGTAGTTACTCCAGAAGGTTATTGACACATAATTTGTCATGTGACTGCATTTTGTGTGGATAATGACTGATTGATTCTACCTGGTTCTATTACTTTAAATGAAGGGGATCTACCCTAATCACATGGTTCATTTAGGACAATATCTGCGACAGGCATTATTTTAACTGAAATTGAATGTGTCCATTTAGGTTGTTTCTGTGACCTATTACAAAGCGTCAAAAAGGTGCCAATTAACCCCCTCGTAGGACAGCGCCATGTAAAGTGACAAGTCCCCTTCATATAAAGTGTTAGAACTCGAACCGGTCCCTTTCACTATAGAACTGTCACGTGACAAGTTAAGTGTTAGTTCCCTTTCCTTTCAATGTATATACATCGAAAAATACAAATCTACCATTGTCTAATAAATGTGACGTTGTACATTAAAATCGGCTGTAAGGTTTGTACCATTTTGATAAAAATGTTTTATTTTTTATTTTAAATTGAAATGGATATCATTATCAACCTAAAACGTTAGCTTATGTATTTTTTTCTATTTTAATATGCTTAGTAAGTTTTTAGCTATCTAGGATTTATCCGATCAGATCTTAGGTTATGGACCATTTTTGTTTAATTTTGTACATGAGTTAAAGAAAGTAAAACTAATTATGGCTCATTGCAATTGTCGCAGGAAGATGAAAAAATTGTTTTCCGAATTAATTTGCATTCAAATCTATTGCATATAGTGCATTTGGCATCACATTTGAATTAACTGCAATTGCAAACTCCCCGTCTCCTAGAAGCTAATATTTTTTTTTTATTCCACTACTTGTAGATGGTAAACACTTTAATGACGAAGCTTGTTGTTGCGCTCATCAAAAGTGAAATTTTCATGTCATGTAAAACATTGGAAAAAGAGCTTGCCAGTTGTTCCATTATTTACGAAAACCAGCAACCTGTCACTACACAGAAAAAATTATTTTTCCAATTCAAACAAAAAATTTTTAGAATCAAACAATTTTTTGTCTTATATCGGTCCTATAAACAAATTCGCATATTCAAACAATTTATTTGCATTTTGTTTATTGAAAAAAACACTGATTTTTTCAAACAAATAATTTAACTGAATCAAACAAAAAGTTTACTGAAATTCTTATACTAAATTTCAAAATAAAAAAAAAAAGTTTCTGCACAAGCAATGACGCGCAAGTAAGCACTGTATGAGAAGATGACGGCAGAGCAGAGCCGCCGGCTGGCTTTGAGACACATTGTTTTTGTTGGAATAATTTTTGAACGAAGTCTTATTTATACAGACAACACAATGTTTTTCTTTATCACTCTCTGTTGCTGTATCCTTTCCTTTGCTAAAGAAGAAATGTAACCAAAAACGGCAGCAGACCGATTCGATATGTTTTTTGTCATCATTCTATTTTTGTATTTGATGTATTTAACCAAACAGTTTTAAAAAATTGAATACGGGATTTTGTTTCTTATAATGTTGTTTCTGCTATTGTTTTTCTTAAAGTTGCACTTTTTTAAAGCGTCCAAAAATAGACTGTGTGTGTTTTTTGTTGTTGTTATTATATTTCACATAAAGAATATTGCTTACGATCAAATAAAAAAATGCAAAAAGACGACAACATTAAAGAGCGTAAAATATTTCATACAAAATTATGAAAACTTGACACCAATAACGCGTTTATTATATTTTTGAAGAGTTGTCCATATTTTTGTTGGTTAAATAAAAATCAAACAAAAATATTGTTTGAATCAGTAAAAAAATTTATAGAAATTAAAAAAATTTTCAAACAAGCGTTTGTTTGAAAATAATTCGGCAATAATTTTTTCTGTGTACCTTTTTTTGTTTTCTTCTGTTGATAATGACTTGTTTTTATGTGAAGATTATCTTCGCTTGTAATGGACCGGAATATAACCATGCAAATATTCGATTTTGGCTCTGCAATATAAAACTATTATGATTAGCACTTTACGTATACATAAGATCAATTTATGCCCGCAACGAGGATTTTTCTAAATCTTTCCATTTGTTTTCCAATCAGAGAACGGCTTTGTGCAATTGTAAAAAAATCGCATTAAATGAACAGCAACAAATACACTCACTTGCGGTCATACAATCAAACTTGAGCAACCGCAAATATTCACTGCTGGTTTGCAGTCATTCAAATAATGCACATCGTGCTTTGTTATTTATACAATCGTTAGCCTCGTTTTTTAATAAAGATGTTTGTGTGTTCGGTGCGACAATGATTGTTTTGGTAAAAAAAAGCCAGAAATTAAGCAATTATTAATCATGTATTCATTCAGCATTAACTATGTATGTAGTACAAGAAAAAAAATTTAAATGAAACTAAAGGCACATATGTATGTAGTTACATACATGCCAAACAATTTTCATAGAAACAGACTTTTTATCATCTAAAAAAGTACAGCAGTTCCTTATGTAGGTACAATGTATTCTTGTTATTGTTGTTTTTAGTGTTGTTAATTTTAACAAAGCGTCTCATCGAGTGGTTTATTGTTGTTATTGTTGTTAATGTTATAACAAAGCGTCTCATCGAGTTGACAATGACTACTTGAATGCAAAAGTATTAGAATTTGTTCCTTTTGAATTTACACAGTTGCGTTGGCCCAGAACAGACGGTGAAACGCAACTTCTAGTTATTTTCGAGTTATATTTGAGTTTATGCCATAGACTTCTTTAAGGGACCACTCATGAAGCGACCATTTTGAGACTGGTTTGAAATGCATTGGAAATCAATTGCATTAAAACCGGCGTGCAGGAAACTCGTGTTGGCGTTTCACCTGTTTTCAAAGAAAAACGAAATGATTGTGATACTTTCATTATATTTTGTTTCAATTAAGGTTGCAGGGTGTGTGGAAAACGATGGAAACAATAATTTCTAAAGAGTTTCGTTGCAGTTGCGTTTTACCGTCTGTCCTTATATTGCGTGCGCAACAAAAATGCAAAAAAGCACTTTTAATAAAAAACGAATAAATTCAAAAACCAACGTTGAACTTTGTTTTGCAAGCAAAGAGTGAATGTAAATTTAAGCGTATGAATAAATCAAGAAAAATAGTGATTTTGCAGTTCTCTGTTTCCAATTTGGTTTAACCATACTTATTCGATTAGATTTTTTTACTCTTGGATGTAAAAAAAGTAGACAAAATGGCAGCTGCACACCGCATAACGTGTACCTGGTGGTACAGAAATAATATTCTCTGCTGAAGCTCTCTTATTTGACGTGGTAATAAAATTGCATTATGTTTTTCGCAATATATGATGCATCGATACCACAAGCTTCTTTACCATCATTTTCCATTTCCAAACTAAACTGTTTTCCGGGCGTAGGATTTATATGGTAAATTTTGGACCGATCTGTACGAAATATCACGGTGTCATTTCAATTAATTTTTTTATGATAGCATTGTTTATTACGGTCTAAGGCGTACTTAACGGCTTACCGAGGGTAGGGTTTATATGGGGCCTAGGGTAAATTATGGAACGATCTGCACGAAATTTAACAATGTGATTAACTGTCGAATAAAAAATCTTATAGCATTACTCTAACATTTCTAGCATTATTTTAACAAAATTGTCAATTTTTTAGGGGGGGGTTCCACATTTTAAGTCAAAGCTCTGATGACTGAACCGATTTTGCTAGATTTCAATCCCAAACTGCTTAGGATAACTACAAGCAATTTGACACCAAGTTTTTTTTCTTTTGAGTTTTTCGAACGTGAGCGTGATTTCAACAGACGGACAGACGGACATGGCTAAATCGACTTAGAATCACTCAAGGAGCCAGAATATATATACTTTATGGGGTTAAGATGTATAATAAAAAAGTTTCACACGGAATAACAAACTTAGTATACCCTCTTCACAACTAATTGTGGTGGAGGGTATACAAAGAAAATACTTTTTGCCAATTTTTCTCAACAGTTTAAGTCAAAAACTGTAAACAAAAATTTCAAATGATAAACTCTACTTACAAATCTTTGTTAGAAAGGATAGTAAAAATGCTTTTGTAAATTTTTTTCCGTAATGTCTTGTAAAAAGCGTTGCACGTTCCTAACGCAAATTAGTTATGAAAAGCATGCAAACAAACACCAGATCCTGTTGTGTGGACCTCCAACTTAAACTTTAAAATATATATGGTAAAAAGATTTGTTTGCTTAATTTTTATTTTGTTTTTTTTTTGTTTTCAAAAAAACTTAAGATGTTATTAGATAAAAGTGGAATTTTTCTGTAGAAAAGAAAAAATATTTTTCAACCAAATTTTTGGACAATAACTAGTATTGGAAAGTTTTACGCTTTAGTTGTTGCATTAAAACCAGATATTAAATTAACTTGTTTATATTCTTAATAGTTAAAACAAGGTCGTTATCTAACATTCACTAAATTAAAGTCTTAAATCTTCTTTAACAAAAATAAACCGCCTTCAAACTTACTTAAAGAAAAAGTTGAAACCCACAAAAATAAAAAAATAGATTTGAAATTTTTCATAAAACAAACGCCTAAAAAATGAATCTACGTTTTAATGTACAATATTTATTCAGTATTTTTTTTTAGCGTTTCAGGGTTTTGTTTTTCAAGACTTTTGTTAGTGGGAGTGAAAATGTGCTAGTGTGTGTTGGTGTTGGTGGCAGCTTTTAATTTATGACAAACATTTCCGTTTCCGTCGTTTTACCACCAACCATTTTCCGTTTACAATATTTTTATTGTGTTTTTGTTTTATTTTTGCTGGTGATAGTCATTTAATGAAAGTGTTTTCAGTTTTCTTATTTAATTTCTACCAGTCTGGACAATAATGCACCGTGGGCTGAAGTTGAAAGAAACGGAAACTTATAAACTGCCATATCGATTTCCATTAAAGTTGCCATGTTTAACAGTGCAGGATTATTCTGCATTCAGCATCCGATGATATGGAAAATCCTTAAGGACTTATAGGTTTTCAAATGGGGCCTGGGAAGTCACATTTCATAGAAAAATTGCTTTGTTGTGTTGCGTTTACATACACAGAAAAAAATAATTTTCATATTTTAATACTAAAATTGAATGTTTGATTAAAAAATGTTTGAATTTTCTGCGATGACGACTTTTACGATATTGATAAAAAAGATTGTAGCTATAGTTATTACATTTTTAGTCAAGAACCAAATTTATTGAGTCAATAAAAAAGTTGTTGCCCTAAATAATTTTTTTTTTCAACAAAATGTTTACTTGATTTGTTAAAAAAAATTGCTGGAAAAATTGCATTAATCAAACGAAATGTTTATTTATTTATTAAATGACCAATTTTTATCCTTTGCTTTGCTTGGGCCGTAACTTCAGGAAGCCTTTTTCGCAAGGCTATGGAAAAACTAAAGATATTGTTACGAAAGTTAAATTATCTAAGAATTATTTATAGTTATAGTTATAGTTATAAGTTATCTTGTAAGTGATAGTTTTATGTCATCTTAGTAACTTAAAATTGTCATGTATAATTTTCAACACAACTGTTATTTTGAAATAATTCCTATATGAAATTCCCAGTAATTTCTAGAAATGGTTTTAGAACATAATAACTATTTATCGTCACACTGCCCTCTACTTAAGCCTGTTCGTCCGGAATAGGCTCAGATTCTCCTTTTCCACAATGGGCTAGTCGTTCAAGATGTACCACTTTCATTTTTGATCTTGGGCTCTTATATTTCTGGATCCGATACACCACGTCATTCAATTTCTTTATTACTTTATATGGGCCATCCCAATGAGTCTGCACCTTTGGAGATAGTCCTTTCTTCCGTTGCGGATTAAAAAGTAAAACCAACTGGCCTTCTTTGAAGCCTCCCGATCGATGGTATCTGGCTTTCATCTTGTTACTGGACAGCTTGTGGTCATCTTGTTCCTGCGAAGTAGAGCCTTCATTGTTTTCATATGTTGGTCCAGGCATAACACCAAATTCTAGATCTCCAGGTAGTCTGAGCTCCGTTCCAAAGACAATTTTGCCAGGTGTACGAGAAGTGGAATTATGAACAGATGCATTGGGTGCAATTTGATTTTCAATCGGCCACAGCTTGTTGGCACCCAACCCAGTAGAAACGTTGTTTTAATTTTTCTAGTGTTTTTGTTACGCCAAGATGGCCACCACTAGGTCCGTTATGGAATTCATTTAAATCTTCATGTACTTTTGACGACGGCACCACAATGAGGTTCCAAACTGACTTTCCATCGGTACTTTCCCATGCACGGTACAGGCAGCCATTTACCAACTGTAGGCTGTTCCATAGGGTCCAGTATGCTTTTGTTAGAGGACTTTCAGATGATATTTCGTTTCGATTCGGCCTTTTGCCTTCTTCTTTGGCCTTAATAATTTTTTTTAATGTTCATTGTCTTCACTGGACTCTATCTGCAGGAGGCGAACTTCACAGTTGTATTTCTTTCCTTCAGCTTTTACACAATGCTTGCATTCCAGTTTGCAGGGTCGTCTTGACAGAGCATCCGCATTGCCATGTTTTCCACCTTTTCTGTGCTCAATGGTAAAATCATAACTTTGTAGGCGCTCAATCCAGCGAGCTATATGACCTTCCGGATTCTTGAATTGCAGCAACCACCTGAGTGCAAAATGGTCTGTTCTTAACTCAAAATGTTGACCATACAAATACTTGTGAAAATGTTTTACTCTAGTACTGCCAGGAGCTCCCTTCGCGTCACGCAGTAGTTTCTCTTAGGCTTCGAAAGTATTCGGCTGTAATAGCCCACGCTCGCTCAACGCCATTGACCACTTGGGAAGGCACACCTCCAATTCCGTATCCGCTCGCATTGGTGTCAAGCACAAATTTATCTCCAGTAATGGGGTAAGCCAATATTCCTTCAGTTTATGAAATGCTGCTTCCTGTGCTTCACCCCAGATTTATTTTTGCGCCTTTTTAGTCAATTCGTGTAAAATTGCAGCAATATTTGCAAAGTTCGGTACAAAGCGCCTCTAGTATGTACATTAACCTAGAAAACTGCGTAATTCATGTAGATTTTTCGGACGAGGCCAATCCATTGCAGCTTTTATTTGATCATCGGCCGTTGAGATGCCTTTGGAGGTTACGATGTCCCAGGTATTTTACTTCCTTCCGGAACAGTGAGCATTTCTGTTTAGTGAATAATTCAGCTTATATTTTTGTAGCATTTTTTCAATACAATTTAATTATTAATTTCACAAAAGAAAAAAAAAGACAAATGTATGTTAACTCCAAGATTTATATTAATTTATCGGGTATGTTCTAAAAATCGAAATGAAGTGAAATTGAAATCAAACGATAATTTAAATTTAATTATTTTAACAAAATAGTGCATGAATTTCTCTCTTTAGAATGAGTTTGGTTTAAAAATATTGTACGAAGGATAAATTTTATAATGCTAAATGTAACAGGTATCCAAAAATGTATTAACGTAAATGCTCTTCAACATCTTGACTAATTTTTTATGTGAATTTTATGAAATCAAAATAACTAATTCTATAACATTAGTTTTTTTTCTACCAACTCTTGATATTTGCATTAATTTAAAAAAAAACTTTAAGGTTTCGATTTTTAGCTCCATCAAAACTAATTTGGTTTTTAAGTAAAATTTTTTATGAATAACACAATGGCTACGAAGAAAGATGCTGTACAAATAATCCAGACAGTTTCTGTGTTCTTTGTGGTGATTATATCCTTATACATGTTCTACGTATTCACATTGACTCTGTTAAATAAATTTGGTAATAATATTTTATTTTTATGTGAAAAGAAACATTGTTGGTACTTTGAGCCCTCGAACCACTATTAATTCATAAACCAAATATTTTTTTCACAAATCTACATTAAAAGCTTCATATTTTATAAACATTGAGACAAAAAAATGGTGTAAGTTATGCAAATATTGAATGTCACTAATCTTTGAAACTAAATCTAAAAATTCAATTATGCCATGGTAATCTGTATTCTCAATTTAACCAAAAACCATGAACAAAGGAAGTCTGACAAGTTCTGCTAGTAGCCCTGTGTTATTTACAAAAAAATCAAATTAGTTAAGATTTGTTAATAGAATTAATTGAAATGTTAAATGTAGTTTATAAATAAATAACTATAAGTATTTTCTAACAACACCAAGGCGAATTCATTACATTTAGTCTCGGAACTGCAACAATTACAACTCCCACAATAACCACAAGCAATTTGTTTATTTATGTAAAATCTTTGTACAATGTCAAAAAGAGAAACAAAAATAGTAAACAGACCATTATTTAGCGTCCTGCTAACACCAATACCTACTTAATAACGTAGTGCTATGAGTGTCACAACTAAGCAAGGCCAATTACCTTTAAAGTGATCCTTCCTATTATAGATTTCAAACTATTCACTGCGTGGAAAGTACATAAAAATAAAACAAAATTATGAAATAGTCACAGTTATTTTTAAAAACATCAAGCAATTAAATACAAATTCAAATCCTTATTCAACGGCCTAAAGATTCTTCATTCACGTTTTAAGTCTTACTGCCTTACGAAAAGAACTAAAAAATTATAGGGTTTTGACCGAAACCTCCTACTGTGCATAGTAGTAAAATGTTCTATCGTGTATGTATTTCTTCGTTTAAAGATTTGTTTGCTTATCTTCATTAATTTGAACTTAAGAAGAATTAAGATATATACCTAAGATCTTCTCATATTTCTAGAGATGCAGATCCGTTTGTTTACTGGTGCAATGATATGTTATATTCAAACTAAAAGAAAACGGTGCATAAATTTTCAAATAAGTTCTGTCACACCTAATAGAATTTTTTTACTACTGGTAAATTTCTAATGAACTTGCAAAATCCTAATCCTCCAAAGGTTGCGAATATGGTCTTTGATTATTAAACAAAAATCTTATGAATACCAAGTTAAAAACTGAGCATTAGTAAAGTTTTATGTTCGTTAATGCATCACTTGTAAGAAACTTGGCATCACTCTCATATGTCAAAACTTTGTTTTTGCAGTAATGCAGACGGCTTAGAATTACTCATTAAAATAAATTTTACATGGAATGATAAACTAAGTAAAGGGTATACAAATTAGAAATCTTTAAAATATATTTAAAATATTTTTTTTAACCGTAAGACCCATAACCGGGTACCCGTTTGGCCACAAGCAACTTTAAACGTTTCTAGCTGCAAAACCAATAATAATAGATCCAACATCAGCTTCCAAAGATGACACCTACGAAAACACATTACTGGAGTACCCAATAGTTATTATATAAATTATTTAATTAATTTTTCTAAATTTTTTATCAAAAGATTCTAAAATAAATATTTTTTTGTGAAGGTTAAAATTACAATGGGGTACAAATTCGCTCACTGTTTGTATATTGTTTATAGTTATGGCATACTTTTTTTGGAATTATTAATAAACAACTAAAATTGTTTCAAATATAAAACATTATTTTATTAATTTGTTTATATTTTTAGTTAACTGGTTTTAAATGAAATAGTTTTTGCTGTGACTCTGAAAATAATTTTAATATAAAAAGGGGTACAATTGTAAACCGGTTACGGTAAAAGTGTTTATAACACGAATTTTATATGAAAATTAGCTTTATGAGCCTTTAATAACCTTTAAAATTTTACAATAAGGCAATTGATATTTAATTTTAATTTTTCTAAAACTAGAGTGAAGTATTCATCATACGCACCAATGTACAATATACTTTCTGGTATGTACTACCGAAAAGTATGCTACGGTTTAATTAAAAGTAAATATGTATTAAAATTAGTTAAATATAGCTCATACGATATGGTACTTTTTCCCTATCTCCTTAATGGACACACTCAGTGCTGCCATATTTTTTTAAATAAAATTTCAAAACAAATAACCTGTGCCCATGTTCTGTAACTCTAGCGTCATTAACTTTTCGACTGAAATGTGTGAAATGAAACAGAAATGCCATTAATTGAAACAAACAGCTGTTTTTCTCACTAAACTTTGTTTGTAACTTGTTTGGCGAGTACTAGCTGTCACGTAAGGAAATTACTCGCCAATTTACAGAAAAAGTGTGTCTGTAACATTTTGGTGAACTGTCAAATAAACTCACGAATAAAAATGGAGCGAGAAAAAATTGAAACTCTAAAAATTAATTAAAAATGCAAAGAATAATAATATTTTGTTCTTGGCACATTTTTTCATTGTTTAAATATTTGCTTTTAACGTTTTTATAAAATATCAACTAGATGCTTTTTATTTTTGCTTTTGCCACTGCAACTGCAACTGCCATTGAAATTTTTATATTTTTTATCAACATCCAATGTTCTGTTTTTCGTTTGTGCAAAAAAGCAAATCCCTTGCTTTGTATAGTTTTATTTTTTGACAATTGCTTTTTCATTAGCTATCGACAAGAAGTGCCAGCCACCTAAAAAGCAAAAGCTCAAAATGATTCATTCGCCTTTGGCTTTTTTAATTTTTCCTAAAAGAAGAGCTAATTAAAACAGACAAAACTAACAAGTCTAAAAATCAAATTCTTTCCTGGCTGATAATAATAAATCAATCATAATAATTTTTTCTTTTTTCAAACACGAATTGGGGATAAAATCAACTTTATAATACTTGAATCAAGCGCGTTTTGAGATCGATTCAATCTTAGTTTTACTTAAATCAATCTCATTTTTATAAAATATCAGTGTTTAAAAGCACCCATTAACTAGATGCTTTTTATTTTTGCGTTTGCCACTTCCATTGAAATTTTTATATTTTTTATCAACAGCCAATGTTCTGTTTTTCGTTTGTGCCAAAAAGCAAATCCCTTATTCTGTATAGTTTTATTTTTTGAGAATTGCTTTTTTACCACCTAGCGACAAGAAGTGCCAGCCACCTTAAAAGCAAAAGCTCAAAATGATGTATTCGCCTTTGCCTTTTTTACTTTTTCCTAAAAGAAGAGCTAATTAAAAAACACACAACTAAAAAATCAAATTCTTCCCTGGCTGATAATAATAAATCAATCATAATAATTTTTTCTTTCTAATTTCTTTTTTGGTTTTTTTCAAACACGAATTGGGGATAAAATCAACTTTATAAATCTTAGTTTTACTTAAATCAATCTCATTTTCGGATTATTTCAAGTACGAAGTCGGGATTGAATGTGAATAATTTAAGTATTTTGGGATTGAAAATCCGTACTTGAATCAATCTTTCTATACTTGATTCAAGAAAATCCGTACTATTAATACCGCTTCGTATTGATTTGTGTACGGATGGATTGATTTTTCTTTTGAGTGTGTGTTAAAGGTACTTTACGTCATTTGATCCTTATACCACATTAATCCGACCAACAATGGAATACAACTTTAATGTGTAGACAGATGCAAAGTCTACTTTGGAGCTTCTTGACCGCGTGCAGGAGAGGGCGAAAGTTCTCATTAGTGACAGTAGGGTATCCCATTCATTTGACTCCCTTGATCACCGTAGCAATGTGGGTTGTATTTTGCTGTTTAATCGCTACTATAACGGGATGCTTTCTAGTTAAATGCGTGGTTTGGTTCCCGAAACTCGTACGTTTGTTCGTAATACGCGTTCTTCCTAAACATCCGATCCCTTTGTGATCAATTTTCCAGTGCATCGTTCAACGTGTAACAAGGAAAATTCGTTCTCTTGCCTGGACAGTTCATATGTAGAATAACCGTCCTGCGAAAGTCTTCATTCTCAAGCACCTCCCAAAACGTATTTTCCTACTTCCAACACAATTCAATGCATTATTAGGGGTCATCCCCTAAGTGCTGGTCCGAAAAAAAATAATGCTGATAAATTTTTACATATAAGGAAGGTATGATCGAGCACTTCGGCTTAAGTGACTTTAAAGTTTTGAAACGTAGCAATAAAAGAGCGATTTAGAAGATCTATATAAAACACCATTTTTAACAAATACAACGCCACTGTGCAATGCATCACTTTAGTTTAATCTTGCTGCTTTTTAATTTCACTCTCTGTTTGTATTTATTTATCTTCTTTCAAGTATTTTATTTTAATTTAAAGTGTTACCATTGTCGAAAATTTATATTTTATATAAATATGTATATGTTTATACATACCCTGCAAATAATAGAACCAGTCCAAACACGCGTGTAAAGAGTAGTCCACAAGGGACCAGGACTAGTCCAAAAGTAACCCAAACGTATGAAAAAAGCCTGGTCTATTCAACATTACGATGTCCTAGGAGAGGACTATACAACCCATCTTTGTACCAGTAAGGAGTAGTTTTAGAACTACTCCATGGTATACTCAAGAGGATTAGTTTTGAAGTCGTTTAAAAACAAAAGCATGTCGGTAAAAAACGAAGACATGTCATCTCACTACAAATACTTTTTAACAATGACATGGTCCATGCTTGCATTTTATCGGACCGGTCCATGGAGTAGTCCATTTTATCAAAATGGCTCAGGTGGTCCAATTTTATTTGC
Organism: Pollenia angustigena; assembly: GCA_930367215.1. Taxonomy (NCBI): domain Eukaryota; kingdom Metazoa; phylum Arthropoda; class Insecta; order Diptera; family Polleniidae; genus Pollenia; species Pollenia angustigena. The sequence goes on from OV884058.1 coordinate 130,764,799, forward strand.
AGGGTATACATAAATATTTTTTTTCTTTTTTTTTTTTTTTTTTTTGTTTCCCCTTTGGTTAAATTTATTGTTTTCATTCTTGGCCTCCCAAGTAAAATATCAAAAAAATTTACGATATAAAAAATGAAAAAGTAAATGGAAAAATGTTTTTTTATGGATAAAAAGAAATGTTTTATAATTTGTTAATTAAGTATGTCACAAGTGATAAATATTATGAATGTTACTCGTATGTGTGCCCATTACTAAATTATACTAGAACAGTTTTCTACAACCCCCAGTCTTAATTGTTCTTTATTTTGTTTTTAATGTACCTTTTTCTGTCCAATTTTTCATTGCTGGTTTTCTTGACCGTTTTCTGCTCGTACTGCTGTTCCTGTTGCTGTTTCTGTTTATTTTGTTAGAGAAATTAGCTAATTAGATTTTATATTATATTTGGCTTAAATCATGTTATAAAGTAGCAGGGAGAAAAACCCAAAGAAAATCATTTAGTAAATTAATTTGACCTTTTTTTGTTGTTCTTTAAATAAACATGTGCTTCTAATAGATTGTTTTTGGGTCTTTTAAGATTTAGTATGGGTTAAAAGAAAACTGCTGTGAAATTATTTTTTGTTTGCCTAATTAGTTCAAATAAGTTTAATGATTGGAAAATTAATAAAGCGATTTTGTTTTCAAAATTACACACTTATTTTGTATTTCAAACATTAACTTTATTAAATGGAAAATGAAAAATTAGAAAGTAGAAATTATCGTAAATGAAAAATGATGAACAATTATATGCATGAAAGAGCATGCTCGTTTTTGTTTAAAAATTCATATTTATACGCAATAGCACTTAGTAGGGTATTTTGAAAAAAGCAGATATAAATCTGTTGTTTCTTAATGTAGAGTCCGATTTAATATACTTTTAACTTGCTCTTCTAGCAATCTTGGCGTTATAATCAATAGAAGAATCACGAATGACATTTAGGTTTAAAAATAAAAATTCAGAATTCTTCACAAGAATGTAGGTTAAAAATTTTTCTTTTTCTAAGAGAACTTCCACTTCCTGGACAGATGGACAGACAGACATAATTATATCAGCTTTGTACGGTCTGACCCCATAATTGTAGAAATAAGAAATGGATTGAGAAGCTTTTATCATACCTTCCGTCATTAAATGGGCTCTGCATCATCCGAGTGCGAGGGAGATTGCGATCTTTGAAGAAAATAGGTCTTGGTGTAGGCTTTGTATTTCCCTGTGTTCAGAGCACCGTGAAGTTTGGTCTACATTGCCTTTCATTAAAAGGTAAAACTAAAAGAAAAATTTTTTGATTAACCCATTACCCGCCGTAATTCATATATGCTAAAACTAATAAACTTTGCCATTCAGTTGTCATCTTATTGACCAAGTAAAGTCATTTGTTCGAGTTTTTTTATTATTTTTATTCAAATAAGGATTTTAAGGACCGTCCTGTTTTTGGGACATTGGCGGAATGCATTAAAATATATTGCATAAAATTAAAAATCAAAAAATTTTTTTTGTCTTCAAATATTCTAAAAAAAATTTAAATGAAACTAATTATTCAATTTTCACAAAGAAATAACTTAATTTTTATACTTATTTATAGACTGTGAAAATGTTCAAAACATTTATCGTGCAATGGAACATTACACTTTTTGCATATTCTTGTTGTTTTTTTTCCACAATCTGCACATCTGCGTTGTGTTGCTATTGGTTTTATCAGGTGATCTTTGCGGTCATAGCGTACTTCCATACTAACTCTTCCTCCAGCAACTTTCGACTTTTGTGGACCTGGTCTTTTATGGACTGATTTCACGCCTGACAGATAGCCCAAAACTAGTTTACGACGAATTTCAAGGAGAGAAACTTTCTCACAAGGGTGCGATATTTGATACAATCGCCATGTATTTGCAACGGCAATATCTAAGAACTGGGTAAATAATGGCCACCACCATTTTTTAGAACGAATTCTTGTTCTGTATAATGATATTTGTTTGTCTAGCAGGTCGACACCGCCCATATTTTTATTATATTCGCTAAACAAACGAGGGATTGGGACAGTTACATATTGCTTATCTTTCCTTGAAAAACGCTTGACATTTCCTAAAGGTAATGCGTCACTGTAGTTCGTTGCCATTGTCACGGTTTTGTTGTCTTTCCAACGAACCATCTGTATTTCGTTCTCTTTATCAAATCGCATTTCATGATAGCCTCTTTCTTTTTTCTTCTCTATTTCCTTACATGGCATTAGAGGACACTGCTTTGTTCTGTTCTCACGAATAGTTCCTGTTGCCTTTAGTTTAACTTGTCCCAAGTCTTTTAAAAGTCCGTGGCTCGTAAAGAAATTGTCAAAAAAAACTTCGTGATCCTCCATGGTATCGGGTGGAATAACATCTACCAGGGTTTTTACTACTTTGGATCCTAGTGGACCTTCATTTATGTTATCTGACTTACCTCCGTAAGGTTCAAAATTGTAGAGGTATCCACTTGAGCTGCATAAACACCAAATCTTATAACCAAATTTGATAGGCTTACCCTGCATATACATTTTAGTTGGGTGTTTTCCGTAATAGCGTACCATCATTTCATCAACAGATAACATACTGCTAAAAATGCCAAATTGAGAAAAGTTTTTTTTCAATATATCGAAAAATGTTCTAAGCTTGTAAAATTTGTCTGATTTTACAAGTTTACTGTTATCATTTAAATGAATATAACGCTTTATTTCTCGGAATCTGTTTCTCGGCATTGAATCGAAAACAATCGATACCCCAACGTCTGCTGCCTGTTCCCAGTACATATCCTCCTGTGGTAATTTATGATATCCGCTTATGAGCAAAATTCCAATAAATATCTTCAAATCGTCCAAGCTCAAAGAGAAATTGGTAACATTATTTTGTTTTGCATATAATTCACTTTGCTCAATTATAAGTTGAAATATATTATCTGAGAACATATATTCAAATATTTCAGTCGCTGACGATTTTTCTATTTTCTCAGTAACAAATTCTGTCTTTTCCTTAGAACATCTAGCAGTTTTAGTATAAGTCGGAGAAATACTTTGCCAGTTTATGTGGTCATCTTTTCTATTCTTAGCAATTGTTCGTTTTCGTTTATTACCTTTTTTAGCAGAACTTGGCGATGTTTTCTCTGCTTGACTTCCCTCACTTTGTGGCACGAATAGTTCAAAAGATCCAGCAATATCGTTTACAAAATCATTCTCATCCAAATCATTTTCCAGTATATCTTCAAAATCCGTCAGCTCGTCTGTATCTGGCGGTATAATAGCAACATTAACGTGATTATGATCCTCATTTTCTATGTTTGCCAAAAATTCATCATCTTCCATCAACGCAGTAAGCTCAGAAATAGTTAAAAATTTTCTTGAAGCCATTTCTAAAAAAAATTATTTGAATATTTACATATTGCACTTTCCGCCAATGTCCCAAAAATGGGACTTTGAATTTAAAAGAGAAAATTTTTTACCTTGTATATTTTTAACGCAAAACTTTGTCTTAGATACGTATGTGTTTTTCCCCCTTTTTAATAAGTTCCGTTACTAAATACGAACACACGCATTTGACAGGTTGAAATGGTCAGCTTCGACGTGAAGTTGACAACCATTTACAACTAACTGGTTAAAACTTTAAACATTACCAAAGAGGATGCCATATTTTCTTCTTATTTTAGCAAAAGTTTTTAAAATATACGATGCAGTTATTAAAATAAGCACTTTTTAAAATACGTCCTAAAAATGGGACAATGGCGGGTATTGGGTTAAGGAGATCTTAATTATTTACTATAAGTTAATATATAAAATTTATATAATTTCTAACAACTCAAATGTTGTTGTATGTATACATTTATTTAAAATTAATTGCATATTAATCATACGTCACCGTAAGTTTTTATTTTAGTTAGTTTTGGCACAAATTATTTCTGGTTGAGCATTTTTCTGCTTAAATTTTTATTTTTTTTTTTGTTATTTTATAATTGCACTTAATAAAAAGTAACAATAACACCAACAAATAAATCCTCTATAATAGAAATGATGTCAACTTGCATTCGTTTAAAACCTGACTTGGCATTTTCCATGGCAATTTCATTTCTACATTAACTTGTCGTATGATGTAGAATGTTTGATAACAAAAAGCTGCAAAAAAGGGAATGTGAAAAACAGTAGCAGGAATCAAATAAATTGCAAAAAATAAACAACCGAAAACATTTTTAATGTTGTGCATACTCGTAAAATGCAGCATTTAAATTTTTAGAAAATATAATTCATATTTTATGTATGGCAAACAAAAGAAAACAGCAAAATTATAATACTACATAACAACAAAAACGCCTATTTTACAGCATAAAACATGACATAAAAGATGTTAAAGTTACAGAGATACAAATACACTTAAACACTTACACAGACGCATATGTATAAACAAACAAACAAACAAAATAATAAAACTGGTAAAAATTAAAAATCAAAAACTGTTGCCAACTAAATGTTGCAACTACGCCCTCTCATAATAAATACAACAAAAAAAAAACTTCTCCTAGAATGATATTAAATATACATACACTTACAAAAACACTTACCAGTAACAGTGACATACACTTAACACTAGTGCATGAGACAGCCCATACCCCAGCACACACATGCTTACTCATACACAGTAGTTATTTAGTTATTTAATATGATGCAATAGATTGATGTTGGTGCTGCTGTTTATCCTGCAAATACAGTCGCCAACCACACTTTGCTGCATCTCAAGCTGGGAGTTACCGGAGATGAAAATGAAGAAGTCAAGGCAGTATTAGCAGCAGCTGCATCGTAATAAAATGAAGACAAAAAAGACTCTTAAACATCTTAAGTGGAAGTATCATTTTCTGACTAGTTGTAATGTATTATATTGGTATTAAACTTGTTTCATTTTGCTTTACCAAAGCTAATCTGCTTGATATTTTTCTAAATATTTTGCTTGTAGCTTTTTCACTAGCTCTTCTTATGTACACTACTTTGGGTTTTAAGAGTACTTAAGGGATGACCCTTTTTGTTGCCTTAAAAAACTATTAAAAATTTAAAAAGATTTAAATTTGTTATAACTAAATTACTCATTCATCAGGGGTTACGTTATTGCTGAGGTTAATGCCTTTAATTTAGGTATCACAATGGTTCCTATAATATCGCGACCTGTGCTTGTTTTTCTAAAGTCAGCTGCTACTAACTACATCAAAGCGGAATTTTGCTAATAATTTTTTTTTTTTTTTATTGTAATTTTTACGCGGTTTCTCCAATGCTGCGAATTATTGCACACATTAGTTTTTTCTAAATTAGTGGGAGCACACGCAAAATTTACCTTTAAACTCTAGGACATAACCTAAATAAAACCTTAAAACCTTAACTGATATAAAAAAAATTCACGACTTCCAGTTTCAGTGGCCTAATGCTACTAAGAAGTGTAGAACTTGCAGCAACCCGAAAATCACAAACCAATCCGAGGCGAAACCAATTTGACTCCCGCAGCAGAAACTTAATAAAGAAAAAGTTTTTGTGTTTAAACAGTGGTTAACTAGATCCACACAACCAAACCACACTTTCGGAAACACAAAATGGGATATTCAAGTGCTGTTAAGCAATTCCCAGTACTAGCGGTAAAGATGAAAAACTGTGTTTGCCTGATAAATGAATCCTTTTCTTGTCAGTTAAGTTGGATCCAAGAAAAAAAACCATTTCTCGATATGGACACCTCCAACAAAACTATTTTAAATTAAAAGCACATCGTAGTCGTAACTTGCAAGTAGAGCAATATATTTTCTAACAGGTTTTCAGGAGAGCGAAATATCTGATTTAATAATTTACGGCCTCATTTTCTGAAATACTGCGTTAAAAAAAATATAGGGTGTACTCCGGAAAGTTCGTTTGTAAGTACACACAGACACAAAATATGGTTGGGCATTTACGGCAACTACACTTTGTTCATTGTAACAATATATGGTTGTCGTACAAAAATTATTGTTCTTTTGATTTAATACACTGTGCAACAAAATTCGTGTCATCGCCGCCAGCCTCAACACTTGCAACGCGAAATGAAAGTAGACTACTAGTGGAGCAAATCTGCCAAATGGTTTTAAAAAGTTAGTTCGGGCTTGGTATAAGTCAAAAAAATATACTTAATGTACTTCTGAGCTAAAAAATGATTTCAGACGTCTTCAGTAGAATCGTAAGGCGATTCATTTCTTCGGATTTATTAACCCTCTAACTCTCAGTTTAAGGGGTCCTTTTTTCCCTTTTCCCAGCTCTTACACAAAAGTATACTTAAACCGCACTTTTAAGGGTTAAAATGTTCTACGAACATTTTCTGCATCACATTACACTAGGGGTCTTTAAGTACCAAAAGTTCGTTCAATGTATCTAAAACGAGTTCTCAAAATTTCGGGCATTTACATTTTTGAATTTCTTGAAAAGGCGTTTGGTACAAGTCAAAAAAATATACTTAATTTCCTTCTGACCTAAAAGACTATTTCAGATGTCTTCAGTAGAATTGTTTGGCGATTCTATTCATGGAATAAATTAACCCTCTTACATTCATTTTAAGGGGTAATTTTTGTCTTTTTTTTTAATTTCATACTAAAGCGGCACGTTAGAGGGTTAAAATGTTCGACGAATATTTGCTTCATTAAATTTCACTAGGGGTCTTCTAAGACCAAAAGTTTATTCAATGTTTATCGCAATTATAAATTTGGGTATTGTTGACTGAAAAATAATTATTTTTCTAACAACTAAATAATGATAACTTTCAAAACATATTAAATTACTCACAACCATATGATGATATTTAATAGCTATAACATGATAACTTTCTTCACATTTATCATAATATGTATGTTTAAGATGCAATTAAAATATTTTTACTCTAATAAAATTTTGTTAGCGCAATTTGTAAAATAATTTTCCATCAGTTGTGTCGTTTGTTTTACATAAGCCATAAAATTATTTGTAGTCAGTGGTTCAGCAATTATAAAAAAAAATTAAAACACAATTTTAAAAAAATTAACAAAATAAAGAAATTGTATTAAAATTAAAAAAAAGTGCCACAAAATAAAAAAACTATGAAAAAAAAATTCAATTTTTTTTTTAATGGTTGTGACAGCAGCACTGTACCATAATATGATTATTTCCAGTTTTGTTATGATTAACATGACCATAATATGATTACTTCTCAGCTTATTATGAAAAACATGATAATGATATGATTGCTTCTTAAGTTATTATGATTAACATTATAAGCATATGATTAAATGAAAAATATGATGATGTGATATTTCGATTATATTTGGTCATAATATGATTCAATAATAATAGTAATATGGCGACTGCAATCATGAATCTTATCATAATATCTTGCTCTTAGAGTATGCTTACCATAACCATGTTTGTTCTTTGTGTGTATAATGGTGAATAAGCTTTATCGAATCGAATATAATTTTTGACTTTTTACACCCACACCACAATAGTGGAGAGGGTATTATGCATTTGTGCTGATGTGTGTAACGCCTTAAAATAGTGGTCCTAGACTCACCTTGAAGTACACCGATCTACTCAGAATCACTTTCTGAGTCGAACTAAGGATGTCCGTCCGGCTGGCTGGCTGGCTGGCTGGCTGTCCATGTAACCTTGTGCGCAAAGTACAGGTCGCAATTTTAGACATAATTTGAGAAAATTTGGGTCATAGGTTCTTATTGGCACAAGGACCAAGCCTGTAGAAAATGGGCCGAATCGTAGGACTACGAGGGAAGATAGGGGGAAATTTCTTCCTCTCAGAAACTATCAAACCGATTTTAATGAAATTCAAAGCATAGATAGATCCATATCTATAGGGACACATTCGCTATACAGTTTTAAGAAATTTCATGAAGTTTATAAACGTAGATAAATTTACATGGACACATAAGCATGATGTGTTTTTAAATACTGTGGTGTAGGGTATAATATGGTCGGGCTTAACCGACTATACTTTCTTACTTGTTTTTAATTCATGAATAGCTTGTCTTTAAATAACACTACGTGACAAAATTTCAACAAAGTCGTGACCAAATGAATCTGATAGCTAATCACTATGTAAAATTTTCCGCTGAATCCGAATATGAAGTCAGAATTGTCAAAAGTAGAACAGTTTATTCAAAAATAACCGTTGTTTGTATTTTGAAATGCAAATATCTTCAAAAATTTTAAACGGGGTATGTAATTCTTTCTTTCTAGTGAAAGGTTATAAAATTTCTAAAATAACGATGGATTGCTTGTGAAGATTGGTCAAGAAAAGACAGAGTTACAGGGGACAAAAGTTCAAGCTTCATTGAAAATTTTATAATTTTGTGAAATTTTGCTCCATTCAAGTTATTTTTTTTAAACCAATGACTTAAAAATCCTAATGTTTTATTGCATGCGACATTAGATTATTTTAATATGAAAATTTTGCGCCGAACAAGACATAGACAAAGCTACAGAAGATTTAGTAAATTAACCCAAATAGAAATTCAATACTTTTAAGCAATTTTTAATATTTATTGTTACTAAAAATTTTGCTTTGTATATTAATTTTTTGTGGATTAGTTCAATTAATTTTCTGTAACTTTATCATTTTTGCACCGATCCGGATCCTTTTGGGTACAAAATATTCGTATTGAAATAGGCTAAAATTTTATTTTTTGGATATTTGCGTTTCAGTCACAGCATCTTTTTTGAAAACATAAATAACGGTTATTTTGGAATATCTCAAAAACTGTTCTACATTCAGCGGAAAATTTTACATAAAGATTAGGTGTCAAATTCATTTGGTCAAAAAATTGTCACGTAGTGTAATTAATTTTTAATTTTTTTTTTATTTAATGCGAATAAAAAACTTTTTTTTAGGGCATATTTCCGGTTTCTCTATTTATCATCCATAATATGTTGTTACTCTTAGAAAAAAGGGTAATGTTATTCGAAATTTTAAACCATTCAATTATTTGTTATTATTAACCAAGACGTGTTCGGAGCCAACTATATTAAGGCTTCGACTTCTTGGTAGAGGATCTAACCATGACATGGTTAAATTAGTCCTCCATCAAGAAGACACAATCATATAATGGTTGCCTCAGAACATGTTATGTTTAATAATAACAAAAATATCTTTAACACTTATAAACCATTATTTTTTTTTAATCATAACATGTTGCTCTTAGAAAAGAGATAAATACTGTTGTTAATTTAAAAACAAATCTTTGTCATATTTAACCATAACATGTTTAGAGGTAACTATAATATAGCTGCCGGCGACAAAAATAGAGATAAATTAATCATAATATAATAGTTTTATTGAAAAAGACCATATTGAAAAATGTTTTTTCCCTGCATATTCGTAGTTAAACAGCTACAAACAACTGTTTGTTTCATTTAAATTAGCTAAATAAATTAATAATTTTATTACAATTTTTTTTATTTAACATCACTGTACAATTTAATTTCAGTTCTTTTTTTACTGGTCTCAGAATATACTAGTTAAACTCAGCTTAAAGAAGACTTTCTCTATTAAACGCTGCAGGGTGCATTTAAGGTTCATCTTTACTTTACAAACGATATTAAATTTTTATGTACAGTAGATACAGTAGACTACGGAAGTGTTTATATGTGTGTCGTCTGTAGGTTCGTGTATGTCACTAACAAACATAAATTACATGAGAAACAATAACAGCAAAACTCATATACATTAAAGAAAACCCGAGGCGCAATTTACAAGTCAACGAAAATAAAAAAAGCAGGATATTAAAATTTTAAACTAACTTAGCATAAAAACTTGAAACAACTTTTAAGCATTAGTTTTTACTTTCAATTTCTTAAGAAGCCTTTTCAATAAACCCTCGTCGATGACTTGGTTTGACACACAACAGAAAATAAAATAAAAATATTATTACTTAAAAAAGTGCAATACTTTAATACGTTTTTAACATATATGAAACTGTTAAAACCCTTAAAGGAAAAACCACACAATTTCCCCAGTCCCCCAATTGTCCATCATACTTTAAAGCTGGTTTGTTAATGCCATGTGGACAGCAATGGCAAGAAGCTCTGTGTGTAGCCATTAAATGGTTGCAGCAATAGTACCAACATCAACAATAACAGAAACGAAATTGTGTCACAGAAAAGAAGATGAAGAAGTTAAAGGAAAGAATTGCAAAAAAAGCAAATATTTATATACAACAAATATATATATTTTACTTAAATGAAATTAAGAAAGTAGATAAAACAAAAACAAAATTTAAGAAATACATATGGCATTTGATCAAAAAGAGAGTATTAACTCAAAATTTTCAGTAGAAGCAAAATAATTTTTAATTAAAAGTATATGAAAACGAGTTTTTAAACCAACCGTTTTAATATCAAAAAGAACACAAAATAGCACGATTTTTTTGCAGCGGGTAGATGCGAATATTACTTGTCGATATTTTTCCAAAAAGCAAAAAAATTAAAATTTGTAGCTAATACCTTCCCAGTAAAAAATGTGCTCCAAAAGGAGCTGCTTTTGTGTATGAATTCATACCACAAATCGCTTCAAACCTGCTGATGGGAAGCCTGATTTTTGTATGGGGTGTTCCCGGTTTGGAGGACTATTTTCTGCTGACAATAACCGCTTCTTTTAACATGCAAACAAAGCACTCCTAAAGTGCTTTTTTAGGGGCTAACTATATTAACATATTCATTAATGTTTTGCTTTTACTTTTGTTTAAATGTCTTTTTTCAATCATTTTCGCATATTTCTATTTTTTTCGGTTTGCAACCTTCTTCGTTGTCAGCACTAAAATATAAGCTTTTTTGTATATTTTATTCTGTATCATTTACTGCTTTATAAAAGCTCTTTTATTGAAGCGTTCGATTATGCGCTCTTTCTCTTAAGTGCTTCAAAAAACCCAAATTCTTTTTACTGGGCTCTTGTTGGTCAAGTGCGATATTTTATACGATTTAACACTAACGAAATTATTTGTGAAAACTGCAAAAGTGAAGGGAAATTTCTTATTGATGAATTCAGTAACGCTGGATGAATAAGAAGAATGCTGAGTTATAACTTGGAATCAAAATTAAAACCAAAGCCAGAATAATAATGTTTTGTATTTGTTAGACCAAAATGGTGCATGGCATTATAAGCTGCTGAGCTCGTAAGCTCACATAAAAGAAAAATCAATCCAGCCGTACTTAACTCAAGCCAAAGCAGTGTCAACAGAATGGTAAGAACCGATTACTTTAAATCGAGTATATAATGCTTGATACAAGTATGGATTATTTAAGTGCCCCGTACTTAAAATAATCCGAAAACTCTATTGACTTAAGTAAAAAATGACATAATAATTCAACTCATAATGTGCTTGATTCAAAAGTTTCTAAGTTGTTTTAATCCCGAATTTTTACTTGAAATAATCCAAAACCTATTTTGCTTCACTTTTGATAATATTGCCCTCACTTTTTTTCCAGAAAAACTCTCAATTACTAGACACCATTAACATGTCCGACACACTTTTCGTAATCATTCTATTTCAAAAATTTTATGTATTTAACTAAATAATTTGAACCAATATAAAAATCGGAAGTATTAGTTTCCTTTTTTTACCTTTTAAACATGAAAATAATGTATGTTTTTCTTCTTGTAGTGTTGTTGTTGTTGTTGTTTTAACACAAAGCAAGCAAATTGTTGTTTACCTCTTTTTGTATCGCTGTTATGGTTTCTACAACAAATTTTAACAGATAAACGCGCATGTACGCATATTGAATGAAAATCTGAGAGATTAAACTATTAAGTTTTCGGAGAGTTATACTAACACTCACTTTTTAATTTTACTGTCAGCAGCGTTGCCAGAATTAAGATTTTATCTTACTTTTGAAGCTTTGAAGATTTTTTTTTACAAATTAAGATTTTTTATTTTAAGAAATAACGATTTTTAACTTTAAGTTTGTACAACATACATAATTTTTTTAACAGTTTTTTAAACAGTAAATTTTTAAAACAATGGGGTTTTATATCAGCTTGTTGTCTATTGGTTTTGCATACTTTTCTGGGCATAGAAAATATTAAAATAGCACCATAGATTATGGGTTGTTCATTTTGGGAAATTGATGAAAAAAATTTGTGTAAAGAAAACCCTATTTTTATAAAGATTAATTTATTAAAAAACAAAAAAAGTTCATGTATTTAGTACCAAAAGGTAAAACTAATGAACTTAATCCTAGGATTAACGTCTTAGTCTGGCCAAACCAAATTTGGGTTTTCCTTGCAATATTTTTCGAATATAACAAAAAAACCGAGACGTGAATTCTATAAATGATATGTGTGGAATCGAATGAAACTAATTTGGATACGATTGGGATAAACATGTGGGACGAAATTTTATTTTATATGTAAAAGTCTATGAAATTACCCTCTTGGCCAGACCAAATTCTTGTTTTCTTGCAATATCTTTCAAATTGGACAAAATATAAAAGAAAAAAAAAAAAAAAAAAACAGAAACATGAATTCTATAACTGATATGATCTGAAATTGAATGAATCAAGTTTAAATGAAATGTGTGGTAGATGCGAAAAAGCAATGTGCCAAATTAACGGCTACATATTCGATGACTTGCATGTAAAATAAAATAATGAAATATTAAAATTATATAATAAATTCGTATTATGCAGCATAATAACCATACGTTTAATAAAAACTTATAATTATTTACTCTTTATTTCATTGGGTTTTTTAGGTGTTCTAATTGTGGTCTGTCCAGACCAAGAGGTGAAATTACTGGGGAAAAGTTACCGAGAGTACCAGATTAAGAAGCTTTTGGATTGAAAATTCCACATTCCATGTTTATGATTTTTTTAAACAAAGTGCTTAAGAATATCTTTTAAAAGGTTTACCAACATTATTTTAATAACAATTCCATTAGGAATATATTAAGGAAACTCCAAATTTTTTCAATGACCTTTTTTTTCAAAATATATAATATAAAAATATAATATTAAATTGAGAGCCCTTATGATGTATGAGCTTCATAGCTCCCTAACTAAAAGTTTTTGCCCAAAATTTATGCATATCTAATATTAGAATTAATTAACTTTCGATGAAAGTTCTTTATTTAGATGTACTTTTTTACGTTCTTATTTATTAGAAATTAAATGGATTTAAAATGTATTTTTAGAAAGAATATTATGGAAAATATAACTAAAAACACAATTTAAACCTACAATCTATTTTTTTATAAATACGGCAATTACGTATTTCAATTTAAACAGTTTCCATAATAAGAAGTATTTTCTTCAACATTTTTTAATTTTTCGAATTTATTCTATGAGCTAAATTTCAGTTATGTATTTTATAAAGCTTTTTTGTAATAGTCCTATTCCTTCAATTTTTCAGAAATGACTTTATACACTACCAGACTATTATTTTGTATTTCTTGTTACATTTTACCTTAGCTTTCCGTTGGAAAGCAATGAGGTATATTGTATGTACAGAAAAATTTACAATTATTAGACACCAGCAGAATGTAATGCATTTTCTGGCCCGCTACGGCCTTCGTCAGCATTCTTTGTGTCACACTGGATAGTGCTACTTTATAAATTGAATGTATTTAACTCAACTATATTAACAAATAGAAACTGGGAATTATTTCCTTTCGAAGGTTACTTTATATTATATTCAACATTTTTTAATTTTTCGAATTTATTCTATGAGCTAAATTTCAGTTATGTATTTTATAAAGCTTTTTTGTAATAGTCCTATTCCTTCAATTTTTCAGAAATGACTTTATACACTACCAGACTATTATTTTGTATTTCTTGTTACATTTTACCTTAGCTTTCCGTTGGAAAGCAATGAGGTATATTGTATGTACAGAAAAATTTACAATTATTAGACACCAGTCTGGTAGTGTATAAAGTCATTTCTGAAAAATTGAAGGAATAGGACTATTACAAAAAAGCTTTATAAAATACATAACTGAAATTTAGCTCATAGAATAAATTCGAAAAATTAAAAAATGTTGAATATAATATAAAGTAACCTTCGAAAGGAAATAATTCCCAGTTTCTATTTGTTAATATAGTTGAGTTAAATACATTCAATTTATAAAGTAGCACTATCCAGTGTGACACAAAGAATGCTGACGAAGGCCGTAGCGGGCCAGAAAATGCATTACATTCTGCTGGTGTCTAATAATTGTAAATTTTTCTGTACATACAATATACCTCATTGCTTTCCAACGGAAAGCTAAGGTAAAATGTAACAAGAAATACAAAATAATAGTCTGGTAGTGTATAAAGTCATTTCTGAAAAATTGAAGGAATAGGACTATTACAAAAAAGCTTTATAAAATACATAACTGAAATTTAGCTCATAGAATAAATTCGAAAAATTAAAAAATGTTGAATATAATATAAAGTAACCTTCGAAAGGAAATAATTCCCAGTTTCTATTTGTTAATATAGTTGAGTTAAATACATTCAATTTATAAAGTAGCACTATCCAGTGTGACACAAAGAATGCTGACGAAGGCCGTAGCGGGCCAGAAAATGCATTACATTCTGCTGGTGTCTAATAATTGTAAATTTTTCTGTACATACAATATACCTCATTGCTTTCCAACGGAAAGCTAAGGTAAAATGTAACAAGAAATACAAAATAATAGTCTGGTAGTGTATAAAGTCATTTCTGAAAAATTGAAGGAATAGGACTATTACAAAAAAGCTTTATAAAATACATAACTGAAATTTAGCTCATAGAATAAATTCGAAAAATTAAAAAATGTTGAATATAATATAAAGTAACCTTCGAAAGGAAATAATTCCCAGTTTCTATTTGTTAATATAGTTGAGTTAAATACATTCAATTTATAAAGTAGCACTATCCAGTGTGACACAAAGAATGCTGACGAAGGCCGTAGCGGGCCAGAAAATGCATTACATTCTGCTGGTGTCTAATAATTGTAAATTTTTCTGTACATACAATATACCTCATTGCTTTCCAACGGAAAGCTAAGGTAAAATGTAACAAGAAATACAAAATAATAGTCTGGTAGTGTATAAAGTCATTTCTGAAAAATTGAAGGAATAGGACTATTACAAAAAAGCTTTATAAAATACATAACTGAAATTTAGCTCATAGAATAAATTCGAAAAATTAAAAAATGTTGAATATAATATAAAGTAACCTTCGAAAGGAAATAATTCCCAGTTTCTATTTGTTAATATAGTTGAGTTAAATACATTCAATTTATAAAGTAGCACTATCCAGTGTGACACAAAGAATGCTGACGAAGGCCGTAGCGGGCCAGAAAATGCATTACATTCTGCTGGTGTCTAATAATTGTAAATTTTTCTGTACATACAATATACCTCATTGCTTTCCAACGGAAAGCTAAGGTAAAATGTAACAAGAAATACAAAATAATAGTCTGGTAGTGTATAAAGTCATTTCTGAAAAATTGAAGGAATAGGACTATTACAAAAAAGCTTTATAAAATACATAACTGAAATTTAGCTCATAGAATAAATTCGAAAAATTAAAAAATGTTGAATATAATATAAAGTAACCTTCGAAAGGAAATAATTCCCAGTTTCTATTTGTTAATATAGTTGAGTTAAATACATTCAATTTATAAAGTAGCACTATCCAGTGTGACACAAAGAATGCTGACGAAGGCCGTAGCGGGCCAGAAAATGCATTACATTCTGCTGGTGTCTAATAATTGTAAATTTTTCTGTACATACAATATACCTCATTGCTTTCCAACGGAAAGCTAAGGTAAAATGTAACAAGAAATACAAAATAATAGTCTGGTAGTGTATAAAGTCATTTCTGAAAAATTGAAGGAATAGGACTATTACAAAAAAGCTTTATAAAATACATAACTGAAATTTAGCTCATAGAATAAATTCGAAAAATTAAAAAATGTTGAATATAATATAAAGTAACCTTCGAAAGGAAATAATTCCCAGTTTCTATTTGTTAATATAGTTGAGTTAAATACATTCAATTTATAAAGTAGCACTATCCAGTGTGACACAAAGAATGCTGACGAAGGCCGTAGCGGGCCAGAAAATGCATTACATTCTGCTGGTGTCTAATAATTGTAAATTTTTCTGTACATACAATATACCTCATTGCTTTCCAACGGAAAGCTAAGGTAAAATGTAACAAGAAATACAAAATAATAGTCTGGTAGTGTATAAAGTCATTTCTGAAAAATTGAAGGAATAGGACTATTACAAAAAAGCTTTATAAAATACATAACTGAAATTTAGCTCATAGAATAAATTCGAAAAATTAAAAAATGTTGAATATAATATAAAGTAACCTTCGAAAGGAAATAATTCCCAGTTTCTATTTGTTAATATAGTTGAGTTAAATACATTCAATTTATAAAGTAGCACTATCCAGTGTGACACAAAGAATGCTGACGAAGGCCGTAGCGGGCCAGAAAATGCATTACATTCTGCTGGTGTCTAATAATTGTAAAAATTTTTCTGTACATACAATATACCTCATTGCTTTCCAACGGAAAGCTAAGGTAAAATGTAACAAGAAATACAAAATAATAGTCTGGTAGTGTATAAAGTCATTTCTGAAAAATTGAAGGAATAGGACTATTACAAAAAAGCTTTATAAAATACATAACTGAAATTTAGCTCATAGAATAAATTCGAAAAATTAAAAAATGTTGAATATAATATAAAGTAACCTTCGAAAGGAAATAATTCCCAGTTTCTATTTGTTAATATAGTTGAGTTAAATACATTCAATTTATAAAGTAGCACTATCCAGTGTGACACAAAGAATGCTGACGAAGGCCGTAGCGGGCCAGAAAATGCATTACATTCTGCTGGTGTCTAATAATTGTAAAAAATTTTTTCTGTACATACAATATACCTCATTGCTTTCCAACGGAAAGCTAAGGTAAAATGTAACAAGAAATACAAAATAATAGTCTGGTAGTGTATAAAGTCATTTCTGAAAAATTGAAGGAATAGGACTATTACAAAAAAGCTTTATAAAATACATAACTGAAATTTAGCTCATAGAATAAATTCGAAAAATTAAAAAATGTTGAATATAATATAAAGTAACCTTCGAAAGGAAATAATTCCCAGTTTCTATTTGTTAATATAGTTGAGTTAAATACATTCAATTTATAAAGTAGCACTATCCAGTGTGACACAAAGAATGCTGACGAAGGCCGTAGCGGGCCAGAAAATGCATTACATTCTGCTGGTGTCTAATAATTGTAAATTTTTCTGTACATACAATATACCTCATTGCTTTCCAACGGAAAGCTAAGGTAAAATGTAACAAGAAATACAAAATAATAGTCTGGTAGTGTATAAAGTCATTTCTGAAAAATTGAAGGAATAGGACTATTACAAAAAAGCTTTATAAAATACATAACTGAAATTTAGCTCATAGAATAAATTCGAAAAATTAAAAAATGTTGAATATAATATAAAGTAACCTTCGAAAGGAAATAATTCCCAGTTTCTATTTGTTAATATAGTTGAGTTAAATACATTCAATTTATAAAGTAGCACTATCCAGTGTGACACAAAGAATGCTGACGAAGGCCGTAGCGGGCCAGAAAATGCATTACATTCTGCTGGTGTCTAATAATTGTAAATTTTTCTGTACATACAATATACCTCATTGCTTTCCAACGGAAAGCTAAGGTAAAATGTAACAAGAAATACAAAATAATAGTCTGGTAGTGTATAAAGTCATTTCTGAAAAATTGAAGGAATAGGACTATTACAAAAAAGCTTTATAAAATACATAACTGAAATTTAGCTCATAGAATAAATTCGAAAAATTAAAAAATGTTGAATATAATATAAAGTAACCTTCGAAAGGAAATAATTCCCAGTTTCAAGAAGTATTTTCTTTTAAAAAATTAATAATTTTTCCTTTTTTGCCCTTGTTATTAAACATTTAAAGATTTTTCTCTTCAAAATAAGATTTTTTTTTTTTTTGCCAAATGAAGATTTTCCTTCCAATTCTTCTGGCAACGCTGACTGTCAGAGTGACATGACCAATGAAAATTTCAAAATTTTATTAATTGATCCACTATAATTAGTTTTGAAGAGGGTATGCTAAGTTTGTCATTCCGTGTGAAACTTTTTTATTATTCATCTCAGACCCGATAAAGAATATATACTCTGGCTCCTTGAGTTTTTCTTAGTAAATTTAGCCATGTCCGTCCGTCTGTCCGTCTGTTGAAAACACGCTCAATTTTGAAAAACTAAAAGAAATGAACAAACTTAGTGCCAGATTGCTTGTAGTTATCCTAAGCAGTAGGGAATGGAAATCCAGCAAAATCGGTTCAGTAGGACCTGAGCTATGAATCAATATGTGGAACCACCACCTTTTAAAAACTGATAATTTTGTTTCAAAAACTAACATAAATGGTGGAAAAATGCACGGAATCTCATCAGATTTTTCAATTATTCGTTTTATGCGATGGGATATCATGCCGTTAAATTTTGTGAAGGTCCGTCCATAATTTACGCCATGCCCCACATAAGCCCTACTCCCAGAAAACAGTTTAATACGCCTAAAACCGTTAAAACTAATGCTATCATAACAAAATTTGCTACTTCACAGTTTTATAGGACTAGAAAAGACACTGTGAAAGTTCGTGAATCCATAATTTACCCTAGGTCCAATAGAAACCCTACTACCGGAAAACAGTTTAGTACTCCCATAATTAGCAATGCTATCATAACAAATTTGTCTAGTCAAAGTTTTATAGGATTATAAATGATACTGTGGAATTTCGTGACGATCGGTTCATAGTTTACCCTAGGCCCCATAGAAATCTAAACATAAAACCGTAATTAATAATGCTATCAGAATAAAATGTAATACTTCACAGTTTTATATGACCCGAAATCACACTAATAAATTTCATGATGATCGGTCCATAATTTACTATAGGCCCCATATAAAGCCCACTCTGGTAAATTAATTAAATACGCCTAAAACCGTAGCAGATAAAGATACTGCGGTAAAATTTCTTCCAGCTTAGCTTCATATGTCAAGAAAAAATGTCATGTAATTTTGTGATAAACGGTTCATAATTTACCTTAGATCCCATATTTAGCAGCCTTGTGAAATTCACTGTATGCGCTAAAACTCATTTAAGCTATGATTGGTTCATAACTTACCATGGCTCCCATATAAATCCTCCTCCTTAAAATCATTTAAGTTAGGCTTCGACTGTTACGAATCATGATATTTTACTCAAGATTGTCGGTCAATAATTCAATAAAGGTCTTAACCGCAACCAATTTAAATGCTGATGTCTGTTTTTATAAAAATAAATTAATAATAAATAGACATCATATAGATATTACTCCTGAAACATTCGAACTGACGGTGGAGGGTATCAAAGATTCGGCTCAGCCTAATATAGCACTCTAACTTGTTTTTACTTATTTTATTAATTTAAGAATTGGTTTTCAAATATTATCTCATTTTGGATTGTTTTAAGTACGTAAGTGTTATTCTTATACTTTAATTAAGTGGAAAAAAGTTTAATTTAGAACGATTTTTTTTCTGAGTGCATGATGGCAGCACAATGTATCCATTTAAGAAAATCAATTAATGAAAACCGTTAGGAATATGCTTTCAAACGAAGTACCATAATTTTGTATTATGATGATGACGCAATAATTAATAGTTTTGTAAATTTAATTAAATGAATTAAACGTTAAATCAAGTAAATTAAACGTTTTATTGATATTTTTAATTTGTTTACTGTAGCAAATTTAATTAATATCACGAATTATTTGACAAATAATACTTAATTACCTACTAAGATAGCACTACAACCTGTTGTTGCTCTTGGCCTGCTTCAAAAATGTTCTCCACACAGAAAAAATGAAAATCCCACTTCAATTAATGCATTTGTTAGAAATTTGTACTATTAAATAAATTCCGTACTGATTTTCCGCCAGCAAACAAATTGATCATATCAATTAACACTTTTGTAAGTTTGAGCTTTTCTTGCTCTTCAGTTTCAATCAAAAGGTTTTATTGAAATTTGACCAACAGCAAAAGAGGCTAAATAAAACGTAAACACAAATTAAAATAGTTTTTTCAATCAACACAGTTAATTGAAACAATAAAAAACTTGTTTGAAAATTTTAAATATTTTAAAGTTTGCGTGTATGTTTTCATATTTGCAAATGTACACAAACATTATAATTTTTATTTTCATAAAGGGAAATTAATTGGTACAATTAAAAAAATTGTTTGAAACAGCATTATTGAATTAATTGAAAAAATTTTGGTGAAAATTTTTTCTGTGCAGGCGCTTCGATCTTTTGAACGTTGCCTCCAGTTTGATTTACCAGTGATTTTTAGATCTTCTTTCATATATATTCTGGAATGTTTCTTATTCTGGAGTATCCGCCTTCATCTTTCCGATGTGTCAGAGCCAGCACAATCCTTGTACTTTTCTTTATGGGTGTTAATATCTGTGGCTTGGTGCAAAAAGGTTTTGAGTTAATCGTTGCATTAGGTGTTTTCTCTTAACATCTTTTTTTTTTTGGTGCACCAGCCAATGTTTTTAGCCGAGAACAGCTTCATAAGGCGTTTGCTAGCAAATTTCAGTAAGAACTCTTCTCTAAAAACCATTTAATTTAAATTTTCTCAAAAGTAAATATTTTGACATTGGCGCTTTTAGCACCATGCCACAGATATGTTTACACAGCTCGTGATTCATTCATCGGCTATACTCTTCGTCAACGCATATGGTCCCATAAATTATTACGAATTATGTTTCTCTCAAAAATACCTAACACATCTTTATTGACTTTTGCAAGTAGCTTTGTTTCGGCTCAGGTATTACAAGTGGCTTTTGTTTTCCTTGCGATTGCAAGCACAATCCTTCATTTTATTTCAAGGATGAAGTTATTTTCTTTTTTTTACAGGTAGGTTAGGGTGGCACTTGGCCGCCATATTTTATTTGTGTTAATTTTTCTGCAATTGCAATCAATATCTTTGTTTTTTCGTCGTTTATACCCAGACCATTTTTAGCTGAGTCATCTCGAATGTGTCTTTCAATAATGTCAATATTATCTGCATAAGCGAGCAGAATAGGACTTGTTTTTAGCGTTGCCTTTTTAATCCAAAATTTTATTCGCTGATAAGTTGAACAAATTGCACGATACGTTGTCCTGTTTTCTGAGACCTCTCTCTTGTGGTAGTAACTAGTTGGAAGACGACAGTTCCAATTCTTACTTCTTAAAACGACGCACTAATTATTTAAGTATACCGTGATCAGATCGGATCGTTCAATGTATACACACTGCACGAAAGATCTGCGCTAAAACTTTTTTTCTTTCGTTTTTATTATTAATTGAATTTTTGCTTTCTTTATTTTGCTGTTTCTCTATTTCTTAAAATAAAATGCTGACCTTGATATTTTATATATGTGGACTGTTTTTGGTTTATGCAGAGCTACTAACAACTGCAAAAATTAAAAGCGGCTGCATTCACATATAAAACGTACAGGTGCGTATTTAAAGGCGTGAATTTGTGTCTCACATAAATTACAAAGAACAATAAAGGTAGACGGCTGTAAAAATAAAATTTTTTGAAGTTATTAGTTTACACGAAGTTTCAGATATGCAGATTATCAATTTCAATTAGAAAATTTTGTCTGAAAACGCCAAAGGTACTTTTCATCTGAAGGGCTTTCCTTTTTTTTTTTAAGAAGCTTAAGGTAGCTTATGAATATTATGTTGGACGTTAACTTTTTATTTTATTTTTTAAATAATTCTTCCAGTAATTTTATAAAACACAAATATTTAAATACACTTAAAAAGACAAGAGGAGAATTTTCTGTACATTTTAACATCACAGATGTTATTTATTTAAAAATTACTTTATTTATCAAATCATAACATCTTCAAATGCAAAACTCTCTTAATAATCTAATTGGATTATCCCTGCAATGATTAAAAACTCATCAGCCTTAATCCAAAAAAAATTAAGTGTAGTAAAAGAAAACATTAAGTTTTTTTTGTGCAATTATGGCATCTAAAAAAGATTCACTGACCCACTCGCCAACTGACTGACCGTTTTAATTTATTGCAATTTGTTAAACCTATTGAATAAAGTAAAAAATGTTACTCTTTAAAAATTAAAAGCAACAAGAAATATTTACAATTCAAGAGAATTGTGTGTTTCATTTTTCTACGTGATATTCCAACAACCACTCGTATTATTCAAGTAATGTTTACTAGAGAAAGCAACTTAATTAAGTCAATAAACATATTTTAAAAGAAAACCTTAAAAAAAAATAAAATTGCTCTTAATTAAACATCAGACCAACCAGCTCTTTTCAAGAGTATAAAAGTGCAATGAATGAACAACTTTTTAAGTTTTCTATTCATTATTTTACGCTTTGAATTGATGCTCATTGACATTAGAAAACAAGTTTTCATTTAAGAGCTTTTAACTTTAGCATAAACAATTTATTTAGATTAAAGCATTATGAATTTTAGGTTTTAAGAAATTAAAAAGTTGTATCTTAATCGATATTAAAAAGCTTGTAATATGTTCTTTGAAGCTAAACTGTTATTATAGAAATATATATAAATTTCCCCGTTGTTTCTACGAGTGGCATAAGAGTCTCAATGCAATTCCTGACCATAGCCATATTTTGTCCTCACGCCTTCACTTCACCCAACTATTGGCACTGCTGTTTACTTTGGTTTCAGTCTGTCTTCTTCATGTATGTGCTGCGCGTCCCAATCTTCTATTCCCTTGCGGGTTCCAGTCTATTCCACTGATGTCGTAAGTGTGCCTCTTGTAAGTGTCTGGCCAACAAGCGAGTTCTATTTTGCATGCTAAAGATTGTCAACATTTTGTCAGATTGTTCATACCTTCATTTTATTTCGTTAACAGACTGGCTCAGTATGAATTACATTTAATATAAGATCAGATGTCCGCTTGTAGCTGTACCAACTAAGAGAAAAGACGCTGCAGTCGCTTCTCTCAATTCGGCGATGCTGACGATTGCCAAGCACATCGCTTAGGGACTACCACTTTGAGGCTTGTGAGTCGACTGGAATTGTAATGGATAAGAATCAACCTGGATTCACCCAGTAGAGCCGATACGAAGCTTCGCTTTAGCATCCTATGTTAATAAACAAGCTCGAGGCCATAATTGATTTTTTAATAATTTTTATTCATTATTATTTTTAATTTTTCAATATTTCCATAATAATTTAAGTGCATCCATTTCAAACTTATTTAAACATTAATTATTAATTAGCCCGGAAATTAATTGCCACTATGAGATCCTTTCCTACATTTGAAACTAGTAATAAATACTGTTCTTAAATATCAGCTCTCATAACATTTAATACGAAATTTGCTGCAATTAGTAAATTTTTCTTTAAATATAAAAAAATATAATCATACAAAAACTCAGCTTATAAACTTTTAATAAAGTGTTATTCGTATAATTTCATTCAACTGACTCTGTTTGTTTTTTCATTTTATTATTTTTTCTTTCATACTCATCCAATAAGTATTTTTCCCATTTTATAAACTTCAATTTTTATTCACTCAATAAAATGTTCACAATACGGTTACGAAAAAGAAATGTGTTCTTTTTTGTTATATTGATATTTTCAACATTTTCCAATGACTATCGTCCAATTAAATGGAAAATTCTGCGTGAAAAAAAATTTATATTGCATACAGCAGCGAATAACAAAAAATAAAAAACATGTGCATACTTTAGGGAGGTATAATAACATGAAATGAAGTTAAATAAGAGATATGAATTGCATGTGGTTGGGAATGAGTCAGTTATTAAGCTTTTGAAGTTTTAATTAGTTTTTTTTTTTTTTTTTAATTTTAGATAAATTAAATTCTAAAGTGCTTTTTTATAAGAGTTAATCACAAAAGGACCAATAACGACGAGAGGGGCGAATATCAAGAAGAAAAATTTGTTTGACATAAAAAATCAACCCAGTCTACATTATTCAAATGATACTTATTGTGTGCTAAGTTATTTAAGAATGTTTTGCTGGTAAAAGAAAACTTTTACCACACATTTTCAGGCTTAATATATGATTTGGTTCAGAGTAATAAAGAAATATGTATTTTGCATTAAAGCTTATTAAAAAAATTAAAATATGTGCATAGTTTCGGGACGTTTGTAAAATAACAGGGAATGAAATGAAGTGTAGTGGACATAGGCTTGCCAGATTCAATTTGCAAAATTCTTGGCAAAAAAATCTGAATTTTTGAAATACTTCTTGATAATTAAAAACTTAATAACTAATGTTGTATAAAAATCACACAATTCGTTGTTGATCAACAAGAGGGTATTAACTCATTTTTTTCACTTTTTGGAAGAAATCGGCACGTAATATTCATATGTACCTGCTGTAAAAATATCATGATATGTATTTTGTCTCCTTTTTGGTATTAAATAGGTTGGCTTAAAACTATTTTTTATATGCCTTTAATGTTAAATTAAAAATAGTTTTGCTTCTACTGCAAATTTTTAAATTTTGAGTTAATACCCACCTGTTGCTCAAAAATACTCGCAAATGAACTCACTATTTGCACCAAATGTTTCTGTACGCTTTTATTTTGAGTCAGTTTAACGTTTTCAATTACACTGGTCTGCAGCAAAAATTGTTTTGAATAAAAATATATGAAATAAAAAGCGGTAAGTTCAAATCAGAGAACGGCTTTGTGCAATTGTAAAAAAATCGCATTAAATGAACAGCAACAAATACACTCACTTGCGGTCATACAATCAAACTTGCGCAACCGGAAATATTCGCTGCTGGTTTGCAGTCGTTTAAATAATGCACATCGTGCTTTGTTATTTATACAATCGTTAGCTTCGTTTTTTAATAAAGATGTTTGTGTGCTCGGTGCGACAATGATGGTTTTGGTAAAGAAAGAAAAAAAATACAAACAAAAAACCAGAAATGAAGCAATTATTGCTCATGTATTCATTCAGCATTAACTATGTATGTAGTACAAGAAAAAAAATTTAAATGAAACTAAAGGCACATATGTAGGTACATACATACACTCAAAATATTATGTAGTTAAATTCAAACGAAAATTCATTTGAAACAAATTAAAATTCATTTAAAAAACGGATCATTTACATTTCATTTAAAACAAATGATTTTTTCAGTAATTTCTAAGTTTTTTATTTATTGAACATCATATTCGTTAAAATTGAATAGTTTTTACTTTTAAAAAATATATTTTAACCGATAAAAATCAAACAAATTAACAAAAAAAAATACGGAAAACATTATTTTTTGGTAGTTTGTTTTTTTAATAACAAACATAAATGTTGAAAAATAAATTTATTCGTAAAATAACTATATTTTTATTCAATTTTAACAGTACCGAAAACGAATTTAATAACCTACAATCAGTTACTGTAATAATTTTATGAGTGTACAAACAATTTCCATAGAAACAGACTTTTTTTCATCTTAAAAAGTACAGTAGTTCTGTATGTAGGTACAATGTATTCTTGTTATTGTTGTTTTTATTGTTGTTAATTTTGACACAGCTTCTCATCGAGTGGTTTATTGTTGTTAATGTTAACAAAGCGTCTCATCGAGTGGACAATGACTACTTGAATGCAAAAGTATAAGAATGTGTTCTTTTAAATTTACACAGTTGTGTTATATTGCGTGCGCAACAAAAATGCAAATAAAGCACTTTCAATAACAAACGAATAAATGCAAAAATCAAATGTGTACGAAACGATGTAAAAATTACCAACGTTGAACGTTGTTTTGCAATCAAAGAGTGAATGTAAATTTTAGCGTATGAATAAATCAAGAAAAATAGTGATTTTGCAGTTCTCTGGTTCAAATCCATTTTTGGTTTTTAGATTTGTCAGACTTTGATCAGATTATTTCATGCATTATTCGTGTTATTTTTTGTTATAAAAAATTCATAAAAAATTAAAAGGGCAAACATTTTAAAGAATACAATTTGTCTTAAATCACAAGAATCGGTAGACAAACGTGATAGAATTAACCCATGAACAGAATGGATTTAGCACTTAAAAGTCTTGCTCCCGATTTTTTTTTTTTTTTTTTGACGACCTGTGTTATAAGTAGAGCTAGCAAAAAAAAGCACTAAAAATCAGTTTGAAGCTCTTAAAAAAGGTGCTTAAAAACCTGAAAATGAGCTGTTAAAATTAAAAAAAAGCAATTTAAATTTATTTTCGTTTAATCACTTTCATTCCAATATATACAGAGAAATCCTTAACAGCTTAAACTATATTAAAAAACCAAAAAAAAAAAAACGTTACTATACCAAAAACAGAGAGAAGGGGAACTAACAGACGTTACCTTATACAAAAACCATATTTAAAAAGAAATAAGACGGTACAAACTATGATGGTAAAAAGACGTTACAGAAAGAGTACTATTGTATGAAGTGGCTGTGTGTGGCTGGGGACATTGATCGTTGGAATACAGCTATGGAATTTTCCAGAGAAAAGAACTTAAACAAGCAGATAATGAAATCCGTTGATAAAAAAGCTTAATACCAAAAATTAAACACATAAAAAATATATACAACAATATAAAAAGTACGTTACAGTACCGCTAAGACAGAGTAACATAAAAATCAAGTAAGAAAATATAGTGGGTCAAGCCCGAACATACCCAATACTACTGTATTTTAAAACAAATTTTCGTGAGTGGTATCTTTTAAATTTCATTAAAGTCGGTTTGATAGTTTCAGAAATTGCCTCCTATCTCCCCTCGTGGTCCTATTTTTTAAAAAATTCATACCTAATGTGTCCATATAAATATGGATCTATGTTTTAAATTTCTGTAAAATTGGTTTAATAGTGGGCACAACGATCCTTTTCCGGAAAGCAGCTTGTATGGGGGCTATATGAAATTAAGGGACGATTCATCCTTGTGGCAATTAGAACCTATGTATGTACCAAATTTCATGAAGTTTTCTTTAAATTTGCGACCTGTACTTTGCGCACAAGGTTACATGGATCTTCACGATCTCCACGAAATTTCACAGTGTTATTTCTAGTCCTATAAAACTGTGACGAGGCAAAATTTGTCACAAAATTTGTTTTCAACAGACGGACAGACGGACGGGCATGGCTAAATCGACTAAGAATTACTCAAGGACCCAGAATATATATACTTTATGGTGGAGGGTTTAAAAACAGCTGATGTCAGATGCTTTGTCACTTGAAAAAAGAACTCGTTCTAAATAAAAAATTTCATGTGCACTGTGCACAGAGAAATAACACATGATATTGTTTGGAGGGGTTCAGACGATATGTACAAATTTAAGATGTGAACAAGTGACAACCCACATGATAAATACACATAATGTAAATAGTGTAGTTTAATTCTGAGTAGATTTAGTTATGTGCGTTTGTCCATGCTTAAAAATGACGATCAGTTTCGAAAGGCTCAAAAGTTTTGTGTCAAATTGCTGTTTCTCCTTAGCCGTTTGTGATTGAAACCCAGCACAATAGGTCCAGTAGAAAAGAGTTATGGACGAAAGAGTGAAACAACATTCCTTAACAATTCACGCGTCTTTTACAAAAGCCAATATAAATTTGCGTCTTAATGCGCCAATAGTCAATAAGTTTTGCACAAATTCATGCAATTTAATTTTATGAAGATCGGCCAATAATTTAACATGGGCTCTATTTAAATCCCACCTTAACGAATATTTTTATTGTGGTCAAATTGGGTTCAACTAAGCTTAATGTGGTAATCGATGTCTAATGGAGTCTAGTCTTGGAAACACCTAAATACATCTAAGATTGTGAAAAGTAATGCTGTTGTGGTGCAGAATTTACTAAGAATCCCATATAAAGACCAGTCACGGAATTTTGGTCTGTCATTGTACCGTAATGCTGGAAATTACACTGACAAATTTTACAATGATCGCTTCCTAATTTACCAAAGGGCAATAAAAGCTCACTCTTAAAAAATACTTAAGAACGACTTAAAACGTAAAGAATGTCGTAAAATTTAGGCTTTCGTAGATCAGTAAGACTAGAAGTCACACTGTTAGTTTTCGTGGATATCAGCTGATGAGTTACGATCATGAATCATGATATTTTATTGCAACTAGAAAGCATAAGACTTGCAGCCCAAAAGCTCAACGAAGTATAATACTGTGAAGTGAAGATGTATAAAAACTGGCTTAAAGTTTATAGAGTCCATCTCAAAACCACTTCTGAAATATTCCTACTGTCGATGGATTGTTTAAAAAAATTGGCATAGCCAAATAAAGCTCCTTAAAGTTTATCTTAACCTTTATGTGCTCGGTTGTCTACATTTGTAGCATTTTTGCAGAAAAAGTTGAATAAAATAATAATTTCCACTACTGCAGGGTCCGAAATTTTCAGAAGCTTCTTAAAAATCAATTCTTAGTAGTTTTCGTCACTAACACGTTAAGAAAATAATTAACAGCTCCCCCCAGACCCTACTTTTCAAAATGGCCATCACCTGGCAGGTAGTCTTCAAATGTAGACACCATATAAAATGTATGGAAATTCACATCTCTCTCTTACTTTACTCAAATTGTTTTGAATGCGGCATGTCAAACATGTCATTTAGTATTTGGTTTTACCTTTTGCTTTCTTGTTCACGTTTGTGTATGCATCAGTGATGCCAACAATGGTGATTTTTTCGGAAAATTTCAAGCATAGGGAAAAGGGGCAGATTTTAAGTTTTAAGGCAAATGAGGGAGTTTTCAAAATATTATCTCATTTTCAATATATTGTGTAAAACTACGTAAATATTCGTTTAATTTTTGTTAATAAATTAAAATTGTTCATATACAATAGCATTTAAATACAAATGTAGTATTTTTTAACAAAAACCTTATACTACGAGTCCTTACAGCAGGGTAATTTTCAACAACTGCCAAAACCAATATTGGGGTTCGAATTTGCAAACTATTCTCTTATTTTTGATATTTGCATTCGCACTCACATCCGCTAAAATTTATGCGAATAATAAAAGCGGATATTTAATAAAATAAAAATTATCGCACCTTCTAAACCTTCTAAAGAGAAATTAAAAAATACAATTTCGAATTTTTAATTAGTATTGTGGTTATTTTGTTGAACTATTTATGGTTTTTAATCCAAATTTTTAATATTTTTAATTAGGCTTAAGTTCGTGAAATTTAATTTTTCATTAAATTATTTTTATGAAGAAAGGAATTTTACAACATGAAAATTAATTGAAATTGTTATTGATAATCATTCATTCTTGACGTGGCTGGGGCTCGAACCCCGGCCGGCAGGTTACCATGACATGTTTCGATCGCAACCACTCGATCTCCTCAGATGGATTTGCCGTCTTACACTCGCAGCCATCGACGGCTGCTGACGTCAATAGTCAAACATCAATCCTTAAACCAAATTGTATTCTAACATTTGGTAGATCGAAATTTGCTTTCCTGAATGATTATCCATTTAAATTGATTTTACATGTTTTTTCCTTACTTCTGTTTTTTCGTACTTTTGTCAAGAATTTTTCTTGATGTCCAAGTACATTTTTTGTTTTTTCATTTTGTCTTTTTCCTTTCTGTTGACCTTTTTCAGCACAACTTGAAGGACAAATGTACACATATAGCTCGTGCCTTAGCTTTAACAATAATTAGTATTGTGGTTATTTTGTTGAACTATTTATGGTTTTTAATCCAAATTTTTAATATTTTTTATTAGGCTTAAGTTCATGAAATTAAATTTTTCATTAAATTATTTTTATGAAGAAAGGAACTTTACAACATGAAAATTAATTGAAATTGTTATTGATAATCTTTCATTCTTGACGTGGCTGGGGTTCGAACCCCGGCCGGCAGGTTACTATGACATGTTTCGATTGCAACCACTCAATCTCCTCAGATGGATTTGCCGTCTTACACTCGCAGCCATCGACGGCTGCTGACGTCAATAGTCAAACATCAATCCTTAAACCAAATTGTTTTCTAACATTTGGTAGATCGAAATTTGCTTTCCTGAATGATTATCCATTTAAATTGATTTTACATGTTTTTTCCTTACTTCTGTTTTTTCGTACTTTTGTCAAGAATTTTTCTTGATGTCCAAGTACATTTTTTGTTCTTTCATTTTGTCTTTTTCCTTTCTGTTGACCTTTTTCAGCACAACTTGAAGGACAAATGTACACATAGAGCTCATGCCTTAGCTTTAACAATAATTAGTATTGTGTTTATTTTGTTGAACTATTTATGGTTTTTAATCCAAATTTTTAATATTTTTAATTAGGCTTAAGTTCATCAAATTTAATTTTTCATTAAATTATTTTTATGAAGAAAGGAATTTTACAACATGAAAATTAATTAAAATTGTTATTGATAATCTTTCATTCTTGACGTGGATGGGGCTCGAACCCAAACTTTGAAGGATATGAAAGGTTATATTTTTAAAAGGTATAGCCTTTTTCCGATGTGCAAAAGAAATTCGAATTTGTTTTTGTTTTAAATGTAATTGTACGAAAAAAAGAATTCTTTCGCGTATCGGAAATAGGTGATTTTAAAATAAAAATTATTTGATATAAGTATTCTTGAAAAATGTTAAGCTCTTTAAAAAGGAAAAAAGATGAGGAAATGAAAAATCAAATACGAAATTTGGCCATGTTTTGTCTCTAGATTAAGGATATATAGAGGTGTTTCTGCCCAAATTTAAATTTGTCACAGTGTTATTTTTGAAATTGAATTTGCATATGTGCGTGTATGGCATTTACTTATTTATTTTGAGCTTTTTCTTGTTGTTAATAAATGCTTTTATTATAATATGTTAACAAAATCTTACAAAAATATATATTTGTTTTTAACGTAGGGAAAAGGAATTTTTTTAGACACAAAGGGATTTTTTAAATTTCTCCTGGCAGCACTGGTATACTGGTGCTTGCATATTTGACTTAATTAGATTTTATAAATATCGATTAAAGTATAAAACTCTGCTAAGTAATGTTTTTTTCATATGTGGACATTGTTTTCCATACAAATACATATTTGCTACATATGTAGACTTACGACCGCCGACGTAAGTTTAATATCCCGAGCACATAAAGGTTAAACAAGAGTTAAAAAATGTCTCATCAAATTGTCCATAATCAGGTCTTTTCATCATTTCCGGTATCATTTAGAAAACGTTCGCTTTAAAAAATGTATCTCTAAAGAATCTTGTAAAGTATTTAAGGTATTTGAGTTTTAAAATTACTTTCCACATGCACTGGCGCTGTGTGATTTGTTGTTGTTTTGAGAGAAAAAATTAGCACAAAAGACAAAAAAATTAAATGGAAAAATATGAATTTAAATATCAAATGCTGTCAATATATTTTTCTTGTTGAAATAGTTTTGAATTTTTTTGCATCATGTTTACAATAATTTAACAGCGAAAATGTTTTTCTTTTTTTTGCACATATATTATTTATTTTTGTTGTTATCTTTTTTTCGCAATTCAAATTAAAATAAATTCAAACAAAAAATAAACATTTCTATGGAGGTCTGGTAAAAAATGCTTTGATACATGTGCCAATAGATACCCTGCAGGAAAACTTGGGTCAAGTGTATCCAAGTCGCAACTTTTCTCTAAAATTTTTGTGAGTCTTCGGTGGCATTGTCAACTCTGCCTGCCTTTGGAAAACAATAGAAAGCTGTACAACTAGAATTTGTGAAAGGAAGCAACAGTTTAAGTGAAACTTCAGATCTGTTATATAATATAATAACAATTTGTTTTTAATAATCCAACATCTTATTTGATCAAAATATATGCACGTATTTTAACTATTTTTTGATATAGTTTTGATTCATTTAATGGATTGTTAAGAAAACATTGTAGTGTACCTTATAAGCGTACACTGCTTTCCGAATAATCAATCTGAAATGCATTCATGCCACCCCCATTACTGTAGGGTAAATGCCATACATAAAAGATCAAATAAATGAGTTCCATTCTTACTCATGCATTCTGATTGGCTAGAGCATGGTTCAGAGGGTAAGCCCAGATAATTCCATGGTACTGATGGAGAAGACTAGACTTTAAGAACTAATCCAATAAGTTAGAATATGTAAGCAGTATTGTAAAAATAAGTACAAAAAGGGCTGTGGCCTACAAATAAAACAGACTTTAATATTGAAAACAAAAAGTGGCACTTGTTGTCTAGTTGAATTATTTTCGTCTACAAATTGGCTGTTCGCAAGAACGCCTTAGCATTAAGCTGGTCCCCTACAGTTGCATAAAATTATATTGGGCTAAAAGGAAAATACAAAATACAAACACTTACAAAAATAGCACCACTCACCACATGGCGATCCTGCCAGTATCACACCACATGGCGATCCTAACACACCACAACATGTTCCGATTAAGTATAATTATTCGTCAAATGGCCCCCACGGCTCTGATGACAGCCCATTTTTCACAGAAATGTTGCAGTATTTTACCGATGACGCGTTTGATCATAGATTTGAGCACAGGAATTGTTTCCGTTTTATTAGCATATACCCGATATTACAAAAAACCTCAAAAAATCGCATGGCGTTAAATCGTGTGACTATGGTGGCACCATCTTGCTAAAACCACACGTCGTCTAGATCCATGCCGTTTGAGACCCCAAGAACTCCGCCAACATGTTCCTGCAGAAAATGCAGTTCACAGTCACTAAAATTTTGGACTCATCCTCAAAAAATTAAGACCCAATCACACCGCCTGGCCAAAATCCACACCAGACAGTTGCTTTTCGTAGCTATATTTGTTTCTCATGGTTTGCATTAGAATTTTCTGAGCCCTAAATTTGTGTGTTCACGACGTGTATTCAGTTTTGTGCATTCACAAAGCCATTCAGATAAAAATGCGTTTAATCGGAGATGACTTTTTTCGAAAAATTGGGATTGACTTCACTTTGCTCCATTACCCATTGAACGATTTGCCGGCGCTTCCTACGGTCTGCTGGTTTGAGCTCCTGAGTAAGCTAAATTTTGTACATTCGCTGCATAGTGCTTCGAGAATTTTAAGTTATTGATAACGATAACGAATTGATGTTTCCGGGGTTTCGACGACACTCTCGTTTACAGCAGCAATGTTTTGAAGAGACTGACTGGTACGCTGACGTACAGGAGTCTTGCTGTCCATAACCTGTCTTGATTTTTTTTTTCGTAAAAAGCTCCATTTTTAATAATCGAATTTATTATTTGTGAAAGCTGCAAGTTTAAAAGTTGCCGCTTGCGCAAAAAAATTAACACTAAATTTAAAGTGCACTCTAGTGTCATTTCTTCTACATCTTTATTTGTCATTGGCCAAAAAAACTGTTGCTCTTACTTCTGATTCACTCAATGTAACAAGTCGCAGTCAAATCAACACAAAGAGCGAAAAGTTTTACACAAATTTCCGTTTTTTATTGGGCAGTTTTTGTACTAGAGAGAGTCTCTGATTCAAATGTTAACATATTGCCCCATAATAACTCCCTAAATAATCAGCCGTCAGTAGTGGATTTTCAATGACATGCACATGCGAAATGTCTACAGCACAATGCATTGTCTGGTGTACAGTTGGTTAGTAGTACTGTTAATAAGGTCAATAGTGAATCCAAATAGTTTTACTATTGAGATTTCGTACTGCTGAGAGGAGCTATTAAAGATTCGAGTTACTTGGTTTAAATCAAGGTAAATTTTGTTGTTAAACAAACAAGTAGGCAATTTTTAAGAATAAAAAATAATTTTTTACAATAATACTGCAGTTTTTAAGTTCTTGTCCATATTATAAAACATTTGCTGTGAGACATTTGAGTTTAATCGTATAATAGTAATGCAGTTTCGAAAGAGAATAAAGGAAAGTGTCTGCAAAAGATTCTTTATAAAATTGACGAGAAGTAGTGCTTCTAAAAGTTTTTTTTATAACTCCAAAAATATAATATATTTGGGGAGTTATTAAAAAATTTATTATTTAATGAAAATCTCTTTTTAAGATAAATATTACACTATAATGTTTCGATAACACCACAATTCAAAACTAACCATGTTTACAGAAGCATCCGCTAAAGGAAAATAGAAAAAAAGAGATGAAAACCGTTGAATTAAAATGTTTTCATTAAAAAACTTTTACTTTTTTGTGGTTGTTAAACAAATAAATGAAAAAGTTTTATTTCGTATGGCAAAGTAAACAAACAAGCAGGCGAACAACAAGTAGAATAATTATAATCGGTTTTGTCGAATCTTTTATACCTTCCACCAACATTAAGAAGATTTAAGAAGTGTGATTTATTGTATTATTATTATTTATTTATTTGTCTATGGAATATAATCCTTACAGAATTCTTGATTAAATACAAATAAATATAAATAAAATAATATAATCTATATATATAAAAGAGTTGCGTGAGTGACTGGCTCATTCATCATCCCCCAGCCCAAACCGCTGACCCTATAAACTTGAAATTTGGACTAGCGATTGGTCACTCGCCAAATCGATCCACTAAGACGGAATTTTTCGAAATTCTAATGTTTAGGGGATAAAAACGGGAAAATTCGGTAACCTTATATCTCCTAAACTAAAAGAGATGCAAAATAAAGGTAATGCTTATCGTTGTTCTTTAGAAAAATAAGCGGACAGGTGCCTGGTACTTTTTTGAAATTCGGAACTATTAGGGAGTAAACGAACCAATAAACATTGAAACAAAGTTAATACCACATTCGAAACTTATCAAAAAAATAAGTATACGAATTTGGTACTTTTTCGAAATTCGAACATTTAAGGGGTGAAAATCGTAACTATTTTTGGTCCTTTTTTCTACAAAACATTTTTCTCTATTCATTGACATATTCGTACTAAATTATGGGCTGCCACTACAATACTAAAATTTTTGATACTTTAGTAAGGGGAAATATAGTACCCAAAAAAGAAAATACGGGAAATTTGATATTTTTCTTTAGCTTTTTGGTACTACTAAAGTAGCGGGTTAAATGCTAGTTTAAACCTTGAAAAATAAACTTTGGATATGTCCACGAAGGAAAAGGAGACGCTAACGAAAATACATATTAAATTTCGTTGTGATTTAAGGGGAATTCCAAACGTACGTTTTCGAGAATTATCTTTATATGAGGATTATGGTAAATTATGGTTGGCATTCCAAACTTGAATAAAATAGCATTTTTTTAACAGTATTATTCATTTTTAGGGTGGTTGTTTCCCATTTGGGTCTAAACCTCTTTTCCAGCTGAACCATTGTGCTGGATTTAAATTAAATAATGCTGAGGAAAACTAGAAACAATTTGACGACAAAACTTTTCGTTTCTTTTGCGGTTTTTGAAAGTGAGCCTGTCTTAACAGGCGAACAGGCTCACGGACATGGCTAAATTGACTTAGAATTTCTCAAGGTCTCAGACTATATATTAACCCTATCGGATCTTAGATGAAATTTAAAAAAATTTTAGACGGAATGACAAACTTGGTTACCTTCTTCCCCCCTAGTTGTGAAAGGTATCAAAATATGTAATAGAACAAGGGAACAGTCAGTATTGTATTATTTCATTCAATGGAAGTAAAAAACTTTCAAAAATAATTGAACGCCAGTAGAAAATTGTCAGCAAAAAAAAAACATGCAAAGAGAAATAAGTATTAGAAATAAAAACAATATTCACTCATGTATGAACAAATTCATACGTCCACTTGTAAGTCGACAAAAAATATGGTTGCAATGTTAAAATATCCTTACGTGGATTCTTCCAATAAATCATGCTGACTAATTGAATGTTCTAAATCCCATTAAAAAAGTTTTTGAAAATTTATAACAATATCTCTTGTTAAATTGTCAAATTTATCTTTACGGAGTTAAAAATTTTTTTTCTATTTTCATGGACAATTTTTTTTGCTATTTTCAAATCAATGATGTTTTTGTGTGAGTGGATTTGTTTTAAATCGAACTTTTGCTTGTTTATTATCATTTTACTTCTGTTATGAAATAATTTTTTTTTCATCTTCTCTTAAAAAGCAGCAGCAACGCAAAAAAAATTAAAACTTTCTAATGGAACACAATCCAAAGAGACAATTATCAAATATGGGTTTAATGTTGACTTTCCGAAGATTTTTTTCGTTTCAGTTTTGAAGAAACGTCCTTAAAATGATTGTTCAGTTAGAATTATAATCATTTTTTAATGAACAAAAAATTACACAGCACAATAAAATGGAGCTTTTTTGAATTTTCAGAAACAAAAATAGCTGATCCTTATGTATTTTCATCGGCTGATGACGATGGCTTCATTTGTTTTTTTAAGATCTAAACCAAAATGAAGTGGATTTAAAATCGAACAAGTTAAAAAAACGAGCCTGTATTCCTTTTAATGTAACATCATTTGAAAACGTAAAAAACAACTGCCATTTTGTTTATAATTGAAATCATAATCTCGTTATTCCAATTCTTCTTCATTAAGATTTATAGAACATGCCCGATAGTAACATTTATTATTTGCATAATTTACACCACTTTTTGTATTGTACGGTCAGCATTTCGCAAACATACTGTAATTGCAAGGATGTTAAAATTCTTCTGTTTATTAGTTTAGTCCTCAAAACTTTTTTTATGTAAATCTTCTAAAACCAAAACAACAGATCGTGTTGTTTGTATGTATTTTTCGCTAATTACGTATTTATCAGATTTTTACCACCATCCCTTGTTTGACAGATATTGTGCTTTAATTTAAAAAAGTTCTGTTTTTAACCCTATCCAAAATAATTTGGTTCTTTTGTCAAATTGATCATTAATGACATAATAACTACGAAGAAAAGACGTTTTACAAACAATCCAGACAGTTTTTGTGTTGTTTTTGGTGATAACATCCTTCAACAGTTACCTAACACGAATTTCGTGAAAGCTGCATATTTGAATTATTTTAAAATTCAAAACCGGTGTGTGCGGTTTGGTTAAAATTCGACCATAATTATTTATGAAAATATGACGAAAATATGCATATAAGTGCAATGTATTTACATGTTTAGAGCATTTGTTTTGTCCGTCTTACTGTATTGATTTGATGAAGGACCAGGCCTTATGTAATCTTCTCCTCAAGTCCGTGCAAGTTTAATTTATTTTGTAAGTTCAATAATATAAAAAAATCGGACATATCAATTGCAAAAAGTACCAAAAAATCTCCTTGTATAGTTTCCCAATCACTTTGGACGCTGCATGTTGAAATTAAAGTTGTTTATGGAAGCCCACAACTTAATACGTATGTATATGTCAATGAATGGTGATAAATGTTGTGGAAAAAGAGTATCAAAAATACATAAGTAGGTCGGATTTTCCCCACTTAAACGTTCTAATTTCGAAAAAGTACCAAATTTAGTATAAAGTTCCGAATTAGGTATAGTCTTTGTTTCTATATTTATAGGCTTAAAAGATAGATGGGAGGAGCAATAAGTTCCAAAATAAAGGTTATACCCTTTTACTGGCTCAAAAGGCCGAATTACTAAAAACCACCCACCTGTCCGCTAATTTTTCTTATGAATACCGATAAATTTTTTTTTTTTTTGCATTGGTTTTAGTTTTGGAGATACATATGAGGTAACCGAATTCACCCGTTTTACCCCATGAGATTTTAACATCTGTAAAATACCTTTCAAATGGTGTATTTTTTGTTCAAATCGGCTTACAAACGGAGGAAGATGGTATTCTTAACTATTTTAATTTTGCCGATTTTAAGATTAGATTGATTGCCATTATCAGAGACTCACCCTCAACATGGAGAAAGCTTAAATTTAAGTTGGCAGGAATTCTATATCTTTTGTGATCAAAAGTTGAAAAATTTTGTTTCTGTACACTACGATCCAAATTCGGCACTGCCAATCACTAAATACAGGCATGAAATATGTAGAGAAAAAAACTATAGGACGCTAGTTTTTATACCCACACCACAATAGTGGAGAGGGTATTATGCATTTGTGCTGATGTGTGTAACGCCAAAAATATTGGTCCTACCCCACCTTAAAGTATGCCGATCGACTCAGAATCACTTTCTGAGTCGAACTAACGATGTCCGTCCGGCTGGCTGGCAGGCTGGCTGGATGTCCATGTAACCTTGTGCGCAAAGTACAGGTCACAATTTTGGAGATAATTTGATCAAATTTGGGACATACGTTCTTATTGACACAAGGACCAAGCCTATTGAAAATGGGCCAACTCGTAGGACCACGAGGGAAGATAGGGGGAAATTTCTTCCTCTCAGAAACTATCAAACCGATTTTAATGAAATTTAAAACTTACATAGAACCATATCTTCATGGACACAAAAGATAGGGAGATATGCCCAATATCTGCCTCTCAAACCGATTTTAATGAAATTCAAAACATAGATAGATCCATATCTATATGGACACATAAGCTATACAGTTTTTCAAAAATAGGACCACAAGGGTCCTACCATATGATAACCTACACCACAGTATCAAGAAACACATCATGCTTATATGTCCATATAAATATGGATTTATCTATGTTTATAAACTTCTTTAAAATCGGTTTGAAAGTTTGTGAGAGGCACAAATTGCCCCCTACCTCCCCTTGTGGTTCTATTTTTGAAAAACTGTATAGCTTATGTGATATGGATCTATATATGTTGTAAATTTCATTAAAATCGGTTTGATTGTTTCTGAGAGGAAAAAATTTCCCCCTTCTTCCTTTGTGGTCCTACGACTTAGTCTTTGTGCCCATAAGAACCTGTGTCCCAAATTTTATTTAATGTTACATGGACAGCCAGCCAGCCAGCCGGAAGGACATCGTTAATTCGACTCAGAAAGTGATTGTTAGTCGATCGGTATACTTTAGGGTGGTCTAGAACCAATATTTTAAGGCGTTACTCACATCAGCACAAATGCATAATACCCTCTCCACTATTGTGGTGTAGGTTGATTACAAAACAAATTTCTATAAAAAACTTTTATCGGTGATAATTTCTTACAAAAACACTTTGATTAGTGAAAAGGTTTCTAAAGAAAATATTGAGTAAGGGCACTTTACGCTTTCACACAAGTCTTAGGAATTTTAAGGAAAACACAACTCTTAAATGATAAGTTGTTAATGTTTTTTATTATAATTTCAAACAATAATTATATCAGAGAAGCATTTTCGTCCAAACACATAACACTTGTGTGAGAGTGTAAAGCTCCATTAAGTGATTAATTTTCCTTAATAGAAACTCTGATCAATTCTTAATTTTTCATAGGAAAATAATTTTAGTGATAAATTTTCAATAGAAAATATTGATCATTGATAAGTTATCTATAAAAGCATCTGATAAGTGTTAAGTTAAAAAGAAACATCCAAAAAGGAAGCTTCATCAGCACACACACGCAAAGAAAAAGCATGTTTATATGAACCATATTATTGTTATCGACAACCATATTTTGGTTAAATTAGGCCTCAATCAAGAAGCCACAACCATATTATGGTTGCCTTAGAACATGTTATGATTAATTATAACTAAAATGTGTTTAAAACTTATAATAGCATGGTTGGTTTTAAACCATAACATGTTGCTCTTGGAGGAGAGAAAATTAATATTGTAAATTTAAAAACAAATTTTCGTCATCTTCAACCATAACATGATTAGAGCCAACCAAAATATGGTTATGCCTTTTTGATGGAGGCCTAATTTAACCATACTATGGTTGTCGATAGCAAGAATATTGTAAAATTAAACACTTATAAAGAAAATTTATAAATATGTTATAAATTTTCTTTAAAAATAGCTTTGTTTTGAGGTGACCATACTTCAACATGTTTTTTCTATGGGTGCAGGTATTAGAAATTGGTAACATTAATAAGGTACAGCACTTCGACTACCATACGTTCAGATACATTCATATCCATGGTCAGGGTTTTTGTTTGACCGATATTAATTTTAAGTTCCATATATTTCATTGTTTCCTGAAGCTCCAATGTTTTTCAAATTAGGTCGCAGATTCTCTGAGAGAGCAAACATATATCATCAGCATTTACTGGATTCTGTTCTGTATTAAGCTCAGGACATCTTCCTTTCCTACCAGCAATAAGAGTGGGGAAAATTCGCATCCTTCCCGTTCTCTAGTCTACCCTTATTTTAGATAGAATGCCCCGGTAGGCTAGCTGGTAGTGAGCTAGTCTATCAGCGCCGGGGTTGCAGGTACGATTCCTGCCAGAGACTCTGGTTTTTTGCCTGCAGACAAGCGAAGAGCTTCGCGGGATTAGCTTAGGGAATTAAAAAAAAACGTCCCAATAAAAAATTTTCTAATTTTGCGAAGCACTAATGGCACATTTTATTATTGTGTCAAAAATTAATGGCTTCAAAGTGAGAACTCGCCAAATAAAATTCATGACTTCCATAAGCGAGATGGTAAGCGAAACTTTTGAATGGCTCCCTTACAAACCTCTTTCGTTTAAAGCTCCAATTTTTATTGGGGTACATTAGGTATTCCCCCTTTTTATAATGCTAACCATATATAATCTAAATTAATGCTGTCAAACGCCTTCACGAAATCTATAAAAACTAGGTGTACCTCGGAGTAAAATTCCATGTGCTGTTGAATAACTCTACGGTGGGTAATAATGTGATCTGCAACCGAATATATGATGTGAAAGCCTGCTTGGTGTTCCCTTATGCGTTTCAGGATTATTCTTGATATACTTGACAAATACCTCTTCAGTTGCTACAATTCTTTAGGTCTCCTTTTTTGCGAACTTGACGATAATACCATCCTTCCATTTCTTAAAGAAGGATTCATTTAACCAAGTTTCCATAAAAAGAGGGCGTAAGAGTTCAGAAGTGAGGGTTGGGAAACCATCTGTCCCAGCTGAATTACCATTTGGTAGTTATATTATGGCTACTGTAATTTTCGACAGATTTGGAGGTGCGGTACTTATCCTAGTGTTGGTAGTGATGTTTGTGCTCGAAGGAATAAGTGGCTCAAAATTATCTTCAGTTGCTGTTCAGTACGATGGAAAAATTTCTTTCCATAAATTTTGTTGTTCGTGATACGTGTTCAGCAATTTGCCGGTAAGGTCCCGGAAAGGACCAGAACGTTTTCTTAAAATCATGAAGACTGTGCGTGTATTGCCAGAGATAGCTGCTTTTTCCGCCTCTGCTGCAAGGCCATTAATGTTTTTTATAGAAAACTTTGGTCAATGTTTTCTCTAACAAAACTGATCAGTATTAAGTTTTCTGGAAAAATATGTGATCAGTGTTAAGTTTTTTGCAGAATATCTAAATAGCTTTCCAAAAAACAATTATGTTCATTGGTAAATTTGTGATTCAAACATTTTCCTATAAACCACTGTTAGATTTGCCTCTCTTTCTTAATTTTTTCGGACGATAAATAGCAAAAAAAAATATAAAGTGTTGTTCGTAGATAAACCACAAAAACTGATTAGTATTGAAAGCATTTAATTTGTTCATTTTCTCTGTTCTTTTTTGGGTTTTCTTTTTTTAATATTTTTCTATAGACATTGGACAATCACTTAATTGAGTGCTAAATGACATGTGAATGAAGATACGGATACATCGGATATGGATATAAATAGTACACACAAAGTTGCAAGAGAAAACCAAAAGTAAAAGATTAAGTAGAAAAAATATTGAGAATATTTATAAAAAGGAAATTATTTCTTTTGCTTGATAGCTTAAAATATTACGTTGAGTGTTTTTAAGTAGAGAGGAAATGGAGTAATAAAAATTTTGTAGTGTAGTTTAAAGAATAAAAGAAATTAAAGGTAAAAATGTTTTAGTATACACTTTGTGTTTGATTGCCTTTAAAGGACATTTTTTTTTAAATAAAGTGAAATACATTTAAAACGAGAAGTATTTCTACTAAGATAAAACGATTGAAATATTTGGCTTAACATTAACATTTATTGGACAAGAGCAGAGTATTAAGCCAAAATAAGCAAATATATTTTTCTGGAAGTATATTTTAAGTCGCCTACTTTAGATTCTATATTGGCCCATCTTAAAAATTGTCTCTTTTGTCTTTTTAAAACTCTATTGAAACCAAATCAAAAGTTAATGGCCCAGTTCTTAATGGTTTAGAGTTTATTACTGTCGGCTCCTTAGTACGATTTTGAGAAATTTGCATCTCCTTTTTGAAACTCTTGACGTATCTTCTTATCTGCTTAATGGGATTTGAGCGGAAAAGTTTCTAATTTCTTTTTTATGTATTTATTTTTTGGTATCACAAACATGTAATGAATAAAAAAATGTTTAATTTGTTTATCTCAACACGTTTCGTGGTGGTTTAAACTGCGATTATTTGATTAAGCTTTTTATTTTCCCTAAACAAACTACGACATCATGGTCATTATTTTTTGTATGACAAATTTGTAAAAAAAAAGAAAAACAAACGAATGGAAGAGAAAGGAAAGGAAGAAATTCCTTTAACTGCCGCTGTTATTTTTAGTTGCTGTGTTTTTAGCCGTCAATGTCTCGATTTGCTGACAATTCTTTTATGGAACATTCATCATGAGTACTTCTAAACGTCTCTAACAACTGTGATGACTACTAATTGCAGCAGATGTACTTTTGATTGAGACAAATGTTATTCGCTGTTCATGCCAGGCCAATTGCAGATACGAAATCTTGATTTTTTTTTTGTAAAATTTTCGTTTAAAAAAAAGCAGATGTTTAAAGTTCTAAATGAAGTTAAAATAGAAACAAAATAGAATATGTTTCTTTTTTACTGTAGAAACCAAATTACCCAGCTTGCAAAACTGGACAAAAAAATTATTTACATTAGGGCATCTGAAAAAGTTTTTAGGACCAATATGGACCAGAGAATGACAAAAGTATCAAAAGAAGCGCTCTCAACAAAATCAATGGTCAAATATGTATAATTGGCAATCAAACATATTATACATCATACACGCAGAGAAAAAATGTTTATCAAAAACTATATTCATATGGTTATATTAACCATATTTTGAATGCGAGCAAACATACTATGTTTAAATGAGCCCCCCATAAAAAGGTCAAAACCAATCCAAACATGTTATGGTTAATAAAACAATAAAATGGTTTCAAATAACTACACTGTGCTAGCTTAAGAACTGTTTTTAACCGTTAAGCGGGGCTCCCGGGGGTTTAACTTAATCGACTGCGCTGAACCCATTGACGCTTAGCGTAAATTTTTGTCTGTATAAGTCTTATGTCTGTATTAAGATTAAATTTGGTCCAAAATATCTGAGTTCAACCTAATTTCACGATGATCAGTATACTAATTACTAGGGTATTCATTAAATCGACCTTTTGCTTTAATCGGTTAATCGCTCGATTAATTAACCGAGGTTTTTGTTTAATCGGTTAATAATCGGTTAATTTTGTTTTTAATCGGTTAACCGATTAATCAAGTTTTTTTTACAAATTATTTAATTTCAATATATATAAATGCATTAATTACACTACGTGACAAAATTTCAACAAAGTCGTGACCAAATGAATCTGGCAGCTAATCTTTATGTAAAATTGTCCGCTGAATCCGAATATGAAGTCAGAATTGTCAAAAGTAGAACAGTGTTTGAGATATTTCTTTTTAGTGAAAGGTTATAAAATTTCTAAAATAACCATGGATTGCTTGTGAAGATGGGTCAAGAAATGACAGAGTTACAGGGGACAAAAATTCAAACTTCATTGAAAATTTTGTGATTTTGTTCAATTTTGTTCTTTTCAAGTTATTTTTTTTAAACCAATGATTTAAAAATCCTAACGTTTTATTGCATGCGACATTAGATTATTTTAATATGAACAATTTGAGCCCAACAAGATATAGATTGGTACAAAAATGACAAAGCTACAGAAGATTTAGTAAGTTAACCTACATAGAAATTCAATAGTTTCAAGCAATTTTTAATATTTACTAGCTGACCCGGTCTACGTTGCTGGCCCTAAGTAAACATTAGTTTTGTATTACCACACGATTTAAATTGAGCATTTAACGAAATTTACGGCCTTTAAAATAAAAATCCATGGAATACCTATCATAAATTTTTTTTAAAAAATAACTTACATATGGTGTGGATATGGGCTCAATCAAAAAAGAATAAGTTGGACCATGGCGATAATTTTAAAGAAAAAATCGTCCAAATCGGTCAAGCCGTTCTCAAATCATGCTCTTAATAGAAAAAGTGGGCGTAAAAGTAGGCGTGGTAATTTTTTCTTTCGATGAAAACGTAAAATAAATTAATACGAACAGTTAAAAGAAAAATTAGTCAAATCGATGGAGCAGTTTTTTGATTTTAGGTAAATCGAAAAAAGTGGGCGTAAAAGTGGGCGGGGCAAAAGTTTCTTTCCGTAAAACCCTAAGGTGGACCATGGCGATCATTTTAAAGAAAAAATCGTCCAAATCGGTCAAGCCGTTCTCCAGTTATGCGCTTAATAGAAAAAGTGGGCGTAAAAGTAGGCGTGGTAAATTTTTCTATCGATGAAAACTTAAAATGGATTAATACGAACATTTGAAAGATAAATTAGTCAAATCAAAATCGTCCAAATCGGTCAAGTCGTTCTCCAGTTATGCGCTTAATAGAAAAAGTGGGCGTAAAAGTAGGCGT
The DNA here is from genome assembly GCA_930367215.1 of Pollenia angustigena. Lineage (NCBI taxonomy): Eukaryota > Metazoa > Arthropoda > Insecta > Diptera > Polleniidae > Pollenia > Pollenia angustigena. The sequence continues at coordinate 130,809,456 of OV884058.1, forward strand.
GGTAAGTTTTTCTATCGATGAAAACTTAAAATGGATTAATACGAACATTTGAAAGATAAATTAGACAAATCGATGGAGCAGTTTTTTGATTTTAGGTAAATCGAAAAAAGTGGGCGTAAAAGTGGGCGGGGCAAAATTTTCTTTCCGTAAAACCCTAAGGTGGACCATGGCGATCATTTTAAAGAAAAAATCGTCCAAATCGGTCAAGCCGTTCTCAATTTATGCGCTTAATAGAAAAAGTGGGCGTAAAAGTAGGCGTGGTAAATTTTTCTATCGATGAAAACTTAAAATGGATTAATACGAAGATTTGAAAGAAAAATTAGTCAACTCGATGGAGCCGTTTTCTGATTTTAGGTAAATCGAAAAAAGTGGGCGTAAAAGTGGGCGGGGCAAAAGTATCCTATGTCCGTCTCCTGGCTCTAAGCTACCTCCTGCCGTTCTTGAGTTATAAGTGGTGTAACTAACACGACTTTCTTTTATATATATAGATTGTTACTAAAAATTTAGCTTTGTATATTTATTTGTTGTGGGTTAATGCAATTAATCTTCTGTAGCTTTTTAATTTTCGCACCGATCTGGTTTCTATTGGGCACAAAATGTTCGTATTGAAATAGGCTAAAATTTTATATTTTGGATATTTGCATTTCAGTCACAGCATCTTTTTTAAAAACACAAATAACAGTTATTTTTTAATATCTCGAAACTGTTCTTTTTTTTGAAAATTCTGACTTCATATTCGGATTCAGCGGACAATTTTACATAAAGATTAGGTGTCAAATTCATTTGGTAAAAAAATTGTCACGTAGTGTTATTTGGAGTTTATTGGTAAAAAAAAACAATAACATGCCAAACATAACAATTCTTGAACTAAAACGAGCAAAAAAAAAACAACTTATAAATATTTAATATGCATTTTTTTTCAATTAATACACAAGGTGTGCTATCAAGGCATATCTTCTTTATATCCATAATATGTAATATATTACAATGGTTTAAAATAAATTAAAAAAAAAATGTAATGCTGTGTTCATTGATTGGTCATAACTGTACAGTAGATATCTAAATTATAAGCGGTAGCCCACAACAGTTATATCGCCGGCTTCTTATGCAAACCTGCTAACTCACTTTCAGCACATTTTACAGGAGAGACAAAAAACTTTTTATTTTCAGCTTGATAGAAAACTAAAAATACAGTTAGTTTTACACACTTCAAGACTTAAATAGGATAAAAACTACATGCTGGTCGACGATGCGTGTCTTTCTCTACCACACGGCATCAACATCTCAATTTACATAAAAAGTGGATTTATCCGGTTTGCATATTAAGCCGAAGATATATATTTCTTGGACATCATTATTTTAAGACATAAGACTTAGCTGAACTGAACGAAATTACTTTGTTAAGCTAAGATAATTTTATTAGTTATTTCAATAGTTAAAGGAGATTTTATAAAACTTTAAGAAAAGTAATTTGGTTTTAATGTTTAGGATTAAAGCGATTCTTTTCTTTGGTTTTTGACTTGGAATAAATTCTTTTACTTATCGCAGATCTAATTTCTCAGTCCTTTTCCAGGATTTCTCTAAACATACATATAAAATACTCCATATGCCATTAGAGTTTTTTTTAAATGTTTAACACTTCTAATTGTTGCGGTTAATTCTGTTAAAAGACTGATATGAGAAGTCTGTATTAGCCTTTTAACACTTGAGCACATCTTAAAGGTATGCGTGGAAGATGTTAAAAATGAAAAAAACTTGTTTACATTTGTAACATCTTTCATCTTTCATCATAAAAATATTTATTTTCAAGTCTATGCTCTTCTGTATTTTTTTCAAGTGATGGTATATACTTTTTAACAAATTATTTGTTTTTTCTAGTGATGACACTAAAATAATCGAAAGATGTTGAATGAAACAACATGAGATAGGAACATCTTTTAAAGATGAAGAAAGATGTTGATTTTAAGATCTGTACAATTCTTATGGGAAGATGTTATCATCATTGCGATAAGATAAAAGATGTGAGTAAGTGTAAAAAGCCTATATGATAAATGTGAAACAAAAAAAGGTGTTGACAATCAAACATTTAACCTATTTTTTGACACTGCTGATCGATGATGAAGATAAAAAAAACATTGAAAAACATTGTAATTTTAATCACCGGACGGCGGAAAATGGGTTTAAATGACCACCTTCTGTGTTTGTATAAAAAAATATTTTCTAAACACATGCATATTGTATATGAGACGAAACAAATCGTTAAAAACACAAAAAATATGTTATAATACTACAAAATATTGAAATTTTTGTTACATCGGTTAATCGACTGAAATTAACCGGTTTAATCGAAAAAAGCCAATTTGAAATTAACCGATCAGTTAATCGGGTAGAAATAAATCGGTTAACCGATTGACGGTTAACCGAATGAATACCCTACTAATTACATACAGCCGCTTCGTAAGCAAGAAGATATAGAACAAAACATTGTGATAACCACACAGAAAAAATTATTGCCGAATTATTTTCAAACAAACGCTTGTTTGAAAATTTTTTTGATTTCTAAAAATTTTTTTACTGAATCAATATTTTTGTTTGATTTTTATTTAACCAGCAAAAATGTTGACAACACTTCAAAAATATAAAATACGCGTTATTGGTTTCAAGTTTTCATAATTTTGTATGAAATATTTAATGCTCCTTAATGTTGTCGTTTTTTTGGATTTTTTTATTTGATCGTAAGCAACACTTCTTTATGAGAAATATAAGTGCCGGTTCACACACGTCAAGTTTGACTACTCAAGTCTTGATCTTTTAGGAGAGAAGGGAAAAGAGAAGGCCATTTCTTTTCCCCTCTCTGCTAAAAACTCAAGACTTGACGAGTCAAACTTGACGTGTGTGAACCAGCACTAAGAACTATAACAAAAAACACATGCATTCTACTTTTAGACGCTTTAAAAAGTACAGCAATAAGAAAAATTATATAATAGCGTGACGAGGTTTGTAGTAAAAAATAACAAAAGCAATACCAGGTAAAACAAAAGTTTCACTCATTTTAAACAACAGAAACAACAGAAGCTGAAATTTGGCACACTTGAAGTACTTTCTCTGCGGAAGATCGTAGCGTAGTCATATTTTTGATTTTCGGCTTTTCAACTAGTATTACTATAAAGATCTGATAGAAAAGATGTTTTTTTTTATAAAATGGGGAACTTTGGGCCCCACCCGGCACGGCTAGGCACCGTCGGATTGACCTGAAAAATTAGGTCATGATTTCTTACACCAAACCTCATATTTTAAGCAGCGCAAACAATTTAATTTAAAAAAAAAAAATCCCATACAAGATGCGACCAGTCTACTATATACCCTACTTTAATGTTCTGTATGGTAGAATAATGAAAACCGCTTAAGTGTTTGTATAGTAAATTCCTTTAAAAAAAACTTCATTGTGTTCAATTCAGCGCATTAATGTTCGTTCGTTTGAGTTGTACTCACTGCCCTTTAACCGTACGATGCATACCCAACTTTTTCTTCAAGAACACACACCCGGGTTACGTTTGTACCTACTAGCTTATTTTGGCTTTTTCTTTTGTTTAAATGGTCCAATTTAATTTTTATTTTTTTAAAGCGTAAATAAATATTTTAAAAATGTTTTTGTTTCATGCAAATATTCTACATGGTTCAAAATATATAAGTAAAAGAGTGCATGCAGTTAACTATTATTCCAGTGATAAACAAGTGTTTTTAGTATTTGGATATTCTAACGGTTGCTTTCTGATGTTGTTGGGCATTCGCGATTATTTAGCTAATCACCAATACCGAGTGCACAATATGTAACGATAATTCATAATTTTAATTTTTCAAATAAAATAATATAATTTAAACACACTATAAAATGGTTTGTTGCCTTTTATTTTGATATAAGCTGGTGTGGCACAAACGTATCCCGGGTGTGTGTTTACTAGGGTATTCATTTAATCGGGCTTTTTCTTTAATCAGTTAATCGCTCGATTAATTAACCGAGGTTTTGGTTTAATCGGTTTCTAATCGGTGAATTTTGTAATTGATCGGTTAACCGATTAATAAAGTTTTGTTATAAATTAAGTAATATCAATATATAAAAATGCAAAAATGCTTTATAATTTGGTATTTATTAGTAAAAAAAAAACAATGGCATAACAAAAAAACAATTCTTGAACAAAATTTGTATGTAAAAAGTAGATAACTCCATACCTTTTTTGACAAAACTAGGTGACTCCATAGTGTCTTAAAAAACAGAAGCATTAGAAGTTTAAAACGGCGTTGTTTCGAAACCTAAGACAGAAAGAGCGAAATAGAAAAAAATCCGGTCTCAAGCTCTTTCGTTAAAAATGTTGAACCTAAACATTGCAACTCCCGAGAATTCAGGGAATATTATATGCGTTCTTTTCATGAAAGTTTGTTCGAATGTTAAGGGGGTTAAAAGGGTAAAAACGGATAAATTCGGTTATAATGTATATCCATAACTAAAAAAAATACAAAAAAATGTAAACCTATCTTTGCTCTTTAGAAAAATAAGCCGTCAGGTATCTAGTACTTTTTAGAATTTTGGCCTTTTTAGGGAGTAAACGGATGAAACCTGTAATTTGGGAAATTTTTTGTCACCCCATCTATCTTTTTAATCAATAAACATATAAATAAAGTTAATATCACATTCGAAACTAAAGCTTCGTACAGACGATGGTGAGATCTTACAATACTGAAAGCAGGCGTTGCCAACAGCAAAATTTTTCTGACAATGGTCCATTGTCAGATGCATTAATTTTGCACATCTGCAAATACAAATGAGCTTACAATGTTCACACAGTTGTAAGACATTTTAGCCAATTTTAATGCAATTTAAGCAACGCTGCTTACCAATATTGTAAGATCTGACCATCGTCTGTACGAAGCTTAATCTAAAAAATCCAAGTGCGAATTCGGTACTTTTTCGAAATTCGAACGTTAATTGTCTGGATCCCAATGCAATATTGCAATTTCTAATACATTAATGGGGAGAAAAAAGTACCAAAAAGGGGGAACACGGGAAACTTAATTCCTTTCTTTAGATTTTTGTTCTACAATGGTACTTTATTTAATTAAAGTTAATATTTTACCTATAAACATAAGCGTCCTGAGTGGGTAAGAACTTGTATTTTTTTGGAATTTCGGTTAGTATTGGAGCAAGGTCCTCAAACATGCAAGGTCCTCAGTGAATGAGAGTCTGTATGAGGTGTCTTTTTGGTACTTTTTGTTCGTTAACTGGTAATTTTTTCAATTGTCATTAATATTGCACCTATAAAAATAATTAAACATGGAATGTCATGAACGGATGAGAATAACTTTTTGGTACTTTTTTGTTTTTCAACTGGTTGTTTTTTTTTTTATCTAGAAACATGAACTTTGGCATAGAAGTACATATGTTCACGAATGAAAGGGAGATCTCGAAAGCAATCCTTAATGCAGCTTATCTTATTTCTCAATTATTTTCCAGTATTTCTCTAAACATTTAAAATCCTCCATTATGACATAATTAGAATTAAGTTTAATTTTTAAAATTTTAAATACTTCTAATTGCTTCGGTTAATTAATTAACCAAATTCTGTTAAAAGATTGTCCGTGTTACAATCGAGAGTTTATTTTATTGTCAGTTCATCATCTGACTCATCCTGGCAAAGCTCAGCAGCGAACATATTCTTATCTCGTACTGTATTTAAAGAATGTATTGCAAGAAGGAAAAAATATTTTACTATACAAATACATTTTTGTAAAACACAAAAATATATGCTAAAATACTACAAAAAAAATTTAAAATTTTGTTATTTCGGTTTATCGGTTAATCGACTGAAATTAACCGGTTTAATCGTTAATCGAAAAAAGCCAATTTTAAATTAACCGATCAGTTAATCGGGTAGTAATTAATCGGAATACCCTAGTGTTTACGTACACAGAAAAAATTAAAAATTTTCTCTAATCACCAATTTTATACCAAATTCATAGAATCAAATTCAAAATGATTATATTGATTACTAAAAATTGTAAAAATTTTATATTTTGAAGATTTTTTTTTTTCAATAAATGATATTTTTAATTTTAATTAAAAAAATGATCAAAAAACATTGCCGTTTCAAACAATGTGTTGATTGATTTTGACAATTTCCAACAACAATTACACAAGTTAATATTATTTTATTTTAAATGAAATAATTTTTAGTTATTTGATTATTATTTTAATTCAAAATTAATTTCAAAACAAATAAAATGTTAATTAAATCAAAATTATATTTTTAATATTCGTTCAACAAAAAAAAAATAATTGATTCAATTAGTACATTAATTAAGTTTAAATACTTTTTAAATAATTTTTTTAATTGATAAAAAATTACTAATAATTTTTTCTGTGTAGGTGTCGACTTTGTAAGCTCGTAGCTCCTGAATCACTAATATGAATTGCAGCAAATAAACTTTAAACAATTAGAAATTATTTATATTTCCTAGATCCGAAATCTCTATTCCTTATGTTAAGCCGTTCCTGAGTTACAGCACTGCAAAGTTGCAAGTGGATACATTTGAAACCGGGTGTGTGTGCTAGGGTTAAGCTAATAAAGCGAACCAAATTTTTTTTACAAAAACCAAACATGTCGTCACCTTAAACACAAAAGACCCTAACTAAAAAAAATTAAAAATCGACTTTTCTTTTTCAAAGATTATATGATAAACGCCAAAATGCCTAACAAGCAGTTTGTATAATGTGCAACTTTGTTTTTTTTTCTTCTCCTGTGAAATTTTCAAAATGTTAAATAGAGTCTTTTGCGTTTTAGGTGACGATCTACGCAATAAACACACAGGTTATTCGTGCTGTGGTTGCGCAAAATGCCAAGCAACAACAGCAATACTAGTGAGATGCTATGCTAAAAAAACACTACAAAGCATTAAAATATAATGAACGTCTACAGAACCACTGCAATTATACTATTTTTTAACGCAAAACAGAACAATACATAATGTTTGTTACTTTTGTAAAAATAGTTATGAACGGTATTAAAGGTTGAGAACAAACACAAACACGAAAAAAATAAGTATCGGTTCTGGGTGTGTACGCTAAATAATGATCGGGTTATTTTCGAACACTGTTTTTAAACTTTCTTATGCAGCCTGTTTTTCTGGTGAACAGAAAAAAATAAAAATTTAGTTCAATTAACAAATTTGTGATATTAAATAAAAAAATTTATTAAATTTGCACCAGTAAACAAATTAATAGTATCAATTAAACCAGTTAATAGTATTAATTAAACGTTTAATTTACTTGTTTAAACGTTTAATTCACTAGATTAAATTTTTAATTAAAGCTGATTTTATTTTTGATTAATGCTTTAATTGGTGAAAAATTTTGGAGAATTTTTTCTGTGTGGACAACTATATATGTGTTGGTGGAGTTCCATTTTAAACTAAAATTGCTTATTGGTGGAGATCATATTACTTGAGAACGGATTTTTAAAGTCCTAAGCCTGTCTATACGAAGGTTTAGATATACCGATGACTTTGGATTAAGCTCCAAATTTGTGTAATACCTTTGCAATATAATTAGCTAACATGGCGTTTACATATGTCAGTACTGGCAACACAGTAGCAATACATGCACACTTTTCCAAATGTATAATTTGCAGACAGTATAATTGGAAAGTGATTTGAAATTTGATAACAGTAATTTGAAGTTTTGTTGCAAAAAAAAAAATTATAATGTAAAAAAAAATAAATGTATTCTACTTTGACTTTTTGTCTTTTAGTTAAGTGTTATATTAGTTCACACAAAAAAGTTATTTGAAGCTATTTTTATATTTGTTTTGTTATGCTGGACTTACACTGCAACATTTACGTTTGACATATTTTTAAAAACGAACTGTATTAACTACTGCCTGACAGTTAGTAGTGCTTATGGCAGCTAATATGGATTTTCTTACTGTCTTGCCAGTACTGTCAAATGTTAACGCTGTGTAAAAATTGAGTATAGAATAAAAAAAAAAATAAAATAAAATTTTTTTTTGCTATAGATAGAATTTAAGCAAGCAACCCTCTAATATGAGTAGGAAGATTTCAGGAGTAGGGTTTATATATTAAAATATGGGCCGGGCCGATCATCACAAAAAAGGATGATTTTACTTCTAGATGAAAAATAATCTAATATTAATAAAATTTCGTGATTCGTTTCGGTTTTAGGCGTTGTAACGACGTGTTTTCCACCTTATGCTGGGGTAGAGCTCGCGGCTCCCAGGGTTCGTTACAAAAATTTATTTAATGACCAGAGAAATGAAACACCGGACTCGCTCTTTTCACAAAACGTTATAAGCCGTACGCTCAGTTTATTTATTTCTCTTAATTTCATAAGTTACTACAACAGTTGCCAAATTAAATATCACGTATGACGGAACACGGACACGCCGGCTTTGACAGAAAGGCAAACGTAGCCAAGAAAAAAGCAGACGACAAACCAAGAGAATTTAGTCTACACCGCTGTTCTCTTGCCTTGCAGCCGTTGCTGGGCGGTCTACTACACGTCTAGAGAATTTAGTCTACACCGCTGTTCTCTCGAGATGCAGTATCACCCTGCTCTCTAGCGCGGCCTCACGATAGTCAGGAAAAAGGTCAGAAAACAAACCAAGAGAATTTAGTCTACACCGCTCTTCTCTTGTCTTGCAATCTTTCCTAGCAACGAGTGGAAACAAATGAAAGAAGTGTAACTTCTCTTCAAATGAACGCTAGATATTATTTAGCTATAGAAGTGTAACCTCTCACAGCTAAATAAGATCTTACCCGTTTGCCGGCTGCCGACTGACTCCCTCGTTTAATGGTACGTACTCCGCTTTTATACTGTTTTCCGGTGTACATTTACACACTCATACTAATATAATTATTTATCATGGTTGCTCATAAGTGTATGTTGTCGTGTCCTACTCCTTTCTTCAAAATTAGTAAATTTCAAAATTAGTAAATAAATGAATTCTTATTTAATACAAATAATAATTAAATAATAAATTATAGAATTCACTCTAGCAAGAAAATTAAGTTAAACATAATATGAATTCATTCACTCAAGGATAATATAAGCTATGCAATACGGTGTAACACAAAATATAATAATAAATTCAAATAATTGGATTGGTCTGGTGTGGTGGTGTAGTCTGGGGCATGTGACTCAAAAACGAGGGCTCCGACTTTTGGTCGTCACAGCGTATTTAAGTGACTTTCGTTAGTAGGTTTTATATTGGACCGATGGGCATTTGTGAAGCGATCATTACAAATTTCGATAGAGTGACTTTAAGTATTAGAAAAACTTAATTATCGACCGATTGCCACAAAATTCGACAATGTGATTTTAAGTCTTATGAAACTATTACAAAATAAATTTTACAACAATTGTTTTAATAGTTTGTGGCGTTTCCGACAATGCAAGACTGGGCTTAAATGGGGCATATGGTAAATTATGGACCGATATTTTCGATTTATAGCTTTATAGAACTATGACAGTCCAAATAATACCACACACCATACCATTATCCATTTCGATTTTTCGGCGTAGTAATGTCCTTTGCGAGAGTGGATTTTTTATAAGGCCTATGGTAAATTATGGACGGATCTCTACGAAATTTGACAGCTTTCTGGACATATAAAATGAGTTTATGCAAAATGCTATAACAATCCGAGCATTCTGCCAACAATACATAATATTTCTTGTAACCAAGTTATACAATTTTAAGAGGGGTTGTTGCACATTTGAATTTATAAATCTACTCCGAACCCATTGCTCTAGATTTCCCAAACTGCTTCGGAACAATTTGACACCAAAATTGTTATTTTCTTTTAAGTCGCTCGAAATTGCACGTGATTTCAGCCGACGGGCATGGCTAAATCAACTTAGAATTTTACAAGGACCAAGAATAAACATACATTTTCGGGTCTAACATAAATAATAAACAATTTCACGCGGAATGGTACAGTTAGTAGACCCTTATTCACCCCTACAACATTTTTCATTGATAATGAGGAAATTCCTAGTGAAATTGAGGAAATTAACAATGCAATTATGAATTTTTATTTCAAATTGAGAAAGTTTCAATTGCTATTGAGAATATCAATTTGAAGTTTAGAAAACTCCAACTAAAATTAAGAATTGCAATTTGAAACTGAGAAAACTCGAAATGAAGTGAAAAAAAATCGATTGAAATTGAGAAAATTCGAAATGAAATTAAATAATATAAGTTTAAAAATTTCGAAATCCAATTGAGAAATGTATTTTTAAATTAAGAAAATATTAAATCAAATTAGGAAGATTTAAAAAAATTCAGGCTCGGAGCTTCAATGTTAATAAAAATAAATTGTATTAGAGTTTTTCCCAACGTTTCGTAGAGTATTTTTCTACTTCTTCAGGGGGCGTCTATTTAAATATGTAAAAAAGTAAACATGTGAAATTTTTACTGAAATTATCATAAAACCTATGCCTTTCGTGAGAGTTGCTGGTCTCCTATCAGATTATACCCTTGTGGTGGATTGGGGAACGTCAATTGTAGGTAGTATCGAAATAAAATAGGTACCCCCAATCAACAAATTAACACCTGTACTCCATGTAAGGCCCCACTAAAAATGGAACTTTAAACGACGCTGGTTTGTAAGGGAGAGTTTTAAGAGTTTCGCTTACCATCTCGCTTACGGAAGGCATGAATTTTATACGGTAAATTCAAACTTTGAGGCAATAAATTTTTGACACCAAAAGCGCTTAATTCAACGCATATAAAAACTGGTGAACGTAGCGTTCTGCTTTACACAATGACAGTTGTTTACAGTTATCTTTTAGCATTCTTCCTTACAAACCTGCTTCGTAGTGAGGAAATGCTATAGCACTTTACATGTTGTTTTTTCTTTTATAAAACTTGCTAAGAGTTCCTTAACGTACTCTACTGCATATCTGTATGTCTTATTGCGTAGCGCATAATTCTGCTCTTATTTTTATAAAGTTACCAATAGTGCTTCGCAAAATGATAAAATTGTTTATTGTGGTGCGGATGAAACAGGAGCAGGACTTGCATCAAGCGGCTCACTATAGAAATGTACCGAACGTAAGTCCCCCCAATGTAGGCGAGCAGAGACTTGCCTCATTAGAAGAAGAAATATGCATAACTTCTGGATATTGCAGTAGAGCTATACAGCATACTACAACGTTTTACGAATGATATGGCTGTTAATCAATAATATTACGAGTTGTATTTACTATAATATTTAATTTTTTTGATGGTGTCATGTTGTATGACTATAATTCAAATTATATAATTAAATTTTTTCAATTTAACATATTAATTTTCTCAATTTTATTTGGATTTTTTCAGTTTTAAATTAAAATTCCTCAGTTTCATTTCGAATTTGCTCAATTTAAAATAACATTTCCGAATTTAACTTTGAATTTTTCCGATTTTAAATACAACTTTTTAAATTTGATTTGGAGTATTCTCAGTATGAAATGTACATTTTTTTAAGATTTTTTACATTTTTTAAATTTGATTTGGAGTATTCTCAGTATGAAATGTAAATTTTCTTAATTTTAAATTTAAAGTCCAAATTTCAATGAAAACCGTGTGGTCGCAGATGGTATAAAACTAGTAAAACATTATTAAAGACGTAAATATTGCAAATGAAGTGAATGAAAAATATTACAATTCAATTTGTAAAAGGTTGAATTCAATTAAAATTTTAATCATTCAACGATATTATTTTAGAATTAAGCAAATTGTTTATTCTAAAGAAATTTAACTGCGGTATTCTGTAACTATAAAATATTTATATTCTATTTTGGAAAGATAATTAGGAAATGCATTCTTCGAACCTATGCGTACAATCAATAAATATTTCATCTGATTAGAAAAAACTCTTCATTGAGGTACAGTAAGTACCAGTCTTTATGTATGTATGTTTAATTTTAAAGATACAGATAATATCTATGCAAATTTATATTTCTTGCAAAAATAAAAAATCTGCTCTTTCGAGATTCACAGAAAACATTTTATGACAACAAATAGTTTTCTTTTTTTTCTTATATTTGAAAATTATATGATAAATTTAAATTAAAATATTATTTATGTGCAATATTAAAGTGCAAAAATCATACAAATTTTAATGAGTCTGCACTAACACATTCACATACGCTTATCATTTGTTTTGAAAATTAATTAAAACTAAGTATTTGATGTATTAAAAAATATGGATAACAATACAACAATACTGATACCAAATATAATATTTATCAAAAAAGATAATATAAAGAAGAATTTTATTTCTGTGGTTAAAGGACAAAAAAAAAACAATTTAATATTTTTAATTAAAATATTTTATACTAAACAAAAAAAGATTTTAAAATGTATTAAATTTATCAATTTTTGCCACCAAGCAATAGTTTGTCATTGGAAAACTATTGTCATTTAAAAAAAAACAACAACAAATAAGAAAGTATAGTCGGTCAAGCCCAGTTATATGATACCTTGCACTACAGTTTAAAAGAACAAATTTTTGCGAATGTACCCTATTTGGGAAATCATGGATCTGACAGAACAAAATTATATAATTGAGGTTAAGATTCATATAACAGATCTATGTGCCGAATTTTATTTAGATATCTTCATTTATATGAAACCAGCTGACCCCGCAAACGTTGTTTTGCCATATAACTTATTTCTTTCAGCTGTTACCCCTCTTGCTCTATTTAAATCTCTTAATAATAAAAAGATATAAGAATATATAGGGAGGGCTTTTACCCATCTTGCCCTATTTCACACCCTTTTCCCTATTGCCTTTCAGATGTGACAGTGTCTGCATGCCAAATTTTAAGAAAATCGGTTGACTAGTTAAGAAGATTGGGGAGGAGGAGCTTTTACCCATATTGCCCTATTTCAAGAACTAAATAATAAAAATTTTAGGCTATAGTTCTTTCCAGATGTTACACTATAGAAAATCGATTAATAAGTTAAGAAGATATAGGAAGGGAGCTTTTTATTCCGTATATCCTTTCAGATGTTACAGTGCCTGCATGCCAAATGTTAAGAAAACCGGTTGATTTCATAAAAATCAGTCAAGCTGTTTCGGAGGAATTTAAAATGGAGGGCATTTTGTTCATGCCATATCTTCGGAAATCCTGGGCAGATTTCGTGCAAACTTAACATAAACAGTCTACAGATAATCCCCAACGATCCCTTAAATACCAAAATCGAATTGTAATGAATTAAAATATTAATTAAATTTCAGTTTTTTAAAATATTAAGGTAAATTCTCAAAATTTCCATGCAAAAAAAAATACGTTTCGGAATGAATGCAGTGTTCACTTAAATGGCTATAACTCATGAACCAATGCACATTTGAAGACCGTTGATACATAAAAACCTTGGTATTGACTTCACCTTCCACGTGAACTTTGCAGAAACCGGTTCACGCATTACAAAGAAAATCAATATTTAACACAATGCAACTTTGTTTATACATACCCTGTAGGAAGTCAAACACATTTTTAAGTGACTTCAAACTGGTTTTTTTTTATAACCACATCTAGTTGATTAAGTGACTTTTTTCCTTGTTGACGACTCATTATTTTAACATAGGCATGTCATAGGCAGTAGTCAATTGGCCATCTTTGCATGATTTTTTAATTAACTACTAACTACTTATTTTTCAACCAATTTGTAGTTAATTAATAGTAAGTCGGTTTATAATAAATTATTTAACTTTTAAAGATTTTTGCCAAACATACACACATATATATAAAAATAATTATTTAAGAAGATTTTGCATCAAATTGCTTTAAATGACGATGTGTAATAGTGCTGAAATAAATACGCTACATAATTTATTGTACATAAACAGATTTGTATTGCTATCATTTTTAATTATTATTTTTATTTTAATATGTTTGTATATATTTTTTTCATTTGACTTCATGACATGCTTTTTTACTTATTTTGCTTTTATTTGTGTTTTACGCGCATGAGGTTTAAACCAATTTGTAGTCATTTGAAAACTAGTTAATTTATAGCTAGTGTTTTTTGCAACTGACTATTATATTAACTACAGGGTATATATTTCGCTATATTCGGGAGTAGTATTTGTATGAGGAATGACTTTGATTGCAATAATATAAGTTTGGACTAAACGTAATCGAAATACCAACAATTTGGGAATGTTTATGTGCAAAAGGAAAGAAGCTTGTATGGGGGCTTTGTGAAATTTAGGACCGATTCTTCCCATTTTCAATTGGCTTGGTCGTGTGAAAATTATAGCCTATGTTCCAAAATACAAACATTAGCACAAATGCATAATACCCTTTCCGCTATTGTGGTGTGGGTATAGAAAGCCTATTCAACACAATTATTTTTACATTTATTCCCACATTTTTAAAATCTCTTAACAGACTGTGTTATGACGCAGAAATTTCCTTACTAGATTGTTATCAATTTCTTTGTTTTTTTTTTAACAAAGAATGTTTTAAATTAATGTGTCAATAGAACGAGTATTTCATAAAAAACGGCAAAGAGATAACATGTGTCTCTTAATATACACTTTATTTTAATCCCCACAAAATCTTATTGAGAAAACATTTCTTTTCTTTTTGCAACAACACAACTACGTAATTCTATATTATCTTTATAAAACGTCGCTTAATAGACAAGTTTGTTAAGCATAGAATCTAAAGAACCCTCGAAAAATATAATGTTGTTTAATAATAAATAATATTAATATAAACCAAATTATTATTTTGTAGCAAAAAGTGGGTTACAATAAATACTGTCATATCGTTACCTAAACACAAACAAGAGAAGCAAAAACAATTTTAAATGTTAAATTTATAAGTTGCCTTAAACTGATAATATTATAGATATTTATATTCAATAAATAAATTGACAGCTGTTTTGATAATAAACAATGTTGCATAATATGCTAACGGTAAGTTAGGTCCTTTAGCGTTTATAATATACAGTCAGATCCCGATAATTCGTACCCCGATAAATCGTAATTCCCGATAATTCGTAATAAACTGTCGGTCCCTTGAAAAAATCTCGTTAATTCGTCAAATTTCCATACATTTTGGTCCCCTCGATAATTCGTAATTTTTTTTTTTTAATTAAAATCTTTTTTACCTCTTATAAATCGTAATTGTTTGCTTACTACCACTTATAATTCGTAATAAAAAATTTTGGTCTAAAGATTCCAAAATATTGCGGACATTTGTGTTGATGCAATTCATCAGATTCAATGAAAAAGGAGATTTTTTATTTTTGGATTGTTTTTGAGTTTTAGGTAACGACATGTATGTACATTATAAGAAAGCATATTAATTGTTTATGATGTTATTATTTACAGTAAAAACAAAAAGTGGGCGACCAGTACTTGGATTTCAGTTAAGCTGGCCACACACTAGTGGTGTGTGCTAGCTCGACGTCTTGTTACTTGTTAATGCGGCTGTGCGCGCACAAATCACAAGTCATTGACAATTTTCAATATCTTGTGATTTATTCGATTTGTTAATGGGTTTGTGCGCGAACATTTAAAAAACAAATTTCATTTAAGTGTTCAACAAAACGTCGGAGCTGTTTAGCATATAAAAATTTTCCATTTTCTTCTTTTTTTTATTTATTTTTTTTTTTTTGTGTACACAAATAAATAACACTGCCTGTTATTTTGAGGTCTGGATTTTGATAGCAAATTTTAACTAATTTAATTTCACTGATTTCAAATCTTATCTCTTTTTTTCTCTATCAGCTCTACTTCTCGAGATTTACCGTTTGCCAAAAATAAGGCACTTTCGCTACATATATTGGAATAACTTGAAGACGGTAAAACATATTCAGTTAACAAAATAATCCGAAACTCGGCCACAGTATTATCTTTAAGCCGTTGTTTCATTTTTTGTAAATTTGCACTGAAGTTTCAGAGATATCGTTTAAGTTTTGGAGAAAGAAAGGAACATTTTGAAAAAAAACTGTTCAAAAATAGAAATGAGACAAAAATCACAGTTTTGGTCTAAAAACATTTATCTTAACATAATTTCGAATGAAATGAGGTTTATTTCATTGTAATCGGTGCACAACTTCTGATTTTATTCACAGTTAACTGAGAAACTGAATATCGATTTCCATTTCACATTTTTTGACGTGAGAAGTTTTCACCAAAGTTACAGATCATAAATAATTGCTGGGTGTCAATAATGAAACCCGCTATTTGATATAGTGACACCCTTTATCCCCAACATTTTGTTATGCTTCTTCTTCTTCCCTTTCATCACGATATACTTATTTCAATTTTAAATTTGATATACAGTAGAATCCCGATAATTCGTAAACGCAAGGGACCGGCCATTTCTTACGAATTATGGGGGTTTTCGATTTACAGGGGTTTAAATAAAATTAATACGAATTAACGGGGGTTTTCAATTTATTTACTAAAACAATAAAAAAAAAACATAAAAGAAAATTATTAAAAATAAAATATATAAAAATTTATTCATGTAACAAACTGATCTTAAGAAAATAAACACACACACACAAGAAAAACCCCACGCAAAAAAAAATATCGGTAAAAAAAATCATCCTTTCCATGTTCCTGTTGTTTTTATTAAGAATTATAAGTGCTAGTTCGTAAACCATTACGATTTATAAGAGGTAAAGACGATTTTATTTGAAAAAAAAAATTACGAATTATCGAGGGGACCAAAATGTATGGAAATTTTACGAATTAATGAGATTTTTTCAACGGACCGACAGCTTATTACGAATTGTCGGGAATTACGATTAATCGGGGTACGAATTTTCGGGATTTGACTGTATTAACATATATTTATTTTCAATTATTTATTCCAAGATATCGTTATTAACTTCTTAAAAACATATTTATAATTTATTGTAAAGTTTTCCTTTTCTTAAAAACTGTAACTTCTATTAAGTTTTCTACTCGTACATGTAAACATAAAACCACTCAACCTATTAAAGGTTAATACCTCTAATTTCATTGATCTAATTGCTATACTAGAAACAATTAATAAAACAATAGCCCATTAATTTATGTAAATTGCATACATTTGCGATGACAAAATACCACTTGAACTGCGAGTACAATAAACAACTTAACACTTAGAACACAAAAGCCACCAACTATCGCCTGGCGCATACTTGGTATTGTTTTAAAATTGTAGTTTCTAGGACAATAAAGCAGATAGAACACGTTTAAAAGGATGAGTTAAAAAATTTCAGTAAAATTATCTAAATAATATCAAAACGATTTTCACAGGAATAACAACAATTACATGAATTTGTATTGAGAATAAAAAAATAACTAGAATAATGTGTATTACATGGGATTATTTAGTGGATGCCACAATGGAAAATTGCTTACAGTTGCAAAAGTTAAAGAAACACATACACGATTTGACAAACATACGTAATTTTCCAACCTCACTTTACAACCCAGCAAGCATTTGCTTTTACGTAAGTTCGGAATAAGAATTGCTATTATGTCGAAAATATCGCTAAAAATATCATTAAATTACACTGGTAGGCAAAAAATAAAAAAAAAAAGAAAGTCGGCAGTAAGCATTTTTTTAAATGTTTTTAGTGAACTTAAGCGTGCTAAATCCAAATCTGTTCAGTAGTTTTTTTATGCATAGGCTTGTACATTTTTTCGCCTGAAATAAGGCGGTTATAGTAATAAATTAAGAACTTTTTGTCGGATTTTGATAAAAAAAAAAAAACCTTTGAGACGTGCAAATAGCATTTCATTATATTTCAAACTGTTTTGGAGTTAGCCCTAGTACTCTGTTCAAATTTGAAAAAAAATGTTGAGCAACATTTATTATATCACACTAAAATTTTGACATGTATCAATGTTACCTATCTTGCGAGTTTGTACAATTTGACGTTTTTATTCCTGTAAAGAATGCGAATGTAAGCAAACCCCACATGTATTTTACTAAAATTGATATATTTTTAAATAAAAAAGAAAGTAAATATGGATAAAAAAAACTGTTACCGGTTGTGTTATATTAATTTTTTATTTCTTATTAATGTTCAAATGAAAAAAATTAATCCACCAGAAAAAGTAATCAGTTCGTTTAGAATATTCAGTTCATATTTTTTGCTTTTGCTTAAAATTCCACGTTATTCCACATTATTTCGCAGTTGAAAAAAAAAATGTTGCCAGAAACATTTCGGAACTTTTTCACAAAATGAACAGAGAACAACTCTATCAACATTATTTCATAGATATTCCGCACAAGTTTTTTCATATGTGTTTTGACAGCATATCACGTGAAATGTTGAACAGAGTACCAGGCTTTAGGCAAAATTAGTGGCGATAAATTTGTTTTGCATGCAAAATTAGTACATTTTTTTGTTTTTAAAAGTTCATAAATAATTAAAAGGACAAACGTTTTACATTTTTATTATTTATTAGTAACCAGGTATATAACAAATAAAATAAGCGATTAACCAAGAAAATCGGATTTTAATTTAACGCTCTCTTAATGTTCCATAAATTTGCATTTAAAACTATGTTTGCTACAGACTAGTGTAATCATAGATCTAGTCTACCGTCGGATAGGCTTGCTCCCAGTGGAAGCGCCCCCTTTAGAAAATAAACAAAATTCTTCCAGACGACACAAAATACACTTCTTGAATATTCGTTGCATAAGCTCTGATAAATGACTTATCATAAGTCTACCGTCGGATAGGCTTGCTCCCAGTGGAAGCGCCCCCTTTAGAAAATAAACAAAATTCTTCCAGACGACACAAAATACACTTATTGAATATACGTTGTATAAGCTCTGATAAATGACTTATCATAAGTACTAAATCAAAAGTGTCGAAAACAAAATGATGAATACGATGTTGTATTTAATCGGGTTTTCTTTAGCTGTATGAGAACTTTTGATACAATGGTTTGATAGCGGAGTTTATCAAACTCTGTTGACATTTAGCAAGTCATCATTATCGTTCAATGCTGGAACAACGCTTTTATATTATTAAAAATTTACTTTGAAAAGAATAAATCTGTGCGTGAAGTTTAAAGCGCACTCTGTTCATTTTACGAAACTTATTTCTGGTTAAATGGGTACGTCAGCAACATTGCGGTATTTGGAGCGAAGACTTTCTTCAAGCCGTTTACGAATCACCATAACATCCGTTAAAATTTACTGTTTGGTGTGGTTTCCAAAGAGCTTGTAAATGAGCAAGGAACTGCCGTTACGGTGAATGGCGAGCGCTATCGAGCCATACTGAGTGACATCAACGACATTTGGCTCCAACAAGACGGCGCAACTTTTCATACAGTGCGCTTCTCTTGCATATTATGAAGCATTTGCTGCGAAACATTTAAGTTTGAGGATGAAAGGGGAAAGACGAATGGAAAAATGTACTTTTTATGTGAACAAGCAGTTTGAAATGCTGCAAAACAAAAGTATTATTGTATGGCCACGAATGCAGTTTCAGCAGAGAATTGAAGAAAGTTTTTGCAGCAAATATTTTATAATATGGACGAGGACTTAGCAATCGATTTGATGCAAAATCAATTTGGTGACAACTTTATTTCCTGAAGTGTAGTCCAGAAAAAAGTAGTCAAAAATGTAATGTTAGTTCGTGAAGATCAGTCCATAATTTACCATAAATCTCGTAAGTAAAAAGCAGGCTTCTGAAAATCCCTTTAAATCAGTGTTCGAAAATAAACACTTAATATCGCTTCTTAGTGTTCAGTTCGGTAGATTTGTGGAAAACACAAATGCTAATAGTGTTTGTGTAGTAAAACATTGAAAAAAATAGCGTTTCCCTGTTTCCCTTCGAACACAAAAATACAACTGTTCTTATCCAACTAAACAAAAAGATGAGAACATATTATTCCGTTCGGTTTTTTTTATTCCACAAACTTAATTGTGTTCGGCTCAGCTCATTTACGTTCGTTCGTTTCTGTTGTGTCAAGCGCTCTTTTGGCTGGTACAAAAACCAAATATTTACAAAAACAAATACACATACTAAAAAAAGCAAAAAGCCAGCAAAATATTTTTACTCAAACAAAACATATACACAATATACATACAAGCTGCTCGTGCTGCGTACGTTGCTAAATTTTTTTGTTTATTTATTTCTTTATCAATTTAAAAAAAAAAACATTATAGAACATTAAAATATTGTGTTTGTCTACAGTATCACTACAATTGTTCTGTTTCAAGGAAGAACAGAACACTTTATAATGTTCGGCTCTTTCTTGAAAATATTTACAAGCGGTATTAGGGTTGTGTTCATCTAAACAACCACGAAAAAATATATACCGTGCCTGGTGTGTAAGCCGAACGCTAAATAATCTTTTGCTTATTTTCGAACACTGCTTTAAAATATATAGTAAACGCTAAAATAAATTCCACTACTGAATCGATAGTTGGTCTTTTTTAGATTGTTTTAATACAAAAAATTACTCTGCAGAATTTAATGAAGAGTAATCCATAATTTATCATGGACTCTGCACAGCCGAACAAAGAGTGAATTTAAGTATATAAAGCGTGAATCTGTATTTTTGTTCTATTTGTTATTAAAAATTTTAACTTTTATTTTTCCGATATCTGAATGAAACTGCGTTTTTAACGTTTAAAAAGTATTGGGTAATTTCTGCCTCCAAGTCCAAAAAAGGGTTAATTTTTTTCTTTTGAAATATGATTAATTAATTAATGATTAATTACCTGCTATAGAAAATAGTTTGATCAACTTTTATCAATAAATGATATTTCGTTATCAATTTCATGAACAATTCAAAATTTGCAAATTGTTCACTTTTGACATCACCAAATAATAAAAATAAAACATATTCCACATCTCAAAATTTTGAGTCTTTAAAATAACTAAATTATATTACAGAAATCAATTTCAGAAATATTTAAGGTGTTTTCGAATTTCTCGGTCAGGTAATAGTTGGTACAAAAGTGGTCTTGGGCATTATTAATAACTGGGCTAGTTCTAAGCCGATTTGGAGTTTTTATATCCTCTTGAAAATAAAATTCATGCAAATAAATACGTTTCGATTTATTTATCATCTGGAATAAAACTTTTACGACATTTAAAAAATTGGACAAAAACTAAAACAGTGACTTTTTTTACCTTGTATTCAATATTCTAATTTTGAATCGATTTTCGTCTGATTTTCTTTATCCAATTGGCAACAAATATACTATAAAATGTTTTTATATACAAAGAAATCAAATTAGGCAATTCATTTACTCTAGAATTTACTTTGAAAAATAATCATACATTGTTGGACACCTCTAATAACCATCTTGAAACCAAGAAACACATTTGATTTTTTTCACTTTCTTTAAAAAGTGAGCAGTGTCCACAAACTACAAATCTTAACTTAAAGTCTTAAAAATTCACAATATGATCTTGAATTTTGTTGTCTATTGAGCTGAGTACTTAGTTCTTACGAGTTCTTAAATTTTAGCCAGCCCGTTGGCTCAAATACTCCTCTATGAGTCGTCTAAAATTTTAGAAATTATTTATGTACTAAAACATTTACTTTACATTTGTCAATGTACTATAAACAAAAAAAAAAATTAAATGTTTACAAAGCTTTAAAAAAAACATATAAATAAAGTTTTATCATTTTCCATTCCAATTCTTATTCCCTAAAGTCAAAATCAATTTAAACGCTTCAAAATTTTTTGAAAAACTAATTTTTTAACGTATCAATTTTAAGCACCTTTAAATACAACGGCTTAAATTTAGTGTAACAGCAATTAAAATTTAAGCCGCACTCACACAATTTGCTATTTGCAAATATTTTGCTGTCATTGTTGCAATTCTATCCACTCGTCTCGTGGCTCGTTATCATTTAATTTGTTTTTAATAAAAAATAAAAATGACAACACTAAAGATTTAAGCCGTTTTTTTATTTATTGCAATCACGCCACAACTTTTTGCCAAACTGACCGCATTAAGCCAACATCGACAATAGCAGCAACAGCTGAAACAACGACAACAACAACACCAATGATAAAAGTAGCAAAAAAAGTTCTGCTAGAGATGTGATAAAATTATGGGCTTTTGCAGTGTAAACCAGCTGTTGACCAGTATCACAGGTTTTTTAATAAATGTATCTCTATCTCTGTATTTAAACAATACACGCTTACACAAACACTTTAACAAAACACACATAGACACGCTTGCATTTCCTTTTATTGATAAATGTAAGTATTTATGAATTTAATAATTTACAGAGAGTTTTTTGAGGGATTAACGCAAGATAATTGATGTATCATTGAAAAATAATATTAATTGGGTTTTAGTAGATAAAAACAATGTTGCACAGTGGAATATTATTTAAGAGAATAGAATATTAAATATAATATTTAAACAAAAAGTATACAATATATTGTCTATAGACGTTAAAACATGTTAAAATAGCTCCCTTCAAGTAATTGCATGTAAAAGAATATTTTGTGAAGCTCTTCAAATTAGGAGTATTTATAACACAGTACAACAGCCAGTCTGGGGGGTGAGAAATTCCAAGTCAGGGTGATGGTACTAGGGCAGTATAGTAAAACCCTCAAAGGGTTTGGCGTTCGTATGTGTCAGTTTTTTTTATTACATTTTAAATTTTTTCCTTATCTTGATGTTTTTTTGTTTAACATAACTCGAGAACCACTTGTCCGATTTTGCTAAAACAGACTCAAAAAAATTTAGTATTACAATTTCTTTAATCCGTTCATATAACGTTTTTCTTTATAATCAACAGTTTTGCCAGTAAAAATAAATTTGTGGAGAATTATAATTGATAAGTGCAAAAAAATGTTCAAGCCTGGATGTATGCAGCAGATTTTATCACAAACCTGCACTGCAATTTTTGTGACTTTTTTTAAGCGATCGGTGAAAATCGCCGGACTTTTGTTTGTTATTTGAAAGAATACACCCACATTCAGTGATGCCAACAGTAGGGGATTTCCCCTTTTCTTAAAAAAAAAGTCACAAAAATTGCAAACTGACACATACGAACGCCAAACCCTTTGAGGGTTTTACTATACTGACCTAGTACCATCACCCTGACTTGGAATTTCCCACCCCCCAGACAATAATCCCAAAAATGTTCCATAGTGTAATCGATTAACAAAGACCTTATATTTCGTCTGGCATTTAACGATTAAGAGAAATTTTAAAAAAAGTAATGTATCTGATACTTGTTTCAATCTGAAGTAGGGTTTTTATATTCTTAAATTGGTTCTTTTTTCTGGAGAGCAGAACATTTAATTCCCGGAAAAATTTTTTGTAAATAATAATATCGCTAATTTTCTGCAACGTCTTCACAACTCAAAAAAATACATTCGAAATAAACGTGATTAAAGATTTTTATTTACTCGCGAAAATAACGACACATTCTCATCAAAGGGTCAAAGTATAAAAGAAATAAAGATGAATTTTATACCAGTGTTCGTACATAAACCGAAATTTATTTAGCGCTCGGCTCACACATCCAGGAACGATATCTATTTTTTACTGTTTGTGTAGACGAACACAACCCTTAATTCCGTTCGTAACTATTTTCAAGAAAGAGCTGAACGTTATATAGTGTTCTGTTCTTCGTTAAAAAAGAGAACAATTGTAGTGGTACTGTAGACAACCAATATATTTTAATGTTTTGTAATGTTACTTTTTTACAGTGATGAAGAAATAAACAAACAAAAAATTTTAGCAACGACCACAGTACGAAAAGCTTGTGTGTGTATTGTGTTTTGTTTGTGTAAAATTTTTTGAGCTGGCTTTTTCTTTTTTTTCGTAAATGTATTTTGTTTTCGTAAAAAATTTTAGTTTTTTTTACCAGGCTTTAAGCCTGTTACTCTGTTCATTATTTCATACGAAATGTTTTCAAACTCAATATAAAAAAAAATTTCTGTGAAATACAAACGAAAAAATGTTGATTGAGTTGTATTCTGTTTATATTACGAAAAACTTGCGAAATGTTTCTAGCAACATTTTTATTTTCCGTACGAAACAAGTGCAGCTAATATTATTTCGCACCGAATTTTAAGCAACAGCTACTCATTTTTTGTAATTTTTTATTTTGTATTTGAGAAGTGGGGTTTGTAACAAGCGTTTAAAAAAGGAAAATGTAGAAAAATGCAAAAATAAATAATAAAATTTTATTTTTTTGTTTTTTACTAAAGAAAATCATAAAAATAATATTGTTATACTTTTTTTAATGACAATTATTAAAACACATGGTTTTTGACATAGATGGGGGTAGTGCACTAGTTCAAAATGATT
Organism: Pollenia angustigena; assembly: GCA_930367215.1. NCBI lineage: Eukaryota > Metazoa > Arthropoda > Insecta > Diptera > Polleniidae > Pollenia > Pollenia angustigena. The sequence goes on from OV884058.1 coordinate 130,833,788, forward strand.
GGAATAATTTTGGTGATGATGAGTGATGAATTGAAAATTAGCAAGCACACTACACATTAGTGATTGTAATGTTAAAACATTTTGCGCTTCACTTATTTGACTAAAAAATTTGCACACAATTTAAAATACAAAACTTGTGTTTTCATGATTAAATCCAAGAATTATTCCGTTATTGACAGAATTTCATTGAGTTTAATTTCCTTTGCTTATGCCTATCGTCGGAAAAATCAAAAACCATGCACGTACAACATAAAATTTTTTTAAATTTTAGTGATATTATGTTTTCGTACAGCTTTTGATTGCACAGTTAGCGATAATGAAAAAATTTGCAATACCAAATAATTTTTTTAGTGCTAGTAAAAAAAATACCAATCATCACTAAAGCTGGTTAAAAATTGTAAAAACTAATTTTTTTGCAGTTTTATTTAGTGAGAGTGCAATGTTGATTTAAATTTAGTGCACTACCCCCAACTATGGTTTTTGTTTACCTTCAAAAATAATGTTGTATACTTGTTACTAAAACGAGGTAGATAATATTGATACATGACAAAATTTTCGTGTGGAATAATCAATGTTGCTCAACATTTTTCGCAAATTCGAACAGAGTACTAGTCTTAAAAGGGAACACAATGAAATTTGTGGTTTTATTAAAAAACCCAATCGGAATTAAATGTTCTCATCTTTTTGTTGAGTTGGATAAGAACAGTATTATTTTTATTTTAGAAATATGACAAACAGGGATATTTTATTTTTTTAATGATTTTCTACACATACAAGCGTTTTTGTTTTCCACAAATCTGCCGAACCGAACACTAAAGGCTCAACCATGATATGCATAGCCTTGCTTAACCTACTGCCAAAAATTAACAAAAAGTCTCTCAAATGTACTTAAGAAAACAAAAACTAAATAAAAAAACATTTGATTCCGTGCGGAATGTGCGATTAGATTTGCACCTTGCTTTAGCAAATGACAGTTTCATTAAACTTAGCAAAAAATTTCCTTAAGTTCAATATGGTTTGCCTCATATAATTTACATGTATTCGCACATTTGCTTAGGCCAACTTAAGCACATTATGGTTGGGCCTTAAGGAACGATATTTAATGTTTGTTTTCGAACACGGTTTTATACACAACCCTGCGGGTAATTTATGTCAATTGTTCTTAAAGCACTTATGCCGCGAGCTGTAAACACACTATTACAATTTAAAGGAAGGAATTGTGATAGGCGAAGAGAAGACATATAACTGGTGGTAATGTGTTTAAAGTGTTGTTGCTTTAGAGCAGCGAAGGGCACACACATACTATCACATTTATGCTTGTGTTGAGGAAATAACAACAAAGCAACAGCCGAAAGTACACTGTCACAGGCCACATAAAGAAGCTTATAGTGTACATGTGTCGACGTCACACAAGCTGCATTGTTATTCCTATGCACGCGTACATAGGATTTGCAAATGTGCCCTTCACTGCTTTAGAGGAAAGGTAACTGACACATGGTTCACTTGGGACAATATCTGCAACAGACTTTAATTAAATTGAAATTGAATGTGCCCATTTAAATTATACCAATGACCTGTCAAAAAGTGTCAAAAAGGGCCAATTAACCCCCTCTTAGGACATCGCCATTTTAAAGTGACAAGTCTTCTTCATATAAAGTGTTAGAACTAGATCCGGTCCCTACCACTTTAAAACTGTCACGTGACAAATTTGGTTTTAGTTCCCGTTTCTCTAGGGAATATAAAGAAAAACATAGCGAATAGTTCTGCATCATTTAATCCAAAACTTCATCCTTTGAGTCATAGCGATATATGAAAAGATATATTTCGACGGCCTATATTAAATACTAGCTATTAATCAATTTCTTGATGGAAAACAGTTTGCCGATGACAATAATGTCAGAATGAAGAAATAGGCATTTACTGAATTTTAAACCTTTATTTTTTGTCTGTAAACCATTTAATTCATTCTTTTTCAATGCAATTCTTACCATCAACAATATTAACTTTATAAACTTATAAGCATTAAACAAGCCAAACGATTTTTAAAGAAAATAATTTAATAATAAAACTAGTGGTTACGTGAGGACATAAAATATTTAATAGGTGTGACCATAGCTTAAGATTTTCCAACTTTCTCTTATAATACTTATGCATGTCCTTTAACTTTTCTACAGTCTACTGTCAACTGTTAAATAGTTCTGATAGAAGGCTTCTTATACTACTTTTATTTCAGTTTGCAAGGATAAAAAAGAAAGAATTATACAACTGAAAATTGTAATTGAATTTGCATGAAATAATTAAATGCCTTAAAAATAAATGATTTCCGTCAAGAAACACCCAATTTAAACACACACACAAACATATTCAACCAAAGATGTATATAAATAAGAAAACTTGATTCTTTATTTCCACCAGTTCCACAATGAGCAGCAATAAAATATAAGTTTTTTTTATATTTCTGCAATGTGACTCTACATACATTTTGATATTCGTATATTTACGTCCTTTTCGACTTATCAAACAATACAGACTTGTTAACTATTGCTAGAGCAGCAACTGAATGCTGCAACAACTATATTGTCGGTGCACTACTAGCAACAACAACAAAATCAGCAAGAAACTATTTGTTGGAGACCATATAATATACTTTAAGAAATTTTACTTTTCAGATTGCATGCAAATATTCATGATATCGCCATTAATAGAAAAATAAAAACTACAACATTTTTGAGCAGTGAATCCCTAAGTTTTTTATTTAAGAAAAAAATGAGAGATTTTAATTAATTAATTAATTGATTTAACAATATCTTTAATTTATTTGAATTAAACTATTTTCTTTAAATTGGTTTAAGTCTTAATTATAAAACAAACAAAAAAGGGTGATGCAACCATAATGCACGATGGTAATTTAGAGTCACACCTTAACGTCAAGTTTTTGCCAAACTTAAATTGAAATTTTTTTGTTTCTGTGTTCGAAAAATTCAACCTATGAGAGGTACACAATTGAGCAGCGATTTAAGATTGATGAAGCCTTTTACGAAAATTGGCGTTCAAATCGAAATGCATTTCGTGCATTTCGTGATTTTTTTTTTTGTTCACCTTAGTGGATTCGTTGAGAAGCAGAATTGCCGCATTTGGGAAAGTGAGAATCCATGAGTGATTGTTTAAAAGCCGATGCATCTGCAAAGAGTCGAAAATGAGAACGGCCAAGCAATAACCGTGAATGGGGTTCGCTATTGAAAGATGAAAACGAACTTCTTGTGGCCAGAAATTAAGGATATGGACCTGGACGATATGTGATTTCAGCAGTATAGTTGCACTTGCCACACAGCCAACGATACAATAACTCTTTTGCGCGATTATTTCAATGGCCGTGTTATGTCACGTCGTGGCGATTTTAATTTTCCGCCGTGATCATGTTATTTGACACTGTTGGACTTCTTTCTTTTGGGATATTTAAAAGTGTACATCAATAAGCCAGATCAATTCAGAGCTTAATGATGAGATAATTGGGCACATTAACGATATCGAACCTCAATTATGTCTTAGAGGCATTGAAAATATGGTCCATCGGATAGAGGTATGCCACCGTTACCGTAGCCAGCATTTGCCCGATATTTTGTTTCACACATAATTGGCATATGTAAATCTATATAAATATTAATAAAAACTATTAAGATAATTCTCAGAAAACATTTTCTTTTATCTACAATTAACATCGTACGTTTTGGTTGGGCCACCCTATATTTACGGTTTATTGGCGTTTAAAATGATTAAAACTTACATTTTTTAATTTATAATTATTTTCCGTTTTACAGCTGATTATTCCATCAGATATGTGATGAAAATTGTTTTAGAAAACGAAACGATTTAAAATCGATAATATCGTTTTTAGTGTTTGAAAAAATAAATTGATTTTTGATACATTTTCTTCTCTATATTCTTTAAAATATTCTTTGCGAGTAATGTTAAGAGCGATAACGCTTCACAGTTTGGGATCCGCTGCTCTTAACACTTCCTTCTTTGTGCATACAAAGTACTTCCAATAAACAAAATGCTTTCAAAATTAATGTTTACTAAGTGCTAAAGTTATATGTTTGTTTGTTTGCCCAGACATGCCATACAGCTACCAAGAAGTGTCAAAACTTTTTAAATAGTATTTAACAGTCAAAGTGCAGAACTATAAAATTTATAAGCTTCAACTGGTATGTCAATAAAATGAAAAGCAAAAGAAAGGAAAACGAAAAAATAAACCTTAAAAAAGTCATAGACGAAGGAACAAATAGAAAGCTGCATACCAATTTATTTAAGGTATGCAAAATAGGAATGCCTAAGGTTAAGGGCCACAAGAACTTTACCACATAACAACCGATGTTTTGTTTAAATCATTCAGGAACATACACATACACATTCGAAGGTACTGTGGTAGGTGACTCACACCACATGGTAAACCAACATGTTTCCGGTAATTGTTCACACTCGAAATGTAACTTCGTTATATAAGCATGCATGTGCATGCAAATAAACTAAACTAAGTTTTATATATCGAAAATGAATTTATAGGAATTTAAAGGTAAGCGACAGTGGGATGAAAGTTGATAGAAAATTAACGATTATATTTACTAGCTTAAGTCGCTGCGCCTCGTTACTCCTATTGTTAGTTATATTAAATTATCAGTAGTTTTTTATCAATTAAAAACACTGTTTAAAACGTATTTCAATTTAATTAAAGTGATAATTAAATCAATTATTTTTTTTTGTTGAAAGAACATTAAAAATATAATTTTGATTTAATTAACATTTTAGTTGTTTTGAAATACAATTTTAATTAAAATATTAATTAAATAACAAAAAATCTTAACTGATTTTTTCGTTTAAAATAAAAAACATAATTTAAACTTGTATAATTGTTGGGAATTGTCAAAATCTGAACTATATTTAATTAAGTCAATTAACACATTGTTTGAAACGGCAAAGTTTCTTGAAAATTTTTTTAATTAAAAATATAATTTTTTGAAAAAAAAATATATTCACAATTTAAAATTTTTAAAATTTTTACTAATTTATTATACAATTTTAAATAAAATATTATAATCATTTTGGTAATAGGTGCAAAATCAACAAATTGTTTGCTTGATTCTACGAGTTTGGTATAAATTTGGTGATTTGAGACAATTTTTAATTTTTTCTGCAAAGCAATTTACAATAAAATTTTGATACGTCTACCGTCACCCTTCTCGAAATATATATGTAAATCCGATTAAAAGAATAAAATAAATTAAAAGTAAATGTAAATGCGCTTAAAAGAAAATATAAACTTTTACTATCAACTTATAACGTCATTACACAATGTATATCATTTAAAAGCTTGTCGCGAGATTTCAATACTCTTATTTACTTTGTTTGAAAATTGTAATCTACACAAGTTAATCACGCGGCAAGCTTAAATATCATATAAATTGTATAATGACATTTTAAGTTGAAAGTAAAAGTTAATTTTTTTTAGCGCATTTTAATAAAAGCTTTTTTTTAAAAAGGGCTTTCACTTTTAATTTATTTATTTCAAAATAGAAATTAAAGAAAAAAACAAAAGTATTTATTGTATTAATTAATAAAAATTTATAATTTTTGTATTCATAATACTAGTAATGAATATCCCATTGTACAGTGTGGAGTATTTGGTACGATCTCTTGAGAACGCAGCTGACCAGTGATCATATCAGTAGCCTCTAGTGGCACGGCAAACTATTGGTTGAAGCCTCCGAAAATATACTTCGTACGGGAAATGCTTTCCGTCTTTCAGGAAGATTGACTTTGAGGGGAATTATACTTGTCCGTTATATATATGCTTTCGGGGATCACGTGGTTGCTGTTGTTGAAGCCCAAAGTCGCAGTAAGGCAGATCCTACCACTTAAGAGCAGATTTTTTACCTTGAGGAACGGATAATCCCTAGGTGCTGTTACTACTCAACAGATGCTGCATGCATGTTTCCAAAAGCAGTGGAGGTGAGATGGAGCTCCTTTATTAGGGAGGAGTACATAATCTTGCCGAATTATGCACTCAAATTGCTACCTGTGTGTGCTTGTTGCTCTCACACTCAGGGGTGGCTAATAAACGCGTTGCTTGTCACCCAGTGGTTGAAATCCCCTGAAATATGGAGGTGTTCATGTAAATATTTTCCATATCTGTATAAGAGGTGCCACACCGAATAAAAAATTGACAAATATCTATAGCCTATTTTAAGCGCCGGGTAATCGGAAAATTACTGTGAAATTTAAAAAAAATCAGTTCAGTAGTTTAAGAGTCAATAATAAACAGACAAATAAACGTTATTAAAACTTAGCCCTTATTTTAAATGCTTATTGAGAGATTATCGAGGAGTATAATTTTGAATAAAAATTGTGTACACTAAATTAAAATGGTACGTTGTTGATGTAGTAGCCAGTGTTAGGAAAAATACATGGTTTGGGGTATTTCAAATACAAAATACTTGCTGGTCATGTATTTAAAATACAAAATACTTACACATCTGTATGTATTTAAAATCCAAAATACTTTCATTTATTGTACGTATTTCAAATACAAAATACTTCCACGTCATGTACATGTATGTATTTAAAATACGAAATACACCATTTTTTATTCAAGCCTAAAAATACATTAGATAAAACTAATTAACACAACAACTGTTTCCTTTCATAAAAATCAGATTTTTGAATGTAGCATCAGACAAACAGTTTCTTGTTGGAGAATAAAAAAAACCTGCTGAAGAAAATAATCTTTCTACAGGTCCTGATGAGCAACAACTTGTATTCAATTCTATGAATACTCTTTTTATATTTCACAGAAACAATTATTTTTCCAATTCAAACAAAAAATTTGTAGAATCAAAAAATTTTTTGTCTGAAATCGGTCCTATAAACAAATTCGCATATTCAAACAATTTATTTGCATTTTGTTTATTGAAAAAAAAACACTGATTTTTTCAAACAAATAATTTAACTGAATCAAACAAAAAGTTTACTGAAATTCATATACTAAATTTCAAAATCAAAAAAAAAAGGTTTTTGCACAAGCAATGATGCGCACACAAGCAGGCACTGTATTAGAAGATGATGGCAGAGAGAGCAGAGCGGCCGGCTGGCTGGCTTTGAGACACATTTTTTTGTTGGAATAATTTGTGAAAGAAGTCTTTTTTATACACACAATGTTTTTCGTCATCACTCACTGTTGCTGTATCCTTTCCTTTGCTAATGAAGAAGAAATGTAACCCAAAAACGGCGATAGACCGACTCGATATGTTTTTCGTCATCATTATATTTTTGTATTTGATGTATTTAAGCAAACAGTTTGAAAAAATTTAATACGGGATTTTGGTTTTTTTTTTAACCAACTTTGCAACCAACTAAAAATTTATTTTGTTTCTTATAATGTTGTTGTTGTTTCTGTTGTTTAAAAAGAGTGAAATTTTTTTACAAACAAAAATTTTAATTGAATCAGTAAAAAAATTTGTAGAAATTAAAAAAATTTTCAAACAAGCGTTTGTTTGAAAATAATTCTGCAATAATTTTTACTGTGTTGGATAGCTGTCGAGAGTGATAATGGGTTTACTCTTGTCACTGAGGAAACTGACAAATTCCAACACCAAATTTGATGACCTAGATTCACCATCATCCCTATCTACGAAAACAACAAAATCATCGTCTTTTTTACTGGTGCTTTTACTTCTGATATTTCCAGGTGTCATTTAAGTTTTTGCAATTTTCGTCTACAGTATAAATTTTAGATTCTTTGCCTTTCTTCTTATGTATATTTAAAATACAAAATACAAACTACATCTATTTATTGTATGTATTTAAAATACAAAATACTTGCTGGACATGTATTTAAAATACAAAATACGTATTTGTATTTTAAATACCTATTTCAAATACTGCCCAGTCCTGGTTGTAGCAGCATGAATAAAATACAATATTAAATCGGTGATTCTGCCAAAGCAAGTCAATGGAATTGAACTATTTCCACATTGTAGGTCGATAGATTTCTTGGACAAAGCAAAGAAGGGCTGGGTAGTCATGAGCGCCCTGAACACATACTGGGCATGAGTTAGGGACGGCACGGTATGGCGGGATCAGAAGCCATTAAGCATATTGCTTCATGCTGATTTTAGTTGTGCCAGCACGAGTCTTGCTTAAACCGACTGAATCATTTCAGTAACTGCTATTGGCGGTGGGCGAGCTAGAAGTTTGACATTAATGCGGTATCCTATTACCGCGAAACTGGCAGCGTCTCTGTAAATTATATTGTTAAGTGCGATGAAGAATTGAAGAATAGTGTTCTTTTAAATAAATAATAAATAAGTAAATTGGTTAAAATGCAACGTCAAACTAAATTTTTAGTTACAGATGTGAATTTATTATTTTGACAAAATTTCATTTAAATAAACTGTATTCAACAAAAATTTTCCTGAATTAAAGTTCTGTGATTTTGACGAATTTTTAGAAAGTTTAATTTAAACTAAATAAATTAGCAGAATAACATTTAAAACAAAAAATATATCTTAAAATGAGAATAAAACTCTTTGATTCTAAAGCGTATAGTACACGGAATGTAAAAAGCCACATGCGCATGTGGTTCTGACGTAATTTTGACGTCACCACAAAGCCAGAATAGTCAGTTCGTGTTGTGTGATGACAACAAAATTACGTCAGAAGCACATGCGCATGTGGCTTTTTACATTTCGTGTACTGTAGGCTTTAGAAAGTTTTTTAAGGTTTGTTGAAATAAATTGTTGACTGGATCAAGAATCAAGTAAAATATTGCTATTTCATATATTGCAAAATTAGGTTTAGTGTAATGTTTTGTTTGTGTAATTAAAAAACACTAGCATTTACCTTAATACCAAAAACACTTTTAATTATTTTGAAGTCATTTATAACTGTTTGATTTGTTTGCTGTCACACTGTCCGGACACATGAACACAAAAATTGTTTGCAATATTTTATTGCATGTGGGTTATAAATTTCGAATGACAGTTTTCTATGCTTAACAGTACCACAATTTACTGTACTTTGGAGTGGACTGTACAGCAGTTAGTATTTTGCAAGTTTTATATCAAGATATTACTCCAGAGATAAAATAGTTGTGTGCAAAATTCTTAGAAATCAAATTGCATGTTTTTTAATTTTTTATGTACATATTTCTTTGTTTTAAGTTCAAGTTGTTTTTTTAATTTTTATTAAAATTAAAAATAGAACACGAAAATAAAATAAACGTATTTAGAAAAAAAAAAACATTACGATTATGTAAAATGTCTTAACAAGATTATTTTGCCGGAAGTTGACTGTGTTAAATAGTCTTAAATTTCAGCATATTTTTGTACACTTTAACATGATAAAAATAATTATTAGAAACAAAACATGTTGCAACACGATATTAAACATGCTACAACAAAGTTGTCTCAAAAGGCTTGTGAATAATTTCGTGTTGCAGCAAAAATAATATTTAAAAACATTTTGTTACATTTAAATAATCAGGAATTTGAACAGTTTTTTTGTTGAATTAAAAACAACCTTTTGCGCTTTTTATATCCTTTATTGATAAAAGGTATTATTTAAGGCATTATAAAAAGAAAAAAAGAGCTAAAATCGCAAGTGAGAGTTAGAATATATCTCGGGTTTGCATTATATGGGATCTATAAATGATGAACCAATCTTATTAAGAACTGACCATTCTATTGTTAAAGCAAATTGGTAGTGTTATTTCGAGTATAAGAAATATCGACGCAGTTGCGAAAAAAGGCAAATCTAGATACGTTTATGAGGGCCAATGTGATGTTGTTTACCATGAATTGACAAACCAAAAGGGCCTAACTGCTTGAGTGTATCTTCAACGAGCTGGACTTTTTTTAAAAAATTATATAAATTAATTTTGTTTTTAGTTGAACTGTTAATTTTAAATTTTTGATATTCTTCAATTAGGCTTGAGTTCATCAAATTTAATTTTCATTAAATTATTTTCACTAAGGGAAGGAATTTTTACAACTTGGAATTTTTATTAAAATTTATTGATCATTTTTCTTGGCTGAGCTGGGATTCGGACCGGGTTGATCTTTACATGTTTCAAGAATCACCACATTCTATCGTCGGAAGGACTTTGAGTTCTACCCACTGCACCACTGAAATTTAGGTGATAATAACAGCAAAATTTCGAACCACCAGTACTACTGGTTAAAGATTGATGTTTGACTGTTGGCTTAACGGGCACCGCAGTGGTGCAGTGGGTAGAACTCAAAGATCTTCCGACGATAGAATGTGGTGATTCTTGAAACATGTAAAGATCAACCCGGTCCGAATCCCAGCTCAGCCAAGAAAAATGATTAATAAATTTTAATAAAAATTCCAAGTTGTAAAAATTCCTTCCCTCAGTGAAAATAATTTAATGAAAATTAAATTTGATGAACTCAAGCCTAATTAAAGAATATCAAAAATTATATACATTATTATATTATGAAGTGTTTTGGCTTTGATAACACTGAAGCAAAGTATGTAGCCACAGTAAGCTTTTATTAGCCACCTTTTTAAAAAATAAGTATAAAAATAAATAATTAATATTGTGGTTATTTTGTTGAACTGTTTATGGTATTTAGTCCAAATTTAAATATTTTAATTAGGCTAAAGTTCATCATCATAAAAAAATTATTTTGCCATGTACTTTGCGTGTTTACTTAAATAAAAATTAAATTAAATAAAGTCAAGATTAGATGATCAGGACAAGAAGGGGGAAAATAAATAATGGCTCAAGAGAAAGTCTTGCCTTATGTTTGGTGCTTCTAGCAAATCAAAAACAGAAAAAATATAGTTATATCGTATGTACATTAGGGTGACCGTTCAAATTTATAGTTGCACTTCTTAAGGTCTCACCCACCAGTTTGGTGGGCATTGATAAAAAACAACGCAAAAAATTTTTTAGGACGACGATCGGCGAAGGCTTAGCCGCCCCTCACGCCCGCCAAAGCTTGAGAAATTTTCTATTTTTACATGAAATCTGACTTTATGTTTCATAACTTAGAAAATAAGTAAAACAGAAGTAAAAAGGGGGAAAAAACACGTAAAATCAATTAAAAATAGATAATCATTCAGAAAAGCAAATTTCGATCTACCAAAGGTTAAAATACAATTTGGTTTAAGGATTGATGTTTGACTATTGACGTCAGCGGTCGTCGATGGCTGCGAGTGTAAGACGGCAAATCCATCTGAGGAGATCGAGTGGTTGCGATCGAAACATGTCATGGGAACCTGCCGGCCGGGGTTTGAGCCCCAGCCACGTCAAGAATGAAAGATTATCAATAACAATTTTAATTAATTTTCATGTTTGTAAAATTCCTTTCTTCATAAAAATAATTTAATGAAAATTAAATTTGATGAACTTAAGCCTAATTATAAAAATTTGGTTTAAAAACCATAAATAGTTCAACAAAATAACCACAATATTATTAAATATTTTTAATAATAACCAGAGTATGAAAACAAACAAAACATTTCGCAAACGTTCGCAAAATGTACAAAACTATTCAAAATTTTAAAATTGTATTGTACATGAGCAAAACCAAAACAAAACCTTTTCAAGTGTCAAAGAGAGAAAACGAAACAATTGACTATCCACTCATCTGCATTATTTAATTTACCTTTACAATCCATGATATAAAGAAACCAAGATAGCGCATTCAGATTTTAAAAATGAAATGTTCCTGCGCATCTACGTCACATCAGCGTATAAGTGAGGCTAAAATATAGAAACACAAGCACACAAACATGTGTATAATATGCTGATGTGACGTCATATTAAACAGATGAATTTTGAAAACATGCGCAATGCGTAATCTGGTTTATATCATTATTGGTTACAATCGTTCATCTGAATACAAATCAGATAGAGAAACGTTTTGTTTTGAGTAATTGATTTAGTTTTTGTTTGGTTTTTGTAGTGGCATAACAAGAGTAAAATCCGCAATGCCTCGTCCAAAAAATGATTTGCTACGTTATTTTTTATTCTTTTTTCTTTGAATTACTTTTTATTTAATTTAATTTGTTTTTTTTAGTTACTACGGTAGTCAAAATAAGTATTAAACCAAACGTTTTTCAAACGTTTTTTCTCTGAATGTTTCAATATTGTTCTAAATCTTTTCTTTTCCGGCTGTGTACGTTTATATTAATGTACAATTTGCGCTCACGCGCAAAAATAATACAAAACAAAATGGCAAAATCATTCTCAATGTTTTGGTTTTGTTTTTGTTTTACTCACTGCAAAGAACAAAACAAAACGAAAGCAAACGTTTTAATTTAAAACAATATTAGCATGGGAGCCTCTCTAAGGGGTTTATTTTGAGAAAATGTTGAGGAAATGTTTTGAATGTTTGAAATGTTTATTGAGGTTCCTGTGGTAGTAGATAGTAAGGCTTATCATTGGAAATATGTGACACCTGGATAACCGAAGAAGTTGAGGTATCGGAGTATGTGGATGTGGGTCAAGATCCTGGTAGTCTGTCTTAGTATAACGTAAAATTTAAAATGTTGGTCCGCCCACGACTGTGTCGGTTTTAAAATTGAAAAGTGGATGAAGGGATTGAGGTGCTAGAGTGTGTTGGTGGTAGAGTGTTGGTTGCTCACATAGACAGTGCTTTGCACGAATTGATGCTTATTGCCAAAGAGTTATGTTTTCTAAGGGAATTAGTCTGAGGGGATCACGCGGTGGCTGTGTTTAAAACCCCAAGTTAAGCGGGTAGAATATTTCTGAGGTGCAATGAAATTGTGTGGAAAAGTTCGATTTATGAGGATGGTCCATATGTTTGCTGTTGCTATTCAAGAGATACTGCTGGCTATTCCTTAAGTAGCGTAGGTTTGATAACTCAGGCTCCTAAACAAGGGATGTTTGATTACACACTCGAATAGTAGGTGCTCATGGAAATCATAATCACATAAGTTCCCTGAACTTACGATTGGGTCCATACAAAACAAGCTGCGTTAGTGAAATTGAGCTTAAATATTTTCTATACATGCGGTTTGTTCGGCCATAAAAGTCAGCGAAATTGACCTTTGCTGTTGGTGATTTTTACTTTCAGAAAATTTGAGAATTTAACTAGGCATTTTACGAGCATATTTCCCGTTTTATAGTTATTACTTATTTTGATTATTAAAGATTTAACCCCAACATATGCGAATAAAATAAATTTTGTATGACAATTGCTTTTTTCTTAGATTTTAATGACTGTAAAGCGTAGGGATTTTCGTAGGGAAATTTTTTTAACGTGTAGTGTGAAAAATCTGATATGTTTAGTATGCGAAGTTATTTTTAAAAACATGCGTAACATTTGCAAATAATAGCAATAGACTTGTCTGTTGCAGCATAAGTTCAAATCTTAGTGCAGCGAAATAATTTTAACGTTACGTGTTTGGTAACTGTTTATTTGCAAAGAAATACCACCAGGGGGCCATGAGTTTTTGTACTTCTCATACAAAAGCTCATTTTTCACCCAAAAAATAATAATATTTGAAGACTCATAAGGGGAGCTAGATTTCTGCTGGGTTGTTAATTTTGCATCGTGCGCCCGTATTATTTAATTGAGAGTTTACAAATAGTTTTTACATATACATATAAGCACAAATCTTAATATCTTAATAATACCAAGTTCAGTTAAAGCTAACTCTTACTTTAACTTCAAGTTAATAATATGTTTTTAACAGTTATAACTGGTAGTTTACTATACTGACCTTGGTGAAGTAGGCCGCAAGTAAGATTTTTTCTGGGTGCTGTCAAATGGTATATTCTTTTCTACAAAAAAATGTGACATTTAATTTTAAAAAATGCAATTTGGTGTTCGTTTCTTAAAAGTGCTTTGATCTCTAAAAGGGTGGCTTGTTTTATTCAAAACAATTCACCCATACAAATGGCATAAGGCATTGCATTTAACGCCCCGTATAAATCAACTTTGTTGATGACCTTTAAAATGGTGACTTTCGTTTATATATATATGTAGGTCTACCCGAAGAATCAGGACAGCAAAAATTTTAAATTGTAATAGTTATTTTTCAATTATTTAATCGTAGGATGTCAGTGATATAAAATTGTTATAAAATTGTTTTTAAAAAAAATTTTATATCAAAAAATCTTAAAAACTTGGTGTCAATAAATCGGCAATCTGGCAAAGGTATTTTCTTGTTTACATATTTTAAGAAGAAACAAAGAAATTGGGATTTCGTCCTTCATTTTGTTCTTTGATTTCAACGAATAACAAATTTTGGTTTATGAACATGTACTTTTTTTAAAATTTTGAAGAACAATTTTTTTTTTGATTTATGTATGTTTCTTATATTTTGAAGAAAAAATTTTTTGTCAGCTGTGAAAAACAGGGCGATCCTATTTTGTGTTTTGTTCTCGTCAAATAAGAAATTGCATTATAAGAATGTTGGCAAAACACTTTATACATGCACCTTTTAACAGGGTGGTATTTTTTTGTAGAAAAGAAAACATCATAAGTGTTTTTTTAGCAAATTATAACCTCTTTAATCTTGAATTGTGGGACCTATTTTGCTTTTAATAGACATACGGACGGATATGGCTTATTCATTTTAGAATTTCATAACAATTAAGAAAAAACATTAAAGGGCCTGCGACGATTCATGTTTGACAAGCGGCAAACCAATACGTATATCGCCCATCATTTTGGCGGTATATTCATATTTAAATAGAAGAATAAAAAAAAACACTAACCAATGTACCATTGCCTGGTGTTATTCTTTCAAAAGACACTATAAAAATACATATGGATAATAGGAATAAAAAGAAAATATCATTAAATTTATTAATAACACACACACTTTTACAATTTATCTACTTTCTTAAACACTTCATATTTTTTTTTAATGTCCAAAATAATTTTTCACAAGATTCATTAACTAAAATGTGAGAAGAGCAATAAATAAGAAAAACATTTCACTTTGCACTTTAGATTATTGTGTCAAATTTGATAGTCTCTTATGGTTGCCGCACATTTGTGGCAACCAACACAATAATAAATTATAACAACTCAGCTCCAGCTTTTCCTTAAAAAGACAACAACAGTTTCCCATAAAATCACAAGTGAAGGATAAAAATGAAACTAAAAAAACCCCGGTATGTTGTTACCATTAAATATTATTCAAACAATTTTATAAATTAAAAAAATACGTTTAAACTATACGTCAGCAACTATTACGATACACTCACTCACTCACACGCATGCATGCTTTAACTTATAACTCAAGTCTGAAACTAAGTAGAAAAACTGAAACCCAAAATGTGAATGAGAACTACAATTTTTATAATTTGAAATGTAATGCTCATATACGAGGGCAGTTTTGCAGAATCAATGCAAAATCCAATTACACCCTTATAAAAATACTTCCCCTGTATCGTGCAAAAAACAAATATTCTTTTTTTAAATCTGATCAAATCCTGTCAAGCTAAAGTTAAAAAAAAAAAGATTTTTGTAAAAATTGAAGTCTTATGGTCAATTTCACTTATTCCATTTAAATATCAATTCATATTTAAATATAGTTTTTTTAAATAATTTTATTTTACATGAAAAACGGATTTTTAACATAAATTGATATTTAAATAAATTGGTGGAATTGGATATAAGTGTACAAATTAAATTAGTTTATGTTTAAATGTATACTGATACCCTCCATAAAAAAATGTGATTTATTATGGGACTTATCCAAAACCAAATGCCGAATTGTTGTTGGAAAACACAAGTTAGAGTGCGATAATCAGCTGTGCCGAATCCTTTATAACCTCCAGCGACAGTTAGAGTATTTCAGGAAAGGGGGTTTATATGGGTTCTATAAATGATTTTACCTGATATGGGGCCTATGGTAAATTATAAACCGATCTTCACGAAATTTTTAACTGATTTTAGGCGTATTAAAGTATTTTTTTTTTTAGAGTAGGCTATATATGGGGCGTATGGTAAATTATGGACCAATCATCAAGAAACTTGACAGTTTCGTTACGGTTTAAGGTATACTTAACGGGTTTCCGAGAGTAGGCTTCATATGAAGCCAATAGAAACTATGGACCGATCTTTACGTTTTTTAGTTATTACAAACGAAATTGTTCAAAATCTTATACCGATCTGTGCATTCCGGAACCTTTTATTTCAGGTTTTGATGGATTTCAATCCTAAGCTGCTTAAGACAACTAGAAATAATTTGACACTATTCTGGCTCCTTACTTTTGTGTTGTTCAACAGTGAGCGTATTTTTAACAGACAGGCGGGCATGCCTAAATCGACTTCAAGTTACTCAAGGACTCAGAATATTTATATAGCTTATTGGGTCTGAGGTAAATATTAAAAAAGTTTCACACAGAATTACAAACTTATTGTAACCCCATTTAAAATTACACTGTACAATAAAATCAATTTTTTCCAAAATTACAAGGTCCAGCCTATAAATTTTGATAGGGAAGACAAAAAAAAGACATCGGCGTTTTGAAAGTTTACATCTGAATTTTATTTGAGGTGGGGTTAAAGTTTCCCAGCCTTGGCACATTATTATTGTTAATCGGCATAAGAAACCATGTGACTCTTACATTTACTGTATAAAATGTGTTAAGAAAATTTATGTAGAATGTTACGGAGAACATTTTTGTAGAATATGTTAACCCTCTTACTCCTCAAGGTATGGGTCATTTTTGTCCTTCTTTTAAAAAAGAGCTATTAAAACAGGGATTTAAGGGTTTAAAATGTTCCGCAAAAACATTATCCGTGAAATTTTATTATAAGTCCCTGAATACACAAAAACGGAAAATTCAACTAGAAAGTCAGGAATAAGACACAAAAGAGAGCTTAGGGTTAATTTTGCATTTATTAAGAATTTTCTTTTACCCAAAAAATTAAGCATGAAAAAAATAGCTGAAATTTAACTAAAAATCACTAATAACTCTATTATGTTTCCTTCGATAGCAAATTTGGATAGGATGTATTTATTAATTACATTTTTTTAACCTCTTGACAATTCCACTTCATTATCATACAATGTCCAGCATATTCCAGAGATAAGCAAATGAATGCTTTTGCCTTTATAGCGTTCTTCAGTGGGTGCGCATGTCTGATGAAATTGTTCACCATGCTTATCAGATTCTGTTGACAACTGGTTCTCAAAGTAATCCATATGGGAATTTAAAAAATTAATTTTTGTTGAATTATGAACACCTAGTTTTTCAAAAGCTCTAAGCATGGTGTCTACGTATATTCGAGCAGTAGCACACAGAAAACAAATTGGTTGGGAAACGGTTGCAGTAATATAATATTGATCAAGTAGCATGATTTATTATTGCAACTATTAAAAATGTATAGTTCTAACTGATTATAAAAATTATGTTCCAACTGAAATATGATTCCTTCAATTCTTTTATTAGTTATGATAACTTATTTAATTAAGTTCTAAAAATTAGTACAAATGGTTAGAATCACAACCGAATTTAATATAGGGCAATACTGAATATTGGTCATTGCAATCAATAATTTGCTTTCGTCAATAAATTTTGTAATATAAATGATTATTCATTTATTGCAGCTAATTATTGATTGTTGGAATAGATTCAATTCGAGTACAACAAATGAAAATATAATTATTCGGAATTCACAGCCAAAAAATAGTTAAAAGCCCCAATTGCTTACTAAATTTTGTCAAAACATTTGATAGATAAAATTAATTTTTAATATTATATTTAAAAAATATATTTGCGGTCAAAAATGGAAAATGTGAAAAACTTAATAAATAGGGGTAAGTAATTTTCGTATTCTTATAGGTATGACCATATACACGTGTATACATATGTATGTATGAATGTATGTATTATTTTTTATACCCTGCAAATTATATTGGACTTCTTGATCCATTTTGATCCTGGACTGGTCCAATGCAGTGCAAGTATGGACCATGTCATTATTAAAAAGAGTTTGCAGTGAAACGACATGTCTTTGTTTTTTAACGACATGTTTTCGTTTTGGAACGAATTCAAATAACCAATTTTTTTCCTTCATTGCGATTACCTTTGGACAAGTCCTTGCCCCTTATAGGCTACATTTGACCGGTTAAAAAAAATATATTGATAACGACAATCAAATCTCTTGTTATGAACACCAATTATGTGTTAATTCAGTTGCACCTATCATTTATTCGGGTATAAGCACAATTTTGTTTCTTATAATCATACTAACAACTAACAATATCTGTTGTTATGACTATGAAACCTATTATGCTAAGAAACGAAATTTTCAGTAATTGGAACCGAATTGTGTGATAGTACATGCAACCGACGAAATTCGATTGGCGCCAAATTCGGTTGTGATCACGAATCTGTTTTCTCTGTGAGGAGAACGATTTTTGCCTAAGACATTGTATATCACTTTCTTAATGCTTTTCTATAAAATCAAGCTCGATTGGTGAGAGCATTTCGTCGAAGTAAGCGTTTTGCATCAGCTTTCTTATATGTGGACCAACAAAAACACCTGTTGATATTAAAAAATATTTTAAGGCTTTCCACAATAACAACATATGTACCTTCTTTTATCTTTGATACGCTTAATTTTGAAAACATTGTTTTCACAACAGATCCGCCACTTATGGTCTTCATATTTTACGGAGTCCAGTATTAATTTTATAGAATCATAGCTTTCTTTAATATTCATTCCATAGGCAATTGGAATTAGATTTTTCGTATTATCGTAATACAGAAGTACAACTCTTCTTAGATGAATCAATAAATATACGTCAGTCCTCGTGGTTATACTCAAAATTCATTGCATTCATTATTCCTTTAATATCGGTGCAATAAGCCAACGTGTAAACATCGTTTTCTGAAAAGAACGGCAGAAAGCTGGTAACATTGACACCAGGTTCAAGTAGATGAAGACTTTTTAACTCTGCAGCTAAAATTGCTGATTTTAACCCCTTAAATCCCTATTTTAATGGTGTTTTTGCTCTTTTTTAAAAGAAGTGCAAAAGATTTACACCTTGAGGAGTTAGAGGGTTAAAATATTCTACAAAAATGTTCTCCGTAACATTCTACATAAATTTGCCGAACAAATTTTATACCTAAAATGTAAGGGTCACATGGTTTCTTATGCCGATTAACAATAACAATGTGCCAGAGCTGGGAAAATTTAACACCCCCTCAAATGAAATTCAGATGTAAACTTTTAAAACGCCGATACACGTGTCTCTTTTTTTTTTTGTCTCCTCTATCAAAATTTATAGGCAGGACCTTGTAATTTGTTTGTGTTGTACAGTGTTATTGATACATTTAGATCAGTATCGTCCAATTCTTATATTCCTATACAGGGTTGTTATGCTTTTTCTTAAAAAATCGTCAAAATTTTTAACAAAATTCGTCAAAATCTTCACGAACCTTTAACAAAATCGTCTAGAAATCATCAAATATTTAAGTGTTACAAATCATAGGCAATTTATTGCACCAATTTTTTATTGATTGGTTCAGAAATATAAATTTTTAGCAAGAAATATTATTTATGACAAAAAAGTGATATGGTTACGTTTTATTCTTTTTATTTAAGCAAGGGGGCTTAGATATTGCAAAAAATAAGTAAAAATATATTTATCATTCGAAAGGAAATAAATAAAGAAATACAGAAGAAAAACTATATTTTCACAAAAACTTTATTTATTTATGTTATTTATCTCATAAAAACTAAGAAAATAAAAAAAAAAGAATCACATTTGCTATTAACTCGAGCTATTTTAAATGATTAATTTTTGCGATATCTATGTTGCAAATTGTTTTTACTGTTAAACGTGCTAAGCCAAGGGTTCTGTCCATATCAGCAGCCTTTTCACCCGACTTGAAACGTTTTAATTCATCCAATTTTAGTTCCAAACTATTGAATTTTTTTCTTTGAACTAATTTTTTCACACAACTTCTTATTAAGTATTAACTTTTTACTTCCTAATACGCAGCTATGCTTAGAATAACTTACCTATAAGAATTAAATGGGCATTTCCTCTTTTTCACGAAATAGAAAAATTCTTCCCCTGTGATTATGACTTCAGTGAAAGAATAGGTAGTGACGAATATCGGAATTAAAACGACGAAAAGCGGATTTTACTAATTTTTAAAAAGCGACGCAAATCGAAACGATGCAAATCGGGACTCTAGTGTTAATTTTTTGCAGTATCGATGGTATTCATATAATTGTAGAATTTTAATTACTAATGAAAGCCACCCGGCTTGTGATGGGGCTTTGAATATTTTTTTGTTTAACTTCCAATAGTTTTTGTATTTGGAAAAATTGATTGTTACGTTATGGACTGTTCACAATATAATTGTAAATATTTCTTGTAAGTGTTTTATTGGTGCTAGAAAATCATCATAACACTATTACTTTTAATAAAAAATTCGTCAACCGTCATTTTACTGTGTTTTCGAAAAATCTTCATATCTAACAACCCTCTTCCTATACTCGAGAGTCTACAGCAAAAAATTCTGTGCATCGATGTCGACACACGTACACTATAAAATTATTCGAGTAAATGCCAATGACGAAAACTCTTTTGTTGTTTTGTTTACGATTTAACAAGAAGAATCAAAAAGTAGCCGTTCAGATATACAAGTTTTAATAAGCTCTTGCTAGCAACTTGCTTTATTTATTCAAAATCTTTATTTAATGCTTTGCTGCATCTACCACATGTAGGGATGCAAGCGATACATCGATGTTTAGAAAACATGTAAGCATCGATGTTTTGATGGATGATACATCGGCGTCAAAACTGAATAACATCGAAATCGTCCGTTTTATATATTCATGAATTTAAATTTGTTTTTATATTATTTTTAAAGTTTTTAATATTATTTTTTTTTAATTAAAGCCTTTATTTAAAAATATAAAAAAGTGTATTTCAAAGCATTTACATACATATGCATGTATGTACGTGTATACTATTCATTGTATAACTATATGTAATAAGGGGAAACCCCTTTTACAAACTAAATAAATGTTAAAACAATTTTGGAGGCTGGCTGAACAAGTGTGAAGGCCTAACTATAATATGCATAAGTTGGCTTAAGCAACTGCCCGAATATATGTAAATCATATTTGTCGAACCATAGTCTACTTAAGGAAGCTTTTTGTTTAATTTTGTGAATCTCTCTTTTGCTTAAGCAAATTGCGAAACTGATCGGACTTTCCGTACGGAATCAAATGTTTTTTGATTTTGTTTTTATGTTTTTAAATTGTTGAAACATCGATGTGTCGTGTATTTATGTTTTTTAACATTGATGCTTATCGTGGAAAAGGCGATGTTATAAAACATCATTTTTTTCAGAACGATGTTGCATCCCTAACCACATGCAAATGATTATGATTGTTGGCTCTCGGCCACCACTGATTAAGATAAAAAATTTTCACATTTTACCCCCAAAAACATCTGCAAAACCATTTGCCGTTTGGGAAGGATAGTTTTTTTTACCATACCCTTTATTTAAAACATGATACCTATTTATGATAAAAATTAAAAAAAAATTATTGTTTTCGGATTATTTTTTTTCCAGAATAAGGTTTACTTTTGGAATACAATTTTTTTAATGGTTTTTTTTTTGCAGAAATAGTCGTAATTTGCTGAATAAATTTTTTTTTTTGGCAGAAATAATTTGAGTTTTTTTTTAGTGAAGCTTCTGGATTTTTTTATGGACATTCTTAATCCATATAAAAGATTTCTTAAAACCTTCAACGAGTTTGAGTTAAACAAGTAAGAAAGTTTAGTCGATCAAGCCCGACCTAGTATATGGTCGGGCTTGATACACCACAGTATATAAGAACAAATTTTTGTTAATGTAACCTATTCGAGTCCCGTGGGCAATCATGGACCCATGAATAATGAAGTTAAGTTTAAGATTCATATAGAAATTCTATGTGCCGAAATTTATTTATGTACCTTCATTTATATGAAGTTGCTTTGCCTTTACGTGATTTCATGAAGGGGGCTTATATGGGACCTATGATTATGGTTATTTTGTCATGTCATAGAAGCTGTCGTACAAGTGGTTGTCGGCATTTTTTATGTAAAATACTTACATTTATAATGAAGTTGTGACATTAAAAACTATTAGAATACAAGAATAAAAAATTTACAATTTTTTGTACCAACAAAAATATATTGAACAGTAATTATTTTTGCCATAGAAAAAAAATCTGATAATTACAATTATACCAAAAAAAAATAAAATCATAAAACAACAATTACACAAGGGAACAAAATTGAACTTTTTTGTGCGTTCTGGAATTTGATTGCTAAGTTTTACTAATTTAATTTTTCTCTATCAGCTTTACTTTTTGAGATATACCGTTATGTCCAAAATAAGGGCACTTTCACTACATATATTGAAATAACTTGAAAACTTTAGTTAATAAAAAAATCTGAAGCTCGGCAACAATAGTATCTTAAGGCCGTGCTTGCATTGATTTTAAATTTGACCTGTTATTCCCGAGATATCGTTGAATTTTTGGAAAAAAAGGAAAATTTAAATTAAAAACTAATTTTTGTTCTTTAAAAATTCATAAAAAAATAAAAATGCGACAAAAATCACAGTTTTGGGATAAAAACATTTAGCTTAACATAATTTCGAATGAGGTTTGTTTTATTGTATTCGGTGCACAACTTTTAATTTTATTCACAATTTACTGAGCAAACTGACTGCCTGTTTTTAAAAACGTAAGCAAGTGAGTTAGTGAAAAATTATATTAAAACCAAAAACAAATTTTCGTCTTTTATTGTTGTTTTTAGTATAATTTCTCAATTACTCACTTGCTTACGTTTTCTAAAAACAGGCAGTGAATATCGATTTCCATACAAAAAGGAATAAAAGTTCCTGACACAACATATTTAAAAAGTAATTTTTGTATGGAAATCGATATTCGAAAATAAACAGAACATTATTTATTTTTGTAAAAAATTTTTGGTTTTCTTACCAGTCAAAAAGGCGGTAAGCACAACGAAAGCATACGAACATTAATGAGCTGAACCGAAAACAATGAAGTCTATGTTTTTTAAAACGGAATTAAATGTTCTCAACTTTTTGTTGCGTTGGATAATTTTTGAACACTGACAAAATTATTGAATTTAGACAGTTTTACCCCATAGATTCATAAACTAAAAATGTAAATGTACTTAGCCTCACTTTTGGTTAGAAAAAGAAAGCAATTCAAAGTTTATTTGGTTTATAAGAAGATACTTTTATATAAAAGGATATAATATTTGCATTTAATTAAACATGTTTTTAAAAGACTTATAAAACGAATTATAAACTTTGGGTCTAATCACCGCATACGATATCGAGCAAAATTGATAAAAATTATTTGTTTTGGTATCATGCAACTCGATATCGAATGAAATGTTTTGAATTTGAAATAGTAGCATTCGATATCGAGTAACTCGACATTACATTTATCGAGTTTTCATTCGATACGTCAGTGTCTATCGTATGTAAAAAAAATCGATAGTTTATTCTATACGATAGTATCGAATGCTGTGATTAGACCCCTGGTGTTCCCATTTTACCCGTCTTTCCTCTTTTTCTTTTTCAGCATTCGATTTTATTAAAAAAAATTTGCCTCATGGACTAATTGGACAAAAAGATACCGGCAGTACAAACGTAATGTCTTATATCGACTTAAGCTACTCCTATTTATGACCGATATATGCGAGTTCTTACAGTTTTGAACAAAGGGCGATTAAGGGGAGCTTTGAATTATGGTGGCAAATTTGGTATAAATATTTATTGTTACTTTAATTTAATAGTGTAATTGTTATGCACGCTTAAGCGATTTTTATAAAGGTAGCCTATATGGATACATGATCAACTGTGGGATTATCTTTCAAACCTTTTAAATATTAAGGCGATTCTTGGTAATATGTTTTATAGAAATCCATGATTAGTTACAGACCTATTCTAACAAGATTCAATGGTGTATTTAAAACAGGGTTTAAAAAACTGCAGTCGAAACCAAAAACTGTCGAACAAACAACGAAAATTTGTATACAACTTTTAACTTTTTGAGTTGGTTTGACATCGACTGCTTACATTTAATGAATCAGAAGTCAAAGCAACAGTTTATTTTTGACCGATGGCAAATAAAGTAGTGGAAGAAATTGCAGTTTTTCTGCTTTCACTGCAGTTATTCAAACGCTGATTTTTAAAGTGATAAGAGCTTAGTTTTGTTTTGATACCAACATTTTTAAACCACAAACGCGGGAAAAAGTGATTTACAGGTAAGGATCCCAAATGGGAATTTATCGACCCATCAAATATGTTTCAAAAGGGTTTTTTTGTAACATAAAACGACAATTGCCTATTTAAGGAGATATTTAACACTATGATTTAAACTTCTATAATACAAACCAATTCTAGAAAATAAAAAGATAAAATCATATTTCGGAGCATCATTGATCTAAAGCTCCATATTTTCAAAACGTTTGATATTCTTATTTCACAAAACTTTAATAAATCTACAAAATGATGGATTTTACTTTGATCGAAACATTAAAGTGGATGGAACAATATTACCAGGTCGATTTAAAAAATTATGTAGTTGCGATAGAACACCCCGGGTCTTTCTACAACCTTCGCTAAAATTTTCTTTTTTAAAAACACTTTTTATCCTGTCGTCCATCCAAACATCATCCACCTCCTTCGTAACATTCTCATGCGTTAAAAAATTTTAACTTTTAGTTGTCGTTATTGTTGCTGCTGTTTCAGTTGTTGTTTTTCTCATATATAAAGATTTAGTCATAATATTTGAGTAGAAGTTTTTGCACACACTCATACACACACCAACGCACACATAAACAAACAAAGTCATAGAAACCCAGCAAACAAAAATACTAGATAATAAATTGGGATTAATTAATCACGTGTAAATAAAACCTTTCCCAACAAAAGAGAAAAAATTCGCACAATTTCTTTAAAATATTTGAAGTAATGTTTTAAAAAAATTTATATCAAAGGAAAAATGCTTTATTAATCGAACCTTTCATTTTGTTGTTGTTTTTTTTTTTTTTTTTGCTGGGTATGCATAAACACACTGTGACACTAAAATGTTCTGTCATATAATACTTTCCCATACATTGCGCCCTTTATTTGGTTTCATTCTCGTTTATTCATTCATTCATTCATTATGAATTATGTTTGTCACGTCTACAATATTAATAATGCATGTCAACAACTTGGCCAAAAAATATGAGTATGTCACCACTAAACATTTGGCAAACATGTGAGCGAGCAAACGAACGAGCATTAACGTTTCAAAACAATTTATGAAAAATTTATACTTCAAGTTTAATTTTTTATTTTTAAAATAAAACACTAAAATATGAAAAAGTGAAGTAATTTTAGGTAAAAGAAAATAGTTGGTATTTATTATGAATTCAAAAACCATTTGTTTCATTTAATTTGGCAACGAGATCACTTGCAGCTAGAAAAATTATTAAACGCAAACTTGGGTTTTTGAAATAAGATTTTTTTTATGTTTTTTGCAAATCCAAATTTGATCTAATCATAATTTTGGAACCGATTTTTAGATTTATTGACGAAATGTGCCACCAACCATGTTAATGTTGTGATCCAAGTACATTTCTCACATATAAATAACAAGATTAAGTAAGAATGGTAACCATATGATACCCTACACCACCGTTTTTATAGACAAACCTTCTTTTTGGGACCAATGGGCAATAATAGTACCGCTCAACAATATTCTTTTATCAGGTTTAGGTGATTAAAAGAGTTCTGTGTGATATCTAGATACCTACATTAACATGAGAGTTTTTCGTCATAAAGTCCCGTTAGGGAGGGTGATTATATAGGACCTGTGGTCCATTCTACACTACCAGAACAACATTTTAACAATATATTTTAGCTGTTTAAGTACAGGAAAAAAGGAAATATTTAAATACCCATAAATTTTATAACAAGACAAACTAGACAGCGTTTTTTCGGTTTTGCTTTTAACACGCCGAACTTGAAAAAAACACATAAAAAGTTGTAAAAAATAACATATTTTCTTTGTATTTTTTCTCAATGTGTACTTTTTATACCCTCCACCACAATTAGTTGTGAAGAGGGTATACTAAGTTTGTCATTCCTTGTGAAACTTTTTTATTATTCATCTCAGACCCCATAAAGTATATATATTCTGGGTCCTTGAGTAATTCTAAGTCGATTTAGCCATGTCCGTTTGTCTGTCCGTCTGTTGAAAACACGCTCACTTTCGAAAAACTCAAAAGAAATAAAAACCCTTGATGTCAAATTGCTTGTAGTTATCCTAAGCAATTTGGGATTGAAATCCAGAAAAATTAGTTTAGTAGGATCAGAGCTACGAATCAAAATGTGGAACCACCACCTAAAAAAAATTGATAATTTTGTTACAAAAACTAACATAAATGGTGGAAAAATGCACGGACTGGAAATCACGCTATAAAATTTCGCGAAGATCCGCCCAAAATTTACCCTAGGCCCAATATAAGCCCTACTCCCGGAAAACAATTTAGTACGCCTTAAACCATAAAAAATAATGTTATCATAACAAAATTTGGTACATCACAGTTTTATAGACCTTGAATTAAAACTGTAAAGTTTCGTGAATATCGGTCAATACTTTACCATAGGCCCCATACAAACCCTACTCCCGGAAACAGTTTAGTACGCCTAAAACCGTAAAAAATAATGCTATCATAACAAATTTTGGCTCGTCACAGTTTTATAGGACAAGAAGTACCACTGCGAAATTTCGTGAGGACCGGTTCATAATTTACCCTAGGCTCCATATAAACCCTTCTCCTGGAAAACAGTTTAGTACGCCTAAAACCGTAAAAAATAATGCTATCAGAATAAAATTTAATACTACACAGTTTTATATAACTAGAATTCACACTAATAAATTTCGTGATGATTGGTCCATAATTTACGCCTAAAACCGTAGCAGATATAGATATTGCGGTAAACTTTTTTCCAACTTAGCTTCATATGGCCAGAAAAAATGTTATGCAATTTTGTGATATACGGTCCATAATAAACCTTGGATCCATTTTAAACAGCGTTCTGAAATTCACTACTGTATTGAAATTTATATTTTTTAATACCAGAAATCCCTCAGCAGAATTTTGGGATGATTGGTTCATAGCTTACCATGGCTTCAAAATAAATTCCCCTCCTGAAAATCATTTAAGTTCGGCTTAAACTATTACGAATCATGATGTTTTACTCAAGCTAGTAAAAATTGCTAAAAAAAAAAGTCATAAAACTTTCTGATTGTCGGTCAATAATTCAATATATGTCTAAACCGTAACCCATTTTAATGCAGATGTCTGTTTTTATACAGATAAATTAATTATAAATAGACATCATACAGATATTACTCCTAAAACATTTGAACTGTCGATGGAGGGTATCAAAGATTCGGCACAGCCGAAAATAGCACTCTGTCTTGTTTCCATTTCAGTTAATTTTTTTCAACTTGAAGCTAACAAATTTTTGGTTTTCCTTCCTAGTTTTGATAGCCTCACAGTTTGATAACAATTCACTCATACTTTTTAACATTGAAACAAATGAGCTTTCAGTTTCTCACTCAAGTTGAGTGTTTCAATTTACGTTCAAGACAACAGCTAATTCAGTAAGTTGCCATAAGCAAGTAATTACTTGCAAGTAGTGTATACTTATTATCAACGAAAAACCGATTGGCTTAAAGTACAAAAATTGTGTGAATGTAAGTAAAAAAGTGTGAGTGTATTGAGTTTTTCGAACTTGCACTTGCATGTGTTAGCGGGGGGTTAGTGTTCGGTTCGGTAGATTTGTGAAAACACAACCGTCAATAGTGTTTGTGTAGTAAATCATTAAAAAAATAACGTTTCTCTGTTTGTGATCTTCGAACACGAAAATAATACTGTTCTTATCCAACTCAACAAAAAGATAAGAATATTTAATTGCGTTCGGTTTTTTTAAGCCACAAACTTCGTTGTGTTCGGTTCAGCACATTAATGCACGTTCATTTCAGTTATGCCTGGTAAAAAAAAACACCAAATATTTTTTACAGCAACAAAATACACATACGAAAAAAACAAAAAGCCAGCGAAATTGTAAACAAACAAAACATATACATTAGGGTGGGTCGAAAATATTTTTTTTCTCTTATCGACTTCTAATAGCGTAAAAATGTTGTATTTTTGTCTGCACTAGACCCCTGTAATATATTATTAATTTATTTTTAGTGTAACAGCCCGCGCATTGACCTTCAATTTTGTTAAATTTTGAATATAACAACAATAGCATTGTATTGCAGAAAAGCATATTACTGTATTTTATCGACTTGTAAGTTCGTGAAAATAGTATCAGAAGCATCCATAACTCTTTGCAATAAAAAATTAAGAGAAGGTTTAACATAGACGAAACTTAAATCAAGAAGATAGATGCCTAGATTTTACAGTAAACAAGATTTTGTGACCAAAAAATGATTTTATTGTTTTTTGTTGTATACGAACCAAAGTTTTATTTTTTTTAAGTTAAATTCAAAATAGTTTCAGTTTTAATTAATAATAATTGATAGTAAATAAAAAATTTAAATTTAAAAAATTTACTTTTCTTACATATTCTTAATTTTTAGGAGCTCTTGCGCGGGCTGAAGATGTGACTTTTTTTAACTTTTTTTTTGCAGTTTTTATTTGTTTTGACGTAAGACAAAAAAATATTGCTATTAGAACATGATTCGAGAACTTTTATTTTTTCTCATACATCAGTGACCCAGCCTAGTATACATACAGAAAAAAATACCAATGTTATATTAACATGGCGAAATGTAGATTATTTTAATTATTTTATTTTATTTAAGTTTATCATTATTTCATATTAAGTTTAAATGAAAAATTTTAAAATAACCTTAAATCAAGTTTATTTAATATTATTCACTGTTTAAATAACATTGTTCAATATTCAATCTATAAAAACCTGTTTTATTTTAAAATCAAAAGTTTGCCTTGTTAAATTAAGTTTGTAGGTACATATCGTTAGCTAAAATACAAAAAGGCGTTACTAACAAAAAATTCAAAATCGAGTTTTTGATTGATTGTTATTAATGCAGTCAAACTAAATGTCTTGACAAAATTTTACACTTTTCCGATAAAAAATGACGCTTTTATTAACAAAAAACAAAAGGACGTTACTACAAGTGTGTTTATTTGACAAATTCAAAACGATTTTATATCATAATTTTTTCTAACAAAATGTTTTTCTTTGAATATTGTTTGAAGAAATCCATGGACGACTAATCAATGCATGTTTTTTCGACACACGCAGAAACAAATCAATGTAAGTTCGTTCAAAACAAGGCTGATTTAACATTTTTCAGTAATGATTTTGCTTCATAGTTACTTCATGTTAATTAAACATGATTTTACAATAACTTGCGAACAACATGTTTTTCTTTTAAAATAACTATAATTCATGTTAATTTAACAATGCAGTAAAGTTAGAGCAAAATGTCATTTATATTAAAATAACAATCCGAATCACGTTGAATGAAAGTTATTTCAAGTTGAAACAACGTGAATTTCATGTAGAATTAAATTGTTTGATTGTGATACAACAGTGTGAAGACAACATACAACTTATCCCTGTAACACATGTTTCACTTATTTTGTATTTTCTTTGTTAACAGAAGCATCAGCAGAATGGCCCGATATGGTTTTCGTCATCATTCTACTTTGAAAACTTGATGTACTATTTAACTAACTTTACTGCAATGTTAAATTAACAATGTTCGCATGTTATTGTAAAATCATGTTAAATTTACATAAAGTAACTATTAAGCAAATCGCTACCTGAAACGGTAAAATCAACCTTTTTTCGACTATTTTACATTGATTTTTTTCTGTGTGTACAAAATACACAAACAAGCTGTTCGTACTGCGATCGTTGCTTATTTGATCGTTTCAATGTAAAAAGGAAACTCTAACGGACATTAACATAAAATTTTTGTCCAAAGAACCACTACAATTGTTCTGTTTTACAACGAAGAACAGAACACTATACAGTGTTCGTTACTTTCTTGAAAATAATTGCGAACGGTATTAGGGCTTGTGTTCGTATACACAAACACTTAAAAAAATTATATATTTTCTTAGTATGTAAACCGGCCGCTTAACAGTGTTCTTTTTATTTTCGAACACTGAGCTTATTACAATTTTAATAAGCCTCTTTTTTGATTGTCTTTATTATAAGTTTTTTCCTTGATTACATCTTAAAAATAAATTGCTTTAAAATTGCGTGCAGTATACGTCACCGCCTTAAATTTTTTTGAATTTCGACAAGCAGTATGTATAAAAAACTTGAAACCAACACTTGATAGTTTGGCTGCAGGGTTAGTACTATAATTTGCCGCTACGCTTTTCTGGAGATATCGCATTTATTCCTCTAAAGAGAGTCAACTCAAAATTTTCAATTTTCACTTTTCGCAAGAAATCGATGAAGAGTCATATCTACGCACTGTTAAAATCTTAGATCAATTTCTCTAGTAGTAGTATAAGAGTTGCTCTTAGAATATGTTTACCACAACCATGTTTTTTCTTTGCGTGCATAAACCCATCATACCCTCTTTACCCATGGTGGTGTAGGGTATATTACAGAATGAGTTTTGTTTTATACTAAGCAATTTAAGTTCATGGAAAATGGAATATAAAATTGCTACAACACTTCTTTTACCCATAATAGTGTACCACTATAATATTGAAATAAAAAGGATTTAAACTAAATTACTATAAATATTTTATTAACCAATAAAATATAATTTTACCTTAAATTGAATATCAATTAAAAGCCAAAAAGCAAACAAACATTTCTCTTATCTATCTGAGCTAATAGCCCAGGGTATTAATAATTAAACTTTTTCAATATAAAATACATTTATTATGGAAAAGTAAAGCAAGCAAAAATTAAATTTTTAACACAAAATATTTGCAAAGTTTTTTAAGATTAAAAAAAAAATATCCCCTTTTTAAACTTTTATTAACTTGACATTATAGATTATTTTATTCATACTATATTTTTTTTATAAAAAACATTACTATTAAGAACTTTTGCAAAAATGTTGAAATTAGTTCGGCCTATTATTTCAGGTGAACATCCGGAGGCCATGCAGACAGGATCTTCCGGTTGCCAATACAGTTGGCTGACAATACTCATGCTAATGACCATGGTATTCTATTACAATCATCACAATATCACCTGTAATCTAACAAATTGTTTATTGAAAACCACCTGCCATAACTGCAATACCTTCACTAAAACCACCAGAAACATCTCTTCCTCTTCCACAGCAACAACTGCTACAATCAAATGCATTAATACCAGGGATAAAAGTTCTAAAACCACCTTCACCTTCAACTACACCACCAGCAGTCCTCGACATCATCTGTATTGTCCTGATTGTCATCATCCATTAGACAACAATACAAAATTTGACAACAATTACTGTTACCAGGAATTAGTTTTCACAAGTTGATATAAAAATTACAATGAAGAAACTAGTAAAAAAGGACAAATTATTAGAATAGAATAGAATGAATAAAAAATAAAATGGTAAGAACTGCACTACCAAACTATTATTAAGAATTATATAACAAAAATATAATATAACTAAAAAAATATAAAAATATTGTGAATGTTTTTGTACATTTTCATCATCATTATTTTCAATTTACAAAGTTAAACACAAAAAAAAAAAATTTACAAATAGTTGAAAACTAAAACTTTATAATCATATTGTAAAATAAGTTAATAAAGAATTTGCTCTCTAGTTCTATTAAGAGAAAAATTATATTAAAAATTACAATAAAATAAGCCCAGGTTAAGCAAACTTTAATGTAAATATTAAAAATAGTAGCAAATTTTTAAAGCCGGTGCACAGCAAAACTAACTAAAATTAACTTTACTTTCATGACTTCGTACACTGCTGCTGTTACGAAAAAAAACCCCAACTAAAAACTAAACGCTTTAATTTTGCGGAAAAAAAACTATTATTAATCCTCTCACGTAAAGAAAACATATTTTGCCATATGGTCACTTCTAACAAAATATTTTTAACGAAAAATGGTGAAACATATTATGACTACTGTAACCATTAAATTTTTCCTTCGTAAAGAATCCACAAACATATTGTGGATAACTCCAACTATGTTTGAAAATGAACATTACAATATTCACCAAAAATAATTGTATGTAAACTGTGGTCCAAATACAAAGCAAGATGTTAATTGTGAGTTAAACCATAACGTCAAGTTTTTTGCCCAACTTAATTTGATATTTGTTCGTTTTCAGCAAATTTCGGGAAACAATGACAAATTAAGAAAGACATTTTCATTTTATTCTCATTAATCCGAACTTGCCCGAGAACTTGTGGGACACACTTGTTATTTAAGCGGGTATCTGAATATATCGTGTTGATTTTTGCCTAGAAGTGAAAAATAAGACTTTGCATTAATACCCTCTTCAGTGATGTTATACACTTTTTTGAAAAGTCCTAACGCAGCCCGAAAAAAAATCTTTATTTTTCCCTACGCGTTGAAAAATGTGTCTCTACAAAAATCCCTACAACTTTTAAACGAAAATGTATAAAAATTGTATTTAAAGTTGTTCCCAGCTAGCATTTGAGTGATCTTTTTTTTTTGTAAAAGTCACCTTAATGAGTCTTCTCAGATCACCTTTCATGATTAAAAACAGATTTATCACTTGAGCGATTGAAAATGTATGCATGTGTATATGAAAAATTGCTAAACAAATTAAAAAATTGGCTTAACAAGAAGCGCAAAAATAATTGTCAATTAATAAAAATAAATTAAATGGCGAATGGCTTCATCTTTTCTTTGCGAGAACCCGATAACTTGCAATACCCTGATAACTTTAAGATGGTATCACCAATTATTCTTTGAGGTGATTCATCGGCAGGGTACCATTTTCTCACAATAAGAGTATCATTTATGATCGTACGGCATATGAAATGCCCTATAACCCAAGTATCTCCATTAAGACTGGAAAACCGCACTTGGGCCAAAAACACACATGAAAAATTAAACGCTTTCGCGGGCCACCTTGAGAAAGTTTTCACGCCACATGATGCACATACTTGTTCCTGTCGTCCAATCATTCCTGATAAGGTAAACCATCCAATTAAATTTAACATAACTCAAGTAAAATCTGCAATAGAAAAACTGAATATTAGAAAATCTCCCGGACCTGACCGCATCACAGGGTCAATGATAAGAAACTTACCATCGTCTGCTTCTAGAATCTTGTTGCTCATTTTCAACGCGATATTAAGAGTCGGATACTTCCCATCCTCATGGAAGAGGTCTATAGCCAGGTTGCGTCGTACAGTCCGATAAGCTTATTATCAATCCTATCGAAGCTTTTCGAAAAAATATTCGTTTTAAGTATAACTCCTCATCTAAATGAACACGACATCATCCCGGATCACCAGTTCGGATTCAGAGCGAAACATGGTACAATAGAACAAGTGCATAGAATTGTCACCCTTATTAGATCGGCGTTTGAGAAAAAGCAATACTGCTCAGCCCTGTTTATAGACATTTCCCAAGCATTTGACAAAGTTTGGCATGATGGGCTACTCATCAAAACAACACGAATGCTTCCTCAAAACACTCACAAGCTTCTGGAGAGCTATCTAACAGGCAGAACATTCATAGTAAGGTCGCAAGATAAATACTCCCCCCTCAAGAAAATTTCTGCTGGTGTTCCCCAAGGCAGCATATTAGGACCGCTTCTTTATATAATATACACAGCGGATATGCCAACAAACCTGAGCACGCATACCTCTACATTTGCAGATGACACAGCATTTATAAGCGTTAACCATGATCCAAAAGTCGCATAACAAAATCTGCAGTCCCACATCAATGAACTAGAGGCCTGGCTAGAAAAATGGAGAATAAAGGTAAACAAGGCTAAATGCGCTCAATTAACTTTCACGCTCAGAAGACAAACGTGCCCAGCTGTAAAAATAAATAACATCACTGTTCCGGTAGAAAACCATGTTAAGTACTTGGGAATTCATAAAGATAGACGCTTGGCCTGGTCTCATCATATTGAAGCGAAGATAACGGCTATGAAACTTAAAGCAGCTCAACTACATTGGCTTCTCGGTCGAAACTCAAACTTGTCTTTAGACAACAAAATTCTCTTATACAAGTCCATCATAAAACCAATATGGACATATGGCATCCAATTATGGGGTACTGCATGCGCATCTAACATCCAAAAGCTTCAAAGAGGACAGTCTAGAATATTACGACAAATTGTCTGCGCCCCATGTTATATACGTAATGATATTATCCACAGAGATCTCAACGTCCCCACTATCCAGGAGGAAATTAAAAAATATTCAATTAGCTACATCGATAAACTAATGGGCCACCCTAACTACCTCGCTCGGGGTCTGCTTCAGTTCGAAGGTCACCAGAGGCTTAAAAGAACCGATACTTTTAGCCTAACTAGAAGACATTTTTAAAATTTGAATACAGCAATTAGTTGTTACATTGGTAACAACTAATAAACAACAAGTAGAATTGAGATTTGAATACATGTTGTAAATTTCGATAAGAAAGATTCAATAATAAAAATAAATTAATTACAAAAAAAATTTATGATCGAAAAATTAGCACATTATTTCGCTCTTTACTATTTCGACTTAACTCCATCTCTTACAAACTATCTATTTCTTGCTCTGTAAAGTAAAGTTCACAAGATCTCCATTCTAAAAAAGTGATAATCACAAATTTATGTTAAAATCACAGCTGAAATGACGGCAAGCGATTACTTAAAGAAATTTAATAATTTGTATATATCGTATTAACAATTTGTTAGTATTTTATCACAATTAAATATTGCCAAATGTTTACAGTTTCCCAATATTACTCAAAAGGCCTTACATTTTAACGATATAAAAAAATTTGTCCTTTTTCCCTACGGCCATTTTTTAGAAGAAAATCCCTACGAATAGGGATTTTTCCCTACGTATAACATCACTGACCTTCTTTCTTATCAAGTGCGATGTGTTAATATTTACTTTTAATTTTTCAGACAAATACTAAAAATTCAACTTATCCAAATTTTATTATAGAAATTTTGCAAATATCCTTTAAAAACAATTAATATAATACACAACGTAAATAGTTTTAAATTTAGATTTTAAGTAATAAAAATACAATATTGTTCATTTATAATTATAATGGAATTAAAGGTAGATGATTTTATTTTATTTTATTTTAATATTTAATGAAAACGAAATACCCAGCAAAATTAAACATACATTTTACCAACACGTTACGTCCCTACGTAACAACTTTCTATTTTTCATATCAAATTCGTTCTAGAATACTCAAATTTAACATCTAATCTACTAACCGAAAAATTATAAAGCCGATAGCTTTGTTCTTGAGTTGTGGAAAATTAAATTTGTAAAATAATTTTTGAAGCTAATTTGCTGATTACAATGTAACACAAATTTCCAACAAAGTCTTGACTTAATGAATCTTACACCTAATCTTTATGTAAAATTTTCCGCTGAATCCGAATATGAATCAGAATTGTCAAAAGAGCAAAATTGAAAAAAAATCATTAAACTTATAATCAGGGAAACCAAAAATATGCAATTGCATGTTTTTCCTTGTGCGACCAATGAAGGCACAAACGATATATTTATACGTTTTGGAGCCTATTATGAATTTTGGCATTGATTTGTTTGTGCATATTTTTGCATATTTTACCGTTTAAAACATTTTTGTGCATAATTTTGTTAAACAAGTGTTTTTGCAGCATTTTTTAAGTTTATAGCGCATATTTTGCCTTATTTATTTTTTTATTTATTTAATTTATTCGTCTATGGAATTAATCTTTACAGACTATTTATACAACACAAATGTTAATAACTCACATAAAATAATTAATTATGAATTTAAAAAAATTATTATTTTACTTTAAGTTATATAAGTATTTAAAGAAAAATCTATAAATCTAAACAGTTCATTAAATTGAATACACATTCTCCTGAGAGGGTTAGCGTTTGCATAATTAGCTCTAAAAAACTGAACGGATAATGGTGAGAAGTAACGTGTTGGTCTTTGAGGAATGTTGAACGAAATATTGTTGATCAGAAAACCAGAACAAAGATCACCGTTAATAATATTCAATAGAAACGAGACATTTAACATATATCGTCGGCTTTTTAAGGTTGGCAGCTTAACAAGGGCGAGCCTGCTGGTATATGATGGAAGACTTAATGGGTTGAAATTTAAACTTCGAAGACAGAACAACAGGAATTGTTTTTGAACAGACTCTATCCTGTCGATATAAGTTTGGTACATAGGGTCCCAAATTATGGAAGCATACTCCAAAATAGGTCTCACAAGTGATGTGTATAAGGTTTTAGTTACATAAGGGTCATTGAACTCTTCAGCCCACCGTTTTATAAAACCAAGTACTCCCCTGGCTTTGTTTACCATAATTGTTATATGATTAATGAAACTTAGTTTAGGATCCAATAAAACACCAAGATCTAAAAAGCTATCCACTTTTTCTAGTTGATAATTGCCCAGCATATAATTTACAGATATCGGTCGCTTTCGGACAAAACGCATATATTTGCACTTTTTTAGATTCAGCTCCATTAAATTTGAATTACACCATTTGTAAAACGAATCCAAGTCATTTTGAAGTAAAACATGGTTGGAGTATTCACTAATACTCAAGAAAATTTTCACATCATCAGCATACATTAAAATACTTGAAAACTGAATAACTTGTGGTAAATCGTTTATAAACAAGGAAAATAAAAGTGGTCCAAGGTGGCTGCCCTGTGGTACCCCGGTTGATACGCTTATATTTTTCGAAGATTCATTGTTGAAAAGTACGCTTTGCTTTCTATTTGTTAAATATGAGTTAATCCACATTAAGCTAATATTAGCAAATCCCATCAAGTGTAATTTCTTTATAAGAAGTTTGTGATTGACTTTATCAAAAGCTTTGCTGAAGTCTGTATAAACTACATCTGTTTGTTTTCTTTGAAGAAACCCGCGATTGACTATTGTAGTAAGTTGTAATAAATTTGTTGAAGTTGAACATCTTTTTTGAAAACCGTGTTGGAAGGGAGAAATTAAAGTGTTGACTTGATGACATAGGTGATCCGTTATAAGTTTTTCAAAAAATGTTGGTATAATACTTAATTTGGCAATACCTCGATAATTTGTAATGTCGGACTTGTTTCCAGATTTAAATAGCGGCATAATGAAGGAATCTATCCATTTATTTGGAAAATACCCATATTTTATTGATGTATTAAACATAAGTGTTAATGGAATAGCTAAAACGTCTGCATATTTAATTAAGATAAAACTAGGAATTTTATCAGGTCCACTTTTGTAGGAAAATTTAAGCTTTCTTAATCCATGAGCAACTGTAGAAACATCCAGCAAAGGTATATTAATTGTTTGATTAGCGGTAAGTGTATATGGATAACTGTTTGAATCATCAAAAATTGCATCCGAATATGTAGTTGAGAAAAAGTTTGCAAACAAATTACTTATAACAGCATCATCACTGGATTCATTATGCTGAAATTTCATTATAGCCGGAAAGCCAGTTGTTTTCCTCTCAGAGTTAACAAATTTGTAAAATGATGTTGGATTATGTGTAAAGCTATTTTTCATTTTGATTAACAGCCAGTTCATCGATTTCGAACGTTAACGTTCGCATAGAAAATTACATTTAAAACAAAAACAAATTTTAGAATTTTGTTTTTGTTTTAAATGTAATTTTTTATGCGAACGTTTACGTTCGATATCGTTGAACAGGCTGTAAATAATTTGAGTAACATGATTTATTCAGAGTAATATATTCAGCGCGACTAATACAGTATTTCCTATGATCAAGAAGAGAACCAGATTGTTTGTACTTTTTGAAATCTTTATTTTTTTTATTTTTAACTTTAGCCAGTTGCTTGGTGTTCCAAGGAGGCCCGGATAGTACTTTGGTAATTCGTTTCGGAATACATAAGTCCATAATTGAATACATCGTGTTGTAGAAGGCATCAGTCATATGATCAATAGCAGCAGTTGTGTTTGAGCGAAAAGTTAATATGTTATCCCAGTTCGTACTATTTAGAAGTTCATTTAACATTAAGTAGTTTGATTGCGTGAAACAATACTTTGCTACGTGTTCATTTTTATTAGATCTGCAGGCAGCAAAAAAAATTTGTTTTTCCAAATTCTGGTTAACAAATGGCTTTTCTGTTTTAAATACGTATACAGATATATCTGTATACTCAACATGTTGCTTCAATTCCGTCATTTACATTTAATTTTTACTCTAAAATTGTAAGACAAAGTAGGTTGTCATTAAGGATAAATGTTTTGCAATGTGTATAATACATACAAATCTAGATCAATCTTTTTAGTATACCATTCGACTCAGAATCAATTTTTAAAGTGAACTACCGTTGTCCATCCGTCCGTCTGGCTAATTATCTGTCCATTTTAACCTTGTGAATGTGGGCTTAAGCGATACTGTTTTTAGGTTTTCTTTAAATTTTGTTATGATATTGTTGAATATTTTGTCTCCGAATGAACAATTTTTGATTTTTTAGGGCATATTTTTAAGAATTTTCAGGGCATATTTTCCAGTTTTTACTGCATATTTAATGCGCATAAAACTTGATTTTTAGAGCATA
The DNA here is from genome assembly GCA_930367215.1 of Pollenia angustigena. NCBI lineage: Eukaryota > Metazoa > Arthropoda > Insecta > Diptera > Polleniidae > Pollenia > Pollenia angustigena. The sequence continues at coordinate 130,872,631 of OV884058.1, forward strand.
TTTCTGATCTCCCTGCTTATAATGAAGTTTGAAACTTTGTCCACTATAACTCTACCATTAATTAACTCATCTTCAAAAACTACCCATGGTTATTTTAGAAATTTTATAACCTTTCACTTAAAAGAAAGAAATACATAATTCTTTTAAAATTTTTGAAGATATTTGCATTTCAGTCGCATCATCTTTTTTAAAAACATAAATAACGGTTATTTTGGAATATCTCAAAAACTGTTCTACTTTTGACAATTGATATTCATATTCGGATTCAGCTGACAATTTTACATAAAGATTAGGTGTCAGATTCATTTGGTCAAAAAACTGGCACGTAATGTTGTTTGCACTTGATTGATCACAACTGACTAACGACTTGTCAGAAAGTGTGGGGAAGTACAAAAAATATAAAAAGTTGTGGTTTTCACTATTTTGAAGTAAAACAAAAATGTGGAATACATTACTGGAGAATAAATCGAAGACAGTCTTGAGATGGTCTTACAGGTCCGAAAATTAATCCATATCCAATTAACAATGATATACGATACAATGAAATTGGACTTTAATGATGCTACATATATATAGCAAAACGAGCTGTAATTTAGGGCGTGGCATAATAAATATACCTTTTATTCTAGGGCGTGGCTGATGAACCCTAGAGGAAAGGGAACTAACACTTAACTTGTCACGTGACAGTTCTATAGTGATAGGGACCGGTTCGAGTTCTAAAACTTTATATGAAGGGGACTTGTCACTTAAACATGGTGATGTCCTACGAGGGGGTTAATTGGCACCTTTTTGACGCTTTGTAACAGGTTACAGAAACAACCTAAGTGGACACATTCAATTTCAGTTTAAATAATGCCTGTCGCAAATATTGTTCCAAATGAACCATGTTATTAGGGCGGATCCCCTTCATTTAAAGTAATAGAAGCAGGTAGAATAAATCAGTAATTTTCCACACAAAATCCAGTTACGTGACAAGTTGTTTGTCAATTACCTTCTGGAGTAACTACACTTTTAGCACATTATCACCAGTTAAGTGATATGTTCTGTTTTAACCTATCACAATTCGTTCCTATTTATTATAAAACTGCTTTCAATTTCTCACGGGATAAGTGCCTTAAAACAAATTGACACAAATTTCCCGCAGGTAAATTTTTTTGGGTTGTATTGGCTTCTACCTGATTTTATGTAATATGTTAATATGTATGTGATAAAGAAAAAAGGGGCTTAATTTGGAGGCGTGTTATAAAAGTGAGCATATAAAATACCAAGTTTTAGAAGGGCTTTCTTGGCACGTGAAAAAATTTGGCATTTGTGGGAAGGATCCGAGATGGCATAAGTGGCGCCCAGAGTTTGAGCTTGGATTAAAAAGTCATCAAAGGCAAAAATTAAGCCACTGTGAAGTCATAAACAACGATATTCGATATGATAAGATCGGACTTTAAATGGCAGCGCTACATATAAAAAACCAAAAGTGCTGTATTTTGAGGCGTAGCAAAAAAAATGTTTTCCTGTTTAAGAAACTTCATTGACGTATCTTTCATTCTAGGAGGTGACTGGCACAACTTTTTTTTGTATGGAGGTCGACCCGGTCTAATGTACCCTATATAAACCCCCTCTCTAAACCCTGTTAAAGACAACAAAAAAAATCGCATATACATAGATGAAGATATCTAGAAAATAATATTGACAAGATCAGCAACAAAATGCTTTTGGAACTATCCAGCATAGCAAAGAAAATTATTCTTTTAATTTTTAATGATATTTTACGCCTTGAATACTATCCTGAAACGTGGTACCATGATACCTAAACCTGAAAAGGATTACACAAAAGTTAAGTCATATAGGTCTAAAAGCTTACCTTTTAATATATCAAAACTGTTTGAGAAGCTGTTAGTGTCAAAATTAACTCCAATTTTAAATGAAAAAAAGATGTATTCCTAACCACAAATTCGGCTTTAGAACAGAGCACTTCACAATTGAACAAACTCGTCGAATAGTAAACACCATAAGAGAAGCCTTTGAAGACAGATAATATTGTTCCGTTCTCTTCATCGCTGTTTCTCAAGCTTTTGATAAAGTCTGGCATGAAGGCTTATTACATAAATTGAAGCAAAATTTACCAGCAAACACACAAAAGCTGTTAGAAAGCTACTAAGTCGGTCGTCAATTCATTATTAAAGAAGGAAATTTCTTAAGTTCACCTCAGCCAATTGGCGCAGGAGTCCCACAAGGCAGCATCCTGGGGCCACTATTATACTTAATTTATACTTTGGACATGCCAACAAACAACTACACCCCAACTTCAACATTTGCTGATGATACAGCTTTTCTAAGCATGCACGAAGACAGTCAAGAAGTTTCTCGATACCTACAGGATCATATATTTCAACTCGAACTATGGTTAAAACAATGGAGGATAAACGTCAATGAGCAAAACTGCGTACATATAACATTCACCTTGCGTCGGGAATCGTAACCCCTATTAAAATCAATAATCATATAACACCTCAAAATTCGCATGTAGAATACTTCGGAATACATCTAAATCGTCGTTTAACGTGCAAAAGCCATATAGAGGCGAAATCAACTCAAATGAAACTAAAAGCCATCCAAATTCATTGGCCTGTTGGAAGAAATGCTGTCCTTAGTCTCGATTGCAAGCCCTTACTTTAGAACTCTATCTTAAAGCCTATCTGGTGCTACGGTATTCAACTATGTGGCACTGCGTCGGCCTCTAATATCGAAAAAATTCAAAAGCGCCAAAATAAACTTCTTCGAATAATCACAGCCGCTCCCTGGTATATTAAAAACTCAAAGATTCATGAGGATCTCAATGTGCCATAAGTAAAAACTATGATTACAAAATATGCAGTTAAATACTTAAAAAGGCTCGAATTGCATCCGAACCCACTAGCACGAAATATAATTAATGACCTTTAGTTAAACAAAAATGCGTCTAACTGGAGCCATCCCCTGTAAAAATAATAAGTTTTTTTTAGTGGAAAGGTAAAAAGTGTTAATAGAAATTTCTCATTACAATATACGTCACTTGGTAATAGAAGACTTTGCTGGGTATTTTAATTGCAAGTCTAGCTCATTTGGTTTTTATTTCGATAAATTTAGTTTAAATTTTTATTTCCAATTATAAATTAAATGTGAACATTTTAACAGCAGAAAACTCATTAGAAAAAAAAACAAAAAAATATTTTCAAAACCTTATAACGAAAAACTGTAATAAAGAAAATATATAAAAAATGTTTACAAAAGTTTTAAACGAATCATGATAAAAATTAATTGTTTGTAAAAAATATTTGTAAATATTGATGTTAATTTAAGTTTTTAAGTAGCATATGTAAAATTTAATAAATAATAAATAGAATATACAAAGAATAAATATGTATATATAAAATATGTTATTTAATATAAAGTTAAGTTCGAAATGAAGTTATGGAAAAAAAAAACTGGAATCAATTAAAACAAAAAAATTTGCCTGATCCATTATAATGGTTCGAAGATATGATAGAGTTTAGCAAATTTACTTAAAATTCCAATTATAAAACAGCGGGCCTCATATTTTACCGTCTTATTTAACCCTTATGTGAGTGACAAAAAAAAACACCTTTAACAGAGTGACAGGGTACCCTGGTACCACATACAATAAATACGAAAATTTTACATTATATTACAATATATATATAAGAAAATTCATTTAACAAAATGTAAAATATAAGTTTTTGCAATGTCTAACATAAACACGAATCGGGGGATTTCCCTTTGGCTTTATAATTGATCGACAAATACATCTACTTGCTACTGCTTTCATACATTAGTATGTTCATACATGAATTAGTTCGGTGAGCACAAGAAGAAGATAAAGTGCAATAACAACATTGGCTTCTTGTTCTAAACAAGCACGCTTAGATTCCATATATACAAATGATATATAAAACGAATGTTAACATATTCTGAAAATGTGCGATATAATATCAGAAGCATCCGATGCAAAACATATGGGATAAATAGAGGACAACGAGGATTCGTATGATTCTGACGGGAGTGAAGAAACAACTGAAGTCCATGAAAAGGATGGTTCTCATTGGCGTCTTGATCACTATCTGGAATACCAATACATCAACAGAAATTACGGCAACGCAGAGGTCCTGATCCTGGCCTAAATATTGGAGCACCTAAGGACGTATTTAAAACTTAATTATCCAGTGAGATGTGCGATATAATTTTGCGTGAAAGTAATATTAATTTCAGAGTTGTCGGCAGTTTCTCTATGTGCCAAAAAAAAAAAAATAGAAAAACTCGGAGGGCGTGCGCAAGTTGTATCGAACATTCAATTCATCGTCCTCTGTGTGAATCCTTCTTCCAAGGATCTCAGTACACTATTTTTTTTTTTTTAGTTTTTTCTGATTTGTTCTATAGTGAAGTGTATATAATTTCTGTTTTTTTTGTGCTTTATTTAATCCTTTTGTTTGAATAAACAATAAACAATAAACAATAAACAATATAAACGAAATATGTATATGTACAAAATAACCAACACTGATTTTTTTTAAATTTTAAATTTTCATTCATTTGAAAAGTAAAAAAATATTCCAGTTTACTCAATTCAACATGCTTTTAAGCTGATATTCATTACAATAAATTAAATTATACTAAAAAATAAATGTTATTTTAAATATTTTCGTTAAGGTACCCGGGTACCCTGTCACTCCGTTAAGGTTGAAAAATATAAATTGACCCACAGAACCCTTTCAAATTAAGAAACTAAGCTAATGTTTGTTTAAAACACAATATTAAGAGTTCTCAAGAGGTTTCACTCCCTTAAGAAACTTCAAACAAACAAAAAATGCAATTAAAGATTAAAAAGTTACCCGGGTACCCTGTCACTCACATAAGGGTTAAAACATATTTCAATTTACACTTAAGTCTCAAAAAATTAGCATGAAACTTTCTAGTTTAAAGTTTTATTCTAATATCATTATTCTTGATATCACGCCCACCTGAGTGTTTTTAAATAACAATAATATTATGGCTTATAACTTTTTGCAGCCACAACTAAAGAAATGGAGAAATATTAATTTATTATAGAGGCATATAATGGAAATCGATTTAAAAACAAAAATTAATTTTGAATAAATATTTCATTTACTTTCTTTCTGGCTTCATTGTTTTAAATTTTATACTTAATTTATTAACTGAAGTGTAATTTAAACAAAACATTAACCCCTATTAATACGATTTCCGTATGACGTGCTTAATTCCCAGTTTTTCATATTTGATGTTTACACTGAAATTTATTGTTGAGGGAAAGCTAGCTTCTATGCGCATTTCCCCGGTTGCTTAGACCAGCTCATCAAATATGAAAAACTGGGAATTTAGCACGTCATACGGAAATCGTATTAATAATAATCTTTGTATTCCCGAAAATAACTTTGATAATATAATTGCATGTGCCCGTGCATAAAACTGAATTGGCAAATTGTTTTTTTTTCGTTGTTTTCTTACGAAGACAATGGAATGAAGCGGTTTGTTTTTTAATTTAGTTTTTTCTTTTAACAACTACAATTCGAGTCGGAAAGAACCCAACCAATTGTACGGGGATGTAAGAAAAGATAAACTCACTGTTTATTGTTGGTGTTTTGTTTAAGCTTTGATATTGTTACAAGTAAGACTTAGAGTGTTTATAACTCTTATTCGTTTAAGGGTTTTAATTGTTTAATATTTTTGGCTTTTCTAAAATCTTTGGAGCTGGTCTAAGCAACCGGCGAAATGCGCATTTATCAAATATGAAAAACTGGGAATTTAGCCCGTCATACGGAAATCGTATTAATAATAAGCTTTGTATTTCCGAAAATAACTTTGATTAACCCCTATATTTATAACGTTTTATCAAACGAAATTACTTCAATAAACCTTTTATAAATCAAACATTTTTTTATGAATATGGGGGTAAGAATATAAATCATAACTAGATTATAAAATCGCACATAATTCATCACACTTTTTAAAAACCTTGGTTTTGGACGTGATCGATTTTCATAAATCATACATATTGCAAGTTTTCCAATATTACTTAAGGCTAGATTACACTATTATACCTTGTATTAATACATGTCAAAAACTCAAGTAATATGACAAATTGCGATAGTGTAAATGCAATGTGTCACGAAAATGACAAGTATTAAGAAAAAAGTTTGACATCCCATACGACTTCATCGTTTTTTTAAAAATTTCTAAACAATAATACTTTTCATTGGATCATGTTGCATTTTATTTTATGTGTGAGTGTTTATACTTTGTGTGATGGTCTGAACACAAACTGTCATGTTACATTAGATTTTTTGACAGCCGCAACATTAGATTTCTATCTCACAAAGTATTATGGAATACGTAAGACTTGTGCGATAGTGTAATCTGGGCTTTATACGCACATGTGAACTGAGTCGTCAATTATAGTTTCCAACTCAACTCAGTCGCAATTTTGCAGTTTTGTGTTATTGTCTACAACTCTGTGATCACTAGCAGTTGTAAAGTTAACTGTAAACCGTTAATTGAAAATTGAAAAGTTAATTGTAAAACAAAATAGGGGCATCAATACACGTAGAGAAAAAACATGTTTTAATATGGTCCCCTCCAACAAAACTATTTGAAAGAAAATTTTAACCATATTATTGTTAATATAAACATATTTTTGTCACCTAAAACCATGTTATGGTTGAAATAGTCCTCAATCAAGAAGCCACAACAATATTATGGTTGCTTATAAGCATGTTATGGTTAAATATAACAACAATTTGTTTTAAAATGAACTATAATATTTCCCTCTTTTCCAAGAGCAACATGCTATTGTTGAAAACCAACCATGCTACTATAAGTGTTAAACATGTTTTTCTTATTTTTGAGCATAACATGTTCGGAGACAACCAAAATATGGTTGTGGCTTCTTGAAGGAGGACTAATTCAAACATAATATGGTTGTCGGTGACAATAATACTGTCAAATGAATCATAATATGTTTAAAATTTTCTTTAAAAATAGTTTTGTTGGAGGTGACCATATTTAAACATGTTTTTTCTCAGGGTGTAGAAACCAGTTGAAAAAAATGTTTATTTGTTATAACACAATGCAGCACTAAAATCTTGAACCAATTAGAACCCCCAAAATCTGAAAGCTTGTGATGGTAGAAGAAAACCCTTCGCTGGGTTTTTAATTATAAGCTAAGGTTTTCTTTCAATTCATTTTTAAAGTTTTCGACTGGGGCATGGCTTTTCAAAAAACACGTACTGATTCTAAAGTCTTTATCTCGTGAACTATTCGAAAAATTGCTTGTCTCTCTTCGCCAAATTTTTAGCTCTAACTCCGATCTAAAAATTTTACCTTGAGATAAAATCAAAAAAACATCAACATCTTACTCAAAACAGCAAAACTGTCAAAAATTGTTTAATTTCGTCATAGATTTGTTGTTGATGATGAAAATAAAAGAACACTTCAAATATTTTAAAATAGATACTAAGAAAAATTGATGACTTTTGCCAGATTTGCTGTTTTGAGTAAGTTGTTGTTATGTTTTTGATTTTATCTCAAGGTAAAATTTTTAGATCTGATTAAGAGCTTAAAATTTGCCGAAGAGAGGCAACAATATTTCGAATTATTCACGAGATAAAGACTTAAGTATCAGTACATGTTTTTTTTTAAATTATACTAAAAACCATGCCCCAGTCGAAAACTTCAAAAATTAATTTAAAAAACCCTTAGCTAATAATTCAAAAGCCAACTAGGGTTTTTCTTCTACCATCATAAGCTTTTAAATTTTGGGGTCTCAATTGGTTCAAGATTTTGAAGTTGAAAAATATGCTACAGTATAATTAGATATTTTTTTTAATTAACTGATTCCCTTTTGTTTTATAAGTTTTCATATTTTTTTATTGTTTTTTTTTTTTTTTTTTTTTTTTTTTTTTTTGAACTACATACAGTTGAACTTCCATAACTCGAGCTCATCTAACTCAAACTAATTTGATTGGCAGTAGCTCTAAAGCTATAAACTACAAACAATTCTCCTTCCGTAACTCGAACTTCCATATCTCGAACCAAATACTTACATATGAATTCTATTACTCGAAGTGTTTTGCTTGTTTTGTTGATTTTTCTTATTTATTATACCCCACTGAATATTTATCCTACACCCTATAAAGTATATATATTCTGGGTCCTTATGAAAAGGAACTTCAAATCCGGCTGTCCACCTCTTTTTCAACTGTGTTGAGTTGTGAGCCGTAAAATGGGCCTTATTTTATTTTAATGATATTCAAACAACGTTCCTTCATGGTTCAGTTGTCTAGGGGGTTTATTAAGGTTAGAAACTGAGAGTCCCCTGGTTCGAATCTTTTTTTTTTCAAAAAGTAATTTTTTTTTTTTTTTTATTTTTATTATTTTCTAAAAACGATTTTAAAGAAATATTTACCAGTTTTCGCTTTTTAAATTTAATTTTTAATGAAGTTTTTAGTTGTAATATGTACAGGCGGCAACAAAAATCTTTTGGAAATTTCAGAATTTACTTTAAAATTGATCTTACTTCCATGCTCTAACGCTGATGTAGAGATGGTATTTAGACAAGTAAACATCGGTCAAAGTAATTTCAGAAATTAGGTTACATTAAGCAACCGTTAATACTATTTTATAATTTGGTAAATATTTGTCCATGATAAGAAAATATTTTTTATTTTTTATGTGTGGTTTTTAGAACGCGAGCGCAAAACTCGTCCGTTCAACTTACATTTAAAATAAAAACAAAATTTCCAAATTTTTTTTGCGCTTGTGTTCTATAAACAAAACGTTAATATAGATTTGAAGTTTAAAGGTTGGCTAAATGTTGTCATGATTATGATTTACCTTCAAAATAATTAAAACTACAGTCAAATCCCGATAATTCGTACCCCGATAAATCGTAATTCCCGATAATTTGAATAAACTGTCGGTCCCTTGAAAAAATCTCGATAATTCGTAAAATTTCCATACATTTTGGTCCCCTCGCTAATTCGTAATTTTTTTCAAATAAAATCTTCTTTACCCCTTATAAATCGTAATTCTTTGCTAACTACCACTTATAATTCGTAATAAAAACAACAGAAACATATAAATAATGATTTTTGCTTGTGTGTGTGTTTATTTTCTTAAGATCAGTTTGTTACATGAATAATTATTATATATTTTGTTTTAAACAATTGTTTTTTATGTTTTTTTATCGTTTTAGTAAATAAATTGAAAAACCCCGTTATTTCGTATTTCTTTTATTTTAACCCCGTTAAATCGAAACCCCGCTAAATCGAATGCCCCTATAATTCGTAAGAAATGGCCGGTCCCTTGCGATTACGAATTATCGGGATTCTACTGTAAATAGGCAATGCAACCTCATCGAATTTATCAAAGATTTAATTTTTTTATTGCTAAAATATTTAATTTACGTTTATTCTTATGTAACAAATTGATCTCAAAAATTTTTAATGAATAATTTTTGTATTGTTATTGAACATTAATTTGTTTTTATTTTAAAAAGTTTTTTTTAACCAATATGTAGCTGTTTTTTCCGTAAATTTTGCCATTTTTTGGTAATAAAGTTTTGGCAACACTGCATTGGAGTAACAGTGCATGTAGGGCTATTTTGTAAGCATGCGAGTGCAATAAAAACATGATTATGAAAATAAAACTGAGAACTGATATACATAGTTGTCGACTAAAGAATTTTATCGCCAATAGAGTTTTTAACGATTAACATATCTGTGCCAACACGGAATAACAACTTAAGTCGATTTCGGCAATTGTTCAGCAGAATCTTATTAAATTTAAAACCCGTTTCCAAAGATCAGGGAATTTATTTTAAGCTGGTATTTGCAATTTTACTATATTTTAATCCTTAATTTAATTGTTTATGAAAAAATAATTAGGCTAGGAAGTTAAAAGTTATAAGTAAAATTTTTCATAACTCGACTTTAGCTGTTATTCCTTGTCTAATTCCTGCCTAATTTTGTAACGATCTAATAGCGTACACCAACCCCTATAATTCATACATAAATCTTTGTGGATCAGACTTTTAGTTTGGCAGACATGAGTTTTCTGCCGACTATAGAATTTATCGGTAAAATTGGATAACAACTGCGCCCACTGTATAAATCAGCTGCCTAATTTTTAAGGGAGCTTCTAGACTACCTGTATATCTATAAGTCATCCATACATTATATGTGGTCGAATATTTTCTTTAGAAGATAGGATTTTTCCGACGTATGGAAAACCTTAAGAAATGAACAAATTTAAATTTAAAAAAGTTTTTCTTGGGATTCAAAAAATTAATTAACAAGGTTTCGTATCAATGTGCTAAATTCCTATTTCATACAATTAATAAACTGAATTTAACTTTTCTTTACCCACAACTTCATCTCTTACTTTACAGCTTAATCATTTTTTAGTTTTTAAATTATTAATAATAATCTATGACATTTAGTGGAACAAACTTAAAACAAAATATTAATATAATAATTATTAAAATCATGTAAAAAAAAAAGTTATAAATAAATGTTTATACATCATTTAAATGTTTGAATTAAAGTTATTTTAAGAATATTCTAGAATATTGTATTGTAATAACAGCAAACAAAACGAATATAAATATCATTCATTTATACATTTATTATAAGTAAAAAATAAATAAAATAATAAAACTTAAACAAATTAAACAACTTGACTTCTTTTTACTTGTATCTTTTTATAAAAAAAAAATTATAATGGACTTATTCATGGAAGGTTGATTATTAGGTTATATGGTATTGAAGTTATATTAACAACAACAAAATCCATTTATATATTTTTTTAAATGTATTTTGTTGCTGTTAAAAGAACTTCATATCCACATAGCCTGATAGTCAGCCTTCTCTGAATACCCCTAAACTTTAGGGCCTAAAGTATGACCATTTTCGAAGATTAATATCAGCTATGGGCAAATTTAAAAAGAGCGAACGATACGTATACATATACAAAAAACAAAGAGCATAAAACCAACAAATGCAAACGTAAGCAAACCAATACAATGCCACACACGCAAAGCTTTCAATGTAGTGGTGCCCATACCTGATTAATATGAAACAAATGTTTGCGAGCAATTAAATATTTAACTACATTTGAGAGCAAAGGTATCTAATTTAAAGTTTTATTTAAACTTAAGTTTAAAACTATAAAGCTTCGTTCACAATAGGCAGCAACATTTTTACTGGTGTTCATAATAGAGCAACAATTTTTTCGCGACCACACACCTTTTAAATTAAGAAAACGTTTGCAAACTTTGCCCAGACCATTATTACGAAATTATTATTATTTGTTGGAACATTTTGTTGAAATTTTCATTCAAAACTAAATAAAATTATTATAAACTACATAAACAATTTCGTACAAATTGTTGCTGAAATAGAACTAAAAATATAAACTAAATGAGAAGCAAGATTGCAAATATACTTTTTAACCTTTCGTGGTACACATGTGTGTAGATAATCAAAACATGCGTAAGCCGGAGGGTTAAACATTAATATAATACATACATTTATATGTATATGTTCTTCTTCTTGTTCTGTTGTTTTTGTTGCTACTACAAACAAAAAGCAAATCGCTTTGTTCGAACTTGTGTTGTATTGTTGTTATTGTACAGTAAAACACACACGTACGCACGCATAAAAGAATGCTATGCTGAGCGATGAGACTAATAAGTTTTATGAGATAAAACCCTCATTTTGTAATTTTTTTCTCAGAGTGGCACTGTCAACGAAAAGTTTAATCTTTTTTGTACTTGATTTAAGCGTTTTATACTTATTTCAAGAAATATCGGGATTGATTTTTTAAACTTATCCCATTTAGGATTGATTTAAGTACGTTTTAGTGTGATTCGTACTTGAATTTTTAAGTACAATTCGTGATTGAAGTAAGTATAAAAAGATTAATTTATTCCGAGTGTTTTTCTTTCTGTGTACAAAAAAATGAAAATGAATCCACCCCATTATGCTCCTTTTCTTCAACAGCCCTACAGCTATTGAAAACAAAGCAAACACATGATCTCACTTCTGATGCTAGACATTCACAGTTCCACGGTTTGTATCCTGAACTAAATTATGACATCAAATCTCTATCGATACCCTCCCTTTCGTCTCGAGCTGCAAGTTTAATCATCAGATTGAAACATTTTCGCAGTTCTATTCTCTACCATAATGAAGCTATAGAAATACTTAATGGAGATAACTTCATAAATCTTAGTAAATACTAAGAAAGCTGTTCAAAATATAGGAAGCTTATACTTACTGAATTTGTTTAGATTAATTTTCTGGTTTTATTTTTCTACACTAATACTTCTACAACCTTTGTGAAAAGTTATTTCCCAGCGGTAACTAGAATGAGTAAAGAGGCCTAATAGAAGGCCTTATTTAGAAGTCAAAAGCAGTCAGGAGCCCTTCTCGCCGCATTCCATACTTATTTATTTTTTACACAGGTTGTCATTGGGCGCAAGGCCTTCCACACTTCCTTTAAAAACAACTTCGATCCCAAAGAAAGGAGTAAGGAAGGGCACTAAAAATAAAAAGTAAATAAAACTGAACACCTTCCTTTTTCCCTTTTCAAAGAAGGGAGTAGCGAATGTGTACTGAATATTTCAGAAGGTCTTTTAAAAAGAAGTTTATACCTTCTAAAAGGCATGCTTCTGAAGGCAGGATATCATGCGAAGCGAATCTTTTAGAAAGGAGTAAAGAGGCCTTCAAAAAGGCCTGCCATTTGCTGTCCTTTCAATATTTACCGCTGGGGTACTACGTAATCGAAACTCCAACTTATATTTTATGTAACTGTATTATGCAAACTTTATTAATATTTCTGTTATTTGTATTCAGCTTTACTGGCCCACAACCATTGTGTTATGCCATTTATAGATTATAATCGTAATATGTTTATCTAAAATTGTAAATGTATTTAATTTAAATCTAATAATAAATAATAAATTAAAATTATTCAAAACAAACCCTTTTTAGAAATAAGAAACATAAATGTTTTAAAAACTTAAACAACATTTTTTTTTTTTTTTTAATTCTAATTTTTTAAAAAACTTAAATTTTTTTGAGCCTTTTCAACGACATCTAGACTTTTTGGAAACTTATAATACTTAAGTATTTTGACTACCTAAATCACATATTAATTTTTTCCATTTATGGTAGACTTATGCATGGAATTGCCCAAATACTTGGCAAGCACACACTTTGCTTCCGTTTTGTGTTTGCCAATAAACAACTCAAATAATTTGCACAAACATTAATTTTTCATTTTTGTTGTGTTTTTAATTTATTTTATTACTGACTTCTTAAAACGGAGAAGAAATATAAAATAATGTGTGTGAAGTAAAATTTCGAAATTTATTGCATTACAGAGTTTTGTTAAAGCGCTAGCATTGTGATATATGTATTCAAATTGGAATTATGCCTCCATTTTTTGATCAAATGGACTGGAAAAAGATATAGGGCTTAACACATATCCATCCCCCTTAACAAAAACTTGTATTACACTGCTTGTAATTTTTAAAGTCATGGAAAAATAACTTTATACAAACACCACTACGTGATAAAAGACCAAAAAAAAAGCCCCGTGTCTCCCAGTTTTGCCCAAAGTCATGCACATTTTTTGGGCCCCAAATGATTTGGGCTCATGTCTTGCAAACCGTTCGGAATTTTGATTTACCCTCTGAGAAAAAGTTGTAGCTCCTTTCGGGAAATTTTTCACTTTTACGGCTACCTAAACGGTGCTAAGAATCATTCCTAGGAAATTTATATGTTCTTAAAAGTTATTTTCTGAGATCTTAGGTACATTTTTGTGGCTGATTGTTTCCTTGAGTTTTGAACGGTTTGATACCTATGAACCAGAACAGGGAAAAAAAAGGTAAAAAAATCGAGTTTTTTAATGTTTTTTGCGATTTTTATCTTGAAGATGAAGTTTTTCTGAATTTTCTATTCAAAATGTTTGCTCTTTATGGCAAGAGCTACAACTTTGTCTCATAGGGTAAATCAAAATTCCGAACGGTTTGCAAGATATGAGCCTGAACAAATGATCACTTTTTTGCAAAAATGACACCGAGACCCCAAATCTTTGGGGGCCCATAAAAAAAAAGTGCATGACTTTGGGCAAAACTGGGAGACACGGGAGTTTTTTTTTGTTTTGGTCTTTTATCACGTAGTTGTGTCCGTATATGGGTATTTTTTTCATGTTGCACTGTGTTATTTTACGTAAATAATAAATGTTCAGAGTTTTTGGGCAAATGGTCTCGCCAAAGGGCAAGTGCAAATTTGAGTATCTCTTTTTTTTTATTTTTTTTTTTTTTTTTTTTTATTAATTCTTCATTTACATAACCGAGCCTATAGGGCAAGTCCATTTGCGCCAAACACTGAACGCCCCTAATTTTTTTATATTTTTTGTATGCATCAGCTTGCAATAAATTGGCTTATATAACAACCCGTTTTTTAATTACATTATTAATATTTAATAATAAACAAATTAAACTTTCAGTTTTTATAACTGTCTGAAAGATTTATTTATTGATTTATTAAAAATATCTGCATTTCACTTAAATGCATATGATAGTTTTTTATTAAGATAATAGAAAAAATTAAAAAAAACATTATACAACAATAACATTGTTAATAATGAAATTGACGCAAAATTTAATATTGATAAAATATACAGGACTCAAAAAAAGGTAGACTTTGTAATAAACACATGAAATAAAACTGAATTAATATTAATTTTATTGATAAATTCTTAAATGCAAATTCCAATGGGCGAAACATTTTGTTTTAACTCAATTCTCTATGATATTCATTGAAAAAAAAATATATAATATAATAAATATGCTCCATTTCTTTTCTGTACCTATTTTTATAAACATGAGTGTTGATAAGTACAAATGACAAAAAGCAAATACAAATAAACAATGATAACAATAACAAAAGAGTAAAATTAAAATTAATATTATCATGTTGCAATATAATTTTCACTTGATTAAATTATAAAGTAATGCATAGCACACATACATATACTTACGTTCACATTCATTTACGATTGACTTATTCTGTGACGCACACACAGCTCTCCGTGAAACAGGTTCAATGCTTTTAAGCAGGATTTCCGATTTTCATCAAAATTTTACAAGCCATTAAAAATTTTAATTCAATCGTAGGAGTTTTAAAGGGAGAAATGTACAAGTTTTGCCTACCAACTCGCTATTTAAAGACATGAATTTTATATGCCGAGTTCCCACTTTGAAGCAATATATGTTTGTCACAAAAAGCGATTCATGCTACGCAGGTATGAGCTAGTAAGTTTTACTCTATTTTTTTATAATTTTTCTTAAATGTTCTCCCTTAAAAAACTTGCTTCGTAGTAAGGAAAAGCAGTGGTCCATTAAATGTAATTTTTTTTTATAAAACTGGCTAAAAATTATTCAATTTCCTTTATGCCTTATTGTGTAGCACAAAAATGTGCGCCTACTTTCTTAAATATATCATTAGTGCTTCGAATAGGAAAACTTTTTTATTTAAACGGCAATTTGGGTGTTTATAATATTTTAAATGATACCCAATGTTGTTTTTTAGACCCGATAGCACTAACGAAAGGGTTAGCTGTCAAAGGTGCGATTTAACACTTCTAAATAATTCCCTGTGGGCCTACGTGAATTCACCGGTTAATACTGATAAACCAGCAACAATTTACTCCTCGGAGGCCGACATTGTTCGTGTTATTTGTGGCTTACGACCAGCAACGCTCAAAAATGGGACCTCCAAAATGTGTTTTGTCAAGAACTGCAGCGAGGCCGATGTTAATACTGATCTTTCGAATAAAAAATTGTTTAAGTTAAAATTAAATTTTTTCAGCGCCTTTGTTGGGACAGAGCGAGCAGTCCCGTGATCATTATGACAATGTTTACCTCTAAACCCAAGGTAGCGATCTGCCCATCCCTGGTGTTTACTTTGGGTGATGAGGTTGCCAAAAGGGAAGCTAACAACTTGGGGCCTCACCATCATCCTGGTTTATATATTAAGCTCATATTTTTTTGTTATTGTAACTTTATGTTTGTTTTAACTGCGAATCGCAGCTTTCAAATCACACTGGACAGTCATATCTTTTTGTGATTTTTAAAGTGAGTTTATAAAATTGTTTTGAAGTTTAATTTCTAATACTTAATAAATAGTAAATTGTATATTACGTTTTGAAAATAAGCCAATAAATTCTTTTTTTCCGCCCTCAAATAATAAATCAATCAATCGTTACTTAAATCAATCCGTATAAGTATCAATAGTACGGTGAGTATGGCTTTTTTTGATTCAAGTACAGAAATATTGATTGAAGTACGGTTTATTCAAGTGCGAAATACTTAACTTAACCATATTTAATCCCGAATTCGTACTTGAAATACTCCGAAAATTATATTGATTTAAGTAAGACTAAGACTGAATCAATCTCAAAATGCACTTGAAATATTCCGAAAGTGGTGGTTAAATTTTAAGGGCCGATGTTGATTATGAATAAAACAAAAATGATTTTGGAAATTGTCATTTCTATTTAATATGATAATATTGGTATGGCTCAAGTATGTATGGAACAAAATACCGCCGCGAACTGTGCGGCACAACTTCATCCGATGGTCCAGATTTTCGATGACGCATAATTGAGGTTCTATGCCGCTAATGTGCCAAATTATCTCATGCTTTAGCTCTTGAATTGTTGCTGGCTTAATCGACGTACACCTTTTCTTTCAAATAACCTTTAAACAAGAAGTCCAACGGTGTCAAATCACATGATCCTGGTTGCCAATTGACATCGTCACCACGTGAGATAACACGGCCCTTGAATTTGTCGCCAAAAGAGCCATTGTTGCGTTTGCTGTGTGGCAAGTGGCACCGTCCTGTTGAAACCACATATCGTTCACATCCATATCTTTCAATTCGGGCCATAGAAAGTTCGATATCATATCACGATAGCGAACACTTTTCACAGTACCTTACTGACCGGCCTCATTTTGGAAAAAATAACGCCCAATGATGACGCCAGCCCATAAACCGCACCAAACAGTCACTCATTATGGGTGCATTGGTTTTTGGACAATCACTCTGGGATTATCATTCTCCCAAATGCGGCAATTCTGCTTATTGACGAAACCACTGAGATGAAAATGTGCCTCATCATTGAATCACGAAGTTCCCGATATGCTTTTTTATTTGAACGCCCATTTTCATAATAAGCCTGAATAACTTTAACGTGTTACTCGACTGTCTATCTTTCCATGGCTCATATTGAGTTAGTCTGAAAATGAGAATGTCAAATGAAATGCAGAAAAAAACTTGACGTTAAGGTGTGGTTCGCATTCAACACCGGCCCTTAAAATTTAATTTAAAACCATAATTGATTCTCACCTTAAGCACTTACCCCAGAGAACCACAGACAGAATTATGATTGATTTACTTACCCGTTTTACGCCTTAGAGAATATCAATTATCTGGCCCGACATGGTTCCTTCTTTAAAAATTGTATGTATATATTTAACTAAACATACAAACTAATTGGGAACTTTTGCTTCTTATTTTACATTTCAAACATAAAAATTATATATGATTTTCCTCTTGTGTTGTTGTTGTTTCTACACAAAACAAGCCAATCGTTTTGTGCCTACTTGTGTAGAGTTGTTGTAGTTTTTACAACAAACTTTTGCAAACACACGCGTATGTACGCATATAGAATGCAACGCTGAGAGATGAAAGTAATAAAATATTTGAGATTAAAACCCTTATTTTGTAGTTTTACTCTCAGAGTTTCACTACCAACGAAAAGTTCAATCTTTTTTTTTACTTGATTAAAGAATTTTATACTTGTTTTAAGAAATCCCGGGATTGGTTTTCAAAATTAGTCCCATTTAAGATTGTTTTAGGGCTTAAAACTTAATTTATCCCGAATGTTTTTTTTTCCGGTGTATTAGTGCATCATTGCTGACAAGCCACTGGCTTAGCGGGGTTAGAATTAACGCAATATCACCAAATTTGAAGACGTCTGAAGACTTGGTATTTATTTTGCGCTTAACCCATTAAGACCCGAGCCATGATCCCGTTGAGTTATAATGACGAAACTTTTAAAATTTTAATGTTTATACCTAAATAAGAAAGAAAACAAATTTTGGGCAAATCGGATACGTGGGAGCCCAGATAACCCCCGTTGCGAAAAAGCAACGTTGGGCCTTAACGATATAAAAATTAAGCGCATTTGCAAACATTTTAAATTAACATTTTTTTCACGTCTTTAGGAAAAAAAAAATTAAAAAAGATATTCATATACATTTCATTTTTAATTCAATTATGATATGTTCCAAAGCACTTTGGGTGCACTGCTACGTCACATTTCTCACGTTTGTAATTGATTGGTCCATTATTTACCATAGGCCCCATATAAAGCCAATTCTCGAAAAACACTTTAGTAGTATAAAACCATAACAAATAATTCTATTGTAATAAATTTTGTTCTGTCACAGTTTTATAATGACTAGAAATCACATTGTCAACTTTCGTAAAGATCGGTTCATAATTTACCACAGGTCCAATATAATGCCCACTCCTGAAATATCCTAGCTGTCAGTGGATGGTATCAAATATTTGGCATAGCACTCTTACTGGTTTTTCTTTAATATCCTGGCAGAGGATAATTTCACATTAATTGTTCGATTTTCTCTTATTGTACCTATTGAAGAACCCTGGGGGAAATTTGTGTCAATTGTTCCAACAGACTGGTCCTGGGATTTGTGAAAATAGAACAAGTTCAAAGAGATAATATCCTGGGAGAGGATAATTTCACATTACTTGTTCGATTTTCTCTTATTGTACCTATTGAAGAACCCTGGGGGAAATTTGTGTCAATTGTTCCAACAGCCTGGTCCTGGGATTTGTGAAAATAGAACAAGGAGAACTTATCATCTAACTGGTATATTAAGAACAAAAAGGTTAAAAACTAATGAATTAAAGTACATTCTTCACCGATGGTGTGACACTTTTTTTTTGGGACTTTCTAAAATTTGATGCTTAAATCTAGTTCTGGGGACTTGTTTTATTGACATAATACTACATTGTATCGAAATAATCTAACATTGTTATAACTTACATTCATTGAGAATAGATGTTAGACTGGTCAAATAGTGTCAATTGACTAATGACAACCCCATGTTAAAGTGATATTTCTTATCTTATCATTAAAGACCTATCACGGGACTACTTTGGTGTGAGTTCGTTTTCCTTTAGGAAAATAACACACTTTGGGTATAAGAAAAAAGAAAGGAATTGTCATAGAGAATTATGTGGTTTTCATGGGCAACCGCGTTTGTCTTAAAATAAAATTTTTCAGGAGAGCCGAAAAAACCATTCTAGATCAAACTATGGGTTAGATATTGCACCTTTTGAATTTTGTAATTGAGTTAAAACATCGGAATGGGTCTATCTGTTTTTAAAATTTTTTTAAAAAATGTAAAGAGCGCTTAAAATTAAGCAATAAAGCATCAACATTTCAAAATCGAAAAAATAGACATACGCGGTTGCTCATGAAAACCACAGAATTTATCTTCTGCGAAATATCCTGCATTTTAAAAATTGGAAATTAGTTTGAAAAAGGTGAAAAAATTATCGAAAATTTCAAAACACATAAATTACAACAACTTATAATTAACATACATACATGTTTTTATTATGCTGTTTTAAATAGCAAGTGATTGTATAAAAATGTTTGTATTTGAAAATTGTATGTAATTTGTATATCGTTTAGGCCCAGTGTTGCGTTTTCGCATCACGGATATATACAATCATAAAAAAAGTCTCAAATGTCTACGATGATTGGATTTTTCAGTAGAAATAATAATCTTCGTATGTTAGCTACCTCCTTCAGAAGTTTCAGATAGGTATATTATATATTACTTTATTTTTTAACTTTTTTCAAAAGTACCCAAAAAACAGGAAAAATTAAAAATCTAGATTAAAAATTTTTATAAAAAAAACTTATGTATGATACAAATCCAAAAACAGGTCGATTAGATATTTAGTTAAATTTTATTTCACTGTGCTTTATAACACTATCACGTAACAACAAAATGCCTGAGGGGAGGTTTAAGTGAACGTTGCGAAAACGCAACGCAGGGCCTGAATGGGTTAACGTCCTACAACCACCCTCTCATAAAGTCCGTACATTATTAGGCGTTCTTGATGTAACAGAATCTATCCTATATACTTTAAGAATTTTACAATACTAAGGCCTGTTTTCACAACTTACCGATAGCTAAAGTTAGACATTAAACGGCCTTATAAAAAATTTTCCATTATTAAAACTTAACCTAAAGTAAGCGATAAAGTAAATGAGGATTCATCCTTCCTGGTAGGTTAAAGTAATGTTGTTATAATAAAACACTTTTTATACGGCCGAAAAAATCCTACCTTTAGCTATCGTTAATTTGTGAAAAAGGGCTGCAATGGAAATGAGAAATTTTAACGAAACCATTTTTTTCATTATCCCCCACTGTACAGTGTAACTAGAACAAAGAACATTTCGTGTTAACTCATACATTCATTTTTATATAAATGTACGTTTACATATAATAACATACATCTATGAAATGAAATATTCAATTCATAAAAAATAATAAAATATTTAATTAAATTATATTCATAATAATTTACAATGAGAACAAAAAAAAATATGAATATTAAGTTAAAAAAAAGTTAAAAAAAAAAATTTATTATATTAACGAAAGATAAATTATTTAAATCAATAAGGATGAGTAAAACAATATTTTAGACATAAATAAAATGCTTAACAAATGAATGTTTATACAACGTAGATTTAAACTATATTTTACTTATACAGATTATAATTTGTGATTATTACTTCAAAGGATTTTGCCATCAAATGGCTTTAATTGAATAACATTCTGCTTTAAGAATGGAGTATGTTTAGCTTCAGACGAAAATATCAAACACTGACTTGTTATGTATGTATTAGGGAAGTAACCGATACATCGGCGGTACTTTAGGTTTACCGATATATCGATATCGGCGATATTTTATGTGTCGATACTTTACCATTTTTTATTTGAGTTTTTTGAAAAAACAATTTAATGTTCAATGTTTTTTTTTTTTGGCATAAATTAATATAGAAATAAAACATTAAAGAATAGAGAATAAAACCAAAACAGATAATGAAATTCCTTATATTTTAATATTTTGTAAGCATTAAAAAAATTTTTTTCCTTCGGTATTTGAAAACTGAGCCTTTATTTTTCATCATTTTTACCGCATCGTTCATATAAAATATGCGGCTTTTAAGATCTCCAAAGGCTTTAACACTGAGTAATATAAAGAATCATAGGTAAGTGCTATGAGTGTCACAACTAAGCAAGGCCAATTACCTTTAAAGTGATCCTTCCTATTTTAGATTTCAAACTATTCACTGCGTGGAAAGTACATCAAAATAAAACAAAATTATGAAATAGTCACAGTTATTTTTTAAAACATCAAGCAATTAAATACAAATTCAAATCCTAATTCAACGGCCTTAAGATTCTTCATTCACGTTTTAGGTCTTACTGCCTTACGAAAAGAACTAAAAAATTATAGGGTTTTGACCGAAACCTCCTACTGTGCATAGTAGTAAAATGTTCTATCGTGTATGTATTTCTTCGTTTGAAGATTTTTTTGCTTATCTTCATTAATTTGAACTTAAGAAGAATTAAGATATATATACCTAAGATCTTCTCATATTTCTAGCGATGCAGATCCGTTTGTTTACTGGTGCAATGATATGTTATATCCAAACTAAAAGAAAATGGTGCATAAATTTTCAAATAAGCTCTGTCACACCTAAGAGAATTTTTTTACTACAGGTAAATTTCTAATGAACTTGCAAAATCTTAATTCTCCAAAGGTTGCGAATATGTTCTTTGTTTATTAAACAAAAATCTTATTAATACCAAGTTAAACATTGAACATTAGTTAAGTTTAATGTTCGTTAATGCATCACTTGTAAGAAACTTGGCATCACTCTTATAAGTCAAAACTTTGTTTTTGCAGTGATGCAGACGGCTTAGAATTACTCATTAAAATAAGTTTCACATGGAATGATAAACTGAGTAAAGGGTATACAAATTAGAAATCTTTAAAATATTTTTTTTAACCGTAAGACCCATAACCGGGTACCCGTGTGGCCACTAGCAACTTTAAACGTTTCTAGCTGCAAAACCAATAATAATAGATCCAAAAGCAGCTTCCAAAGATGACACCTACGAAAACACATTACTGGAGTACCCAATAGTTATTATATAAATTATTTAATTAATTTTTCTAAATTTTTTATCAAAAGATTCTAAAATAAATATTTTTTTGTGAAGGTTAAAATTACAATGGGGTACAAATTCGCTCACTGTTGGTATATTGTTTATAGTTATGGCATACTTTTTTCGGAATTATTAATAAACAACTAAAATTGTTTCAAATATAAAACATTATTTTATTAATTTGTTTATATTTTTAGTTAACTGGTTTTAAATAAAATAGTTTTTGCTGTGACTCTGAAAATAATTTTAATATAAAAAGGGGTACAATTGTAAACCGGTTACGGTAAAAGTGTTTATAACACGAATTTTATATGAAAATTTGCTTTATGAGCCTTTAATAACCTTTAAAATTTTACAATAAGGCAATTGATATTTAATTTTAATTTTTCTAAAACTAGAGTGAAGTAGTCATCATACGCACCAATGTACAATATACTTTCTGGTATGTACTACCGAAAAGTATGCTACGGTTTAATTAAAAGTAAATATGTATTAAAATTAGTTAAATATAACTCATACGCTATGGTACTTTTTCCCTATCTCATTAATGGACACACTCAGTGCTGCCATATTTTTTTAAATAAAATTAAAAATTCAAAAAAAAATAACCTGTATTCATCGCAAAAAACTGCTCCTTAAAAAAATTATAAAACAATTTTTGTAAATTATTTATTTGGTATTATAAAGGCCCCAACACAGTTAGGTTATATAGGCCAATTAATTTCACATAAGAGCTTATATTCTATTCTAATATACATATGTATGTACATATTTACATTATTTTAGATTTAAATCGACTTATAAATATTTATTTCAGTCAAAAAATTTTTTATTTTTTTAAATTCATTTTCTTTTTGAAGGATATTAATGTTATTTATGTTATATTTTAAACGTTTGTTATGCAGAAGACTGCATTCATTAAATATGTGAGAGATGGTTAGTGTTTGCCCGCATTCACAAACTGGGGGCTGTGTCTTTTCAATAATATGTTTATGTGAGAAAAAACAATGACCTATCTTGAGTCTATTTAACTTAATAAAGTCTGTTTTGGATATATTGGGTACTATTAATTTGTGCGATATGTTTCTTTGAATTTTAAATAGTTTAGTTTTGTTATTATCCTTCCATAGATCATTCCATGTGTCAAAAATATATTTTCCAATGTATTGTCTATAATCTGAATATTGATAGGTATATTCGGTAGATATCCTGCTTTTTAATGAATTTTTGGCAAGCTGATCAACTTTTTCGTTTCCACCTATATTAAGGTGGCTCGGAACCCATAGAAATGTAATTTCTTGTTTAGGTAGGGATGTTATAAACATTCTTATTTGTTGTATAATCATGTTGTTACTAAATGGATCTTGTAGTCCTTCCAGGGCACTTTTACTGTCGGTTATAATAAGTGTTTTTTGAGAAATGTTTTTAAGTATTTTTAGACATGTTTTTATTGCCAATAATTCGCTAGTATATATAGAGGAAAAATTATGAATACGTTTAGATATGGCAATATTCTTACCAAAAACTGCGAAACCAGCTTTCTCATTCATAACAGAACCATCGGTAAAAAACTGACCATGATTTGAGTATTTGATGTTAATTAATTCCAGAAATTTCTGTTTAATTTCAAAAGAGGTCATATATCGTTTATTTGTATATGCAAGGGAGAAATCTATATTAATATTTGAGAAGCACCAGGGAACCATATGAGAGTACGTTATGTTCTCTATAGCATTTATATTTATGGCATATTTTGAAATAACTTTGTTGAACTCTTGATGAGCCGTTACGTAAAAAGGAATATATTTTTTCAACTTTGATTTAAGGTGAAATTGATCAATTTTTCTCATATCAGAGATTTTATCGTACATCGGGTGGTTTTGTAAAGAAAATATTTTAAGTGTGTAGTTAAGCAACAACTTTAATCTTCTCAAGTAAAGGGGTGGGCATGAGGCTATTATTTGTAGGCTTTTAGCTGGACTAGTTCTAAAGGCTCCAATAGAAAACCTTATTCCCGTGTTAAGGATAGGTTCCAATGTTTTTAAGTCTGAATTAATGGCAGATGAATATATTATTGACGCGTAGTCTAAAGTTGGAAGTACAATAGAGCATAATATTTTAAGAAGGGTTTTTGGATCAGATCCGTATTGAGAGCATCTTAGCATTTTAATTAAATTTAGTTTGGAGTTAGCCCTAGCCCTAATGTTCCGAATGTGGGTCTTAAATGTAAGTTTTTTGTCAAAAATTAATCCTAAAAAATTATGATTGTCAACGAATTTAATATCTTTACCATATAGTTTCAAAGCTGTGTTGTTGGATACCACTTTATAACGTCTGGAAAATTTAATTGCTACCGTCTTTTCATCATTAAATTGGAAGCCGCTTGTATCATTCCATATTTCCAGTTTTTTGATAGTTGTTTGAAGTTTATTCACTATAGCAGAGACTTTTTTACCAGAACAGTAAATAACAAGGTCGTCGGCATACAATAAGGCCTTAACATCTTTATGACAGTTATTTAAGATATCATCTATTGCCAGCAGAAAAAGAGTAACGCTTAATACGGACCCCTGAGGTACTCCATTTTCAAGAAGATGATAACTTGATGCTGTGTTTCCAACCATGCAGCAAAACTTTCGTTCGTTTAAAAAATTTGAAATGAAAGCTGCCATGTTCCCACGTATTCCTGCCGAATTAAGTTTCTTAAAAATTAATTGCTTCCAAACACAATCATAAGCTTTGCGTATATCAAAAAATACAGCTATTAAGTCCTTTTTTTGAGAAAAACTATCCATAATATCAGAGTGTAACAACGCAAGGTTATCAATTGTTGCTCTGTTTTTTCTAAAACCAGATTGATTGGCATTTAAAATTTTATATTTTTCTAAATAATAAACCAGCCTTTTATTAATGATCCTTTCCAGTAGTTTACAAAGGCAATTTGTAAGTGAAATTGGTCTGTAGTTAGTTTTATTTATACTGTCTTTCCCTGGTTTCAATATAGGAATTACAATGGCTTTCTTCCAGTTACTTGGAAAAACCTGTTTCGTCCAAATACTGTTATAAAAGTCTAAAAGGTATTGTGTTGCTTTCTCATCCAGGTTTTTTATCATTTCATATCTAATATTATCCGGCCCCGGGGATGTCCCACGACACGTTCTCAGAGAGGATTTTAGTTCAGATAGTGTAAGTCTGTTATTGTACGATTCGTTTTTGTTAGCTAATTCAATATGAAAACTATTTGTCCTACTATAAAGTCTAAACTTAGTTGAGAAGTTAAAAGAAGACGAATTTTGCGCAAAACCTATGGCCAAGCAGTTGGCTATATCTTTTCTATCTGTCAATAGTATATTGTTGTCTTCTATTGCCATAATTTGGTGAAAGTTAGATGCCCCGTTAAGTGATCTAATTTTTTTATATACTTCAGATGATGGAGTTCGTAAGTTTATAGTATCGCAGAAATCCATCCAGGATTTTTTCTTACTTTCCCTAATAGTTTTGCGTGCCTCCGATTTCGTTTTAAGAAAATTGGCCAGATTTTCTGAAGTTGCATTTCTTTTAAAAATCTTTAATAATTTTCTTCTTTGCTTTATTAATTGTTTGATATTTTCATTCCACCATGGGACTTCCTTTCTGTTATAATTCGTCTGTCTAAGTGGTATTGCTTTGTGTGCTGCATCTAAAATTGTTGTAGTAACATATTTTTCGGTACTATTTATGTCGCTAAAATTATCTAGGGGTTCCGTTAAACTACACTTAAAATTTTCCCAATTTGCATATTTTAGTTTCCAACTAGATCTACGTTCAAAGTTTGGAGAGTGTCCATTTATTGATATAATAATTGGGTAATGATCGCTTGAATAAAGATCGTCACTAATATTCCATTCAAACAGATGTTGAATGTTGGGAGAGATAAGGCTTAGATCTATGTTGCTAAATGTTTTATATGCAAAACTAAAATGTGTTGCACAGTTTATGTTATTTAAAATATTGAGATTATTTTCGTCTATAAAAGATGCAACAGTATTCCCTCTTGTGTCGATATTTTTTGAGCCCCAAATATGGTTATGAGAATTAAAATCACCGAGTAGGAGATATGGTACGTCGAATTGTAATATTAAATTATGAAGGTCATTTTTGGAAAGATTTTCGGAACCTGGAAGATATATGGAGCAAATAATAAAATTAATTGGGAACTTTATTTTTATAGCCACAACTTGGAGTTGTGAAATAATAGGTAATTCTTCTCCAACAAACATATTATTGAGATAAATACAAACACCACCATGGGCATTTGTATCAGAACAAGTATTTTTATAGAAACAAGTGAAGTTTTTAAGTTTAGCATAGTTATTTGATTTAAATCTTGATTCTTGAATACATATAGCAAGGCAATTAAATTTTGATAATATCAATTTAATTTCATCAAAATGATTTAAAAAGCCGTTGCAGTTCCATTGTATTATTTTATATTGACTACTCATCACTAATGCTGGAGCAACTGGAGTTGTCTTCATCATTATCCTCTTCATTTTTTCCAATTGGGTCTCTCAATTTTATATATGATGTGTTTGTTGAGTTTTCTTTCTTCTTTTTTTCTGCATTTATTATTTCACGTTTTTTTCTCTTTGATAAGTTTTTAGGTAACAACTCAATTTTTGATCCATCTGTTTTTGTCACTTGGCGAACTGGAGTGGGGGGAGACTTTGTTTTTGGTGTTGTATCGGTATTTTGTTTTTCTGCAGTGGTGAGTTTTTTATTTTTGTTCTCTTGACATTTGCATTCGCAATTACACGATTTTACAACATTAGAATATGTTGTTGGAAGTTGATTTATTCTATCATATTCTTTACGTGCTTCTCCTATTGTTTTTTTTTGTGTTACTTTTATTTTTTGAATTGCATATTCTTTTTTATAAATAGCACATTCTTTAGAAAAACTGTTGTGTTGTTGTTTACAGTTAGCACATTTTGCCGGTTTGTCACATTTTTCACGATGACCAGACTTGTCAACAGTTGTATGTTCGGTGTTACCACAATGTGGGCAAATTTTTACTTCAGATGAGCACTTTTCTGACACGTGCCCGAATTGGAAGCACATAAAGCATCGTAGAGGGTTTGGAATATACGGTTTTATTTCGGTTGATAAGTATCCCAACAGAATTCTTTCCGGCAGATCACTTACATTAAAAGACACAATGTACAAACCAATATCTACACTTGTTAGTTCCTTAGTTTCGCTGTTTCGTCTTTTTAATCTTTTTATATCAGTGACGTTTGGGTTTTGACCTTTGATTTCTTCCAAAAGTTCATTATCAGACAATTCTCTAAGATCGTTGGAGTAGAATATTCCCTTAGATTTATTAAGTGATTTGTGCTCCTCAACTTGTACAAAAATTTCCATGGATAATGTTAACATTTTAATTATTTTGTTCGCTTGTTTTCCATTGAAACATTGTATAAGTAGTTGTCCCGATCTTAATTTTTTGCAAAGTTTGACTTTACCTCCAACAGCATCAATTGAGCGTTGAATAAGAAAGGGTGATACGTCCGAAAATCCTTTGTCCGCTTTAAATCCTGCTCTGCTCATTAAGAGGAACACAGGATAAAGGGATTCAGGGTTTTCTACCGTTTTGTCCCTATCAAAAAGTAGGCCCCCCATTGTGGGAGTTAAACCAAAAGAGCTCGTTACGGTTGCGATTTGTCACCAATTTAATTATATTCTTTTTTTTTTCCCCGTTGTAACTAAAACGAGTTTTGATTTTGTTTTGTTTTAAAGTTTTTTTTTTTTTTCTGTTTGCCTTTTTCTTAAACTCAGTGTGCACTCAATGAGAGTATGTACTGAACTGTTTTGTAAATTATTAATTCATATTTATTGAAGAAAAAAAAACAACAATTTTTCAATTATCAGGTAAGAGATTAAATCATATTTTAAAACGAAACGGCTTAAAACCGATAATATCGTATTCAGCATCTTAAAAATTGATTTCTAATACGTTCTTGAATTGTATATTCATTTTGTATTATATATCTATGCCGCAATCTGTTTTGTAGAACTCAATTAATGCATTTTATTGATAAATTAAAATCTGACTGAAATTAGAAATTCTGGATCGTTTTTAATTCTTGCAATACCCGAGGTGCCCTGATTTGGAAACCTATGCCGGCCCTGCCAAGGTGTCTTTAGACCCAAAATCCAAATCTGAAACTGGAACACAACGACTAAGCGCTTACAAGTTAAAGAATTCTTTTCATCAGGGATCGAAAAGAACAGTTATTATTAAAACTTCAGCTCAAAAATTCAGACAGAAGGAATTTGTTTATAAGTTATTTGAGTACAGTATTGTGACGGTTATAAGCCAAGAAATTAAATCCCTAAGATTCTTTTATTTTTTCCTTTTTTTTTAACATTTATGTTCTCCGTAGTCTACATTTGAAGCATTTTTGCAGAAATAGTTGAACAAAAAAATAATTTCCACAACAGCAGGGTCCGAAATTTTCAGTAGCTTCCTAAAAATCAATTCTAATCAGTTTTCGCCACTAACACGTTACAAAAATAATGAACAGCTTACCACAGACCCTACTTTTCTAAATGACTATCATCTGGCCGGTAGTCTTCAAATGTAGACACCATAAAAAATGTATGGAAATTCAGATCACTGTCTTACTTAACTCAAATTTTTTTTGAATGAGGCATGTCAAACATGTCATTTAGTATTTTTTTTTTTTTTTACCTTTTGCTTTCTTGTTTGCGTTTGTGTATGCATCAGTGATCCCAACAGTAGAGAATTCTCCCTTTTTGTAGCGATTTTTTAGGAAAATTTCAAGCGTAGGGAAAAAAGGACAGATTTTTAGTTTTAAGGCAAATGAGGGAATTTTCAAAATATTATTTAATTTTCAATATATTCTGTAAAAATACGTAAATATTCGTATTATTTTCGTTTATAAATTAATATTGTTCATATACAATAGCATATAAGTACAAATGTAGCATTTTTTTAACAGAAACCTTATAATACGAGTCCTTTAACATGGCAATCTTCAACAATTGCCAAAACCAATATTCGGGTTCGCATTTGCGAACTATTCTCTTATTTTTGCTATTTGCATTCGCATTCGCATTCGCAACGCGAATATTTAATAAAGAAAATAATCGCGCCTTCTAAACTAAGAGAAATTAAAATATACAATTTAAAATTTTTAAAAAAATTTTAATGAAAACTTTTTAGGATTTGGAAGGTTATATTTTTAAAAGGAAATATTCTTTATATTTTTATTTTTATACCCTCCACCACAATTAGTTGTGAAGAGGGTATATTAAGTTTGTCATTCCGTGTGAAACTTTTTTATTATTCATCTCAGACCCCATAAAGTATATATATTCTGGGTCCTTGAGTAATTCTAAGTCGATTTAGCCTGTCTGTCCGTCTATCCGTCTGTTGAAAATACTCTCACTTTCGAACAACTCAAAAGAAATGAACAAACTTGGTGCCAAATTGCTTGTAGTTATCCTAAGCAGTTTGGGATTGAAATCCAGCAAAATCGGTTCAGTAGGACCAGAGCTATGAATCAAAATGTGGAACCACCACCTAAAAAAATTGATAATTTTGTTACAAAAAATAACATAAATGCTGGAACAAGGCACGGAATGAGATAAGATTTTGCAAAAATTTGTTTTTTTTGACTGGAACTAACGCTGTTAAATTTCGTGAAGATCCGTTTATAATTTACCCTAAGTCCCATATAAACACTACTCCCGGTAAACAGTTTAGTACCCCTAAAACCGTAAAAAATAACGCTAGCGTAACAAAATTTGGTATATCACAGTTTTTTAGGACCAGAAATAACACTGTGAAACTTCGTGATGATCGGTCCTTTACTTACCCTAGGCCCCATATAAATCCTACTACCGGAAAACAGTTTAGCCCTTTCAGACCTAGCTGAATCGATTGTGCGATCTGCCTTTGTTTGCCTCAAATTACATGAAATAATAATTTTTTGTCTATTAACCGGCAAGCAATGATTGTGAGTTCTTGTTTCTGTTTAAAAAACATAAAAAGAAAAAAACTAACCATCAGAAATAAAAAACTACAGCTTAAGTTTGATTGTATCTTTCCACAAGTATAAACATGCGTCCACAAGTAAATTGTTTTTGTAAAGTAATATTGAAATACATTTTTAGTCTTAGTAGTGGTAACTGTAAAATGAGTTTTTGCAACAATTAGACTCGTAAGTGTTGATATTGTGCATAGTAACAAGGAGTCAGCGCTAAAGAAAATACAGATAGCACAATTGTGTTGATCAGACACCACATGACATTTTGTTTTATGCTCACGTTTGTGCTATCTAATAACTTTACAGGGAAATTATGATGTTGAGGCAGATGAGGCTGATGATAATGTTGCTAATGACACATGGATCCCTTGTAATGTAAATACAGATGCACAAGAAAGTGATGAAAGCTCATGTAATCAAAACACTTTCCCTAACACGAATGACCAAACAAGTACATCAATTAAGCAATCATACTCATCGGACCACCCAGATGCAGCACAACTATCATCAGTTTTTAGATCCAAAATACCAAACAGGCACGTTATATTAAAAAGTTTATCATTTCCGAACACAGAACTTCCAATAACACCATTGCAATATTTTAAAAGCTAATTTCCAGAAATGCACCGAGGAGGTTGTGAATCAAACTAAAGGGTATGTATGTGTTGAGTAAACATGGTCAGAAAGTGCGTTACGTACCAGCTTTTGAATGGTGCGCGATCATGATGGTGTGTCTCAGTTTTACCGTGCGATAAGAATGTACTGGGCGAGTGGAAGCAAAATTACTTCCGTTTATAACTCCATGTCCCGCGACAGCTACATCCAAATACACATTTGGAAGATAACTTCACACCATACTCGACAAATAAGTTTTAGAGAGTTCAACCAAAAATTGAATTGGCAACAGAAATCACGAATTACTTACCCCTATTACGGTTTACAACTCAACTCAGTTCACCCCAATATAGCAAAATTTTTAACCATAATACAAAAATTAAGAAACTCAGTTGAGTTGTAAACCGTAATAGGGGCCCTTATTGATGAGCAGATGATCTTTTTACGGGAAGATGTCTTGTAGTTGAAGTAATTACGCCAAACCACAACCCGTTGGGTTGAGAAATCTTATCTGAGCTACTTCTAGAGGTGTTGTAGATTAAAGATTGTGGTCTTGGTCCTGGACCGTTTATATCCATTAAAATATATTTCGGACTGACTTTTTACACAAATATCACTGTTAGAAGCATTACACCAGATGGGTTGCTAGCCACAGGTACAAATATGGCAAATATATCTATAGAGTGTAAAATTTCCTTTGGACAAAGAAATGAGTCGGGGCGAATATCCCAATTTACCAATATCGAAACTGTAGCTGTTTTGAAATGGAAGGACACATATGCAGTGATAGCCAGTAGACTAGATGGTAGTGAGATAGGCTATCAGTTAGGGGGTTGCGGTTTCGATTCCTGCTTCTGCGTAGAGCTTCTCGGGATAAGCATAGGGGGGAAAAAAGTATGTGGAAAATATCCCGTAGGAAAAATTAGAAGATGGAACAAAAACTTGAAACTCCTCTGATTATATTCTGTATTTCTTATAACGTATTAAAGTATCTGTATTTTTTAGGTTTAATAAACGCTAGAAAAGTTCCAAACTATGTTTTATCAGTTCGAATGTTCTTTGCAGATATTGACCTAGACCGCACAATTGTGCGATGTCCTGTTTGCCAAAAAGGACCATGTAGAAATATTTTATGGGTCTATCTTATACAAAATACAAAAATATTTTGTTTGATTTTTATGATTAAGGGTAATTTGAAATCAATTTAAAGCATGGGTCTGAAAGGGTTAGTCGCCTAAAACCATAATTAATAGCAAATCGTCACAGTTTAAGATAATTATAACATCATACAGATACTCCTTAAACATTCGAACTGTCGGTGGAGGGTATCAAAGATTCGGCACAGCCGAATATAGCACTCTAACTTGTTTTTTTTTTAAGTTCTACAGAACCTTCTCTTTTGTTTTCAAACTTGGGGTACTGCTTAAAATTATTAGATACTTTTAGCTTATTTCCGATGTGCGAAAGAAATTCGAATTTGTTTTTATTTTAAATGTAATTGTACGACAGAAAGAATAAAAAAACTATTTGAAATAAGTATTCTTATTAATGTTAAATTCTTTAAAAAGGAAAAAAGATGAGGAAATGAAAAATCATATACGAAATTTTAATAAATTTGTCACAATGGTATTTTTGAAATTGAATTTTTCATATGTCATGTAAGGCATTTACATATTTATTTTGGTTTTTTTCTTATTATTAATAAATGCTTTTATTATAATGTCTACAAAATGTAACCAAAATATGTATTTGTTTAGCTGTTGCTAAAAGCAATGAATTTATAACGTAGGGAAAAGTGTAGGGAATTTTTTTGGTTGTATGGAAAAAAGGGATTTTTTTAAATTTCTCCTGGCATCACTGGTATGCATATTTGACTTTATTAGATTTATAAATATGCATTAAAGTATAAAACTCTGCTTACTAGTGTTTTTTTCATACGTGGACATTGTTTACGATACCAATACATATTTGCTACAAATGTAGAATTCCGACCGCCGACATAAGTTTACAATCCCGAGCACATAAAGGTTAAAAAAGTAAAAAATAACTGTTATTTTTTAAGTAAAAAATAAAAGTTAAAGTTTGATTTATATTTTTTTTTTGTCAGAAATAAAAGTTAAAATTTGACTTGTATTTTTTAGTCAAAAATAAGAGTAAAAATTTAACTGATATTTTTTCAGTCAAAAATAAATGTTAACATTTGATTGATCTAAGTAAAAAATAAAACTTAAAATTGGACCGATATCCTTTTGGTCAAATGTAATAATGACATTAATCATTTGACATGACAAGCATATCAATAAAAGTCAAGAAATTAATGCTTTTTTCTTTTTTTTTATTGAAATACGTGCTGCA
The DNA here is from genome assembly GCA_930367215.1 of Pollenia angustigena. Lineage (NCBI taxonomy): Eukaryota > Metazoa > Arthropoda > Insecta > Diptera > Polleniidae > Pollenia > Pollenia angustigena. The sequence goes on from OV884058.1 coordinate 130,906,081, forward strand.
TTAATTTTTTAATAGCTTTGAAAAATGTTTTATTTAATGAATAGGATAATTATCAAATTTCCCTTTTTGACTGAAAAAAACAAATTTTAAATTTAATTTTTACTGAAAAAGTATCAATCAAAAAATAACAGTTATTTTTTTACCCAAAAATACTGGTCATAAATAATATTTAATATTTGGAGCCCCTGATATAGCAGTTATTTTTTGACTTAACAATTCTGGGCGCTAGTTTCCATTGTTTCGCCAAAATCTCCCACTTTTCTTGAAACAAATTGTAATTTTAGATTATGTTGCAGACATTTGATAAGGTCTATCTTATTATTTTTTCGATAGAGGCAGGGGAAGTGGTACCCTCCATAGGATGCCAATATTAAGTACCGCATTTCTTGAACTTTTTGCTGTAGCATCTTCCGAGCCCCGAAATTTAAAGAGTATAGAAGCAGGGGAAGTGGTACCCCAATAGGATGCCAATGTTAAAAATGTTTGTTAAATTTCAAGTAAGCGTGGCACCTCCCAAACAAAGACAGTATGATTAACTCCATATCTGTAGAACGGTTACAGAAAAGTTTACAAATTTAAAACAAATAACTTTGTTTTCAATACACAATATCGGCTAAAAAGTGAACTGGAATGGAGAAGTGGGAAAATAATAGTGACACAAAACATTTATGAAAAGTTGAGCTAGATTGGAGAAGTTTGCATGGCACCTTAAAAAATATCTGTCAAAAAGTTGGCTGGATTGAAGAAATGGTCATGACACCTTCAATACAAAGACAATAGAGGTTTCTGTATATCAGTAGAACGGTAATAATAAGACTGTCTCAATTTTAAGAATCTCGTGATAGATAGCATGGTAAGGACTTCGGCAGGGCGCAAAGGCTTTTACACCGGCTTCGCTAACTAAAGCTCCCAAGTTCGGCTTTGTGTCCGACCAAAGGTCGTCTAGCCAAAGGCCGACTATACAGATAAGCTCTAATTAGTGAAACCGGTGTTTGTTAAACCATATCGGTAAAAATCCTTGCGCACGGCCATTCCCAGCCAATGTACTCGGTTGGGTACAGAAAAAAGGCAATATTTGAGTACGCAAAAATTTTTTAGCAAAATAAATTAGACAACGATTGTTGTGCTTTTGTATTCAACACATTGTGCTTTAAAGACACACATAAAATAATTTAAAGAAAAATATACCGTTAAAGTGTATTTTCTTTTGTTTTTGCAACACTTTATCATTTTTGTGATTTCTAGCTAGGCCAGTAACAAAAGTTTCATATAGATTTCTGAAGAAGAGTGAGCGTGTGTATTAGACTGTTCGCATCTTGTATGGGATTTTTTTTTTAATTTAATTGTTTGCGCTGCTTAAAATATGGGGTTTGGTGTAAGAATGCATGATCTAATTTTTCAGGTCAATCCGACGGTGCCGAGCCGTGCCAAAAGTTCCCCATATTATAAAAAAAACATCTTTTCTATCAGATCTTTATAGTAATACTAGTTGAAAAGCCGAAAATCAAAAATATGACTACGCTACGATCTTCCGCAGAGAAATTACTTCAAGTGTGCCAAATTTCAGCTTCCTATGTCATCAGATGGCTTCAGAAAGTTGCGGAAAGAAGAGGACATACATGCAAACATCCTGACATACTAAGAAATTATATATTGTATAGATAGATTAAAGTGTTTGCTGTTTAATATTTAAGTATTATACAAACGAAAGATTTTTAACCTAATTCGGGGTCGCTGAATTCAGTGGTTAGCTATGGTTTTCGAGATATACCGTTATTTCGAAAATTAAGGATATTACACAACATATGTTCGCGCAACTCAAAAACGCTTTAGCTTATTGAAAAACTAAAAAAAAACCGAAATTCCGCAATAAAATTTACTTTAAGAAAGTTAAAACTTTTTTCTTTATGTTGGCTTTGGTTTTCGAGATATACCGTTATTTCGAAAATTAAGGAGGTTGCACAACATATATTCGCGTAACTCAAAAATGCTTTAGCTTATTGAAAAACTAAAAAAAAAAACCAAAATTTCGCAATAAAATTTACTTTAAGAAAGGTTTTAATTAATTTAAGAATTTTATTAAACCGCCATATTTGTATGAGAGCCCCCCTAAAAAGTAAAGGTAAAGGGCAAGTATGTCTCGAGAAAATGTTAAGGACAAAAAACTAATTAATGACCGAACATATATAATGACGGAACTTTTAAAATTTTATTGTTTATACCTAAATAAGAAAGAAAACAAATTTTGGGCAAATCGGATACGTGGGAGCCCAGATAACCCCCGTTGCGAAATCGCAACGTTGGGCCTTAACGATATAAAAATTAAGCGCATTTACAAACGTTTTAATTAAAATTTTTTATTCACGTCTTTAGGAAAAAAAAAAATAAAAAATAAATTCATATACATTTCATTTTTAATTCAATTATTATATGTTCCAAAGCACTTTGGGTGCTACGTCACATTTTTCACGTTTGTAATTGATTGGTCCATTATTTACCATAGGCCCCATATAAAGCCCATTCTCGAAAAACACTTTAGTAGTATAAAACCATAACAAATAATTCTATTGTAATAAATTTTGTTCTGTCACAGTTTTATAATGACTAGAAATCACACTGTCAACTTTCGTAAAGATCGGTTCATAATTTGCCACAGGTCCAATATAATGCCCACTCCTGAAATATCCTAGCTGTCAGTGGATGGTATCAAATATTTGGCATAGCCGAATATAGCACTCTTACTGGTTTTTCTTTAATATCCTGGGAGAGGATAATTTCACATTAATTGTTCGATTTTCTCTTATTGTACCTATTGAAAAACCCTGGGGGAAATTTGTGTCAATTGTTCCAACAGACTGGTCCTGGGATTTGTGAAAAAAGAACAAGTTCAAAGATATTATATCCTGGGAGAGGATAATTTCACATTACTTGTTCGATTTTCTCTTATTGTACCTATTGAAGAACCTTGGGGGAAATTTTTTGTCAATTGTTCCAACAGCCTGGTCCGGGGATTGGTGAAAATAGAACAAGAAGAACTTATCATCTAACTGGTATATTAAGAACAAAAAGGTTAGAAACTAATGAATTACAGTACATTCTTCACCGATGGTGTGACACTTTTTTTGGGACTTTCTAAAATTTGATTCTTAAATCTAGTTTGGGGACTTGTTTAATTGACATACTACATTGCATCGAAATAATCTAACATTGTTATAACAAACACTAAACACGTTCATTGAGAATAGATGTTAGACTGGTCAAATAGTGTCAATTGACCAATGACAACCCCATGTTAAAGTGATATTTCTTATCTTATCACCAAAGACCTATCACGGGACTACTTTGGTGTAAGTTCGCTTTCCTTAAGGAAAATAACACACTTTGGGCATGAGGAAAAAAAAGGAATTGTCATAGAGAATTTACCTTCTGCGAAATATCCTGTATTTTAAAAATTGGAAATTAGTTTGAAAAAGGTGAAAAAATTATCGAAAATTTCAAAACACATAAATAACAACAACTTATAATTAACAAACATACATGTTTTTATTATGCTGTTTTAAATAGCAAGTGATTGTATAAATATGTTTGTATTTGAAAATTGTATGTAATTTGTATATCGTTTAGGCCCAGTGTTGCGTTTTCGCATCACGGATATATACAATCATAAAAAAAGTCTCAAATGTCTACGATGATTGGATTTTTCAGTAGAAATAATAATGTTCGTATGTTAGCTACCTCCTTCAGAAGTTTCCGATAGGTATATTATATATTACTTTATTTTTTTTAACTTTTTTCAAAAGTACCCAAAAAACAGGAAAAATTAAAAATTTAGATTAAAAATTTTTATAAAAAAAACTTATGTATGATACAAATCCAAAAACAGGTCGATTAGATATTTAGTTAAATTTTATTTCACTGTGCTTTATAACACTATCACGTAACAACAAAATGCCTGAGGGGAGGTTTAAGTGAACGTTGCGAAAACGCAACGCAGGGCCTTAATGGGTTAATGGGTTAATTAGCAAAGCCGGTGTTTTTACCGTATAGGAAAAAATCCTTGTGCCCAAAAACGTTTTCGTTATAAATTAAAAAATTAAATATTTTCCAAAAAAAAATATTGGGACTTTATTTCAGAATGAATGATTTAAAGCTCCCTAAAAATCGCACGTAGAACAATGACGATTTTTGGGGGGTTATTCAAAATTAATTTTTTTTTTTTAGGTTAAAAATAATAAATAATGTAATGTTGGGCTTACGGAAATTTATTTTTGACTTGTTTTTTGTTTAAGATTTTTGGGGCATGGTTTTTTACATTTTTAGGACATACTTTTTAATTTTTCTGCGCATAAAACACTTTTTAGATCATATATCCGCAACAATGTCTAGGAGGTCTTTACGAAAATCACATTAACTCTTGCTTCAAGCTGTCTAAAGAAAATACAAGCAACAAAAAAGTTATTGAATCTCATTAGTGGGTTTAAGAACCAACTAAAGCAATAAATTTAAACAAAACCGCAATGAAAATTATTCTTCCATTTACAAAACTACTCGTGGTCATTAGGCACAATATGTACATAGTTGTACAAAGACCAACTATTTTCATATTTAGTACATGAAAACAGACCTGTTGGAAGAAAGAGCAGAAAAGCTCAAACTGATGTTATTTTTACCTTAAATTATTATGTTTTTTAATCCAAATTTTTAATATTTTTAATTAGGCTTAAGTTCATGAAATTTAATTTTTATTAAATTATTTTTATGAAGAAAGGAATTTTACAACATGAAAATGAATTAAAATTGTTATTGATAATCTTTCATTCTTGACGTGGCTCGGGCTCGAACCCTGGCCGGCAGGTTACCATGACATGTTTCGATCGCAACCACTCGATCTCCTCAGATGGATTTGCCGTCTTACACTCGCAGCCATCGACGACTGCTGACGTCACTAGTCAAACATCAATCCTTAAACCAAATTGTATTTTTTTAACATTTGGTAGATCGAAATTTGCTTTCCTGAATGATTATCCATTTTAATCGATTTTACATGTTTTTTCCTTTACTTCTGTTTTTTCGTACTTTCCACATATAATAATAATAACCACAATACTAATTATTAAATTATTATGTTTCAACTAACTTACTTAGGGCCATTATTATAACTTGGCGTTAGCTGTTATCCGACATTTAACAGACGCTTTTTGACAGATAACACATTATTATTTGTCAATTTAATCTTAACTTTAGCTAACTTCAAGTTGTAATAATGGCCCTTAGAGATACATTAATTGTTGTGTTTTTTTTTTTTTTTTTTTAAATAACAAATATCAAGAAGAAAAAGGGAGTACATTTTTTATCTTCACGACATGACATAAAATTTTTTTTGACAATTTAACAGAATTTTTTTTAAATAATTTTAATTTGTAATACAGTAGTTTTCCGGTTTAACGAATCAGTACTTTGTCAGTCCTGTTCGTTAAACTGAAAAGTTCGTTATATGCCATACTTATGTCTAGTACCCATGTTATGAATAAATAAATAACTAGAACTGTTTTATTTGTGGTTTATTTTGAAATATGTTTTCAGATCTGTATAATAAATTAAAAAGAATTAAAAAAGGTACAATTCATTACTCTGGTAGCGTAAAACCTAAAATTATTTTAATGAAAAATAAGCTTAAATTCATTTTCAATTTCCTTGATAATTTTACATAAAAAATTTGTCGAGTTATGTTTGTTTTTTTTTTAGAACAATTCATGTATGAATGTCGTTGTCGTAAAAACCAAGAAAACAGTTGTTTCTTCATTCTTGGAAATTCACCTTGTTTCATGGCTTTCCTATTTTTAAATCCAAAGTTTGTACTTCTTGTTACTTTTTGCACAAATGCACAATTCGCAATCCATTTTGGTAATCATCCACAATTTTAAGTTTTTCTTTTAAAAAAAGTCCCTTTCTTGTACTCATTTTACTGATCATTGTAGGCAGCATAATCAAACAAAAAATGCTACATAAACACAACCAAAATAGCGTTACTTTTTGCTACTCACTTTGTTTTTAGTTAAAAATTTCTTCACATTATGCTTTTCTAAACTAAAATTATGAATCCTATTTGTTCGCTAAACTGAGCACAAAAACATATTTTTTGTTCGCTACACGCAGAGAAAAAATATGGTTGGGCATGTTTACGGCAACAACTCTATGTTTAATGTAACAATATATTGTTGTCGTACACAAATAATTGTTATTTAAATTTAATATCAACAATATTATAGTTACTGTAAATATATCGATGTTTATCGCAATTATGAATTTGAGTATTGTTGACCGAAAAAGAATTATTTTTCTAACAACTTAATTGTGATAACTTTCTAAACATATTATATTTCTCACAACCATATCATGATATTTAATAGCCATAACATGATAACTTTCTATACATTTATCATATTATGTTAATTTTGAAGCAGTTGTGTCGTTTTTTTTTTTATTTGTGAGCGGTTCAACAATTAAAAGATAAAATTCCATAAAGAAATAAGTTTAAAGAAATTAAAATATTAGCGGAGTTCATTCAAGTATAAGTGATGTATAGTGCAAATGCAAAATATCATAGTTTTTTTATAAAATCCAACAACAAAACACACAGAGATTTCGTTATATTTTATAAAAGTGCTACGATATTTCTGTGGTTTTCATTGGCAACCGCGTATGTCTTAAAACAAATTTTTAAGGAAAGCCGAAAAACCATTCTAGATCAAACTAGAAGCTAGGAAGTGCACTTTTTAAACTTTGTCATAACGTTAAAAAATCAGAATTGATCCATCTTTTTTCAAAAAATAATGTAAAGAGCGTTCAAAATTAGGCAATATGGCATCAACATCTTAAAATCAAAAAAATAGACACACGCGGTTGTCCATGAAAATCACAAATTTTTCATTTGCTCTTTTGCAAGCCTTATATTGAACTCCGCTATTTGATTAACATTAAGAAAAATTGTAAAAAGCCACAAAAAAAAATCGATGCAAAAATATTTTAATTTATTTTGTATTTTTATGACAGCTATGAAAGGTGCTGTATCATAATGTGATTGCTTCTAAATTTATTATGATTAACATGATGATAATATGATTACTTCTTAGCTTATTATGATTAACATGACAATAATATGATTAATTTCTTAGCTTATTATGATTAACATGACAATAATTTGATTACTTCTTAACTTAGTATGATTAACAGAATAATAATACGATTAAGGGAAAAATATAATGATGTAATAGTACGAGCATATTTAGTCATAATATGATTCAATAATAAATAAATATGGTGACTACAATCATAATTCTTTTCTTAATATGTTGCTTTTAGAATATGTTTACCACAACCATGTTTTTTCTTTTCGTGTATATAAGTTACTCAATGGAGCAAACTTGAGTGTTCGTTAAATGTGATGTTCGCAGAATCGAAGGTTCGTTAAACAGGAATACTACTGTACTTGTGTATCGCATTATTTTTATAATTTATTTTTTTGTTAAATTTCTTAAAAATTTCTTTAATTTTCACTTTTAATCTAACTATGCTATTCATTTTCTCACAACTGCTATCGTTAGAGAGTGTGTATTGCATATAAACCTCAACAGTCACATAAACATCACAACATTCTCACTAACTGGGTCGCAATCAATTATGCCAAAATATTTTATATGCATTACGTTAAATTGATAGTGAGTTCCCATATGAATATGCATACATTTGATAGATTTCATTTCAGATATAAATAACAATAATTCAACAAAACAAGGAAACAACAAAAACTAATAAAACTCTTTATTAGCAGAATAATTGGGACAAACAAGAGCGACCGTGGAAGGAAATCATGAAGAACAATAAAGAATATTTTATTCGTCTATGTCAAATTTTTGATACTTTACACCAAGGATTAGAGTTAAAAAAAAAATATTCCTATTCTTTATGAAATTTGAGAGCACATTTTCTAGTCATCTAAAATTAACGTGTGGCAAATTATATTAGTTTTGTATTGGAGGTGCCGCACCCACTTTTCCAGTTGAGACATTTGTCCAATATAAAACCTCGTTCTGAAAATTACTTTAATAAGCCTTAGACCTAAACAAATAGTGATATTTTATAAATATTAGGGTCATATTAAGTTTTATATGACTAATATCAATCAAAACTCTTTGTGATGATCGGCTTATTTTTTCATATATATAACACACGTCTTCTAAATTAAATTAAATCTGCTTATGGTGGAGGATATCGAAAATTCGGCACAGTCGAAAATAGCATTTTTACTTGTTTTTTTTGCTGTGGGAAGTTATAAATTTTAGAAGGTTTTTCGTTTACTACATTTTCAACTTCTTAAAAATGTTTTTTCTTATGAAAAAGGAGACAGAAATGAGGCCGCTTAAAAATTGTGTAAGCCACATTACACTTATTTCATATTTGTGTGGCTTATGACTACTTTTGTATTATAAGTAGTGCAAAAATAATAAATACAACACAAGCTTTTGCAACTTTTGTTAGTGATTGGTTAAACAAGAGATTAACTAGTTTCTTATTTTATTTTCGCAGTTTTAAACAATTTGGCGTAGATAAGTCAGGGTATGAAAAATTGAGGCTTACAACACTTTTGCGCTGACGGTCTAAAATACTGATAATGACATAAGCATTTTGACCATGAGCTAATTCTTTTTATTTCATGATTAAGTTTAAAATAATGAAAAATAAAAAAAATCCATTTTGTTTGCATTCAGTAAACAGTTTAATGACAAAAAAGAAGAAAATATTCTAACCCGTTCCTAATTAAAATCCTTTTGTGTCACAAAAAGTGCCAAGTGCAGCCTACGAATAGTTTGGTTGGAGGTGACCATGTTTAAACATGTGTTTTCTTTACGTATATGTAATCATTGAGCTACGTTTTTTTGACAGCTGATTCTAGTCGTTGCGTATGTCCAAATAAATACCGTTCTTTAAATATAAAGAAGCCACGCCTACTTCTTCAATCCCGCCCACATTTTGTCGGATGTTGTGAATTGATAACCAAGATGCTTGTATCCAATTTGGAATCTTTGGCTCCTACCGTTCTCTATACATATAAAAATCTATAATGGCTATTTTACGGGGAGTGCCACGCTCACTTTGTTTTGATATCCAAGATATTTATACCTAACTTGGAAACTTTGGCACCTGTCGTTCTCCAGATATACATAAAAATAAAAAACCAACAACAACAACACGGAATTTTTGGGTAAAATTAGAGGCAGTCATGGTTTTTTGTTCATCTCTCAGCATTTTGTGGATCGATCTGGAAGAATTTCAAAAACAAACAATTCCCGACTATATGTGAAATAATTATGTAACTACAAAGTCCCCATCACATGTGGGGTCTTCGGAAAATCCATTTCAATGGACAGACGGACATCTTTAAATCAACTTCGCTACTAATAAGGACCCAAAATATATATATATACATCAATAATGTAGTAATTACAAACGGAATGACAAATGATAACTCAATTTGTTCCGATTTTCTGTTTTAACTGGAAAAGTAATCAGTAAATACCGCCTTACAATTTGCAATTTTTTTGTTTGGCGGAATATAGGAATTTTTCCTAATTCTTGTATTATAAAAGAATATATAGCAAAAAGTTTCAAATATTTGGAAAAAAAAGTATTTTGTCTCTCCTTAAAAGAAGTTGTTTTTGAGTTACAAGGTTGCGGAAGAAAACCATCGATATACCCTTTTACCTTCGGTGAAGGATATAAAAACGCGTTGAAACTTATTCGAGGATTTTCAGAAAAAGAAAAAAGGTAGACTTTGCTCAAAAAACTACATGTATGTATATATGTATATGTGACAGGGAACAGTAAAAACCAACTACACAAAACAAGAGGTAGGGACGACCTATGCGCGATTTCAAGGTTGACCAACAAGGTTGAGATGTGTCGCAGTGATGGTACACCAAAGATACACGTATTTAAATCTTTACAATGGCAAAACCCTTAGGTCCCTTTCTATTTTTCGCATCACATATGTATATATGATCCTCTAACTCCCACTGGAACATTATTTTTATTTTTTTATTTGATTAAATCTATTGATATGAATCCTTACAGACTACTATATACTACAAAGTTCTATATAAAGGTATTATTAACGAAAAAATTTTGTTAAGACAATTAAGTATTTAAAAACACGATAATATTGCCTTTAATTACATTAACATTAACAGAAAAATCGATTTAGCTATACAATTAATTGAAATTTTTGCATATTCTCCTCAAAGGATCAGCAAAATTTGTTTGAACAACAGGAAGGTGCATAGGTATTAGGTGTCGGGAAAAACGTCGTGGAATATTAAAATTTATGTTACGAAGAAGGAAGTCGGAGAGGACATCGCCATTAATCAAACTAATTAGGAATGCCACATTTAGCATAGTCCTTCGGCTTTTTAAAGTAGGTAGTTTAATTATTGATAACCCAGTATACAAAGGAAGATTCCCAGCATAACGACCAAATGAGCTCCTCAGGCAGAATAAGGGAAACTGCTTTTGAACAGATTCAATTCGGTCTATGTGCATATTAACTTCAGGATCCCAGACAATAGACCCATACTCCAAAATTGGTCTAACAAGGGATGTGTATAGTTGTTTCGTTACATTAGGATCTGTAAACTGTTTGGACCATCCTTTTATATAAGCAAGCACACCACGAGTTTTATTAATCGTCATTGTAATATGTAATCTAGCTTAGGATCCAGTTGAATACCAAGATCCAGAAATTCTCCAACTAACTCTAGTTGATACCCGTCCGGGAAAAATTGTAGCATTGATGTGCAATTTCTAGAAAACCGCATGTGCTTGCATTTTTTTAAGTTTAGCTCTATTTGGTTATATTTACACCATGCGTAAAAACTATTTAAATCCTGCTGCAAATACGCACCATCTGAAGATAATTTGCAGCTGAGAAACATCTTAACATCATCAGCGTACATTAAAACATTACAATGCTTCATTACAAGCGGCAAATTGTTTATGAAAATCGAAAATAGCAAAGGGCCTGGGTGACTTCTTTGGGGGACACCGGAGCTAACAAAAATTTCTTTGGATGTGGTAATATCAAAGAGAACACACTGTGTCCTGCAGGTTAGGTACGACCGTAACCACCACAAAGCGTTGCTAGTAAGGCCTAATAAATTCAGCTTAGTGACAATTAGGATATGGTTGATTTTATCAAAAGCTTTACTGAAGTCAGTATAAATAACGTCTATAAGTTGGCCATCCTTAAAAGCTCGATTTGTTAGAGTTGTTAGTTGTAAAATATTTGTTACTGCAGAACAACCTTTCCTGAAATCATGCTGGTACGGTGATATGATTGAGGATACACTGTGGCAGAGAGAGTCTGTTAAGCATTTTTCTGAGAAGTATCAATAGAAGAAAATGATATTACCTGATGTTCCATCAGACAAAACGGGTATTCAGTTGATGTATCGTACTGTTGCTTAGAATATGTTGTCGCAAATAAATCGGCAAACATATTGCTTTTAATCAAATTAATATTAGATTCATTAATTAAATACTTCATTACTCTTGGATAGCCAGTATTATAACAGTCGATCTCTATCTAAATCTATTTTGAGAGAAAGACCTTAATTCACTCCAACTTCACCCATTTGGTTGTACGTGGCCTACCGCATTCTTGCCACTTTGATGAAATGGGTTCCATCTAAGCTCTCGTTTAGATACATTGTCGTCACTGCGTACACGTAGAGAAAAAACATGTTTAAATATGGTCACCTCCAACCAAACTATTTTAAAAGAAAATTTGAAACATATTATGGTTAATATAACCACATAATTGTCAGCGACAATCATATTATGGTTAAATTAGTCCTCCATCAAGAACCCACAACCATATTATGGTTGCCTTTAAAAATGTTATGGTTAAATGTGATAATAATTTGTTTTGAAACTTACAATAGTATTCTTCCCTTTTCCAAGAGCAACATACTATGTTTGAAAACCAACCACACTATTTTAAGTGTTAAACAAGTTTTAGTTATTGTTGATCATGGCATGTTTGGAGGCAACAATAAAATAGTTGGGGCTTCTTAATGGAGGCCTTATTTAACCATACTATGGTTATCACTGACAATAATATGGTTATATTAAACAAAATATGTTTAACATTTTCTTTAAAAATAGTTTAGTTGGAGGTGACCATAATTAAACATGTTTTTTCTCTGGGTGTAGTAGGGTGTGTCGGATCCACTGCCGCTTTCATTTACATACCTCTGTTGATTCGAAGCAGTTAGTTATTCGAAATTGGAGATGATTTCGATAAAGTGTATTTAATGTTTAAAATAGCTGAGTCCCAAATTCGTACATAAATACATATGTACATACAAACATATACCATGTGTATATGTATATAAACAAAAACAAAACTCTAAATTAAAAATTTACAAAAAAAAGCAAATTAAGAAAAAACTAAATTCTAAATGTTAAATTCACAAAAAAAGAAATCTAAGAACCGCAAATTAATTTTGAATGAATCAAAACATGTGTAACACGGAGGATTAAGAACAATTTTATTTGTTTTTATTTTATTCTCTTTTGTGTTTTTCGTTTTTTTTTACATTTTGTAGACAAAGATGTTATAAGACAAAAACACAGCTGTATTCTATCGTTAAAAAATACAGAATCACAATGTGCATTGGGGATGTTATATCTCCGACTTAGTGTTTTAGTTTCAACAGCGTTTATTTTAAGCCCTGTGTATTGAGGCTTCTCCTTAACTTGTGGGAAGCCAAACAAATGGTCAGCATATGCCAGATAATTTTGGAATGTTTTGTTAATTTTCCGTTGAATTCCTTGCCTTTTATTTCCGATATTTCTGAGAACATCTTCCATTAAAATAAGAAACAGGAGAGGCAACAATATGCATCTCTGGCGCACTCCACCGAAAATGGGTCGGATAAGTTTCCCTTGTGCAGGACGAAGCACCTTGTATGGTTGTAATTCTCCTTAACTAGAAATATTTTCTTCTAAGATAAATGCGTTCTTCATAGCGCTAACCAGATACATTCTTGATTTATGGAATCGAATGCTTTTTAAAATCTATAAAAGGAAATCCTTAAAAAAACTAAATATTGTAAAAAATCAATGTCACTTGTTTGACAATTGGATAGAAAAAAGTGTATATGTATTTTATAATTATTATCGAGTACATTTCATTTCGCCCTCATACATCGAAAAGTGATAAAAACGTCGCGTCAATAGAGTATTGCATTATTAACAAAAAAATTTTTAAATTTTATCATAAAACCTTATTTATAGTAAACAATAAATAAACAATTGTGAATACATTTTAATTCATTTAAAGACGCAGGGGCTATTTTTTCCAAATAGAAATGACACAAATTGTACATGATTTAAAAAGCCTGAGCTGTTTGATACAGATTTTTTCATTAACTTATACCCACAAAAACTATTAAAACTGTTTTGCGGTTAAAGTGCATTTGGAAATAAAAAATAAAAAGGTGCATATGTATATGCATATTGATTTGCATAAATAAAGAATAAAATTTATATTTTTAATATAAACTATTTGTTAAATTCAAATGCTGTCGAGAATTGAAATTATAATTTTTTATATAGAAATCACTACAAGGTGGCAGCACTACGGCACGCAGTGGGTTGGCTTTATACAAACTATAAAAAGTGACCGTAGATCATTGAAATTCAGCAACGAGCATTTTATTGGATCATTAAGAAACAAAATTAAGGCCCTAATTATATAAAACGCAACGCCAAAGAAATTCATTGAAAGCAACAAAAAAAAGTCATAAATATTTTGTAATTTCGTTGTTGCTTTCTACATGTACCGTTTAAACATTTTCAACGCCACAAGTTATGGGACGTATGAAATTTTAAAAGGTAATGTGAATTTATGTACAAAGCAACAACAAAATTACAACATATTTATGACTATGTTCTTGCCTTTAATGTAATTATTTGGCGTTAAGTTGCATTTTACATAATTAGGGCCTAAATTTCATCAAAATCGTCCACGACCAATGCCCACCGCCTATGCAATTCAAATCGATTTGTTCTCATAAAATGTTTCCTATCCAAGCAAAAGTTTTAAAATTCAGTTCATACATTCATACATACAAAAAAAGGTGCAGGCTAAGTTTCATTAACATCGGCCATGCCCACCACCTACCGCCTACATATGTAATCTAAATCGAATTTGCATATATTTTTTTCTGTCCAAGCAAAAGTCTTAAAATAAGGGGCATACACTTCTTGGAATAAAAAAAGAGGCATTCCAAGCCTGATTAAAATCGGCCATGCTCACCGTCTAACGCCCATGCAATTTAAATAGATTATTTTGCAAAAAAATTGTCTATCCAAAATAACGCAGGCTGAGTTTAAATAAAATCGGTCACGCCCACTACCCATAAAACCCATACATATGTAAGAATTTTCTATTATTCGACTTTATTATTATTTTCAACTACACAAGATAAGAGAAGCGCTTGAAATTAAATAATTCAATATGAATTTGTGTAGAAATCAACAACATAATTTTAAAATAGTTTTGACTTTGTTTTCGCTTTCAATGTTATTTTTGGCGTTGCGTAGTATTTTACACAATTAGGACCTTATTCTTCATCGGTGGCATGTAATAAACCTCTAAAATATAACTCGCCAAAAAAATAATCAAATTACCCCAAAAGTATGGGGCCTTATTTCATATGCAATAAAGATCCAATTTTAAAATGAAATAAACCCCCAATGAAATGATATAACGCCCCAAAGAGAAACGAAATAATTCCCTAATTTTTGGGGGCTCACTTCATATGAATTTTTTTTTTTTATTTATTTATTTATTTGATTTCCAACACAACAAGATACAAATCTTATAATTATAGTATTGGATTTTTGTATTGTAATTACATTGTTGTGTTAAACATGATATATTATTATGAAAAATAATTTAATAATTTCTAGAAATAAACAAATAAGTTTAAAATAGTTAAATACCAACATAATAAGAAGGAAACAGTATAAATTTGTGATAAAAAATTTATATAATTCTTTCTCAAAAAGCAAGACGTTGCTAATGGATTTATTGGTCGGTAGTAGCGAGTTCCAAAGGCGGATTGAATTGATGTAAAAATTACGCTCAGAAACCTGACTTCTATATGTAGTATGAATTTTGTCATATGATCTTCTTGAACGCGTAAAAGATATTCTGTAAAAATGATACACCGGTTCATGATTGAAAATTATTTTGTGTAATAGCATTAAGGTTTTAATTTTTAACAGATTATTCAGGGAAACGCCATAAAGTTTATTTTAAAAATGGCAAATGTGATCATACTTTCTTAGGTTAAAAACATATCTCAATACAGCATTGTAAGTTTTCTCAAGTTTTCCCTGGCTTGTTGAGTCACAACTTGCAAACAGTTCGCATCCATAGAGTAAAATTGGCATGATATACGTTTTTGCAAGTAACATTCGAATATAAAACGGTGTGATGTGTTGGGTGTTCCATAGCGTTCGCAGCATTGAGTATGTTTTCCCAGCAGCAGCAGTTACATGATCAGACCATGTGAGAGTGTTGTTAAAAATAATGCCAAGATTTTTGTTTTTTGTACAATTTCAATTCGTTTGTTGTTCAGCAATATCATAGGTTCAAGCGACAGTTTCAGTGTTTTTTTCGTTATTATCAAGCATTTGGACATCGTGGGGTTTATACACAAACCATTTGCATTTGCCCATGCGTGAACACGTTTTAAATCAATATTTATTTTTTCAACACAATAATTTATATTTATCAAGGGACTACTAATATAGAGTTGTTTATCTTGATCATTGATATAAATTGAGAATAGTAGTGGCCCAAGTATCGATCCTTGTGGCACTCCCCTAAGAACAGGTAACGATTTTGATGTTATATTGTTTGCAATTACAGATTGACTACGGCCAGACAGATACGAAGCAACCAGACGGATGGATGAAGGCGAGAAACTAAACATTTTGTCCAATTTCCAGCAAAGAACTTGATGATCGACCGTATCGAACGCTTTGGAATGGTCCAGTAGAATAAGGAATGATATATCACCAACATCAATGCTTTCTCGTATATCTTCGGATACATCAATTATCAATGTTGTACAACTGTGTTTTGCTCGAAATCCAAATTGTCTATTTGTCAGCAAGTTATTGTCGTTGATGTATTTATTTGTTGATGAAGTAGTCGCTCAAAAACTTTTGATAAGTACGGTAGAATATCGACAGGACGATACTCATTGTTCGATTTTGGAGTAGGTATGATCTTGGCATGTTTCCAATTTCGCGGGTAATCGCTTTTTGTAATTATATTATTGAAAATGTATGTGATATATGGCAGCATTTGGGGAATAATAGTTTTGAAGAATTTAGGATTAATGTCATCAAAGCCGACTGCATTCGATTTAATGTATTGACAGCTCATTTTTACTTCAACTTCGCTTACACAGTGAAAAAAGAATATCTCATTTTGCTGACTTGATAATTGATTTTGCTCGTAAAAACTGACATCAGCAGGTACATTAGGGATGTTGATAAAACTTTCACTATCACCGTACTATTTCCAGATGATGGTTTACCAATACCAATTTCTCGAATAGTTTTCCAAGTGTTGTTTGAGCCAACAGCAGATGTAAAACGATTAGAATAGTAAGTGTATTTTGCACTCTTTATCATTCTATTTACTTCTCTTCGAGCCGTACAGTATTCAGAGTGAAAGACAGTTACCTTGAAGAGTTTCCAACGTCTATAAACAAAATCTCTGTGAGAAATAGCTGCTTTAATTTCATCATTAAACCAAGGTTTTTTTCTTAGCACTTTGTCTGAAGACTTTAAGAGGAACTGATTTTCTGAATACACGGGACAGAGAATCTTCTAAGAAATTAAGCTGATCATTAACAGAAGGCATATAGTATATGGAATTCCAGTCAACTTGTACAAGCTCAGAGTACAAAATACTATGCTTAATGAGGTTAAAATCATAGAAGGTTATAGGGTCTGATACATGATACAAACTAAAATCGAAAGCACAAAAAAATAAGCCCCAATGTTTGAAATGAAATAAGAGCCCAATATGTTTCATAATATATAAGTCCGCGTAACTTTAACGCAAACGTTTACGTTACGGATCAGCTTTTCCATTTTCCCTTCGAAACTTATGCATTAATACGTACTTTTAAGTAGACAGGACGCTACGTTCCGTCTTGTTAAATTAAAATGTTTCTCCTTTCTTACGTATTAAGTTATAAAAGAACTTGAAGCTTGTTGATACAGAAAACATTCCATCGTCGCCCACAACGTTTTTCGCTTATAGTTTTGCACATAACGCACAAGTAGCAGAAGCTAAAATTTTTGAGAACCCTTTTTTGTCAAATATTTTGACAAATATGTTTCTTTAAAGCACATTTCTACACCACATAACACGTTAACGTGTTTTTAGTAAATACCATCGATCGAAGTCAAGCGCAACGTTTAAGTGTCCGCGACATTAACTTATATGTATCTATTAAGACCTTTGTTTTTACTTATTAAGTTTTGAATTAATTTAAAAGTATTTAGTATTTTGAAAAAGTTGCATAAGTGGGTTTTTTTGCGAGGAGTTTGTTTATTGCTTAGAAAAATTAAACAGGAGCTAAGCGCAGTTTGAGTTTAAACTCAAATCTTTTAAGTAAAAAAAGGATTTTTTAGGTTTTGGGAACTGGATAATAACATGAAAAAAAACTAAATTGATTTTGTATAACTTCTTTATATTTTTTGTGAAGCACGGTGCTGATTAAATAATGTGTGCTATTTATTTTATATTGCTTTTCTAATATTTATAATACATCATATTATTTTGCTGTTAACCATTTATCCATACCAACACCAAATCTTTGAAAACATTAAAGATCAAAACAAAAATCAAGCATAATTGTTAGTGGTTAGTTAATTAATATCACATCAATACTGCTAGTTAAGCGTCTATTGTTAAGCAAATGCGTCGGCAAAAATCTTATCAAAAAATATTGATACATATTTTCAATTAGCCAATTGAAGCAACAAACCAACCCACGTAACTTGCATTGAGATTTTAAAATTTTCCAAATTATCACGAAACACAGTATTACACATACCCTTAAAACTGTGTGTATGTGTGCAAGTGTTGTTTTTTAAACAAACACCATGCCGGAGAATGAACTTGTACCTAACTAGAACCAAACTAGTACAAGAATATCCAGTACTAGTACTCAACTGTAAACTTTTCTACACCATCTTATTGCTAAAATTAGCATTGAGTATGCTTAGAAAATCACTTAGAAGTACAATTGGTTCAAGACGTTTAAATTCCAAGGGCCGATGTTGATTTTGAATAAAACACAAACTATTTAGGAAATTATTGTAATTTTATTTTGTTATGATATATTGGTGTTACTCAATTATGTATGGAACAAAATATCGGCCAAAGGGGCGCCGCGACCACGGCGGCACAAATCCATCCGATGGTCCAAATTTTCGATGACCCTGAGGCATAATGAGGGTTCTATGCCGTTAATGTGCCGAATTATCTCATCCTTTAGCTCTTGAATTGTTGCTGGCTTATCGACGTACACCTTTTCTTTCAAACCCCAAAGAAAAAAGTCCAACGGTGTCAAATCACATGATCTTGGCGGCCAATTGACATCGCCATTACGTGAGATAACACGGCCATTGAATTTGTTGCGCAAAAGAGCCATTGATTCGTTAGCTGTGTGGCAAGTGGCACCGTCCTGCTGAAACCACATATCGTCCACATCCATAGCTTCCAATTCGGGCCATAAAAAGTTCGTTATCATCTCACGATAGCGAACACCATTCACAGTAACTGCCTGACCGGCCTCATTTTGGAAAAAATACGGCCCGATGATGCCGCCAGCCCATAAACCGCACCAAACAGTCACTCTTTGTGGGTGCATTGGTTTTTCGACAATCACTCTTGGATTCTCATTCGCCCAAATGCGGCAATTCTGTTTATTGACGAATCCACTGAGGTGAAAATGTGCCTCATCACTGAAGATGATTTTCTTCGATAATTGATCATCCACTGTTGCCATTTCTTGCCACCATTCTGCCCATTCACGACGTTTGGAGTGGTCAAGAGGCTTTAGCTCTTGAGCCAATTGCACCTTGTTAGCGTGTAAATGCAAGTCTTTATGCATAATGTTCATCAACGACGAGCGTGACCGGTGCAATTGTTGGGCACGACGACGAGTTGAGGTGGACGGCTATTCAGCCACACTATCGCGAGCAGCAGCAATATTTTCTGCAGTACGAGCATGCACTGGTGTTCTCACATCTTCTACAGACCCGGTTTGCTCGAATTTTTCCACGATTTTTGCGATTGTACGCACATTTGGACGATCAAATTGACCAAAAAAATCACGAAGTGCACGATATGTATTTTGATTTGAACGCCCATTTTCATAATAAGTCTGGATAACTTTAACAAGTTGTTGGATTGTGTATCGGTTCAAATTGAGTAAGTCTGAAATAGAGAAATGTCAAATAAAATTCGGAAAAAAACTTGGCGTTTAGGTGTGGTTCACATTCAACATTGGCCCTTACAATTTAACCACCCTTTAGTACACTTGGACCGCATTTGGTGCTTTAGAAACAGTTTGTTACTAGTTCTTGTGTTTAGAAAAAAAAAATAGCTTTTTGCTCTTTAGCATTATAATAAAAATAGCATAAATAAATGATTTGAAATTAAATTTAATAAAAGTACTAATATGTACTCAAAGTTTAGTTTTTCTAATTCTATCAGTCTACAAGGGGTGCCCTTGTACAACATGAAGTACTGGTACTCGTAAGCACTGGTATTTTTATATAAAAACTCTAGCCCCATTAGCAGTAGTAACTCTTGTTCTAATAGTTCTACTAGTGGTATTTTGACAATTAACTCTTAATCTCCTACAGGGTACTTACAAATACCCACTACCTCTCCAACTATCAAGCATATGTTGAATTAAAGCGAATATTGCCCCGTTAATTTATTACAAATTTATATTGGCACAGGCAAATACATACATACATACATACATATGTATTTAATATATGCATTTACATCTGTACTTATTTATATAATAGTTACATTCTATTGTATGCATTTGAATATGTATTGTGTAAAAATGCATGAAATGTAAACCAAGTGAAATTTTGCTATGGCTTTGCAAAATTATTTTAATGCCATAAATCACAATTGCATCCTATAAACCATTGTTGCTGTTTGATGGTCATTTACAAACACATGAGACATACATACATATATGTTGAATATATTTATGTGTATATATATTGCATATACTTATATCTCTAAACACATACTGTTATATACAAGTACAAATTTACGTGAAAATGCAAAAATAGTTGGAAATTGTTTGCACACAAAATACAGTGGGGAAATTATAAATTTAAGCTTAAAATTTTTTTTAGTTTGAACGATTGGACTCAAACATTAAATCAGCAGTTTCTATTTGGATAGTAAATAAAAACAAAATTTGAGACATCTATAGTAGAGTTTGCTAAAAACCGTAAAAATGTGAAACCGCGGTTTCGGTTTTAAAATAATAAAAACCGGTCGGTTTCGGTTCGGTTTTCGGTTTTAAAATATCAAAGTTAAGCTTCAGACATAACATATGTTTATATTTTATTATATATATATTTTATTGTATGTAATACAATTTTTTTTTTTTATTTGTTTCAATACAGGTACTTTTATTGAACCTTAAGTGTATACCTGTACCTGGCCAGGCATTTTTTTTTTTACTTTTTTCCAGTAATTAATAAGTATATTGGAACGAAACTTTATGTTTTACTCAATCAAAGTGTTTTTTTACCAGAAACCGAGTTAAAAGTGGAAACACCGTGGGAGTCGCAATTGGCAAAATGAAATTTTCGTGCATATTGTATCCACCTGGGCCAGGCCCTGCCCTATTATATACGTACTGTGGTAAATAAAATCAAAATGAAACGTATAAAAAAGCATACGCAACACATAAGAATTCTTTCTTTACTGTTTTTTCGAAGAATTATTCTATTTGCCGACAAAATGTTCCTGTTTTAGCCATAAAACTCTATACATATAAAAGTAGTCCCAGCCTTTCCCAGGGGTACGGTAGTGTGAGTTTTTTCTGTAGCCACAAAAACTCCATACAAAATACTAGTGATCCCAGCCAGGCCCATTTAAGAGTTAAAAAAGTAACTTTAGTTCTTCATAAGCATAAATATATTGTTAAAGTAAAAGCTAAAACCGAGGTTTTTTGTCGGTTTTCGGTTTCGGTTTTTCGGCATTTAAAACCGCGGTTTCAATTTCGGTTAAAACCGAACAGCAATCCCTAATCTATAGCAGAGACGAATTTAAGTTTAAGCTTTGAATTCGAAGCCAGTATAAAGGCTATCCTAGAAGGGATTTTAGTATTGCAGAAGAAATATGGAAAATTAAAAGCTGTTAAATATTCGTATTTTAGATGTTTGAGAGGAATACAATGAGTATTTAAGGAAATCCTTGTTATAAATTTCGTTAATCTTAGATACATATTTTTTTAATCATAATGGAAACATATCGTTTCCGTTTATTCTTGGGCTAAAAAAATAGAGAGTTAATAAAATCGGTAGAATAAATATGCAGTTTCAAATTGCACGGTCCGATTAGCTAACAATAATTCTGATGTCCATAGCTGTTTTAATTTCAGTTTCAATTTTAAGTTTGCATTTTTGAAGAAACACTCAACTTTTTAATTTATAAACAAAAATTCAGCCTTTTACACTGTTAGGTAGGAAAGGTTTTTTGTCTTAATTTGTATAATGTATTTTTACTATTTAAATGAAAAATAAGAAGTGTTTTTAGAGGCTAACACTTTTTTAAAAATAGAACACAACACGTTCAACTGAATAACCAATATTCTTCCTTTTATAGTTGTCATATATTATGGCATTTAACGTTTAAATAGAATTGATAGCCTACGCGACTGCGTATTATACCACCATCCTGTCTGTCCAATTTCGCACTAATATTTCGATCGAACCCGGTCTTATTTCGTGAATAATACGTCGAATGTTGGCTTCTTATGGTGTTTTTACGCATGCGATATTTTTAAAAACGAATTTAACTTTTCATATCTATCTTTACACACGTAAAATTTTGCTTCTGAAAAGGGTGGCTTGTTTTATTCTAAAAAACTCAACCTTTTCGTGAGCCAAATTTTTAAGAAACAGACACCAAATTGCATTTTTTTAAATAAAATGGCACATTTTTTGTAGAAAAGAAAACACCATTAATGATCTATAGTCGCTAGCTTATCAGCATAGGCCATAGATTTATTTACTTAATTTATATGGAAGTTGTTATGTCACACCGACGAGGTGGCCAACTCACACGTCCATTCATTGAGATAATTTGGTCATCAAAGGTTTGGTTCATCAAAGTGATGGTTTCACGCACTTCTCCTTCAAATGATTTGCAATGATGTGAGAAATATACAAATCACCAGCGACCGTAACTGTTATAAATTTTTTCAAAAAAGTCAAAAAATAATTATTATTTTCTGCCCAGTATGTTTTTGGTCAAAAAATAACTGTAATATTTTCTCTGATATCTTTTCACTCAAAAATAAAAGTTAAAATTTGCCTTTTTTTGAAAGTTGAAAGCTTTAGAGAGTTAAAATGTTTGACGAATATTTTATGCATTAAATTTCACTATGACACTATAACCAGACAATCGTGCCATGTTTGTAAAACGGGTTTTTGAAAAATTCAACAAGTTCAAGTCCCGGAATTTCGAAAATCCATTTTACATACATTGAACGGTTTTTTTGGTCTTAAAAGACCCCTATTAAAATTCGATGCAAAAAATATTCGTGGAACATTTTAACCCTCTAAAGTGCCGGTTTAGTCTACTTATGTGACAAAGTTAAAAAAATGACAAAAATTACCCCTTAAAATACAATTCTACTGAAGACATCTGAAATGATATTTTAGCTCAGAAGTCCATTAAGTATATAATTTTTGACTTATACCAAACGCCTTTTCAAAAAATGCAAAAACTTTAGTAGCCGATATTTCAGGAACTCGAGCTAACTTTTCAAACCCCTTTTGGCACTAAAGTTTTTAAGCAATTATATTATTATGCAGTTGAAAGTGTATTCAGCACGCTGTATTTTTGAAATAGTTTCTAATAACTTAATTTTCTATTCAGCTGCATAATGCATTATTTAGCAAAGTAATGTTTCTTAAATATCATATATTTAATTTATAAGAAGCCTTATTCAGCTGCTAAACTTAATATTAAACTGATATTTTTATGAATATATAATAAATAGCACTTTTAAGTTATAAATTGTTTTGAGTAATAAATAAGGTAAAAAATTTTCAAACTAACTTTAAAAAGCACTTCTAATTAGTTGGCAACTTATAAGTGTATAAAAGTTTGGAAAAATTACAATGTTTTAGGGCAAAGGTCATGTAAACCTTTTAGCTGTAAACATGTTAACTGCAAATTATTTTGTTTCACCTTTTTTATGCAAAATGTCCCACTATGTAACATAATTTATTTCATAGGGATGTTACAATAAAATTGTTATAAAAAGGCATATCTGTACATCACGTTATTATTTGAATGAGCTTAACAAACCAAATTGTATAAATAACCATTTCCTTAATTTGAATTTAATAAATGATTTTAAGAAAATTTAGTACACATATAGAAACAAAATTGAATTGAACTTTGGTGTTGGTTTTTTTTTTTAATTTATAGCTTCTAAATTTAGTTTTCGAAAAACACTAATAAAAATTGATTAGCTTAACAAAAAATTTGCCAGTTTAACGGCCAATTTCACCAAGTTCAGTTAAAACTAACTTTAACTTCCAAAACGTTTGATTTTTATTTGTTTGTTGGGTATGAGTAATACTATTACACTGTGCAACAAAATTAGAGTTAGCGCCACCAGCCTCAACACTTGCAACGCGAAATGAAAGTAGACTACTAGTAGAGAAAATCTGCCAAAAAATTAGAAAAATTACCCCTTAAAATGAGTGTAAGAGGGTTAATATATCCTATGAAAAGAATCGCCATACAATTCTACTTAAGACGTCTGAAATACTCTTTTAGATCAAAAGTACATTAAGTATATTTTTTTGACTTGTACCAAACGCCTTTTCAAGAAATTCAAAAATTGCAATGCCCAAAATTTCGAGAATTCGTTTTAGATACATTGCACGAACTTTTGGTCTTAGCAGACCCCTCAAATTTGATGCAGAAAATATTCGTAGAGCATTTTAACCCTTATAAGTGCCGTTTTAGTATACTTTTGCTTAAGAGTTGGGAAAAAGGGCAAAAATGAAAAGCCTTTTCAAAAAATTAAAAAAATTAAGGGGCCCATATTTCGGGAGCCCGAGCTAACTTTTCAAACCCCTATGGCAGATTTGCTCTACTGGTAGTCTACTTTCATTTCGCGTTGCAAGTGTTGAGGCTGGTTTTTTTTTGCACAGTGTTATAAATTGGGTACAAAGCTGAAAACAGGTGTAACTAAGGAACGGCAAGAGAGAATTCAAAAAAATTTCTAGGTTATTTAGAATAAATCAGTCTATCAAACTGCTTTGCTGGTTTGTTTCATTTTCCACAAAATGTTTAAAGTTATAAAGCGTTATTACCAAAACTTATGGAAAAATTACGAAAAATTTTGATGTAGGGTGCATAAATGAGCAAATGCATTGCAAAAACTTATAGTCTTTGTACACCAAAATAGAGCTTGGACATTTTTCCTTTAAATTAATTCCTTAAAAGTGAAGTAAATCGTGGTGTTTGACAAAGTTAAGAAGGAAGCTTAAAAAACCCCGACAGACCCGCTTTTTGGCAAAAATTCGACTTGAGCATCCTCTGAGCCTCTTCCGAAAAATCTGAAAAAAATCTCAAAAATACTTTTCCCTATAAGCTTTTAAATTATGCCTGAGCCCCAAAATTTTTTGTTTGGGACAGACTTATATACATATTAGTGATGTTACGCCAGTCGATTATCACCCTTGTGTGAAAAACCACACAAAAAGACAAATTTTTACACGAAAAACAAAAATATTGTTGAGGTACACTAATGAAACTTCTTGATATTGTTAGCAATATTAACCCTTCTGCACTCCTTGGGTCAATTTGACCCAATTTTGGTTTTCAAACGCAAAATTTTTCCCTTTAAATTGCAGATATCAACGTGAAACTTTTATTTATCCATAATAGGGACGAAAGCTATGCTTTTAAAAGAAAATAATAAAATTTAAATTTTTCCTCCCCCCTCTACGTTTAAAAACACGATTTACACACATTCAATATCCTTTGGGTCAATATGACCCAACAAGCGATATTGCAAGTTTAATTCCACTTTACCGTTTTTTTCCCTTTTGAATATAATTAAATGGAGTTCATCTTCATTCAGAATCATCGATCAATAATTTGTTCAGTCAAATAATCAATAAAATCGCTTTTATTGAATATTTTTCATTCAAAATGTTATTATTCTCAAACAGTGGGTGGGATTTTGAGAATCCCGAAAAGGTATCTCTTGAAATTTGTTTTATGATAATATGGTAACGCATTGAAAGTTGAACTTTGTAAACAAAAGAGTTCATTCAAATTGCAATTCGGTGATTCCCCGTTTTGTATATGAAAAAACAATATTTCGCTATGATGATGCTATAACTTTTGTTTCATTAGAATATTTTCTTTCAATGAGCTCCGTTTATTTTTTGGTGATCAGCGTGCATAAATCTATTTTTTTTTTTTTTTTGTAATTCATCATAATTGAGTATTTTTACATAATGGCAGAAAGAAGAAAAGTAAGTATTGTAAAATAAAATTTCAAATATATGATTGTTCCATAATGAAATTGCTTCAGACTCTTAGTGATCTTCAGTTGCAACAAATAATGAATGACGAAGATGATGACATTTTTGATGATACTGATGAAGACGAAATTCTTTCACCCGACAGCGATGCAGAAGACGAATCCTATTCATCATCAAATAATAGCGTTGAAAGCGTGGTAGTGGAAGATGCAGTAGAAATAGATCACAGCACTTCAGTTACATATTTATCTAAGAACAAAAGTGTAGTTTGGAAACAACAGCCACCACTTCAAACAGGCAGGTTACCAAAAAATCAAATTTTATTGAATAAGCCTGGACCTACCAAAAGAGCAACATCTATGGTTACAAATATAAAGTCTTCGTTTGATTTGTTTACATCACCAAATATAAAAAATATTGTGATTCAAATGACAAATCAAAAGGGTGTAGAATTATATGGAAATAATTGGCAAACTATTGATATGATTGAGCTTGATGCATATATTGGATTACAAATAATGGCAGGAGTTCATAAATCTCATGGAGAAAATCTCACTAGCTTGTGGAATGAAAAAAACGGAAGACCTATTTTTCGAGCAACAATGAGTCTCAAGCGATTTGCGAGTATATCAAAGTGCCTACGGTTTGACAGCTCTGAAGATAGAGAAGAAAGAAGACTTCGTGACAAACTAGCACCGATAAGAAACGTTTGGGACAAGTGGAGTAATCAGCTCAAAGTTTTTTACAATCCACATGAAAATGTTACTGTGGATGAACAATTGGTTCCATTTCGAGGTCGGTGCAGTTTTAGGCAATATATTCCCTCAAAGCCCGCCAGATATGGCATAAAAATTTGGGCACTTTGCGATTCCACAACTAAATATGCCTGGAATATGGAAGTGTACACAGGCAAAGCAAGAAATACACAGCCAGAAAAAAATCAAGGTGAGACTTTTTTAGTTCGAATTACATTTGTTATATTTCCATAGTTTTAATTTAGGTGAGAGAGTGGTGCTAACATTATCAGACCCTCTCCCAAAGGGATATACAATTACATGTGATAATTTTTTTACTACATACAATCTTGCCATTCAACTACTTTGTCGTAATATTACATTAGTTGGCACTGTCCGTAAAAATAAAACTTTTTTGCCATC
This sequence comes from Pollenia angustigena, assembly GCA_930367215.1. Taxonomy (NCBI): domain Eukaryota; kingdom Metazoa; phylum Arthropoda; class Insecta; order Diptera; family Polleniidae; genus Pollenia; species Pollenia angustigena. The sequence goes on from OV884058.1 coordinate 130,933,179, forward strand.
AAAAATTTTGGATATGAAAAAAAAGCCCGTATTGCACTCTGATTTTTTGTTTTCAAATGATATAACAATAGCATCCTATGTTCCAAAAAAAAATAAATACGTTCTCCTCTTGAGTTCTCTTCATCATTCAGCCGATGTAAGAGACGATGAACAAAAAAAACCTGAAATAATACATCACTACAACCAAACGAAAGCTGGAGTTGATGCGCTTGACCAACTAGTTGCTAATTACACATGTAAGCGCATGACTAGGCGATGGCCTGTTGCATTATTTTCAAATATGATAGATGTATCAGCATATAACTCCTACGTCATATGGACTGATATGAATCCTGCATGGAATTTCAATAAAAACTTCAGACGCAGGCTATATCTAGTAGAACTTTCAGATCAGCTAATAAATGAGCATATTTTGCGAAGAAAGGTTTTGCCACATGGACCATCAGCAAAAAATCTTGTTAAAAATATCAAAGAACAAAATGATCTCCCAGGTGCCGCGCAATGTTCTAAACAAAATAGAACAAATTCACCATTGTCCTGTAATTTACCAAATAAAAGACAGCGGTGTTTCTTTTGTCAACATGGAAGGAATTCTAATAAGCATTCCACTAAATGTGATTCTTGTGAAAAATTTATTTGCAAAGAGCACATGGTCACCATGTGTATAAATTGTCACACAAATTCTTAAACTTTTATATATTAGTATTAAAATATAATTAATATTTTATTATTTTTCAAAAAAAAAAAAAAAAAAATCTGAATTTCAAATTTAATTGAATTTTTTTTTTTTTAATAATTGCTCAGGAAGGGCTTATTTATTTTAGTTTTCATTATTTTTTGTTATTCTTATTCAAAAAACAACAAAACAAATAAATTTCCTATATAAAATATTAAATTTTATTTACTTTTTAATGTTGGGTCATATTGACCCAAAGGATCATAGGAAGGGCACATATAAGTTAAGGTACGAAAGTACAGCAACAAAAGCTATTGTGCAAAATAAAAAAATTGCAACAATAAACACTTCTTCAAAATTAGCGCTGCACGCGCGTCCCAAAATAACTGAATAAAATACCTTTTTTTCATAGCAGACGCTACGTTGCATTTCTTACCTGCAAATTCCGTTCACATGAAATGTGAGTCCGTTTATGCTGATAAGCATTTTTGCCGTGGCTTCTTCTTCTTCCTCTAGAAGTTGTAGAGTTCTTTAGTTTATAGTTTCAGATTAAAAGTTAGTTCAGCACTGACACTCAAGACTTGCATAGCAAGTAATTGTAATTATAGTTATATTTGGATTTGTTTAAATAAAGTTATTTAATTATTTTTGATTTGTTTAAATAAACGGAAAATGAACAGAGATTAATTTGTGTTTTAATTATATTGACAACAAAACTAAGTGACACTCAAGACTTGCATAGCAAGTAATTACAACAAAACTAATTGGCGCCCAACGGAAAAAAACAGTCACCATTGAAGTGAAAAGAAAAATAACCTTTTATAATAAAAAAAACAGTGTTTAAAAAAATTAAAATTTAAACAACAAAGACAATCACCATACAGTGAGCAGATAAAAACTAAGTCACCATTGAAGTGAAAAGAAAAATAACCTTTTATAATAAAAAACAGTGTTTAAAAAAAAATTAAAATTTAAACAACAAAGACAATCACCATACAGTGAGCAGATAAAAACTAAGTCATCATTGAAGTGAAAAGAAAAATAACTTTTTTATAATAAAAAACAGTGTTTAAGAAAAAATTAAAATTTAAACAACAAAGACATTCACCATACTTGTGAATAAAAATTACATTGCTTATTGAAAATTTAAAAAATTACTACCATACTGGTGCTAAAAACCTAATACAATTCTTAAAAATATAAAAAGCATTCATCACCAAAAAGCAAAAAATATAACAAAAACTAATCCATCAATCAACAACTTAGAAAAGCCAAGCCGTGAGCAGTTGCAAAGGACCCTTAGTGAAGCCGAGTCTTGAGCAGTTACATTCCAGCCAGAAAAGTTGCATTTAGAACCAGAAGGAGCCAAAGCCGTGATGATTTATTTGTAAGAATTCTATTTTTTATTATTACTATTGATTGCTATCTATTATTTTTTATAAAATTTTTTTTTTAAAAAAAAAACAAATCGGATCTAAATTTTTGAAATTTCGTAAAATTTTTTATTTTTATTATTGTAACAGTTATTACCTTTGCAATTTAAAGTGAAATTTACGTGAAAAGAATTCTGAGTTGATCTTTGGTTTTTCCCTAGAGTTCATGTCAAGACCACAGGAAGATCCTGAAGAGTTTGACGTTATTTTAGCTAGGCTACAATCACTATTAATTTCTGAAAAAAGAATTGAGAACAAAGAGGAAATGAATTCTGAAAATTTGCAAGTTCTCTTGGACACTGCTATCCAACAAGCAGTCCAAAGAACAAAAGAAAGCTTTGAAGCAACTATTGCCGACCTTACTAGGCGACTCCAATCCTTAGAGCCACCTTCTGCCGTAGAAGCATATAAGGAAATAGAAATAGTACCCAATAGGACATGTGAGGAAACTCTAGATATAATTAAATCTGTCCCAGAATTTAAAGGCGACCCCACCAGATATGTCTCTTGGCGTCAGGCCGCCACAACAGCCCATAAATTATTTGAACCTTATGTAGGAAGCTCAAAGTACTACCAGGCGGTAGCTATTCTGAGAAACAAAGTCGTGGGTAACGCAGACGCTGCGTTAAGCACTTATAACACAGTCCTTAACTTTAAGGCTATTATAGCACGGCTTGATTTTACTTACATGGATAAAAAATCCATCTTTACGTTAGAGCAAGAGCTCTCCACTTTAAGGCAGGGACAGAAAACTATTATCCAATTTTACGACGAAGTAGAGCGTAAGTTAACCGCGATTGTGAACAAAATTATAATGTCGAATGAAGGAGATGCCAATTTGATTCAGTCACTGAACCAAAAATACCGTGAACAGGCTTTGCGTGTCTTTGTTTCGGGAGTTAGGAAGCCCTTATGTGACACCTTGTTTTCGTGCAAGCCTGCAGACTTGCCATCAGCTCTGGCACTAGCACAAGAGCTAGAAGCAAATCAAAACCGCTATCATTTTGCTGCCATTTACAGTAATGGTTTAAACAAGGCTTTAATGAGTCCCTCAACACACACAGCCTTAGGACAAAACATACAGCGTGTTAAACAGAACTCCTTCGGTCAGCAAAATAACTATTCTCAGCCTCCGCAAAACTTTGTCGGTCAACAAACTACTCCATTTTATCAAAATCGCCCTCAACAGGCATCTAACCAATCACAACGCCATAATGTTGCAAATTCGAATTTCCGAAATTTCGCCCAAAATCCTTTTCAGCCTGTAGGCCAACAAGCTAGTGACTCTCAACCAGTATCCCAATCCCTGGACACTGATGTAAGCATGCGTACGGTGCGAACAAACAACTTTCAGGGTTTTCAAACACAAAAGCGAGGTTTAACATCCGAAAGACAGGTCCCTCAGAAGGTCCAAAGGATTAACCACCTTGGCCAAGAGATGTTGCAAAACGAAGGTCTCGAAACCTTGGAAACACATGACTACGGCGATGAGCCAAACTTCTCTGGTAACCAAGAGCCGTATGAAAACCCTACTTTTTCTGATCCACCTTTCGAAGATGAGATTAATTTTTTAAGGGAGGGTCAGTTCTCCCCTACATTGAGCGAATGATAGGTGGCAAAAACATTAAACTTTTAATCGACACTGGTGCCTCTAAAAGTTATATCACCAATATTAACGGATTAAAAAACATTAAACAAGTCGAAAAACCATTTTTAGTCAAATCCATTCATGGTGCTGATACAATCAACAACAAAACACTAGTAAATGTCCTAAATCATACTGAAACATTTTTTATTTTACCGAACCTGTCTCTATTTGACGGTATCATAGGTTTTAGCTTCATAAAAAGCATAAAGGGCGTGATTAACACAGAAAAAGACATGATTTATTATAACGGCGGCGAAGAAAAATTGAAATATCTTAAGCTAGATGCAGTGAATTCTTTAATAGAAAATGTCTCTATCCCAAAAAATGTAGAAAAGAAATTTTTTCAAATAATAAACGAAAATGCTGGTGTTTTCGCTAACCCGAATGAAGCCTTACCCTTTAACACGAAAATTTCCGCAACAATTAAAACAAAAGATCAGGAGCCCATATATTCTAAATACCAATCCTACCCCATTTCGATGATAGAATTTGTCAATAAAGAGGTTAAGGAACTTTTAAAAAATGGCATTATAAAGCCATCCCGATCTCCCTATAACAGCCCTGTTTGGGTTGTCGACAAGAAAGGCACAGACGAATTGGGCAAGCCCAATAAACGCCTCGTGTTCGACTACACTAAACTTAATTCAAAAACTATCCCTGATAAATATCCTATACCTGATCCGTCTGTTATACTTTCAAATCTTGGCAAATCTAAGTTCTTTACAACCTTGGACTTAAAAAGTGGCTTCCACCAGATTAACTTGGCCGAACACGACCGGAAAAAAACTGCTTTCAGCGTGAATAATGGTAAATACGAGTTCTGTCGTTTACCATTTGGATTAAAAAACGCCCCGAGCATTTTTCAGCGTGCCATCGATGATGTTTTACGTGATGAAATCGGAAAGTCATGTCACGTCTATATCGATGATATCATCATATTTTCTGACTCTGAGCAGAAGCATATAGATGACATCCAAAACATCTTACTAAAACTTTACCATGCTAACATGAGAGTTTCTTTAGAAAAGTCCAAATTCTTTAAAACCTCTGTCGAGTATTTGGGCTTTGTCGTTTCAACCGACGGTATCAGAACGTGTCCAAAGAAAATTGAAACCATAGTCAACTACGAAACGCCAACAACCTTAAGGAGCTTAAGGTCATTTCTAGGGTTGGCCGGTTATTATAGAAAATTCGTTAAAGACTATGCGGCTATAGCGAAACCTCTGACTAAATATTTACGTGGAGAAAATGGTCATGTGGGGACAAAACATTCGAAGCAAGTTAAAATTGACCTTGATGCTGATGCTATTCACTCATTCAAAAAAATTAAGAATATCCTTTCTTCCGAAGATGTACTTCTCCTTTATCCAAATTTCGATAGACCTTTTGACCTTACGACTGATGCGTCATCCCATGCTATTGGCGCCGTTCTTTCTCAAAATGGTCGTCCAATTACCATGATTTCAAGGACCTTGTCACCCGCCGAAGAAACCTACGCAACCAACGAACGCGAACTTTTAGCTATCGTATGGGCCTTAAAAAATCTTAGACACTATCTTTACGGGGTAAATAATTTAAACATCTTCACCGACCACCAACCCCTAACCTTTTCGATATCTGATAAAAACCCAAACTCTAAATTAAAGCGCTGGAGAGCTTTCATTGAAGAGTACTCGCCAACATTTTTCTACAAGCCCGGCAAAGACAATATTGTTGCAGACGCCCTTTCCAGACAATTTGTTAACATTACAATGGATACCACATCTACATGCTCACTACAAGCTTGTGGAAGTGAGATGTCACTCACCGAAATTATTCCCGCGGTCGAAAACCCAATTAACTGTTTCAAAAACCAGATTTTAATCAATCATGGTTCAGAACAAAATAAAGAAACAAAAATTCTTTTTAAAAATCGCATTCGACATCGCATTTCATATCAAGAAATTGACGATCTTTTAAATACTATTAAGGACTGCATAAACCCAGAAGTAGTGAACGCGATTAATTGTGATTTACATACCCTTGCTCAAATCCAACACCTTCTTATATCGAATTTCCCTTCTGTAAAATTCAGGTACGCTAATAAATTTGTTACAGATATCTTTAATGCAAGTGATCAAATTGAAATTTTAACAAATGAACACAATAGGGCACACCGTTCTGTTTCAGAAAATACGAAACAAGTTCTTCAGGATTATTTTTTCCCAGATATAGCTAAAAAGTTAAAAGAAATTACAGCAAACTGCAAAATCTGTCGGCTAGCGAAATATCAAAGACATCCAAAAAAACATGAGATCGCTGAGACCCCCATACCCTCCTTCCCAGGCGAGATCCTCCATGTCGATATTTACAATACTGATAAGAAATTCTATTTAACATGTCTCGATAAATTTTCTAAGTTCGCTATTGTAAAACCTATACCCTCTCGAGCGATAGTAGACGTTAAACCAGCCCTTCTGGAGATACTTAACTTTTACAAAGGCACGGAAACAATAGTTTGCGACAACGAAAAGTCACTAACTTCACAAACCATAAGATCGTTAATAAAGAATAACTTCGGAGCAAACATTTACGCAACTCCACCCATGCATAGTACCTCTAATGGCCAAGTCGAGCGTTTCCACGGAACACTTGCGGAAATTGCAAGATGCCTAAAACTAGAGTACGCAATAGATGACTCTACAGAGCTTGTCTTAATGGCAACTGCAAAATACAATAGAACAATCCATTCTACTACTAACCATAAGCCCATAGATATAATTCAATCAATTCCAGAAAACTTGAAAGAAAATATTCGTGCGAAAATTCTTGCCAAACAAAAATCAGACCTTGATTATCATAACAAAAAGACAGTAACTAAAACATATAATCCTGGAGATAAAGTTTTTGTGAAAGTTAATAAGAGATTGGGGAATAAAATTAGCAAACTTTTTGTCGAAAAGACTGTCCAACAAGATCTAGGCACAACTCTTAAAATTGATGACAAAATAGTGCATAAAGATAACATTCGTTTCCTCATTACAGCATCCTAATATTTGCAGTCTTTGTACTCGCTAGCTATGCCACCATCCTGGACTATACTTCTTCACACTATATTCCTGTAGCGGACGGAAATGTTGCAATCTATGAAAATTATGGAATGTTGGCCCATGTAACGGACTTGACAAACTTTACTACCATAGCAGAAGAAACCAGAAATCTAACGGACCTACTACCAAAATCACACATGAGAAAACTGCTAGAATCAGATGTGGACCAAATAGAGAAGACAATAGAATCCCTGCGCATACACCACAGGCACGCACGTAGCATTAACGTTCTTGGAACCGCGCTGAAATACATAGCTGGTACGCCAGATTACGATGACTTTACCGAAGTGCGTAGCAAACAAGATGAATTAGTTACTGCAAGTAATGCCCAGATAATCATAAACACCGATATGCAATCGCAAATAAACAAATTAACTACGACTGTGAACACACTTGTAAGTAAAACTAAGGCTACTGAAATCGATTCAGGATACCTTTATAGTTTGTTAGGCGAAAGAAATAGAGCAGTACTTAGGGAACTAGATAACCTAGCTTTGTCCATAACCTTGGGGAAACTCCAAATGATCAATCCCATTCTGTTAGATAGCTCGGAAGTAAGTTTTGTTTTAAAATCCGAAATAGATTTAAATGTAAGCATTACTGAGATAATTGTAAATTCAAAACTAAAGATTTTGCAGACCGAAAATGTTATTACGTTTTTGATAAAATTTCCAAAAATTATAAAATTTTGTAATAAAAAATTAATTTTTCCAGTCGTTCATAATAATAAAATTTTGTCATTTAAAGTAAGTGATGTAGCAAAATGTGGCTACAAATATATCATGTTAAAAGATTGTAAAAAGAAATCTACAACTTCATTTTGTAAAACATTTAACCTTGAAAATACTTCATGCCTAGACGCTTTATTAAATAATAACACGGCAACTTGTAACACAAATTCCGCGCATAATATGCCACCTCTGAAAGAGATTGACGATGGCATTGTTATTATAAATAATCAACCCTCCAAAGTGATTTACGAGAATGTAACAAAAACCCTACAAACGGGTACATACCTCATAACTTTTGACAATACCTTAAAAGTTAATTCAACGGAATTCAAAAATTGCCGAAAAATTGCTTTTAAAAGCCCCGAAATTCCTATAGCTCACACTGTTAACTTAACTGATCATACCGCTATCTTATCACTTCAATACCTTCATGATTTAAATATTGAAAACCTAGACCATATATCGCACCTTCATTTGAAAGTAAGAGGAACTTTTTACACCTCAGCCTCTCTTTTTGTTCTTATTGTAATAATATGCGTTGCATACGTTCTCGCCAAAAGGCAACGTAAGGTTGAAATCAACAATATTCTTAGCAGATATGATCAGACGAGGACGTCCGATGCTTAAAGGGGGGAACAGTTAAGGTACGAAAGTACAGCAACAAAAGCTATTGTGCAAAATAAAAAAATTGCAACAATAAACACTTCTTCAAAATTAGCGCTGCACGCGCGTCCCAAAATAACTGAATAAAATACCTTTTTTTCATAGCAGACGCTACGTTGCATTTCTTACCTGCAAATTCCGTTCACATGAAATGTGAGTCCGTTTATGCTGATAAGCATTTTTGCCGTGGCTTCTTCTTCTTCCTCTAGAAGTTGTAGAGTTCTTTAGTTTATAGTTTCAGATTAAAAGTTAGTTCAGCACTGACACTCAAGACTTGCATAGCAAGTAATTGTAATTATAGTTATATTTGGATTTGTTTAAATAAAGTTATTTAATTATTTTTGATTTGTTTAAATAAACGGAAAATGAACAGAGATTAATTTGTGTTTTAATTATATTGACAACAAAACTAAGTGACACTCAAGACTTGCATAGCAAGTAATTACAACAAAACTAATTTATACAAGGGATGCAGAAGGGTTAATCAAATACTGCAACCACATTTTTGATTAAAAAATGTTTTTTAGTATCGAAATATTTCAGAACTTATGAAAGTTACCTCATGTGGGGTTTTCCACATATATGTATGTATGTATGTGTTTTCTAAGTAATTTGCAAAAATGGGAAATTATTATCATATTGAAAAATGCTTTAGTTTTCAACTTGATTTCAAACGTTATTCTCAAATGTTTTTAAATGTGGATTATAATACAATGAGGAACATAAATAATAATATTTTATTTTTTTAATTTAAATTCATTATTTATTTAAATAAACTGTGAAATAAACATTTGGCAACATAACTCAAAGATGAAATAATGTTCTTTCCGTCCTCTAATTTTTGCAAGGAAGAAAAAGTTGGTTCCCTTTTATTTTGAGGATTGTAACACCGCGATCATACAACAAACTTATAATTTCTTCACTTTCCCGTTTCATTTTATTTTCATTCGTATTCTTAATCATTGTAATTTCTTACAAATAATTTTTGTTTTTCACAAGAATGAAATCGTTCACTTGTAAAACACATTTAACCACGATAAATCATTTGATGTCAAATGTTTTTTTTTTTAATTATTGTCAATTTGAATTTAAATGTTAAAATCAAACAATTGAAAAACGTTTGACAATTGTGTTTGATGTCAAATGATTAAGTCATTTCATATCAAAGGTTTGACTTCGTGTTTGTTGGGTAAAGACACAATTTTCTGTCGACTAGTGTGAATATTTTTGATATTATTGCGAACCAGGGTTGTAAAAAACTGCAATCGGAACCAAAAACTGTCGAACAAAAAACAAAAAATGTATGTACAACTTTTCGCTTTTTGAGTTCGTTTGACAGCGACTGTTTAAATTTAATAAATCCAAAGTAAAAGCAACCGTTTCTTGTTGACTAATGGTAAATACTGAAGTGGAAGAAATGGCAGTTTTTCACTTTAACTGCAGCTTTTAAACGGTGTTGCGAACTGCATGCAATGTATGTTTTATAAAGTGTATCAAATACACACAAGCTTTGTTTGGTTTGTTTTTGATCACCAACGGGATAAATACATCATTAATGTAACGTAAATCATGACTTTACTTACAAACGAAATATGGCGCCACAGCAAAGTAGGCAGACATTGCATAGGTGTGAAAAACTACACACGAGGGTAACTAACGTAAGTTTTTTCGAGGTTATTCGAGGGTTAATTCCGATGACTGGATTTGAAATTATAAACTTCGCAGCTGAATGCTACTACTTAACATATTTAAGTATTTATTTAAGTATTTTCTAAAAATATGACTTAAACTGTAGCTAAGTGTGAAGCTCAGTGTGCTTTCGGCATCTGAAAATCACACCGTAACACACAAAAACAGAACAACATAATATCACACGTGTAATTTTAAAGGCACGTGAGATTTGAAATAAAGACCCATAATATATTTACATACTTTTAAGGGTCGATGATCATTATTGTTGATGTCACATTTTTTACCTGTATGAAACGGTTTAAAAATAAAACTGAAAATAGACTACATTTTACTTATAACTGTGACTTGTTGTAGGCGAAAGGCGGAGAAAGTCTTGCCTGATAGATATGGCTTTTTTGTAACCATCGCTTACAAAATTTAAAGGCATTCCTATTCCCCTAAACAAATTGAATTGACTCTTAAGCCCATAACTAAAACGTCGGCAGTTACTTTAAATTCTCTATTATTTTATTGTTTTAATATTTTATTTTCTTTTGTTTCACATTTTCTGTTTTCAAAATGTATGAAATTGAATGAAAGTATGGTAGCATTGTGAGAAGAATAAGTGTCTACATATGAGAGCATTTGAAAAAAATTCTCAAAATATTTTATTTTTGGTGCTCACAGGAAGCTTCTGTAAATTTGTTTTGCTAACCTAACCACTTTATTTTATTTTGAAAAGTGTAGTATACCAAAAGAGTGCGTCCTACATAGGGGTGTACTGCTCCTCCTCCTACCACCCCGCCCATTTATATTTTGTAATTAATAGTTTACTATAAAAGTGGCTTTTACCACGTTTGAAGACTCTCGCTTTAATAGTTCTTTATTTACGCGATATTTTATATATGCATCCCATGGCATGTATTGCACCTCTAGTGTCCTACGCCCTTTATTTTCAAAGGTGAGGTTTATCATAAGAGTGACTCCTAACAAGTTTAACCCTCTCACTATAACAGTTCCTAAGATATGCGATATTTAACATTGGCGTCCTATGAGGGAACCGCTTCCTTTGGTCTTATATTATTTTAATTTTAGAGCTCAGAAGATCCTAGTGCAGAGAGCTCAAGAAAATGGGTGCTGCAGCTCTTAAGATATGGGTTACTTAATATTGCATACTGTGGTGGGTAACACTTCCCCTATCGAAAAAATAAGTATCCTATTTTATTTTCGGGACTCACGTGATGTTACTGAAAAATGCCTGCAAATCGGATTAGGTTAGTAGTCTAAAAGCAAACAAACAAACAAACAGACAAACATTTTTCTTTTTTATGTATATAGAATCTATATTATAGATACTTCGGGGATTCACATGGGTTCATAAAGTCATATGTCTTAAAATATACATTGATATAAATATCATCATATATACTAAGAATATTTCTTCCACAAAAAAATCAAGCAAAAACAAACAAATAAAATAATAACATGAAAAATGCGACTGTTGTGAACAATCCCTCATAATTCAGAGTGCTATTTTTGAATTTAAATCAGCTGATTTAAAAGAAGTATAAAAAATAAATATTTACCAAAAGTAAAAATATGATTTAATTCCAATCCATAAATTAATAATTAAATTAGATTTTACCTGATTATTTTCCATTGTTCAGACGCAAATCACAAAAACATTTTATTTGATTTGTTTACAAAACAGCAGAGTCCTAAGCTGATCTAATTTGACTGCGCAAGTGATTTGTTGCGAAAATTGCTAGCTGCAGGTTACAAAAAAATAATGCAGCTCGGCTCAACCGCTCAGCGCAAGTCTCTTCTGATTAATTACGACAGCGCAATAAACATAGCAAGCAAAGATCTATTAATTTAAGGCACTTTTTGTTTTCATAGCAACAACAATATTTTTAAACCATTGTAAAATGTTAGAACATTATGGCAATCTAAAATGATAGCACACCGAGTGAATACCCCAACGTAGTAAAAAAAGGGTTCACTCGTATAACATTGTCTGTATATACTTTGCTTTAGGGTGTCAAGTGGTCGGGCTTTGCCAACCATACATTCTTACTCGTTTCAAAATAATGTCGTGTCATAATAGCATTTGACACACACACATTCATTTTAGTGATTTTTATTTGCATTTTCAATAAATATGTAATAAATATAAATAATAAATGTTAAAATTTGTATACAAACACATTTATGCAAAATAGTTGCATGTGTGTACATGTTTGAATGCATACATAGATTTGCATATACTTATGGCATGTTTGCATATGCGTTTGCATTTATACATATTAGAATTATATTAATATTGTTGAACTAATAAACACAAATTTCTTTTTAATTGTATTTGTGGAATATTTAGTAATTCTAATGTTGTTTGTTAGAAATGTTCAAAATATATTACTAATTTAATTACTTAAAGGTTACTTTATCGTCACGGGAGTTTTAAATTAGTTTACAAATTGATTCAAGCATTACATATGCATGTAATCATGATACAAATGTTCTAGTTGTTGGTCACAAACAAAATTTGAAAGGTGGAAATAATTGACATTTTACGGTAATTTTATTTAAGGTTTGCAACAACAAACAATATTTACACATTTATCTCTTTGGAGAGAAAATTTTTAGTTTTTGTTTTTAAGTAATAATTAAAATTATATTAACATTTTGTTTATTAAATTGTAGTTAATGTAGTTTAAAAAAATGTGCATGATGTACAACAGATAAACGTACGTATCTGTTTTTATAGCCGAGCCCCCCGGCGGTGTGATTTTAGCTACCTTCCTTTACTTTTTGTTTAAATAAATATGCCAGTTTTATAGCACTATTTTTTTAATTCTTTTAATAAGCCCCACTTTTTTATTCGCATTTTTTTAAATTTTTAACCCATAGACCTGAGTTAAATTTTCTATAGGTTTGAGTTGAGTTTACACACGCGATTTAACCTGTATTAACAAAGCCTGATACGTCGCTTGAAAGTCCTACCATTTACCTTTAATAGAAATGTTGAACCTTTATGGTTGTTGTTCCTTCTCTGAGATGTAGTCACCTAAAGTTTGTAAAATCCCTTTTTTTTTTTTATTTTGTTTATTTTTATAAATTTTTTTGTGATTTTACTTTATAAGTTCGACTTATGGCCATTTCTGTTCTGAGAAAAATTTTGTAATGCCAATATTTGTTTCCAAGCCGTAAAAGCGTGCAGAAACCGCTTAAATAGCTTTAAGAAACGCTTATGAAGCACATAAATGATAAAAGTGTAATAGTTGTAAAAAAAGAGCTATTGCTCTTTTGAAGTTGCACAACAAGCAACATTTCGGGTGATTATAGTTACCATTAGAAAATGTAACATGTATATTAGAGTGGGTCAATTTTTTTACCCACCAAGCGTATAGCAAAATCGTTATCTACGCAAAATTCTAAGAACTTTTCCTAAAGAAACTATGGTTCTAAAATCCGGTTTTTAACTTGAAAATTTGGTGCTCAGTAAATCTCAAAAAAAATAAAACTTTTTTGGAAATATTTATTGAAATTGGTGAATAGTTGGCCTGTATCGCTGAAAGAGGTCTTGTTTAAAAGAAAATTCTCTCAGCTTTCTATATCTGTGCTCATTTGCTCATGTGCTCAATCTGTACATCAATAAAGGTTAAGAGGTTTTTGTCAAAATAATCATAGTCAAGCTGATAAGAAACCTAAAACTGTTACAATTTTGATACATAAAAGTTAAATAAAATAATTTAACTAAATTTTAATTTAAAGTTGAATAAAATAATTCTGCGGCATTTTGACATAACATCTTAAGTGGAGATAAGAGAGCAAAAAAAATTTTAAAAAAACTCGGTGAAAAAAGCATTTCTGTTAAAAATAAAATAAACCGAAATTACAAAAAAAAATTTGGTTCATAATACATAATTTTAAAAACGTAAGCAAAAATGTTTTTTAATGAAAATTCGTACGATTAACACCTTTCTTTTAACTTTTTAATTTTGACTTAAGATGTTTTGTCAAAATGCCATAGAATTGATTAATCAAAACTTAATTAAACAAAAATTTCTTTAAGTAAAATTTAAGCAAAAACTGAAAATGAAAAAATTAAAAAATAGATATTTTTATTATTATTCTATTTTTTATTAAAACAGAAAATTCACAACTTAAAAAAGGAACCGATTAAAATAAAAATTTATAAAAAAAAAATACTGGCCAAGCCGGGGGTAAATAAATTTAGTTTCGGCCTATAGCTGCAATTTACATACAATATCTTTTTTGCTATCCATTCGTGGTATTCTGTTGCGACTTTTAATAGTAACTGCCAAAATATCATCTCGATTACATTCTATGGCACGTGGGAAACATTGGTAAGCAATTGTACAAATCGCTCAGTTCCCTGAATATGTGCCGGTAACCCTAGATCAGTAAACGGTAGATGCTTGTAGTAAATGGCGGCTCAGACAAATTGCTATCGTCCATTTCCAATTTAAAAAATTGTATTAGCTAAAAAAACATAAATTTCTGAAATACAATTGGACACTTTCAGAAGTTACATTTGCAAATTTCTGAAATATAGTTAGAAAATTCTGAAATACAATTGGAAATGGTGTAGTAAGAAACATAGGCCCTAATAATATAATTCGCAACGTTACGCCAAAGAATTACATTGAATGCAAAAACAAATTCATAAATATTTTGTAATTTTGTTGTTGCTTTCTACAGAAAGTCTTTTTGCGTTTTAAAATTACTTGTGGCGTTGAACATTTTAAAACGGTACATGCATTTTTGTAGAAAGCAACAACAAAATTACAAAATATTTATGAATTTGTTTTGCTTCCAATGTAATTCTTTGGCGTTGCGTTTTACATAATAAGGGCCATAATTTAAAAACAAAAAATAAATAGGCAATGAGAAACTGAAAAGTTTGTAATTGTATCGTTCACACAATTTAAAGTTAAAATTCTCACGTTTATTCCATTTTAGAAATGTATCGGTAACAAAAATAATTTTTTTTAATAAAAATTTTCAATTTTTCGACGTGTTTTCAAGAATAGCCAGCAATATTTAAAAACTGTTGTACAAAAACTCCCATAAGTTAAAAAGTGCTGTTATGGTTTAAAGGTTATGTTGGGCCTTGTGACCCAGGATGTAATGGTTTAATTTCTGGTTTGGCCAGTATTTTTTCTTTTTAATACATTTTTATTGAAGTCGTAACCCAATAAAAAATGGAGCTTCGAACGAAGCAGGTTTGTAAGGGAGAAACATAAAAGTTTAGCTTACCATTGCGCTTACGGAAAACATGAATTTTATATGGCGAGTTCCCACTTTGAAGCAATACATTTGTGACACATAAAGCATAAAAAAATTGTTCGATGTAACGATCACAGTTATTTTTAGTATTCTCCCTTACAAACCTGCTTCGTAGTAAGGAAATGCCGAATGTTATTTTTTTAAGTTGTTGAGAGTTCTTTCACTTACATACTTTACTGCATTTCTGTATGTCTTATTTCGTAGCGCATAACATTGCGCTTATTTTTTTAAATGTACCTACCATTAGTGCTTCGCAAAATGAGAAAAATTTTTATTGGGTAATTTTATTTTAATTTTTCATATAGTTTCTTTTTTAAAAAGGTAGTAAATTTAAAATAGAAAATTGGGTTAAAAAAAAATAAAATACATTTTTTTTATTTTACCAGCTTGACTATGAACATTTTGACAAAAATCTCCTAACCAATTATTTATGTACAGAATTTTCTAAAAATGAGCACAGATATATAAAGCTGAGAAAATTTCCTTTTTAACAAGCCCTCTTTCAGCGATACAGGCCAACTATTCACGTATTGCAATAAATATTTCCAAAAAAGTATTATTTTTTCAGATTTTCTGAGCACCAAACTTTCAAGTCAAAAACCGGAAGCTCGATTTTGATTTTAGAACCATAGTTTCTTTAGGAAAAGTTCTTAGAATTTTCCGTAGATTAAGTTTTTGCTATACGCTTTGCCACTTTTTTTGGGCCCGAACAAATTGACCCACTCTAATGTATATACAGTGACATTTGTTTCGCAGCAAGGATATCGCCATTAATTTTGGGCGGCATGAAATAACTCCCCAAAATATAACCCCCCCAAAAAAATAATGAAATAACCCCCAAAATTTTGTACAGAGAACAACAAAAACGATTTTTGGGGGTTAATTCATTTTGTTTGGGGTGTTATTTCATTTTTTTAATTGGGGTATTATTTCATATGAAATTATCCCCCAAAAAATCGTTATGAAATAAAGCCCCAATATATTTTTTGGGGGATTATTTCATTGTCAACTTTATAATGAAAACGTTTTGGGCGCAAGGATTTATCCACTTTGGTATACAGAACACCAGCTTCTATAAAAAAAGCTGCCCTGCACAGCCGGCCTACGGCCTGGCGCAATAGTTTTCTTCTATATGGTAAACCAAATACCGGCTTCGCTTACTAAAGCTTCTCTGCGTAGCCGGACCGAGTCGGTTGTTTTATACTATAGAGGAGAAAATCCTGGCGCTATGCAGAGAAGCTTTAGCCTGCGAAGCCGGTGTTTGTTATACCCTAGAGGAAAAAGTCATTGCACCCGGCCGAAGGCAGGCTATGCAAAAAAGGCTTAGTTGGCGGAGCTTGGGTTTGGAATATCATTCCATGATATATATCGCGTGATTCTTTAAAGCAAAACTGTATAATTTATTGCATTACATATATTGGGCCTTTATTTCATTTCAGAAATTGGAGTTTTATATCATATGAAATAAGAACCCAAAAATTAGGGAATTATTTCATTTATGTTTGGGGCGTTATTTCATTTCGTTGGGGGCTAATTTCATTTTCAAAAATGGGGCGTTATTGCATATGAAATAAGGCCCCACGCTTTGGGGGGTTATTTCATTATTTTTTGGGGGGTTATATTTTGGGGGGTTATTTCATGCCGCCTAATTTTTCTATATTTTTAAACTATTTTAAATTTTTTGTTTTCAATTACAAAAAAAAATATAGATAAACTAGCGGACCCGGCGAACTTCACCTTGCCCCAATTTTAAGCCTTCAGACAAACTTTAGAATAATAATACAACACAAATATTTAAATTTTCAATGTGATTTATTTGAATGGAATCGGTAGAGAGCAATTTGATAAACTCTGTTTTTCGATTTGTTTTCCGACGCAAAAACAATTAACGAAGACGGTTTCCCAACAGGCGAACATGCAACGTACAGCTGACTATGCGAAAAACAGGGAAACTCGCATAAATTGAAGCAAGAACAATAGCACATTTGCTGTAGAAAATTACAATGCCAAAATGGCACCTATCAAATTGAGCACAGTCTAGGTCAATGTATAATGTCATCTATCGGATTTTGGCGTTGAAGGCAATGAGGTTGATTACACGGGTTTTTTAAGACTTTTCGTTATATTGACTGGTTAGGAGAAAATTAAGGGAAACAGAGAAGCGAAACCACGTATGCAAAATGTTAAACTTTTTATGAATAAGCTTTGATGTTTAGAAAAATTATGGGATATCAAAGAAGTTGAGTGAAGAGAACAAAGGAAAGACACAAAAATAAGACAATTCACTGAAGCGAAGTCCGACTTCACTAATCAGTGAAGACAAACAAAAGATACTGACGAAGAATGAAGAAACGTACGTAAATAACACTGGTTTACAGCCAAAAAATACCAAGAACGCCACATACCTAGATAAGTTAATTGGGACCTCCTGAGCACGAAAGACGCTGTAATTTTTTTTTTTTCTAAGTACCGTTTTTTTTCAAACAAACGCTTGTTAGAAAATTTTTTTAATTTCTAGAAATTTTTTTACTAATTCAATTAATATTTTTGTTTGATTTTTATTTAACCAACAAAAATGTGGACAACTATTCAAAAATATAATAAACGCGTTATTGTTTTCAAGTTTTCATAATTTTGTATGGAATATTTAACGCTTTTTAATGTTGTTGTCTTTTAGTATTTTTTTATTTGATCGTTAGAAACACTTTTTTATGTGAAATATAAGAACTACAACAAAAAAACACATACAGGCTATTTTTGGACACTTTAAAAAAGTACAACAATAAGAAAGATGATAAATAGCATGACGTGGTTTGTAGTAAAAAGAAAAACAAAAAAATAGCAGGTAAAAAAACGTTTCACTCTTTTAAAACAACAGAAACAACAACATTATAAGAAACAAAATACATTTTTGGTTGGTTTCAAAGTTGGTAAAAAAAAACAAAATCCCGTATTCAATTTTTTCAAACTTTTTAGGTAAATATATCAAATACAAATATAGAATGATGAGGAAAAACATATCGAGTCGGTCTGCCGCCGTTTTTGGTTACATTTCTTCTTCTTTAGCAAAGGAAAGGATACAGCAACAGTGAGTGATGAAGAAAAACATTGTGTGTATAAATAAGGCTTCGTTCAAAAATTATTCAAACAAAAAAATGTGTCTCAATAGTGTTTATAAAGATTAGAAGAATAATTTTCTTTGCTATGGGAGGTAGCTCTAAAAGCATTTTATTACTGATATTATCAATACCAGGTGCTTTCTTAGTGTTTAAGTCACAAATAGTCTTTTCGATTTCTCTTATCTCAAATCTTAGGGGAATAGCTGCAACAGGTGGTAACTCGACCGCAATATCGTGAGATATATTTGTTGTAAATACGTTTTTCAAGTGACTAACAAACAGATTTCCCTTTTCAATATCGTTTCTTGTCCAACTACCATTCAAGTTTCTTAATGGTGGCTTAGATATAACTGGCTCTTTTAGATTTCTAGCTGCACGCCATAATGAGTTGTCTGATTGTGGAGTTGCATCAAGTTCTTTAAGATATTTTTCTAGAGAAGCTGTTTTCTGATTCTGCAGTAACTTTCTAAGCCTTTTTGTGCACTCTTTTAATAAATTCTTAAGTTGCGGGGATCTTTACAGTTGCCACTCTCTTCGAACTTTCCTTTTTTCAGAAATGAGCCACTAGACATTTGAAGAATATATTTTATTATTATTGATTTTTTTGGGGGTAACACTGGAATGTTGCACAGCTAGTTTAAGATAACTGTCAAAGTTAACAATAGAGAGATCCACATTCTGCGGTGTACTAAGGGGAATATTTTCTGTGTAATTGGCACTGAGAAATTTTTTATATTTTAACCAATTTATTTGTGTGGCTGACGTCGCTAAGTAACCTGACGGAGATACAATTCTATTAACCAAAATATAATTGCGCTTCTTTATGGAGGACTAATTTAACGATAATATCGTTGTCGATGTCAATAATATGGTTTATTTGAACATGATATCGTCGCCTTAGAGTGTAAACCTGCTAACTGACTTTCAGAAAATTCAGGGAAGACAAAAACTTCTTATGTTTTCTATTCCTACCTCAAAAAGCTAAACAAAAAATATTTGGTTTAATTTCTAATATAGTTTTAAGTTCTAAATTTCAGTGTATTTATCAAATATGAAAAACTAGGAATTTAGCACGTCGTACGGAAATCATATTTATAATGAAGTAAATGTTTTCCTACTTGTTGTGGCGTCTCTTAATTATTCAAACGGTATCAAACTGTCACATACTGTTAAAAATGGATTTACAAGGTTTACACTTTAAGCCGACGATATGCTTAAAATTTTCCTTAAAAATTGTTTTTATTAGAGACGAACATATTTAAACATCTACAAAGTCAATAATTCTGTTCGATGAGAGAGCATAAGTTTCGGTTGGATCTCGCATAATCTGAATTAAAGACATCAAATAATATAAAACGTTGGTATCCGAGACTACAGATCCCACTGAATTTACCAGCAAGTAGTGCTGGGATACTATCTATATTTTCTACTATCAATATTTATCGATAGTTCAGATTTCACTATCGATATATCGATTTTACTATCGACTTAATGTTTGTACTTGTGCAGGAAAACTTTAATTATTTTTGTATAAGGCTGCAGTTAGTTGTTTTTATCACTTTATTGAATGTATGAGACGTTTGTTTATACGCACGTTATTTTAGATGGCAGTTTTTTAAAAATTGATAAGTAACAGGGACTAAAAGATATTCCATTGCAACTTTAAAAAATTTTCTAAATTCTAAACCCAAAAAGGTAATCAATCTAGCGGATTTATTCTCTAATGGTCGTTCATTGTTTTGTCTTATGCTTGCAATTGCATTTGAATTTGCATTTTTTTTTTACAATATTACAAAAATATTTGACATTTCAGTCCCTATGTAAAAATTTAAAAATTTCGACTTAAAGGCCTCAAATTAGCAGTAAAAAGCACTTCCAAGCAATCCATACCACTTGCCATTCTGGTTGTTTGTATTCATTGCTGTAATTCTGCGCGAATTAGTAATAGCAAGTAAAAATTTGCGGCAAAAAACTGTGTGTGTATAGCTGCTGTTAGATGTCTTCATAGCTGTATTTTAAATAATAAAAATATCGATATTTATATTTTTCCTATCGATATTTTCGATAAAGACTATCGATAATATCGATAGTCTATCGATAGTTTCCCAGCACTACCAGCAAGTGTCCTTTGTTCACTTTTTACAAAAAAGAAGTAACTTACTAGATTACCACGGAATAAAGTCACAAATCCTTTAGTTTTGAAGTATTCGTATCTAGCCGAATAAATACTCGCACAGGCCATGTAATCACAAGTTCCTAATCCACTTTTTATAATAAAAGCATTAAGCGGAAGAATTTGAAGCTAAATTTCTGTTTGCGACGCTATCCTCAGAAATAACGCAGTTCGAAAAAATATTCGGGTTCTTTTTAACGGCGAAACGACAATCAATAAATTTGTTTGCAATAATATATAAATACACATATTTATAATTTAAATATTATATATAATCAAAAATTATTGTGTCCACTACAACTACTACGGACATTGTGACTGCAGGAAAAATCGCCAAAAAAAAAAAAAAATTAAAAATCGCCCAAATGAAGAATCGCCCAAAATAACATGAAAAATTACCCAAAAAGTTATATATGAAATTTTGCCCAAAAGAAACGAAAAAGGGCCCAAAATAAAAATGAAAAATTACCCAAAAAGAAAAAAAGAATTTTTTCCCAAAAAAAAAAATAAATTTTTAAATTACCCAATTTGCAAAACAGTGTTTATTATTCATATAAATTTAGTAACATACAAATGTAAGTTTTATGTAAAAAAATTGCATTGTATCTTCAACAGCTGCGCGGCAGTATGGACAGTTATACCTATTTGAGCCCTCCTCCAAACTTTGTGCACTATTCAATAGTTAAATATTAATTAACTAAAGCCTCTCTGCGCAGACGGCCTTTGGGCGGGCGTAAGGATTTTTTGCTTTATGGTATAAAAAGTACCGGTTTCGCTAAGTAAAGCTTCTAAAATCTGCCTTGTTTCCGAACGAAGGCCGACTTCGCAGATAAGCTTTAGTTAGCGAAGCCAGTATTTGTTATACCATAGAGGACAAAATCCTTGCGCCCGGCCGAAGGGCGGCTATGCAGAGGAGCTATAGTTAGCGAAGCCGATTTTTGTTATACCATAGAGGAGAAAATCCTTGCGCCCGGCCGAAGGCCGTCTGTGCAGAGAAGCTTTAGTTAGTAAAGCCGGTACATGTTTTATCAAACTAGAGAAAATCCTTGAGCCCGGCCAAAGGCCGGCTATGCTTTCGAATTTGTAAGTTATGCTTTCGAGTTTGTACACGGACACTATGACACTGGACGTTATGACATGCCACCTTTTTGCAACATCTCCCGTTATTTTTATTAATAACATTTAGGAATGCGACGTATAGTAATAATGAATGATTTAGACAAAAAATGAAGAATGGCCTGAAAAAATTGGCTATTTTTCATATAATATTTAAAAAACGAAAATCATCCAATAATAACGAAAAATAGCCCAAAAATGTTGGTTCACTTTTCATATGAATTCAGGCCCAATTTTACATGAAATTTTTTTGGGCGATTTTTAATTTATTTTTTTTGGGCCATTTTTCTTTGGGCGATAATTCCTACAGCCGACATTGTAGTATAAATCTTTGGGCAAGCATTTAGGTAAAATTGTTCTCTTATGGTAATCACGTCTAAAGCCTAGATTACACTATCTCACAAGTCTTACGTATTCCATAATACTTTGTGAGATAGAAAGCTACTGAGTTTTGATGTGACTGTCAAAAAATCTAATGTAACATGACAGTTTGTGTTCACACCATCACACAAAGTATAAACACTCACGCATGAAAAAAATGCAACCCTGATCCAATGAAAAGTATTATTGTTTAGAAATTTTTCAAAAAACGATGATGTCGTATGGGATGTCAAACTTTTTTCATAATACTTGTTATTTTCGTGACACTATCACACTTTGTCATATTACTTGAGTTTTTGACATGTATTAATACAAAGTATTATAGTGTAATCTAGCCTTAAGTATGATAGTCGGTAACCCTTTTCCCTTTCCATGGTAAATTTTTTTTGTTTCTTAAATGAATTTCTTTAAGTTAAATTAAATTTTTCGATAACCAGTAAAAACTTCGCCTACAAAATAATGTGTTGAGTAATCAGAAAAACTTAAAAGCACTACTTACAATTCTGCTGAAAGAACCAATGAATTTTTCAAGGGATGTCCCAAAATGAACGCATTCAAAAGTAAGTCATTATTTTTTAGAAGTTGATAAAGAAGCAGATAAAAAAGAAAGCTACTAAATAATGAGTGAGAAAAGCTATTCATTTTGAAAAAGTAAGCGAAGTTTTTACTGGGTATAACGTAAAAATTTAAAAAAAAAAATTTAAAACATTTACTAAATAAACGAATTTAAATTCTGTTACGCGAATCAATTTCTTCTTACAATTTTACAAATCAAAGCATTAAAGCTCTTTTTGTCTTTGCATACCAAACAATAGACATCATTTTAAATATGTTAATTTAATTTTATTTTACAGCTGAGTACGTTTTTAAAATTGTATACACTGCGTATGAGTAATAAAAAATGCAAACATTAAAATAACGAACACAACATGTATCACAATAAATATTAAATAAATTAAACAATTTAATTAATTATGTATTATTTATATTGTGTTTCCTTCACATCACCCAAATAAACAATTTACGTACATAAGTATGTTATTAAAGTATCTACGTTATTATTTGTTTAATTTATATGAAAAATATGAAAATTATATAAAAAAAAAAAAATTTAAAAAGATTTTTGATTATCAAATTTCTGATATCAAAATTACCAAGAATTTTAAATTTGGCTTGTTCAAATTAAATCTAAAGCTTAAGTGAAAACGAGAAGAAATCGTTTTTTAATAAATAAAATCTATGAAGATAATTACACCGAAACAAAAAATGTTATGTTTGAAGTGTGGTAATGAAAAAAATGGATTAAAAATGTACGTTCATATATTTTTGAAGATTTGTCATTGCAGAGTATTCTTTTCATACCCTCCACCACAATTAGTTGCGAAGAGGGTATATTAAGTTTGTCATTCCGTGTGAAACTTTTTTATTATTCATCTCAGACCCCATAAAGTATATATATTCTGGGTCCTTGAGTAATTCTAAGTCGATTTAGCCTGTCTGTCCGTCTATCCGTCTGTTGAAAATACTCTCACTTTCGAACAACTCAAAAGAAATTAACAAACTTGGTGCCAAATTGCTTGTAGTTATCTAAAGCAGTTTGGGATTGAAATCCAGCAAAATCGGTTCAGTAGGACCAGAGCTATGAATCAAAATGTGGAACCACCACCTAAAAAAATTGATAATTTTGTTACAAAAAATAACATAAATGCTGGAAAAAGGCAAGGAATGAGATAAGATTTCACAAAAATTTATTTTATTTGACTGGAAATCACGCTGTTAAATTTCGTGAAGATCCGTCCATAATTTACCCTAAGCCCCATATAAACACTACTCCGGGAAAACAGTTTAGTACGCCTAAAACCGTAAAAAATAACGCTAGCGTAACAAAATTTGGTACGTCACAGTTTTTAAGAACTAGAAATAACACTGTGAAATTTCGTGACGATCGGTCCATAATTTACCCTAGGCCCCATAGAAACCCTACTCCCGGAAAACAGTTTAGTACACCTAAAACCATAATTAATAATGCTAGCATAACAGAAATTGGTACGTCACAGTTTTAAAGGACTAGAAATGACGCTGTGAAATTTCGTGATGATCGGTCCTTAATTTACCCTAGGCCCCATATAAACCCTACTACCGGAAAACAGTTTAGTCGCCTAAAACCATAATTAATAACAAATCGTCACAGTTTAAGATAATAATAACATCATACAGATATTACTCCTTAAACATTGGAACTGTCGGTGGAGGGTATCATAGATTCGGCACAGCCGAATAAAGCACTCTAACTTGTTTTGTTTTAGAATTTAGTAAAATTATGCATAAATTTCTTCAATTCTAGACACAATTAATTCATTTAAAATAAACTAATAAAAGTCTTATTTTTGTCTCTTAATAAAATTAAAACACAAACTTGCTTCAGTAATTAATAGTTAACTTACTAAATTATTATTCAACTCTGTTGAAACTTTTATCTAAAGATAAAAAATTTTGTAAATATCCAAATAGTAAGTAATCCAAATCTACTTAAGATTAATTTAATTGTAACAAAATGTAGATTATTCTACTTTTTATGATGTTTAAGGAAACTTTTTCTAAATAGTGGTCCACCCTTAACCTTAACGTCAAGATTGTTGAGTGCTGTACGAAAGTTGGCGTTCATATCAAAATGCATTTCATGCGCTTCGTTATTTATTTTTTATTTGGTCAGCATAATCGACCAAATGTGTTCACAATCGGGGTAATTGGGCGCAAATTCAGCAAACCGGGTCTGTAGAAAATGTGATAAAAGCAGTGCATGCTCGCCCAGTTCGTTCTGCGGAAAACATTGCTGTTACTCGCGATAGTGTGGCCTCTAATCTCTACTCGTCGTCGTGCCCAGCAATTGAACATCCCACGAACATCACATCTTCTGACCAGAAATCGCGAATATGGACCAGGACGATGTGTGGTTTCAACAGGATGTTGCCTATTGCCACTGTTTTGTGCGAGAGGATTTAAATGGCCGCGTTATCTCACGTCGTGGCGATGTTAATTTGCCGGCACGATCATGTGATTTTACACCGTTGGACTTCTTTCATTGGGGATATTTAAAAGAAAAAGTGTACGCCAAAAAGCGAAGAATAATTCAAAAGCAAAAGAATTAGATAATTCGCTGAACCTTAATTATATCTCAGAGTCATTGAAAATATGGATCATCGGATAGAGGTTTGCTACCGAAGCCGTGGCGTGCATTTGACCAATATTATGTTTCACACATAATTGTCTTAGAGTTCTATAATAACGAAAGATACTAAGATAATTCTCGGAAAACTTTTTGCTTTACTTCCGAATAACAGCTTGCGTTTTAGTTGGACCAACCTTTACTTTAAATTCTAATAATTAAAAAGTTGTTGCCACGTCAGAAATGGAATAGTAAAAAAAAGAAAACGGCTTGAAGAGAGAAGATTATTTTTGAATTATTGTCTGATAGAATATTTATAAAAAGTTTTATATACTGAAATGGACGTGTCAAATCTTCTGATTTAAAACAAATACTGGAAGACATCTGTTTAAAAGTTTCCCAGTAAAAATTCACGTAATTTTCGGCACGATTTGTTTTCTGTAGTATTCTTTGATGCGACAAGGCGATTCGTTTTGTAATAAATGACATGCTGACCGACATTTTCTGGACTTTTATGTATAAAACGATTCAGTTTAGATTAAGTACATTTTATTGCCTAAATTCACCAAACATTGCCAATTATTAATTAAATCTTATACAGTTTTTATAAAAGCTAAAAACCCAAAAACTAGGTCAAGCTCAATATTTAATAAAAATGAGGACGAAGCACATTCCCTTCCTCAGTCCTACATTTACCTAACATTTTAAGTCTTCGTAAAATGCGGCTATTAGATGTTTTATTTGCGCTGGAACTCCTTTGCATCGTAGTACTTGCAAAAACTTGCAAAATAGCTTGATGATAAATTGTGCCCAGTGCTCTTGCCAAATCGATGAGTTTACAGTAGTTTGTCCCAAAAAAAGTTTTTTTTTTATTTTAATCGGTGCTCAAACATAATTTAAAAGCTTAAAAAGGGTACAGTATTTTTGAGATTTTTCGGAAGAATTTTCGAGGTCGCTCAAGTCGAGTTTTTGCGAAACATCGGGTTTGCCGGTCTTTTTTGAGTTTTCTTCATATGAAGCTTTGTCAAAATTCTAATTAAGGGTTCCTAAATGAACAAATGCATTGCACAAACTTATAGTTTCTGCACACAAAAATAAAGCTTGACATTTTTCTTTTAAATTATTTCCTTAAAAGTGAAAAACAAGTCTAAGTTTCTGACAAAGTTTTGCAGAAAACTCAAAAAAAAAGACCGGCAACCCCGATTTTTGCCAAAAACTCCGAAAAATCTAAAAAAATCCCAAAAATACTTTGCCCTTTAAGCTTTTAATATTAAAATTGACCCCAAATTTTTTTTGGACCCACTAGTATACAGTTTAGTGGATAAGACCATTGCGCCATCCGTTCGATTATTATACGAAGGCTGTTTACATGGGAATTGCACATGCAGTTTGACCTGAAGACAGCTTGTTCTGTAGGAAAATAAAACGAGAGCGATGAAAAAAGTCTTGAATGTATAATATGCGCAATATTCTTATTTACCTTAGACATTAGAGTTATGTCTAGGGTAATCGATTATTCGACTTTTTTCAATAACTAAAAAAATACAAAAATCAAATTAGATTTTGTTATAAAAACGTAATTAAAACAAAAACAAAGCAATTCACGAAGGTAACATAATACATGGATATGACTTAAGGTTTGTTCAGACCTAACAAATATTTGCCAATAAAATCCAAAAAACTTTGACTTTATTTTAAATAATTTCTGTTTATTTACAAAACTTTATTCCCAAGATGATGATTGTATAATGTAATTTATAAACTGTTAAATAATGTTTGCACAAGCCTAACGTTTTGGAAAAGCAAACAATTCTTTAAGAAAACTAGTGGTGACGTGTAAGATCAAATATTTAATAGGTGTGAATATAGCTGTAGAAGTTTTGAAACACTTTGGTTTTAAGAAATTATAGGAATTTAATAAATTTATTATTTGAGATATTCCCCAAAATTTATTTTAAATGAGTTTTAATTGATGGTGGTAAAGCATGTCTATATGAATCAGTAGATTTCAAACATATTTTTGCAAAGTTGCAAACAAAACCTCTTATCCAGGATTATATATTTTAAATTATTGTATTTCAGCAGTATAAAATCGAATAGTAATATAAATATGCTTTTTGTATGAAATATCTGTCAATTCGTCGATCACAATTTAAAGCCCTCCATGAGATTGTTTGATTTCTTAAATTTTGCTTTAAGTTCTTGGTAATTTAAAATAAATAAAACTTGAAAATTTTTCCACATCGCACAGTATTCGATTTCAAAAATTAGGACGACAAAAATAAAAAAATTAAGTTAAGTTAAAATTTAAATTGACCACATTGTTTGCAAGCGAAGACCCAGACTAGCTTAAAATTATATGGTTCTTGCATATCTTTCAATTGTTATGCTTATAACGGTACTCTGAATGACATGTTAAAAGAAAAACAAATAAAAACACAAAAATTCTATGCGTATTTTATGCAAATTCAAAAGTAGATAGAAAGCGTTGTAGAAGCGATATTACAATTTTTTTTATTTGTATTAAATTGTTGTAACTTTGTAACACACAAAAATTCATTAATTTCTAATTAATGGTAAGATTTTTAAAAAGTGTTAAGCTAAGAAAGTTTTTTTTTTACAATTATTAACAAACAAACTAACTTTGTCAGACGATATCTTTTGATTTCCATCCGTTTCACCACATCCAAAAACGTTTCTGTAATCTTCCAAGCTTGCTGTTATAGACTTTAAAAAAAATGTCTGCCCTAAGCTGCCCCATTAAAATATTTTTCAAAAGTACAATATGAGCTCGGTTTTAATTACCCGCAGAGACTTTTTAATGTATGGCTGTCTTCTTTAAAACCAAACCGGCATGACTGTATAGTTGATTTTATTTCGTCAAATTCTTGTAGTACTTCAGCAGCAATTATACAATTTGATAAATTAGACACAAAACTTGTTTACTTTTTTACCATACAACATTTGACAGTTTGTATCGCAAAACAAGCAAATAAAAAATAACCAGCTGGCTTCCCGAGACTACCTGCTATAAATATACCTTGGCTTTTCGCTTCAAACTTGTCCACTAAATTTGAAAAAAGTGGCAACAGGCCAACAGAACGAAACCACGATTTTTCCATTATAATAACGATTGGTTGGCATGCGCAATTGATTATTCATATTTCACATCAAATTCTGATGCACAGAGCTAGTATTACTCTGTGCAGAGGCAGGCCAAATAAAAACTTTGATGACTGCAGTCTAAGAAGTAAGGAGAGCAAATCAAAAAATCTGGCAAATGTTGAAAGTAATGAACAATTATTCATGGCAATAGAAATGCAAATGCGATCAGCTGGTAAGCGTAATTCAGCAAAAATAGTGAAAGAGTTAGCTATTTCTTCTCCAGAAAGAGGTTCTCAAATAAAAAAAAAATTAGGTTAGAAGAAAAAACGCCAAAATCTATATCGCCTGATGAAGCATTGGCAATGATCTTGGATTTGGATTTGTCTGTAAATAAGTATAGGTTGATGAAACAGTATACAAAACATATTAACCGCGACCTTTATCCTTCTTACGAACTAGATCGAGCTTCGAAAACATTGTGCTATCCAGAAAATATAAAGGTAACAGAATCATATGCTGAAGTAAACTTACCAAAATCCAACACCTAATTCTTCACGTTATTGTCGTCCTATTAAACTATTGTTTGCTAAAGAAACCACTGATTTAATAAATAAATTGCAATGTTACGTCCAACGGAGGTTATTTTATTAACAAACAATGTCCAAAAGGTTGTTTATGTCAAACCCAAATTAGTTTTATGTATGGTTGATGGAAAAATATGCACAGCTTTATCAAAGTACAATACATCACAAATTTGGAGCTAAACCTTCTGAGATGAAGAATCCCTCTGATGTTTTACAAAAAACATTAGACCCCGAAGTTTTAGAGTTTGGTTTGTCGCCATTGCATTCATGGATTAGGTTCATGGAATGTTTACTACACATAGCTTATAGAATGGATATAAAAACATGGAAAGCAAGAGGCACACATAATAAACAAAAGCTTCAACAACGAAAACTTTCTATACAAGAAAATTTTAAATCGAAAATGGGATTTCGTATAGATATGCCAAAGCAGACGACAGGAAACAGCAATGACGGAAATACAGCTAACTGGTATAAATTTAGAACTCTTAAGGCGATTTCATGTTATTTTGGAATGCTTAGCGTGTGGATATTCAATTAATACTGTAGCTTGCAACAGAAACTAGAGAGATTTATTTAAAATTATATCCATGGTATTATATTCCGGTTAGTGTGCACAAAGTTCTTTGGCATGGCAATATAATTATTCAAAATTGCATCCTCCCTATTGGGCAATTGTCAGAGGAATCTCAAGAGTCGAGAAATAAAGACACTAGACGCTATAGATTGAAATTTACGCGAAAAATGTCTCGGAAAGATACCAGCTCTGATTTAATAAATTGACTGCTAATATCATTAGATCCATATATATGTAATTTGAGAAAAGCCCCAAGATAAAAACGAGGACAATCAACTGCAGATATTTTATGATTACTTCAAAATACTGTTATAAATATTGAAGAGCCAGATTACGAATATGATAGCAGCAACTCAGAATAAGTTATTATTTTTTTTTTTATATATTGTTAATTTATGAAATTTGTTTTACTTTTATTATTGTAAAATATGTGTATACATTAATTTAAAGTACATACTTTGTGAATACCCCAAATATATAAATAAATTGAATTTGAAAAATTATGTTTTTCTGCCCCAACCAAATGGACGGATGGTCGGACAGATTTATATATGACAAGTAACAGACGCAGTAAGCGGAACGGTATAATTGTTCACCTAATTGTTTTGTTACACACAAGAATCACCTGTACAAAAAATTAGGACTCTATCTTAATTATTTACAAAGTTATGATTTTTGTCGTCCTAAATTCTCAAATCGAACACTGTGCATCGGTATGTCGTAGTTGTAAGCATGAAGATATGCTAGAACTACTTAACAGCCGTACCACAAAGCATACAGAGATGAAAAAAGTGACGCATGAAAAATGCCTAAATTATTTGCGAGGGCAGCTTTCGAAGAAAGAGAAAGAAAACGTTTTTTGGTGGTGAAGTGGCAATTTGTAAAAACAGGCCGCTACTTTCAAAACAAATTGCGTAATCAAAACAAAAAATGTTAAAAGGGCAGCTTTCGAAGGAAAATACAGAAAAAACCACAATATTTTCTGTCTCGTGACTCCTATGTGTGCTCTGTGGGCGTAACAAGAGAGAAAGGTGGGACGTTTTCATCCACTTACGCTGATGTGACATACCCAAACAAGAGCATCAACGTTGTGGCCCAAACAGTAGTGTTAACTCTCTTATTTAATAAAACCCACATAATAGAAATAAAAATAAGAGAAACAACCGATAGATTGACGAAAAAATAGCTAAATTGACATTATTTATTAACAAAGCGGCCGACTTCAGTATTAAACGCGCTGTCAAAATCGGATTTTCCCATTGTAAAGCGTTGACGCCGCGCTATTTAGGGATACTTCATACAAATTGTATTGGCATGAGAACTTTTGACACATAGAATACGCTTTCTGCTCTTGTTTAGGTATGGCTGTAAGAGTTTTTCATTCTTTATTGGCAGCATATTTTGGTAAAGTTTTATTTGCAGTCTTTTAAAAACTCCTTTGAGCAGAGTTAAGTTTTACTTGGCGTTTATTTATTTCAAGCTTGTGGACTAATTAAAGGTGATTAGTAAGTCGTGACGTTGAAGAACCTTTGCAACTTATCATTTGAGGGCCCTTTAACCACCTTTGTCTTTAAAATAACTTCGATATATCACTGAGATGATATCTTTATATATATATATATATACATAGTATATTTTTTGACATTCTTTATAAATTTCAAGTTGTCCAAATATTCAAGTAGAAAAACACTTAAATTACGAGTAAATTTATAACAAAAGTAAGGAAAATGTATAAAAATTACACATTACAAAAATAACCGGTTTATTTTACCAAAATAAACGGTTTATTCGATATTCGAAAAAAAGACATTTTAAACTATTCGACTTGGGCAAAACTATAATAACCTGTTAAAACCGGTCGAATACTATTCGATCGATCTCCCTAGTTATGTCCATCCAATTTTCGAACTCTGTATAGTCTCCTTTTTTTTAGTAATTTATTTAGTACTTCAATATTGAGCTCTGGAGGGAAGAGCAGACATTTTCTTTGATGGTTTTATCCTCTTGGTACTGAGATTAGAAACGTATCTGTGCCGTTTTGCCTAGTGGTTAACCGCACTATGATAATACTTACTATTTAACAGCAATCTTTGCAAAATGTTTGTAAATTTTTCACAAAGCACTTATCTTGTGAGTAGTGAACACATTATTAAAACAAAAAGGGCCGAATTTTAAAAAATGAAAACAACACATATCACTCAACTGTTTATGTGTTTAATGTGGAGTTACTCCAGAGCAAAAGTAATTGAAACAAAACTAGTCAGTTGACTGGCTTTTATGCGGGTCGTGGCTGATTGTATCTGGTGTTGGTGTTGGCCTAGGACGTGGTTAGTTGTCATATTTTTGGCTAGTACACTTGATAAGTTTAGTGACGTGTTCGGGAAAATATCTGCGACAGGCATTCTATTAACCAAAATTTAATGTGTCAATTAAGGCTATTTCACTAACATCTTATAAATTGTCAAAAAGGAGTCAGAAAACCCATGTTTGAATTTGGTTCCCTTTCTCCTAGGGAATATTTTACAAATAGATTCACCAGCAAGCTAAATTTCGGTTTAAATTACGGACAAAATCCATGCCTAACTCGGAATAATAAGGAACTCCATTCCCCAGATTTGGTTAAAGGCCACGTTTCAACAATAAGCATTCCCACTGAGACTAACACCAATAGAGATCATTAAAAAGTAAATATTGAGATATTTGTAAATGCCAAAAGATAAGTGCTCCGCAAGTCGCGTACAAACTCTCCCTGTTGGAAAACAATGATAGGCATATTCTGCGCCACCCTGTATTTGCAACGCCTAAAACAAGTCATTTTAATAATATTAATCGGGTTCAATTATTTTGGTTCGTTGTTCGATTGTATAGTTACTCAAAATTAATGCCCGAAGTCTTCTTCACAAAATGCTAAAAAAAACAAAGAAACAAAGAAAAATTATGCCTACTAAAGTTATAAAGAATTCGAACCATTTATCTACACCACCCTGTATAAGAAATATTTTCTACTGCACTCTTTATGGAACCCAACTAACTGAACTAAATTACGTAGGAGTTTAAGACTCATGCAAAAGCGCTTAGTGCCGAATACTATTCAGATATCTTCATTAATATGAGATTTTAAGATGGGGTTTATTTGGGACCTATGGGGAATTTTGAACCTACCAGCACAACATTATGTCATGACATAGAAGTTATCGTTAAAGTCTTGTTGCTAATTTGTATGTAAATACTAACATTTATAAGGCAGTTATGACATTAAAAGCTATTTTCGGGAGTAGTATTTGTATGGGAGGTATAGTCAAATATAGACCGATTCCACTAAAATTTTGTAAGATGATTTCGATTGCAATAAAAGATATTTTAATCAAATTGGATCTACTTGCATAATAAGATGGTTTATGTGCCCGAAGACCCTATTTAGTAATAAAGCTTGTGTAGAGGCTATGTGAAATTATGGACCCATTTGCCCCAGTGCAATAAAAAACTCTGTTACATATTTCATGAAATTTCCTCTTACTTTGCGCACAAGGTCTGCATGGCTAGCCAGCCAACCAGCAAGCTGGACGGACATCGTTAGATCGACTCAGAAAGTTATTCGAGTCGATCGGCGTACTTGAAGGTTGGGCCCAATATTTTAAGGTGCTACAAACATCAGCACAAATGAATTATACACTCTCAACCCTTCTATTTCTTTATTAACTATGAATTTTTAATGGTGTTAAATAAATTAATTTAAAGTATGTCTTCACCGTTATTAGGAAAGCTTGTTCAAGTATACTTTCAGGGATAAAAATGTTTAGGTGTTGTTCCTTTTTTCCCCCACAAGAGAATTAAAATATTCTTTAAAGATTTAATTTTTCATAAGTATTTACACAATTGAGCTTATATACATACATACTAATAATTGTGAATTTACATTATTTTTTTCCACACATTTTGACGATTTGTTTATTCACATTCTCTTTTCTTTTTGTCACGTTTTTCTTGTTGTATTAATAATTCCAGTCAATTTTTTGTCATGAAAAAGGGTATATTGCACACAAACAAAAATACAAAATACACACAATGTTTTTATAATT
The DNA here is from genome assembly GCA_930367215.1 of Pollenia angustigena. Lineage (NCBI taxonomy): Eukaryota > Metazoa > Arthropoda > Insecta > Diptera > Polleniidae > Pollenia > Pollenia angustigena. The sequence continues at coordinate 130,966,703 of OV884058.1, forward strand.
TCTTTTTCCTTTTTGGTAGTCCGGGTGTGATTAAAAAACAGAGTATTATAAAATGCTAAACAAACAAAGGAAAATGTAAAACAAACTTATAAGAACATTTAATTCGGCTGTGCCGAATCTCTGCTACCCTCCATTAGTTATAAAGATTTTAAGGAAGCCCTTTTATTTGGAAACTGGCTGCAACTTTAATAAATGCAACATCAACATTGGGCTGGCCAGACAAGGTGGTCGCATGGATGACGTATTCATCGATCAATTTGTTGGTCTTCCAATGGCTCACTGTAAACTACTTATCAGGCACGAGTCGTATAGAGTTGCGCAGATGCGGTGGACCTGTGAGTCCACCTGCTTGATATCAAGGATCCTTTGGCCTGGATATGGTGAACGGAGAACTAGCTCTCTACTTGGTTTCAACAGGAACCAGATTAGGACGGTGATATCGGTTTTGACTGGACACTGGCCGGTGGGGACTCAAGCTGCAAGAATGGGTCTGGAATTTAACGACTACTGTAGGAGTTGTCAGAACGAGGAGGAGGAGGAGACTGTGCATCACTTCCTTTGTCATTGCCCTGGATTACGGGGCATTAGGGAAGAATACCTTGGGGAACCGGTGTTTTCCTGTTTGGGGGATCTATCCAAGATGGAACTAAAATCGCTCCTTCTCTTCACCAGGAAGACGAAGTGGTTGGAACTTGCAGTGACGCCATCTGAGTAACTGCTCTAAGGGATGGGCATTGGCGCCGGGTATCACAAAGGGACCATCGTAGGACCCAAGTGAGCTGTCTTTTGATGGCTGCCCATGTAACCTAACCTAACCTAAAATCAAAATTTATAATTAAACAAATGGAAATTGATTTTATCACAAAACACATTGATCAGATACCACTTCTTCTGGCAAAAATTAACTTTTTTATTTTCTTACTTTTTATAAAGGGTGGTTAAATTGTAAGGGCCGATGTTGAATGTGAACCACACCTAAACGCCAAGTTTTTTTCTGAATTTTATTTGACATTTCTCTATTTCAGACTTACTCAATTTGAACCATGGAGAGATACACAATCCAACAACGTGTTAAAGTTATCCAGACTTATTATGAAAATGGGCGTTCAAATCAAAATGCATATCGTGCACTTCGTGATTTTTTTGGTCAATTTGATCGTCCAAATGTGCGTACAATCGCAAAAATCGTGGAAAAATTCGAGCAAACCGGGTCTGTAGAAGATGTGAGAACACCAGTGCATGCTCGTACAACTCGTACTGCAGGAAATATTGCTGCTGTTCGCGATAGTGTGGCTGAAGAGCCGTCCACCTCAACTCGTCGTCGTGCCCAACAATTGCACCTCTCACGCTCGTCGTTGATGAACATTATGCATAAAGACTTGCATTTACACGCTTACAAGGTGCAATTGGCTCAAGAACTAAAGCCTCTTGACCATTCCAAACGTCGTGAATGGGCAGAATGGTGGCAAGAAATGGCAACAGTGGATGATCAATTTTCGAAGAAAATCATCTTCAGTGATGAGGCACATTTTCACCTCAGTGGATTCGTCAATAAACAGAATTGCCGCATTTGGGCGAATGAGAATCCAAGAGTGATTGTCGAAAAACCAATGCACCCACAAAGAGTGACTGTTTGGTGCGGTTTATGGGCTGGTGGCATCATCGGGCCGTATTTTTTCCAAAATGAGGCCGGTCAGGTAGTTACTGTGAATGGTGTTCGCTATCGTGAGGTGATAACGAACTTTTTATGGCATGAATTGGAAGATATGGATGTGGACGATATGTGGTTTCATCAGGACAGTGCCACTTGCCACACAGCTAACGAAACAATGGCTCTTTTGCGCAACAAATTCAATGGCCGTGTTATCTCACGTAATGGCGATGTCAATTGGCCGCCAAGATCATGTGATTTGACACCGTTGGACTTTTTTCTTTGGGGTTATTTGAAAGAAAAGGTGTACGTCGATAAGCCAGCAACAATTCAAGAGCTAAAGGATGAGATAATTCGGCACATTAACGACATAGAACCTCCATTATGCCTCAGGGTCATCGAAAATTTGGACCATCGGATGGAGGTGTGCCGCCGTGGTCGCGGCGCCCATTTGGCCGATATTTTGTTCCATACATAATTGAATAATACCAATATATCATAATAAAATAAAATTACAATAATTTCCTAAATAGTTTGTGTTTTATTCAAAATCAACATCGGCCCTTGAAATTTAACCACCCTTTAGTATAATAATACTGCGCAGGATTTTCCAAATTTCATTTAAATACTGGTTCTTATAATTCTACTAAAAAAAATTTAAACCAAGAAATTCAACACTCTGGTTCTTAAAAAAGTTAAGTTTTTATTCAAGTTTTATTTCTATTTGTCAAATAATGCAATGTTTTAGCTTAAACTATTGCAAAGCTTTTAGGTAAGCAATATTTTTTATTTTGATTGTAGTGAAATACACGTGAACACAATTAGGGTGTTCATCCGACTAATTCTTGTTCGATTAATCGAACAATTTACACTATTAATTGTTCGAATAATTAGAATTTATAATTTAAATTTATAATAATTAGAATTTATACCGATAAATCGAATAATAATAATACATAAAGTATTTCTGTTTAACATTTTTTATTTTTCGAATTTATTCTATGAGCTAAATTTCAGTTATGTATTTTATAAAGCTTTTTTGTAATAGTCCTATTCCTTTAATTATTCAGAAATGACTTTATACACTAGCATTGTTTCAACACAATTTAATAATTCATTTCACAAAAGGAAAAACGACAATGGTAGGTATGTTAACTCAAAGATTTATATTAATTTTTCGGGTATGTTCTAGAAATCGTAATGAAGTGCTTGCAAGTGTTGTTCTTGCAAAAATAATACACAGAAAGAAAAACACTCGGGATAAATTAATCATTTTATACTTACTTTAATCACGAATCGTACTTAAAAATTCAAGTACGAATAACACTAAAACGTACTTAAAGCAATCCTAAATGGGATTACTTTAAGAAATCAATCCCGATATTTCTTGAAATAAGTATAAAATGCTTAAATCAAGTACAAAAAAGATTAAACGTTTTGTTGATAGTGCCACTCTGAGAGTAAAATTACAAAATGAGTTTTAATCTCATAAAAAATCAGCATTGCATTCTTTTATGCATGCGTACGTGTGTGTTTTTCAAAATTTATGGACCAATTACAACAACACAACACAAGTTCGAACAAAACGATTTGCTTTTTGTTTGTAGTGACAATAAAAACAACAGAACAAGAAGAAAAGCATATACATATATATTTATGTATTATTTTTATGTTTAACCCTCCGGCTTAAGCATGTTTTCATTATCTATACACATTAAACAAAGGTCCAGCCAGACTCATGCGTACCACGAAGGGTTAAAAAGTAAATTTGAAATTTGCTTCTCATTTAGTTTATATTTTTAGTTAAATATGTACATAAGATTTTTAAAGTAAAAACCATATCGGGCATGATGTTGGTGTTTTATCATTCTTTAAGGTGTAAAACGGGTAAGTAAATCAATCATAATAATTTGTTCTTTCTAATTTTAAGCATATTAATGATAGAAATGTGAAAATTTATGAATTGTTTAAGGAAAAATAAAAATATTAAGAAGAAATCTCGGTCGGTTGACCGATTCTATATTATACTCAGTTTGTTCAGAGTATTCGATGTGATTAATGAAGTGATTTAGTTGTAATCATGTCAATTTAAAGTCATTTACAACATCTCGATTTGGATGTGATTAGAGGTTAATCAAGTGTGAACATAGTATAAATGTCACAATATTACCGTTGAAAACGATGTAGTAGAAGATAATCCCACGACGTCAAAAAATTCTGAACTTGTTCCAATGGCAAAGAGAGACAGCAGTTATTCTATAGATGATTTACACAGAAGTTGTGCTGAGGGTGGAAGGTCTGCAAATGCCTTTCGAAAATCCAAAGTTGTATCAGATTATTTAAGAATTAAGGATTTTACGATTTAGTTAAGTAATACAACGATATGGAGTTAAGATGAAAACTTGTACGCATCAAAAAAAGAAGAAATCATAGTGCATTTGAGAAAATAAAAGAAGAAAATGGAAGATTTTCCATAGTTGTAAATTAATGGACGGATGCTATCTTTAAATAATTTTTTTATTTGTTATTCCTATCGATTAATCGAATAATTTTTCAAATTTTATCGTTTATGAACAAAAACAATTATTTGAATTATTCAAACAAAGCTGAAAGGCGAATAATTGACAACTCTATTCCTTGCCTTTGTGAATTTCAAAACTTTATTAAAACCGGTAATTTTTAAATTCTTAGCCGAAAACCGCTCTTTTTTAAATAGCAGCTATTCGGAATATTCGAAACCGGTCTTTGAAAAAAGACGAATAACCGATCTTCCTAGTAAGATCATTCAATTAAGGTTTTAATTATGTAGCGTTAATAGGTGAACAGGTAAAATGTTTGTTTATGGAATGATTTTGCAACACCAAAAGACATTAAAAACAGTTATCAATAATTGTTGCATAAAGTAAGAAGAGTAGAAATTTGTTTTAAGTTCACGTCTATAGCTCCTAATTTACTTTTCAAAAGATTTTGGGAATATTAGTCTCAAACATCTGTGGAGAACTAGAAATGATCGGAAGTGAGCGTGTATTCTGCAGACGTGGCTAAATCGACTTTGAATAACTCAAGAACTGTGATAAGTATAAAATAGATGTAAGTATTTAAGATATTTACTGGTGTTACGCAGTGCAAATAAATACAACTTACCACTCCTGATAGTGTAGGGTATAAATGGGAAAATATCATATTATCTTTATTAAATTTAAACCGAAAATTAAAAAAAAAAACTAACGTAAATAGAAGAAAATGACAAGAAACAAAATTTAAAGAATTCTGCAGACAAGTGGTTTTCGTTGGTTCGGTATCATGCCAACTGACTTACAAACCAACAACCGTTTCACTTACATTTGGTTAAGTGTTATTTTTATTGTCTCAACCAAAGCCACTAATGCTTTCAGGCATGTATACGATTATCCCTCGGTGAACTGGGTTTGGATATGTCAAAAAGAAGCAGATTTATAATTTTACGTAGCTCTAGGATATTTAGCCTAACCTGTTGGAAATTAAACAATTTGTACTTTAGAACCTCTGTCTTCTGTACGACACTGAATAAACATGCAGCTTTATAGTTGGAAAACTTATAAATATAAGGAAAACTTAAAAATAAATATTATTCCTAAATCTTACAATAGTCCTGCTTTGACTGGAAATCGAATCTGCTAAGCATTTTGCCGTCAGATTGGAATTATTTTAATATTCCGGCATTACTAATACTTTTATTTAAGGTAGGATATACAGTGTACACTTAAGAATTAGAATAAGGTTTGATTCATTTTTGTTAGTTCATATTAAATATGTAAAAATCCAATAAATTAGACATGAAAAAAGGATGCTTGGAGAAAGAGGAGAAATCAAAATTTTTGGTAAATAAGTATCGGATACATTTGGTACGATTAGCATTGGAACATACACAGTATAAAATAAAGATTAATAAAACATGTAATAAATTTCAGTTAATCAATAGTAATAATTATGGTTTAAGCACAATTAAGCAAAACCTTGTTAATTGATTTCAATTAAAAAATTTGTGATATTAATTAAAAAATCAATTAAATGTGCACCAATAAATAAATTAATAGTATCAATTAAACAAATCAATTAAATAAGTAAACCTTTAGTTCACTTGATTTGATTTTTATTAAATTTTTAATATTTTTAATTAGGCTTAAGTTCATTAAATTTAATTTTCATTAAATTATTTTTATGAAGAAAGGAATTTTACAACATTAAAATCAATTAAAATTTACTGATAATTTTTCATTCTTGACTCAATCTGGGCTCGAACCCAGGTGTTTACGGACAGGTTACCCTGACATGTTTCGATTGCAACCACTCAATCTCCTCAGAGGGCTTGCCGTTTAACACTCGCAGCCATCGACGACTGCTGACGTCATTAGTCAAACATCAATCCTTTAACCAAATTGTATTCAACCTTTGGTAGATCGAAATTTGCTTTGAATGATTATCTATTTTAATTTATTTTAACATGTTATTCCTTTACTTCTGTTTTTTCGTACTTTTGTCAAGAATTCTTCTTGAAGTTCAAAGTACATATTTTTTTTTTGTTTTTTCATTTATTGTCTTTCTTATTCTTGTTGACCTTTTCAGCACAACTTGAAGGACAAATTCAAACATAGAGCTCGTGCCTTAGCTTTAACAATTATTAGTATTGTGGTTATTTCATTGAACTATTTATGGTTTTTAATCCAAATTTTTAATATTTTTAATTAGGCTTAAGTTCATTAAATTTAATTTTCATTAAATTATTTTTATGAAGAAAGGAATTTTACAACATGAAAATCAATTAAAATTTACTGATAATTTTTCATTCTTGACTCAATCTGGGCTCGAACCCAGGTGTTTACGGACAGGTTACCCTGACATGTTTCGATTGCAACCACTCAATCTCCTCAGAGGGCTTGCCGTTTAACACAATTTGGATTAAAAACCATAAATAGTTCAATAAAATAACCACAATACTAATAATTGTTAAAGCTAAGGCACGAGCTCTATGTTTGAATTTGTCCTTCAAGTTGTGCTGAAAAGGTCAACAAGAATAAGAAAGACAATAAATGAAAAAACAAAAAAAAAAAAAAATATGTACTTTGAACTTCAAGAAGAATTCTTGACAAAAGTACGAAAAAACAGAAGTAAAGGAATAACATGTTAAAATAAATTAAAATAGATAATCATTCAAAGCAAATTTCGATCTACCAAAGGTTGAATACAATTTGGTTTAAGGATTGATGTTTGACTAATGACGTCAGCAGTCGTCGATGGCTGCGAGTGTTAAACGGCAAGCCCTCTGAGGAGATTAAGTGGTTGCAATCGAAACATGTCAGGGTAACCTGTCCGTAAACACCTGGGTTCGAGCCCAGATTGAGTCAAGAATGAAAAATTATCAGTAAATTTTAATTGATTTTCATGTTGTAAAATTCCTTTCTTCATAAAAATAATTTAATGAAAATTAAATTTAATGAACTTAAGCCTAATTAAAAATATTAAAAATTTGGATTAAAAACCATAAATAGTTCAATAAAATAACCACAATACTAATAATTTTTAATTAAAATGGATTTTTCTATTGATAAATGGTTTAATCAAAAAAAAAAAAAAAAATTGAGAGAATTTTTTCTGTGTAAGAGTATTAGGGCTCTGATTTTTATGGGGGACATCACATACATATATTCTAGACTGTCATTCAATCAATATATACAAATAATAATTACATAAAAGTTTTTGTAAAATCTGAACTGAAATTTAAAAAAAAACTATTCCGTGCATGTGTTATATATTTAATAACCAAGTGGGAATAAAAACCTTGTAGTGTAACTTTTTGATTCATTGAAAATTGTATGAAAATTTGCAAATGTATCCTTTTATGTAGAATATTTGAAAGTAATTGAGAACTGCCATTAAATTAACTATTAAATTTCCCAATTAAAGGAATTCCCCAATCTAAAAACCTATTTTATTTAGATCCCAAAAACCTAAACGTCCATATTTTGCCCGGAGCTGGGAATAGTCTTTAGAGAATTTATTTACACAAGACAACATTTTTCAAGCAACACGTTATGTTCTACAGAACAGCCTAAAGCTCCGATGTGAATCAGCTGGAAAATATGCGTTGCAAAATCCCGGAAAAATTAAAATAATTGTCTTGAAGAATACAATTTCTGACAACAGACCTATCATTCTCAACAACATCGGGATTATTCTTAGTATAGAACCAACGTATTTAGGAATCATTTTGGAAAATAATCTAAGCTTTAATCTGAATCGTGCAGTTTGTTAAGAAGTAAATCGTTCGATTCCTGTATATGGCATACTTGTACAATGACGAGCTTTTGTAAAGCGGGCCTATTTACACAGACACAATTTACCACTTTAAGATTTGGTTGGTAGAGGCATATAATAATATCACTTGCAACATGCTTAAGATATACCTTACAGTGGATTGGAAATATCTGCGGGTACACAGCAAGGTTATTAAAAGGACATTTTCATTCTAGGATATATATCACACCGTTATGGCTATCGTGTCTTTATTGTAGATCTATTACGTTAATTCCAAGCCAAGATGCGTAGAGAAAGAATATTTCATAGGGAAGAAGAAAAAACATATTTCACCTCCAACAAAACTGGATTTAACGAAAAAGTTAAAACATAATATGGTGAATTAAACCATGTGATTGTCACCGGTAACCATATTATTGTTCAATTAGTCCTCTCCCAAGAAGCCACAACTATTTTATGGTTACCGTACATGTCATCGTTAGTCATAACAAAAGTATGTTTTACATTTACAAAAGCATAGTTGTTTTTTAACCTAAGCATGTTGCTCTTAGAAAAGAGGAAAACATTATTCTTAGTTTAAAAACAAATAATTGTTTTATTTAACTATAAAATATAATTTGGCTGTGGCTTCGTGATGAAGGTATAATTTATATAACAATATCATGGTGAAATTCATCATAATATTTAAAAAAAAATTTCGTTAAAAATAGTTTTGTTGTAGGTGCCCAATTTGAAAAATGCTTTTTATGTTCGTGCAAAAGGCTCTCAAGAACTTAAACCGCAGTTCCGCCAATATTTTTTGCGAAGTCTTCTAAATAGCTGCGAAGTTTTTCAAATATATGCGATCAAAGAAACTAACGACCAGTGGTTTTTTTTTTTCGATAATACCGATAATCTTATCGCCAGCAAGGTCTGAATGAATTCCTTGTTCGTCCGAACTATAGGGGTCCTGCACTGTCGCTTATATCAGTTTCGCTTGGGGATATTATAGGACGGGGACATACATATATGAAAACATACATTTTGAATTGTAAGGAAAATTATAGGACAAACTCAGTTGAGCAAAGAGCATCAATTAAAGATAAAGGCTCTTAAAAGCATTAACTGTATCAATGTATCAGTGAGAAGTATAAACATTTCCCAGCTAGCATAGGCTGTTTGTTTGACGATTATGTTTAATATACAACTCCCAAAAGAATCTTCTGATGATTATAACAAAAACAAAAACGTCCAAATTTTTTTTATTTTTTATTTATTACTTGTTTTTATAAAATTTTTGACACGCTCGTCTTTTAATTTTGGAGTGAATCTTTTGCGAATCTCTGTAACAGTCATATAACAATTACAGAGCTACCTTAATAAGAGCGTTTTTGAAGTATGAAAATTCTATTGTCAATACAATTTTAATAAAACAGACCAACCTAAGGATCTGTAAAAAAGGATTTTCCGACTGGATGGTGCTGATTTCGCGACCTTAAGGTTCCCAGCTAGCATAGGCTAGAAAGTCAATACATTGAACTGCAAAATGTAACTCAAGGTATGGTTTATATTTATTGTTTCCAAAAATATTCCTTGCTTTTTATTCTTAAGCATTCCTAGACGATAGTGCTTCAAGTCTGCTTTATGAAAATTTATGCAAATTGGAGTTTTCTTATTTGCTGTTTATAGTAAATTGAAAATAATAAAAAAAACGATTTGCATGTACCTATATTGATAAAGCCATTCTCCAACCTTATTGATGTGTTGCTTAAGCAGGAAAACCACTAGAGCATATGCTTGAAAACAACCACAACACAATGTTAATATGTTTGTATTTATAATGTTGCAAAAAACGAACAACATTTTTGTCTACATATTTTTCAGGGACCTTCCAAAATAATGAAGTTCTTAACGAGCTAAGGAATTTAAGTACACGCGTTAATAATTTAGAAGAAAACCAGGCAAAATTGTTAGAAAATTTAACCAAGGAAATAATAACACTGAGCAATTAGGTTCGTCATTTAAAATCGGTTCCTGGAGAAATGCCGACGAATTTGCTTCCAAAGCTTCCAGCTGAGGATTTGGAGTCCTTCAAATTGCTTTGCGAAAATTTAAAAAGTGATAATGTTTGTGTTCAATTAGTAAGTTGTTAACGTATGCTTATCAACAAGTGCTAGGTAATTAACATACTATTTTTCATACTTTATTAAGTTATTTAAGCTTTATTTTTTTTTTTTTTTTAAATTTCCTGAAGAAGATTTCCAACGGAAATCAAAATATTGAATAAAAACATTTTAATTAATTTTTTAAAAAAGTGACCTGAAGCTTAAATAATTTAATAAAGTATAAAATTTAATAAAAAAGGTCGAAGAAAAAGGATTATAACATACTATTTTTCAATTTTTAGAAATATGTATTGGGAAAAGTTGCAGCATTTGATGCGCCAAATTTTATAAGAGGGGCAATAAAACAATTGATGGTTGATGAAATAGCAGCAGAATTTTCCTGGAGAGGAACAACCGATAAAGAGAACATACGAAAATTTACGATTATATCGATAAAAAAAAGTAAATATGTTTATAACTTTTTAAAAATACAAATTTACTTAATTCATGTCGTAAATATTTTTGTAGATCTTTGTCATTCAAAATTTCCCAGTATTGATAACGCAATAATTAACAGGACATTGCAGCAACATTTTGTCCACGCCAAAGATAGAATTGAAGCATCATGTTAACTAAGAAATCCCATGTGCCCACTTATGTACAACAAACCGTTTTTATATCAAAATAATTTATATACATACATATGTATGTTGTCACCTCTTTTTTTTCTTAAGTTCTGAATTAATTTTTAAAGCTTTAATTAAATAAATAAATATGTACTTACATTATATGTTAAGGTATACAGTAAGCTATTAATAATTAGCATGTGCAAGATCTTGCATAAGTTCAAAATGTCCTTATATCCGTTCGTAGTGAAAATTAACGGAAGCAGTCAAGTTATAACTTGTTAAAATTATCAAGCACCCAACATAGCTATTACCATTATAAACTTACGAAATAAACTCATGGTTCATTTTGAGAATTGGCCAAATATTTTTTATTGTGTATTAATCCCCAACTCAAAAGCCTGCCGAGCATAATACGATTCGCCAACCCATTACGGAATGAATCTTTTGTGACTCTCTTTATGAATCATATAAGAATTATACGGCTGAGCATTTCACTATTCGTAAAACAATCCCTACATGCGTCGCATACGACTCTTGACATGTTTTTCGAAAGACTCGTTAGACAATCTCTACATACATCATAAACAATTCCCTTTATGATTAATATAAGCGCCTTTTGCTGTGTTATGGAAGAATCTCACAGACAAATCAGCACGTGTAACAATTTCTCCCGTGCTCGGAATCGTCTACGATTAAAAAATGAGCTGGTCGACGATCAAAAACACTCTTCATGAGATTCCCAGTAGACTCCTAGACGATTGAAAATGCAAGCTGGGTTTATACTTGTATGTTTGTGTGATCCAAAATGTCACTTGTTCTAGTCATTATCAATAACTTTTCCCAATTTTTTTTCTTTTTAAAGTTTTTCTTGTTATAAACCCTGGCACAAGGCGGATATGTGTAAATTCCAATTATCTCACCAACTTACAAAACTGACAGCCACACAAAGTCATGCATCCTCAAAAGAGTATGTGAGAAAATGCATGTAAATGGTGTAAGATTTCAGTGATTTTTATGTTCGAACAATGTTGGAATGTTAAGACACATTTGAAAAAGCAAAAAACAACAAAATTTCACATTTAGAAACAATAGTAAAGTTTTATACTTTTTATATACATTTTTGCAAGTTTTATCAAATAGTTTATTTTTTCCCTCTCAACCTTTTTAATACAATGAAGGCAAGAATTTCTTCCTGTTTAATCTAGTATGTAATTCCAAAATTTGCTAACAAAAGTTGGATTGGTTAATTCTAAAAATATTCTACTTAATAAAAATTGGCACTTTATCTACTCATTTTCATGACACGACTCAAAATTGTGCCTCTTTTTCTTTTGCACATGTATTAATGTAACATTAAACCTGGATGATCCGAATACAAGATAAATAAATTAAAGTTAGTATACTAAAAACTCTGAGATGGCACAAGTAGCGCGTAGAATTCAGCGCCGGATTAAAAAGCCACTAGAGGCCAAAATGAAGTCAAAGTCTAGTCATGAACAACGATATGCCACTGATGAGATCTGATTTTAAACAGCAGCACTGTACTTAAAAATTAACAACCAGTGATGCCAACTTAGCCCTTTTCGGGCTAGACTCAGCCCTTTTTAAGTACCTGCAACGCGAAAACTAAAAAGCGCTTAATGTTGGCCTTTTTTGTTACTTCCATTTATCCCTTTTAGCCCGTATTTGATTTGAGTTCAATATGGTTATATTCTTTGTTTTATCGGCAATATCGAATGGTGAAACTTACCTAAAAACTAAAAAACGTGCGAATAGAAATACATTGAAAATAGGATAACGTTTTGGGACGAGGTGAATTTTTGTTAAAATGTAATTACGTTCAATCCATTAACTAATTTTCTAGTTTTGCTTTATATATCGATAAGGTTTGTAGCCCCTATAAATTACATTAAAACCATCTTCGTTTGTAAAGTAGTTTTCGAGATATTGAAGAAATAAACTCAACACATTCGATTAATTCGGCAAAATTATGACATAACTTCCGAAAAAAAAAATTTTTAAATTGTTTTTCGTTCGTATATATTTCTTATAAGATAAAAGGAACCTTCTCACCAAATTTCGTTAAAACCGAAAGGGGTCGCGTCCCACTCTTGGTCGATTTGACATCGAATTACCCACATATTATTTCAAAGCAACGAAAATATTAATTAAATCAAAATTATATTTTTAATTTTCTTTCAACAAAAAAAAAAATAATTGATTGATTGACTGATTGCAGTGTTGCCAGAAATAGGAGAAAATCCCTACATGAAGGTGTTTTTGATACTACAATAGTAGCGTAGGAAAAATCGGACCGATTTTTTTTAACCTCGAATATGTAGGAATTTTTTGCCATATCGCATTATTTTAAAATAAATGCAGAAAAAACCTTTCTTTACTAATATTTTCTTGTCCAAAAAAATTAATTTTTCCTAAAATCGCTTAAAAATAAATTTCCAGCGCTGTTAAATGTTTAAAAAGTTGACAACACTAATATGTATGAATATGTTTTTTTCTAAAGGCCTCACCAGAATGTGAATAACGTGGCTTAAGCCACTATGCGAAAGCATGTAAGTAATGTAATTTTTTTTTTTTTTACCAGCCAAAAGGGCGCTTAGCACACCAGAAACGAACGAACATTAATTACCTAAACCGAACACAATGAAGTTTGTGGCTTAAAAAAACGGACGTAATTAAATGTTCTCATTTTTTTTTTTTTTTTGTTGATGATAAGAACAGAATTAATTTGTGTTCGAAGATGACATAAAGGGAAACGTTATTTCTTTAATGATTAAGTACACAAACACTATTAGCGATTGTGTTTTTCACAAATCTACCGAATCAAACACAGTGTATTTATCAAATATGAAAAATTGGGAATTAAGCACGTCATACAAAAATCTTAATAATAAATTTTGTATTCCCAAAAATAACTTTAATACTAAGGAGTGATATTAAGTGTTTATTTTCGAATACTGGTTAAAAAATCAGGGTTTTTTCAATAAACGAAATGTCAAATAAATTGCTTGAATATGCAAATTTGTTTATAGGACCGAGTTCAGGCCCAAAAATATTTTGATTCTATAAATTTTTAGTTTGAATTGGTAAAATAATTTTTTCTGTGCAACAACTGTCGGCAACTCAGTCGCAGTTTGTAAGTGGTTAGACAATAGCATCCCCAAGAAAAGGGAACTAACATCAAACTTGTCACGTTACAGTTCTAAGGAGGTAGGGACCGAGTTATAACGAAGCACTCTTGTCACTTTAACATGGCGATGTCCTACGAGGGGGTTATATGCCACCTTTTTCACAATTTGTAAAAGGTCACTAAAATCACGATCAAAATAATGTCTAGTTTTGTGTCAGTTACCTTTCCTCTGAGGTAAATACAGTTTAAACACATCATCACCAGTCAAGTTTTATTTCTTGTTTCCACTTAATACAATTGGTTCCTTTGTATTATATTATTGTGTTCACTTGTCATGGAATATGTGCTTTAAGAACAATTGATACAAATTTCCCGCAGGGATTGTTCAAACAAATTTAAAGTTCTGTCATATTTAGCAGTATCTCGCTATTCGCAAAAAGGCAAGAAGAATATAACTATAAATCAACCAAGGCCTGTCAAAAGTATAATGAACAAATGGACGAAGCTGAACGAGTGCTTCTTAGCGTATCACACTCCAATTAAAAACATAATCGTCTTTCCATTTCATGTACATCTTTACAAACTAAAAAAGAAATGATTCTTGTGTATTAAGCTACCGTCCTTTTGGAATAACGCCCTATGTTCATAAAAAATACGCTAAGGTAGGCAATTTTCGGTATAAAATACCATTGATGACGTAGAAAAGTTTTTAACGTGGCGCGTGCAACTGATACATTAATAACTTTGGAGTTATCCAACCGCTTTAATAGACTTAGATTATTGAGAGGAGTGTATCGATGGCATTGACAGAGGTACCAAATTTTGATATTTAGGAGATTCCCAAGGTAGTCGTAAAGCTGTAAAGTCATATGTCTTAAAATAGTTACAATAAATATATATGACTGATGTGGGCAACCGCTAATAATTCAGATTTTTTTCTGTCATGAACACGATATGACTTAATAACACGAGTTCCCCAATTTATTCTTAAAATAAATGAACTAAATGAACTAGCAAGTCATCAATTTTTACTTATCCATGCAAGATTACAGCTGGTTTCGAAAAATGCATATTTTTAAAGAATATATATAATTTTCTCCATTCAGCGAGCGTGATGAACAGCTTCCTTCAGATAAACTAATTCTTAATAGTATTCTCTTGATTGTCTTCAAGTTGGCCTTAAGTAAAATTGCTCAAATCTTTCCGTATTGGAAACAGATAACACATTAATGTCACAATTTCTGAAACTGATTTCCAGAATTTATTGCAGGGCATTGAACTATACGAAAGAACCCCAAAAAATGATTTTAATTACAAAGTTTATGGAAAAATTACGAAAGATTTTAATTTAGGGTAAATTATTTCCCAAAAAAGTAATGATGAAAACTCAACCCAATACCGAAAAAACTGATTTTTGGCAAAAACTCGACTTGAGTGAACTCTTAAACTATTCCGAAATATCTGAAAAAAATCTCAAAAACACTTTTCATTATAAGCTTTTCAGTCATTCTGGAGCCCCAAAAAAATTAAGGTACCTTTCAAGCGTCATTTAGTAAAATGTGATTGAGTTCATTTTTGGGACATCCCTTGTAAAAATCATTGGTTCTTAAGCCAGAATTGTAAGTAGAACTCTTCGGTTTTTGACTTAGGTGCATAAAATTTAGCAAGAATAATTTCCCCTAGTGGTCACATATAAGTGGATGGTATCAACGATTCGGCACAGTTGAATACTTGTTATACAAATTTTCCTCTTAGAGTATTGTAAATCCAAATGTTTATTTTTGTAACAAAATTCCACAGAGTATTCCTTTTAATATGCCAAGCATATACCTTATGTATTAAAGATGTAAACTTCTTACCGAGTGGACATTTCCAATTCAGTTTTTTGGTCAAACATCTGTAATTGCTGAATTCGTAGAACATGCAACAATAAATTGAAAACAAACTTTTGCATCGTTTGATCTCAAAGGAAATTGCTATCCAATCAATTGAACGTGGCAAACATCAAGGAAACACAAATTACCTTTAAACCAGCAAACAACTTTTTTTTGGAGTATAATAGAGGTTTAATATCATTTGGCAAAAGCATAGTTCATTCGTAGTTATCTGTAGACTGCAAAAAATTTACTAGAAAATACAATTTATGCTGGTTATTTTTTCGAATTAATTCCGTGAAACGATTTTCATTTTGTAGCAAACAAACAAACAAACTCTCATCAACGTTTTTCGATAATGATGATGAATAGCAATGGAATGTTAGCATTTATACTCTCACCGCTATAGTGGAAGGTGTATTATGCATTTATGCTGACGTGTGTAACACATAAAAATATTGGTTTTCGATCCTAAGATTTCCTTCTGGCTGAAGTGCCTGAAGATAATTTTATGAAATTTGGTTTGTGTGTTTAAATTGTCATTAAAGTTTGTCAAGAATCCATCCATAATTTACAGAGACCCCTTAAAAACTTGTTGCCGGAATAGAGTCTTTGCGTTTCCGGGAGGTATTAGTATATAATGTGAAAATTATTTACATGAGCACCTACCATATGGCCTAATCTCATGGTGAATCTTAACCACTGAGTGATAAGCTATGCGTTTATCAAACACCCCCACGTGTGAGAGGCATCATACACCTACCCCTTGTAAAGGATCTAGAGCTATCTAACCACAGCTTAAGAAAAATCCAGCGGCATCAGTCGAAAAGCAACAGCTCCTAAGAAAAACCGCCACAGGCCGAACTTTCCTCTCAAAAACACATCTCATGATAATAGTCAAAAGCCAACGTACATCCAGCTAACACCAACGAACCTCCATACCTCAACCTTTCATCGGCTTTCTTTTTAAGAGTCTTCGCCGTTCTATAACCAGTCCCTCGAACTTTCTCCCTACAAACAGACTACTGAAACTTCATCATACAAATGTAATACCATTTTGACAATCTCTTAAAATGTGACTCTTATCTTAAGTACGAAGACACTCCTCCTTTAGAGATTATGCCATCGAGCGCCTCATCGAACAATCAGTCCGGTTGCATATTTCCGGGGCGGGGGGCAGGCATACGCCTGATGATGCCACGAAGAACGCAACACCAAAACGTGTAATATGACTCCTACGTGGGATTTTATCAATATAGAGGGTGGTATAACCAAAACGAGCAAGGATCTATGACAATCAAGTCTAAAACCAAATATCAGCCGAATGCTCGCCACGGCTTCAGTGGCATACCTGTATCCGATGGTCAATATTTTCAACGACTTTAAAACGTAATTGAGGTTTAATGTCGTTAATGTGCCGAGTTATATAATCCTTTAGCTCTTGAATTGTTCTTGATTTACTGATGTACAATTTGTTCTTTAAATATCCCCAAAGAAATCCAATGGTGTCAAATCACATAATCGTGATGGCTAAAGAACATTACCACGGCATGAGATAACACGGCCATTGAATAACTTGCTCAAAAGAACCATTGTTTCGTTGAATGTACGGCAAGTGGCAACATCCTGTTTGACGTATCCTCCATTTCTAGCCACTTCTTGTGACGTCGCCAGCACGATAACCGCACCAAATAGTGTGTTCGCTTTTTCTACAGACCCGGTTTGCTTAAATTTGCGCACAATTCACCCGGTTGTGGACACATTTGGTCGATTATACTGAACAAAAAAAAAATCACGAAGGGCAAGAAATCCATTTTGATTTGGACGCCCATTTTCATAAAAAGCTTCAACAATCGCGCAGCGCAATTGTGTACCTCTCCATGGTTCAATTGGCTAAACACTGAAACAAAGACATGTGACTCACAATTAACATCGTGCAATATGGTTTGACCATAATTTGGCGGCGGTAACTTCAGATTTTACATATGTCGCATATAAGCCGCCTCCCTAAAATGACTTTTAGGCAAAAAAATCCAAATAGAGGAAGCTACTGGATAATATTCGACTCAAATATCTCTTATATGAACATTTACAACATAATCTGATTTTGTTATGGTGGGTCCATTATTCTCCTTGGGTCCTTAATATGGTACCCCCTCGAAAATTTAAAAATGTAAATACTGTGCTGTAGGGTAGCAACTGGTCAGACGTGACCTACAATACTTTCTTACTTGTTTTTGTAATGGACTTGTGCTAAAATATTTTCATATTTAGACTTAAGCATAGGAAAACAAAATGAAGTTTTCCATTAAACACAATCAAATTCTCCAATTGTTCAAAGTTTGGCAAAAACTAAAGTACGTGGTGGTCGCACTCGCATTCAGGAATAACTAGCGACAAAACTATTGACTGTAAAATTATGCAGTTCTGGGTATTTAGTTTTCATAAAAAATTTCTGATGGCGCTGTTGCTTACGTTCGAACACATTCAATAATAAATACCAGCATTCAAAATAAATAGCAATTTTTGCTTTTGGAGGCAAAATTCCTTTGTTAGAAAGTATGTGGTCTTAAAACGAGTGATCCAAAACAATTATAATTATTTTTGGATGTTAGAGAATCGGCTTGCAGATTTAAAATAGTTAAAAGAGACTGCAGGTTTTTTTAAGTAATTATTATAAGGAGGGAAACCAGAAATATGCTCTAAAAAATGGGTTTTATGCGCATTAAATATGCAGCAAAAATTCGAAAATATACCCTCAAAATTTTTAAAAATATGCCCCAAAAAAATTAAAAATTGCTCATACAAAAACCAAATATTCATCATTTCCATTTAACCCTTATACCCGGGTACCATGGTACCCACCTATACGTATATTAACATGAAAAAATGTATTAAAATTTAAATTTTTAAACAAGCTTCTGGATCGTCGTTATTTAACCTAAAAGAAAGAGAATTCAGATTCTGGATTTATTTTTTTGCTCCTTAAATACTCAAAAAAATTTGCTTAAACTTTAACCATCGCAATATGCGCACCCGGATACCCCGGTACCCAATAAAATACAATACACTTTATGGGATAACAAAAACACGTTTGAACTGCTCAAAAAATTCAATAAACTTAATTCTGTATCATGCAATTACATAAGTTTAGTTTCCAAAGCGTTAGTATTATAATACGAGAAGGTCCGTCCCACTTACATATTATGTATGACCAAAAATGATCAGCTGTTAATCTAAAAAATACTGTCCTGTATAAAAAATTTTAAATTTAAGCCGTTATGCAAAACAAAGTTAACAAATCATATTTTAACACAACTATAATTTAATACGCTTTTAAAAAGCTTAAAAATTTTATTTTATTTCATACAAATATGGATTATTAATACATTATAGTATATGGGTACACAGGTACCCCGGCTGCTAAACAATGTGGATAATGTTTGGTATTAACTAAAGGGTTAAAAAAAAAAAAACAATACTAAAATTATAATCTGTAAAGCCTAAACACTATAGTATTAACAGACCAATTCGAAAAGAATTTAATCTCCTGTAAAATATTTTTGGGCGAATTTAATATAAATGCCAACATTGGATTGGTTCAGATTTCTATGTATTGCACACACACATCGCCAAAAACGTAAGTTTATATTTGCTTTTTTCTTAATTTTTGCTTTTATGTAACATATGAAAGTTTAAAATAACATTATCTTTAATGATAACCTGGTTTGTCTTCATTTTAGAGTTAAAATTTAATGTGGATTGCAAAGCAGCACGTTGGGTATACAGATAGATATTTAACACAGAAAAGCCAAGCTTGCAAGAGGCATCTAAAAAATCGCATATGTATCAAAATAGGTCTTAAAAAGGCAAAATATGCGCTAAAAACTTAAAAAATGCTGCAAAAAGGCAATCAAAAAAGAAATATCAATCCAAACGTACTCAAATCAATCCGAAGCGGGATTGATAGTACGGTGAGTACGGATATTCTTGAATCAAGTACAGAAAGATTGATTCAAGTACGGATTTTCAATCCCAAAATACTTAAATTATCCATATTCAATCCCGATTTCGTACTTGAAGCAATCCGAAAATGAGATTAATTTAAGTTAAACTAAGATTCAAATAATCTCAAAATACGCTTGATTCAAGAATTATAAAATGATTTTAATCCGAACTCGTACTTAAAAAAATCCTAAAATGAGATTGATTTAAGTAAAACTAAGATTGAATCAATCCCAAAATGCGCTTGATTCAAGTATTATAAAGTTTATTTCATCTCCAATTTGTGCTTGAAAAAAAAACCAAAAAAGAAATTAGAAAGAAAAAATTATTATGATTGATTTACTTACCCATTTTACACCTTAAAGAATGATAAAACACCAACATCATGCCCGATATTTAATTTAATTTAACTAAAAATATAAACTAAATGAGAAGCCAATTTCAAATTTACTTTTTAACCTTTCGTGATACACATGAGTCTGCCAGACCTTTGTTAAATGTGTAAGCCGGAGGGTTAAACATGAAAATAACACATACATATATACATATGTACATATATGTTCTTCTTCTTGTTCTGTTGTTTTTGTTGTTACTACAAACAAAAAGCAAATCGTTTTGTTCGAACTTGTGTTGTGTTGTTGTAATTGTACAATAAATTTTGAAAACACACACACGTACGCACGCATAAAATAATGCAATGATGAGAGATGAGACTAATAAGTTTAATGAGATTAAAACCCTCATTTTGAAATTTTACTCTCAGAGTGGCGCTATCAACGAAAAGTTTAATCTTTTTTGTACTTGATTTAAGCATTTTATACTTATTTCAAGAAATATCGGGATTGATTTTTTAAAGTAATCCCATTTAGGATTGTTTTGAGTACGTTTTAGTGTTATTCGTACTTGAATTTTTAAGTACGATTCGTGATTGAAGTAAGTATAAAAAGATTAATTTATCCCGAATGTTTTTCTTTCTGTGTAAGCTAAATTATGCAAAAATATGCTCCAAACGGTAAAATATGCCAAAATATGCTCTAAGAAATCGATGCCAAAATTCATAAAAATGCTCTTAAACGAATAGATATATTATTTCTGCTTTCATTGGTCGCACAAGGGAAAACATGCAATCGCATTTTTGTGGTTACCCTGATTATTAGGTTTTTTGCCTTTAAAAAATATCAGCATTTTAAATAGAATTCTAGTAAACATGACATAAGTTCAATAAATTCAGAATTTTTTAATGACCATAATTGGCACAAATATTTAAAATTAGTGGACATCAATAAAAAAAAGGCAAACAAAATGACCTTACAACTGGGAACTGTATATTGACATGACAAATATATATAAACATTATAATTATATTCGATGGTCGATAGATAGTTTGGTTAAGGGGAAATATATTTTTTTTTTTTTTTGCACCCGTCTTTAATATTCCCATATGTGGCTTTATTTAAGATCAACTAGTTATTTAAAGACAATTTCTTTAACAAAAATTCCTTAGATGAAATCGTTTAAGGATCATTTTCGATATACGAAATCGGTATTAAATATATCCAGTGGCGGATTTAGGCCTGCTTCCTCCCTAGGCACTCTTTAATATGCCGCCCTTTTTGATTATAAAGGAGTGATTATCAAAAAAAATAAAAAATTAAATACTAAAATTATTGTGTATTAATTTTTATTAATTTACTAGCTGACCCGACAGACGTTGTCCTGTCCAAATAAGGAAAAATGTTTGCGTTCGATTTTTAAAATCCGTAACGAACATTTAAAAGAAAAATTAGTCATATCGATGGAGCCGTTTTCTGATTTTAGGTAAATCGAAAAAAGTGGGCGTTAAAGCGGGCGGGGCAAAATTTTCTTTCCGTAAAAACCTAAGTTTTTAAAGAAAAAATCCTCCAAATCGGTCCAGCCGTTCTCAAGTTATGCGCTTAATAGAAAAAGTGGGCGTAAAAGTAGGCGTGGTAAATTTTTCTTTCGATGAAAACCTAAAATGGATTAATACGAACATTTGAAAGAAAAATTTGTCAAATCGATGGAGCCGTTTTTCAATTATAGGTAATTTGCCACGCCCCTCCGCCCGCAGACCGAAAATCTAAAATCAGACTTCACACTGTCAACCGCCTGAATATTCTGAAGATTCCCTGAAAATTTCATCAAAATCGGCCCAGCCGTTTGGGAGTCCATTCGTTACATACATACATACACACATCCTGTTTTACATATATAGATAGAATAGATAGATAGATATACTTATAAGGGCTCTTCAAAATCGTGAACTCTTCAAAGCTGCCTCATTGCGAATCAATCACACCAACATATGTTCAAAATTTAAGTAAAATTGAATAACGTTTTAAGATCTCTAAAAATTGGAATTTTTCGAATTTTTTGTATTGAAATGTACATGCAAGTTAAAAAAAAAGTTTGAATTATATATGCAATGATTTATTATAACGTCCTTAAGGACTTCTCCATGAATTGTGAATCAAAATTTTATTACCTCAAAGATTGTAGAACAAACCATTATTATAATTTTTTTATAGCCATAGTGCACAAAAAAATGGCATGACCTTTAAATTTTGGCGCCGTTTAAATTATGCCGCCCTAGGCCCGGGCCTAACGGGCCTAGGCGTAAATCCACCACTGAATATATCTTTCTTACTATTTATGTTTCAACTAATTACTTTTCTCCTAAATATATTCCAATGATTTTGAATGAACGCAAACACCTGGTACGGTTACGACAGGTTTTTTCGTTTTGTTGCCTAAAATGTATATCTTTCGAGTAATTCTTCTTTGGAATTTTTAAGAACTTTCACTTACAAGAAACTACTTGTAGGATGTCCGTTTTTCTGGTTGTAGAAAAAAGGAACATTTAAAAATTTCATTATCAAAAAGTAAAAGAAAACGAAAAGCTATGGGAACATAATTTACCAAAGAATAGCTAAACTGTAGAACAATTAAAGAAAAGTAATTCCCAAATCTAAGGTTCAGTTCTAAATTTACTAGATTTTTAGTAAAATTTATTTATCTTAAATAAATAAGGGTCATAAAGGTTAGAATCTTCTAAAAGATCCACACTTATTGACTTTCTTTGAATATTTCGTTAAAATCCAAAAATTTTCTAGGGGACGTGCGTATACACCTTCAGGAATCTCCTAACTCTTAGGGCTAAAAAATCAAAGAAGGTTAAACTCTCTTTTTGGTTTAAAATTTGTTTAAACCAACAAATCTATAAATTTCCCAACATACAAACAGACCATATGAATTTGACAAGATTTATCGTAGTGCTGCCACATGTTATTTTTTTAACAACATCTAATACATGGGACACTGATTTATAGTAGTTGAGTTTAAACTACATATAAATTCAAGTTTAGTTCAACTAAACCATCGTCTAAACCATCAGTAATTTATTAGCCATTAGTGTTGCATTTTCGAAGAAAAAAGCTGCAGTCAATACCATTAGCTTGTCTGGGGTCTAAAATTCGAAAATGTCCAATATCATGAATGACAAGAACCCACGTTAACTAGAAACTCCTTTCGCTTTTTAGGCCCTGAACTAGGTAATCGGAATTTCCCCGCCGCGAATATGTGGTTCAAGGTGCCTAGTAACATATTGAGTTTTTCTCATAATTATTGGCAGAGTTAAGCTAGCTGGTGGATCTTTTTGAAAAGCTGCTTAAGAATAGGGTAAGTTGGCTACGACTCATGGTAGCGCCTTTTTCGAAAAGCCGTGGCAAAAATACAAAGCTTGATGACAAAATTTTGTGAAAAAAATTAAAACATCTTATAAAGAGCTACTTACTAATCACAATTCAAAAACGTTTTCCTAAATTCGATAAAAATTATGGGTTGTGGAGCTGCTTAAAGTCAAAAATGTTTAAGAAAGCAAAAAAAAGTGATTTTTATAAAAAAAAATATGCACTTTAGAATTGAAGTGTCAGAAATATTGATCACTTCTTTTTTGGTGTCCTTTCAAAGTTATGTTTATTTTTTATTAGAATAAGTAACAAAATGTCCATCAGCTTTCGTACTCTTTCGGCAGTAGCCGTTTTTCAGATACCCTATATTTAGGTCATTTTTACAAATAAAATATAGCATATCTAAAAATGGTCTCGCCCATATTTGCTTAAATAAAAAAAATTAATTTCAGTGTTTTGACAGATTTATATAGCGACTTCTTAAGGCAAAAATCTACCAATTACTATTGTAATAAAAGTTGGACTTAGAAACATTTATGGTTCCCGAAAACAGGTATTTTAAAAATTTAAATTTTGGTCGAAACTTTTTTGTATTTAAACCGATTTTCCGAGGTCTTCAGAAAATATGTTCTTTTAAAGATTTCCGATCTTTTGATATATAAAACGTACGTATACCATATGTACAATTAAAACCCTAAAATTTTAATAACAAGAAAGAGTAAAATATCGAAAAAAAACGTTTTTTCGACAAAAACTCGTCAAAATACCCAAAAATAAAAACATTTTTTTTGTCGAAAAAAATTATAAGCGTGCAATTTTATTTTGGATATTATATATTTACATACCTTAAAACCTTCAAAATTACCGCGTAAAATATATATTATTGGACAAAAAATCGTCCAAAACCTCAAAAAAAAACACATTCTTTTGGAAAAACTGCTATCGCCATTATTTTTAGAGTACAATCAGCCGAACCTTAAAAATAAAAGTTGAGAAAAAGTCAAAAAGTCGATCGATGCTATATCGACCCACCCTAATGATAAGTCTTTTAGATACTCATACCTTCTTTTACGGACTGTTAGCAATATTTTACAAAAAATTAAGAAAACAATCTTTAAATCTTTTCTGGAATAATTTAAAATCACAATAGCCTTTGAAAAGAAACATTAAAAAATCAAATTGATTTTTTCACAAAATTTAACTTTGCTAACCCATTAGTAGGCACCTAAAAGGTACGCCATTTTTGATTTTCTCATTTGGTTAAAAAGTTATGAATTTTGCGACGAAAGAACTCAACTGGCGCCACTGTGCGACTGTTCACCCCGTTTTAAAAAAGCCGATATAGCAAATGCCTGCAATAATCTCATATATTGAATAATTCTGAATTTGGAACGAAGTAGTTAGTTACTTGAAAAATTTATTTTTTTTAAACTCACAAAAAATTCGCAGTTAAATATTTTAAATTTGGAAGATAATAGATTGTTCTTTAGAACTATAATGATATTATGTCTAACATGTGTTATCCTTTTTTTGTAAGTCTATATAAAATTCTAATTCATAATTCCATTAGTTCATTTTTTAAGTTACTTTAATTTTTGCAATTTAATCGATTTTATGGATAAGCTTATCAACATTTTGCTATTGAATTTAAAAGTGCATACCTTCGGCATTTTTTCCCATTTTTTAATTTTTCAAAAATATAAATTTTTGTTACGAAAACTTTTATAAGAAGATATCACAAAATTCACTGAACTTAAAGGTTTTCTTATAACTGGCTTAGAAATCGTAATCAAAACACCTGTTTAAATAACATAAATTAAACTTTTTGAAAAATTTTAAAAGCTATGTTTGCTTTGTTATATTTTTTATTATAATAAAGCAAAAAAAATAAACTTTGCAAAAACCTCAAATTTTTACTTTTGGCCAAAAAAAGGGGAAAATTTCCTATAGTGCACTGTTCGAAAATAAACAGTACTTTATTTAGCGTTCAGACGAACACAATCCTTAAAACCGTTCGTTACTATTTTTAAGAGAGAACCGAACATTATATAAAAAAACAGAACAATTGTAGTGATACTGTAGACAAACATTATGTTTTAATGTTCTATTATGTTTCTTTTGTTAAATTGATAGAGAAATTAACAAACAAACAATTTTAGCAACGACCGCAGTACGAACCGTGTGTGTATTGTATATATGTTTTGTTTGTGGTAAATTACTTTGCTGGCTTTTTGTTTTTTTTTTCGTATGTGTATTTTATTTTTGTACAAAATGTTTGGTTTTTTTACCAGCCAAAAGCGACGAGCACACTATGCTAGTTTGAAAAAAGTACTAGTAGGTCATGTGGCCGGCGTTTTAACATAATGAGGGTACGCTGAATCCAGTGGTGTTAGCCGTTTTTTTTTTTAGGTTAGCTCTTGTTTTCGAGATATACCATTATCTTACAAAGGGGCAACATTTAAGAATTTCATTAAACGGCCATATTTGTATAGAAGTCCCCCGTAGGGGTGGAGATATATGGCAAGTATGTTTTTAGAAAATGTTAAGGACAACAAATTAATTGAGGTCGGTCATACATTATATCCTACTATGGTTGACTCCTGGGCATTTATATGGGACTTGTTCTTCAATATATTTCTTGTCTGCATTGAACATTTTGTATGGCAGCCCCTTTAAGGAATGAAAATAGCGGGTAGGTATGTTAGAAATTGATGATTGAGATGAAAAATAAAGTGGGGTTGGTCATACATATGACCCATCTAGGGGCATTATTGCGGAATTTTGGTTTTTTTAGTTTTATCAATAAGCTAAAGCGTGTTTGAGTTACGCGAACATATGTTGTGCAACCTCCTCCATTTTCGAAATAACGGTATATCTCGAAAACAAGAGCTAACGTAAAAAAAACGGCTAGCACCACTGGATTCAGCGTACCCAAATTAGGTTACACGACAAGTGCCCAGCTTGTCTAAAAAAAAGTGTCAGTATCGTGCACAGTGACATTAATGAACCGAACCGAGCACAATGAAGTTTGTGGTTTAAAAAAAACCGGACGGAATTAAATTTTCTAATCTTCTGTTGAGTTAGATAAAAACAGTTTTATTTTTGTGTTCAAAAGATGCTAAACAGGGAAACGTTATATTTTTCTACACAAACACTATTAGCGTTTGTGTTTTCCACAAATCTACTGAACCGAACACTTAGGAGCGATATTTAGTGTTTATTTTCGAAAACTGATTCATACATATCGATCTTTTAGAATAACATAATAATTAAAATCAAATAATTCGCAGTTATTAACCAACCAACAAAAAAAATTGTTTATTGGAAACAAATTCTGCTTACAGTTTTTAAAAGAGAGCTATATATCTCTTAAACTTAAAAAATGTGTCGTGTTTAATAGCTCGTTCGATAGCATTTTCGTTTCAGCATCTCTGAATTTTTTCTTCTTTAAGGCATAAAATTGACTTCTTGAAAACTAGAGCAAAAATAATGGAAATCCGTGATCACATCTTTTTACATATAAAAAATTATATAATTTAGGATCTTAGTTTCTTCACGTATTATTTAATCCTATTTGTGGTATATTACTTCTTTGAAGATGACTTTTGAATTATCTTTTCTAATAAATCCTATTGATTTTCAATGGATTTGAGATGTGACAATTGAGAAGGAGTCCGGAATTTTTTAGGAACGTTGTAAGCTACAGATTCACGATGTCAGCAATGTTCTTAGACTTATTATCCGGCAGAAAGATAAATTAGTTTTTTTACAGTGCAGTGTGAAATAATCCAATTTTAGTGAAAAATATGAGTGATCACAAAAAAACGTCCATTTCTTGATTGGAGCGTTGCAGTTTTAATTTTTTTTACATTTAATATGAAAAAATCAAATTTCACCGTAAAATATGATTTATCACAAAAAACGTAATTTTCTAAATTGGCGCGTTATTTAAGAAACTAAAGCATAGTAACATCGTACCTGGCATATTCAAATTCTCCATTTTATGTTCTTATGATTTTTAAGGTCGAGATAATTTTTTTATAATATATGAAAATTTTAAGTTACATTAAGGAATTTTTGTTATATCTAAGATGTCCTACCTTAAATACGACTTCTGCTTGGCTATGTACGGTCATGTTTCCTGCCTCTTTTTGTCAATGTCTCGTACTGTGCACCAACTATTAATAGCCTCTGCAAACAGTATTTGGTTGCTTTCTATTAAATTCCAACACCAAATTTGGGTTAAGAGTAAATTAACCCTGAAATAAAGAAAAAACTTAATCGTTGAACTTTTCTGCATTATTTATATATGCGATAAATGGCAACTGTCAAAATGAAATTCGAGTTAAATTAATACCTGCTGGATACCACGTTACCAATCATCCTCGTACATTTATTTATTCATGAATTGAATTTGACGTATAACAAATGAGAAGAAAAATTAATATTTGCTTATCCATATTTATTCATAACTGCAACACTGACAAATATTCAGTCGGACGGCCACTTCAAAATAAATACTGAAATGAAAATTTAACAAAAAAAAATTTTAAAACAAATAATAACAACAACTTAAAAGTTAAATAAATAAATTGTTGTTTTTGCCAATTGCGTTAAAAAAAATTATATTAAATTTTTGTATTTTTCTTGTCGAATGTCATTGGTGGATTTCATCTTAAAAATTTAATTGAAATTAATCAGTTGTATTATTATAAGTTTTTTTTTAAAAAGAATTTAAATTACTAGAGAATTTAAAATCCATACATAGATATTTTAATAAATAAGGTTTCACTAGAGTGCCCATGTTCCGTAACTCTAGCTAGAGCAAAAATACCGAAAATCTGTGATCACTCCTTTTCATATATAAAAATGTATTGTCTTAGGATTTTTGTATGAAAAACTTTAAATGCGTTTTTTTGAAAACTAGAAGACCAAAAATAACGAAAATCTGTGATCACTTGTATTTTCATATAAAAATTGATGTTCTTAGGATTTTTGTATGGAAAACTTTAAATGCGTTTTTCTTGGAAACTAGAAGAGCTAGAGCTAAAATAACGAAAATCTGTGAACACTTGTATTTTCATATAAAAATTGATGTTCTTAGCATTTTTGTATGGAAAACTTTAAATGCGTTTTTCTTGGAAACTAGAAGAGCTAGAGCTAAAATAACGAAAATCTGTGATCACTTGTATTTTCATATAAAAATTGATGTTCTAAGGATTTTTGTATGGAAAACTTTAAATGCGTTTTTCTTGGAAACTAGAAGGGCTAGTGCTAAAATAACGAAAATCTGTGATCACTTGTATTTTCATATAAAAATTGATTTTCTTAGGATTTTTGTATGGAAAACTTTAAATGCGTTTTTCTTGGAAACTAGAAGAGCTAGAGCTTAAATAACGAAAATCTGTGATCACTTGTATTTTCATATAAAAATTTATGTTCTTAGGATTTTTGTATGGAAAACTTTAAATGCGTTTTTCTTGGAAACTAGAAGAGCTAGAGCTAAAATAACGAAAATCTGTGATCACTTGTATTTTCATATAAAAATTGATGTTCTAAGGATTTTTGTATGGAAAACTTTAAATGCGTTTTTCTTGGAAACTAGAAGGGCTAGTGCTAAAATAACGAAAATCTGTGATCACTTGTATTTTCATATAAAAATTGATTTTCTCAGGATTTTTGTATGGAAAACTTTAAATGCGTTTTTCTTGGAAACTAGAAGAGCTAGAGCTAAAATAACGAAAATCTGTGATCACTTGTATTTTCATATAAAAATTGATGTTCTTAGGATTTTTGTATGGAAAACTTTAAATGCGTTTTTCTTGGAAACTAGAAGAGCTAGAGCTTAAATAACGAAAATCTGTGATCACTTGTATTTTCATATAAAAATTGATGTTCTTAGGATTTTTGTATGGAAAACTTTAAATGCGTTTTTCTTGGAAACTAGAAGAGCTAGAGCTAAAATAACGAAAATCTGTGAACACTTGTATTTTCATATAAAAATTGATGTTCTTAGCATTTTTGTATGGAAAACTTTAAATGCGTTTTTCTTGGAAACTAGAAGAGCTAGAGCTAAAATAACGAAAATCTGTGAACACTTGTATTTTCATATAAAAATTGATGTTCTTAGGATTTTTGTATGGAAAACTTTAAATGCGTTTTTCTTGGAAACTAGAAGAGCTAGAGCTAAAATAACGAAAATCTGTGATCACTTGTATTTTCATATAAAAATTGATGTTCTAAGGATTTTTGTATGGAAAACTTTAAATGCGTTTTTCTTGGAAACTAGAAGGGCTAGTGCTAAAATAACGAAAATCTGTGATCACTTGTATTTTCATATAAAAATTGATTTTCTTAGGATTTTTGTATGGAAAACTTTAAATGCGTTTTTCTTGGAAACTAGAAGAGCTAGAGCTAAAATAACGAAAATCTGTGATCACTTGTATTTTCATATAAAAATTGATGTTCTTAGGATTTTTGTATGGAAAACTTTAAATGCGTTTTTCTTGGAAACTAGAAGAGCTAGAGCTTAAATAACGAAAATCTGTGATCACTTGTATTTTCATATAAAAATTTATGTTCTTAGGATTTTTGTATGGAAAACTTTAAATGCGTTTTTCTTGGAAACTAGAAGAGCTAGAGCTAAAATAACGAAAATCTGTGATCACTTGTATTTTCATATAAAAATTGATGTTCTAAGGATTTTTGTATGGAAAACTTTAAATGCGTTTTTCTTGGAAACTAGAAGGGCTAGTGCTAAAATAACGAAAATCTGTGATCACTTGTATTTTCATATAAAAATTGATTTTCTCAGGATTTTTGTATGGAAAACTTTAAATGCGTTTTTCTTGGAAACTAGAAGAGCTAGAGCTAAAATAACGAAAATCTGTGATCACTTGTATTTTCATATAAAAATTGATGTTCTTAGGATTTTTGTATGGAAAACTTTAAATGCGTTTTTCTTGGAAACTAGAAGAGCTAGAGCTAAAATAACGAAAATCTGTGATCACTTGTATTTTCATATAAAAATTGATGTTCTTAGGATTTTTGTATGGAAAACTTTAAATGCGTTTTTCTTGGAAACTAGAAGAGCTAGAGCTAAAATAACGAAAATCTGTGAACACTTGTATTTTCATATAAAAATTGATGTTCTTAGGATTTTTGTATGGAAAACTTTAAATGCGTTTTTCTTGGAAACTAGAAGAGCTAGAGCTAAAATAACGAAAATCTGTGATCACTTGTATTTTCATATAAAAATTGATGTTCTAAGGATTTTTGTATGGAAAACTTTAAATGCGTTTTTCTTGGAAACTAGAAGGGCTAGTGCTAAAATAACGAAAATCTGTGATCACTTGTATTTTCATATAAAAATTGATTTTCTTAGGATTTTTGTATGGAAAACTTTAAATGCGTTTTTCTTGAAAACTAGAAGAGCTAGAGCTAAAATAACGAAAATCTGTGATCACTTGTATTTTCATATAAAAATTGATGTTCTTAGGATTTTTGTATGGAAAACTTTAAATGCGTTTTTCTTGAAAACTAGAAGAGCTAGAGCTAAAATAACGAAAATCTGTGATCACTTGTATTTTCATATAAAAATTGATGTTCTTAGGATTTTTGTATGGAAAACTTTAAATGCGTTTTTCTTGGAAACTAGAAGAGCTAGAGCTAAAATAACGCAAATCTGTGATCACTTGTATTTTCATATAAAAATTGATGTTCTAAGGATTTTTGTATGGAAAACTTTAAATGCGTTTTTCTTGGAAACTAGAAGGGCTAGTGCTAAAATAACGAAAATCTGTGATCACTTGTATTTTCATATAAAAATTGATGTTCTTAGGATTTTTGTATGGAAAACTTTAAATGCGTTTTTCTTGGAAACTAGAAGAGCTAGAGCTTAAATAACGAAAATCTGTGATCACTTGTATTTTCATATAAAAATTGATGTTCTTAGGATTTTTGTATGGAAAACTTTAAATGCGTTTTTCTTGGAAACTAGAAGAGTTAGAGCTTAAATAACGAAAATCTGTGATCACTTGTATTTTCATATAAAAATTGATGTTCTTAGGATTTTTGTATGGAAAACTTTAAATGCGTTTTTCTTGGAAACTAGAAGAGTTAGAGCTAAAATAACGAAAATCTGTGATCACTTGTATTTTCATATAAAAATTGATGTTCTTAGGATTTTTGTATGGAAAACTTTAAATGCGTTTTTCTTGGAAACTAGAAGAGCTAGAGCTTAAATAACGAAAATCTGTGATCACTTGTATTTTCATATAAAAATTGATGTTCTTAGGATTTTTGTATGGAAAACTTTAAATGCGTTTTTCTTGGAAACTAGAAGAGTTAGAGCTTAAATAACG
Source organism: Pollenia angustigena (assembly GCA_930367215.1). NCBI lineage: Eukaryota > Metazoa > Arthropoda > Insecta > Diptera > Polleniidae > Pollenia > Pollenia angustigena. The sequence goes on from OV884058.1 coordinate 130,998,458, forward strand.
AAAATCTGTGATCACTTGTATTTTCATATAAAAATTGATGTTCTTAGGATTTTTGTATGGAAAACTTTAAATGCGTTTTTCTTGGAAACTAGAAGAGCTAGAGCTAAAATAACGAAAATCTGTGATCACTTGTATTTTCATATAAAAATTGATGTTCTAAGGATTTTTGTATGGAAAACTTTAAATGCGTTTTTCTTGGAAACTAGAAGGGCTAGTGCTAAAATAACGAAAATCTGTGATCACTTGTATTTTCATATAAAAATTGATGTTCTTAGGATTTTTGTATGGAAAACTTTAAATGCGTTTTTCTTGGAAACTAGAAGAGCTAGAGCTTAAATAACGAAAATCTGTGATCACTTGTATTTTCATATAAAAATTGATGTTCTTAGGATTTTTGTATGGAAAACTTTAAATGCGTTTTTCTTGGAAACTAGAAGAGCTAGAGCTAAAATAACGAAAATCTGTGATCACTTGTATTTTCATATAAAAATTGATGTTCTTAGGATTTTTGTATGGAAAACTTTAAATGCGTTTTTCTTGGAAACTAGAAGAGCTAGAGCTAAAATAACGAAAATCTGTGATCACTTGTATTTTCATATAAAAATTGATGTTCTTAGGATTTTTGTATGGAAAACTTTAAATGCGTTTTTCTTGGAAACTAGAAGAGCTAGAGCTAAAATAACGAAAATCTGTGATCACTTGTATTTTCATATAAAAATTGATGTTCTTAGGATTTTTGTATGGAAAACTTTAAATGCGTTTTTCTTGGAAACTAGAAGAGCTAGAGCTAAAATAACGAAAATCTGTGATCACTTGTATTTTCATATAAAAATTGATGTTCTTAGGATTTTTGTATGGAAAACTTTAAATGCGTTTTTCTTGGAAACTAGAAGAGCTAGAGCTTAAATAACGAAAATCTGTGATCACTTGTATTTTCATATAAAAATTGATGTTCTTAGGATTTTTGTATGGAAAACTTTAAATGCGTTTTTCTTGGAAACTAGAAGAGCTAGAGCTAAAATAACGAAAATCTGTGATCACTTGTATTTTCATATAAAAATTGATGTTCTTAGGATTTTTGTATGGAAAACTTTAAATGCGTTTTTCTTGGAAACTAGAAGAGCTAGAGCTAAAATAACGAAAATCTGTGATCACTTGTATTTTCATATAAAAATTGATGTTCTTAGGATTTTTGTACGGAAAACTTTAAATGCGTTTTTCTTGGAAACTAGAAGAGCTAGAGCTAAAATAACGAAAATCTGTGATCACTTGTATTTTCATATAAAAATTGATGTTCTTAGGATTTTTGTATGGAAAACTTTAAATGCGTTTTTCTTGGAAACTAGAAGAGCTAGAGCTAAAATAACGAAAATCTGTGATCACTTGTATTTTCATATAAAAATTGATGTTCTAAGGATTTTTGTATGGAAAACTTTAAATGCGTTTTTCTTGGAAACTAGAAGAGCTAGAGCAAAAATAACGAAATTCTGTGATCACTTCTATTTCCATATAAAAATTGATTTTCTAAGGAATTTTGTATGAAAAACTTTAAATGCATTTTTCTTGGAAACTAGAAGAGCTAGAGCTAAAATAACGAAAATCTGTGATCACTTGTATTTTCATATAAAAATTGATGTTCTTAGGATTTTTGTATGGAAAACTTTAAATGCGTTTTTCTTGGAAACTAGAAGAGCTAGAGCTAAAATAACGAAAATCTGTGATCACTTGTATTTTCATATAAAAATTGATGTTCTTAGGATTTTTGTATGGAAAACTTTAAATGCGTTTTTCTTGGAAACTAGAAGGGCTAGAGCTAAAATAACGAAAATCTGTGATCACTTGTATTTTCATATAAAAATTGATTTTCTTAGGATTTTTGTATGGAAAACTTTAAATGCGTTTTTCTTGGAAACTAGAAGAGCTAGACCTAAAATAACGAAAATCTGTGATCACTTGTATTTTCATATAAAAATTGATGTTCTTAGGATTTTTGTATGGAAAACTTTAAATGCGTTTTTCTTGGAAACTAGAAGAGCTAGAGCTAAAATAACGAAAATCTGTGATCACTTGTATTTTCATATAAAAATTGATGTTGTTAGGATTTTTGTATGGAAAACTTTAAATGCGTTTTTCTTGGAAACTAGAAGAGCTAGACCTAAAATAACGAAAATCTGTGATCACTTGTATTTTCATATAAAAATTGATGTTCTTAGGATTTTTGTATGGAAAACTTTAAATGCGTTTTTCTTGGAAACTAGAAGAGCTAGAGCTAAAATAACGAAAATCTGTGATCACTTGTATTTTCATATAAAAATTGATGTTGTTAGGATTTTTGTATGGAAAACTTTAAATGCGTTTTTCTTGGAAACTAGAAGAGCTAGAGCTAAAATAACGAAAATCTGTGATCACTTGTATTTTCATATAAAAATTGATGTTCTTAGGATTAATTAGTATTGTGGTTATTATGTTGAACTATTTATGGTTTTTAATCCAAATTTTTAATATTTTTAATTAGGCTTAAGTTCATGAAATTTAATTTTCATTAAATTATTTTTATGAAGAAAGGAATTTTACAACATGAAAATCAATTAAAATTGTTATTGATAATCTTTCATTCTTGACGTGGCTCGGGCTCGAACCCTGGCCGGCAGGTTACCATGACATGTTTCGATCGCAACCACTCGATCTCCTCAGATGGATTTGCCGTCTTACACTCGCAGCCATCGACGACTGCTGACGTCACTAGTCAAACATCAATCCTTAAACCAAATTGTATTTTAACATTTGGTCCTGAATGATTATCCACTTTAATTGATTTTACATGTTTTTTCTTTTACTTCTGTTTTTTCGTATTTTGTACGGAAAACTTTAAATGCGTTTTGCTTGGAAACTAGAAGAGCTAGAGCTAAAATAACGAAAATCTGTGATCACTTGTATTTTCATATAAAAATTGATGTTCTTAGGATTTTTGTATGGAAAACTTTAAATGCGTTTTTCTTGGAAACTAGAAGAGCTAGAGCTAAAATAACGAAAATCTGTGATCACTTGTATTTTCATATAAAAATTGATGTTCTAAGGATTTTTGTATGGAAAACTTTAAATGCGTTTTTCTTGGAAACTAGAAGAGCTAGAGCTAAAATAACGAAAATCTGTGATCACTTGTAATTTCATATAAAAATTTATGTTCTAAGGATCTTTGTATGGAAAACTTTAAACGCGTTTTTCTTGGAAACTAGAAGAGCTAGAGCTAAAATAACGAAAATCTGTGATCACTTGTATTTTCATAAATAAATTGAAGTTCTTAGGATTTTTGTATGGAAAACTTTAAATGCGTTCTTGGAAACTAGAAGAGCTAGAGCTAAAATAACGAAAATCTGTGATCACTTGTATTTTCATATAAAAATTTATGTTCTTAGGATTTTTGTATGGAAAACTTTAAATGCGTTTTTCTTGGAAACTAGAAGAGCTAGAGCTAAAATAACGAAAATCTGTGATCACTTGTATTTTCATATAAAAATTTATGTTCTTAGGATTTTTGTATGGAAAACTTTAAATGCGTTTTTCTTGGAAACTAGAAGAGCTAGAGCTAAAATAACGAAAATCTGTGATCACTTGTATTTTCATATTAAAATTGATGTTCTTAGGATTTTTGTATGGAAAACTTTAAATGCGTTTTTCTTGGAAACTAGAAGAGCTAGAGCTAAAATAACGAAAATCTGTGATCACTTGTATTTTCATATTAAAATTGATGTTCTTAGGATTTTTGTATGGAAAACTTTAAATGCGTTTTTCTTGGAAACTAGAAGAGCTAGAGCTAAAATAACGAAATTCCGTGATCACTACTATTTCCATATAAAAATTGATTTTCTAAGGAATTTTGTATGAAAAACTTTAAATGCGTTTTTCTTGGAAACTAGAAGAGCTAGAGCTAAAATAACGAAAATCTGTGATCACTTGTATTTTCATATAAAAATTGATGTTCTAAGGATTTTTGTATGGAAAACTTTAAATACGTTTTTCTTGGAAACTAGAAGACATAGAGCTAAAATAACGAAAATTTGTGATCACTTGTATTTTCATAAATAAATTGAAGTTCTTAGGATCTTTGTATGGAAAACTTTAGATGCGTTTTTCTTGGAAACTAGAAGAGCTAGAGCTAAAATAACGAAAATCTGTGATCACTTGTATTTTCATATAAAAATTTATGTTCTTAGGATTTTTGTATGGAAAACTTTAAATGCGTTTTTCTTGGAAACTAGAAGACATAGAGCTAAAATAACGAAAATCTGTGATCACTTGTATTTTCATATAAAAATTGATGTTCTTAGGATTTTTGTATGGAAAACTTTAAATGCGTTTTTCTTGGAAACTAGAAGAGCTAGAGCTAAATTAACGAAAATCTGTGATCACTTGTATTTTCATATTAAAATTGATGTTCTTAGGATTTTTGTATGGAAAACTTTAAATGCGTTTTTCTTGGAAACTAGAAAAGCTAGAGCTAAAATAACGAAAATCTGTGATCACTTGTATTTTCATATAAAAATTGATGTTCTTAGGATTTTTGTATGGAAAACTTTAAATGCGTTTTTCTTGGAAACTAGAAGAGCTAGAGCTAAAATAACGAAAATCTGTGATCACTTGTATTTTCATATTAAAATTGATGTTCTTAGGATTTTTGTATGGAAAACTATAAATGCGTTTTTCTTGGAAACTAGAAGAGCTAGAGCTAAAATAACGAAATTCCGTGATCACTACTATTTCCATATAAAAATTGATTTTCTAAGGAATTTTGTATGAAAAACTTTAAATGCGTTTTTCTTCGAAACTAGAAGAGCTAGAGCTAAAATAACGAAAATCTGTGATCACTTGTATTTTCATATAAAAATTGATGTTCTAAGGATTTTTGTATGGAAAACTTTAAATGCGTTTTTCTTGGAAACTAGAAGACATAGAGCTAAAATAACGAAAATTTGTGATCACTTGTATTTTCATAAATAAATTGAAGTTCTTAGGATCTTTGTATGGAAAACTTTAGATGCGTTTTTCTTGGAAACTAGAAGAGCTAGAGCTAAAATAACGAAAATCTGTGATCACTTGTATTTTCATATAAAAATTGATGTTCTTAGGATTTTTGTATGGAAAACTTTAAATGCGTTTTTCTTGGAAACTAGAAGACATAGAGCTAAAATAACGAAAATCTGTGATCACTTGTATTTTCATATAAAAATTGATGTTCTTAGGATTTTTGTATGGAAAACTTTAAATGCGTTTTTCTTGGAAACTAGAAGAGCTAGAGCAAAAATAACGAAATTCCGTGATCACTACTATTTCCATATAAAAATTGATTTTCTAAGGAATTTTGTATGAAAAACTTTAAATGCGTTTTTCTTGGAAACTAGAAGAGCTAGAGCTAAAATAACGAAAATCTGTGATCACTTGTATTTTCATATAAAAATTGATGTTCTAAGGATTTTTGTATGGAAAACTTTAAATGCGTTTTTCTTGGAAACTAGAAGAGCTAGAGCTAAAATAACGAAAATCTGTGTCACTTGTATTTTCATAAATAAATTGAAGTTCTTAGGATTTTTGTATGGAAAACTTTAAATGCGTTTTTCTTGGAAACTAGAAGAGCTAGAGCTAAAATAACGAAAATCTGTGATCACTTGTATTTTCATATAAAAATTGATGTTCTTAGGATTTTTGTATGGAAAACTTTAAATGCGTTTTTCTTGGAAACTAGAAGAGCTAGAGCTAAAATAACGAAAATCTGTGATCACTTGTATTTTCATAAATAAACTGAAGTTCTTAGGATTTTTGTATGGAAAACTTTAAATGCGTTTTTCTTGGAAACTAGAAGAGCTAGAGCTAAAATAACGAAAATCTGTGATCACTTGTATTTTCATATAAAAATTGATGTTCTTAGGATTTTTGTATGGAAAACTTTAAATGCGTTTTTCTTGGAAACTAGAAGAGCTAGAGCTAAAATAACGAAAATCTGTGATCACTTGTATTTTCATATTAAAATTGTTGTTCTTAGGATTTTTGTATGGAAAACTTTAAATGCGTTTTTCTTGGAAACTAGAAGAGCTAGAGCTAAAATAACGAAAATCTGTGATCACTTGTATTTTCATATAAACATTGATGTTCTTAGGATTTTTGTATGGAAAACTTTAAATGCGTTTTTCTTGGAAACTAGAAGAGCTAGAGCTAAAATAACGAAATTCCGTGATCACTACTATTTCCATATAAAAATTGATTTTCTAAGGAATTTTGTATGAAAAACTTTAAATGCGTTTTTCTTGGAAACTAGAAGAGCTAGAGCTAAAATAACGAAAATCTGTGATCACTTGTATTTTCATATAAAAATTGATGTTCTAAGGATTTTTGTATGGAAAACTTTAAATGCGTTTTTCTTGGAAACTAGAAGAGCTAGAGCTAAAATAACGAAAATCTGTGTCACTTGTATTTTCATAAATAAATTGAAGTTCTTAAAATTTTTGTATGGAAAACTTTAAATGCGTTTTTCTTGGAAACTAGAAGAGCTAGAGCTAAAATAACGAAAATCTGTGATCACTTGTATTTTCATATAAAAATTGATGTTCTTAGGATTTTTGTATGGAAAACTTTAAATGCGTTTTTCTTGGAAACTAGAAGACATAGAGCTAAAATAACGAAAATCTGTGATCACTTGTATTTTCATATAAAAATTGATGTTCTTAGGATTTTTGTATGGAAAACTTTAAATGCGTTTTTCTTGGAAACTAGAAGAGCTAGAGCAAAAATAACGAAATTCCGTGATCACTACTATTTCCATATAAAAATTGATTTTCTAAGGAATTTTGTATGAAAAACTTTAAATGCGTTTTTCTTGGAAACTAGAAGAGCTAGAGCTAAAATAACGAAAATCTGTGATCACTTGTATTTTCATATAAAAATTGTTGTTCTAAGGATTTTTGTATGGAAAACTTTAAATGCGTTTTTCTTGGAAACTAGAAGAGCTAGAGCTAAAATAACGAAAATCTGTGTCACTTGTATTTTCATAAATAAATTGAAGTTCTTAGGATCTTTGTATGGAAAACTTTAAATGCGTTTTTCTTGGAAACTAGAAGAGCTAGAGCTAAAATAACGAAAATCTGTGATCACTTGTATTTTCATATAAAAATTGATGTTCTTAGGATTTTTGTATGGAAAACTTTAAATGCGTTTTTCTTGGAAACTAGAAGAGCTAGAGCTAAAATAACGCAAATCTGTGATCACTTGTATTTTCATTTAAAAATTGATGTTCTTAGGATTTTTGTATGGAAAACTTTAAATGCGTTTTTCTTGGAAACTAGAAGAGCTAGAGCTAAAATAACGAAAATCTGTGATCACTTGTATTTTCATATAAAAATTGATGTTCTTAGGATTTTTGTATGGAAAACTTTAAATGCGTTTTTCTTGGAAACTAGAAGAGCTAGAGCTAAAATAACGAAAATCTGTGATCACTTGTATTTTCATAAATAAATTGAAGTTCTTAGGATTTTTGTATGGAAAACTTTAAATGCGTTTTTCTTGGAAACTAGAAGAGCTAGAGCTAAAATAACGAAAATCTGTGATCACTTGTATTTTCATATAAAAATTGATGTTCTTAGGATTTTTGTATGGAAAACTTTAAATGCGTTTTTCTTGGAAACTAGAAGAGCTAGAGCTAAAATAACGAAAATCTGTGATCACTTGTATTTTCATATTAAAATTGATGTTCTTAGGATTTTTGTATGGAAAACTTTAAATGCGTTTTTCTTGGAAACTAGAAGAGCTAGAGCTAAAATAACGAAAATCTGTGATCACTTGTATTTTCATATAAAAATTGATGTTCTTAGGATTTTTGTATGGAAAACTTTAAATGCGTTTTTCTTGGAAACTAGAAGAGCTAGAGCTAAAATAACGAAATTCCGTGATCACTACTATTTCCATATAAAAATTGATTTTCTAAGGAATTTTGTATGAAAAACTTTAAATGCGTTTTTCTTGGAAACTAGAAGAGCTAGAGCTAAAATAACGAAAATCTGTGATCACTTGTATTTTCATATAAAAATTGATGTTCTAAGGATTTTTGTATGGAAAACTTTAAATGCGTTTTTCTTGGAAACTAGAAGAGCTAGAGCTAAAATAACGAAAATCTGTGTCACTTGTATTTTCATAAATAAATTGAAGTTCTTAGGATTTTTGTATGGAAAACTTTAAATGCGTTTTTCTTGGAAACTAGAAGAGCTAGAGCTAAAATAACGAAAATCTGTGATCACTTGTATTTTCATATAAAAATTGATGTTCTTAGGATTTTTGTATGGAAAACTTTAAATGCGTTTTTCTTGGAAACTAGAAGAGCTAGAGCTAAAATAACGAAAATCTGTGTCACTTGTATTTTCATAAATAAATTGAAGTTCTTAGGATTTTTGTATGGAAAATTTTAAATGCGTTTTTCTTGGAAACTAGAAGACATAGAGCTAAAATAACGAAAATCTGTGATCACTTGTATTTTCATATAAAAATTGATGTTCTTAGGATTTTTGTATGGAAAACTTTAAATGCGTTTTTCTTGGAAACTAGAAGAGCTAGAGCAAAAATAACGAAATTCCGTGATCACTACTATTTCCATATAAAAATTGATTTTCTAAGGAATTTTGTATGAAAAACTTTAAATGCGTTTTTCTTGGAAACTAGAAGAGCTAGAGCTAAAATAACGAAAATCTGTGATCACTTGTATTTTCATATAAAAATTGATGTTCTAAGGATTTTTGTATGGAAAACTTTAAATGCGTTTTTCTTGGAAACTAGAAGAGCTAGAGCTAAAATAACGAAAATCTGTGTCACTTGTATTTTCATAAATAAATTGAAGTTCTTAGGATTTTTGTATGGAAAACTTTAAATGCGTTTTTCTTGGAAACTAGAAGAGCTAGAGCTAAAATAACGAAAATCTGTGATCACTTGTATTTTCATATAAAAATTGATGTTCTTAGGATTTTTGTATGGAAAACTTTAAATGCGTTTTTCTTGGAAACTAGAAGAGCTAGAGCTAAAATAACGCAAATCTGTGATCACTTGTATTTTCATTTAAAAATTGATGTTCTTAGGATTTTTGTATGGAAAACTTTAAATGCGTTTTTCTTGGAAACTAGAAGAGCTAGAGCTAAAATAACGAAAATCTGTGATCACTTGTATTTTCATATAAAAATTGATGTTCTTAGGATTTTTGTATGGAAAACTTTAAATGCGTTTTTCTTGGAAACTAGAAGAGCTAGAGCTAAAATAACGAAAATCTGTGATCACTTGTATTTTCATAAATAAATTGAAGTTCTTAGGATTTTTGTATGGAAAACTTTAAATGCGTTTTTCTTGGAAACTAGAAGAGCTAGAGCTAAAATAACGAAAATCTGTGATCACTTGTATTTTCATATAAAAATTGATGTTCTTAGAATTTTTGTATGGAAAACTTTAAATGCGTTTTTCTTGGAAACTAGAAGAGCTAGAGCTAAAATAACGAAAATCTGTGATCACTTGTATTTTCATATTAAAATTGATGTTCTTAGGATTTTTGTATGGAAAACTTTAAATGCGTTTTTCTTGGAAACTAGAAGAGCTAGAGCTAAAATAACGAAAATCTGTGATCACTTGTATTTTCATATAAAAATTGATGTTCTTAGGATTTTTGTATGGAAAACTTTAAATGCGTTTTTCTTGGAAACTAGAAGAGCTAGAGCTAAAATAACGAAATTCCGTGATCACTACTATTTCCATATAAAAATTGATTTTCTAAGGAATTTTGTATGAAAAACTTTAAATGCGTTTTTCTTGGAAACTAGAAGAGCTAGAGCTAAAATAACGAAAATCTGTGATCACTTGTATTTTCATATAAAAATTGATGTTCTAAGGATTTTTGTATGGAAAACTTTAAATGCGTTTTTCTTGGAAACTAGAAGAGCTAGAGCTAAAATAACGAAAATCTGTGATCACTTGTATTTTCATATAAAAATTGATGTTCTTAGGATTTTTGTATGGAAAACTTTAAATGCGTTTTTCTTGGAAACTAGAAGAGCTAGAGCTAAAATAACGAAAATCTGTGATCACTTGTATTTTCATATAAAAATTGATGTTCTTAGGATTTTTGTATGGAAAACTTTAAATGCGTTTTTCTTGGAAACTAGAAGACATAGAGCTAAAATAACGAAAATCTGTGATCACTTGTATTTTCATATAAAAATTGATGTTCTTAGGATTTTTGTATGGAAAACTTTAAATGCGTTTTTCTTGGAAACTAGAAGAGCTAGAGCAAAAATAACGAAATTCCGTGATCACTACTATTTCCATATAAAAATTGATTTTCTAAGGAATTTTGTATGAAAAACTTTAAATGCGTTTTTCTTGGAAACTAGAAGAGCTAGAGCTAAAATAACGAAAATCTGTGATCACTTGTATTTTCATATAAAAATTGATGTTCTTAGGATTTTTGTATGGAAAACTTTAAATGCGTTTTTCTTGGAAACTAGAAGAGCTAGAGCTAAAATAACGCAAATCTGTGATCACTTGTATTTTCATTTAAAAATTGATGTTCTTAGGATTTTTGTATGGAAAACTTTAAATGCGTTTTTCTTGGAAACTAGAAGAGCTAGAGCTAAAATAACGAAAATCTGTGATCACTTGTATTTTCATATTAAAATTGATGTTCTTAGGATTTTTGTATGGAAAACTTTAAATGCGTTTTTCTTGGAAACTAGAAGAGCTAGAGCTAAAATAACGAAAATCTGTGATCACTACTATTTCCATATAAAAATTGATTTTCTAAGGAATTTTGTATGAAAAACTTTAAATGCGTTTTTCTTGGAAACTAGAAGAGCTAGAGCTAAAATAACGAAAATTTTTGATCACTTGTATTTTCATATAAAAATTGATGTTCTTAGGATTTTTGTATGGAAAACTTTAAATGCGTTTTTCTTGGAAACTAGAAGAGCTAGAGCTAAAATAACGAAAATCTGTGATCACTTGTATTTTCATAAATAAATTGAAGTTCTTAGGATTTTTGTATGGAAAACTTTAAATGCGTTTTTCTTGGAAACTAGAAGAGCTAGAGCTAAAATAACGAAAATCTGTGATCACTTGTATTTTCATATAAAAATTTATGTTCTTAGGATTTTTGTATGAAAAACTTTAAATGCGTTTTTCTTGGAAACTAGAAGAGCTAGAGCTAAAATAACGAAAATCTGTGATCACTTGTATTTTCATATAAAAATTGATGTTCTTAGGATTTTTGTATGGAAAACTTTAAATGCGTTTTTCTTGGAAACTAGAAGAGCTAGAGCTAAAATAACGAAAATCTGTGATCACTTGTATTTTCATATAAAAATGTATGTTCTTAGGATTTTTTTATGGAAAACTTTAAATGCGTTTTTCTTGGAAACTAGAAGACATAGAGCTAAAATAACGAAAATCTGTGATCACTTGTATTTTCATATAAAAATTGATGTTCTTAGGATTTTTGTATGGAAAACTTTAAATGCGTTTTTCTTGGAAACTAGAAGAGCTAGAGCTAAAATAACGAAAATCTGTGATCACTTGTATTTTCATATAAAAATTGATGTTCTTAGGATTTTTGTATGGAAAACTTTAAATGCGTTTTTCTTGGAAACTAGAAGAGCTAGAGCTAAAATAACGAAAATCTGTGATCACTTGTATTTTCATATAAAAATTGATTTTCTAAGGAATTTTGTATGCAAAACTTTAAATGCGTTTTTCTTGGAAACTAGAAGAGCTAGAGCTAAAATAAAGAAAATCTGTGATCACTTGTAATTTCATATAAAAATTTATGTTCTAAGGATCTTTGTATGGAAAACTTTAAACGCGTTTTTCTTGGAAACTAGAAGAGCTAGAGCTAAAATAACGAAAATCTGTGAACACTTGTATTTTCATATAAAAATTGATGTTCTTAGGATTTTTGTATGGAAAACTTTAAATGCGTTTTTCTTGGAAACTAGAAGAGCTAGAGCTAAAATAACGAAAATCTGTGATCACTTGTATTTTCATAAATAAATTGAAGTTCTTAGGATTTTTGTATGGAAAACTTTAAATGCGTTTTTCTTGGAAACTAGAAGAGCTAGAGCTAAAATAACGCAAATCTGTGATCACTTGTATTTTCATTTAAAAATTGATGTTCTTAGGATTTTTGTATGGAAAACTTTAAATGCGTTTTTCTTGGAAACTAGAAGAGCTAGAGCTAAAATAACGAAAATCTGTGATCACTTGTATTTTCATATTAAAATTGATGTTCTTAGGATTTTTGTATGGAAAACTTTAAATGCGTTTTTCTTGGAAACTAGAAGAGCTAGAGCTAAAATAACGAAAATCTGTGATCACTTGTATTTTCATATAAAAATTGATGTTCTTAGGATTTTTGTATGGAAAACTTTAAATGCGTTTTTCTTGGAAACTAGAAGAGCTAGAGCAAAAATAACGAAATTCTGTGATCACTACTATTTCCATATAAAAATTGATTTTCTAAGGAATTTTGTATGAAAAACTTTAAATGCGTTTTTCTTGGAAACTAGAAGAGCTAGAGCTAAAATAACGAAAATTTTTGATCACTTGTATTTTCATATAAAAATTGATCTTAGGATTTTTGTATGGAAAACTTTAAATGCGTTTTTCTTGGAAACTAGAAGAGCTAGAGCTAAAATAACGAAAATCTGTGATCACTTGTATTTTCATAAATAAATTGAAGTCCTTAGGATTTTTGTATGGAAAACTTTAAATGCGTTTTTCTTGGAAACTAGAAGAGCTAGAGCTAAAATAACGAAAATCTGTGATCACTTGTATTTTCATATAAAAATTGATGTTCTTAGGATTTTTGTATGAAAAACTTTAAATGCGTTTTTCTTGGAAACTAGAAGAGCTAGAGCTAAAATAACGAAAATCTGTGATCACTTGTATTTTCATATAAAAATTGATGTTCTTAGGATTTTTGTATGGAAAACTTTAAATGCGTTTTTCTTGGAAATTAGAAGACATAGAGCTAAAATAACGAAAATCTGTGATCACTTGTATTTTCATATAAAAATTGATGTTCTAAGGATTTTTGTATGGAAAACTTTAAATGCGTTTTTCTTGGAAACTAGAAGAGCTAGAGCTAAAATAACGAAAATCTGTGATCACTTGTATTTTCATATAAAAATTTATGTTCTTAGGATTTTTGTATGGAAAACTTTAAATGCGTTTTTCTTGGAAAGAAGAGCTAGAGCTAAAATAACGAAAATCTGTGATCACTTGTATTTTCATATAAAAATTTATGTTCTTAGGATTTTTTTATGGAAAACTTTAAATGCGTTTTTCTTGGAAACTAGAAGACATAGAGCTAAAATAACGAAAATCTGTGATCACTTGTATTTTCATATAAAAATTGATGTTCTTAGGATTTTTGTATGGAAAACTTTAAATGCGTTTTTCTTGGAAACTAGAAGAGCTAGAGCTAAAATAACGAAAATCTGTGATCACTTGTATTTTCATATAAAAATTGATGTTCTAAGGATTTTTGTATGGAAAACTTTAAATGCGTTTTTCTTGGAAACTAGAAGAGCTAGAGCTAAAATAAAGAAAATCTGTGATCGCTTGTAATTTCATATAAAAATTTATGTTCTAAGGATCTTTGTATGGAAAACTTTAAACGCGTTTTTCTTGGAAACTAGAAGAGCTAGAGCTAAAATAACGAAAATCTGTGAACACTTGTATTTTCATATAAAAATTGATGTTCTTAGGATTTTTGTATGGAAAACTTTAAATGCGTTTTTCTTGGAAACTAGAAGAGCTAGAGCTAAAATAACGAAAATCTGTGATCACTTGTATTTTCATATAAAAATTGATGTTCTTAGGATTTTTGTATGGAAAACTTTAAATGCGTTTTTCTTGGAAACTAGAAGAGCTAGAGCTAAAATAACGAAAATCTGTGATCACTTGTATTTTCATATAAAAATTGATGTTCTTAGGATTTTTGTATGGAAAACTTTAAATGCGTTTTTCTTGGAAACTAGAAGAGCTAGAGCTAAAATAACGAAAATCTGTGATCACTTGTATTTTCATATTAAAATTGATGTTCTTAGGATTTTTGTATGGAAAACTTTAAATGCGTTTTTCTTGGAAACTAGAAGAGCTAGAGCTAAAATAACGAAAATCTGTGATCACTTGTATTTTCATATAAAAATTGATGTTCTAAGGATTTTTGTATGGAAAACTTTAAATGCGTTTTTCTTGGAAACTAGCTAGAGCTAAAATAACGAAAATCTGTGATCACTTGTATTTTCATATTAAAATTGATGTTCTTAGGATTTTTGTATGGAAAACTTTAAATGCGTTTTTCTTGGAAACTAGAAGAGCTAGAGCTAAAATAACGAAAATCTGTGATCACTTGTATTTTCATATAAAAATTGATGTTCTTAGGATTTTTGTATGGAAAACTTTAAATGCGTTTTTCTTGGAAACTAGAAGAGCTAGAGCTAAAATAACGAAAATCTGTGATCACTTGTATTTTCATATAAAAATTGATGTTCTTAGGATTTTTGTATGGAAAACTTTAAATGCGTTTTTCTTGGAAACTAGAAAAGCTAGAGCTAAAATAACGAAAATCTGTGATCACTTGTATTTTCATATAAAAATTGATGTTCTTAGGATTTTTGTATGGAAAACTTTAAATGCGTTTTTCTTGGAAACTAGAAGAGCTAGAGCTTAAATAACGAAAATCTGTGATCAGTTGTATTTTCATATAAAAATTGATGTTCTTAGGATTTTTGTATGGAAAACTTTAAATGCGTTTTTCTTGGAAACTAGAAGAGCTAGAGCTAAAATAACGAAAATCTGTGATCACTTGTATTTTCATATAAAAATTGATGTTCTTAGGATTTTTGTATGGAAAACTGTAAATGCGTTTTTCTTGGAAACTAGAAGAGCTAGAGCTAAAATAACGAAAATCTGTGATCACTTGTATTTTCATATAAAAATTTATGTTCTTAGGATTTTTGTATGGAAAACTTTAAATGCGTTTTTCTTGGAAACTAGAAGAGCTAGAGCTAAAATAACGAAAATCTGTGATCACTTGTATTTTCATATAAAAATTGATGTTCTTAGGATTTTTTTATGGAAAACTTTAAATGCGTTTTTCTTGGAAACTAGAAGACATAGAGCTAAAATAACGAAAATCTGTGATCACTTGTATTTTCATATAAAAATTGATGTTCTTAGGATTTTTGTATGGAAAACTTTAAATGCGTTTTTCTTGGAAACTAAAAGAGCTAGAGCTAAAATAACGAAAATCTGTGATCACTTGTATTTTCATATAAAAATTGATTTTCTAAGGAATTTTGTATGCAAAACTTTAAATGCGTTTTTCTTGGAAACTAGAAGAGCTAGAGCTAAAATAACGAAAATCTGTGATCACTTGTAATTTCATATAAAAATTTATGTTCTAAGGATCTTTGTATGGAAAACTTTAAACGCGTTTTTCTTGGAAACTAGAAGAGCTAGAGCTAAAATAACGAAAATCTGTGAACACTTGTATTTTCATATAAAAATTGATGTTCTTAGCATTTTTGTATGGAAAACTTTAAATGCGTTTTTCTTGGAAACTAGAAGAGCTAGAGCTAAAATAACGAAAATCTGTGAACACTTGTATTTTCATATACAAATTGATGTTCTTAGGATTTTTGTATGGAAAACTTTAAATGCGTTTTTCTTGGAAACTAGAAGAGCTAGAGCTAAAATAACGAAAATCTGTGATCACTTGTATTTTCATATAAAAATTGATGTTCTTAGGATTTTTGTATGGAAAACTTTAAATGCGTTTTTCTTGGAAACTAGAAGAGCTAGAGCTAAAATAACGAAAATCTGTGATCACTTGTATTTTCATATAAAAATTGATGTTCTAAGGATTTTTGTATGGAAAACTTTAAATGCGTTTTTCTTGGAAACTAGAAGAGCTAGAGCTAAAATAACGAAAATCTGTGATCACTTGTATTTTCATATTAAAATTGATGTTCTTAGGATTTTTGTATGGAAAACTTTAAATGCGTTTTTCTTGGAAACTAGAAGAGCTAGAGCTAAAATAACGAAAATCTGTGATCACTTGTATTTTCATATAAAAATTGATGTTCTTAGGATTTTTGTATGGAAAACTTTAAATGCGTTTTTCTTGGAAACTGGAAGAGCTAGAGCTTAAATAACGAAAATCTGTGATCACTTGTATTTTCATATAAAAATTGATGTTCTTAGGATTTTTGTATGGAAAACTTTAAATGCGTTTTTCTTGGAAACTAGAAGAGCTAGAGCTAAAATAACGAAAATCTGTGATCACTTGTATTTTCATATAAAAATTGATGTTCTTAGAATTTTTGTATGGAAAACTTTAAATGCGTTTTTCTTGGAAACTAGAAGAGCTAGAGCTAAAATAACGAAAATCTGTGATCACTTGTATTTTCATATAAAAATTGATGTTTTAGGATTTTTGTATGGAAAACTTTAAATGCGTTTTTCTTGGAAACTAGAAGAGCTAGAGCTAAAATAACGAAAATCTGTGATCACTTGTATTTGCATATAAAAATTTATGTTCTTAGGATTTTTGTACGGAAAACTTTAAATGCGTTTTTCTTGGAAACTAGAAGAGCTAGAGCTAAAATAACGAAAATCTGTGATCACTTGTATTTTCATATAAAAATTGATGTTCTTAGGATTTTTGTATGGAAAACTTTAAATGCGTTTTTCTTGGAAATTAGAAGACATAGAGCTAAAATAACGAAAATCTGTGATCACTTGTATTTTCATATAAAAATTGATGTTCTAAGGATTTTTGTATGGAAAACTTTAAATGCGTTTTTCTTGGAAACTAGAAGAGCTAGAGCTAAAATAACGAAAATCTGTGATCACTTGTATTTTCATATAAAAATTTATGTTCTTAGGATTTTTGTATGGAAAACTTTAAATGCGTTTTTCTTGGAAAGAAGAGCTAGAGCTAAAATAACGAAAATCTGTGATCACTTGTATTTTCATATAAAAATTTATGTTCTTAGGATTTTTTTATGGAAAACTTTAAATGCGTTTTTCTTGGAAACTAGAAGACATAGAGCTAAAATAACGAAAATCTGTGATCACTTGTATTTTCATATAAAAATTGATGTTCTTAGGATTTTTGTATGGAAAACTTTAAATGCGTTTTTCTTGGAAACTAGAAGAGCTAGAGCTAAAATAACGAAAATCTGTGATCACTTGTATTTTCATATAAAAATTGATGTTCTAAGGATTTTTGTATGGAAAACTTTAAATGCGTTTTTCTTGGAAACTAGAAGAGCTAGAGCTAAAATAAAGAAAATCTGTGATCGCTTGTAATTTCATATAAAAATTTATGTTCTAAGGATCTTTGTATGGAAAACTTTAAACGCGTTTTTCTTGGAAACTAGAAGAGCTAGAGCTAAAATAACGAAAATCTGTGAACACTTGTATTTTCATATAAAAATTGATGTTCTTAGGATTTTTGTATGGAAAACTTTAAATGCGTTTTTCTTGGAAACTAGAAGAGCTAGAGCTAAAATAACGAAAATCTGTGATCACTTGTATTTTCATATAAAAATTGATGTTCTTAGGATTTTTGTATGGAAAACTTTAAATGCGTTTTTCTTGGAAACTAGAAGAGCTAGAGCTAAAATAACGAAAATCTGTGATCACTTGTATTTTCATATAAAAATTGATGTTCTTAGGATTTTTGTATGGAAAACTTTAAATGCGTTTTTCTTGGAAACTAGAAGAGCTAGAGCTAAAATAACGAAAATCTGTGATCACTTGTATTTTCATATTAAAATTGATGTTCTTAGGATTTTTGTATGGAAAACTTTAAATGCGTTTTTCTTGGAAACTAGAAGAGCTAGAGCTAAAATAACGAAAATCTGTGATCACTTGTATTTTCATATAAAAATTGATGTTCTAAGGATTTTTGTATGGAAAACTTTAAATGCGTTTTTCTTGGAAACTAGCTAGAGCTAAAATAACGAAAATCTGTGATCACTTGTATTTTCATATTAAAATTGATGTTCTTAGGATTTTTGTATGGAAAACTTTAAATGCGTTTTTCTTGGAAACTAGAAGAGCTAGAGCTAAAATAACGAAAATCTGTGATCACTTGTATTTTCATATAAAAATTGATGTTCTTAGGATTTTTGTATGGAAAACTTTAAATGCGTTTTTCTTGGAAACTAGAAGAGCTAGAGCTAAAATAACGAAAATCTGTGATCACTTGTATTTTCATATAAAAATTGATGTTCTTAGGATTTTTGTATGGAAAACTTTAAATGCGTTTTTCTTGGAAACTAGAAAAGCTAGAGCTAAAATAACGAAAATCTGTGATCACTTGTATTTTCATATAAAAATTGATGTTCTTAGGATTTTTGTATGGAAAACTTTAAATGCGTTTTTCTTGGAAACTAGAAGAGCTAGAGCTTAAATAACGAAAATCTGTGATCAGTTGTATTTTCATATAAAAATTGATGTTCTTAGGATTTTTGTATGGAAAACTTTAAATGCGTTTTTCTTGGAAACTAGAAGAGCTAGAGCTAAAATAACGAAAATCTGTGATCACTTGTATTTTCATATAAAAATTGATGTTCTTAGGATTTTTGTATGGAAAACTTTAAATGCGTTTTTCTTGGAAACTAGAAGAGCTAGAGCTAAAATAACGAAAATCTGTGATCACTTGTATTTTCATATAAAAATTGATGTTCTTAGGATTTTTTTATGGAAAACTTTAAATGCGTTTTTCTTGGAAACTAGAAGACATAGAGCTAAAATAACGAAAATCTGTGATCACTTGTATTTTCATATAAAAATTGATGTTCTTAGGATTTTTGTATGGAAAACTTTAAATGCGTTTTTCTTGGAAACTAGAAGAGCTAGAGCTAAAATAACGAAAATCTGTGATCACTTGTATTTTCATATAAAAATTTATGTTCTTAGGATTTTTTGTATGGAAAACTTTAAATGCGTTTTTCTTGGAAACTAGAAGAGCTAGAGCTAAAATAACGAAAATCTGTGATCACTTGTATTTTCATATAAAAATTGATGTTCTTAGGATTTTTTTATGGAAAACTTTAAATGCGTTTTTCTTGGAAACTAGAAGACATAGAGCTAAAATAACGAAAATCTGTGATCACTTGTATTTTCATATAAAAATTGATGTTCTTAGGATTTTTGTATGGAAAACTTTAAATGCGTTTTTCTTGGAAACTAAAAGAGCTAGAGCTAAAATAACGAAAATCTGTGATCACTTGTATTTTCATATAAAAATTGATTTTCTAAGGAATTTTGTATGCAAAACTTTAAATGCGTTTTTCTTGGAAACTAGAAGAGCTAGAGCTAAAATAACGAAAATCTGTGAACACTTGTATTTTCATATACAAATTGATGTTCTTAGGATTTTTGTATGGAAAACTTTAAATGCGTTTTTCTTGGAAACTAGAAGAGCTAGAGCTAAAATAACGAAAATCTGTGATCACTTGTATTTTCATATAAAAATTGATGTTCTTAGGATTTTTGTATGGAAAACTTTAAATGCGTTTTTCTTGGAAACTAGAAGAGCTAGAGCTAAAATAACGAAAATCTGTGATCACTTGTATTTTCATATAAAAATTGATGTTCTAAGGATTTTTGTATGGAAAACTTTAAATGCGTTTTTCTTGGAAACTAGAAGAGCTAGAGCTAAAATAACGAAAATCTGTGATCACTTGTATTTTCATATTAAAATTGATGTTCTTAGGATTTTTGTATGGAAAACTTTAAATGCGTTTTTCTTGGAAACTAGAAGAGCTAGAGCTAAAATAACGAAAATCTGTGATCACTTGTATTTTCATATAAAAATTGATGTTCTTAGGATTTTTGTATGGAAAACTTTAAATGCGTTTTTCTTGGAAACTGGAAGAGCTAGAGCTTAAATAACGAAAATCTGTGATCACTTGTATTTTCATATAAAAATTGATGTTCTTAGGATTTTTGTATGGAAAACTTTAAATGCGTTTTTCTTGGAAACTAGAAGAGCTAGAGCTAAAATAACGAAAATCTGTGATCACTTGTATTTTCATATAAAAATTGATGTTCTTAGAATTTTTGTATGGAAAACTTTAAATGCGTTTTTCTTGGAAACTAGAAGAGCTAGAGCTAAAATAACGAAAATCTGTGATCACTTGTATTTTCATATAAAAATTGATGTTTTAGGATTTTTGTATGGAAAACTTTAAATGCGTTTTTCTTGGAAACTAGAAGAGCTAGAGCTAAAATAACGAAAATCTGTGATCACTTGTATTTTCATATAAAAATTTATGTTCTTAGGATTTTTGTACGGAAAACTTTAAATGCGTTTTTCTTGGAAACTAGAAGAGCTAGAGCTAAAATAACGAAAATCTGTGATCACTTGTATTTTCATATAAAAATTGATGTTCTTAGGATTTTTGTATGGAAAACTTTAAATGCGTTTTTCTTGGAAACTGGAAGAGCTAGAGCTAAAATAACGAAAATCTGTGATCACTTGTATTTTCATATAAAAATTTATGTTCTTAGGATTTTTGTACAGAAAACTTTAAATGCGTTTTTCTTGGAAACTAGAAGAGCTAGAGCTAAAATAACGAAAATCTGTGATCACTTGTATTTTCATATAAAAATTGATGTTCTTAGGATTTTTGTATGGAAAACTTTAAATGCGTTTTTCTTGGAAACTAGAAGAGCTAGAGCTAAAATAACGAAAATCTGTGATCACTTGTATTTTCATATAAAAATTGATGTTCTTAGGATTTTTGTATGGAAAACTTTAAATGCGTTTTTCTTGGAAACTAGAAGAGCTAGAGCTAAAATAACGAAAATCTGTGATCACTTGTATTTTCATATTAAAATTGATGTTCTTAGGATTTTTGTATGGAAAACTTTAAATGCGTTTTTCTTGGAAACTAGAAGAGCTAGAGCTAAAATAACGAAAATCTGTGATCACTTGTATTTTCATATAAAAATTGATGTTCTAAGGATTTTTGTATGGAAAACTTTAAATGCGTTTTTCTTGGAAACTAGCTAGAGCTAAAATAACGAAAATCTGTGATCACTTGTATTTTCATATTAAAATTGATGTTCTTAGGATTTTTGTATGGAAAACTTTAAATGCGTTTTTCTTGGAAACTAGAAGAGCTAGAGCTAAAATAACGAAAATCTGTGATCACTTGTATTTTCATATAAAAATTGATGTTCTTAGGATTTTTGTATGGAAAACTTTAAATGCGTTTTTCTTGGAAACTAGAAGAGCTAGAGCTAAAATAACGAAAATCTGTGATCACTTGTATTTTCATATAAAAATTGATGTTCTTAGGATTTTTGTATGGAAAACTTTAAATGCGTTTTTCTTGGAAACTAGAAAAGCTAGAGCTAAAATAACGAAAATCTGTGATCACTTGTATTTTCATATAAAAATTGATGTTCTTAGGATTTTTGTATGGAAAACTTTAAATGCGTTTTTCTTGGAAACTAGAAGAGCTAGAGCTTAAATAACGAAAATCTGTGATCAGTTGTATTTTCATATAAAAATTGATGTTCTTAGGATTTTTGTATGGAAAACTTTAAATGCGTTTTTCTTGGAAACTAGAAGAGCTAGAGCTAAAATAACGAAAATCTGTGATCACTTGTATTTTCATATAAAAATTGATGTTCTTAGGATTTTTGTATGGAAAACTTTAAATGCGTTTTTCTTGGAAACTAGAAGAGCTAGAGCTAAAATAACGAAAATCTGTGATCACTTGTATTTTCATATAAAAATTGATGTTCTAAGGATTTTTGTATGGAAAACTTTAAATGCGTTTTTCTTGGAAACTAGAAGAGCTAGAGCTAAAATAACGAAAATCTGTGATCACTTGTATTTTCATATTAAAATTGATGTTCTTAGGATTTTTGTATGGAAAACTTTAAATGCGTTTTTCTTGGAAACTAGAAGAGCTAGAGCTAAAATAACGAAAATCTGTGATCACTTGTATTTTCATATAAAAATTGATGTTCTTAGGATTTTTGTATGGAAAACTTTAAATGCGTTTTTCTTGGAAACTGGAAGAGCTAGAGCTTAAATAACGAAAATCTGTGATCACTTGTATTTTCATATAAAAATTGATGTTCTTAGGATTTTTGTATGGAAAACTTTAAATGCGTTTTTCTTGGAAACTAGAAGAGCTAGAGCTAAAATAACGAAAATCTGTGATCACTTGTATTTTCATATAAAAATTGATGTTCTTAGGATTTTTGTATGGAAAACTTTAAATGCGTTTTTCTTGGAAACTAGAAGAGCTAGAGCTAAAATAACGAAAATCTGTGATCACTTGTATTTTCATATTAAAATTGATGTTCTTAGGATTTTTGTATGGAAAACTTTAAATGCGTTTTTCTTGGAAACTAGAAGAGCTAGAGCTAAAATAACGAAAATCTGTGATCACTTGTATTTTCATATTAAAATTGATGTTCTTAGGATTTTTGTATGGAAAACTTTAAATGCGTTTTTCTTGGAAACTAGAAGAGCTAGAGCTAAAATAACGAAAATCTGTGATCACTTGTATTTTCATATAAAAATTGATGTTCTAAGGATTTTTGTATGGAAAACTTTAAATGCGTTTTTCTTGGAAACTAGCTAGAGCTAAAATAACGAAAATCTGTGATCACTTGTATTTTCATATTAAAATTGATGTTCTTAGGATTTTTGTATGGAAAACTTTAAATGCGTTTTTCTTGGAAACTAGAAGAGCTAGAGCTAAAATAACGAAAATCTGTGATCACTTGTATTTTCATATAAAAATTGATGTTCTTAGGATTTTTGTATGGAAAACTTTAAATGCGTTTTTCTTGGAAACTAGAAGAGCTAGAGCTAAAATAACGAAAATCTGTGATCACTTGTATTTTCATATAAAAATTGATGTTCTTAGGATTTTTGTATGGAAAACTTTAAATGCGTTTTTCTTGGAAACTAGAAAAGCTAGAGCTAAAATAACGAAAATCTGTGATCACTTGTATTTTCATATAAAAATTGATGTTCTTAGGATTTTTGTATGGAAAACTTTAAATGCGTTTTTCTTGGAAACTAGAAGAGCTAGAGCTTAAATAACGAAAATCTGTGATCAGTTGTATTTTCATATAAAAATTGATGTTCTTAGGATTTTTGTATGGAAAACTTTAAATGCGTTTTTCTTGGAAACTAGAAGAGCTAGAGCTAAAATAACGAAAATCTGTGATCACTTGTATTTTCATATAAAAATTGATGTTCTTAGGATTTTTGTATGGAAAACTTTAAATGCGTTTTTCTTGGAAACTAGAAGAGCTAGAGCTAAAATAACGAAAATCTGTGATCACTTGTATTTTCATATAAAAATTGATGTTCTAAGGATTTTTGTATGGAAAACTTTAAATGCGTTTTTCTTGGAAACTAGAAGAGCTAGAGCTAAAATAACGAAAATCTGTGATCACTTGTATTTTCATATTAAAATTGATGTTCTTAGGATTTTTGTATGGAAAACTTTAAATGCGTTTTTCTTGGAAACTAGAAGAGCTAGAGCTAAAATAACGAAAATCTGTGATCACTTGTATTTTCATATAAAAATTGATGTTCTTAGGATTTTTGTATGGAAAACTTTAAATGCGTTTTTCTTGGAAACTGGAAGAGCTAGAGCTTAAATAACGAAAATCTGTGATCACTTGTATTTTCATATAAAAATTGATGTTCTTAGGATTTTTGTATGGAAAACTTTAAATGCGTTTTTCTTGGAAACTAGAAGAGCTAGAGCTAAAATAACGAAAATCTGTGATCACTTGTATTTTCATATAAAAATTGATGTTCTTAGAATTTTTGTATGGAAAACTTTAAATGCGTTTTTCTTGGAAACTAGAAGAGCTAGAGCTAAAATAACGAAAATCTGTGATCACTTGTATTTTCATATAAAAATTGATGTTTTAGGATTTTTGTATGGAAAACTTTAAATGCGTTTTTCTTGGAAACTAGAAGAGCTAGAGCTAAAATAACGAAAATCTGTGATCACTTGTATTTTCATATAAAAATTTATGTTCTTAGGATTTTTGTACGGAAAACTTTAAATGCGTTTTTCTTGGAAACTAGAAGAGCTAGAGCTAAAATAACGAAAATCTGTGATCACTTGTATTTTCATATAAAAATTGATGTTCTTAGGATTTTTGTATGGAAAACTTTAAATGCGTTTTTCTTGGAAACTGGAAGAGCTAGAGCTAAAATAACGAAAATCTGTGATCACTTGTATTTTCATATAAAAATTTATGTTCTTAGGATTTTTGTACAGAAAACTTTAAATGCGTTTTTCTTGGAAACTAGAAGAGCTAGAGCTAAAATAACGAAAATCTGTGATCACTTGTATTTTCATATAAAAATTGATGTTCTTAGGATTTTTGTATGGAAAACTTTAAATGCGTTTTTCTTGGAAACTAGAAGAGCTAGAGCTAAAATAACGAAAATCTGTGATCACTTGTATTTTCATATAAAAATTGATGTTCTTAGGATTTTTGTATGGAAAACTTTAAATGCGTTTTTCTTGGAAACTAGAAGAGCTAGAGCTAAAATAACGAAAATCTGTGATCACTTGTATTTTCATATTAAAATTGATGTTCTTAGGATTTTTGTATGGAAAACTTTAAATGCGTTTTTCTTGGAAACTAGAAGAGCTAGAGCTAAAATAACGAAAATCTGTGATCACTTGTATTTTCATATAAAAATTGATGTTCTAAGGATTTTTGTATGGAAAACTTTAAATGCGTTTTTCTTGGAAACTAGCTAGAGCTAAAATAACGAAAATCTGTGATCACTTGTATTTTCATATTAAAATTGATGTTCTTAGGATTTTTGTATGGAAAACTTTAAATGCGTTTTTCTTGGAAACTAGAAGAGCTAGAGCTAAAATAACGAAAATCTGTGATCACTTGTATTTTCATATAAAAATTGATGTTCTTAGGATTTTTGTATGGAAAACTTTAAATGCGTTTTTCTTGGAAACTAGAAGAGCTAGAGCTAAAATAACGAAAATCTGTGATCACTTGTATTTTCATATAAAAATTGATGTTCTTAGGATTTTTGTATGGAAAACTTTAAATGCGTTTTTCTTGGAAACTAGAAAAGCTAGAGCTAAAATAACGAAAATCTGTGATCACTTGTATTTTCATATAAAAATTGATGTTCTTAGGATTTTTGTATGGAAAACTTTAAATGCGTTTTTCTTGGAAACTAGAAGAGCTAGAGCTTAAATAACGAAAATCTGTGATCAGTTGTATTTTCATATAAAAATTGATG
Organism: Pollenia angustigena; assembly: GCA_930367215.1. Classification (NCBI taxonomy): domain Eukaryota; kingdom Metazoa; phylum Arthropoda; class Insecta; order Diptera; family Polleniidae; genus Pollenia; species Pollenia angustigena. Next base: position 131,023,827 of record OV884058.1, read on the forward strand.
TTCTTAGGATTTTTGTATGGAAAACTTTAAATGCGTTTTTCTTGGAAACTAGAAGAGCTAGAGCTAAAATAACGAAAATCTGTGATCACTTGTATTTTCATATAAAAATTGATGTTCTTAGGATTTTTGTATGGAAAACTGTAAATGCGTTTTTCTTGGAAACTAGAAGAGCTAGAGCTAAAATAACGAAAATCTGTGATCACTTGTATTTTCATATAAAAATTTATGTTCTTAGGATTTTTGTATGGAAAACTTTAAATGCGTTTTTCTTGGAAACTAGAAGAGCTAGAGCTAAAATAACGAAAATATGTGATCACTTGTATTTTCATATAAAAATTGATGTTCTTAGGATTTTTTTATGGAAAACTTTAAATGCGTTTTTCTTGGAAACTAGAAGACATAGAGCTAAAATAACGAAAATCTGTGATCACTTGTATTTTCATATAAAAATTGATGTTCTTAGGATTTTTGTATGGAAAACTTTAAATGCGTTTTTCTTGGAAACTAGAAGAGCTAGAGCTAAAATAACGAAAATCTGTGATCACTTGTATTTTCATATAAAAATTGATGTTCTTAGGATTTTTTTATGGAAAACTTTAAATGCGTTTTTCTTGGAAACTAGAAGAGCTAGAGCTAAAATAACGAAAATCTGTGATCACTTGTATTTTCATATAAAAATTGATGTTCTTAGGATTTTTTTATGGAAAACTTTAAATGCGTTTTTCTTGGAAACTAGAAGAGCTAGAGCTAAAATAACGAAAATCTGTGATCACTTGTATTTTCATATAAAAATTGATGTTCTTAGGATTTTTTTATGGAAAACTTTAAATGCGTTTTTCTTGGAAACTAGAAGAGCTAGAGCTAAAATAACGAAAATCTGTGATCACTTGTATTTTCATATAAAAATTGATGTTCTTAGGATTTTTTTATGGAAAACTTTAAATGCGTTTTTCTTGGAAACTAGAAGACATAGAGCTAAAATAACGAAAATCTGTGATCACTTGTATTTTCATATAAAAATTGATGTTCTTAGGATTTTTGTATGGAAAACTTTAAATGCGTTTTTCTTGGAAACTAAAAGAGCTAGAGCTAAAATAACGAAAATCTGTGATCACTTGTATTTTCATATAAAAATTGATTTTCTAAGGAATTTTGTATGCAAAACTTTAAATGCGTTTTTCTTGGAAACTAGAAGAGCTAGAGCTAAAATAACGAAAATCTGTGAACACTTGTATTTTCATATACAAATTGATGTTCTTAGGATTTTTGTATGGAAAACTTTAAATGCGTTTTTCTTGGAAACTAGAAGAGCTAGAGCTAAAATAACGAAAATCTGTGATCACTTGTATTTTCATATAAAAATTGATGTTCTTAGGATTTTTGTATGGAAAACTTTAAATGCGTTTTTCTTGGAAACTAGAAGAGCTAGAGCTAAAATAACGAAAATCTGTGATCACTTGTATTTTCATATAAAAATTGATGTTCTAAGGATTTTTGTATGGAAAACTTTAAATGCGTTTTTCTTGGAAACTAGAAGAGCTAGAGCTAAAATAACGAAAATCTGTGATCACTTGTATTTTCATATTAAAATTGATGTTCTTAGGATTTTTGTATGGAAAACTTTAAATGCGTTTTTCTTGGAAACTAGAAGAGCTAGAGCTAAAATAACGAAAATCTGTGATCACTTGTATTTTCATATAAAAATTGATGTTCTTAGGATTTTTGTATGGAAAACTTTAAATGCGTTTTTCTTGGAAACTGGAAGAGCTAGAGCTTAAATAACGAAAATCTGTGATCACTTGTATTTTCATATAAAAATTGATGTTCTTAGGATTTTTGTATGGAAAACTTTAAATGCGTTTTTCTTGGAAACTAGAAGAGCTAGAGCTAAAATAACGAAAATCTGTGATCACTTGTATTTTCATATAAAAATTGATGTTCTTAGAATTTTTGTATGGAAAACTTTAAATGCGTTTTTCTTGGAAACTAGAAGAGCTAGAGCTAAAATAACGAAAATCTGTGATCACTTGTATTTTCATATAAAAATTGATGTTTTAGGATTTTTGTATGGAAAACTTTAAATGCGTTTTTCTTGGAAACTAGAAGAGCTAGAGCTAAAATAACGAAAATCTGTGATCACTTGTATTTTCATATAAAAATTTATGTTCTTAGGATTTTTGTACGGAAAACTTTAAATGCGTTTTTCTTGGAAACTAGAAGAGCTAGAGCTAAAATAACGAAAATCTGTGATCACTTGTATTTTCATATAAAAATTGATGTTCTTAGGATTTTTGTATGGAAAACTTTAAATGCGTTTTTCTTGGAAACTGGAAGAGCTAGAGCTAAAATAACGAAAATCTGTGATCACTTGTATTTTCATATAAAAATTTATGTTCTTAGGATTTTTGTACAGAAAACTTTAAATGCGTTTTTCTTGGAAACTAGAAGAGCTAGAGCTAAAATAACGAAAATCTGTGATCACTTGTATTTTCATATAAAAATTGATGTTCTTAGGATTTTTGTATGGAAAACTTTAAATGCGTTTTTCTTGGAAACTAGAAGAGCTAGAGCTAAAATAACGAAAATCTGTGATCACTTGTATTTTCATATAAAAATTTATGTTCTTAGGATTTTTGTACGGAAAACTTTAAATGCGTTTTTCTTGGAAACTAGAAGAGCTAGAGCTAAAATAACGAAAATCTGTGATCACTTGTATTTTCATATAAAAATTGATGTTCTTAGGATTTTTGTATGGAAAACTTTAAATGCGTTTTTCTTGGAAACTGGAAGAGCTAGAGCTTAAATAACGAAAATCTGTGATCACTTGTATTTTCATATAAAAATTGATGTTCTTAGGATTTTTGTATGGAAAACTTTAAATGCGTTTTTCTTGGAAACTAGAAGACATAGAGCTAAAATAACGAAAATCTGTGATCACTTGTATTTTCATATAAAAATTGATGTTCTTAGGATTTTTGTATGGAAAACTTTAAATGCGTTTTTCTTGGAAACTAGCTAGAGCTAAAATAACGAAAATCTGTGATCACTTGTATTTTCATATAAAAATTTATGTTCTTAGGATTTTTGTATGGAAAACTTTAAATGCGTTTTTCTTGGAAACTAGAAGAGCTAGAGCAAAAATAACGAAATTCTGTGATCACTTGTATTTTCATATAAAAATTGATGTTCTTAGGATTTTTGTATGGAAACTTTAAATGCGTTTTTCTTGAAAACTAGAAGAGCTAGAGCTAAAATAACGAAAATCTGTGAACACTTGTATTTTCATATAAAAATTGATGTTCTTAGCATTTTTGTATGGAAAACTTTAAATGCGTTTTTCTTGGAAACTAGAAGAGCTAGAGCTAAAATAACGAAAATCTGTGAACACTTGTAACGATTCTAAACTGTAATGTTTTAATTCTGGGAACGGTGCTACCTAATATTACGGCCGTGCTCGTCGGTGGGGGGGTGAGGTGTGTTCCCATATGAGAATATATTATAAAAAAGTATCAGAGACTTAACTTTAGGTAGCTAATGAACTTAATGATCTACATAATTTAGAAGAAGAAGAAATAGCGGTAGAAGAAAATAGTATAGCTTGAGATGTAAATTGCTATACTGTTCCGAAGCCCACCCTCCATGCTGACGAAAAATTAAAGTTGTCTGTCAGCCCGAATAACGAAACAAAAAAAAAAATTAAAAAATTTAACAAATCCACCTAAGCCCATTACTATTAACTTCACTTTTCGTAAATAAAACAATATAATTTAAGATTTCATCTTCAAGAATCAAAACAAAAGTATATTATAAATCTTATAAAAATCGAAATTCGTTTGGATATATATAAACTAAAAACTCTATCATATATTAATCATTAAGCGTTTATCACCTTATGTTTATTAAATAAATTTTCTATTTAATTTCCGTTCAAAAAGAACTAAAAAGTAATTTTGCAATTAAGTTATAATATGTTCTAAGGAATTTTGTATGAAAAACTTTAAATGCGTTTTTCTTGAAAACTAGAAGAGCTAGAGCAAAAATAACGAAATTCTGTGATCACTACTATTTCCATATAAAAATTGATTTTCTAAGGAATTTTGTATGAAAAACTTTAAATGCGTTTTTCTTGAAAACTAGAAGAGCTAGAGCAAAAATAACGAAATTCTGTGATCACTACTATTTCATATAAAAATTGATTTTCTAAGGAATTTTGTATGAAAAACTTTAAAAGCGTTTTTCTTGAAAACTAGAAGAGCTAGAGCAAAAATAACGAAATTCTGTGATCACTACTATTTCCATATAAAAATTGATTTTCTAAGGAATTTTGTATGAAAAACTTTAAATGCGTTTTTCTTGAAAACTAGAAGAGCTAGAGCAAAAATAACGAAATTCTGTGATCACTACTATTTCCATATAAAAATTGATTTTCTAAGGAATTTTGTATGAAAAACTTTAAATGCGTTTTTCTTGAAAACTAGAAGAGCTAGAGCAAAAATAACGAAATTCTGTGATCACTACTATTTCCATATAAAAATTGATTTTCTAAGGAATTTTGTATGAAAAACTTTAAATGCGTTTTTCTTGAAAACTAGAAGAGCTAGAGCAAAAATAACGAAATTCTGTGATCACTACTATTTCTATATAAAAATTGATTTTCTAAGGAATTTTGTATGAAAAACTTTAAATGCGTTTTTCTTGAAAACTAGAAGAGCTAGAGCAAAAATAACGAAATTCTGTGATCACTACTATTTCCATATAAAAATTGATTTTCTAAGGAATTTTGTATGAAAAACTTTAAAAGCGTTTTTCTTGAAAACTAGAAGAGCTAGAGCAAAAATAACGAAATTCTGTGATCACTACTATTTCCATATAAAAATTGATTTTCTAAGGAATTTTGTATGAAAAACTTTAAATGCGTTTTTCTTGAAAACTAGAAGAGCTAGAGCAAAAATAACGAAATTCTGTGATCACTACTATTTCCATATAAAAATTGATTTTCTAAGGAATTTTGTATGAAAAACTTTAAATGCGTTTTTCTTGAAAACTAGAAGAGCTAGAGCAAAAATAACGAAATTCTGTGATCACTACTATTTCCATATAAAAATTGATTTTCTAAGGAATTTTGTATGAAAAACTTTAAATGCGTTTTTCTTGAAAACTAGAAGAGCTAGAGCAAAAATAACGAAATTCTGTGATCACTACTATTTCCATATAAAAATTGATTTTCTAAGGAATTTTGTATGAAAAACTTTAAATGCGTTTTTCTTGAAAACTAGAAGAGCTAGAGCAAAAATAACGAAATTCTGTGATCACTACTATTTCTATATAAAAATTGATTTTCTAAGGAATTTTGTATGAAAAACTTTAAATGCGTTTTTCTTGAAAACTAGAAGAGCTAGAGCAAAAATAACGAAATTCTGTGATCACTACTATTTCCATATAAAAATTGATTTTCTAAGGAATTTTGTATGAAAAACTTTAAAAGCGTTTTTCTTGAAAACTAGAAGAGCTAGAGCAAAAATAACGAAATTCTGTGATCACTACTATTTCCATATAAAAATTGATTTTCTAAGGAATTTTGTATGAAAAACTTTAAATGCGTTTTCCTTGAAAACTAGAAGAGCTAGAGCAAAAATAACGAAATTCTGTGATCACTACTATTTCCATATAAAAATTGATTTTCTAAGGAATTTTGTATGAAAAACTTTAAATGCGTTTTTCTTGAAAACTAGAAGAGCTAGAGCAAAAATAACGAAATTCTGTGATCACTACTATTTCCATATAAAAATTGATTTTCTAAGGAATTTTGTATGAAAAACTTTAAATGCGTTTTTCTTGAAAACTAGAAGAGCTAGAGCAAAAATAACGAAATTCTGTGATCACTACTATTTCCATATAAAAATTGATTTTCTAAGGAATTTTGTATGAAAAACTTTAAATGCGTTTTTCTTGAAAACTAGAAGAGCTAGAGCAAAAATAACGAAATTCTGTGATCACTACTATTTCCATATAAAAATTGATTTTCTAAGGAATTTTGTATGAAAAACTTTAAATGCGTTTTTCTTGAAAACTAGAAGAGCTAGAGCAAAAATAACGAAATTCTGTGATCACTACTATTTCCATATAAAAATTGATTTTCTAAGGAATTTTGTATGAAAAACTTTAAAAGCGTTTTTCTTGAAAACTAGAAGAGCTAGAGCAAAAATAACGAAATTCTGTGATCACTACTATTTCCATATAAAAATTGATTTTCTAAGGAATTTTGTATGAAAAACTTTAAATGCGTTTTTCTTGAAAACTAGAAGAGCTAGAGCAAAAATAACGAAATTCTGTGATCACTACTATTTCCATATAAAAATTGATTTTCTAAGGAATTTTATATGAAAAACTTTAAATGCGTTTTTCTTGAAAACTAGAAGAGCTAGAGCAAAAATAACGAAATTCTGTGATCACTACTATTTCCATATAAAAATTGATTTTCTAAGGAATTTTGTATGAAAAACTTTAAATGCGTTTTTCTTGAAAACTAGAAGAGCTAGAGCAAAAATAACGAAATTCTGTGATCACTACTATTTCCATATAAAAATTGATTTTCTAAGGAATTTTGTATGAAAAACTTTAAATGCGTTTTTCTTGAAAACTAGAAGAGCTAGAGCAAAAATAACGAAATTCTGTGATCACTACTATTTCTATATAAAAATTGATTTTCTAAGGAATTTTGTATGAAAAACTTTAAATGCGTTTTTCTTGAAAACTAGAAGAGCTAGAGCAAAAATAACGAAATTCTGTGATCACTACTATTTCCATATAAAAATTGATTTTCTAAGGAATTTTGTATGAAAAACTTTAAAAGCGTTTTTCTTGAAAACTAGAAGAGCTAGAGCAAAAATAACGAAATTCTGTGATCACTACTATTTCCATATAAAAATTGATTTTCTAAGGAATTTTGTATGAAAAACTTTAAATGCGTTTTTCTTGAAAACTAGAAGAGCTAGAGCAAAAATAACGAAATTCTGTGATCACTACTATTTCCATATAAAAATTGATTTTCTAAGGAATTTTGTATGAAAAACTTTAAATGCGTTTTTCTTGAAAACTAGAAGAGCTAGAGCAAAAATAACGAAATTCTGTGATCACTACTATTTCCATATAAAAATTGATTTTCTAAGGAATTTTGTATGAAAAACTTTAAATGCGTTTTTCTTGAAAACTAGAAGAGCTAGAGCAAAAATAACGAAATTCTGTGATCACTACTATTTCCATATAAAAATTGATTTTCTAAGGAATTTTGTATGAAAAACTTTAAATGCGTTTTTCTTGAAGACTAGAAGAGCTAGAGCAAAAATAACGAAATTCTGTGATCACTACTATTTCCATATAAAAATTGATTTTCTAAGGAATTTTGTATGAAAAACTTTAAATGCGTTTTTCTTGAAAACTAGAAGAGCTAGAGCAAAAATAACGAAATTCTGTGATCACTACTATTTCCATATAAAAATTGATTTTCTAAGGAATTTTGTATGAAAAACTTTAAATGCGTTTTCCTTGAAAACTAGAAGAGCTAGAGCAAAAATAACGAAAAATTGATTTTCTAAGGAATTTTGTATGAAAAACTTTAAATGCGTTTTTCTTGAAAACTAGAAGAGCTAGAGCAAAAATAACGAAATTCTGTGATCACTACTATTTCCATATAAAAATTTTTTTTCATACAAAATTCCTTAGAAAATCAATTTTTATATGGAAATAGTAGTGATCACAGAATTTCGTTATTTTTGCTCTAGCTCTTCTAGTTTTCAAGAAAAACGCATTTAAAGTTTTTCTTGAAAACTAGAAGAGCTAGAGCAAAAATAACGAAATTCTGTGATCACTACTATTTCCATATAAAAATTGATTTTCTAAGGAATTTTGTATGAAAAACTTTAAATGCGTTTTTCTTGAAAACTAGAAGAGCTAGAGCAAAAATAACGAAATTCTGTGATCACTACTATTTCCATATAAAAATTGATTTTCTAAGGAATTTTGTATGAAAAACTTTAAATGCGTTTTCCTTGAAAACTAGAAGAGCTAGAGCAAAAATAACGAAATTCTGTGATCACTACTATTTCCATATAAAAATTGATTTTCTAAGGAATTTTGTATGAAAAACTTTAAATGCGTTTTTCTTGAAAACTAGAAGAGCTAGAGCAAAAATAACGAAATTCTGTGATCACTACTATTTCCATATAAAAATTGATTTTCTAAGGAATTTTGTATGAAAAACTTTAAATGCGTTTTTCTTGAAAACTAGAAGAGCTAGAGCAAAAATAACGAAATTCTGTGATCACTACTATTTCCATATAAAAATTGATTTTCTAAGGAATTTTGTATGAAAAACTTTAAATGCGTTTTTCTTGAAAACTAGAAGAGCTAGAGCAAAAATAACGAAATTCTGTGATCACTACTATTTCCATATAAAAATTGATTTTCTAAGGAATTTTGTATGAAAAACTTTAAATGCGTTTTTCTTGAAAACTAGAAGAGCTAGAGCAAAAATAACGAAATTCTGTGATCACTACTATTTCCATATAAAAATTGATTTTCTAAGGAATTTTGTATGAAAAACTTTAAATGCGTTTTCCTTGAAAACTAGAAGAGCTAGAGCAAAAATAACGAAATTCTGTGATCACTACTATTTCCATATAAAAATTGATTTTCTAAGGAATTTTGTATGAAAAACTTTAAATGCGTTTTTCTTGAAAACTAGAAGAGCTAGAGCAAAAATAACGAAATTCTGTGATCACTACTATTTCCATATAAAAATTGATTTTCTAAGGAATTTTGTATGAAAAACTTTAAATGCGTTTTTCTTGAAAACTAGAAGAGCTAGAGCAAAAATAACGAAATTCTGTGATCACTACTATTTCCATATAAAAATTGATTTTCTAAGGAATTTTGTATGAAAAACTTTAAAAGCGTTTTTCTTGAAAACTAGAAGAGCTAGAGCAAAAATAACGAAATTCTGTGATCACTACTATTTCCATATAAAAATTGATTTTCTAAGGAATTTTGTATGAAAAACTTTAAATGCTTTTTTCTTGAAAACTAGAAGAGCTAGAGCAAAAATAACGAAATTCTGTGATCACTAGTATTTCCATATAAAAATTGATTTTCTAAGGAATTTTGTATGAAAAACTTTAAATGCGTTTTTCTTGAAAACTAGAAGAGCTAGAGCAAAAATAACGAAATTCTGTGATCACTACTATTTCCATATAAAAATTGATTTTCTAAGGAATTTTGTATGAAAAACTTTAAATGCGTTTTTCTTGAAAACTAGAAGAGCTAGAGCAAAAATAACGAAATTCTGTGATCACTACTATTTCCATATAAAAATTGATTTTCTAAGGAATTTTGTATGAAAAACTTTAAATGCGTTTTTCTTGAAAACTAGAAGAGCTAGAGTAAAAATTGCGAAATTCTGTGATCACTAGTATTTCCATATAAAAATTGATTTTCTAAGTAATTTTGTATGAAAAACTTTAAATGCGTTTTTCTTGAAAACTAGAAGAGCTAGAGCAAAAATAGCGAAATTCTGTGATCACTAGTATTTCCATATAAAAATTGATTTTCTAAGGAATTTTGTATGAAAAACTTAAAATGCGTTTTTCTTAAAAACCAGAAGAGCTAAAGCAAAAATAACGAAATTCTGTGATCACTACTATTTCCATATAAAAATTGATTTTCTAAGGAATTTTGTATGAAAAACTTTAAATGCTTTTTTCTTGAAAACTAGAAGAGCTAGAGCAAAAATAACGAAATTCTGTGATCACTAGTATTTCCATATAAAAATTGATTTTCTAAGGAATTTTGTATGAAAAACTTTAAATGCGTTTTTCTTGGAAACTTGAAGAGCTAGAGCAAAAATAACGAAATTCTGTGATCACTACTATTTTCATATAAAAATTGATTTTCTAAGGAATTTTGTTTGAAAAACTTTAAATGCGTTTTTCTTGAAAACTAGAAGAGCTAGACCAAAAATAACGAAATTCTGTGATCACTAGTATTTCCATATAAAAATTGATTTTCTAAGGAATTTTGTATGAAAAACTTTAAATGCGTTTTTCTTAGAAACTAGAAGAGCTAGAGCAAAAATAACGAAATTCTGTGATCACTACTATTTCCATATAAAAATTGATTTTCTAAGGAATTTTGTGTGAAAAACTTTAAATGCGTTTTTCTTGAAAACTAGAAGAGCTAGAGCAAAAATAACGAAATTCTGTGATCACAACTATTTTCATATAAAAATTGATTTTCTAAGGAATTTTGTTTGAAAAACTTTAAATGCGTTTTTCTTGAAAACTAGAAGAGCTAGAGCAAAAATAACGAATTTCTGTGATCACTACTATTTCCATATAAAAATTGATTTTCTAAGGAATTTTGTATGAAAAACTTTAAATGCGTTTTTCTTGAAAACTAGAAGAGCTAGAGCAAAAATAACGAAATTCTGTGATCACTACTATTTCCATATAAAAATTGATTTTCTAAGGAATTTTGTATGAAAAACTTTAAATGCGTTTTTCTTGGAAACTAGAAGAGCTAGAGCAAAAATAACGAAATTCTGTGATCACTACTATTTGCATATAAAAATTGATTTTCTAAGGAATTTTGTATGAAAAACTTTAAATGCGTTTTTCTTGAAAACTAGAAGAGCTAGACCAAAAATAACGAAATTCTGTGATCACTAGTATTTCCATATAAAAATTGATTTTCTAAGGAATTTTGTATGAAAAACTTTAAATGCGTTTTTCTTAGAAACTAGAAGAGCTAGAGCAAAAATAACGAAATTCTGTGATCACTACTATTTCCATATAAAAATTGATTTTCTAAGGAATTTTGTTTGAAAAACTTTAAATGCGTTTTTCTTGAAAACTAGAAGAGCTAGAGCAAAAATAACGAAATTCTGTGATCACTAGTATTTCCATATAAAAATTGATTTTCTAAGGAATTTTGTATGAAAAACTTTAAATGCGTTTTTCTTGGAAACTTGAAGAGCTAGAGCAAAAATAACGAAATTCTGTGATCACTACTATTTTCATATAAAAATTGATTTTCTAAGGAATTTTGTTTGAAAAACTTTAAATGCGTTTTTCTGGAAAACTAGAAGAGCTAGACCAAAAATAACGAAATTCTGTGATCACTAGTATTTCCATATAAAAATTGATTTTCTAAGGAATTTTGTATGAAAAACTTAAAATGCGTTTTTCTTAAAAACCAGAAGAGCTAAAGCAAAAATAACGAAATTCGGTGATCACTACTATTTCCATATAAAAATTGATTTTCTAAGGAATTTTGTATGAAAAACTTTAAATGCGTTTTTCTTGAAAACTAGAAGAGCTAGAGCAAAAATAACGAATTTCTGTGATCACTACTATTTCTATATAAAAATTGATTTTCTAAGGAATTTTGTATGAAAAACTTTAAATGCGTTTTTCTTGAAAACTAGAAGAGCTAGAGCAAAAATAACGAAATTCTGTGATCACTAGTATTTCCATATAAAAATTGATTTTCTAAGGAATTTTGTATGATAAACTCTAAATGCGTTTTTCTTGGAAACTAGAAGAGCTAGAGCAAAAATAACGAAATTCTGTGATCACTACTATTTCCATATAAAAATTGATTTTCTAAGGAATTTTGTTTGAAAAATTTTAAATGCGTTTTTCTTGAAAACTAGAAGAGCTAGAGCAAAAATAACGAAATTCTGTGATCACTACTATTTCCATATAAATATTGATTTTCTAAGGAATTTTGTATGAAAAACTTTAAATGCGTTTTTCTTGAAAACTAGAAGAGCTAGAGCAAAAATAACGAAATTCTGTGATCACTACTATTTCCATATAAAAATTGATTTTCTAAGGAATTTTGTTTGAAAAACTTTAAATGCGTTTTTCTTGAAAATTCTGTGATCACTACTATTTCCATATAAAAATTGATTTTCTAAGGAATTTTGTATGAAAAACTTTAAATGCGTTTTTCTTGAAAACTAGAAGAGCTAGAGCAAAAATAACGAAATTCTGTGATCACTACTATTTCCATATAAAAATTGATTTTCTAATGAATTTTGTATGAAAAACTTTAAATGCGTTTTTCTTGGAAACTAGAAGAGCTAGAGCAAAAATAACGAAATTCTGTGATCACTACTATTTCCATATAAAAATTGATTTTCTAAGGAATTTTGTATGAAAAACTTTAAATGCGTTTTTCTTGAAAATTCTGTGATCACTACTATTTCCATATAAAAATTGATTTTCTAAGGAATTTTGTATGAAAAACTTTAAATGCGTTTTTCTTGAAAACTAGAAGAGCTAGAGCAAAAATAAAGATATTCTGTGATCACTACTATTTCCATATAAAAATTGATTTTCTAAGGAATTTTGTATGAAAAACTTTAAATGCTTTTTTCTTGGAAACTAGAAGAGCTAGAGCAAAAATAACGAAATTCTGTGATCACTAGTATTTCCATATAAAAATTGATTTTCTAAGGAATTTTTTATGAAAAACTGTAAATGCGTTTTTCTTGAAAACTAGAAGAGCTAGAGCAAAAATAACGAAATTCTGTGATCACTACTATTTCCATATAAAAATTGATTTTCTAAGGAATTTTGTATGAAAAACTTTAAATGCTTTTTTCTTGGAAACTAGAAGAGCTAGAGCAAAAATAACGAAATTCTGTGATCACTAGTATTTCCATATAAAAATTGATTTTCTAAGGAATTTTGTATGAAAAACTGTAAATGCGTTTTTCTTGAAAACTAGAAGAGCTAGAGCAAAAATAACGAAATTCTGTGATCACTACTATTTTCATATAAAAATTGATTTTCTAAGGAATTTTGTATGAAAAACTTTAAATGCGTTTTTTCTTGAAAACTAGAAGAGCTAGAGCAAAAATAACGAAATTCTGTGATCACTACTATTTCTATATAAAAATTGATTTTCTAAGGAATTTTGTATGAAAAACTGTAAATGCGTTTTTCTTGAAAACTAGAAGAGCTAGAGCAAAAATAACGAAATTCTGTGATCACTACTATTTCCATATAAAAATTGATTTTCTAATGAATTTTGTAAGAAAAACTTTAAATGCGTTTTTCTTGGAAACTAGAAGAGCTAGAGCAAAAATAACGAAATTCTGTGATCACTACTATTTCCATATAAAAATTGATTTTCTAAGGAATTTTGTATGAAAAACTTTAAATGCGTTTTTCTTGAAAACTAGAAGAGCTAGAGCAAAAATAACGAAATTCTGTGATCACTACTATTTCTATATAAAAATTGATTTTCTAAGGAATTTTGTATGAAAAACTTTAAATGCGTTTTTCTTGAAAACTAGAAGAGCTAGAGCAAAAATAACGAAATTCTGTGATCACTACTATTTCCATATAAAAATTGATTTTCTAAGGAATTTTGTATGAAAAACTTTAAATGCTTTTTTCTTGGAAACTAGAAGAGCTAGAGCAAAAATAACGAAATTCTGTGATCACTAGTATTTCCATATAAAAATTGATTTTCTAAGGAATTTTGTATGAAAAACTGTAAATGCATTTTTCTTGAAAACTAGAAGAGCTAGAGCAAAGATAACGAAATTCTGTGATCACTACTATTTTCATATAAAAAATTGATTTTCTAAGAATTTGTATGAAAAACTTTAAATGCGTTTTTCTTGAAAACTAGAAGAGCTAGAGCAAAAATAACGAAATTCTGTGATCACTACTATTTTCATATAAAAATTGATTTTCTAAGGAATTTTGTATGAAAAACTTTAAATGCGTTTTTCTTGAAAACTAGAAGAGCTAGAGCAAAAATAACGAAATTCTGTGATCACTACTATTTCCATATAAAAATTGATTTTCTAAGGAATTTTGTATGAAAAACTTTAAATGCGTTTTTCTTGAAAATTCTGTGATCACTACTATTTCCATATAAAAATTGATTTTCTAAGGAATTTTGTATGAAAAACTTTAAATGCGTTTTTCTTGAAAACTAGAAGAGCTAGAGCAAAAATAACGAAATTCTGTGATCACTACTATTTCCATATAAAAATTGATTTTCTAAGGAATTTTGTATGAAAAACTTTAAATGCTTTTTTCTTGGAAACTAGAAGAGCTAGAGCAAAAATAACGAAATTCTGTGATCACTAGTATTTCCATATAAAAATTGATTTTCTAAGGAATTTTGTATGAAAAACTGTAAATGCGTTTTTCTTGAAAACTAGAAGAGCTAGAGCAAAAATAACGAAATTCTGTGATCACTACTATTTTCATATAAAAATTGATTTTCTAAGGAATTTTGTATGAAAAACTTTAAATGCGTTTTTCTTGAAAACTAGAAGAGCTAGAGCAAAAATAACGAAATTTTGTGATCACTACTATTTCTATATAAAAATTGATTTTCTAAGGAATTTTGTATGAAAAACTTTAAATGCGTTTTTCTTGAAAACTAGAAGAGCTAGAGCAAAAATAACGAAATTCTGTGATCACTACTATTTCCATATAAAAATTGATTTTCTAAGGAATTTTGTATGAAAAACTTTAAATGCTTTTTTCTTGGAAACTAGAAGAGCTAGAGCAAAAATAACGAAATTCTGTGATCACTAGTATTTCCATATAAAAATTGATTTTCTAAGGAATTTTGTATGAAAAACTGTAAATGCGTTTTTCTTGAAAACTAGAAGAGCTAGAGCAAAAATAACGAAATTCTGTGAGCACTACTATTTTCATATAAAAATTGATTTTCTAAGGAATTTTGTATGAAAAACTTTAAATGCGTTTTTCTTGAAAACTAGAAGAGCTAGAGCAAAAATAACGAAATTCTGTGATCACTACTATTTCTATATAAAAATTGATTTTCTAAGGAATTTTGTATGAAAAACTGTAAATGCGTTTTTCTTGAAAACTAGAAGAGCTAGAGCAAAAATAACGAAATTCTGTGATCACTACTATTTTCATATAAAAATTGATTTTCTAAGGAATTTTGTATGAAAAACTTTAAATGCGTTTTTCTTGAAAACTAGAAGAGCTAGAGCAAAAATAACGAAATTCTGTGATTACTACTATTTCTATATAAAAATTGATTTTCTAAGGAATTTTGTATGAAAAACTTTAAATGCGTTTTTCTTGAAAACTAGAAGAGCTAGAGCAAAAATAACGAAATTCTGTGATCACTACTATTTCCATATAAAAATTGATTTTCTAAGGAATTTTGTATGAAAAACTTTAAATGCGTTTTTCTTGGAAACTAGAAGAGCTAGAGCAAAAATAACGAAATTCTGTGATCACTACTATTTCCATATAAAAATTGATTTTCTAAGGAATTTTGTATGAAAAACTTTAAATGCGTTTTTCTTGAAAACTAGAAGAGCTAGAGCAAAAATAACGAAATTCTGTGATCACTAGTATTTCCATATAAAAATTGATTTTCTAAGGAATTTTGTATGAAAAACTTTAAATGCGTTTTTCTTGAAAACTAGAAGAGCTAGAGCAAAAATAACGAAATTCTGTGATCACTAGTATTTCCATATAAAAATTGATTTTCTAAGGAATTTTGTATGAAAAACTTTAAATGCGTTTTTCTTGAAAACTAGAAGAGCTAGAGCAAAAATAACGAAATTCTGTGATCACTACTATTTCCATATAAAAATTGATTTTCTAAGGAATTTTGTATGAAAAACTTTAAATGCGTTTTTCTTGAAAACTAGAAGAGCTAGAGCAAAAATAACGAAATTCTGTGATCACTACTATTTCCATATAAAAATTGATTTTCTAAGGAATTTTGTATGAAAAACTTTAAATGCGTTTTTCTTGAAAACTAGAAGAGCTAGAGCAAAATTAACGAAATTCTGTGATCACTACTATTTCCATATAAAAATTGATTTTCTAATGAATTTTGTATGAAAAACTTTAAATGCGTTTTTCTTGAAAACTAGAAGAGCTAGAGCAAAAATAACGAAATTCTGTGATCACTACTATTTCCATATAAAAATTGATTTTCTAAGGAATTTTGTATGAAAAACTTTAAATGCGTTTTTCTTGAAAACAAGAAGAGCTAGAGCAAAATTAACGAAATTCTGTGATCACTACTATTTCCGTATAAAAATTGATTTTCTAAGGAATTTTGCATGAAAAACTTTAAATGCGTTTTTCTTGAAAACTAGAAGAGCTAGAGCAAAAATAACGAAATTCTGTGATCACTAGTATTTCCATATAAAAATTGATTTTCTAAGGAATTTTGTATGAAAAACTTTAAATGCGTTTTTCTTGGAAACTAGAAGAGCTAGAGCAAAAATAACGAAATTCTGTGATCACTACTATTTCCATATAAAAATTGATTTTCTAAGGAATTTTGTATGAAAAACTTTAAATGCGTTTTTCTTGAAAACTAGAAGAGCTAGAGCAAAAATAACGAAATTCTGTGATCACTACTATTTTCATATAAAAATTGATTTTCTAAGGAATTTTGTATGAAAAACTTTAAATGCGTTTTTCTTGAAAACTAGAAGAGCTAGAGCAAAAATAACGAAATTCTGTGATCACTACTATTTCCATATAAAAATTGATTTTCTAAGGAATTTTGTATGAAAAACTTTAAATGCGTTTTTCTCGAAAACTAGAAGAGCTAGAGCAAATATAACGAAATTCTGTGATCACTACTATTTCCATATAAAAATTGATTTTCTAAGGAATTTTGTATGAAAAACTTTAAATGCGTTTTTCTTGAAAACTAGAAGAGCTAGAGCAAAAATAACGAAATTCTGTGATCACTAGTATTTCCATATAAAAATTGATTTTCTAAGGAATTTTGTATGAAAAACTTTAAATGCGTTTTTCTTGAAAACTAGAAGAGCTAGAGCAAAAATAACGAAATTCTGTGATCACTACTATTTCCATTTAAAAATTGATTTTCTTAGGAATTTTGTATGAAAAACTTTAAATGCGTTTTTCTTGAAAACTAGAAGAGCTAGAGCAAAAATAACGAAATTCTGTGATCACTACTATTTCCATATAAATATTGATTTTCTAAGGAATTTTGTATGAAAAACTTTAAATGCGTTTTTCTTGAAAACTAGAAGAGCTAGAGCAAAAATAACGAAATTCTGTGATCACTAGTATTTCCATATAAAAATTGATTTTCTAAGGAATTTTGTATGAAAAACTCTAAATGCGTTTTTCTTGAAAACTAGAAGAGCTAGAGCAAAAATAACGAAATTCTGTGATCACTACTATTTCCATATAAAAATTGATTTTCTAAGGAATTTTGTATGAAAAACTTTAAATGCTTTTTTCTTGGAAACTAGAAGAGCTAGAGCAAAAATAACGAAATTCTGTGATCACTAGTATTTCCATATAAAAATTGATTTTCTAAGGAATTTTGTATGAAAAACTGTAAATGCGTTTTTCTTGAAAACTAGAAGAGCTAGAGCAAAAATAACGAAATTCTGTGATCACTAGTATTTCCATATAAAAATTGATTTTCTAAGGAATTTTGTATGAAAAACTTTAAATGCGTTTTTCTTGAAAACTAGAAGAGCTAGAGCAAAAATAACGAAATTCTGTGATCACTACTATTTCCATATAAAAAGTGATTTTCTAAGGAATTTTGTATGAAAAACTTTAATGCGTTTTTCTTGAAAACTAGAAGAGCTAGAGCAATTCTGTGATCACTTGTATTTCCATATAAAAATTGATTTTCTAAGGAATTTTGTATGAAAAACTTTAAATGCGTTTTTCTTGAAAACTAGAAGAGCTAGAGCAAAAATAAGGAAATTCTGTGATCACTACTATTTCCATATAAAAATTGATTTTCTAAGGAATTTTGTATGAAAAACTTTAAATGCGTTTTTCTTGAAAACTAGAAGAGCTAGAGCAAAAATAACGAAATTCTGTGATCACTACTATTTCCATATAAAAATTGATTTTCTAAGGAATTTTGTATGAAAAATTTTAAATGCGTTTTTCTTGAAAACTAGAAGAGCTAGAGCAAAAATAACGAAATTCTGTGATCACTACTATTTCCATATAAAAATTAATTTTCTAAGGAATTTTGTATGAAAAACTTTAAATGCGTTTTTCTTGAAAACTAGAAGAGCTAGAGCAAAAATAACGAAATTCTGTGATCACTAGTATTTCCATATAAAAATTGATTTTCTAAGGAATTTTGTATGAAAAACTCTAAATGCGTTTTTCTTGAAAACTAGAAGGCCTAGAGCAAAAATAACGAAATTCTGTGATCACTACTATTTCCATATAAAAATTGATTTTCTAAGGAATTTTGTATGAAAAACTTTAAATGCGTTTTTCTTGAAAACTAGAAGAGCTAGAGTAAAAATAACGAAATTCTGTAATCACTACTATTTCCATATAAAAATTGATTTTCTAAGGAATTTTGTATGAAAAACTTTAAATGCGTTTTTCTTGAAAACTAGAAGAGCTAGAGCAAAAATAACGAAATTCTGTGATCGCTACTATTTCCATATAAAAATTGATATTCTAAGGAATTTTGTATGAAAAACTTTAAATGCGTTTTTCTTGAAAACTAGAAGAGCTAGAGTAAAAATAACGAAATTCTGTAATCACTACTATTTCCATATAAAAATTGATTTTCTGAGGAATTTTGTATGAAAAACTCTAAATGCGTTTTTCTTGAAAACTAGAAGGGCTAGAGCAAAAATAACGAAATTCTGTGATCACTACTATTTCCATATAAAAATTGATATTCTAAGGAATTTTGTATGAAAAACTTTAAATGCGTTTTTCTTGAAAACTAGAAGAGCTAGAGTAAAAATAACGAAATTCTGTAATCACTACTATTTCCATATAAAAATTGATTTTCTAAGGAATTTTGTATGAAAAACGATAAATGCGTTTTTCTTGGAAACTAGAAGAGCTAGAGCTAAAATAACGAAATTCTGTGATCACTTGTATTTTCATATAAAAATTGATTTTCTAAGGAATTTTGTATGGAAAACTTTAAATGCGTTTTTCTTGGAAACTAGGAAGAGCTAGAGCTAAAATAACGAAAATCTGTGATCACTTGTATTTTCATATAAAAATTGATGTTCTTAGAAATTTTGTATGGAAAACTTTAAATGCGTTTTTCTTGGAAACTAGAAGAGCTAGAGCTAAAATAACGAAAATCTGTGGTCATTTGTATTTTCATATAAAAATTGATGTTCTTAGGATTTTTGTAAGGAAAACTTGAAATGCGTTTTTCTTGGAAACTAGAAGAGCTAGAGCAAAAATAACGAAATTCTGTGATCACTACTATTTCCATATAAAAATTAATTTTCTAAGGAATTTTGTATGAAAAACTTGAAATGCGTTTTTCTTGAAAACTAGAAGAGCTAGAGCAAAAATAACGAAATTCTGTGATCACTACTATTTCCATATAAAAATTAATTTTCTAAGGAATTTTGTATGAAAAACTTTAAATGCGTTTTTCTTGAAAACTAGAAGAGCTAGAGCAAAAATAACGAAATTCTGTGATCACTAGTATTTCCATATAAAAATTGATTTTCTAAGGAATTTTGTATGAAAAACTCTAAATGCGTTTTTCTTGAAAACTAGAAGGCCTAGAGCAAAAATAACGAAATTCTGTGATCACTACTATTTCCATATAAAAATTGATTTTCTAAGGAATTTTGTATGAAAAACTTTAAATGCGTTTTTCTTGAAAACTAGAAGAGCTAGAGTAAAAATAACGAAATTCTGTAATCACTACTATTTCCATATAAAAATTGATTTTCTAAGGAATTTTGTATGAAAAACTTTAAATGCGTTTTTCTTGAAAACTAGAAGAGCTAGAGCAAAAATAACGAAATTCTGTGATCGCTACTATTTCCATATAAAAATTGATATTCTAAGGAATTTTGTATGAAAAACTTTAAATGCGTTTTTCTTGAAAACTAGAAGAGCTAGAGTAAAAATAACGAAATTCTGTAATCACTACTATTTCCATATAAAAATTGATTTTCTGAGGAATTTTGTATGAAAAACTATAAATGCGTTTTTCTTGAAAACTAGAAGGGCTAGAGCAAAAATAACGAAATTCTGTGATCACTACTATTTCCATATAAAAATTGATATTCTAAGGAATTTTGTATGAAAAACTTTAAATGCGTTTTTCTTGAAAACTAGAAGAGCTAGAGTAAAAATAACGAAATTCTGTAATCACTACTATTTCCATATAAAAATTGATTTTCTAAGGAATTTTGTATGAAAAACGATAAATGCGTTTTTCTTGGAAACTAGAAGAGCTAGAGCTAAAATAACGAAATTCTGTGATCACTTGTATTTTCATATAAAAATTGATTTTCTAAGGAATTTTGTATGGAAAACTTTAAATGCGTTTTTCTTGGAAACTAGGAAGAGCTAGAGCTAAAATAACGAAAATCTGTGATCACTTGTATTTTCATATAAAAATTGATGTTCTTAGGATTTTTGTATGGAAAACTTTAAATGCGTTTTTCTTGGAATTTATAATTTCTTAACTTTGAGGAATTATAAATCACAGATAAGTATAAAAAACTTAATGTGTGTGGCGTGTATATTAAAGTTTGGTGTCTTACCAACAAAAAAAATATTTTTTAAAATTTTTGCAAGCTTCCCCCCTTTCACAAGAGGGGGTTTAAAAAGTGTCCAAAAATAGGCTCTTTTTAAATCAATTATATTATATATATAAAATAATCTGAATTATTATATATGTATTGCCGTGTGTTACGATATCTCCAAAAAGCAACCTAAGGCCATTTGCCCATCAAACTGGTTAATATATGTGCCGCTAGGCGGCAGTAAATACCAGCGTGTGTTTCACCACACGTTGGTACTGAAAGTGAGATTGATTCGACAGAGATTTTCTTATATTTTCTTTGTGTGACTGCATTTTATGTTGTTTTTTTCCAATTGTCCTTAATACTTATTCTTCTAATTTGAAATTGAAGGGAACAAAATATTGTAATTAAAAATTGAATTTTATTTACATTGAAGAAATTTAGGACTTATTAGCTTGACAAAAATGACATTCATAAATTCATCACTCTGGCCAAAGAAACAACTACAGCAATTGAAATTATTTAATTTGTTTTGTAATTAAGAGTCAGATTGGCTAAAATGTCACGCGAAGAGTACCCTACTGGAGCGATGATGAACATGAATATCAAGGTGAAAGAGCGTTCGCGTTTGAAACTGCTATTTATTTGTCCCCCGATAATACTGTCGGTGATTCGGATACGTGAAAAACAATCCGTTTCGGATATAAACTGTGGGCGATTTGCTTGAACATTGGCTACATGTGCCCTTTTGTTCCATACTCGTGTATCCGTTTTTTTTTTTTTTTTCAATAAAAGTTTTAGACTCGATGCATCCGCCATAAAAGAACTATTTTCACATTGTGAACATAAAATGCAAAGCAATTCTAGTTTGTCATTTTTTGTTTACCTCCCATTACTTGCTGTACTTGTTGAAAGGGAGAGGATTCCGCGCAAGCGGCACTGTTCGACCCAAGCAGGGTACCGGCGCTCCTTCAAAATTGGTAAAAAAAAAAGCCTTGAAAAAGTTCAATTCCCGACTTTGCATTCGATATACGAAATAACGTTCTGGTAATTCGTTGGACGGACAATTCTAAAGCTACAATCGCAAATAATTATTACGCAATCGATCCAGTAGTAGAAGTTCGTGTTCGTGTTTAACAGCCCCTCGCTATCAAAAATTACAACGGGCATATGGGTGGCGTGGATTTACATGGCAATGCGGTTGCCAATTACTCTATCGTCATTCGTAGATAAAAATGTTAGTAGCCAACACCGTTCCACACGTTCAAGGAATACGTACCATAAAAAACATAAATAACTAAACAAATTTGTACACAACAAAAGATTGCAAAACACTTAACAGTACCAGCGTGTGGTCAAACACACGGCAATTTTCGGAAAAACTACTCGTCGAAAAAAAATTTTTTTTCAGAAAATGTTAAAAATGGTATTATAAGACGTTCCTGATATTTTCAACAAAAAATTTCAACGTTTAAATTTTTGGTAATTAACCGGTTAAATAACGAAACTCTGTGATCACTTATATTTTCATATATTTATTGATGTTCTTAGGATTTTTGTATGGAAAATTTTAAATGCGTTTTTCTTGGAAACTAGAAGAGCTAGAGCTAAAATAACGAAAATCTGTGATCACTTGTATTTTCATATAAAAATTGATGATCTTAGGATGTTTGTATGGAAAACTTTAAATGCGTTTTTCTTGGAAACTAGAAGAGCTAGAGCTAAAATAACGAAAATCTGTGATCACTTGTATTTTCATATAAAAATTTATGATCTTAGGATTTTTGTATGGAAAACTTTAAATGCGTTTTTCTTGGAAACTAGAAGAGGTAGAGCTAAAATAACGAAAATCTGTGATCACTTGTATTTTCATAAAAAATTGATGATCTTAGGATTTTGTATGGAAAATTTTAAATGCGTTTTTCTTGGAAACTAGAAGAGCTAGAGCTAAAATAACGAAAATCTGTGATCACTTGTATTTTCATATAAAAAGTGACGTTCTTAGGAATTTTGTATGGAAAACTTAAAATGCGTTTTTCTTGGAAACTAGAACAGCTAGAGCTAAAATAACGAAAATCTGTGATCACTTGTACTTTCATATAAAAATTGATGATCTTAGGATTTTTGTATGGAAAACTTTAAATGCGTTTTTCTTGGAAACTAGAAGAGCTAGAGCAAAAATAACGCAAATCTGTGATCACTTGTATTTTCATATAAAAATTGATGTTCTTAGGATTTTTGAATGGAAAACTTTAAATGCGTTTTTCTTGGAAACTAGAAGAGCTAGAGCTAAAACAACGAAAATCTGTGATCACTTGTATTTTCATATAAAAATTGATTTTCTTATGATTTTTGTATGGAAAACTTTCAATCCGTTTTTCTTGGAAACTAGAAGAGCTACAGCAAAAATAACGAAAATCTGTGTTCACGTCACTGGGAATTTTTTCCTTCCGAAGGTTACTTTATATTATATTCCAGTGTGACACAAAGAATGCTGACGAAGGCCGTAGCGGGCCAGAAAATGCATTACATTCTGCTGGTGTCTAATAATTGTAAATTTTTCTGTACATTCAATATACCTCATTGCTTTCCAACGGAAGGCAAAGGTAAAATGTAAAAAAAAAAATACAATATAATAGTCTGGTAGTGTATAAAGTCATTTCTGAAAAATTGAAGGAATAGGAATATTACAAAAAAGCTTTATAAAATACATAACTGAAATTTAGCTCATAGAATAAATTCGAGAAATTAAAAAATGTTGAATATAATATAAAGTAACCTTCGGAAGGAAATAATTCCCAGTTTCTATTTGTTAAAATAGTTGAGTTAAATACATTCAATTTATAAAGTAACACTATCCAGTGAGACACAAAGAATGCTGACGAAGGCCGTAGCGGGCCAGAAAATGCATTACATTCTGCTGGTGTCTAATAATTGTAAATTTTTCTGTACATTCAATATACCTCATTGCTTTCCAACGGAAGGCAAAGGTAAAATGTAAAAAAAAAAATACAATATAATAGTCTGGTAGTGTATAAAGTCATTTCTGAAAAATTGAAGGAATAGGAATATTACAAAAAAGCTTTATAAAATACATAACTGAAATTTAGCTCATAGAATAAATTCGAGAAATTAAAAAATGTTGAATATAATATAAAGTAACCTTCGGAAGGAAATAATTCCCAGTTTCTATTTGTTAATATAGTTGAGTTAAATGCATTCAATTTATAAAGTATCACTATCCAGTGTGACACAAAGAATGCTGGTGTCTAATAATTGTAAATTTTTCTGTACATACAATATACCTCATAGCTTTTCAACGGAAAGCTAAGGTAAAATGTAGCAAGAAATACAATATAATAGTCTGGTAGTGTATAAAGTCATTTCTGAAAAATTGAAGGAATAGGAATATTACAAAAAAGCTTTATAAAATACATAACTGAAATTTAGCTCATAGAATAAATTCGAGAAATTAAAAAATGTTGAATATAATATAAAGTAACCTTCGGAAGGAAATAATTCCCAGTTTCTATTTGTTAATATAGTTGAGTTAAATGCATTCAATTTATAAAGTATCACTATCCAGTGTGACACAAAGAATGCTGGTGTCTAATAATTGTAAATTTTTCTGTACATACAATATACCTCATAGCTTTTCAACGGAAAGCTAAGGTAAAATGTAGCAAGAAATACAATATAATAGTCTGGTAGTGTATAAAGTCATTTCTGAAAAATTGTAGGAATAGAACTATTACAAAAAAGCTTTATAAAATACATAACTGAAATTTAGCTCATAGAATAAATTCGAAAAAATGAAAAATGTTGAATATAATATAAAGTAACCTTCGGAAGGAAATAATTCCCAGTTTCTATTTGTTAAAATAGTTGAGTTAAATACATTCAATTTATAAAGTAACACTATCCAGTGAGACACAAAGAATGCTGACGAAGGCCGTAGCGGGCCAGAAAATGCATTACATTCTGCTGGTGTCTAATAATTGTAAATTTTTCTGTACATTCAATATACCTCATTGCTTTCCAACGGAAGGCAAAGGTAAAATGTAAAAAAAAAATACAATATAATAGTCTGGTAGTGTATAAAGTCATTTCTGAAAAATTGAAGGAATAGGAATATTACAAAAAAGCTTTATAAAATACATAACTGAAATTTAGCTCATAGAATAAATTCGAGAAATTAAAAAATGTTGAATATAATATAAAGTAACCTTCGGAAGGAAATAATTCCCAGTTTCTATTTGTTAATATAGTTGAGTTAAATGCATTCAATTTATAAAGTATCACTATCCAGTGTGACACAAAGAATGCTGGTGTCTAATAATTGTAAATTTTTCTGTACATACAATATACCTCATAGCTTTTCAACGGAAAGCTAAGGTAAAATGTAGCAAGAAATACAATATAATAGTCTGGTAGTGTATAAAGTCATTTCTGAAAAATTGTAGGAATAGAACTATTACAAAAAAGCTTTATAAAATACATAACTGAAATTTAGCTCATAGAATAAATTCGAAAAAATGAAAAATGTTGAATATAATATAAAGTAACCTTCGGAAGGAAATAATTCCCAGTTTCTATTTGTTAAAATAATTGAGTTAAATACATTCAATTTATAAAGTAACACTATCAAGTGAGACACAAAGAATTCTGACGAAGGCCGCAGCGGGCCAGAAAATGCATTACATTCTGCTGGTGTCTAATAATTGTAAATTTTTCTGTACATTCAATATACCTCATTGCTTTCCAACGGAAGGCAAAGGTAAAATGTAAAAAAAAAAATACAATATAATAGTCTGGTAGTGTATAAAGTCATTTCTGAAAAATTGAAGGAATAGGAATATTACAAAAAAGCTTTATAAAATACATAGCTGAAATTTAGCTCATAGAATAAATTCGAGAAATTAAAAAATGTTGAATATAATATAAAGTAACCTTCGGAAGGAAATAATTCCCAGTTTCTATTTGTTAATATAGTTGAGTTAAATGCATTCAATTTATAAAGTATCACTATCCAGTGTGACACAAAGAATGCTGGTGTCTAATAATTGTAAATTTTTCTGTACATACAATATACCTCATAGCTTTTCAACGGAAAGCTAAGGTAAAATGTAGCAAGAAATACAATATAATAGTCTGGTAGTGTATAAAGTCATTTCTGAAAAATTGAAGGAATAGGAATATTACAAAAAAGCTTTATAAAATACATAACTGAAATTTAGCTCATAGAATAAATTCGAGAAATTAAAAAATGTTGAATATAATATAAAGTAACCTTCGGAAGGAAATAATTCCCAGTTTCTATTTGTTAATATAGTTGAGTTAAATGCATTCAATTTATAAAGTATCACTATCCAGTGTGACACAAAGAATGCTGGTGTCTAATAATTGTAAATTTTTCTGTACATACAATATACCTCATAGCTTTTCAACGGAAAGCTAAGGTAAAATGTAGCAAGAAATACAATATAATAGTCTGGTAGTGTATAAAGTCATTTCTGAAAAATTGAAGGAATAGGAATATTACAAAAAAGCTTTATAAAATACATAACTGAAATTTAGCTCATAGAATAAATTCGAGAAATTAAAAAATGTTGAATATAATATAAAGTAACCTTCGGAAGGAAATAATTCCCAGTTTCTATTTGTTAATATAGTTGAGTTAAATGCATTCAATTTATAAAGTATCACTATCCAGTGTGACACAAAGAATGCTGGTGTCTAATAATTGTAAATTTTTCTGTACATACAATATACCTCATAGCTTTTCAACGGAAAGCTAAGGTAAAATGTAGCAAGAAATACAATATAATAGTCTGGTAGTGTATAAAGTCATTTCTGAAAAATTGTAGGAATAGAACTATTACAAAAAAGCTTTATAAAATACATAACTGAAATTTAGCTCATAGAATAAATTCGAAAAAATGAAAAATGTTGAATATAATATAAAGTAACCTTCGGAAGGAAATAATTCCCAGTTTCTATTTGTTAAAATAATTGAGTTAAATACATTCAATTTATAAAGTAACACTATCAAGTGAGACACAAAGAATTCTGACGAAGGCCGCAGCGGGCCAGAAAATGCATTACATTCTGCTGGTGTCTAATAATTGTAAATTTTTCTGTACATTCAATATACCTCATTGCTTTCCAACGGAAGGCAAAGGTAAAATGTAAAAAAAAAATACAATATAATAGTCTGGTAGTGTATAAAGTCATTTCTGAAAAATTGAAGGAATAGGAATATTACAAAAAAGCTTTATAAAATACATAACTGAAATTTAGCTCATAGAATAAATTCGAGAAATTAAAAAATGTTGAATATAATATAAAGTAACCTTCGGAAGGAAATAATTCCCAGTTTCTATTTGTTAATATAGTTGAGTTAAATGCATTCAATTTATAAAGTATCACTATCCAGTGTGACACAAAGAATGCTGGTGTCTAATAATTGTAAATTTTTCTGTACATACAATATACCTCATAGCTTTTCAACGGAAAGCTAAGGTAAAATGTAGCAAGAAATACAATATAATAGTCTGGTAGTGTATAAAGTCATTTCTGAAAAATTGAAGGAATAGGACTATTACAAAAAAGCTTTATAAAATACATAACTGAAATTTAGCTCATAGAATAAATTCGAGATATAAAAAATGTTGAATATTTTTTATATATTTTATATTTTGTGTATAAAATCAATTTATTCACAACAACGTTGTTAACACTTAAGACTCTGTTTGTATACTAAATGATTTGTGTTTCAATCGAAGCTCGATGTAAGATACTTCGGGTATTCCCCAATTTTACTTTCGGTGGATGCGAAAATTGTGTAGACACACATACACTTTGCTGAATCACCGAAATCTAACTAAATCTAACAGGGATGCAAAAATTAGTACTTTTGTACTTTTTTGGTACAATTTAAACAACTCAATCATGATAAAGTTGCAATTCCATTTTATCGTGTAAAAATGAAACCGTGTTGTAGATGAGGAGATTTCCGCAAATTTTTTTTCGTGTAAGATCGAAATCGTTTTGTAGGAAGCCGTCTTGTAGGAGGGTAACCTGTATATATTTAATTCAATATAGCAATATTTGGTCTTCGAAAAAATCTCTAATGAAATTCTAATCTCATAACCATCAGATATTTTTTTTGAAATGGAGTATTCTGATTTTGAAACATTTTTAACGAATTGGTCACATGTGATAAAAAGGATATAAATTTAGTAGAGAAATATTTAAAAGAAGTTATAAAGTATTATAAACATATGAATGTGCATATTTGTATCAATGTATTTTTAATACCTTTCTGTAAAATATTAATTTTAATAAATAAGTTTTGTTATGTTTTGAAATCCAAAAAATTTGTACACTAGTTATACCCACACACCACAATAGTGGAGAGGGTATTATGCATTTGTGCTGATGTGTGTAAAACCTTAAAATTTGGGTCCTGGACCCACCTTAACGTATACTGACCAACTCAGAATCACTTTCTGAGTCGATCTAACGATGTCCGTCCGGCTGGCTGGCTGCCTAAGTGTCCATGTAACTTTGTGCGCAAAGTACAGGTCGTAATTTTGGAAATAATTTGATAAAATTTGGCACAAAGCTTCTTATTTGCACAAGGACCAAGCCAATTGGCCGAATCGTAAGACCACGAGGGGAGATAGAGGGCAATTTTTGAATCTCAGATACTATCAAACCGATTTCAATGAAATTTAAAACATAGATAGATCAATATTTACATGGACACATAGGAAAATGTGTTTTTAAGTACTGTGGTGTAGGGTATCATATGGTCGGGCTTTACCGACAATACTTTCTTACATGTTTTTTTTTTTGAATAAATGTTGATTGTAGTTACGACTATTGTATTATGAATATTGTATGGCAAACTTTTTTCGGAAATAGTTCGACATTGAATTCGTATTTGTATTTATATCAATTCTCGCAACTAGACATTAATTGATAATCGAGTTTATGACAGTTTGACATTTGTTTTAATAGAAAGGGTCTTATATAAGGAACTTCTTATCTTTAAATTTCAAAAAAACAAGGTATGTGTAAAGAAGCATGGAAGTTTGAAGGGCATATCAATCCACTAAATTATATTCTTAATGGAATATAACATTGTGAAAATGTCCAATTTGCCATAATTCTGGCACACAAAGCAGGCTGCATTTGACCGATGGCACAGGTTCAGGGTCGCTGTGATTTGTCTGTGGCTTTAGAAACCCAAATCACATGATCGCGGTGGCCAGTTCAAATCACCTCCACATGAGATGATCATGCCCTTGTGTAGAGTGCGCAATGTGGCATGAGCTGTACAGTTCACAGCTCATAGAAACTACATATTGTAAGAGTCCGTATCATTCAATAGCGCCAAACGTTGACGGTAATGAACCGGACGTTCTTAGGTTTCATGTGAATAAGTACAGCATTCGAGATTTATCCAGAATTGAGCCTTATCGCCAAAGGGGATTTTTCGATAAAAAAATTAGGGTGAGTTTAAAATTTGCACGTGTTGTTGAACGCTTATTCGTCCGTTGTGGTTTTTCAAAACACACTGACTGAATAAATAACAGCAAATTCGACAGATGTAGCTTTAAAAATATGGGTGCTATAAAATGTAAAAGTTCGGAAGTCCCTATTGGAAGATCCTTTATACATATCTAAAA
Source organism: Pollenia angustigena (assembly GCA_930367215.1). Classification (NCBI taxonomy): domain Eukaryota; kingdom Metazoa; phylum Arthropoda; class Insecta; order Diptera; family Polleniidae; genus Pollenia; species Pollenia angustigena. The sequence continues at coordinate 131,053,095 of OV884058.1, forward strand.
TTCATTTAATTTTATTTTGTTTTAATATTAGATACTTTTAATAACACAATGACCAACAATAATTTGTATAATTAATAAATGTCGGCATTATTTATTATCTTTTTTGCATTTGTATTAAATAATAATGGAAAAAAATAAAAAAAAAATATGAAACTCGGCTGTACCGATAGTTAAATACTCAACAGTGGATATAAAAAACAACACATTTCTTGGTCGTGTATGTTTCTTATATGCATATAAATATTTAATAGATTTTTAATTCGATAATATATTCTTTGAGACAACTTAAGTGATTTCGATAACGAATATTATGGGCCATGTCACAGAGTACAATTCCGTTCGGAACCGAAGAAAACATATTTCTTTATTGATAGAAATGTATTTTGATAGTGTTTTGCCTTTCAGATGCAGAAAACTCCCATTCCGTTTGAGAAAACAAAAATTTTTCATTCCGAATTTTTTTTTTTTTTTTTTTTGTTATTTTCTGAAGCACCAAATTACGGAATGAATTCCGTTTCCGAACGGAATTGTACTCTGTGATCTGGCTGTATATTATATTTTTTTAAAATATGCGAATTTTTTTGTATTTGACTTAGGACATACGAAAAATGTTTATACAATAATATGTATACACAAACAAGCATTTACCCGGTACTTTGTTAGCGACTCCTTTTCTTTCATAAACATATTTATATGCCAAAGTTTGTGTTTCTTCGTTTTAACAAAAAAGTACCCACATTTTTCATCTTATAGTTCTTCATTCACTCAGAACCCTGCACTTTGAATTTTATGTTTCTACTTTAGTTCAATATGATAGCAAATCAACAAGGAACTACATGCAGAACGGAAAAGTAAGCGAACAAAATTAAATTTCTCGAATTTCCCCTTTTAGGTACTTTTTTTTTCTCCCCATTGCAGTATCAAAAATTTCAAAACTGTAGTAGAAGCTAATAATGTAATACATACTTATATTTCAACGAATGGAGAAAAAAGTTCTAAAGTAGCTATGCTCTTTACCCCTTAAACGTTTGAATTTCGAAAAAGTACCAAATTCCTATTTGTATTTTTTGGATAAGTTACGATGAGTTATAATAGATGGTGTGACAAAAATAGTTCCAATATGCAGGTTTGAACCGTTTACATACTAAAAGTTCCGAATATCAAAGAAAATTCAGACGCCTGTATGCTTGTTTTTTAAAATAAAAAACGATAAGTAAAGGGTGTTCCATCCAAAACGCACGATGTTAATCGCAAATAAAACAAAAAGTTTTCGGAGAATTTTCTTAATAACATGTACTATGAAAGAAGGATCTATGACAATTATGTGTGGAACAAAATATCGGCCAAATGATCACCACGGCTTCGCTGGATTACCTCTATTGGATGGTCCACATTTTCAATGAATCCAAGAAATAATTAAGGTTCAATGTCGAATTATCTATTCCTTTAGCTCTTGAATTGTTCTAGGCTTATTAACGTACACTTTTTCTTTTAAATATTCCCAAAGAAAGCAGTCCAACGGTGTTAAATCACATGATCGTGACGGTCAATTAACATTGCCGCAACGTGAGATAACACGGCCATTGAATTTCTCACGCAAAAAAGCCATTTCCTTGGCTGTGTGGCAAGTAGCACTATTCTGGCGATATCCTCAATTTCTGGCCACAAGAAGTCCGTTATCATCTTGCGTTAACGAACACCATTCACGGTAACTGCTAGGCCATCCTCATTTTCGAAGAAGCATCACAATTTCTACAGGACCGGTTTGCTGAAAAAATTCTCCCGATTGTGGACACATTTTGGCGATTATGCTGACCAAAAAAAATCACGAAGTGCACGAAATGCATTTTGATTTGAATGCCCATTTTTGTAAAAGGCTTTAACAATCTTAACGCGCTGCTCAATTGTGTACCTCTCAATGGTTGAATTTGCCAAACACTGAAACAAAGAGATGTCAAATGAAGTTAAGCAAAAAACTTGACATCAAAGTGTAACTCAGAATTATTATTAAATTTTTGTATCTTTTAGTTTAGGAGATATGAGGTTAGCGAATTCAACCCCCAATACTTTAAAAAATTTAATGGATCGATTTGGCGAGAGATGAACCTCCGGTCTAAATTTTAAGCTTCAGGCGTTAAGGCTGCATGATGATGAATCAGTCAGTTAGTAACGTTACAATTGTATATGTATATCGCTCGTTTGCAGCAATATCGTAATAACCCAAAAAAAATATATTTCGTATTAAACGTGTTTAAAGTTTTTGAGACGCTTGCACCACCTAGCAAAAATAAAGGCCCCGGTAGGCTAGCGGGTAGTGAGCTAGTCTATCAACACCGGGGTTGTGGTCTCGATTCCCGCCAGAGACTCTGGTTTCCTGCAGACATGCGTAGAGCTTCGCGGAATTAGCTTAGGGAATTAAAAAAAAATCTTCAAACGGCGAAAGTATAAAAGATATAAAGATGTATTTTTTACACATTGTAAAGAAAAACAAAGCGAACAATGTTGCTTCTCTTCCTCAAAATTAAATTTTTTGAGTTATTACGACGTTTTTTTAAGAAATGTTTTTTCAAAACACACTGCTTAGTCAAATTTATAAAATTGTCTACTAAATTTATTTAAATTTCTGTCAAAAAATGAAAACGATCCTTTACGAAAATGATGTATTTGTAAAATGCTCAAGCTGTTGTCTTGCACAATCAGGCTATCCATGTGCTGCCTATACCTGAAGCTTATTTAGAACTTTAAACTGGCAGATCTTTTAAAGATTGACCAGATTCCTATTTGATATCATGGAAGTCGATAACACTAAGGGAGAAAGATATCCCCTGAAGACTCTTCAACTGGTGCAAGTTCTTAAGGCCAACATTTAGGATTCACTAAATGCATTTAAAATTATTTGGTTAGTACTTACATAAGGCTAGTTAACACTATACTACTTTGTATTAATACATGTCAAAAACTCAAGTTATATGACAAAGTGTGATAGTGTGAATGTGTCACGAAAATGACAAGTATTATGAAAAAAGTTTGACATCCCATACGACTTCATCGTTTTTTGAAAAATTTCTAAGCAATTATACTTTTCATTGGATCAGGGCTGCATTTTATTTCATATGTGAGTGTTTATACTTTGTGTGATGGTGTGAACACAAACTGTCTTGTTAAATTAGATTTTTTTAACGGTCGCAACAAAACTCATTAGATTTCTATCTCACAATGTAATTTGGATTACGTAAGACTTGTGAGATAGTGAAAACTAGCCTTCATTAACTGAAATTATGGATGAGTTCCAAAACACATTGCAGTGATGCGGGCTTAATTCTGTTTTGATACAAAGTAACGTCCTGTTTTGTTTACTTTGTAAAAAAATAACAACAAGGCATCAACAAAATTATTGATGCAGAGTTGTTTGCGCATCGATAACTGTAATTATACATTTAGGGACGTATGACATTGTCAATGTTTAAATGGTTGCGTTTAGGAATGCATAACTTTGTTCGGTCGCGTTGCAAATGATGTTTTGAAATTTACCCTTTTACCGATTTCGATACTTTAAAATGCTGACAACGTTTATATTAATATTTACTTTCAACAAGACTCTATAAAAGCCACATCAAACCAAGTATGCCTAATGTAGAGATCTATAAAAAGTACAACAAAAAAAACTAACACAAAAATAAATAATGATTTAAAAAAAAATATTATAATTTATTTATCACATAAATGGTAGAGTAAAAATTTAAATCAAATATTTTTCAAAAATTAGAATTTATAGTTGCACACACACATGCAAGCAAATACTTATGCAGACAAATTTGCAGCGGCATTTGTTAACACACACTCACTTACGCGAATATAAATCCATTTTTGTATTTAAAACAAACTGAAAATGAATGAATTAAAAACCAAACATAAATAAAAAAAAACAAAATGTTTATAAATGAAACTAATAATTTTATAACAAAAAAAAAGAAGAACAAGAGGAACAAAAAACAAACATACAATAAAATTATTTCATATTTCTGCCATTTTTGTTACATTTTCTAACTGCTGTCGTTGTAATTATTCAACCGTTTTTATTTGTGAAAATGGTGGCAAAGTATTCATTAACAGCATTTCCGTTTCCGATTCAAATAACATAAATTTTATAAAAAAAAAAAATAATAACATTTACACTCACTCGCTATTACTACAATAATACAACAAAAGTACAAAATAACAATCAATGACATAAATATTTACAGAAGAATGGCATTTTACGCTAAACGAATATTTGCCTGGATGTATGTACTTGTTAGTGTGTGTGTGTGTGTCAATGTAGGTTCGTGTGTAATTAAATTATCTGAAAATTATGACCATAAAATTGCGTAAATTTTTTCAAAACTTTCACTTAGTTCCATATAAAAATAGGATTTTTATCAGACTATAAATTTGGAAGAGATCGGGAACTGAATATATGAATCTCAACATATTTATTTCCGTTTTGAATATTTTTTTTCAAAGCAAAGCAGTAAACTTTAAATGAAAATCTTTTGATAAACAACCAGTTCATTTCTAAAGGGTGGTCCAACCATAATGCACGATGTTAATTGTGAGTCATACCTAAATGTACTTTTTGATTTTTCTTTAATTATGGACCTAGAGAGATAAAAATAAACACGCAAGGTCCTAAGTGAATTAGAATCTGTTTTTGGTACTTTTTCGTTCTTTGACTGGTACTTATTGATTTTTTTTTATTATTAATTAACAATAATTAGTATTGTAGTATATAAATAATTTAATGAAAATTAAATTTGATGAACTTAAACCTAATTAAAAATATTGAAAATTTGGATTAAAAACCATAAATAGTTCAACAAAATTACCGCAATACTAATTGGAGGGCTCAGAGCTGAAGCGAACCAAGTCAAAAATGAAAATTCGATAATATTTTGAGTTTGATTAAGTGAATTTCCATTAATTTCTTGAGCCATTGACATGGGCTTATTACCGTTACCTTTGGAACGAGAAACTTTTTGATTTAATCCGTTACAGAACTCGATAGAGTTAAACTTTGCGAAGAATTTCACACCAGTTTTGAGATACATATATGCATTTTATTTTATGACTTGGTTCGGTTCAGCTTTGAACCCTCCAATTATTGTTAAAGCTAAGGCACGAGCTCTATGTGTACATTTGTCCTTCAAGTTGTGCTGAAAAAGGTCAACAAGAAAATGAAAGACAAACATGAAAAAAGAATTCTTAACAAAAAGTACGAAAAAACAGAGGTAAAAGAAAAACATGTTAAACAATTAAAAATGGATAATCATTCAAAAAAGCAAATTTCGATCTACCAAAGGTTAAAATACAATTTGGTTTAAGGATTGATGTTTGATTATTGACGTCAGCAGTCATCGATGGCTGCGAATGTAAAACGGCAAATCCCTTTGAGGAGATCGAGTGGTAGCGATCGAAACATGTCAGGGTAACCAGCCGCCTGGGTTCGAAACTCAGGTCAGTCAAGAATGCATGATTATCAATAACAATTTCAATTAATTTTCATGTTGTAAAATTCCTTTCTTCATAAAAATAATTAAATGAACTTAAGCCTGATTAAAAATATTGAAAATTTGGTTTAAACATTATTAAATAACCTTAAAACATAAAACTCGGTACTTGGAGTCCAGAAACTATAAGAGGAGACTTTTTTGTACTTTTTTTAAATTGGTACTTTCTGATTTTTTTATATTATTGAACTTACAAAATAAATAAAACTTTCACGGACTTGAGGGGAAGATAACATATGGACCGGAGGTTGGTCCCTCGCCAAATCGATCCACTAAGACGGAAAAAAACAAATGAAACAAGCTAATTCAACTTAACATACATATATGTATGTATGTTTTCTTCATATTTGCATAAATAATTATGGAAAATGGTAACTAAACTGTTTGAGATTTAAGATATACGTGTTTTACACAACTTTGTTTAAAGTAAACTTAAAAAATAATAACGTGTTTTTTGGCTGGCCTTAAAAAAATCTTGAAAAAATATTTTTTTTTTTTTTTTTTATTCTTGACGAGCATTAGAAAAATCTTGTAAATCTTGTAAAGGCTGTCTTAAGGATAAGTGTGAAACCTCGCATACAAAGACAATTAAGATTGATGGATATCTGAAGAGGTGCAACAGCCACAGTTTTCAAATTTACAGCACATATCACAAACTGGGCGGGAACAGAGAAGTGAGCGTGTCACAAAATATACTAATTTCTGTCTAAAGACAGTAAGGGAAAATGTAGGTACAAATAGATTGCTTCTTCATATACAGCTATCATAAAGTGGATGGTATAAGAAAAGTGGGTGCGGCACCTCCCATGCAAGTACAAAAAAGATTTTTGTATGTAAATATTCCTTGAGAACAGAGGGGTCACCGAACAATTTGTACAGTATATTACGATTTTCGTAAAATTTGTTTCGAATGAACGGACATTTTTTATACTTTATCGAAAACAAAAAATCACTTTCGAAACGGCGACTCTGTATTACGAAAACACGAGTCAGTTATGCAAAAAGCGTTTGGAAGTTGTTCGAAAGCTATTTTGTTAGTGCCAAACTGAAAGAAAATTAAAAAAGTTTAAGTATTTAAATATTTTAAAATAAATACAAGTGTAAAACTTGGGTTTAAAAAACTGCAGTCGAAACCAAAAAAAAAATGTGTACAACTTTTCGTTTTTTGAGTTGGTTTGACAGCGACTGTTTACATTCAATGAATTGAAGTAAAAAAACAGATTTGTTTTGGCCAATGCCAAATGAAGAATATGAAGAAATGGCAGTTTTTCTACCTTGACTCCAGTTTTTTTTAACGCCTGTAAAACAATTAAAAAGTAAAATTAAACCTTATAATGTTAGATTTGATATAAAAAAAATGTTTACTTATGTTATTGTTGAAAATTTTTTATAATTCCCCGTCTTGAAATTTTCAAGAAATACTCCTTTAAAAAAAATGTTATTTACAAATAAAATGCATTATGAGGAAAAGGTTGACTTCATGACAAAGCTTCCAGACTTAGCAAAAGGGCATCTTAATATTGAAGATGCTAAAAATAAATATAATATTATGTGGCAAAAATTTAGCTCGAACTTAAAATATTTGGACCACCTGTGCGTGATGTTAAAGGCTGGGAAAAGGTAAATTTTCTTTTTAATAAGGCTATTTTAAATAATCCATTGGTCAACATCGTTTAGCTTTGGGCAGACCAATCTAACCACCAATACCCGATTAAAATGAAATTGCACCTGATATAAAATTAACGCTTTTTTATAAAATAAAAACATTTGCAAAAAATGTCGTACTATTTAGATTCTCAATGTAATTTCTATAACATACCATCGAAGAATTTAAATAAATTAATAAAATAACTAAAAATTATGAGTTCAAATTCCAAAATTTTCATTGCCGTTCTTTTATAATGGGTGTTTTTGCTCTCTTATTTGGACATTTATGGGCAGTATGCTTTAGCAAATCATCAAGAATAGATTCAGGACGCTTCTAAATTTACTTTTAAAATCAGTCATCGGTTCGCAAAACTTTAAGACGACTTCATGATTTGTACGGCGCAACTTGTTTTTTTTTTTAAGCCGATATGTTAAAATGACATGTCTCGATTATTTTCTGTGGGGCTACATGAAGTCACTGACTTATGCTGCTAAACCAGCAACAATTGACGTCATGGAGGCAAGCATTATTCATGTTATACTTGACATTCGCACAGCAATGCTCAAAAAAAGTGACCCAATGCGTTTCGTCAGGGACTGCCGTGGTGCCCAAATGCGAAAAAAAACTGTACGATTAAACACAAACAACGACCATACCCAAACACAACGAGTTTTTTCCAGCAGTTCAAGTTTTATTTATTATACGTGGTGGCTTCATGGTACAACAGTAAAATCAAAGGCTTCTCAAATGCCAACCTCTAATGCAATTTATACACTTTATACAAAAATAATCAGTTGGCGCTATAATGTACTTTGCCTGAGAAAATTATCAAAAATGACACCGAGACCCCAAATCTTTGGGGGCCCATAAAAAAAAGTGCATGACTTTGGGCAAAACTGGGAGACACGGGTCTTCTTTTTTTTTTGGTATTTCATCACGTAGAGTTGTCCGTATATGGTTATTTTTCCATGACTTAACAATTACACACAGTGTTATTTTTCAAACATCTGATCTCACTCGATTGGGGAGGCCGTTGGTGGAATGGGGGGTACCTTGGAGATTGGTGCAAAAACCTATTTAAACACAGCATCATCATCGAATATAAATCCAATTGATAAAATCAATATTGCTGATGAAAACGTTGAGGATACTGGTTCAGACTTCTCCGTGCCAGATGTAACTATTCAAAAGTCTACTCCACATCTTCCAGTACGAAGAGCTTTTGATAAAGATGCCCTTATAGAAAATCAGGTTGAAAACCAAAGCTTGCACCAACGGAATTCATCAAGAATTTGTTAGGAAATGTGTCAAAACTTAGAAGGCGTTCAAAAATATGTGAAGAAGTTCTGACACTGAGGAACTCTGGTATAAGCGGCAGTTAAAAAAGTATGTGCTAAAAAGAGAAAAAACCGAGCTAGCAAAACAACAATTTTTACTAGAAAAGGAAAAATTCGAGTTTGTCAAAAAAAATTAATTTGGGAGTAGGCTGTTAATGGAGACTATGGTCAATTATGGATCCATCACCATGAAATTTGGCAATGTAATTTCGGGTTTTATTAAACTATAACATAGCAAATTTTACTACAATAGCGTTGTTCATTACAGTTTTAGGTGTACTAAAGTGTTTTCCGAGAGTGGGCTTTATATGGGACTAGGAAGATCGAACGATTATTATTCGATTTTAGTTTTGCCCAAGCCGATTATTTATAAATATCCATTTTTCGAATATCGAATAAACCGGATATTCTGGTAAAACCAACCTTATTTTTGTTATAAATGTACCTTTAATCGTTAATTTCCGAAATCCGTCAAGTGTGCCTTTTTTAAATGACAATTAACGGGTTTCTGAAATGAACGATTCAATAAAAGTGTTTTGCTAATTGTAATATTGGGCAAACTTAATTTAACTTTTATGTAACAAAAGTAAAAAAACGTGAATAACCAAAAAAAGTTCAGTTAAAAAGATAAATAGCAATTTGTGTTCTAAATATTAAATGTATTGTTCTTTTCTGTGTAGTTTTTCAAAAGTGAGCATAATTTTAACAGATGGACATGGCTAAATCGACGTAGACTTACTCAAGGATCCAGAAAAAAATATTTTATATCATTTTGGATAATTATTCAAAAAGCCTTAGTATATTCTCATTCACCCCTAGTGGTGGAGGGTGTAAGAAAATTTTAAAAATTGGAAATTATGTTCTCTTGAAGCCTCCTAGTTCCGTTTCATTATCCTTATTATTAACTCATCTGCTCTCAATGTGAGAACTGCAGATTTAAATCTTCTTTTTTCAGATATCCACTAGAACTGTTGTGAAGGGTACATTAATTTAAATTCCTTTAACGGTAATATAAGGAAGCGGGTGCCAACACGTTCTATATTCGTATAACAGTTATTATTTTAACATTCTTATTATAATACCGTTATTTTTAACATGGCAAAAATAACTGCAAATGAACGACATGTAACAGTAGCCACCAAGTGGTCACTAGTTAAACTAACTGCTTGTTAAACAAGTATAAGTCGATAATGAGAACCATAATGTATCAAAGAATATAAGATTTAATACTTTTGCACAGTTTACATGATGCATGCATACATGTACATGCAGTATTCCAGATTATAACAAAATTTAGTAGTAGCAAAGGGTAACAAATCATCCTGTTCTAATTAACAGTTTATTACAAATTACTGTTATAATAATTCTGTTATTAACATGTTACAATATATATTTTTTAGAAATATAATTTTAAAAAAAAACTGTTATACAATTCCTTGTTGTGGGTAAGGAAATGGGCTAAAAAGGGTGGAATTAAAAAAAAAATGCCGGTTTTAAAACATGTTCAAATAGTACCTCATTATTTGCATGTGAAATATTTATCTCAGTTTACACCTAGAACAGCGTTTTACGTGGAAATGCCATATAGAGACAAAATTAATTAAAGTGGGACTAAAAGCGATTCAAATTAATTGAAAGACATTCTGGGTGCAAATTATGGCATTCGATATTGATCGAAAATACAATACAATGTAAATGAAAATTTTTATCGTTGTTTTAATGTAAATTCCCAAACGAGAACTTTAATATTTATTTGAAAAACAGGCTGTAAGTCTGGACTTAAAGCTTTTACTTCTTATAAAAATTTGCAGAATCGCTACCTGTGACAGCTCAATTCAAAGTCTAGAAAAGTGGGGAGTAACAAGCCCATTCAAAGTAAATATTCTTTTTAAACTGCTTCTACCTAACAGAATCTTATAAAACTTGGTAAATGCATTAAGCTCCGGTAAAAATACAATATTCCGGCCGTCTGGCAACCCTACCTTCACCGGAGGTAAGGGGTATATATTAGTGCTGGGATACTATCGATATTTTCTACTATCGATATTTATCGATAGTTCAGATTTCACTATCGATATTACTATCGACTGAATGTTTGTACTTGTGCAGGAAAACTTTAATTATTTTTTTATAAGGCTACAGTCCGTTGTTTTTATCTTTTTATTGAATGTACGAGACGTATGTTTATACGCACGCTATTTTAGATGACAGTTTTTTAAAAATTGATAAGTACCTTTCTGAAGGAACCGAAGTAACAGGGACTATAAGATATTCCATTGCAACTTTAAAAAATTTTCTAAATTCTAAACCCAAAAAGGTAATCAATCTAGCGGACTTATCCTCTAATGGTCGTTCATTACTTTGTCCTATGCTTGAAATTGCATTTGGATTTGTATTTTTTTTACAACATTACAAAAATATTTGACATTTCAGTCCCTATAGAAACATGTACAAATTTCGACTTAAAGGCCTTTAATTAGCATAAAAAGCACTGCTAAGCAATCCATACCACTTGCCATTCTTGTTGTTTGTATTCATTGCTGTAATTCAGCGCGAATTAATAATAGCAAGTAAAAATTTGCGGCAAAATACCGTGTGTGTATAGCTGCTGTTAGATGTCTTCATATCTGTATTTTAAATAATAAAAATATCGATATTTATATTTTTCCTATCGATATTTTCGATATTTTAAGACTATCGATAACATCGATAGTCTATCGATAGTTTCCCAGCACTAGTATATATACGTTTCTCGTTCGGTTTGTAATTTCTACAATAATGATCTTACACCCAAGTATATATATTCGGGTCCTTATTATAAGCGAAGATGAGTAAAATTATACGTATTTCCGTTGAAATGGATTTCCGAAGACTGCATATATGATGGGGACTGAGATGTTATATAATTACATCATGTACACAGAAAGAAAAAAACTCGGGATAAATCAAGTTTTTTATGATTACTTTAAGTACGAGTCGTACTCAAAAATTCAAGTACGAATAACACTAAAACGTACTCAAAATAATCCAAAATGGGATTACTTTCGAAAATCAATCCCGGAAATAAGTATAAAATTCTTAAATCAAATTAAAAAAGATTAAACTTTCGTTGTATTTAACCCTCCGGCTCACGCATGTTTTGATTTTTTATACACATTGAAAAAAGGACTGGCCAGACTCATGTGAACCACAACAGGTTAAAAAGTTAATTTGAACTCTTGCTTCTCATTTAGTTTCTATTTTTGGTTAAATATATACATAAGATTATTTCTAAAGTAAAAACCATATCAGTAGTGCGATTCACTAACTTTTATAACGATAATCAAATCGTTAAAATAAATATAACGAAAATTTATCGAATATGCTATTCAGTAAAATTTTTAATCGCTGTCGTTTAAAATCAGCTGTTACTTTAAGCAATTTATTGTCGTTATTTTAGCGACAATAATTTAGGTTGTGTTTATTAAATCGATAAAATGTATTTTATGTTTAAAATAGCTTACATACATACAAAAATATATTCATATGTATATGTATGGACAAAAACAAAATCCTAAATTTTAAATTTACAAAAATAGCATATTAAGGCCATTTTAGACTATAATACTTTGTGTTAAGACATGTCAAAAACTTACAAATAATTCATAATGTATAATAGTGTAAAAACATTTTGTAATGAAATGTCAAAAAATACGTAAAGAAATTTGGCAGTCGTATGGTTCTCTCTATTTTTTGAAATTTTTCTAAACGATTAGATTTTTCATTTTATCAGAATTGTGTTTTTACAAAAGCACAAGAAGAAAATCTGGGATGGAAAATTAAAATTTTGTGCACAAATATTCACTATTATTTTTTCTAATAAAAAATTGCAAAACGATAAAAATAATATAAAATTTCAAGTGAATTCTTTTAAAATTTAAATAAATCACAAATATTTGTTGTAAAAAATCGTTAAATATGGTACACAGACGAAAAAAAAAATAAAAAAATATGATTGTATCAACTTTTCCACCCTAGAAGAAAATAAAAAAAACAGCTGTTGAATAATTTGCCGGCCACATCAAAATAAAAATTATTAAATATTAAAGAAATATTAAAAATAAAGCAAAAATATATCTGAGGACCAAGGTGCAAGTTTAAATGTGCAAGTTAGTGAATAATACGCCAGCTAACAATGTTCCAATGCTTAATAAAATGTTTTTTCGTCTTTATTTTGTAATCTAAAGTGGATCTCATAAATCACAAAGATTTTACTTTTTATTTGAAGTGTGATAGTGTGGAAGCAAAATGTAATGAAAAAAAATTTCTCTTTGATTTTTTGACAATCAGACCAAAAATCATTTAATTTTGTAAGACCAAATGTCTTAAGACTTGTGTGATAGTGTAAAACAGCCTTTAAGAACAAAAACAAAATTCTAAATGTCAAATTCACAAAAAAAAATATATAAACCATAAATTAACCCTTCGTCTTACTCATGAGTCTGGCCAGACCTTTTTCAATGCATTTTGAATGCAAAAAAAACATGTGTAACACAGGGGGCTAAGAACAATTTCATTTGTTTTTATTTTACTCCCTTTTGTGCTTTTCGCTTTTTTTTTTTAACTTTTAAGACAGAGATGTAACAAAAATACAACTGTTTACTATCGTTAAAAAAAAGTTACAGAATCACACAATCGTTACTGCAAGCGAATATATATGTCGCCAAATATAACGATTGTCGGTTCTTTAAAAGTTAGTGAATCGCACAACAGGCATGATGTTTGTGGTTTTTCATTATGTAAGGTGTTATACGGGTAAGTAAATCAATCATAATAACTTTTTCTCTCTAATTTCTTTTTTGGTTTTTTTCAAGCACGAATTCAGGATGATACTTTATGATAAACTTTATAATACTTTAATCAAGCGTATTTTGAGATTGATTCAATCTTAGTTTTACTTGAATCAATCTCATTTTCGTCCTATTTAAAGTACGAAAATCGGGATTGAATATGGATAATTTAAGTAGTTTGCGAATGAAAATCCGTACTTTGTCAATTTTTCTGTGCTTGATTCAAGAAAATCCGTACTCACCGTACTATTCGTACCGCTTCGGATTGATTTTTCTTTTGAGTGTTTAGTCTAGAATTGTATGCTATTGAAATTCAGGCAGATCGTTCCATAAATGGCTATAGAACGGAACGAGCGAAAGTTTCCAAATTAGGTACAAGCATATTGGCTACCACTACACAACATCCGACAAAATATGGGCGGGATTGGTGACATGGCATGGCACTTCCCATATAAAGACTTTATAGATTTCTGTATATCTAGAGAACGCCAAGTGCCAAAGTTTTTGAACTAGGTGCAAGCATCTTGGTTATCAATAGAAAACATCCGATAAAATGTTTCAAGGAGTGGAAAAGTGGGCGTGGCACAAAATATATGAATTTATATCAAATGTATGTATGTAGAAGACCATAAGCACCACGCCCAGAGGATATTTTGTGCAGCCCATGTATCTCACCATGTCAGCATCAGGCTACGTATAAAGCCCATTGCCCTGCCTGTTAAAAAATCAAAAATATCAGTTGGTCTCATCGTCTGCCTCCCGATAATCTTTATATCTAAAGAGCGGTAATAGAAAACTTGTCCAAATTTGGTACACATATGTATATGGGTTATTAATACACAGCCTGTTTAAAATATGGGCGGGATTAGACAAGTGGGCGTGGCACCTCAGGTACAAAAATATTATAGATTTCTATATACCTAGGCCCAAAGTTTGGTATAACTATCTTGGTAATCAATACAGAACATTCGGCAAAATTTGGGCGGGTTCGGAGAAGTAGGCGTGGTACAAAATAGATTTATTTATATCAAAAGCAAGGTATTTATATGGCTTTCTGCTCCTAGCGAACCATGGTAAAGGGTATATAAAATTCGGCATAGCCGAATATAGCACTCTTACTTGTTTAAGTTTTATTTTGAATACAAAAACGGTTTGCGAAACGTTCGTAAAATTTAATAAGTGTTTTTGATACGGGGGTTTAAATTTACAAAAAAAAAATTACTTATTCATACATTCCACTTCTATATTTTTTGTTTTCACTAATTTTTACATTTCGGAGCTATTTTCTATTTTTGATTAAATAAGGAAATACAACATAGTTGGCGCCACTTAATTTAAACTTAGTTCAAAAGTTAAAAAAATTTCTAGAAATATGTTAAACCCACATACCCACAATCAAGTTTCGATTTTCTATTATTAATGAACTACGGGATAAAATATGTCCCCTTTGACACTCTCACACAAGCACACACTCTTAAATCACCTACGTATTCCATAACCAGTCCAAACTTGATTGGAGAAAAAACGATTAATCCATAAACAAAAAAAAAGAAACAATTCAATATTCATTATGTATTAAAATCATCATTAATAAATCGATCGATCGATTTCTAACTGTGCGATTATCATTAAATTACCCAACAAACCAATTCAGCAGCAATTAGTCCACAGCTTACGAATGAATGGAACAGAAATAACAACAAACACGAGTAGCAAACAACAACAACTGTGCTTCAGCATCATCAGCCACAGCAGCAAGAATAACAGTCAGTATTAAAGTTTAACACCAAAGAACGAAGCCGCCACCATACCGTACAATGCGCAAAGTCAAAACAGTTAATTTATATCATGTCGCGACTACTGGTCTTACTGATTTTGCATTTATTTCGACTTTTTCTCAAAAAAAAAAATAAAAAATAAAATAAGCGATACAAAATTGAAATATGAAATTTATTTTTATTTAACAAAACATTTGAAATAAAAAAATGAAAGAAATCCCATTATATCAGCAAATTTATTTCTGTTTTTTATAATGAACTTTAACGAAAACAAGTAAGAGTTTACTGAATGGAGTGCTACCGAAGTTTCAATACTCTTCAGCATCAACTGCCAAACGTACAACAAACTTACTGTGCTAAAACAAGGGATGTAACGATACGGTTTCTTGACAATATGATACCGATATTTAAAACAAATATCGGCGATACTGATACGTTTATTTAATTTTAATGCAAGTTAAAATTAAGATTCCTAAAACTGCTCTGGGCTGCTCGACCGTCTTGTCGTTATCTCTTAAAGACAAACAAGCCGACTTATTTTGTCTACTTTTCGTGCGTTGGTACCGAGCTACATAAATTGAAGCTTAACGTACTCTTAAACACTCACAGGCTTTTCGAAAGTAACATAGTCGGTCGAAAATGTATCATTATTGAAGAAGAATTTTTTAGGCCTACATCGAACCCTAACCGCGAAAATAACGTTAGCGCCAAAAATCAAATTTTACAGGAGAGAGTTTTTTTTATTTTATTTCATATACTTATACATTTTGTATGAAGTTTGTCGCTTACGATAAAATTGTTCTTGCTACAAAATCGTAACGGCACCTAATGTGTCCATGACATTTTAGGAGATTATGCAAGTGTCGCCAATAAAGTCATTTATTAAAAAAAAAAAACGAAAATTTAAAATTATCTCGCTTACGTTAGGGCTCGATACAGGCAATTAACGCTTGAGCCGCACAAAGATACATCTTCGGACCTCTATTATACCTTATATATACTTCGGACATGTCAACAAATAACTACACCGAAACTTTAAATTTTGCTTAGCGGACACGAAAGCCGTCGTGAAGAATCTCCTTACTTACAGGGTCATATATTACAACTAGAAATGTGATTAAAAAAAATTAAAGATAAAGGGCAATGAGAAAAAATGCGTACATATAACGTTTACTTTGCGTCGGGAATCGCACCCCCTTTTTCAAATCAATAATCAAACAATACCTCAACACACTAGATGTCATATATAGCCAAAATTAACTCAAATGAAACTTAAAGGAATTCAAATAATTTGGTTATTGGAAGAAAGTCTGTTCTTAATTCTGTTCTATTGAAAACTTCTGCTTTACAACTCTATCTTACAGCCAATCTGGTGCTATGGAATTCAACTATGGGGCACTGCATCGGCGTCAAAATAAACTTCTTCAAATAATCATGAATTCCCCCTGGTATGTATATTAAAGACTCGAATATTCATAGGGAAATCAATTTGCCATTAGTAAAAACTATGATTATGAAATTTGCAGTAAAATATTTTTAAGGTTTGAATTGCATCCAAGTCAATTAGCTCGAAAACATAGGGTACTTTCTTTTTAGGGGATAAAATTGGTACTTTTTAAAGGGTTAAAACGGGAAAAAATTGGTCTTTAATTGATCTTTTAAACAGCATTTTTTATTTTTTCATTTTCATAAAAATTTTAAAATTTGATTGCATGATTAAGATTGCAATAAGATAAGTTTGAACAAAATCCAATCTAAATATGTATCAACATAATAATATGGTTTATGGGCATAAATACTTTATTCCGGAAAGACGCTTGTATGGGGACCAATTCTCACCATATTCAATATCATTATGACATTTAAAAAGCATTTACCATATTTCATAAAATTATCTAAACAAAATTGCGATCTGAGGGCAAATCACAGCATTCGATATCGATCGAAATTGCAATACAATTTAAATGGAAATTTCGATCGATATCGAATGCCGCTATTCGCCCCCTAGACTTTGTGCACAAGGTTTACATGGACAGCGATCCCGCCAGCCGGACGGACAAACAGACATCGCTTGAACGATCCAAAGAATGACTCTGGATCGAAACAATAGTTTAAGCTTTAACACACAGCAGCACAAACTCATATGGCTCCGTGCAATAACTCCCAGGTGCAATAAGTCCCAGTGCAATTACTCCCAATGAATTAAATCCCAAAATAAATTAAATAAGTCCCAAACTGGAAAAAAGAAATAAATCCCCAAAAAAATCAAATAATTTCCAAGTCTTAAATGAAACAAACCCCAACTTTTGGGAGTTATTCCATAATGAAATAACTCCTAAAGACATTAATGAAATAACTTCTAAAAACAGTCCATCGAAAAGAAATGAAATAAGACGCAAAAAATGAAACAACTTCCAAAGAAATTTATTATATATGTATGTATTCGTTTTACTTGAATATTTACATATTAGGTTACCAAAAAACTAACATTGAGTCCTCGACATTTTGACAACAAATGGGGCATTTTATTATATCCTGACCTCCTGCAATGGCAACTGCCTGCAGTTTAAGCACGCCGGGTACAAGGATTACCTCCTCTATGGTATAACAAACATCGGCTTCGCTAACTAAAGCAAATACCGGCTTCGCTAACTAAAGCTGCTCTGCATAGCCGGCCTTCGGCCGTTCGCAAGGATTTTATACTCTATGGTATAACAAACACCGGCTTCGCTAACTAAAGCTTCTCTACATAGCCGGCCTTCTGCCGGGCTCAAGGATTTTATACTCTATGGTATAACAAACACCGGCTTCGCTAACTAAAGCTTCTCTGCATAGCCACTAACCATAAGACACTGCAATTGTACACTTAAGTCATTTGTATTCAAATAGTTTGAAATATCCCGTTATAAATACCGTTTAAAATTTTAAACAATTTTAAGAAATTGCAAATAATTGAAAATGAAAAAACTCCCACAAAAAATGAAATAACTCCCACAGCAAATGAAATAACACCGAAAACCAAAATAAAATGAAATAACTTCCACGTTAATTTTTTCGGGGACTTATTTTATTTGGATTTTATTTCATTATGAAATAACTCCCAGGCAAAAAATGAAATAAAACCGAGAGGGCTGGGAGCTATTTCATAATGAAATTACTCCCACATTTGTATGAAAAATTTTTGGGTCTAAATTCATTTTTTTTCTTGGGACTTATTGCACCTGGGAGTTATTGCACGGAGCAAAAAGTATGTTCAAATTTCTGTAACGAAAAGTTAATAATCTTAGGTTTGAAAATTTGTATGTATATTACCAAAAACCTTTAAAATCGAAAAAAATTTAAGAAATTTCAAAATTATTTTGCTATTTTCTTAAGAAATTTCAAAGTTTTTCCCCCGCTTTTCCGGGAGGTTAAAATATCACGAATCCTTTTACATATATACAAATGAAAATGCATTTGTTATCAAAACTGTTTTCTGGAATACAAAATTTCTTATTCATGAATTATGAAGTGTCAAATCCCCAATACATATTTATTGATAAATATACTCAAATGTATTGTTGGGCTTAAGCTAGTTCCTATGCGCATTTCACTGGTTGCTTAAATCAAATCGTCAGATAAACTTTTTCCAAAGACTGTGGAAAAGCTAAATTTTAAAGTGGGCGTGGCACCTCTCATACAAAGAGAGCATAAGCCCGCCAGAAGAACAAATTACACCACTACACAAAAAAAACTCCAAAATCTTTCACCAATTAAAACATTTATCAATAATAAAATCAGCTTTAATTAATCAGCTACTATTAATTTGTTAACTGGAGCAAATTAAATTAATTTTTAATTAATATCACAAATTTTTAATTGAAATCAATTTTATTTTTTTTTCTGTGTACTCATAGCTAGATGTCGGCAACAAAAACAGCACGCAAAAAACAAAACGATGAGATAGCATTGTCAACAGCACCATACAGTTGGCAGCACTGTAAAACATCAAATACAGCACACTGTACGATCAGCTTTTTACAGAACGGTCAGCTTTTTACAGAACGATGACAATAAAACTTTCCAAATTTCGAACAAATAGGTTTAGTGATCAATACAGAATATCTTTAAAAAAGCGAGCTGACATGAAAAAATTACCATGGAACCTCCTATACAAGTAACGAATTATTTCGTAGTCCCATTTTTCGTAAATATTATATTTTTTTTTTGTTGCACAAAATAGCTTACGTAAAATACAGCGTATGTGCTGTTTTTTTTAACGAAAAGAAGGGGGCATTGCCCCCCCCCCTTATTTTGTTGGGATCGTACACGTACGAGATAGGCAAGAATACATTTATTTGAACAGAAGCTTATCTACCGCAAGTTACTAAAACGACAAATAACAGTAGCAAACAGTAACAAACCATTAAACCTGATTTCAATTTAAATTTCAAATATTAATGAATATAAAAATATATCAGATTATTTCGATATAAATCCAAATAGCCATAAGTGTATATACACTTATGGCTACATACCGTTTGAAAACAGATAAAGAAACAAAAAAAGTTTATTTTTGTTAAAATAAAATATAAATTCAATGAAAATATCAAATAATATGCCGATTCGATTGATTATTGATTTGTATTCGTGGAATACAAAACAACTTCATAATTTTTTTATTTTTTTTTTTTTTTTTTTTTTTTGTAAAATGAAAACGGCAAAAAATTTTTGATTGTTTTTATTTTCGGCATTTTTTTTTGTTTGTTTTCGTAAATCGACATTTCTCATTGATCTTTTAACGAAATTCATTAGAGATTAAAATTAATTTTCATTTTTAATATTCAAGCGATTTTGTATGATTTTTATAAGACGATTTTAATTTGAATAAATATCGTATATCAAATTAGTATCTACTACGCGCATTTATTTATTATTTTCGCTTTTGTAAAGCGACTACTGTTTTTAATAAATTTTTTACTTTTTTTTTTTTTTGTTTATCTATTTTTAATTATCCACATTAATATTGGCATTTATATTTACAAGATTTAAAAAAAAATAAAATTAAGCTGTATCTGCTGGGTGTATATACATATGCATCTAAGAAATCGATTTGACTCAATTCAGCAAAGCAGACATTTAAATAATAAATTATTAAAATAGTTAATTACCTATACATACATACATACATACATACATACATACATACATACATACATACATACATACATACATACATACATATGTATTTTTTGTATAACGTACATCATTAATTAACTTATTTACTAATATAGTATAAAATGTGTTTTCATAAAAGCTACCGAAACTTAATTAAAAAAATAAAACAACACAAATTGAATGTAAGAAAAGATAAACTCACTGTTGATTGTTGGTGTTTTGTTTAAGCTTTGATATTGTTACAAGTATGACTTTGAGTGTGTATAATTCTTATTCGAGTAAGGTTTTATTTGTATAATATTTTTAGCTTTTCTAAAATCTTTGGAAAAGGTTTTCTGGCCTAAGCAACCAGCGAAATGCGCATAGAAGCTAGCTTTCCCTCAACAATAAATTTCAGTGTATTTATCAAATTTTTAAAAATCGGGAATTTACCATGTCATACAGAAATCTAATTAAACATTTTTGAAATTAATTAAATTTGAATTCTGTTTACAGGGAATTTCCATGCCATAAGCGATACCTTGTAAGTAGTCTTCACAGAACTCATGGAGGCATTCAATGTAAGGCTGAGTTGGGTACCTGGACACTGCATGGTTGATGGAAATGAGGTGGCTGACGAACTCGCGATAGAGGGTTCGAATCTGGACTTAGCGGTAAGGGACAGGGGGGTTAAGCCCCCCCCTATGTTACTACTATGGGTTGATACGGGAGAAATTCCGTGATAACGTTAACCGATCCTGGGGGGACAGAACGGATTGCAGGGTGTCCAGGGCACTATGGCCAAGATTGGACGCGGGGGCAACCAGGGTTCTACTGGGATTGGATAGGGGTAGTCTTAGAACGCTTATAGGGTTCTTGACGGGTCATTGTCCTGTTAGGGCTTTTGCGGGCAGATGGGACAACGCCATACCGGACTTCTGCAGATTGTGCGATGATTCAGAGGAGCTGGAGACGATCGAGCATGTACTGTGCCATTGTCCCAGGATGTAGGGCCTCAGACGGAAATGGATAGGAGATAGGTTTCACGACGAACTGGGGTGCATCGCTGGATGTAGTCCGGCGGATCTACTGGGGTTTGTCAGGGAAATAATGCGGTTGTTTCTGTTGGGGGGACTGTAGAGGGGTCAATAGTTCTACGCGGTATTTTCTACAACTTACTAACTTTCTATCTTTCTTGATTTTATCCATCTTATACTTATTTTCTTTACTGTCTTCTCTTTTTTCTCTTATTGAAGGGATTCACAATGGACCATATTGGTCTCCGAGTGGAGGTGTGCCCTTGGGCGCATAACCCTTCTTAACCTAACCTAAGTAGTCTTCACATCTACCGTCCTGCTGAAACCTTAAATTATTCATGTTTATCTCAATAGTTGTTGGGGACATATACCCATTGAGCATATGTCGATAACGTTAACCCTTTACTCTAGCGGCAGCTCCTACTTTATTTCTACTTACATTGCTGCTGATGCAATGCTGTTTTTTTAATCGCCTTAAATAATTTTTCTTTCATGTTTGGCAGTTTTGCTTGTTAGCGTATCCTTGGAACTAAAACGAGTTCTTATTAGTAGGCAAGATTTCGGAGTAAACAAATCTACCGGTTTGTATTTTCTCACGAGACCAGTTAACTAATTCATTAACAAGATAAATCTTGTATACATATATACTAATGCAAAGCCCAAATTACTTAGAAAATTTCTTTTTAATGTCTTAGAGCCTGTTTACATTGCTTTGTTTGCGAAAGGAAAGAGAGAAATATTAAACATTAAATACACATCGATTTTGAAATCTGTCAGTAAGTGGAACACTTCCGCTACTGGGAATCACAATTAGCGGATAGGGACTTGAATCACAGAAAAGCCACAACTGTCAATCTATAATTCGCTTTAAATAAAATATTGATTGGTAAAAGAAAAGTCTCAAAGGGTACCAAGCTTGCACTACACAATTCCACGTATATACACGCAAAGAAAAAACATGGTTGCAGTATGGTTAAAAAAAACACATATTATGGTCCTCTCAATAGCAACAAACAAACTGTTAATAATATTTTGTTTCTATTAAACAATAAATTGTTAACCTCGCTTGAAAATGTTTTAATAAAATAAAGCTACAACCATACGCTTAAACATATTATGGTTACTTTAACCCTATTACTGACACTGCAACCATGTTATGGTTAAATTCATCCATTCAAAAGCCATAACCATATTATGGTTGCGTCCAAACACGTTATGGTTAATATGTTATAACAATAATATGTTTGTAATTATAATATTTTTAAGTATTGTATGTTAACTTTTAAATTTAAAATAATAATTTACAAGATTTTGTTTGTCGTGCTTAATTCCCAATTTTTATTCTTGATAAAAACACTGAAATTTATTTTTGAAGGGATAAGTTCTTCCTGTGCGCATTTCACTGGTTGCTTAGGCCAGATCTTTAGGAAACTTCATCCAAAGATTTAAGAAAAACTAAATATGTTAAACAAATAAAACTGTTAAGCGAATAAGAATTATAAGCAACAGTTTTACTTGTAACAACATCAAAGCTTAAACAAAAACAACAACAATTAACAGGGAGTTTCTTACATAAAATAAATTTTTAAAACAGCGATATTAAGGTGGTTTTGCTTTTTACAATAGTTCAATGCTTTTCAAATACTTACTTGCTTGGTATGCGTAAAACTCTCATTCAATTTTTTTTTAATTATGGATTAAAATACACAAAACAGAAGAAGTGCTTTTGAAAGCCTTCAGTAGCTGGAAAGACAGGAAAAAACGAAATATAATTATAACTAGACACGTAATAAAAAAATTGAAAAAATTGATGAAATAAACAACAATAAAATGGTTAACTTTGACCATAGTATTGTTAATTCTGACCATAATATGGTAACTCTTGTCCAAATTTTTTACCATATTGTGGTTAATTTTGAACATAATATGATTAGTTTTGACCATTATTGTGGTTAATATTGACCCCAACATGGTTAATTTTGAACAAATTATGGTTAATTTTAAACATATTATGGTTGATTTTCGGAAAATTATTGTTAATTTTGTCCATATTATGGTTAAAAATTACCATAATGTGGAAACATAAATATTCTTAAAATCCAACCATAGTATGTTGCTCTTAGAATATGGTTACTTCCAACCATATGTTTTTTCTGTGTGTACCAACATTCACGTGTAGTTGAGAGCAGAGTTCAGGAATCAGAAATGAAGTCTTTACGTCATGTGTGAAAATCCGTTTCAAGGCCATAAATCCGAAAAAAATTTCAACCAAAAAAAAATTCGGCATAAATTGTAAACAAGCCAACTGTTACAAAACGATACGGTTGAAGGAAGGTTCATTATAAACAGTAGACTCCATTTAAGCTTCTGTTTCGAAAAAGCTTAAATGTACTGTCAAGAATATCGCTAAAATGTTGACATCAAGTAAAAATTCGGCGCGAATAACTTTTATGCCAGCTAAAATTTTAGCAATAATTTGGAATTTAAGCAATTGGATCGCAAAATTGCTTCTGCCCCCAAAACTCTCACAAAACTGTTTATATTGAGATGTATCTGCTTAAAAAAGGAAACCTACTATATTAATCGAAACTTCATCATAAAATAGATTTTGATTCCATGATTTTATCGCCACTACACCCCTGCTATAGATACATATATACAATGTTATCTAAATCGGTCGATCCATATTTATTGTAACTTTTTTCTGCTTAAGAAAAAATTCGATCCGATGCAGGATGTTTTAAAGTCATTATTAGCCTAATCCCTATACCTGCAATTCACCAACCCAGCTTATCACAACATCAGCATACAATTTCAATAACACTGAAATACTGCTAAGGCGCATCTTTTGATCTTGACAAACTCTAATGTTGTGTGATTTCACAAACACTAATAAAGGAACAGCCCAAAATATTATACATTATCCTCGAAACAATAAAACCTGAAACAAAATGACGGAATCCAAAAAATTAACGTTTGTTATGCTTCAAAAACTGAAAACGAGATGATCCTCTTGCATTAATATTTCTCCGTAAATCAAATGCTTAGCTGAAGCAAAAAAGGAAAAGAGATAAGAAATTGAATAGTATTAGAGAGAGAGAAAGAGCAAAAGCACTAATGACTTCAAAAATTTATTTTAATGAAGTGTGTAATTTGTATATGTGGCTTATATTTTCGGTATCATTCATTATTTCCTTTGATGCCCTTGTGTGCAAGAAGTGCATGTATTAAGTCACCTGCCATTGTCTACACCTACTTTTCAAATGCGGTCTTGTCTTTAATCTTAGACCAGCTTGATTGTTACCCTTCCAAAGACGATGATGTACTCGTTCATTATTTGCTTGTGCTCAAATCCTATTTCTGCTTTCATTAAAAGTCATATAACACCAGTGTTGTGGGAATGTGTGTGTATGTGTAGTACGTGTATGCTTGTGTTGCATGTTACTTTTACCTAAAATATGGCACAAATTTTGGGCTTCTTAGTTACGCACTTCTTTGTCGGTATGCATGTTTGACACACGGATTTACTTAAATGCACATAATTCTCTGTATCAATGCTACAGGTGTGACGACTTCAATTATCCCTTATGATTTATAGCCGAAATTGGGATTGCCTTTTTACGGTTAAGAGTACTAAGTAGTTGTGTAACGAATTTAAAATGTGGAAAAATATAATAGACCCTTTGATGTGGTTTTTTTTTTGTTGTTGTAAAAGACTGGACAATATTAAACTTTATTTTCCGGACTTTTTCTATTGCTGTGGAAAAAAGCTATTACGGCAAAACAATTGCTGTGGTTAGTTATAAATGCGTTTATTGAAAGTAGCGGGGGGGATTGTGATCTTTCTGTACTTTTTTGGTTGTATCAATAAACGCGTTTTACTATAATAATATTGTTACGAAAGTAACTTTAGTTAAGAATTATTGGCAATTATTGGTTAAGAATTAGATTAATTTATGTGTTATCTTGTATTGATTAGTTATTAAGTATTTGCTAGTTATTTTATTAGTTAAAATAGTTATTGTATAAGTTATGCACACTTCTAGTGTAAAAATCAATGTACAGATGTAATGTTAAAATTGTTGTGCATAATTGTACTTCAACCCCACTGTAAACTAGAATGTTCTTTATTAAGTTATCTCAATATATGGCAACGCCTAAAAGTATGCCTAAGTTTATGATGCCTAATAACCTAATTAATTCAGCCATATAGAAAGTAATAGCTGAATAAGTTTAATTAACGAAATAGCCGTTATTAGGCCATTATAGAGCCATCTAAACTTTAGAACTCGAACGTTCTATGGTCATTTGCCCGAGTATAAATAGGATCGCAAGAGATTGCATGATTCATTCTAAAGGCCCAAATACATTGATCAAAATACTCATCAATCATTGTGGTAGTATTAGTGAAAATGTGTTTGTATGTGTCACACCGACGATGCTGGATGGAAAATCAAAAAATTTAGCTATGACGGCGAATATTACGTCAAGCACACGTACACGATGAATTCGCCGGCTGGACAAGCATTTGACAAGTGTATTTGGGCCTTAAGTTCTGACTTTGTCAAAAACGTATCACGCTGAGAAGATTATAGTTGGTTGTAAATAAGACCTAAAAATTATGGTTGATAAAGTGACTAAGTAATAAATAAAGTTGTGTAAATTGTAAACAGTAACAAAAGTGTTGTGTTTATTTGTTTTATTTGAATTGCAATAAAAGAACTCGAAACGGTTTATTATAAAGGAAATAAACCAAAACGTTATTGAAAGGCAGTAACGTAACAATATATTATTTATTTATTTATTTATTTATTTATTTATTTATTTACTTGAGTTTTTTAAGCCCTTAGGGGCCAATAAACCAGAAAAATATAACAAGTGGCATATATATATATAACATAAATTTAAAATTATCATATTACATATTCCATTTTGGATAACAAAAAAAGTATCTGAAAAGAAGGAAAAGAAGTATTCAATATGTAAAACCCCCCATTGCACAAAAGTTGAAAGCAATTAAAAATAACAATTAATGGGGAAACCGATTGACAACAAAATAACAGAATTATACAACATAAAGGAAATTTTACAACTGCTTTAAAATCAAATGCTTAAACTTCTTACAGGAATATGAGAATTTCCGCTCAGAATAAGGAATTAAAGAGTTCCATAAACTAATAGACTTTACCACAAACGATCTTTTCATTATAAGTGTATCATATCGTGGAGAAACAAGAACTTGAGTTCTAGTAGAGGTACCGAATAAGTACCTACGTCTCAGATATGGTGGACAATCAGTCCTAATTACCTTGTACAACATAAGTAAAATTCTCATGTTAATAAAACATGGAAAGTTACAGCCAAGAAGAGATATTATGTATGATGTTAAATGGGTTCTATATTTAAGCCCATATACATATCTTACCATCCTTCTAAAACAATGCTCTAGTCTATCCAGGTTGTGCTGCGAAGTACCGGTATATATTTCCATTCCATAAAGGAAAACAGGCATGCAGACAGAAAAAACCAATTTTTTCTTGACACTAACCGGTAGATAACAACCTAATGCATATAAGCGTCTCAGTGAAAAAGATATCGAAGCAATGATATGACTTATATGAACATCAAAATTTAAATAATTATCAAGGTATATGCCAAGCGACTTAACATATGATACAAACTCAATGGGGACTCCTGCCAAGATAAGGTTAATATTAGCACGTGAGTTATTAGAAAATAACACTGCTCTTGTTTTTACCGGGTTGAGATTCAAAAAATTTAGCTCAGACCAATGCAGAATACGTTGTAAATCTTTATTAACATTCACAGATAAATAATTATCACCATTTCCCTTATCAGATGCAACTAACTGTATATCATCGGCGTAAGCAAAACATGTACAAAAATGTAATTGAGAAAAAATATCATTAACATACATCATAAAAAGTAGCGGACCAAGTATTGAGCCCTGCGGTACGCCCCTATGCGTTTGTAAAGTAGATGATCTTATACCCTGGACTTCGGTAAATTGACTACGGGGTGAAAGAAAAGAATTTATAAGCTTACAAGACGTGTATCCAAACTGAAATACATTCAACAACTTTTGCGTTAACATTTTATGGCTTATAGAGTCAAAAGCCTTGGAATAATCTAAAAAAATTGCCACCGATTCAAATTTTTTATCCATATTATTCCTTAAAATTTCCACCGCCTCTAACGTTAAACCTGTAGTGTTATAATTACGTCTAAAACCCGATTGAAATTCACAAAATAACTTTTTTACCCGCAAATAATCTTGAATCTGATTACGTAGTAACACTTCCAACATTTTCGAACAGCATGATAATATACTAATAGGCCGAAAATCAGTTAGCAATCGAGGTGATCGTATCTTCGGAACTGGTACTATTCTACCTACTTTCCACAAATCAGGAAATTTTGATGTTGTTATTATGTTATTAAAAATAAAAGTCAATGGCCGCGATATTGCAGGAAAAACAAGTTTCAAAAATTTTATTGGAATTCCATCACACCCCACAGCGTTAGATTTAATACACAACATGGCGTTATATACCTCCAATTCGTCTACAGCTCTAAAGGAGAAGCCTCCATTTAAAGGAGTGAGATTATCTACATCTGGTTCGTTTTGTATAGGAGGCATTATAACAGTTTTATTAAATTCCTCTACACTAAACGAAAAATACTCAGGCCGCCTATCAATCGCCCCTTCATATTTCAATCTCCTCCACAATTCCGTATTATTGCAGTTAGAGAAAAAATTTACATTTGCCCTTTTCCTATGCTTTCTAATAATACTCTTTAATTTATTCCTATTTATCCGATACATATTAAGATTATATTCACAATAATTCTCGTTAAGTGCACGAAAAGCCAAATTACGTTTTATTCTAGCATTTACTATTTCCGGATTGAACATCCATTTATCGTATCTAGGTTTTACCATACTTCTCACTGGAACATATTTGTCAAAAATTTCAAATACAATAGAATTAAAAAAAACAACTTGATTATCAACTGAATTATTCGCGTATATGTAAGAGAAATCTATCAATTGTAACTCATGCAAACACTGTTCCAAATTTAAAGACCTATAATCTCGATAAAAGAATCCCGAAGACACTCTTTCAACCTTCACATCATAAGACATGGATATAAAAGCATGGCCAGAATTTAAGACCGGCATTTGATACTGAGTTGTTTCACGAACTAAGTCAGGCTCAGAAACCATGAAATAGTCTATTAAAGTGGCACACGAAAGATGTTCAGTAAAGTGTGTAGGCAATGAACTGTGAATGACGGATAAATGAGATCTTTTACAAAAGTCCCTTACCAATTGTGATTTTTCAAATTCAAATAAGTTAGTGTTAAAATCTCCCATTAAAATTAAATTTGGAAAACGGGTAGCAACATCAGCTAAAAAATTTTCAGAAGACCTAAAATTACCATGCGGCAAATATATTATGCCTATTACGATACTACTAGTGTTATTAAGACTTACTTCAACAAACAAACTTTCAATAACAGCATCTTCTATAAAATCGCAAACAACCCTTGCCTTAAATTTGTCTGAAACGTAAATACATACACCACCACCCCGTGCCCAAAGTCTATCATTCCTAAAGATTTTATACCCATCTAATGACACTGCATAATCAGATATATAATCCTTGTACCATGTTTCACTTATTCCGATGACGTCGTATAAACTATGCTCTAACAAATGCTTAACTTCCACAAATTTAACCGAGTTAGTTCTAGGAACTAAACTTTGAGCATTAAAATGGCACAAATTTAAATAGTCATTAGACAAATTATTTCCAACACAGGTGCTGTCAATCAGTGGTCCCAAATTATTCATCATAATAATTATAAATAATTACCTCCAACAAATGTGCAATAAATTTCTCATATATCCCCAAAATACATTGTAAAAAAATTCCAATTAAGTACATAACATTGAAAATTGTTTAACTATGTGAACTTAATATAAAATACTAAAAGAAAAGTAAAAATAAAATCTGAATAAGGAAATTAAAACTAATAATAC
Organism: Pollenia angustigena; assembly: GCA_930367215.1. NCBI lineage: Eukaryota > Metazoa > Arthropoda > Insecta > Diptera > Polleniidae > Pollenia > Pollenia angustigena. The sequence goes on from OV884058.1 coordinate 131,082,474, forward strand.
ATTATCATGTCTTTCTATTCAATAAAATAAAAATGGTTAACAAAAATTAGAAACAAAAGTAATATGTATGGTAACTCAAAATGAATATTGAAAAATTTAAAACCATGGTAAAATAAACAAGGTATTATCATTAGGGAGAGTATTCAATAGCCACTCATGGAAATTCGAACAACAAAGTTTTACTTCACTGCAATAAGTTAAATTTTAAGATATTTTGCACATTTCCCCTTTTAATTAGAACTGTACTTACATCAACATATTCTATATTTGAAAATGATTTTTAATTTTTTTATTTCATTTGTAAAATTTAAGTTATTATTATTATTTCTTCTTTTTTAATGAAGCTACCTTCAACTTATTGTACCATGGTGTAACAAAAAGAAAAAAAAATAAAAAAGTAGAACAAAATTAAGAAAAGAAAATAAAAAACAAAAACAAAATATTGGATGTACTCAAAAATGTAATATAAAAATAATAATGTTAATAACATTGTTGCAATAACAAGGCGAATTCATTAAAGACGGTCTTAAAAGCACTGCTGATAATTTTCTTTTTTTTCTTAGCTTTATAGCAAGGCGAATTTGCTTTATAGATAGTTGGTGGATGTCAAAATTTTGTTAATCATCTTTGTACCTCTTTTGTTTTGTTTCGATTTTAGACATTGTACAATGAATTTACAAAAACAAAATTACTTGTGGCATAAGTAGTAGTTGTATTTGTAGTAGTTCCCAGATTACTGTAATGAATTCGCTCTGTGCAATAATGTTGAAATGAAATACAAAACATAAAGTTAAAAAAAAAATAAAAAATTAAGTAAATAATAAGTACAAGTTAAATAAAATTCAAGCTTATTACCATGTTAACTTGCTTCTTAAAACTTTATAAATTGAATTAAGAACAGAACAAAAAAAAAAAAAGAGTTGAAAGGTGAAATAAAAATACCTATTAGTTTATAATCTCCAATTTCTAATGTTGTAGCTCATCAGCAATATCAGCAGTATTTTTATCTGCTCTAGGGCCTCCAGTAAAAAGTTTGATGACATATTCTAGGTCACCCTCTTCCACTTTGCCATCATGATGATAAACTCTAGCTCGCGGTATATCCCAATTTAACATCTCAAAACGTTGAACTACTTTATCCTTAATAAGTTTACGGCAATAATATCTAAATTTGGAGACAAGTGGGGTGTGGTGGTCGTTAATGTAGATTCTGGAATGTTCTTTCATCATTGGTATAACTTCATTTAGCTTCAAGTCATATTTGTTCCTATAGCTTTTCATCAACAAATCTCTGTTAAGTATGCTGTTAAACTTTACCAAAACTGCAGATTTTTTCCCGATCCATGAACAAAAATGCAAATCAGTTGGTGAAATTTCTAAGTTAAGAACTTTTGCTAAGTCAACGATTGTAGGATATAAGTTTTCATTAGATATATTTGGAGGCAACCCAGTAACTATGATGTCTGCGCGATTCATTTGACGTCTAAGCGTATTGTTTTCCGCTTCAAGTTTTTTAAGCTTCGAATTGACAATTTTTTCATATCCATCACTGCGGTTTATACTTTGAGTTAGATCTTTTTTTATTTCCATTAGCTGCTCAGCAATATCGCGCATACATTTCTCCAAATTATCAAGTTTGGTATTTAAAACATCAGATTTACTACCATTAGCCTTGAGACATGTGTTACACTTGTACGTCAGACTGCCAGCCGTTTTCTTAACAGCATCCAGAGCAGTCTTTGTAAGGGATGGTGTAAGTTCCGTAGCACACTCATAATGAAAAGTGAAATCACAAAAATCGCATTTTACCCGACTATCACCTTTATTTAGGTTTTTATTACAATGATCACACTTTTGTGTCATTTTTTAGGTTATGTAGAAAGTCTATTTTATGTTTTAAAAAGTTATTGTTTTTTATCAATAATTAAACTGTAATTTAAATTGTTGTTCCACTGATTGATTAAGATTGTAAAATAAATTTTATAAAGACTTATTCAGATTTTATTAATTTTAATTATAAAAGGAAATCACACAGCGTACAAAGAAAAATCTACTCCGCAGCCATAGAGTTGCCAGAATATCTAACCTGAAATTTAAAAAATAATAACATAATGTCGAAAAATCATTAAGATTTTTTTTAAGTTTTTTCTACTCTTGTTTTTTAAGAAAGCATTTTTTTATCAATATCGATGATATTTAAAAAAAAATTTTTAAACTATTAAATATTCCTTTAATTTGTACAGTGGTGGTCAAAACATCTAGAACTGAGGTTATACCTTAGATGTTTATAAATTTTTTTATTCAGGAGTAATTGGTGATATGTACCTAATTATACATACAAATGTTGATTTTGAATAAAACACAAATTATTTAGGAAATTATTGTAATTTCTTTTTATTATGATAATATTGGTGTGATTCAAATGGAACAAAATGTCGGCCAAATGGCCGCCGCGACCTCGGTGGCACACCTCCATCCGTTGGTCCAAATTTTCGATGACGCTGAGGCACAATTGAGGTTCTACGCTGTTAATGAGCCGAATTATCTCATCCTTTAGCTCTTGAATTGTTGCTAGCTTATCGACATACACTTTTTCTTTCAAACAACCCCAAAGAAAGAAGTCCAGAGGTGTCAAAAAAGTTCATTTTCATCTTACGATAGCGAATACCAATCGCAGTAACTGCCTGTGAACTGAAGTGGACGATATGCATTTTGATTTGAACGCCCATTTTCATTATAGGCCTGAATAACTTTAACGCGTTGCTCGATTGTGTATCTATCCATGGTTCAAATTGTGTTAGTCTGACATTGAGGAATGTCGGATGAAATACAAAAAAAAACTTGACGTTTAGGTGTGGTTCACATTTAACATCGGCCCTTAAAATTTAACCACCCTTTATATAGTTTTTCGTACTATTAGTCAAGAATTATTCTTGAAGCTCAGCCGTCGTCAATAGCAGTGAGTCCTAAACGGCAAAGTTTTCTGATCAGATGATGTGGTTACTATCGAAACATGTCAAATCGTGAACGTGGGTTTTATTCCCGCGAAAGACAAGAATAAAAAATTATCAATAAACTTTAATTAATTTCATGTTGTAAAATTCCTTTCTTCATAAAAATAATTTAATGAAAATTAAATTCAATGAACTTAAGCCTGATCAAAATATCAAAATTTTGTATGCATATTATCATTAATAACATTATTTTTTTTTTATTCCGATTCATTTAAAATAGTTTTGGTTGGTTTTTGTATAATATAATATATAGTTTAGCCAAAAACTCATTGAAGTCCACTTAAATCTACTAAAAGGAAGAAAACCCAAAATATATACTTATGTATATGTACAGTAACTTACTGTTTGTATGAATAAATATCATTATGAAGATTATTTTTAAAGCTAAAGAATTTTATTAATTTGTTTATTAGTAACCATCTTTACAACAAATTCCATTTACTTATATGAATGTTTTTCTCTCACTGATGAACAATTCTTCTTATTTGCTTTGTTGTATTTCAATTTTATGTCGTCTGTACATTTTTCTCTTGTATGAATAATCAATCGATTTATTTGTTTTGCCGAAATCCCCACAAGATTTTAAATATCCCGTCGAGATTTGTTTACAAACCAAAACGTATTTATTGCAATTTACTTTTAATTCTTCTTTCTAAAGCGGCAGAATCGATTGATTTCTAAAAAAGGTCAATGGTTTTCTTCAGACGCAAAACCTTTAAACTTGATATGAATTCCAGTTAAATAAGTTATTTGCTATTGTGTCAGAAAAAAATAGCAATATTCTTGCGGAATTTATTTGTTGAGAGGAAAATAAGTAAATACAATTGTGCCTTTTGTAATTAAAAATGAACTAATAATTTGACTTCTATTCTCCAAATCTTCCCCGATTCGTCTCTAACTGTACGCTAGCTCTACTTTAATTATACTCTTAGGGAAACTTAACTCTCCATTTGGTACATTTTAATTTAACTCGTTTAGACTGCAAAATTGAAAAAGTTTAATTATTAGTATGCATTAACTATCACCAGGGTCATACATATAAAAAATATAAGCTTCAAGGGACAAAACATGGCAAAAATTCGAAATTTTTGTAAACGCGATTTTTTTAAATAATTTTGAACAAACTTAAAACCTTTTTTCTTTCACATAAAGGTATAAAGCAAATAATAAACTTTGTATTCCCGAAAATAACTTTGATAATATAATTGCATGTTCCCGTGCATAAAACTGAATTGGAAAATTGTTTTTTTTTTTTTTTTTTGTTGTTTTCTTACGAAGACAATTGAATGAAGCAGTTTGTTTTTTAATTTTGTTTTTTCTTTTAACCCACTTACAACTACAATTCGAGTCGGAAAGAACCCAACCAATTGTAGGGGGATGTAAGAAAAGATAAACTCACTGTTTATTGTTGGTGTTTTGTCTAAGCTTTGATATTGTTACAAGTAAGACTTAGAGTGTTTATAATTCTTATTCGCTTAAGGGTTTTATTTGTTTAATATTTTTGGCTTTTCTAAAATCTTTGGAAGAGGATTCCTGATGAGCTGGCCTAAGCAACCAGTGAAATGCGCCTATAAGTTAGCTTTCCCTCACCAATAAATTTCAGTGTATTTATCAAATATGAAAAATTGGGAATTTAGCACGTCATACGGAAATCGTATTAATAGCAAATATAGTACATTTGAGAGCAAAACAGGGTAAAAAAATCATACTTATTGTAAACACGTTTAATTTTCAAAATAATTTTACTATAGCTTAAAACTTATGTTCTTCAACTTTAATTTTAGGGATAACACAAACTAAACATTTTTATTTTAGTAGTTTTTTAACACGTTTTTTGCTGTCAGATATGGCGATTTCTCGCAAAACGTGGCGATTTCAAGACGTGTTTGGCGGTGGGATTTTCCATTTGGCGACTAGCGACAGGTGACTTATTTGGCGATTTTAGATATAACTGGCGATTTATTACGTTTTTTACCATTTATATTATTTCAGCGATCTTTTACAGGTTGTAATTTTTTGTTATCATTACTAATTTAAAGAATATCTGGGGACTTCTTTTCACATAATTTTTGTTTTGTTATCATTTTTAGTGAATTTTATATTCAGTCACTATTTAATTCCAAAGCGGCTCTACACTTGCAATAAAATTGTTTAATTTTAAGTTTTCTACAGTTATATTGTCAATGTGTATGTGATAATCGATGGTGGCATAATATATTGGCAACAATCAAAAGATTTTGACTTTTATTGCACAACGAAAAGAAAGTGAAATGTGTTGGCAACATTGTTCAATGCTGTTTATGTTATTCCTATAGGTTATGTTCACCTTTTCATTGAATGAATGAAACCTTTGTGCGACTAATTGCATAATATAGGAGAAAATGCAAATAATATGGCGAATATCATGTACAATAATATTGCAAGTGTATGGGATGCTTAATTGTATGTATGCAGGTCAAAACACTAGTAATGAAATCGATACGGTTGAAGTGTACAATCTTTTAGACTTGTGTACTTAATTTTAGTTTTTTTTTTTAACTGAATATATGATCTCCATTCTATGTTATTTAAAAAAAAAATAACACAAACAAATGTGCTAAATTCCCATTTCATACTATTGATAAACTGAAATTTATTGTTATGGTTGCTTAGGGTAGATCGACAGGAAACTCCATCCAAAGATTTCAGAAAAACTAAAGATATTATACAAGCAAAACTCTTAAGCGAATAAGAATTATAAACCCCAGTTTAACTTGCAACAATAATAAAGCTTAAACAAAAACAAAATTTCCTTTGGCGACTTTTTTGTATTTTTTCTCAGTTTTTGGCGATTTTTGACTGAAGTATACTAGCTTTTTTTTGTATGCAAAATTTAATTTAAAAAAAAATTTTACAAAAATATAACAATATTGACGTTTGGCGATTTCTGACATACGGTTTGGCGATTGAGCTCAAAAAAGCCGACAACCCTGCATACAGCTAGTATATTCAAATATATGAGTAGGTGAGTTTCAAAACTCGTTCGTTACAAAATAAAAAGTTTGAAATGAAAAATGATTCTCACAGTTCTTTTGGTGCTTTCTGAGAAGAAATATGCGGATTGTATTAATGCATGTCCTTGGAAAAACATGGATGAGGACATGGATTGACACAATAAGTATACTTCTTCTCAAAAATCGCCACAAGAACAGTTAGAGTAAATTTTCATTTCGTATTTTTAATTTTGTAACGAACGAGTTTTGCAACTCACCTACTCATATGTAAGGTATGTAGTAGCACCTTTTACTAATACCCTTATAAGTGAGATCAAGGTCCATAACTCCTCAACTAAGTGCTTAGGCGCAAAAAAAACTATACCAACAATTTTTATTTTCAAAGCCTTTTCCAATGCAACGTTTATGTATTTTTGGTAACTACCTAATATGAAACCCGACCGGAACGTCAACGTATCCGCTACATTTACGTAGGAGTTACAGCAGTACCTAAGCAAAAGCGGCACGCGATTTCTAGTAGTCAAATTTTGTCGTGCCCATACAATTTTTATGAAGTATAGCAAGGCTCGCCGCAACGTCAACGCAAAGTTGGCCGCCATTGTTAATAAATAATGGCAATTTTTTTTTTTTTTTTTTTTTTGTCAATATAACGGTTTTATTTTTTTTTTTTTTAATTTTTATTAGGAGGGTTTTTTTAAGATTTTACAGTACTGTTCGTGGCACAACGTCGACGCTATTGTTTAGGAAGAAAACGTTACGTCATCCCCTCTTGTTTAGATGCGGCTGTAACGAGACCTTTTTTTACGAAACTATAATTCTATACTTTACTCTACTCTAAATCACTCTAATGCACTTTAAATAGTTATAGGATTATTTTACTAGCCTTGGCTCCTACGAATGCTGATGAGACATCAACAAAATCAAAGTGTTTTAACAATCAATATTTATCCAAGTCATAAAAAAATACTAGCCCTTACCTTACAAGTAGTGGAAATATGAGGAGTAATAAAAAAAGTATTTATCCTTTTCTTCCGAAAATTAACAGAAATCATGTTATTAAACATATGGCTTCTTTATTGCAACTAGAACTGGGATACTATCGATATTTTGTACTATCGATATTTATCGATAGTTCAGATTTCAGATATTACTATCGACTGAATGTTTGCACTAAAGTATGAAAACTTTAACTAGTTTTTTATCGGGCTACAGTTCGGTGTTTTTATTACTTTAATGAACGAAAGAGACGTATGTAAGTACGCACGTTATTTTAGATGACAGTTTTTAAAAATTGTGATGCTGATAAGCATCTTTCTGAAGGAACAAAAGTAACAGAGACTATAAGAAATTTATTGGAACTTTAGATAATGTACTAAATTGGATTTGATTCTCAACCCAAAAGGTAATCTAGCGGACTTTTCGTCTAATGGTCGCTCATTGTTTTATCCTATGCTCGCAATTGCAATTGCATTTTTATTAGATTTTTTTTTTACAACATCAAACAACTATCTGGCATTTCAGTCCCTATGTAAACATATACAAATTCCGGCATAATGGCCTTAAGTTAGTAGTAAAAAAGCACAGCTAAGCAATCCATACCACCTGCCAATCTTGTAGTTTGTATTCATTGCTGCAATTCTGCGCGAATTAATAATAGCAAGTTAAAATTTGCGGCAAAAAACTGTGTGTGTATAGCTTCTGTAACATGTCTTCATAGCTGTATTTCAAATAATAATAATATCGATATAGATATTTTTCCTATCGATATTTTCGATAGTTTACGACTATCGATAGTATCGATAGTACTATTAATCAAATTTGGCAAAATGCAATTAAAGTTTTTAAAATTAACCTTTTTATACAGATTCAATAAAATATATTTTGCTATAACTGCTGTTCAGTTTAAGATAAAAAACTGATTTTTGTTTTACATATAGAGAAGTTATGAGTAACTTCAATTTTTTAATTATTTGAGATATGACTATGTTGCAATAAAGGAGCGATATAGCAAATTCGGAGCGATTAATACATCAAATATATAAAACCAATTATGTTATTTCTAATCATTTCCTAGTGGGGTCAATATTATTAACTCATATTCACATAAACAAAATATTCCCTTAAGGAACTGCTGATCAAAAAACAACAACAACGACAACATAAGCAAAAAAGCTCAAAATTATAAAAATTAACAAACCAAAAAAATGTAAAATAAAATAAATAAGGAGACAAAACAAAATACTTTTTTTATTGCCACAAAACAAGTGATCAAAAAGATACCGCAAAAGTTAACACCATCATGTTACTTACCAACAATTCATTGGCATTTATTTTTACACACTTGCACCCCGAGATGCGAAATGTTGTTGATGACGACGACGACGACGACAATGATCTTTTTGATGATCATCATTGGATGGAATACACGGAAAGTATAAAATTTCATTGAAATCAGTTAAAGAGTTTAAACAAAAAGCGCAAACAGAACCGAAGCCCAAAAAAAAAGAAAGAAAAGAGTTTGTTTGAAGGAATAGGTGAACAAACGTACAACCTACAAGAAAATATGACCCAAAATGACAATGCTTATAAATAAAGGTATTTAATGTATGCTTAGTATCTGTCATGCCATAAGTACCATAATACCAATGGCCCAGTACACTAAGCCCTGACATAGCAGGCAGCCCGAACTCAATACCAAGCCTCACTGAGCACCAGCAGCAGCATGCAAACTGCACACTTGATCACTTTGTAATCGTAAATATCCTTTTGAAAAAGGACCGCTTGTTTCGATTTTTTGCTAAAGAGCATAAATATGAATCTTCACATGTTGTACACGAGTACTTTCGTACGATAATTTGTGTGTGTTTGAATGTGTACAATATTCCATGTAAAGCACCACAATGATGTTTGTTGCACCTCATGCTGCTTTAGTGATCACAGCAGCGGGATATTTTGGAATGTGTCGTCATACATATTCTTACTCTGCTACAAAGTTACATTGAATGGCGTTGGTAGTGCTGCACACTACCATGATTTTAGTGAGTTTGTCGCTACTTTTGATGTGCAACACGCTGAGAAAATTCATATGAATGTGTCATTGTGTCAAAACACTAAAATATGCCCACACACATTCAAATTCCCAGTCACCGTCGTCACCCTTCCAATCACTAGCCATCCCAGTCATAGTCGCACTGATGATGATGATGATTGTTCTTTGTAAAATCCATTTGTTTCTGAGCAACACAATGATTTCCTTTTTCTTCTCATACAATCTACCAAAAATATTTCTTTCTGAAGTATTAAATTTTTATATTGATAGAGTGATATTTATGATAATAAATTGTGCTGTTCAAAGAATTTGTATAGATTTACGTTTTATTTGTTAATAACAGGGAATTTGTTATTTCTGTTGACTTTGTAGCATTTATGGATTCATTTCATTTCGCTTTTTTTTTTTTAATCTTAAAGTAAAACGTTTACACTGAGTTCGAAACAAAACCGGAAAGTCGATTTGTATTTACTAGGATCGCCCGGTGGCCGAAATTCGACCACTCGACATTTACTTTCGAGAAAACCTGTGCGTTATACAACAAAAACGTACATATTTTAAGAGAACGGCAGAAAAAAAAAAATATATTGTGCATATCTACACACAAATTCCTCTTAAACGATATATGTTTCATTAAAATCGGTGGACGATAAGATACTTAAAAATCAACCACAAAATTGTTCCCGTATTTATATATAAGATAAGTAGTAAAAGGATTTGGTTTAGTATCAAAAAAGTATTATGTTTTTTTAGTACTTTTTACGAAAAATCTACTTAAGATTAAGCACTGCAAACTCTTCACTTTTAAGAATAGTTAATTTTTACAAAAATGGCTTAAAAGATGGCTAAACAAGACTTTAATAGAAAAAACGCAAAAACTTGAAAATTTTATTGACTTCACTGAAGTTGCATAAAGCGATTATTTTGTTTTTATTATATAATAAATTTTTTGTAACCATAAACTTAACAAAAGAAAAATCTTTGAATACCGAAAAGCTAAAATTATCAATAAAATCTATCGTTTTATTGTAAAAATAATTTCCGTTAACTAATAAGGAAAACTTCAACGTAACAACACAACTAATACTGAATTTATAGCATACATTTTGAAAACTTGAGAAAAATTTGGCTTAACAAAAATGGATAAAAAATAAGGGCTAAAAGCTAAATTGATTCTTTCATGACTCTTACTCTACTCGAACTCTACCCTGGCTCTGCCTTTAGCCCTGCATTGGCTCTGCTCTAACAATATTCTCACTCTACTTTAGCTCTTATCTAACTCTTAACTTAACTATTATAACTCTACTCTAAATAATATAACTCTCTTTTAACTCTACTCTATCTCTATTCTAACTCTTCTCTACCGCTATTCTAACTCTACTCTAATTCTACTCTAACTCTACTCTAAATCTACTCTTACTACTTTAACTATACTCTAACTCTGCTCTTACTCTACTCTAACTCTACTCTAACTGTACTCTAACTCTACTCTAACTCTACTCTAACTCTACTCTAACTCTACTCTAACTCTAACTCTACTCTAACTCTACTCTAACTCTACTCTAACTCTACTCTAACTCTACTCTTTTTTTTATAGTGGACGTAGTGATATCGCGCTATCATCTAGTGGCCCCACGATTTATTCTCCAATCCACCCCGGAACCGCTGTAGCATTCCATCAGGGTGGGTGGTTTTGTGTTGTTACACGTCTTCATCACATAGTTGTCTTGATCCTTGTCCCCCGTCCTCCAAAGAGATTAGAGGTTTGGAACGGCATTTTTCTCTCATTATGCGGCAGATAAAGGTTTCAAACATTTTCCACGACTACATAAAGCCCAGCATTTCACTGACAATGTTTCCAGGAGATAAAACCACATGGAGTCCGTCGTTAAGTTCAAGTCTCTCATGTTCCCATCTTGGGCAATGGAAGAGATTGTGTTCAGCATTATCGTCTTTACCACCGCATTCGTCACAGTGTTTATAAGCAGGGCAAGGGACTTCATGCAAATGCATGTTTATTGTCGGTACTCTGAGACCCACCTAAAGTTAATATCTTTGCGAATCACAATATTTCCAGTAAAATGGCATCAATTTGTTAGTGCATATTTTTGCATATTTTGCTTTAAATGCATGTTTTTGCATATTTTGATATAAATGCATATTTTTCGTCATATTTTGTTATAATTTCACATTTTTCGTCATATTTTATAATATTTATAAAAAAAATTGCTCTTTTCTTAGTTTTTTGTTTAGAAATATATTTCTGTTCAAGGCGAATTCATTATGAGGTGTAGTCAGTGAATCAGCTGGTTATAGTTGTTTCAGCCCTGAAGCTGTCAAACAGTCAAAATAGTATGGGAAAATCTGCTAACTTCGACATTTTCAAGGAGCAAAAACAACATGTTGGTGTTTGGTACTGAATTACCTACATTTTATTACAAATTCACCTTGTTTCTTTTACTTTTAAAAAGTAGCACATACAAAAATTATACAATTTGTATAATTGTGCACATAATTGTAGAAGTAACAATAAAACAGTTTTTGACATTTCATTTTGTTCGCGGTTTTTTTTACTTGAAGAAACGGCAAATAAAAATAATGTTCGGCGAAGAAAAAATAGAACTCAACATAATATTTTTGATTTACGGTGTAAGAAGTATGACCTAAAATCCAAAAAGTATTAATAAAAAAAATTGTTTCTAAGGAAAAAAATGCCAAAAGAAAAAATATCAAAAAATAATCTTTTAAATAAGTGTGTTTTTGAGTCTTCAAAATAGAGGGGAAAGTACTTTTTTGCAAAGTTTACAAAAAGGTGTTTCATTTAAAAATTTCAAGTAAATCAGCACCTTCAAAGCCAGAAACACAAAGATTTTTGATTTATGAAAACGTTTCGCAAACTTTAATTTCAAGAAAATCAACTTTTGGGGATAAGACTAGCAAATTTAGTTTTGAATTGTATATCTAATGCTCTGGTGTCTGCAGATATACCTCTATATTAGCTTATCAACCAAAATTATAGAATTTTTTTAAACAAATATAACAATGAAACCATTCCTACGAAAACAAACCTTATAAAAACTTATATCGCCAAGTTGTACACTATACAACTATGTGACATTGTTGAAAGATTTAAGTGACATAATTTGTGGCTGTCTATTGACGAAGCAATGGACACTGAAGGACGTTTCGTTGTCTACGTAATTGGGATCTTGAATGCAGAAGAAGATCTTGAATGCAGAAGAAGAACAGAGTAAACACAAATTTTTTTTAAATATTGTAAAGTTTGAAAAGGTGGATCATGCTTCAATAGCTCGAACTTTCAAAGATTCAATTTCTCTTTTAGAATCCTTTAATAAAAATAAAATTTTGCTCTACTTGACCTTTTTTTTAAGATATCTTACTCAAAAATGTTACATGTCACATGCTAAGCTCATGCCATGCATGAAAGATTTTAAGGTCTCCTTTGCGTTTCAAGATGGGGTACCTGGTTGCAGGCAGTTGAGTATTATGCCAAAAATTTTGAAGAATTTAAAGATGTGGTAAATAATTTTAACGAAAATAATGCAGTCGCGATAAAAAAGTGAACAATATTTTAAATGTACCTAATATAAAGGCTCAATTAGAATTTATACACTCAAACAATGGGTTTCTAGTCGAGACAATAACCGAACTTCAATGGTTTAAATCATTAAAATAAGAAAAGTAGAAGGTCAAATCGGCGAAAAAATAAAAGCCAAAATTTATGCAGTTTTAAAAAAGAATGCCGGATTTAAAAAAGTTAAAGAAATTGGTAATATTTTTAATTTACCTTTCAGTAAAGAAAAAATTGTAGACAATGAATATTCTACAAAGGAGTTGACCACTTTTAAATATCCACCTATTACATCCGTTGATGTCGAACGAACACTTTCAATGCTTAAAACTGTTTTAAGTTAAGACCAAATAGAATGAGTTTTACATTTGATAACTTAAAAAAAACTTATTTATTTATATATGTAAATATATCTTTATCTACTTCTACTTTTTAAACTATGTTTTAAGTTTTTAAAACTGAATGAAATGTATTTATGTTTTTTTTTTGTTAAATATGGTTAAATAAATATATTTTTAATGCATATTTTTTACTTTTATTTTTGCATATTTTACGATTTTTAGTGCATGTTTTATGCGCATATTTTGCGATTTTAAGTGCATGAACTTCCTTGCCCTGTTTATAAGTTTTGATCTTAAATCTATATAGGTAGCTGTTGAATAATTCATGCTTCTATTTTTTTTTCTATCCAGCGGCGAATTTAGGGATTAACCGATAGGTCCACCAACCATCTCCACAACTCACAACAGACATCATTACGAAGTCCTGCAACGCAGGAATGCCGAAAATCCAAAAATTCAACAGAAATAAACACCTAGTTTACTGGTGGACTACTCTAACTCTACTCTAACTCTAACTCTACTCTAACTCTACTCTAACTCTACTCTAACCCTAGTCTAACTCTAACTCTACTCTAACTCTACTCTAACTCTACTCTAACTCTACTCTAACTCTACTCTAACTCTACTCTAACTCTACTCTAACTCTACTCTAACTCTACTCTAACTCTACTCTAACTCTACTCTAACTCTACTCTAACTCTACTCTAACTCTACTCTAACTCTACTCTAACTCTACTCTAACTCTACTCTAACTCTACTCTAACTCTACTCTAACTCTACTCTAACTCTACTCTAACTCTACTCTAACTCTACTCTAACTCTGCTCTAACTCTACTCTAACTCTACTCTAACTCTACTCTAACTCTACTCTAACTCTACTCTAACTCTACTCTAACTCTACTCTAACTCTACTCTAACTCTACTCTAACTCTACTCTAACTCTACTCTAACTCTGCTGTATCTCTGCTCTAACTCTACCCTAACTCTAATCTAACTCTACTCTAACTCTACTCTAACTCTACTCTAACTCTACTCTAACTCTACTCTAACTCTACTCTAACTCTACTCTAACTCTAACTCTACTCTAACTCTGCTCTAACTCTGCTCTAACTCTACCCTAAGTCTAATCTAACTCTACTCTAACTCTACTCTAACTCTACTTTAACTCTACTCTAACTCTACTCTAACTCTACTCTAACTTTACTCTAACTCTAACTCTCCTCTAACTCTACTCTAACTCTGCTCTAACTCTACTCTAACTCTAATCTAACTCTACTCTAACTCTACTCAAACTCTACTCTAACTCTACTCTAACTCAACTCTAACTCTACTCTTACTCTACTCCAGGCGCGGATTCAGGGGGGGGGGAGGGATATAAGTAAATTTCCCCCCGTAAATTATAAAAATATGTTTTGTTAATTTCGATAATACAAGAATTCCCAATAATATTATTTTTTTTAATGTAAAAAATTTTTGGAAATCCCAGCAAGGTTTTTTTATGGAATCTCTAACTAAATTTTCAATAAGTATTTTTTTTTTTTTTTATTGAATTTCTAACGATTTTCAATAAGAAAGATCTAGTTTACCGTATTCAAATACTTATTATTCTACATTCAATCCCAGCAGGTGCCATCTATATCCAAAGACTAAACGTTTGACTTGAAAATGCGTGCGGTTAAATTATTGAAAAGCCTTAGTATTTGCAATATTTATGTATGTATGTGTTATATGAATCAAAATTCTATTCGATAATTTTTGACGAAAGCACGGATTTGTCGGGGAAAAGCCAGATTTCCTTATCTTCAAGATATTTCAACATACAACAAAAAGTTTTTAGTGAAGAATTTATTGGCTTTGTTGTAAACGTATTTGAAGAGGCTTTAAAAGATATTGATGACGTTGATGTGTCAATTGATGCGAAGACACTATCATCAAAAGTTCTTAAAGCTTTGACAAATTTTGGTTCTGACCCTAAAAAATTGTGTAGGAGATGGAACAGATGGGTGTCCTCTGATGTCAGCAGAAAATGGAGCTGTTCAAAATTTCTCGAAAAGCGACAAATGCGAAACAAACGCCTTGCTTTTCCCATAAGTCGAACAACTCAATTTCTAAAAGCAATAAAGTGCCATTAATACAAAAAATTGTATCATTTATTAAAGAAACGACAAAGTTTTTTAAATATAATCATCCCAAGCGAAAAACAGTTTAAGCAAAGTATTTGGGAGCCAAACTCTCTTCATTATGCGTCTTTGCAAAAAGTGTACATCATATAGTAGAAGCTTTGGAAAAAATATCTGAGTGGAAAGGTAGTTTCTCTACCTTTATATTAAGAAACTCACTTAGTACTTTTCAGTTTATTTGCGGTATATACATATTAAGTGTGATACCTATTGTAACACAACCACTTAGTAGCATTTTACAAAAGCAAGATATAGATCTTCAAACAGGGTAAAGCCTTATCAAAATTTTAATCATGTGCCTTGAAGAAAAAAGAAATAAAGCCGAAGAACAATTTAAAGCGATTTTTGAAAAAGTTCCTATCGCAAAGACAAGATTTGTACGAAATAATCACATCCAAAATGTTGGTGATTACTACCGAGTTGTAGTTACATTCCTCTTATTGAATTTATTTTAGAATATCTCATAACAACTTTCCCAAAAGATATCCCAAATGTATTGAACTTACCTAAACTTCTACCTCAATGTGTAATCAAGTCATATACAGATACAAAACTGTTAAAACCACAACCAGCTGATGAGCTGATTATATTTGATTAAAGAGATAAACACCTACTAAGATCTAAACTTGAGCCTGATCAATCAGATAACGTTGTAGATGCTTTAATAAACTGTGATGAGGACATCTTCCCAAATCTAAGAAAAATATTTAAAATTTTCGTTTCAATGCTCGTCGGTAAAGCTACGAGCAGGAGGTCATTTCCTACCCCTCGTCGAATAAAAAAATGGCTCGGATCAACAATGACAGAAGATAGACTGTACTGTCTAAATTTGCCTCACAAGGAAATTATAAATTGCTTATTTAAAAAGATAAATGTATATTGAACTGATCTTATATTTTATTTAACCTTTTTGTTGAGTTTTTTTAATTAGGGTTATGACTTTTTTTGGACAAAATTTCTTCATTCCACCATGCGATGGGCAATTTAGTGTTGATAATGAAAATAATTTTTTTAGGCTATTTTGGCCAAAAAAGTTTCCGCACCAAATGCAATTTCTAAAGCTCCTCAAAAAATTTTTTTGTTTTTTAATTTCCATACACATTTTATATGGTACATTTATTGTTTTTATATGCTTTATATTTTAACCCCCATATTCATAAAAGATTATAAATTTAATAAACGTTTATTAAGGAAAATTTTCATAGAAAATTTGGTTTTCAAGCCTTTATTAAATTTAAAATATTTTTATGAATACAGGCATAAATACATAAAAGAAGCAACTGTAACAAAAATGTAAAGCTATTTTTTGGGTTTAATATAAAAAATTTTAAGTTTAAAGTGCGAGTTGATTTACATAATGGAAAAATATCTTTAATAGCTCGTTCCGCGCATATATTACTACGCTGCTGAAAATTATCACTGTTTCATATATCCGCCAAACAACTCATCTATCACAACATCTATCATTTGCCATTAAAATTTAGTTTATTAAAAAAACCGCGAAATAGAGTCGCGATTTTATTTGCGCTCTTCCGTACAAATGGTAAGATCATGAAATTGTTAGGAAATACTTAAAATTTTTTAATTTAATGTTAATTTTGTATAGTAAGGAGAAAAATTGAAATTCAAAATCGCTTAATATTTTTCACGGTCTATACGGCTATGTGATGAGGAATTTGATATTCGCAAAAATTGCAAAAAGTACTTCCCCTAATACACATATTGTTTTTAATAAACTTTTTTGTATCATACAAAATTTCCCCCCCCCCCCCCCCCCCTAAGGCTTAAGCTGGATCCGCGCCTGCTCTACTCTAACTCTACTTTAACTCTAATCTAACTCTACTCTAACCCTACTCCAACTCTACTCTAACCCTACTCCAACTCTACTCTAACTCTACTCTAACTCGTCTCTAACTCTGCTCTAACTCTACTATAACTCTACTCTAACTCTACTCTAACTCTACTCTAACTCTATTCTAACTCTACTCTAACTCTACTCTAACTCTACTCTTATTCTACTCTAACTCTACTCTAACTCTACTCTAACTCTAACTCTACTCTAACTCTACTCTAACTCTAATCTAACTCTTCTTTAACTTTACCATGCCTCTACTTTAGCTTTGCTCTAACTTTACTCAAAATTTTGTTCTACTTTACTTAACTCTATCCTATTCTATTCTAATTTAAACTAACCTATTTCAGTTTTGTTTTCAACACGTCAACACGAATTAATAAAGAATTCAACTTTAAATCTTATTTAAGTCTATTGTAATTCTTTTTTTGTCTTAATTTAAATCTTGTAACAATGCTGACGTGCTAGATATTTGTAGATCTTTTTTTCTTAATAATTTTAATTAAAAATATTTTAAATCAATAAAGTGATAATTATTTTTCACATAATTACTATTCCGACAATCTAAAAAAAAAACTTATTTATCATCATTAAATTTACCAGCAAAAAAATTTTATTATTAAATTGTTAAACTGTTTTTTTTTCTACAAAATAATACACTCAACGAGATACATAATAATTAACGGATTCACCATTAAGCTACCGGCTACATATGTAACTACATATTAAATTGGATACACTTCATTCTACAGCCATCTTGGACACATTAAAATCTCACTAATCCGTTTATCGGAAAACATTAAAGCTTCATTTATACACCAACACAATCGATTTTTAACGTTTTTATGACATTTTAATAATATAACCATAAAATTTTATTTAATTTAAAATATAATTAAACCATTTAGATAGAGAGAGTTAGTTAAAAACGAATAAGATGAACACTTTTATTGGAAGATATTAAATTATTACTCTCGATCCTACGTAATTTTAAATTGGCTTTTAACAATAAAAAATTTCAAGAACCGTCTACTTTTTATTTATTTATTGAATCATGGGGAGCTGCAGAACAAAACGTGCTTTTTGCTGATTAAAAAACTGCATTAACCTGGATATGGTAACAAGTTTTTTACTTATCAATAGATGCATTAAACTGTCATAAGTCACCACATTAAAGATTTCAACGCAATATTATGAAAGTACCACACGCAAAGAAACAACATGGTTGTGGTAAAGATATTCTAAGAGCAACATATTACGATAAAATTCATGATTCTAGCCAACATATTACTATTGTTTTTGTACCATCCCCAGAGGGAAGCGAACTGACACCAAAGTAGTCCCGTGATAGGTCTTTGGTGGTAGAGACCGGTTCAAGTTTAAACACTTTCTATGAATAAGACCTATCACTTTTACATGAGGTTGTCATTGGAGGGGGTCAATTGACACCATTTGACCAGTCACAAATCTGTTCTCAACGGACATGTTTAGTGACAGTTACTAAAATGTAGTATTATTTCAATACGATGTAGTATTATTTCAATAAAACAAGTCCTAGAATTAAATTCAAGAGCCAAATTTTAGAAAGCCCCAAAAAAATGTATCACACCACCGGTGAAGACCGTACTGTAATTCATAACTTTTTCTACCTTTTTGTTCTTCGTAAACCAGTTACATGATTGGTTCTCCTTTCACTGGTCATGAGTTCTTTCTTTTTGTACCTGTTTTATTTTCACAACTCCCAGGACCAGTCTGTGGGACCAATTGACACTAATTTCCCGCAGGGATATTATGACTAAATATATTCGTAATATTACATCATATTATTCTTCCCTTAATCATATTCTTATCATGTTAATCATACGAAGCTAAGAAGCAATCATATTATTATCATGTTAATCATAATAAGCTAAGAAGTTATAATATTATTGTCATGTAAATCATAATAAGTGAAGAAGTAATAATATTATTGTCATGCTAATCATAATAAGATGAGAAGTAATCATGTTATTGTCATGTTAATCATAATAATTTTAATCATATTATTATACAGTGGTGCTATCACAACAATAAAAAATAAATAGAAATTTTTTGCATCGATTTTTATTTTGTGACACTTTCCATTTTTCTTTTAATGTGCATAAATACAATTTCTTTATTTTTTAATTTTTTAATTTAACTTGTTTTCTTTAATGGGTATATTGTTTTTTTAATTGTGGTTCAACAACTCAATAACAATAATTCGATATTTAAAATAAATGACACAACTGATTCAAAATTATTTTCCAAATGGCGCTAACATAATATTATTAGAGTAAACATATTTTGTTTGCTTCTTATGCATACGATGACTACACGTATAGAAAGTTATCAGGTCGTGGTTGTATGAAATTTAATATGTTTTCAAAGTAATCATTATTTATTTGTTAGAAAAATAAGTATTTTTCAGTCAACAATACTCAAATTTATAATTGCGATAAACATTGATATGTTAACAGTAACTATAATATTGCTTATATTAAAAAAAAAATAAAAATTTTTTGTGTACGACAACAATATACTGTTACAATAAACATAGTGTAGTTGCCGTAACCATGCCCAATCATATTTTTTTTCTGCGTGCAGAAAACCAATTTGTCAAATAATGAGAAGAAGTATGTTTTGATTTGCGGCTCCTCAAAATTCAGATTAAATTAAATGGAGAGCTAATTTAATTAAATAATAAATAGGGCAAGTTTTTAATGTGCATTTGCATATGTTTCAAGTTTTTCCCATAAATATATGCTTTGCATAAACTTGCATATTACACAGGTTGGCAGCCGTTTTTAACAAAAGAATTGCTGTTGGGACAATCTTTTGCAATCACAAAAAATATATTATATATTAAATCAAAATTTTTAACAAGTACTTAAAGAAATTACATCGAGCTCATTTTTTTAAATAAAAGGTTATTACATGCAGAGAAAAAACATGTTTAAATGTGGTCACCTCTAACAATACTAAAATTTTAAACATATTATTTTTAATTTAACCATAATAGTGTCACAGACAACCATATTATGGTTAAATAAGTCCATCATCAAAAAGCCACAACCATATTATGGTTGCCTCTAAGCATGTTATGGTTTAAAATGACAATAATTTGTTTTTAAATTTACAATTATATTTTCCTCTTTTCCAAGAGCAACTTGCTATGGTTGAAAACCAACCATGCTTTTATAAGTGTTTAACGTATTTTAGTTATTATTAATCATAAAATGTTTGGAAACAACCATAATATGGTTATGGCTTCTTGATGGAAGACAAATTTAACCATAATATGGTTGTCGGTGACAATTAAATGGTTAAATTAAACATAAAATGTTTCAAATTGTCATTAAACATAGTTTTGCCAAATAAACCATGATTGTTAACTTTAATTCAACACCAAGCGGCTGTGAGTCAAATTTGATTTGATCTATTTTATTTGGATTAGGTATATGGATTGGCAACAAATTTAAAAGGTTAAATGCCAAAATCACTACTTTTTTATCTATCAGAAGTGAGCATGTTTTCAACAAACGAAAAGGGATAAGTCGACATATATGTTAACAAGGGCCTAGAAAATATATAATTTATCTGGTCTTACAGCCAATTCATCTATTTCGAACATTAACGTTTGCATAGAAAATTACATTTAAAACAAAAAGAAATTTAAGAATTTTGTTTTAAATATAATTTTCTATGCGAACGTTGACGTTCGAAATCGATGAACAGGCAGTTAGATGAATATTTAATATCTAAATGTGTAGGAATACAGATCCTACTTATTTACCCTTCACCAAAGGTAAAAGTGTTTATCGGAACCTAAAACGCAAAAGGCCCTATTTAACATTTTTAAAATTTTACAGGAAAAGCAAAAACCCACTTCAAATGCTTAATTTATAAATTGCCTTATACCGTGTTCAGATATACCTTTTTTAATGAGTCAATATTCGGTTTATTGACATAATTATCTTTCTGTTCACACATACACAATTTAGCTTACTCAATTAGCAATTGGCAATTATCTTAGCAAAATGTAAACAACATTTGACATCTTTAAAGAAAAAACCAAATAAACATATGGCTTTTGCGCAGACCTAATGGATGGACCTTTGTTTTTGTTGTTTTGTTGTTGGCAAAACTGTCAAAACACTTTGTTTAGTGAGTTGGATTTTACACACTAAACACACTTGTGACAGTGCACTACAGTGTTGCATTTTAATTTTACTCAATATTTATAACAATTTCGTATTAATTGAGCAATAACTAAATTGCCATTTTGTATGGATAATTGAGCTCAATAAAGGCATTTATTGCGTAAAACTCAATTAAGGTGCATATCTGAACACGGAATTAAGCTGTTTATAATTTGTTCCTCTATTTTTCTTGTAAAACCTACCAGTTGTTTTGACAACTGACAATGTTGCATATTATGCAAACTGTAAGTTAGGTCTTTTTGGCATTTATCATATAATCTTTTGTAGATAGAGCCGTTTGTTTTTTGCTAGTAAAATCGTTAATTTTGGTCGAAAAATTTTTGTGGACATTTGTGTTGTACATCAGAATAAATTAAAAAATCTATTTTTAATTTTTGGTTAGTAAGGGCCTTTTGCGTTTTAGGTACCGATATATAACTTTGTCATTTCATTTGTATTTTCTACAATATTGATTGTAAGTCTATAAAGTGTACATATTCTTTATCCTTATGGATAGTAAAGTTTAAATCATGATGTCCTTCTGTCAATTGAAATAAGTTTTCCAAAGACCCCAGATGTGATGGAGACTAGGTAGTTATACATTCACCCTTATCGTGGTTGCCGAATTTACAATACGCCTGCGACTGTTTGGTAATAGATTAAAGAGAACGTGAACTTATTTCCTTTAATTTATTACCAAACAGTCGCAGGCGTATTTTAAATTCGCCAACCACGATCAATTGAAATTCAGCCTTACCGATCCACAAATGTCTGAGATAGAGCAAAACCCACGACTCGCGTAAATTTTACCCATAAATCCCTTGTTTGGCGGCAAGAGCCAAATTTGTACAAACGTCTTGGCTATCAAAACACAAAATGTGGCGGAGATTGGAGACGTGGGCGTGGCAAAGAATAGATTTATTTATTTGCAGAATGGTATTTTACAACTTTCTGTTCTTATCGCCCTATGGTGAAGGGTATATAAGATTCGGCATAGGATTTCTACTTCCCCACTTTTAACCCCGTCACTGACATTTACATAATTATATATATATATATATATATATATATATATATTATATTATATATAATTATATATATCGGTGATTTTTTAGCTATTATCTTTTTGGCAACACTGGTTTAAACAGCTGACGCACGTTTCGTGTTTTGTTTCACTGTCAAACATCTTCAGTTTGGTCTATAATTTAACCATGAATCGTCTTACAAACGAACAACGCTTGCTAATTGTTGAATTTTATTATCAAAATGCGCTTGGGTACGTTAATAAGCAGAATTTTCGATTTTGGAGTGAAGATCAGCCAGAAGCATTGCAAGAGCTACCAATGCATCCAGAAAAAGTCACAGTTTGGTGCGGTTTTTGGGCTGGTGGCATCATTGGTTCTTCTTCAAAGATGATGCAAATCGTAACGTAATTGTGAATGGAATTCAAGAGCTTGACTTGCATGACATGTGGTTTCAACAAGATGGTGCCGCATGCCACACAGCATGCTTAACAATGGACTTATTGAGAGGCGAGTTCGGTGAAAATTTTATTTCACGTTCGGGGCCGGTCAATTGGCCGCCTAGATCGTGCGATTTAACGCCTTTAGACTATTTTTTGCTATGTTAAAGCTCATGTCTATACACACATGCCCGCTTCAATTGACGCATGAGATACCGGCCGAAATGTTTGAAAGAGTATGCCAAAATTGGACTAAGCGGATGGACCATTTGAGGCGCAGTCACGGTCAACATTTGCATGAAATAATCTTCAAACATTTAATTATATGTACCGTACTATCGATTCAAATAAAGATTTCATGCATTTTTCTGAATTTTATGTGTTTTTTAAACTTTCCTATAGCTCTTTATAAATAAATTTTGTTTAAAACTAAACTAAAAAAAAATAAAACCGGTTGCAAAAAATTATGTTGTGTCTATTAATTTAATGTTTAAAACGATCATTTTATTATACCAATTACATTTTTGCTAATTGCGTACGATTTTATTAAAAAAAAGATGCTTGTGATGCGCAAAAATTTTGTTTTCATATTTTTTTTTAAGCGGCAGATTTTCGTGGTTAACTGTGGTGATAATTGTTGATGTATATCGTCAACTTCTTCTACTGTGGTGAATTGAAATAACCTATAAAAAGTACTTTAACGTCAAGAATGCATCTCTAAATCGATTTCTTTATTCCAGTGTGCAGATGTTTTTAAGATTATTGTATGTACATTAGATCGACTCAAGTTGTATGAAAGCAAAATTCGTGCTCGATGTACCTTCCTAAAAATGAACCTTGGACTTTTTTAAGATTACATTTTGAATATTTCGGCTCCAGCTTTCGCCTCTCGTGATCTGGATCAGTTTAAAAAAGGGTCTATTTTTGTATGTTTTGTCAATTTGAGAATCTGTTTCCTTACCAACTAATATAACTTGGGTATAGTAAGAAAGGTTTTTTTAAGGCGCATCCAACTGTATATACAATTTGTCCAAGGACGATCATCCATGTCCTTTTTTTTAAGGATTTTCTGTAAAAAAAACGGTTTTTGAATTTTTTTGTTCGGGGTTGTTTGTAATAAAAGTGCCAAATTAACATATTTAAAACTTTAGTCGATTTAATTAAATACGTGTCTCAGCTTTTTTTGAAATTCGTGCTGGTTCGCGTTTTGGCAAAAATGCAAGGGGGTGGTAACCCTTTGTTTTTAATAGGGCAATATGGGTATCAAATTTTATCTTTTGGCAAGTATATCATCTTTGTATGTAAATAGTTTAGATTTTTGCAAATTATATGCATTTGACACGATGTTCTGGAATATATATAAATGCAATTTTGTAGTAACGCTAATATTATAGCGGATTTAGTTTCTAGACCATGTATGGATGAAAATGGGACTAAAGAAAGAAAAAAAGAAAGGATCCACGACTAGAATTTTTTTTAATTTGCGAAAAAAATATGCCGCTAAAAGTCGTGGATCATTTCTTTTTTTCTTTCTTTAGTCCTATTTTCACCCATACATGATCTAGAAACTAAATCCGCTATCATATTAGAGTTACTACAAAATTGCATTTTTATATATTCCAGAGCACCGTGTAAAATGCATCCAATTTGCAAAAATCTAAACTATTTACATACAAAGATGATATGCTTGCCAAAAGATAAAATTTGATACCCATATTGCCCTATTTAAAACAAAGGGTTACCAGCCCATTGTATTTTTCCCAAAACGCGAACTAGCACGAATTTCAAAAAAAGCTGAGACACGTATTTAATTAAATCGACTAAAGTTTAAAATATGTTAATTTGGCACTTTTATTACAAACAACCCCGAACAAAAAATTCAAAAACCGTTTTTTTTACAGAAAATCCTTGAAAAAAAGGACATGGATGATCGTCCTTGGACAAATTATATATACAGTTGGATGCGCCTTAAAAAAACCTTTCTTACCATACCCAATTTGTATAAGTTGGTAAGGAAACAGATTCTCAAATTAACAAAACATACAAAAATAGACCCTTTTTTAAACTGGTCCAGCTCACGAGAGGTCAAAGCTGGAGCCGAAAAATTTAAAATGTCATCTTAAAAAAGTCCAAGGTTCATTTTTAGGAGGGTACATCGAGAACTTTTTTTGGTGAGTCGCTCTAATGTACATAATATGACAAAATTCATCATCTTTATGATCTCTCTTTATGCAAGTTTACTACAAACCACCAGTAATCACTCTGCAAGAATCAGGCTCAAATGGTTTTCATGATACGAGATAAGACCCTGTTCGATCACGATCCATCAGGGGTAGAGCATGCAAAGGTAAGTGGTACTTAAGGCATGTACGAACTCAAGAAAAACGTTCATAGAATAAGACCCCGATTTAAACTTATCCAAAATCATTACCTTAACAACTTGACCTTAATTGGTTATTGATTTAAATAGGGGGCATGGCTCTCTACGCAAAATAAACTTTTTATTTATTTATATTATTTAAGTTAAGTCTGTGGACAAATTCCTTACAGACTATCTTAGTGTAGTAATATAATAATTTATTTTATTTATGCAAAGAAAGAAAGATAAGAATAAACCTTATTGATTTAAAAATATTTCCAACATTTTTCCAATTGAAATATATGGTTATTTAAGTATCTATACTTAATTTTAGTGGATGCTTAAAAAAGCTGTAGTTGTGATTTGGCATATCTGATGTATATATCAAATACATTAGAGGCCTAAAATTACTTCAGTAATAATCGATTGGGGTAAACTTAAAATATCTCCTTAACCCTGAAAGGTTACTCTACATTTTGGTTCATTAAGGGTACTCTTCGTCGAATCGACGAACTTTTTAAAAACAAGTTCTAGCGGAACTAATTTTAAAACTCACAAGAAACCCTTTGATAAAAACTTATTAAGTTAAGCATTTTATTAAAAATAAAATATAGAAGTTTTTCATCTATCTCAAAATTTGATACGGACTGATCTTAGCACTTTTAGTGTTTTCAAATTAATTATTTTTTAAAGCTTTCGTCATTAGCAAACGTTGTTGTAAAAAAGAGCTTAATTTCAATACACAAAAAAAAGTTATATGATAAAATGTAAATGATTCGACGAACACTAACCATCCAGGGTTAATAAACCTTTACAGAAATAGCAAATTACTTTAATAGCTATACCTAAATACGTTTCGGCTGCTAACAGGACTAAGTATCCTGTTTGTACAGTTTTAATATCTTTTTT
Organism: Pollenia angustigena; assembly: GCA_930367215.1. Taxonomy (NCBI): domain Eukaryota; kingdom Metazoa; phylum Arthropoda; class Insecta; order Diptera; family Polleniidae; genus Pollenia; species Pollenia angustigena. The sequence goes on from OV884058.1 coordinate 131,108,445, forward strand.
AATCCCGGCAGAATTTTTGGAAATTTTTCTTCTGTTTTTGTTTAAGGAATAAAGTCATAAAATTTATTGTGCTTGAAAGCAAAATCACATAGAAAAAAAATTAAACTGGCTTTCATTTATTTTAAATTCTTAGATTTCATTCCATTTCATTCCCACAACAAGCTCTCTTCTGGATATTTTCCACTCTTCTCTTCAATGGGTGTTCTTTCTCTGACTTACTTTATCGTTAATCTTTTTTTTTTTTTTTTTGTTTTTTTTCCTCCAACAGAGATACTAAACTTTATCATTTTCTCTATATGCACCATGACAATGAGTGAGTGAGTACGTACGTTTAACAAACGCATTTAACCAACATAATAATTAAAGGTCTTCGGGACTTTGTTAAGATCGCTTGCCGACCATAACGTTTTTGTAGTAAACGTCGTCGGCGTTTCTTTTAATATATTTTCGCGCAGCCGCAGAAAATTTGTCGGCATGCTTTGATGTTGAAAATGGCGTGTGCCTTAATGCAGAGATTGAACTTTGTTGTTTGCCGACATTATTTGCTGCTGCTTTTTTCTTGTAGCTTGCTGTTGTTACTATTATGTTGTTTTGTTTTCTGTTTCTTCTTCGTCAGTTTCTCTGTAATATCCGTAACATAAAAACGATTGTTTTTAAGTGCATGTCTGACATGGTCGGTAACAATATAGTGAATGTGAATTTAATAAGGCCGAGAGAGATTTTTATGGGAGAACTGTTTGCTAAATTAAAAAATTGTAAAAGAGAGTTAAAATATTGTTATCGAAAAGCATAAAGGCTCCCCTAAATATATATTTTTATTTACCTTAATTTAAATTGTTTTCTTTTACGTGGGGTGAGAAAAAAACTAGATTGACTGGCCATAAAATTCCTTTTATAAAAATCCTTTTATTGCCCTCCAAAAGTCAAATAATGTGGCAAAAGCAAAACAATTTATGCAGTAGCACCTGTTGATTTTCCCACACTACTTTTTGTTTTTGTTATTTTACCTACTCTTTTGTGTATGTTGCTGTTTCTGTTGCGGTCTTCAAGAAAAACTGTAGTCATCTTAATCCTGTGCTGCTGCAGAAAGTTCTTTTATATCCTGTGGCTGTGCGTTTCTCCCATCTAAACGGTTTTCATCTTAACCCTCGATCAAAGTGACTGAAAAGACGGTCGCATTTACGACCAGTCGGTCAACTTCACACGAATATCAGAAATCGCCACCTGTCAAAAACAACAACAAACAGAAACATCTCATAGCAAATAATAAAGAATGGCAAGTCATAAAAATCGCTTGCATACTCTTCTTTCTTCTTCTTTTTCTTATCAGCGATCGTGATCAATCGCTCACGATTATAATGCGCTTACTCTCAAGTAAGTTTGGTTTTATTGCAACCCATAAAAATTTTTAAATTTCGTTGCAGCCTTAATTCAAAAGAGGAAGTTTCTCCTGAAGATTTAAAAGAATTTTTGGAAAAAAATTTTATAGTTGTAGCAAAAAACATTAAGCGGAATTGCTTGTGGATGGTGGATCACATCATTCGTGTTGTAGCGCATGAACATCATTATAAAACAACTATACTAGTTTTGAATTAATAAACAAATAAGAAACGGATTTCAAGGTTCCATTTAGGTATTGTCAAGTAAGAAATTCTTACAATTAAATAAAATATGTTGTGGAAAATTAAAAAGCTCTAAAATTACTGTTTTTAAGTTTTGCGATCATCACAAAATATCAATATTAGATATACGTTTTTTAATTTTCATTTCTTCAGAAAAATATAAAGCCCCCGTCTGGCCATTATGATATCCTCATTAAATTTTCGAACGAAATGCCGCATGGCATCCGCTGGAACATGAGCAAGTTCCTTCATGATATCGACTATGACTATGACTGATGATATCTTCCAATTTTTCACATTGCTTCGTTGGTATAACGCAGAACACACAGCGTCTTTCTATTTATGCCAATAAAGTTGGACTCAAAATAAATGTGAAGAAACCCAAACTGATGCGGATTTGTATTAGCAATACGAAACCCCTAACTATCCTCCACCAGTGGATGTGCTGCTCCTCTAAGGTGACATTGCTAAAGCACCTTAAGGAGTTGGAACTCTTGGTTGTTAATCGCCTGGGGGAATTCTGTTAACTTAAGCGGATGAATGTACTAGCATGCTTTGTATCTCATACATTTTAAAAACAGGTATCTGCTAAACTTTCAAACAACACGGCTCTTTGGAGTCCAAAAAAGTTCGAAGTAAGACCACAGTACTTTCTCCTTCTGGTTCTATGGGAGTCAGTAGCCCCCGGTCAGTAGCACACCGGTCTGACCAATGGTGAGGTCTCTGTTTGAGTGCTTCTTTGAGGTATACTTTCAGGGAACACGTGGAGGCTTTCTATTTATGCCAATAAAGTTGGACTCAAAATAAATGTGAAGAAACCCAAACTGATGCGGATTTGTATTAGCAATACGAAACCCCTAACTATCCTCCACCAGTGGATGTGCTGCTCCTCTAAATTGGCATTGTTAAAGCACCTTAAGGAGTTGGAACTCTTGGTTGTAAATCGTCTGGGGGAATTCTGTTAACTTAAGCGGATGAATGTACTAGCATGCTTTGTATCTCATACATTTTAAAAACAGGTATCTGCTAAACTTTCAAACAACAGGGCTCTTTGGAGTCCAAAAAAGTTCGAAGTAAGCCCACAGTACTTTCTCCTTCTGGTTCTATGGGAGTCAGTAGCCCCCGGTCAGTAGCACACCGGTCTGACCAATGGTGAGGTCTCTGTTTGAGTGCTTCTTTGAGGTATACTTTCAGGGAACACGTGGAGGCTGTAAATAAAACCAAAAACCGCAGGTTGGGTATCGTCCATATGGGAGACTGATTTTTAACCGTTGTGGGAAAGTTCGGCCTGTTAGGGATACTTAGGTGTTGTAGCTTTTCAACAGAGGATGCTTGGATTAACTGTAGCAGTGAAGGTTAGATACCTCCGTCTGCTAAATAAGGGGTGAGTGTATAAAAACTAGAATTGCGGCCCTTGTGTGGAATTGATCCTCAACACATACGGGGGTATTTGAAAAGAGCTTAATATTAATTCACCATATGGTTGAGATCCATCGTGTAGTAAGGCTACATTGCAGGTGCACTCGTAAATTGAAATCACAACCCCTAACACTCCAAGTACAATTGATCGAGACATAGATTCCTTTTCATACTTAGGCAGTGCGATTTTTAAGCACGGAGGCTCTAGTGCCGATATCACCGATAAAATCAACAAAGCCCGCACCACATTCCACGTAATAAACGGAAATCCTGATACAACGAGTGTCTGAAACAAATCCCGCGAATTTTCTGGCCGAACTGGTTGACCAACGAACAACTGCTCTTGAATCCAAAATTTGTAGGTGCAAATGGAGTTGAATCTTGAGAAGTCCACCGGACCAAATGGCAAGACATGCACTGGAATAGAATCCTGAAAAGCACATGGATACGAATGATGAGAAATTAATGTCAATCTCCTTATGCTCAAAGCAACAATTATAGCTAACATTTTTTTATATACTATTGTTATCTATTTACAAGAATTTATATGAAACGATCAAATAGCCACGAGATAGCTTTAAAGTGCATGACGGGTGCAACCAAATCGGCCCACTTTCATAAGATCATACCACAAAAACACAAAACTCTATTAATTTTTAAACTTTTATTGTATTATTCTTTTTTATTGTGAAAGATGAGATATCAGACGATGATTATCAAATCAAACATCGTAGAGAAATATGATCCAATAATAAGAAATTTTCTCTTTAAGCCATGACGGGTGCAACATTCAATGAATTTTCTGTTCGCGCCAAATCTATGAATCTTAATGATTCGAAGTGAACAACAAATTTTTATTTAAGCTTACGTCTAAAAAATATATTGTCATAAAATATAGATATTTTACTTTAAATTGGCATCAAAAAGTGTCAAATAGTGTGATTTGAAAATTGATGTTAAAAGTTGTCTAGAATAGAATCGCCCAACGTCTACTTTTATTTGCCATCATATTTTTGAGTTTGTTAAATGTTGCAACAACTTTGTTGCTAACGTAAGATGCAATTAATATTAAAGGGTCGATTAGAACTTCTTAAACCATTTATTGCTTTTATTTACAATTCATATTTTGCTTTAATATTGGAGGTAATCTTTTTTAGATCTAAATATGTATTTTGAGAAATACTCTAACCGAGATGGTTTGAAGCTTAACTAAAAAAAAAAATAATTTTTAATTAAATATTAAGGATTTTCATGATATCGCTTAAAAGTCTCGCAATCTGTGAATTTTTACGCCCTCACAAATGAACTGTTAAGAATTGTATGAGCATTCATTTAGACAAACTTCGTAAATTTACCCAGCAATTTTGACTGGTAAACTTGCGCTGTTCAATTGTGCATTTATGCCAAACATTTTCAATGAAAAATCCAAGTTTTTATAAACAATAAATTCTAGCAATTATTTGAGCGAATTAGTCTTTTGGCTTTCTTTGTGCATTTTTACAACCAAATTTCACATATTAATCACAAACTTCCACTTTTAATTTTATATTTTACAAACTGACATTAATTGTTTAAAATTGCACAAAAATTAAAAGGTTCTTCATGAAATGAGTCTCCCAAGTTTGCCCATTATTAATTTTCTTTTTTGAAATATTTTGACATATCAACAATGATATTTAAAATCTCAGTGATTACCAAACACCTTAATCAAAGTTAATAGTTACACGAACGATTATTGGACTGTTCTAGAAAATGATACTGACACAAAAGATTCTGCGCATATACAATTTAACACAGATTGCTATGCGTTTAGCTCCGAAAATATTAAATTTTATTGTTTCTAATACCAACTTCTAGCACTTAAGAAGTTTGAATCTAAAATCATTGTTCAATACCCCAACATTTTTTATTTATTTATTTATTTTATTTCAGTCTATAGATTAAAAATCCTTACAGACATAAGTGCTAAAATAAGAGTACAATAAATAAAGAATTATTTTATTAATTAATTTAAATAAACAATAATTTTTCTTTTTAAAATATCGTTACTATCAGAAAAGTCAATTAGATGATATAGACTATTAAATTTAACGCAAATTTGACGAAAGGAGTCGTTGTTAGCATAAACAGAACGATAGTACATTAAACTTAACACTGAAAGTTTCGTGTCTAGCTGGAACATTTAAGCTTATTTTACTCAACAAGAAATCGGAATCGACATCACCGCGTATAAGACCCATTAAAAACAATATACTAAGCATTGTCCTTCGACTTTTTAACGTCGGTAACTTAATAAGACCAAGTCTGCTTTCATAAGAAGGTTATACAAGCGAATTCCATCCAAGACCTCTTAAACAAAATAAAAGGAACTGTTTCTGTACAGATTCAATGCTGTTAATATATGTATTAAAGTATGGATCCCATACAATATGGGTCAGAGAATTCTTTCGACCAACGTTTCATAAAGCCAAGTACTCCATTAGCTTTATTTATCATCAATGATATGTGATCACAGAATTTTAGTTTATGATCTAATAGAATACCGAGATCATTAATATTGTAAACTTTATCCAACATCCGCATGTAAAATATCTCGGTTTACATCTTGATCGACGTTTAGCGTGGAAATGAAATATAGAGGCAAAGCTTACTCAAATAAAATTAAAAGCAATTCAAATAAATTTGCTAATTGGAAGAAATTCGGCCCTTTGTCTAGATTGTAAGCTTCTCTTCACAAC